>OY978443.1:8994275-13794275 GCA_963854805.1 Plagodis dolabraria
TGTTGTTTATGTAATGTAATCTCTATTATGTACTTTGTTGAATTTATTAGTTTTAAATGTATCTTGTTGTACCAATGTAATCTTAGCAATAATGTATTTAAGGTGATATTTTATTTATTTAAAACTATAAAAAAAGGCTACAATCTACGAATAAATATGTAAAGATAATGTAAATTAAGCTCAAAAACAGCAGAACATAAACCTTACCGCGGCGGATGTGGTTTAAAAAATGTACCGTGAGGTGCAACAACTTTACCTAGACGCGACCAATCGGATGCGATAATTTCTAAACCACCAATTCAAGTAACCGATCCAATTGAATTTGGAATATTGTGCGTGTTTGTTAATTGTGAACTCGATGAGTCCGAAATCAAAGCGGTAACTGTATTAGAGTAGCGCTTCTTTACATATTTATTCGTTGGCTAAATTTACTTTACCTTTACTATATTTTATTATTTACTCAATTTCTTTCTTGTATGATTAATAACTAAAAAAATATGTATACAATTATGATCATAAGAGATTTTTCATACATTTCCCAAAATAATTTCTTGTATTGATTATCATTGAATTTACTGAAGTCATATAGAAGATGAATCAGTAGTAAAGCTATAGTTATATAAAATGGTAAAAATATTAATTTTGCTTGCAACTCACGCTTTTCATATAGGTATGGGTTGCAACCATTGAAGAATAAAATAATGAAATTAGAGCACAACATTTCGGCTCAGTCAAGCCATACTTTACAGCCCAGTGGTTAAGGTAACCCGGTGCGTAAAACCTGGAGACACGACTTCGATATCCAATCAAAAAAATGTGGTCTAAAAATGTGTAAATGTTAATATTATTTTAATCTTGGAACAGTAAACAAAATCATGTATTGAAATTTTCATTTGAACATATAATTAATTGAAGTAGGTACGTTGGATATGTTGACTGGCTTTTTCTTATTTTCAAACTTATTGTCTAAGAATGGAGAAAGCAATTGAAACATTTTTTTAACAGAAAACCAATCAGTTTCGCATCGCATGCTTGATAATGGCCCAGGAACCCCAAATGATAGACAATCTATAACATCTTTTTAAATTCAAAGTAAGGTGTTTCTGTTTTCTTTTGTTGGATTGTGACTGAAAGCTCGAGGTCCACCTGGTGTTAACCAGTAACCTCTGCCTTTAACAGAGCTTTATCGTAGTTACTGGGTTAAAGTGCAAATATTTCCTATCTTATTTTACTCAAAATCTTCTCTTTATTGTTGCTGATTGGTTCGTCTCTTACTTAGAATCTCACCTGAAGAAGTAATGATGTGACCGCGAAAGGCGAACAGAATTATCTTAGAAGTAGGACACACCTATAGCTGCTTGGCGAAAGATTTCCTATTCGAGGGGTGATAGCTAGCCAGGCGGGTATTGGCAAAATGCGCTAACGCGACGGGGTTTTAACATAGGAACTTCGGCGCGGTGGACCATTTGTCATTACCACTCGGAGATCAGTCACTGCTTCAAAGCTACTTGATACAGATATAATTATTTGTATTAAAAAGAAATAGTGTATTATTACGATATAAATTTACTCACGTACTTCATCTCACGAATGCACGCCCCTGTACAGCTAATTATTGATGTGCTTATGCACCTCTATGTGGGTAGGCCTCGTTTATAGGTACACTACGTCTCAGTGGGGGTGTAAATGCATATGGAACATGCACTGAAATGATAAAATGTACAATATGATCGCGTGGGTGGGCAGTAGTAGTTGCTTTTTATAAACAAGCTATGCTTATATTCTTGTTAGTAAAAAGAACTAAAATTTAAAAAATACTCGTCAAGACAATTCATATCAGCCCAAACTCGATGAGGTTGTATTGTTTCATTGCGAAGTTCCTTTGGCCACCTTCCAGCTCCATCATCAGATCAGGAGCATGCTATCATAATATTGCATTGTCACGCGATTTGCACATGTATACAAAATTTCAGCTCAATCAGTAACCGGGAAGTGGATCAAATTTAATTTGCAAGATTTGATGACAAACATCGGGACAGGTGAAATTACATAAAGGCTTGTAAAAATGGTGGGACACCTTCGTGTGAAGAAAGGTCTGTATTGAATACAAACATTTATTTATGTGCGCATGAGAATGAAAATACGAACGACTCAAAAATGTTTATTTTTGGACAAAAAAACGCTTTTCATCGGTGAACCAGATAATATGCTAAAAATATATACTGCATTTTGTTTCGGATGATACGCACGTGCGTCTCACGCCCAATGATGAACTTGTGCGCATATTGTTCAACAGTATGTACGTGTTTAATCTCTGTAATCAGGTATTTAATTAACAAACATACTTGTTTATTTGAATAAATTATATACTAACAACAATGCCCTAGTTATGTTTTATTGAAGTTTTAATTTTGTGCTATAATCCAATGGTAGGTACCTACTTATGAGACTTGATATCTGTTGACACACTTAATTACTACTCCTAACTAGATCAGACTCTTTCTATTACTTCGTTTATAACGGATTACCTTTTTAATTGACGAAAATGTAAACTGTGGGTTTATGTAAGCGAGGAGTCGTACTATACGGATGTTTTAAAATGCGGTACAGTGAAAATATAATATATGTTTTTATAGTATAGTACATATCCAATGGTAAGGACCCTTCCGGACCCATGACAAAGCTACGATGCTCAACTGGTTGTGCCATGGGTACTTTTGTGTAGAAGGGCTTCTACACAACCGAGGTACCAACGACAACCCGGATCCATGGCACAACTAGTATGCCCAACTGGTTGAGTCATAGGGAACTAAGAAATCACTCTGATTCCTCATAGCACAACTATACCTCTATTTTCTCTAAAGAAAGAAATAAAAGGAAGCTAAACTTTTAGGCCACAAGCTAAAGGCTGAAAGATTAATTGTTAGCCTTGCCGTTGCTTTATAGTTGTAAGGACTACAGGTACCTACAAAGAGACCGTAATAATAGTGCCAATACCTTGTTAAGTACTATCTATTAGTACTTAATAAATTATTGAAGCATCGCTAGTAAGTTATGCAGTATGCCATCCATTACACAAACTGTTGAACGTTTGGGACACGAAATGAGAACACTTGGAAATAAAGCCTTGCAGTGCGTCAAATATAAAACATAAACAAATAAAGTTATTGACATGGTCTGAAATCACGAGCATCTGTTTTATTATAAACATACAAACAGGACAGTAAAGATAACGCTAATGATTCAGACTGTCATATGACTTGTATCATTGTAGGAGGAATGTAAAACCATATAGGTAACCTAGGTAGGTAATTTTGTTTTATACCTATGTATATTGTTGCAAGCCCGTGGAGTGCTGTGCTAGAATTGCCCTATCTGCCCGTGGCTGTCGTAAGAGATGACTAAGTGAGGAACACCGGAAGGCAGGCAGTTTTGAATCAATATTGAAAGTTATGCATGGTGAAAGGGCATTTTGCGAATGCCCGCCTGGCTAGCTACCACCCTCAAGTAGAAAATCGGTCACCAAGCACAGTGTGTTCCGGCAGCAGTCCTTGAGAGCCATTTTAAATTGCAGATACATGAGACTTAACAAACTGTAACTCAGGGTGACGGGCGCATTGCAATTCGTCACTTGTGCATCAGATGGGGCCACGTGCTTGTTCCGTCACAATTCCTTAAAAAATGTTCTCGAGAGTCATTTCCGAATCGTCTTTCTGTAGGTCTTGAAGCAATGATAGCCGATTAGGTAATAAGCTATGAACTGCCAGGTCTCAGGTCCATGTTTGCTATGCTGAAGAAGACAATCTGTCGCCAAGCACCTAACAGTGTGTTCCGGTAGCAATCCTTGAAAGCCAGTAATTGAAATTATAGGCTCATGAGACATCACTGTGCGTCTTAGGGTGATGGGGTCGTGAGCGTTACGTCGCATTGAAATAAAAAGAGGTTTTTTTTTTTATGCCGGATTTGTTAGCCTTCAGCAGACTAACCTAGAGTTAGTGGCTCTCAAGGACAGCTGCCGGAACACACCGTTAGGTGCTTGACGACAGATTTTCAACTTGAGGGTGGTAGCTAGCCAGGCGGGCATTTGCAAAGTGCCCTACCACCATGTTGTAACGACTGCATCTTAAGACAACAACCAGGACCGACGGCTTAACGTGCCCTCCGAAGCACGGAAGCGCTCAGTAGTAATGCCCAACCAGCGGTCACCCCATCCAAGTCATGACCGCGGCGGACGTTGCTTAACTTTGCTGATCGATTCAGAATGGCTAAGCAAACTTGGCTACGAGCGTTTCAATAACTTCTTTGAAGACTTTCAACTTCCCTAATAATCCAGTTTCCAAAAAGATATCCTTACGCTCTACCAGGTTATACAGGATACTGCGAGGCGTATGATTATTCGGCCATTATAACTACCATTTGTGGACTATGAAAAGTCTTTGATTCAATTGTATACCTTTAGTATCAAGACACTCAAGTGTTTGTATAGAAATGTTTAAGCTCTTGAACTGGAAATAATTCGGCATCACGGAGCACAGCACCCTACGGAGATATATTATCGGCATTCCGAGATTATTCTACTACATTTTGTAAGGTGCAGTAAGATGCTTAGGTATAAGTAGTGCGAATAAAATACCCTGTAGACTTACTAGTATACATAGTCTACTTGGTAAGTTGCCTGTTTCGCCCACCTTAAATTATTTGTAGAAATTGCAGTCATCGTTATCTTAGGATGTCCATACTTTTTTCTTTAACAACGTGACTGGATGCATTTGCCAAAACATTTCTTGAAATAGTTTAGATGGATGAGTGAAATGTCTTTTAAAGTTTTGGTAGATAGTTTTTTTTTACTTATACATTACGCAATATCGTTTGTATAAAACCTAACTTGTCTCTCTCGTTTTTAACACACTGCCAACCAAAGTATTCTAAAGTTAAAGTACATACTTAGGTAAGGTATTACTGAATATACACATATACCTTCTTTCTTCTCTCTCTTACTTCTTAATTGCTAAATAAACTAGCTATATTTACATTCAAAACAGGCTTCAGCATCACAGCTACTTCACGGGGCTTCCCGTGGAGTCACCAATTTTTCAATGGACTAAACCATTGGAATAATAGACTAGTAATAGACATTACGAAATAATAGGTACATCCATTAAAAACACTTTGTGAGCTCTGGAAGTGAAAAGTTTAATTTTAGTCTCGACCGAGCGCAACTAAGTTAAACAAATGCCGCTGCGGTCATGACTTGGAATGCCAGTAGTAATGGCTACTGAGCGTTTAGAGAAAGGGGGCAAAGAACCTTAGGGGACAAAAGGAACATCCCTTTTAGAGTTAGAGTCCCCTAGAGTTTCTCGATTACTAAGCGCTTCCGTGCTTCGGAAGCAGTCGGTGTGACGAAATGCATTTGTTGTAGGCATAGGTTAGCCCACTTAACATCAGGTGAGCCTCGTGCTTGTTCCGTCACAATTACATAAAAAATAATACAAAGATAACATAAAAGTAAAACCTTATCACTAAAAGTGATTTTTTCCTGGCAATGGTTGTATTAGGAGTAGAGTCGTTATAACATGGTGGCATTTGTAAATGCCTTTATATACTGTCAGAACCGCAAAAACAAAGTTTCTTTGGCTATATGCCTGGCTAGCTACCACTTTTAAGTAGAAACTATATCCCCAAGCACTCTTTAGGTGGGTTTTGGCTGTTCTCAAAAGCCAATACTTCTAGGTTAGCCTGAACAAAGTCTTCGACCATATCATCACGTAGGTACTATCATGTGTGATAGTAGTCAATGTGCCTATAAAAAATAGCTGTAAAAAAAACAACTAAAAGATAAATGAGGAATAAACAGGTCATGAATGTGAGAGATTGATCAACACTTCGTCTGTACCTTGGATTAGTTTTTGCAAACAAGGGGATTCGTGAAAACCTATATTTGCTATCTACTAGGTAAACAGCGGGTCTCAGGTTTTATTTGTAAACAATGTATCTATCGAGTAACGAACTTTGTTGGCATATAGAAAAACACAGCAGCATAAGTATATAATATAGCATCAGTATGGATTTTTCTCGATTTGTGGACGTATGGTATCTATATAGGGTATATATAGGGTAGCTTTTAATGTATGCTTAGGATGGCGGAGTGGAAGGCTTGGGCAGCTTCTGTCAAGTAACCGTATGATTGGTGTTGTTGCTTCGCCTGAGCCTCTGCGTGGTAGCACAGAATAAAAAGGACGTAGTAGTGGGATATTTTTCTTGCTGGCTAGCTATCAACCTCAAGTGGGAAATCCTACAGACACCTAGTGGAGTGTACCGGCAGCTGCCCCTGAGAGTTATCATTTTAAGTCTAGCCTGTAATTGTAACCATCTTCGACCGTAGCATCATACTGAACGGATGATATATTTGTCAATGGGCATAGGTAAATAATACTTACGGATGCTTGATAGGTCCTCCTATTACTGGTAATAGTTACAAAAGCCGTATGCTTTCTGTATAAGAAAGATTTACCTTCGGTATCTATTTGGCATGGATTGTGATGGGAGTACCATAAACTTATCAATTTAAGTTGGTTTTCCACCATTTCAGCCAGGAAATAATGTTGGGATGTGACCTCTTTCGGAGTTAGAGAGGTGGCTTTCCACTCACAGACTCAATAACAAGAAAGGGCTCAATAACAAGTATATTGAAATTTAAGTCCAAGGGAAGAACGATTCAACCCTCTGGCACATCCTTGGTGCACGTAAGGGAATACTTAGGTATTCCTAACCTCATCAGTCGAAGACGGTGCGTATACTTGAAAAAAACTAAGAAGAAAGAATGGCCTTACCTAGTGGCTTTGTACGTAGACTGCACAGCGTGACTTTGGTAGCACGTTTTGGCATCATTCCATCAGCATCCAAGCGTGCATTGGGTATTTAAATAACGATTAGGTGTTCATCATGAAGTAATATCGATACTTTGATGCAGTATTGAGTTTGAAACAATGGTGGATCAGCGGCATTGGCTATGGACTGCCGCGCAGCGGGTCCATGATTCGAATCCCGCCACGGGCTTAAGCTTCACCGCATGGTGGAAGGGCATTTTGCAAATGCCCGCTTGGCTAGCGACCACTCTAAAGTACAAAATCTGTCGCCAAATAATATAAATAAATGAAATCCGTTACATTTTAAAATTATCCAAATTATTTTTATTATTATGATGTAACTAAAAATACATATAATTATGCTATAAGGCGTTGCTTCGTACCAAATTTCAAGATATGCGTTCACGGACTGACTCAGTACCCTGTACGTTTTGATTCCCTGGCGAGTGTCGAAAATTTGTCGACGAGCGCTAGAACATTTGATGGAGGACTAGGGGTTATTATATTATATTTATTCTAGGGGTTCATTTGTCATAAACGGTAAGTAGTTTGTTGGATCCGAGTAGTGGTTGGAAAACGCTGCTCCCCACCTTACGGCCTGAAAAACTTCATTCATAGTAAATGATTCCTTCTCTATGGCTGGAATGTACTGGAGGTTAGTTTTTAATCAAATAAACACTGGCACAAAATATCTATGGTACTTGTAACCATGGGAACTATGGTTGTAAACAAAATATGTCTAAGTTATTTCGTTGTAAAATACTCTGCTGTTATAAAACAAATAATAACTACATACGTTTGTGTATAATGTGTATACATGTAAAAGCTAATAGAATTAAGTAGTTTATACCAGAATCAATGTATAACTTTCTCAAGTTAGTTTAGGTCATATGAAAAATTATTTTACTAATTCTGATCCCGGCTTAACAATAAGTACTTTTAAAAGGACCTTTTTTACAGCAGCTATTTTTTTATATGATATTGTGACGGAACAAGCTCGAGACCCACCAGATGTTAAGCGGTTGCCTCTACCTATAACAGATGCATTTCGTCACAAGTGACGAATTGCACTGCGCCCGACACCTTGAGACACATACCTAGTTGCTAAGTCTCCTGTGCCTGTAATTTCACTGGCTCTCAAGGACTGCTGCCGGAACACACCGTTATGTGCTTGATATGTTACCCCATGATCACTAGCGTGCTCACATCTTGGAAGTGATGATGTAAAGGCTACTAAGCTGTTAAGCACGGTTCCCGGAAATCATTGTTAGGTGCTTGACGAGTTAAGACTTTTCTACCTGAGTGAGTTAACAAGATAGATGTACGTCGCAAGAAGCCCTTCCACAATGCTGTGAAGCTCAAGCCCACAATGGGTTCGAACAATTGACCCTAAAGAAAACCACACAGTACCTACTTTAACCACAAAAGTTACTTGAAAAAAAAAACACCAGTTGATGAGATAGATACATTCCACAAAAATATATTGAAAAACTTAATGACAGTTAAACAAAACTACGTTCTAAATTGAAATTGGTAAAGTGGCCATCAGTTGTTAAACTTTAAAAAGGAGATTCTACCCACTGAACGGCAGTCCATAGCTATTAATACTGGACTATCACTGTCTCAAAGCCGTTCCAAATCCTTCTTTTGGATGTCGTTAAACAACCGACAAAGTTTGATTCGGGCTCCACCACGGTTTCCGCGTTGCAATTCTTTAAAAAAAACACACCGTTCTGTGCGATGAAGAGAAGTCATTGCAATTCTTGTTTTTTGTTGTTAGATTACTCGTTCTATGTCAACTTATAAGTGATGATGCCGAAGATGTTGTTCAGTATCGCTAATATCTATGCCAGGTTTCTTAGTTGCTAGTCTTCTATAGTACCTACTCGATGATACGCGAGATTCATTGAAGATTTTTTTTCGATATCTAAGTAATATATTGTTGTACTTAATATTTATTGAAATGGTTAGGTACATTTGTTACGGGTAAACGTAGTTTGCAATATATTTTACGGTTATAGGGCAATGATTGAATTATACGCACTCATATTCAATAACTTTTCACGATAATATCTACGAGCAATATTATTTAAAAACTAAACTCCGGCCGCCGAGAGAATGCGTTTGACAGTTCCTTTTGTGAATATTTTTTCCCCAGTTCAAAGTAGCATAGACAGTTTGACTGCATAATATTGTATTACTCAGGCACCGAAGTATATAAAAATACGGTAAATATTTTATTTTACTCGCTAAGCACCTAATGGTGAGATCCGCCAGATGTCCTTGACTTAACATGCATCAAGATTTAATGTAACAGACGTCTTTAATTTTTCATTCATATAATATACCTATACAGATTGTGTTCTATTGCAAAAAAATATTTATCTTATCTTATTCCTTTCCTTTAATAATTCCATTTGTTGTGGTTAATTATATACATATTCAAACAATAATTTGACTTGACCCTATTATACTCTATACATATTAGTTGTTATATTTTTATTGTATACTACCTACTAAGTTATAGTCAATAATTAATTTAAATCACAATCTTGAATTGATTTAATTCTGCCATCTGTGGTTTTACTTACTATAATATACTATAACATGCAGGTGATGCAGGTACCATAAAATGGTAGGAAAACTTACAATACATATTAAACAATGTTATTTATGCTTTTATCTCATTTTTACGCCGTAAATGGCCGCGAAACCTAGGTTGTTCTTAGATATCCTTAATCCTAAGTATTCATGTCTAAGCAAGGTCGATTTCATAAAATAAGCAACACAATAATAAACGAGTTTCTGGGTCAATAATGATTAGGTCAACAAGGACCAATGTATCACCTAACCATTCCAGTTTATTTTTAAAGTAGGTATAAATAATATAGAAATGAAAGAAATAACGATAAAGAAATAGGTACCTTTCTTTATCGTTATTTCTTTCATTTCTATAAAAGTCAAATTTATCAATACCCATATGTATAATTGATAAATTTGACTTTTTTTTGTGTGATGAATTGACGAGATATACTGGTATACATCTTTAAACTGAAGGACTCCAAATACCTTGCACCGTCTATTTTCATTTTTATTCAACATCTGCAAACAAAAAACACATAAACGAATAATGCCATATAATTATTATATAATTCGCGATGACCGTGCAAAGTGAAAACAGTATCATACAGTGAATATAATGCAGTGGTAGTTTACATTACAAAAGTAATACGAGGAAAAAATATTGTTATATTCGGGATTCGAACCCGCGCCATCCATCCTTACCTTATAGACTGGAAATGCTCTAACCGCTTAGCCAACATGACATAATATGACGCATTACGCTAATTTGTTCTTTATGAGAATAGAGCGACATCTATAGTTTAATTTGCGTTGTACTACAAACAAGATTTTTTTTTGCAATATCGCATGCATAAAATTATGAGAGGAATAAGTAGGAAGTCATGTGCAGGATTCGAAACCGCGCCTCGTTGTAATTTTGTAATGTAATCCGCAGAGCATGCGTCATTCATTGCATAAATAAAATATATGGAAAATAATCTTAGGTGCATTTGCACGGATATTTGACATGTTCACATGACTTCTATCAACAAAAAATAACGATAAATATTTATTCTTTCACATTGTTGTATTAAAAAAAGATCACGAGTGCTTTGCCCGACAATTTAACCATGTGACTGATTTTGTAAAGGATTGCATATGAATGTTCAGCGTGCTAATTGTCATGGTAAATTGTAAAGCACGATAAACAAGTCCTTGTTATGTAACTCTTTCATAGAGGCCATAGAGGTTTTAAGTTTTCAATCACTAGTCATGTTACGAGGGTGGATTGAAAACTTCGCGGCCTCAGCAAGAAAACTATTTGTAATATAAACACAAGTAATTTTATTTTTCCACGTAATCTCCACTTAACTCAATGCACTTCTTCCATCTGGTTTCTAACGCCTGTATGCCAGTCATAAAAAAAGTTTCTTCAAGGCCTTCAAAAAAGTCACCCACTGCAGCTTCGACCTCCTCATTTGATGAAAATTTTTGACCTCCAAGGTGTATTTTTAGGTTTGGGAATAAATGAAAGTCTGAAGGTGCCAAATCAGTGGAATAGGCGGGATGCGGCAGTAATTCAAAGCCACAATCGCGAATTTGAGCCATAGATTCAACAGACGTGTGAACGCGTGCATTATCCTGATGAAACAACACTTTCTTGCTGAGTAATCCTGGCCTTTTCGCTTTAATTGTTTCACGCAAACGACGTAAAAGGATGCAGTAATAAGCCGTGTTTATAGTTTCACCTTTTGCAAGGTAGTCCACCATGATGACACCCTTAGCATCCCAAAAAACTGACGCCATCACCTTGCCAGCTGACAAAATTGCTTTGGCTTTTTTTGGAGTCGGTTCATCAGGTTTTTTCCACTGCTTGGATTGCTGTTTTGACTCTGGGGTGTAGTGGTGTACCCAGGTTTCATCCATTGTCACAAATCTGGCCAAAAAATCTTGTGGATGAGCCTCAAACATTTCCAAACAGTCGCGAGAAATCGTGAGCCGTATTCGTTTTTGTTCAACTGAAAGCAATCTGGGTACCCACCGCGCAGAAACCTTAGAAAATCCAAGTTCATTGACTATGATGTTTTGTGTTCGTTCATACGAGATGCCAATAGTGTCTGTAATCTCCCTGATGGTCAATCTCCGATCTGCCAATATCAGATCACAGATTTTCCCGATGTTTCCTTCAGTCGTAGACGTCGTAGGCCGGCTGGAGCGAGGGTCATCTTCAATACTCTCTCGTCCGCGTTTAAATTCAGCAACCCACTTTTTCACAATCGTATACGACGGAGCAAATTCCCCCAATGTTGTTGACATGTCTTCGTGAATCTCTTTTGGAGTTAGTTTTTTTTTAAACAGGTATTTGATGACCGCACGTTGCTCAATTTTCTCCATTCTTTAAAAATGCTGCACTTGAGAGCCAGTAACTCTAGGTTAGTCTGAACAACATCCTCGACCACATCATCACTTACCATCAGGTGAGATTGTGGTCAAAGGCTAACCTAGCAGGCATAAAAAAATAAAAAAAAAAAACTTAGGCTCACAATTCAGTCTAATTTAAAAACTGATAATGCTATTGCGATAAAATTGTACATATGACAACCAGAGAGTAAGCAAATCGAATGAGGTCAGTTACATTAAAATAGTTCAAGTATTTATGTGTTAGGCCGCGAACTTTTTAATCCACCCTCGTATTGGCACAAAATAACTATGTACTTAGTTTACGTGCATGCTCAGTAGTAATGTCACCAGCGGTCACCCATCCAACTCATGACCGAGGCGGACGTTGCTTAACTTTGCTGATCGGTTCAGAACGGCTAAGCAAACTTCGCTACGAGCGGTTTAAAACTACCTACTTGATACTAATCCTATCTATATATATATAAAAACTAGTTTTTCGGGTAGTGTGCATCTATCTTGAGTCAGTACGAACTGTCATAAAAGCATCTTATACATTTAAAAAAAATTAAAAACTCCAATATAAGTATGAAATTCTATACAAACTCTTAATACAGTAGAGAAGCAAACCGTAGCCACCAAACCAGATTCACCCTACTGCCGTAAAAAAGTGGTACGGTTAGAGTCGTACCAAGGTTCTGAGTCACTTCGGTAAAGGAACCTCACTTGTAGGTGCTTTGGTTATCGCGCGCAGTTACCATGGGGACCAGTCGGAGATGTGGAATAAACTCTCGAATCGGAGCTCAGCCTTCGGCCTCACCAAAAGCTCGCCCTTCGGGATCGCTACACTGGTGTAGGACAGTAACTCTAAATTCAGTCGAAAATCCCACAAAACTGCTAATACAGTCGGCAATGTATGGTAAAATACTCCAAATACAGTATGTAAGAATGAGAGGAGCATGTCCATTCGGAGCTCTGCCTTCGGCCTCGCAAGACACTCACACGGCTCGGCCTGCAGCCTCGCCAAGCGCTGGCCCTTCGGGCTCGCCCATATCTATCCCACAAATGGAGCAATGATAGCCGACCGGTAATAGGTACGAATGCTCGCCTGGCCACCCTCAAGTAGAAAGTCTGTCGCCAAACACCTAGCAGTGTTCTGGCAGCGATCCTTGGGAATCAGTAAAATTACAGGCCCATGAGACTTAACAACACATATCTCCCTAATATCTCGGGGTGACGGCGAAGTACAGTTCGACACTTATGACGAAATGCATTTGTTAAAACTAAGCAGAGGTTATCGCTTAACAGCAGGTGGTCTTCCGTCACAATCATATAAAAAAAATGTTGCACGTCTAGGATTCAATTCTGGTACCTATATTCGATGGGTATCACTACCTAGCCCCATAAACTTAACTAGGTACTAAGCTGAGATATTAGCCATACCTATTAACGCAAGATTTAATGCACTGAACAGCTGAACAGTTTAAACTCACGTGTTATGGACTGTCTTTCTTGTGGGCCGTGATGTGAATAGGCAGGAGTAAAAAGAAAATGGCTTATAACTATCTAATAACTCAATGTTTCTAACGGTTAACTTTCAGTTTGGTCTAGATAGCCATGAAAGAAAAAAAAATGTGGGTTGTATCTAAACAGGTGTGTAATCGCAAAGCAAGCCACCATCATGCGGTAGGATTAGAAACACGAACCCCTTGCGCAGCAGTACAGTACTCATACTGCTGCTATATTCTGCGCTGCCACTTCATTGTTGCATAAAGATATAGTGCTTGATGATAATGGAGGTTCAGGAAAACCCGCCATTCCTCGAGGTGATGCATTTCTGTCACTAAGCATTTAACGGTGTGTTACAGCATCTATCTCTGAATGCTGCAGTATAATCCTGGTCCACTAATATCTCCAACTTCATAGAACTTTTTTCTTTTGTTGACTTGAACCCGCAGTCCCAGAATAGCGTCTTTATGCATGTATATACTCGTACCTGTATATGGATAATCCTATATAGGATACCCATCCTTTTCAGTAGAATCTCCTGGTCCAATTTACAAAATGGTTTGAGCGAATGAAAATTAGTAAAAAATATGTAAAATAAAACGAAACCGAGATCCAACTCTGAAAAGTATGAAATAACTTGTGGAAGTCGGTATCGTGCTCATTCAAAACACCGACCTCATATTTTCATGGTCCGACTTTCACAAGTTATTTCATATTAGTCTGTTCCCATTTTACAAAAATATTTTTTTTCACTCTTTTTAGAGACGCGAACTGCAAACCTATTATGAATTGATTAATATCTTTCACTCGCTTAAAACACAATTCAACATCGACAACAGCAAATACTAATTAAATCATCCAGCTATACAAAAACATTTTTCAGTTTATTGACTGTAACCTAAAAACTACTAAACCGACTGTGAAATTTAAATGGGACCTCCTTGGAGGTATACTCTATTCAACAAAAAAAAAATCATGAAAATCAGTTCATAATGAGTGGGAAAATCGTGTAACAAACATACATAAATAAAAAAAAACAAAACGCAATCGAACAAGATAGGTACTACTCCTTTTTTGAAATTCGGTTTCATATGCGAAGGTATATTAGTTAAACATTACTTGTAATGTAAATAGTTTTCTTTGTTAACAAATGCAATAGTTTTTATTGTGCCCCACGTTGGACCAAGGCTATCTTATCTTATTATTTTAGACAGGGTAATGTGAATATGCGTGAAATGTAATTCGTAGAATGGTCAGGCTACAGGTGAAAAAAATATAGTTCTTAGATACTTACCTACGACTCGTTCGGGAAAAGTCGGAAAACACTTTAATATAATGCGAGAATTGGCATTGCCTGCCAGTCCGATACCAGTAACAGCGGGGACCGCGCGTGTCCACGATAACATGCCCGCCAATAATTATTACGTACTTTATTAACCGGTATCACACGAGAAGTGCATTTTACATAACATTTTTGAATTTAATATGTGATGGTATTTTTAAGATTTTTGTGATAATTTCCCTGTGATTAGAGTGTACCTTTATAAAGTTCAAATACGTGATAAATAATGGCAGATGAAAAGTGAGTTGTATTTACTGCTATTTTATTATGATTGCTCAGACTTTGTCTTGAACCATTACTATATCTATTGGAATATTACAAATTTAATTTGCATAATATTCTTGTTGTTGATTAGTTAAATATAAGCTACCTTACCATACCATAGATATTTTTACATAATTTTACTATTCATAGGATACAAGTTGAACATGTGGGTAGACTAGTAAAATAATGTATTTATTGCAATATTTCTAATCAGAATATAGTACCCAAATACCGGAATATTGGCTCTAATAGTCCAAAGCTAAGTTAGATCATAATGTCAAGACCTAAAGTTGAGGTAAAAACAAAATTTTAGTGAAGAATTTTATATTTTAGTTAATATTTAAAAGCTGTTATATCGATGACATCGATCCTTTAGCGCAGCTTACCCTTTAGGTTGGATAGATAATCCTCAATTTCTCTATTTTACCATCATCATAACCATTGAAATAGGTTTTTCTAAATTGACTGCATCTGGTTAATGAGGTAATTTCATATATATAACCTTTTATGTTACCTAATCAAAGTAAGTTGTATTGACTCCGTATTAGCCGGATTGTCCACGGCTGAAGACAGCGTCCCCCATTTAGGGGGTTTTCAATAATCCCCTCGCCTTGGGGATCGCAGTTCAAGATATCAGCTTCTTTGAAGGTGCTGCTACCCACCTTCCAGTATTTTTAGTCGCCTCTCACGACGACACCCACAGTTAGCAATAGGGGGTCACATTCTAGCCCCGCATCAACTAATTTTTTGGTAATCATTTCATCATAATTATTATTTTATAAATGTACCTTACTGTTACATATATTTATAACGTACATATTTTTCAACAAGTGACGAATTCAAATCGTTTCTATTGATTGTCATGTGTAAGTTATCTACCAAGTTAGTATTAACTATTTACTGACCTTTTTTGTTGAAAATAAACCGATAGGTATCATTTTATCGCCTACACATTCGTTATCGATTCACAAAATAGTGAAGTAATTTGGTTCGAAATATATCGGCGTCAGATTTTCTACTGAATGGTTGTAGCTAGCTAGGCGGGTATTCGCGAAAGAGCCTTCCAGTTAGTTCAAGCAGGCGGCGGGGATTGAACATGGATCTGCTGCACGGCAGTCTAAACCTATCACTGTTCCTCTAATAATATACCTAACATTCCTAATATATCTTATCGGTATGTATTAATTTAAATAAATAGTTCAAATATGAATGCAAATAGCCGTATTACCTTTCCTTAAATAGGTGAATAGATAAATATGTTATTGCCCTTTATCGCAACTACAAACAACTAAATTTATAGTAATAGTATACTTCGATCCCAAGACGCCTGCCAAGCCTAGGGAGGTCTTTACAATGGACGATTTTGGATTGGATGCTAATGACGCTCATGATTATTATAAAGTGAGCCTATTGCCATCTACTGGGTACACTTACAGACTCCGGACCGTGATACTCGGGTCTAACAAAAATGCAAAAAGTCGTTATCACGGTCCGGAGTCTGTAAGTGTACCTACCCAGTAGATAACAAGAGTCAACCCAGGACTTGAAGAATCTTACACGCACTCATCTCACTAAAGAAGCAATCATCGATATTTTTTTCGAATAAACTGTTTGTTGTCTTCAACGATTCAAAATAATTATTAAACCCTACGCTCAGGTCTATTTTCGGTCAAAATTTTGAGGCCCGAATTTAGACTACCACAATTTTAAAATATATAAAAATCATTTATGGTTATTTATTATTATTTTTACCGTACTCACATATATAATATATATACGTATATATTCAAATTAAATTTTTATAAAACTAATTTGGATGGGCATGTTTGTTATGTACACAAAAAATACTGGCATGAATTTCAAAAACCGGCGTTAGTAGTGCTATTTCAAGACTCGGAAGCACCTGGTTATTATTATATTAGATATCGTTGATAACGGATGCAAATAAATAATCACGTTTTTATCATATTCGAGCTCACTACTATAACTATGGTGGCTGAAGGTGTCACAGATTATGTAATAGTCACTACGTATCATGTTCTAATTTCGTTTGTTTGTTAAACCTGTGTACATAATATTATGTATTATGCATAACCTATACCTATTGTCAATAATCTATTACGATGTTGGTGAAGAAAAATGTGTTTTAAGTATTCAGTTGGTATAACAATATAATATAATATAATATACCTACTCGTACGTACTGTTTGGCTCAGTTTTGGCTGAATTCAATTGAGAGCGTGAACAATGATTATATTAAAAGTCAATGAGCGTCAAATAAACATAAATTAGTCGGACATTATACACTACTTTATTGTTCATTTATACGGTTTTTGCGATTATAATACATATGAATTATACAAAGGACTTGGGTGACCGCTGCTAGTGACATTACTACTGAGCGCTTCTGTGCTTCGGAGGGCATGATGAGCAGTCGGTCCCGCTTGTTGTCTTCGGATGTGAATCGTTATAGTATGGCGGTAGGGCATTTTACGATTGCCCGCCTTGCTAGCTGCCACCTCTAAGTAGAAAATCTGTGGCAAAGCACCCAAGGGTGTGTTACGGCCGCTACCCTTGAGAGCCAGTAATTCTAGGAACGTCTTTAATCACATTACCTTACCCTCAGGTGAGATAGTGGGCAATAACTAATAATTACTTAAAAAAGTTTTTAGTCGCGTTTATTGTACATTATTTTTATCCCGACGTTTCAAAATTTGAAGTGATTGTGTGACACAATATCGAAAAAAAGTAAACGATCGTATCTACTTACCCATAACCGTGTATAATGTTGACAATTACCCACCCCTAATATCTTCCCGTGGGAGTAGTCGCTGCAATCCCCAAGACAAGACAAAGCAGCCAAGCGCGCGGATTGGAGGGAAGTAAATGGGTCAGGGCAAATTAATCTCAGATTCGTAACTAGAAAGTTTATGAGACCCCTTAACAATAATGATGTAAAATTCACATCTTTCGTTGCATCAAATTCGTTAATCTTAGGTCACTTTTGTTTTATGACGTTTACTTTATGTAAAAGAAATACCTATTCATTTATTGGAGCTCCCTGGAAAATTCATTAAATAGAATTTTCCAATGGCAGTCCAATGTTCATCTTTGGGTCAACGCTCTACTCAAAATAACAAAATGTCATGTTTGTAACTCATTCCGTTTACGAGCTAGAAACCCGTGTCTTACTCGGACAGACTTAAAGACAGCAGAGTCTCATGAACAGATCTGCGTTTTGCCGCTTGGACATAGAACATATAATAATATTACCCTTGGCTATGATTTAGTTAGGTGAGGCAGGTATAACTACTATAATATATAGCAGATATAATATAGCAATATCACCCTACATACAACTATACCTATATATAGATAATTTTACTATAGTATACACCTAACACAATGCATGGGAGCTATTAGGTTCAAGATTTTTTTTTATATTACTATATAGGCATCTCTGCTCGTGTACACGAGGAATTGAACAGTGCTGTCCTAGTCTCGAATTAGGTTATTAAATCTAACAAATTATATATATAATGTATGAGGACTGTGATAGGTCATTGACTGACCCCTCTGCACTTACACTTGGCATCACTCCATCACCCTTCACCTTATTGCAGTCGTTGACACAGCTCAATGCTCGACACTTTCTCATTTATATACGAACTCGAATTCTCTGATCTTCTTTATTTTAAGATTAAGAAAGAATAAAACCTCGTATAGGCGTCGTCGTAGGAAATATTTTAGCTAGATCTGTTGCTTCAAGTTGTACTTCCCTCTCAAATCCTCTACAGACCTATCACGCGGAGCCGATATCGTCTATTTATGAATGAAATTTAATTGTAATCATTATCTATGATGCGCATGGATTTACAGTTATTATGACGATTTATATTGTTAAATGTTTCATCCTAGTTGAGTTTTATGCTTTATGCTGTAGTTACATATACATCGATTCAGATTCTATATCAAACATCTTTATAAAACGTGAGTTTATACACCTTCGTTGATAAGTTCACTATAGATATTATATGGAACCGTAATGTATTTGTATTTTAGGGAGGACATAGATGCTGGCTACCGCCTGTGCGGTCGTCCAGCTCCACCGGGTTTTGGGCGAGGGCCTGGCCCTACAATAGCCCGGGAGGGAGAAGTGCCGAAGGCACTTCTCCCGAGACGGGCGTAGAAGGCGAAAAGCGCTTTCTACCTCCGTCTCCTGCGGACGCCGAAAACGTACCGCTATTATAGGAGGGGTTGACAGCGAGCTCAAGGGCACCACTGTGGTTCGGACCTCGGCTTGTCTCGCTGAGAGCGTGGGATGTCGCTGGTATACAGCGCGAAAAGAATGGGTGATAGCACGGAGCCCTGAGGGACTCCGGCTCTGACTGGGTGGGGGGAGGAGAGGGTGCCTTCCACGCGATAGCGAAAGCTTCTGGCTTTAAGGAAGTCTTGTAGGATGAGCACAAGACGTTCTGGCACGCCAAATTGGTATAGCTTGTAAATCAAGCCATTGTGCCAGACTTTGTCAAAAGCTTTCGCTACGTCGAGGAAGACTGCTAGCGTTGTCTGGGGTTTGGGGTACTTGTTAAAGCCCTCAATGATGTGCTCCGTGAGGCGGTGCACCTGTTGGACGCATGAGTGTCCGGGCCTGAAGCCAAACTGCTCATCTGGGATAAGGTGGTGTTCCTTAGCATGGGACTGGAGACGGTTTGCAAGTAACCGCTCGTAAAGTTTGCCTAAGGCACTGAGGAGGCTGATGGGGCGGTAACTGGTGGGGTCAGATGAGCTTTTGCCTGGTTTGTGAATGCCAATGACATTTGCACATTTCCAGGTGTCTGGGAATAAGCAGTGGCTCATAGCAGCATTGAAGATGCTGACTAGGAGATCGATGAGAGGAGGAGAGAGGGTTTTAAGAACCCTGTTGGAGATGCCATCGGCACCGGGGGATTTGCGCGGTCGGAGGGCCTTGATCAGTCTCGCCACCTCGGCGTAAGTCGCTAAGGTGATTGGTGGGAGTTCAGAGGTGACCACAGAGCTTTTACGTTCGACTTCAGCATCCACCGAATCGAGGTGAGCTTGGTCAACGTGATCTACGTTAGGGGAACACTGAGCCTCTAGGCTATCAGCTAGGCACTCAGCTTTGTCTTCGTCAAAGAACGCTGGGACTAGTGGGACTGGTCTGTATAAGGGAGGCATGTCGTTATGGTTACTACCTTTCATACCTCGCGCCAAGTCCCAATAAGCCTGGTGGCTAGGCACGAGGTTTGAAAGTTTGTCACCCCATTGTTGATCACGCAACTCAGACATGCGACTTTGAACCATGCGTTCAAAGTGGCGTTTCTTAGTTTTGTTCTCTTTACTGGGGTAAGAGTCGTAATGTCGGGTCACTGCTTTACTTTCCGTCACTAATCGTCTCACATCCGCTGGAATGACAAGGCGCCGGTCGTCCGGCACCATGACCTCCTTTGCGGATGCACCTACTACGGTGGAGAGGTGATTAGTGAACGAATCGATCGCAAGGGTTACGTCATCTTTAGTCAGGATGTCGTCAGGGATCTTGTCAAGGTCCGGTGAACTGATAGCCTTTAGGGCAACGCCTAATTGCTTCCAGTTCACTATCGTCTTAGTGGGGCGGGGGAGGTCTGTTGTTGGGTCGGGACCTAGTCGCAGTATAATGGGTCGGTGGTCAGAGTGAAGCTCGTGAACCACTTCTATGGAGCGTAACTGGAGTGTTACGCCTCTGAGTAGTGCCATGTCAAGCAAGTCAGGTCGAAAGTCTTCCGTGTGAGGGTAGTGAGTGGGCTCAGTGGGCGCAATTATGTCAAAATTAAGTTCTGCGACTAGTTTTTCAAGTGCAATGCCTCTGGGATTGTTGACGTTACAATTCCATAGGATGTGCTTACTATTGAAGTCGCCAATCAGAAGGACGGCGCTTCCTAATGAGAACAATGCTTCTAAGTCAGCTCGGACGATCGGCTTTTGACAAGCTTGGTAACAGGACGCTATGACTATAGGTTGATGACCAGTCATAGCTAGAAGGCAACAAGATGCTTCCATATTAACAAGAGTCGGGGTAGGTAAGGGGATGCAGTGCAGGGACCTTTTGTAATAGATAAGAGTGCCTCCCCCACGGGAGTTCACTCTATCATCACGTACCGTTCTGTAATTGGCAAACCTAGGGTTCGCCTTCCCCGGTTTTAGAAGGGTTTCCTGCACGCATATAATGTCGATAAGGTGGGTGCAACAAAAGTCGTGGACAAGGTCACGTTGTCTAAAGAAACCGTTAGCGTTGAATGACGCTAACGAAACTGAGCGCGGTTTCGTGCGTGCGGTTGTACTACCCATAGTGGTTGTACTGGGGAGGGGCCTGGGGAACGAAGCGCTTAAGGGCGCTTAGTAAGTTCGCGTGTTCCAATGTGTATTGGATCACGTCCGCTGGGGATTGAGCGTATTGCATCTTGTGGAATAGCTCTTGTACCTCATTGATGTCAACCGACATAGCCAGATCGCTGACTAGGTTGATTGCCTCTTGAAGAGGGGCAGCCATCAATGGCATAGGGGGGGCTTGTGGCCGGGAAGCGGCGCGGGGAGGGGCGCGAACGGTGTTGGCAGCGGGTGCCGGGAGCGCTGGGCGAGCCGGGGCCGGTGCGCGGGCAGGGGCCGCGGCGCGGGCGGGTGCGGGTGCGGGCGCGGGCGCGGGCGCGCGGGCCGGGGCGCGGGCGGTAGCGACGGTCTTAACCATGCTGGGTGGTTTAGACCATGCGTTACGGGCTGGGAGCGGCGCGGGTATTACCTGTGAGGCAGGTACTACCGTTAGTTTAGGGTAGGAACCGTAATCTACTGTGGTAGGTATATATAGTCATGTTTCACTAGAAAGGTATTTTTATTAATTTTACGAGTACAAAAAAAATAACGATATACGTTACGGTACGGTATGTTTTGTTTCCATGGCGTGGCGAGCTTATTGTTATCTACCAAGAACAGACATAATGCAATAAAATCCTGAAAATATGCAATTATTAATTCATTAGAGTAGTATGAATTGTAGTGGTACGATGAATACTTAGGTATTATGTCTCTACAAAAATCCAAAATAACTGGAGATATGAATAATTCCATAGTCGCTGGTGAAGCTGCATATTGGCTTCACTCCACCGTCCTTCACCTTGCTTCAGGCGATGACACCGCATTAGAGAACTTGGCACTTTCTTGTGGAGATTTGCTCAAATTCCTTTATGTTTTAGATACGGACAAAGCTGTTCTAGGTATTGGCACTTACACAAAGGGATATGACTGGAATCGATTTATGTTTCTGTCGCGGATTATATTTTTGACCAAAAATAGGGAGTAGGAGAGAACTCTTACTCCGGGTACTGTCGATATGTGACCAACGTTTATTTTGCTGGTAGTTATGATGATAATAATTATTACTGTAGCCATAGAATCTAATTATCGATTGCCTAATTCTCTTGCCAAATTTCTATTGGCTTTTATGATCAGTCCTTGAAGTCCAAAATGCTAAGATGGATTTGCGGGGTATAGAAGTGAGATAATAGACAGTGAGATTAGTATAATTTGGGAACACACAACAGCAAAGAGTATAGAAATGCTATGCATTATCAATAGGCGGAACAGAAAATTAGGGGAATTATTATAGGTTGCCATTGTATGGGAGGGATGATGCTAAAAAGATGAGAATCCAGAGTAAGCAAAAGTATAAGTGTCTGCATGAAATTGAATTTTAAATACCTATGTTTGTGTCTGCCTATCTTAATAGATAATCTTATATCATCATAAGTTTCATTGTTATGAATTAGGTTGCCGTACCTGACTTTAAAATAACGAACGAAATATTATTAAAGAGAACTGTTTCACGTTCTCATTGTATATCGTATGAGCCGGCAATGAGGGAAAAGTGAGCTAAATTACATACACCGAAGAGAATGAGGTATTGCTGCACTCATTAACTAAATGGATCCCTTATTACGATAGTCATCAGGTGCGGCTGATAACTCTCCAAATTTCCGTCATACTATTTTTCTTTTTTAATCCAAACAATTACGAGTTTACCTTTAAACTGATCAAATACAGCGAAACGATCCCTTAAGGTCTTCTTCGTGAATAAGCATACAGAATTTTAAAAAAAGGTATAATTTGAGTCCCCAATTTTTATTATAGCTTATATATATCTTTAGACAATGCTCTCACCTGATAGTAAGTGATGATGTGGTCGAAGATGTTGTTCAGGCTAACCATTTACTGGCTCTCAAGGACAGCTGCCGGAACACACCGTTATATGCTTGGCAACAGAATTTTCTACATAAGGATGGTAGCTAGCTAGGTGGGCATCCACAAAATGCCCTACCACCATGCTGTATTGACTGGCATCCTTAGGCAACAACCGAGACTGACGGGTTTACGTGCCCGCCGAAGCACCGAAGCGCTCAAGAGTAATGTCGCTAGCGGTCACCCATCTAACTCATGATCGCGGCGGACTGTGCATATCTTAGCTGGTCGGTGAAGAACTTCTAAGCAAACTTCGCTATGAGCGCTTCAAGATACAGTATGATAATAGAAGGAAGATGATACTATTACAGCACAGTATTACATATAGGTAATGTGATATGGTGTGAATTTATTTTAAATCAGTGATTCACCCTTCAAAATTACTTACAGATTTCTTAAATTTATGTATTGTAGAATTGCAAACTGCGCCAAAATATTATATTCAGTTATAAGCACGTTCGAGCAGAGTGCTCTGCCAAATACCTAAACGAGGAATACAGGACTTATTTCTGTTCTTATCATGCAGGAAGCACGTGGTCGCTGCATTTAGATCATTAGCTGAAAGCTTCACGATTCAAGTGCGTTCAGACTATGGTATGCAAGCGTTGACAAGTATCTAGGTATTGAAACGCTGTAGCAAAGCTTGTCTTGAATTAGGTTAAGCAACCTCCACTGTTCATGACTTGGATGGGTGACTGCGTGGTATTTACTACTGAGCACTTCCGTGCTTCAGAGAGCACGATAAGTCGTCCAGTCCCGGTTTTGTCTTAGGATGGCAGTTGTTATTGCATCCTGGTTAAGCATGATGCAAATACCCGCCTCAGTTATTCTAGGTCAGCCTGAAAGGTCAAAGACCTATCAGTAATAAAAAAGTATTTTTTTTTATCTTGACGATTTTTAGTCTAGAACAACACTAAGAAAGGTGAACGTAATATCCTTCGAACTATATATATATATCCGTCAAATCATATATTATTTCTCTATGGTCAAATATATCTGTCAGTATTCCATCGGGTCTGATATAAGGCACTTTTAACTAAGATTCCTTCATACGATATGGTGCGATCGGTCTACGTACGAGAATACCGAACTTCGCTTACAGACGTAAGCTGCCAGCAGATAGGCACCAACAAAATTATATTAAAGAGTTTCTCACCTTCGGAGATAGGTACCTATCACATAGTATCCTCTTTACTGTTATCGGTATAATACTAGTAGAATATGATGTTATATGACATAGACAATGGCATCTTTTTTGTTTCTTTCGCGCATGTGTTATTTGAATTGGTATAATATTTGGCTTGATTTAAAATTTTACTTACAAGTGTATTGAAAATATCGGCCTGAACTATTATAGACCGGGTACGGCTCGGGCATAAAACTTTGTAAACCTTCGCCTACGGCTTGAGCTTACAATAATCGCAGTATCTATTGGTTAATATACTTACTCTCCAAACTCGTATCACACTCAGAACGATCAATAGTTCTTATTCAGTATAGATATACTGTAGGCAGGTACTCTCGCGATCCAATAAGCGATGAGAGAGTTATGATTAGACGATATTTATTTTTGATATCGACAAACACTAATCAGAATTGAAACTCAGTGCCAAACTAGTAGTTCGTTGCCGGTTTATATTTTGTTCTTGATATAGACACGTTCATCCACTACATATACAATATAAGCATTCACCTAAAACATCGAGTATGACCCTGATCTCTAGACAGATATGTATTTATTATTCAAAATATTCCTTATTATATTCTTTACCAACATATTTGACAATACATTTACGTTACAGCTTTGAATAAATATGTTTCAGAGATACGCATATACATACTTACAAATATACCTGTAAATTGTTATTTATACGAAGTTTTTGGCCTAATGTGAAGGTAGCTTCTATCTTCTATGATCGAAGGTAGGTAATTCTATTATACACTTCGTAGTATTTTGTTAATAATTACAAACCGCCACGCGCCGGTAATAGAAAATTGCTTGAAGTCTTTTATCTAAAATCCAATGATGATACTAGTATTTTGTACATCAAAAGAAAAAAATATAATAACCATATCAGATACCTACAATAATTGAACATCCTCTTCTTTTCATGCAGAATAGACCACCAAGCTAATGACCACGATCTCGGCTCACGGAGAAAGTGACGATGTCCTCGATTGAAATGGATGCTCCATTTCAATCGAGGACATCGTCTACTAGGTACCAGTTCAGTCTAAAGACTTAGGTTATAAATAATTCCCCATGCTAGCGTAACTTCCATTTTACTGCTAATAGAGTCTAAGGGCCCGTTTCAGAATGTCCTAATAAAGTTTCGGGTGAATGAAACACATAAAATAACTGAATGATAAAAATGACAGTTAATATGCAGCACGTCGATGGATAGGGTAAATCGATGACTGTGAAACGCAAAGATAGTGTTTTGTTTAATAAATATGTTCTGGGTAGTATAACCGGAACTTCTCGAACATTCTGAAACAGGCCCTTAGACTCTAGCCTATGTTCACAATCTCACAATAAGTACTGATGTAGAAGATCACACACATTCTATTTCAAAACGTAACTATACGAATATATGAGGTTCAACAATGTCATTGAGTGCAACCGTGAGGTATAAATTATCTTAATTGGGTTCATCATTGTCATTCAAATAATATAATCTAATCTTCATCGTTTGCGAACGTGCACGATAACAGACGCATTGATAATGATAACATTAAAATTTCTCTCACTATCACCAGGCTATGCACCACTTGTAACGAGTCACGTGATATCTGAGTTATGACGATTCTTCAGAAGGCGTTGCTGCTCTCCTTTTTGGTAATTTGTCTCTTGTCACCTCTTACAACTTCCACAGGAATATATAAGGATGAAATTCTACCCACGGGGAATTGCTCCTTTTACATAATTGAAAAGAATATACCGCTTTTCAGAAAGTTCAAATTCAACAGCCGTTGAAGTCCCCTCAAAGCAGTCTTAGCCCTTCAACTTGCAGCGGCCAAGCATAGTTACTGGCAGTATTGCCCCGTTAAATAGTAATAAGTCTAATAATAACCGTTGAACTATTCTCGTAAAAACCAATAGTACGTATTTGGTCATGCATATCATATACTCATCTTTTTCCGCCACGACCCAAGAACATATTGTATTCTCTTATCATATATACACCTGCTACCATTTCGTGAGAGCGTTAAGGTCGTAAGAGCATGCTTCTCACATCGACGTGACATGCTGCTTATACGGCGTATTCTTTTCTCTAAAAGCCTTATACAACATCCATCAGAAGGATGTGGGATATAGTGTTCATATTTGTAAGCCGAAACTGTACTGCGCTCATCTGCTATTCCTTCATTGATTCCTTACTTGATTTGATCTCGTCATTGATTACTACAAGTAATTCATACAATAGTATCTTATGACCACAATTACCGCATTAAATTTTCCCTTAAAGGGGGTTTTGGTACTTTAAGAAGCAAATCTCCAAGGAGAAGGAAACGATTGATCCTAGAAAATTATGTGCATCGAGTTTTTTTTTGTTTCATTCTTTGTTTCATGTCTTTTTCTTGACATGAAACAAAGATGTCAAATTTAAAAGTAAAGTAAACTTTGTATTTTCTTTTCTTTGTATTTTTTTTTGTGATTGTATATTAATTTAATACGGATATATACATATAAATCATAATAATTATGTAGAATTGTATAATTACTGATATATATTATATATATATATTATGTATTTTAAGTAATAATGTTTTAGGTTTGCAATTTATGTTTTAGACATGTTGGCGTTTTGGACATCATAGTCTGTTAGCCACATTTTTTTTTAATAAATAAAAAAAAGAGCTTTATCTCAGAAACTATTCTTCCTACACTACTAGCTAGTTTCTTTAAGGGGATGATAGGCCTAATTGTTTTTTTTATAATAATAGCTTTCAAACGGGTTAGGACACTTTATACAAACCAAAAATATTTACTATGGTCAAGTTTCGGATACATTAGAAGTAAATATCGCCTTTTGAAAATACTTAAAAATCCATTTACTCAATGTGTAATTAGCATACCATTGCATTCAAATCCCCATGCTTGTACAAACAAGCGCGGCATTTCTATTATATCGACAAACCGGGATGCCGATCGGCAGTTTTTGCTGAGTTTGTTGTTTAGATGCGGTTCTCATAATTCAAACGGTCTTCGAAAGTAGGTCTCCTTGGCTATACTATGAATAAAAACCATATTACTATATGATAACTGGTTGTATTATGAATCTTCAAATGAAACCTGACACCAGCTCAAATAGAGGTAATAATAATCCCCTACCTACTTTTACACTAATCGACCCAAGAAATTGCATGAGAATAGGCAACAAGCCAATAATGGTTTTAAAACATATTACAAGGATAACGGTTAGAACTTAAAAAAAAAAGATTTACGGATTACAAGTAGATTGTTATATACTTTGACAAACAAAATACTTATTTTTTGCAATGTAGGTTACATTAGCGATGTTTTTTCATAGCGCTTTCCAAAGAAACACAATTACGTCATATTTTAAATACCTTCACTAATTTCAATCTCGTAAAATTTTGTATGCATATTCTTGAGCGAAATATTTCTTTTAATATTCAGGATTCCGTAAATATAAGATTCGCATCGTTAAATGGTTTTGTATGGAAATTGTTATTTACACACTATAGATAAAATAACCAGTTACTTAAATTGAAAAACTAGCAAACCTGAACCGTAGATTCAAGGACAAACGCAAAATTTCACCGAATTTGAACGATTGGTATTTCTAAAATACCTATGACGAAACTTCGTCAAAGCATGTACTAACTTTGAATAATTAATTAAAGTAGTTCATTCGGACAATCATTTGTAATGCCTTCTAATAAAATCTAAGTTAATACAATCTAGGGATAATCAATTTGAATACAATAGAATGCTTATACTATACAAACGTAATTAATGCTTTAGATGTTATTTTTGATAGACCAATTATTAAATTTGAAATTGTTACACTCTTCTTACCTCAAGAAACAGTACGATATAATTTTCTCCATAGAAAAAAATACCGAACTAAGTTCAATTTGTAGTTTTATTTACCAGTCAAATTTCTTTTTAAACTAATACTCCATTTATCCTCATTTTGTAGGTAATCAAGTTTGAATCGTTTCTGACCGATTGATTTTTTCACTACAATCATTAGGTAATTTATTAACAAAGTGATTTTCGATAAGCACTGTGCGGGTGTCCCGCGCCTGCGAGATGCCTGGCAAAATTTTGCGCGTGCATTTTCTTCCACTGAAATAATTTAATTACGATAAAGAATGTACTGTCATGGGCAACTTATATTATACTAGTTTTCCGGGCGCGGCTCCGCCCGCGCGTATGTCGGTTATCGCGCGAAAACATGAACCTCTTTTTGCGCAGTCGGATAAAAACTATCCTATGTTTTTTCCCGGGTCTCAAACTATCTCCATACCAAATTTCATTCAAATCGGTCCAGTAGTTTTGGCGTGAAAGCGTAACAGACAGACAGATAGACAGACAGACAGAGTTACTTTCGCATTTATAATATTAGTACTGATAATACAGTTCAACTTGTTTATGTGTATTATGCGAGTACTGTAAATAATTGTGATAAAACTTTTAAGACAACATTATTCTGAAATTAATAGTGCATATGGCAAATAAAAGAAATAAAAACAGGATCACGGTTATAGGCAAAAATAAATACAATTAAATAAGTATAGTGTAAGAATAATGTATCTTATATACGACATTTTAAAATATATTTATTTACTCTATATTGACCAGAGTTTAAGCGCTCGTAGCGAAGTTTGCTTAGCCATTCTGAACCGATCAGCAAAGCTAAGCAACGTCCGCCACGGTCATGAGTTGGATGGGTGACCGCTGGTGACATTACTACTGAGCGCTTCCGTGCTTCAGAGGGCACGTTAAGCTGTCGGTCCCGGTTGTTGTCTTCGGATGACAGTCGTTATAGCATGGTGGTAGGGCATTTTGCGAATGCTCGCCTGGCTAGCTACCACCCTCAAGTAGAAAATCTGTCGCCAAGCACCTAACGGTGTGTTCCGGCAGCTGTCTTTGACAGCCAGTAATTCTAGGTTAAGCCTGTTAACACCTTCAACCACATCATCACTTACCATCAGGTGAGATTGTGGTCAAAGGCTAACCTGCTTAAAGGATAAAAAAAAAAAAACGTTATTGAGGTATAATAGGTTACCAACTGTTTATCCTTTTACATATTATCTACCTCTATTGTTTTAATTTATTAGTCTTGCTTTCATTGTTTTTTTTATACAATAACATTGTTATTCATGGTTTAAGGTCAATAGCATGATTAATGCTACGAAGGCTAAGTCATGACAGGACGGCTGCGCATCTTCTAAAATGTCACTATTTTTAAGGGACAATGTATTTTCTTTGCGTAATAAAGGACCAAGGCACACGAAGGCGATCTTTGTAATGCAAAGATCGCCTTGTCGTGAATATATAGTTTGGATGTGTTTTAACTCCCAATTCAGAGTCTCACCTTTGATAAACTTTGGCGAAGGTGACGATTAAGGACCAAGCCGAGGTATTTGGTCGATTTCATGGGTATGGGTTTTTATAGGATTATGTGTGCAGGCGTAGTGTCGGCCACTATCAGTAAACACACACATACAAATAACTGCAATTTTGCCTAGTTGATAGCGATAATATTCAATGAACCGGTCAGCTATCTCGGTGATGGCCCGTTGAATAGATTACTTCTGCCAGGTCTTAAACCAGCCAGTGAAACTGAAATTGTCGTTAAATTTCTAACAGTGTGTTCCGGCAACTGCCTATAAGAACCAGTTCCCATTTCAGATTTAGTCATCTAGACCGCACCATCACTTAAAATCAGTGAGCTTGCGGTCAAAGGCTATTCTATTGAAAAAATAAGAGGACCTCCGAGTCCACAGAATGGAGACAGGTTTGGACAATGTGTCACGAGGCTGTCATCAGCTTAACATTCGGCCTTTTCTTAATCGAAAAAACACGGGAACAAGACGCCTTTGTCTCAAGATTGATTCCTTAAAGGAGATGGTATGTTATTTAAAATCCAATGCATTGTAATAATCCTTACTGAATTAGTGAAACAGGTTAAAATTAATGTTGCATAGTTTGCATATTTTATCTGTGTATCCAGAGAGATAACAGTCATATGGCTGTTTACTAGTTTGTTATACTTATAGGTAAGGTGAATATGTTTTACAATCTCAATAAGTAATTAAACTTTTGAATTAGGATGACGGGCATTTCGTCGGAAAGGGTCCGAAGGCAAGTTAAAGTCTTAAAATACGCCAAATTAATAATATAAACTCCAAATACTGAAAAACATACGTACTCCATTGTATAAAAAAATGTGTATAAGAAAATTGGCCTCATTAATGCATTTCATCGGAGTAAATTATACAAGTACACACGAGCAGGCGGCTCACCTGGTCGTAAGTGATAACCGTCGCCCGCGAACATCCGCAACCAGATGTCTTCATAGGCTTTCTAATGTCTATTTTGTACCTATAGCCGCAATATCGATCGTGATAAATACATACGAGAACATCATACATAATCAATTCATACATCCAAAGATGGTAAAACACGTAATTCGTAAACACGTAAAACACGTATATGATAATGTTTTGTGCGGATTTCGAGCATTTCGGACGAACATTTAAAAGTTTTTACCACATCGGGTCGTATGTTGAAAAGAACCTTATTATAACGGTAGTTTATTTGACTTTCGTACTGATGGGAACGAGCTGATAATTTAGCACCAATTATGCACTAACTTGTAGTGAATTCTAATAGGTATATATTGGTTTAGAAGCTTGCAGCAGGCATGCTTAGCATCGACGTCATGCGACAAGGCTTATTACCAATTATTAGGCAAGTACCTCTACTACGAGTTTTCACCTGTTAGTATTTACATTCAACAATGAAAATTCATGTATTTCAACATATATTATACTTTTACCAGCGCCTCTACTGGAAATGCGAACGAACTTAAATATGTATACGAACGTTCGTAACATATGAAAAGTCTACGAAAATGCACTCCCAGCCCTTATAACCAAGGTCCGACATATTGCACTTAGGTACACTTATAGTAACGAATATGAATTATTATGAAGCATACTATGGTGGAAATACCTTATATCTATAGATATAGGCACCAATGCAAACAACTAGTTTGTAAATAAAGCTGATACTGATAAGCTATCAAATAACTACCGCGCCTGTTCATACAAGTTCCGGTTAGTTGTGATAAGTAAGTACTTAGTTACTTCCCATACAAAATATTTTATTGAATTAACAGTGTCCGAAATGGTGAGGATTATTTTATATTCACACATTTTTATGACGTACAATCTTGCATCAAATGATATGTATTAAATATCAGCAGTTACTGCGCATTGGGTACACAACAGGCCACATATTTCATTATCATCAGGTAACACATATAAGTAGCTATCACAAATTAGTAGTCCCAGGGATGTTTGGCGTCAGAAGTCAATGCACTTGTCATAATAATTCACGTTTAAGTCCTTATTTTTATTACAAAATTACAAATTTACGAGAGAAAAAATTATAGTCATGTGCGGGATTCGAACCCGCGTCCATCCACCCCTGTAGTATACTCTAACCAATTGAGCTAACATGACACAATGACTCATAACTTTAATTCTTGCTCTCGTTCTTCAACCATCGTATCGGGATGGAGCGACACCTATAGTTCAACTTGCGTTGTACTACAAACAAGACCAATTTGGCAATTGGTTTTAAACTTGTAAATGATGACGCAACCTTATAATTTTAATATTGTTAAGTTTGCAATAACGCCTGCTAAGCGAATTACATTACAAAATTACAAATTAACGAGAGAAAAAATTATAGTCATGTGTGGGATTCGAACCCGCGTCCTCATTTTTAATTGACTTATTAAATTATGGATGATGATTCCACAGTCACTAAGGCCACATTATATCCTTCTGGTTCAACCAATCTTCGCGATTTTATTGTTGGGTAGAATACACTTCCAAGATAGTCCCATTTAAATTTCTTCAACATCATTTAGTACTAAGACCAATAAAAAATTCCGTGGTACCATCAAAGGAACTAGCTATGGTACCACGACAAATGATCGCAATGAGTACCTATATAATATTTCCCAATTTCCCAAAAAATGTAGGCTTATATGCATACTATTTTCTAAAATACTATGCCTATTTATGTTCTTTTTATTCTGTGCCTATACCTACTTAGATTACCTGATAGTGTGCAAGTATTGCCGAAAGCGAATATGATTGACGGTAGGCTACGCAAGTAACCTATACGCAGCATGCGTCGCTGAAGTGATTTTTATAAAACGTACCTAACAGAATTCGAAAAAGTTTGAACAGCCTTGTAGAAGTCGGGTCTTCAACATGTCAGCTCAGTGTTTTAATCAGCATGATATCGACTTAGACCAACAAGTAATTTTCATATCTTTGTTAGAAGTCAGCATATTTTTTTGTATACGGTAAAACTAAGCTATTCTAGTTACAAGGAAAAGTTCGACAGATTTATAATTTTTAAGTCGTGTTCTTGCCTAAATCAAACTGAGGTAAATCGCAAGCGCGTTCAAATCATTTGGAAAAATACCGTAAATAAACGCATGAAATTTAATTATAATTGGTTCATTTTATATGATACGGATAATATGGAGTGAGTAAATGTGTCATGTGATTTCTGACGTTAATTAATAGTACTTACTATGATTTATTCTGTGACCGGACTCAGTCATATGACTTTATAACTACATAAACAAATGCATGCTAAATTACCCAACTTATCTAAGTTAATATTTGCAGAATAGTGCTTTCAAGTTTAGAATATCATGCTAGGTAGTCCTGTGCAACATACAAATTATAGAATAATATGAAACTTAAAACATAATACTTTTTTATATACGTAAAACAAAGACTCGACGAAGAGGTGCAGACTTCATAAAGTTAAACAAAATGGACTATTCGTATGTTATGTCCTATTTCGTATATTCTTTTGTTACCTAATTCAAATATTGTAGTGTATTGAATAATTGTTTCGTGACTAACACAATTTTGTTTTTCTAGCTAGCGTTTTAATATTGTTAACCAAAGTGTTGTTAATTTGTTGATAAACCAGGAGCTGGCTAAATCCTCAACCATCGACCTCGTCTTCACATTCCGACATGACTATGTACGGCTCTATGTAAGTTAACACAATGTTTTTGGAGATGGGGATATTGATGTGTTGGTGATTGGTGGGATATAGGGTGGTGATTTTATTGTGTTTGTTGAGTCATTTGTGTCGTCATTTTCTATTTTTGTGTTTGTGGAAGTACTTTGATGCGGCGGTGGTTTCCGATGCTCTATTGTGAGTTTTGTATTTAAGATGCTAGTTATTCTTTTTTAAAATTAATAGAGTAGAACATATTTTCAAGAGCGGAAATTGAACCTTCTGGGTTCTACGTACCAGATGGCTTTAAAGTTACTGTCTTCGTAGCACAAACGTTGTTTCGTCATATTTTATTTATATAGATTGGTACCAAGTGTTCATACTCTGTAAAATTTCGCATGCATGTCTTTGAGCCTAATATCTGTGTCTTTTACTTTGCCTATTTATATAGTTGAGAAAATAACAATTATTTTACAAAAGAATTTTCTGGAATAAATTTTAAGGAAAACAGGTAAATCAGATTCTCAAAGGGTCTCTCAGGTCTCAAAGACATGCAAACAAAACTTAAACACATACTTATATGGTAATCTGTGCTAATATGCTGAAACTAAATTTGTATGAAAAGCGGTATGAATAAATACACTTCCCTGGACCGTTTGACTGATGGAGATAGATTGAGATACAACGTCTACTTCTGACGTCGTAATCAGCAATCATTCTACTTGTAACTTCGATTCCTGTATAGGATAATTAGGGCAATTGACTACTTCGTCGCTCCCCCGCTTTGATGTCAGATACGGTAAGTAGGTATACGAGGCTTGTATGTACTTACGTCAATTATATCTTCCGGGGAATCGCCGATTTTTATAATCTCAATGCGATTCACCCAGAGCCGAGTTTCACTTCCGTAGAATTAATAGTCAGCCTAAGAGACTTAATGTTTCTCGTCATAAAAAAAAATAAGTGACGACAAAAACAGTGAAACCTACAAAAACCATTTCTACTGCTTAACTTGTCCTCTAAGATAACTTAAAAGGTCATAAAACTAAACCACCGTAAAGCGTTATATTAAAATCACCTAAATGTTCTCGAGATCTAGTAATACGAGGTTAGCCTGAACAGCATCTTCAACCACATCAACATAAGGTGAGATAGTGGTCGAAGTCTACCCTATCAGCCATGTAAAAAAAGTATAAGTCACGACATGCGTACACATATATGTGTTTTATACGAATTCGTATTTTTAGTTAATTCGTAGTTTTATACGAATTCGTATAAAACACATATATGTGTTTTATATTGTGTACGCATTTTGGTGACTTATACTTTTTTACATGGCTGATAGGGTAAACTTCGACCACTATCTCACCTTATGTTGATGTGGTTGAAGATGCTGTTCAGGTACTTATTAGGATTGAAAAAATTATATTACATAGGTTTTATATTTGGGCTATACATAAAATCTATAGATAAGATAAGTAATTAAACTTTCCTTGGGTACTCAAAGTTCCGCTATACATCACCTTCTAATAGAGGCACTATATGATTGATGAACGTATGAAATGCTTCCTGTATTTGTATATGATATAAGATAAGTAAATTTCCTCTTCTTGCCTATTTCGGATGATCGATAATAAGGTACGATACACGTAAAGTTAACATGATAACATTAATCATATTATTTTTATCTGAAATGACATCGGTATGACGTCATACCCCAGTTTATTCATATAAGCCCTACAGTGAGCTGCGGGTGGCTTAATAAAACATGTATATTTTCGATTATTATATTACTAGTGAATATGCTGTAACTATCCCAGTGGCAAGAGGATGGCTTTTTATTTGCTGATGAACCTTTCTGAAAGTATAAATTATAATGTAACTTATTGTTATTTGAAATATCTGCTGCTGACTGCCTCGCTAGTCAGTCCGCTCTATGGATCTCCGAAGGACAAGGTCAAGACAGACGAAGAAAGGTGAAATAAATCGCTTTACAACTTCCGGTGGTTTAGTAAAAACGGAGGTACCACAAGGATCCTTGTTAGAACCTTTTCTGTTTCTACCGTATACCTATTAAAGAATTGCCTTACATTGTCAAAGATGTAATGTTTTATCCACGAATGTTACCTCTCTGATTTTTTAAGTAATTATATGTATAGGAAAAAAAATATGTAATTGACGTAAACCAAGTGTTAGCTATGATCTCTATTTTACATAACAACTAACACTATTACAAGTAAACACTATAAATAAAGAAAAGAAAAAAAGAAGAAGAAAAACAAAAAAAATACCTTGTGTTTTGTGTCTAAAGTTCTAAAGACAGTACCTACAGCGCTCAGAGGGTGAATACCACAGATTTTTTTTTAGGTTGTAAACAGATGAGACGGATAAATTGCCCACCTGTAAGCGTCGCGACCATTATAGTTGCAGTGTCACCATCCCCGTTCTGATTCACACTGCACTGCCCTTGTCACTTATAGAGACGTTAATTTTGTTATGTTCCGTTTGCCCAGTAATTTAACTTGCAACAGTACCTTTCACACTTAAATACAGTAGAACTGGCATACTACTGCTTCGAGGCAGAATATCTGACATTGTAGTGGTATCGACCAAGACGGACTTGCTGAAAAGACCTACCACAATTCTTACATTCCAACATCTGTACGTTTAAACTCATTATTTTCTTTATCGGTGATAATTAAAATAGAAAAAAATTATGATTATCAGCAGCGAACCAAATAAATATTTATTTCTTTATTACAATACACTTTTGTGAGACATTGCTTGAAATAAAGTTTAAAGTAGTGCCTTTGTGTTAACTTTAACCTCCTTTTTCTTGAACTTTCAGTCAAATGTTTTTATTTATCATCTTGAAATGTTATAGAAGCAACTAATTAAAGTTTAAATGAGCGCGGACGCTAGAATGAAATCAACGTTTTTCCCTTCGCGTTACAATATTGTGACAATACATAACCCGCCTGAGTTTGCGCTGAAAGCAAATGCACATTAAATGAAGAAAATGGTTGAAAATGGAGCTCCTAAGTCAGAAACGAATGGAGTAGAATCTTCATTTGTATAACAGTATCCTGTAAGGATCATGCTTGTTTTTCGTGAAAACAAATGAATGTTATCAGTGACGTTAATTGCTAACAATTGCTAGGCATTGACATAATGCTATGCAGCAACTATTTATCGGCCTGGAACATAAATTATAACATATTAACGTCGTATCTATCGTAGTATTATCGCCGTGGCACGTGCTTCACTTCGCTAAACAAGCCGTAGGCAAATAGTATTGATAAGTTAATTACGAAATTCGTGTGAAGTCAAATTAAAACAGTTAGGGTAGGACCTGACTCAAAATGAGAGGTTTGTGTATTTGGTACAATTGATTTGTATGGCTATAAGGTTATGATGAAACAGGATGCTCTTGGAATAAATATACAGGGTGTTTTTTCAGTTACAGTTCAGAGTCTGGAAAATATTGACTTTATCTCGATTTCCTAAGTATGAAGCAATGATGGCAGTATTAATAAATATCTAAAAAGTATCAATAGCAAAAAATAAAGTAAAATTTATTTTGATATTGATTCGTGCGTGAATAGACTCGGTAACGATTAAGAAATAAGAGTTTAGTTCAGGAAAGTTTAAGAAAAGTAAAAATAAGTATTTTCCAAGATCCGCGTGGGCAAAACCGCGACTAGAAAAATTAAATCTTGTTCTAGGGAAATGACTGCTAAATATTTCTGAAGTACATACCGTGTGTGACGTAACACAATACGTAATTCAATTAAATAATAATATTAATAAATAGAATACTCAAGGAAGTGAATCTTTCCTTCTTTTCTCCTGTATATAGGTATGTACGACGGATTTGTTACGGAGAGCTCAACAGCCGCTGTAGGTTATTACAGTCAATATCTATACTGTATTCATTTATTTTATCATTGTATTATATTATAAACTTCTTATTTACGTTATCCATCGTAGTAAACTATACTTAATTGGCATAAACGTTACAAACATTTTTCTGTTTGTTGAATTTATCTTGTGTTACAGAAACGTCTTCGTACCTATTTAGTCATCGTCGTGATTTTGTAATCAATAGAACAGTCAATAGTTACCGTGGTAAATAAAATAAATACTGAATATAAACAAACAACAAAATTAAATCTGCAAAGAATTTCTTTGTAGGTATGCATGTCGTAAACTGCAGTGAGAAAGATATCAAAAGCCATCGCCATAATACATTACCACGTTTGGTTCCAAAGAATATTAAAACAAAGGAATACAAACTCAAATAGGATTCTAGGCTCGCCCTTTTCAAGACATGTGGCTCTAAATAAAACCGGCCAAGTGCGTGTAGCACTCACTCACCGAGGTTTGTTTTATAGGGTCCCTATAAACTCATATGTATGTGAGTTTCTTTATATGAACATAACTTTTGAATGCCTGAACAGATTTGCATGTATGGTATTATTTTACCAGTTATAGAGTTATTTTTGGCATGGCAGTCGTTTTTTTTTTCTTTAAGAAGTCGTGTATCAAGTAATAACAATACAAAATCACTGTATTTTATTAATGGTCGACATGACAACCGGTGACAGAAATATTGAGAGCAAAAGAAAGGCGGCCAATTAGAACTTCATATTTTCCAAACACCCGTAGCGTATATTTTATCTGAAATAGATGATTATTATTATTATAGTGCGTATTAAGTATATGGAAAACCACATAACGTTCAAAGTCTAAGCGCCGCAGATTATGGACGGTAATCCTTGACATTTTTAAAGTCTATGAAATTGGTATATTATATAATATAAAATCTGCAAGAAAGATAATTTATCAAGAAATTAAAACGTAAGTAACTGCCCTACCAAGAAAACAGCCAGTGTCACTCGGGATGGTGTAAGGATTACAATACCTCATACATACAAATATGTTCAGGCATTTTAAAGTTATGGTGGAATAAATAATTATACAAAATACATAAAACCTTAAAAGTAGAAAAGCAACATAAAATTAATTAAATAATGTAACTACACCTATCTATTACATAAAATGTTAGAGATAAAAATTGTGAGGTTCGTTTCCTACCAAGAGGCAATCATAAGTACTTATATAGAAAACAGAGCTCAGGTCTCTGTCTACGGGCAGAGTACTCAAAAGCATTACCCCGTTGTATGGCAACACTCTGGCCGAGGTAAGCGCCGGCTCTTTGGTCGTTTGATTTTTCTTTCAGCCGCTTTGGCAAATCTTTATATGGAAACTACAATTAAACCCCACGGGCCTAATATTTGTGCTAAATACCCTAAAAACATATCAATCCTTTTAGGCAGTCGTAAAAATTCGCAGAAACTTACTCGGTAAGAAACAATAAACAAATAATGAAGAATTAATTAAACAGTTATCATTGTTTACGTTCAACAAAACATTGCCTTGTAGTCACATGAGAGGGTTAACGATTGTCTTTAGGTGTGACCTCTTTATCAGGACTGACAGGCCCCTTATCAGGTGCGATAACCCTACAAATGATGTGTTTAATTACATAGATGCAATGTCTAGTCTAGTGTGAAATGACGTTGCATTATTATGAGCAACTTTTTAAATAATTTATTTAACATTCAGCGTCTGTTTGATCAGACATAATTAGAATCCACGTCCCCCAATTTAAAACACCGTGTTAATCACGGAGCATCGAGGATAGCTTGGATGTGCCTGGGTGACGGTGCGCGGTCGTTAATCTGACTTCTAGACTTCATCTGATCGAAAGAAGTGCTTTTAACACTTCTTTCTTTTGTAATGATGTCGCTATTCTTGATGTTACTTATGATTTTTGTATACCTATGTAGTTTTTAGAAGATGCTTGGATTACAAACACTATCGCATCCTAAGCGGAAACATTTTACTTTGTTGCGGAAATCAAATTTTAAAAATTTTTAGTGCTAAATTTCTCACCTTTAGTCGAATCGACCCTCCCCTATGACGGTTAAACTTAGATTAGAGTACAAAAACCGAGCTCACCCAAGTGATCTTACATGACTCAGTGGTTAAGGCATCCTGTGCTTAAAATCGGGGGACATGGGTTCAAATTGTTGAGAAATTTAGTACTTACCTACTCTAAAAAATTGTTAATGTGATTTCCGCTTAGCACGCGATAGCACTTGTAATCTTTTAGAAATAATTAGAATGTTGGGTATTGGGTATCTACAGCTACAGTAAGAAAGTATTGTGTAAACTGTAGAATATAATAACGTCAGCCACAGTGACGTATACATGTGAGAAATGGTTGGCGGCGCCACTTTTTAATCAATCAATCCATGGCTTCCTAGATTCTCTGTCAATGTCGTTCTTAAACATGTGTTTTTCGACGGGCATCTTATTTGTTTACTTATGATAAGGTTTGTAGCGAATAAGAAACAGTGGTAATGGTAATAAAATAGGTTCATTCGTATCTCGCATAAGTAACCGCTAAAAATACTTACTCATAGCTTTCTGGGATTCCGTATCAATTGTAATCATCGTTACAAACATTGTTAGTATGTATCTCTAAATGTTTATGCTTTTTTTTCAACTACGTTGTAGGTCTCTTTAGCAAACTATTCTTGGTGTGGACCGTCGCAGTGATGGATATTTCGTCTCAGAGCTCTCGGCACAATAATCGAACTATCAGACTAGTAATAAACTAGTAGTTTGCGAACGCTAAACACAAAAAGGGTTCAAAAAGGGTTTCTTAGTAGCTTATAGCTTGGCATTAGTACTTGGCAGTAGCAAAAGTTCAGTGTGGATACCTCTTACCCTATTTGTATGTATTAAATAAGGTGAACTTTTATGCTTTGGTTGAGGTTATTGGCGTTGTTAATTATTTTTGAATCAGGTCTTTAGGAATTAATATTGTAGCTAGTAATTTATAGATCTCAACGTGGTACCTACTTTTGTGTTTTTACTGTTGATTTCTTTAAGTATAAGTAATATATGATATAAGATAATAAATTTTTCAGGAACGATTCAGTCCCGTTCATCAAGGATGGTACTACAGCGGTTATCAACAAATCTGGCAAGACTGGCCACCCTGAAAAGCCTGGCAAGGCCGGGCGAGGGAAGGCCTTGCGCCAGGTGGTGGCTTCGTTCGTGGCCAACATTGGAACCATCAACACTGGCATGGCGTTTGGTTTCTCCGCCACTGCTTTGCCGCAGTTGAAGAGTCCAGATTCTAGTATACACATCACAGAAAATCAAGCCAGTTGGATCGGTATGGATTTTCTTCAATGAAATCTCTCTTATAAAATGCCACAATTTTAAACCAGAAGGACGAATTCAAGATATTTTATTTTCATATTTAAATTTCCTAGCATTTAATGGTGTTTGCCAAATGCTGACCTTGATAGACAGTAGTTTCTAGGTTGATTCTGTATGTCCTCGACCTGATAAATAATGATGACCACATCTTCACTTATCAACAGGTGAAAGCTGGTCATATCAAAACATATGAAAATGCCTCTTATGCAGTAGGTAACCTACAGTAATTAACCTAATTCCAAAAAAAGGAGGAAGCTTTTTTAGTTAACTCGTTTTTGTTGTTGTTTATGAGTCATAACTTTTTAATAGATCATCCAATCTTTATGATCCTTTTTTGTCGATTAGAGTATACCTTCAGGTTGATTTCATTTAAATTTCATTAAAATTGGTTTATTGGTTTTTAAGTTATACTCAATTAAGTGAAAAAAGGATTTGCCAATAAGCCTATACGTGGATGACTTGGTAATCGCATCTCTGGCCGATGGTGACCAGTACAATGTAAGCAGATTGACATTCGATCTTGCAAGCAGTATGCATAAATGAAAAGGGTTAAATACGTTTTGTTTTGAATAAAATCGTCTTCCTACACTAAAAAATTATATTTTATGGAAGTGGGCGTATGAAAATATGAGCTCAGTGTTTTGAATCAGCGTGGTTGGTTAGAGCTATCTAAAAATGCACGTCCCTCCAGTAAACGTGATTATTTAAATGTGAGTGCCTGCAGCGATTTTACTGCGAACATGGACACGTTCGCGCAGATCACACACACACACACCATGATGAACACACATCACGATGACTGAAAAACCAATTATATTGGCGAGGTGGCGTGTATTGCGTCTTACAAACACTATTTTACATGTAGGGGTAACGACATTGGAAGGGCGTGCATTTTTAGACAGAATGATCTCTATCGACTTCAACAAGTATTTTCATACTATTGTCACATGAATAAATATACGGTTCTTTATTCATATGCTATTGTTTACGAAAATACTATATATATATAAGTGTTGGTGGAGAGATCAGTTTTTTCAATTTAAAAATAGTAAGTAATCAATAATTTGCTATTTTACAAGTATGTACCTTTATTTTGAAACTTTTGTACCTAATCAAAATCATATATTAAAATCTTCATACTGCGACGGTCAATAGGTTCATGCAATTTGCACAAAACGTGCTTTGTCGAAACTGTATTTTGATTTGTACGCAAATAGACAAATTACTATCAAACTATTAAAACCTATATTATTCTCTATGTTACAAAGCAAATCACAGTAACTAAGTTGCTACTAAGCATTCTAATCGCGACAAACATTTAAAACTTCCCATTCAATACGCGTAAATAAAGAAAAGCCTTCAAATAGATTGGATATACATACCTAAGTACTGGGACGTTTAGACTTCCTCTAGAATACCTAATAACATTCAACTAACCTGTCTTGGGGTCATTCATCCAAGGATTTTCCCATTTCGACACCACACATTGAAAACTATCAACAATACCTTGATTGAGTAACCTAACGTTTGGCATTGTTTAGTATTGTCTAAGAAATCAATAAGACAAAAGGATCCTACCTACCGTGGTTCTCTTAAATTTTATAAGAAATTGAATCCAGCTGTAATTATAAGTCTATTGTTATATACCTAGTCCAAGACACAATAGTGTTGGTACTAAAAGTTCAAGTAGGTATATCAGTAATTAGTGGGTAGGCCTCAATTAGGACCGCTTGTTACAACTTATATGCAAGCATAGAGATGGTAAATTTCCACACAATTTTTGACAAAATAATCTTCCTTCTTAATGTTAACGTTGTTGGTTTCGTTATTTGATTTGCCAAATATTCAGCAGCAGTCCTTGAGTGCAAATAAGAAATTGGAAGCACACGACACTTAACAACTGAAAGTCTCAGGGTGATGGGCGCAGTGCAATTCTCCATTTGTGATAAGGCAGAGGTTACCTCTTAATATCAGGCGGGCCTCGTGTGTGTTCCATCACAAATAATAGACATAGACATAGTTTTTTTTTAAATCACAATCGAATTGAAAAAAAAACTTGTGTCTTCAACGGTGGATGTCTTTCGTCTGTAGATGATATGATGATAAACCTTTTATAATCGTATAGAAGATTATTTTTTCGTCTATTATTATTTTATATTATATTTCATCATCATCAGCCGGAAGACGTCCACTGCTGAACAAAACCTCCCCCATAGAACGCCACAAAGAACGGCTATTAGCCACTTGTAGCCATTGGCTACCCGCGACTTACACGATATCGTCAGTCCACCTAGTGGGGAGCCTAGCTATTATATTTATTATATATTATTCTTCGTCCGTCTACATACGACTGGTGACAACATGGACTAGGGCAAATAATTATCATCTTCTTCCCGGTATCATCTTCTGGTCGCACCTGCGTAGAATAACGGCGGCGAGGTAAAAGTTGTATATACTAAAAAAATATCTTTTTTCAGCTAGTCTCAGTGCAGCTGGCACGCCAATGGGCTGCATCTTAAGTGGGTATCTCATGGACAACATCGGTCGTCGGCGAACTCTGATCATCACAGAGGTCCCTCTTATCATCGGTTGGCTCATGGTAGCCTTCGCACAAAATGTTCCTATGATATATATTGGTAAGTAGATTTTATACCATATCGGCTGTTCAATGTCTTATACGAGTATGTTTAGCGGTAAATATCATGGAGAAGATTGGACGCTCACTGATATAAACAAGGACAGTCCAAAACGTCCTATGAAAGTATATCGGCGTTTAAGCCACCTGCAGGTGATAGAACGAAAGTAAGGCCACCACAACCGACGAGAAAGCGACTAGCTATCGACTATTTAAAAAAAAAAACCCGTGTCTACAAAAGAGATATATACACAGACATGGCGTAGTATTATTATATGTTCTATGCTGATGGCGAAAACTCTCTCTCTCTCTCCACTAGACTGTCTCAGCTCAGGAGCTATACTCGTTCAGCGATGCGATGCTAGCCTGGTGGTAAGACTACTTGTTAAGTTACCGTTGCATGGTAGATACGCATACCAGTAGGCCGCACAGAGCGAGGTGTGAGTAATCCGCCAGTGGCATTCGAGCATTCGCTTACAGTTACAGATCAGGCTTTGGTTTTTTGCTCATAGCCCAGTGACGAAACTACCCGAACTTACACACAACAAAACACTAATTTCTCACTGCTCGACAATTATTTTAGAATTTCTATATTTAATCACAGAATAATAAGGACCTAGGACATAGAGGAAGGAGAAGGATCACTCCGCAAAGCCAATAAATAAATAAGTAACTCTAGCCACGAAGCAATAAAGTGCACTTCAGCTCGCGAAGCGCGGAGTCCCTTATTATTTATATTCACCTACAAGCCGTCTTTCTTTCTATAGTATAGCCACGCATAGCTCTGATCTCTTCCCTTAACAGCTATTAGCAGCTCCCTGTCAGCTAATACGAAAATCAAACAAACCAACGTTGAAATTAGTATCATTTCAGCGCTCGCCCCAATGTGGTAATTACGTTAATATTTTCGCCCAAAATGCGCGAGAAGCACAAAATATTACTAAACACAAGAACTACAGGATTTAAAAAAGTTATCAAGACAGTTTGTATATTTTTATTTATCCTATCTTTGACGTAAGAATCGATTATTAATTTATATAGTGATAGTTGTTATCACGATATTGCGGGCTATATACCTACGCTAGATGCTAGAAAAATATTTTTCTAATCGTAATGTAGCAAATGTAATTTAATTCGGTTCAATTTCAATTAATCACGATGAAATATTCTTATGCATTTATAATGTAAATAGAAAGTATATACTTTTCTGTACATATATTTGAGTTGAAAATGCTGAGTTCGCAACTCTATTAGCCCCTCAACACTTATTGCTCATCGCGGGCGGTGGGAAAAATCCCTAAGCGAAGAGGCGGATATATTATTTCAGCATTGATTGATGGCAATAGGTTCTCTTCTACTTGGGACTAAAAAAAGGACTCATTCAAATTAGCCTACGTTCTGATACATGCTGACGATATGTCTTGAGTAATTTTATCTAGATACCAATCGTATACTTATAAGATAAAACACAGGAGAATATTACAATTTTGAATGAAAAATATACCCTGTTGGCAGAGATTACCCCATAGGGTACAAGCCGTTTTCTAAAAATCCCGTTTTGGTTTGAAAATTTTGAAATCAAGTGGTCGTATCCGATTTTAATAAAAATAAATAATTAAAAAAATAAAAAACACGCCTGCTGTACCTAAAAGTGAACTAAAAAATTACAAACAAGTTACATGATTTTATTGTTGAATGACCTCAATATAGGTACTAAATAGATTATATTTAATGTGCAATTAAAATACCATTGAACCCAAAAATAACTAATTCTTTCATTGCAGTCGGGGGACGGTCCCTTGGAATAGTTCTTTACAGGTCGACGACTTCGACAAAAATATTGGTTATCTTTAAGATTTTTAAAACGTTCACTAGCCTATGTTACCCGGAATAACTCAACGCTTATAATGATATCTTATACATCAAAATCGGTTTAGCCGTTACGAAGTTATGGTGGAATAAAGAAACTCACAAACATACATATATACATGAACCCTGAAAACATAACTCTCCTTTTTTTTGGCAGTCGTGTAAAAATGGTTATATTTACCGTGGATCATGAGAACATCTCTTTTTGGGACACTAGGGATATTTTTTTCTAAAATATTTTTTTCAGCCAACTACATGAATACCCCGTATATCAGGTGGCATTGTGATGTGACGCAAGCCCAGCTCATGTTAATTAACCCCTCTATTTGTACGAACGTTAGTCACTCGAATCACTGAGATCCGAAAACAGACATACACAATTAGGCCTTTTTAAAAATAATAAGGTTGTAGGTATTGTATCAATATAATATTAACTAAATACATTACAAAGGCACATACATATATCTATGGTTTTCTTAAGGCTACAACAATACTAATGGTAATTAATCACAGACTTTAGAAAAATTCTCTGTGTAATTAATGTATCGAAATAATAATTTTTTCCTCTTGTTAATTAATAATAATCATTACTTCATTAGTAACATCGTAGTAAAGCCAGAAAGTAGTTTAACTGGAGGCCCATAATAGATTTAAATGTCTACTCTAGTATGGATACGGAGGTTGTCCATATCTTAAAGTTTTATAGGCGGGTATAGATTTTATACGACTTTTATGATTGTTACGAGTATAATATTCTCTTTAAATAAATCAACGCACTCTGGCTGGACACGCTAGATATTTGTTACAGTGTGCATGCTATGGTACGTGCGTACAGGCACGCACACATAAAAGCCGCGTTTGTTGCCGCTTTATGATGGCAAACTACTTACCTGGCTTTACTGTGGTAACATTCCTTGGGGTGATGTCAAAGACTGATGATAAATTTTGCTGTTCCTTAAAACTGCGGTCGTATAACAATTCTCTGAGTAATCTCATAGCTTTGCAGCAATTGTAAAGTGATCGAAGAAGTTCACGCCTCTTCACACAACATTAATTTTCAATTTCGATTTTTAATTTAATTTAGGGAGGACATAGATGCTGGCTACCGCCTGTGCGGTCGTCCAGCTCCACCGGGTTTTGGGCGAGGGCCTGGCCCTACAATAGCCCGGGAGGGAGAAGTGCCGAAGGCACTTCTCCCGAGACGGGCGTAGAAGGCGAAAAGCGCTTTCTACCTCCGTCTCCTGCGGACGCCGAAAACGTACCGCTACTATAGGAGGGGTTGACAGCGAGCTCAAGGGCACCACTGTGGTTCGGACCTCGGCTTGTCTCGCTGTCGAGAGACATGGGGGGGATCGGAGCAAAATGCCTCTGTGCAACTGCAGTGTTGCACAATTGGGCCCTACTGAATAATACTCTTTGACTATTTGGAGAGCAATTTATCGTGACCTTGTTTTTGCCTCGAGCTCGCCGGCGAGCTCGGTGTTTGATTGTGTGACCTCTGATTACCTCACACCTGGGGATTTTACCTCGACGACTTGCGGATAACGCTAAAGCTGCCAACGTAATGGCTGCGATGGGGTCATCCGGGTCGTCTAATACCTGCCGTGGTCGGCGACGGGGGGGTTTGAAAAAAGGGATAGAAGAGGCAGTCGAGTAGTTCGATGCCTGGACAACCAATGGGTTCGGGTGGTGGGGCGCTCGATCAAAGTATCGGCGGGCGCAGTCCTTATTGAACTGCGCTAGAGAGGGAAGGTTTAAGTCGCAATGCAACTCGGTGTTCCGGATATACCACGGGGCGCCGGTTGCATTACGAAGAAAACGGTTTTGGATGACTTGAAGTTTATGAAGGTGGGCCTCACTAGCATGACTAAACACTACTGATGCGTAAGTCATGATGGGGCGGATGCAGGCAGTGTAAAGTGTCTTCTTATTACTAAGAGACATTTTACTCTCTTTGCGAAGTAGGGGACCAAGGCGACCCATTATGAAGGCCGCTCTGTTACGGACGGTTGTTATGTGATCGTTAAAGGTGAGATGACGATCAAGGGTGACTCCGAGGTATTTTGTTCTAGGAACCCAGGGAATGGGTTCGTCGAACAAAATAAGCGGTTTCGGGTAAGGGGAGCGTGTCTTCTCAGTAAAGCACATAGCTGTGCTTTTAGCTGGGTTGACCGCGATGCGCCATTTTCGGAACCAGTCACCGATCTCGGTGATGGCCCGTTGCATGACGAAATAGGACTGTCTGTTGATATGCCACCCAGTGGTGTAAATGGCGGTATCATCCGCATATTGGGCTAGGAATACTTTGGGCTGAGAGCGTGGGATGTCACTGGTATACAGTGCAAAGAGAATAGGTGATAGCACGGAGCCCTGAGGGACTCCGGCTCTGACTGGTTGGGGGGAGGAGAGGGTGCCTTCCACGCGATAGCGAAAGCTTCTGGCTTTAAGGAAGTCTTGTAGGATGAGCACAAGACGTTCTGGCACGCCAAATTGGTATAGCTTGTAGATCAAGCCGTTGTGCCAGACTTTGTCAAAAGCTTTCGCTACGTCGAGGAAGACTGCTAGCGTAGTCTGGGGTTTGGGGTACTTATTGAAGCCCTCAATGATGTGCTCCGTGAGGCGGTGCACCTGTTGGACGCATGAGTGTCCGGGTCTGAAGCCAAACTGCTCATCTGGGATAAGGTGGTGTTCCTTAGCATGGGACTGGAGACGGTTTGCAAGTAACCGCTCGTAAAGTTTGCCTAAGGCACTGAGGAGGCTGATGGGGCGGTAACTGGTGGGGTCAGATGAGCTTTTGCCTGGTTTGTGAATGCCAATGACATTTGCACATTTCCAGGTGTCTGGGAATAAGCAGTGGCTCATAGCAGCATTGAAGATGCTGACTAAGAGATGGATGAGAGGAGGAGAGAGGGTTTTAAGAACCCTGTTGGAGATGCCATCGGCACCGGGGGATTTGCGCGGTCGGAGGGCCTTGATCAGTCTCTCCACCTCAGCGTAAGTCGCTAAGGTGATTGGTGGGAGTTCAGAGGTGACCACAGAGCTTTTACGTTCGACTTCAGCATCCACCGAATCGAGGTGAGCTTGGTCAACGTGATCTACGTTAGGGGAACACTGAGCCTCTAGGCTATCAGCTAGGCACTCAGCTTTGTCTTCGTCAAAGAACGCTGGGACTAGTGGGACTGGTCTGTATAAGGGAGGCATGTCGTTATGGTTACTTCCTTTCAAGCCTCGCGCCAAGTCCCAGTAAGCATGGTGGCTTGGCACGAGGTTTGAAAGTTTATCGCCCCATTGTTGATCACGCAACTCAGACATGCGACTTTGAACCATGCGTTCAAAGTGGCGTTTCCTAGTTTTGTTCTCTTTACTGGGGTAAGAGTCGTAATGTCGGGTCACTGCTTTACTCTCCGTCACCAATCGTCTCACATCCGCTGGAATGACAAGGCGCCGGTCGTCCGGCACTATGACCTCCTTTGCGGATGCACCTACTACGGTGGAGAGGTGATTGGTGAACGAATCGATCGCAAGGGTTACGTCATCTTTTGTCAGGATGTCGTCAGGGATCTTGTCTAGGTCCGGTGAACTGATAGCCTTTAGGGCATCGCCTACTTGCTTCCAGTTCACTATCGTCTTAGTGGGGCGGGGGAGGTCAGTCGTTGGGTCGGGACCTAGTCGCAGTATAATGGGTCGGTGGTCAGAGTGAAGCTCGTGAACCACTTCTATGGAGCGTACCCGGAGTGTTACGCCTCTGAATAGTGCCATGTCAAGCAAGTCAGATCGGTGGTCTTCCATATAAGGGTAGTGAGTGGGCTCAGTGGGCGCAATTATGTCAAAGTTAAGTTCTGCGATTAGGTTTTCAAGTGCAATACCTCTGGGATTGTTGACGTTACAATTCCATAGGATGTGCTTACTGTTGAAGTCGCCAATCAGAATGACTGCGCTTCCTAATGAGAATAGGGCTTCTAAGTCAGCTCGGACGATCGGCTTTTTGCAAGCTTGGTAACAGGATGCTATGACTATAGGTTGATGACCAGTCATAGCTAGGAGGCAACAAGATGCTTCCATATTAACAAGAGTCGGGGTAGGTAGGGGAATGCAGTGCAGGGACCTTTTGTAATAGATAAGAGTGCCTCCCCCACGGGAGTTCACTCTATCATCACGTACCGTTCTGTAATTGGCAAACCTAGGGTTCGCCTTCCCCGGTTTTAGAAAGGTTTCCTGCACGCATATGATATCGATAAGGTGGGTACAACAAAAGTCGTGGACGAGGTCACGTTGTCTGAAGAGGCCGTCAGCGTTAAATGACGCTAACGAAACTGAGTACGGTTTCGTGCGTTCGGTTGTACTACCCATAGTGGTTGTACTGGGGAGGGGCCTGGGGAACGAAGCGCTTAAGGGCGCTAAGTAAATTCGCGTGTTCCAATGTGTATTGGATCACGTCCGCTGGGGATTGAGCGTATTGCATCTTGTGGAATAGCTCTTGTACCTCATTGATGTCAACCGACATAGCCAGATCGCTGACTAGGTTAATTGCCTCTTGAAGAGGGGCAGCCATCAATGGCATAGGTGGAGCTTGTGGCCGGGAAGCGGCGCGGGGAGGCGCGCGAATGGTGTTGGCGACGGGTGCCGGGAGCGCGGGGCGAGCCGGGGCCGGTGCGCGGGCAGGGGCCGCGGCGCGGGCGGGTGCGGGTGCGGGCGCGCGGGCCGGGGCGCGGGCGGTAGCGACGGTCTTAACCATACTGGGTGGTTTAGACCATGCGTTACGGGCTGGGAGCGGCGCGGGTATTACCTGTGAGGCAGGTACTACCGTTAGTTTAGGGCTTACCCGTTGGTAACGGTCGTAAGAGGGACGGGTCGGCCTATGCCTTGCCACCCTGTGGTTCACTCGTGGTGCTTTAGGGCAACCACGGTAATTCGCGGTATGCCCTTGAGCACCGCATAAAACACAGCTGGGTGGGTCCGGTGAATCCCGGGTGCGAGTGCACGCTGCTGTCGCGTGATCGCCTAGGCACTTAACGCACCTAGCGCGAGCGAAGCAGAAACGGGAGGCGTGCCCGTATAGTTGGCAGTTATGGCACTGCGAGGGACTCCCATTTTTGTATGGGGCTTGGACATCGAGTCCTGAGAGGCCACAGACCTTTTTTAAATTAAAAATGGCCTTGCCTTCAGGTGTACGATCGAGTACTACGAGTACTAGATCGTAGGGACTGCGGTCCTTCCCGCTGTACATGCGGTGAACCGCATGTACGGGGAAGTCTTGTGCCTTCAGGTCGGCACATACCGAATCGGTATGTACCTCCTTGGGCACACCGCGGATGACCACTCGGAGGACTTTCTCCTCTTCGAGCGCATAAGTATGAAAACTTATGCTCTCTTTACGGAGGAGCTTTGTTAGCGCTCTGTGGTCGCTACTGGTGGGCACTTGGACTTTAATGCCCTGCTGCGTGGAGCGGGCATTAGTGTAATGGATCCCACGATCCGAAACTAAACGGGACAGCATGTCCCATTTGGTTTTGTCCTGAATGAACAGGGGTGGAGGCGGTTTTTCGCGGCGCGCGCTCGCGTCCTGAGGGGACGCGGCAGTAGTGGCCGGAGCGGAGGGAGGAGACGCGGGGCGCGGGGCGGGGGTCGGCTTCTTGCCGGAGGCGGGGGCCTTAGCGGGTGCCTTGGCGGGAGGGGCGGAAGTTGCGCAACTAGCGGCTTTAGGAGCACGCTTGCGTTTGCGGTCAACGACGGTATAGCCGTCGTTATCGGAGTCCGAGTCAGTGCGTAAGGCGCGACTCGGATCTACTTCCATCTCCGTTTCGGAGTCCGAAGTGGGCTCGACAACGGCGATGGAGGGACGGGTGCTCGCTGGCCTCCCGATCGGTGAGCGCGAGCGAGACCTCTCACGGGGAGGGGCTGCCACCGTGCGTCTATTGTCCGGGCCCGGGGCGGGCGAAAGCGGGCTGTCCTCTGAGAAGGACCGGGTCAGAGGAGGGACGTTGGCCTCCGGGATTGAAGTCCCGGAGGGAGCAATAAGAGTGTCCGTGAGGCGGGCACTCGCTTCCTCTTCTAGGAGTTGCATATGAGCAACATACAGATCGGGGTGGCGGAGGGCGAAGGTCTGAAGGACCTGCACCTCACCGTTAGAGGGACGGGACTGCATCCTGAGGGGAATACTCAGGACGCCCTATCAAGGGTTTGAATTCCCTCACACACCTTGTGAGCTCACTGTGTGAGAGGGAGTGTGTACCTAGGGTGTGCCCTAGTTGTGTACCCTCTCCGAGCTTTTTTCTCGGCGGAGAGGGGTGCTCCTAAGCGCTACTCCGGGGTTGACTAGGGGCGACCCCAAGGCCAGTAATCCCGGAGCCCAGCTTGCTTCGGCTGACCCGTGAAGCGGGAAAGGCCACGGTGCAAGGTTAAACCAAAACAACAACAGTGGCCGTTGTCACCGTAGGGTGTCACACTGCGACCGCAGCAAATGGCGGATTTGATCGTTCAGACGGGTTTGGCTGACGCTACCCCACGCCTGAACGACGTCGCTTAACAGCACAAAGTGTGTTGTTACGCGACTGTTACTATGTTGTGTCGGGTAGTAAAGTGGTGAAATGCGCACCGAAAAGTGCGGTCAAAACAAGACCACCAGCCCGATATGATGTTGTTCGTCCGAAACAAGGGACTTGGGTAGGTGGTAATGCCTGACGTCTTAGAGCGCCTCTGCGCGACGGCACGGCGAGCTCGTAGCTCGCGTTGCTCGGCGTTCGGCGGCTGCTCAGCTTCTGCACACAAAACAAAAACTTCGTCAGGACTGCGTATTCCAAGGCACTGGTCTGCAACTAGCGTCGGAACGATGACCCGAGTGAGACGGCAATAGTGCGGGGACTATTGCGGTCTCACTGGGAGATACTGGCGGAGCTGTAGACAGGTGTGCACGGCGTGGCGGCACAGGTCGGAATGTTCAATTTCGATTTATTTCAATGAAACAATTCAGTTACAGCACATAACACCAGTAGTCACACCGTTGCCCGAGCTCAATCCCCCTTGTGTCGTTCCCGGACTGGTCTCAACGCATTCCTTCACGCCAACACCGAATGTGACATTTTTTGTGATAAATGGCATTATATTTATAAACTTCTACTGACATTTTGTGAAAAATGTGATACTTCATAATTATCATGATTATTATTTATTAAATTATTTTCATTATTATTTATTGGGATTATTGACATCTATATAATTTAATTTAAATGACATTTGATTTGAAATGCATTTTCATAATTTTTCATTAAAATGTTTGTAGCTAAATTTATTTGATTAAGTGACATTCAAGAATAATAATGATATGTATTAATTTAAATGAATTAAGTCATTATGTATGCGTTATGTTTATAATAATTTCTAAATTATCATAGTAATAAGTGTAATTGGTAACTGCCGTGCTTATTATAATAAATAAATAAATAAACACAAGCACTTAAAATTATGTAAACTAAGTTCAAACACTTGTGCTGTATGTTACATCCCTTCTAGATGAACAATCCATACTAATATTAGATATGCGAAAGTAACACTGTCTATCTGTCTGTCTCGCTTTCAGGCCAAAACTAATGGACCGATTTGAATGAAATTTGGTATGAAAATAGTTTGAGGTAGGACATAAAATACTTTTTATCCAACTGCGCAAAAAGAGGTTAATGTTTTTGCGTGATGATCGACTACGCGTGGCCGGAAAACTAGTGTTTAATAAATAAGTAATCATCATACAGTTTATGAACATCTTTTTTTTTTTTTATTTTTTTTTATTATTTAGTAAATATTACACACTACAGACTCGTGGTCCGTACTCTTTTTTTTTTTTTACATAAAATATGTTTAATGTTTAATAACAAATGCTGTTCATAAAAAATATGAACATCTTAGCAGTGGAGAGTAAACTATCTTAATGTAACTGTCTTTATTTTCAGGTAGATTATTAATAGGTTTTGGTTCGGGCATGGTGGGCGCCCCTGCGAGGGTCTACACGTGTGAAGTATCTCAGCCACATCTCAGAGGCATGCTCGGGGCGCTGGCGTCCGTTGGAGTCTCCAGTGGAGTTCTGATACAGGTTGGTTCACTGAACTTCAATTTACTAGAACACCAGCGGCCTAAAGACGCAACAACCCCAAAACATTGGCAGGTCCGTAGTAGTAAGTGGTGGCTGCCAATCATAATGTGGTTCCTGGTTCGAATGCATGTCCATGGTGGTAGGGCATTTTGCAAAGGCCTCCAGGCTAGCTACCACCCTCAGGTAGAAAATCTGTCGCCAAGCATCTAACGGTGTGATCTAACAGTAATTCTAGGTTAGCCTGAACAACATTTTCGACCACATCATCACTTACCATCAGGTGAGATAGTGATCCCAGGCTAACCTATCAGGTACATAACAAAAGAATGGTTGATTCCTTTGTCCACCATCCTGTATCCCCCAATGGAGGCCAGAGACACGATTGTTTAAATTATTTACACAACTTTTTACATTTTCCCTGGTGATTCTACACGAAGCATCTTTTTTGTGCTCGAAAAATCAAGCATGATCCCTGATGATGTGGCGTTAAAGTAAAAAAGAATAGTCGTCACGTCTATTCTTTTTTATTTATAGCTGATAGGTTAGACTTTGACCACTATCTCACCTGATGGTAAGTCATGATGTGGTCGAAGATGTTGTTCAGGCTACCCTAGAATTACTGGCTCTTAAGAACAACTGCCGAAACAGACCGTTAGGTGCTTGAAGACAGGTTTTCTAGTTCAGAGTGGTAGCTAGTCAGGCGCTAGCAAACATTTCCCAAAATGCCCTACCACCATGGTATAACAACTGCCATCCTAAGGCAACAACCGGTACCGACATGCTTAACGTGCCCTCTGAAGCACGGAAGCGCAACTAGCTGGTACCCATGCAAGTCATGACCGCGGCGGACGTTGCTTAATCTGCTGCTGCTGAAGCTGATCAATTAAGAACAGCTTATTACTTTACATTAGTTATGGGACACCGTTTTGCCCGTTGGGTGCAGAACTCGAGAAATAAACGAAAAAAGTCGAAGCAATGATAGTCAAGCGATTGTAGCTATGGCCTGCCGTGCCACAGGTCTATGGTTCGATGATGGAAGGGAATTTTGCGAATACCCGCCTGGCTAGCTACCACCCTCAAGTAAGAAAATCTGTCGCCAATCACCTAATATTGGGTTTCGGAGCGGTCATTGAGAGCGTAAAATTACACGCACATGATGAAACTTTATAACTGTATGTCTCAGGGTGACGGGCGCAGTGCAGTTTGTCACTTCTGACGAAATGCTTCTGTTAATCTGTTATAGGCAGAGGATACCGGTTAACATCAGGTGGGCCCTGAGCTTGTTACGTCACAAAAAATACGTAGTGCTTTGCCCTATCCGTAACATGTTTTACATGGCAGTACAATGTAGTATATTTCAATATTAAAATTTGTAATTGACTTTCATAAGAGCGTCGTAGACGCCTAAATTGAATAAATGATTTTGACTTTGACTTTGATATTATTTGACTTTGTTAAATATTATAAATGTTAAGAACTAGAGTATAATGTTTTAGGTTTATGTCATAGAGTTTAAAATACTATTTCTCTTTTCTGTGGTTTATGTATTGAGTAGTAGATGCCTATGTAATTTTATGTAACTATATCTCTCATTCAGATACTCGTCACTTCTTTACAGTAAACGACAACTCCCGAACGAGATGATAATTCCACAATGCCTACTACCTGAATACCTGTAGACCTATGTCTACTTACTATTTCTATTATCAACATGCTGATAACTCGTGCTAACTGTTTAAAACGCAATAACAATTCCTAAAATATCTGGAAACCATTGAAACTTTGCTTTGAGTGTATATATTTCGTTCACGATGAAGGAAGGTTTAAATGAAAATTTAAAAGCAAATAAAAAAAATATCGATTGCGAATCGGGGGCCGGGGCTCGCTCTTTTGGGTTATGTACTGCAACAGCCTGTTAAAAAAATATGGAATCAAAAAGAAAAATATATTTCAATCTTCATCTATATTACAAAGAGGAAGGATTTTATTTGTAAAGAATAAACTTAACAACTATTGGACCGACTTGGAAAATTCTATCTCCATTAGAATCCAACATTATCCCTGATGAACATACGCTATAGAATATTAAAAAGAAATGAATATATTCTTTTAAATTTTTGTTAAATAACCGTGCGAAGTCGGAGCACGCTAAAAGATAATATGGTACTTGAATAGGAACATAATATACTTGAACTAAGTACATAATATACAGAAATTTCAGATACCTTACTAGTTTAGTTTGACAAAAATGGACCAAAAACGACAACTTTTTAATTATTTGTTTTTGTAGATAAAAACACATATAGGTCAGTATTTTTATTTTATAAGCACGGAAATAGGTGTTGTTTTTTTCTAAATTAAGTTAGACATATCCGTGCAAAAGTGCTTTTTTTCCGCTAGCGTGGAAAAGGATTTTAAAATTAGAGCCTTTATAACAAGTTCCAAGTCAATATTGAAGCAAAAAAGCCTAGACGTAATGGACTGCCAAATGCCGTGCCGCATGGACCTGCGGTTCTTGAGGTTCGATCGCCACCGCCAGCTTGAGCTTCACCGCATGGTGGAAGGGCAATTTGTGGATGCTCGTCTGGCTAGTTCCCACCCTGAAGTAGATAATCTGTCACCAAGCACCTAACAATATAAGCAAAAATTTTACGAATTATTGGAGTACAATTTTCTTTGTTCCGGATGGGAGACGAACATGCGTCCTCCAATTTCGCGCCGGTTGCGTACTCCACTCGACGCTACTAGTATAGAACATATACACTAGCTAAACTATTAGCTAGTACTTTAACTATAAATTTTTATGTGATTGTATTTTACTATATTAAGTGTAAAATATTATGATTTTTAAATTTTAATCAATTATTTACATAGACGTAATTAGGGCCAATAAAACTGTTATATTTTTATATCTATATATGTACATTATATCACTATTATGATTTTAACAGATTTTTCGCATCTAGCATTTTCCTCACTGTATTGTCTTTAAAAATACTAATCGCTCGGCAGCAAAGTCAATTTGAGTCTCGTACGGCTCGAACATTGGAAACCTTGCTTCGCTCAGTCCTAAACCACTTCGATTCTTCAGGTATAGGTACTCGTGACAAATAATAACTACGCAGCCTTGTACGAACCTACATGCTAATGTGCAAAAAGTTTTCATTCTTCGCCCTAATTTTCGTAGCCTCCCTGAAAAATTGTTTAATTCAATATACCTGACTTGAGCTCTGTTTTGTGCTTATGATTGCCTCCTGGTAGAAAACACAGCTCACACTATTGTAGTAACATTGAATATAGTACATATATTCGTAGTATTTTGTTAAAACTTCATCATGATTCTGAAACGGGCCCTAAATCTGTCAAATTTATTAAGCGGGCAAACTAAACTATAATTCGTTTGTGTAATAATGTATAATTCTTTTTAAACCGACGCGGTATTAAAGGCATACCGCGTCGGTTTAAAAAGAATTATAGTTTAGTTTGCCCGCTTAATAAATTTGACAGATTTAGGGCCCGTTTCAGAATCATGATGAAGTTTCGGGTTGCTATGCAACACATAAAATAACTGAATGATAAAAATGACAGTTGACATGCAGCGCGTTTCAAGCTGGTGGATAGGCTAAATCGATGACTGTGAAACGCAAAGATAGTGTTTTATTTATTAAATATGTTCTGGGTAGTATAACTGGAACTTACTCGAACATTCTGAAACAGGCTCTTAAGATTACTTTGTTGGCATATTATGTTAAAGTAGTTATCAATTGTAAATGAGCAGAAATTTTAAAAGAAAGATGTTATAGCATCTACTTGAACAGCAATTTGTAAAATTAATTAACTCGTAACATAGTAAACGTTCGCTGTTTATTCACGAAGTCTTGTCACGAAAGAGACGTATTATCATCAGGTCGTGATAGACGACAATATGACAAGTTGACAACGCTTGTTGATTCTAGCAAAATTAGAACTGTCGTTTAACCAAACAAACATGTGAGCGAACAATTTGCACTGCAGTGCCTTCATGATTAAATTAACGCGTGACGTGTTACAATATAATGTTTTCAATTATTGACACGGCGCGGCGTCACTATTACGTACGATTTGTTTTTGCCATGAACGTACAATGTATACGTAGTAGTCATTCTATGTCAATCAAAATATATAATAAATAACCAATATATTAAACAATTACCTCTGCACAAATTTAAGAATGAGTTAAAAGTCTGATTGCTGCATGATGCCTTCTACTCTCTTGATGAATATTTTATTTTTAAGGCGCATGGTTAGTTATATTCGATTACATTTAAGAAACCTGTTCACCATAAGAATAGGTACTCACCTACTTCAAGAAATTATATTTTCATTATAAGTTTTTGCGTGCCAGTAATTTGGTAAATAATGTGTTAGATCTCAAATTGATCTCTTAACAACATTATTGTAGGTACTCACATTTGAAGCAAATAAATGATATTCTATGTTATATAAAATCATTGGTGTTTGCTTGATGCAGCAATCCAATGAATAAAGCGTACTTTAGTATTATATGTTAGGCTTTAAGAACGAAAACCCTCATTAGACGGAAAATTTAGGTCGCGTTTCTTTAAAATATCCACGCAAAATTCTATACAAGGTACACACAACTTATCTTTGAATAATTTATTCGTTAGTACCTACTTATGGAAAAATACTTCCAAAATATTTATAAATTGAAGTAAGAGTAAGATTTTTAAAATAATAAAACGAGGTTTGCGGGTGAACATAGAGAATGAATTTTTTATAGCATAAAAAGGTCCTCCACTACAATACTTTTCTTCAAAGTAAATTGATATAGATCAACCATGAATCGTGGTAGGTATATGGATAGGGCTGTTTTTAATACAAACTGTTTGCCAATGACGAAACATATAAATTCATAGAATTGATATAAGTAATAGGCAGGCACTATCTACACTACTTAGATGGAAACTGTGACAAAATTTATAATGGAGAAATCTAAAATTTAAACGGTTTTTGTTGTGTTTTTTGTCACTACAAGATCATGGTATAATATTTCTCGTATTATCTTGAACATATTGGATACCAATGCTCATGATTCCATAAATTTACCTCTAAAACCGTCAACATATTAATAATGGTGTTACCCGTGACAAATATAATTAATTTAATAAGTTTCAGATATAGTAAAAACAATTATTTGAAGCTAGCTCTTTACGTTATCAAGTAGGTACACATAGATCAAGTTACACACAAGCTAAATAGTATTGAATTTCTCGCCGAAGACGTCACCTAAGCCACAGATAACAGAAACAAGCAAAAATGTTTACTAAAAAATTATATTTGAAAGAGTCGTTTCCTTCCTTTTAAACAATGTTATTTTATTCCTTTTCAGTACGTGATCGGTAGTGCGACAACCTGGAACGTCCTGGCCGGCATCAGCTCCATCATCCCCATGATATCGCTAATTGGGATGCTGTTACTCCCGGAGACGCCCAACTACCTCCTCACGCGGGACAAGAAGGAGGGTGCTGAGAATGCGCTGGCGAAACTCAGAGGGTCCACGTGTAACCTGAACGATGAGATGCAGAAAATGATGGCTTTCAAAGAGAAGAATCACGTTGAGCCGTTAGTAACCTTTTGAAAACTGTTTGTCGGCAAGAGCGGAGGAATTATACCTAGTCATGTGCAGGAGTTCGAGTAAAATGTTTCCTCACCATTGAGATATTACGTATATGAGATTATATATAGGTCAATGTTCCTCACGTTGTAATTTTTTAATGTAAATTGCGGAACATTTGTTGTTGCAAAAATAAATATGACTAAGTATTACAATTAAAGGGTTGCGTCGTCGTTAGCAAGGTTAAAACCAAATGCAAAAATTTGTCTTGTTTAAAGTACAACGTAAGTTGAACTATAGATGTCGCTCCACCCCCATACGATGGTTAAGAACTAGAGAAAAATATAGAGTAAAGAGTTATATGACATGTTGTCTTAGCGGTCAGAGCATACGCCGGTTATAGAGGTGGATGGCGCGCGTTCGAATCCCGAACATGACTATAATTCTTCCTCTTGTTATGCGTTATTACAATAATAAAAATATGTATTTCATCACTCTTGCACGTTAACAGTATGTTAACATACAGGTTAACTTGGCCGTAATGCCCCATATACCTAAAACCCTCGAGCTTTCTTTTTGTCATGAAACCTAAGGTCGGTAAGTATTTTTTTTTAACTATAGCGAAGCACACAGGTCATGCAAGTTCAAGCAAGTTCATACGCAATTGAAAAATTGTCTTAAAATGTTATCTAAACAGGAATTTCATTGCAATTTCGCTACATGTTACTTAAATACTCAACTAATGTTCTTAATAATCGATTTTAACCTTTCACCCCATAATTTTGAGCGAAAATTGACCTGAGCGTAGAAGTTAATAGACTTTTTAATCAAAACGTCGAAATGACTGTCATGGCTGTATGCCTACGTAAGTACTTGCCCTTAACGTTTCTGAACGAAACATTTGTATAATCTGTGGTGTGGGCAAAAAGCCCGCCATAGCTTAAAAGAAGTTCACGTATTTCGTAATGGTAGTTGTGCTGACTTGTTTATTAAAGCTATAATTCATAATTATAGCTTTAATAAACAAGTAACTCGCAAGTGTGATGAAAAACATTGTATGTTTCACTGGCGGCACGGGAATTACGAACCTCGACTCAGAAAGCCAGCCTTCTTCTTCTCAGAAAAACAGTCTTCGACTTCGGGCTTCTGCTAGAGCCTCGATCGTAATTCCTTACTTACCGACCTTAAATAATTAATTAATTTTAATTAATACACAATGTACTATTGTTGTTATGTTCTCAGATTGCGAGGTATCAAAGAAATCATAAAAGCGCTGCTTTCCCCATCCGCTCTGAAGCCGTTCGGGATACTTGCGATATATTTCTTCGTGTACCAGTGGTGTGGGGTCAACACCATCACGTTCTATGCAGTTGAAGTTTTCGAAGTGAGTTATCTACCACATTACTAATTATAGGTAGGTACGTTTAATTGTATTTGGCTTTTGGCATGTCATTGAATGTCAATGAAACTACGTATACCTACTTATTTATATCTTGTGTATTTGTATGTTGTGTATAATAGCACTCACCTAGCGTTCTGTAGCAACACAATATATAGATTGTTGTATATTTTTATATGGATAAAAAGAATAATGATATTTAAGGTCCGTACTTCAAAGCGACGACGCTTAATTAAATACATTGTAAGTGTATATAAGTTTAGAGATTTACAATGATTTGCGATGAAATAAATCCAATTGAGTTATAAAGGGCTATTGGTAAAATGCTAACAACCTCTTAGGGTTGACTTCTGCTAATCCTAACAAACATTTTGAGATGATTTCGGAATTGTAACTGTACAGTTTAATTCCTATTAAACTAGTAAATTTATTAAGAATTTGAAATATTGTTTTACACATTTTCTTTGACATTGCGTACCTACGCTCTTCAAAATGGTTAGAGTACTTAAATCTTATTATTTATTCACTTAAAATAACATTTTTAATCTTGTGTTGTATCATACTGACATTTTAGAGATGGCGTACATTATTACGAAGCTAGGTCTGCTTTCCATGAAGATCAAGTTTCACCATCATGTTAATGTTTTTAATTTTCACCTGTCCCTGTTATTTATATTACAATAATATGAGAAGATTACAAATTCTAGCACCATTTTAGTTTTAAGACATTTACAAGTCGTCTATAGGAATAAAATGAATAGATAAATGGGAAATTTTGCATGCATTTCCTTGAGCCTAAAATACCTTTGTTTCTGGTTTGCCAGGTTTCTTTACAGTATGTAGATTGTAGTTATGTTGAATATGATTAGAAATATAGTTTTGTTTTTAATATTTTAACATTGACAAATAAAAGAATACAATACAACAAAAATTGCAAACCTGAAGCTTAGATATTAGGCGTAAAGACATAAATTTCACCGAATTTGAACTGAAAACTTTCTATATAAAATAAAGCAGAACAACGTTTGCATGAAAAGCGCCTTTAAGTCATTAGTGAAATTTTGCGTAAATGTACTTGAGCCTAATATCATGTTCCTGGTATGCTTAGCCTCAAATTAAATAATTAAAATATTCACCGTGTTTGGATACGTCCGTAACCATTCTTTACATTTAATTATGGACATTATTCATGGAATTAAACATTTAAATCATCAGGATTTGATAACCAAATTTTGTAAAAACGAATAATTATTGGATCATTCGGTCAGGTGCAAGTAAACACGCGTCATATCACGTTGAAATGCTATATCAACGAACTTATAATGAATAACAATGAATGGTGATTACTTCCAGGCATCGGGTGCGATGAGTGACAAGTACTGGCTGACGATATCCTTGGGCATCATCAGGCTTATATTCACTGTAGTGGGGTGCATTCTGTGTCGAAGGTGTGGCCGAAGACCCCTCACATTTATTTCTTGTAAGTATTTATAACTGTTCGAATTGACTGCAGTAGAATATAGCTTTTGCTTAAGTTCCAGATGTAGTACCTACCGGAAAGCGTTCCTCATTGTCTTACACTTGAAGATGTTTGTCGATCACTTGTTTTGATTATTGTAGAGGTTATGAGTTTTTAATCTATACTAATATTATAAAGAGGAAACATTTGTATTTTTTTATGCAACGAATAAACTTATAAACTACTGGACAGATTTGGATGAAATTTGGTATGGAAATATGTAGTTTGAGACCTGGGAAAGGACATAGGATAGTTTTTACCCAAATGCGCAAAAAGAGGTTAACGGATTAGCAAGATAATGGCGGAGCCGCGGCTGAAAAGCTAGTATAAAATAATTTTGCTTTACCAATCGAAAGATATGTATTGCCGATTGTATCTTCCTTTCCTTTCCATACAAACGTAGTTTCGTAATTTTTAGTACAAACTCTGTAAAATTTTGCATGTATACCTACTATTGCAGCCGCGGCACTTGCTGCTTGCAGTTGGCAGCGTCGCTCAGAATAGACCCTTTATGTTTCTTATATCACCCAGATATTTCTTATGTTGCCCAAAAATTAATATGATTCATGATGTTACTTATATAACATTTCCAGCAATCGGATGCGGCAGTACAATGATAATACTAGCGGTGTACATGTACTTCGTGAAGTTTTGGAAGGAGAATGGCATCGAGCCCGTGCACTCGTGGATACCGGTCGCCAGCATCTATGTCTTCATCATTGCCTGCACTCTTGGCTACCTGATCGTACCTTGGGTTATGATAGGAGAGGTTTATCCCACGCAGGTGAGTTTATTTTCCTGCAAGCGTTTATTTATGAGATAACTTCTTTAGTCCTACCTACTAGAGTATGTTCAGAAAAAGAGTGGACTTGGGATTTCTAAGCTATAGCTAAAGCTAATTTCCTGTTAAAGTTGTCATATTAATTTAAAATTTATATATTTAATATTACTATTTAAATTATATACTATTATAATTTATGTAATAGTATATAATTTAAACAAACCTTTTATAATTATTATCAATGTAGCACAGTCCCAAAGTCAAATCTCAAGTTCACTCTTTTCTGAAACTGACTCTATTGTCATATGTATATCGGAAAAATATTTTTAACGATTGGATAAGCAATATGATTAATTTATTTTGATTTGGAACAGGTTATATTAGTCCTAGCTCATTTATAATTAGCTCTAAAGCTTAATTAAATGTTACGTTAAAAAGATCTCCGAGCTGTATTTCTCACGGATACCACGTTCTTATTCAGAGTAGTTCTTAAGTCTCATCACGTTCCCACTTCTATCCCAAGAACGTGAGGTTAGCCCTGCAAAATGTTTTCTCTAACAACACAAAGGGTGACACCAGAATATACTGTAGGAAGTTTTGTCTGACTATACCCTACCTTGGGAATTATCTTGCTGGTTGTATACCTCTCCCGCCGTAGGGCTTGAGCTTCTCGATCTGATTGCCACTGCATCGCGGTAGTCACTCCAAAATATTAGTTCTTATGTCCCGTTCGCCCAGTATACAGTGCTCCTCACGTTTAAAAGCAGTAGTGTCTGCACACATGTATCGATACAGGATATGTGACACTGCTATGGTACCTCACCAAGGCCGAATATTGCTAAAGGGTATTTTATTTCACCACCTGGTTAAGAAGCCTGGCTAGCTACTACCCTAAAAAAAAAACAAAAGAAGAGAATGAATCGCCAAGTCCCTAGCATTGTGTTCCGGCTACTGTCTTTGAGAGTCAGTACCTTTTGGCCCGTGGGGTGCATATCATCCCATATGGGTGTCGTAAGAGGCAACTCAGGGAAAAATACTGGAAGGTTGGCGCCTTCTAAAGAACTGGTAACTTACACTGCGATCCCCAAGACGCCTGCTAAGCGTGGGGATTATGGAAAATACCCCCTTAGTACGGGAGGCTGTGTTCAGCAGTGGACTTTCCGGCTATTACAGTACTTTGAGACTTGGTTACAATGCTTGACCACATCTTCACTTGACAACGTTGAGGAGGTGATACTACCTGTTAATAAAAACGTATTTTTGATAGGTTCGTGGTATAGTGGGCGGCATGACGACTTGCGCTGCTCACCTCTCAGTGTTCTCCGTAGTGAAGACCTTCCCTTTGCTGAAGGAACTGCTCAACGATTATGGAGTCTTTGGCCTCTATGGGGTCATGTCTTTATGTAGTAAGTGTTAATCCATTGAATTTCAATTTGAAGCATCTAGAATACGATTATTTTTTGTTTATATTACACGATCGAAGGTCATTAGAAAGAATTGATGCCATTCAGACCAGCGTCATAAGTCACAGTTGTGTTTCTTTTGATATCTCCTGGATAGAATTCTACATCAGATATCTTTTATATTAATTTTTCCCTAAAAAATCTTAGTACTATTGGTGAAATTAACTAGGCAATGGAAAATTTTATATATGCATATTTTTTTTAATTGTGTAAATTTTGTCCCCCTTTAGATATCATTTCGTGGATATTTAATAAATTACGAGAAACAGACATAATATTTATAACCATCGACAATAAATCAAACAATAAAAACAGTACATAATAGATTTTTTTTTCTCTAACGATTTAATGTTATCTTTTTAACATTTGTTATTTATTTCACATTTAACTGATACGTATATTCTATGTAATTAAAAAATAAATGGTTAAATAATCTTTATCATATTTTGTAAGAATTTATAAACAGTAGTTTGACCACTATACCAAATAATTTAGGAAATCCACTCTAGATTGAATCTTCCCTTTGCAGTAAATCAAATTGCAATGAACAGCATCAATCTCCATCGCTTTAACTCCACCTTACTTTCCTCAGGTATAATCTTCTTCTACTTCTTCTTACCGGAGACAAAAGGCAGGTCCCTCCAGGAAATCGAAGATTACTTCTGCGGAAGAACAAAAACTCTGCAAAGGAACAACTCCACAGATACCGCGTGAACGCGTCGTGTTTACTAAATGATATCTGAACAATGGCTTTGAGCTGCGATCGAACGATGTGATAATGGAACTAGTGCAAAAAGTACAAAATAATACTAACGTTAAGCTCCTTTCTCATTTACGTGCAATATTACGCAGCAACAGAAAACTAAAAATTAAAATATTAATAATAAAAGTTTTGGGTCACAGTTACAACAGTCCTACAAAATTATGTATAACTTTACAGTGTGTCGCTTAAGTAGCTTTTTAAAAGTGGGGGCCCAAATTCAATCCCAAATAGCAGACATGCCATGGAAAAAATATTGGATCAGAGTTCAGCATGGCCTAAAACGTTGGCCAGCTGAACAACACGCTTAGAAAAAAAATACCCCCGTGAGTGATTATTGATTATTGTTATACACTCTAAAATTATTTTTCAATAGGTAGAATTTTAATTAATGTAATTACATTTATGCCTATGAATAATTAAATACAATTTGATGAAACTAAGCAAATTTTATATATTTTGCAAAAGGGGCGACTTTTCTTTATTAAAAATAAACGACAGACTTACAACAATACTACTAGAAAAGCAGCTAAGCAACCTATCGGCCGTTACTTTCAGATACACAGTCTTTATGCTACAGCCTTATACGAGTTGGCAGCTATAAGATATAAAATTGTATATTATACGAAAAAACTCGCAGCGTATGAAAACTTGTACAGTACGTACGTCAACGCCATAATGTGTAAGTAGAATGAGAATAGAGAACAAGATTTGGAATTTCATTAATTTCATCAAGACATAAGACAACATAAGATTTCCATTGTCATTCGAATTAGACAACAAGGCCCCTGGTCATATAACCCGGTTGAAAAAAGAAACGAATCGAAAATGGCGTTGCTAATCATAACATCTCTCTTGCGCACGATAGACAACCTTACAGCGGTTAAAAACACTCAAACACTGATGTCGCTGCAAACATTGCAAACGCTCAATTCATAACTGAAATACGAGAATATGCACTGTTTGCGCGCAAACAATGTGAACCGCGCTTAAAACATCTTCTAAATGTCAATTTGCTTCTTCGAAATTAACCCAAAATAAACATCACTTCAATTATCGACATTAGAAATATTTCAAGGTATTCTTTAGTGAGCAAGATTGTTTTACGTATAAAATTCTAACCACAACAACAAAAATCTAATGTTTGATTTTGACGTTTGTGCATACGCTGCTCTATTATACCTACCTGTTTTCTGTGAGTATTATATGCAGTACGTAATAGATGTCATCATATAACCTAAAGTTTGCGTGCAAACAGTGCAAATAGCGCATATTTGCGTGACTTGAACCATGGGGTCAATAGTGTGAAAGTGAGATGTAACGATAAATCGAAGATGACGGTGTAAACAGCGCCATTTTCAATTAGTTTTTTTACCGGGATATTTAAACACGAATCGAATGTTGCTAGTCGTTTGAGTAATCAAAATATACGCAATTTTTTCGTACCAATACTCGTTTTATGAATAAAAGACGAGGTGTGCCATTATATTGGAATGATAAATTTTGTTCATTCAAATCTGCAGTGAATATCGCTACTAATTGTAGCCTTTGTAGGTTCAATCGGGATCAAAACAAAAGGTAGATAATTCAATCTAAGTAGAAATGATTTTTTTGACAACAATTTTGTAACCTGTTACTCATAATCGATGCTTAACTTTAATAAAAGTTTGGAATAAGGGCAGGTCCCTTAATTTTCAGGAAAACAAATCTCAAAGTAAAATTACTAAAAATTATCTAGTTTAACTATTTTTTTTTTTTATTTATTTATTTCAATTAGTACCGCTTATAGACGAATTACACTAATGATATATTACATAATAAAAATATAACCATTTACAAAAATTACATTAAAATATAAGAATATACCACATTGTGATTATGAATTATTCATATAAACAATATAATTTATAAAAACAATTATCAAGTTCTATGCTTAATGATTTACTTTAAATGTCACATACAAATAATGTCAATATAAAATAATGTCAAAACAATAATAAATATAATTACAAATTAATGAATAAAATACTATTGAAATATGAATAAAATAATGTCAAAACAATAATAAATATAACTACAAATTAATGAATAAGATACTATTGAAATATGATGAAAGCGAATGTCATTATTTGATATTTTGATTTTGGTAATGGGGCTTGACCCCCTCACAATAACTCAAGCATTCCGCCATGATATCCCTCCATTCGTCTGCTAACAAATCACAGTCTAGTTTGGCATCAAGGAGGTCATTGAGCGTAGCAAGTGATCGTGGTATAGGAGACGTCTGGTGAGCAACTGTTCTATGCTCCGGAACAGCAAACAATCTATGTTTCCTGTTCCGAAGATAGTTGTCGGGTACCCTAAAGCGACATAGCTGATGATGTATATGATATAGCTACTATGATGTATGCGCATTGTTTGTGCGTTGAGATTATAATATTTTTGTATAACTTGTTAAAATTACTATAGAGTATATATGTGTAGGTATTTTTCCTACTGTTTAAGAACGAGTCGTATATTTTTGAAAAAGTATTAAATTTGTATGTAAATTTGTTAGATTAGTTGCTAAAGTAGGTACTTAGTCAACCATAGGAATGCTATGAATTTTATAACGTGCCATTACTAGTGTAGTATAGTTAGAAAACAAACAATAAGGTCCAAATAATAAAATAATATATTTAATAACTCATAAGCTCGAAAAAGTTTTGTTTGTCATTCAAAATCTGCGTGCGAAAGTGCTTTTGCAGTTCCCAAAAAGTTCACCAAAAAATAACTATATTATATTGCAGCTATAGCATTGTCCTTGCTGTAGTAGGGTAAAATTTGTGTTTCGCTTGGCGACAAACTTATTTTGTGTCCAGCTCATGCCTTTGACACCCTCGTTAATTCAGGATTCTTTATTCGAATCGCCCTTGGTTCAATTCTATAACTAAACAAATAACTATTTATAATAAAATCAAGACTTAAAAGGCACTGCAGCGCTTTTCATGATTACAAAACTCTGCGCTGAAAATTCCGAACAGATTTCAAACCTAGCTACGTCAACGTGATGAAAATGATGTAAAAACTTTAAGTAAGATAAAGTTTTTGTCAACGAAAATGTTATGAAAATATGTATTTAAGCATTCAATGCATTTTGTTATAGCGTAATAATGAAGCATTTGTGATAGTGTTAGCTTTAGGTTAATATGTATAAAGAATCTGTTCTGCATATCTGATTTATTGTAAAATACAATTTTATGTTTTGAAATTGTTGTTTTAATTTGAAGTAATTAATTTCGTAACAAATAAAGTGTAAAAATACATTTTTTTCGTTAAGTCGCCGAACAAGAATTGTACGACTTTATTCTCTTCAACACATTGACACATAAGAAATTTCATAATATTATATTGCTACTGTCACATACATTCTTGTTATGATAATCCTTATTCTAATGTAAAACCGTCACCTCAATTTCGTCTTATGTTTTTGACGCTTTACATTTCTTACTGAACAATACTTATTAGCTAACGTTCCTAAAAAAAGTCTTTAGTTATCTATTACCTATCTATTAACTATAAAGTAAGTGGACGATATCTACTTACTTATAATTGTGTATATACTTTATCAGCCGGATCGTCTACTGCTGTGCACAGTATGTGCAGTATGTATAGGGTATTTGCCATAATCCCCACGCTTGGCAGGTGGCTTGGGGACGCAGTGCAAGATGGCATAGTTCATAAGAAGGCGCTGCTGCCAAATGGGGAGGTGCAATTCTAACCCGGCACCCCACGGGGAATTATGTATATAATATCTTTAAAATAAAAATATAATACTCCTGGTTATAGAAGTTTCACCAGTCATTATCACATATTATCACATCCATCATCCTGTACATCTGTGACACTGAGTAGTCTCTCCGAGCCAGCCGACGCGGCCTTTAAGGCTTTGATTTTTTTATATTATCTGGACGGAACAAGCAAGAGGCCCAGCCTCTGCCTATAACAGATGAATTTTGTCACAAGTAACGACCTGCACTGCGCCCGTCACATGTGCTTGTAATTTTACTGGCTCGCAAGAACTGCTGCCAGAAAACAATGTTAGGTGCTTGGCGACAAACTTTGTACTTGAGGGGGTAGCTAGACAGACGAGCATTCGCAACTTGCCCTCCCATCATGCGCTGAAGCTTAAGCTGGTGAGTAGGTTGGGACCATGGACCTACAACACCGCAGTCTATAGCTATTACCGCTCGGCTATCATAATGTGTATGTCTGTAAAGTTACAATTTAAATATTACAACGGGGTAATCTATTATTCAGTGTGGCAAATATTTTCTAACGAAAACTTACCTATTCAGGTGCTCGATAAAATCAAATCTAGATAGTGTTATCTAAAAGGCTTTTTAAAAACTCCACAATGGATACTAAAAGAACATTAAGAGAGCCAAAAATAGTATTGGTCGATTCTATGCATGTATACCTTATCATTTCAGTGATTAGGCCCCACGCCTTAAATCATGGTAGACATACGTTTACATTTGTGTGGTTTTTACTTCCTTGTCGTATGGAGTACTACTCTAGGACAGAACAAGTGTAAGTTTTGACAATGGATACCATTTTCTACATCATACCTCCGGTATGAAAAAGACTACTACTAGTAATAGTAAAAATAATATATTTAACCTTTTAAGCACCACTTAAATAATTACCTACCTATATACCTATTTAATTATAAAATATCGTAATCTAACAATATGGTTGTAATTAAATATTAGTCTAGTAGTAGAAATAAAGACTTTTTTTTAAAAATAAAATCGTGAGCTTCTCTTAGAAAACTATCGCGAGTTTTGTCCATTATGACTAAATAGGCGCTCGCCGCTTCGCGCAACTGTGACTCCCAGACAAAGGGCTACAATATAGCCCGAAACTGGTCGGAATCTATCCGGTAAATATAACGTGAGTCCCAGCCGGGTGCCTATTTAGTCGAAATCGTGAGCGTTATAATCGGTTTTTAGAAAAGCAGAGCCATTAATCTTAAAGAGCTGTATGTTATGTATTTCGAAGCAATGATGGCCGAGTGGTAATAACTATGGACTGCCTTGCCGCAGGTACATGGTTCGATACCCATCGCTGGCGTGATCTTCACCGCATGGTGGAAATACATTTTGCGAATTCTCGCCTGGCTAGCTACTCTTGGCTAGCCCTTAAGTAGAAAATCTGTCGCCAAGCACCTAAAAGTATGTTATAACAGCATCATCCTTGAGAGGCACATGAAACTTAACAACTGTATGTCTCAGGGTGACGGACGCAGTGCAATTCGTCACTTGTGACAAAATTCAGAAATCAGGTGGACCCCATCATTCAAAATATGTATTTTTATGATTCATAAGCTGTCTTTTTCTCTCTATACTATTAAAATTAGAGAGGTCAACTGCAAATAAGTAAATATATGCTGCTGCGATAGTATAGTACGTTAGAAACAAAATAGGTCCTAACATTCATACTTGTGGAACTCTAATTTTCATTAAAACCCGGAAGAAGTACTCAAATCAATTTGTTTCAAACTTCTATAGTCTATGTGAAAAATATTAGTACTCTAAGGGCATGTTTCAGAATGTTCGAGTAAGTTCCGGTTTTACTACCCAGAACATATTTAATAAACAAAACACTATCTTTGTGTTTCACAGTCATCGATTTAGCCTATCCATAGGTTAAAGCTTGAAACGCGCTGCATGTCAACTGTCATTTTTATCATTCGGTTATTTTATGTGTTGCATAGCAACCCGAAACTTTATTAGGACATTCTGAAACGGGCCCTAAAAGGACTAAATAACTGGTTACTTCCATAGTGCAAATCTATATGGATGTGTATGGTATGCTCTACACTAGTCTACACAGTCTAACGCCTTGCAAAGAAAACAAAATGCTGTTGTCGTCACTAAACTGTTCCAAGCGCTTAGTGAATATGTTAAGGCGTTTGCGTGTAATTCTGCAAAGGGGTCAAAGAACACTCTTATGTTGTAAATTTACAAATTATTGGAATACAAAATGTTTTATTTATAACCGGGGGTACGGCTGTGTCGCCGAAATTTCAGCGACACAGCCGTACCCCCGGTAGCTTAATAGATAAAGCATCCGGCGCGAAATCGGAAGGACGCGGGTTCAATTCCCGCCCTGGGCAAAACATTTTGTATTCCAATAATTTGTAAATTTATGATTTTCGCTTAGTACGCGGTAGTGCTTGTAATCATAATATATAGAAACTCTTATGTTGGTTATAATTTAAGATCTTCTATTATTTTACAGCTAAAATAAAGCTGTCAAATGGAGTGGAGTTTAAGAACATATCAAGAGGAACTCTTTTGAAGTTGCTGGCGGGTTTTGAAGAGCAAATATCATATAAAGCGAGGCTGAAAAAAATGCTGCCAATGTTCACAGCACAGTTCGTTAACAATGAATACACAAAGCCTTTCATCTACCCGGATATCAGTAGAATGAACCGGCGGGAATTGTTGGGTTATTGAAAAACTACATTTTTATACAATACGACAAAATGGCGACTTCAGGGTCTGAGCATTCGTAGGTCGTTCAACGATAAAATTCAAATATTGTTACGAGGATGGAGACGAACTAGTTTTAATATTTTACTTTAAAAACGATGCCCATTACGGTGTTCGAATTTTAAAATGAAGACCATTTCGATTTGAATCAGATTGTAAGGCACTCGATCTCCAATAAATTTTATAAGAAGACAGTTTTTTTGAAGTTTGTATGGATATGCATTATTTTTGTGTAATTTTAGAATATGGTATTTTTTTGTTCCTAGTTAAAGTGTATAAAATTCAGTACAGCGCATCGTGAGTTCAAGACGAATTATACAAGATTACAAAAATTACAAACAGTTAATTATTGCGATAAAAATAAGGGTAAAAGTGACTTTTTCTTTTATGTAACTCTAGAAATGTTTTTCTTTAAGTTTACGCGTCACATGAACCAATTTAAACAGTACAGCCAGATTCCTACTCATCCCAAAATATCTACTCTGAGAGCGAAATCTCGCGCCAATGAAGTCACAAAGACTCAAAAATTTCGTGTCAAAAATCAAATAACTGATACACGATTGGTAGAACTGTCATTATATATATAATAAATTTGACTTTGGCGACATATTTCCAACTGTAGGAAGTCACCACGTTCTACTTTGGACGGATAACCAATGATTTGTATGATCTTCTCTTTGCCATCACTACACTCATTTACACAATATATAATATGATACACAGGCTTTAAATCATACCAACATTTTAATAGTTACAATTCTTTGATAGCTACAAGTGCCCCATTGCCACAAATAAGTTACGAAGTCGGGCTCTAATATATTATATTGCAATGATATGAATAAGCATGTTCCTAAGTAAAATCAATAAAATAGCATTCTGCATGGTGTTAAGATACAAGCTTATTAAAATAAAACTGTTACTAGAGTAAAAAAATAACACCCGTCCAGCGTCACCAACTTTCAATATGATCAAAACATATTCCAAGATAACATACTCCGAAAGAGACACTTGCTTACGTCACTACAAAAGAGACGATTTATTGCCACAAATACAGAAAAATTTTGTATATATACAAAATGTTTCTGTATTGTATATATACATATCTCCCTTTCCCATCAATGTTCTGTTGTTAAAAATAAACATTATTTCAAATGTCCAATCAAACGAAACTCATAAATCTACTTTCATCAAAGTAAATGATGTAGTTGCAGATTCACTACATATTTATTTTATTAAAGGAAAGTATAAGGGATATTGAATATAAAATCCATAAAATTCCATTTTTACCGGATCATCACCAAAAACCTTGCTTAGGTTATTGCTAGAGTTAGGATAAACTTTTAGAGAAGTGCCTATGAGGTGCCTCGATTAATCATTATTAATTTTTATACTTAATGAATCTTTAAACCCTCCTTATAGACAAGGCAAAATTGCAGCATTTTGCATACTCAAAAAAGCAAAATAAATTGGAATTAGACATGACCTGAATCATCGAATGTGATGTTACGTTTTGTCTGGACTCAGGATTCGGTGTCACCTTTCTGCAACCCAGCTGAATGCCGCAGAAGTGCGGCACACGCTGCCGCTGCCAGATGATGTCACAGTACCATCGCAGTGCATCGGCGCGTCTTTCGTACATAATAAAATATTGTTACACGCATAAAAACCTAGCACATCTAAAAAGTCTTGACGTGATAATGATCATGAATTGGGTACTATGTTCTATAAAAGGTGGTATTATCCATGCTCTAAGAAATATTATTGTATCATGGTATTATCCTTGCCAGGGAAATAAATAACTGACAATAGAGTAATTGACAAGCCTGTTGTGACCGAAAAAGGGTCCAGTGAGAGTGGAGTTGAAGAAATAGTACAAAATATGAAAGTTTTCGAATCAGAGTGCGGTGCTCTACACAGTCAAATGCCTTAGAAAGGTCACAGAATACGGCAATAGCATCCTGTGAACTCTCCCAGGCTTCAAGTATATGTGACATCAATTGAGCACCTGCATCTGTTGTGGATCTGCTCTTTATGAAAAAACTGATTCTCATTCAATATATTATGCTCATTAAAATGGGATAGAAGTTGTTTGAGCATAATTTTTTCGAATACTTTACTCAGAACAGGTAAGATAGAAATAGGTCTGTAATTGCAAGGGTCAGATGTAGCCCCCGACTTCAAAATTGGAGTGATTTTACTTTGTTTCATTAAGTCGGGGAAGTTTCCTTTATCAATACAAAGATTGAATATAGTTTTTAAATATGGTGCAATAATGTATATTATAGACTCTGCCACTTTAACTGACATACCCCACAAGTCTTCGGTGCTCTTAATATTTAAATTTTTAAATGTTTTTATAATTTCAAATATTGTGGTGTGCCTGAAAGAAAAGTCCGGCGATTTGCAGGGGAAATTATGTATTAGCAGAGTTTCTGCTACATCGGGACATGCATCCAATGACTTAGTGACTTCTAGGGGTAAGTTAGAAAAAAAATTGTCTACTATATTTGCCACTTGTATTGGATCAGATATTTGATTTTTATCAACATTTAAGACATATGTAGAATCTCTAGGTTTATTTTTACCGGTCTCAGTATTTATAGTCTTCCAAATGGTTTTTATTTTATTTTTAGACTTGCTAATTTTATTTCTAATAAAAAGAGACTTAGCACACAAGCAAACAGACTTAAACATTATTGAATAGTTCCTAACATAATCACGAAACTGCTTGCAGGATGTCAAATTCTTCCTGCGATAAAGATCATACAAATAATCTCTACTTTTTCGAATACCTGTAGTTGCCCAATCACTGAACTTCAACTTTCCATTTACTTGTTTCTTTATTTTTGGCCAAACTTTTTGAAACTCAGTATTTACTAAAGAAAATAAACTATTATAAATGTCATTCGGATCACTATGAGAAAAACTTGTAATGGCAAGCTTAGCTTCTATATTGGTACTGAGTATTTCTAGCCTACTGGTTGTTAACGGCCTATGTTCAATTTCATTCCTCGCTGTTTCTCTGCTTCCATCAATATATAATGATGTTTATCTTTTTAATATGCATTGATTGCAGTTTCACTTACTTCCTTAGACGTTCGGCGGTTGGTATCAAACTTTGGTGTCACCTAAACACACAATAGTTGAATAATTTTAATAACTTACAGAACTGACTTATTACTATGTAAAAAAGTATGTCTCAGGGTTATAGATGCAGTGCAGTTTGTCACTTGAGACGAAATGCATCTGATATAGGCCAAGGTAACCACTTAACATGCAGATGGCCCTCAGGCGTGTTTCGTCATAATTCGAAAAAAAAGACAATGGTATAAAGTTTTTTCTGCGCGGGTAGGAGAGTGTAAAACATCAATCAAATTTTGTCTGAGTTAATTTATTATAAAATAATAAGTAAATCTTCTCCTATATGTCTAAATTGTATGTTTAATTAAAATCTAGTACAAAATACCTGCCAGTGGGTGTTATCCTTATCACAAAGTCACTATACACATAATTAAAGTGAGATATACAGCACACACATTTGTTTCAACATGGAGGCAGTACAACAGTCAATGGCCCAACTTCAGCAGTTATTTATGCAGCGGATGGATGCTTATGAAGGTGAGCTTCAAGTTTCAACTCCTTCAACCAATGTGAGCAACTTGGCATCAGAGTTTGCTGCATTCCACTCCTTTATTATGACAGCTATTCAGTGCCTTCAGGATCAGGTGGGCATGCTTGTACATCAGCAGGATTCGATGAAAATGCGTAGTCGTCGTAAGATCTTGCTGCTTCATGGCCTTGTGGAATCTAAGGACGAAGAGACTTCATCAGTGGTAGCTAGGGCCGTGGCAACTCACACGAAATTGAGTGTAACTGTCGAGGACATCAGCCGCTGTCACCGAATGGGTCGTGCGTCCACTCCAGACAAACCCAGACCGATCCTGTTCAAATTACGTACGTCGGAAATGAGAAATAAGATCTGGTTCGCAAAGACGGGTTTCAAGGGATCAGGTATAACACTATCTGAGTTTTTAACGAAGTCGCGGCATCATACATTTATGGTGGCTCGTCAAAGATATGGTATTGGCAAATGTTGGACGAAAGACGGTTTCGTGTTCATATCGGGTGCTGACGGAATAAGACATCGTATCAGCTCTCTTGTAGAGCTCGAAAAGATTGGTGGTTCGGAAGCGCCGATTACAGCGCACGGTGTTCCCAAGGAGACGATAGCTACATCCAAGCCGAGACGAGCTGCTTCCAAAAAGCGTTGACATGCCTGCTTCTATTTCTCGAGTGTATAATTACTACACAATTTTGTTTTCAAAATGGTTTGTTCGAGTGGTACCCTTTACTTATGTCTCCGAATTTTAAGTTAATATGTAGCTTTAGACCACATTATGCATTATTCACTTATCTTGAAATAATTTTACTACCTACTACTCGTATCAGTTTATTATTATTTATTATTTCTTTGTTAATGGCTTCTGCGGTTTAATGTTACCACAATTCTGCCAATGTCCGTTCATGCTAGTTTCATAAGTCACGTAGAGATATTATTTTAATTTAGAATATGATCGGTATATATAATGAAGAAACGACCAGACTTTTGAAGACCATGATGATTTATCTAAAACAAAGAAATGACATAACTACATAACTAAAATAATCTCTAAAATACTTATTACTAACATTAACCTACATAAATGTTACAGTACATACAGCTATATATAACAAAAAAACAATATTCACAATTTAATTTTGTTAATATTTACAAATTTACACAATACATGGTTGATTAATGGGGAAAACATAAGTGAGAGAAGACATTTCATTGATGTTGGACGAGAGACTTCAGGAGGGAGGATATCATACAGTGAAAAGCAACGATTTGGACATTCAAAAAAGATGTGGTCTACGTTTCCTTCGTCGAGACCACACTCACACAATGAGTGGTCCCTAATCCTAATTTTCATTAAGTGAACTGGAGTACAGGCATGACCCAGTCGTAGACGGCAAAGTGTTGATGTGGTTTTTTTCCTTTTGCTAACCAATTTTTTATATTTGGCTGCTACTGCCTGGTACTTTAAAAAGTTTACTTCAGTCATAGAAGAATTATAATTTAGTTCTGCTTCTTTTCTTTCTAAAACAGCTTTAGTACATTCAGAATCCCACCATGGGGTGGAGACTGCAAAATCTTTTGGTGGTTTCTTCAAAGGAATATGATGGGAGGCTGAAGATATTATCATATCTATAAAAAGGTTATATGAAATTAGTGGATCAATATCTAATGGATAAACAGATGAGGATTCTAATTTAAGGTCAAGAGCTGATGAGTATGAAAGCCAATCAGCTGCAGAAAGATTGTATTTTAGGGAAGGACTAGGATTACAGTATCGTGTGACTCTGTTTTGTATGGAAATGATGATAGGAAAGTGGTCACTACCATAAGTCGAAGGAAGGATTTCCCATGTGAGGAGAGAGGAAAGGGTGGGAGAACATAAAGTTAAATCAACTGCACTTTTCGGATTTTGATGTGGATAAACTCTGCGAGTAGGAGAGCCATTGTTAATTACACAGAGATTGACTTCATCAAAAACATCAACAAGAGAATGAGCATAGGTGGATGAGTAGTGAGAACCCCACATAGTGTGATGGCCATTAAAATCACCCATGACTATCATTGGGGAAGAAACAGAAGAAAGCAGATAAAGTATATCTGGAATAAGAGTAGAATCTGATCTATTGATATATATGGAAATATAGGAAATATTCAAAGATCTGATACCAACAATGTTGATACCATGGGGATGTGAGGGAAAGGAAATTTGGGAAAAAGGAATAGTGGACTTAATAAATAAGGCACTACCAGCACACCCGTCAGCTCTGTCATCCCGGAGGCAGTAGTATCCTGGAACCCGAAAGTGGGACCCAGGAACCAACCAAGTCTCCGAGATGGCAATAACTGACGGGTGATATTTTACAATCAAGTGTGCAAGTTCATGTTTCTTGCGTCGCATACTCTGTATGTTCCATTGAAGCATGGTTAATGGATCCATGATGATTAGACATAAAAACTAGCTGTGAGAGTTGGTTGGCAACGTTGGACGGTAACGGTTTAGGGTTCATCATTATTATGTTTATTACTAAAGATAACAAAGTTTCTATCATATTCTCTTGCTGAGGAGATGATCCTGATGTTTGGTTGTCATTTAAAGCACAACCATTTGGCATAATTGATGCAGGAGTCGCAACAATTTTGTGGTGAGCAGTGGAATCATAAGATTTACCAAGAGTAGTTATTTAGAGGATGGCTATGTGAAATTGTTTTTTTGGAAGTTTTATTATGAATAGGTACACAAGGACTTGCAGTTATACAGGTTAGGGTAGATGAAGAAGATGATGTAGAGAGACTTTCTTGTGCAACTTCTGCGTATAAACGGGATACTCTTGGAAATTGTGTTGCAGCTTCCTCATATGAGATACTATTTCAAGCCATAACACTTTTGATTGACTTTTGCCTCTCGAGCTCTGGGCAAACTTTATTTGTAGCAAAATGCTGTCCTAAACAATGGAGACAAGTAGATTCTTTTTCTGTGACATTACAACTATCACCTGGATGTTCCTTGGAGCACCGGAAACAACGAGGTTTAGACCTACATTGCGTTTTTGTGTGTCCAAATCGGCAGCATGTGAAACATTGAATGGTGGGGAATAAATATATCTCAACAGGTAATGATGTATAAAATAAAAATACCCTGTTAGGAAGCATTTGACCAGAAAAAGTTATTACCACTGTTTGAGTAGGAGTCCAGGAGACTTTCCCTTCATCTACAATTTTTCTACTGAAGCGACGAGCTTTAAGGACCTTTCCACACCCAGCTGGAAGCTCCAATGAGCTCGCAAACTCAGACATGGACATTTCTGTTGGGACCCCACGTATGAGACCCATCCGAGTTACATTATATGTAGGAATAGACGCTACATATTTGTTCACACTCAATACCGGTGATGCAATGAATTTGTTTGCATCAGAGGCAGTTGAGAATTCCACAGATATTTTATTCCTTCCTACTCTCTTGATGCCATCAACACATATGTTATTTATTTTGTGAGTTTTAAGGAACTGGCCAAATTTGATGGGTCTTATCATCGTCCCAACAGAAGGGTCGGATTCTGTGCGAGAAACATGGACTACAAAAGGGCCTTTGTCTGAAAGAGAATATGATAACCCTCCAACAACCATTGAAGGGTCTACATATACTGTTTCAATTGAAGCAGAAGCTAAATCTGGTGAAATTATAGATTTCTTGGCTGGTGGTTGCACTTCAGTCTCAATACGTCGCTTAGTAGCAGTCGGATGCTTTAAAGGATCTGGGGGATCAGGAGGATTCGTCGGATCGAAATCCATGATTGATGAATTGAGGTTATGAAAACCTCAAATTACAAAAATATACAATAAACTATTAACTAATATACTTACTTAATACTACACTAAGATAAATCAAAACAGTGGCTTAAACAGCCAGAAACTCTAAAAAAAATCGAAAAATATCTCTGACGCAATTAATCGCTATCACTTTCGAACGCAGAATCCTCGTATCAGTTTTGGTTTGACACTTTCAATTTGTTTTGACGTTGACGTTATTATTTTAACTTCACATCAAACCATAGAGTTTATCACTATAGTTTATTCCGTTCAAACCTGGTGACATAATTATCATAAATGTGGATCAGGATGTGAATTCACTCATATTGTCATTATGGTAACTTAAAATATAATATGTGTATATTATATTTGATGTGGTTAGTTTATGTCTATGTGTTAGTATTTTATTTTTTTATCTTTTTCTTCCCTGGGTAAAAACGAAAATTTGTACGTGTGTATATTGTGTGTTTTTGTATTTTTTGAATTACTGATACCCAACTGGCATGTGGAGAGTTATAAAAAACCTCTTTTATATTTTTATCTATCTATATATATATATATATATATATATATTACATTATTATTTATAAGTATAAATAGTATTTATTATTTTATTATATAATATTTATATCTCATATTACAAACTATGTTAAACCTATTTAACAATGCAGATAATACTGATATTGAAGAGTATTTGTCATTGTCTTCCAACAGTTCCCTCAGTGACCAGAGTTTCGAAAGCATCCCAACGCTCAACGATACTCTCGACGCACAGTTTTCTGATGTACCGAAAAATTTTAACGTGATTCATATCAACGCGTAGAGTATTCCGGCACATTATCCCGATATGCAGGCATCTCTAGATCACAAAAATATTCACGCCATAATAGTCTCCGAAACATGGTTCAAGCCGTGCTTACCCTCTATATCGTACGCCTTGCCCGGCTTTAACCTTATCCGAAATGATCGTACTGACAGCCGTGGGGGTGGGGTGGCTATTTACCTTAGATCACATATTACTTTCTCAGTAGTCAGCACCTCATCCCAGCCGCCTACATCAAATGCCGGTGAGCATCTTTTTGTGGAGGTTCTTCTTTCACATAATAAAATCTTACTCGGAGCCTATTATAGCAGTTCTTCTTGTAATAATTACCTTTCATCTTTTGAACAAATCCTTGAAGATCTTACCCCTTCATATATCCATACCATTATCATGGGTGATTTCAATACCTGTCTTCTCAAACGGGATTGTCGTACTTCCTCACTTGAAGCTGTCGTTAATTCCTGCAACATGCATATTCTGCCTCTAAATGCTACTCATCACTCCCCAAATTACACTCCTTCACTTCTTGACTTGATTATAGTATCATCCACCCTGCATGTTGCGAAGCACGGTCAATGTTCCGCCGATGCCTTCTCATATCATGATCTGATATTCCTATCTTATAAAATTCGTCCTCCTAAAGCAAAACCTAAAGTCATACTTCAGCGCAATTTTAGTGGCATGGACCAGGTTGCATTTCTTAATGATGCCCAAGTAGTCGACTGGTCTCCGGTATATAATGCAGCGACTGTGAATGACCAAGTTGCTATTTTCAACTCCTTATTAACACAGTTGTATGATAAGCATGCCCCTCTTCGAGCTATAAAATTAAAGCACCTTCCAGCTCCTTGGCTAACCAATGATATAAAAGTGTCAATGCATAAAAAAGCAGTCACTAAAAGTAAATACAAGCGTCAACCAAGTGATGAAAATAAAGCTGTGTATGTTAAATCTCGCAATCGCTTTACGCCACCATGTTCACAAGTCTGTCGCTAACGAGGACCCTGCCAAAGTTTGGAAATTTCTCAGGTCATTGGGCATAGGTAAATCACGACAAGAGTCTATTCCTAATGATTTAAATATCAATTCTCTCAACCAACATTTCTCTTCGTCATCTGATATTAACATCTCAGATAAAAACAATACCTTACGTTATCTTTCAACTTTACCGACTCCCGATCATTCTCCATTTATTTTTAATCAACTACCCGCTTGTGATGTTAAGAAGAGCGTAATTTCAATCACTTCCAATGCTGTTGGTGTTGATGGCATAAGTCGAAACATGGTTATGCCCATCTTAGATGTTATACTTCCTGTTCTCTGTCACATTTTTAATAACTCTGTCTCTGATGGAGTATTTCCCTCAATTTGGAAAGACGCTCAAATTATTCCCTTGGCTAAAAAATCAAACCCTAAATCTTATTCCGATTATCGACCCATTTCTATCCTTCCATTCCTGTCAAAAGTTTTCGAGCGTCTTATCTACAACCAAATTAGCAAATTCTTATCTAGTCACAATCTCTTAAACCCTTTTCAATCTGGCTTTCGACCTGGGCATAGCACTGTGACTACTCTCATCAAAATTACTGATGATATCCGTCTAGGAATGGACAACGGCGAATTTACTGTATTAACTCTTTTAGATTTTAGCAACGCCCTTAACACTGTGAATTTTGACATTCTTCTTGCTCTCCTTCGCTCAATTAACATTTCTCCAACGGTAGTTGATTGGTTTCACAGTTATCTGTACGGGCGCAGGCAGCGTGTTTGCCTTGAAGATAAATACTCTTTGTGGTGTAACACGTCAGCAGGCGTCCCGCAAGGTGGCGTCTTATCTCCTTTATCAATAATGGGCGGCCTTATCACTTTTAGTGATAAGGCCGCCCATTGTAACACTATGTTATTATAATTTAATGTGTAATCTTTTATATTTCTAAAGTGGTGTAACAATAAAGAGTTTCTATCTATCTAAAGTATTGAGACTATATGGTTAGACTTTTTTGAATCCATAGCAAATCTTCTTTCATAGCAGAAGTCAATGAGTATGTAATCATGAAGTGTTCACTACGTTTGTAGAAGTCACTGTCATCGAAGTGTATTTCGCAGTAGACAAATATTTGCAATTCTACCAAAAGCTATGATAATATTACAGTTATTTCTAATATAATAGTTTCCTCACCGTTTCTTTGATCTGTTTGATATAGAACCTTACAAGAGATAGCATGTACAGTAGTCCTTGGAGTTGTCGATTAAAGAATGACTCAATCATCTCTTCAGCTGGTGGATCCAGACCCTTCGTTCTGGACGGAGACTTCTTGTATTCAGCTGAGCTACGGGGCTTGGGTCAACCTGAGCGTCGTCGGTATAGGTCTAGCGTTGGGATTTTCAGCGGTCGCTATACCGCAGTTGAAAGATCCTAACTCTCCGATAGTTATAACGATGAGGGAGGAGGCGATGATTGGTTGGTACATAAATAACTAGGAAAATTTCGATTGTAACTTTTGTGAATTGTACAATATAAATGAGTGTGAGTTGTGTGCTGTGAGCTTTTTATTTATTTATCGCTGATGTGTTCGCCTTTGACCACAATCTCACTTGGTGTGATTATGTGATCAAAAGTCCTGACTAGGTTTAACATAGAATTACTGGCTCCCAAGTATAGCTGCCGGAACACACCGCTATGTGCATGGCGATAGATTTGTTACTTGAAGGTGGTAAAGCTAGCCAGACGGTCATTCGCACAATACCCTAGCAGCATTAAATGAATATAGATTTTTTTAAATGGATATAGGTAACTAATGTAGGTAACTTTTGGTAATCATTAAATGAATAAAGAACTTTTGGTAATCAATAGTTTTATATCGACCGTTTTGGTGACCGGAGCGCAGAGTAAATACGTCAGATCAGATCCCAACCGCGTCCGCGCATGCACTAACCCGGAAAATCTCTTATCAATCTCTTCAAACTTCTTGACTGATTGTCGTAAGTTAAGTCGCTTAATTATTTGCATTAACGTTACTGAACACATGACATACCTATACGTGATACCATACTAACGCAATTTATGCATCGACGCCTATTTTTATGCTGTCTTATTTTTCCTAATTATATATAAATAAATAAATGTAATTCTTCTTCATAAGTTGCACTTACTTATTTTCTTAGAGGATGATAAAAGTAGAGTAGAGAGTAAGTCTGACCAACTCTTTATCATTCAACAATCTCGATCAACTAACTCTATTTTAACCTCAAGTAACTTTGAACCTCTCGTTGCACTCAGGATCCTACTTTAGAATTCCTCGCTACGCTAGTGATTCTACTCTAGAATCCTTCGTTCCACTCTGGATTCAATGAAACACTCTCTCCTTTAAAATGGTTGTTTGCTCCCTTGGTAAACAATCTACTATTGTTGTATGTTTAAATTTAAAGGGACACTTAAACTAAAGGACACAATTAAATCAAAAATTAGAAAATCTGTACTAAAATAAACCGAAGCAAGATTAAGAATCCTGCATTAATTTTAGTAGCAGGCGGGACCCTATTCCTAATTATAAACCGAAATATTTTTTTATGTGGTTGTGACGGAACAACCACGAATCCACCTAATATGATGATAAGCAGGCTAACCTCGGCCTATAACAGGTGAATTTCGACACAAGTTATGAATTGCACTACGCCTGAAATATAAAGATTTGTTAAGTCTCATGTGCCCGTAATTTACTGGCTCTCGGGGATTGCTGCCTGAATACTGTTAGATCGGATTAAACCATGGACATGTGGCACAGTAGTCCATAGCTATCTATTACCGTTCGACCATCATTGATTCTAACTAAACTTAATGCAGGATTCTCAATCTTGTTATGTTCATAATTAGTAGTACGGTCGAGATTTTAATTACCATATTTTTGTTATAAATCATGTCTGTAAACACAAATTAAATAAAGAATATGAAAGATACTAAATTGCACAATACGCATTTGTAAATGCGATAAAATATTTTTATTTCAGCTAGCGTACTAACTCTTTTTTCTCCAATCGGAAACTGCGTAAGTGGAGTAATAATGGACCGATTCGGCCGTAAAATTGCTTTGGTTTTAAGTGAAATTCCACTGGCGTTTGGATGGTTTTATATGGGATTCGCTCGGAATCCATTGGACATCATTATTGGTATGTGAAAAAATATGACATTTCAGACATATGTAAATAATATGGAACCATTGTAGCCGATACGTTTTCCAGACCTATTTTTTGACCCATAATATGTAAGTAATTTATTTTTTCTTTTGCTTTATTTACCGATATGATACCGGATTATTTTGATATCTTTCATCACTGTATTACATTCTTTCGATAGGTAATTGGTGACGTAGAAAATGTAAGGTAGACTTGGAATGAAAACTGGTTCTCAAAGCCGTCTTGTGCTTGGTTACAGCTTCTCAAAACGAAAGATAGTGAAATATAAGCCAAGCCTAATAGGTGCCTTGAATTTTTATTCAAGCCGCGCCTAAGAATAAATTGTAAAGAAATGTAAGTTAAGCTCAAAAACAGCAGAACGCAAAACCTTACCGCGGCGTGCGTGGTTTAAAGAGTGTACCGAGCGGCGCAACAACAATCTTGACGCGACCAATCGGATGCGATCATTTCTAATAAATTAATATAATTAAATTTGTTTTTTTTTATTATGAACTTGATGAGTCCGATAGTTACAGTTAAAGATTGTTACACTTTTTTACTTATTTATTCGTAGAGACAAGCACTACTCCGGGATAATACATAGCCTAAAGTATTTATTGGGTATATACATTTTATTAATGTTAATAAAGTAATTTATTGTATGATACATATAAAATTTTCAGTAAATTATGGGATTGTTCCAGGTCGAATAATAACCGGCATAGGTATGGGAATGAAGATAATGCCTCCCAGAGCCTATGTTACTGAGATCACTCTACCGAACATGCGCGGGGTCATAGGTGCCCTGCCCAGTCTTTCCACCTCCATTGGACTTGTTTTTCAGGTTCTGTTCTATTTTACCCTACTTAAATTATTCATGCAATAGTGTCTATATGTTTATTACTTCTTAACGCCAAATCACTGTACCCATTTTGATTAAATTGGTCATGAAAATAGTATGCCAAATCTATTTCAGTTTTAACTAGGATATATTTTAGCTCGATTCAACAAAAGCTCCTTAGGAGCCAGATTGTACTTGGACCATGCAGACGAAATGCAGGAATCTGAGAACAGACCTAATTAACGTGAAACCATTCGCGGAGACTAGGCTAGGACTACGATGTCGTTGGATAGCCTTGTTATAGCGAGATATCTTCACGGTAGTGAATGGTGAAGTTCCAGGCTCAGGTGTAGGTCTATGGCCAATACGCCATCCTTCTATAAGTAATTCAACGTCAATTCAAAGTTTTCGTTTGGAATTTGAATGACGGAACTTTAGAAGGTGACGCGAACCCTGCATTGTACTTAGGTACTTACGAATTACGCGTACATAGTCATTGACAAAATTAAAATTTTAATTGCGTATTCCTCACAAAAAACAAACAAGTGGGTGACCAAGCCACGGCTACTAAGCCCCACCGCCACGACAAGGTAGGAACCGTCGGGGGGCTACTACGCACCCTTATCTATCCACAGCTTCGATAAAATATACCCTAGATGCAACTTTTCGTATTGACAGAACGCATATAAACGGCTCAAGTTATCCTATACCTTTCTGTCTATTGAGATACACATAAAAACCTTAAAATTACACAAAAACGTAGTAAATCTATTTAAGTTATTTAACAATATTCAACCTTGTTTCAGTTGCATAAGGTTTAATTTTCAATTACTCGTAATAAACTTATAGCACTTTTACTCTGCGCCATTGAAGAGAGCTCGTAAAATTTTATTACCCTTTGCTGTGATAGAACATAAAATACAATGGAGTCGCTTACTCCTAATCTCGTACTAAAAATATTATTTAGTAATTAGTTTTTTTGGTGACATTTATAATTGGAATTTTAACTATCCGTATTAGTCAACTAGCTTATATACCCTGGTTTTGCCCGGGTTGAAAAGGTGTGTAGTAGATTATATGCGGATGTTGGGAGATAGAAAAGGGATCTGTTATAATGAAATCAGAATATTAATTATTCAGCTTTAATTTTTATTAACATTTATTTATTTATTCCACACAGAACAAAAAGCAATAAAAACAAATAATATAACAATATAATGTATCAGACCTGAATTGCAGTTCTTAAAATGTATAAAGTAAACGTGTTTGAGTAATTATGAATGTTAATACAATGTTAATGTTATACATTGTATACGTAATACATTTAATATTTATAAACTACCTTTACATACTATATTCATATCATACATTCTGAAAATCATCTGTAATAATAAGAGTGCACGCTAAACCTCGTGCATTCAGGATTGTGCAGGTGGCTCGGACATTTCGATATTAAATTATTAACATACAACATCAATTAAAAACCGGAACACTAGAACTTGAAAAAGGTTTTGTGGTGTTTTTGCAATCAGTAAGCCAAGTCACTGTTACATGTATTAGTACATAAAACATACATACATATGCACACACACACATAAAAATATTGTATATATGTTTGTAAGCACTAATCCATATTATAAGTGAATATATTGCAGTTCTAATAATATTTCATACACACATGTCAAATTGATAACCTCCTTTTTTGAAGTTAGAAAATGTAAAATAAATGCCTGTGTACAGTCTGAGAAAATAAAAGATTATTATGACGACTCCGATAGACTTGTTCTGAATTAGGGCTCACTTGTTCTTGTCTTGCATGGGATGTTATTATGCGTGCGAAAGAGACAACTGCGTGACAGGAGTAACGGAATTTAATTTGTTGATGTATTAATTTGGAGGTGATAATTAAATAATTATGAATGTTTATCACTTAAAATATTATAAATATGTATAAAACTTACCGAAAATAGGAAATCCCATGTATTTTTCGCTTTGTAAGTGTATTATTTTTGCTACTATTCACAGAGCACTTCGGCATTGTTTCACTCGACGATCAGCGCGTCACTGACGGCAAAACTGTGCTTGAGATCATTATAAGCACAGTTTTGTTTGGTTAACTTTGGAGCGTTCGCGCAGAATCTAGGGTATATTTTATCGAAGATCCACAGGAACATATTTTTGTTAATTATAGCTGATAGTCTTTGACCACTATCTCACCTGATGGTACGTAGTGATGATGTTGTCGAAAATATTTTGGCTAACATATAATCACTGGCTATCAAAGACAGCGGCCGGAAAACACGGTTAGATGGTTGGCAACAGATTTTCTACTTGAAGGAAGTAGCTATCCAGACAGGCAATTGTAAAATTACCTACAACCATGTTATATCGACTGCCATTGTAAGAAAAAAACCGTGACCGACGACGGCTTAACGTGCCCACCGAAGCACGGAAGCGCTCAGTAGTAATGTCACTAGCGGTCACCCATCCAAGTCATGACCGCGGCGGAAGGATGCTTAACTTAGCTGATCTGTTTAGAACAGCTGTTGCAAACTTCGCTGCGAGCGCTCCAAAGTAAATAAAAGATATCATAAGGATAAGCTAGCTCTATAGACTGGCAGCCCTCGGGAGGACGGAATTATCGTCTTTCCAGTATAAAATTAGTAGGAAAACGGTATTATACCTAACTGCTGAATTATTCTCAATTTACAGGCAACTCTAGGTACGTACATGCATTGGATGATACTATGTCACATATGCGGTGCATATGCCGTAATACTTATGTTTGCCTATATATTTCTTCCGGATACGCCGTACTCAGTTCTTCTTAAGTCTTCAGCTTCCAAAGCGAAACTTGTACTGAAGAAGTTTAGATCGAAAACGTACAATCTGGATGCCGAAATTAATGAGCTTAAAGATTTTAAGGAAGTTAACGACATTCGTAGGTAAGGTAGGTTCTGAATATATTTTTTCTAGTATCTGTATTGTTAGTTCTTTGTTCACAACTAAGTGCGAGTCGGGCTCACACACCGAAGGTTCTGTAACAAAACAATGTAATAAAGATCTTTTTTTTAAAGTTCGAAAATATCAGCGAGTGACAGTTTGTATTATTTGTTGCTATTTGGTAGATATTGGACTAGTTTGGCGCTTGTATGATTTTACGATGGAGAATACCCTAAAATTCTTTAAAGAAAAACACGTTTCTTCGATTTTCCCACACGTTCCCCCTTTTATTTTGTTATTAATGGTTTTTATTGTGCAATCCGCCAGTACTTCCCATTACATATTTCGTAAAATTATCAATCGGCTACCTATTACGAAGTTATATTGGCACATACTATTTCACCTCAAAAGCTCGGAATGGTTTTGTTTATAATTGAGGACAGCCCGCTTTCGCCCGCTCCGGGCCCGGATAATAGACGCACGGTGGCAGCCCCTCCCCGTGAGAGGTCTCGCTCGCGCTCACCGATCGGGAGGCCAGCGAGCACCCGTCCCTCCATCGCCGTTGTCGAGCCCACTTCGGACTCCGAAACGGAGATGGAAGTAGATCCGAGTCGCGCCTTACGCACTGACTCGGACTCCGATAACGACGGCTATACCGTCGTTGACCGCAAACGCAAGCGTGCTCCTAAAGCCGCTAGTTGCGCAACTTCCGCCCCTCCCGCCAAGGCACCCGCTAAGGCCCCCGCCTCCGGCAAGAAGCCGACCCCCGCCCCGCGCCCCGCGTCTCCTCCCTCCGCTCCGGCCACTACTGCCGCGTCCCCTCAGGACGCGAGCGCGCGCCGCGAAAAACCACCTCCGCCCCTGTTCATTCAGGACAAAACCAAATGGGACATGCTGTCCCGTTTAGTTTCGGATCGTGGGATCCATTACACTAATGCCCGCTCCACGCAGCAGGGCATTAAAGTCCAAGTGCCCACCAGTAGCGACCACAGAGCGCTAACAAAGCTCCTCCGTAAAGAGAGCATAAGTTTTCATACTTATGCGCTCGAAGAGGAGAAAGTCCTTCGCGTTGTGATTCGCGGTGTGCCTAAGGAGATACATACCGATGCGGTATGTGACGACCTTAAAGCACAAGACTTCCCTGTGCATGCGGTTCACCGCATGTACAGCGGGAAGGACCGCAGTCCATATGACCTAGTACTCGTAGTACTAGACCGTACACCAGAGGGCAAGGCCATTTTTAATTTAAAAAAGGTCTGTGGCCTCTCAGGACTCGATGTCCAAGCCCCATACAAAAATGGAAGTCCCTCGCAGTGCCATAACTGCCAACTATACGGGCACGCCTCCCGTTTCTGCTTCGCTCGCGCTAGGTGCGTTAAGTGCCTAGGCGATCACGCGACAGCAGCGTGCACTCGCACCCGGGATTCGCCGGACCCACCCAGTTGTGTTCTGTGCGGTGCTCAAGGGCATACCGCGAATTACCGTGGTTGCCCTAAAGCACCACGAGTGAACCACAGGGTGGCAAGGCATAGGCCGACCCGCCCCTCTTATGACCGTTACCAACGGGTCAGCCCTAAACTAACGGTAGTACCTGCCTCACAGGTAATACCCGCGCCGCTCCCAGCCCGTAACGCATGGTCTAAACCACCCAGTATGGTTAAGACCGTCGCTACCGCCCGCGCCCCGGCCCGCGCGCCCGCGCCCGCGCCCGCACCCGCACCCGCCCGCGCCGCGGCCCCTGCCCGCGCACCGGCCCCGGCTCGCCCAGCGCTCCCGGCACCCGCTGCCAACACCGTTCGCGCCCCTCCCCGCGCCGCTTCCCGGCCACAAGCTCCCCCTATGCCATTGATGGCTGCCCCTCTTCAAGAGGCAATCAACCTAGTCAGCGATCTGGCTATGTCGGTTGACATCAATGAGGTACAAGAGCTATTCCACAAGATGCAATACGCTCAATCCCCAGCGGACGTGATCCAATACACATTGGAACACGCGAACTTACTAAGCGCCCTTAAGCGCTTCGTTCCCCAGGCCCCTCCCCAGTACAACCACTATGGGTAGTACAACCGCACGCACGAAACCGCGCTCAGTTTCGTTAGCGTCATTCAACGCTAACGGTTTCTTTAGACAACGTGACCTTGTCCACGACTTTTGTTGCACCCACCTTATCGACATTATATGCGTGCAGGAAACCCTTCTAAAACCGGGGAAGGCGAACCCTAGGTTTGCCAATTACAGAACGGTACGTGATGATAGAGTGAACTCCCGTGGGGGAGGCACTCTTATCTATTACAAAAGGTCCCTGCACTGCATCCCCTTACCTACCCCGACTCTTGTTAATATGGAAGCATCTTGTTGCCTTCTAGCTATGACTGGTCATCAACCTATAGTCATAGCGTCCTGTTACCAAGCTTGTCAAAAGCCGATCGTCCGAGCTGACTTAGAAGCATTGTTCTCATTAGGAAGCGCCGTCCTTCTGATTGGCGACTTCAATAGTAAGCACATCCTATGGAATTGTAACGTCAACAATCCCAGAGGCATTGCACTTGAAAAACTAGTCGCAGAACTTAATTTTGACATAATTGCGCCCACTGAGCCCACTCACTACCCTCACACGGAAGACTTTCGACCTGACTTGCTTGACATGGCACTACTCAGAGGCGTAACACTCCAGTTACGCTCCATAGAAGTGGTTCACGAGCTTCACTCTGACCACCGACCCATTATACTGCGACTAGGTCCCGACCCAACAACAGACCTCCCCCGCCCCACTAAGACGATAGTGAACTGGAAGCAATTAGGCGTTGCCCTAAAGGCTATCAGTTCACCGGACCTTGACAAGATCCCTGACGACATCCTGACTAAAGATGACGTAACCCTTGCGATCGATTCGTTCACTAATCACCTCTCCACCGTAGTAGGTGCATCCGCAAAGGAGGTCATGGTGCCGGACGACCGGCGCCTTGTCATTCCAGCGGATGTGAGACGATTAGTGACGGAAAGTAAAGCAGTGACCCGACATTACGACTCTTACCCCAGTAAAGAGAACAAAACTAAGAAACGCCACTTTGAACGCATGGTTCAAAGTCGCATGTCTGAGTTGCGTGATCAACAATGGGGTGACAAACTTTCAAACCTCGTGCCAAGCCACCAGGCTTATTGGGACTTGGCGCGAGGTATGAAAGGAAGTAACTACAACGACATGCCTCCCTTATACAGACCAGTCCCACTAGTCCCAGCGTTCTTTGACGAAGACAAAGCTGAGTGCCTAGCTGATAGCCTAGAGGCTCAGTGTTCCCCTAACGTAGATCACGTTGACCAAGCTCACCTCGATTCGGTGGATGCTGAAGTCGAACGTAAAAGCTCTGTGGTCACCTCTGAACTCCCACCAATCACCTTAGCGATTTACGCTGAGGTGGCGAGACTGATCAAGGCCCTCCGACCGCGCAAATCCCCCGGTGCCGATGGCATCTCCAACAGGGTTCTTAAAACCCTCTCTCCTCCTCTCATCCATCTCCTAGTCAGCATCTTCAATGCTGCTATGAGCCACTGCTTATTCCCAGACACCTGGAAATGTGCAAATGTCATTGGCATTCACAAACCAGGCAAAAGCTCATCTGACCCCACCAGTTACCGCCCCATCAGCCTCCTCAGTGCCTTAGGCAAACTTTACGAGCGGTTACTTGCAAACCGTCTCCAGTCCCATGCTAAGGAACACCACCTTATCCCAGATGAGCAGTTTGGCTTCAGGCCCGGACACTCATGCGTCCAACAGGTGCACCGCCTCACGGAGCACATCATTGAGGGCTTTAACAAGTACCCCAAACCCCAGACAACGCTAGCAGTCTTCCTCGACGTAGCGAAAGCTTTTGACAAAGTCTGGCACAATGGCTTGATTTACAAGCTATACCAATTTGGCGTGCCAGAACGTCTTGTGCTCATCCTACAAGACTTCCTTAAAGCCAGAAGCTTTCGCTATCGCGTGGAAGGCACCCTCTCCTCCCCCCACCCAGTCAGAGCCGGAGTCCCTCAGGGCTCCGTGCTATCACCCATTCTTTTCGCGCTGTATACCAGCGACATCCCACGCTCTCAGCCTAACGTCCTATTAGCCCAATACGCGGATGATACCGCTATTTATACCACTGGGTGGCATATCAGTAGAAAGTCCATTCCCGCCCTTCAACGGGCCATCACCGAGATCGGTGACTGGTTCCGTAAATGGCGCATCGCGGTCAACCCAGTTAAAAGTGCAGCTATGTACTTTACTGAGAAGGGCCGCCCCCGTTACCCGCAACCTTTAACTTTGTTCGACCAACCCATCCCCTGGGTTAGTAAAACAAAATATCTCGGAGTCACCCTTGATCGGAATCTCACCTTTAGCGATCATATAACAACCGTCCGTAACAGAGCGGCCTTTGTAATGGGTCGCCTTGGTCCCCTGATTCGCAAAGAGAGTAAAATGTCTCTTAGAAATAAGAAGACACTTTACACTGCCTGCATCCGCCCCATCATGACTTACGCATCAGTAGTGTTTAGTCATGCTAGTGAGGCCCATCTCCATAAGCTTCAAGTCATTCAAAACCGTTTTCTTCGTAGTGCAACCGGCGCTCCGTGGTATATCCGGAACACCGAGTTGCATTGCGACTTAAACCTTCCCTCTCTAGCGCAGTTCAATAAGGACTGCGCCCGCCGACACTTTGATCGAGCGCCCCACCACCCGAACCCATTGGTTGTCCAGGCATCGAACTACTCGACTGCCTCTTCTATCCCATTTTTCAAACCCCCCCGTCGCCGACCACGGCAGGTATTAGACGACCCGGATGACCCCATCGCAGCCATTACGTTGGCAGCTTTAGCGTTATCCGCAAGTCGTCGAGGTAAAATCCCCAGGTGTGAGGTAATTAGAGGTCACACAATCAAACACCGAGCTCGCCGGCGAGCTCGAGGCAAAAACAAGGTCACGATAAATTGCTCTCCAAATAGTCAAAGAGTATTATTCAGTAGGGCCCAATTGTGCAACACTGCAGTTGCACAGAGGCATTTTGCTCCGATCCCCCCCATGTCTCTCGACAGCGAGACAAGCCGAGGTCCGAACCACAGTGGTGCCCTTGAGCTCGCTGTCAACCCCTCCTATAATAGCGGTACGTTTTCGGCGTCCGCAGGAGACGGAGGTAGAAAGCGCTTTTCGCCTTCTACGCTCTTCTAACGGGCTATTGTAGGGCCAGGCCCTCGCCCAAAACCCGGTGGAGCTGGACGACCGCACAGGCGGTAGCCAGCATCTATGTCCTCCCTAAAAAAAAAAAAAATGTTTATAATTCAAAATGTGCGTTGAAAAGTGCTTTTTATCCGCTAGCGTGGAGAAGGTTTATAAAATTCTAACCTTTAGGTATATTATAACTCTTCTAAAAAAAATATGTAACTTTGAATATTAACAATAATAGATTCAAATACCAAAAAAATAAATGTTTTTCTTCTGGGCGAGAGACTTCATATTTATTAATTTTCAGATTGGACCTGTTGGAAACGCTAAAAGCCTTATTCAAGCCGGCTTCCTGCAAACCATTCGCGATTGTTCTCTTTTATGTATTATTGATGCAGTTTGTAGGAGCCAATGTCGTTATTATGTGGGCTGTTGAAATGATGCAGGTATATTATTAAGTATCTAATAAAATAAATTGCAGGGGGGGTGACAGGCTAGAACGTCATCCCCCCATCTCTACCCGTGGGTGTCGTAAGAGATACACACAAGAAGGTGAGCAGCAGAGCTTTCTGAGGAATCGATATCTCACACTGCGATTGCCAAGACGCCTGCCAAGCGTGGGGATTGATGGAAAACCCCCATATTAGGGAGGCTATATTCAGTAGTGGACAATCCTGCTGATACAGTAATATAATAAATAAATTATAATAGAGTAAAATTATGCTTAAACCCTCTGGCTTTAGTTATAGTCTATGTTAATCAATTTCTTTTTATTAATAATTAAGTATAATTAAATAGAGTAGGAAATATTTTTACATACGTAGAATGAATTACCAATGTCAGGTTTAAGCTTCACCTATCATAACATAACAATAAATCAATGTTTTGAGAGGTTTTAAAGTTAAATAATGATACCTCTGTGATATCCTGATTTAAATTATATTGCTTTTTAGTACTTCAGCAGTACCTACCGTCTAATGTGAAACATAGTAACATATATATATCTTAAATAAAAAAATATCTGTTGTTGGCTTTGCAGGACTCAAAGTCTTCAATAGACCCACACTTGGGTAATGTTATTTTGGCTGTAACAAGAGTTATTGTTGGGATCATAACTTCTATTCTCCTTTACAAAGTACCACGGCGTGTACTAGCAATGATTTCAGGTAATATAGAGAACATAACATAATATTCTTTTCTGTATAATATTTTATAACCTTTTGATTCTAAGCCTTACTTTCTTTCAGCTATAGGGTTGGGCATGACATGCTTGGGTCTCGGATATTATTTGAAAACACATGACTATGAATCTCCATATCCGCTTGTTCTGTTTGTCTTGTACATTTCGTTTGCGACGCTTGGCTATTACACACTGCCATTTCTAATGATGTTTGAGCTGTTGCCTCTACAGGTTAGATTATTTCTATTATGTTATTTCTCATAGGCTCCTCTTTCAACCCTATCTCGTTTCGTGTGTTTCTAGATATTAGCTAGGTCGCACAAAAGAAAGTTACTACGAAAGCAAGACTTATAGCACCACAGAAGAGAGGCACTTACGAAAGCTAGGCCTAGCAAAGGAACTTGCTCTCGAATGCAACTGCCACGTCATACCATTAGGCCAGATGAAGGCTAGCCAGATAAGTATTCACGAAATACCTTTCCACCTTGCTACGCAGTGCAAGCCTGCGTTAGATATGATGCAGTGACTGCGCCTCATCGGTCAAGGAACGATCATTGATTAAATTTATTTTAGCTTCCTCTAGACAATACTATTAACCCCCGTGGGGATTTGAATGTTCAATAGTAAGAGCATTTACTTTTCTTCTCAGGTTCGTGGTATATTAAGCGGTCTGGCGTTTTCAACCATGAGTCTGTCTATGTTTGGAGTTAATCAGATTTATCCAACAATGCGAAGTAAAATAGGTTTGGGATACACTATCATTGTGTACGGAACTATATCTTTAGGGGGTGAGTTATTTTTTCTATGTAACTGTTAAATCTGTTTTGTTATTTTTATTATTGTTATATTTGCAATAACGCCTGCTCTGCGGATTACATTACAAAATTACCGAGAGAAAAAAATTTACTCATGTGCGGGATTCGAACCCGCGTGCCTTTTAGCCGGGGTATGATTCCTCTGACCGACTGAGCTAACATGACATTATGTTATGACTCATAACTTTTTGCTCTCGTTCTTCAACAATCGTATGGGGATGGAGCGACAGTTATAGTTCAACTTGCGTTGTACTACAAACAAGACCAATTTTGCAATTGGTTTTAAACTTGTAAATGATACCGCAACCTTACATTGTTATGTTTGCAATTAATTTTTTTTTATGTAATACGTAGAGCAGGCGTTTTAAATTTGTAATATTTTAATCTGTTAGGTTATAAAAGCTATAGCACAGAATTCTAATTGTACTCCAAGTATCAATTCATACCGAAATGGCAGCGATTGGCTGCGCAACGGCCAGATATCTTACCGTCAAACCAAACCATTTTCGACTTTGTCTGTATCATTATACCATAACGTATATAGTCAATACTGTGGAGGGGCGTACCTCTATGATTCAACATGTCTCTAACGATATTAGAATCTATTATGAGTGACTAAAATATAGGATGTCACAGATGCGTATATGCCTAACACGTCAATAGACATAGGGCCTGTTTCAGAATGTTCGAGTGAGTTCCGGTTATACTACCCAGAACATATTTATTAAACAAAACACTATCTTTGCGTTTCACAGTCATCGATTTAGCCTATCCATCGGTTAAAGCTTGAAACGTGCTGCTTGCTCACTGTAATTTTATCGTTTAGTTATTTTATGTATTGGTTAGCAACCCGAAACTTTATAAGTACATTCTGAAACGGACCCTAAGAAGCATATTACCTAAAATTTAAGATGCCACTACTGTCATAATACCTTCAACTCTAATTGACTTAGAAACAGATTGCCTACGATGTATCGTGTACTATTGTCAACCATCAATTTGAAATCTTTAAATATCAATATATAATAAAAATACTGTATTCCTTAAATCCTCTGTTCCTTCTTAATAAAAAAATAATATTGACTGAGCGTAAGGACAAAATAGATTACATTTGCATGTGCCAGTATCGAATTACAACCCTTTACAACAAAAGAGTTTCCATACCAAATGGCGCATTAAGTAAGCATTGAGGAGCCATGTGCAGTTAATGCATTCTCATTTGTAGACGAAATAACACTAGGCATTCACGGTCAGTCAATCTACTTCTTAGTCTATTTTCGTATTAGGCATTTTTGCAGAAGTGTAATTTTGCATTTTAGACGCTGTGCTCAGAATAGTTACCCCATGGGGTGCCGGGTTAGAATTACACTCCCCCATATCATCCCGTGGGTATCGTAAAAGGCGACTATGGAAAAATTACTAGAAGGTGGACAGCAGCGCCTTCTAAAGAACTTCCAACTTACACTACGATCCCCAAGCCGCCTACCAAGCGTGGGGATTATGGCAAATACCCTCTTAATAGGGGAGGCTGTGTTCAGCAGTGGACGCTCTGACTGATACAGTACAGTACAGCTCAGAATAGATTAGAATTATATGTCTCTGTCATTCTCCTTCATAGGTGCAGTGGTTCTTTACTTCATCCTCCCGGAAACCAAAGACCTTACCCTCCAAGAGATAGAAGAGTATTTCAACGACATCCGCCCAACGCTGGTCTCTCAACGACAAGTCATGTCCGTGCAACTGGAAGCATTCTCAAAACGCTCACTAGACAGATTCAAGCAGTACACTAGCGACCGTTTACGTTCAATACCAGAAAACAACACACACAAAGATAAACATCGTGATGGAGAAAAGAAACACGGTAAAGAACATAAACGTAAACACGATAAAAAGTCCACAAGAGATAGCGCCGGTGTTGTGATTAAAGATTCTGCTGAAAATAGAGAGTCTAAGAATTAAATTACTTAGCGTACTACTAAGATGTGACGTAAATTGTTTAATAATTTTATATAATTAAGGCAAACTTGTGGCTTTCTCCAGGCGACCATTATTGATTCGATATAGTCACTATTTATGAATTAATATGTAAAGAACTGAAACTCTCACACAGTTAACGCTTTAATTTCGGAATCATTAAGTTTACAATTATCAAAATACGCATAATCTTCCAAATTCATATCGATTGGTTAATTGATTTGTCGCTTAGAAATGATCGCATCTGATTGGTCGCGTCAAGGTGGCGTGCGCCGCACGATACACGTTTTAAACCACGCCCGTCGCGGTAAGATTTGCGTTCTGCTGTTTTAGAGTTTGATTTACATTTCTTTACATATCTATTCGTAGGTCAGTATGACATAAGATGCCAACGAGCCGAATAACGACTTCAATATAAAACAAGTTTCAACTTAAATGGGGTGTGAAATATGAATCTATATTCCCATTGCCTTTTTATTATAAAAATTGTCCAGATAAGGAGGTAAATATTTTTACTGTAGTACTATGAAATATGAATCTATGCTCGCACTGCCTTTTTTATTAAAAAAATGTCTAGCTAAGGGAGTTCATCTATGGCGAAATTTCTGTATTTGACCTCTCTTCAGAAAATAAAGTTTTCTCGACTAATAAGTTAAAAACAAACGTGCGTGAATATCGGTTTATAGAATTTTATTTACTAACTCCAAATATTCCAAATAAATGATTCATTATTAAAGTGTAGTTCGTCAATTACGACTAAACTAAAGAATAATATTTGCTTCATTTGTGGGGTATCTACTACTTAATAAAACTAATTATCTTAATAAATATTAACATTTATTTCGTATGCGTTTAGTAGCTCGATAATTAAATATGTGTATATTTAATTATCAATATTAGTTCTGGTTATAGAGACACTTGCATGTTTGTACATATATATGATTGTGTAAATGATACTTTTTTAAATAAATATTCAACGAAATTAAAGAAATGAATAATATAACTCGTTTAAATACAATGGCCCGTGGGGTGCCGGGCTAGAATGTACCCTATTGCTACATGTGGGTGTCGTAAGAGGCAACGGAAGGTGGGCAGTAGCGCCTCTTGAAAAAGTGATATTTTACACTACGATCCGATGTTTTTTTTCGGCAGATACGCAGATTGGTCGTGAAACACCTCGTAGAAAACCTGGGTGTTCCACGGGTGAAAAAAATCTTCCGTGGAACACCTACGGTTTTCGGGTGTTCAATCGGCCATAGGTCAGATCTTTTAAATTTGTCGGTGGTGGAACACCCAACTCGATCGTCTTGGTGTTCTACAGGCAAACAATAAAGCATTAAATTACAGAACACCTGCGACACAGATTAGATAATAGTTTGTATCACACATTTATACAGTGGTGTTCTATTGGTGAGTAATTTTTTGTGTGTGTTACTTCATATTTTTTTTACATTCGAAAGCTGGCGCTTGTCATGTTGTCCCAATTTTAATTTTGAGTGAGAACTGACGAGTATTTAAATTTTAAAGTCAGTTTTTTTTTGTAAAAGTTTCATTAAGTATACAGTTTATTGTTTGTTCATGAACCGTTAGCATTTAATTAAAACCTAAGACGATGTATACAAAAGAGGTCTATACACATGCGCAACAATAATTTGCTGGCGAAGGGCACGCCTTCATGAGTGAACGTCGGTCAAGTATTACTTGTAAAGCTTTCACAGAAAAAAAAGGCGCTGTCGTCAACTATATTTTTTAATGTTGTTGTGACGGAACAACCTCTAGGCCCACCCGATGTTAAAAGGACTAACCTCTATAACAGATGCATTTCGTCACAAGTCATGAATTGCCCTGCGCCCGTCACCTTGAGACATATTTGTTAAGTCTCATGTGCCTGTAATTTCACTAAGGTAGATGACTGGAGACCCATTGTACAACCGCTATGTGCAATTGGCTGTACCATGGATATGTAACTCTATCCGTGGGTCTGCTGGTTGAAGCACGGAAAATTTACTTTACCTATAGTTCAACTGGTTGCACTACGGGAAGTAACTTACCCATAGATCTTAGCTGAAACTGCTGAAAGTGACGGTGGCGTTTACATCGCTCACATCATAAGGACATTTTACCACCTTTAGCAACTCCTCGTTTAGCAGGCTGATATCCCAGTACGGAGAACTTTGATGTTAAACATATAAAGAAAAAAAAACAGGACCAGTTTGTAAAGCAGACTCTACTCGGTAACAATCATACATAACAGCGCACTCTGCGAGAAAGTTTTCAGTAATCAACCACATAGCTTTTACAATCTCAGTTGGAGAGTAAATGAAATGCAGTAAGGCGATTTACCGCTCTAATTCTATATATTAACATGCTACGTAATTTGCTACGCCTTTAGTGTAAACGTACTGTAGTAATTTTCAGCTACAGGACTTTGTACTAGCAAGGGGTTGACCTAAAAGATGCTACACTTAAGTCTGCTACGCTTTGTCACTTGTAAAAATAAGCTAGGGAAGGCGATGCCCCGTCCACCCACTGGACTTTCCCGATTGTTGTTTATATACGAAATAAATATAAAAAATCGGAACCGATTTCTAGCACTGAAAAATATTATATAACTTGATGAAGTCGGTACCATGGTGATTACAATGACTCTGAGCTTCTACTTTATCGGTACGATTTCCACATGTTATGCATTGTTTAGTGTTACGATTTTTATTTAAAAAAATCATCCTTTTATTTTAGTTATACATAATCAGTATGTATAAAGTAAAGGTGGCTTCCCGTGGGGTGCAGGGCTAGAATGTACCCCCACATGTCTACCCGTGGGTGTCGTAAGAGGCCACTAATTCAATTCAATTCAAATTCAAATCGACTAAGGGTAACACCAAAAGGTAAGCAGTAGCGCTTTCTGAGGAACTGATATCTCACACTGCGATTCCCAAGACGCCTGCCAAGCGTGGGGATTATTGCAAACCCCCCATAATGGGGGAGTTTGCAATAATTCTGCATTGGACTGTGTTCAGCAGTGGACAATACTTGATACTGTATTTATAAATAGATAAGACAATTTACCGCTCGAATTAAAAAATAATTGCCTACTTAAAAAACAACAAAACTCCCCAACTGAAAAGTATGAAACGTCATTTTGTTTTATTTACTTGTATGACAACGGTATTTTTCCAGTTATTTTGATTTGAAAACCAATCTATTGAACCGATCTTTATGGAATTTCTATTGGACCAAACTGAAAGTATATCCTTTAATAGTTATTCAAGACTGCAAAGTTGTTCATGTTCAAACAGCCGTATCGCCATCCAACTACAGATTTGTACACAAAAGTAGAAGTGCCAACTGTGCGCCAATTGTACATACAGAGAGTCACCCTCGCAGTCCTTCATAAATACCCCTACCTAGTAAGCACCAGTTCACCGACGAGATGACCTCCACGTGCTACATAACCTCGCGTTAAAATTACCTTTGCACAACGTCTGCCAGAATTCAGATTCCCATACATTTACAACAAAATTTATAAAATATGCGACATTCGAGACAAACGAGTAAAGTAAATGTAAAGCTCACACATGACGACACAGAGAATATTTTGTTAAAAACTGACACTCTTGGCATCTATCACCTATACTTATATTATATCTTATCCAGGATACTTGTATAGAAATACACTCACACACACACCCCATACAAGATACACACAATTCTTCACCTCTCCAGAGAGAAAGATGCTATAGGTGCAAGAAAAACATCTTAAATTAGTTAGTAAATACTTGTTTATTTACCTATATTGAAAATAAGAAGAAAAATTACTAAAGTTTGTTAATATTGAAAATTAAACTGCTTTTTCGGAACTGTTACAAAGTTTCGAGTTTAAAACGATAGTGGATAAAAAGCACGTTTCCACTCTGATTTCGAATGGAAGTATTATTTAATTAATTTAATTTTATTATTTAATTTCGAAAATCACTCACAAGCTTTTCCGAGCTTGTGAGTTTGAAATATATTTCATAATCGGTTCAATAATAACGAAATTCTTAAAAAAATATTAAATAAATTTGGTTGTGAAAAAATTTAGTTTAGAGGACAAAAACTTCCAGTACTTATATTTAAGTATGTTTCTATACATAGTTAGCTACAGCTTGCACTATTTTCTCCATGACTTCAACACCCTTCTTATAAACATCGACGTGTATCCTCTCGTCGTGTGCGTGAAGCAATGTTGGAGTGTTATCGAAGGGACTCAGGCTGATGGCGGGGATGCCCTGGCGGCGGATGAAACGGGCATCTGTTGCGCCTGGGCAGATCTTACTGTTTACTTCGATGCCCCTGGCAAAAATAAACAATTATTAGATATATGTATATTCAATTTAGGCGTAGGTTATATTGGACTCCCGCAAAAATTGGGAACTTCGGGTACGGCTCCGTGCTTCATCTAGGACCTCCATCTGGGTGGGGCACGGGTCCATGCTCCATAAAAATACATACTGATATATACGCGGTAGGTTACTTAAAGGTTCGAAGCAAAACACACACACGTTCGGTTGGACTGCTCGTTTATTACTGAGGTTGACTTGACAGTTCTTTACAGACCACGAAGTGAGGCGCGTACACCTCATTCCTCCACCTTAATTTGTAAACCTGGTAACAAGCAATAACATTCTTAATATTGATATTTAATCCTTATAACTAGCTAACTTAGTTCTAGGCCGTAAGGTATAGCGGTGACCCGGCGGAGTATTAGCTTGGTTTGAAGTTACCGCCTCTGGCGGGGTGTTGTGATGAACAGTAGGTGCTTCCACTTCCGATTCCGTCGTCATCGCTATAACTTGTTCTGAGGGTGACGCATCGCCCGCAGCCGTGGCAGTACCGTCATCATTGATCGAATCATACTCGGGCCCGTTATCTACTGATTCATGCGTATAGTGACTCGTGCTTCCCTCTTTCTGACCATTGTCAAATTGCACGGGGGGAGTTTGAGTCGATCCTTGAGGATAGTCATATACATTTTTATGGGTATGGCCAGAAAATCTTATCAACTGATCTATATGTCTCCTACACAATCCAACCTCGTCTACTAACACATTATACATTCTATTCCCTAACCTATTAATAATACGGCCTAATTTCCATATTGGTTTCTGAGCAACAAAACATTTGATCCATACTATCTGATTTGCGTGAAAACATCGACTGTTCCCATTCACCGTTTCAATGGTGGCGTCTGCGTCCGCGTGAGGTTTGGCTGGTAAGATAAGATCAAGCCGGCCACGCAATTCTCTATTAAACATCAACTTTGCGGGCGATTCACCAGTGCTACAGTGAATACTGTTTCTATATTCAAATAAAAATGTTAACAATTTGTCTAATATCTGCTTACAACTAAATCTTTCACTATTTTGTAAAATGCATAGGATCATTCGTTTACATGTGCGAACTGAATTCTCCGCTTGGCCATTACTACAAGGATGATATATAGGCGAGGTTACATGGGTAATGCCCGCAAATTTGCAAAAACTTCTGAATTCCTCATTACTAATCTTTGGATCGTTATCGGATACGACGACTTTGGGTAGGCCAAACGTAGCAAATACAAGTTTCAACTTATCTATAAGCGCTCTCGTGGATAGCCCACCTTGCATATGCAAACACTCTAACCATTTTGTGTACGCGTCAACAATAACCAGAAATACCCTTTGGCCTACCTGCATGTAGTCGATGTGGATTCGTTCCCAGGGCGCAGCGGGGCGCGGCCAAGGCGCTGGAGGTGCGCGCGGCGGCGCAGCGCGTGTTGCTACGCATACCCGACAGGATCCGATAGCACGTTCGATTCCCGCGTCAATACCTGGCCACCACATTTTACCTCGCGCAATACTCTTTGTTTTCACTATACCAAAGTGACCTCTGTGAAGTTCATTCAGCATACGCTCGCGGAGCCGCGCGGGAATTACAATCCTATGGCCTCGCATTATGCACCCGTCGGCTACTTCTAAGTCAGTTTTGCAGTTAAAATAGGGTTTTATGTTATGACACCGTATCTTTCGCGGCCAGCCATTTTTTATATATTTAATAACGGTCTGTAATGTTGCATCGGCTGCCGAAACTTGTTTTATTGTTTCGAAGGAAACCGGTAATTGGGTCTCATCAATGAAATTTAAATAAGTCGTCCTGTCATCTAAATCTATTTCCTGCGAAACATTACTAATAGGTGCCCTTGAAAAAAAATCGGCTACCGCATAATTTACACTGGAAGTAAATGTGATTACATAATTATATGCAGACAAATAAATAGCATCTTTGAAGACGAGATGCCGTCATTACAGAAATCCCGTTTTTCTTCCCAAATATAGCAATCAATGGTCTGTGATCGGTTCTTAGCACAAATGGTATTTCCCTACCGTACAAATATTGATGGAAATGTTTAACCCCAAAAACAATAGCAGCGGCTTCTTTATGTATCTGGCTATAATTTCTTTCGCTTACTGAAAGAGACCTAGAAGCAAAAGCAAGTGGGCGCTCACTGCCCTCCTCGCCTTGCGCTAATACAGCGCCGAGGCCCGCCGGGCCGGCGTCCACGCTTAGCACCAGCCGGGCAGAGGGGTCAAAGTGCGTCAGGACACGGTCAGAACACAACTCTTCTTTTACCGCGAAGAATGCTTTCTGCTGACGCTCACCCCAACACCACTCTGCATCTTTCCTAAGTAACTCGTGCAAGGGCTCTAAAATTGTTGAGGCCCGCGGAACAAAACTTCTATAATAATTAATCATGCCTAAAAATCTTTTTAATTCAACCACACTGGTAGGTCGCGGGGCATCCAAAATAGCTTGAACTTTTTTTGGACATGATTTAAGGCCTTCTTTATCTATGACAAAACCGAGATATGTTACACATTCCTTAAAGAAATCACATTTATTTTTCTTTAATTTTAGCCCGGCGTCCTTGAGCCTATCCAGTACTTCGCGAAGCCTAGCCATATGCATTTCTTTAGTGGGAGCGCTCAAACATACATCATCCAACCAGCAACTCACCCCTTCAATGCCCGACAGTAATGTCTCCATAGCCTTTTGAAAAATGGCTGGGGCATTGGCCAATCCATAGACTAATCTTGTATACTTATGCAATCCGCGACTAGTGTTGATTGTAGTGAGTAACTGTGACTCATCGTCCAAGACAAATTGATTGTAGGCATTACTCAAATCAATTTTCGTATATACTTCGCCCCCCCCCCTATCTTTGCGAAAACCTCTTCTATACGTGGCATTGGATATTTATCAATATAAAGATCTTTGTTGAGAGTTAAAGAATAATCGCCTGCGATTTTTACTTCCCCATTATCCTTAAAAACCGGTACTATTGGAGTTGCATACTCAGAGTGATTTACAGGAACCAATATCCCCAGTGACGTCAACCTATCTATCTCCGCATCGACTTTAGATTTTAACGCAAAAGGTACTGGTCTAGCTTTGAAAAATTTTGGCCTTGCATTTTCTTTGAGAGTTAACGTTACTTTAAACTTATTAAACCTCCCTAAGTCGTCGCTCCATAGATCCTTATAGTCGTTGACAAGCTTATCCATCTCAGTTTGGTAGCTAGCTACTTTTATGTTATTATTATACATTGGTGCAATCCATAAATTAAACTTAAACATAAAGTGTCTTCCTAAGAGTGGGGCACTACCATTTTTAATGACAAAAAAACTTATGTCTTGAGTAGAATCGAGATAGGTCACTTTAGTGTTTAAAAATCCTATGGGCTTAATTTTGTGACCATCATAAAAACACATCCTTGCTTTACAATCAGTCAAGGGTAGGTTTGAGAATAGTTGTTTATACAAAGCATCCGATATAACTGAAACTCCCGCCCCCGAATCCACTTCCATAGACAAACTTTTATCATTAATTAAAACATCCACAGTAAAGGGTTTATATTGATCGTACCTTAAATTATACAGGTTACATTCCTGACAGTCCTGTACAGGTTCCTGCTCCGCACTTATTGCATTCACGCGTAACTTACACACTTTTTTCAAGTGGCCCTTTTGACCGCAATTTTGGCACCGGTAGCCTTTATAACGACAATTTTCGGCACTGTGATTTTTCAACCCGCACACTTTACAACGATCTTCACTTTTGCCAGACGCGATAACGCCGGCGGCGGCGCCGTTGTTTACACCGGCTTGCGGTCGCCATGTTGTGACTGTCCGCTTTCCGTATGCACTTGCTCCGCGGCCATGCGTTCTGCAATCTGTCTCCTCGATCTTGTAACAAGGTTCTTCCTTGAATAAAATATCACTAGCACCCTGTCCTTGCACCGATAATTTTGCTTGTCGTGCACTTGCCACTTGTTCAGCTATTTCCACGGCTTTCGTTAACGATAAATTAGCCGCATCTTGTTCGAATAGCTTATCGCGCTCTGGGCCTGAAGATAAGCCGAGAACGAAGCGGTCTATCAGCACTGTATCCAAGACGACACCAAATTCGCAATGACTTGCCAATCCCCGTAATCGCGCCGCCCAGTCTGCTATGGACTCACCTGGGCTTCTTATTGCACTGTAGAACTGTGCTCTGTCCGCAAACAAACAACGTTTTTGTTTGAAATGGCCGTTAAGTGCTTCAGCAATCTCATTGAACGACAGCTTCTCCAATTCTCGAGGATACACAATATTTCGCGCTAAGCGATACGATTCATCCGAAAGATTGGTTATTAAAATGGCGCCTTTGTTCTCCTCCTTAACCGCATTCACTTTAAAAAACTGGTTCAGACGGCCAAAAAATAAAGACCAGTCACTAGATTTATGGTCGAAGACGGTAATTGTCCCTATATAAGACATGTTAGGTCCAAAATCAAACACCTCGTCGCCAATGATATATACGCGGTAGGTTACTTAAAGGTTCGAAGCAAAACACACACACGTTTGGTTGGACTGCTCGTTTATTACTGAGGTTGACTTGACAGTTCTTTACAGACCACGAAGTGAGGCGCGTACACCTCACATACCCATACGTTGTTTGTTGTATATTGATGTAATTTATGTATATAATAGGGGTTAAAGTATGAAATTGCCGTTTTATTGTAATAGTGACTTCGAATTGACATAGAACCTTCATAGTTTGAGATTTTTGATCACATGGTACCTTTGAGGTTTTTCTTTTAAAAATGTCCGACATTCGATTGACGACTTTCAATTGTTATTTTTATTCAGCTTAGACAAGAAAGATTCTTTTAACTTCGAAAATTACAGTAATTTTAGAATTCGAGTTCCGAGTCCGACGCGGAAAAAATTGCTCGCAATATCAATTTTGCGTTTGAAAAGGGGACTGCTCATAAGCAGTCCCCTTGCGATTTTGGTTTAAACGCTTTCGTGATGGAATCTTTGATTTGAAGGACGAACCACGTGGAAGATCGCCCACACAGGTGAATAACAATGAATTGAAAGAGATGGTGGATGCCGATCCGAGCCAAACTATCCAGGAATTAGCGTTGAAAAATTCTACATTGTACTGCCACGTTCAGCAAAAGAAAATGTATAGAGCCACTGCGAGAAGAACGGGAAAGAAACTCGGGGCCAAATGTAGACTTCAGAAAGCTGATATTAGCATTTAGACATTTATTAAATGACTATGAAATAAAATCTGAATAGAAACTTATAATTTTTGCAATATTTACTTCAAATATCCCTATTTAACTAGTGTTACCTGAAGAATTTTTCATCAGTTGGTGTCATTTATAACTATAATTATATATAACATTATGAATTAATTAAAAATGATTTGATTCCGCCATCTCCATTCTTTAACCGGACATCCAGGGATACTCAGAAGCGCCACCGCTATATGGTAGATATTCCATTTACCCGAACATAGCGATTTGCTTCTTCGTTTATTCCGCCAGGGAATGGAATACCCTGCCTGAGTCTGTGTTTCCGGTTAAGTACAATATGGGGGTCTTCAAAACCAGAGTGAACAGGTATCTTCTGGGTAAGCGCGCTCCATCATCGACCGCATCATCACTTAACATCAGGTGAGATAGTGGTCAAGTGCTACCCAGTTCGGAATAAAAAAAAATAAAAAATATTATACTTTTTTCTGAAAAACTTTCATCGGTTTCTCTTACACTTACTAAATTCTAAACCAGATAATGATACTTATATATATTTACCTGTACTACCTTAATAAAGTCGGTCAATAAGTATATCTTATGATGATGAATAGATTCAGGCGTTACTTTGAGGAAATCCATATTTAAAAATATTTTAATGAAAACAAACATTAATATTTGAATAAAACACTAAAAAATAAAAACTAGTGACAATTCCGCCTAATTTTCTTGCTAAGCCGACGTGACGTCGAGAATTTCTCGTGTGCTCGTAGAGTCAAGACCTCCTGAGGATGCTTCGTGTAGAAACGAGACGCATCGAAAATTCTTCCGGTTTGGCTGCGTGGCGTTTGTGAAGTCCCGACGGATTAACAGGAAAATATGGCGGAATTGTTACTAGTTGTTTTATTATATATTTTAACTGTTTTGTTAAAATATTAATTTGATGTTTTCATAAAATATTTTTAAAATATTTGCTATTATTAAGTATGGACTTATGCTGTATATAAATTCATAAACTCATACACACATTTTATAAATTGTATTGTAGGGTACGTTACTAACAATTTAATAAGCATGAATTGAGCAAGTGCGGCTGTAGATATCCGCATCCATATTTGTGTTTTATAGGCAACATGTGTGTACTTACATTTCATTAACAGCCTGTTTGAGGACACTCCAAAACGGCATACTGCCGTCGATCTTCGTACTTTTTATTTCCGGGTTTTTAACTATGTACTCGAACGTTACATTATCACCAGCTTCTTTGCACCAAGTTTCGATCTAGAAGAAACAAAAACATAAACTAGTCATCTGGATTATAATAAACTACGTCAAATTAATATCATTAATAATTAAATACTTTTTTGAAGCGCTCGTAGTGAAGTTTGCTAAGCCGTTCTTAATCGACCAGCTAAGTTAAGCAACGTCCGCCGTGGTCAGGAGTTGGATGGGTGACCGCTAGTGACATACCTACTGAGCGCTTCCGTGCTTCGGAGAGCACGTTAAGCTGTCGGTCCCGGTTGTTGTCTTACGATGGCAGTCGTTACAGCATGGTGGTAGGGCATTTTGCGAATGCCCGCCTGGCTAGCTACCACCCTCAAGTGCAAAATCTGTCGCCAGTCTAACCTAACGGTGTGTTCCGGCAGCTGTCCTTGAGAGCCACTACTTCTAGTCTAACCTGAACAACATCTTCGATCACATTATCACTTACCATCAGGTGAGATAGTGGTCAAAGGCTAACCTATCAGCAATAAAAAAAACTAAGTACCTACACGTAAAATGAGATTAATTCATAATCACATCAACTTGAACGTCTAGCGTAGAACAAGATTTCTCCCATTGGAGGGAGTCTTGGGGATCGCAGCAGAAGTTGCCAGTTCTTCATAAGGCACTGCTTCCCACCTTCCGGTATTTTTCCCTTAGTTTCCTCTGACGACACCCACGGCATGAAATGAGGTGGTGACATTTTATCCCGACACCAATCGAGGTATATGATGTGAGATTAATTATCTTCCAACAATATCAAAATTTACTTTGAAACAAAATCTTTATCTATATAAGGTGGATATTAATATATCAACAATACTGTGGGGGGCGGTGTGGAATCGAGAACTGAATGTGTTCCACTCATGTTTAATTTTCACAATCACAAAATCAGTAATAACTATTGCCTCTTTCGTAGTTCGCGAGACTAAATCAGAATAGGTACACGAAACAGCTCTTCTGTTCTACCTAGTCCGGTCATTGACTTCACCTAGCGTAATATGCTTACAATCACTATCGCGTGCTAAGCGAAAATCACATTTAAATACATATCATTACAGCACAATATTACAAAATTATACTGATTTGTAAATGTGTTTTTCGCGCAGCATACGATAGTGCTTGTAAATTGTAATCATATTTAGAAATATAGAAGGGTAAGAGAGTTAAGTATTTGAAAAAGCACTTCATTCAAGCAGACGAAGTCTAGTAGTTAGGTTGATGACCGCGGTGAGTAATACAATTTGAGCACAAAATTTCGGCTCCAACGACAGTTTAGTTTCAGTCCAACAGTTTTTAAATCGAGGAAACTTTAAGTAATCGTGTTTCTAAGGTGTATGATTTTTAGAATGAATTCTTAAATATAATATATATTAATTGCATAAATGAAAATTAAGAAATAAAGATACAACACGGGATCAAACGAAACACAATTACGTTACGCTTCGGTGCAGGCTTAATGGTTACTAATGTGTGTTGATCTTACCATATTTTCAAATTGGTCGTGATCCAAATCTGGTGTTAGTCGAATATCGAAGGATACTGACAGATTTTCCGGTACAACATTGACTAGTACACCACCCTGTTGAATAATAACAATGTTTAAAGTTATATCCGTCTCTACTCTAGATAAGCTAGAAAATAAAAGAAAACTCTCACACTACTACCACCCTTAAGAATAATAATAGGTACACAAATGATACCCCGTGGGGTGCCGGGTTAGAATTGCACCTTCCATATCATCCCGTGGGTGTCGTAAGAGGCGACTAAGGGAAAAATACTGGAAGGTGGGCAGCAGCGCCTTCTAAAGAACTGCCAACTTACACTGCGATACGTAAACTTTAATATTTTAAATGTGGTGTAACAATAAAGAGTTTTCTATTCTATTCACATGAAAAATCAACGTCATTATTTCAAGCTTGAGATATTAATACTGAAATTCGTACAGTGTCCGTAAAGAAACAATAATGTCCATATGTCTCTATCACACAAATGACTTGTTTCAATGCATGCAGCCCGCTTTCAGGTTAAAGTTTTGATGTAAGCTTACTATAGTGATATTTGGTTTTGCGAATTGTAAATGTAAGGTTAAAATAAAACTGAATTACGAGATGGAAGTTGAGACCCTCCATCGCACCACCATGGTACAATAATATTGTTTTCTTAACCTTAGGATGGAGTTGAATAAACAAAACTATTAGGGCGGGTGTAGTCTAACAATTAACAATGAAAAAGTACAAATTCATAAAATATTTTAAAAATAAAACTAATTTTATTAGTGTTTCTAAACAAATGTATAAAAATAGCATGTAAGTTTTTAAAATAAATAAAAACACACATAAATATATAGATATAAACATATATACATATATACATATCAACATACATAAATAGATAATGATATACATATATAAATAAATCATATAAAAATACATATCATAATATTATCCCATATAAAGCCTAGAAATCTTCAAAAATGTAGTGCAAAATTAATTGGACAAATAAAACTTTTTTACTTGATCCTTGAACATTCTGAGAGTTGGTGCTTGTCTTATAGATACAGGAAGAGAATTCCATAAGCGAGCAGCCTGAATAGTGAAAGATTTGCTATAAAACGAACTCGCATGAGGATGGATTTCAAGTGTAAGATTTTCTGATGACCTTAAAGTGTATGAAGAACAGTGAAGGAAATCAAAACGTTCCTTGAGATAGCGCGGGGATGTAGGATTAAACAATATATTGTAAAGGAGACTGAGAATATGAGCATTCCGGCGAAAACGTATTGTCAGCCAATTGAGCTTAGAACGAAACTGCTCTCAGTTTCGTACTCATTTATGTACGTGATCATATTTGCGTAAACCAAATATGAATCTAATACAAACATTTTGAAGACGCTCAAGTTTATCTAGCTGTTCCTCCGTGAGATCGAGATAGCAGGCATCAGCGTAGTCAAGAATTGGAAGTAATAGAGATTGAGCTAATGCAATTTTAGTGGCTGTTGGAAGAAAGTTGCGCAACCTTTTTAAGGATTTTGCTGCGGCAAATAGCTTGCGACTGGTAATTTGTAACTGTTGATCCCACCTCATATAGCGATCCATTGTAATTCCAAGATTCTTTACAGAGCTACTAAAGGGAATAGCAATACCACCAAAGAAAACTCGAGGAAGTAATACCCAGTCAATTGTTGACATTAATCTTGAGCTACCAATAACTATTGTTTGTGTCTTTATGGGATTTACTTTTAACCCAAAAGAATTGGTCCATTTAGCTATGCGATCAAGATTAGCATTAACAATCTGAATGGCTTCAGATAGTTTATTCACTGGAGCCTTAGAATAAATCTGTAGATCGTCTGCATATAGGTGGTAGGAAGAAGTGAGGTTGTGAGAGAATTAATTAATAAACAAAGCAAGCAATAAAGGAGATAAGACGCCACCTTGCGGGACGCCTGCAGTCGTGCTACACCACGAAGAGTATTCATCTTCAAGGCGAACACGCTGCCTGCGCCCGTACAAATAACTGTGAAACCAATCAACTACCATTGGAGAAATGTTAATTGAGCGAAGGAGAGCAAGAAGAATGTCAAAATTCACAGTATTGAGGGCGTTGCTAAAATCTAAAAGAGTTAATACAGTAAATTCGCCGTTGTCCATTCCTAGACGGATATCATCAGTAATTTTGATGAGAGTAGTTACAGTGCTATGCCCAGGTCGAAAACCAGATTGAAAAGGGTTTAAAAGTTTGTTACTAGTTAAGAATTTGCTAATTTGGTTGTAGATAAGACGCTCGAGCACTTTTGACAGGAATGGAAGGATTGAAATGGGTCGATAATCGGAATAAGATTTAGGATTTGATTTTTTAGCCAAGGGAATAATTTGAGCGTCTTTCCAGAGCGAGGGAAATACTCCATCAGAGACAGTTATTAAAAATGTGACAGAGAACAGGAAGTATAACATCTAGGATGGGCATTACCATGTTACGACTTATGCCGTCAACACCAACAGCATTGGAAGTGATTGAAATTACGCTCTTCTTAACATCGCAAGCAGATAGTTGATTAAAAATAAATGGCGAATGGTCGGGAGTCGGTAAAGTTGAAAGGTAACGTAGGGTATTGTTTGTATCTGAGATGTTAATATCAGACAGCGAAGAGAAATGTTGGTTTAGAGAATTGATATTTAAATCATTTGGAGTTGATTCTTGTCGTGATTTACCTATTCCCAATGACCTGAGAAATTTCCATACTTTTGCAGGGTCCTCATTAGCGACAGATTTGTGAACATGGTGGCGTAAAGCATCCCTACACACCATATTGCAGCGATTGCGAGATTTCACATACACAGCTTTATTTTCATCACAAGGTCTACGCTTGTATTTACTTTTAGTGACTACTTTTTTATGCATTAACACTTTTATATCATTGGTTAACCATGGAGCTGGAAGGTGCTTTAATGCTTGAATATATATGTACGAGTATGCTTTAATATATAGGTTGTTAAAAGGTGGGAGTTGGGCCCCAGTGCGTCGGTTAGCGACATAAAACGCTCCGAGTGATCTCCCCGTCCATCCAGGTAATGCAGCGATCTCCCCGGGCATATAATAATGCTATAAGGACGTCAGCAGGAATCATCAGGCAATATATAAAAACGCACCCCAGCATTCGGTCCATTCCACTTTCATTTGTATTGACTTTTCCTTGAGAGCCAGTAATTCTAGGTTAGCCTGAACAACATCTTCGACCACATCATCATTACCTTCAGGTGATATAGTGGTCAAAGGCTAACCTATCAAGCATAAAAAAGACTTCGAGTATTCCCCCGGGCCCCGTTAACAAACTGAGACATGCAACGAATGAATGAATTTTAGAAGATAAGATTGGAGCCCAAACTAATATCTTTAAGAAACGTTATAGTTACTTATATGAACAATTAAATAACTACTAAAGTATATGGATATAAAAACATTCCTAATAAATTTCAGTGTTTATGTATACAGGGCGTCCCACGGCGATGCCACATGGAGGGAAAGTAAGTACCTTGAATATTGTAGATGGAACATTTTACTGAAAGAAGACATTATTTTAATTTTAAAAACTATTTAAATTTATATTTAAAACTGAATTGACAGATATTTAAATAATTACATGGCTGCACCCGGAATCGAACCCGTTACACGAGGAAAAAAATTACCCCGTGGTTTTATCATACCGATCGAAAGATTTCATCATAAGGTTTCTTTTTTGCTAAATAACATAGCGTCAGAAATAAAAGGAAGACCATAAATTCTATCATTTGATGTGAAATTTTGAATTATTTCTTTATAATCAGCCAGCCGCATTGCGATGGACAAAAATCATCCTGTAGTTTTATCATACCGATCGATGTTAGTTTTGATATTAAAGTATTCCGTAAAGTTTTGCCTTTATGGCCGACCGCTTTCCTGGCTCCAAACCCCCTTACCAATCAGGTAGGCACTCAATGCCAAAGTTTTGCCTTTACGGCTGACCCCTTTCCTGGCTCCAAGCCTCCTTAGAAAGCTACCGTTGCTTATATGCCCTGTCGGGTACTCACTCGACGTAAAACTTTGGCATTGGGTATGCCTGCCTGATTGCCCTGAGTAGGACATTAAGATGTTCATCGTTGGATTCATGTAGTACGTCCCATGTGCAGTAAAATACCATTCACATCGACGTGAGTGGTAACGTGATCATTCAGCGCGTTCTTTCTCCTATTTGCCTTCTGTCCATATCATCAAATAATAAATATGTTGAATTGTTACATTACCTCAAGTTGAGTTAAGTTAATGCTTAGGACATCGCCGTACCAAGCACCACTTTGTATTTTCTTCAGCTCTTGAGCTCGCAGCGTCATAAACTTGTCGACTATGTAATGTAACTGAAACATTTGTTTGTATATTATTGAACGTTGACACTTACGACTACAGGACTAAAAACAACATAAAGGTACACTTTTAATCACAATAAGAGTTAAAAAGTATATATAGGTGCACCTTTCATCGAAATAGGACATAAAAACAATACATATATATACATCTCTCAACAAAATAAGACTTTCAACCAATATATGTGTATACCTTTCATCAAATTAAGACTTAAAACCATGTAGGTATACATTTAATCGAAATAAGACTTATATACAATATGGGTTTAGGATTTAAAAACGATATATATATGCTTCTCATCAAAACAACACTTGAAAACAATATATAGGAACATTTCTCATCGAAATGAGATTTAAAATCTATGTATAGGTACACTTTTCATGGTAACAAGACTTAAAAACCAGATATATGTACACTTCGCACCAAACTACGACTCAATAGGTATATATAAGTACACTTCTCATCAAAATCAGTTGAGCCTCGTTATATGGCAACAAGACGAACCAGTCGCAAGCCAGGGGGCCGACTCCCATCTCTTAATTCAGTCTTATTTTAACTTTATATTTACAATTTTAATTCGCACTACCACATATCACTATAGTAAACTTATATTAGAACTGCAACGTGAGAGCGAGCTGCATGCATTGAATCAAGTCATCTGTGCGATAGAGATAGCGCTATATGAACATTATTGTTTCGTGATGGCCACGGTACGAATGTCAATATCAATATTTTAAGCTTAAAATAATGACGTTGGTTTTCTATAATAGTTTTTAAAAGGTGGGAGTTGGGCCCCTGATGGTAACCCTCACGCCTGTCCAATACAGTGGTAGTGACACCGTCCTCGTTCTGCTTGACACTGCACTGTGCTTGTTACTCCGACACGTTTGTTAGTTCTTATGTTTATACCTGGCACTAAGGTGGTACCCACCAAGACGAACTCTTGCTGAAGAGTTCATAAAGAAATCTTCTAAAAAAATTTAAACCTTATACCACCAAAACATACTAGAAAAGACAGAACAACATGTTAAAATCATCATTTACCATCAGATGAGAGACTGGCCAGATATAAAAAACTGGTTATATTATTTATAAATAAAAAATAAAATTCGGTTAGTTATTATATTGTCCAATTTTTGATTTCCTAATATTGTTTTACAGAATCCGTTTGACATTTTCTAATGCCATAATTTTTTCCTAAAATTATTCCTCTCGTAATTTTATAATGTTATTCCGCTGTGCATGTGTCATTGCAAAAATATTATTACTTACCTCTCCGAGTTCATAAATATTTTTGCGGTTTTTTTTAAATATTACGTTGAAAATCGTGGAAAAATTAAAATTAAGTTACCTTTTCTCCAGCCGTTCCAGCCACAAGTTTAGACCCATGGCATGGTGCACCTCTGCAAGTCACTTTGATTGCTGAAAATATATAATTACAATGAAAATAAGTCTAATAACACAATTGAATGGAATCTACAATGGTACCACTTGTCATTGTAGTTTTTACTACAGTTGGGCTATTTCTTGGCCACTGTCTCACCTGATAGAAAGTGATGATGCGGCTGAAAATGTTGTTGAGGCTTACCATGACTTCTTGGGATAAGCATCTGATATGCTCGAAACGCGGGTCGACGTATTTGATCCCCAACGTGAGTGGTTTTATTTATAATATTTAAATGACTTCTTGGTTCTCAAGGACAGCTGCCGGAACACACCATCAGGTGCTTGATGACAGAATTTCTACTTAAGGTTGGTAGCACACTATTACAAGTAGATATTATTGTGACTAAACAAGCGCGAGGCCCACCTGATGTTAAGCGTACTTACCTCTGCCTATAACAGATGCATTTCGGCACAAGTCACAAATTGCACTGCGTCCGTTACCTTGAGACATAGTTGTTAAGTCTCATGTAATTTCACTGCCTCTCAAGGACTGCTGCCGGAACACACCTTTGGGTGCTTGGCGACAGATTGTCTACTTGAGGGTGGTCGCTAGCCAGGCGGGCATTCGCAAAATGTCCTTCAACCATGCGGAGAAGCTCAAGCCCGCGGCGGGATTCGAACCATGGAGCTGATAATATGGATTGTAAAACTGTGATGGTAGCTAGCACTATGCAAACATTAGGTATGTCTTTCTTGCACAGCGTTGCAATGCAATCTATACTCACATACACAAATCAGTGATGGCTTTTGAAGCAATGATGGCTCAGTGGCATTGGCAATGGACTGCCACGCAGCAGTTTCATGGTCCGAATCCCACCGCGGGCTTGAGCTTCACCGCATGGTGGAAGAGTATTTTGCGAATGCCCGCCTGGCTAGCGACCACCCACAAGTAGAATATCTGTCACCAGGTACCTAACGGTATGTTCCGCAGCAGTCCTTGAGAGCCAGTGAAATTACAGGCACATGAGACTTAACAGCTACGTCTCAAGGTGACGGGCGCTTTGCAATTCGTGACTTGTGACGAAATGCATCTGTTATAGGCAGAGGTTAGTCCGCTTAACGTCAGGTGGGCCTCGAGCTTGTTTCGTCACAATAAAATAATAAACATACACACACACACACACACACACAGCTGTACAGTTGTATATGTTATCAATTTTCGATTTATATTTTTGATGTGTTTTATTTTTAAGTTTTTTTTATTCATCTGAGTACCAGCAAACGAGGAAAAGTTTGCCACGATAATACACTTCGGATCCATTTATCAATATAAACATTACTAAACTCGATCCATATACTTTGAGGTTCAATTACTTATTCTTTAGTAAATAAGGTACCTACATATAATGTTTCAATACTTTCAATAGAGGAACAAAAGGTGAAAGCTACTTCGATTTATTTCATTCAACCAGGTTACATAGATACAGTATTGTAAAAAGGTATAACTATTAACATATTTATTTTCTCAAGCGTTTAATGAATAAAAGACTGCATATGTATAGGTTATATATAATACAAGTAAGTCAAATAAAGAAAATGGCTTCATCGATATGGTGTTAAACGGTCGATCGTATAACCTGCCAGCCTAAGTAAATAGTTTCATGCTATTTAGGCAGATGTCGCTAAAGTCAAACGGATCGAAAAACAGTTTTTCCTAGTCTCGCTTGTATATAATAATGGGAAATACACCAGGACATATTTGATGTTGCAATTACCGCTGGAAATGCCATCCGAAATAATTTCTAACTAAGGGTACGTCACAAACGGTGCTTCTTTCATATTCAATGCAGAGTTCTTCGAATCGTCGACGATCAACTTCTCCGATCGGCTCGACCCTTTGGCCCTGGAGATGTTGTATCCTCGGCATCTTTTACGGTATCTATTTTGGAGAGTTCCGAGGAACCCTGCAATTGAATTTCACCATCGGAAGCCGCGACAGAGCAAAAATGTTTATGCCTACCAGTGGAAGTCTACAACTTCTCACGGCATTTTCTGCCTCGCATTGCCCCTATATGGAAACAGCTGCCACGTCAAGTATTTCCGAACCGATGCTACTAAGAGCCTTTGCGAAGAGAGCATATATCATCTCCTCAAAGTCCGGTAAGGCATCCTCGAGACCTCTGATATTGCGATGTCCGTGGGCGATCGTGGTCTCTTTTTTGATGACAGAGGATTGACTAGTCATACCTAGGAGCGCCGTCGCGTTGATGTTTGACTAACATTATATATATATATATATATACATATATATTAATGCTTTTTCGCGAATAATTCTAATATATACGTCGTGTTTTGATGTTGCAAATGCTGAAATTCTGTCGTTATCGGACTGCATAGGAGTAAAAGAGGCACCAATGGTGAAATCGCGATCAGTTGGAGTAAAAAAACAAAAGAAAGCGTATTAGCTAAAAACATAATAATATATAAATCGAAAATGAAACTTAACTTGTCTCTCATGTTAGGGTATTGCTATTGTTTGATTGTCATATTTTTATACACAAACAAACATGAATAATTACGATATTTACGTAATTTAGAATCAACTTTGCAATTTTATTCTATATATTATATATAAGTAACATGTAAACATATATCTAAATTAAATTGGCCCTAGAGAATATAATCAAGATGAACATATAATTTTACTGCTACAAACTAAATATTTTTGCAAAAAATCAGTTCAAATAAAGCTGTTTAGCACTTGTCAATGTTAAGCTTATGTAATTCTCATAGTATTTCTTTTAACATAAGTTTCAAAGTGATTGCTTAACCGTCGTCTAATTCCCACAAAGATGAACATCTTAATGGTAAGTGTCATAATAAATTAAGACAAGCTTCGTGCGTGTTACTTCAGTGCTATTTCCAAATCATGATTATCTTGGACTGTTAACTAGGTAACAGATTTAAAAGATAATGACACTGTGACCCAAAGAAACAGCAGCTTACTTGTAGTGGAGCAATCGGGCAGCCTATATTTCAGCAATGGCCAATAGGTTGAAAAGGGGGGATTCCCACGCTTGGTAGGAGTTATGGGGAGAGCAGTTCGAGGTGGCAGCTCTTCACCTTCAGCTCCTGCCCTTCATCGCCTCTTTGTATACATGTTTTTGTGTATCTTTCGACTCCCACTAGAACATATGGCGGAGGGTGCAATGCTAGCCTTGCATCCCACAGGGGCCAGTACGAATAGGGAATGGATTTTTATCAAACAGACGCAACTAAATATTTTTTTATATCTACTGAATTTAAAAGGATGTCAGAAACATGAAAGTCCGGATGAAAGGTACAAAAGATCCTTACGGCGCCGAGTGTAAGGTCTCCGTTTCGGATATCCGGTTGTTCTCCTCTACAGATCGCCTATCTCAACCAATTCTCGTTAAATTTTGTGTTTCGGGTTCGAAAAATATGTAGAATTTATTTGCCGATTCAGTTTTGGAAATTTTTCAAAACGGCGTTGATATGGGGGATTAAATCTTTTAGGCAATCATATTTCAGTCGCTATGTCTTACATATGTACAACTTACTTGTAATGTATTATTAGTAATAGTACCTACTCTATATAAATTCTATGTTCCTAGTTAGTCTATAGATAGTGCTTTATATTTTTTATAATAAGTGTAAAAAGTTAATAATTGTCCTTCCAGCATTATCTTGCAAAAGAAGGCAATTCGTGCTATAAATATCTTTAGAATGGATTCTAGCAATTCACTGAAGGCTTTTTTAAAGAAATCAACTTTTCCAAGGCTTTATGTTCTTCAAAATATATTGTATACTCGAAAGAACTAAGGTAAATTTACCAGAATTACAACACTAAGAGTAAAACTAAACTAGTGGTTCTAGGTTTTAGATTAGTGAAGAGAAATAACAAGTCTTTCTTAGGTTATGTCAAAATTCCCAAAGGGAGTAAACTTCTCACACAAGAAAAATTCAAGAGGCACGTAGAAAAAAAATTAAAAAGAAAAAGAGTATTATAAAATTGGTGATTATTTATGAGACAAAAATGCTCTGGATACTCCACCTCTGTAAACCACCGCCGATCTTCTATGTAACGTAATTATGTGAAAATTGTAGTAATTTAATAATAGATATACTGTATCAGCCGCATAGTCCACTGTTGAACACAGCCTCCCCCAATATGGGGGGTTTGCCATAATCCCCACGAATGGCAGGTGGCTTGGGGATCGCAGTACCTCAGAAAGTGCTGCTGCCCACCTTCTGGTGTGTTACACTTTGTCGCCTCTTACGACACCCACCGGAAGAGATGGGGGGTGACATTCTAGCCCGGCATCCCACGGGAAGTAATAGATAATAACGGAGAATAATAGATATACAAATTGTAAAAGAGAATAGACATATAAAAATAATAATCGCGAGTTTCTTGCACGTTCTTCTCGAAGTGTGTCTTTACCATTTTTCTGAACACGGCAGTAGAATATTTTAATAATATTTTTTTTATTGTATATAAGAGCGTCATAGACGCCAAAATTTAATAAATGATTTTTAATTTCGAATTAGAATTTAGGGATCAAGCTATATATATTTATCTTGGATATCTGGGATGAGATTGAATCCTGCACAGGATTCTGGAATCATATAGGAATCCTTCGTTACATACGGGATTCAAAATATCAATTATTTATTACTTAAGGCACTGTTCTGTAATCCTCTTGGATTATAATTTACATATTATTAATCTTTATAATTAACCAATTTAAAGTAGTATTACGAACGCACAGACACGGTTGACTAGCAAAGCTTTTGCTTAACCTATTCATTAACCCAATTAGCCTGTTTGCAGACATATCAAAATGAGCAATCTTGAGCCTAGACAGTAAAGGCTTATGAAATCATAATTGTACAACAGTGGTGTGTATGTGGACTAAGTTGTTCTTATTAGTGTAGCAACATTGTCTAGTTGTCCGTCCTTCTGTGTCCTTGCATGTGATGTGCAAGATTGATGCCACTTCGTAATACCTGTATAGCTAATATTAGTAACTTAGAAAGTAACAGCCTGTTTTGGAACGCTTGTAACAGAGCATAGTCGCTCTTAATCGATCAACTTAGGCAACGTTCACTGCGGCCATGACTTGGATGGGTAATCGTTGGGATTTACTACTATCCGAGCTTCGGAGGGCCCGTTGAGCCGTCGATCCTGGTTGTTGCCTTAGGATGGCAGTCGTTACAGCATGTTAGTATGACATTTTGCAAATGCCCGCCTGGCTAGCTACTACACACTTTCAGATTGCAAGGTAGATGCGGTATTAGATGAGAGAGAATTTTTGGTTAGCCTGAACAACATCTGCGACCGCATCTTCACTAATCGTCAGTTGAGATAGTGGTCAAAGGCTAACCTATCCTTATTATTATATTACAAATCTTTCTTTGTACCAAATTAGATAAAAATCTGATTATGCGTTCAAAAGTTGTAATTGAAAATACTGTCATACATAAATGCTAAGGTGCCCAACTTGCCACAGTACTTCACTGCGCTCGGTAAAATAACGTGAGAACATAAAATGTATTTAAGTTGTTGTCAAAAGGCAACGTATCTCCTTAGTAGGTTGTAAATAGTTTGAGGTTTTCCCATTCGTGTCGCTACTATCATAGACTGTTAGTATATCAGGGCACTATTTAAATCACTTTGCCTAGCAATAAAGCTCACCTAAGCTCCACTTGAGGTAGGCATATATTCGGGTGCCTGCGCCGGAGCAAGATGGTGAATGCCGACTCGACCCTATCTTGCCCCACCTCGGCGGAGGACTGCTCGCGTGGGGGTTTTAGTGGGTTCAAGTCCAAGTTCTCCTCCCTACCCCCGTGGTGGAGGGCCAGTGAGAAGTCAATTTCCCCGCTCAAAGAAATACATATATTCAACAGTTGATGTTGCCACTTTATACCAGGTTGATGGTAGATATATAAGAAATGTATCTTACCTCTCGATGTCTTCTCTCCGTGAAAAGCGATGAGAACACCGGGAACAGGGCATGGCATACTCTCGTCTAATTCGAATCCGATGTTCAATTTTTTGAACTCTTCAGATTCGGAAAATATTTTCATACCATCCTGACTGCCGATTTCTTCATCTGTTTAAAATAAATATAATTATTCTAAAAGTTGTCAATATCATCTTTAACACTCATTGAAATCATGTAGGGTATAGGTACAAATGACGCAAGAAATTTAAAAATATGATTTGGTTAACAAAAGAAATGTACCTAAGTCAAGTTCAATATCAGCAGAACAAATCTTACCGCGGCCAGCGTGGTTTAAAACATGTGCCGTACGGCGCGCGGCGCAACAACATTACCTTGACGCGACCAATCGGATGCGATAATTCCTAAGCGTCATATCAACTAACCAATTCAATTGAATTTGGAAGTTTGTGCGTGTTTTTTTTATGCCTGATAGGTTACAATATTGCAACTAAAGTCTACTTTACATTTAAGCTGTTATACGAACACAAAAATAAATAAATAATTTAACTACATATATCTACTTATGACCTAAAAATGTTGTAAAAATTGTGTGCTCTGTTTTCTAGCAGGAGGCATAATCATCAGTAGAAAACTGAGCTCAGGTCACTGTCCACGGGTAGAGTACCTAAAAGGCTGGCAGCATTACCCCGTTGTATGACAATACTATTTCAATGGCCGAGGTAAGCGCCAGCCCTTTGGTCATTTGTCTTTTCTATCAGCCGCTTTGACAAATCTTTATATAAAATCCATGCGCTTGGACCCCACGGACCTAATGTTTCTACTCCAAAAGGCAGATATATATAACCATCGCCGAGACTCTCGTATTTTCGCCCTTTGGAGCCTTCTGCTGCCACTGCCGCTGCTCCCGCTGTTTTGGAGGTGGATGGTAAATGAGACGCCGTAAGCGTGTCAACGCAAGTGGCATCCCAAACTAGCGGCCTTCCACGACTCCAGGGAGGTCTTTCTTCTTTTTTCTGAGGTCTTTGACTTCCAAGGTCATTCCGTCAGGTCTCTTGCCATCGTCACGTGCGATACCGTGCGGCTCAAGAATAGCCGGCACATTTACGGTAGCAAGAGCCCTGCGGATGACATCATTTAAAGAGGCGTGGCGAGAAAGGCGGCCAGCACTTCGACGGCAGGAGAGGCCGTGGTATCCTTGGCGATCTACTGGAACTCCCCAGAAGCAGTTATGTGGTTCGACTGTGTTTGACCCAATTCGCAGGCTGATAGAAAGGGCAAATAACTTGTCCAGTAGCGTCCCAATGTTGGCAGATGGTAAAGCCTGAAGCCAGAAACCTGATTCTCGCTCCGCAGAGGCAAGAAGAAGAGCCCGATCTACTGGAGAAACTGTGTTATTTAAAAGGTCAGTTGTGATCTTTTTATTTATAGGCTCATCCCAATGTCTCTACGAACGCAGTTTGTTAGGAAGGCTTTCACCTGGACAGGCTAAAGTCCAAGCGTTTGTAACATCTTGCATACAATCAATTTGTACAATTCCTAAAGAATTTTCAACAATTTTTAAAAAAAGGGCACAAGTACTATGAACTGAGGATAGAAACGCCGGGAATGAAACACTGGAAATTTTGCGGATACCCAAACCACCAATTCTGATCGGAAGGGCGGCTTGACACCAAGAAATATCTGACATTGGACAATTTAGAATTTTGACTAAGGTATTTTTAATACAATCATCTAAAGTTGACAAAAGGTCACTAAAAATCCAAAACGGACTGCATCTTAAAACATATGTTTATTTAGGTACAAAAAGACAATAACGGATGATATGAAAAGCTATGTGTGCGTGGATGTTTGAAAGACGGTCAGAACATTCTTCAAATTTTAGTTTTTGTTCTGTAATGCTAATGAACGTAGGGAATACGTCAGTGAAGTGCCCTAATAAACGAAAAGATGATCTGTTAAGAATTTTGATGCTAGGAGCCAAAACGTAAAATTTTTCTATTATAGCATTCCTTACAGAGGATGCGGCTGATTCAGGAATAAAAAGCTCACATTTGGAAAAAAATTGTTCTGAACCAATAATACAAAATTTTTCAATGATAATTTTAAGGTCTTCCAAGATTGTCTCTGAGTCGCCTCCGAGAGTGCCATTGTCTAAATACCACATGTTTAATTTTGATGTGAGGGATGAAATGATAGGTTTACCTTTGAACACTATCTCACCTGATGGTAAGTGATGACGTGGTCGAAGATGTTGTTCAGGCTAACATAGAATTGTGTTTTGTTCATTGTGAAATTGATAAGTCCGAAATCAAAGCGGTAACTGTATGATAGTTGTTCGGTAAACTAATATAAACTATGCAATCGGTTTTGAACCCTAACTCGAGGCATATAGTGTTCATATTCGCGTGAAAGCGATTCTTGTTATTCATTGCGAGGACACGATTTATTGTGAACTAGCTTTTGCCCGCGGCTTCGCTCGCGTTATAAGTATTATTATTAATTAGGTATAGTTTTTGCGGCTTTACTTTTGTTTAGCGTGTGTATTTTTTTACACACGCTAAGGCCTACAAAACTTCTTTGTACACAATATTCTTAACTAATTTGTCATTAGGCGCTAAAACCAATAAGCGTCATCAATCAACCGACAAAACCTATACTTATACCAAACGAAAACAAAACAAATGCCAAGTACAAAGCAGAGTCTATAACCAAAATTACTAAACCGAAACAAAACAAATGCAATCCAAAATATGCCAAGAAAAGAACAGCCAAAATCTAAATATATATAACACAAAGGTGACTGACATAGTAATCTATCAACGCACAGACCAAAAATAAAAAAATAATCCTAATTTTTTACACACAAAAGTAAAGCCGCAATAACTGTACCTAATTAATAACAATACTTCTTAACGTGAGCGAAGCCGCGGGCAAAAGCTAGTCGTTAAATATAATCCGCTAGATATATTATCTTTATAATATGCTCAAAAATGGTTAATTCAAAGTTCTCTCCAAAATAAATCGATGTAGATGGCGCTAGCATACAGAAATTCGTATATTTTAAACTGAAAAGTTACTAATCCTATATGGCCTGCATCTCAAAATCCTTTCTTAGGGGATGCCTATGTCATACTAGCTTTATGCATGCAAAGTCTCAGCCCGATCTGTTTAAAATTGACAAAGTTTCATACTAACTTTCATCCCCTATTTTATCCCCTTAGGGGTAGATTAAAATCCTTTCTTAGCAGATGCCTACGTCATAGCATCTAACTGCAAGCCAAATTTCAGCCCGATCCGTCCAGTTGTTTGAGCTGTGCGTTGATAGATCCCTATGTCAGTCAGTCAGTCAGTCAGTCACTTTTGAGTTATATATATTTATATAAAGAGAAAGCAATTTATATTCCTTATATAAATTGCTTTCTCTTTTCTATGGGGTATACCTACAACTCACACAGAAAATAGAAACGTACATATCTTTCAGTCTAAAAATGCACACCCCTCCATTGTCTTTACCCTTACATGTGAAACAGTGTTTAGACGCAATACACGCAACCTCACCAATATTATTGGCAGTCATCGTGGTGTGTGTGCAATCTGCGCGAACGTTTCCAAGTTCACAGTAAAATGCACGCACACATTCTAATAATCATGTTAAGGAAGGGGCATACACTTTAGACCGATAGATATATTAAATAGACTAATTTTATTGAGAATTTGGCGAAAAGGACTCAATTTATATATGTAATAAGTACTCATTACGTTAATCCACGCAATAATGACTTACCAGGTACAAAACTGATATGAACAGTCCTTGTCAGCGTAAAACCAGCATCTTTAAGTCTCCCAACTGCTTCCAAATGAGCCATCCCGACTGATTTCATATCCTGTGTCCCGCGTGCATATATGAACCCGTCCGGGGAGATGCGAGCTTCAAAAGGAGGATACGTCCAGTGCTCCTGTGAATATTGATATAATTTGATGAAAGAGTAGATTTGTCTGAATTTTGGAAGGCGTTCATGATTTTAAGCATAACAGATTGATAGAATTTTATTAAAGGGTTTATAAAAAAACGTATTTTGAAGCATTTATCTCCGATCTCACTTGTGACGAAATGCATTGGTTATGGCAGAGGTTTGGTTATGAGTCCGCTTTACATCAGGTGGGCCTCGAGCTTGTTCTAATGAATTCTATTTACTTTTTTGGATATTTTTACAGATATAATCATTTATTTTATTATAAAAACTAACGTGGTTTTCACTCATTTTAGTAAATAATACGGGATAACTCACGTGAATCAGTCAGATAGCTCCGACTATAGTGTGGTGCTAAGCGTGTGGGCGTCCCGAGCTCTCCTTGAAAAAGACCACCGAATGTGGTTGAAACTATAGTCGGAGCTATCGGACTGATTCACGTGAGTTATCCCGTATTATTTACTAATATAATCATTTAGATAATTTTGAATAGAATTTTAAAGTGCCAGTAAACAGTATTTTTTTTATGCATGATAGGTTAGTCTTTGACCACTATCCCACCTAGTAAGTAGTAAGTGATGATGTGGTCGAAGATATTGTTCAGGCTTACCTAGAATTACTGGCTCTTAAGGACAGCTTCCGGAACACACCGTTAGGTGCTTGGCGACAGATTTTCAACTTGAGGGTGGTCGCTAGCCAGGCGGGCATTCGCAAAAGGCCCTACAACCATGGTATAACGACAGCCATCCTAAGACAACAACCGGGACCGACGGCTTAACGTGCACTCCGAAGCACGGAAGCGCTCAGTAGTAATGTCACCATCGGTCACCCATCCAAGTCATGACCGAGGCGGACGTTGCTAAACTTTGCTGATCTGTTCAGAATGGCAAAGCAAACTTCGCTACGAGCGCTTTAAAGCGCGCTTTGTCTCTCTAAGATGGGAATCAGGAAGAATTTTTTACCAGTCATACATAGCATCAACTACTACTATTACAATATTATTAAAACTCCGGCACATTTTTGATTAATTGGTTAGGTTAGGTTTTTAACGTGATATTTAAGATGTACGTATTGTCGATGCGATGTAAGGATCGACAATCGTTTCAGCTTCATAAGGAAGCCATCTTCAGTATCTGGAGGGCGGTTCAATCGCTGTCGCGGCCCGTTTCACTCTGAAAAGGGCCGCGACAGCGATCGAACCTGAGATGGTTGGATCAGTTCTTCAGAAGGCACTACTATCCGTCTTCTGGTACCAATATATTATTACACTCTATCCCAGTTACGGTTTCTTTATTTACAGCTTTAACAAAATTATCAATTCGTTACAAATAGTCACAAAATATCTAATACATAATAATATGTACTCGTATATACTTAAAAAAATTATATTAAATAACTCACCTAAGTCTTTTATAATCCTACCAACTAACGTTATCTTGAACAAAAACTAACCTAGTAACTAATATAGAACTAATAGAATAATAAATAATATTAATCCCATTTTGATTATAACAAAAATACCTTATCGGATAATGCTAATTTATTATAATGTAGTATTGCCGCGGGTATCGTCGCTATTGTGCTCAAAGGCAACGCGCCACTGCTTAGATAATAGTTAGTACTAATTTTGTGTATATGTCACCGGAAATGTATGAAACCTAGGAATTGTACACAATACCTAGGAAATATATATCCTTCCGAGCTTACTTAGGAAATGTGTAAAGTAATGTTTCAAAGATTCCTTAATACACACGTATTTATGTATTTCCTAAGAATTGTATACAATTCCGAGATGATACTAGGAAATCAAAGATTGTAATCGAACACCAAATGTAAATTATCACCAAATGAAGTAAATGATCACCTCATAAACAGGAACAACATCCATATGAGAATTAAGGAGTATCGAAGGCAGTTCAGGTTGCGTTCCCACCCAGGTTATGACCACTATTGGCTTCTTGGGAACAAGCTCGTATATTACTACAGGGAGATCTAAACGTTCTGCTTGTTTATTGAGAAAACTAACGCAGTCATCTGAAAAGAAAATGAATATATTGAAATTCGAGCAAATCTTGTAGGTACACCAAAGCCAGACGCGGAAACGGAGTGGCCATGCAGCGATGAAACTATACTAATAAGATCTAACTAAGTATTTTAACTAAAAACTGGAAGAGGATCTAACTATGTATATAAGTTCGCTGTAACATCTTACCCTTCATAAAAACGGGCACTTAGCGTAAGGCACTTACATATTGAAAATCTGGTAATAAACTAATTACGAGTTCCACAAAATGTGAAATATTTTTTTGCTGGTAAATGCTTAAAGGTATTTGTGTGTTAATTTCTAAATATGATTACAAGCACTATCGCGTGCTAAGCGGAAATCATATCAAACAAATTATTGGAGTACAAAAAATGTTGTACTCCAATAATTTGTTTGATATGATTTGTGTGTTAAGCTCGTTTGTTTTTTCAGCATTAGTTTTATGCGGTATAAATTACTAAGAAAGTGGAAACATGCATGTATATTATCACGGTAAAGATATTTATTTAGTTTATTATTTTTTTAAATGTATTCATAACTTAATCTATAAAAAGAATTCAATAAGTATTGAAATAATTTTTGTACAAAATAAAATAATATGTATCATGTAAAACCAGCATTATTTACTGTTCTTACTACTATTTATTTTTATAATACGGTTAGCACAACAGAAGTATTAAGTTTATTAGTTGAATATAGGTTTATATTCACCGTAATCGACATCAGGGTGCACACTAGAAATTCTCAAGTACTCTCTAAACCTCTGTATCTCTTCGTCATTTTCCCACTTCTCCATATTTCACTACTACTCTTTGAAAGTAAGTATAACACTACACTGTTTTCAGTTCGAATAAATACAAACTAATATCATCTGGTTACAATAAATAACGTAGCTAATTCAAGGTAAACGTTTATTGTAGACGAGATAATTCTGCGTGCCACAGTATCAATGGTACATTACGTAAGGACATGTATATACGAACTCTCGTATCATTACGAATCCACAAAGACCAAATATAATTTAATTGAATTTAGTTTAATGAAGAATTAAATCCTCAAGCACTCAGTTCACCTTTAAAATTCATTGAATTTCGTTAATTTTAAAGGTGGAGCTGGAAGGACACTCTTCAATTTATCCAATAGCACATACTTACTAAAATATCTATCAAAGGAGTATTCTAGAGACTACACAACCTTTTCAAATAAACTAAAGAGATTGGTAATTACTAAATAATTTGTCCACCAAAGATGATTCATGTAAATGCGTAACTCTTGTAGATTAAGACCATTGTATTGCCTTAAACTGTGGGCTCGCGTGTGATGTCATAATGGCTAGGCAGGAATGAAGGCATTTCAGTGGTCTATTGCTGACATTTCTCTTACAATTCTAAAATTAATTTGAATCATAGCTATTGTGAAAAGGTATGATATATATTTTTCCTGATTGGTTGAAGAGTTGGGGGGAGTCAGTGTCAAGTCATCTAATTGGAGCGATCGCCGATATTTTTCCGGCATTTGAGCCCTTTCTAGATTATTTTAAGTTCGTCCATCGTCGCTAAATCTTCATCTGGTCTGTGCCTCACTATTCTATAATATTCTGCTAGTCAATTGAGAGAGAGAAGTACTCGAGTCCACTTTCATTTCTGATCGGAAATGGAAAATAGTGAGCTAAGTGGATATTGCTGAAGTTTTATTTTAAATGACATCTGTCAATTATAATATTATTCACTAATGGTAACAAAGCATATGTTGAAACAGATGTTTGTCAAGAAGTTGTTTGTATCTGGAGTATTATTAGTATATCTTATAAATTATATGGCGTAGCTTATTAGACAACATTAGTATGTATGAGCATGTCTATACATTAAGAGATATAAGTCTCTGGTAATTATCTCTTTGCAAGATAAGGGTATAGATTTGCCTTGTTTGTCACGTTAACATAATATGTGTGTGTTTTGCATCTTAAGTGAATGTTTTTCCATGATTTCCGCGTTGAAATAATAGCCGCCGGTTAGTAACGGAATCGTACTTGACCCATTTTTATTATTTGTTGTTATAGCGGAAACAGAAATACCTCATCTGTGATAATCATACTTATCACGGTTCATAAGAAACAGGCTGGTGACTGACAGGCAGACAGACGGACAGTGGTGTCTTACGGAACCCTAAAAAGACTTGAAGAGAAAACATGCCCTAAAATATTTGGCAGAATATGTATCACTTGAAATGACTGCAATACTATCATGCTTTTTAGCGACAACTTAGCCTTCGATCACAAGCTCACACATGGTAAGTGATGATGTGATCGGATGTAGTAGCTGGCCATCCTTATCCTAGAAAGGAAACTGGTCCTCAGATGTGGATGGTGTTGCAAAGCAAACCAATGAAAATTTACTTTTCGAAGCATTGATGGCTCAGTGGCATTTGCTATGGACTGCCGCACAGCAGGTCCATGGTTCGAATCCCGCCGCGGGCTTGAGCTTCACCGCATGGTGAAAAGGCATTTTGCGAATGCCCGTCTGACTAGCGACCACCCTCAAGTAGAAAATCTGTCGCCAAGCACCTAACGGTGTTCCGACAGCAGTCCTTGAGAGTCAGTGAAATAACAGGCACAGGATACTTAACAACTATGTCTCAAAGTGACGGGCGAAGTGCAATTCGTGACTTGTGACGAAATGCATCTGTCACGGCAGAGGTTAGTCCATAATAACCTAAAAAAAAAATTGAAGGGTAATAAAGGTTTTTGCAGATTAGATTTTGTAATGATTTTTTTAAAGCTATTTCTCATTCGTTCAGTCTGTTTACCACCATTAATAATATCATCAATTACCATCAAGTGAGATTGTCGTCAAAAGCCAGTCTATCAGCAGTAAATTAAAAATAAAACTAATTTTAAGAAGGCAAGCTATAGTGATGGCCCATTAGCGATTGCTATGAGCTGTCTTGCAGGGGATTCATGTTATATTGTAATCCCGATGTAGGTATTATTAGTAAAGATATGTAAAAGGCACCGCTGCTGCTCATAGCAACAGCACTAAAAGCTTGGGCTATACTTACCGCAGGTGTGCAGGACATCATACAAATGCAAATGCATGATGTTCTGCATCTATGATGCTATATTATACAAAGAAACAACTGCCAGGTGAAGTATTTCCGAACAGTTACGACTTAGGAACCTTCAAGAAGAGAGCATATTGCCTCCTTAAAGGCCGGCAACGCATCCTCGAGACCTCTGGTGTTGTGGATGTTTGTGGGCGACGGTGATCGCTTACCATCAGGTGAACCGCCTGCTCGTTTGCCCTCCTATCCCATAAAAAAATGCTCCCTTGGGAGCTACTATCCTAAAACAGAATATTTGTCGCCAAGTAGTAGAAGTTTGTTGATTTTAACATTTTGGCCCCAACATAAAAATTCAAAACTACATTTTAAAATAGGCGTTTTTAGGATTGGTTATAAATATAGAGGATATGGTATAATATACAGGTTGATTGGTAAAATGCTAAGTCAACCGTAAGAGGTTGTTAGCATTTACCTATAACCCTGTGTAGGTACAGACAGATACCTAACTAGTTTTTTATATAGATCCCGTAACCAAAATGGTCTCAAATATATTTTTCGACGGTGCGGTGTTTTTTTGGCTGCGACCGCTTCAATATTGGACTTTTAAAATATTGGATTTATTCAATATTGTAAGGGGTTATTGAAATATTGAATAAATCCAATATTGTAAAAGTCCAATATTGAAGCGGTCGCAGCGCAGTTTGCTTAGCCTTTTTAACCGATCAGCCAAGTTATGCGACGTCCGCCGCGGTCATGACTTGGATGGGTGACCGCGAGTGACATTACCACTAAGGCCGTCGGTCCCGGTGGTGTCTTAGGATGGCAGTAGTCATAGCGTGGTGTTAGGACATTGTGCGAACGCACGTCTGGCTAGCTACCACTCTCAAGAAGAAAATCTGTCACCAAGCACCTAACTGTGTGTTCCGGCAGCTGTCCTTGAGAGCCAGTGGCTCTAGGCTTCAGGCGAACAACGTCCTCGATCACATCATCACTTACCATCAGGTGAGATAGTAGTCATAGGATAACCTAAATATATATATAACTATAAAAATTGTTATTTGGTTCCATACCTTTAAAGGAAAAAAGGAACCCTTATATTCACTTTATAGTGTGTTTGTCTGTTTGTCAAGACCCTTTTTCTCAAAAACGCGCAGAGGTTGTACTCCAAGTCGTGGTGGTGTTGGTGGTAGGGTTGAAATTTATAACACATTCTCGTCATCTATGTCAAATGCGATCGAAGATATGACCGTTGACATACATTACTACATACTGATATTTTAGCATATATTGCAATTTCACAATGGAATCATAACCTTTATTGTACTTTCGGTTGACCTAGAATCATGAAATTTGACAAGAATCAGTGTCTCACAGCACAGTAAAGGAAAATATCTGAAAATCTTATATATGTAATTTAATCAGAAAAAAAACGAATTAACATTTACAAAACATTGAACATTTTGAAGCAGTGATGGCTCAGTGGCAATGGCTATGGACTGACGTGAGGTCCATGGCTCGAATCCCGCCGCGGCGGGCTTGAGCTTCACCGCATGGTGGAAGGGCATTTTGCGAATGCTAACCTGGCTAGCGACAAATTCAAGTATAAAATCTGTCGCCAAGCACCTAACGGTGTGTTCCAGCAGCAGTCCTTGAGAGCCAGTGAAATTACAAGCACATGAGACCAAGGTGACGGGCGCAGTGCAATTCGTGACTAGTGACGAAATGCATCTTGGGCAGAGGTTAGTCCGCTTAACATCAGGTGGGCCTCGAGCTTGTCCCGTCACAATAACATAAAAAAAATTGAGAATGATGATGGGAAAAGCGGCAACCGTACCTCGAACATGGAAATATCAAATCACTCCTGCCGGGGCGGGCCGTTGGTACTTACATATATTTGTATTATGCTATGCTCAATGAACACTAAAAAGTGATAGTCCATTTAGGGTGTTAAAAGAATATTTTTTTCAAATACCTTCTCATGTATTTGTTAAAAATTCAATAACAAAATATTTTTTTAAGGTTTTTATATTTTTTAAATACGCCGCTGTAACATTACAAAAAAACAATATTATTTGGACGGCGCGATTTCGAATCCTGCACATGAATATAGTTTTACCTCTCATTGTACTTTTGAAATAAACAAATTTTTTTTTTTTGGCCAGCATTTTAAAGAAAATATCTAAATTTCATTACTATGTAACTCATTCCATTCGATAACTAAAACACACGACACGGACACACAAACATACATACAACGGGGCTAAATCTCTAAAAAATAGCCGTACCAAAAATCAAAATAATACAATAAGTTGTAATTTAACTACTAAACGAGATTGAAGTACCTAGATCTTTTTGGCACCCTCATTATTAATATACCATACCCACATTTTATAACAATTATACACTGACTTGCACTTTACTATTACTCTTTACTTTACATGCACGTTTCATTTTATTTTGTTTCACTAAAATCTTATGCGTGGAACGGAACGTAACAAGAAATCGGCGCGAAACCCTCCTACGCGGGCCTTTCAAAAATTCTCACATTCGCGATTCGCGTTTCATACAGCCAGCGCACAAACAAGCGGTGCACATTTCGTCGTAAGCCGCGCATTCTAAAAAATAAAAAGCAAAACAAACGTTCCATTTACAAAAAATCAGTGATAGATAACTGTCAATTGTTTTATTTAGTGTGTGGAGAAAAGGAGCATTCAAAAATGGTTCGCAAAATCAGTGGTCTTTTGTGTTGTCTCTGCGTTTTCGGCATTTCATTGAGCGATAGCGCGATATCAGCTGATACAGTAAGTTACCTAACCTATATTTTAGCAAAATTATCAATGAAAATCTTTTCCAGATAGTAAAGCATTAGCAATAGATATTTAATTTCCATTTACTGTAAGTGGGTATTCCATTTTTTTGTTAATATTGGTACACACCTAGTCTTTCTAATATGTATAATTGTATGGGCTGAACTCAAAGTTGACTTGATTATTTTACCCCTTTATGGCATCTATAATGGCGATATAAAACATTTTAGCGTAGGAATTGGTTTTAGAAGCTATAATCGCATTATTACATTATGCGGGATTGTGTTTCTAATTACTCATAGTTTGAGGCGGAAATACGCTTTTCCGTGATTTCCTTATTTATAAATGGATCAATAATGTAACTATCACATAAATAAAATACAAATTTATATAACATGTGTTACTGTCTAATAACTGTTTTACAGTGAAATTAATATATTGAGTATAAAATTTATTATATTGTACGTTATATGTAACTTATATATTAAAATTTAAGGGTAAATTAATAGAGTAGAATAATATACGTATTATTATTAATTATGTCCATTAGGAATGAATCCCGCTGGTAAAGTAACTAATGTGCACGCTTTCGGTTGGTTGGATGGTTCAATTTTAATAGAAAGAAAATTGTTAGGTTTACTTGTACGTTCTTAATTTGTCCTGTGTGGTCAATTTCCACATCATAATTAGCTGTAGGATATTATGACCGTATAAACCGTATCAACACGATCGTCCACAGCTGACCATAGCCTCCCTTGAGCTTAACCATAATACCTAACGCTTGGCAGGCGGCTTGGAAATAGTAGTGTAAGGTTGCAGTTCTTCAGAAGGCAGCGATGCCCACCTTCTGGTATTTTTCTTGCGTCACCTCTTACCCTCCCACCGTACATACTATTTTATTTTTGAAAACAATACCTTTAAAATATATCTCTTAATCTACTTATTACTATGTACTAATATTCTAGATGCATAGACAAATTATAATGTTACATTCCTATTGTGTAGATATGAACTAATCGTAACACATTATATCTAATACTGTTCATAGTAAACAGCTCGACCTTTTGTGGTCGGATTCAAATGCTCCAATTCCCAGCAGACGACCTTGAGGAACTTGTTGTCTTTCATGTTGTACTAGAAGTAGAATACTGGCGCTCTGACCAAGCGGCCGCACTTTATTTGTTTTGTACTATATTTGACGGGTTATGAGCTATGGTGTAATTGCAGGCCTTCTTTCTTCTGTAGATTATTTATTGAATATTAGAGACACAGTAAATTCCCCGTTACAAGCGCAGCAGAGAGAAAATAAAGGTGGCGCCGAGTGGCCACTAAAAAACACTATTTGACATTAGCGTATACTTAGTTTCTAAGATATGGATAAGCATATCTACATTGTAATCTAACACTATTGGATAGATTAATAGATATATATTAGCTAATAATAACAAATACTTTTAAAAGTATCCTAAAAAATATTAAATAATATTTAAATAAAACACTTAAAAAAGCATAAAATTATATATCTAGTGACAATTCCGCCTAATTTTCCTGTTATCTACGTGACGTCACAAACATCACGCAGCCTAACCGGAAGAATACCCGACTAGTTTCGCTTCTAAACGAAGCATCTTCAGGAGGTCTTGACTTACGGTCGGTATTTTATGCTTTTTTAAGTGTTTTATTTAAATATTATTTAATATTTTTTAGGATACTTTTAAAAGTATTTGTTATTATTAAATATGGATTTCCGCAAAGTAACGCCTGAATCTATCCATTATATATTAGCTATTTCCTACTCAATAACTTGCAAATTGTTCCGTGAGAACATACAGGGGTACAGTCGTGTAAAAATGTACATATTTTACTTCTATACCATGTCCGATATGTTAATAACTTTAATATATAGTTTACTAGAAACAGGTTAGTGTGTCACATTCTGTCATATAATGTTACAGACTAACCTGTAGAACCTTCTTATAGTTATATAGTTTTAAATTAATCTTGTTTAAGTTGGACTAATTAGGATTAGTTATTAAATTGCGTAGGTCCGATTCTACTTTTTGATTTTAATTTAAAATTAAAAATCTGTTGATGTTTAGGTTTCAAACCAACGAGGACTGAATATTGAAGGATACTTTTAGTTTAAGTACAAAAAGGTTGCGTTCATAGTTGCTACTTTGAAGATTTATTCTGGCACTACTATTTATATTCTTCAGGCGTTGGAAATTTAGACATAGTTTTGTAATTATATCACAGGTAGACACGGTTTTTCAATCATCAGATATAATAATATCAGCAGATATTTTAGCCGACCAAATTTAAAACGGATGAAATTTGCTTTTAAACAATCTATATGTGTACAATGCTTTTAAAAGTATTGGTTCAGTAGGTACACATTTTTTCTTAAGAATAATAGGTAACTATTTGACGATTGCCAAATCCGGGCTCATAAATTCGCCAAAAAATGTTCATACAATGACCGTTCATGTCGTGAAAGGTGACTTAGAGAAAATGCGCCAAATGAGCAGTATGTCACCACTCACGGCGATTTGAGCTATTGCTGAACATTGGGCGCGCATCAGAGTTCCTTACTATCTTCACGCTCTTATTACCCCAGCGTTAGTGGGTAATATTAACAACGAGAGCATCCCATGGTGGATTAGGATCGGGCAGATGGCAGGTCATAAAACTAAAGCCAAAGAATCTAACAAAAATAGGACATAAAAAAAAATACTATACCTATATCTAATTTATGACATTTTAAAAGCATTTTGTTGCATTACTCGCATTTAAATTGTTGAAGTCAAATCTTAACTGTGTTATGCAGTGTGACCGTTCTGCGTGACCGAGTTCATCCGATACATTTTTACTCAAGAATATCACATGCTATAGCTAAACGCAGCCACTATAAAGTCGCATGTATAGGTTACGTGGTTTTCTATGCTAGTTACTCCCTAAAGGCTATTTTGAGAATTCCCTTAAATACCTCGCAATCCGTCGCAACGCACCTAAACTACTGAAATACTACCCGCAGACAAACAAGTCTCAATCAACATCAATGAACGAGCGAAACACTGATAATTAGATATTTATGCAATAGTACCTTGGTAGGTACATACAAAGCGTGTGCTGCGTACCAACAGCAGTCAGGTGTCCTCAACAATTGGTGCGTGGAATCGACGCGCGGTGAAAGTGAATGCGTTTAGTTCGTCCCGGCTTAGGGCTGACATGCGCCACTAATAAAACATAAACAAGTTATATGTAAATCTAAGTACCAAGATCGTATTAATGACTTATTTTGATATAAGTGGTCTCATAAAAATATAAACATATATATATATATATATAATCACACGCCTGTATACTTAAAATAAATGTCATACAAATATTTCGTCAGATGTTTGCCTAGTTTAAGTAAATCCTAACATAAGAAACTCCTATATCACTTGTTGATCTAGGAATCGAATCCAAAACATCATGTTCTGGCCGTGAAGATCATGTCACTAGACTTACGTGAAATTATAAAATATACCACAGATCCAAATGGCTATGTTCTATGTATTAATTTATATAATGTTAATTGCATTTATTAATTGATATTATGTCGCATATGCTACTGATTATGAATATGTATCAAATTTACAAATTATCATGGCACAGAGTTTTTGTCCCGGGCGGGAATCGAACCCATGTCCCTAAACCACTCTCTGATTATGAATGTAGCCACAAAAAATATACGAGTAGAATATGTAAAAATGGTACCTTACAACATAAAGATGCTTTAACTTAACACGTCTAATTGTCATCGATTAGTACGTCGACGTCGTTGCACTGTCGTAATAATAAAAAAGTCGCGAGTAGTAGTATATGTGAGTTCTCCACCAAGTAGATAAGATTTTCATCTGTTGGTAAGTTAATGTGGTCGAAGGACTAAACCTGAACCTCTCTTGCGTATTCATATCTGTAATAGTTAAGTATGCAAGAGTTAAACTAGTTATTCGAAGTAAAAAGCAAACTTGACAACCCTAAATCCTCATGTGTACGCTAATTGCAGTTCACGCCATGTCATGCTTTTGTTTTCAAAGGGGGCAAAGCCGCCAACATGGAGTTATTTTCATTCAAACTATACAATGTGTGGTACAATGGATGGGAATGTTTTCCATGTAGTTAAAAGCGTGAAGGAAAAGTTTCAAGTCACACCGAATGTGACGTTTCGCCAATAACCAAAAGTCTTATTTTTACGAGTAGACTGAGTAGTCTACTCGTGACCACGGTCAATGGAACTTGATCGAAACGTCGAGGTTTGTTAAAATATTTTTATTTTGATATTAATTCGTGCGTGAATAGACCCGGTGACTATTAAGAAATATGAGTTTAGTTCACGAAAGTTTAAAGAAAAGTAACCCAAAGTCTGTTTTTGAAAGTTCTTATAAGTTAATATGATTTCAAATTCCTTCCTACTCTGTCTTCCTAATATTTACTGATGTATATAGAGATAGACAGGCCCACAATTCACTCATCACTCTCACGTGATGGCCAGTGGTACTGATCTTGTGTGCCACCCTCAGCATGGGTTTACCGATTTTTCAGAAAGATACAATGAAAATATGAGCTCTACAGCTCAAAATCCATTAAACCAATCTATTCTATATGGTGGATATATTCATCGAATGATGATGCTTCACAGGAAGAGAATCATGAGTGGAAAATTAGTTCAAAATGTTACTGTTAAAAATAAGTTAATGAAAGTTGCCAGGTTGCGCTGGATCGATCCGAGTTTTATCTTCGAAAATAGACCTGAATGTAGGATTTAATGTCGTACAGATTTAATTTGATAAACAAGATCCAACTATTACGCCTGTATCGTTTTAGTGTTTTTTTTGCAAGCACGTGAATATTGATGCTGAATGTCTAGGATAGAGTAGGGATATCGCTATTAGTAGATCTTCAACCGTCTTCCTAATCTCACAGTCTTTACTTGTTGCAATAGATCTGGCTAGCTCCTAATAAAAATTCAGCTTATTTATTGAAAGTACAATAATAGCTATGAAGTTGGAAATCTTTAGTTTCCTTTTCACGATTACTCAATTGTGATGTTCCAGTACAGATTGCAATAGGTAATAATTGGTATCCCATCAGTGCGGTAATCCGCACAGACCGAGAAATTGATTACACCATCGAATAACTAAGATAGCAAAGTGACGCAAAGTAGACCTTACCTGCTTTACCTTAGCCAACTTATCTACTAAGTTAAAGCTTCTTATGTAAGATTTCTATTCAATGGAAACCATTTTTGTAACACATGTTTTCCAGTGAAGCTTCATGCGTGTTACGTATATATGCAATGTGCATTTTTGTAATTTGATTAGAAGGATTCAGTAGTTGATGAAATTATACTGCGTGAAAGAGAAATTAAAATAATTTTAGGTATGTGATTTCCTGAGTAACCTCAGTACAAAGAAAGGTCTTGTTCTTCACTATTAAAACTTCATTAGGACTGTGAAACTATATAGGTTTATTGAAAAACTAAGGACACACCTAATTATTATGCGAATGTTTTGTATTTATAACCAATCATCACCAAATGGCTGAACGTGTTTTGGTCCATGACTTTTTGTAGATCATTTTAGGTTACATTGCATACATCCTGGATTATTGAGGTCAAGAGGTCTATATAACTAAATTTCACACGACAAAGACGCGTGTGGTAGCAGGTTTTATAAAAAAAGGCCACTTTAAATGATCGGCCAATGAAAATCTAACGATGTTTTAAAAAGATAATTATAAGATTTTGAAATGTTGACGAGCACTGTTGATATGTCTTGTTGTAATGGTAGTGTTTTATAATGTTAACTGATGCAAATTGCTTGAATAAAGACAAGTGATGCAGACCTTGTAAAGTTGCTACATTAAAACTATGTATGAATTCCATTCCACCTTATATATATCTATAGTGATTTGTATTTATAAAAAGTAACAAACATGTGGTCTATCAAACTTTAACTTGTACAGGATCTGCTCATAACGAAGTTCAGATAGCTCAAATTACGTAATAGGCCATGCAATCCATCCTACTAACTACTTCCTTAGATGGAGGACGAAAATGTGCAAGTTGGGTCAGTAAAGCTCAAGTTGGAAAACACAAGCAACGACCTTCAACAAGATCTCAGTGAAAGATGAAAAAAGTTAAAAAATACCCACCAAGTCGCAAAATCATCACCCTATTCAAAATCAAAGATAAAGCACCGACTAGACTGTCTGGGCTCCTAAAGGCATAAACCAACATTAGTAAGAGACATAGTTTTTAAGAGAGAATGGAAACTATTAAGCGGTTTAATTGTTCTAAAAAAAATACCAAAAAACATCAACACTTAAAAGTGTGAAATAACTTGTTGAAGTCGGTACCATGATAGTTAAAAAGTACCTATTATCACAATATTGTGTAAATTGGAGTGTAACTCAAAAATGGCTTGACCGATTTTGACGAAATTTAAATGGTACCAAACGACAAGCATCAAACAAAATAGAAATTTTAAAATTGGTTCAATCAACCATCCAAAAGTTCTGAGGTAACAAAAAAAAATACCGACGAATTGAGAACATCCTCCTTATTTGGAAGTCGGTTAAAAAGCAAAACGTCGAAGTATTTTAGAGATATTTAATAATGAACTTTTAAACACGACATGACCAATGTAGCGGTGGCGGCGGCCTACACAAATCCTTATAAAGAATGAGACGTGCAAGGTTACACCCACCTACAGTGACTCAATCTGTCTTCTGAATTAGATGTACCCACTTGTACAACAATCTTAATAATGAGTAATTTAAAATGAAACATTCAGTAATAGGATATTTCCGCCAAAAACAATACCTATATGGCCCAGTTTTAGTTGGGAGCGCCCACCCTCGTCTTTCATCAGGCGAGATAGTGGTCAAAGGTTACGTTAGCCTTTGACCACTATCTCGCCTGATGGTAAGTGATGATGTGATCGGAGGTGTTGTTCAGGCTAACCTAGAATTACTGGCTCTCAAGGACAGCTGCTGGAACACACCGTTAGGTGCTTGACGACAGATTCTCTTCTTGAGGGTGGTAGCTAGCCAGGCGGGCATTCGCAAAATGCCTTACCACCATGCTATAACGATTACCATCCTAAAGTCAACAACCGGCACCCTCTGAAGCACGGAAGCGCTCAGTAGGAATGTCGCTAGCGGTCACCCATCCCAGTCGACCCATCCGCTGCGGACGTTGCTTAACTTTGCTGATCGGTTAAGAAAACTTCGCTACGAGCTTTTTTAAATATAAATTTATACCATAAATAATAATTTTAATATCTTTTTGACGTATAACAGGTTCCCGTGGGGTGCCGGGCTTTCCCGTGGGGTGCCGGGCATTCCCGTGGGGTGCCGGGCTTTCCCGTGGGGTGCCGGGCTTTCCCGTGGGGTGCCGGGCTTCCCGTGGGGTGCCGGGCTTTCCCGTGGGGTGCCGGGCTTTCCCGTGGGGTGCCGGGCTAGAATGTCACCCCCCCATCTCTTCCCATGGGTGTCGTAAAAGGCGACTAAGGGAAAAATACCGGAAGGTGGGCAGCAGCGCCTTCTGAGAAATTAACACCAATAACTGCGATCCCCAAGACGCCTGCCAAGCGTGGGGATTATGGCAAAAACCCCCCCTTATGAATAGCACAAAACCAAGTCGGCCCCCAGTCCCCGGCAGCTCTATTATTCCTGGCCCTGGTAGCGGGCCAGGTAACGGTGGAGCAGGGGGTGCGAAGAATCCCCGGAAGATGCACGGCTACCAACCTCAAAAACGACGACCTTTGGCCCTGGCAACACACAACATACGTACGCTCAGGGAGGACTACAAGATTGTCGAGCTGGAGGAAGAATTGAACAAGTTACGTTGGGATGTCATGGGGTTATCGGAAGTCCGAAGACAGGGACAGGACACCGTTATCCTTGACTCAGGTAACTTGTTATTCTACCGGGAAGGTCACCAAAAGTCTCAAGGTGGTGTTGGGTTTCTCGTCCGGAGGTCCCTTGTTAACAATGTTGTAAAAGTCGAAAGTGTGTCGAGCAGGGTAGCGTACCTTATACTCAGGATCACCAAACGGTATTCGCTGAAGGTCATACAGGTTTACGCACCGACCTCGACACGCTCAGATGATGAAGTAGAGGCAATGTATGAGGAGATATCTGAAGCCATACATTCCTCCGAAACATACTTCACCGTTGTTATGGGGGACTTCAACGCTAAGTTAGGCACACGGAATGGCGATGAGTTGAGAGTGGGGCCATTTGGATATGGGCAGCGGAACCAGAGGGGCCAACGGCTGGTCGACTTTATGGAGAAGGAGGGACTCTTTGCGATGAACTCCTTCTTTGAGAAGCGACCATCCAGGAAGTGGACGTGGATAAGCCCCGATGGTTCAACAAAAAATGAGATCGAGTTTATCATGACGACCAGGAAGCAAATATTCAATGATGTCTCTGTGATCCATAAGGTGAAAACCGGTAGCGATCACCGTATCGTTAGAGGCACATTGAATATCAATGTAAAGCTTGAGAGGTCTCGTCTGATAAACTCCACGCTCCGTCCTAGCGTTGCACAAATCCAAAACCCCGAGAGCTTTCAACTCGAACTACATAACCGCTTCCAGTGCCTAGCTGAATGCGAAACAGTGGACGAGATAAACAACGGGTTGGTGGAAGCTGTCCAAGCGGTGGGGTCTCAGTTCTTTAAGACCCCCCGCCGAAATAAACTGAAGAAACTCTCAGAAGAAACCATCAAGTTGATGGAAGACCGGAGTGAGATGAGACTGCAATCTTCAGCTGATATGTCGAACTACGGCAAGCTCAATAGACGAATTTCGAAGGCACTGCGACACGACTTGCGCGCCTTCAATACAAATCGTATTAAGGTCGCGATCGAGCGTAACCAAGGCTCCAAAGTATTCGCAAAAAATTCGTCTATGGGGCAAAGCCAAATGACCAAGCTGAAGATCGACGATGGCAGAATCATCTCATCAAAACCGGAGATTCTGAGAGAGCTTGAGAGGTTTTATGGACAGTTATACACCTCGACACGAGAACCCGTTGTCAGTACAGCTCAGGACATGAGAGCTAAACTGACCCGACACTATACCGAAGACATCCCGGACATCAGCCTATACGAGATTAGAATGGCTCTCAAACAGCTTAAGAACAACAAGGCGCCAGGTGATGACGGAATCACGACAGAACTTCTGAGAGCGGGTGGAAAACCGGTACTCTCAGTCCTCCAGAAGTTATTTAATTCCGTCATCCTTGAAGGTAAAACGCCAGAAGCATGGTGCAGAAGTGTGGTGGTACTGTTCTTCAAAAAAGGTGACAGGACCTTGTTGAAAAACTACAGGCCCATTTCACTTCTGAGCCATGTTTATAAGCTGTTCTCTAGAGTCATTACGAATCGTCTTGCTCGTAGGTTCGATGACTTCCAGCCTCCCGAACAAGCCGGGTTCCGAAAAGGCTTTAGTACCATAGACCACATACATACGCTCCGCCAGATTATACAGAAGACTGAGGAGTATAATCGGCCATTATGTTTAGCGTTTGTGGACTATGAAAAAGCCTTCGATTCAATCGAAACCTGGGCCGTACTGCAGTCTCTTCAGCGATGCCAAATTGACTATAGGTACATCGAAGCGCTGAAGTGTTTGTATAGGAACGCCACCATGTCGATTCGAGTACAAGACAAGAGCACGAAACCAATCCAACTGCAGCGAGGCGTGAGACAGGGAGACGTTATTTCTCCGAAACTGTTCACGAATGCGTTGGAGGACGTCTTTAAGCTCTTGAACTGGAAAGAATTCGGCATCAACATTTATGGCGAATACATCACTCACCTTCGTTTCGCCGATGACATAGTCATAATGGCAGAGTCGCTTGAAGAACTCAGTACAATGCTCAGCGACCTCAGTAGAGTTTCCCAGCAGGTGGGTCTTAAAATGAACATGGACAAGACGAAAATTATGTCTAATGTCCATGTTACACCCGTACCAGTAGTTGTTGGGAACGATACGCTCGAAGTTGTTGACCACTACATTTACCTGGGACAGACTGTCCAGTTAGGTAGGTCCAATTTCGACAAAGAGGTCGCCCGAAGAATCCAACTCGGATGGGCAGCGTTCGGGAAGTTACGCGACATCTTCTCGTCGAAGATCCCGCAGAGCCTGAAGACCAAAGTCTTCAACCAGTGTGTGTTGCCAGTGATGACTTATGGCACTGAGACGTGGTCCTTGACTGTGGCCCTCATGGACAAGCTCAGAGTCGCTCAACGAGCCATGGAGAGAGCTATGCTCGGAGTTTCTTTGCGCGATAAAATCCGGAACGTGGATATTCGCCAAAGAACCAAAGTCACCGACATAGCTCTCAGAATTTGCAAGTTGAAGTGGCAATGGGCGGGCCACATTGCTCGACGAACCGATAACCGTTGGGGAAGAAAGGTTCTCGAGTGGTTACCACACTACACCGGAAGACGTAGAGTTGGTAGGCCCCCCACTAGGTGGACTGACGACATCGTGAAAGTCGCTGGTAGCCAATGGTTACAAGCGGCTAATAGCCGTTCTTTGTGGCGCTCTATGGGGGAGGCCTTTGTTCAACAGTGGACGTCTTCCGGCTGATGATGATGATGATGTATAACAGGGTTTTTGATTATTTTTGTATGAGATTGTGACGGAACCAGCAGGAGGTCCACCTAATGTTGACTGTACGTACTCGTAGTACCTGCAAATTAACATACCTCTAAGTAATTTTTTATAGTTAAAGTTATTACTATGATATTTTTCATATCGTTGGCTAATTAACAAGAGCAGCATTCTATGTCCTTTAAATTTGTCAGCAAGGATTGTTCGTACACTCGATGATTTTGCGTCAAAACAGTCTATACCGTATGTTTTCTGGAACATGGGCGAAACAAGATGCTTCTTCAAACTTTTTCTCTGTCTGTATATTTTCTATAGAAAAAAAAGCACCATATAACTCAAACGAATCAAACCTTTTCAGAAAAGATATGCAGGTATTTCGTACTCTCGCTTTCTATATCCATATCCCCGACAAGTCTATTTTGAAGTTGCACGCATTGGTGTGCTTATATTCAGATCTACACAAATATGTCTATGATTTTTTAAGTTGTGAGAATCCGCTATAAATAAAATCAGGATAAATCATAGTGGTGGTGTAAAGATAGAAAGATACATATTATTATATATTATACAAATTTAAATCCACATTGTTGTGGCTAACTTAGTCGTTCAGTTAAGCAATGTCCGCTGCGGTTATGACTCGGATGGGTGACCGCGAGTTGCATTACATTACTACTGAACGCATACGCATGCTTCGAAGGGCAAGTTCAGCCAGCTGTTATCTTAGGATGGACTTTATAAGATAAGGGTATTATGCATGGTGGTGGAACATGTGCGAATACCCGCCTGGCCAGCTACCCCAGTAGAATATCGGTCGCCATGCACCTAGCGGTGTGTTCCGGCTGTTGTCCTTCAGAGCCAGACATTCAAGGTCAGGATGAACATCACCTTAGACCACAACATCACTGATCATCAGGTGATATAGAGATCTAAGGCAAGCCTATCAACTATAATATATAAAAAGTGTCCGCAGAAGCGGATATGCACTCAAATTAGTATTGATAATAAGGAAGACCTATATTAGATAGCTATACAAATAATTGTAAAACAGCTAAATTTATTATGGACAAATCGCGCTCATCGACTATGATAGTGATAGTAAAAATTACATAATGCTGACTTACATTTAATTAATTAATAAATATTATGTTCTCTTTTTTTAACTAACAAATTATTTTTTATTATTATTATATTTTATTATTATTATTACTTTTGATATTGATGTTTTTAACTTTACATTTGTAATTATTGTGCAATTTTGTTTTTATTATATTGAGTACTAACTCAAAAATTTATAATACTTATTGACATGTAAACATAGTTTATGAAATATATGAGTATGAGTATGAGTATGAGTAGTGTCCTTATTTATCTTGGCATTCTTTCTCACCCTGGGTAATAAAAACTCGCGTTTTCACATAAATGTCGTAAGCGAACTGGACCACATTAAAAAGGGAGGGTTTTAGACATCTAGTATTTACGAACCTATATAATGATGCTTTTATAGTCTGCACTTAGGTAAGTCTTTTTGCTTTGCCATATTTCACCTCATTGTACCATTAAAACTGACGCACCTGGTGGTAAGATTTGTCATACATTTACTACTTGTTTTTTACTTTTAATTTATAGCTGATATTATGGAGCCTTTGACCACTGATCATAAGAGATGATTGGTCGAAAATGTTGTTCAGGCTCTTCTAGAATTACTGGCTATCAGGGACAGCTGCCGGAATATACCGTTAGGTGCTTGGTGACAGATTTTCTACTTGAGGATGGTAGCTAACCAGGCGGGTACTCGCAAAATGCCCTACAATCAATATCAAAACTAATCAAATAATTTGTTTGCTTAAATACATGTCACGTAAGATCTTATATTAGTGGTTTAGATACAATGTATTTAGTCTGCAAGCAGACGTTCAAATTTTGTATGTGGGTATTTACATTTTACAAAATTCGTTGACACTATAATTAAAAACAGTTGATAAACATACAAAACTAATAGGAGCCATAAGTCGAAAGAAGATTAGATTTAAAGAAAGCTTGTACTTTTGGTCTTATCAAAAGTACAAGCTACATAAAAAGGTGTCCAAATGATTAAACGATCAATTTTATTTCATGCATGAGTAATTTTAAATTTAATGTCTAGCACTTTCCATACAAACGCAGTTTCGTCATATTTTCAATAACAAGTGTTCCAACTCGGTGAAATTGTGCATGCTTGTCCTTGAGTTCTGGTTCGCCAGTTTGTTCTGTAAAATTATGTATTATCAAAATTATTCGGAGAAATCGTTTTGTATGGGAATACTTTTTTCGTTTTGATCACGATTTGAATCAAATAAATAATCAAACCGTCAACCAATGGGGATAGAGAAGATAAAGAAGATGTATACAAAATTTCACCGAGTTTGAACTTTTGGTACAGATATTATGATGAAACAAGGTTTACATGGAAAGCGCTGTGAAGACCCATGCGCATCGTAGAAAATTATAACAATAGAAATGGATGATATCGTCTACTGCGGATGCTAAGGGGTCAAAGCCTTGTAATATATAAACATTTGCACGCCGAATAGGCTAGCAGCCGAATAAGCGTGGCAGAATTCAGAGTTTGCACAGTACCTATAAAAATTTAAATGTGATTGTTGTAATTTTGCAATTATGTAATTTGATTTGATTAATAATTCTAGGTTAGTCTGAACAACATCTTCGACCACATCATCACTTACCATCAGGTGAGATTGTGGCCAAAGGCTTACCTATCAAGTATAAAAATAAAAAAAAGATTTTGTGAAATTTTACTCAGAATATCCTTTATACAAATGTCGTACGGTGATCACTCCCTTATTTGAGGATTTAGGTCCAAAACAAAGCATGATATCGATGATTTTTTTATGTATTGGCTTATATCGTAACGTGATTTACATATAAAGTTTTTGAGACTCATAACTTTCAACTTAATTATCTTTTTGAAATGTTGGCATCATACAAGCCTAGATAATGACGAGATCAATCGGTATTATGCATAATTCTGGACCTAAAATCTCAAATAAGTGAGTGATCTCCCTGCGAAGTTTGTATGGAGAAGTGACCGCCCAGTTCAACCTTAAAGGAGAAAGACGTCTTGATAAACATAACTTATCTGTCGTGGCCACATCGTAGAATTGTCCACAACATGAAATGCTTGAGAATTTTTCATGAAATTCTCGAGCATTTCATGATACGGAAAATTCTACGATATGGCCAGGACATATAAATCCACTATAAAATCTCTTCAGCGAAATACGAGCAAGTTCTATTTTTTTGTAAAGGTACAATCCTTTGCATTAACTCAGTGATGTTTCCCTGTTCAGAGCCATCTTGTGTTGATCATAGAACGAGTGAAAGAAGTGATCACCGTTAGACATTTGTATTGAAAAGTGAGCGGCTAATACTTATTAAGGAAAGTAGAAGTTTCATATTTATTATATGCTCCATAGTTACTGCTTAGCGTAACATATATCCAAATGACAAAATATCCAACGATCAAAATGTCAAATCAATCATGTCATATAGTTGCCGGCTTAATACTATAGCTACGGAGAATGTGGTAAAATATATAAATACGCCTAATGAGGACCATACCCCCATGTTATTGTGTGTGGGCGTTGTTGCACATTTATCATCATCACCATCAACAGCATATTACGTCCACCGTTGAACAAAGGCCTTCTTCCATGGGAGAAGAATTGCCTAGAATTGCCATAAACGATGAAATGGTGTCTTGGGGATCGCAGTGTAAGAAACCAGCACCGCAAGTACCGAACTTACCGATCGCTAAATTTGACGTTACAATCGTCTAAATTCGATAAAATGGTTGCGTTTTATCGAATTTAGACGATTGTAACGTCAAATTTAGCGATCGGTAAGTTCGGTACTTGCGCTGCAGTTCTTCAGAAAGCGCTGCTGCGCACCTCCTTGTATCTTTCCTTCGTCGTGTCTTACGATCCCAACATGAAGATAAGGGGTGGAGTAATCCTAGTCCGGTACCCCCAGGGAATATAAATGCTGCACATTAGGCGAACAATATTTTTCATTAACGTTTGTATACCATAACCGAGGGTAATATTCTTTTAGGTTGATATAGTATTGTACCGACCCTATACATTAGTAGGATAAGGGTAGAAATGAACGATGATGATACACCTTCATAAAAAAAACCTTGATATTTAACATACATTCGTTGATGACAAAGCTAAAAGTACCTTAATAAAATTACCTTTATATTTAATATACTTTCGTTGATGTCATAGCTAAAAGTACCTTAATTTCACTCAAAACTGTACCGGAGCGGCGCGCGGTGCCGTATGTCCGTACTGTTGCCCAACACAAGTATTTAGATCTGCCAACCGGTCATTGGTCAACCACCGGAAAATAAACCTTATCTAATGGCGATAAAGGTGTTAATTATGGTATAAACGTCCGGTTGTGGAGACTGCATTTGGCGCAATATCCCACGATTTATAGCTGGTTGGTTATATAAGAGTAGTCGTTGAGGCCGAGGTACAAGTGTGTGAATTTATGGCCAATACTTTACTCATTCGATATACAAGTACAAATTAATTAAAAAAGTAAAAAAACCCGATTGAAAACTATTTATTTTCGTTCAACCCTTTATCGTTCCATCGAAATTGAAACTACAAGTTTTAAAGGTATGTATTTGGAATCGTTTTAAAAAGTCCTTCATCTTGATACCCCACGATGGGATTGGAAGAAAAACATTTTTTATCCCACAGTATGGCAACTAAACTCCGTCAGTTGGTTGGTTTTTTTTAATAACATTTTCGTTATCAAAACGAATCTAACCATAGCTCTTACATTGAAATTGGTTAAGCCGTTTAGAAGTTATGGTGGAATAAAGAAACTCACAAACATACATAGGTGAACTCTGAAAACATAACTCTCCTTTTTTGACCAGTCGTGTAAAAATAGGAATGCAACAAACAGTTTGTATAATAGTTTGATAACCTTTAGTAGTTTGATACCTGCCGTTTGTAATCATTTTGTTGTTTGGATTTGTTTTCATTACTTATAAAATTATCTCCCGACAGATATACAGATGACAGATAAAGGCCTTATGGGCTAAATTAGCAGATAGCTGTGAGGGAGTACGAAAATCAAATAGAGCGCACCGACATGGGTATTATGTTGATATTTTCATCCGAAATGCGCTAGAATCACATCAAAACATTCATAAATACAAGAAATGCGGGATTTAAAATAAAAAGTTATCGTGACAGTTTCTATATATTTTTATTTAGAGATTCATAATGCATTTGTTGTTATCATAATTTTGTGCACTATAGACAAAATAGACATTAGAAAAATATTTTTCAATCTTTTCTAGCTAATTGATTTTTATGCATAATAGTTTTGACAGCAATAGTGCAAATACTGTAACGAAACAATAAACAAAGTTAATGCCCCGTGGCGTACCGGGGTACCCGTACAGGTATATGAGGCCTACCTGATGTGAAGCGGTAACCTATGTCTATAACAGATGCACTGCGCCCGTCACTCTGAGACAAACAATTATGTTAAGAATGAGATTTAACGTAAGGTGCCTGTAATTTTACTAAGGACTGCTGCTACTAGAACATACTGTTAAGTGTTTGGCAACAGATTTTCTACTTGAGGGTCGTAGCCAGGCAATGTTAGTTCAAATATTGGGATCGAACCATGGACATGAGGCCCGGCAGTCCATAGCTATATCTTCTCAGTCGGGCACTCTTGACAGAGTGGTCGTGGTTGATAAGATGGTGGTGCATGGTGGGTCTTCCACGTCATCAGTCTTCTTGTTGGTGATCACTGATCTGGAATTGCTTCTCCATTTTTTCCGGTTGGTAGCGTTGCGCGTGCACTCAGATATGGATGATTGTGTAGCCGTTTTGATCAAATCAGTCCAGCGAGTGGGATATCTACCATAGCTATTTAATTACCGTTCGGCTATCTCTGTCTCAAGAGTCATAAGTTTCGTGCCATATGTGAAAATTATGCCAAAGTTCACATTGTTATGAGTGTTCTTTGAATGGTGCGAAAGAATCAGACAATTTTCCAACTTTATTATGGGTTTATATGCGAAACGGTTTTACTAGAGAGTCCATTGGTTGCATACAACGATTGCAAAACTTTCTCTGCGTCTATTCAATTCGATCTTTGATTTATCGAGTGCTCGGAATAAACCATGTCTGATGAACATTCGGTATTAGGACTTTAGATATATCAGCCTACCCATTATTCTATGACAAAGTGTGACATTATGTTTTTTAAATACGTAATTATTCGAACTTATAATCAAAATCATAACACTTGCAAAAGGTGCCTACCTAAGTGCTTTGGGTCCATATAATAAATGACAAGCCTATTGGCATCTACCAGATTCAGTTCCAAACTCTGGACTGATAACGAAATTTATTTCGTGAGACAAAAATAATTGTATGTTCTATTAGAGAGAGTCTGTTAGAGAGATGACTCTCGCACCCTGTATTTCGAGATTCAGCAGCGACGCTTTATTACTTCGCTACGCGAGCAAAGAAGCCGCCCACAAATGTATCTATACTAACCTACCAAAGTACCAATTTATTTTATTTTTAGGGAGGACATAGATGCTGGCTACCGCCTGTGCGGTCGTCCAGCTCCACCGGGTTTTGGGCGAGGGCCTGGCCCTACAATAGCCCGGGAGGGAGAAGTGCCGAAGGCACTTCTCCCGAGACGGGCGTAGAAGGCGAAAAGCGCTTTCTACCTCCGTCTCCTGCGGACGCCGAAAACGTACCGCTACTATAGGAGGGGTTGACAGCGAGCTCAAGGGCACCACTGTGGTTCGGACCTCGGCTTGTCTCGCTGTCGAGAGACATGGGGGGGATCGGAGCAAAATGCCTCTGTGCAACTGCAGTGTTGCACAATTGGGCCCTACTGAATAATACTCTTTGACTATTTGGAGAGCAATTTATCGTGACCTTGTTTTTGCCTCGAGCTCGCCGGCGAGCTCGGTGTTTGATTGTGTGACCTCTGATTACCTCACACCTGGGGATTTTACCTCGACGACTTGCGGATAACGCTAAAGCTGCCAATGTAATGGCTGCGATGGGGTCATCCGGGTCGTCTAATACCTGCCGTGGTCGGCGACGGGGGGGTTTGAAAAATGGGATAGAAGAGGCAGTCGAGTAGTTCGATGCCTGGACAACCAATGGGTTCGGGTGGTGGGGCGCTCGATCAAAGTATCGGCGGGCGCAGTCCTTATTGAACTGCGCTAGAGAGGGAAGGTTTAAGTCGCAATGCAACTCGGTGTTCCGGATATACCACGGGGCGCCGGTTGCATTACGAAGAAAACGGTTTTGGATGACTTGAAGTTTGTGAAGGTGGGCCTCACTAGCATGACTAAACACTACTGATGCGTAAGTCATGATGGGGCGGATGCAGGCAGTGTAAAGTGTCTTCTTATTACTAAGAGACATTTTACTCTCTTTGCGAAGTAGGGGACCAAGGCGACCCATTATGAAGGCCGCTCTGTTACGGACGGTTGTTATGTGATCGTTAAAGGTGAGATGACGATCAAGGGTGACTCCGAGGTATTTTGTTCTAGGAACCCAGGGAATGGGTTCGTCGAACAAAATAAGCGGTTTCGGGTAAGGGGAGCGTGTCTTCTCAGTAAAGCACATAGCTGTGCTTTTAGCTGGGTTGACCGCGATGCGCCATTTTCGGAACCAGTCACCGATCTCGGTGATGGCCCGTTGCATGACGAAATAGGACTGTCTGTTGATATGCCACCCAGTGGTGTAAATGGCGGTATCATCCGCATATTGGGCTAGGAATACTTTGGGCTGAGAGCGTGGGATGTCACTGGTATACAGTGCAAAGAGAATAGGTGATAGCACGGAGCCCTGAGGGACTCCGGCTCTGACTGGGTGGGGGGAGGAGAGGGTGCCTTCCACGCGATAGCGAAAGCTTCTGGCTTTAAGGAAGTCTTGTAGGATGAGCACAAGACGTTCTGGCACGCCAAATTGGTATAGCTTGTAGATCAAGCCGTTGTGCCAGACTTTGTCAAAAGCTTTCGCTACGTCGAGGAAGACTGCTAGCGTAGTCTGGGGTTTGGGGTACTTATTGAAGCCCTCAATGATGTGCTCCGTGAGGCGGTGCACCTGTTGGACGCATGAGTGTCCGGGTCTGAAGCCAAACTGCTCATCTGGGATAAGGTGGTGTTCCTTAGCATGGGACTGGAGACGGTTTGCAAGTAACCGCTCGTAAAGTTTGCCTAAGGCACTGAGGAGGCTGATGGGGCGGTAACTGGTGGGGTCAGATGAGCTTTTGCCTGGTTTGTGAATGCCAATGACATTTGCACATTTCCAGGTGTCTGGGAATAAGCAGTGGCTCATAGCAGCATTGAAGATGCTGACTAAGAGATGGATGAGTGGAGGAGAGAGGGTTTTAAGAACCCTGTTGGAGATGCCATCGGCACCGGGGGATTTGCGCGGTCGGAGGGCCTTGATCAGTCTCTCCACCTCAGCGTAAGTCGCTAAGGTGATTGGTGGGAGTTCAGAGGTGACCACAGAGCTTTTACGTTCGACTTCAGCATCCACCGAATCGAGGTGAGCTTGGTCAACGTGATCTACGTTAGGGGAACACTGAGCCTCTAGGCTATCAGCTAGGCACTCAGCTTTGTCTTCGTCAAAGAACGCTGGGACTAGTGGGACTGGTCTGTATAAGGGAGGCATGTCGTTATGGTTACTTCCTTTCAAGCCTCGCGCCAAGTCCCAGTAAGCATGGTGGCTTGGCACGAGGTTTGAAAGTTTATCGCCCCATTGTTGATCACGCAACTCAGACATGCGACTTTGAACCATGCGTTCAAAGTGGCGTTTCTTAGTTTTGTTCTCTTTACTGGGGTAAGAGTCGTAATGTCGGGTCACTGCTTTACTCTCCGTCACCAATCGTCTCACATCCGCTGGAATGACAAGGCGCCGGTCGTCCGGCACTATGACCTCCTTTGCGGATGCACCTACTACGGTGGAGAGGTGATTGGTGAACGAATCGATCGCAAGGGTTACGTCATCTTTTGTCAGGATGTCGTCAGGGATCTTGTCTAGGTCCGGTGAACTGATAGCCTTTAGAGCATCGCCTACTTGCTTCCAGTTCACTATCGTCTTAGTGGGGCGGGGGAGGTCAGTCGTTGGGTCGGGGCCTAGTCGCAGTATAATGGGTCGGTGGTCAGAGTGAAGCTCGTGAACCACTTCTATGGAGCGTAACCGGAGTGTTACGCCTCTGAATAGTGCCATGTCAAGCAAGTCAGATCGGTGGTCTGCCATATAAGGGTAGTGAGTGGGCTCAGTGGGCGCAATTATGTCAAAGTTAAGTTCTGCGATTAGGTTTTCAAGTGCAATACCTCTGGGATTGTTGACGTTACAATTCCATAGGATGTGCTTACTGTTGAAGTCGCCAATCAGAATGACGGCGCTTCCTAATGAGAATAGGGCTTCTAAGTCAGCTCGGACGATCGGCTTTGCGCAAGCTTGGTAACAGGATGCTATGACTATAGGTTGATGACCAGTCATAGCTAGGAGGCAACAAGATGCTTCCATATTAACAAGAGTCGGGGTAGGTAGGGGAATGCAGTGCAGGGACCTTTTGTAATAGATAAGAGTGCCTCCCCCACGGGAGTTCACTCTATCATCACGTACCGTTCTGTAATTGGCAAACCTAGGGTTCGCCTTCCCCGGTTTTAGAAAGGTTTCCTGCACGCATATGATATCGATAAGGTGGGTACAACAAAAGTCGTGGACGAGGTCACGTTGTCTGAAGAGGCCGTCAGCGTTAAATGACGCTAACGAAACTGAGTACGGTTTCGTGCGTTCGGTTGTACTACCCATAGTGGTTGTACTGGGGAGGGGCCTGGGGAACGAAGCGCTTAAGGGCGCTAAGTAAATTCGCGTGTTCCAATGTGTATTGGATCACGTCCGCTGGGGATTGAGCGTATTGCATCTTGTGGAATAGCTCTTGTACCTCATTGATGTCAACCGACATAGCCAGATCGCTGACTAGGTTGATTGCCTCTTGAAGAGGGGCAGCCATCAATGGCATAGGTGGAGCTTGTGGCCGGGAAGCGGCGCGGGGAGGCGCGCGAATGGTGTTGGCGACGGGTGCCGGGAGCGCGGGGCGAGCCGGGGCCGGTGCGCGGGCAGGGGCCGCGGCGCGGGCGGGTGCGGGTGCGGGCGCGGGTGCGGGCGCGCGGGCCGGGGCGCGGGCGGTAGCGACGGTCTTAACCATACTGGGTGGTTTAGACCATGCGTTACGGGCTGGGAGCGGCGCGGGTATTACCTGTGAGGCAGGTACTACCGTTAATTTAGGGCTTACCCGTTGGTAACGGTCGTAAGAGGGACGGGTCGGCCTATGCCTTGCCACCCTGTGGTTCACTCGTGGTGCTTTAGGGCAGCCACGGTAATTCGCGGTATGCCCTTGAGCACCGCATAAAACACAGCTGGGTGGGTCCGGCGAATCACGGGTGCGAGTGCACGCTGCTGTCGCGTGATCGCCTAGGCACTTAACGCACCTAGCGCGAGCGAAGCAGAAACGGGAGGCGTGCCCGTATAGTTGGCAGTTATGGCACTGCGAGGGACTCCCATTCTTGTATGGGGCTTGGACATCGAGTCCTGAGAGGCCACAGACCTTTTTTAAATTAAAAATGGCCTTGCCTTCAGGAGTACGATCTAGTACTACGAGTACTAGATCGTAGGGGCTGCGGTCCTTCCCGCTGTACATGCGGTGAACTGCATGTACGGGGAAGTCTTGTGCCTTCAGGTCGGCACATACCGAATCGGTATGTACCTCCTTGGGCACACCGCGGATGACCACTCGGAGGACTTTCTCCTCTTCGAGCGCATAAGTGTGAAAACTTATGCTCTCGTGGCGGAGGAGTTTAGTTAGCGCTCTGTGGTCGCTAATGGTGGAAACTTGGACTTTAATGCCCTGCTGCGTGGAGCGGGCATTAGTATAGTGGATCCCACGATCCGAAACTAAACGGGACAGCATGTCCCATTTGGTTTTGTCCTGAATGAACAGGGGCGGAGGCGGTTTTTCGCGGCGCGCGCTCGCGTCCTGAGGGGACGCGGCAGTGGTGGCCGGAGCGGAGGGAGGAGACGCGGGGCGCGGGGCGGGGGTCGGCTTCTTGCCGGAGGCGGGGGCCTTAGCGGGTGCCTTGGCGGGAGGGGCGGAAGTTGCGCAACTAGCGGCTTTAGGAGCACGCTTGCGCTTTCTATCTACGACGGTATAGCCGTCGTTATCTGAGTCCGAGTCAGTGCGTAAGGCGCGACTCGGATCTACCTCCATCTCCGCTTCGGAGTCCGAAGTGGGCTCGACAACGGCGATGGAGGGACGGGTGCTCGCTGGCCTCCCGATCGGTGAGCGCGAGCGAGACCTCTCACGGGGAGGGGCTGCCACCGTGCGTCTGTTGTCAGGGCCCGGAGCGGGCGAAGTCGGGCTGTCCTCTGAGAAGGACCGGGTCAGAGGAGGGACGATGGCCTCCGGAATTGGAATTCCGGAGGGAGCGATGAGAGTGTCCGTGAGGCGGGCACTCTCTGCATCGTTAAGCGATTGCTGATGATCAGCGTAGAGTTCGGGGTAGCGGAGGGCGAAGGTCTGAAGGACCTCCACCTCACCGTTAGAGGGACGTTGCATCCTGAGGGGAATACTCAGGATGGCCTAACGGGTTCTGTCTCCCTCTCGCAACTCGTGAGCTCACTTGTGTGAGAGGGAGTGAGTACCTATGGTGTGCCCTAGTTGTGTACCCTCTCCGAGCTTTTTTCTCGGCGGAGAGGGGTGCTCCTAAGCGCTACTCCGGGTTTGACTAGGGGTGACCCCAAGGCCAGAATCCCGGAGCCCAGCTTGCTTCGGCTGACCCGTGAAGCGGGAAAGGCCACGGTGCAAGGTTAAACCAAAACAACAACAGTGGCCGTTGTCACCGTAGGGTGTCACACTGCGACCGCAGCAAATGGCGGATTTGATCGTTCAGACGGGTTTGGCTGACGCTACCCCACGCCTGAACGACGTCGCTTAACAGCACAAAGTGTGTTGTTACGCGACTGTTACTATGTTGTGTCGGATAGTAAAGTGGTGAAATGCGCACCGAAAAGTGCGGTCGAAGCAAGACCACCAGCCCGATATGATGTTGTTCGTCCGAAACAAGGGACTGGGTAGGTGGTAATGCCAGACGTCTTAGAGCGCCTCTGCGCGACGGCACGGCGAGCTCGTAGCTCGCGTTGCGCGGCGTTCGGTGGCTGCTCAGCTTCTGCACAGAAAACAAAGCTTCGTCAGGACTGCGTATTCCAAGGCACTGGTCTGCAACTAGCGTCGGAACGATGACCCGAGTGAGACGGCAATAGTGCGGGGACTATTGCGGTCTCACTGGGAGATACTGGCGGAGCTGTAGACAGGTGTGCTCGGCGTGGCGGCACAGGTCGGAATTCATTGAGCAAAGTACCAAAAATAAAGCTATACCCTCTTAGCATTGGTCATTTCGCAATACTCAATATGTAGCAAGCGCTCCGTCCAGACGCGGCCACGACCAAACTGGTGCTAATATGGAGCCCGTATTGCTCAAAATGTTTCGAAAGTTAACTTCAACACTAATGGTAGTACTAAAGATAGTTAAGTATTTGTATATCGACCAGTTGTACTTGAGAAAAATGTATAATTACATATGATGTTGCATAATACTTCACCATGATCAAAAAGTCGCAATATGTCTGAAATATTAAACTAAGTATTAACACATGCGCGTGGGACAAGTATGCTCTAGGGCCTAGGGTATATGCTTTATTATTTTACAATGTTGCACCCAGAATGCTATGTAGTCTTATTCTCTGTCCTTCTTTGTGTTTGTCACTTTCTCGAGAAGCACTTTTAGATGCTTGGTGACAGATTTTCTACTTGAGGGTGGTAGCTACCCAGGCATAAGTACAGCCAGTAACTTTGTTTTTGCGGTTCTGGAAGTATTTAAATGCTGGTCTCGAATATGTACTTCGTTTTTGTTTTCTTTTTAAATAACTACTTACGGGTATCCTCTTTGAGAAATAGGGCACTGTACTGGCCCGCGTGTGAAATCACGCAATAAATAAATACATTTAATTTTTAGAAGAATACTCCCTCATTCCGTGAATTTTCTTGCTTAGATCTAGATTTAAAACCTCAAATAATTGAGTGATCTCCTTTCGACTTGCGTATTATCTAATCTGTGCTTCGACGTTTGTATGGAGAAGTTACTGGCCAGATTTGTTTACATATCAGTCGGACTCTATTGTTACAGAAAACAATCGTTCTTATTTCCCATCCAATAAGAAAATTTGTACAAGTGAATGAAAAGTAGAAGTGTAACCAGTGATCCATTACCAAAGTAGTTTATGTAAAATCCTTCGTCGAACGACATTCCTCGCCCCACTAAGCACTGAGTAACTACTTGTTCTAACCTTGTATAAAGAATGCTATGCTTGTGCACAATAGCACGTCCCAAGTAAATGTAAGCAGGCCACTGGAATTAATGAATTTAAGGCTGGTACACAGTTGCGACAACTGCAGGCATGTTGACTTCATCGCATCTTCGAGTTTAGTAGGGTTATGTCATCAACGAAATTTGTGAGTGAATAAAAAAATTCACGCTTTTGAGTGTTGAAGTCGGTTCCATTTTTTGGTTAAAAATTTTGTTTCAATCTTTTTAGTGACCCTTGCTACTTACGGGATTGAATATCAGTCACTGTCAACGACTATATCATCAAAATATTTTTCAGTTATTGAAGTGTAACACTAGAACGGCTCGACCGATTTTGATGAATTTTGTGAGACCAAATGACAAGCATTAGCTTTAAAATAAAAATCAAAATCGGTTCACCCAGTCAAAGTACTGAGGTAACAAAAATAAAAAAATATTAGTACAGATGAATTGAGAACCTCCTCATTTTTTGAAGTCGGTTAAAAATATAGGACAATTGCTTTACCCATCTCCAAGTGTTCATAGAAATCATCCAAAACAATAAATTCAAGTGAACTTTCACGTTTCAATATAAAATTACCCGGTAAAACACCACGCAGTGGCCGCCGGTAGCTCGCGGAAGCCGCGTACTCGCTCTGATGATGAGCATCTGATATGCTCGACACCGTGGTCGACATATTCGATCCCTATGACCCCATGGTGTCGGGTACGCCGCGCACTCTGTTCTCGTCGGTCTGCCTTGAAAGAGAATAGATTTGAACAGTCACAAGATGCTGACTGAAAATAAGTAAGTCAGAATATTTATCGTTAATAGACTAATAAATGTATTTAACAAAAGTATTTATCATTATTAATTTTATTGATCTTCGCAGTGTAAGTTGGCAGTTCTTTAGATACCGCTGCTGCCCACCTTCCCGCAGTATTTTTACCTTAGTCGTCTCTTACGACACCCATGGGATGATATGGGGAGGTGCATTTCTGAACCGGCGTCCCACGGGGTCCACTGCGATCCCCAAGACGCCTGCCAAGCGGGGGTATTTAGGAGAGGCTATGTTCAGCAGTGGACGGTCCGGCTGTTACAGTACAGTACAGTAATTGATCTTGCTCTTTAGTAAAAATTAAAGAAAACGAAGGAAAAAAATCGTTCAAGTGTAATTCAGACTCACGATATGGAACCGGCGAAGTGACTAATAGAAAGAATAATATCCCTCTTGCAATTCAAAAATGATACTCGTCCTTACGTAAGACCATGGTATTTTGTAGTGGAATGGAATTAACGGCGCTAAAAGCTAAGTCACACATGACCGCTTGAATGGAATTGTCAGAAATGTTGAACGAAAATAAATAGCGGTGTTAAGAATATTTGAATGACTAATATATTGAAATCATCCAATTTACTTGGACATATTAATTTGTGCAGCACACTTCATAATAGCATACGTTGGTTTAATGTACAGTACGCATTTCAATAAAAATTAAGAGATCAGCATTTGTAAACGTCATTATTTTTTACTATACCGACTCCAAAAAAGGTTCTCAACTCGTCTGTATTTTTTTTTATATTTGTTATCTCAAAACTTTTGACTAGGCGAACCGATTTTGATAATTTGTTTTTTATTTGAAAGCTGATGCTTGTCGTTTGGTCCCATTTATATTTCATTAAAATCGTTCAACCCATTTTTGAGTTACACTCCAATAACTGAAATATATTTTCCAATGTTAATGATATAGTCGTTGACAGTGATTGACAATTGATCCCGGAAGTTGCAAGGGTCATTAAAATGAGTGAAAAATATTTTTAACCAAAAAATGGAACCTACTTCAACACTAAAAAGTCTGAAATAACTTGTCGAAGTCGATACCATGCGCACAATATTGTGATAATAGATATGATGGTAGGTTCCATGTTTTATGTAAAATAAAATTTGTACTCATAATCTAATTACCTTAAACAGATGCAGCACGTTGATTTGTTAGTTCGTGAAAATCCACGATTATCTATACGTTTTATATCTCAAGCCTAATTTATTTAAAATAGATAGCTTTATAAAGTTATTTCAAGTTAAGCCCTTTGTACACAAAACCGTGCTTTATGGAATTGATAAATTTTATAATTTACAAAGATTATTTTTAGACAATCATACTAAAATCTAATCAAGAAAAGTAGGTTACGAGCACAATGTTCACGCGCCTCTTGTTCCCAAGATCGTAGACCTAGCCATGCGGGGAACTACACTACACAATAGCCAATAGAAAAACGGATAAGCTTTTATTGCGTTTATATTGTTTGTCCATATCCGATTTCCCATGCAAAAGGCAATGTTTATAAATGAGCGATGCTGGCGACGGATAAAAGGGTTGGTTTTGTTTTTTCTTTATTTTCTATGGGGTTGCATACGTTGAATTGTATTGGTTTCATACTTGACAACAGATTTCTTAAGCTGTCGGTAATATTTAACAATAATTTGTATTACTTGTGTATCGTTTCGTAGGTGTCGGGATACTTAGAAAAACAAAAGACAGTCGGCAGGGTATATTTTTTTTATAGCTGGAGGGCTAGTCTTTGACCTCTACTCTGTAGAACTGTCAACATCAATCCTACGATCTCTATAAGTAGGTATCTGGCAAGCGTGGAAATTGTGGAACCTTTCACCCCTTTGGTGAAAGTTTAGTTTATTCAGTGGACGTTCAAGCTTATAAAACTTTTATTATTGCCTGTTTCTTTCTGCGGCATTCTACCCAATAAGTTTAAGCACCAGTAAAACCATACTTGTATATAAATAAATGTTTAAAATGGTTGTCTACAAAAATTGCTATTCAACATTAAAGTACATTATTGTCATAAATCGGGCACAGCTTCTGACACCGGGTTGCTATAGAAAGTCTTTGTCCAAAAAGCCTGAGAACTACCCAACCCGGAGATTGCTAATAGGACCTCTTTTTAAAACGCTCGTAGCGTAGCTTACTTAGTAGTTCTTAATCGATCAACTAAGTTAAGCAACGTCCGACGCTTTCATGACTTGGATGGGTGACCGCTAGTGACATTACTATTGAGCGCTTCCATGCTTTGGAAGGCACGTTAAGCCGTCTCGGTGCTGGTTGTCTTAAGATGGAAGTCGTTATAGCATGGTAGGTAGGGTATTATGCGAATGTCCGCCTGGCTAGCTAGCTACCACCTTCAAGTAGAAAATCTGATGCCTTGCGGTGTGTTCCAGCAGTTGTCCGTAATTTTAGATTAGTCTGAACAACATCTACGACCACATCATCAGGTGAGACAGTGGTCAAATGCTAGTAGTCTACAGCTATAAATAAAAAAACCTTGAAATTTTATACACATTATTTAAGTGGCATCCAACTTTATTAATGAAGCAGTAAAATATGTTTCATAAGCTCTAATACCATTATTTAAATCAAATACATACATTAACATAAATAGAATATGTTTCAATTAATGCAAGTAAATGCCGTATTAATAGCTAGCCGACGTGACATTTACAAAATATAAGTTATTAATCAATGTTTTGAGCAATATAGTAACCAAAATGTTAGCTCTTGCGCACTCATAGTTACTTCTAATGTTTATGACTGATTTTGACATTTTATTTTGACAGGAACAACGATGCAAGAACCCCCCTACTGCTCCACAGAAGATCGAAAGAGTTATTACGCTTTGTCAAGATGAAATCAAGCTGTCTATTTTAAGAGGTAAGAATAAAATATATTATTATAAAAGCTCCAGAAATTGTTGACCTTTTCTTGCTTTATAAATCATAATGTAAGCCGGTCAAGTGTGCGTTCGACTCGCGCAGTTCCGTGCGATAGCTCAATATTTGTTTTTATTTTTATAAAATGTATTAGGGCTGTGTACTCTAAGATGAAAACGGAGCTCTATAAATTTAACTCTGTTGTTTGTGTCTGTCTGTCGTAATGATTTTTTATATCATTATTAGCGGCCCTCCCCGGCTTCGCACGAGTAATTTCAACTATAAATTGAGATGTAAGCTATCCTATCTTTCAATTCGGATCAAATTGCACACGGTGTGTAAATCAAATTTAAATTTGGTTCAGTAGTTCAGGAGTCCATCGCGGACAAACAATGTGACACGTATTTTTTATATATATAAGGCTTTTAGTCTACTCTGCAGAAAAATCTGAATTTCAGATTATTACGACCTTTTTATAAACAAGATTTAACATTAATAAGTATTTGATATTTTATTACCCGGGGGGATACTCTAGAGTTTATTGGACTCTGTCGTGGGTCTAAAGTGTAATAACTATTTAAATCTTAATTAAAATTATTTCTTAAGTGACCGAAATTAAATACTTTTTAGCTACTGAGTCTAAATATTGATTGTTAATATTAATTAAAATATATGATTTTTATATCTTTACAAATATAGAATAAAATATATACACAACAAATATAGAAAATCATTTTATTTTATTTACAAAATCATAGGAAAACTTACAGTTAGGTATGTTACTTTAGGTTTATAGACATATATATGCAGCTTAAAGTTACATATACAGGAAGGCCAATTAAAAGTTTTCACAGATAGCATTAGGAATAGTATGTAGATTAACAGTAACAGTTAACGACGATTATAGTAAAAATAATAAAATAAATATAGAAAAGTATTACACATTCTCACGCGGAGCAAATTGTTTGCCTTATTTATGAACAAAGTACATATCGTTAAGTAAGCGTTTAAGCCTACTTGAGCTTGTATTATATAGGTCTACTTCACAGTTTGCCCTAGCTAAGGAGTTAAATAATCTAGCCACTCTTATGACAAATGTGTTCTGTCTATAATTTGTTGTAACCAAAGGAACATGAAGGATGTCAGGTTTGAAGCAACGATACCGGAGTATGAGCTATGAACTGCAGTGCTGCAGGTCTATGGTTCGATACCCACCGCTGGGTTGAGGTTCATTTCAGCACCGCGCAGTTGAAGGGCGCCTGCTAGCTACCACCCTCCAATAGAAATTCTGTTGCCAAACACCTAACAGTGTGTTCCGGTAGAAGTACTTGAGAGCCAGTAAAATTACAGGCATACGAGACTCAACAGCTTTATGTCTCCGGGTGATGGCGGCAGTGCAGTTCGTCCCTTGTGGCGAGATACATCTGTTATAGACAGAAGTTACCGCTGCCCAAAATTGTTTGTTCAGAAGAAAAGTTCATTTGCTTTAAATATGCTAGTCCTTTTATCAGTCTGATCATTTTTAGCTGTTGATTATGATAGTAATTCTTGTTGTATTTATAACAGAAAGTTTGACACTAAGAGGTTGCTCTGTAATAACTGTGTATGAGAGCAACTGTTACTTAGGTACCTATAACAACAGAAAAAGTGTGGATGACAACTTCGCAATAAACGTAGGACTATAAAATGCAAATTTACTTTGTTGCAAACTTGTGGTGGAAACACAAGATAAGATCTGCGTTAAAGATTATAATGTTTATAAGTTATCAAATTTTAACTGCCATGATAATAAGAAAAAGAAAAGTTATCTTATGAGTCTACAGATCTAAAATACTTACGTATATCATGCGGCTAGTCATTGATCTTTATCCTGTTGGTGAGTCGTTGACGACATTAGAATGAAAGATAGCTATTGAAACATAAAGTACGCCAAGTTGAAGCAATGATGGCCGAGTGGTAACAGCTATCGACTGCGGTGTAGCCGGTCCATGGTTCGATTCCACCGCCGGCTTGAGCTTCACCGCATGGTGGAAGAGCATGTTCCCAATACTCGCCTGGCTAGCTACCACCCTCAAGTAGAAAATCTGTCACCAAGCATCTAACTTTTGATAGCGTTCCGGCAGCAGTCATGAATGCCAGTAAAATTGCAAGCACATGAGACTTAACAACTGTAGGGTGACGGGCGCAGTGCAGGTCCATCACTTGTGTCGAAAAGCATCTGTTATAGGCAGTGCTTACCGCTTAATATCAGGTGGGCCTCATATTTATTCAGTCATAATAACATAAAAAATATCCCTTCCACCTATCTATGAAGTTTGCCTGCAATAGGATTCGAATACAGGTAACTCTCTAAGATTTAAACTATTATAAAATCTGTCTATGAAACCTGATGATGTATAGTTATTCGAGATCGAGGAGATTGTTGATGATCTTGAAACACCATCAAGATAAGAAAAATTACAATGTTAGATGTAAGTATTCTCACATTGTAGTTTTTGCATAAACACATGCAAACCGAATTAACTTTAAAAAAAAAAAAATGTATTAAGTAAATATTTAAACCACGATCGGGATTTGTATGAATGTGGGTTACAGACGGTCGTGAGTTTAAAAAGTGAAAAGTATATTTTTTTTCCTTTCACTCGATTAAGTAACAGTTATAATTATGTTTTTTAGTTGTATTACTACTGTCAAGTTCTGAAGTCTATCTCACCCCGCTGCTTAAGTCAAGTTCTAAAATAACAAAAAAAATTACTAAGAACTTAACCGAAACTAAAACTAATCGACAAATTATAAAATAAAAGTTTAATCCCATTGCCCAACATTTTAAGTTACTCAAAGGTATCTAGCTCCAAGACTGTTTTAGTTGGGTAATTAGCAAGAACATCATACGAAGTCAAGGAATTCTCGATCCTATAATGCAAGAAACAAGTTAACATTGACAAAATATTCTATAAAACCTCCAAAACACATACAGCCCAATCCAAAACTCGATCAGTGGCGGTCATGCGTTGTCAAGGTCGCCGTCTGCGCACACGCAACACCTGGTGAAAGTAAACGACAACGTCACTCCTCTGTAGTACCATAGTCAAACCAGTAAAGTAGTTGAACTGGAAGTCCGTAGATGAAACAAAAGCTAACTCTACTCTGGATATTTGTACGCAGGATAGTCTATATCTCAAAGTTTAATATGTTAATATGTTTAATATAGGTAGATGTAGGTATACTATAGCAAATCAATTCGTTACAGGCACGACTTAAATCTACACTCCACAGACTTTTAAAATTATGAATTTATTTATTTAAAACAAGAAATAGGATACATATACAACATTCTAAGGGGGAACAACGTTAAGACATTTTTTTTTACGGTAATGTTATTTGCACTAGCATCCAAAGCAGACCGGTGTCCACTAGCAGCACCCGTACCGACCCGCACCGAGTTGACGCATGTGCCAGCCTTCGCCTCAACCATTTTTGAGGGAAGACAGGCACGACTATTATTATTGTATACATATTATATTTACTTTAAAAACTGCACTCTGGACACGCTAGATATTTGTCCTAGTGTGCGTGCTGTGGCCCATGCGTACAGGCACGGTAATGTTATCTATACATTACCGTGGTACAGGCGCGCACACATAAAAGCCGCGATTGGTACTGTACCGCTCTATGAAGTTAAACTACTTGTCTAGTTTTACTATGGGCAGTAACAGAGAAGTTTGGTACTATAACTTGTCTGTTACTACTGATGGCTGAGTTGAGAGACAGTTCAGGCTGTCTCATTGCTGTGTTAAGACAAAAAGATATAGAAGGGTAATGTTTTGATTAATATATCTCATTGCTGTATCATAGATGGATATAGACGGCCTAGAAGGTAGTGTTTTGATTATATACTTGAGCAGAACTCAATAGAAGCAGGAAGTTCTGTTCAATACCAAGTTTTTTGGTATCGAATGTTGGCTGGTACCTATTTGACTCAACGAATAAGCATTACAATTCAATGGGGCAATGCTGCCAGCATGCTGGGCAACTGGTAGTGGGCTGGAGCATTCGACCTGCCTGTGAGTCTGCTATGACTTGTAGGTTGTCTAAATGCTTTTATTGTAGTAGCTGTATAAATTGTTCGTAGTATTTTGTTACTAAAGGGATTTTATAATTATCCGAAATAAAAACATTTTGATTTGATTTGATTTAATGCCGGTTAAAATAAAACTTATTACTAAGTTGAATAAACAGCTCTTTTTGTCGTATATTTTTTTAAATACGCTGTTTGAAACTGTGTTAGAGGTAATTTAATCAGGACCTTGTAGGAAAACCATAAGTTCGCACCGGTCCTCACTCCTGACATAGCCGCTGTGTTCCATTGCAGGTGACTAAAGGTAAACATAGTAGGTGCGCAGCATCGCCTTCTGAAAATCTGCTATGGTTTACTGCGGTCTGCGATGCGATCCCCAAAATTAATTAAATTCCTATACACTTACGGAGTCGTCGAGTAAAGTTGATTGAGAAGGAAATGTTTTGAACGATAAGTATTTATATATTATGAATGATTAAGAAATTATTAAGATTTTTGCGATGTTAATGTTAATATTATTGACCAATCAACAAGACCTTGGCAAGATACAGCTTCCTTAATAACTCAGCTCTAGTTTTTAATTAATTTAAATGTGCCGAAATCATGATTCGATTTCGTAGCTTATACATTTTTAGAATACATCGTAGTCTTAAATAAATCTATTGAGCAAGTTTTTATTCTAGGCAGGTTTTGTTTTATGATCACAACGCTTTGACGAACGCACACTTAGGGAGCATTCTAAAACTAAATGCATTACAATAAAATATTTTTTTATCAATTAGGTTCTAATATTTTTCTCTTTTGTCATAGATGGTTTATTTTGCCATTCAATTTTTATATATTTCTTTAAATATACAATGGCACATAATTACCAATCACGCCTTAACAAGTTGAATATAAAATGACTACAATTAACACCAGTACATTTTGTGGATTTATCCAAAATCGTGTTCAATTAGTCCTCACAATGCCATTTTTTCTAAATATTTACGTAAATAATTATTTGCACGGACGCATGTATCATCATTACTTCAAATACATTCACCATTCGAGTATTATTCGGCCTTGTCTTGAATTATCGGGTGCTCACAAAGGTTAGGTACTAGAATGTGTTTGAAGATGTATGTACTAAGAACTGAACAGAGAGGGCCTTGATTTTTATAGACTATCGTTTTCCGGATTTACTATATGCAGGTATAAGTAAGTAATTTCAGTCTGCGTTTCTATGACAGATCAGGTCTGAGGTATAGGTAATTAGGTATGTTAGAAGCCAGACTATGAGTGACATTTTCAGCCAGTTCAAAATCCGCTTATTTATTTACAAACTAGCGGTCCGCCCTGGCTTCACACGTGTACTTAACAAAATTTAAAAAAAAATAAATTGAAATACAAAGAAAAAGTTATTGTGACATAACTGTAATAGTTATACTAATAGTGTTGCAGACTTTTTTATAGATATTGATGTCTTCTATAAAATTGTAGTACATACATCACTTTACTCTATTTTCAATAATTTCCGCAGCGTATGTGATAATTATAACGTTTGGTATTTTTCGCACTTTGGGTTTTTTTATACGGATACCAAACTTTTTGGAAAATCTTCTAAAGCCTATGTTTATCAGGGATGTCGGATTCTCATGGTGAAAGATTTTTTTTAAATCGGTACAGTAGTTGCAGAATCTATTGCAAACAAAGAAACAAACAATCAAATCTTTCCTCTTTATTACATTACAAGTTTGTTGATTGGAGTTTTTTTTTTATTCCGGACGGGAATCGAACTCGCGTCCGCCGATTTCGCGCTGGATGCCTATTCCATTCAGCCACCGGAACTTTACTCTTTCGAGCCGTAACTTTGTGCTCCAATTGTATTACTTTAACCGTCATAGGGGACGGTGCGTCGTCATCACTTTAGGTACTCAGTGGAATCTCCTGATTGAGACATTCGCAGGGTTGCAGAATTTAGCAGGTATTGGAAGTTCTTGATCGCTCCAGTGTGGGAAACACGAGACTGAAACCGTTCTTTATAGTAACTCATCTGAATGTGTCGAACAATACGTCGAACTGTTGACTTGTATATATATTTAGATATAATATAATATTATGATAACAATAGGGTTTACTTAGAAAATAAATCATATACCAGAATAAATTTCTATGGTATACCGACCTCTCTTACGTTTAAACTTGCCTAGTACTTATTGAAAATAATACTTCTATATTTTTCTTTACTAAGTGTTCTGAGTTCGGCTTGTAGCGTTTGCTAGAGATACAGGCGCATTAAATATTTATTAAGTACCTCTTGCTCGGTTATGTTCGCCTAGTAACTTTAATATCGCCACGCTTGCCAGGCGTCTTGGGTTTTAAAATATAGACTATGTATAGATGTTGACGATTCCGCATCTGACGCTGACATCCGCATTCTAGTTTTATCTTAGTCTTTTTTTATGTTATGGATATATGTGACGGATGACCGAACTGATGTTAAGCGGTATCATCTGCCAATAACGAATGCATTTCGTCAAAAGTGACGAATTGCACTGCACCCATCACCCTGAGACATACAGTTGTTAAGTCTCATGTGCCTGTAATTTTACTAGATCTCAAGGACTGCTGCCGGAACACACTAAAAATCTGGGGCATAAATATGGTGGTAAGTCTGGTGCATATGCAGCCGGGCCCAAAGGTTTGATAACATACATCCAATAGTATTAAATCAATATAATAAATACCTATTCAAGTATTATCATCATCACCTCTTACAAGCAGGTGAGGTAGTGGTCAAAGGGAGGCCTATCAATTCTAAACAAAAAGGTCGATATCGATTGGTAAAATTCGAGGCAAAATATTGCAAGAATGCTACTAGAGACTCTATAGAGACATTCAAGGTTTTTCAAACAAATGAAATATTAGTTCAGATGTTTCATTTCGCAAGGATGTAATTTCAGCTGCATGTTGAATACAAATTTTATAAAATTTTATGTTTCTACCCGTTCATTTATTGATTATCTAGATATTAGTTTGTTTTTTTTTTTGTTATAAATGTATAGTAATTGGGTGCGTTTCAGTAGTTCCAAATTCATTTAGCATATATATGTTAATTATTTATTTATTATTATTATTTTATTTTATTGAGATAAAAACGATTTTACAAACATATATATTCATCTCATATTCATTACATCAAAAATTAATAAGTACAATTAAAACAGAAGTCATTACATGAATTACGAAGTCAATGGAAAATACCATTAACAATAGTAAAATACATGCCAAATAAAATTATAAAATGTTAATATCTTTCACTGTCTTTTTTATATAATAACTGTTTATGGGTATATGGTGGTACATAGTACACTGTATATAATATTTCTCTTAAAGTAAATATTTCTGTTTAATATGAGTTTAGGGCGATTACTACCTAGTGAGGGCATTAGGTCACTGGCGACCTAATAAAAGAAGAAGTTTTATGCATTGCTGTGTGTCATCAATATAACTACATATTTTCTTATTATTAATATTTATATTGTTTCTTATTTTATATTTTATCAAATCATGTGTCAGTCTGGTAAATTATATCTATAATCTAATAACTGTTCTATAAATATATATGTATAGTTTCCGGAGTATCTGACATTATAATATTTATAATAAGTGTATATTGTATGCATCTTAAATTGCATTATGTCCTTTGTCATAGTATTTAATTATAACCTAGGATGAATATAATATCAAAAGTTTATTATTTTGTAAATATATCATAATGATTCGATTGAATAATACTTACCCGATAGAACATTTGTAAGTTGACAAAATCACAGGGAAAGATTGTTTTAATCTTAAGCAGGATTCGAACCAAATCTTAAATTTATAAAGTTGAAAGTTCTATAAATATAGCTCGTGTTTTTTTCCAGCTACTAACTCCTATTCCGGGATCATCTACAATCTCAATTCTGAGCTCAACCTTCTCAAATAATTTTCTGACACCGCATTTATTTAAATTTCCTACTCATAAATTGTTTCGAAGAAAAGGTTAAAAATATTCACTGTTTCATATTCTACCTTGCCTCCCTTGCTCCCCCATTGCGGGGGTTTTGCCATAATACCCACGCTTGGCAGGCGTCTTGGGGATCGCAGTTATTGTTATACATTTCTCAGAAGGCGCTGCTACCCACCTTCCGGTATTTTTCTCTTATTTGCCTCCCACGACACCAACGGAATGAGATAGGGTTGAAATTTTAGCCCAGCACCCACGGGGATAATAATATTAGATTCATAAATCAAAATGGAGGAAATAGAGATAATTCCTTAACAATGCCAGTAACTAGATTTAATACATTCTTGAAGCTGTAAAAGCTGACTGTTTTGTCCACTCGTTTACTTTTTGTAAACAGCTTATATGGAAGGTTGTTCTTAACTGTATTATCTGAGATCATGCCTGACTCATGTATGTATAGGTACGATATTAGCCGGACATTAGCCGGTGCTTTGCAAATAATTAGTTACCTTTGTGACGAATGATAATAGATAGCTTATATGTACATTGTATCTGTTGAGGTTTCTTTGTACTACGTAATTTACAAGTATCCGTCCCGCGAATAAAACTGACAAATTCTATAGCACAGTATTTATATTATGTAGGTTATTGTAAAGCCTTGTAACTATGTAAGTATCTAGATCAGATATCAAATAAAACATTTGTAACAAAGGAAAGTTGTTCAACCGAATTTAGGACTCTCGTCGCAGACATATTCTATTGCATGAAATCACAGTGGTATCATAGTTTCACTATAGGTATGAAACATTTCAATTGATCTGGTGGAAAACTCTATGGAAAGACGTGTAGACCACTCGTGGTCTATTATAAAAAAGAGCAAAGCAATCTCTGGGTGGTGAGCTCTGACCAATAAAATGAATATGGATAAACTAGCTTTCCGGGCGCGGCTCCGCCCGCGCGTATGTCGGTTATCTCGCAAAAACATTAACCTCTTTTTGCGCAGTTGGATAAAAACTACCCTATGTTTTATCCCGGGTCTCAAACTATTTCCATACCAAATTTCATTCAAATCGGTCCAGTACGTTTGGTGTGAAAGCGTACCAAACAGACAGACAGACAGAGTTACTTTCGCATTTATAATATTAGTACTGATATATGGATGGTATAGCACTGTATTGTTACACCACCACACAAGATAATAAATTTAAGGTAAAATTTAAATTTACAATGATAGTGTTTCAATAGGCGGTCTTATTACAAAAAGCAATCTCTTCCAGGGAACCTTTGGATGGAGAGGATTTGTAAAATCGATAGTGCCGTCACTATATACACCCTATGGTGTGATTAAACGATGTGATTAACTAGTATATAAATACTTATATACAATACTCAATTTCAAATATGACACACATATCATAATTTACTACATAATCTTATATAAATAATATAAATTATTTAACCAATATACTAACTAATAATACAATACTTAGCTTTCCGGCTGCAGCTCCGCCCGCGCGTATATCGATTAGTGCGAAAAACTATTAACCTCTTTTTGCGCGATTGTAAAAAAACTATCTTATGTCCTTCCCCGGTTCTCAAACTATTTCCATACCAACTTTCATCCAAATCGGTCCAGTAGTTTTTAAGTATATTCGTTGCATACAAAATACAAATGTTTCCTCTTTATAATTTTAGTGTTGATATTATTTTACAGATTAGAAATCAATACTTATAACACAGAAATTAAACCATATCACAGATTATAGTGAAAAGTGTTATATGGACGGATAGAACTTTTTTATTTGTTCCTTAAATACATTTAAAAAAGATACACGTTTTATTCAGACTAGGGTAGGGAATTAATTCCATAGGCGGGCAGCTTGAACAGTGAAAGACTTGTCAGAACACAAGACTTTCGTCTTCTGAGAGATTACTTATCTATACAAAGACATAAGTGTTAACTATTCTGTTTTACGTACCTATATGCATGTCAGTGCGCTCATGTAATGCTAAGCGTAACCAGAATGCTAATTGGCAATATCTTTGCGCGTACGTAGGTACTGAAATTATATGCTGAAATTATATGATGCAGTTCCTCACGAGTGGTGAACTGCACTGCGCCGATCACCCTGAGACGTAAAGTAAGTCTTACATGAGCCTGTAATTTCACCGGTACTAATACTCTTTAAACCGGAATACGCTAATGTGACCAGTGGCTTTCCTTCCCCGGATGAACTCGAACGAACAGTTCTACTGCTATTGATCCCACCCTTATCCCATTAATGTGGGGTTTAAGTCAATATTTCTTCTTAAAAAACAAACGAATGTCGTTTATACTGTAGAAAGTTTTGACATTGATCTTATGGCCGACGCTGCTTTCCTGGCCTAGCATCGTTTGGGCATACTCTCGTTGGTAGTGTCACGCTGCCTTAAAGCCTTAAAGTGTGCATCAACACCTCACTCATATTCACATAACCTGCCTTTTTATCTAAGGATTTGCTCGTTTAAAACTAAAAGGATATCGCAACTTAAGGAAACAATCCTTACACCAAAACAAACACAACAGCAACCAATCAAGGTCTCAAACCGGCAAGATGATCAAGCACTCATAAATACGGGACAAGTTATTTTTACCCATTATTACCCCGCAGTTAGTCGCTGAAATTGTTTTATTTTCGTCTAATTAACAAGGTCCCATTTCCTCGGACAATTAAAAAGGTTGTAATGTAACCGTAACAGCATTTTGATCTTTTTGCCATTTGCGCTTACGCATGATGACATCAGTGAAAGGCTTTATATGCTGTTCGTTTATTTTTGTCGGCCGTGGTGAACGTCCGTGTGAATACAATGTAGAGGCATATGTGTAATGCCGAAGAGATAATCAAAGGTTTCACTAATAGTTGTAAATGTTTAAATTCTATATGAATTCGAAAACATTGTGATACCTAGATAATCAACATATTTTTGTAATCCATGCTCTGCGGGTACCATTACAAAATTAACGAAAGGATAATAATATAGTCATGCGCAGGACTCGAACCCTACCGTTATAAACTTAGGGGTGGATGGCGTGCATGGGTTCGAATCCCGCATATGATTATATATTTTCTCTTGTTGTAATTTTGTAATTGTGTAGATAAGTCAAATTATATATTTTTGAAAACTCAAGTAACGAATATCTGAAGATTTTCCATAATATAAATATTAATGTACCGCCCTGACCATTTAAGGGGTTTACTGTTTATTTTACTGGATTGTGAAAGAATACGCACGAGGCCCACTTGATGATGAGCGGTAACCTCTGCCAGATGCATATTGTCACAAGTTTTGTGACGAACTGTACTCCGACCATTACCTTAGACATACAGTTGTTAAATCCCATGTGCTTGTAATTTCATAACTGCTTACTGGCTCTCAAGGAATGTTACCGGAACAAAGTAGTGAAGCTCAGGCTTACGACGGGGGTCGAACCATGGATCTGTGGCACGGCAGTCTATATATATTACTGCTCAGCTTTCAGAGCTTCAAACTACACAAAACTATATTTGTTTGAGATCCAAGACATTATTTACATCACATTGGCCTGTTTTTTTCAATGACTACCATTTCTATCAATATATACGTGTATAGTCGTTGATTTCGTACATATAAGTTCAATCACACAGCAGTATGAAAATTGTGGCTTGTCGGTTGTAAGGGAATATAAGAGACTTGGGCCCATTCAGAAGTCTTTCTCACGAAAGATTCTACCGCCTGCGACAATGGGCGTCCATATAAAACTATAACTGCGTGAGTGTTTTACTCGCAAAACAAGAGTTGTATTAGTAGCTATGTCAGTATGTTTTGAAATGTGTTAAACTAGCTGTAAATGTCGGTCTTATGAAATTTAAGACTAATATATTCTATACAAGACCTGTCTAGCCGTCAGTGTAAGTTCTAGCATTTCTGCGACCTATATTCTAGAGTTGCATAACCCTTGCATAAGTGTGCAACTGCGCCTAAAGACATGCGATGCTCAGTCGTCTATAACCAGGTCTGCGGTTTTGCGAAATTGTCTACTTATTGCATAGATTGGTACTTTTCACTTCTGAATAATTTGTTAAATTTATATTAAGTAGGTAACACTTACCTATACGGAAGCTTATAGCAAAATTACTTTTATGCCAAGGCTATTTATTTATGATCGTTGCATAAATATAATGAACATCATTTATCATGTATAGTAACGCATTGAAAAATTATTGCGCTCACGCTCAGTAATTACTATTAGTTATAAGATTTCAGATATCTAAATTTATGAATAGAGCTATTACAAAAATAAGTACAAGATACAAATTTTAGGTGAGGTCTAGATGAGGTCTTATCAGCCGGATTGTCCACTGCCGATCACAGCCTTCCTATTAAGGAGGGGGGGGGGGGGTTGCCATAATCTCCACGCTTGGCAGACGTCTTGGGATTGATGTAAAATGTGAAATTGTTCTCATAATTGAACGAGTCGCCTTTATAATTTTAATGAATGATTTTGCATGCTATTGTAGTGGAATGTTGAGCGATTTCTATCAATTTATTTCAGATAATTCACAATCCATAGATATATATTACAGTACAATACAGTAACCTAAACTACCACCATTTGACATGGTTTTATGTTATCTATGCCATTTACTATCAGTCTTTCACTTCTCCTGCTTTGACCCAGTAAAACTTTAAGGTTTTCCTGTCTCTAAAAGTAGGTAATCGCAGTTTCAGAAATGAAGGAAGCTTGCATCAATGAACCCAACTTCCTGCGATTGTAGGTAGTTAACAATTAATTGATAGGATATTGTACAACTGGTAATTACAAAATTACTAACTGAATATTGCAAATTACCTACGTGCACAAAAACTTCATCGATTAATTGATGTCTGCCTACCAAGGCTGGCAATGAAATCTTCACGCTATGTTTTGGTATTTATGACTATCGTAAATTATATATTGCTAGACTAATATACCCTTACATACACACAAACAAGAATAATGTTAAATTTAAATTGAATAGATAGATAACTCATAATATTTATGTAAATTGATAAGAGTGCCCCGTGGGGTTCCGGGTTAGAATTGCACCTCCATCCCGTGACACATGACGTGACATCCCGTGGGTGTCGTAAGAGGCGACTAAGGGAAAAATACTAGAAGGTGGGCAGCAGCGCCTTCTAAAGAACTATGCCTACTTACACTGCGATCCCCTAGACGCCTGTCAAGCGTGGGGATTACGGTAAATACCCCCTTAATAGGGGAGGCTGTGTTCAGCAGTGGACGATCCGGCTGTTACAGTAAAGTGTAAAGAGTGCAAAAATAATTATAAATAAATATCAGAGCCACTAGTCGGTTTGCTATTTATACGCTGAATTGTGCGTAATGACAAATTACACTTTAATAGCTGCATTTCCCTGGCTAATTAGCAAGTAAATGTTTGAGGATATTAAACTTTCTTGAATGGTCCCGACACTGTGTACTATAGAATGACGTTAACCTACCTTAAAACTAGGGCTGCCAAATGGCCGGAATTTATCTGGATTGTCCCTACATTTCATATGACCCCCGACAAAATATAAAATGTCCCGACCAAGAGCTTCTTTTAAAGTTTAAAACAAAATAGATATTTAAATATACCACGGTTATAAAATCACTCAGCTCAGCCCGATTAAATAAACTGTATGAGCAAGGTGCGGCTCGATCTTGCCTCATAACAATGACATGAGAAGAGCTCTCCTGATGCCCAACGTAATGATATTGAACAGTATGCTTATTATAACGATTACTGCTGCCCAAGAGACTTGTATGAATACATTCCAAAAGACAAGGACATGTAGTTCGAATTAAAAAGAAATGCATATTAATTGGAAATTCCTATCAAAAGTTACAAGATGGCAACCCTATCTACAACGTCAAGGCCATCGATGTGAAACTAATTGCGAAAAGTTCGGAATACACCTTCGTACGATATTACTAACGTAATAATTGTGTATATATTTAATGTTCTGCATTTTTTTTGTTCCGTTAAAAAACCACGCGATGCGAAAATAAATAATTCCTTCTTCCAATTGGATTCCCTTTGAGTTTGGTAAAAACATAAAAATACAGCACTGGGTATTGTTACATGTTTTTTTTTTACAAAATGAAGGGTCCGTTTCAGAATGTCCTAATAAAGTTTCGGGTTGCTATGCAACACATAAAATAACCAAATGATAAAAATGACAGTTGACATGCAGCGCGTTACAAGCTTTAACCGATGGATAGGCTAAATCGATGACTGTGAAACGCAAAAGTAGTGTTTTGTTTAATAAATATGTTGTGGGTAGTATAACCGGAACTTACTCGAACATTCTGAAACAGGCCCTAAGTATAATAAAACCAAAAATTTTAAGTACGAGCGGGTTTCGAACCCGAGACCATCCGTCCCTATAGGGACCCTATAGGGTATCTAGGTCCCTATAGGGAACTTAATTGACGGAGCCCTATAGGGCTCCGTCAATTAAGTTATCAGATATAGAGGTGAATCATAGCTCAACTTAATCCTTTCGTTCTTATTGTTTGACCGTCTTTAAGGGATGGAATCAAATATTAGCTTACTGATTCATAATAGTAATAATTTTTATTTCAAAAAACGTTTTACATGTTGTCTCAGTAAGGAATACATAATATATACATAGAACTATGGTTAAGAACAACAAAAAACATGTGTAGGTAAAATGTAAGTACGTTATGTAGGGCACAAATATGCTCCAGGACGCAAGCCGCACCAACCGTCGTCGTCGCGTCGTAAAGAAACACTACCCTCAGAACTAAGAAAAATCTTGTATCTCAGAGAATAGGGCCCCCTCCTGACAACCAGTGAAACAGTTAACGTCCCGAAACCATTTACATAGATGTAATATAGATACACTTTCTTAAATCTATCTACAAAATGTGTACCCTATCGATCTCATTATATATCATAAGTGATCCTACCGCGACGGATCCTGATGCCCTGTATAGGTTTTCGCCTGAGTTTGGGCATCAACTATTTCAACAGTTGACTTCACCTCTGTCACACAGTGTTTACAGTGATCACCCATATCTCGTCTGTGTTTTCTCACTCTGGGATCCAGTAGTAGTTCTTTTTCGTATATAACACTTATATAAAACTTATTACAGAAAAAAATAATACTTTACCAACAGTAAACCCCGTTGAATTTGTACATGAAATGTAACCGATAATTTGAAATTCTTGGTCTCACCTGTTACCTTATTGTGTTACTGTTTGGTATTGTAGATCAACTTCATTTGAACTTTGTCAATGCAGTACCACCAGGCATGAAGTATGACTAACCTTTTTCAATGCTATAATACACTCGAGAGCAATGAATCCGGGTCACTTAAAGAATCCTAAAAATCTCGGAAACTAAAATTGCTAGGTTAATGCAATAAATTGTATTTAATAGACAATGTAATACTCCTTAAATGAAGGTATTAAAACTTCTTAGTTATTGTAAAGTTATATCATAAAAAAATCAAATTTGAAAAAGGGCCACTTTCGAAGATGGAACTACGAAATTACAGCATTTGGTTTTGCTTTTGTTTGTAATCTGTCATTTATGTGGGTACATAAACCATGTTGATAGTGCTCTATATTCATTATTCAAGCTGAAATTATGTCGCTTACGCCTGAAGAATGCACCAGAATACTTACAATGCTGGAAACCGGCCGGAGTCAGCGCGATACAGCCAGGACTGTCGGTGTAGTAGTAGATATTACTAGGCATAAACTGTATCTGTTAAATTTACTTACATTAGTTCAATCTTCATGCCCAGTACCGCAATTTTTTTCTCGATCCTCCGTAACCTAATGTTAAAATGTCAAAATTTATAATTCTAGTTAGATAATAAGGTTGCTGGCAGAATACTTCTTACACCAACACGAATAAAATGAAAAATTTGTGTATATTTTGAAATATTAAGTTGGAATAAATAAGATTCCAAAATATACACGAACATTTCCCTAAGGTGAAGTGCGTCTCAAAACGAATTCAAACATGAGTGTACGACTCACTGATATGAATAAAACATATAATATTTCAATAGATATCGAAGCGCTCGTAGCGAAGTTTGCTTAGCCATTCTGATTCGATCAGCAAAGATAAGCAACGTCCGCCGCGGTCAGGAGTTGGATGGGTGACCGCTGGTGACATTACTACTGAGCGCTTCCGTGCTTCGGAGGGCACGTTAAGCCGTCGGTCCCGGTTGTTGTCTTAGGATGGCAGTCGTTACAGCATGGTGGTAGGGCACTTTGCGAATGCCCGCCTGGCTAGCTACCACCATCAAGTTGAAAATCTGTCGCCAAGCACGGTGAGTTCCGGCAGCTGTCCTTGAGAGCCAGTAAATCTAGGATAGCCTGTACAACATCTTCGACCACATCATCACTTACCATCAGGGGAGATAGTGGTCAAAAGCTAACCTATCAGGCATAATAAAAAAAAATAAAAAATAATGTACATATACTTCTCTCAGAAGAAAAAATCAGGAATACAGCTTTGAAATTTAACTTGATCAAGTTTTTTGTATATTTAGTAAATCTTATATACACAAATTGCTTGTCTAATTATTATGTAGCAACCATGTGAATACCATTACGATTTTCCCCGTTTCTAAAAAGCTCACTTTTACATGAATTTATATAAAAAAAATCCGCTTATGCAATTTATATATTGTGTAGTTCTTTTTCGCTCACTATCCGTCCTACGCCTAGGCCTCCAGTCTGCCATTTTTTAATGACCACTTCGTCTTAAGTATACGCACCGGCCTTGTATACAATGTACGAAGATACATAATGTAGTATAATCTTGCAGTATGCTTTTTTTCAATAAAAGCCAGCAGCTATAAAAAGCTTAGCGCAACCTAAATTACTTACGCGGTCATCTTGAACTTAGTGTTTGATACTTTGTATCTTCAGCTGTTAATTACAGTTGTCATAAGATCAAACATAAAATTATCAATAAAAGTACTTTTTTCTTATTCGAGACCGATACAATATAGCAACAGTAATTGGAAATATAAAACCGCATGATCTTCTGTTCGATGACATTAAGAAAAAGCAACTCTGTAAGCTTTATAAGACGAGTGGGATATGGGGAACTAATTGCATTAACTACCTGAAAAAATATATATAACTAGCTGCGCCCCGTGTTGATGGATGATGATGATAAAAATTGGCCAAGTGCGAGTCGGACTCGCGCACGAAGGGTTCCGTACCATTAGCTATGCAACAGTAGACTTCATGTTTTAACCTATTTTGTTTTAACGTGCGCGAGTCCGACTCGCACTTGGCCAACTTTTTGTATTTGTTGTTATAGTGGCAACAGAAATACATCATCTGTGAAAATTTCAACTCTTTAGCTATCACCGTTCTTGAGATGTCCTGGTGACAGACGTACGGACGGACGGACGGCGAAGTCTCAGTAATAAGGTCCCGTTTTTATCCTTTGGATACGGAACCCTAAAAAATATCCTATGAGTTAAACCACGCCTTATCTACTTCCATACCACATTTCAACAGAATTGGTCCAGCCGTTTGAGCCTGAAGAAGTATAAAACATACAAACACACTCACAAACGTTCGCCCTTATAATTTTAGTTTGATATGGATCAATTTGTTATTATAAAATATGCATTATAAATAAATAATATTGTTTTATGGTATTTAATATGGTGTTCACTATTTTGGCGATAATAGCTTACACATAAAATATAGATATAGGTACATATAATGCTGTCGCGGGCTATTTTGTAGAACAATTTCAGATAAACTTTTCCGTTATGCATATGGCAGATTTTTTTCTACTCACTTGACACTTATCGTTGTATTTTGGACAATTCACACAATATCTTTATAAATTATAGGCTATGTGTTATTCTGATGTGTAAGCTATATTATTGTAAAGTTTCATTAAAATCCATTCAGTAGTTCATGCGTGTATGAGTAACAAACTTCCATACAACCATACCTACAAACTTTCACGTTTATAATATTAGTATGGACTGCATAGCGAGAGACCTTTCAGTCTATATGCATGGGGGGCATGCATATAGACTGAAAGATCTCTCGCTATTACACCTCTCGCCATTGTCTACTTGACCCCACATGCAAATTAGTGTATAGACACTAGCTTTACTAGGGCTCCAATTTGTCTTTCAGACACGGAATCCTAAAAACACATATAGGTATATAGATAATAGAAAGACCACAGTAGTTTGTGATAATGATTAAAGCGTTAAATGTTTTTAATATTTTAATTTTTGCACAACATGTGCTCTGCGGGTTACATTACAAAATTAGAAATTTACAAGAGGAAAAATTTAAGTCATGTGCGGAATTCGAGCCGGTGTCATTTAACCCTTTAGTCGGGGTATGCTCTGACCGACTGAGCTAATATGACAATGAGTCAAATCTCTAATTTTTCCTATCGTTCTTTAGCCTTCGTATGGGGATGCAGCAACACCTGTAGTTCAACTTACGTTGTACTAGAATTAATTGTTAAATGTTGTTAATTTCAGAGGCTCTGGACGTGATTAAGGAAGAACACACGATGCCCACGCAAAGGAAACGCAACAAGAGGGAAGTGCCATTCACGCACGACGAGAAACGAATCGCTGGGGCAAGTGTACCATATCATGGAGTTTGATACAATATATATCACAGGGGAAGTGTAGATATTCAATATTTACACTTCACTGATGCATTTCATGAATACATATTCATAGCGTTTTTCATAAATACGTAGTGTAGCCGCCAAAATTGTTATCATATGTGTACCTACGCTGTGAGATGTGACCCATCCCTAATGACCTTCTCTTGACATTTCCTACCCCCTCCTGGAAGCGGAGGGCTTCCCCTCGATTATCATATTTTAAATACCAAGTGTTAAAACTGCGTAGAATTACACATGACGTGACCTCAAGCCTAATATATAAATCATCATCATCATCATTTCAGCCGCAAGAAGTCCACTGCTGGATATAAGCCTCCCCCATTGATTTCCAAATAGAATGGTTGGAAGGGGCCTGCATCCAGCGTCTTCCTGCGGCCTTAATAACGTCGTCCACCCACCTTGTAGGTGGTCTTCCGACGCTGCGGTTGCTTGTTTGTGTTAATATATAAATGCTTGTGTCATATTTTTTATTATTTTTTTATTTTTATAACAACGCATGCTCTACGGATTACATAAAAAAATTACAATCCCGCAAATGACCATAATTTTTCCCCTCGTAAATTTTAAAGTTTGTATTATATGCTTGTGGTTTACCAGTTTATTCGTTTTATTTTATATCTTAATATTAAAATAAGGATTCGCTTACTAAACGATATTTCCGATCATTTTGAAAATACATTTTACGGCAAAATGGCCGGAGCACAGATTATATACCTATGCAAGCACAATTTCACCGACTCTGAACACTTGGCATTTAAAATATGATGAAACTAGCTTTCCGGGCGCGGCTCCGCCCGCGCGTGTGTCGGTTATCGCACAAAAACATTAACCTCTTTTTGCGCAGTTGGATAAAAACTATCCTATATTTTTTCCCGGGTCTCAAACAATTTCCATACCAAATTTCATTCAAATCGGTCCAGTAGTTTTGGCGTGAAAGCGTAACAGACAGACAGACAGAGTTACTTTCGCAAGCCTAAATGCTTCCGTTGCAGTATCTATAATGATGTATTTCATTCGTAGTGTTTTTTTAAAAAAGGCATACCACCGGTAAAAAGTTAAACTAATTTTGCTTATATATTCTGCGTTTCAAGCAAACTTCTTTTCAATCTTACTTGGGTAATCTCATTGGTATAAAAAGCGCTTTATAAAAATATGACTCAATACTTTAAAAAGTCATTCAATTTTTTCTCATCGATAGAAATAGATAGGTTACTGTTTAACAAAATATATCTAATATAACTTCAAATTCAATTTCACTCAGTATAAAGTTTCAACTAAGTAATGTCTACATCTGGCAACTGTTTAAAAATGGAAAGTTTTACTTAAAGTATTATTGCATTTTAAACTTTCCAACTGTTTAAAGAAATCTAAATAAAAATCTTAATAAGATTGTTATTTTGTTTCCAGTGCTTGCTGCAGTGCGTGTACCGGAAAGTGAAAGCTGTAAGTACTTATACCTATATGGTTTAACAGACTATCTTTGCAAGGCCAGTCAACTCTTAACGACGATTTAGAGATAACTTAGTAAGTTATTACTAACATAGATAATAGGACAAATCAACTAATAGCCATTTAACTCCAGTCTTTCACATAGTCATATTTTTTACGAGTTTTTTACGCTCTGTTTATTTGTCGCTCTGTACCGTATGAATATATACAAAACATTTATCTTAAATATTAATATATTTGTAATGACGCATGCTCCTCGGATTACATCACAAAATTACAACGATAGAAAAAAATATAGTCATGTGTTGGATTCGAATCTGCACCATGCACCTATGCTCTGACCGCTCCATCTCCATACGATGGTTAAGAACGAGTGGACAAATGAGTTATGTCTCAATGAGTCATAACTCTCATTTTTATAGTGTGCGGTATTCGAACCCGCACTATCGACCCATATAGCCGGGGTATGCTCTGACCGGAAAGCCAAAATGACATATGTTTTATAAGGGTCACATTGAAACGACCCATAACAAATAATAATCCTATAGTAAATTTTTTCAATCTCAGTGCCCCGCTTTCTCGTAAAGCTATGGTGCAGAAGTCTTTCGATTGTAACAGATTTGGAAATCGTGTTTTGTATGTAGTTGAAATTAGACAAGTTACAGGGATACAGGTTCTTGTTCACCTCACCATGGCCCATATACTAGTAACTGCCGCCATAAAAGCACAAGCAAGTTCTCGAAATAGATTTTATGTTTTGGAAATTTATTATAATTATAGCTCAGTTTATTGTTAGGCGTTCCTGAGTACAAGCAGGTCGCACCGCTCTCTAGTAAAACAAAACGAGAATGACTGAAATTCATTTTAAATCGAGTTTTAATGCTTTATAACTCTGTCACGAGCTGATTGCTCCAATTTGTTAACTATAAAACATGGAGCCGCATCGTAAATTTGAAAAAGAAAGATCCTTGGCCCTATTTATACTTGAGTTGAACGCTTCAAAATCCCCATGGTACAAATATAGTGCTGTCGTAAAACGGCTCTCGGACACACTCCAATTTGTATTTTATTTCGCTTGTATTGTTCGGTACCTATTCAATTTAATAGTTCGCGGAGCTGTCAAGGATTTTGCGATGCGTCACTCTTTTTGCGTTATAAAATTTATTTTACTATGAATATTTTAAGTCGTGTATGCACTATGCATGCGAGTATCACCTGGATCCTGTTATTTATGCGCTGAAATGGGCCGGGCAATACAATTTAGATCTATAAGAATATTGATGTCAACTCAAACTCTAAGTGCATATTGTGATTCATCGTGTAAACGTACGTGACTCAGGTTCGGTGTTTGTTGTAGGAAATAATGTTAAATTAACTAACAAATTTATATCAAGGTAAAATAATAACTTTCATTCGTATTAGTTAATTCCATTTTAGTAAAAATTCTATCGCCTACACCAAACAGTTAGTTCTAGCAGAGGTTTTTTCACACAAACACTAGAATTAATAAAAATGAATATAATAATTTTATTTATTATTGTTTTTACAAGCCCCTTGAGTTGTCGGTTAGAGTTCCACCCTTCCATATCTTGCTGTTAGATTTGGATGAGGCGACGAAAGGAAAATATCTGAAGGTGGGCAGTAGCGCCTTCTGAAATACTGACATCTTATAATAAAATCTCTAAGACCTTTGTTAAAAATGGACGTTTCGGTTGAAGAAATCTTGATTGTGATAATTTTACAATATTTATGATTTTATAAAAATACAATTTACATTTATTTCCGTCAAGTTCTTTTTAAATATTGAAAAACTTAAAATAAAACAAATCAAGTGTTTTTTTTTATTTAACACGTTTACTGCGGCAAGTAAAATCATAACATTTCATTTGGTGCGGCGGCGGGCTAAAATGCGCCCCCAATGATATTTCCGCCAGTGCGTGGCAGGTCTTTCTAGACCCACTGGCACTAGGATAGATTAAATTGCTATAACTTTGTGGAAACATAATGTATACATTTTATTTTATATTGTTAGAATGACCTTGAACCCAACTTCCTTAGGTTTGATTCGCCCCGGGATTTGATAAACAGGAAATGAGAAATAAAGCAGGAAAAGCGGCAGGCCGATATCGACCTGGACCGCACTAGAAAGTATTTTCAGTAGTGATGGGACAGAGAAAAATGAGGGGATATAGAAAATAAAACAGAATTATCGTAAGAGAACTGAAAAATGTTTTTATTTACTTATGCCTGTCTTGGAAACATGTGACGCAAAGGTTTTGGTTGCATTTCCTGCAATATTTTTTTATTTTCTTAACTTTTTTTTTTGCTTGGGTACTATTCAAGGTTTTTCGCAGTCTGTCGTAGCACCCTGCACAATTTCTTCGTTTAGCGCTCATCTCAAGAATATGTTCATTGTCGTTAGGTATTACTTGATTTTCTGAAATGATTTTTTTTTGCTTAATTCCGTGTGATTTATTGACCATTTATGAGTTTTACCACAGAACTCGCGAAACTGAACAACTTTCCCCAGAGAACATAGGTCGAAATATGAAAAAAAAAATTGGCCCTCCCTTACAAAATTGACAACCAGCTGATTGATTTACTATTACTATCGGAGGTCCAAAATTTGTTTTTATACTTCTACCTATGTTCTTTGGGGAAAATTGTTCAGTTTCATGAGCACATTCACCTCCTTCAGGGTTGATACCCCCTTTCCGTTACACGCTGTATAAGGTCATTTTTAATTAAGTGAAAATATTTTAAGGGTGTGTTCTAATCATTAAACTGAACAACTTTCCCCAACAAACATGGGTCGAAATATGAAAAAATATTTTTATCTACTAAATCAGTCAGCTGGTCGGCAATTTTGTATAGGAGGCCCAATTTTCTTTTCATATTTGACCCATGTTCCTTGGGGAAAGGTGTTCAATTTCATGTGTAGAGCACACCCTTAAAATATTTGCACTTAATTTATAATGACCTTATACAACGTGTAATTTCAAATGCACAAAACCTCTCGTGGGGTAACTCAGCCCATGTAACTGAACAACTTTTGGAATTTGGCAAAAAAAATTGGTTTTTCATACAAAATGAGAAATTAATCGGGCCCATCTGTATGAAAAATCATTTTGTTTTTGCGAATTTCCAAAAATCTTGAACAAAAATTGTTCAGTAACATGGACTGAGTTACCCCACGAGAGGTTTTGCGCATTTGGAATTACATATTGTATAGGTGTTAGGGTAATCACCGTTGTCCTTCAAGGAGGTAACTCAGTATCGCTTATACAACAACTTTCCTTATGGGACCCATGTTGAAAGCTTAAAAAAATATTTTGACTTTTCATACAAAAAAATCTGATTCAGATTCAGATAGTTTATTGCACAAATACAATTTTTAATCAGTTAATCGGATTGGTTAGTATGGGAAGCCAACATTTTTTTTGAGATTACGACATGAGTCCCATAGGGAAAGTTGTTGTATAAACGATACTGAGTTACCTCCTTGAAGGACAACGGTCATAACCCTAACACCCTGTGTATATAGGTATATAATTATGTATATATGGTGTATAATATAGTGGTAACAGGGCCTAATATCTATTTTGTGCAATCAGGTAGACCCCGTAGACCACGTAAAGCGTTATTTTTATGATAAATGCAGCTGACTGACCCGAAATAGGAACTCGCATCATTTGTTAGTGTGTAAGTAAACAGTGCCATAACATACCATAATAGAAGCAGTAGTGCAAAAAACGCCATACATTGCTCGCAGAAAAATAGCGGAGTCAGCACAAAGCTCATGCACGAAGACCATGCGCAGCCACCGTACTGGTAATATGTTCAAAATAATGACAATAGTTACCTGTTGCAGATGTAGAACGTCTGATGATGTTGAAACACGCGAATGTAGGAATCACCTTCAACAATGATCTACATATGCCTACAGTGATGTTACACGTCATTATACTTACTATCAGGGCGTATACTTTTTCCAGTTAATGATTGCATTAATGCCTCTGTAAATTCTTTTTTTGAAACCTTCTTATCATTTTTCATGTTGTATGTGATCCACGCGTTTACTAACGCCATGCCAAACAAATATTCCATACCCACTTTTCTGAACCATTTGAGCCCTCTTTTTAATGTAGAATAGTATGAAGACATTTGGTCGCTGAAGTCAACTCCTTTTTTGTTGTTATTATAAGTTAAGACACATGTAGGCTTTTTTATATCTTCATTCGTCTTCTTATTTTTTTTGCCAGTGTTGACAAGCACATCTTTGTCCTCTTTGAGAGTAGATAGCATTAGAAGTTGCCTTTTGTCAACCCATTTAATAACTTTAACGCCATTTTTATTCATAGCTCCTTTGATTTCGCCCTTCTTCAACTTTAGTGACACTATCTCCTTAGGTAGCCCCCTTCGATTTGATCTTAGGGTACCGCAATAACGGGTTTTGTGAGATAGGAGTTCTTCCGCCAATTCAATTGAAGAGTAGAAATTGTCTGCAATTACTACACGACATTTGTTCTCCAGTCCTTGAATGAGTTTCAGTACGGTAACTTTACCATGATTTTGTTCACGGCCATTTTCTCCCTTTCCAGAATAAATTATTGAATTATATGTATACCCTTCTGGTGTGCATAACTTGTAAATTTTAACACCATACTTGTGTGATTTGTTTTTAATGTATTGTTTGAATTTCAGCCTGCCACGCCATGGTATCATTGATTCATCTATAACAACGAATTTACCGGGCGTTAATACTTCTTGGAATCTGCTGTTGAGCATATTAGCCAAATCATGAATTTTCTTCAACTTATTTGTATTGTGGATGGCTGACGAATCATCACAAAAATGCCAGAATTTTAATAATAGTAGAAATCTATCCCGAGTCATTACATTTTTTTTTTTTTTTTTTTTTTTTTTATGCCTGATAGGTTAGCCTTTGACCACTATCTCACCTGATGGTAAGTGATGATGTGGTCGAGGATGTTGTTCAGACTAACCTAGAGTTATTATACCTAGAGTATTACAGATACAATATATTCGTTTCGATATATTGATTTTTTTGACCAATAGTCATTTATATGAGGCACTTTGTTCAGACCCATTGCGAGTAGTACCCCCAGAAACTTTTGCATTTCTATATTATTCGTAGCTTTCCATGATAATAACCGAGATTTTGTTTTTATTTCGTTATTATTTTGCTTTTCTGTGATGTATTTTAACGCATATTTATTAGTTTCTGTAACCATTTTATCTATTATTTCATCAGTTACAAATAAGGAAAAACTACCTGCAGGAGATATATCTTCTATAGGAATATTAAAAGTGCTTTCATTTAAAGTACACGCTTCCAACTCAGGGGTCAAATCTGTGATAGCATCCCATTCATTGACACTATTATCCTGTGCATCTCCCTCTTCCTCTAAAACATCATTATCTATATCCGATACAACTTCACTTGCAGAGTATTCATCACTCTCATCATCGCCTGTGTCACCACTTTCCTCCTCTTCATCTTCCTCCTCAGTATTTTCCGTTTCTTCCTCTCTTTCTGCATCTTCATGTTCCTCTTCAGCATTTTCTGTTTCTTCCTCTCTCTCTGCTTCGTCATTAAGTGTTTCTTTCTGTCTTTTATTTTCTTCAAACTGTTTATTACGTTTTTCGTCATAAAAACCATCATTTTCATTGCTTTCAGTTAACTCTTGCGACATACTGTCTTCAAAAGAATAAGTGAATATAAGTTTTGTCTTGTTTTGACTTGTATAAGTTGGATCTTTCCTTTCTATTTTATTTTTCTTTTCTATCATTTTATTTTTGTTTCTTAGATTTATCAAGTCATGATATTCGCTTTCATCTATTTCGATGCCGTGCATAAGCTTAGAAGCTGATAGATTGTTTAGCGAAGGACTGCATCCTCTTGAGCTATACATACTAAATCTGTCCACTGGCGATGAGCGAGGTGAAGACAATCCTTTTGATGTCTGTGGTGTAGGTTTATTTTTAAATTCTGTAATGCAAAAAAAAAGGTAAGTGGAATAAAATTAATGTACACTAATATTATAAATATGAAAGTTTAGATGTATGGATGTTTGCTACTCTTTCATGCAAAAACTACTGAACGGATTTAGATGAAACTTTACAGTAATATAAGTAAAAACGTCTGCTGTTGACAAAAATAAGTTTACTGTGACTACCACATACAACTACAACCACATAAAACCACAACCATACCAACAACAACATATAATCACACCTACAACCACATATAACCACAACCACATTTACACTCGGCTCAGGTGGAACGTGCAGCCGGCGTTCATCGATTTATAAGACGTTATCACGTCAAAAATTATATTGCAAAAACTATTTACTGTAGAACTACTACTAACTATGTACTGTGTGTAGAAGGCTAGTTTTTAAGAGTAATAATTTTCATAAAGGATGGTATCACATAAAAAATCTCTACGTCATTATGAGTCTAAGGCTGATATGTTGATATGTGTAGGTAGTAAATAAAACTTACCGCTTGTGCTTCGTTTTGCGTGCACATTTGTTTCCAAATTAGTTTTATTTTTCTTAGTGGGAAATATTTCTTCACTGCTGTCACTATCACTGTCAATAACTGCAGGGCGAATTAATCTATTTTCCAAAATTTTTATTTTTCTACTTCTACTAAATCTGTCCACTGACGATGAGCGAGGTGAAGACAATCCTTTTGATGTCTGTGGTGTAGGTTTATTTTTAAATTCTGTAATGCAATAAAAAAGGTAAGTGGAATAAAATTAATGTACACTAATATTATAAATGTGAAAGTTTAGATGTATGGATGTTTGCTACTCTTTCACGCAAAAACTACTGAACGGATTTATATGAAACTGTACAGTAATATAAGTAAAAATTAAATAAAACATGAAATGTGGAGATATGTTGACAGATGCTCGGCAGACTATAGTAAAAGCAAAGAAATCATTTAAATTAAGACATACCGGTTTTAGTTTCATGTGAAAACGAGACTGGTTTGAGAATATTAAATTTTTTTCCACTGGGGCTACTGTAAACGTCCTCTGTTGACAAAAAAAAAAGTTTACTGTGACTACCACATACAACTACAACCACATACAACCACAACCATACCAACAACAACATATAACCACACCTACAACCACATATAACCACAGCCACATTTACACTCGGCTCAGGTGGAACGTGCGGCCGGCGTTCATCGATTTATAAGAAGTTATCACGTCAAAAATTATATTGCAAAAACTATTTACTGTAGAACTACTACTAACTATTTACTGTGTGTAGAAGGCTAGTTTTTAAGAATAATAATTTTCATAAAGGATGGTATCACATAAAAAATCTCCACGTCATTATGAGTCTAAGGCTGATATGTTGATATGTTTAGGTAGTAAACAAAACTTACCGCTTGTGCTTCGTTTTGCGTGCACATTTGTTTCCAAATTAGTTTTATTTTTCTTGGAAAATATTTCTTCACTGCTGTCACTATCACTGTCAATAACTGCAGGGCGAATTACTCTATTATTTATTTCTCTTTTATTGCTTGCCATCGTTGATTTTATCGAACGCTACGTCAGATCAGTTAGATAGCACAACACTAAATGGCGGGGCGCGCATTCTGTGCGGTATCGGGTCGCCAGCTGCCTGTTGGGAGGGCGGGCCGAAATAGGCCCACTGCCGCACTCGCGGATGTTTTTTCACCGTCAGTGCGTGGTAGGTCGATAAAAGCCTGCCGTTATGTTTTGATGGGAAGCACCTACAATTTTGACCGCAAGATGAAATATATATTTGTCTCTGTCGAATTTTTACAAACACCTAAGATAATCATTTCGCACAAGCGAGCGGGACATAGTTTTCTTCGTCCGCACCAGCTGAAGTACCGCGGCAGGCCGATATTGGCCTGTTACGCAGTGAACGTGTTAAGTATTAATAAATTTACCACTGACTCCAGGGTCCTGTTTTTAAGTTAACGGAGATATTAATTAACATATTATATAAATGTAATGGAACATTCTTATATAGGTACTTTGGGTGAAACGCAGTTATAAGGAATGCTGAAAACTCAAATGTTAGTGTGGTACGTCTGTAGTCCAGAGAAAGTGGTATTCTATTGCTCGTGGCTCAACATTCAATGAAAATGTGCCTGGCCACTACCTCTAAACGATAACTGAACACCTGTTCTGCGACTTCAGAAGTACATTCAATTTTTAGCTTAAAGCATTAAATTATCCTTCGGTTCATAAATGGCAAGCCTTTCACCACAATATCACCTAAAAATAAGTGGGTGATGTGGTCCAAGGTGATAATAAGGCAAACAACCTAGAGTAGGAACTGAATGTATGGTGCCCAAGCTGTTTAAAGTATCACTACAGAAGAACTTATCCCAACATTTCAGGTTGACGGCTACGGTTTCCCCACACTGGAAGGTCTGGTGGGTCTTTACTCCGACGGCGTCAACGAACGAGGCTACTTCATGGCAGTCCTCGAGGCCTCCAGAGAATGTCTGATGAGGAACCATGACAAATTCTCCAGGACTGTTCCTATGGGTACGTTTTCTTTTGACTGAAAACATGACAAAACCATAAAAAATATAGAGTGCTCGAAACTCAGCTTACCTAGTCGTTCTTAACCGATCAACTAGTTATGTAATCTTCTTTGAGGTCACTACTTGGATGGATGACTGCTAGTGGTTTTTGCTACTGGGCACTTCAATGCATCGAAGGGCGTAGCACTCTTCTGCATTCAAGTAGAAAATCTGTAGCAAACACCTAACAGTGTGTTCCGGTAACTGTCCTTGAGAGTATTTATTAGAATTGACTTTAATACCTAGATATATTATGATTTAAAGCAGGCATGGGCAACCTTTGTTGCGTTGCGTGCCAAACTTTACAATAATTATGCAGTCGCAAGCCAGAGTAATAAAAAAAATTATAACACGACTTCCCAAAAAGGAGTGTTATGCTTTCAGGGTTCATGTATGTTTATTTATTCCGCCATACCTTCTAAATGGCTTAACCGATTTTAATGTATGAGATATCGTTAGATTCGTCTTGATAGCGCAAGTGAAACTAAGTACATAAAAAAAACAAACTGATGGATTTTAGACTCCATATTGTGATTTTTTTTTCTTCCAAACCCATAGTGATGTTGCGTTACTAAAATAAACTTTTATTTAATTACTTGCAGCTTAAATTTCAATGGAACGACAAAACATTTAACGAAAATAAATAATTTGCAGTCGTGTTTTTTACTTTTTTAATACTTATATAAATTTATTGTTAAATTAGTCTTGTTTAAGTATAAATTTATTAGGCTACGTTTGAAGTTAATTCACGTGTAACGGTTAATGTGATACTTGATTCTGAACTTCGGAAACAAGTCTAGCTATCCATTTTCCAAAAGTCGGAAAATCCATTAGTAGATTATTCCAACAGTAAGTAAATTTCGTGAAATTTCAAAATTTCCGGCGGGCCGGATAAAAACCTGATACGGGCCGGATCAGGCCCGCGGGCCGGACGTTGCCCACATAATGATATAAAGCAATGATGGCCCAGTCGCGGTGAAATACCACGCAGAGTCTCTAAAGGCACGCGGACTTGAGCCCGTGGCACGATTCATGCCATAATTAGTGAAGCTTGGGCTTCACTAAATGTCATCTAATGTAAAAAAATCGGTACAGTTGATATCCATTCTAGCATTGTAATTAGTGCTAAGCGGATAAACTAACAAAATTGCAACTAAAGGAAAAAAATGGGCCCTTAAGACGATTAAAACGATAGGAGTGTTGGGATAAGTTTGAGCTATGACTATACACTATGTTAACTCAGTTGGAAGAGCATGTCCCGGACGGATGATCTCTTAGTTCAATTTTTTCCTTCATTGTAATTTTGTAAGCTAATATCCGTGTTTGATGTTTCAAATACTAAAATTATAATTGTGCTGGTTACAGATAACGGACGCAACTGTGACATTTCATTCGACATATTCGAGTGCATATCCGACCGCATTGGAGAATACTGCGGGAACGCCGGACTCTAACCAAACCCAACACTAACCTTACATCACTAACCTAGAAATTTATCAAAGATATAGTTATTAGAAATATTGCAAATGATTCCATTAAATAAGAATTCCGTCGTCTACGACTTCATATGTGACAGATGTCATAAATGGACTAAACCATTCGTAGAATGCGTAGCGCGTCGAAATATGTTGCTTTCTCCCTATTATAAAACCCATCCCTATGCAACCAATAATTACATTTACAAATTTTCAGAGCACAGCTTTTTTTCACCTCTGGCGGATATTTATAGCCTCTGGATCAAATTAAATCTATGAGTATGGATGGTAGCAATAAGTATTAAAATTAGAGCAATTCGAGCTCAATTCAAGAAACCCCAAATAGCCCAGTGGTAAAGGCACCGAGTGCATAGAACAAAGCGACACAAGTTCGATTCCCGATTCAGGTATAAAAAATTTAAAATGAGATTTTAGCTTAGAACACGTTTGTGTTTGTAATCATATTTCGAGACACAAATAATAGTTTGCCTGTGAATGGTTTTGAATATTGAGGTATCTAATATAATACAAATGCTATTAGCAGACTTATTTTGTATTACTAAGATGATAAAGGCTATGCAATTCATTTTATTATTTGCACTTTTTGTTCATTCTCCAAGCCATTGTAACCAAATTAATACACAATACCTTCGAAAGCAATACCCTACAGCAATACCCATTATAGACTCTTAATGTCAAAATTATCTAATTAGACAATGTAAACAGGGTTATTGGTAAAATGCCAACAACCTCTTAGGATTGACTTCTGCTAGTCCTAACAAACATTGAAATTTTTTTTATATTATTTTTTTGTGTTTTAATGCCTACTCCGAGCCAAGAGCGCCTGCCACGGCAACACTGGGCCGCGCCGTGCTCCCTATGAATAGAGATTTGAATTTTCACATCGAGCAAAGTAATAAAAAATATGATATAATACATTACAGGCACAAGAGACTTTTAACATCAGGTGGTCCTCGTGCATATTCCGTCAGAAACACATAAAAATATCCCAAAAAAAAACCCTAAACAAAAAAATCATCTCAAATTTTTTTGTTAGGAATAGCAGAAGCCAACCCTGAGAGGTTGTTATCATTTAACCAATACCCTGTATAGGTTTGTGTAAAAAACAATCGACATATTTTGAAACATTTTTGTTGGGTGATTTTACAATAATTCTAAGAATCATGTGATATCATTTCCGCGGAAACTCTTTCAACTTTAGGACGTAAGTAATATTCAAATTAAGTTATAAATCGTTATATTTGTAACGTTTATAAGCACCTGTGTTTTTATATCACCTTCCCATCAATTTTAACACTGCCTTTACAAAATAACTTTCATTAATATAAATATAACTAGATAAATACTTACTTGTTTGATAAACATTACGTAGTTACCATGTACTTGCTAATACAAAACTGTGTAAGTACCTAATTACCAATCTTTAGTGTAAGAAAATGTGTATATATTTTAGTAATAAATAATATTGTATGTGATGCTCAGTAACCTTTAATATTTTTCATAATTTTCTGTATTAGTAAAGTTAATCATATATGTACAAAAACTACAACATACGTAAGAAATTTTCTGAAATCCACTGCATTGCAGATAATCAATGTATCTTTGATAATTCTGTCTCTTTTAATTCTTATATTTGTGATATAAAGCTAATAATTTTTAATTTCAATAATTTTTTTGACATTGTAAAATTGGTAATTTCGATTGTAATTTAGCTTCTAAATCCTAACGAACTGATAGAATAATATAGATCTAAGATATCGCTAATAAAATCTGTATATATGAATGTGGCGTGTTTTTTTATTTATCGACGAAATTTCAACTGACGTTAATACAATTGCAAGAATTATGGTAGAAAAAATAAAGGTTGAGATATTTCACATGATTATGCTCCACCTAACAACCTGGTATAATCTTCGTAGTTACCTTGGACGAAGGGTATGTGGAGAATGGTATATGATCATTGTTCTATTATTTCCTTCATCCGTAAGGTACAAATATTAAAGGAAAATAATCAAGTACTATTTGTATTTATAATTATGCTATTATTTGTATCAGCCGGATCGTCCACTGCTGAACACAGCCTCCCCTTTGTAGGAGGTGTTTGCCATAATCCCCACGCTTGGCAGGCGTCTTGGGGATCGCAGTGCAAGATAGCGTAGTTCTTAAGAAGGCGCTGCTGCCCACATTCTTCAGGCTTCATACATCACCTTCTAATAGTATTTTTCCTTAGTCGACTTTTACGACACCCACACGGGATGAAATAGGGAGGTGCAATTTTAACCCGGCACCTCACGGGAGATTTTCTAATGAAGGCCGGTTAAAAAACAATAATAGATATGGAAAAAAATTGGTATTAATTGCTTGGTTACAGATTTTCTACTTGAGGGTGGTAGCTAACCAAGTCAACATTCGCAAAATGCCTTCCCATCATGTGTGAAACCGGCCGCGGATCGAACCAACAAACATGCGGCACGGTAATCCATAGCTATTTTTGCAAAACTCTAAGTCTATATCTCTGAAGTCAAATCTCTCTGAGCCTCTCTCAAAAGTCCATAACTTCCGGATATCATTTTACATTGTGATTATTGCGATTTTAAAATAATATTGCTTGTATTATCTTGAAGAGTTATGATGGGACACAAATTCACATGACTCCACGAATTACCCCTAAAACTGTCAATAATATTATTAATTCCGTTTAACATCAGTACTATTTTTATTTTTTTTATGCCTGATAGGTTAGCCTTTGACCACTATCTCACCTGATGGTAAGTGTTGATGTGGTCGAGGATGTTGTTCAGACTAACCTAGAGTTACTGGCTCTCAAGGACAGCTGCCGGAACACACCTTTAGGTGTTTGGCGACAGATTTTGAACTTGAGGGTGGTAGCTAGCCAGGCGGGCATTTGCAAAGTGCCCTACCACCATGCTGTAACGACTGCTTTCCTTAGACAACAATCGGGACCGACGGCTTAACGTGCCCTCCGAAGCACGGAAGCGCTCAGTAGTAATGTCACCAGCGGTCACCCATCCAAGTCATGACCGCGGCGGACGTTGCTTAACTTTGCTGATCGATTCAGAATGGCTAAGCAAACTTGGCTACGAGCGCTTCAAAAAACTAATATTATAAATGCGAAAGTAACTCTGTCTGTCTGTCTGTCTGTCTGTTACGCTTTCACGCCAAAACTACAGGACCGATTTGAATGAGATTTGGTATGAAAATAGTTTGAGACCCGGAAAAAACATAGGATAGTTTTTATCCAACTGCGCAAAAAGAGGTTAATGTTTTTTCGCGATAACCGACATATGCACGGGCGGAGCCGCGCCCGGCAAGCTAGTAAGTAATAAATTCAATAAGGTTTAAAAAATGTAGAGGATATAGTAAAAACTCTTTTCCGAATCTCATGATGTACCTACGTGATCAAGGACAACAGTTAGTAACAACAAAACTAAAGATATTGGTATTGAAATGAATTTCCCGCCATCGATGTCCATCCATGTGTGCCATAGCATTTTTACAAAACACACTCGCTTTTTATGCTTAATAGACAGGGGAGCGGGACCTGGTATGAACCTAAAAAGAGATATGTGTAGCCATACAAATAACATATGCGTCACCAACTGGACACGAGGCTCTGGATATACGTGTGTCCAGATGAACTAGGGTGGTATCAGCTTTAAGCCGCTTCCAAAAACACATCTACTCTTTCTGCTATCGTAAGTCTTTCTATGAAGTTTGTACAATATATTTATTTTACATGAAATAGCATAATATTATTAAAACTCACGCACATTTTTATTAATTGATTCAAACAGGTTATTCACGTGATATTTAACACTTACGTGTTGCCGATATAAGGATCGATCCTTATATCGGCAACACGTAAGTGTTAAATATCACGTGAATAACCTGTTTGAATCAATTAATGAAATAGCATGTCTAGAAAAATATAAGGTATTTTCATTGCAATCCCGTAGAACTATAATTATTATTATATTTCTAACGTGGACAAGGTCGCGAAGAAGACGCCATAGGACGGTTCGTGAGAAAGGCGATAGTCGCAACGGCAATAGACATCCATGAATCCGACCACAAAATGGCGTTCGTAGATCGAAACATGATCGTAGATAAAATGTGTTGTGATGGATACCTTCCTGATGTTGGAGATTGCACCCGTACCAGTAGTTGTTGGGAACGATACGCTCGAAGTTGTTGACCGCTACATTTACCTGGGACAGACTGTCCAGTTAGGTAGATCCATCTTCGACAAAGAGGTCGCCCGAAGAATCCAACTCGGATGGGCAGCGTTCGGGAAGGTACGCGACATCTTCTCGTCCAACATCCCGCGAAGAAAGGCTCTCGAATGGTTACCATACTACACCGGAATACGTAGAGTTGGTAGGCCCCCCACTAAATGGACTGATGACATCGTGAAAGTCACGGGTAGCCAATGGCTACAAGTGGCTAATAACCGTTCTCTGTGGCGTTCTATGGGGGAGGCCTTTGTCAGTGAACGTCTTCCGGCTGATGATGGTGATAATTATATTTTTATTGGACAGTAGAAACATGTTTATTTTTCCCTACATTTTAAAATTTGTATCTAGCGGTTTGTGTCTAGTTTCAGTTTAAGTTGTACTTTTCCTAAATTTAGTGCCTTCTTGATATTACACTGTAAATCGTTTTTCTCTATAATTTGGGTGAGTTTGATTGTATTTTGGGACCATACAAATAATAATCATAATCACATCAACGGAATGTCCACCGTTGAACAAGGTCTCCCATTGGGACAAATTGGCCATAATCCCCACGCTTCGCAGGCATCTTGGGGATAGCAGTAGAGGTTATCAGTTCTTCAGAAGGCACTGCTGCCTACCTTCCGGTATTTTTATCTTAGTCGCCTTTTACGACACGCACTGAAAGAAATGGGTGGATGACAGTCTACCCAGCACTCCACGGGTAAAATTATAGATTTCTCTTAATTTTAAGACTTTTTTCCCTGATTTGTTGTCAACTGCAAATTGTATTTAACTTTTGGATTTTGGATTTTCCCAATATACTCGAGATAATGAGACTCATTTAAAAAAAACATTTGTATTTAAATTTCATTCATTGTAGCAAAAAAAAGGCCTACTCCGAGCCAAGAGCGCCTGCTTCGGCAACACTGGACCTCGCCGCGCTTCCTTTGAATAGCGTTTTGAATAAATCGTATCGAGCAAAGTAATAAAAATATGAAATAATACATTACAGGCAAAAGAGACTTTTAACATCAGGTGGTCCTCGAGGTTACTCCGTTACAAAAACAGCACTAAAAAAATTTATCTCCAAATGTTTGTTAGGACTAACAGAAGTCAAGGCTAAGAGGTTGTTAGCATTTTTCCAATAACCCTTTATAAATAATTTAAGTGGTTGCCATTCGGAGTAGTGCTCACTAAATGGTTGGCTAGCGGCGCTAATCTTCCCGTTGAAACGGTTGAGGAGGGTGATTGCTGGCACACTCGCCAACTCGTAAACGGGTGCTGTTAGTTTGGTCTGTACCTATGCTCGTAAGTCTCGAAACAATCTAATAAATAAACTCCAAAAAACTGTAAATGACTAACAAAATTTTTTTTTAACCAAAACATGGAACCGACTTCTACACTCAAAAGTGTAAAATAACTTGTTGAAGTCGGTATTATAGTTCAAAAGTACCTATTATCACAACATTGTGCGCATGGTACCAACTTCGAAAAGTTATTTCACAGTTTTGAGTGTAGAAGTCGGTTCCATTTTTTGGTAATTTTTTTTTCTCTTCTTGGTGACCCTTGAAAAATAAAACTTACCTAACAGGATAAAAATTACAATGTGTTTTAAAAATGTTCCCGAGTAGTTTTATGTCAGCTTTATTAAACAAAATACTATGAACTATACACAACACTATATTATAATATACAACTACTACAATAAAAGCATTTAGACAACCTATAAGTCATAGCAGACTCATAGGCAGTCCAAATGCTCAAGCCCACTCCCAGTTGGCAGCGTGCCCAGCATGCTGGCAGCATTGCCCCGTTGAATTGCAATGCTTATTCGTTGAGCCAAATATGTGCCAGCATTTTGATCACGCGTCGCATCAACCAAGCGCTCAGATAGGTTTTGGAAAATACGATGAGCTCCCGGTCCCCACGGACCCAACGTCTCTACACCAAACGGCTCAAATATGTAACCCATACCGAGGTTAGCATATTTGCGCCGCTTGAGTTGCTCCGCCGAAGTAGCCGCAGCGCCAGCCCTCACGTTGGTTTCAGAAAGATGTGACGGCGCTAAAGTGTCTACGCAAGTAGCGTCCCACACTAAGGGCCGTCCTAACTTAATTCAAGCTTTATTAAAAAATAAAGATTGAATATGGTTAAAAAAATCTCGGAGTCCGTGGACTAAAGTTTCAGTTAGTAAAAAAAATAACGTAATTAAAAGTTGCATAGTGAAATAAGTGTTTCGTAAATTTCATAATCAACATCTCGCGCCTCAGTATTAAAAAGAAAAAAAACTGCAGTTTTAGTGCCTGCAAAAAAAATATTGCAAATAAACAAAAACCTAGTTATTGCATTCAAAAAGGCGTTCGCATAGAAAATGCTATTTTCATACTTTTTCTGAGACATATGTACGTCACCTAAGACATGCTGGTTTTGACTACGATACAGATGCTAAAGGCTTTACAATTATTGACACCAGTGATGTTATGGAGCTCCGTAACCGCAACCGAAACAATCGGATATCCGAAATAAAAATATATCCGTAACCGTATCCGTTTAAAAAATTTCGGATAATTTCGGATAAGGGCGGAGTCTCAATAGAACGACATGTTTCGACTTTTTGTTTCAACGATCGCACGCCACGAGAATATTGCAGTTTATTAGTTATTTTTAGTCATAACATAACCTCTTTCATAATTAATTTATTTAAGGGGTGATACGTAATTTAAGAATGTCTTGTTAAATTAATTTCATAATGAAATTAACTTCTATAGACGTTGAAGAGAGAAGAAAGACTCGAAGTGAGAAAAGTTTCTCACTAAAGATCCGCCCACATGGTGGAGAATTCATATCAAGTACCATAGCATAGTATATTAGAAAGACAGTACCTCTCTCTGCCTGCTGGCAGTGTACGGAGTGAGCAGCTTTTCAGTGCTGCTGGATTAATTTATGACCTCTTATGGAATCGACTTTCAGGCTATAAGGTTGCGAAATTGCTTTTTGTTAAGTACATATAATCTTCCTCTGCTCAGTTTTGACTATTAGAACTGATTAGGCGGTAGGCAACTTTATATTTTGATATAAATATATATGGTTTCATTACTCATAAAAATAATTAAAAAGAAAACTCATCAATGTTATCACACACACATATTTTATATGTTATACATAGGTTATAACTTAATATGAGCAATGTGTAAACCTTGCTTTCCAACTCTTCAATTTACTGCATTTTTATTTTAATAGGTAAAACTTAAATTTGAGTAGGTATATAATAATTACTCACCTATATGACTGATTATTATACCAAATTATTTGAAAAGTATAGATTGACAAGATAAATCCTATAAATAAAACCAAATTATTACATACTATTTGTGTAAATTATTTAACTTCAATTTAATATCCGAAACTAACGGATAATCCGAAATAATTACATATCCGTAACCGTATCCGAAACCGATATAATTTTTATTCCTATATGCATATCCATATCCAGGTCCGAAATGTTATATCCATAACATCCCTAACTTACACCATTCAGATCATACAATGATACTGAACAATGTACATAATATTACTCTACTACTAGCATTGCTCGAAGTCTGTATTCAAACTATTCAAAGTTTTGAACCAAAACTAACACTTTTAAGAGTACTAACTTAATTAAAACTCAGTCTCAGAAAAAATATGAAAAGCTCAATTTTCGTTCGCACGCCTTTTTGAATGCAATAACTAAGTTTTTTCTTAAATTGCAATGTTTTTTTTGCAGGCGCTAAAACAGTTTTTTACTCAGTGTTGATCACGAAACACTTATTGGTATAGTATCTATTACACTATGTGGCCTTTGGGTAGGTGATACTCTAGAGTCGATAATGATTATCGGCTAAACCTAATATAAGAACAAATCTCCAAGCTAGGGAAAATTAAATGTATTGTTATCCAGTGAATATATTCACCAGCACTGATCCGCGATATCTCAGGTCAGGTAAGCTGCTTGGCGATAAATTTCCTTGTTTTGTTAAAAATCTCGATCGATATGATTAGGAGATAATTATAGTATGTACCTATATCGGCACTTACTTTTATTCTAAGCCCTTTTTGATATAACGTACCCAAGGGACAAAACCAAACTATTAAATTAAGGTCACAAAGTAAGGGCTCTCCTCTAGCTGCCTGTCTATCTGTATGTTTTATTACATCTCCAGCATGAAATCAATTTTTGCTGCGAACGCGAATAAATGTGATTCACGAACCAAACTGTCCTTTTTGCTCCTGGACAACTGCTACAACTTTACTTTTAATTAGTGTTTAATATTGAATATTTTTTAATTCAGTGTGAAAATCTTTCACACTGTAGCACATTTTTAGGACTCATGCTTTCAAGACGCTGACAAACTACTGAAATAATATAACAGATGTGACGAAATGCATCTGTTATGGGCAAAGGTTATCAGGTGGGTCTCGAGCTTGTTTCGTCACAATAACATAAAAAAAACTCTGTCACTATCGGAATGCGGAGGAGTGAAAGAGTGTAAGCGATGGTGAAATCGTCAAAAGATTTGGTGAAAACGAATGAAAGCTTATTTCCTAAAACATATAAAGTAACTTGCCATTTTGATAAGGTTATGCCATTTTATGGTTGGTTTTATTTATTACAAATGAATAATTAATATATTTTCGTTACAAGCATCACACAGATTCAACTGTGCAATCTTATTCTATAAAAACAGATTAACATACACTTTTCTTACTGCTACAACTATAAACTAAATATAAATCTACAGTTACAGTAAAGCTAGTTTTAGCGCATGTTAGACTTCTTAAAATCCTCACTGTTATTTTTTTTAGGTGGACAGATGTTTGCTTCCACTGTCAGCCGTTCAACTCCACTGGATTTTGGGCGAGGGAAGGCCCTCTTATTCCCGACACGGGCGTAGAAAGCGAAAGGCGCTCACTGTGCTCAGTAGTCTTTATTAGAATCACTCGTCACGCTCAGGATTCAATTCTATGGACTACTTCGCTTCGGGATGTAAATTTGGCACTCGCACCACAATGCAACAAGTGCGCGAAGTTGTTTATTACAATTGAGAGGGTTTTAGTGGAGTAGAGATTGTAATAAACAACGCGAACGAGTTTCATATGACGTTTTTCAACACACTTGCGAGAAACAAATACGAGTATATTATGACACTAAAATCGGTGCATTTAAAGGCCCGTTACGAGCCAGTGAGTCGAGCGACTTTCATTACTTGTCGATTATATAACTATTTCAGGGGAATGTTTCTAGTACATGAATATAGTTATCATTTGGGTATCATCGTCTAGTGCTAATTAAGCAGAAGTACGCTAGATGTCGCTAATTATAGTGTTAATATTTTTATTGTTAATGTTTTCGATGTTAAAATTAACTACAAATTTACTGGATTTTTAAGATTGTCATATCATTCTGTCAGCGAAATATGTCATAAAATACACAACAATGTATCATCACTTCCTAGCTAGTTAACTACAAGGAGGAAGTTCTGTTATATAGGTAAGTATACTTCTATATACACATTTTTATTGTAATTAAGTACTTAGTTACGAATAATTGCCATAAATTTTACAAGGCTGTGACTTGGAATATAAATACGAAACAGAATTATTCTAATGTATTTACTAAACAATATGGGTATCCAGTAGGTTTAAAGTTAAACAATCGTTTCTCCCACGATTTTTTGCTTCCTGTTTCAATTGAGTTTAAACTTTATCTGTATTGGAATATCTAGACAAGGAAAATTTGAATACTTTATTGTTTAATTCCGTTCTCTTAATTATGATTATGGCTTTGATTAACAGCACTATTACTTGGATTGAGCACAATGGATTTCCTAAATGATTGCGGCTGTAGATTAAGGTAAAAATAAAGAGTTCCAATAAGAATTTTTCGATACGAATATAATTACTACTGCAAGTAAATCATCATAAAAAAATAGGATAATAAAGAAACAGGTATTCCCTTACGTACCACGCATAACCGATATCGACCATTTAGGAATGCTTTTTTTTACATGCATACATTCATGACACAATATTTTTATATATTTTTTACATAAATTAACCTTATATAACTAACAAGACTTATTTCGCATTTAGCTTTAAACTTGTTTATGGTGTCGCAACCAACGAAAATGCAAGTACTTTGATAAAAAGTTCATTATCACAAACATTCACAGTTATAGTCTTAGGATGACAATCGTATGGTGTTGGGACTTGAAAATCTCCGACTCTTTGAATGGTGGTAAACAATGATATTATATATATAATAAGGTGGTAAAGCATTGAATGACAATCTGTCGCCACGTAACTAACGGTATGTCCTGACAATAGTCCTTGAGAGCTTGTTCCCATTTTAGGGCAAGCCTGATGTTCACCATCTCAGACAACATCATCTCATACAATCAGGAGTGGTCAAAGGCTACACTATCGGAAATAAAAATAACCTTACCTCCTCTTTTAACACAGAAGGACAGTCCCTTTCTCAAATAGGGATTTCTAAAAATACATAAATTTCAAAAACAAAAAACATAAAAACTTCCAAATTTCCAACATAAAAACATTTTAAAACGAAAATACATTAAAAAGTAAATGTATTGACTTAATTAAAAAAAACTACTTATGAAAATGACATTAAGATGTCTAAACACAAAAAAAAACCATTCTTTGAACTATCCGAGACAAAGGCAAGTACAAGTAATTTTATAAAATGTTTCTTCTAATATTTTTGAAGATGGTTAAACAGGAAAGTACCTACCTACAAGGAATTTTATGAAATTTTTCTTCAAACATTATTAAATCTGAACGACAAAAGATTACCAACTATTTACTTTACCGAAGCCCAATTAACACAACTTAACCTATGCCTTTACACTCCGCCAATTAGATAAATCTCTAAGCATTACCACAATATATAAAATTACCATACATTTAAATAATTGCATGTTCAATTCACACCCCGGATCTACCAAATCTAGCTAGCTAGTTAGAAAAACCTACTTTAATGATAATTTAGAGGTGAACCTTATCTCAGTCTTTTACAATTGAATTTAGTTAATAGCAGACGTCTGAAGGGAGGTCGTGGGACAGACAGACGGACAATGTTGATAGTGATCATCAATTTTGTTCGTGGTTAGATCTGCTGGGTTTTATTGCTAGGAAGTTAATATGTATAAATATGTGCTATGTTAGGTATTCTGTCCCTTATATAGCTCTGTGGGGGGCTAGAATTGAAACCCCACATTGTTCTATGACAGTTGTTAAGTGGCCTCTAATGGATAAATACCAAAAGGTGGGAAGCAGCGCCTTCTGAAGGACTGTCCCCAAGCCTGAGATCCCCAAGCCGCTTGCCAAGTGCGGTGAAAATAGCAAACCTATGTTCAGCAGTGGTTGATCTGGCCGATACGGTGGGTAATTTGTTATTTTAAGTGACTCTACCACCCTCAAGTAGAATATCTGTCACTGCGCACCAAACAGTGTTTTCCGTCCAGCAGTTGTACCTGAGAGACAGTCTATCTATAGGTTTAGCCTGCTGTATGGTCAAATAAAGACCAGACTTGGTGAGAGTTTGGCCATATCACGTATTGGAGGAATCATTTGTGAGCGAGCCCTTGACTAACAAGATGTTATACTCGTACATGTACATATCAAGTGTTTTACAGGCAAATAAAGCAGCACAAGAAAAGCAGTGACTTAATATTATTTTGTGTAAGTATATATCTGCAAGTAGCTACAAAACAAACAATAAGCATTGAAACCAATCTGTACATATTCATATAAAATTGAATGCAATAACGCAACGCAAGTAGTGATGAGGCGGTGTGTAGTGTGGTCACCAACCGTGAAGATCTGAGATGCCCTTCGACAGCCCATTGTTGGCCCTCTGACCTCCGTCCTTCCCTTGCAAAGCCGAATATTGAAAGGATATGGGTTTTTGTGCTCAATTATTAATTACCTGCTTCTTTTGACCAAAGAACAAGCTGAAGTCCAAAGGATGTCCGCTCGGTTTGTCTTACCGTTTTAGAGCATTGAAAAGGCGAAATGTTAAAGGCGCCGTGGTTGCTATTTTAATGGTATCCTAATATAAAAATGGTGTACATACTTTTGTTATGAAAATTATTTCTTGTAACTAAAAAATGTTAAACATTAAAAGGTGCGGTCATTAATAATTAAGCTTTACTTTTATGCTGTTCAAGAATGTGCGTGGTTTATGCATATATTTACAATAGTGTTAGTGTAACAAAAGTGTATTATGCAATGTTAAACATGTTAAATGACTCTCCACCTCGTGCTCCTTCTCCACAATTTACCTCTTACGTGCTACTGCTTATACTCCACGATAGTGTAATTGCTAGAGCATATTCTTGTTCACGTTTAAAGTGAATTGAAAAATTAGTCTTATTATTTTTATCTCCTCATCTCATTTTCATCTTACCGTATTAACGATTCAGCAATAGAAAAAAACGTTGAAAAACACGATGCTTTTTGTTCTTATTATAATAATAGCACTGAAAATACTACTTCCGTGTAAACTTCGAATGGCCACCTATTACGTTTCAATAGATAACAGCCCATTTTTATTGCCTGTTTATTCAATAGGGTGGGTGGTCTGACAATATGGTAACATTATAATATGGGCCCAAAGTCTTGTACGGAACTTTTAAACAACATGATGTAAATCCCTTGTACCTACTACATATCTTTTTGCAGCATGTACTCTAGTGAAGCACAACAATGAGAGTACATTACATTCCAACAATGCCCCTGAAGCCGCCCATCTATCATTTCCATCGCTCATATTTCTGCTGTTCGGCTTTGGCAACATCCTGTATTCCCTATTCAATGTTAAACCAAGTGCTTTTATTATGTTGTCTACATCCACTTTTAGGTAGGCAGAAGATAACAACTAAGTATGGAATTTCAACAATTAGATACGTTGGAATTTCTTGTTCAGTAGCGCAAAAACTATCTGAGTTTTTACCAATAGACAATTACGTGTTTTATTTAGTAACTTTATAAATAAACATATTTTCAAATTTTAAATAATGTTATAAAAATTAATATTTCCAGATTTTATTTTTCTTTACATCAGGAACAACCATGAGACTCACCAGGTGTTAAAAGCAGTCCCCTATGCCTGAATCAGGGTGGTGGGCGCAGTGTAGTTCGTCGCAAGTGGCGAACTGCACTCGAACTGCGCTGCGCCCACCACCCTGTGATATAAAGTTGTTCAGTTTCTTGTGCCTGTAATTTCATCAGCTCATAGGTACCTTACCTATGAGCCGATGAAATTACAGGAACAACTAAACTGGAACATAGTAATGTAGGTAATCCGTGGTAAAGTGAACATAATTGCTTAGTGCTTTCCCTGGATGAACTTGCACAAGAGTTCTATTGCTACTAAAAGGAACAAAATCCTTCTGCTAAATTAAATCTTTCTTTATTAATTTAATAAGTAATTAAGTAATTTATTCAAATTCAATCAAATAACTTAAAATAAAAAAAAATATACAATTATTATTATAGGTATTAAACAAAATAAACGATAAACAACACCACTGCTTATAGTTCGAAAACATTTAGGCAACCTAAAGGTAATTTCATGGCCACACGCAGTCCAAACGCTTCAGCCCATTATATCAGTTGACAGCGTACCCACCCTGCTTGCAGCATTGCCCCGTTGTATAGCAATACTTATTTGTTGAGCTAAATAAGTGCAAGCATTTTGGCCATCCGTCGCATCGACCAAACGCTCAGAAGTTTTGGAAAATAAGATAAGCTTCTGGTCTCCACGGACCCAATATTATCACAGTTTTTTTTTAGTTTTTATGAACTGCAGTACTTAGGTAAATACTCAAAATAAAATGTTGATTTAGGTGCTCTGTATGTAATTTTAACATGTTTAACATTGCATAATACATTTTTGTTACACTAACACTATTGTAAATATATGTAATATATAAATCACGCAAATTCTTGAACAGCATAAAAGTAAAGCTTAATTAATGACCGCACCTTTTAATGTTTAACATTTTAAATTATAACAAATTATCACAAGCCGCAAAATACCCAATTAAAATAATTCAAACCTTGCTATTAAAATGCTCCATTGTCTAGCTGGGACAGTAAACGAGTTTCCTATCTTAATACATCTTCAGTCCAAACCAAACTTATATATTTCACTAAACAATAGGTAACGCAGAAGGACGGCATGTAAATTGAACACTAACATATAAAATCCAGTATAATATGAGCTATAAGCAGTAGCACGTAAGAGGTAAATTGTGGAGAAGGAGCACGAGGTGGAGAGTCAAATAAAGTTGGCGGTTACATTTCAGCGAGTAGAATTCGACACTATAATCTGAGATGATCGCACCGGAACGAGCATCGGATTTTATTCGTGTTTCCATTGTTATACGAGTTTTGTTATATGTTTTGGGATACCATCGAAAGTGTCTTCGAAGCGAATGCGCTACGAATGGCATTCCGTACAAGCATAGTTTCATGGCCATATTTTGTGTGTTCAAACTCAGTGAAATTTTGCATCCATGTCTATGAGTCAAAAATCTATGCTTTTGTTTTGTTAGTGATCTGTAAAATAATTTTTATTTTCTAATAACTTAGAAAACCTAATCGTTTTGTATTGGAATTTTATTTTCACATTAAGAGATGATATATGTAAATAATAAAACGAAAAACTGGTAAACCAAAAGCATAGATATTGGGCACAAGAAAACTAACCTTAAGTTCCAATAGTCCGTTATATAAGTCCCATATTACGTTACCATATTCCTAAAGTAGCTTCCACCCGCAAATTATGTATAATAACAATATCCTGTAATCCGTTACATATGTAATATAAAATACCAAATTTCATCAAAGTAATACTTTCAGCCGTTTCGGGGGAAAGTCGTGAAAAACACCAAGATACAGTGATCAGTAGAAATGGTGATAGTTATTACGAAATGGATGAACATATTATTTAAAAACAACATAGGTCTGATCCATACTACTAAGGTCCTGAATTAACACATGGGATGCTTTTTAACCCCGTTTACTAAGTGGTACCCGAGGTAGTCTATATCCTAATTTTCACGAAAGCTAAAACAGTTTTCAGGGTTTAATTACCAGTACATTTAACTAAGATACGTACTATACTGTATCAGCCGGATCGTCTACTGCTGAACACAGCCTCCCCAAGATACGTACTCGTGCCATAATACATCTAGTAAAAAATCAACAGCATTTGAACTAAATGCCTGCTTATCAAAGAATCGAATTGTTTACTACACTTTCAAACTTTATTACGTAGAAATAAAAAGACCAAATGCTTTTAATAATTCATTCATAGTGCTGTGTGCATAATGGAAACCCACAAGGCAAAGGTCTCATCAGAGTTAGACGTTTATAACGCATTGTGAACCAACCTCGAACGAGACTTACGAGGAAGCAGAACAAACGCCGGAACCCGGTCATAATTAAACCGATAATTACTATACTGGGTGGCGATGACCATCGGTGAGGGGATCTGCAAGTCCTTGGTTTTTCATTTTTACATAACTAACCAGCAATAAAACTACTTTATGAAAACTTCATTAAATTTTTAAATTAGTTTTATTCCGAAGTTTACTTTGAAGCGAAGTTTGCTTATGTTCTTAACCGATCGCAACGTCCGCCGCGAGCATGAGGTGAACGGGTAAGCACGGAAGCGCTCAGTATAGTAACGTCACTAACATTACTATTTACTGCTGAGCGCTTCCGTGCTTGAGGGCACGTTGAGCCGTCGGTTGCGGTTGTTGTCTTAGGATGGCAGTCGTTATAGCATGGTGGTAGGGCATTTTGCGATGTCCGCCTGGCTAGCTACCACCCTCAAGTAGAAAAACTGTCGCCAAGCACCTATTCAGAGATAGTGGTCAAAGGCAAGCCTATTAGGCATAAAAAAAAGTCTTCGTGTGGTCACTATGCAGTTACAATTGTATAATCTGTGGACTGGGAATCATCTCGTGTTGCTTCATCAATGGCTGCCCAATTATATGGGTCCCAATGAGCAGATTTCAAGTTCTTGGATGGTATTTAATTAAAATATAATAACAATTAAACTCTGATTAGAGATAAATCTGATTTGAAGCACTCTAGGCCACCATACTCTGTTATTTATTTGACGCCTTGTTAATCCTTTTAACGGACTGTTAACTGAACCGAGTGTCCCACCAACTGTTAATGGATGATTAATTCAGTTAACTTCATAGAACGTAGACTGATTTAACAGCTCTGTTATTTTTAAAGACCCATTAGCTAATGCCTGATTTAGCGTAAACAAACATGGTATGGTGAAATTCCTAAAGCAAGCATGCTAAGCGATCGTCACATTTATAAATTTTTAGACAATGATTATCTTAAGTGAAAAACAAAAACGGCAAAAGACAACAATAACAAGACTGATGCGAAATTCGGGGTTAATATATGGTAAGAAATTCACCATAATATGGTTCCAAAGGAAGACCAGCGCTGGCTAACAACCAGCATTATGCTGATTTGGGACCAATTTGTGTGCACGTGATAATGTAGTTGTAAATTTTAATCAAGCATTTTAGTGTCATCTCATTGTTTGTGTCACAAATAAAGCATGTTTCTGTCTTTCTTTCGATTTTATATTTTTTTTCGGTACAGGCAATTTTACGGTACAGGCAATTTTACACAATTACAAGTAAAAAGAGCTCCTGGTTCCTAAACTAGGTCTATACAAACCTGTGCGATGGGTTCCAGGCCTCCTTCGTCGGTGTATAAAGATATCTAGTTATTGCCAAAAAGTTACACAATCTATAACATGTAAGTACACATTTATACAATATACTAAACAATATTTAGTAAGTACAGTATTACAATTATTGTTGTAAGACAATATAAATCTGTATTATTTAGCTGTTTCTACATTATTAAACATTATTTATATATATTAACATGCATTTATGTTAATATATATAACATGCTGTTTCTACATTATTAAACATTATTTTATTTTAAATTTAATAAATAATTTAATTTTTAATTTAATAATAATATTTTAATTTAATAATATTTTTAATAATAATAATTAATTTAAACGATATTAGTCATAACCATTATTTTATTCCTTGGAAAGCATGAAAGCCATATAATAAATTAAACCGCTAAAAACCAAATAGTAGAAAAAACCGGCCAACTGTGAGATAGACTCGCACACCAATGAGGGTTTCGTACCAACACAATCTATCAAAATGTTATGTTTGTATAGATTTTTTCGAACATTTCGAGTTTCTTGTATGGTGACCTACCTGGTCGGTTTTTAGTATTTGTTCCTATACGGTAGATAATAGACATAAGATAAACGGAAACATACCAACAAAAACTTCAAAATAAACACGATTTTAGCATGACATGTTTTAAACATGTCACATTTTTAACATATTGCTATTATTTAATAGGTTATCCCCGCAAAATTATATATTTCCCGTAGCGTGCCGCGCTAGAATATTTAAATCGGCTACCTGTTACGGTTCCAGAGACGGACAGTCGAGGCTTAATCATAGGGCACCATTATCTAGTACAGAACCCAGAAAAAATATACAGAGAATCGCAAATGGAAGCAAATGGTTAAGACTTCGAATTTATGCATTAACGCCAAATATGCTGTATACTATGTGTGATAAGATAACTGAAAACTGATTAGGTATATGAATAAGCTTACAGTTTTCAGAACCTGTATCAAATTACTTCGTTCACGCTAAATTACACTTAATGTTAATAGAATACGAACAGGTACCTACTGAAACTAAAAATGTTTCCCAAATTATCTCAAAGTACCCGACTTTTTTCGCTTGTATGTAAGTAATACTCTCAGGTCCTACGCACCCTTACTATTCATAATTACTATACACTATCATAAGACAGTGTATGGAAAACCAAGCAAACCAACAAAATTGGAAAACTAGAAACTTAGATACTAAGCATAAGGACATGCAGGCAAAAAGACACTTAATGGAAACATTTGGTACCTACTGAAAATATGACCAAACTACGGTGTATGAAATACGTTTTATACCTTATGCATAATACACTATCCTTAACGAAATGTTAAATCCGCACACACTGTACCAGTCATGTAATAATATATTATTATGTTATGATACAAGTGAGCTAAGTTGCTCATTATACACGAGGCTGTGGGTTGCAGCCCAAGCCGTAGGCGAGGGCGTAAATCAGCCGAGTGTATAATGAGCAAGTTGCTCTCGAGTTTCATACTTATTATTTTCGACACCCTTGCGAGGAAAAAAAAATTATTGCACAAAAATGCAATACAAACAACATACAAAAATTATGGAAACTAGTGCACATGTTTTTTTTTTGTGCGCGGCAAATGTATGGTGGTTGAATAAATATACTTAGCCATAAACCTCTTCGTTGTTACAAATCTGTATTACCCGATTAAATTGAAAATGCTCTGTTTACTCGCATATAATTTGCAGTTAGTTACAAACTTAACTTTGTAGGCATAATTCTATTACGCACTAGCACGGTAATGTCATCTATACAGTATTTCAACTTCATAGAAACGGACGAAACGCGAGTTATACCTACGCGCCTCGATCTCGGCCCGCGCTCAGTACGCAGACAGTCGCGTCTGTGCCGCAGTGACAAATGGACGGTGTGTTAATTTTTTAACAATAAACGCGAGATATTTTCACTAAAAATAAGTTAATGTACATATTACATATTTAATATGACGAGTAGGATATATTGTGCTGTTTTTGGTTGCATGAATTCGTCAAAAATGCATCCAGAGATAACTTTTTTTAGATAACCTGGAAACTGCATACTAGTAAGTAAAAATAATTTTACTTACTAGTAAGTAAAATTATTTCATATTATGACCAATTCATCACTTTAATATAAATAAACTGAAACCGTACGGTGTCACTCAAACACAATTGTATGTTCTCAAATTTATAACAGCCTTAATATTATAATACCTCTTATCTTATTTTCAGCAAAACAATCTTACTTTACATAAATACCCAATTATGATTACAGGTAGCATTACAAAAACACATTTTGAATAACTCAGCTACGTCTGGGCATTCCCCAAATATTTTCTCAGATATCAAAAAATATTTAAGTTCTTTACAATTTATTAATGTTGACACTTAATACGTTTTCCATTTCAAAATGAATTAGCCCGGAAGTCCCCATCAATTACGGTTGAAATTAAATTACAATACGGGCACCTAAATAATCAAATATATTTATATTTTTTTATATAGCTGATAGGTTAGACTTTGACCACTATCTCTCTTCACCTGATGTTAAGTGATGTGGTCGAAGATGTTGTTCAGGTTAACCTAGAATTACTGGCTCTCAAGGACAGATTCTGGAACACACCTTTAGGTGCTTGGCGACAGATTTTCTACTTGAGGGTGGTACCACCACCATGCAACAACGACTGCCGTTATAAAACATCAACCGGAACTGACAGCTTAAGGTGCCCTTCTTATAATGAATACCTGAATAATGTCTTTCAATCTGCAGGACGATTAGTACCTTGACGTTGAATACTTGTAATCAAGTAAATGTCAAAAATGGTTTCGGTTCACTGACCTCTAATAAAACTCTTACGCTGGACATGCAGTTGAAAATATCTTACTTTTTCTAAGGGCTTATACAGGGTTATTGGTGAAATGCTAACAACTCCTAGGCTTGACTTCTGCTACATAGTTCTAACAAACATTTTGTGAAGTTGTGTTTTTTGTTTGAAATAATATTTATTTTTGAATTTTTTTGATATTTTTTGTGTTTTAATGCCTGCGATGCCAAGATCGCCCGCCGCGGCAACAATGGACCGCGCCATGCTCCCTTTGAATAGAGTTTTGAATATTTACATCGGGCAAAGTAATAAAAAAAGTGAATAGAGCAAAGGAAAGTCATTGACCCGAGTGAAATAGGTAGTTATAAGCTATATATCAAGTTGCAGATTTCTTAGACTTTAAAATTTAATAATAAAGCTTTTCGTATGTCTCACAAATATTTTTCGGTCGCAAATTTTTAAGACTGATTTCTTATTCAAATATAAACATGGTTTTTTAATTAAAACTACCTACTAGTCAAAAAACAACTCGCATTTTTAGTGAACACTTCCTGTTCATTTCACGAATGTTATTTGTTTCTATAAAAAGAGTATATTTACAATCACAAAACTAAATGGAAACACAAAGTAGGCACTTGGTAGGCACAGGTCTTGTGCAATCATCAAAGAGATCAATCACAAACATTGTATGAACAATTTAAAGGTTTTTTTGTTTTTTTTATTGAATATTAGTAGAAAATATGTCGCCAAGCATCTACCGGTGTGTTCCGGCAGCTGTCCTTGAGAGCCAATAATTCTTGGTTAAGCCTGTTAACACCTTAGACCACATCATCACTTACCATCAGGTGAAATTGTGGTCAAAGGCTTACCTATCAGCAATAAAAAAAGGTACCTCCGTTCTCATGCATTGAACATGATTGCAGCCCGAAAATGACACAACATTTTTCGAAAAACCATCCTGAACTAAATTTAAAATTTAACTATTTCTATATGACAACCATACCTATTTATAAACTGACGGATCCATCGATAGTTCGACCTTAAACATTTAATATTGCTATATACAGGGTTATTGGTAAAATGCTAACAACCTCTTAGGGTTGACTTCTGCTAGTCCTAACAAACATTTTGAGATGATTTTTATTTGTTTGAATATAAACAAAAAAAAAAGTTTGTATATTTTTGTGTTTTTGACGGAATAAGTACAAGAACCACTTGATGTTAAAAGTCTCTTGTGCCTGTAATGTATTATTTCATTTTTTTTATTACTTTGCCCGATGTAAATATTCAAAACTCTATTCAAAGGGAGCATGGCGCGGTCCATTGTTGCCGCGGCGGGCGATCTTGGCATCGCAGGCATTAAAACACAAAAAATATCAAAAAAATTCAAAAATAAATATTATTTCAAACAAAAAACACAACTTCACAAAATGTTTGTTAGAACTATGTAGCAGAAGTCAAGCCTAGGAGTTGTTAGCATTTCACCAATAACCCTGTATAAGCCCTTAGAAAAAGTAAGATTTTTTCAACTGCATGTCCAGCGTAAGAGTTTTATTAGAGGTCAGTTAACCGAAACCATTTTTGACATTTACTTGATTACAAGTATTCAACGTCAAGGTACTAATCGTCCTGCAGATTGAAAGACATTATTCAGGTATTCATTATAAGAAGGGCACCTTAAGCTGTCAGTTCCGGTTGGTGTTTTATAACGGCAGTCGTTGTTGCATGGTGGGTTGACTTCTGCTAGTCGTAACAAACATTTTCAGATATTTTTATATTGTTTTGAAAAAAAACTATAATTTATTTTATATTTTTTTTTGTGTTTTAATGCCTACTCCGAGTCCAGAGCATAGAACATATTATAAAAGTACTACGTATAGAATGGATACTTCTCACCCCCCGGTCCAATCCAGCCTTCCTCACCCCGCCACAGAGTCTGAGCTGTCGCTGAGCTTATGTGAGCTCGGGACGCGCCACACGCACACGACGACGGCGACGCGATGTGACGAAAAAGGTCACCATGGTTACGACCTTATTTTATTTTATAATACGACGTATGTCATTCTTGGTAACCTATATTATACCAACCTGTTTTCGGTTCTTCAGTTATACAGTATCTTATAAAAATCGGTTATGTACAGTACTTTATCTTAGTATTTTATTCCAACCGCTACATATTCAAATAATAATTGTTTTAGAAGAGTTTATTTTGCATACATTTTCGCAACTGTGTCTCTCGCACGCTTGTCAGTGGATATCAGACTTCGTTCGCAGCGAAACAAGTAAATGGAAATAGTATTTCTTTACTATTGAAACCATAGCGAGTAATTTGCAAGTTTCTTTCCTCGAATTGTGGATCGTTGGTGGATTTGTTGGTAGACCTTCGCCTTAGTTGACACGCGACAGATTTCGTGATTGTTTATTAAACGAGAAGAACATATATTATTATTGTGACTGTAATTATTATCATTACTTGTATAAAATGTAAACTTGGAAAGATACGTTTTGTATAGTGTACCTATGTAGTAGAGTGTAGGTATCTATTATTGTTAAGTAATAGAGTGAAATGTAAAGTCATGTTACCTACTCGTTTGGGTGTTGGATATTCCTGCGTCGTCGATAGGTAAGCAGATAGGTACACATAATTTACGAAATCTAATACGACTAATAATAGAATCAAAAGATTTTTAGGTAGTTAAGTACAATAATTATTCATACCGTGACAACCTTAGACCTCACGCACACAATTACGCGTGTACAAAAACAACATTTGAGTAGTGTCTGTGTAATAAGTAGTTGGAACGCAGCTTTTATATAGAGAATGAAGAATGAGTCGAGTGTCCGGTGTGTACCAAGAGCGCTCGCTGCGGCAACACTGGACCGCACCGTGCTCCTTTTGAATAGAGTTTTGAAAAGGTATTTACATCAAGCAAAGTAATAAAAATTATGAAATAATACATTAAGAAACTTTTAACATCAGGTGGTCCTCGTACTTATTTGGTCAAAAACACATAAAAAAACATCTCAAAATGTTTGTTGGGACTAGCAGAAGTCAACACTAAGAGGTTATTAGCATTTTACCAATAACCCTGTATATATAAATAGAACATTTTGCGAATGCCCGCATCGCATGGCTAGCAACCATATATGTACAATCTGTCGCCAAACGCCAAACGGTGTGTTCCAGTAGCTGTCCTTGAAAGCATTCTAATGGTCACCTTAAACGGCATTATTGCTTACTATCCGGTGAAACTATGGTTAAAGGATAACCCATTGGCAATAAAAAAAAGTTTTCTGAACTTTATCTTTTTCTGTGGAGTAGAAACAACAACTTAACACAAGGTGAGTTACTTACCCGTTTTGCGTTAACATGTACTTACTCGTATATTTATTATTTCTACAGCATTATCAAAAACGTAACTTAGGTAAAGTTATTGGTACCACAGATCAAAAACCCAGTTTATAGTCTTTGACTGGTACGCACCTACTTCGCTTTAAGGGCAACGCTGATCTCTAGGGCAGGTTATTTTTTAACCGACTTCCAAAAGGAGGAGGTTCTCAATTCGTATATATTTTTTGTTATATGTAGGTTACCTCAGAACTTTAAACTGGGTGAACTGATTTTGATAATTCTTTTTACTTGAAAGCTGATGCTTGTCGTTTGGTCTCTTTTAAATTTCATCAAAATAGGTCAAGCTGTTTTTGAGTGTTCGTTTTTAATACAGAAAAATATTTTCCTATCTTGTTGACATAGTCGTTTACAATGAATGGTAATCGATCCCATAAGTAGCAAGGGTCACTAGAGGTCGCTAGGGTTTGTGAGTTGGGATTTATTGTATATGATATAAAATAATATATAAAAATTTAAAATAATATATGGTAAGAAATAAATTTACCGTAATATAAAATCGCATTGGTCACGGAAAAAGAGATTGTATTACGTAGTTTCATTGAAATATTGCCAATCAGACAAAAATAATAAAAAAATATTTAATAAATACAATTTGATGTCAAACATTAAATATTCATTTTGAAAAGTATTTTATTGCCCATAATTCAAGGATAGCATGCAAATTCACTTCCGCAACTCAACTTCTTTTTTTTTAAATTTATATTATAAATTATTAACAGTTTATAAGTGATTAAACGTCTTATTCTTCGTGAAGAGGATGTACCGTGATGCTCAGTTTCGCATCTTGCCATTTACTTGTTCAGGCTTGCGCTCACTCTTTGCATAAGCTACGCGATAACTGTTCAATATGTGAACAAAATATTTTATATCAATAACAAACACAATTCTCTTCAAAAATTTACTGTTGTTACTACATCCCAACGTCCCTAACTACATATATACATTTTCTAAACTACTTACGTATATTGTCTAATGCAAATTAAGTGGAGTTTAATCTATAAAACAGAAGTACTAAAATTAATATTATAATAGATATTATAATTGCCACTAATGGTAATGAAAACTTGAGATTACTCTCAATTGGAACATTTTACTTCTGTTGCCTATACATATCGCTTTGTACCTTGCAGGCAGTTTGTTTCGTTCAATGTACATCAATTCGAATATACATGTATACATACCTTTATTAAACAAAATACTATGAACTATATACAACACTACAGCTACTACAATAAAAGCATTTAGACACCTATAAGTCATAGCAGACTCATAGGCAGTCCAAATGCTCCAGCCCACTCCCAGTTGGCAGCGTGCCCAGCATGCTGGCAGCATTGCCCCGTTGAATTGCAATGCTTAAATATATATAGCATAGTGAATATAATATATACTAAAAAAACGTTAAATCGGTAGCCATGAAATTTCTAGTAGCTATGAAAAGAGAATTTCCCTCCACAAAGGATGGATTCGAACCACAGTTGTAGTGCAAATTTGATCTATTATCGTGCTCTTGTAAGTTTATTCATTTAAGTTAATACAGTTGACAAACGTTACCACAAAACTGTATATGTTAGAATAAGCATCCCTTATCTACTGGGTTTAATGAAGCTTAATTTAAGGCTAACCAGAATTAACTGCCATTTTACCAGTCTATTGTAGACCACGAATATAAAACATAGTATAGCGTTCTGTACGAAACAATGCTAACATTAATAACAATGACGTCCGGCCGTTTTCACGCGGTGCTAGTTCGTTAGGAGCTCAATTTTAGCGCCATATATAAAGCGAACCTTCGTTTTTTTATGCCATAGTCCATCCTGAACCCAACCGCTAAACTTGTGCAATGAAATAAAATAAAATACTCAAAAAATAATAATAAAATAGTTTCTAATATTAGTGTAAAAATATGAGTGTAACAATAAAAATGATTTGGACAAATAGTGTGTATTTTGTGTGTTTGTGTGCGTTGGCAAGGACTCAAGTAATTCCGGGAAAATCCAGAGCAAATGATGGGGAATATAATACAGTAAATACTGATGGATCGTTCGATTTTGGGTAAATTCTTTCGATTATTTCGCGTTCAAGTTCACATGATATATATTATACGGGTTTTATTATTTGTGCCTGTAAGTAAGTTGAGTTAAAAAGAAAATTCGTGTGAGAAATTCAGATATTTTAGATATCTGCAAAAAGGTAGTATACAACGTCATATATTATTTAAATATGCGTAAACACTGAATAAATTATTCACCCTTAGTGATATTTGAAATAAGTGATTAATTTAACAATTCAGTTAATTTTATATTGAAATGAATAAGCTTAATCAAAACTATTGATTAAGCTTATAACAAAATACCGAGATTATATTTACTTATCCGAGATTTTACTTCAATTAAAATTACCTTTTCCCAAACTAGAGTATTATCATAGGACAGTGTGTAATTTGCTCAAATAAGCTTTCTATATAACAGTTTTTATGGAATCGTATTTTCCTGAATGTAAGTAATAGTAAAACTTATTTTATTCTATGTAGGTAAACGAAAAAAATGGAAACAAATTTCGGTAAAGTACTTCGTTTTCGTTTATCTGCTGGCTTTTATTAACAATCAAAGTACCCACATTTATATCCTGATTGATATATGAAATGCGGAAGATGAATCTAGCTTGTAGGAAGCCAATCAGTGGATTGCTATTTTTGCAACCTGCATAAAATCAGCAATAGAATTGTTCGAACAAGAAAACACTCAGAAAGGGGTCTTCGATAAAAAAAACTGCTAGACAGAATTCAGAAATGTTAGGTTGACAACTATAAAGTACGACCGTAAAACAACTAAAAAATCATAGTGTCATTGAAAAAGTCTATTAACATTATGTCAATGAAAAAGATTTTTTGTTTATTACATTGTAATCTACACTACTGTTTGTGGCGTATGAGAATTTTGGATAACATCTACATTGCAGTAAACGGTATGCATGCATGAACAGATTACGATCTAGTATTTTAAGTTTTTGTGAAGGAAAGACGCAAAGCTTTGTTCTTACTAAGGTTTTACGAATCCATTAGGTACATACTTCAACTAAAATTTTATTTTATTTCATTTATTTACTTAAACCAACAGCGTTTACAAATATATATAATTAATTACATGTAGGAAGGCCAATAACAGGTTACCCTAATTATATAGGAAGTATAAGTCTCTACTTACAATAGTTTTACAGTAAACAATAAATGGTGTTATAAAAGTTACTGGTATTAAATGTATATGTAACATTTGCTATTATTACAAATCAATTATTCCTATTGAAACCAATGCATATGTTTTTTTTATTTTGTATATTTTCAGTTATTTGTGTTTACTGGGTGTGTGTGAATGTGCGTTTGATGTGAGCTGGTGTGGGTGGGAGGGGAAGATACTATAGGTAACAAGGAGCAACTTGACTAAAAAGTGTTTCTGTTTATGGTTGGACTGATATGCTTTTTCTTAAGTGGATATCTGTTACGCCCTCAATAATTGTGCAGTTACGACTAGAACATTGAAATGCAGTAATGTAATGGCCCAGTAGTAGTATCGTAAGCTAAAGATAAGGCTATCAATTATCAAAACGTGGTTTACGTGAAATTTTGACCAATACTGAACGCAATGATTGTCCTGCGTGATATTGAATGCTGAGAAATACGCTGAGTTGAAATTAAAATTAATTTCTAGAGTACCTCACGAGGTACAAGAACGTAAAGTCTAGTATAAAACATGAATCAGTTCTAATATTTTTATTATGAGTTGCCTATTGAGTTAATCTGTTGACTACATAAGTACACCTGTGACACTGAAAGTTCCTAGAACGGGCTATTTCACCCACCTGATGGTAAGTGTCACGCCTGTCCATTACAGTGACACTGTAACCGTCCTTTTTCTGTTTGACACTGCACTGCGTCACTTCGGTCTCCTCGTCCTTCTTTTAGTTCCCTTCATACCTAAATATAGTAGTGTTAGTACACTACTGCTTTCAGAGTCCAGAATATCTAACAATGCGGAGGTACCCACCAAGCTACTATGTATAGTTTGTCCAGTGTCACTGTGCCATACAGTTATTGTACAGTTATTATTTCATTACAAGCCTCGTGATACTGTCTTCAGCTGGTGTAACGAATTCAAGGTCTCACTGATGATTAACTAACGACAGTGACGTCGTTGTTCAACAGTGACGACATCAATGCTTTACGTCTCGTAATAGAGCCTGACATGAGACTATAGCCCACCAAAAGATTCAGGAAAATTTTAGCTGTGACTCTTGTCATTCGAATAACGTCTTATATCAACATTAGCATAACAGAAAAATTAAAACACCATCGCATTTATTGGAGCCCGTAAACTGTTATTCAAATTCGACGAAGGCTTCAATCGCTGTATTTGACGTCATAATAAGTTACGTATTAGACTTACAAGAACTGCTATAATCCTAAACCAAAAGACAATCTTTACAATATGTGGAGAATGCCAATGTTGTTAAATTGCCAACATGCTCATTAGCAAACAGAAGACGGACCGGAGAAAATAATATGATTGCCTTATTCTTCGGCCCGACGGTTTATAATGCAATGAACGTTCTAGTAAATAAGAAAATAATACAGAACCGAAACAGTTATCATGGTACACCAGTATCTGTTTGCCTATTTGGAAAAAGTTCTTGCAGTGCTGTAGGCGATCCTAATGAAAGGTATAAAAAAGGATTCCTTCAACTGGACAACGCCTCAGAACTCATCAAGTTTAACCAGATAAACAGAAACATATCAATGAAACTGCTGAATCATCTGAAATAGAGGATGGGGGTCCTTGCACTGTTTGCACCTTGCACACATTATATTATCCTAAGATACAGAAAACTTCGAGTAAAACGATTTCAAGAAGCCGAAGAAACGGTTGCCTTCGCCCTTGGAAGAGAAGAAAAGCCCAAAGAGGAGTGGCCCTAAATTCTCTCTAAATAGTTATATCTGATGCAACGATGCACATATTGTCAAGGGGACTATTTTAAAACAACTTCCAAAAAAGAGGCGGTTCTCAATTCGACTGTATTTGTTTAACATGTTTGAGCGATTACTTCTTTGATGTTTCATTATCAAACGGCAATTTCAAACTTTAACCCCTAATGCTTTATCTGTAGTTAATATAAATCCTTCTGATTCATTACTCCACCAAATATCTTAATGATTAATGAATAATCTTGATTAAATGATCATTTTTTAACCGACTTTAAAAAGGAGGAGGTTCTCAATTCATCTGTTTTTTTTTATGTTTGTCACCTCAGAACTTTTGACTGGGTGAACCGATTTTATAATTACTTTTTATTTGAAAGCTGATGCTTGTAGTGTGGTTCCATTTCAATTTCATCAAAATCGGTCAAGCCATTTTTGAGTTACACTCCAATAACTGAAAAATATTTTCCTATCTTGATGATGGAGTCATTGCCAATGAATGACAATCGATCCCGTAAATAGCAAGGGACACTAAAAAGGGCGAAACATTTTTGTTACCGATAAATGGAACCAACTTTTACACTCAAAAATGTGTCGGTACCCTGCGCACAATATTGTGATATTATGTGCTTTTAAACTTTTATGGTACCGACTTCAACAAGCTATTTCACAATTTTGAGTGTTGAAGTTGGTTCCATTTTTAGATAAATATTTTTTGGGATAGATTATATTTTTGATATACCTCCAAGTTTGTCCCAGTTTTATTTCGGCAACATCAGTTGAGTAGTTTTTAGTGATTGTTTAGGATAAGCATAGTACTGATCGTTACAATACATTTCTACATTATTTTTTGTAAATTGTATAAAACCTATATCTACTTGAACGTGAAATTATTTCTGCAGAGAAAACTCCCCATAATTTAATTCTTATTATTTACAACAACACAAACCAAGATTTTTAACTTTGACCTCTAATAAAACTTATTAGAACAAGCCGGATCTTTGGGTCTTCTAAAATTTGATTGAAGACCTATCAACTATCCCTATGCAAAGACTTTTTACAGAAGTGATATAAATAATACCTAAGTTAGAGACAAAGTGTACAGGTATCTAATAATTGATTGCTACAGGTGGGCGTGACCTCAGGGAAATCCATATTCAAATAGTAGTCGTTCCACCAAAATGCCTTACTTCAGGAACACCACGTAACCTTAGCAGGCACTTTTTTAACGAAGCACAGGAGGTGTGCGACCATAACTAAATAGTTTTGGCAAAAAATAGATTGATTCATTTGCGGTAGCAAATCAAGCAACAATTTTCAAAACTAAAAGATGACAAACCACGAGTTCAAGAAGACAAAACTTTGAAACGACACTATTCTCATATTGACAGAACTAACACTTCTGTGAACTAACAATGTTTCAAGACAGCACTATAGAAAACATGATATGCATGGCAGCATACTTTCTAGTTGTAAGTAACTATAACAGCAAACAATTTTTCCAGATATGCCAACAAAGACCAAGGGAGCGGCTACCACTTAGCACATGGGAACCAGAATGGAGTAGTAGGAGGCAGGTTTGGTGCCAATGATCCTGCTACAAATACAGTAAAAGAAACCATATACACTGCTGGACCCAGAGGGTAAGTCGCAATATATTTTTACTCAGTAGCAAAATATTTTTGTTGAGACATCGGCAGCGACTCGCTTAGATTTTGGATTGATTGACACTCCGCGACTTAGACGCCTGAAAGAACCTGATCAAAGGCATCAATGCCCGAAATCCAGGACCTCAATTTTGACTTCAATACGAGTGAGTTACTCTGTTTATTTAAATCATTATTGATCACATCACAGTAAGAAGACTAAAATGCTACTTTTTATCTTTCTCCTCTAAAATGGCTAATCGGATTTCAATATATTTTTACAATATTATTGGTGATAGGCTAGCCATTGACCATTATCTCACCTGATCGTTAGTAATGATGCGGTTTTAGACGTTGTTCATGGTTACCTAGAATTACTGGCTATCAAGCACAGCTGCCGGAACACACCGTTAACACCTTGGGCCACCTGGCGGGTATTCGCATAATACTCTTCCAATCCAACATGCTGTAACGACTGCCATCCTAAGACAACAAACATGACCGAGACGCCTTAAAGTGCCCTCCGAAGCACGGAACCGCTTAGTGGTAAATGCCACTAGCGGTCACCTATCCAAGAAATGACCGCCACGGATGTCCCGACTAGACAAAGCAAATTGCGGAAACTTCTTTTGAAAACAAAAACGTATTTTCATTTTCTTAGGCCAATTCAACTGGTGTCTGTTTTCCCATAGGTTCCGGCCAAAGGGTCCAAATGTGCACAGACAGCTGGACCTCGACCAGCGGCCTCGAGGACCCATAGGCAATAAAGACGACCCATATTTCGACCCCAACGAGGACCCTAGTTATAATTTCAAGTTCGAGACGAGGACTTATACGAAGAGCGAAAATGCTGACGCTAGAGGAGATGTTAAAGGTAAAACTTGATGATATTGATCGTTTGCATCAAAATTTTCTTTAACCCTAGCTTGAATAAGATTAGTAAAACACAACGAAACAAAATTATTTTTTACAAATAGGTGGGTACAATTCTACGTTATGTATGATAACACCAGATAAAGCTGGACTTACAACTTAAATCTCAGGACATAGACTCATACCTCATACCCTTTTAATTTCAACTTTTAATTCCGCTTAAATCCTGATGGACGTATATTGCCAAACTAATTTATATAGTGATTCTAGTGTATCTATCAATCCAAAATGCAAACCTTATATATATAAACGAGCTACCTCAAATAAGTGACCATTTATGTATAATGTTTGCCGATGATGCCACTATATATATCCCAAAAAATAATAAAAATAGACATGAATTCGAGATGGAAATTAATAAAACATTAAATAATACAGGTAATTGGTTACAGAACATAAATCTTAAACTAAACGTAGATAAAACTAAAGTTATTCAATTTAGAAATTATAAACAACACCCATTACAACTAGACATATTCTATAATGGCAGTAAAGTTAACATAGTAGAAGAATCTAACTTTCTGGGTGTTAAGATACTCATTTAAACTGGAAATCACATATAAAGAAAGTAAATAAGAAACTATCACAGTACTGTTACGTGTTATCGATTCTTAGCAACATTTCATCTAAAAAAATAGTAATGAACGCTTACTACGGTTATGTTTATCCTCAATTAAGTTATGGAGTGATATTCTGGGGAAATACAGTCGAAATTCAATCATTATTTATTTTACAAAAGAGTTCTTTATGAATTATTTTTAGACTAGAAAATACGGACAGTTTACGTGAGGTTTTTAAAAATAATAATATTCTCACTATTACCTGTATTTATATATATGAAATCTGTATGTTTGTTAAGCGTAATGAAAACATTTTCTTTGAGATTAAGTCAAGCCGCTCCGATTTATTAAGATCCAAACAGAAACATAATATATGTATGCCACAAATTAATAACAGCATGTTTCGCAATAGCCCATATGTAATGGCTCTATATATGTACAATAGACTACCCAATGCAATAAAAATATTAAAAAACAACACATTTAAATACAAATTTTTAAAAAGTTTAAAAAGTTTAACTAAATGTAGTAGTTGATACCTACTATAAATCATTGAACGCTCTCGCAATGGGCAGACTGTTGAAACTACATTGTTTTGTTACCATCCTTATGTACCTACACAGTTATTCAATAAAAAAACCTGATTTCTGATTTCTGAAAATCTTTGAAATAAAGAGACAATGCTAAATATTCAGGCACGTACACTTTCATTGACGACATCGGCGAGCGCCATGACGTCACCTACATCGCGGGCCGCGACACCGGCTTCCACGTGTCCTCAGCTCACCCGGACAACCCTGGCGTCATCGGATCTCCTTTCCACAGGGCACCGCTAGTCAAGACAGAGACTAGGCCTAGAGGCAGGACTGCCGTTCAGAGGGGACTCGATGGCTCTTACAGGTAAGTGAATTATACACAGCAAATCTAATCAGTCTGGGTCACCCACTGCTAGGTATAAGCCTCCTCTTACTCACACCATTTTTCCAGCCCTGTGTGACCCTCATCCATTGCCTCCCGACATGCTTAATAATGTCGTCTGACCATCGAGCTGGTAGTCTGCCTCTACGGCCATTTCTATTTAGTTAATTAAAACATCACGGAAGATTGGGAAAGGATTTAATTAAAGAATTTCTATTGTTCTCGTTATCTTTGCCATATGAAGGATTTAATCAACAAAACACGTAAATAGCGTAATAACGTTATAGAAGCCTAAAATAGAGCTGTAAGCAGTAGTTGCTCCATTTCCAGAGAACATCATGACGTTCGTCAAAGCAATTATTCCATCAATATATGGTTGATGAAAAAAAAACACAGAAATAACTATAGTATGCTCGTACTTTAGGGAAATTCTTTATACCTATACATGACGAAGACATATCTCCCCAAGGAGAGGATAAAAATTGGAGACTTACCTAATTTTTGCACGGAAATGTCAAAAGAAGATAGTTTTAATTTCCTCAGCAGATATTTTTATCTCTCCAGCAGCGCAAGTACCGAACTTACCGATCGCTAAATTTGACGTTACAAACATCGATATAACCCGTTTTATCGAATTTAGACGATTGTAACGTCAAATTTAGCGATCGGTAAGTTCGGTACTTGCGCTGCAGAGTGGATAAAATTAGAGAATACATTTTGGTTAATATCTTCCTACATTAACTCAACTGATGAGTGAATGAATGAGTCGAAAATATCGTCAAATATTCATGAGTAGCTACTTAAGTCGATTCCAGTTATATTATAAAGGGATTTTGCATATAAATTGGCTTTTCGTTCATCAGGTTCATATCAGCAGGCCCGGACCAGAGAAGAACAGAAAGCAGCGACTCCAAGGGCAACGTTCGAGGATCCTACACATTCTTGGATGATAAGGGAGTTCAAAGGTATATTGTGATTGACGTTATTGTAATCACCATTGCGACGTCGATATAATAAATGAAAAAAGAATAACTAAACACCTGTGACAAATATGTCAAGCCCCGGGGGTACCGGGCTAGAAAAGCACCTCCTTATATCTTCCCGAGGGTATCGTAAGAGACGACGAAAGACGACCAGAAGGTGGGCTGCAGCGCCTTCTGAAGAACTGCCATCTTACATCCCCAAGACGTCGGCCAAACGTAGGGATTACGGCTCTTGATGGAACACATGTAATTACGGCAATAGGGACCAATGAGCAAATTTAAAACCCATTGAGTAATTTCTATATGACTTAGTGATACTTACTTATGACGCAAGTCAAGAAAATAAATGCGGAAACCTTAGCCCGATCAAATGATCAGGCTCCTTTCTTGCATGATCGACAAGCGACTCCTGTCCACTGCTGAACATACCATGTTCTGGTGGTATACTCTTTGCTCTCAATATAAATAATATTTTAAAGCTCTTGTATAAATACAACATTTTTACCTTTTAAAGGACAGTAAACTACATCGCCGGCCCAGGCATTGGCTACCGTATCGTCAAGAACAGCCAAGACCCGGCGATTCCGTTCAACTTCCCCACCTTGCCTTCAGCTTACGACCCTGAGTTCGTTGGATCAGGCACTGGGTATTCCAAGGGTGGCGCTCCGAGTGGTGGGGCACCCAGTCCTAATGCAGGCCCTTCTGACGATGTCTTTAAAGGTAAGTGTTTTTTGGAAGTTTGCACCATAACAATAAGCCTTAGAAAAATCAATCATAATGCCTCTTAGAATTATTTACAGATAATAAGATACCTACATAATTATATCACACAAAACTTCACTTATTAGTACTGAGTTTAACACCTAACGTCAAAGTCCTCATTTATTCCAGGACCTGACGGCACAGCAGCATCAGGCCACGTAAAACCACCCCCTTACCCCAGCAATGACAAACCCGCAGCTAATTCACCCCCCAATCCCAGTCCAAGCACTGACGATGAGAGCGGTTACCCCCCAAGCGACAACACTGGCTATCCCCCGAGTTTCAATCCAGGGGGTAACGATCAAGTCGGCTACGTGGATGAAGATGCCTCAAATTATGGAACGAATCCAGCGAAAGGACCAGGTGATGAATAGCATCGATGGCAGGGTGATTGATGTTAGTGATCTTGTTGTTAGATACTAGAGCTTTTAGGAGTTTGATCATAAAGTTTGAAAATGTAGTATTCTGCCTCCAACTCCGACCTGAGAAACTTGTCGTTCATGACTCATTCCAAGTTTCTTCAGATCCAAGCGGACTTTGATGGAAGAATATCTGTGATTAAACTAAAACTTTGTGCCTGATTGAGGCGAAGTCAAACAGTTCGATAATGTCCGTCACTTCTCCCTTCTTTTCTAAACGAAAGAACAAAGCGAAGCACAAAAGCACCCACACAAGATCACAATTCAATCCGCTTGCAACAACCAGGCACCATTATTTATAAATTGCTTGAACGCAATAAACTGTATTCACTGACAATTTGGTTTTTATTACACCAACACCTAATGGCACCGCACCAAGCACAGTAAGATACGATTATTAAATTAAGAAAAACCTTGCAGGCAAGCCGGGTCGTCCAATCAGCAAACCTTATAGACCGCAGAAGAAACCGTATGTGCCACTAAAACCTTTCCAGTCTTCGAATAGTAGAGAAGACGAAGATGATTATAACAATTATGATTCTAATTCATTTGACTCTGGAAAAGATAGAAATCCTCAGTTATCGGTAGGTTTCAATATACATAAGAACAGGCCAGGTACTACTATCATTAAGAATACAGGACAGGACTATTTCGGGGTCCCTCCAGGTGTGTCGGTAAGAGCTCATGTACAAAGCATTGATTTATATCCATTCGGATCGAAGCCCATTTCACCTTCTGAAGCCATAGAAAATGACAACACATAATCATTTATATCGATTTTTAAACACCCCGAACTAGTATTAACATGTAATTTAGACACTAACTTATTGAACGAATAAAGATTTCAGTAAAATTATGCGTTTCATTTGGGGAGTAGATTAGATTATAAAGACATTGTTTAATATTTTTTGAAAGTTTTATTTTGAACAACACGACTGTAAATTTAACAAAATGCAAAATAGTCAACTGTTACAAGAAGTCGCGGTTTTATTATACATGTGTGTATGTGTGTGCGTGTGCCATGCCATGCTTCACACTCTCCACCACTCAAACATTCTAGTAAAATGTTTAATAAATATAGACATATGCAAAAAGGTGTAACAAGGTTAGATAACAAGAAAAATTTACTAGTTGGAAGGGGTAAAATTTGGCAAATTTAGTTTTTAAAGACTCGTTCACGTTACGAATACCTTTAAAAGAGGTAGTTTATGCCCTGATAGAATCAAAAAGAAATTTTGCTTATATTATACACAGAGCCTTTGACTTCCTTCTCACCTTTTGGCATGTGAGGATGTGGTCGAAGACATTCCAGGTTAAGCCATAAATGGGAAAAGGCTGTAAAGGACTGTTATCTCCTTCTTCTTTTGGACTGAGCAAAACCAGAGGCAATTTTGGTCCGACGATTCAATTGTACCACAGTTAATAAAAAACAGCATTTGTTGTGGCACCAATGAGGTAACGGTACTACGGGAAATAAAATGCCGTGGTACCATCATAGGAACTATCTAATGTAGTACTGCAAATTAACGGCGGAACTCACTGTCAGGTTTTTAGGTGTTTCTAAGAAGGGTAGGTAGTTAGGCTAGGAATGGCAAAGTGAGCAAAATGGCAAAATCGAAGGATATCCTTTTATTGCCATCATAACGTCAACGAGCCTTCAATATACACTTAACAGGAATGTTAGTAGGTTAGTGAATAAAAATAGTCTAACGACCCATTTCTACAACTCCCAGATAAAATGAGGCACATGCAGTAAGTTTTATATTTAGTTGTCTAGTAATCTTCAGAGAAAATCTTGTTATCGCGTACTAAACAGTTTTTTTAAATAACCCTGTTTAGTAAAGAAACGAATCGAAACGAAAGTGGCGCCGCTAAACCTCTCGCTCTTTATAGACAGCTAATTAAACCGCGTAATAGGTTATCGATACACATACTATAAGAATTACATGGTATATAATCAACTTCCAGCAGGCTTGAACCCGCAACCCCACAATACCGCCCTGGTGCATTTCCAATTATGCCATGGAAGCGGGTATTGGACATTCGATATTTTTTTCCACCCGCCATCTACCTAAATAGCAGGAGACTATTTAGGTTGATAGGTTGATATACGATCAACACCTAACAAGTGCCTTCGGCACTTCTCCCTCCCGGGCTATTGTGGGGCCAGGCCCTCGCCCAAAACCCGGTGGAGCTGGACGACCGGACAGGCGGTAGCCAGCATCTCTGTCCTCCCAAGAAAAAAAAAAACACCTAACACCAAATCGATGAAGCCATTATTTCATATTAGAGAGAAGTTATCATTTTCTACTCAAAATAATTTCTATGTTTTGCTTAGCATGCCTCAGTGCTCTGAAGCTAGTCAGTGTATTCTCAGTATTAACTGGTACTTTTACTTTATCTGGAAGTTGAGAAACCGGCAATAAATAGTATGTTCAATAATTTAGTAAGTACCTAACTACGTAATTTTGATATAGATAAAATAATTTTCTAATATCATTAATCATTATAATTGGAAAATCCTATAATAACGGTTACAGTTCCCTAGGATAGTATAAACAATAGTGTCAATAGTGAGACCTCTATATTATAAGTACATCGATTAATGGATTAGGTTGGACGAACATAACAAAGCCTTTGTCCTACCAGTAGGGCCAAGAGAGATCCTGGACCTACTAATCATTAGTAAGACCACGGAAAATCAGCTGATTAAATTAACGATTGAGGAAATATATTAAAAAATGTGTTTTTCACAATTAAGTGTATGTCAAAACAAAATAATATACAATATAAATTAAAAAATTGTTACAATTCTTCCATAAGTACTCGCCTGATCGCTCCTTCATACAACTATTTAAAATTTGATACTGGTTAGCTATCAAATCTAGTAACAGATCTACTATTTATAAATCTAAGGCTATAGCAAAAATATCCCATAAAAATCACTCTCTGTTTCTAAGGTGATCTTCCCCTTTTGGTAATGATCAAAATACCTCAGAAACATAGTCTGTTCTCATCATTTTTACAAACATAAGTAGCAAAATCGTTTAAACGTGCTCTGACTTTTGATTTCATGCAGTTCTACAGCAGACTGGAAATATATTTAGTATATATGTCAAGAGTGGACAGGATAATAGATTGAGATAGGTAGAGCAAAATCATATATACTGGAATGATAAATCATAACAAAGTTTGTAAAGGTCCGCTGAAATATAAACTAAGTTTTAGAATAGGAACCATGTGCAGAGTAACGTGAAAATATGATTTTAGCGTCCTCTACAATTTACAAAATAAAAACATACAAAAAAAGATCATGTCGGTTTTGAGCGTACATCACGGATTTTTTCAATAGTCCACAGTGTGTATATAACAGAATGCGCCGATGATTCCTGCACACTTTTACTGCTGTCAAGTTCGGAATACGTCCATATACAAATCCCACGGAGCTACCCTACACTGAGCTACACTGGACTAAACTGCGATGTGCCAAAGGAACTATGCTGTGAACCTGAGGTTGCCTACTGGCATAATCCTCTATGGACGTGGTTTCCGCACACGACGCTACCTATAATTTTCTTAAACTCGTAAAGTCACAATCTATAGAGTACATTATATTTAAACCAAATACCAAAATATTTAAAGTCGAGTGACTCTAAGATGAAGACGTTCTTCTTCTCTATCACAATAGGAATGAAACTTTTTTTGGTGCATCGGTACATGACATGATACTACATGAAAACGAGAATAAATTTCATTAACTTTTTACTCGCTCGTCATTTTAATCACTTTGACGCGGAGCGTACTCGCCTCGCTGACTCTGACACTGACGATGGCGCGTCGCGACGTGTGCGGAATATGGCGACTACTAACTTGCATAGTGGTAGGGCATTTTGTGAATACCCGCTTAGCTATATAAGACTAACCTCAAGAAGAAAATCAAATCAAATCTATTGCCAAGCACTGAATTCACACTATTATTCGGCAAACACAAATATATTTCTCGTAATTTAGCTAACCTAGCGTACTAATAGCGATAATTTCCATGTGCTCCACAGGAGTGATCTACACTAAGTAATGAAAATTAATTATATAAAGGGGTCATTCGATATTCGCACTTTAGTAGCCTAGTCAAAAGTCAGAGCATATTAAAAGTATTGTTTCAAAATGATCTCAAAGATACAGCAAATAATAAAGACCTAAGAAACAGAAGCTTTGCTCCGTCTTATATCTATGTTTATAAAATTTCTATAATATATTTACGAAGATAGATAAAACATTAGAAAAAGAGTCTAGAAGGCAAACCAGCAAATCACGACAGAAAGCCAAATATTGAGCGTACGTAACGTTTATGTGCGTGCTTACAATTAACGGATATATACAGATAATATAATTTAGTAGACCACAATATTAAGGCCTTAAGACTTATATACCTAAGGGCTTCAACGCAAAACGAGCCATGATGGTCTAGCGCTATCAGACTAGGCTATGTGGATCTGGAAGCAAAAACATAGTTGTTTCTGATTGCTCCAAATGAACCTCATACATAGCAGACGGTGTTTCGCTGGTAAAGAAATAGCGACCTTACGATTGCTATCACATGGCCGTGCCATCATGGCTCATATTGTAATGAAGCCAATGAATATTTTATGCTGACATTAGAAAAAGTCCCATTTGGTCAGTTTTATGTATTAGTGACAGCTTAATTTACATTAAACTTAAATTGTCACATGTAAGTACCTATTACGAAGTAATTTAGTGAGCAGATTTTATTTTCACGCTAATATATTCTTTGGGCTTTTTAAAAGACCCTTTTTATGAAAACTTGCAGCATCAACTACAAAACTGTATCCCTAGTACGAGTTTTCATTGTTACGAGATTCACTTTCAGTATCTGGAACATTTGTCAAAGTCTTGATAAGCTAACATACATACGCTCATTGGTCATATATCGCGTCATAGAATACCATTGGGCAATAAGCGTTCAGTATTTAGTTTGTCCACTAATCAAATCTTCAACGTTTCATAAAGTGAGGGTAAACGTAACTTTAAAAGTTAACGTTATTCTCCAATGTTTTTTTTACCAGAAATAGTGCCTATACTATCAATATATATGACCCAAAATATGTATTGGAAGAAAACATTAATTTTCAATGTAATGTCCTGTGAAAACCCGCACTAGAGGATTTACCCTAGACCTGGTAGTAGAGCATTTTTACGATTTCTGCCATTTTTAAAGCGCCTCACCGAATTATATGACAAGTCATTCAAAGGGTTCATATTCACCATGGTCTTTGTAGAATAATATCCCTGAATATCGTTCAAACTGTTTGTTTTTTATCATATTGGTCATCGATTTATCTGTCTCATCAGTTTTTTTTTTTATTTATAGTCTTATAATAAGAAAATTTTATTTTAAGATGGACTGAAAAATGTACGTTCACATTAATTCACAGCCAATATAATTTAATCCTACAATTTTATGTTGCTAATACATTTTTACTAATATAAGTGCATTTTATGTTTGACAAAGCGATCCCAAGCCAGTTATTTTTTTAATTCTAAACATATTTTAAAAACTTCACAATATACTTACGTAATAAAAAGGTAAAATTAGTATATAAGCAGACATGTTAGTCAACAATAACGAAATATTAACACTTTAGAAAATTTTATTTAAACAATTGGCAATTTTTTTCTAACTAATTTAACAAATTTAGTCAAACCTCGAAATCACGATATTTAATAGCAAAATTGTCTAATTCGATAACATAGGTGACTTTAAAAAAAATATTGGTTACATAAATAAAGTCTTTGGGCAAATACAGTCCGCATTATGTATCCGTTACGGATTTCACAATAATTCAAAAATACCTACTACAATGTACATTAATATAATTTTATGTGTACATAAAACTAACGCGCGTGATTTACGGGTGCATTCCAAATTTAAAATAAATCACTTTGAGAAGGAAGGCATTGTAAGCGTATATTGGAACGCACCCCGATGTCAATACATCTAAATTATCACTAGAATTCGACAATAGAACGTTATTCTCCAAAAGTAATACTAACAAGCTATTAAATATCCTGGTTACATCTGCGTTAAAAGAACACACAAATTATCTATAAGCACCAATACGATATAAATAAATTCGTAACTAACCTCAACACAACTCAAAACACTATCGATTTTTAAATAATACAACCTAAATTTGAAGTTTTATAAATAGAATATTTTCATAACTGTACTTTAATATTTTTATTATTTTCTGCCAGTGACTTACTTATTAGATACAAGCAAATAATATACCTAACTTATGAGACATTTTGAAAATAATGTTCACATATGTGTTGGTAATTTTGAAACTTAATTAAAAATATTTTATACCTAAATAAATATTGTTTACACTAACTACATTAGGAAGTTAATACCAAGGTGGCATAATAGCCCTCAATAGCTATTGTTCAAATCAAGAACAAATTTAAAAAGACTAGATTTTATAGAATAAACCAACGGTCATCTTTTCATCATCTTGCCAATAAAACATTATGTAATATTCGAGTCAAAACATCGTTATTGGCACCACAAATTTCACTATTTAAATATTATTTGTTAGTAATTTTCAAATAAATTAATTCAAAACGTAAATTTAATAAAATAGGAAACCATTTTTTGAGCGCTACGTAGCGTGTTAGATTCACGCTAAAAATTCAACTAAATATAAAGTCTCAATTGTGTTAATATAATGGCAAGAAATAACCAGCATTTAATATCTGTAGATTTAGGTCTTAACGCGAAAATTCACGACTGCAGAAAAGAGTTCGGAAACTTATCTACAGCTTTATCATCAGACTAGAGTCTTCGTCTATGTTTATTCTTCACGATCTCTCAGAACTGCAGTTTCGAATTGGGATATAAATAGTCCTTTTACTCCCTAATACAGGATGCCGTAGTTGTAAATTTCATTAATATTGGTTTAGTATTATAGGCCTGAAGAAATAACCAATGGACAAATCTTTACACTGGTTCATATATTCATAATAACATCGTTAAAACGACTAAACAATGGAAAAAAGTAAAACTTATCATGTTATATGTTTCTATTATAATATCTATACTATTTTTAGGTTCCATGCCCTTATAGTTTTAGGGTATTTTGTGAATGACCACTTGACTCGCTACTACGTCAATTAACCGTCAGCAACCACCCAACAGTATTCGGCAGCTATACTTGATACTTGACTCTGAAGCAGTGATAGCTCAGTGGCTTTGGCTATGGACTGCCGCGCAGCAGGTCCGTGGTTCGAATCCCGCCGCGGGCTTGAGCTTCATCGCATGGTGGAAGGGCATTTTGTGAATGCCCGCCTGGCTAGCGACCACCCTCAAGTAGAAAATCTGTCGCCAAGCACCTAACGGTGTGTTCCGGCAGCTGTCCTTGAGAGCCAGTGTAATTCTAGGTTAAGCCTGTTAACACCTTCGCACCACATCATCACTTACCATCACGTGAGATTGTGGTCAAAGGCGTAACTAACAGCAATAAAAAAAAAAATAAAAAAAAAAAAACTTGGGAGCCAGTAATTCTAGGATAGCTTGAGCAACACATTCGCTCGCATCGCCACCTACCATCGGATGTGACAGTGGTAAGCTAGCGAATCAGAGATAAAAAACCTTGTCAAGTAATTTTTTCTCAGTAATGGGTTGAGATATCAAGCTTAAAAGAACATGAGATACTAAGTGCGGCTTTCTGTTGGAGGTGTCGACGCAGCGACTCCCATTATCACCAAAAAGAGTTGAAAATTTTGTGCTTTAAATATGTTAATTAAATTGATTTCCACTTAGTTAATTGTGTGCTGCACAGTCACAACAGCTTTGTACTAACTCAATTTTGGAATATTATATTCAATTCTAGTATGACACACTTGCTACAGAACAGGACAGAAGACTTCTAAATCGAAAGCTACTGAAAATCATCTTAATTTTGAAATTACAACTCCATAATGGCCATCGTTTTCAACGGTAAATGTGAAATGTGTAAAAATTGGTAGATTGCCCACTGTACTTCATGTCTACTTTATTTTTATTCCTGTTTTATTATAAAATGTATTATATGTTTTTAGTATTAAGTTTTTGTTTGTAATATGTATTATGTATAATGTATATTATCACAATTTAAGTATATTTAAGCATCCAATTGTTGAGCTACATATATGTATTTTCATATAAGTTTTCGTATACATATTTTATTTTGTATGTCTGTGCGTCACCAAATGTTCAGAGCTGAAAATCAGCGCTGGGGATTCGTCCACAGCATTATGCTGAGCCCTGAGAGTCGCTGCCAGAAAAGGTCAGCCTTTTCTGGCAGCACTGCATATTACAGCACCGGTGCTGTTTATGCATAATGTTATGTAAACATATTTTAATTTATCTCTGTTTATATTGCTGTTGTATGCATTTCTGTCTGGAATAAATATTTTTTCTTTCTTTCTTTCTTTCTAGTTGAACTGACGACATCGTAAAATTCGCGGGTAGCCAATAGTTACAAGCGAATAATATCCGTTCTTTGATGCGTTCTATGGGAGAGGCATTTGCTCAAAATTAAGTTCATCTCCATTAACATTTTGTTCTATAAAATTTTACAATGAGTCAATCAGTCAAATTTGACGATTAATTTAGCTACAAGAAAAAATGCGTCAAGTTTAGTCACGCAAAATAAAGAAACTATAGGTAACTACAACATAAGTTTTCCCTCTTTCAATGGTATAGCCGTTTAACGTAGCTTTTCGATTATTTTCTTGCCAATAGACGAATCTTGCCACCATAAGTTACACACATAAGCGTTTATACACAAGGTACAATAATCAACAAGCGTTTATCCTAAGGTGTTGACTTGTGTGAGTGTTTCTGTGCGAAAGCGTACATACATACTATTACTTAACCTATGACTTTTCTGACGATATCAGTGGATTCCAGATATTTATCTACCTAACATATCAAAGGGAGAAATTTTACTCTTTCAATGCGATGATGACGACTAAAGATTCTAAGGCTGAGATTCAGAGGCAAGTCTAAGCGTGAACTAAAACTTTCATATGTCAAAATGTTGTGCTTATGCCCATCTGCTGTAAAGTGTGCAAAGTCGATTCTTAAGGTGGTAAGTCGCGTACACTCAAATTCTAATATTTTTCACGATTGATTCGGTACGCGTGAGATTAAAATAACATATCTTAGTAAAATAGTATTTTAAGAGTTATTGGCCTACAATGCACAAGATTCAATATATTACCCCTAAATCAAAAATATTAAAAAATACTGTTAACCGTAATTATTGTAATAAATTATATGAGTATTAAAAAATGATTTATTGTGAATACTCTTCTCTGGAACTCTCATTTTACTTGACCAAGTACAAGAGTTAGACGTTCTAGAAACAAAACCAAAATAATAATAAAATTTTGAATTTCCTGCCAAAGATATCGCATATACCTTAAAAAGGAAACTCATAAACTAAGTCAATCTTAAGAGTAAACTTGCTCTGCTCCGACTAAATTTTAATTTAATTTTTTCGTGAGTGAGTGAAACAGAATTTAATAGACTTTTTAAGATTGTTGCAACACATTTTCTTGTTACGAAGCCGTGTGATTAATATTGACTTAGGAACTGTCAAAACTTAGTGCAAACGGGCATATCCCCCCACATCTGTATTCAGAGATGTTTGTAACAGCGCTTAAACTTAGCGCATGCTATGCTAAGCCAAGTAGTGGAAATCGACTACTTTACCTTAGCCTGTCTTAATGCAGGAGTGGCTCCACCAAACGAGCTTAATTGTAGTTTTACATTGAACCTAACCTATACGTTCATACAAATATAATAAATATTAAACCTAAGAACATGAATTAAAGCAAATTCAAAGTGTTATTGCATAATACGAAATTTACGTTTACGATCGAAAAAATACTGCTATAATTTCGCGTCATACGATCACGGTTCTGCTACGTGAAAATAGGTATATATATCAGATATTTAGTTTCACTCACTCCAATGACATTTGAAATATTGCTATTCTTGTCGTTTCCTTTCGATTTCAGGCTACATAGATTAACAATAACCGGTAAATTCTCCACTAGTAAAAACTCTGCCACAATATAGAATATGAAATTTAAAGATTGGCTTAAGCGACGCTAGGTTAAGACTGGTCTTAAACCGTCTTACATAAATGTCTCTGAATCTTAGCCTTAAAACTTTTATAACATTCCCCCATTGGGCATGAGCCACACTTTCATGACAATCTACATAGACTTAAAAGGAAGATTAAGGGGTGGTATTAAACACTAGGTTGAGGAGGTCTTTTAAATACTAAGTTAAAGTATGATCAATGCAATTAACACTTCATATTTACTGCGAGTTACTGCCGTATTTAGCTGACCACAATTAGTAAAACCTGATGCCATCTCTATCTATATTTATACGTAAAGACAAGGACAACAATATACCCAACATCAAACTTTTAAAGACAGTCTGTTACTTTAGTATCGCTTCCGCACAGCACTCGTAGTAACACTCGTCAATAACAACCGGGCCGCGTTATCCTTTACGAAGCTTGCGACCAAGGTTCAGCCAATATTACGTGATCTTCATCTTCTTGCCGGTTTCCTCCAGCATGTCTTTGATTTTAGTGAGGGGGGAGCGTTTGTCGTCGCCCCCCTTAAGGCCGTGGTTAGTTGGAAGGTGGATCTGCAATGGATCGCGGAGACGGGCCAGGTCCTTTTCAAGCTTGTCAACCTGTAAAGGTACAAAAAAGGTTTTACACATGTGCTTATAATTAATCCTTTAACCTCAAGTAGAAAATCTGTCGCCAAGCACCTAACGGTGTGTTCTGGCAGCTATCCTTGAGATCCAGTAATCCTAGGTTAAGCCTGTTAATATCTTCGACCACATCATCATTTACCACTACTTACCTATCAGCAATAAAAAATAATGTTTATTCTTCGAAGTTTTTATTTTTATTTGCAACTAAAGCGAGCATCTTGCAGTAGTTTTACCTTCGTCCTCTTAAGTCAGTTTAACAATAAATTTTAGATAAAAAAGGAGAAATTTAAGCTATGGCTCACTCACCACGCTAGCTCAGCTGTCAGAGCGTTTGCCAGCTATAGGGTCGAATGGTCGCGGGTTCGCACCCATTCGTGGTTGAAATGTTTCCTTTCGTTGACAAAGTGACCGACGACGGTTATATCTATCAGAATACAGATACAGACGAGACTGGTAGGGTATCCAACATCAGCTATATGCAATGATGGTATGTTAACAACATTCTCAGATGATCATAAGTATACCAGGTTCACATTCAGTGACCAATAGATCTGACTGAACTATCTAATCACAATATTTCTAAATGCCATTACACTCTCCATCCATAGAGATCAATTATTATTTGCACCCTCTGATATTTCATTGTTGAGTTATTGCACATAGCCAATTTAATTTAAACTCCTGTTCTGGTACCAAACCAGATACTAACACCTAGTTTCTAGAACGTTTGTCAAAGCCTTGATCAATAAACTGACTTCCATTGACTGAAAACTAACCTTCCATTGGTCACGTCCAATATCACGTCACCATTGACCAATCAGCGTACAGTGTTCATTCAACAACTAATCAATGATTTGGCAATCGTTTTAGTAAACAGTTAGTATTATTATAAAAAAAGACCTTAAATGGCTTTGAGGCCATTAAGGACTGTAATGGAAAATCCATTTTATAATATTTACATACCTCATCTTTGAGATTATTATAATGGTTGATGTCCAAACCGATCTTTTTCGCCTTTTTGTGAAGCGTCAGCAAATGTTGTCTATCTTTCACGTCAGGAAGCACGTACTCCTGGAAATTAAACAATATCGGACATGTATTAAAATCAAACTGTCGATTAAACAAACATAAGGGATTCTGATTTGTATATGTATGGGAACAAGTTATCGGATTTCGAATTATCGGATACGACATCGTTTCGAATGGATTTGTGTAAACGCAATTCCAAAGAGTGATACTGAATGAATTAATGTAATAGAATGAATGAATTTATTAATGAATGAATGATTTAATGTAGGAATAAGTGAATTTATGAATGAATTTATTTACTTGTGATAATCATAATACAAACAAATGTAAACATATATATGTAGATATATCTACAAAGTGTTTGTCACTACCCTAACGCAACAAAAAGCTAGTTGTCAGCAACCAGGCAGCGCCGGTCTTTCGCTAGGATAGGGAGGTGACCTGACACACTTGTAAAGTATAACATTGCGCGCACAAATTAAAATAAATTGGAAAAGCAAAACCTCGTTGGTACATACTTATTAAAAAACAATTAACATTTGTACTTTACATGAATAATTTTAAATTGACAATGCCAAAATAATACACACTTTAACATATTATATTATTTTGGCTCAACGAATAAGCATTGCAATTCAACGGGGCAATGCTGCCAGCATGCTGGGCACGCTGCCAACTGGGAGTGGGCTGGAGCATTTGGACTGCCTATGAGTCTGCTATGACTTATAGGTTGTCTAAATGATTTTATTGTAGTAGCTGTAGTGTTGTATATAGTTCATAGTATTTTGTTTAATAAAGGCATACCGCCGGTAAAAAAAAAAACCAGTCAATCAAAACTGTAACATATTAATATATAATAGAGATAATATTAAATAAGTTGCAGTGCTGTAATGTAGAAGAAGTTCTTTACTTATTTGATGTGCATATCATATCATTATTTTTTTCTAAGATGGGTTCTAAATGTACTTATGGAAACAAAGATGATTTCTTATTCAGGGGATATTGTAACTGGCGAATCAGAAGATCAACACAATGGGGGAAAACTTCTAGATCACCTTAATTTCCGATAAAATGTGCGCATTAAAATACCCGTAATACTCATACCATCTCTCATATCTCCGTAAGCAGCCAATAAGCAGCGTGTCACTCACACATTTCACCAAGAATGCTAATAAGTATTTTTAATTAATCATCAAAACACTTACTTTAGGGATCGAATATATCGACTCAGTTATTGAGCATATAAGATGCTCATCAACAAATAGCATTTGTGAGCATCTGCGGGCACGTATTCGATCCCTAACGTGTGTGCTTTGCCGGATAATTAATAATATTGAAATATGTGTAAAACACACGACAGTTTCATTTACAAAAAATGGAAAATGGCTTGTGCATAGTTAAAAGGCTAGATTTACATAAAATAAAGGCGCATAGATGGTCGAAAGACAATGACGTATATTTCATAAAAGCTGAGTACCCAGTCAGCAGAGATTCAATTCAGCTGGAAGTTATAAAAACACAATGATCATGTAGCAAAACATCTGGAATTACAATTAGTTTGTGTGATTAGAATGACATAAAAGCCAAATTACAAACTATTTTAATTTCATACTTATATGTTAACTAGCTTGCCGGGCGCGGCTCCGCCCGCGCGTTTGTCGGTTATCGCGCAAAACATTAACCTTTTTTTGCGCAGTTGGATAAAAACTATCCGATGTTTTTTCCCGGGTCTCAAACTATTTCCATACCAAATTTCGTTAAAATCGGTCCAGTAGTTTTGGCGTGAAAGCGTAACAGACAGACAGACAGAGTTACTTTCGCATTTATAATATTAGTACTGATAGCGACAACGTCTGTAATGAAATACCTAATAAAAAAATACCGCATCTATGCAACAATCTATCGTATGTAAACTACAACTTACATACATAGGTATATCGTTAGAGCACAACTGCGTATATAACCTCGTGTTTCTATTGACTTGTCCTACTGGTGCTTGCTTACTATAACTCATATATGCTCCTACAGAGCGACGTAATAAAGATATATATTCCAATGTTAAACTTTATTTCTATAAAGTAGGTGGCATGTAATTTGCTATAATTCTGGCTATTTAACTGAATATTTTTTCTTCAAAAATATAATTTTGATAACAGCCGATCCGCATCCAGACGGATGCGTTATTCTACTAAACTATTTATCGTTTATGACTATCTAATGTCATTGTTTAAGTAACTGTCATTTTAACTATTTATCGTTTATGACCATGTAATGTCATTGTTTAAATAACTGACATTTTAAGATTCAGACGTTTTACTTTTAAGGCATTTAGCGTTCATGTCTATTTAATTATTGTGGCATTTTTCATCCAAATGTTTGGATAATTTAGTTTCTCTGCTGTCATCTCGCTGAATCCATCTCTCACTCTACTGTTTTAATTACATTTAAATTGAATCGTATTTCGAAGAGAATCCAATAACATACCTGTTTGGTAAGCACGAAGTAAGCATAGGTAGCCATGGCCGTCCCGTAGGTGACGAAGTAAGTAACCGGCTCCATGATGTCCCAGGAATACTCCCACCAGGTCAGCCTGGCCAGCACTCCGAACTGTACGCCCATTAGCCCCAGCCCCACCCACGTGAGGGCAGAGGTGCGTCGAGTGGTTTCTACCTCGAGACTCGAGCGTTTCTGGAAGTTGATGATGGTGGATGAAGCACTGTTGAAAGAATCTTGAAGGAGACATGAAAAAATAATACCTATTAAATGAGAATGACCTAAGTAATCATCAACATCGCTTTAACTAGAGCTTAAAACTCTATGCTCTTAAAGCTTAAAACTCTATGCTCGCTAATCTCCAGCTGTGGACAGCTGGAGATTAGCGAGCATAAACAATTGTCCGTAGAACATTGGTTTACCCCAGTGGGGGGAATTTTCCATAATCCCCAAGTTTTAACAGGCGTCTTGGGCATATAGCAAATATCTAGCGTGTCCAGTGTGCGTTGATTTATAACACAAAATAATTAATAAAGTCGTGTCTGTAGGTGGTGTCGTCAGCTATGAATTTATTTTATATTAGTACATATACCTATGCATGTTACAAAGATGAGAGAGATAGTCCATACAACCCAGCGTATCCAGATTAGAGTTAGCATTTCTCCTACGGGCCTCCGGGCAGTTTAACAACTGCAGTCTGGTTATACTGTGGCATAACCAGATCTAAAATCATTACGGGTATTTTTAAACTTATGACCTTCCGTCTGTTTACACAAATTGGCGCGTAGACCAGACAAAATCTTAATATAAATCTTTGGGTCATTGATTTAGGACGAATATCTATACATTGACTGTAAAAATTTTGAAGTGTAAGTAGCGATTAGTTTTTTTTTTTATAAATATGTTCTTTATTACCGACCCACGCGTAGTTAGTTTGAGTTGTTCTGAACTCGAAAAAGCAATTATGTACCTAACTTATTTCACACTAGGCTAGACACTCTGACCCCAATTCTGTCGTGTAAAGGTCAGCTTGTAGGCTTCTTATTTTTGGCTCGTAGATTATTGTATATTCATGACTAGACAGGCAATGTAGAAATAAATCAATGGGTAAAGATTTCTTCGAATACCTACTTGAAAATGTTTTCTACTTAAGCCTTAGTCTGCTACGCCCATTAAAATCCCACTAATGTCCAAATTGATTCCCAGGGACACATATTTTATTTTTTTTAAATAAACTCTTGTTCAATGTTATTTTTTTTTTTACATTTTATTTATGGTATAATTTATAGGTATATATTAAAAATATTTTGTAATAAATTTAACTAAAAATGCATTTTTTTGAGTTTACTTATATGCTACAATTCTCAGTCCCCAAAAATTAAGTATTAAGTTATGTCTAAAAAACAAATATAACTCTCATAAAATAAAACAATCTTTAATTCTAGATTAAAAAAATATAACCAAATATATTAAAAACTAGGAACATAACATTACAAAACGTGCAACAGGTAAACATAGTAAAGAGATGTACACATTTTTGACAAATCTTTTTGGGCTTCATTTAACAATATATATATATTGTTATTCGTAGATTTTGGGACTGGTAAATCTGAATGCCACCTCTCTACAATATTTGAACGCAATAGTACCAACTACCGTAGACCTATCATCATAGCAACTGCTTTCTAAAATTGTAGTCTTGTAAGCTTATTTACATCAAACAGCTGAGATCAAATGAGTTTTAACTTTACGCACGGCGGTCATTTGAGAAGACTCGTCAAGTACAACGCTTTTAACCAAATGTTATAAAAAATACAAGCTTGCTTGGAAATGAGATATACATTTCTCTTCAAACGGTACGAGGCCGACTTAAATCAGCTACTCGAGCTCCGAGCGCAGCATCGTCTCAAAAGTAACTCACCTTTGAAGTTCATCAATGTTTGCACTTAAAATTGAACAGGTTTGTTCAACCTGTTCAATTTTAAGTGCGAAAATATCCGCAATAAGTGCTGTTGGAAAAATAATTGAGGAAAATTCGTGATGGTCATTCATATTCATTGACATTTAATTCTTAAAGTATGTATAGTGGTATGCTAGCGAGACGTAAGTGCAACACGGAAGCTGGGGCCGACTGATCGGCCAATCGCGTGAAAGCCAGCATTCGAAATCCTCCCGCATACCCTCTGACCGTCGACTACGCAGCCAAAGTGATTGTTTAAGTTGTTTGCCAAGTCTGTACAAAGCTAAGTTTGCTAAGGTTTGAACGTACCTCTTCAAGGGGCAGGAGTTCAGCAGTCAGCTTCTCCAATTGCGAGCGCAGTTCCTTCTCCTTGTGGATCTGATGCTCGCGCACGTTGAGCGCTTCGTACAGCTGGTTCACAAGGTTCCGCACGTCGCTCAGTCGCGTTATCTCTTCGGAGCTGAGCCGCTCCTGGAATATAATAAGGTTCACATTATAGTCACTGACATTGTTAGACCTGGAACAGCCTGAACTCTACGGTCAACCATCTTGAGAATTGTCTTGGCTGTCCCGCAGAGTTCAGCTAGAGCAAAACATCCTGGTGAATTTAGTAAACAACTTAGTTGACAAGACTCATTATCGGACAAGTTTTATATGAATCATGGTAGAGTCGGCGATTGTAGATTTTAGTTTAAAACTGGCAGAAAATCTATTATAAAGCACCTAACAATAGGTTCCGGCAGCAGTCCTTGAGGGTCAGTTAATGTTTATGAAATTACAGGCACATGAGTCTTAACAACTGAATCTCAGTCTCAGGCTGTTGGGCTGTTGTGTGGACCTATTCAGTTGTCTTAAATAAAACAACTTATGGACACACACACACATTTATTTATTTTGAAAAATAAAATTATTAATTTACACTTGACTTAAAAGTTCCCGCAACTCACTTTTGGTACAAATTTGGGCAGAGGTTCCACCTGAAGGGTATACTGGTACTGAGTCTAGTGACTCCTGGAGTTATCACAATAAATCTGAGCACTTAATTTTGGAAGCCACCGTTTATATAGCGAAAAATACTGCTGACAACGCGTAAATAGGTTTGTGAGGGATTCGGGCCTAGGTCAGCAATATATTAGGTGTAACAGGGCGCAGTGCAGTGCGTGCTCGTGCGTGTTCGGTCACAAATAAAATGTAGAATAATAAATACAGTTTATGGTATAATGATATCTAACTTTCAAACGTCATTCATATATTAATAACCTAATAATTACAATCTGAGAGTAATATTAAGCTATTTCTATATCTGCCGCCACACGTCACACCTATCACGCTCGTGGCAGCTCTATTGTTTTGCTCTGCGTGGTTGAATATTTTATGGAAGTTAATGGACAAGTTTTGAAGTCACTTCTGGCTTTATATAAGGGGGAGGTTTATAGGTCTTTGTGATGGAAGTTATTAATAGTAATAGGGTGTGCATACAGGGCATGTTAAATATTAAGGTCCAGTACCAAGCAGTGACTTTGTCATCGTGAAATTTGGTTACATCGCTCTTCTTTTTGTAATATAACTGAAAACGGGATAAAGGTAACTTATTTTGGTTTTCGGTAAATATTCACTAATACTATACTTAATAAATAATAAATTTATTCTATAGAATAATACTTCATTTTATGTAAATTAGTTTCGTAGTTTAAGCAGTAGCTTCTTCCTGCTACTACTAAACAAATAGACACAGAAGCTACGAATAAGTGATTCGTACCACAGAAGGATAAACTACATATTGCCCGTGGGCTTCCGGGCTAGAATATCATCCAGCAGTCAGCAGTGGACAAATTGGCTGATAAAGTAGTATATAATTTTTTTCTGAAAATAGCAGCACATATAATAAACGTATCGTAATAATAACGGATGTATTGCTGCACGGACGATGTACATGTTCTAGTTTTTGGCAGAGCTAACAGCCTAACGAATGATTTGTCCTGTAGGTACGTCCTTCGATGTCATTGTCTATTTGATACAATCAAAAGTAAAATGGACAAAATTGTCTCAATTATTCATTGAAAAATTCGAAAATTAATTAGAAAGAAATTTAAATGCAGTTATCGTGCCAAAATTCGAACTTTTTGAACTGGTAATCGAACTACTTAGACCATAGGTTCCAATCGACCTACGAGCAACTGGAAAGGTACGCATACAATACTCGAGTCGCTTGCCAGTAGTCTCGAGGGAGAAGGACGTATAATAGCCATAATACTTGATTATATAGATTTGTCCAACCCGAAGCTCGCAAAAGAAGTTCTGAGAGTAAAATAGTATTTTGTAAATACTTAATGTTCGTATGTTTCTACACGTCTACTGATGCCCTCCCTTTGAGAATATACAAATACAATAGTTATAAGTATTTAACGGGACTAAATCGCGATAAAACACGTATATTTTTATTTATTTACCTCGACGTTTCGACCAAGTCCACAGGTATGTTGTCAGTGTTGTGTGTCGAGACGATACATTTCTAAATCAATATTAGTAGGTAGTTAGAGAAAATACCCGCCCTTCAAGACGTTGACACCCGCCTCTTCAGTCCGCTCGTGACCACGACCAATGCAACTTGGTCGAAACGTCGAGGTAAAAAATAAAAAAATACATGTTTTATCGCGATTAGTCCCGTTAAATACTTATAACTATGTGTTCAAGTCGCGAAAGTTTTAAAATTACTACAAATACAATGTAGCTTTTTTAAATAGTACACAAAAATAGTATTACGTTTACTTACTAAATATATACACTCGAAAAATACCATTAAAATTGAACCTTCCCAACACTTGAATCGAAAACTTAATTTGCATCCAAAATGAAAATATAAACGCAGTTATAAATGCATTTCAAATGTAATTCGAGTAAAAAAAGCCACGTCGCGTTTCGCTTCGTTCGAAGCTTCTACTGTGAAATAAAAGGTTTGTTTTGTACTTAACGGATCAGTTAAACTCACTGCGAGACCAGTAGATATTTTTGTAGCTTATGGAGCTTTGCCGGCTAAGCTCTCGAACGTGGTTAATACTTTCTACACGAATCGTGATTTTTCTCTAACGAACTCCTTTCTAGTATGAGTACTTACCTTCAAAATATTTTGCGCACTGTTTCTTGTTTTGGAAATTAAGGTTTATTTTCTAATCTTTATAAGTATTGTTATAGATAGACCTCCGTCCATATCTGTTGATAAATATCCCTTTGAATAAGGTTGTCTGGAAGAGATCGCTTTCATCGATAAGACCGCCCATTGTCACAATTAGCTTTAAACTTGTTAATGATGACGCATATTTTTTTATGTTTGCAACGAAGTTGAATTATAGATGTCGCTCTATCCCATACAGGGAGAATTTGTGTTATGACTCAATGTCATGTTAGCTCAATTAGTCAGAGCATACCTCGGCTAAAGGGGTGGATGGACGCGGGTTCGAATCTTGCATATGACTAAAATTTTTCCTCTCGTGAATTTGTAATTTTTTAATGTAACCAGCAGAGCATGCGTTATTGCAAACATAAAAAATATTAAAATAATGTTAGTATTGTTATCAAGTACGCCGGACCGTATCCCGTCATCTGATAGAGCAATTCGTTCGCGCGCGTCAAAAAGTTCCACATGAAGTTAGTTTGAAGCTGAATGAACTACATACTACTGTCTCTCTCACTCTTTAGAGTATTTCTATACGCGCTTTCAAGGCGGTTGCGTCATAGGCAAAGTCTTTAAAAACGTTTAGATAACCATCACATTTCCTGTATCGTGAAATAACATCGTATGTATTTTTTGAAAATAAATGTATTTAAATCTTAAACTTTATTTTTAACTTTTAATACGTAATACGGAAGCTCACGTAATCTATGGACGTTATCTAATGTAGGGACGAGGGTTAAGATATATTGAATCAATTTATGTGTAATCTATTCTTGACAGTGATGTATCATGACCTGAGAGAGGCACAACCCAGATACTGTATCAGCTGGATAGTCCACTGCTGAGTACAGCCTCTCCCTATATGGGGGGTTTGCCATAATCCCACAAGCTTGGCAGGCGTCTTCGGGATCGCAGTGTGAGTACCGTAATAAGCTCTGCTGCCCACCTTCTGGCGTGTTACCTTAGTAGACACCCACAGGTAGAGACGGGAGGGTAACATTCTAGTCCGGCACCTCACGTAGATATGTCATCGCTATTTACATCGGTACAAGGTCTCTACTGGGTGGGTACCTAACTCACATTTTGGGGTTCCGTACACAATGGGTAAAACGGGGCCCTCGTAAACGAAATAAGCAAAAATATTTTGAATTTTGTGTAGAATGGATTGATTTGGACACCTACTCTCACATTAAGGTAAGTAAGTTCCATCCAGATGGCGCTGAATGTTTGTTACACAGAAATGCTAAATTTGTGTAGATATTTTCAATACGTTACTGTGTATACGACTTTTATGAAACATGGTTTACAGTGGATTTATGATGTCAAGATTGGATGTTTACTTTTCCCGAGTAATTCTGAAAAAGTTTTGTTTCGGTTAATTAAAGTATTTGATTCGTGGAAATTTGATTTAATTAATATAATGAAATTGTGTAAAAGAGTTTGTATATTTTTGTATCGAAGAATCGTTTTTTGTTTGTATCCGTATATGTATACTTACTTTATTATATGGAAACTTTGAAAAAATCGCAGCGTATGGTTCCACAAAGGTTCTATCCCCTTTTATTCCTTACATTACTACTCCAATATACAACGACGGACGGAAACGGTGTTGGCCTGATGAGCTGAGGTAATTTTTTTGCAATTTCATATATTAGACATACATATAAGTAGTTGGACAAGATGAAAATTCCATAAAAACGCGAAAATCCAATGAAGTTTGTATTTTTGACCTAATTTAAATATGGTAAGAATCATCAATATAATGTCATGATATTAGATATACCCATTGACCTATATATACCTACATTATGTTTAACTCGTAAGTGAAATTCCGGCTTCTAATTTCTTGCTTCTTCAACCCAACACAAACAAAAAACCATCGCACCGCTCTTTAGTGCAGAATTTCTGCAGAGGTATACACAAGGGACCATTTATTCAGTAGAGTTCGAAATAAAACGCATTTGTTTGCGTTTAGCTTTACCTTGTGGCAGAGCTTTACCTTGTGGCAGAGCTTTATTTGACATTGCCGTAACGTGGTTTGCACGTGAAATCTCATTACAGTCAGGACTCATTAGGGATACAGGCGAAATGCCAAAAGAATGAGTTTCGCAAATGAGTTAGGTTCAGAACCTGCAGGGGTGGATGCTATCTGCGCTTTTATATCTGCTATTCAGTTATGTTCACATGATAATACACGTTATACATATACATGTAATGTATATTGTTATGCCTGTCAATTTTTTAACCACGTGAATTTCCTACCTTATTGGTGCGGTATGCATATTTAAGATTTTTTTTATTTTATTTATAGCTGATAGGCTATTAGATAGGCCTTTGACCACTATCTCACCTGATGGTATGTGGTGATGTGATCGAAGATGTTGTTCAGGTTAACCTAGAATCTCTGACTCTCAAAGACAGCTACCAGAACACACCGGCAAGTGCTTGGCGACATATTTTCTACTTGAGGGTGATAGCTGGCCAGGCGGGCATTCGCAAAATGCCATACCACCATGCTGTAACGACTGCCATCCTAAGACAACAGCCTGGACCGACGGCTTAACGTGCCCTCAGAAGCACGAATGCGCTCAGTAGTAATGTCACGGACGTTGCTTAGCTTTGCTGATCGGTTCAGAACGGCTAAGCAAACTTCGCTACGAGCGCTTCAATAACGATTATCACAAATGTTCATGGTGTTTGGGCATAAATAAAAATAGAAAATCTGTCGCCAAACGTCTAGCTGTGTGTTGCGGCAGCTGTCCTTGAGAGTTAGAGATTCTAGGTTAACCTGAACAACATCTTTGACCGCATCGTCATGACCATCAAGTGGTAAAAGGCCAGCCAATCAGCATATAAAAAAATATCATTTTTATATCCCCAGAGAGTTCGGTAGAGGTGTTTAGTCCGGTCGTGTTTTGTCAGATTTATTTTAGTTCTATCTAATATGGGGCCAACATATCACCATCTAGGAAATAGGTCCAGACGCCGGACTGTTACTTAATCCACCCCAGGGATCAAACTCGCGATTTCAAAGTGGCTTCTCCATAACAAGAAAACAAGTAACCGCATAGACAATTTTTTTTATACATTTATTTAATTTATTAAAATAAATATAGCATCATGATAGGTAACTAATGCGATGCTATACTTAAACATAATAATTAATAACTTAATAATAGAAATACTCGAACATCAATTACCTATTAACTTAATAATGATCATGAGAAAAAATAAAAGAAAGTATCCATGTGTTACCCAACACATATACAAAATTTCAAGTTTCATCGAAATCGATTTAGCCATTTCAGTGTAAAAGAGTAACAAATACACACCCACATCTTCACTTTCAAACTATCCCATCTGTAATGTTTAGTGTTGTCAATACAAACATTGATATATTTTACTGTTTTTTTTTATAAGTAATTGTGCAGTTTTAAATTATTTTGCTTCGTTTCTTCACTGTTCTTTGTGTATTATAGGATCTTTAATTTTTTAATTCCTTTGCGCCTTATAGGTTAGCTTTTGACCACTATCTGAGATACCTGACGGTAAGTGATGATGTGGTCGAAGATGTTTTTCAGGCTAACCTAGAATTACTGGCTCTCAAGGACAGCTGCCGGAACACAACATTAGGTGCTTGGTGACAGATTTTCTACTTGATGGTGGTAGCTCGCCAGGCGGACGTTCGCAAAATGCCCTACCACCATGCTATAATGACTGCCATCCAAAGACAACAACCGGGACCGACGGCTTAACTTGCCCTCCGAAGCACGGAAGCGCTCTGTATTAATGTCACTAGCGGTCCACCCATCCAACTCATGACCGCGGCGGACGTTGTTTAAGTTTGCTGGTCGGTTAAGAACCGCTTCGCAAACTTCGCCACGAGCGCTTCAAATATTTAATGACAAATACATAGGTAGTTATATATTTTTGGAGAATAAACACTAAATAGGTCGCTCCTTAAATGCATCTTTACAAAGTCAGCGGTGGGGTTTTATCCTCACATTTGTGTAAAATTATGAAAGGTGTGAGCAACACAGATATGAAGTATGAGAGATTTCGACTGAATGCGGTCCAATAGATAATATTAACTAAACTTTGCAGGTGTATCAGGAGTGTCAATATTGAATAAAACGTGTATTGAAAAAAATGTAGCTATATTGTACGCACATTTTTCTAGAAGCCATTCTACAGTGAGGCTGTGAGCCAAGAAGTGGACTGCCGTGTCCCAGGTCCATAGTTCTACCCCCCCTTGAGCTTCACCGCATGGTGGAAAGGCATTTTGCGAATGCTCGCCTGGCTAACTACCACTCTCTAGTAGAAAATCTGTCGTTAAGCAGCTAACAGCGTATTCCGGCAGCAGTGGTTGCGAGTCAGTAAAATTACAGAGACATGCGACTTTTAACAAATGCATGTCTTTTAACTATATAATGACTTTTAACAGACGCAGTGGAGTTCATGTCTTGTGTTAGAATGCATCTGTTATAGGCAGAGGGTGCCACTAAAAATCTGTCAGGCCACGTGTTCGTACCGTCACAAACTCATGAAAAGTGACGCGGGGCGTGACGCAAGACATTTGTCAATAGTATATTATTTCTAGGTGTAATGTGCAAGGCTGGGCTCAATATTCCGCTATTTATTTGTTTTTTTTTTATTGGATTAGGCCTGAAAATTATTTAAACATAGATATATCTTAAAATAGTAGGGTAACCAAAGCCTAGATGGCATCCATCTACTGAGAAGTACTGGAGGTAGAATGATAAAACGCAGGCGCGTTTAATTTCCTGAGATAAATGGAAACGAAGAGATGTGCAGGAGATGAATGCAAAACAGTTGGTAGATTTCTGATTGATTATGTAACTCAATAGAGTATCGTGCAGGATTATAAAAATTAATAATATTATTGTATCTTTGTACAATTAAGATGATTTTCTAAATCAGTTAGATATTAAATTTATAATACTTTATTATAATAAATTTGTTTTAACTCTACGCGCTGAGTACCGAATTCCGATATTCGGATGAGACGTCCGTCGCACGTAGAGTATGACAGGCAAATCGTGTCTAGTGTTGCGATGCATCACGTGTAGTGGTGGATAATATAGCATCTAGCGCCATAGCAAAGCGTGTTATTGCCTTGTAGCGCATACAGCGCGCTTTGTATATTATTCTCTTCGCGCTATTAATATAACGTTTAGCATCAAGCGTCCACTAACGTGGCTGGGTAGGCCTATAACGCGGATATGCGCAAAGCGTGTTAACGCGACCGAAACCGCGCGATGACTGAAGCTTGGCGCTATGCCGCTATCCGCTATACTGTCACTATAACAGTATAGCGGATAGCGGCATAGCGCCAAGCTTCAGTCATCGCGCGCTTTCGGTCGCGTTAACACGCTTTGCGCATATCCGCGTTATACTGTTGCGCCTGACGCTATTGTGACGACACCTAGCATATGCATCTAGCGCGAGCGCCTTGTTTCGTTATAACGATAGCGTATAATAAAGCGCGCTATTCGAATATAGTTTATAGTCTCTAGCACGTTGGTGCTGTATAGCGGATTTGAACAATACTAATCACGTGGTGCGTCACCACTGTGCTCGGGCAGAGTTTACTTAAACGATGAGCATGGCCACTTCGAATCCCTGTCTTATTTATTTTTTGGGACTCAGCAAAGGACAATTGATGTCTGTAAAGAAATTGTCAGCCATGTGGTGGCTAATTGGCAACTTTGAACTGGTAGCCGCGGGGCAAGTATATAACTAAGTTTCCGAAGTGTACCAGAACGGAAAACTTTATGGAAAATTTGGTGCTGAAGTTTGGACATAGGATAGTTTTTATCCAACTGTACAAAAAGAGGTTAATGTATTTGCGCGATAACCGAAACATTCGCGGGCGAAGCTGCGGCCGGAAAGCTAGTAAACTATAAATGTGTAAAAAAATATGTGCTATTTTATTGAAAGTCTAACTTTCAAGAAAATAGCTATAAAACCTAAATAATCCAAGAAATTAAGGCTACTCACACTACATATCTCATTAATTCCGAAGTGGCACAAGACGTTAAATATTAATAGGGGAAGCTGGGCACAAACGAACCCCTATCCTAGATACAGTCAGTCAAAGTTGGCCACCCGGTTTAAATGTTTAAGCTTTCCGGCGCGGAGCACTTTATCTATTTACTTTACTTTTCATTTATGTCTGTTGATAGGGGAAGAGGATACTGTAACTATTTGAATACCGTAAAAGTAAATAAACATTACTCACGACATAACTATGCCAGATGTAATAGAATACAAACATTTAGAAACTATGATTTACCTATATTTATGAGAATGCGGTTGGCGCTGTAATAATTTCTACCGGCCACCCTGATTGAAAATGTTCCAGTACATCAAGGAGTTATAAACTTTTCTGCTGCGTATAATGTAATTTGTTGTTAAATGTTATAAAGTGGTGTTTTTTCTCTTCTCGCTGCATCAGTTTAACAGATTTGGTATATAAGGTGGATATTAATATATCGACAATAATACGGTGGGTGGTTCGGAAGCGATAGCTGAATGTGTTCGACACATGTATAACTTTTACATACACAAAATCAGTAGGTACTAACTATACTCTAAGTTGTGGCGCGTTGGCTTTGAGAATGATAGCGACGACAACCGCGGTGTACCTATTCCATTCACACATATACACACGTACGAATGCTACGCGAAGTCAATGAACGGCTAACACAACTCAGGCTCTGTTTTGCGTACCTATTCTGGCCTGGTCAGTCTTTATCCGCTTGCGACATAAGAACGCGCAACGTGGCAGCGGCTTAGCATAATACGATACGACATATTCGTCCACCGCATCTGTCGGAATAAAAGTAGGCCAGTAATAGGTAGTACCAAAACAGCTTTCTTGTGTTATGCTTAGTGAAAGCTTTTCATTGACTTCGTACGTACGTGTGTAAATGGAGTAATTTTTTTTTAATGCCTTATAAGTTAGCCTTTGACCACTATCTCACCTCATGGTAAGTGACGATGTGGTCGAAGATGTTGTTCAGGCTAACCTAGTAAACCGCTATTGTCACGGTAATAATATTTATAGATAATATTATTAGATAATGTTATACTCTTGCCAGTTTCGTCGCTATCATTCCTTAGGACAACGCGCCACAGCTTAGATGATATTTTACCCGATTTTTTGTACGTAAAAATTAAATAATATGAGTCTAGCACATTCACTTTTCGATTCCACACCACCCCCTGCAGTATTGTTGAAATATTAACATCCACCTTATATAGGTATACCTTAATTATGTCATGAAATAACACAATGTATTGGTACTTTTATCCCCATTTTCCTTAGGGTGCGATAAAACCATTTAAACACGAGCTTAGTCGCGGTCAGGAGCTAGTATACAATACACCTATCCCCTGGTGCGAAATATACTAATTAGAACACCAGCATCATCATATGTCAGCCATTTTCCGCTGCGTACAGCAGCCACAACGGCCGGCAGTGGCCGGAGGGTTTTTATTTATCTGTCTCATAATGAGAATAAAATTTCATAAAAGAAAAAAGCTACATATAGGTTAATAATATAAAAAGGATTTGACGTATGTATACAAAATTTATTAATTGTTTATCAATATGAAACCTGAATGTATAATTGTCGAAGTTAAAAAAATTTACAGGTACTTTATATACGATAGAAGTGAAACCATGTCCAACCATTAATTCTATAGAGTCGGGATCGGCCACCTAATCATTATTTTACTACAGACTGGCTGGTATTCATATTTCCACTCAGAGCACTTGCTCTAATTACAACCGATGCTACAAGCCACACAACTCCGGAAATTGAACGTAACTAGAACTTTACCTATTATGACAATTTAACTTAACTACTTAATTGTTATTACACTTAACTGACTTCAAAAAAAGGAGGAGGTTCTGAATTCGTCTGTATTTTTTATGTTTGTTACCCAGAACTTTTGCCTGGTTGAAGCGATTTTGATGTTCTTTTTTTATTTGAAAGCTGATGCTTGTCTTGTAGTTCCATTTAAATTTCATCAACATCGGTCAAGCTGTTTTCGAGTTACGCTCCAATAACTGAAAAATATTTTCCTATCCTGATGGTGTAGTTGTTAACAGTGAATGACAATCCTGTAAGTAGTAAGGGCTACTAAAATGAGGGATTTTTTTTTAACTTAAAAATGGAACCGACTTCAACACTCAAAATTGTGAAATAACTTCTCGAAGTCGGTACTATGCGTATAGATAATAGGTACTTTTGAACTATCACCGACTTTACTAAGTTATTTGAATCTTTTGAGGTAGAAATCGGTAAAATTTTAGGTAAGAAAAAAATTCGATGTATTTGAAACACCGTATATCTAACCGTGTCCTGTAGGACTGTGTACCAGCATGGAATTACCACCTATTATAACGCTATTCCACTACAGGGTGGAGGGCAATCACGCACTGAGAGCACTTGGCCTAATTGCAACTACTCGATTGAACCAGGCACAACAGTAGGAATTAAGCGTCAGTAAGAGCTTTATCGGCAGTAGGTAAAGTAAAAACATATTATATGTTACAGTATTGTTTCAGCCCGTGTTGTTTTATTATATAAATGTATTGAAGTGGTAACTGAATTCTGTGTCGGGAAACCCAAAAAAAATATCAGTTTTATCGCGCATGTACAGCTACATGCGCGTCTGGCACCAAATGGCTGCGTTTGCTTAAAATTAAATTTGTTCGATTATCGATGCTTTCACTGAAATGGCTCGTACTTTAACGGACATAATATTTTTAAGTTTTTGTACCTAAAAATTAATAATGTTTCAGTATTATTTTTCAAAACTAGGTTGTGTGTAAAAATATGGTATATTAAGTAATGGCTGGTGTTAAATACATTGAAAATTTCCATTTATATTTTAGACTTCTTGTTGAAGATCATACTTTAGGGCGCGTTCCCGAAATGACTTTCTATGCATGTATATTGATTTAATTTAAAATTTACTTCATTAATAAATTGTATTGTTTGATGTGCACACAGAACAGGTTAGTTGTAGTATTTTAGTAATTTCATTTTCTCAATAAAGTCAGGTTTAAGACATTAGATTGATAGCATTGAATTGAGTACATAAGTAATGTACTCAATTCAATAGTTTACCCCTGAAACCTTCAAAAATAATAGAATTACGTAAACCCTTAACAAATGTAACCAATGCAATAAGAACCTATTATAAAAATCACAGAAAAGAGAAAGCAAAAAATAGTATTTTATATCTCTATGATAAAAATATAATCGAATAGGTCGTTAGAGATGAAATACAATAATTATTAATAACAACTTAGCAAGAAAACCAGAAAAAAATATAATATATGTAATCTTATCGCGGTCATGTCACGGTCAAGTGGGGGTCATGCCACGGTCTAGTCGGGATCATGTCATGGTTATAAGGATCGTTTATACCCATTAGGAAGGCTTTTTCTGAGTGTACGGTAGTAAATACACGATTAAACTATTGTGTTGATTACGTTCGTGATATCAAACCATTAAACGTTTGCTGGAGGTAAGAGTATTAGCTACTTCACTTATACAATTAAGCTAATTCCTGTTCTTAATTGCTTTACTCAAGCAGGAAAAAGCTCGAATAATAGAATACACAACCTCATTAAAGCATTTTAGAATTTAAAGTATTAATACTTCAATGCACTTAGATTCATTTGTGCAGATTGGTTTGTAAATTAGTTTTTTTTACCTTAGCAGCTCAAACATGCAGGTTTTGCTGATGGAAAACAGTGAGCAAAATGGAATGTCGCTGAGGGAGTGAGACAAAATTATTTGTAGTTACGATACCACGAATACCATAAAAAACAAATAACGATCGTTCGAAAACACATAATGGCTCTTTGATTCGGAAATTTGATTTTTTTTATCGTGGACATCATTATATGTAGTTTAACCAATCTTCAATTACGAAAAAGAATATCAAGGTTGCAGTACGGACGACAGAACGTATCTTTGAAAAAAAAAGCGGGAATGATAAATACAGAGTTAACAACAGCGACATTGAAACAACTGAATTAAAATTAATAATAACAAATACTTTTAAAAGTATCCTAAAAAACATTAAATAATATTTAAATAAAACACTTAAAAAAGCATAAAATTATATATCTAGTGACAATTCCGCCTAATTTTCCTGTTATCTACGTGACGTCATAAACATCACGCAGCCTAACCGGAAGAATACCCGACTAGTTTCGCTTCTAAACGAAGCATCTTCAGGAGGTCTTGACTTACCGAGCGCACGATCGAGACTAAACGGCCAGCGGCTAAACACGCCTTTATATAGGCCCGATCGTGACTCACTGTTCTTTGTTGTAGCTTACAATTGGTAAAGATATACGTGTTTATAGTGATAATTATATAACAATGTTATTGAATTGCTAACAGAATATTTTTAAATTATATATGGTATGTTTAGTGTTTACAAATATGAGAAATATTGAATAATATAGTAAACAATATTAGGAAACTAGTTTTAACTTAAAATTATGAAAGGGTCGCAGAGTGACGTCAACACTGGTTCGGCGGGTAGCTCGGTTCGGCCAGCAGGCGGCTTCCACGATGAAACAGTCACAGGACCTGCTTGTAGCTGCTCGGGACACGTGGGGATGACATGGTGGGTGGCGTGACTCGTAGCGTGACGTCATCACTGGTAGCTGGTTCGACGGGTGGCTTGGCTCGGCACGTTATGAAAAAATAATAAACAAATATTACAAATAATGTTTAAATTATTAGGTTTCAATTTGATTTAATCTGTACTTAATTAAATGCTTTACATTTTTCTTGTAATTATTCAATTTGACTCCTTTAATGGCTTATTTGATAATTGCGTAGTCCATTAGACATTGATTTGACTCGTTACGTAATACTTGGAGGGGAGAGCAAACATGGCCAGTTGTAGTGAGAATTCGAGTCAGTCTTCAAAAGATTCTCGAAGTGGCCGGACGTTACAGTACTTAATACGCAAAGTGCCGTGTATAATATACGACAGTAATATAGGTATACAGTGTTTGATAGTGAGTTTACCCTAATTGTGGAAGATAAGTGTGAAATATAGCAGTTGTGACATGGTAAGCCGGAACTTTATCACAAAATAGTTTGTGGCGGCAGATTATCACTAAAAATACGTAACAGTGGGGATGAAACCAATTGAGTCTGTTCATTCAGCAGCGCGAAGCCTACACTATGTTTCGATATTTCTAACTGTTCTAATACACATAACCTAAACCCCTTGTCACAACAGTGTAAGATTTCAAACGTATTACAATCGAGGAGTTGATGACCGCTTTCAATTAAATGTTTGGCAAAATGAGACTGTTCGGGATGGTCGTTTCTAAACGCGGATTTATGTTCTTTATATCGGATATCAAAATTACGGCCAGTTTGACCAATATAAACGCTGTTACATTCGTCACAGGTAAGTTTGTACACACCGGATTTTTTACCGTTTTCCAGTCGATCTTTACCGTTACATAAATGACGTAGATTTTGATTTGTACGAAAAGCCACATGGACGTTATTTTTCTTTAATATATTGGAAATTTTGTGAGATATTGGCCCCATATACGTTAAGCTGCCTACGTACTTGATATTTCTATCAGAAGGGCAAGAATAAAGAAGTGACCTAGCCCTATTACGTTGTTTGGTCTGAATTAATCGATCAACTAACTGTTTATTGTAGCCGTTGGAAATAGCAATTTGGTATATTATATTAAGCTCTTTATTATAGTTGTCTTGGGTCAGAGGAACCGATAACAATCTATGGACATAACTTCGAAAAGCGGCTAATTTGTGTTGAATAGGATGACAAGAACTGGAGGGAATAGCAACATCTGTGTGTGTTGGTTTTCGATATATTTGGAATTGCAATTTACTGTCAACTCTTGTAAGCGTTAGATCCAAAAAGTTGATAGATTGGTTTGATTCTAATTCCAGTTTAAATTTAATTTTTGGGTGTATATTGTTAAGTTTCTTCACAAAGATATCAATTTGGCGGGAAGTACCAGTCCAACAAATGATTATATCATCAACGTATCTATAATAAAATAAAATTCTAGGTTCTTTTACTATGTGTTTGCACTCAAAGTCGTCCATAAAAAGTTCGGCCATAAGTGGACTTAAAGGTGACCCCATAGCTAATCCCTCTTTTTGAAAATAATACTCATCATTAAACCTAAAATAATTTTGCTTCATACAGACAGTAGTCAAATTTATAAGGTCATTTACTTCCCCAGGATGTAATCGTTGTTTCTCAAAATGATTCTCTAAGACGCGTAAGCAATTTTCGTAAGGAACGTTGGTAAATAGACTGTCGACATCAAGAGATAATAATTTGGCACCGGAAGGGATGTCAATATCTTTAACTTTGTTAATCAGATCTAGGCTATTCTTTAAACTATATTTAGGTTGAAAAGATGATTTGGTACACAACAAAATATTGAGATGTTTTGCTAGGTTGTACGCAGGGGCGCCAACATAAGAGACAACGGGTCGAATAGGAATGTTCACTTTGTGTGTTTTAGGTAAACCGTATAGACAGGGAGATCTAGGATTCATTGGTACTATATTATTGAGTGAATATGTAGGTATAAATGAAGTAGACTTAATTGCATTTTTGACATCTAAAGTGAAATGTTTAGTTGGGTCGGAATTCAACTGTTCAAATTCTTCACCTTGAATAATATCGTTAACTTTTTGATTGTAATCATTTTTGTCTAATATAACCACACTGTTGCCTTTATCTGATTTGGAAACCACTAGATTGTTTTGGCTTAATTTATTTTGTAAAGAATGAAACTGCCCAATCTCAGAGCTATGGTGATTACTAGAGGAGTAAGCTTTTTTAATTTGAACAGCTATTTGGTGTTTCACTGCAGTCTCAACTTTACCTTTAACACAAGAGATTTCAGAATCTACTAACAATGTTTCGAGAGTTTTCTGTGATAAATTAGGGGTCAAATTATATTTTAAACCTTTTTCTAAAAGAGAAAGTTCTGACGCTTGAAATTGTGTATTACTTAAGTTTTCAACACGTGGGTGAAACGTATGAGCCTGGCTCTGGTCAATTGAGGTAACATTGCTATTATTAGGTCGTGAATTACGTGATAATCTCTCCAACTTCCTAGATTGTGATATGTATTTTTCATGTGTAACTTTAGAAGCTAAATCCCTAGCTTTATTATCTAAAAAATCAAATTCAATATTATGTAAATTAAAACTAAGTTCCGAATATAGCACCTTTAGGTGAAGTTTGAGGTTGTCCCTAATAGAAAACCAACGTCTACTTTCTTCGTTTAACCAAATTTTTTTGGCTTTATCTAACGCGATATTACTAGCCCGAGTGTGTGACTTGGTACGTAAATTAATATAATTTGGAATGACACCTAACTGTTTACACTGCTGATTGAACCAGACATTTTGGGAAGCTAACCGATGGAGTTTAGTCAATTTTATATACAATTTCGCCTGCTCAGCTATACTTGCCGACTTAAGGTAATGAATAGATTCAGGCGTTACTTTGCGGAAATCCATATTTAATAATAACAAATACTTTTAAAAGTATCCTAAAAAACATTAAATAATATTTAAATAAAACACTTAAAAAAGCATAAAATTATATATCTAGTGACAATTCCGCCTAATTTTCCTGTTATCTACGTGACGTCATAAACATCACGCAGCCTAACCGGAAGAATACCCGACTAGTTTCGCTTCTAAACGAAGCATCTTCAGGAGGTCTTGACTTACCGAGCGCACGATCGAGACTAAACGGCCAGCGGCTAAACACGCCTTTATATAGGCCCGATCGTGACTCACTGTTCTTTGTTGTAGCTTACAATTGGTAAAGATATACGTGTTTATAGTGATAATTATATAACAATGTTATTGAATTGCTAACAGAATATTTTTAAATTATATATGGTATGTTTAGTGTTTACAAATATGAGAAATATTGAATAATATAGTAAACAATATTAGGAAACTAGTTTTAACTTAAAATTATGAAAGGGTCGCAGAGTGACGTCAACACTGGTTCGGCGGGTAGCTCGGTTCGGCCAGCAGGCGGCTTCCACGATGAAACAGTCACAGGACCTGCTTGTAGCTGCTCGGGACACGTGGGGATGACATGGTGGGTGGCGTGACTCGTAGCGTGACGTCATCACTGGTAGCTGGTTCGACGGGTGGCTTGGCTCGGCACGTTATGAAAAAATAATAAACAAATATTACAAATAATGTTTAAATTATTAGGTTTCAATTTGATTTAATCTGTACTTAATTAAATGCTTTACATTTTTCTTGTAATTATTCAATTTGACTCCTTTAATGGCTTATTTGATAATTGCGTAGTCCATTAGACATTGATTTGACTCGTTACGTAATACTTGGAGGGGAGAGCAAACATGGCCAGTTGTAGTGAGAATTCGAGTCAGTCTTCAAAAGATTCTCGAAGTGGCCGGACGTTACAGTACTTAATACGCAAAGTGCCGTGTATAATATACGACAGTAATATAGGTATACAGTGTTTGATAGTGAGTTTACCCTAATTGTGGAAGATAAGTGTGAAATATAGCAGTTGTGACATGGTAAGCCGGAACTTTATCACAAAATAGTTTGTGGCGGCAGATTATCACTAAAAATACGTAACAGTGGGGATGAAACCAATTGAGTCTGTTCATTCAGCAGCGCGAAGCCTACACTATGTTTCGATATTTCTAACTGTTCTAATACACATAACCTAAACCCCTTGTCACAACAGTGTAAGATTTCAAACGTATTACAATCGAGGAGTTGATGACCGCTTTCAATTAAATGTTTGGCAAAATGAGACTGTTCGGGATGGTCGTTTCTAAACGCGGATTTATGTTCTTTATATCGGATATCAAAATTACGGCCAGTTTGACCAATATAAACGCTGTTACATTCGTCACAGGTAAGTTTGTACACACCGGATTTTTTACCGTTTTCCAGTCGATCTTTACCGTTACATAAATGACGTAGATTTTGATTTGTACGAAAAGCCACATGGACGTTATTTTTCTTTAATATATTGGAAATTTTGTGAGATATTGGCCCCATATACGTTAAGCTGCCTACGTACTTGATATTTCTATCAGAAGGGCAAGAATAAAGAAGTGACCTAGCCCTATTACGTTGTTTGGTCTGAATTAATCGATCAACTAACTGTTTATTGTAGCCGTTGGAAATAGCAATTTGGTATATTATATTAAGCTCTTTATTATAGTTGTCTTGGGTCAGAGGAACCGATAACAATCTATGGACATAACTTCGAAAAGCGGCTAATTTGTGTTGAATAGGATGACAAGAACTGGAGGGAATAGCAACATCTGTGTGTGTTGGTTTTCGATATATTTGGAATTGCAATTTACTGTCAACTCTTGTAAGCGTTAGATCCAAAAAGTTGATAGATTGGTTTGATTCTAATTCCAGTTTAAATTTAATTTTTGGGTGTATATTGTTAAGTTTCTTCACAAAGATATCAATTTGGCGGGAAGTACCAGTCCAACAAATGATTATATCATCAACGTATCTATAATAAAATAAAATTCTAGGTTCTTTTACTATGTGTTTGCACTCAAAGTCGTCCATAAAAAGTTCGGCCATAAGTGGACTTAAAGGTGACCCCATAGCTAATCCCTCTTTTTGAAAATAATACTCATCATTAAACCTAAAATAATTTTGCTTCATACAGACAGTAGTCAAATTTATAAGGTCATTTACTTCCCCAGGATGTAATCGTTGTTTCTCAAAATGATTCTCTAAGACGCGTAAGCAATTTTCGTAAGGAACGTTGGTAAATAGACTGTCGACATCAAGAGATAATAATTTGGCACCGGAAGGGATGTCAATATCTTTAACTTTGTTAATCAGATCTAGGCTATTCTTTAAACTATATTTAGGTTGAAAAGATGATTTGGTACACAACAAAATATTGAGATGTTTTGCTAGGTTGTACGCAGGGGCGCCAACATAAGAGACAACGGGTCGAATAGGAATGTTCACTTTGTGTGTTTTAGGTAAACCGTATAGACAGGGAGATCTAGGAATCATTGGTACTATATTATTGAGTGAATATGTAGGTATAAATGAAGTAGACTTAATTGCATTTTTGACATCTAAAGTGAAATGTTTAGTTGGGTCGGAATTCAACTGTTCAAATTCTTCACCTTGAATAATATCGTTAACTTTTTGATTGTAATCATTTTTGTCTAATATAACCACACTGTTGCCTTTATCTGATTTGGAAACCACTAGATTGTTTTGGCTTAATTTATTTTGTAAAGAATGAAACTGCCCAATCTCAGAGCTATGGTGATTACTAGAGGAGTAAGCTTTTTTAATTTGAACAGCTATTTGGTGTTTCACTGCAGTCTCAACTTTACCTTTAACACAAGAGATTTCAGAATCTACTAACAATGTTTCGAGAGTTTTCTGTGATAAATTAGGGGTCAAATTATATTTTAAACCTTTTTCTAAAAGAGAAAGTTCTGACGCTTGAAATTGTGTATTACTTAAGTTTTCAACACGTGGGTGAAACGTATGAGCCTGGCTCTGGTCAATTGAGGTAACATTGCTATTATTAGGTCGTGAATTACGTGATAATCTCTCCAACTTCCTAGATTGTGATATGTATTTTTCATGTGTAACTTTAGAAGCTAAATCCCTAGCTTTATTATCTAAAAAATCAAATTCAATATTATGTAAATTAAAACTAAGTTCCGAATATAGCACCTTTAGGTGAAGTTTGAGGTTGTCCCTAATAGAAAACCAACGTCTACTTTCTTCGTTTAACCAAATTTTTTTGGCTTTATCTAACGCGATATTACTAGCCCGAGTGTGTGACTTGGTACGTAAATTAATATAATTTGGAATGACACCTAACTGTTTACACTGCTGATTGAACCAGACATTTTGGGAAGCTAACCGATGGAGTTTAGTCAATTTTATATACAATTTCGCCTGCTCAGCTATACTTGCCGACTTAAGGTAATGAATAGATTCAGGCGTTACTTTGCGGAAATCCATATTTAATAATAACAAATACTTTTAAAAAGTATCCTAAAAAACATTAAATAATATTTAAATAAAACACTTAAAAAAGCATAAAATTATATATCTAGTGACAATTCCGCCTAATTTTCCTGTTATCTACGTGACGTCATAAACATCACGCAGCCTAACCGGAAGAATACCCGACTAGTTTCGCTTCTAAACGAAGCATCTTCAGGAGGTCTTGACTTACCGAGCGCACGATCGAGACTAAACGGCCAGCGGCTAAACACGCCTTTATATAGGCCCGATCGTGACTCACTGTTCTTTGTTGTAGCTTACAATTGGTAAAGATATACGTGTTTATAGTGATAATTATATAACAATGTTATTGAATTGCTAACAGAATATTTTTAAATTATATATGGTATGTTTAGTGTTTACAAATATGAGAAATATTGAATAATATAGTAAACAATATTAGGAAACTAGTTTTAACTTAAAATTATGAAAGGGTCGCAGAGTGACGTCAACACTGGTTCGGCGGGTAGCTCGGTTCGGCCAGCAGGCGGCTTCCACGATGAAACAGTCACAGGACCTGCTTGTAGCTGCTCGGGACACGTGGGGATGACATGGTGGGTGGCGTGACTCGTAGCGTGACGTCATCACTGGTAGCTGGTTCGACGGGTGGCTTGGCTCGGCACGTTATGAAAAAATAATAAACAAATATTACAAATAATGTTTAAATTATTAGGTTTCAATTTGATTTAATCTGTACTTAATTAAATGCTTTACATTTTTCTTGTAATTATTCAATTTGACTCCTTTAATGGCTTATTTGATAATTGCGTAGTCCATTAGACAGCAATGAAAGCGGTCATCAACTCCTCGATTGTAATACGTTTGAAATCTTACACTGTTGTGACAAGGGGTTTAGGTTATGTGTATTAGAACAGTTAGAAATATCGAAACATAGTGTAGGCTTCGCGCTGCTGAATGAACAGACTCAATTGGTTTCATCCCCACTGTTACGTATTTTTAGTGATAATCTGCCGCCACAAACTATTTTGTGATAAAGTTCCGGCTTACCATGTCACAACTGCTATATTTCACACTTATCTTCCACAATTAGGGTAAACTCACTATCAAACACTGTATACCTATATTACTGTCGTATATTATACACGGCACTTTGCGTATTAAGTACTGTAACGTCCGGCCACTTCGAGAATCTTTTGAAGACTGACTCGAATTCTCACTACAACTGGCCATGTTTGCTCTCCCCTCCAAGTATTACGTAACGAGTCAAATCAATGTCTAATGGACTACGCAATTATCAAATAAGCCATTAAAGGAGTCAAATTGAATAATTACAAGAAAAATGTAAAGCATTTAATTAAGTACAGATTAAATCAAATTGAAACCTAATAATTTAAACATTATTTGTAATATTTGTTTATTATTTTTTCATAACGTGCCGAACCAAGCCACCCGTCGAACCAGCTACCAGTGATGACGTCACGCTACGAGTCACGCCACCCACCATGTCATCCCCACGTGTCCCGAGCAGCTACAAGCAGGTCCTGTGACTGTTTCATCGTGGAAGCCGCCTGCTGGCCGAACCGAGCTACCCGCCGAACCAGTGTTGACGTCACTCTGCGACCCTTTCATAATTTTAAGTTAAAACTAGTTTCCTAATATTGTTTACTATATTATTCAATATTTCTCATATTTGTAAACACTAAACATACCATATATAATTTAAAAATATTCTGTTAGCAATTCAATAACATTGTTATATAATTATCACTATAAACACGTATATCTTTACCAATTGTAAGCTACAACAAAGAACAGTGAGTCACGATCGGGCCTATATAAAGGCGTGTTTAGCCGCTGGCCGTTTAGTCTCGATCGTGCGCTCGGTAAGTCAAGACCTCCTGAAGATGCTTCGTTTAGAAGCGAAACTAGTCGGGTATTCTTCCGGTTAGGCTGCGTGATGTTTATGACGTCACGTAGATAACAGGAAAATTAGGCGGAATTGTCACTAGATATATAATTTTATGCTTTTTTAAGTGTTTTATTTAAATATTATTTAATGTTTTTTAGGATACTTTTAAAAGTATTTGTTATTATTAAATATGGATTTCCGCAAAGTAACGCCTGAATCTATTCATTACCTTAAGTCGGCAAGTATAGCTGAGCAGGCGAAATTGTATATAAAATTGACTAAACTCCATCGGTTAGCTTCCCAAAATGTCTGGTTCAATCAGCAGTGTAAACAGTTAGGTGTCATTCCAAATTATATTAATTTACGTACCAAGTCACACACTCGGGCTAGTAATATCGCGTTAGATAAAGCCAAAAAAAAATTTGGTTAAACGAAGAAAGTAGACGTTGGTTTTCTATTAGGGACAACCTCAAACTTCACCTAAAGGTGCTATATTCGGAACTTAGTTTTAATTTACATAATATTGAATTTGATTTTTTAGATAATAAAGCTAGGGATTTAGCTTCTAAAGTTACACATGAAAAATACATATCACAATCTAGGAAGTTGGAGAGATTATCACGTAATTCACGACCTAATAATAGCAATGTTACCTCAATTGACCAGAGCCAGGCTCATACGTTTCACCCACGTGTTGAAAACTTAAGTAATACACAATTTCAAGCGTCAGAACTTTCTCTTTTAGAAAAAGGTTTAAAATATAATTTGACCCCTAATTTATCACAGAAAACTCTCGAAACATTGTTAGTAGATTCTGAAATCTCTTGTGTTAAAGGTAAAGTTGAGACTGCAGTGAAACACCAAATAGCTGTTCAAATTAAAAAAGCTTACTCCTCTAGTAATCACCATAGCTCTGAGATTGGGCAGTTTCATTCTTTACAAAATAAATTAAGCCAAAACAATCTAGTGGTTTCCAAATCAGATAAAGGCAACAGTGTGGTTATATTAGACAAAAATGATTACAATCAAAAAGTTAACGATATTATTCAAGGTGAAGAATTTGAACAGTTGAATTCCGACCCAACTAAACATTTCACTTTAGATGTCAAAAATGCAATTAAGTCTACTTCATTTATACCTACATATTCACTCAATAATATAGTACCAATGAATCCTAGATCTCCCTGTCTATACGGTTTACCTAAAACACACAAAGTGAACATTCCTATTCGACCCGTTGTCTCTTATGTTGGCGCCCCTGCGTACAACCTAGCAAAACATCTCAATATTTTGTTGTGTACCAAATCATCTTTTCAACCTAAATATAGTTTAAAGAATAGCCTAGATCTGATTAACAAAGTTAAAGATATTGACATCCCTTCCGGTGCCAAATTATTATCTCTTGATGTCGACAGTCTATTTACCAACGTTCCTTACGAAAATTGCTTACGCGTCTTAGAGAATCATTTTGAGAAACAACGATTACATCCTGGGGAAGTAAATGACCTTATAAATTTGACTACTGTCTGTATGAAGCAAAATTATTTTAGGTTTAATGATGAGTATTATTTTCAAAAAGAGGGATTAGCTATGGGGTCACCTTTAAGTCCACTTATGGCCGAACTTTTTATGGACGACTTTGAGTGCAAACACATAGTAAAAGAACCTAGAATTTTATTTTATTATAGATACGTTGATGATATAATCATTTGTTGGACTGGTACTTCCCGCCAAATTGATATCTTTGTGAAGAAACTTAACAATATACACCCAAAAATTAAATTTAAACTGGAATTAGAATCAAACCAATCTATCAACTTTTTGGATCTAACGCTTACAAGAGTTGACAGTAAATTGCAATTCCAAATATATCGAAAACCAACACACACAGATGTTGCTATTCCCTCCAGTTCTTGTCATCCTATTCAACACAAATTAGCCGCTTTTCGAAGTTATGTCCATAGATTGTTATCGGTTCCTCTGACCCAAGACAACTATAATAAAGAGCTTAATATAATATACCAAATTGCTATTTCCAACGGCTACAATAAACAGTTAGTTGATCGATTAATTCAGACCAAACAACGTAATAGGGCTAGGTCACTTCTTTATTCTTGCCCTTCTGATAGAAATATCAAGTACGTAGGCAGCTTAACGTATATGGGGCCAATATCTCACAAAATTTCCAATATATTAAAGAAAAATAACGTCCATGTGGCTTTTCGTACAAATCAAAATCTACGTCATTTATGTAACGGTAAAGATCGACTGGAAAACGGTAAAAAATCCGGTGTGTACAAACTTACCTGTGACGAATGTAACAGCGTTTATATTGGTCAAACTGGCCGTAATTTTGATATCCGATATAAAGAACATAAATCCGCGTTTAGAAACGACCATCCCGAACAGTCTCATTTTGCCAAACATTTAATTGAAAGCGGTCATCAACTCCTCGATTGTAATACGTTTGAAATCTTACACTGTTGTGACAAGGGGTTTAGGTTATGTGTATTAGAACAGTTAGAAATATCGAAACATAGTGTAGGCTTCGCGCTGCTGAATGAACAGACTCAATTGGTTTCATCCCCACTGTTACGTATTTTTAGTGATAATCTGCCGCCACAAACTATTTTGTGATAAAGTTCCGGCTTACCATGTCACAACTGCTATATTTCACACTTATCTTCCACAATTAGGGTAAACTCACTATCAAACACTGTATACCTATATTACTGTCGTATATTATACACGGCACTTTGCGTATTAAGTACTGTAACGTCCGGCCACTTCGAGAATCTTTTGAAGACTGACTCGAATTCTCACTACAACTGGCCATGTTTGCTCTCCCCTCCAAGTATTACGTAACGAGTCAAATCAATGTCTAATGGACTACGCAATTATCAAATAAGCCATTAAAGGAGTCAAATTGAATAATTACAAGAAAAATGTAAAGCATTTAATTAAGTACAGATTAAATCAAATTGAAACCTAATAATTTAAACATTATTTGTAATATTTGTTTATTATTTTTTCATAACGTGCCGAGCCAAGCCACCCGTCGAACCAGCTACCAGTGATGACGTCACGCTACGAGTCACGCCACCCACCATGTCATCCCCACGTGTCCCGAGCAGCTACAAGCAGGTCCTGTGACTGTTTCATCGTGGAAGCCGCCTGCTGGCCGAACCGAGCTACCCGCCGAACCAGTGTTGACGTCACTCTGCGACCCTTTCATAATTTTAAGTTAAAACTAGTTTCCTAATATTGTTTACTATATTATTCAATATTTCTCATATTTGTAAACACTAAACATACCATATATAATTTAAAAATATTCTGTTAGCAATTCAATAACATTGTTATATAATTATCACTATAAACACGTATATCTTTACCAATTGTAAGCTACAACAAAGAACAGTGAGTCACGATCGGGCCTATATAAAGGCGTGTTTAGCCGCTGGCCGTTTAGTCTCGATCGTGCGCTCGGTAAGTCAAGACCTCCTGAAGATGCTTCGTTTAGAAGCGAAACTAGTCGGGTATTCTTCCGGTTAGGCTGCGTGATGTTTATGACGTCACGTAGATAACAGGAAAATTAGGCGGAATTGTCACTAGATATATAATTTTATGCTTTTTTAAGTGTTTTATTTAAATATTATTTAATGTTTTTTAGGATACTTTTAAAAGTATTTGTTATTATTAAATATGGATTTCCGCAAAGTAACGCCTGAATCTATTCATTGAATTAAAATTACTTGCTGAAAGTCACGTGAGAAATAGGTATCTAAAAGCCAACGATTGTCTTCCATATGTTTTTATTGTTGAGTAAAAAGTTGTATGAGCCACAAGAGATCACAATTTTCTACATCTCGTGCTTCAGAATCCCTCGATACGCTCAGGATTCTAACTTAGCGTTCTTCGCTTATTAAAAATTCAAATTAAGCACTCGCAGCAAAAATTCACTTTACCTGCACAAATAACTATTTCATTCCATCTATTCTAAAAACAATGATTATCAGGTACTATTATCAATAGATTTGTACCTACCTAATGTGCTGAGTAAGCCAGGCGCCTGCCGGTACAGATTTCGACCACAGAGTTTCTAATTGAGAATTGGTAGCCAGAGTCAGATAGCCATTCCAAGCTGAATTGTTTATACAAACGCTTGATTTTGATACCTCAAATAAGGAAAAATTTTTCGTCATTCAAAGGCACAAACAAACAAAGTAGGTACCTTACAACTTAGATAGGTAATTACCAGAATGAATGGCTTTGCCCGTTCCTGGTACCGTAATTTAGCATGAATTAATTGTCATAGTGTCCAATCCGCCGCTACGATAAACGACGAATAAATCAATTTCAATTATTTTAATGGCCAACGCTGTTATTGTAGAATAGTAATTTTTGGTATGGGCACGATAGATATACTTCTTCTTTAGATGGATCTTAAACGCTGCTTGGCGATTTCTGCCAGTGTAGTCATACTGAGATAGAAATATAATAATTCACAGCACTTGCTCGAGAATGTTCTGTTGTCATGTTGTAATGTTATCCAGAGCATGTCACGGCTATAGGCACGGATAGTCACATGTTGGGATCCAGCTCGTGGTCAAAATTTTTAGGATTTCAGATGCGCTGATTTATTATGACATTTAAATTTGGTGTGAAACGTGCCGTGGCAGCGGCTGGCGATGCGCCAGAAGAATTATAGCAAGATATAAAAACTTTGGTTTTAATTTTACATTAAAATGCTGTTTTAATTTTGGTGATCATTTACTACTTTTGGGTTATCAATGATTTATTTAGAGTAATTTTGTTTAAATAGGTTAGGAAGATGTTAATCTTTGGTTATAAATTTTGCATTAAAATGCGGGTTTAATTTGGTGATAATTTACTATTATATGTTACTATATCTAGTGGTATTGGTAGGGCAGTTGGATACACTACTTTATTTAATCTCATGACTACATATAGGTAGCTACATTAAATAAAATGCAATATAAAAACCAGTGCGTTGCACGCACAGCGCGCTCACCATAGATAATATGTATTTAAATTGAATTGAAACCTCCTTGGTCGGGACACATAGTACTTTAAAAATTAAAAAAAGACGTGTGGCACTCGGAGACTGCCGCGGTAAAGCTATTACATAGCATTTTTTTTATCAACTTATGCAATTATAAATCTCGACACGTTGGTTGTCAAAACCTTTTTTTCTGACAAAATTTAGTTCTTTTTACGCACTGTAGAGGCGCTGATCAAATATAGTATCACCGCTGTGCCGGTCGGAGTGGGGGGTGTTAGGTTATTTTCTTTACGGAGTTTCTGGATTCGGTCTCCACGCTCAAGGCCCGCTATAGAAGCTATGCAATAGCTTAAAAATTGTTTTAAAGCCAATGCTAAAAAAAAATTTAATTAAAGCATTATTCTCCTAACAAAACAATTTTTGTTAGGATAATAATGCATTAATTTTTTTTTTTTAATTTTCTTAAAGAAGTATGCACATAAAATATGCCAATAAAAGTCTGTATTTAATTTCATAATTAGAGATTATATAAAAATAGTTTTAAAATTTTACCTCATTTTAACTTTCGAGAAAATTTAAAGAATATGTTCCTCACCTATAACGCCTAGCGTAAACGTCTAGCAACTGTAAAATCATCAGAACAGCTTTTATGTGTGCGTTGGAATCCATTTCGCGGAAAGGTGTACAATTTATTGGTGACCCAACAAGCAGGAAGCAATTTGTGGAGGTATGAGGTCCGCAGTTTGCCGTAATGGGGTGAAATTATGGGGTTTAGAAAGTATTACTCACCTGAGGGTGAGTGTAAATCGTTGAAAAAGTTCAAAGTAATACCTATAAAAATCCTAAAACTGAAAGATTTATTTTAATGTTAACTGTTTTTTGGTCGCTATATCTAAATATACTGCCCCTGTCACTTAAAAATCACTTAAAGAATATCTTAAAACACGTCATAATTTAAAAACAAACAAGCCGTTAATGCTACAGCACAATAGACATATATACAGTAGTTCTACTCCGCGGTATCCTGGATTCAATGACAAATGACGATCAGAGCGCTAGGGAAATCACTATCGAAATTTTGAGTGTTGTTGTTTGTTATAAATAAATATATTTATATAATAATTGTTTTTTTATTAATAAATTTTGTTGTGAATAGGTAAACATATAACTATATATATCTATTTATTTGAGAGAACACAAGCGCGCGCATAATTGATTAAAAAAACGCCATTGTCTTTGGTAACATAGTAAGGCCACCAGTAAAGAGGTTATTGTATGATTATTTACCTTAAAACTCCTTGGGTTCTTTTTTCTATTAAAATGATGAAAAGATTACAACCTCTATAGTGTCAATCTGCTGTCAGCTTATTAAAACTAAACTGTAAGTAAACACCGCAGTAAAGCATGTGAACATCAGTCTAGTTGTATCTTTTTGTACCTCCTTGATGTAGGGAAGGCCGCACGGTTGATCACATGACTGAATTCAGGTAATTTCTTCGTAGTTAAACTACTGCTTAAGAAGCTCCATGTATCTATTGTGGCTATAGTGTGTATCAAAGAAATACACATGCTTACATCAAAATATTACCCTTTTGGAGTATTCGGAGAAACAGACATAAAATCAATATTTTCTCCCTAAAATATTTTTATTCTTTGATATGATAACTTTTTAATGAATGAGCTGAAGTATTGTTCTTAGTCTTATTACCTCCATGTATCTATACTATTTTTTGTTGGTGCTATACGGAGCGGCATATTTGCTTAAGCGAAAAAGCTCTTCAAATAAAGAAAAGAAAACTTTTAACATATTTTCCAGATGCCACGTATAATTTTTTCGTAAAACCTTCGATATTCAACTCTGTCTTGTAGAAAACTTTACCATTGCTACTCCTAATTTGCTAAAAGCTTATTTGTGATTGTATTCTTCTGTACTCGCTATATTTCCCAGACGACACTCAAGAGCTTTCAAATAAGCATCCTCTCGATACGTATTTTCTATCCACTCTTATGTAGATTTCAACTTCCTCCTTATTCTCTTTATTTCCTACGACACATTTACTTTAAATAGACATAAATCTCAGGAACGACACTGAATCCCATTTATTGATAGGAATCTCTTAGAACACCTGACATTGATTCATTTCCTTAACACTTTAACTTCGGAAGTATCTACCTACCTATTATCACATCACAGAGCACATAACTGAAAACTTATGCAAATATTATGAATTAACCGGTATATACTAACCGTTAGGGACCGTCCAATGATCACGTGAGGCTTGAAGGGGGTTTAGCAATAATCACTAAATATCATACGAGGGGAGGGGGGGGGGGGGGGTGTAGTAAGATATCACGTGTATTTAATTTTTCGTCAAACGCGTGGTTTCTAAACCGAAAAGCGGCGAGTAGTGTGATCTTCACTCGCCGTTGCCAGGCAGTAAGCCTGCCAGGTTGAAGTATTTAGAATAAGATTAGATTATACTCTATGTTTCAAGATAATATTCTAAAAATTTTAAGATTCTTTGTAGGTACTAAAAATACACGTGATTTTGGGTGGGGGGGGGGCTAGTCTTAAACCTAAAAAAAGTCTTAAACTACGTATCACCTAAAGGGAGGGGAGGAGTTAAAATGTGCTAAAAAACATCAGGTGATTAATGGCCAGCCCCTTAGGGATCGAATATAGTCGACCGGATTTCGAGTATATCAGAAGCTCTTCAGGGGCAAATGCGAAACAGCTATTAGCTAATCCTAACATGAGTGTTTTGCCGTACCGTAACTCATAATCTTGAAATATTTGTGACTGACGGAAAATCCATTAAATCTTATTATTTATGTTTGTCCATCTTCGTAGATTATAGTAGACATGAATCAACCATCAATCAGACTATGAAATGCAAATCACTTTGTTTGACTGAAGCAAGCAGACCGGGACGAAGGTAAATTCAATAGAGATAATTATCAAGTTAATGCAAGCTTAATTTAGCTACCACTGTGATGACGTGCAGGTATCTTAATTTACTTTACTGAATGGTTACTTCTGGGCAGTAAATAAATAATATCAACATATACTAGTAAGTGTAACGATGACAAAATCCCCCAATTAATGGACAGAGAAGAGATACACCCATACTCATCAGTTGACGGATACAGGACTGTAAAACTGTAGCACTGAAGACCAGTCTCCAAAGCCTTGAACATCGTCGCAAAATTGCCGGTATTTCAGTGTTCTACAAGATGCATTTCGGAGAGTGTGCAATGGAGTTGCAACTTATCTCCTGCATGTCCTTTCCACTACCGGACTGTAAGTCGTACGGAAACACGGCATCCGTATATGGTTGACGTTCCTCCTTTCACCATCCACATTTATAAAACGAACACCGAAGGATTGGAACACCCTCCTATCGTCTTTGTTTCCAAGAGCTACAATCTGGAAGTCTTCAAGTCTAGAGTGATTAGGAAGCTCCTAGGGAAGCATGTTCCACCGTCGACCTTACTTAGCTCACCCTCACGTGAGACTGTGGTCAAATGCTTGTCTATTTGAAAAAAAAAAGGAAACAATCAAAGCATGTATAGATGATGTGTTGCACTAACCTGTGTTGGACTCTTGACATAGTACTCTGTGTCATTAATGATGAGTCGGAAATCATTCTCCAGCAATGACTCCACGGTGTCACTGGCCGCGATTCTGACGCGTTCGTCCGCGGCCAGGGCTGCTGCTCTCTCCACTCCGCGGTCTTCGGCTTTCACCTAAAACAATCAGAATGTTTTAGGTTAACTCTGGAAACACAACTGAAAGCTGTACCTATGTAAAAGGCATGCACACGTATTCATACTGAACATAATTCTAGGTTAGCCTGAACAACATCTTCGACCACATCCTCACTTACCACCTGGTTAGATAGTGGTCAAAGGCTACCAGGTCTATCAGGTATAAATAAAAAAAAATCATAAAGTTATTTTCTCCTCACTAGCTCTGAAAAGTGAAGTTTATCATTCAAAATTTGAGGGAAAGAGTGCATATTATTTGCTGGCGTGGAAAAAGTTTTTAAATTCGAACCTTTGTCACAGTTACAGAAATAAAATGTATGTCAATATTTTTATATTAATTGTACTTTCAATCTTTAATGTAATTAAAACTGATTGAATCGAGTGAAGCGAGTCGGGCAAAAATTTAATACTAAGCGATTCCGCCATCCCCATTCTTTAACCGGACATCATCCAGGGATACTCAGAACCACCGCTATATGTTAGATATTCCATTTACCCGAACAAAGCGATTTGCTTAGTATACGAACCGCCAGGGAATGGAATACCCTGCCTGAGTCTGTGTTTCCGGTTAAGTACAATATGGGGGTATTCAAAACCCGACTGGACAGGTATCTTCTGGGTAAGCACGCTCCATCATCGACAGCATCATCACTTAACATCAGGTGAGATAGTGGCCAAGTGCTACCCAGTTCCGTATAAAAAAAAAACAAATAACGGGTTTCAAATGTGCGTGACGCAAAATAACTTTGCTGCCGAGCGAAACATGTACAACGTTTTTCAACTCACTGCAGCGATGAAAATGCTAGTTACAGCTTAAAGAATCATACCTACTTAATCGGAGTTAATTTACATTAAAAAGATATTGAAATCGTACTCGCGTCCTCCGATATCGCGTCGGATGCCTAAACCACCTCGGCCACCTGCGAAATTTTGTACTCCAATAGTATTACATCCGACGCGATATCGGAGGATGCGGGTTCGATTCCCGCCTTGGGCATAAAATTTTGTACTCCAATGATTTATAAAATATGATTTTCGCTTAGCGCGCGATAGTGCTTGTAAAGTTGTAATGATATTTAGAAAGATATTGAAAGTAAATATAATTTCGCGGAATTGTTTTAGAAGATCTAATTTTAAATTCTTGTGCACAGTAGCGGATAAAAAGCACTATGGCATGCCGACTTAAACCGACTGTAAAATTCTCTTATTAGTTGACTATCTTGTTTAACCGTTTCTTCTCGTTATTTTACTACTTCGTTAGGTCGACTTAATAGCGCTATTCCTCAAAATTCATCAATCGCGGCCGTTAACAGAAAGGTAGGTTCCTTTCGGTTAATAGCCACGATTGGTTGATAAAGGGGACAACAGTATCTACAGAAATTTTATGACGTTACGTTGCCTCTCTAACAGGGACACAGCTACTACACTGTGTTGTATTGTATTAAAAACCAATTAACCGAATACTTATGTAAGTATTCGGTTAATTGGATTTAATACTTATTATAAATATAATATACTAATTGTATTAAAACCAATTAACCGAATACTTATGTAAGTATTCGGTTAATTGGTTTTAATACAATACAACACAGTGTAGTAGCTGTGTCCCTGTTAGAGGCAACGTCAACTGTCTAGCTATCACCGTTCTTGAAATACAGCCTGGTGACAGACGGACGGTCTCAGTAATAGGGTGCCGTTTTTACCCTTTGGGTACGGAACCCTAAAAAATGAATAAAGTAATTGACACGAGTGAAATAGGTAGTTATACGCGGTTCATGAATCACGACACGGTAGTGTTCGGGCTGCGCCGAAACAATATGATAATATACATACCTATAGCAGTTTTTCAGTTATTGTTACTTTGAAGGTGGGATCGTTTTTGGATATATAGTAACTGACAGGTCAGTAGCTGACAGGTCAGTTACTATATATACGGGACCAATAAAATGTCGGCCAAGTGCGAGTGGAAAACTGTTTTATTGTAAAGGCAACAGGACCATTCAATATGAACAATAGACAAAATGAGAGAAAAAATGAGATTTTAAAATACGGGAAAAATCTTTCAGGCATCGTATCAATAAGAAATAAAAATTGATTTGGTACGATTAACTTACATACAAAACTTGATTAAGCGAAACTTTAGAGCTGTATTCATGATTTTTTTCTACCGAGAGAAATATAATGAAATCGTGTTTTCGGATCAGGCTTAATATGTATTTGTAATTTCTTCTAGAATATTATATATTTAATTCATATTTGCAAGGCGTACTCTTACTAAGAAACGTGTTCAAAATTTTATATTTGACAAATTACTTCACCTTAACGAGCTGTGCCAATATTCAATTTGACTCATATCTTTATCAATTGATGAGGAATTGACCCTCTTCAAAGAGTAGATGTACTTCTATTTTCACTATAATCACAAGGCCAGCTTTGTGACAACTACGCTGTGGCATGAATAAAAACTCATTTCGTGAGAAATTATTAGAAAATCGATGTCACATAAACACTTCTAAGTGCTAACTAAAAAGTTTAACGAATTCTCGGAAGGGTGAACGGGCAACTATCTATTAACTGCGCGATTTTCAATATCGATGGGAGAAAACACGATTTGCAAGGTTACCGTTTTTATTACTTCAATATCAATAACATCCCATTGGTAGTGAGTATCTTAGACTGGATGAAAAATCGGTCTGGGATCTCCGTACAAAAGTAGGTATTCTCCTACATTACTATTGCCAATAGAGCAATCATTTTTGTACATACAATCTAGGCTTGCTGTATACACGCCCCAATGATTTCCTTTTTAACTGAGTTTGAAAAAGGAGGAGGTTCTCAATTTGACTGTTTTATTTTGTTTGTTACCTCGTAACTTTTTACAGTTAGTACCGATTTTGATAATATATCAAAATCGGAAAAACATTGTTTAGAAGCTGGTGCTTATCTTGTGTTCCCAATTAAATTCGAGTGAGATCTGACGAGTACCTAGTGTTTGAGTTATACCTAATAATGCGTATTAATGGCTTCGACTGCATGGATGATGTTCTCATTTCTACTAGTTGATGTAAAAGGAACAAAAAACTGTATAAGATGGTTTTAGTGCATTTTTTGTTTCAGAATATTTTCTGTTTGAAATCGCTATTTTTGTTAAAATTTTTAAACGTCGACTATTCACCAATTTTTTCTCTTTCGATGGATTGGCAATCAATGCAATTTCATAGAAGGCGCTGCATACCACCTTCCAGTTTGCCCATAGGCGCCTCTTACGACACCCACGAGAAGAGATGGACGAGAGTAACGGTGACATTCTAAATCGGCACTTAACGGAAGAAGAAAAAAATTTTGATGAAAATGATGATTATAAGAACCATATTACCTATTATTTTAAGAAGAAACCTTTCCGAGGATGTCCTAATAAACTGTACAGCTAATGCCGTAAGATCTGTTATGCAAATTATATTAGTTACATCTGAGTATTCGAAAAATATTCAGTATTTATTTTAATTGCTGCTAGCCTTTGACTACTATTACTATCTCATATGCAGGTAACGTTGTTCAGGCTAACTTACTATTATTGCTCTTAACCTACTGGTGGAACACACCGTTGGGACCTAGCCAGACGAAGATGCTATAACGACTGCCATTGTAAGAGACGAGCCAGTATAAGCAAGGAAGCCCTCAGTAGTAAATGCTGCTAGCAGTCACCCATCCAATTAAAGATCGCAGCGGAAGTTGCTTTACCTAATTGATCAGATATGAAAGACACGGCTAGCTCAGTACGAGCGCTTCGAAAAACTCAAATGGCAGGCCGCATTTTGGAATCTCACCCATAAGTGGAAACTCACTTATGTGAGATTCCACTTTCATAAATCGTTAGTGGTATACTCAGACCGAATTTTTATTCGGTCTGAGGTGGTATATTCACAGTTCTTGGTGAGTATACGTCTTCGAAAATTAGAGTGGGTAACTCACCCAAATTATATTTTGAATATTGTTTTGCTTTATGGTGGCTATATGGCCCTTGTTTCTGCCTGATCCAAAATACGACGACCTGATTTGAAATACCTTGATAAAAATATACAAATACTTAAGGTAATAGTTTCACGACACGATTATGTATCGGATTAATAAACTACTGTTATACCTACTGTTTTCCCTCATGTTAATCGATGTTTGGTATAAACTCCCACGAGTCATTAGTCAGAGATGACGAAACTTCAGACAAGTTGTAAAGGGAGTTAACGATCGCGGAACTCCAACGGTGTTTGTCAAAATACGTGAGTCGTAGACATAGATTTACCTGAAACTTTCGTTAGCAAGTAAACTGAGCAACTTCGCCGTATAAGTTTCAAGAAAAGATTTCGACTAGATACAATAATTTCTTTTTTACATAAAAATAGAACTGACTTCAACACTCAAAAGTGTGAAATAGCTTGTTAAAGTCGGTACCATGATAGTTCAAAAGTACCTATATAACTATACTGTGCACATGGTACCGACTTCGACAAGTTATTTCACACTTTAGAGTGATGAAGTTTAGACGTAAGTACATAAAAATAAAAAAAACAGTCGAATTGAATACCTCTTCCTTTGATAAAGTCGGACAAAAATAGCAAACTTTTTATGATTCTCAAATCTAATAACATTTAGGTTGTACTCTATTACCTACCTCGAATAATGCCTTCACTCGTATTGAGCCCCTACTCTAATTCGTCGAAGTTTCGACCTTCGGGTCCGAAAGAAAGGTATCCGCAAAACACGTATTGGCTCACTTTTGTTTATCTTCGTTGGTAGCATAGACTAGCAAGCATTAGCCAGTGTAGATTCTGAATAAGATATTTTTTTAATTGGATTCGTATGGTTTGTACATTTACAAAATATGAAATTATAATTTATTCATATGTAAGTAGTCAAAGTCAAGTTCTAAATATGCTGAGAGAACAAAAATACTAATGAGGATATAAATACCTATGGAGAACAAAAAAATAACAAAAATTTTAAATACTAATCTAACTTCTAGAACAGTAGCGACACCTATCGCTGATCCCTAACTACATAGAACTGTCACTCTTACCATGTGAAAATGTTCTTTAATTTCTCTCAGTTAAGACTTAAAATTGATTGAGGCATAATAGCGTCCTCAGAGTAGTATATGAGATTCCCTAGAGGGCACGATTTGTGATGAATGATGCGATCCGACCATAGATTATATGAAACAACGAACTTCGTACCGCAAATTCGATTTTCGTTGTCTAAAGTGACACTCGTAGCACGAAAAACGGAACTTCGTTGAATTGTAGTAGCAGCCCTGGTTCGTCTTCCTTGTGAAGTTACGGTTCCGGTTGTTACCATGACTTAGTTACTTAGACGAGCCCGCTCGAATAAAGCGACTTGAATGTAACTACTGAACAGACGTCTGAAAGCCTTGTTAGAATTATCATTGTTACAAGTGTTCAATTCGTCTACGCGCCTGTGCTCGGGAAGTAATGTAAAGTCATCTAGATTCGCTCAGTAGCAGCATCGTGATCTCTGACAGACTATCTGACAGATTGGCCCGTTTCAAATTATTGGAGTACGTTATTTTTGTTCCAGACCAATGTGCTAATAATGCTCTGGGTTGTTAACCAACACAAATTAACTGGATGATAAAACTTGCGGTTACATGCAGCGGGTTTTACGATTATATTTCTAAGAAATTTATCTTCCAAATGAATTAGTCATGAGTTATTCGAAGATCAAACTGGCAACGCCGCATTGATACGGTTTTGGTATCTGACTTTATTTGTTGAACAATGTAATGTATGATATTCTTACTGTATTATATTATTCCAAAATGTTTATATTTTCTACTGTTTGATGACATATTGGCTCGGAAATAATTTAAACGTTTTAATTTAATGAATACTTTCACGCACGTGTGTGTAATTTTTATGATTTGTTGAAATTTGTTGATTTATTGTTGAAAGAAGAAATTGTCAATGGCCCTTGCTTTGTGATTTGGTAAAAGAACAAATAAGTTCTGGGTAGTATAACTGAAACTTACTCAACAGGCCCTAAGTCGGTAGGTCATAACTGCATGGTGTCATGCTCCGCGGATCAATCAACCAATTTAGTAAATCGGCAACATTCACGAATGGCACTGTGATTCCTGGCCGATCACATTGGTAGCACAGTAGGCCACAATCACTTGTTAAGTTTGGTTAGGCAGCTGTGCTTGATGGCTAACTCGTCATTGAAATTATGTGGCCATGCTCGTCAGTGAGGGACGAACTGATGACAGATCAAAAGCTCCAAAGCTCTCTGATATTATTGCAGTTTGAGTGAGGTACGGTGCGCAGCGCAAATCATAATTGCTATCAACGCAATAATAGTAGAACCATGGTCATCGGCAGACTGCGTTGGTAGGTCTCCGTCACTTTCTTAATACCTATTTTATATTTTAATCACTTGTCCGAGGAAATCGTTTGCAGCGTAAAGGTAGCAAAATTGTGATCAGTGGCAACTTTCGGTAGGTGACCAAAATCATTTATGTAATACTTACAGATACAATCTGTAAGATCTTACTTACTTGTTCTAGCAAATCGCCAACTGTTTGAGAAACGGGGCGTAGCGTGAATCGGCATCTTTCGCGGCGCGACGGTAGCGGTACTGTGATCACTGGGAGGCCCCGTCGATAGGTCACCGTCACCTCTGCAACAAGAGAAATTAAATAATTTAGTACAAATGTTGTAATATACGTGTATTCGCTTTCCAAATAAAATTTAATAAACTGATAAAACATGTGTTTCCTTATTGTCGGAAATGTGTAGGGTAAAATACCTAAGGAAGGGCACATCAGCTGCTAACTTTTACTTATGGTCGAAATCTTTGCCTATGGTCGAAACAAAAACTTGCTTTTATGCTTACCGTACCTGGTGGAAAGCATGGCGCGGGCTTATTGGGGGGCTCGCGTTGTATTTGTATTGGCAACAACGAATGTACAGTACACGTTTCAGAAACAAAGTTTTGTGTCCGACATTTTGATGAATGTTTCGAAAAACAGGTTGCAGCAGACGACGCCTTAAGGCTCTAAAAGTTTTGCACTCCTAGCATAGGAATCAGGACTGTTATGTAGGAGAAATAATCCGTTTATTTAGTTTTGTATCAAAATTATTTTCTCCTCTAATTTGTTTGAAAAAGTTTTTCTCTGCCCAAGACATTCTTTCCTCAAACGAAGCTCCTTGCTTCAGTGGTACGCTGAATTTCATGGTGGTAGGTAGGGTTTTCCTCCAGGATGAAATTTATAAATTCCGCCAAGGACGCTAACTAAGGAACAAGGGACTACTGTGAGGGGGCTTATTGAAGGATTCTGGCGAATCACCTATGAGGAAAATCTAGATCCATCCCCCACGAACTCACGTCAGTCATAATTACTGAAATTTAACCACGTATGATGGTTATGCTGTACAATCATCAGGTCATAAAAATATTTCTAACCAATATAAATAGAATGCACTATAGAAAGATAGTTTTAATTTGTATACCTTATATATAAAATTTCAATAAAATGTAACAAGAAATTCGCAAACTAATAAACATATACATAAAAATATACATAATTACATAAACAATATAATATAACGTTTGCGAGTCGGACTCGCGCACGTTAAAACCAAAAAAGGTTAAAATATTAAGTCTAATGTTGTATAGCTAATGGTACGGAACCCTTCGTGTGCGAATCCGACTAGCATTTAGCCGATTTTTTTTTATTATTTTCTGCAACTTCTCTTTAACGATAACGAAATTTCAAATGTAAACTCACACTTAAATATGACCAGTTTAACGAACCGGTACTGCTTTCGTCAACCGCGTCCATTTCAAATATATTAATTTGTCTAATTTTCGCGCTTTTTGGACAAACAAAAGCTCGTAGCTGCCACGCGCATCGCATATTGAGATTTTGTGTAATTCATATAATGTTTTATTCCTTGATACAAGCTCTTACTTGATTTGTATTGCCCCCTTCACAATATAAAATATCTCAATTTGAGTTTCACTATCTACTTGTTACCCTAAGATTTTTTTACCTGTAGATCAGTTGTTTGCCCTCTATATTTACTAGACGAATTCAGGGTAATCGCCTGAGTCACTACCAGTCTAGCACTTCCGAGCGTCCGGTGAATACATCGCCGCTAATCGTGTTTTTTCGGAATAATCTGTGGACAATACACCTTCCTTGTGTCTTTAGACTCTGCACCAATTATACAGGCACTGTGAGAGATAAGAAAACTGTTTCATTTCACGCGTAATTATTGCTTTTATTGTTGAAATAGAAAATAACGTTATTTTATTTTATCTTTGGAACTATTTTTATTAAATATCGTTTTTGAAATTCTTTTGAATAAATTGAATTTTTAAAATACAAAAATACAAACTGTTCAGTTCGCATGATATTCTAAATTTAAAATGTTTAACTCGTAACGGTCAAACACAAAAAGTTAGACACGAATAATGATTCAAACACAAACTGTTCCATACACAAATTGTTGCACATAATTCGACAATACGAATTACTCTTTATCTTTTCTGCATAAACAATCTATTCTCTACTATTCTATCAATATATATCTACCTACTATTTGATTGTACATCGAATATGGTGGAAAAATAACCTGAAAAGAACTAGGTACCTACTTATTATTGGTCACTAAGTAATCTTGCACTACATAAACCAAAGATAGATAACACTTTATTGAGACTCCATAGAAAAAACTTATAAAGATAACAATACAATATACGATTTAGTGTAACAATAGGCGGTCTTATCGCTAAGAGCGATCTCTTCCAGACGACCTATAACTGTAGGACAACATTTTACTAAAAATACACAGACGGTGGCGTTCATAATACAAACAAAATAATTACATAGAAAGCATCTAAAATATGTACATATTAACTTATTATTACATGTAAATTATAAATACATATTATAAAATTACTACTATTAAATTAATAAACATTTAACACAGTTTATTCATACTACATTAATAATACATATACCTACATAAATATATATATATATATACACATATAAAAAACCATTACCATAGTATAACTATAGAGAAGTAGTTTGACTTCATTGAGCGGTACCAAACGCGGCTTGTACGTGTGGGTGCCCGTACGCACACTATGTCAGATATCTAGCATGTACAGTGTGCGTCAATTTATTTAGAATATTATTTTTTATTTATAGCTGACAGACTAGCCTTTGACCACTTTCTCACCTGATAGTAAGTGATGATGTGGTCGAAGATGTTGTTTAGGCTAACCTTGAATTACTGGCTCTCAAGGAGAGCTGCCGGAACACACCGTTAGGTGCTTGAGGACAGATTATCTACTTAAGGCTGGTAGCTAGCCAGGCGAGCATACGCAAAATGCCCTACCACCATGCGTTATAACGACTGCCATCCTAAGACAACAACGGGGATCTATGGCTTAGCGTGCCTTCCAAAGGACGGAAGCGCTCAGTAGTAATGCCACTAGCGGTCACCCATCTAAATCATGTCCGCAGCGGACGTTGCTTAACATAGCCAATTGGATAAAAACGCCTAAGCAAACTACACTACTAGTGCTACAAAATATATAATTATTAATTATAATATGTATATGTGTAATAAGTATGTCTGTAGGTAGCTACTATGTGATTTTCTATAGTATGCCGATAAATATTACATAGGTACCTATATAACTTAGAGCTATGGACAACCTGCGTGTCCAGACAAGAGTGAGCATTTATACCTCCTACCAATCTCAAGTAAAACAACTTGTCTATGGCTATACTGTTATGGACTGTTGAAGCAGTGATGGCCCAGTGACATTGGCTATTTGGAATGCCGCGCAGCAGGGCCATGGTTCGTATGGTGGAAGAGCATTTTGCGAATGCCCACCCGGCTAGCGAAAATAAATCTGACGCCAAGCACCTAACGGTGTTCCAGCAGCATTCCTCGACAACCAGTGAAAATACAGGCACATGAGACTTAACAACTATGTCTCAAGATGTCGGGCGCAGTGCAATTCGTAACTTGTGCCGAAATGCAACTGTTATAAGCAGAGGTTAGTCTGCTTAACATCAGGAGGGCCTCGAGCTTGTTCCGTCACAATAACAAATATATATATATATACACTATGGCATTACTTGGGTAGGTACCACTAACTAGTGATATATGATTGTACTTGTACTAATTTCAAGCTACTCTTTAGCTTTGGAACTCTATACGGAATATTCTTCGTAATTAATTGAAAGTCTAATGGAATTCATGGGTACACCATGGCACAGACAGTGAGACACGGTAACCATAGTGGTAACGAAATTGTTTCATTACAAACGTGGTCGGACTCAGCCTGATTACTGACGCGCTCCACTTACCTTGGTACGGTTGTGCGCGAAATTCATATAAAATTAGAATTAAAATTAGTTAGACAAAATGAGAATTTAACACAAATGTTGTTTTAAATAGTCAGTTGATTTTGTATAAATAGAGTAGCTAAAATACGCCTAAATAACGGCGTCAATATAAAATTTTTAATGCACACTGTTTATTTTCTTTATTGGCGATAGGCTACCCTTTGAACACAATATCACAACGGAATACTTCGACAGGTGTTTGGCGACAGATTTTCTACTTCATGGTACTGGATTCGCAAAATACCCTACAGCCATAGAATAACGACTGTCATCTTAAGACAACAACTAGGACTGACGGCTTAATGTACCCTTCGAAGTACGAAGCACTCAGTAGTTAATGTCACTAGCGGTCACCCATCCAAGTACTGTCCTCCTGGCTTGCTACCATCCTGAACTAGAAAACCTGTCATCAATCACCTAGCGGTGAGTTCCAGCAGCTTTACATAAGATCCAGTCATTCTAAGTTAGCCTGCATATCTTCGACAACATCGTCACTCACAATCAGGTGAGATAGTGGGTCTAAGGCTACACGATCAGCTATAAAAAAAAGACCAGACTAAACTCAGTACATATAACGTACTTTTCAAACTGCACGTAAAAGTTATGACACTTTTACGATGCTGAGGAGAAAATATATTTCACTTTGAGATCATAATTTACAGTTATAGTTCTAGCTTTTCAACCTTCTAAAGTATTTTTTAGATAAAGACAAAAATAAATTTTACATAAAAAATTGAACGTAATGTGACAAGCAAGGCATGAGTTACTGAATAAATAGTAAGTGAATTTTAATAATTTCAAACAGTTCAGAGCTTAAAATCGGTCTGAAATCTGAATCATTTTGTTTGTCAACATGTCTAAGCTAATTAGTTGACTTTATTGGTAATAAGATTCAGTAATTTTTTATAATCAACATAATGCTTTTTATTTACCAATGCTTTCGAGTTGTCATCGCTCGATTCACGAGATCCTAAGTACTTATGAGTATCTTTATCTCATTATTCTCAAACGCTTAATTTAATTATTTACAGTTATTATTGTAATGTTTTTTAAATTCAAATAGGTCGCAACACAAAATCTCAGTGCCATTTCCGTTAAGTCGACCGAACTTTTCGACTTCATACCGTAAATCATCTTTATTTTAATAATAACAAACATTTAAAAAATAAGAAAATTCTTCCGTGATGTGACGTCACGTCAGCTTAGCAGGAAAGTTAAGCGGATTTGTTCCCTAAATATATTTTTCATATTTTTAAGTATATAATATAAATATATAATATAATATAAAACACCAAATAACTAAAATATTTATTTGGTTTTTCTTAAAATATTTTGTTGTCATTAAATATGGATTTTCGCAAAGTAACGCCTGCATCAATTCATTATCTTTATTTTTCGCAAAAGCGGCCGTCTGGCGTTTCGGAAAATTTAATTAACTAATATAATAATTTGCATTTCGCACGCGACAGTACAAAATACTTTGTTAAACTTTCAAGCAGATTAATAGTTTGATAGAAAGAGATGCACTACGATTGTATTTGTGGTACAAGTTATAAGCAATCACGGTACTAATATTTTATATATATATAACATACGGATAGCCTCAATAAATGAACTGCAAGAACACTTTAAGTTGAGAAGAAAATAGATCAATTTAAACATAAGCTTCTATTTCAATTCTTCTTCTATGTTGTCGTTTATCGTACGTACGAGAAAAAACAAAGGCAAATTTTATAAAACTTGAAAAAAGAAATATATATGTATTCTTTCTTTGTAAAATGTATAAGAACAGTCCGAGTAACATAATTTATATTATACTATAACAGTGGGATATTTATAAATTAAACCACTTTCACAAATATAATCGAAATTTTACAACATTAAAATATATTGGATTCGGTTTGATAAACTATAAATCCTCGCCAGTAAAACCCAGTTCATGTCAAGAATGTTACATAACTACCTCAAGGCTATTGAAATTAAAAAATACCAAAATATGAACAGAGAAGATGGTTGGCAAATAACTCCTGTTTGGGATCCAGTCACCAAATTAAATAAATCCTAAGGTCGACACAATACTGCTAGACCTCTGGACACTCTAGGCGAATATAGTGTTCGCATATAGACTACGATAAAATAAAATCTAAGGCGGTAGATACAAATAATTTCTGAACCGTTAAAAGACAACTCATCTTAGTCTGCCCGTGACCACAATCACTACACAATGAGGGTAGTCATGTCGCTCGTGACAAAAATAATTAGAAAATATTATGGAGATATTTCTATATTTCTTCACACCGCTACTAAAATAAATAATTACTGTTTGCTCGACAATTATTCGAAGATCTACGGACCTCTATCATGTAGCTACAATATTGTAAATGTAAACTAAATTCAATAACTAAAACAACACCTCTATCGAGACAACTTTATATTAAGTATTTCATGTAATTTTCAAGATATCAGCACTCTCCGAGTATCCAAAAAATCTCTTTCTACCGCGTGGATAAATGTGTGCTGATTCGAAGAGTTAAAAACAATAATCTAGGTAAGGTTTAAGCAACACAATTCGGAAGCCGAGGGTGACGTCCACAGCGCCACTTCCTTTACACGATATTCCAGGCTTTTGCAAAAACTGCCGCGTTATCATGACTATACAGAAAACGCCTGCTCTTATTACTTAAGCGTGTACACATTCAGTATGCGTATGCAGCATGCGGCGACGCCCGCGCACATGTCGGCAGACGTAATTGCCTGTCACTTTCCTAATGATCATCGCAATACGGCGTTTCTCTCCAATGTTTGATTTATGGATACTAACAGAATATAGTTATTGTTACAGAAGCTATTAAACGACAGCATAAACTCAACTGAAATTATTTTTAGACTGATTGTGCGTTTGGCAATCCACGCTTTTAGCTAACAGCGATGTATACAGCAAAAAGGAACGCTTCATTAGGGATTTTTCGCCTTATTAGGGATTTTTCTATGGGTAGAATTGTATTCTAGAATTATACAATACAATACAAAACACTTTATTGTACACCAATAGAAAAATACAAATAACTAGAAAAACTTAAAACTAAGGTACAAAGGGCGGACTTATCGTTTAAAGCGATCTCTTCCAGGCAACCGTTGGATGGAGATCGTTTAAGGAGTCAGAGAGGTTGGCGAACACAATAAATTTATTAAATAATATATCTACTTAAATAAATCATTATACTACTTTTATGACACATAATACCTATTAGAATAGGTATAGTATTTTAAAGTTTTTTTAGAGAATAGATGAAACAAACTATTGAGCTTATGTTTAAATATTTTATTTATTCATACAAAGTATATAATATAAGTCGCTAGTATATTGAACAAATTGAACTACAGTTGTTATGCGAAAGTATAGAATAGGACAACACTTACATTACTTTTTTTTATATAAAAAGCAATCATTAATAATTACATTATTATAACATATAATTTGAATATTTTTTTTTTATGTATTTATAATCTTCTAAATAATAAAAAAAATCTCGAATACGGGTTTAACTTTTTTCCAACAATATTATGGACTAGCATATAACAACACTGACATATCGTTTGAACTTTTGGCCTCTGTTATTGGGCAGAATGTAAGCTTGACGCCAATAATCTTTTTAATATGAGTGAAAATTATATAAATATGATATGAAAGTAAAGCGAAATAAAATATACTTTTTATAGGCATGGGTAATTGGCGCAGTCCAATTTGTCACTTATTGCATCTGGCAGAGGTGTATTCACTACTGAATGCCCTTTTTAGTCCGTGCTTATGAGGCGAACACCTATGCCGAAATCTCCTATCACTCTGGAGATTTCGGCATAGGTTCATCATTTCTCATGATTAAAGAACTAAGTATTCTTATCCATCATTTATTTCTTCTTCTAGCTCAGTATCCGAATGAATAAGAGCCACGTCATCGACTACTGTAAAGTTCTTCGCTATGAAACTTTACCTCTTGAAGTGGAGTGTTTACGTGCGCTTGTCAAGTAAGAACGCTATGAGTGTTTCTATTACATACGATTTTATTTTTTCACCCAATATTGGTAGGTGCCAATACTTATAAATTATTTTATGGCGGTTTACGATACATGACTATTCTACGAATCAAAAAATGAACTGAACTATGTGAAATCAGGAGTTCGTGGTCTTCTCGGCACTCTATTCTATAATATTTTAACAACTAATAATATTTTTTTCAAGAACATCAAAATGTTCTGCGCGCTACTGATTCGCGTCGGCGACACTTGTAAATATTAAACTTCATGCGACTGAGTTTTTTTTATGCCTTCGACCACTATCTCATCTGATGTTAAGTGATGTGGTCGAAGATGTTGATCAGGCTAACCTAGATTACGTGGCCTGGCTCGTAAGTATCCATACAATCGTCTTTCCCACTAGGAATCCTAGGCAGAAGTTTATACTCATATTTCGTCAGGTATGTTGTTAGGGTCCAACTTATACGGGACGAACCTATGATTACAGGCACATTTCAAGACTTCGGAAGTTAAGCCTTTGTCAGAAAACCCAACAGCTGCCCAGAACAGAACCTCAAGTTTTCAAAGCTTTGCTAAAAGCCACTCGACTATTTAGGCAATCAGTCTTATACTCATATGTTTTATGGTCTTATTCATAATCGTTCATAACTTCATAAAAGGTTTATGAAACGCCATTACGGTATGAAGTACGGTAAGAAGACCTCTTTTGTGCAGCAGATAACATCAAGTTTAATAAACCGATCATGAATAAGGGAGTTAGTTTCTAGCGATTCATTTTGGAAAGAAGTTCTACTACTGCCGCAGCTGTGGGACTCTCATTTTGTTGAAACAAGTTCGATTACTGTAGTACACCGCAGCTGTGGCACTCACGTTTTGCATGCAATGTTACGTTTTCATAACGCGTTACGATCAGATTATTGATGTGCTTAGTGAGTGAAAATTTTACAAATTGATTCGTATACGAGACATAAATCACTTATTGCGATTTGCGAAGAAATAATATTATACCATGCTAAAGATATGGATGGAATTGGCACACGCGATGACTTTAAGTGTATCATAAACAACAATATAAAATTGAGATCAATCTCTTGTTGAATATTTCAACGAGAAATTCAACTGATTAACTGCCAACTGAGAATGCGAAATAAAATAAATATATTTAAGCTTTGAACTAGAATAGTAAAAGAGAAAAAACAGACAATATATAATAAGATTTTTGAACGTTATACAAACTGTCAACTAGCATGAGAGACTTACATGCAAATCCTGAAAAAAAAAGCTTAAGCAAAATTAATCCGTTTTATTAATGAAAAAATATTTGTAAATATGTAACTTTATCAATAGATAAATGATAATTAAATATAGTAATAATTCATTGATTTACATATGGATTATATTATTGACATATTCAAGTATTATTAATTGTTGGCATTATTTCTATAAAACATAATTATTTCTGGCATGATCAAAAGTATTAAAAAGCATTATTTTATTTTGTATTGCTTAATAAATTGTGTTAAAAAAATAATAATAATTTGTATCAATAATTAATGCAAATAATAATTTGTGTATTTTTATCTGGATTCTATTGAACTTTGTTTTAATGGAATTATTAAGTTTACTCTGAATTTAACTAGCCCATTTTATAAGGTTAACAAAAAAAATATTCTATTCCAAGAATATTGTATAGAGAATAAGTAGTCTGAGCAGCATTTAGACCTTTAATATCACCAAACATGAGTTACAAAGGCGACGTCTAACTTTGTAACAGAGTGGCGAACTAGCTAAGGTGTTAAGTGCTAACGGTAATTTTACCTGTCTCGAAGAAAATACCGATGGTAGAAGACTTTCAGACTTGCAGAGAAGTTGCAGTTAAATTGAAAGACGAAAGCCGGGACTAATTTATAGCCTGTCGTGCTTTCTGGCAACTACTCGTAGGTACCTACCTACGTACCTACTATTGCAGCTACTACTGTTCATTCGGGGGTTACATAATTATACAGATATAGCTATATAAATGTTCTTGTTCAACAAGTAAGTACTCGATTTTAATCACTATTGGCATCTCGGCTTAGACCATAGCCCGAGCTCAAGATGAGACTGAAAAACATCGTTACGATCACATCACAGTGTGAACATAACGCATGTTCTCTTTTGTTTTTTTTCCTGATAAAAATGCATTTATGTATAAACACAGGCAGAGGAACTAGTGGTTATGCCGGGCTCAGGCTCAATATGGACCCCACTACTGACTAAAAACCCATGGTGTTTCGCCGTCATCGACTGGTGGCAGGGGGATGCGGTATCGCTCGCACTTTCATCTGTAACCCTCACCACCGTCGCTGCCCCGCCAAAATAGGCCTAACCCCTTGGGAAATCTCGTGGGATGCCTCGGAACACAAGGGGCCTCTCGTCAAAGACCACCTTAACGATGACAGCCCTTAAGAAGAGGTCAACACACGATGAATAGAGACTCTATTCTCCTATAATAATCCAATTATACTAATTCAAATAATTGTAATATAATATTTGAAATTGAAGTTATTTAGTTTCAATTAAAGGAAATTTTCATATTATATAATATTTAAAGTCAAATTAAAAAAAATATCTTGAACATATTTTGTTTTCTTATTAGGAACACTATAATATGTGGTATATCGAGGCCAAAATTACTGATAATTAGGTTATAATTCTTACTTATAAATCGTTTAAATTAAAAGAACTTTAGCAGTCTTCACCATGGGATGCTGGGATAGAATGTAACCCTCCCATTTCATCCCGCGGCTGTCGAGGCGACTAAGGGTAAAATACCGGAAGATGAGCAGCATTCCTTTTGAGGAACTGCTACGAGTATCTTACACTGTGATCACCAAGACGGAATTCAGCAGATGTGTCTAAAGTACCCACGTTTTTTCCGGATATGCTCTGGTCACGAGCAATGGAGGGCGAGCCTATTGCCATCTTTAGGGCACAGTTCCAAATTCCGAACTGCTACTCAGAATTTCTTTACCCGTATAACTTAATAGCAGTCCTCTAAGTCGATCGAACCTAGAATATTATAATTCCAAAGCGACCCTTTCACCACTCCACCAATGTAAATGTGGAATAGAGGATGAAAAATGTCTATAGACGCACAAAGTGGTTTGAATTCAATTTCCTGTCGCCTATTTTTATACGCAAACAATCAAAATGATAAATATATTTCCAATATCCCCTAAAAGTTTCCCTCGTGTTTTTGCCAACACCGTACGAAAATACGATAATACCGTTTTTAAACATTTTCCATACGTGTGCCTGCAAACTGTTTTATCATGTTTCAATAAACGTAACGTAGATATTTTTATTGTTCGCACAAAAAAAATTTTATGCTTGTAAAAGGTACAAAAAGATGAAATAGTTATTTTATTTAGCAAAAAGTGCCTGAAACATTGTACTAAAATTACTGTATCAGCCGGATCGTCCACTGCTGAACACATCCTTCCCCATTAAGAGTGGGTTCGCCATAATCACCACGCTAGGCAGTTGGGAATCTCAGTTCGTCTGAGGGCGCTGCTGTCCACTTTACGGTATTTTTCCTCTAGTCGCCCCTTACGACACCCACAGGTAGCACATTTAATGGTGACTTTTCTTCTAAAATTACTTATGCATTTCTATATTAAAATATTTGAAATCATGCCAGTCAATAGTGAATTATGTCCTTGTTTTTTTATGGTGGACTTCGATGTGTATTCCTCTACGGCAACACAACTCCACCGAGCTATAGACGAGGGAAGGCCCTCTATAACCCTGTTAAATTCTCGTTAAAGAGAAACAAACTAGACTTGTTTGGAGATATGCAAATTTATAATTAATTAACTACTTGCATGACACTCATTACATACTCTACAAACATTGAACAAAATATCGCGAATACATTTCAGATTTTGAAGGTTATAATCAGTACTAATCAGTACTAATATTATAAATGCGAAAGTAACTCTGTCTGTCTGTCTGTCTGTCTGTCTGTTACGCTTTCACGCCAAAACTAATGGACCGATTTGAATGAAATTTGGTATGGAGATAGTTTGAGACCCGGGAAAAAACATAGGATAGTTTTTATCCGACTGCGCAAAAAGAGTGTCATGTTTTCGCGCGATAACCGACATACGCGCGGGCGGAGCCGCGCCCGGAAAGCTAGTAATATATAAAATATCGTGGCCCGCCCCAGCTTCGCACAGGTAATTGCGACTATAAATTGAGATGTAAGCTATCCTATCTTTCAATTTGGATCAAATTGCACACGGTGGGCAAATTTAAAATTGGTTCAGTAGTTTAGGAGTCCATCGCGGACAAACAACGTGACACGTAATTTTTTTTTTTTATATTTAAAGATATTAGACATACTATTTAAACATTTGGATTGAATACTCATCTTTGTAAGGGGATAAAGTTTGAACGATATGAATGAAATTTCGTTCTAACGTCGATAGGTTTTCGAATAAAACATGACAATTTTCTACCGACTTAGAGAAGTTAGTTTATGCCGAACAGTCTCACATAATACCTACAGTTCAGTTTGTGTAATATATTCTTAAATCGTCCTTGTGTTGTTAGAGAAAACGTATAGACTGATGACTTTTTATTCCAGCTAGTAGTTACCGAAGGGCAAGGAAAAACAGATTTCATACGTGCGAACCAATATCCAGACGTACTCGTAAGTATATATACATAATAGTTAAAGTGAGAACTTCGTTACCAAGTGTTATTTTTTTTGTTAAAGTAAGGAGACTTTTTATAGAAGTATGACGTTTCTGCCGTGTCAATAACCATGTGTGATAATTTGGCGTCAGATATTTGGAAAGGTTTTTTTTCGTACCTATCACATATTACGACAAAGTGCCAAACTTGTGTGATAATTTAGCGTTAGATATTCGTATAGGTTACGTTTCGAAGCTACCAAATGACAAGGTAAAAAAAGCTAGAAATAGCTAGAAATAATTAATTTATAAGTATCTCTCTTAAGAAGAATAATGATACATATTATATACGCCTTTAATCCTCACATGTTTATGCTTACCTACTATACGAGATTTGTAAATGTATAAATAAATCAAAAATATATATATTTTGGGTTTAACAAACACAAATTAACAAACACAGATTTTAAGACATTTCTGATTTTCATTGCTAAGATTTACGAGGTCATAAAAGAGGTAAGCTACTCAGATCAATACAAAACAAAATTAATAATTAATAAAGTGATAGATACATGCGTATTGTTTTTCAGATCCTCATTTCAATCGCCACGTTTCAGCAAGCTTGAAAATCCCAAAGTAAAATAAGTTGAATTCTCATTCAGAAATTCGCAACCGACAAATCGTAGGTTATTATTTATTGGCAATTTCGACAGAATTGCATTGACTTTTCGATGGAAATTGTTGAGATTGTTTGTCGCCAGACGGCGCGAGAAAATGGTCGAATATGAATGTGAGTACTAGAATCAGCTTTTGCTTAGTTTGATAAATAATAATACAAAACAGAAACGGACTTAAACACTAAATTATAATTTGTTGAGGTCGGTGACAATGTTATTTATATCTTGCGACCTTAACAACACGTTAATACTACATACTCTATTCTGTAAATAATCAGTAATATTCTACTCCTACCCCGAGTCAAGTTTCAGACACTCTTGGAAAGAAACCCAAGGAAATTTCAGAAAAAAATCCATTTTTATTTAGCACCAATATTTCTGAAAAAAAAGCACTTAAATCAAATATTTTTTCGCAAGGGGCATTATACGAATTCTCTCTAGGTTATCTACTACCCTCATGTAGAAAATCTGTTGCCAAGCATTTAAGCGTTCCGGCAGCTGTCCTTGCGAGCCAGCGATTCTAGGTTACCGTGAACAACAACTTCGTCCACATCATCACTTATCTTCAGATGAGTGGTAAAAGGCTAGCCTATCAGCAATAAGAAGTAAGGTTTTCAGACCATTTCCAAAATTAAAACAAGCCACACCCAAAACTATTCAACATCCACAACGCAAAATAATCACCCATTCAAAATCTACCACCGCAAAGCAGCAGCCATTGGTGCACGCTTTCAACTGAATTACATTGCCTTTTGTATTTGCAATTCAGAATAGTGATACAATTACGTAAATGGAATCAGTTAAGATAGCAAAATCGGTAAAATGGTTGCAAAATCACATAAATGGGTGCAAAATCACCAAATTTTTTGAAGTTAATGGGTAATAGCTATTTGAGCTTATATAATCAAAAAATCAAATCAAATGATTTATTGCAAGAAATACATGTATTAAAGATGTTATAATTATTTTCATAAATACAGGTTCTATGTATATTCTGCCTCAATAAGGCGTGCAATGTTCATATTGTTACAAATTTCATTAAAATAATAACATGATTTTATATCTAAATACACCAAATTAATTGTCAAAATAATTCTCAAAATATATATAGCTTATTAATTATTATCATTTGTCAATAACTTAAACATAAATATGTCATGTTAAATAATAATATATGAGATTGAATTACTTAATAAATAATAATAAAAAATAAAACAAAATGAATACATAATTAAAAAGAAAATATTGTTTTCAAAATGTCATGTTCTTGTCATTGAAGAATTCTTTACATGTGTAGTAGCATTTATTTATTAAAAAAGTTTTCAATTTTCTTTGAAAGACTCTAACCGGTAATTCTCTCAAAGATTTTGGTAACTTATTATATACAGTGACAGACATACGAAAGATACTTTTGCATTTAGACATACGAACAACTTCGTTCTAGAGCTTTGAACCCACATCTTATGGTTGTCACGTCTTTGTCTAATCACTATGTTTGATTGCCTATAGAATATATCTAGATTATTTTTAACAAACATAGAAGTTTCAAAAATGTATAATGATGGAATTGTTAATAAGTTATACTTTTTGAAAAAAGGTGCACATGTGTCAGTCATTTTAAGCCGAAACACAGCTCTTATAGCTCGTTTTTGACATTTAAATATTTTAGTAGAAATAATTGTAGAATACATTATATATATACTTTTCGAATACCTTAGATAAGATAGGAATAAGGGAGATTGGTCTGTAATTTTCAATTTGCTCTTTACTTTGTTTCTTGTGTATAGGTTTAATTATCGAAACTTTTAGTCTATCTGGAAATATTCCAGAACATATACACAAGTTTATTATAAAACTGAGAGGCTCACATACCATATTCGCTACTGATTCTAATATTTTGGTAGAGAAATCATCGTAGCCTACACTGTTTGTGTTATTTAATGACGTAATAATATGTTTTATGTCATGTGGTAGAGATGGCTGAATAAATATAGAGCTTAATACCAATCTTTCAGGCATTGCGGAAACTAGTGTGCAAAAACACACACATACACGTTAAAATAATAGTATCAGCACAGTAGTAAGTAGGATCCCATTGTGTAGGCTGGTGGGTGCTGGTAATATAATGATTGGTGCGTCGCATGCAGTACTATTATTTATTTTGCGACAGTAAGGAAGTGACCCTTGCTCGTAAAGTGAACTTTATCATATCGTTCTTAGGGCCATAAACTGAACTATAACAACCTCGTGCAGAATAATATTATACACTAGTGTTCAGACTTATCCCGGGCAATTAGCACGGGCGGCTTTGTTAAATTAAATGAAAGCGAAACACAAAGGACTGGCCGAAACATCTTCAACACTCCACCCAACGATCCCCTTGTCGTAACTGCCCGGTGCTCAAAGATAATGCTGCAGGAGAAAATCCTCGAAATGGCCAAAACCATTTCGGGGTCTCTTGATCCATCAGCAGCACGCGAGCTTTGGACTATGCCAAACATAAAATGGATTAATGGAGTTCCAGGATGCGGCAAAACAACTTGGATAGTTGACAACTTCGATGCTGATAAGGACATCATAGTCACCACGACAACCGAAGCAGCCAAAGATCTACGAGACAGGGTAGCGCAACGCATAGGCGATGGAGTCAAATCCAAAGTGCGGACCCTGGCCTCCGTATTAGCCAATGGGTTCATGGGACGCAGTGAACAACGTCTTCTCATAGACGAGGCTCACATGAACCACTTCGGGGCCATCATAATGGCAGCGCGGTTGCTGGAGGCTGAGGATGTCGTCATCATCGGAGATGTTAACCAACTACCCTATATCGATAGAGAAAACCTCTTTGATACAGGATACGGTAATCCAAATATGTTGGCTTCCATCAACCAACAGTTGTTCTGCACGCACAGAAATCCCATGGATGTGGCATACGCTCTTAGCGAAGTGTACCCGGGCATATATTCATCGCGATCCCAAATTCATTCCTTGACGCTAGAACGTTACACAGGTGCAAACATTCCAACAGACCTCCAGAATACCCTATTTCTTGTGCTGACACAGGAGGTAAAAGCTTCACTTGTCGGCAGGGGATATGGGTCTGGTACAGGGTCCTGCACCTTGACAGTACACGAAGCGCAGGGTTTGACTTACGAGACGGTGATCATAGTACAGATGAGAGAAACAGTCACCAAGCTCCAGTAGTAGCAGTGTCACGACACTCAAAGCACTGCACTTATTACACGGACGACAGCTCGGACGCCATTGGCAGATTCATGAAGCGGGCAACGGAGGCAAATGGAAAAGCAATAAGCGAGTACAACCTAAAAATGGACATAAAAAACCGGGACGAAGGGGTTGTAGAGGCTCACATACAAACATCAAGGGCAACGCCGGAACCAGTGGCCGGCCCTTCAACCTAGGATGTAGACTGTAGAAGTACTGTAAATATAAATTTAATGTAAATTTCGGCTGCTAACAAACTAGATATAAGAAAAATATATATAACAAAACATGTACAATATAAAACAAAAAAAAAATAAAGGACTCACCCTAGTGTTAGGATTATTACATACTAACACCCTTCCCTTCAGGAAGACGATGTATTGGAGACGGAAGACGACAAATCAGTACTAATATTATAAATGCGAAAGTAACTGTCTGTCTGTCTGTTACGCTTTCACGCCAAAACTACTGGACCGATTTGAATGAAATTTGGTATGGAGATAGTTTGACACCCGGGAAAAAACATAGGATAGTTTTTATCCGACTGCGCAAAAAGAGGTTAATGTTTTCGCGCGGTAACCGACATACGCGCGGGCGGAGCCGCGCCCGGATAGCTAGTAACTTATAAATTGTAATTAATTGATTTTAAAGGAAAATCTAAAAAGAATACGGACCCAGAGTCTGTAGTGCAAAAGGTTGAATAAATAAAATAAAAAAAATAAAAAATTAAATTATCCCTACAAAGTTAAGTTAATACCTAACTGCAAATTATATGCGAGTAAACAGAGCATTTTCAATTTAACCGGGTAATTTAACCCTACAAAGTTAAGTAAGTACCTAACTGCAAATTATAGGCGAGTAAAAAGAACATTTTCAATTTAACAGGGTAATACAGATTTGTAACAACAAAGAGGTTTAAGGCTAAGAATATGTGATGAACCAAAATACATTTGTCGCGCGCAAAAAAAAAACTTGCGCGCTATTTTCCATAATCTTCGTATGTTGTTTGTATCACATTTGTGCAATATATATATTTTTTTCTCGCCAGGGTGAAAAAGTGCGTATGAAACTCTCAGTGAGCAACTTGCTCATTATATACTCGGCTGATTTACGCCCTCGCGCCTACGGCTCGGGCTGCAACCTACGACCTCGTGTATGATGACCAACCTAGCTGACTTGTATCATAAATATCATAATATACTATTGAGCGTTATGCGGCGTTTAAGAGAGAATATTCAACAAAAAAAAGCAAAATTTGAGGAAAATATTCTTAAATTTTTCACCTAGATAATGCGCCTTCGCAGAAAGCCATCATTCAAGCCATTGTTAACGATTTTTTGATCAAAAACTCAACAAATACCATCGAGCAAACACCTTATTCACCAAATACGGCTCCAGCCGACTTGTTATTTTTTCAAACTCAAATAACCACTTCGTGGCACTACTCGTTTTCATTCGGTAGAAAACATAAAGGAGAATTCGGGGTGTGCATTGAACTCAATTCTGAAAAAAGCGTTCAAAAATGTTTTGATGATTGGAATATTCGTTGGCGTAAGTGTATCGTTTCTGGAGGTGATATAATAAATTTGGATGAATAACTAACATTATGTGTATGATCTTTTCCTTGACAGAGTAGTAAATCTTAAAAAACTTTTTAAATACATATACAAGGTTATTGAATGCTAACAACATTTTAGGGTAGACTGCTGCTAGTTCTAAGAAACATTTTGAGATATATTTCTTTGTTTTGAAAAAAATATATTTTTATTTTTTAATTAAAAAAAAATTTTTTTTTTTTTTTTTGGGGTTAATGCCTACTCTTATCCAAGAGCGCCCACCATAGCAATATTGGACCGCGCCGTGCTCCCTTTGAATAGAGTTTTGAATATTTACATCGAGCAAAGTAATAAAATATATTAAATAATACATTACAGGCACAAGTGCCTTTTAAATTTAGGTGTTCCTCGCAAGTATTCAGTCAAAAAACTATAAAAAAATACAAAAAAAAATAATTAAAAATATATTTAAAAAGAAAAAAAATCTAAACAAAATAAAAATCAACTCAAAATGTTTGTTTGGACAAGCAGACGTCAACACTAAGAGGATGTTAGCATTTTACCAATAACCCTGTATATTTTATCACACACATACTTTTTATAAGTCTAAATAAAAAAAAACAATAACCAATCACCAAATCATAATTATATTATAGACAGCTTCTTAACCCTGCTCACGATGCCAACTTTCAAAAGCTCAAGAACTTTTTCTGGATGCCGGTTAATTTATGGATGTTCCAACACAAAAGTTGTCAGGTCAGTACACTCAACATCGGGGTTTATCCCGGATTTGGTCCATCCGGGAATGGGTTCTTGTCCACAGATACCGTCGTCAATGTCTCCGTGTTAGAAACATTGTTAGTATCAATGATATTATATTTCAGGATGAATTTAAAGTAACACAAAATCTCAATGTTTCGTATGTTTATTTCTATATGTCTGCGGAGGAAAATAAAATACTTTGTGTTTTAATCATACTTTGTTACTTCTTAATACATTTCGAAAAACATAAGCACAGTATATCTAGTAGTACGTAAAAAGCGAAAAACACTGCAAATTATTTGTTTTCGTTTAGCGTTTTATCGTTCCTATTTATATTTTTTTTTTGGAATCGTTTTTTAAATTCCTTCATTTTGATATCACACTCGATGCGTATGGCAGAAAAAAAAATACCACAATATGGCGTCAAAATGCCACCGGTATTTAGGGTTCCGTACCCAAAGGGTAAAAACGGAACCCTATTACTGAGACTTCGCTGTCCGTCCGTCCGTCTGTCACCAGGCTGTATCTCATGAACGGTGATAACTAGACAGTTGAAATTTTCACAGATGATGTATTTCTGTTGCCGCTATTACAACAAATACAAAAATGGCCAAGTGCGAGTCGGACTCGCGCACGTTAAAAAAAAAAAGGTTAAAATATTAAGTCTAATGTTGTATAGCTAATGGTACGGAACCCTTCGTGCGCGAGTCCGACTCGCGCATAGCCGATTTTTTATCATTATTTTTATGTACCTAACTAGTGTTACTAGCGATGGCAAGACGAATTGTACCTCATACATTAATATCGATTAAGCCGTTTAGTAGTTATGGTGGAATAATATATCTGTAATATATATCTCAATTGTCATATAAATAATGATTACTGAGGATTGGTCTCGAAAAGGCTCGACTGATTTGTTATTTTTTTGTTTAGATCGCCTCAAAGTATTAGGGTGATTTAGGAAAAAAAATACACCAGGAAAAACACAAAGGGATAGCCAAAAAATTGATCGTGGGGAATCTATTGTCTCAGAGCATGACGCTGGCGGTGTACTGATCCCGCGACTACAAATGACTTTACAAAAGTACAAGCAGAGAACATCTAAGTACATATTATATTACTAGATATAGATTAATCGTCAAGTTTTTGAAGGATCGTGTCGTGGTATAACTATATTACATTTATACCGTGAACGTTTTTTTGCTTCAATATTCATACATAAACATAATCGAAGGAAAATAAAATAAGCATCTACCGAAAGAATAAAGAAATAAATCAACACAAATAAATGAATATGCCCCAAACCAAAACCTGTATTCAGCGTAATGGCTGTATTCAGATACTACTACGGGTGAAAGTCGTATGAACAGGCACCAAAAGCTACTGTCGTTTAAATAGTATTTAAAGCGCATCCTGTCGATTGTACCCTAATATTCAGTTAGGTTAGATTGAAGAAGGAAAGCACGGGTTGACTTGCGGAATGCACGAGTGAAATACTTCTATGAGGTAGGTAGATAGATGGATGTCGAATTGAAAAGGGGCGATTCGAAATAGTACATATGACTTTTCGTAAATGTAGTATGTGATTGGGTGTCTTCGTGCATCACTCACATAAAATTTAAAAAATATGCTGCCGATTTCCAACTCTGAAAAGTATGAATTAACTTGTTGAAGTCGGTACCATGGTGATTCAAAACACCAACCTCATATTAGCTTGTTCCGACTTCTCCAAGTTATTTCATAGTTATCACTATGTTAGGAAGTCGGTTCTGTTTCTTTTAAAATAAAATATTTTGGTCTTTTTGTGATAAAAGCTATTTACAAGATCATTCTCTCTCTCATGTGAAATTTTCTCGTGTTCATTGTCAACAACAGCCGTATAATACGATTAAATCATCCAGGTAGGCCAATAAATTTTTCAGTAAATTTACTAACTAACTTATAAACTACTCAGCCGATTTGGATAAAATTTACCTATATGAGACCAGCTCGGAAGTATACCTTTTCCAATAAAAAAGAACTATTAAAATCGGACTACTCTGTAGCAAGTTATGAGTGGTCAAGTGGTCATACATAAAAAATATATATGCGTCGAATTGATAACCTCCTTCTTTTTTGAATTCGGTTAAAAAATATGGGAACATTATCAACAAAAATCAGCTAAACAGATAATCGCCAAACCTGTATTTCTTATCGCCCCCATGTGTCGTTAGGCGTGTTTAGATCTTTCAGTTACCTACATATATTAACTTCATCATTTTGTATATAACCCTTTCCCTCCAGGGCGGTGTATGTTGAACTGTGGAAACTGTTGTACGTTCCAGCTAATTAGTACAGCTACAGATTTCGCATACATAAAATCGAAGTTTTAGTAATCTTGAAAGTTCTAAAAGGACGCGACAATATATGGTAAAGTCTGATCTGCGTTTCAACCTTACCAATTGGAATTCTAATAATTGAAGTGTGCGTTTTTGGAACGTAACGCCAATAATCTTGGGCAAGGCAATAGTCACGGAAAAGGGGATAAAACCCAACGATCCAGGTACGTAACGTGCCAACGCAGCCCAAATGCCGAGACGTGAGATAATGCAAACTATCCGATTGTTAAACCTGTATGAAGCCTAAAAATTTCAGTTCCATTTCGAATAAAATGCATACCTTTTAAAACGGCAATATGAGATAGGTATAAATTGTACCCTAATCTATATTGCAATTGAAAATTGAAGCGCTCGTAGCGAAGTTTGCTTAACTTAACTAACTGCACGTTAACTTAACGTGCCCTACGAAGCACGGAAGCCTTAACGTCGTTAAGCCGTCAGTCCCGGTTGTTGTCTTAAGATGGCAGTGGTTATGGCATGGTGGTGGGGCATTTTGCGAATGCCCGTCTGGCTAACCACCCTCAAGTAGAAAATCTGTCGCCAAGCACCCAACGGTGTGTTCCGGCAGCTGTCCTTGAGAGCCAGTAATTCTAGGTTAGTCTGAACTACATCTTCGACCACATTATCACCTACCATCAGGTGAGATAGTGGTCAAAGGCTAACCTATCAGGCATAAAAAAGTGTTTATGTTATTGTGACGGAACAAACTCGAGGCCTACCTGATGTTAAAGCGAACTAACCTCTGCCTATAACAGATGCATTTCGTCACAAGTCACGAATTGTACTACGCCTTAAGGCATAGTTGTTAAGTCTCATATGCCTGTAATTTCACTGGCTCTCAAGTACTGCTGCCGTCCTTGGATGTGATTGTCCTTGATTGTCCTCTCAAGGACGGCAGCAGTCCGTGAGAGCCAGTTGCTTGAGCTCCCAGCGGGTCTTGAACCTCAGAATATCGTTCTGTCGCATTAACAATTATGCTATGGAAGAGAGCGAAGTACAGTCGAATTTTTCTCTATGTCTATTTACATTTTGATTTGAGGCTAGACGTGCCTGTACAGAATGACATTATTTTAAAAAGTTGTTGAAGACGTTATACAGATGGAAGTGGAATACCGGCGCTATAATAGTTGAAAAAATGTGAGCAATGAAGCATCAGGAGGCATCTTGCGGCAAGCTTGAACGAAGGGAATGTCTCGATTACCGCGAGCAGAAACGTGCTAGGGGATGGAATATTTTCCACAGTGAAAACATAGCTATGGCTAGGGGTGTCTTGCATTTTGATGACCCACATTTTACCTTCTTTTCATTTCCAAGATGCCAAACGGTGTGTGTTTGGACTTTTTATTTTCACCTTAAGACGAAGTAGCGTTTGAAAAATGTCAGACTGAAGGCGAAGGACGCGAAGACTTCGTTTAGCATTCGAGTGAGCGAAACAGTGAGCGAAACATCTACGCAATATTTAAATAGAGTAAGTGAATATTTTGATATAAATTCATATAAAAGTGAGCTTTTTCAAAACGGAAACATCTTTCTGGTATTCGTACGTCGTGTGGTTGTTACATAATAATTAGAAATATAATTTGTATTGATACGATTTACTATGTACGTACTAAACTTGACTAAGCGAAATTTTAGAGCTGTATTCAGGTTTTTTTATTGAGAGAAATATATGGCGTCATATCAGGCATAGTATTTGTAATATCCTCTAGAATATAATATGTATATTTTATTTATATCAGTAAGGCGTACAATCATACTAAGAAACATGTTCAAAATTTGGCTATTTGAGGCCCATTTCATTTTAAAATTTAGCATAGATTAGGCACAGGTTACTGCAGGATCTTTCCATTGGTTTAAAAATAAGTGATAGACTAAGATAGTTTATTTATTAGAAATAAATTACTGAAAAGAGTTTACTGGAGTTCCCAAGACTCACTTTTGCTACTAATTTGGGCAGAGGTTTAACTAAGGAGCGTTCTAGGGACCGAGTTTGGTAACTCTTTGAGTTATACACTGAGGAGCTTAATTTTGGATCAGATTGAAGACGTTCCGATAAAAGGCCACGTCAGGAGTACCCTACACCGACGCTCATGAATGAAAAGATTGATGAGTGCAGCGTGAAGCGAAAGATATGTAATGATCGTAGTAAGTGGAAATCTGTGGTCTCTGCCTACCCCATTGGGAAAGAGGTTGGATTTTATCTATGTATGTAATTTTGGAAATCAACACATATGTAAAGAAGATACTGCTGACCGCGCAAATAGGATTACGGATTCTAATCTAGGTTCAACAATTATACGGTGTACGACGTTCTAGTCTAAAGAATTGAGTAATAAAACCAATCATGCAAATTCGAAAAAGAACGTACATTTTATGGTACAGGCAACACATTCAATATATAAATATAATTAATATATATTTGTACCAAATAAGCTTTAGACGACGACACCTTATATGCTAGGGTGCAAATGGTTTTTTATCGGCTGCCTTCTCATGAATTGGAGCCCCGCAGAAAACTGATCCAATTTTTAACTTTGGTCAACTTTCTACACAAAATGTCATGTTTGTAAGTTTATGAGCTAGAGACCAGTGACATACTCGGACAGCCATACACAGCAGTCTAGTATACATACATGGCTCCGTTTTGCCCTTTATGTACGGAACCCGAAAAAACCATAAGTCAGGATATTAACTGCCTGTTTCAAAATGTCCGAGTAAGTTCCGGTTATACTACCCAGAACATATTTATTAAACAAAACACTATCTTTGCGATTCACAGTCATCGATTTAGCCTATCCATCAGTTGAAGCTTGAAACTCGCTGCATATTGACGGTCATTTTTATTGTTCAGCTATTTTATGTGTTGCATAGGAATCCGAAACTTTATTAGGGCAACATTCTGAAACGGAGCCTTAATCTACCGACAATTTTATAATCAACAGGGACGTAAAATTTCGTAACAAAAAAGTTGTCTCATTTTTTTAGGGCCGTCCATAATACATTAAAAACTTACCTTCAAAAATTAAGTTACTATAGAAAAGACAGACTATTGTTATTTTGAATTCAAAGATGTATTAACTGAATACATCTCGTTTATAATTGTTCTCTACCGCGGCATTACGAAAATATTCTCCATATAAACTTTAACACGACAACTTTGTAACAGCCCCTAAGGGTTAAATAAAATGCTGAAAAATTATGAGCATGAAAATGTTTAGCTCCGTTTCTCTGCCGCGCGTATTTTTTTGTGTAAAAAAGTAAAAACGAAAGCAAACTACGTCTAACGACCACATTTACGAAATAAAGCGCTTAACTTGCGAACTTGTCACGCTCTAGGTTATAAATCAAAATCAAATTTGTTTATTTCCACAGAATATTTATTAACATGAACATATGAAATAGGTTGAAATACATAATGCAATATACAGTCGAAATTAAATCATTCAGATCAGATTTGTTTGTTATACGTTGACCAAGCGAAGCTAAAGTCCCAGTGGCAACTTAAGCTATATGTAGAAAAGAACAACCATTCTAATACCAAAGTATTAGAATGGTTTGTTCTTTTCTACATATTTTTATATTGTACACATTCATAACAAGATAATGAAAGGGATGGCGAAGTAATGTATTCCAAGTATACATTTTTCAACAAAGCTTATCAAATTCTTTTTAAATAAAAATCCATTTCACTTACACACTCAGTAGTGTGTGCGAGCCCAAGAGCATTTTGCGAATTCTCGCCCGGGTAAGTACCCACAGCACACCCAACGATGTGTTCCATTAGTTATCCATGAGAGTCAACTTAGACTTTAGGTTTAGCTACTGTGACTCCATTTTCTTTTCACTTGCCCGTAGACAACTCGTAGAATACCCAGGTGTGCCACAGGTTAAAAAACTATAGAATATCTGTGGTTTTTAGGTGTGCCATGGGCAATAGTACATATTAAAATACAATCGGTGGTAGAACTAGCCCCTAGTCATCTAGATTATATTGCTGTTCTCCCGATAAAATACTACTATGTTTAGAAATTACCGGGAAAAGTTTAATTATACACAAAATGTTATTTATTCATCCAAATTTATTTTGTCACCTTCGCAGTATGCTCCTTATGAAACAATACACTTTTGCCAACGAATAGTCTAATCATCAAAACATTTTTAAACGCCTTTTCCGGATTTGAGTTCAGTTTTCTCCACAAATTTTCTTTCTACCGAATTAAAACAAGAGCCAAAAGTGGTAATTTTAATACAGGAAAAAGAAAGAATTCATTTGTAGCCATATATGGTGAATAAGGTGGTTGCTCGATGGTATTTGTTGAGATTTGGTCAAACATTCGTTACAATGATGGCCTTTGATTAACGTGGTGCAAAATCCAAGATTTTTTTCCACAAATTAATCATTAAACGCCTGGGTAACGCTCAGATCATATTCTTAATTTACCATTTGACCTTCTGGTAAGAATTCCAAGTGCACAACACCGCGATCGTCTAAGAAAACAGTAAATATTACTTTGGTTTTTGATCCAGCTTGTTGACTAGTTTGCATTTCAAACTCGTGAACCTGCGTCACCAGTGACAATGCGTTTCATGAACGTTGAGTCAGAATTGACTCGTACTAGCACTCAGATTTTGGAGAAAAGTCTGGTCTTTTGGGACTAGCCGAGAGGCAATACGTTTCATACCCAAATGATTATTTAAAATGGTACGGATCCACTCGTGAGATACAGAAAGTTCAGCGGCTATCTGTCGCAAACTTGAATGAGCATTTCCAGGCATTATTTCCTTCACTTTTGCGATGTTAACTTTACTTGCAGACATCGATGGCCTACCAGAGCGAGCCAAATTTTCCACCACATCTCGACCGTTTTTGAACGCTTTATACCACTCACAATCGCGTGTTTTTTATAAAGTTGATTCACCGTAAGCCTTCTGTAACATTTTCAGTGACTCTAAACACTTGTGACTTGTGAACTTTGTTCGATGTCTTTGTCCATTATGAAATTAGCAATACACCCTAGATATATTGTTACTAAAAAAAACACTGCATTTAATCTTATTAACAGATGCGACTCATACCCCGCGCCAAAGTGAAAAACAGTTGTGCCAATATAACAACTACAAAAAAGAAATAAATCATCCAACCCCGATACTTTTTGACGTAATATGCATCATTTTAAATAATGTGCGTCGTAGAATACCTAAGACATAGCTGCTTGACGACACGCCAAAACAACAAGAAATTTAACAATAGTCAAAATACAAAGTAAAATGTATCTGATCTCTCTTTTCCAGCGGCTATAATGTTAGGGAACAGCTTGTTGTCTGGTTTGTGTGGGTCAAACTTTCTGGGTGGTTGGCTAATGATCAAAGGGCGGTCTCACGTGTCGGGGGATTTAACTTGGGCTTCCGCCAATCAAAGGGAAAGTGGATTTTGATTGATTCGAACGTGTGATACGTTATAGAAAAGTTACTAGATTTCACTACAAAAGCAAAGTATTGACATTTTAACACGTGAAACTCAGCACGATGTAAATTTTACACATTTTAATGGGTATTTAATGGTTTTATTGAAATTTTGAATTATCTTGAGTATATAATTAGATGTACCTTTTCTATCTTCAGAGCAAGACTAATTATTGTCCTTCAACCTTGAGACCAATTCCTGCATCACAATGGCACCATTAATAGGAAGGTCATAGGTCGGCGGACATGATTAAGACAATGTGTGAATGAATAGAGTAGAACTATTTATAGACTTGGATATATCCCTATATCTCACTCCATCCCCATGCGATGGTTAAGAACGAAGACACAAATTTGAGTCATATGTCGTGTTGGATTACCGGTTAGAGCCTACCACGGCTATAGGGGTGGATGGAACGGGTACGAATCTAGACCAATATTTTTCCGTAATTTTGTAATGTCATCTGCGGATCATGCGTCATTACAAAAATAATAATATGAAAACCTATATCAAATAATTGCTTTTTTATTTTCAAAATGAAAAGTTGCATCGATATTTATTTTTTTAAATTACTTTTACTTTGGGTCTCTCTCGCTCTTTGATTAATCCAGACTATATTTACTATTATATACTTTCTGCACATCAATATAGTAACAAAATATAACCACAAACCTACAAGCTTTGTGATGCTCCTAGTGTCACATATGATATAAGTAATAGGGGTTAAAGTATGAAATTGACATTTTATTGTAATTGGTACTTCGAATTGAAATAGAACCGTTGGTTTTGGGTTCGGATTGAGATTTTTGAGTGACACTTTTTTCACATATTACATATGAGGTTCTTCATTTAAAAAATGTGCAAAATACGATTGTCGACTATCAGTTGTTTTTTTATTCAGCTAAGGCCCGCCATAAACGGACTGCTTGAGCAGCAGTAACCCCGTTATCAACATACATGGACAGCTCTTGTAGTCAGAGTCAACACAGCTTGAAGCTGCCAAATATAATTTATTGTGAATTAATTGCCCTTACAAGTGCATATCACAATCGATGTTGTCGACCATTGTTTACAATAAACAAACGAAGCGTGCACGACTGCGCGAGAGCAGTCGATAGCTCCAGCGACTTCTTGACCGCACGATGAAATTTCACCGTGCTGCCAACCACCCGAAGCAGTTGCAACTGTTCGACCGGTTCGTGTATGTGCGTACGTAGAAGTCTTAAGTTCACTATGCAGTCGCAGCTTGAAACAGTCGATACTGGCTGCTTCAAGCGAAAATTCGAGTGATTTTTGAACGCACCAAGCGATTTTGATTTAAACGGTTTCCTGCTCGAAACTTTGATTTGTTGAACAAACTCCGTGGAAGCGGTGAATAACAATGAATTAAAAGAGATGGTGGAATCCGATCCGAACCAAACTACCCAGGAATTCGCTGCATGGTTTAACGTTACCTTACCAACTATTTTGACTCATTTGCGTCTAATCAATAAAATAATATGAAAAATGGGTGCCTCATGATTTGACTGATCTGCAGAAAAAACACTCGTGTTGTCGTTGAATCGATACATAAATGACGGAATATTGGATCGATTGTGACATGTGATGAAAAGTGTATTTAATTACGATAACCGTAAGCGAAAACTGCAACGGCTGACCCCAGGTCAAACGCCGCAACAGTGTCCTAAACTAAAGCTTACCAATAAAAAGGTACTGGTAAATGTTTGGTGTTCTCATTATGGTGATATTCACTATAACTTTCTCCGATCTGGTCAAGTAATAACGGCAGATGTCTACTTACCGAATTCCAAACAATGATAGCAAAACTAGCAGTGAAACAGCCCCGACACATGAATCGATCTTCATGCACCATTGCTCCATGATAACGCAAGACCTCATACAGCACGAGAAACCGTTTTAACTCTACAGGAACTGCAATAAGAAACCGTTTGTCACCCTCCGTATTCGCCAGACCTTGCTCCAACGGACTAGAATGTTTTTCGTGATTTGGACAATTTTCTACGTTATAAAAAGTTTCCTTCCCAGGAGGCAGTTCAAAATGCTTTCACACTATTTGTCGAATCTAGATCACCAGAGTTCTATCGCAAAAGCATAAATGATTCCTATTAGATGGCAGCAATGTATAGATAATAATGGTAATTATTTCGATTAAATAAATTTGTGAAATAAAAAACACTAGTTTTAATAAAAAAAAAATTAAGTCGGCAATTTCATACATTAACTCCCAATATTATAGGCGACTATAATCGCTTACCGTCATGTGGCCCCCCATTAACTTGTTTACCAGCATAGTCATAAAATACATTTTTAGATCAAAACATGGTGAGTTATTTCCTGTTCCCGTTATTGACTCTGTGGAAATAATAATAAAAACGGATGATGCAATGAGTATGTACAACATGTACATCTCAATATTCCTAAAAGCAGAGCACTGAAGACCTTCGAAGTCCAAATTCTCAAACGTGACTGATACCACACCAGTTGTCTAATGTACAACTGCTGTTGTACATTACAACTGCTGTTGTACATTACAACTGCTGTAGAAATCGATGATTGTAGTTTTGCCGTTATTTTTTAATATTGAATGTCAGCAGCTCATTTCTTCTCGTGGGTGTCGTAAGAGGCGACTAAGGAAAAAGTGCGCCAAAAAAGATGTGATGGGTCATATGGAGTGGGTAGGGTGTTGTATGCATTAGACGAATAACAGGACTGTCTACTATCTTATAGTGCCAGTGGCTGCTGTCTTATATGCTATTAGTGTTATATATTCGTGATATGTTCTTGTGTTTCGTCCAGTGTGTTAGAGAAAAAAAATGTATGACCCGTGACTGGCAATAAACTCGCCCCTTATTATAATTGGCGAAAAGTGGGTGTTTCCACACCTCTGCCTACAGGCGTTATAATATCACATAATTATCGATTTAAACAAAAATGATTTTCGTATTATTATTTTTTTAGAACCATATACCTAATACAGTTTTCTTTACTTCGACTTATGTAGTATTTCCCGAGGGAGTACAAGATAAATCGATATCCATGCGGGCGGAGCTACGAGCGGAACCTATAGTACCAAACATATTGAAATGGGAACATTTTCCTATAGTTCGTTTGATTGCTGTAAACACCCATATTGATTGTCCTACACAAGTTGACACCAATGGTGGATCCGTCAACGTACATCCGCAGTTCCTTCCGCGACGACGTTTTCATTGGGAAAGCAGCAGCACGTGTAATTAGCAGAAACGAGAGCGAAGCGATTTCCGAGGCGGATCGCGCAACAATTAGTGGCCCGTGTGTATGGTCCAAGGTACAGGAGAAATATCGTGGGTTAATTAATCACTTTACTGTATCGCTTAGGTGAAAAGCATCTCGTCGTCATTTTGAATTCCGGAGTTGGATTCAGTCAGTTCTGGGAATGAAGCTTGGGGGTGGTCATGTTATTGGGTCAACCAAACTGCAGATAATTTTCTACTGAATTTATAATGTAACGAGTGCTCGGTAGATGATAATATAATAATAATAATTATTTATTGGATCCATTAGAATAGTAATAAATAATATTCAAGTTGATGATGAAAATTCAAGTTGTTCTAAACAGGTCGGCGAATGCGAATTCGCACATATGAACAACTAGCATTCAGGGCGCGGATCCACCCGCGCGTATGTCGGTTATCACGCAGAAACATTAACCTCTTTTTGCGCAGTTGGATAAAAACTATCCTATGTTTTTTCCCGGGTCTCAAACTATTTTCATGCCAAATTTAATTCAAATCGGTCCAGTAGTTTTGGCGTGAAAGCGTAACAGACAGACAGATAGACAGACAGACAGAGTTACTTTCGCATTTATAATATTAGTACTGATAGATTCAGTTCTTTTAATAACCGATCCGTAGCGTTTAATTGACGTCCCATTACTGCTAACAATATCTGAAAAATAAATTTGCTGCTTATTGAAGCATAAAGTACTCTTTTCATAGATTTTATGATAATATATAGAAATTTATGTTGTAGCCAGAAAGATAAAAAAGAGAATAACATTTTAATACCGTATTTATTCGAAGTCCTCATCAGAAACAAAATGGAATCATATCCCATGCGGACGAATTTGCGGGTCAGAAGTACATCTTGACAGTTTCTAATGATGGTAGAAGATGGTAGATTGGTAATTTTTTTTGGATTTATTATTGGTAGTATTTTTTTTTGTACGTACTTACTCGTTTACCATCATTATTATTAATGTCACACAAGGTATAATAAGTCTTTATACTGTAATATTGTGTTATCTATCACTAACACTGATCATGTTAAAAATAAGCTAAGTGACAATAAGTGACTGCAACAAATTAAGTGAAATTATCTACGCTGAAATATCAGCTAAGTGACATGATGTCGCTTCGTTTCCTTGAGACTGAACTAAAGTGAAATAATAAGAACCAAAGAAAAAAATCGAACGATGACTCAAGTTAACCATGCTAGGTCAAATTGGTAGATGTCGCAGCCCTAGGTACGCGGAAGGTCACGGGTTCGAACCCCGCCTGTGGTTACAAATTTTTCCTTTCTTAGAAACTTTGTAAGTGACAAGAATTTATTCCCAAAGAATGTTAAGATATAGATCAACATTACATTTAGTGAAATATACAGAACTATAATGTCGAAGTTTGTGCCTTGTTCGTAAACCCTCTCACAATACGTACATTAATAACAGGTGTCCTACTTCAGTATCCAGTATGACGCAGGTAGGTTTATTAAGGGTGTATTGTTAAACAAGAGGTAGGCTGTGTACTAATCGAATAAGGCAAAGGGATCTTTGAAATTAACAGCCATTGTCCTTGTAGCATACAAGGGCTTTCCGGAATACCTTCTGCCTTCTCATTTAGTCACTTATGATCTTATGACGTTAATAAAACGAGATTGCTTGTAGACATTTTTAGTTACAAAAAATACGCCGTTAGGGCTTTTTCCTGTCATGCGTATTTTCGCCCGCGCGCGGATCCGGTCCGCAAGCGGGTTACAGCACGCTCCTGGCCACACGCAGAACAAGGATTTCCGCGTGATAGAAAAAAACATGTATGAAATTATAAATTGCCGGCAGCCCTGACAGGAAAAGGAGCTTTATCCAATGGAACATAAAAAATTAAGTGTTTGTAATATTATCAGGCCTATAATCATCATCAACGGAAATACCAGCAGAGGCCTCTGCCATAGAATACAACTATGAACAGTTAAAAGCCACTTGTATCCATCGGCTCCCCGCGACTATGCCGATTGCATCAGGCCTACCAACTCGAATCGAGCTAAGTCGACACTTAATAATGGATTTGGAGATATGTAAAAGGATAGAGGGATTAAAAAAAGAAAACAGAATGATGCGTAAAAAAAAGTTTCCTGAAGGAAAAAAAAGGTCTGTTCCGCTGTCTCTCATAACATAAAATCATGAACAATAATGCAAGACAAGCGCGTGCGCGTCTGCGCATGCGACGGTACGTTTCACATTCGCGCCGCAAGCCGCCCGGGTACAACGCTGCCTCTGGGTAAACACCACGACACCCTATCCAGCCTCCTCCGATTTTCCAATGCATACGCGAACTCTTTAGTGTAAACAAAACAGAAACGCGGGAAGAACCAATTAAATTTGACAGCTTGTGTTACGCGCGAATTTTGACAGCTTACTTTTTTTGGGGCAAAGCACGCAAGTGCTTAGTGCCGTTTCAGCTTTTGCTTCGGGGGTGTCGTGTGTGGAGTGCGTCGGTCAGTGACGGTGTGTGTGGTGGCATGGGTTGAGGATGGGCGCAGGACACAGTGCGGAAGGTGAGGGCGGCGCCTACGCGAGCGACCCGCCCGCCCGTGATCGCAAGAAGAGCCATAGCAAGAGACGGAGGTCAGTCAAAACCATCACCTACTCTATTTTTTATGCTGTATCGATAGTACAACGTCGAGGTCCACCTAGTGGCGGTAACCTCTGCCCAAAACAGATGCAGTACGTCACAAGGGACCCCTCACCCTCAGGCAAAGTTATTAAGTCATTTGCCTGTCATTTACGGACACACATATCCTTTAGACCGGAACTCTGTATTACGAACATTACTACTTCGCGGTAGAAATAGGTATGGTATATACTTCCCGGACGAGTTCACACAAAGAGTTATATTGCTACAAAATGTAGATAGTCTTTTGTTTCAACTGGTGCATACAAAAAGTAACGAATCTAAAATGTTGTCTATGCTAGCTGTTTTATTAATTAGAATAGCCAATTAGTAAAATGATCCAGGTACGTATCGGCGGTGCTTTAATATATTCTACTGCAAATGGATGTGTATAAACTCAGTGAAAGAAATGTTTTGTATAATTTAATGTTTTCGTATTGTTAACAAACTGTAATTACTGTCTATATTATTACATTTTCTAACAATGAAAGGTAAAAGAGAATGTGTATTCACTAAGTTTATTTAACGATCGGCAACAAGACCATATGGATAAGACGGACTGTGTATATGTCGTTGTGTTATTATAAGAGGCGTGAATTTATAGTATTTACTAGTTTAGAAGGATTTCATAGAAACATTATATTGCATTGTGTCAACCACCTACACTTCATTCCAACAAATTGTTGTAAAATAGTAGTAAATCTTATTACTTACAATACTTTTTCGGTTATTGAATAATGCGTCAAGCAAAAACTTTCATTAGGGGCCTTTTTCAGAATGTTCGAGTACGTGCCGGTTCTACTACCCAGAACTTATTTATTAAATAAACATAATCTTGGCGTCACAGTCATCGATTTAGCCTATCCATCGATTAAAGCTTGAAACGCGCTGCATGTTAACTGTCATTTTATCATTCAGTTATTTTATGTGTTGCATAGCAACCCGAAACTTTATTAGGACATTCTGAAACGTACCCTTAGTCTAATGATTAATTATTTTACTGAATTATTAATTATTTGACTGTGATATTGTATAAATTGAAAACAATTGAGAAAATGTCCGTATTAATATTATGAAACCAGTGAAATTACATGATATATATTAAAATCGGGTGGTTAGTTCTATATACACAGTAAACGATGACCGAGGGGTGGTCTCAAACCCATGGCGTTTAGTGTCAACAGCACTCCTTGCTCCAGATAGTGTTCGTACAAACCAAAAATATATATATAACCACGTTTTCCACAATGACACTTCAATATGCATAAGACAGAATAAACCCAAAAACGGAAATGTGTACGCTTACACAAAAAAAAGTTTTAACAAAAAATGGAACCGACTTCAACACCCAAAAGTGTGAAATAACTTGTTGAAGTCGGTACCATGATGGTTCAAAAGTACCTATTATCACAAAATTGTGCGCATGGTACCGACTTCGACAAGTTATTTCACACTTTTGGGTGTTGAAGTCGGTTCCATTTTTTGTTAAAACTTTTTTTTCAATCGTTTTAGTGTAACTCAAAAACGGCTTGACAGATTTTGATGAAATTTAAAATGGGACCAAACGACAAGCATCACCTTTCAAACAAAAAAAGAATTTTCAAAATCGGTTCACCCAGTCAAGAGATCTGAGGTAACAAACATAAAAAAAAAAATACAGACGAATTGAGAACCTCCTCCTTTTTTGAAAGTCGGTTAATAAAAATAGCATACAAACAGTTACCTACTCGTAAAATGCCTAAAACGTATGTATCAAATATTCAGAGTACTAAAATCACATACACATTTCTCACCCAAAACATTACACCAGTTCAAATATCAGAAAAATTAACAATCTTCTGCGTTTAGGAACCCTATCAGTCAAAACTGTTCAGAGCCACTAGATGCAGGCGGCGACGGTTTAATCTATTAAGTAAATATATCCCAGACTCGAGAATTTACATTATTTTTATATTTTCAAGAGAATAGCAAACCAAAATGCTTTTATTATCATTATTAATTTCATATCCAATCGTTACGACACGTGCCGTGATGGAATTAGAGTCTCTGTTCACAAAACGGCGTACGTAGAAAGGTGATTTTCACTTCTTTGAATCTCTTAAGGGGGAAGCCTGCATCAATACAAATATATTCCCGGACAATGCCTATAAAGCAATACATTTTTTGCGATACAATCAAGGCCAGTATTCGACACGATCCCGTCATTTTCTTTTGTTCTAACGATAAAATAAGCCTAATTATTATTTAATAAAATATGATATATACAGTTAACAAATCAAGCCACAAACGGCTAAAAACTGGGATATACTCTTTCTAAAAAATTATGGCAAGAAATAATTCAATCGCCTCAGTTTTAGAGGAAAAATACTGGGGAATACTCTTAATCGACGACTGGACGAAGGACAGTGGACAAATCAACGTTTTCATTTCGTGAATTTTATTCCTATCTCTTGTATGCCTCGTTTCCTCTTAAATAAGTTGATACTTTGTTTTCCGTTTCTTCAAACTGCAAATTCTCAAATTGACTAGATTGTGATTAAATATAGTCGAACTTCGAAACATGTAGTATTTATATAATGTACTCTTTATATCTACTCGTATATACTAATAGAAATGAAATAAAAAAACGGAACTTACTTCTAATACTGAAAAGTATGAAATAATAGACCGGTAGCGCTAGGTTTTTTGGTTTCAAAAATATCAAAGTTGTTTATGTTTTGGATATAGTTTCCTGACCATTTGCCAAACCTAATACAGTATTTTGTGTCATATTAGATGCTTGCTTAGGTAGACATTTAGGTATTTGTCATTGCGAACATTATCCGACGCAAATAAAATTCAAGTTGAAAATTTATCTTTCAGGATAATAATAAATTAGTTTTAATATTGTTAAGTTTGCAATAACGCCTGCTAGGCGAATTACATTACAAAATTACAAATTTACGAGAGAAAAAAATATAGTCATGTGCGGGATTCGAACCCGCGTCTGCGTCAATAAATTAGTATTAAATGTACATATGTATTTTGTGTAATTTCTCTCCACGGGAATACTGATATTTAACCAGTACCTACTATGGTGCCTAAACGGTTTTAAAAGAATATTATAATAGGTCAAATGGGTGTTACTAGTTTCAGGCTACTGGTATCCGTTGTACATAACGTTTTGTGTCGAATTCATCCATGGCATTAGAAAATATATATATATATATATATTTATTCTAGAACACCCCGTAAAAGCCACAAAAGAAAATACAAGTTATTAGATTTTACGTCTTAAATATTATCATAGATTAAAGAAACACTATTCTGAATTTGTGTCGTTTATATCCATGGAATATTATTCGTACCTACCGTAATCTTACGTACAGAACGAACGTATGTGCTTATTTTTGCAGCGTGTTCATTTTTGGTGTTTAATTATCATGCATGGAATTGACTCAAATTTACAGTGTCTATTTTCCATGCATGCACAATATTAAATATGTGAACCCTAATGATTATAATATTTTTTTGGAGCGTTGGTAGCATAAAAAGCCAAAATTTTTAAAAATCTAAAAATTCCATGGTCTAAAACGACACAAAATTATTTATAGGCCATATTTAGGTGATCCGATGAAGTTAATATTTACCATTTCAATTGTAATTTTTTTTTTGACATTGTTCTAACATACTGACCGTTTGTCTGTTTGCACTGGATGAAAATGACACAAACTGGGTTTGCACACTACGCAGGCTATCTTAGATACGATGCCATTATATTTTTAAACTTTAAAATAATTTTGGAAGTTTTGATTTGAATCAAACAAATTAGCCACAAATCATTGAATTGCTGAAAAGGCAAGTGACAGATGTGGCACAAAACGCAATAATAAGCTTTATATGTACGACTGTATCCACATGCAAGAAATTAGCAACTTTAGAATTTTTTTTACTTACATATGACCCCAAAATAGCCTATAGCGCTATCGGACTATAACTTGTAGAAATCAGTACCATGCTGATTCAAATAACTCTAGAGCCCCCGTTTTCATGGTCCGACTTCCACAAGTTATTTAAAATTTTTCATTGTTAAAAGTAGATTCCGTTAATTTAACATTAACACCCTTTTCATCAGTGACTTAAGTTGATATAAATTAGCACCACCTCTGAAGCACCAAACAAAAAAGAATCATTACACTCAATACATAATTAGAAGAATAGAGAAATCTCGCAACAAACATATAGAAAAACATGGCAGTGGAATTGAAGCCTCCTCAATTTTCAGTGGGTTTAAGTCAGTCAACAAATCGAAATGTAGGTAGCCCGAATTGCCTAGTTAACGTGCAATGCTATAGAATAGAAAATGCAAAGTGTTATCAATTAATAAAGATAATGTCGGTCTTTCTAAACCAGTCTGATGCGCTTGGATAGCTTGACAGATTGCCTATAAATTAGCAACAGCACCAACATTACTTAAAGCCGTTTCATGATTATTAAGTATACCCACGAGCTATTTGGTTATGTATATAGCTTAGTATGCTTCTAGGTCATTTTTCACTATTTCATTATAATTTTGAAATATTTTTAGCATATAAAGCTACCTGTATTATCTTATTAGTGTCATAAAAGCCAAGAAAGATTTCAAATTGTTATGTCATAATAATATTATGCATATTTGGGAAGCAGTGATGGTCTGATGGCCCACAGGTAATGACTACGGACTGCCAGGCAGGACGCACATGTTTCGAAAGCTGCCGCGGGCTGGAACATCACTACATGATGGTTGAGCCTTTTGCGAATGCCCGCCTAGCAAATAGGTAGCTACTACCCTCATGAAGAAAATCTATTGTAATGGTGAGATAACATAACCAAAATGTAATCTAAGAGCGATTACAATTGCTCTGCGATTCAAGTTAGTGCCATCGCACCAAGGTATACGATAAGAGGTTTTTTTTATATTGCTTAATGGTAAGCCATTAACACTATCTCATTTGATGGTAAGTGATGATGTGGTGCAAGGTGTAGTTCAGACTAACCTAGAATTACTGGCTCTCAGCAAGGACACTGGCCAGAACAGATTTTCTACTTGAGGGTGGTAGCTAGGCGGGCATTCGCTAAATGCCCTACCACCATGCAATAATGACTGCCATCCTAAGACAACAACCGGGACCGACGGCTTAACGTGCCCTCCTAAGCACGGAAGAGCTCAATAGTAATGTCACTAGCGGTCACCCATCCAACTCATGACCGCGGCGGACGTTGCTTAACTTTGCTGATCGGTTAAGAACAGTTAAGCAAACTTCGCTACCAGCGCTTCAAATCCCCTTAAGTTAATGTTTTAAACAGTTTTTATCACTACGAAGAGCCAAAAAAATTTTCATTAAGGACCTACAACAATGATACTTAATACAATATAACATTAAAATCTGAATTCTGTTGACAAAAACCTGCTAAGGTTTGTGATTTTATAATATGACCCCACAAATCTGTTGATTTATCGGAGGGGTGTTTATGACTGTTGGCTCTCATCCAACAACCCTCGTTACAGGCTGTTTACTGGAGAACATATTTTATTTTACAGTCTATTTTCACATTTTTGCTATATTTGATCATATACTCGCACCTAGCCTATGAAAATTTACAGAATCTACATAGTTCTGAATCCCTAAATACAACGTATCCGAACAGTCGCTGTGACCGTCGGTCAGGACCATATCATCATCGTCATCATCATTCAAATTTTAAATATGATAAATCTTTTATTTTATTATGTTTAGCGAGTAGGTATATCTTTAGTTTTTTGCCTGTAACTAATTAACTAATTTGTTATTAAATTATACCTTTATTGGTTTGGTTGCTAACTAAAGCTGAAACAACATAGGCCTACTCCTTACCATACCTAATAATAAATAACTTTGGATAGGTATATTAAATATTCTGAATGTGTGTTATATGTATATTTTGGAATCAACAATAGGACGTTATTACATTTTCCGGTAAAATATGATCACATTTCCACAATCTCTTTGCGGGTTTGATAATAATAGATATCATTTTGAAGCTTGAGGCCGCCAACAATATTTCGACTCAAGGAAGATTGTGTGCGAGCTGAAACTGGGAGCTATTGTTTGGATATTTCTAATATATCTTGCTTTGTGCTCATGAAAACAAATGTTCGTCTACATTTGAAAATGATAAAAGCTGTCGGTTTTTTCGATATTACGTTTTCAAAATGTACTGATATGAGTAGAATTATTACTTTAGTTTTTTATTATATCTACAGTATTTGATCAAAATCATATATATACTCGTATTTTTAGTAAGTAATACGGAATAACTCACGAATAAGTCGGATAGTTCTGACTTTAGTTTCGAGAGAAGCCAATGCGGGCACCCTGAGCTCTCCTTAAAAAAGACCACCGGATATGGTGGAACTAGTCGGAGCTATTGAGTTACCCCCATAATAGTGAGTGAAAACCAAACGTGGTGTTTATTTTTTGATTGCTTCGGTAGTGAAGTGGCTAATCGTCGCTTTAGGATGTCGATATCTTGAGTTCGAACCCCGGGATAGTGGGGACAGTGGCATACAATACAAATTACAAATACAAAATACAAATTATTTATTGCTCCAATAAAAACAACAGGATAAAAATATTTAAATAGTAAAGTTCTCAGATACAATAACTCTTGCAAACCAATTTGCAAATGTTACACATATTGAATATAAGCAATAAAAACCCTTACAAAATGGTGTTACAATGGGAATCAGAAATAGGGAATAGGCGGTTGTTGCAATTTGAAACCATATACAAAATTTATTTGGCATATTGGGTTCATCTGATGATGTAATTCCCAGTAGCAGTCCTGAGTATCAAACTGTACCCAGTGAGAGGCAGTTTGCTCCTTATAAAATGTGACCAAAACATATTTGGCCAAAATTTAAAACATACCTACTCATATGCCTACTCCTCTGCGTAGTCCGGTGTTGACAATATGTTACGTTTATGTATATATTGTGAATTATTTACTTTAACACTTATTTAAAGAAAATCAATGTTTTCTTTGTTTTGAAAGTAATATCTATTTAACTTCAAACTTTTGTATTCACGTAGTACTTACCCACTTTTACGTAACGAGTCCAAATAGATCAATTTATAAATAATTAAATATTCCTCGTAGTTTTGTTTGTGTAAGTTCTAGTGTTCCTTGAGTACTGAACCATTTAAGACTATCTAAAACGTAATAATCTTTATTGGCACTTAACCAAAGAGAATCCTTTGTGTTGCTATTACGCTCGCGGTCAATTAACCTAACGATGTTGTTGACGATGCAACATGTGCATATGACAAACACATATTAATATTATTTAGAATTAGTGTTGTTGTTTTGTCGTCTCTAATAACACATATATAAAGAATAAGACAATATATTGTAAATAGTTTTAGTTTTTGCTAAAGAAAATATTTTTAAAATGGAACCGACTTCAACACTCAAAAGTGTGAAATAACTTGTTGAAGTCGGTAAAACGATGGTTCAAAAGTACTTATTATCCATTATTGTGCGCGTGGTACCGCTTCATCAAGTTATTTCACACTTTTCAGTGTTGAAATCGGTTCCATTTTTAGGTAAAGATATATTTTTTATCCTTTTATAGTGACTCTTGCTACTTACGGGATCGATTATCATTCACTGTCAATGACTATATCGTCAAGATAGGAAAACACTTTTCAGTTATTGGAGTGTAACTTAAAAACAGTTAAACCAATTTGTATGAAATTTAAATGGGAGCACAAGGGAAGCATCAGCTTTCAAATAAAAAAAGAATCATCAAAATCGGTTCTCCCAGTCAAAAGTTCTGAGATAATAAACATAAAAAATAATACAATCGTACTGAGTACCTCCTCCTTTGTTGCAGTCGGTTAAAAAGTTTGTCTAACAGCTTATATATGTCTCTTTTATCACTATGTAGGTATACGTATACTTATATATACACATTGCAGTATATTTCCAAATCCTCAGCTTATGTTAACAGAATAAAGAATATTATAGTAAGTTAATACAAAGTTTCAACGCTCTGCAGCACCATCCATTCTCGCTAAGTGAAAACATATTTTTCAGCAACGTATAAACCTGAAGTTTCTTGGGAATAAAAAGGTCTAGATTATGTTCAAAACGGGTGAATTGTTTAACATGACGGTGGATAAATGTAATGAAAAAATAAGGCTGTATTATTAAATAATTATTAGAAGCTTCCTCGTAATAATAGATCGAGCTTTCTGGGGTTAAACCACTTTGTTTCTTCGTTTGACCTTCTTGAATCCGCGATCTTTGATAGCTGTCACTAAATAGACTGACTACATTGATTGTTAAACCTCTTTTTAGTAAACTACACACTCACACTTTTTACATAAAGTTTATTTTTTTCTCTATAGTAGTAGCTTTACATTTAATAGTGTCGTGCTTCATCCGCGTTAAATCAAGCTCAGTAAATTGTTAATCTGGCCCAAATGAATAAATAACATTATAAGAAATCTATGTACCAAATTTCATCCAAACCCTTTCAGGCTATCATGCCGTCACCGTTAACACGAAAAGACGACAAAAGTTTATGCATAAATCTGTCGAATTTGAGTGCTAAGTTTTTTTTTTTTTTTTTTTACTCCGAACTGGGTAGCACTTGACCACTATCTCACCTGATGTTAAGTGATGATGCGATCGATGATGGAGCGTGCTTACCCAGGAGATACCTATTCATATCCTATAAGTGGTTTAAGAGACACAAAAATATTATATTAGCCTCATGTGACAATAATTTAATTTTGTAAAGTGATAACTAACTGTATATTATGTATAATATTCCAGTCATTTTCCGTAGTTCCATTGGACGTCCCATTGACGGGACTACGGAAAAAAGTAATTTAACCGTGGACCCATTGGCCAATGGAACCACGGAAAATAATTTTTACTCCAGTATCGTTTTTCCATGACACCATTAATATGATGCGACCAAAATGTAATTCAACTTCAAAATCAAATAAATATTCATAGAAAACTCAAAAAACTCAACAAATATATTGTCAGCCTTCTGGTGGGTGCCTACTAGCTCAACTTATTTTGAAAAATTCTCCATATTATAATTTTCTTTAAACTTGATAGTCTAACCTTGGACCATTATCTCACTTGATGGTAAGTGATGATGTGGTCGAAGATTTTGTTCAGGCTAACCGAGAGTTACTGGCTCTCAAGGACACCTGCCGGAATAAACCGTTAAGTACTTGGCGCCAGATTTTCTACTTGAGGGTGGTAGCTAGCCAGGCGGGCATTGGCGAAATGCCCTACTACCACAGCATGGTAGTAACGACTGTCAACTAAGACCGATAAATAGGACCGACGGTTTAACGTGCCCTCCGCTATCACCCATACAACCTCCAACTATGATAATGCGGATGCTTAAATTAGCTGGTTAGTTAAGAATGGCTAAGCAAATTTCGCTACGAGGGTTTTACATCCTTAACCTCATCTGGTCTACAAAAAACCTCTGCCACGAATAGAACAAATAAAACAAAACAAAAGTAAATAGGTTCCAAAGCAGAGAGCAAATAGACAATAAATAAATACAGTTTCGTAAAATACGTACCATTTCACCACAAGAAATGAAAAATTCATACCTGTAACAGAGAAAATGGAAACATTAAAAAAATATTTTAAAAGCGTCCTGTGGCCCCTTAAAGAGCATATTTAGCTCGGAATTCCCTTAAGCACTTTTATTAACGAGAAAAAGTAAGAACTTAAAAGGATTTGCTAATTTCGCAATTTGCGGTCAAAAAGTGTAAAATCATGAATATAAGGTTGGAATTGAAAACAGATTGCTTTTGGAGAGTCACGAATAAAATTTCAGTGAAAAATACTATTAAAGTTTTATGACAGTCATCAATGTAGATACTGAATGAGTTGCCATTTGGGAATTTGAAAGGAATTACAAAATTTCAACGAGAGAAAAAAATAAAGTCACGTGCGGGGAATTTTGTGATGCCTAAAAAATATTAGAATTTGAAAGGCTTTTAACTTTTTATCTTACGTGAGTAATTATTATAAAGTGGAGGTACTCCAGTATTTAATGTATAAAAATGTTCTTACATTGTTATAGTACAACTGTATAAAACATAATAATATACCAGTATCACTACAAAATGCCCGTGGGGTGCCGGGATAGAATGTCCCCCCATCTCTACCCGTGGGTATCGTAAGAAGCGACTAAGGGTAACACACCAGAAGGTAAGCAGCTTTCTGAGAAACTGATATCTCACACTGCGATCCCCAAGACGCCTGCCAAGTGTGGGGATTATGACAACCCTTCCCCCCCCCCCCATAATAGGGAATGCTGTGTTCAGCAGTGGACAATCCGGCTGATACAGTACAGTACTATCTGTAACAGCCGGATCGTCCACTGCTGAACGCAGCCTCCCTTATTTAAGTGGGTATTTGCTATATATAGTACTATAAAGTAGTCATATTATTTTATTCTTATCAAATCAAAATTTGTTTATTGCCACACAAAAAATATAAAATGAAACAAGAATGGCTTATATGTATCATAACTATTTTATCTACTACTGGCTGCGCCCCACCGTTTCAGCGAGAACATACAAACATATTGTACGCTCAAATCCTTACTCGAACACAAACTTAAGCACCATTAATAATATGAGTGTGATTTCATCGGTTGATGAGTAATGATGTTGTCGAAGATGGTAACAGACTGTGGCAATCGGCTCTAAGGGACGGCTGCCAAGGTACAGCGTTAAATGCCGCGTCAAATTTATTACTTGAAACAGTAAGACGGATTGCATATCTAGATGCTGTTAACGGTTTATTTAATTCAAATGTTTATTTGAAGCGCTTGTAGCGAAATTTTATTAGCCGTTCTGAACCGATCAGAAAAGTTAAGCAACGTCTGCCGCGGTCATGAGATGGATGGGTGACCGCTGGTGACATTTCTACAGAGCCCTCTGAAGCATGGAACTTCAGAGGGTACGTTAAACCGGCGTCGGTCTCGGTTGTTGTCTTAGGATGGCAGTCGTTATAGCATGGTGGTAGAGGATTTTGCGAATGCCCGCCTGCTAGCTACCACCCTCAAGTAAAATAGGAACGCCAAGCACCTAACGTGTGTTCCGGCAGCTGTTCTTGGTCCTAGTAATTATAGCTTGGTCGATGCGACGCGTGATTAAAATCCTGGCACTTTTTTGGGTCAACGAATAAGCATTGCAATTCAATGGGGCATTGCTGCCAGCATGCTGGGCACTAAGCCAACTGGTAGTGGACTGCCAGTGGGCCTGCAATAGTCTATATGTTGTCTTAAAACTTTCTTGGTAGTAGCTGTAGTGTTGCATTTAGATTGAATTGTTTTGTAAACATCTGTTCCTTTTACGGGCTGTTCCAATTCAGAACCATACATTGTTAACTAATGACCAGATATCAGTATGTAGAAGCAGGAGCTTAATACCAACCGTGCCATCTGATCCTTTCACGTTTTACCAATCGCATAAAAAATAATTTATAAGAATCAAGCAAAAAAGTTCTTACAAGATCGTGATATGAATTCGACTTGCAGCTCGCAAAGTATTAAGAAGCTCGCGACAAATTGTAGTGTTAAGGTAGTGCAGCGCAACAGGACGCCGCAATTACCTACAGCGGACACGGAAGTTTTCTGTTAAGTTTGGTTGACTGAACTTTAAACTTTGTACGTGTGCAACTAACTTTACAACAGTTGTTCATATAATTTTCTTTAAAATATCAACCATGGTCTATGTGAACTGTCTTAAGGTGATCGCTGCTGACGTCTTTGACAGAAAATTCTATATTTAGACATTCTATTGATTTTTAGCCAGTTCGAGACAGTTTTGTTGTAAAAAATAAATGTCCCAACATTGTTATACTATAGGTACGCGAGTTTCTGAGAGTATTCCGTACATAGTCCAATAAGATTTTTCCCGATTCAGCCATTTTTTTATACACTACACTACAATAAACGTATTTAGACAACTAATAAGTCATTGCAGACTCATAGGCGTTCAAGACTCACAAGCTCCTAACGGTGTGTTCAGGCAGCTGTCTTTGAGAGCCAGTCATTCTAGATTAGCCTGAACAACACCTTCGACCCCATCATCACTTACCATCAGGCGAGATAGTGGTCAAAGGCTAACCTATCAGGCATAAAAAAATAAGTCCAAATGCTCCAGCCCACTACCAGTTGGCAGCGTGCCCGGCATGCTGGCAACTATATTTTATCGAAGACTTCCAGAGGTCCTTTTGTATGTACTAGGTAGCTACGAGAGCGATTAATAGCGAGAACTCGCGCCTAGACAAGAAATATAAAAAAAAAACTATTTTCGATTATGGTATATAGGTTTCCTAACTATCGTAAGATTTTCGTCGCAATCAATTGAAGAAATGATTTTGCCTGAGCAGTTCTCAACTTTAAGCACTAACAAAATATTCTTTATACGTATTTTAAACGCGATTAAATAATTGCGCAACACGAACTAGACTAGTGCGACACGAAAATAAACCAGTAAAGGTTAGCTACTAATTAAGCACTCTCGGTAATTAACCACCTTCACCGCAACTGGATTATTATTCTGTTCTTTGCCACCGCTGAAACCCAGGACTAATTAGTGAAAACGATCGTGTACTGAGAATTAAGTTGTGTTCGATAAATCGTTATTATCGTTGCTCAATTTTGGTCGATCAGAAATATCTCTAGTACCTGACAAAAATATCAAAATCGCGATGGAGTGAATTCTTTGTTTTTCACGTCTAAATATTGCATGGATTCTCGTGATACAAGGAAAAACAAAAAATTGGTACACTATTTGTAAGTGAAGAATGTGGCCGAAAAGATTGCAAGCTATGCCAAGAGTAGGTATATAGGAAAAGGCTCTGAAAACTGACGTTATGTATTACGTGTTTGTAGTATTTAAAAGTAACATGGCGGTATAAATTGTCTTATAATCTTATACATATCATTGGTGAAATTCGTGTTTGTGTGGTAGATCAATAATTAGAAGTTAAAATAAACGGTTCGTTAATTATTCCAGAAGATATGCATCATAGTATTATAAATGCAACGTGTATTTTGAGGTTTTTTTTTAGTAACTGTTTATATTTGATGAAACTTACTTATTCAAAAAGGCTTAGGGGAACCTGATGAAATTTAGTACTAAAATATATTATAGGTGCTTCATCCGCAGGATACCTTTAAATCTAATTTACGGAGTGGTTCTGTATGTAGCGCGATATTAATAATTTTCGAAGCGAATAAAAGAGATATTCTAAATTAATTTAATACATGGAAACACGAAAAACGGCGCTAATACACAGAACTGATGAAAATTGCACAAACAGGCGATACAAATATAGCCTTTTTGTATTTCATGTTGAAGGAAAGTTATTATAAATATTTGTTTGACAACATTGAACATGCCCTTTCAGTATGGATTAATTCATTCATGGGTTGTATCATACAACTATTTTTAAAATCCGACTTCTCGGTACTGCGCAACGAGTGTTAAATATAAGAGATTTCAAGTTTGACCGTTCTGAAACTGTAGATAAATTCAGAAGTTTTGAAGCAAACTGGATATGGAGGGTTAAAAGTTTTGCGCTTGGCCGAGCAGAGGCTTTCGAAGTCGTCGCTTATAACCAGCCTTCTTTACAAAATAAGAAATAATGTTCATAAAAGCAATACATATGTCTCCTTTTATCATTCGATAGCTCAATAAGGAATTTCATTTTATGAGAATTCAGACACATCTAATAATATTTCGAGTGGCGAAGGCAATATATCGTTCATCGTGCAAATAGATTACGTATTTTGAGAAGTAAATTTACTTGTTATAAGTTGGAGAGCTCGACAACATTATATACATTACATCTAACTTACATTATATCTATACTCACATGTATCTATGTACTTACATTACATCTACTTAAGATGTTTAGATCAGTTCTTGCAAAAATTTAATTAATTAATCTGATTAATTAAATAGGTATTCTGATATAATAGACGGTAGACGGTAATCTGATAGATATAGAATATAATCTGATAAGAAACTCTATGTTTAACAAAGTCATTGAACCAGCGTAGTCTAACGCAGATTTTTTTTACTAACATAATTTCATGATAGCCATACAGGTGGTACCTACTAATTACTTTCTTCGAGCAAAAATTATTTACGGCTAATTTAAACAAACATATCGCCTCAAACAACAATCATTACTATCTTTTTAATTATGTTTTGTAAGTAGCTATCTCCATAAATTTGAACATTAACCTTTAGTAATATCACAGGATATTACTAAAGGTTGAGAAAGCTACTACTTTATGTAAATAAAACTGAAAAAATAGGAACTGGAATTACCTTCTCCAACACCATGATCATTGATGCTGAGTGCATGTTTCACGCTCAGACCGAATTTAGTCTGAGGTTTCACGTTAATATTTAACCTGTTGAAGATTAACTTTTGTAGAATCTTGTGAGCCAAAGTGTTCACTTTTGATATGAGTCTTGCCTTTTTGACCATGGCCTCATTTAAATATCCCGTTGCTCGCGCATTTTAGTAAACTTTTGTAATACGAGTATATACAGAATATAAAAGTTAATTATATAAATAAATATTTTTTTGGTTAAGCTTTTTAGTTACTTTATGGTTTTAAGCCATAGAGAAAAGAAATACATAAGCATAAAGCAATTTTGTAGTTTCGAGCCAAAAAGTCATAGATTACAGAAGTATCCAGCCAAGAAGTAAATCTCGCGCATGGAAGTAATAAGTACTACGTACAAGCACTGATTACTTCCATGATCTCGCGTTATAGAGCATAGATAGATAGATGTTAGAGAGTAGTATACTCTTTAAAGTGATGAATGCACAGATTACGAAAGCAAATAAAACTTACAAAAATGACAGAAGCAATGTAGGGCATTATGTTGTAGTTTTTATTGAATGTTCGTCGTCGATTCGATTTGCTCTGGACATCTGCCGTAACATAATTTATAAGTAAGCAGGTAAACGTAAGGTATCCAAGGACTGAGTCAGACAGAATAATACATTGCAGTTATTTACATAACTTGATAGACTGATATAAACTAAGAATACTTACTTATCGCTACTTGTGACCAAAATGCTGGCATATACTTTGGACAGAGGATAAGCATTGCCATACAACGTGGCAATGCGGCCAGCATTTTGAGAACACTGCCTAGTGGTAGCGGAATATTGGATTAGTTTGTAGTAATTTTAAGTTTTTATTTTAATTTTATTTTTTTAAGTTAAATATGTTAATTTTAGTCAGAAATATCTGTTGTTACACTTTAGTTATCTTTTGCAAATAAATGCTAATCACAAGAATACTTAACTGAACAACTAAACATAAAATAATTAAGACAAAACACAATAAATATATTCAGTGTGTAGCGTTCACCTACTTTCTGATAGCATTGCTACATTGACTGACAATGCTTATTTTTGAGCAAAATACACACCAGCATTTTGGTCACGTGATACTATTATTTATTTTGTAGTACCAGTCAGCAACAGACTATCGTAGTCACTCATCGATACCTTAATATAGACTTGATTTTATTTCATGCTTCAAAGTTATTTTTCTAAAATCACGACACATTTTCAAAGATATTTTTACGCTAGCCTTTATATTGGATAGCTTTTGAGTTTCACCACCATTTCACTTGATGGCATTTGATGATGTGTTGATAGATTGTAAGCAGGCACATATTAGAATAATAAGTGTATCTCAAAGACAGCTGCCGGAAAGTGCAAAACTGTGATAAATATTTGCTTAGAATGCTAGAAAGTACTAAGACTGACAGTTTTTGTACTTATGATGGTAAAAAAACCGTCAGCCCACCTGATCTCACATAAGATACAAAGAAATGATAACGCTCTACTGCGAAATCTATTTGTACAAATTTGCACCATAATAGGCAGAATTCCAGTTAACTAAAATATAACACATTCAAGTCACAATCTCACACACAACAAAAAAATCAGTTGACACAGGATAATGCACAAATGAAAAGCAATGCCATAGAGTATAACAAATAATGCAAACATCTTAGCAAGCAGTGATACATCTTATTCTCCGCCGCATCAATAAGAGCCAGCAGCACCGGTACCGCACCAATTAGAGCGCATCCTAACTGGACGGTGGTCGTTCAGCAGCTCGTGGTCCGTTATCGGACTTTATATTGTATATGTAGATATTATGATCATTTATCAAGTCCAATGGGATACTAAAAATACTACTATTATAGTAACCTACGGCAGTAGCAGGAAAGAAGATTTTTGAAGCCCCGTTCCGAAACGTTTTTTTTTTTAATAAATGTATATTTTTTAATATATGTTCAAGTTTCTTAAAGTACGTGAACTCTATTGTGAGATTGGTTATGGTTTACTATCAAGTTCCTCTTTATAATTCCTGTAAACTTCACGGGACCGTTAGGGTTGGCGAGTGTATTACTTTCTCTATGGTTGGCGAACTCAATGAGTATATTTTTTAACTCCATTTTGGTAAACATGACCATATATAGGTATATATGGTCATGGTGTTGGGAATATAGGTAGGAGAATCAGTTTGATATTATAATACCTTATTTTGGCTCCTCTCATAAAATTATTCCATAGTGTCCATAGTTCGGTGATTTAAGCGTGAAGTAGTTAGAAATAGATATACAGGTGAACTCGTATTCGTATTTATAACATCAGTTGTTGTCAATCTATATAATCTATCCCTTTTTTACCGGATTGACAAAACATTACAAACTATATAAATATATTACACTAAAAGCATTTAGGCAAACCAAAGGCCTAGGTAGACCAAATGCTCCAGCCCACTACTAGTTTGCAGCATACCCAGCTTGCTAGCAGCATTGCCCCGTTGAATAGCAATGCTTATACTTATTCCTATTTCTGTTCATATATCATACATCTCATACTGTTTAGAGTTCAATGACCGCGCCACAGAGAAAAAAGTTACGAGATAACGCTTTCGTAAGCAGTAGCTTAGAAGGTGCCCCTAGGTTAGCACTATTAAGACAGCCACTAAGGATACGTAAGCTAATAAGGCCCACCTGATGTGAAGCGGACTTACCTCGACCTATAACAGATGCATTTCGTCACAAGTCACGAATTGCACTGCGCCCGCCACCTTGAGACACTGTTGTTAAATCTCAGTCTGTAATTTCACTGGCTCTCAAGGACTACTGCCGGAACACACCGTTAGGGGTTTGGCGACAGGTTTTATACTTGAGGGTGGTTCCTAGCCAGGCGGGCATTCGCAAAATGCCCTACCACCATGCGGTGAAGCTCAAGCCCGCGGCGGGATTCGGTCCATGGACCTGCTGCGCGGTAGTCCATTGCCAATGCCACCGAGCCATCATGGCTTCAAGTAATGTCGTAAGTTGTGCTTAATTTGTAAAAAAATATTTTTATTTTATTTTCTTGTGTTATTAGTAAAGCAAAGGACAGAAAGATAAAGAGTGCAGACAATAAGCCAATTAGTACGTTGAAAACATATTTTTAATTTATAGATACTATTGTGTTATTTATTTACAAGCGGTCAAGCCGTTATTGAGATACACTCCAATTACTGAAAAATATTTTCCTATCTTGATGATATAGTCGTTGACAGTGAATGACAATCGATTCCGTAACAAGCAAGGGTCACTAAAAAGAGTGAAATAAAAATAAAATTAACCGACTTCAACACTCAAACGTGTGAAAGTAATTGTCGAAGTACCATGTGCACAATGTTGTGATAATAGGTACTTTTGGTACCGACTTGGACAAAAAAACATTTTGTTGCATACACTGAGAAAAATTTCATGTTTTGACATACGTAATTTTAGCCTCAGCATACGTATTTCTTGTTTAAAACGTGACTAGCGTACATAAAGATGAGACAACATGACGTATAATGGCCTTGCTGTAACGAGCATTGTACGTTATAATAATGTATGAAAATCATTCGTTCATTCATTCATTCAATGATGTACTGTCATGCAAATAAGTATGTAACATCTTGACAAAGTAAGGATGTTACTTACGTAGATCCTGGTGCAGCCTACTTACGATAAGTATGTTTCCTACGTTTATTATGTTTACTATAAGGAGGTAGTCTACGTCAAACTTGCTACAGCCTATTAATGGTAAAGGTGATTCTGGCGTTTAACATGCGTCAGCTTACGTACTGTAAGGAGGTTGCCTACATCAGCTTTGGTATAGCCTATTTATGGTAAAGATGTTCCCTACGTTTACCATGTATTGAACTACGTACAGTAAGGTGGTGGCCTACGTCAATATTGTTGCAGCCTACTTATGGCAAAGATGTTCCCTGCGTTAGTCATGTATCGGCCTATGTACAGTAAGGAGGTACCGTAAGTCAAATTTGATGCAGCCTACTTATAGTAAAGATGATCCCTACGTATCTCATGTATCAGCCTACTTACAGGAAGGAGGTTATGTACACCAATCTTGATGCAGGCTACTTATGGTAAGTATGTTCCATACGTTTGTCATGTAGTGGCCTACATACAGTAAGGAGATTGCGTACGTTAATCTTGATGCAGCCTACTTATAGTAAGGATGTTCCTTATATTTATAATGCATCGTCCTACGTACAGTAAAGAGGTTGCGTACGTCAATCGTGGTGCAGCCCATTTACTGTAGGGATGATCCTCATATGTATCATGCATCGGCTGTATTATAGTAAAGAGGTTGCCTACGTCAATTTTGGCACAACCTACTAATAGTAAGGATTTTTAATATATTTATCATGCATTCGCCTATGTAGAGTATGGATATTACATATGTACATAAACCTGGACCATTGTTACACTTAAGATGTTATTAAGAGCACCATTTGTAGTATACAAAGGTAAACCTCTTTACTATATGAAGGTTGCTCCTGGTTTATTTATGCGCATTGGATTACAATTTGTGCACCCTACTCTACATAGATTGATGCATTCTATACGAAGAAAAGATCCAAACCATTAGTAAACTGCACTAAGGTTTACGTATACAACCTAGCTGTACAAAGGCTGATGCACGATTTAAGTAATTATTCTATATGCAGGCTGCACCTGTAATAAGACAGTAAATAAGCATATTAAATAAATAAATTCATAAGGTTAATAAAAATATATTATCATCAATTTGTGATCTATTTATTGAAAACAATATACAAAATTGTAAAATATTTAGGTCCATTATCAATTTTTAATTTAAGTTGAGAGACAGGTGAGCGTAGCCAGCCTAAGGTGGTACATGACATTATTAAGGATGTGGTGGAAAACTGTCAAACCTCAGATATCACGCTTAAAAGACATGCGTACAACATTTCACGGAGTTTGAAAAATTTATCTTCGACATGGTCTCCATATACATTTTATTTTTCTATGCGGAATCAACAATGTATGCGAGGATCAAAGCAGTGCGGCGCACAGTTATAGTTTCAGATTCACCATCTGGAATAAATAAATATTTTATGAAATTTGTTAAATAAAAATGACACTCCCTAAAAAGTATTACCAAGAAGTTAGGAAACAATAGCTTATTAATGTCAGACTACACTCGCTATACCACAATAGTTAATTGTGCTGCACTTGTAGCGTTACGTTTCCAGCTTATTTGTAGTCGTCGGGTATATTCTAAGGGTATTTAAAGTACTTACCACTAGCACTAGTCCCTGGGGTTATAAGAAAAGCCCCTCATTATTTTTTGATATATATGGTTGAGATCTTGTAAAATCTGCAATCAATAACATTAAGATCATTCGAATAATTCCACTATGAAAGTAATATGAAACATAAATATGAATTATGAAAGTAAAATATCATGTAGGTTTGAAAATTTAACATACCAAAATATACCTTGGGGTTATCGGAGAGTTGGATTGTCATAGGCAGTCGGATGTGTTCTTTATTCTCATAATATTTCTTTAACACCAGTATCAGCAGTCTTTCTCGAGGATTTTTGTACTCAGTGTCAGGTATTAATATTATTTTTAGCCAAGTCAATTTGTCTTCTAATAAAGTAGCATCTGTAACAATTGTGTAGACTTCATTTACATAAATATATTTGTTTTATGTTTAACCGGCCTTGGGATGCCCGGATAAAATTGCACCATCCATATCTTTCTGTGGGAGTTGCAAGTGGCGACAAAAGGGAAAATATCACAACTTGGACAGCTGCCTTTTCCGAAGAACTGTCATCTTACAAACGAGCTCCCAAAGTTGCTTGCCAAGCATGGACATTATGGCAAATGAAATGAAATAAAATTATTGCAATTATAGCCCCCTTTCTTTATAGAGGGAGGCATTTGTTCAACGTTTGACTAAATCATTTATAACTAAAGACTTTAAAAAAACAACAAAGTCGCTTACCTGTGAATGTTGCCGTTTAGCATTTGAATTCACTGGTTGCCGGATAGCCAGGCTGTGTCTTTGGCTTTTCTTTATACACACAGACCCACTTTGGGGCGACTGAACCCCTTTCTTCGTTTATTCAAATTTGGTGATAAATTGATTTTGGAAACTTTGTAATAAAAGATTTTTTATAAATAATCACTGGTGAAAACATTTACATGCGCGCGTGACGCGATTGCCACGGTCTCGCAGAAAACTAATATTATTGCTGTTGCATTACGCTCCAGCCAGTATTGCCAGCGTGTAAATCAAAATCAGCCGAGTATTCACATAAAAATATTTAAATATTAATACAATTAGATATTGACTTTGATATCATTGATGCATTGCTTAGACTTTTCAAAAACTATTATAATAACAATTGCTCCCCGCGGTTTCATCCATGTAAACAAAACAATCCATGTTTAGTAGTATTAGATTAAATATTTATAAAAAAAACTGAACACTTCCTTACACCCTCAAAAGCTCTGTTTTACAATTAGTATGGCTAGATTAGGAAATACCAAAATCTTCAGGTGAGAATGTGGCTAAATGCTGTTATAAATAAAAAAATATGTAATTTTTCCTGATCAAGAACAGTAACATTAGTAATGCTAAGTTTAAATAAAACACTTAAAAATATAAAAATATATCCAATGTCGATTCCGCCTAATTTTCTTGCTAAGCCGACGTGACGTCACAAACAACACGCAGTCAAACCGTTTGACGCGTGTCGCTTTTACACGAAGCATCCTCAGGAGGTCTTGACTATACGAGTGCACGATCGCACCTTCTCGACTCACGTGTTTGTGACGTCACGTCGGCTTAACAGGAAAATTAGGCGAAATCGTCACTAATATTTTAATAGTTTTTAAGAGTTTTGTTAAAATATTAATTTAATGTTTTTTTTAATATTTTCAAAATATTTGATATTATTATATTTCCGCAAAGTAACGCCTGAATCGATTCATTAGAAATACTAAGGTTAGTAAGTAAGGACGAGAATGTATATTTGTATATATATATACGCTGAAATTGCTGGACCACTTTGGATGAAACTGAAATATAAATAGAAATATAGATAGTTTAGGTCTTAGATAAACACAACGCAAACTTCTTACTATCATAATCATCATGACCATCATCACTTTTCATTATTGCCTACGTGAATGATACTGCGGGATGCAGTAGGTATATACCAAACATATTTTTTAAAAATAACAGAAAAAAAAACCTTATATCAATTTTTTATTCTATATAGTCAATAGTATACTATAAATCATCTCATCAATGTATTACTTTTTATTATTTCTGTGCTTATTGAACTATTATGATGAAAACACCACGTAACGATACCGATATAAGCAACGTTATATATATGTTGTATGTGATGTAAAAAATGAGGCACAAACTAAAAGTACAAATGCACATAATAGACATAACTAAAGAAGTACCAAATCGAAATATGGGGTTTCAGTGCAGAGTAACTAGTTTTTATTTATTTGCACGCGTATAACAATTGATTTGTTTGTATTTTATACGAACATGAGTACGAGCGCAAATTTGATTGTAAATGAAGAAATATTGAAATAAGCAATGGTCGAAAATCAGCGTTTATGAAACATTGCTTTCGTATTTTTTTATTCGGCATCTGGCAACACTGATCTTCTGTCGTAAAACAATCTTTAAAATGTCGAGGGAACAGTATATTATTGCGCCCGTAACATTTAAATAATGTTCAAATGCAGTATGTCTAAGAACGTTTAATGATGTTCCCTACGTTCATCACGCATAGGCCTACGCGCAGTAAGTAGGTTACTTAAATGAATTTTACGTAAATTTATTGAGCATAAATTCACGTACGGTAAATAGTTTTTCTACGTCAACCTTGAAGCTGCTCACTGCTGTGGTAAAGATCTTTCTTACGAAATCATGCATCAGCCTACGTACTGGAAGGAGCTTGCATAATTCGCTTACTTATATCGTGCATCGGCCTACGTACAGTAAGGAGTCTTAGCGCAGTCTACTTAAATGTAACTAATAATGTTTTCTACGTACCTACATCATGCATCAAGCTACGTACATATAGGAGATTGTCTACTTATACCTTGTTGTTGGGTACTCACAGTAGGAGTCTGTTTCCAAAATACTTACAATAAATAGACGATCTACTTATAGTCACGACGCAAACTACTTGAAACATTATTTTTTTTAGTCAAGACGTTTGTGTCATCCTGTTAATGTTGGAGTACATTTATAAAGATGCGACAGCATAATGTAATGTTCTATCTGTGACGTCATATCCATGGACTACTTCCTAGAATGTATCTGCCTATATCGGTTACGTATGTTGAGTCTTGTTGACGGACCCGACAGACGGGTACGTATTTAACGGCAAGATCAGTACACAACATGTTGTAACTAAGTGACGTGTTGATACGCTTCAACATTATTTTGTATTATCCAACATTTTTACGGCTGTAGATTACGTATTTTAGATAAAACTACACATACATTGTGAAAAGACTTCGCTACATTTCATTTTTATCTCAGTGTAGTATAGGAGCATAGATAAACATGAACGTTTTGTTGCAAATGCAGATTGCTATATTAGATATTGAGAATAGGGTTAGTAACCGATACCAAAGTTTGTTACAAAATATGAGAGACAAATAATCATAAATACAATAATAACACTTGATAAGCAAATAAAAACAAACGAATAATTTAACTTTTTTTACTTTCTTTTTTCTACAATTTTATTAATTATTGCATAATATGTTTTGGATTATAAAAATACTTAAATGTTTCCTATTGTCAGACTAAACATATTTTTAATAATTAATTCTATTACCTACTAAATAATTATTTATATAATATATTAAAAATAATAGTAAATCAATTATTTTAGATTAGCCAAATTATTGAATTGAAGCGCTCGTAGCGAAGCATAGCTTCGGAAGGCACGATAAGCCGTCGGTCCCGGTTGTTGTCTTAAGATGGCAGTCGTTATGGCATGGTGCCCTACCACCTACATTTTACGAATGCCCGCTTAGCTAGCATAAGGTAAGACAGTGGTCAAAGACTAATCTATCAGGCATTACAAAAATAAAATAAAAGCCTACTATAAAGTTTAAAATACTGTTTCATTGATCCTGGCTCTGTTGTATAATGTATAAAAACAATACTCGAAATAAAAAAAAACGCATAGACGCTTAATTCAATTAGCTAAGTAATTTTGCGTACACCTCGAGTCTTCGTGCGATAACAGGTTAAGTACTCGTATGTTCGCAGTGCGAGCGAAATTTTTATATTTAATTTTTTTCTAGGGAAGTTTCTACTGCTTCTTTTATGAATAAGCAAATGTGTAACGGTAACGGCGGTGCTGTACGTATAACTTTTGGCGTAAATACTCAGTTCCCCTGAATCTGAATATTACAAAAAGAATGAGGTAAATCAATCTGTGCAGATTGATTGATACTAAAGCATAACTAGAAGAAACTTATAGTTATAGGTGAAGGTACTGACTATAGTAGTAAATAAAAAGTGTGTATAAATATTATTTTATGCTTACTTGAGTGGAACGTATCAAAAACTCTTAAATTAATATAGCTTTAATATTTTTTCGTACAACGAACGTGCGAGCTTCTCCACAGTAAATATACGAGTACATTATGCAATCATTTACACAATTCAGCGTCAATTCAACTCACAAACATCTAATGTGACATATAGCTTGTTGTAAAATATCATCAAACATATCATATCATAATGTATAATATAGGTGACAATAAGGGATACAAGATTATTTTTAATAGTAATATCTCAATAAAATTCTAATAAGCTGAACGTAATGTTTTTAATGCACCATGAAAACATCCGATAGCAATGTACGATACTTGTAATATCATACCATCATTTATGATGTATATTAAAGTCGTAAAAAAGCCATTGACCTATTAATTTACATAATAACCATCTGGAAATTGTGTAACATCATACTTCACACGAGCTAAAGCGAATTTGTTTGTGAAGTATCTCATTTGACAGCATGTTTGTCGTAATCACATTCCAGCAAGATGAAAACAGCTGACTAGCCGCGGCACGCTCACAGTCGCGCTCCACCCTTTGCGTAGTAAAAACGCGCGCAGCGGAGCATGCAGAGCTCTCGCGTTTCACCACGCGCCGCATATTTCTACATGACACACATGTATTGTATCACTTTACGATAAATAGATAGACGCTACCGTCTACTGTCTACCATGAAATGCTGGATCTTTATCTCTTCAAGCTTAATTGTCATTTTCACTTGTTTTTATGGTCTTTGCTGTAAATTGTTGGTAGTAAATCGATTTGATAATAATCATTATATATGTGTTTGTGATCAAGTGATGCTGATGCTTTTTCTTCACATTTTCATTTAAGGTACAATAAATATCAAACTTTCTTCAGTAAAACTATTGTCCATAATTTTCTCTTTAGATTTTCTGTCTCAAATCTTCGCTTTACCACGATATTAGATAATTTCGTTCAAAAAAGATCAATTTATAAAAATTTCGTTAAGGTATTTTTCATTGTCACATCTAAGTACTTCTTTGAGACAGACTGAATTTTTCAGATAAAAAATTCAGTAGCTCTCCAAAGTCTGGGACTCCGATTACCCACTAGATGTAAGTATAAAATGATGTTTGTATATTTATTTAAGTTTCACACAAGCTTATGTCGCTTTACTTGGGGTTCCAAGCAACATAAGCTTGTCCAAATATTATTCGAGGCTGTTCGAATGTTCTTAGCAAGCAAAACGTGTTGTCGCATACGATCCCAATGTTTGACTAATCTATCTCCTGCCAATAAATTGTGTAGAAATATTTAAAAATGTTATAGGCTTTCTTTTTTATGATGGTTATAGATTAAATACAATATTTTCCTATTGGTATACTTTATTAATTCAAAAGAAGTGTAATTTTAGACAGGCCGCTTTAAGATTAACACTACAGCAATATAAATTCATGTGTTGTAATTAGTTAAGCTACTTTCGCACATACTATCATAATTAGTAATACTTACTATTAGAAATGTTGGAATTGACCGAGCGAAATGACAGCTCGGTAAATTGGAGATCTGAATACCTACCTAATATTATTTGCTTTATGTTCTGTTATGATACTTTTTGCACGACTGCCCAAAAAAGGATTGTTAAGTTTCCAGGGTTCATGTATGTATGTTTTTGAGTTCCTTTATTCCACCATCACTTCAAAATGGATTAACCGATTTTGATGTATGAGTTGTCATTAGTTTCGTCTTGATAGCGCAAGTAACACTAGCTTAAAATACATTTAGAAAGGAAAAACAAACTGGCGTTAAATTGTATATTATGAAAAAATATATATAATACATGCATGGTGGTAGGGCATTTTTCGAATGCCCGCCTGGCTAGCTACCACCCTCAAGTAGACAATCTGTCGCCAAGCACCTAACGGTGTGTTCCGGCAGCTGTCCTTGAAAGCCAGTAATTCTAGGTTAGCCTGAACAACATCTCCGACCACATCATCACTTACCATCAGGTGAGATAGTGGTCAAAGGCTAACCTATATGGCATAAAAAAAGCATTTCAAAAATAAAACTATATTTCAATAAGAAATGTTTATACGTTTTTATTTTTTTTTCTATATTTCAAAATAAGTTGATTATGTATAAAATGAAAGAATAGTGGGTCGGGACCACTTACATCACTGCACTACTAAGTTTCGCTACAAGTGGTAAAATTAAACCACGATGTTGTAGCTAACTAGCAGTGACAAAATAATATTATATTACTCACCTGCCTTCCAGCGGTAGGATTTTCACAATTTGTTGGGTTCATAGTAATTAAACCGTTTAAATCGCGTATATTTGTCATTATTTTTGTCCCGATGTTTCAAACAGTTTGCAGTGATCGTGGTCACGGGGTGACTAATTGGTTTTACTTGTCACATGAGTTATTAAGAAATAATTTGGTCTACCGTCAGAAATTTTTATATTAATCATAACGTTCCCTATTCACGCAGTATTCGCTCACAGTGTCCAGAGGTGTTGCAGATTTGTGTCGGTTGTTTGTGTGTGATTTGTGATTTGTGTTGTTGGGTTTAGTTAGGTACTCGTATTTTCTTATTCTTTATTTGCCAAATTAAATATTATCCCAACACATCTTATGTCGATATGTTTGTTCAACAAACAATATTGGCCTGATTCTCAATTCGTATCGATCTACAATCAGCTAAGTATGCCGAATAGACCAATTACGTACAACATGCAAATATAGCAATTTCCATACAACTGCTAGATAGAGATTTTCACTTTCACAAGCCTTAATTACTGACACAGAATGTAATTTGCTTACGTATCTACTCGCTTCATATCAAGATTAATGAAATGTTCTAATGCTTTGTAGCTATGTACATATAATATACGTATACTAAAAGTGTAACATCGACCCCACAAGTGTGGGATTAGGGGAAGAAAAAGGAGTGGTTTTAATAAATATACTACACCTACTAAAATATTATATACTATGATTGATGTTCACTATTACCATCAATAACAAAACACTCTCACACTTCTACAAAACTACATGCCTTTGCCAAAAAGCATTGATGCTTTTTGCTTACACTCCACAACCATATGCACACACTAATGTAATAAACAATAAGTATTATGTATAAACTAACTAACTTTTTTTTATTCACTTATACTATATGTTTCGCCTTTATTTTACATTCCAAACTTACAACTCTTTAGAATGTACATACTTAAAATCTTTCTATAGCTGAGCGAAAAAAATCGGCCAAGTGCGAGTCAGACTCGCGCCCGAAGGGTTCTGTATCATTAGCCATACAATATTAGACTTCATATTTTGACCTTTTTTGTTATAACGTGCGCGAGTCCGACTTGCACTTGCCCAACTTTTTGTACAGTAGAAACTCGATTAACCAGACTAATTGTTGTTGTTAGGCATTAGGATCGAAAATCCGGATAATCCAATGTATGAAAAAAAAACATTTTGTTATGTGTTTATTTAAAAAAAAAACAAATAAATTTAGACGAAAATCAATGTTTATTAATATCTTATTAAGAGATACGTTTTATAAAATACGATGTATGCACATTATTGATGTGCATACATATTTTCTTAGAATTCATACATGCCACTCAATTAATATTTCAGAGTATGGATGAACTCTTTTGACACTTGATGCACTTTTTTGATTTTAATTAGTTGTATCTACTGTTGCTGAATTATCACGCCTTGAAGCTAAAGATTTTGAAAGTAATGACTTCAAGTTTCATCCGGTTTCATCAGCATTATAAACAAAAACCAAATCATAGTTAATTTATATTCAATTCCTTCTAGAAATCATCTTTAAAAGAGTTTGTTGCATCTACTTTAGCTAACATGTCTCACCTTGATTTTTCAATTCACGAATTCCATGACAAAATATAAATCTGTACAAGTATCGCTAATTCCCACAAAATTTCACCCAGACCTAATTTTTTATTTACTTAAATGTTAAGCTTTTCAATCGGTATTCTTCTTAATACCAGTTATCGTGGATGTACCTACACCATACTTATCAGCTAACTTACGACCGGTTTCTCCTTTTTATTTAATTAATTAATAATATTTATTTTGTTTTTAAGCGATAACACCACCCTCTGACGCTTCGATATTTTTAAATATATAGACGTGACATGAGTCAGAGCGGAGTAGCAATTGCTAACTAAAACAATAACGAAACGCGTGGGGCAGGGATGGGAACTGGCATTAGCCAATCCCGACACTTTCAAACACATGTCGTATACCGTCCGTGAATTGGTGGCGGTTGGTAGTCCGGATAATCGCGAATCCAAATAACTGAGGGCCGGATAATCGAGTTTCTACTGTATTTGTTGTTATAGCGGCAACAGAAATACATCATCTGTGAAAATTTCAAATGTCATCTATCACCGTTCTTGAGATACAGCCTGGTGACAGATGGACGGGCGGACGTATGGACAACGAAGTCTCAGTAATAGGGTCCCGTTTTTACCCTCTGGGTACGGAACCCTAAAAAACAAGGTTACAAATTACTCGTTATCTCCAAATGCTTATGTATTAGATAATTAAGTCAAGGCTCATAAGGCCAACGCAGACATTTACGACAAAAAATACAAAATAAAAACATTTCTTTATCTTATTGTTAGGTAGGGTCAGTTTCGTACTAATCTTACGCTACGCGAGTATTATGTACAATACCTAATGAAGATTTTAATTATATAATTGATTGGTTTCGGGTAAACATTATTACTAACGTTTTTAACGGTGTTATTTTTACGGACATTAATTAATCACGTATAATATACGTAAATAATTAGTGTTCATTTAACATTTTAAAATACGAATTCATCGTCCATGCACATTAGCTACAGCAAATCTAGCTAAAAAGCTAAATAAATTCATGTTAGAGTCGTGCTATCATCATCATCATCATCAGCCGGAAGACGTCCACTGTTGAAAATAGCGACCCCCATACATTGAGATATGGTTTACGTTAGTAATAATATCTCAATGCCCCCATAGAACGCCACAAAGAACGGCTATTAGCCGCTTGTAACCATTGGCTACCCGCAACTTTAACGATGTCGTCAGTCCACCTGGTGGAGATCCACATGTTAGAGTAAAAAATTGCAAATTATAATCGGATTGTAGAAAGAGACTATTACCATAGTAAAACCATAAAAGTAGCGTGACTAGGCCCTTCAGAAATTTAAACGCATGCTCTAGTCTAGATATGCAGGTTGTCCATATCTCCAAATTTAATATGTATAGGTATAATAATCATTTGTAGCTCCTCCAGACATGACTTTTATGATTATTAATAATTATATTATCTATACATAGATCAACGATCTCTGGACACGTTAAATATTTGTCATAGTGTGCATGCTGACGTGCGTGTACGAGCGCGCACACAAACAAGGCGATTGGTACCGCTTTATGAGGTCTGTCTGTCTTAAATAATATCTGGTAAAACCACAGATAAACTACGTCATATACTCGTATATGTAGTCATATCTATCTATTACAATATCATATTTCTATAATGTCATATATATATACCTACTAGCTTTCCAGGCGCGGCACCGTCCCCTATGACGGTTTAAGAAATACAATTGGAGCACGAAATTTCGGCGACATAGGCGACCTCCCGGTAGCCGAGCGGTTTAGGCATCCGGCGCGAAATCGGAAGAGTTTGGGTTATTCCAGCAGGGACCCATCCCTCAGGGCCTCAATTTCTAATAACTTTATAAAGTCGATTTAAGTAAATCTTGCTTAAGAGTACCACATTTTTTTGTATTTATATTTATAGAATTTGTTTAGAATATTTTCATACGTTTTTGGTTTAGGTAATTAAAGCTTATCATTACTACTTATATTGTATTAATATACTAATACAATATAAGTAGTAATGATAAGCCATTATTTGAATTATGATCTAGAACTTATGATTTACTAGCTTTCCGGGCGCGGCTCCGCCCGCGCGTTTATCGATTATCGCGCAAAAACATTAACCTCTTTTTGCGCAGTTGGATAAAAACTATCCTGTTTTTTCCCGGGTCTCAAACTATTTCTATACGAAATTTCATTCAAATCAGTCCAGTAGTTTTGGCGTGAAAGCGTAACAGACAGACAGAGTTACTTTCGCATTTACAATATTAGTACTGATGATCCTATAGGTATAAATGATAATTTGTAGATGCCTACGAGTCAGATATACAGATATAGGTATACCTTACAATTTTTCTATGGTTATTCAACTTCTATTGATTAACTAAGCCCTCATTACCTTTTTAATTTTAAGGTGTAACTTTTGGGGATAAAAATATAAATAAGCTTAGGTATTATTATGTGGGTGGAGATTGGGCTGAAAATATCCAGTACCCGAAATAGCTAACACTTCCAGACATACAGGTAACTTACTGGCATTCTGAAATTTAGGTTTTCATTATCAAAAACGGACGTAAATCCATTTTCAAGCAACAAAAAATGTATAGCTGGCTATCCCGATAATTACACTGTAGCTCTGCTCTATAACGGCGTAGTACCGCATTGTTCCTACGTAGGTATGTATAATAATATTAGAATAATGTATACGTACGCTACCCGAGACTTGTAATGATATTACAAGCGCTTGTAATATCACCTCAACGGTAATATCCTTGGTGAAACTGAACTGTCAGAATATATTCCAGGAGAACAATTTGTCTGGTATCTCTCGTCCTTGCATAATGTAGCATTGCATTCACATGTTACGAAAACGTTCTTGTTCCAGTTCTTGCATTATTGAAGAATTTTATCTTTTTAGCTTGGTATATATATATATATATATATATACATGAGAAGAAGAGAGAAGAGTCAAAATATAGAGCACTTAAAATTATATATAAGTGTTTAAGTCTTAAACACTTATATATATACATATATATTACTACAGCTATTCTATCCTTTCTATCTTCAGCAAACCGAGCCAAATGAGAGACTACGAGATACTCGTGTGTGATGAACATAAGGGTATGTTCATCACACACGAGTATCACGTAGTACGAGTAGTATATATATACCTATACATACGTGGTACTCGTACTACGTGATACTCGTGTGTGACATACCCTTTAGTTCATCACACACGAGTATCACGTAGTACGAGTAGTATATATATACCTATACATACGTGGTACTCGTACTACGTGATACTCGTGTGTGACATACCCTTTAGTTCATCACACACGAGTATCACGTAGTACGAGTAGTATATATATACCTATACATACGTGGTACTCGTACTACGTGATACTCGTGTGTGACATACCCTTTAGTTCATCACACACGAGTATCACGTAGTACGAGTAGTATGTATATACCTATACATACGTGGTACTCGTACTACGTGATACTCGTGTGTGACATACCCTTTAGTTCATCACACACGAGTATCACGTAGTACGAGTAGTATATATATACCTATACATACGTGGTACTCGTACTACGTGATACTCGTGTGTGACATACCCTTTAGTTCATCACACACGAGTATCACGTAGTACGAGTAGTATGTATATACCTATACATACGTGGTACTCGTACTACGTGATACTCGTGTGTGACATACCCTTTAGTTCATCACACACGAGTATCACGTAGTACGAGTAGTATGTATATACCTATACATACGTGGTACTCGTACTACGTGATACTCGTGTGTGACATACCCTTATGTTCATCACACACGAGTATCTCGTAGTCTCTCGTTTGGCTCGGTTTGCTGAAGATAGAAAGGATAGAATAGCTGTAGTATAATATAGAGCACTTAAACTAAAGGGAATAAATTGTTTATCTGTACAATCTACCAACCTTTCAGCAAGCATTTGGGTAATATCCTTGATTCATGTTTACCTGGTACTTATTACTTGAAAATCCATTTACTTTGTCATACAGGAGGTACATTTTTTATTCATTTCACCAGTCGGACGAAGAAAAGAGTGTCCATCGTGGTCCTACTAGGAGGACATATTAGTGGGACTACGAGGAATCAGCCGTCTATTCACCGTTTGCCGAATTGCGCATTTTGTCGGAAGATGAAAATGTCATTCAATAGACATCTCAAATTTTATATTCTTTGTTCATGATTTGCAAACTCTGTTACTACCATACATCATTTACCAACTCGTTGCATGCATAGGTATTACAATACAAAACAAAAACTCTTTATTGTTTACCAAGCTAATTTACACTTAAGAGTAATTAACATACTTATACTTAGGTAGTACAATGGGCGGTCTTATCGCTTTCTTCCGGACAACCTTTGGATGGACAGAAGCAAGAGAAGAGATATACGGTGGTGATCAATAAAAATATTTTACATGAAAAAAATGTGTTTTAATTTATAAATCATATAACTACTCATTTCGTTATATTAAATAAACACAAACATAGACTTAATACACACTAGCATAATACATATATATATAATGAATACATAATAAAATATAATATAATATATAATAAAATACATAATGAATAACTGCATAAATAGTAATACAATACATTATTATAACATAAATATATACAAATACATATTACCTACATATTATTAAAGGAAATTAATTCTGGACACTTATTCCGCGCGAGTTTTATTGAAGTCGAGAACTACCCGTTGATACAGAATAAAATATACCCCGTTGAGCCAAAAGGTGTCAGAATTTTGAAAACTAATTGTCGCATCGACCAAGCGATCTGATAAGATTGGAAAAACCAATGAGCTTCCAAATCACACAAACCCAACGTCGAACGGCTCAAATATGTTACTACTGCCGAGTTTAGCATATTTGCGACGCTTGAGTCGCTCCGCCGAAGTAACCGCAGCATCAGCCCTCACGTTTGTTTTAGCAAAAAAAATGTTTGGATACAAAAGGAAGTGAGAATTCCCAACTAACCGATTTCAGACACTCTTCAATGACAATGCCAGTCGATTATAAAAATTCCAAGAATAAATGTAGCGTGTCAGTAATCAGTGCTGGACAAAAGACATTACTTCAAAATTATGTATATAGTCATTTTATTAAATTACATTTCAAAATTCTCACCGCAATTTATATGCAAATGTATCGTTCCATATTCTGGGACTGCGGCTAACCATATAATGACTTGTTGTATTGAATTCAGTAGTCTTAGTCTCAGTCTACGCCACCGCTGAATGATCGAAGCTGAATGCCGTTCGCTTGAATGGCACTCAGCGTTCCAGCGATCTACTCGTAGCTTTCAAATGTTTCGATTTGATTGATATCGTGGAAATACACTTTGACAGAATGGTGCTAAACAAGTAACTTTGCCAGGAGGTAGCTTAGGTCTCTTCAGCGTTTTGGTGAATACCAAGTACCACCAAGTACCAAGTACCACCGCAGCAGATATTCTGCCTCAAAGCAGTAGTGTGCAATTACTACTGTGATTAGGCGTGCAGAGCACTATAGCAAGTGATATTACTATGCAATCGAGATATACTAACGTCTCGGGGTGACGAGAGCAGTGTAGTGTCAAGAAAAACGGGGATTATGTCACTGCATCTATAATGGACAGGCGTGACCGCTTACCTACCATCAGGCAGGTGTAATATCTATCTCAACACATCTTTAAAATAAAAAAAAAGCTTGTGCATTTATAATATTAGTAGAATAGGATACAGCCTAACAGGAGATGATGATAAGCCTACAATAACTGCATTTTTATTTCCTTTAAGGCAGTAGGGACCCATCCCTCAAGGCCTCAATTTCTAATAACTTCATAAAGTCGATTATAAGTAAATCTTGCTTAAGAGTACCAAATTTTTCTGTACTTGTATTTATAGAATTTGTTAAGAATATTTTCATACATTTTTTTGGTAATTATAGCTTATCATTACTACTTATATTGTATTAATATATCCCATTATTTGTGAATCATGATCTAGAACTTATGATTTACTACCTTCCCGGGCGCGGCTCCGCCCCCGCGTATGTCGGTTATCGCGCAAAAACATTAACCTCTTTTTGCGCAGTTGGATAAAAACTATCCTATGTTTTTTCCCGGGTCTCAAACTATTTGCATAACAAATTTCATTCAAATCGGTCCAGTAGTTTTGGCGTGAAAGCGTAACAGACAGACAGACAGAGTTACTTTCGCATTTATAATATTATATAGTACTGATTCCTTATTCGGAATGTTAAATTATGTATACAGGGTGTCCCAGAACTCAACATCCAGGGGGCACGGGGTTTGAGGGGGGTTCACACCAGTCCAGGGAAAATTAAAAAAAAATCCCTATGGGTTATTTATATTTTATCTGAGAAATTTATAAAAACTAGGAAAATCAATACCTTTAACCATATTTGTTGGTACTGTGACCACAAATTCCACAATTTTACGGTGATTTTTTCACTAACGTGGTCCTTAATAAACGTACTAAGGAATTGCAGTCACAAATAAAGCATAAAATATTGCTAGGTTAGTTGAGAAAGACTCGGGGGTGACGTAGACAAAAAGTGCACATAGTTTTTAAATAATAAACAAACAATTAAATGAACACTTAATAATAAATTAATAATATTTTTTTTTATTTAATATATATAATTCTAAATATTATGATTACAAGCACTACCGCGTACTAAGCCCGCCCGGGGCAAAACATTTTGTACTCCAATAATTTGTAAAATTAATATATATAAGTTCATCTACCTATCTATAGTAAATATACCCATTGAAAATTTAATACTTTTAAGCAAGATTGACTTCAATTGACTTGATCGAGATAACAAGAAAACGTGGCCCTCCGGGACGTGGTTATAAAATAGTTATTATATTTGTTGAATAAATAAGACGATTACCTAATAACATTGGTATTGTATGGCGAAAATGTGTACGTATGTTTGTTACTAATTCCGTCCGATCGACCAAACAGATTTTGATGAAACTTGTACACGTTATTCACAGGTCCTGAATTAATAATCGGCAAATCTTGTTATAGTAATTTACATCCTAGTTAGTAGTTTTGAAGCGCTCGTTGCGAAGTTTGCTTAGCCATTCTGAATCGATCAGCAAAGTTAAGCAACGTCCGCCTCGGTCATGACTTGGATGGGTGACCGCTGGTGACATTACTACTGAGCGCTTTCATGCTTCGGAAAACCTCCTGCCGTCGGTCCCGGTTGTTGTCTTAGGATGGCAGTCGCTATAGCATGGTGGTGGGGCATTTAATGCCCGCCTGGCTAGCTACCACCCTCAAGTAGAAAATCTGTACCCAATCACCTAACGGTGTGTTCCAATCCGGCAGCTGTCCTTGAGAGCCAGTAATTCTAGGTTAGCCTGAACACATCTTCGTTCCGCATCATCACTTACCATCAGGTGAGATAGTGGTCAAAGGCTAACCTATAAAACCTCCCGAGTGATCCAACCTAAACCTATTTTCATGAAGAGGAAGCCACTGGCTGAAACTAGTTTAAATGTAAAGTCCATAAAATCACAGTACCAGTGCCACACTACTATGGCGCAATGTGACGGGCGCGGTTTACATCTGTTATAGGCAGAGGTTAATCCGCTTAACATCAGGTGGGCCACGTGCTCGTTTTGTCACAATAACATAAAAAAACTATGCAGCAGGACGCAATGTATATTCGTCCTCATGACATAACCTATTCATCATTGAGTCAAGAATAGCTGGAAAGACGTCGGACGGCCCAATCAATTGGCCTAAAGAGGTCACTTACTCGTTAGTCGAATGTTCTTTGCGATACCCCTCTAATTATATATGTGCGATGTATGTATAGCTTCACTTCTCACGCCAATTTATTGCCAATAAAAGTGGGCTCTGACAGCAATGAAAGCACTATTTGGGATTATAAATGCAATAAATCTTTAGATGTAGTAATAGGCAATTTAAGCTAATAATGCGGCAGATAAAATATGGTAGTAAAGTAAGGTGTGATGGAAAGTACAGTACTTTGCGGGATTCGTTGAGACGGTACATTAAAAATGAGAGGTACATATTCTTCTCAGGAACAATATTATTGTACATACACGCTCTAGGCGCTGCATTTTCTTAGGGGCAGTATCAGCCTGATGACTGTGATTCTTTTTATTCTTATTTACTTACAGTTACCGAACGTTCTATTTTTAAACCTTGAAGGCAAAAGGCACAGATTATCCCCTAAGGGGTAATCTGCAGCAAAAGGGGATTGTTATAAGCTTAAAAAGCAAACATAATTAATATAATAATAATAATATAGAAAATTATCCAGAAGAAAAAAAAACAGTTTTATTGATTTGTTACTCATTACCCGGATCGTTCACAGTTGAACAAGGTCCCATTGGGGGATTTGCCATAATCCTCAAGTGATGCTGTGCAGGCGTCTTGGGATCGCAGTTAAAGTTGTCAGTTCTTAAGGCGCTGCTTACCAACTTCTGTCTTTTTTACCTTAGTCACCTCTTACGGCAACCAGGATAAGAAATAGGGGGATGACTTTCTAACCCGGCACCTCACGGTTTTATTGATTAGTTATATAATATAATACAAATTTAAAGTAAGTATATTAACGTTAACATAATTATTAAACAAGTAAACCATGTTTTCAGAGATAGGCCACAGGGCTACAAGAAGCTTTGTGAATAAGGAAAACCCTTACTTATTTCGTTCTATTAATATTTCAGCATGTATATAAGATTGAAATTAACCTCGGTAATATTTTTAATTAATTCAGCAGTGTTCGAAAATTAAATGCCTAAAAGTTTTTTCGTTCAGAACGACTAAAATTTCGACGATCGGTTTTCTTCACACTCCTCCGCGGACGCGCAAAAACAGAAAGAGAGATGTGAAGCAATTTACACGCGTGAGAAACTAGGTCCAGTGATTGCTATCGTTTATAAATTATATTTACTGTATTTTGGACCAAATTTTTTACCAGATACCAAACTTTTTTTATACTTTTTCGTTGCGTTCTGTTACATCTAATATATTGCTGACCTAGGCCCGAATCTCTCACAAACCTTGTAAGTCAACGTGTAAATTAATAATTTTATTTTTTCAAATAAAATAAATGTGTGTGTGTATATAAAATGTTATTTTTAAGACAACTGAATAGGTCCACACAACAGGTTCGAACCTGTTGTTTAAGTGATTCCCTGAACCTCGAGAAATATGCACAAATATAACTTATATTAAAGCTTTATTTAAAGCCAGCTCCATCCTATTGCACGTGCCTATACATTCCTGATTAACTTCCTTATCCACAACACGGCAATGTATACAGTTGTAAGACGGTGTATAATGATAATCCGAAAACTTATCTCCCGCGGGACTACTGGGACGGAATAGTGTCAGTTTTCCGATCATGATCAGGGCAACACGAAGGAACTAGCGGGGCAAACTAATCATCCCCATTCGTAATGGAATGTGTGGTTATATTACTACAATAATGTTAACTGTTACTAAAATTATGTTATATTTGACTATAATACTGTTATATATTACAATATTGATGCTATAAGTAAACTCAAACTCAATGCATGAAAGTAAAGTTTTCTGAAAAATTATCTCTAGCCATTTACTATCGACGAATCTTCTATGGAGCAAAAGATTTGTGTAATCTAAGCTTGGGGGGCTGCCAAATCGCTAAAGTTCGGGTCTGACTACAGCAGCTGTAGATAGACATTGCCAAATTGTCAGGATCTAACTACAGCAGCTATAGATAGGCATTGCCAAATTGTCAGGATCTAACTATACTTTCCTTATATGCCTGTTTGAATTTTCATAATATGGCATAATGGAATGTAATATTTTTTTAATTCATTATTGTTCAGGAATTTGAACCTATGCTCCTTCGAGGTATCTAAAAGAGTGATGGTGCATACATACCTACATATAATAACTCCTGTATTGCCCGAAGAAGTAGGCAGAGTATATAAACACCCACATTTCGCCAATTGGGTTTTGGTCCCATGCAATAGTAATATTGCCATGTAATATTGTCATTCACCGGACACTTCTGGGTTACACAAAATGTTTTCTCTAACACAATGCACGAAAGACAAGATTATTACGAATAATATGTTTACGCTAACAGCATATAAAACAGGAACATATTGTATGAAAGGCGAGGCACTAAGATGGTATACAGCACTGTTGTGCGTCTAATGCCCACAACACCTTACTCACATCTACGTGAGAAGAGGCATGCTGCTCATTTCTCATTTCACGCACTTTTCCGTTAGTCGACTCTTAAGACCCACGGGAAGAAATGAGGAGGTGACATTCTAAGCCGGCACCCCACGCGATATGGTATTTGAAAATAATTATTGAACATTCGTTTAATGAGTGGCAACTCTAAATACCACCCTTTATGCATAATCAACCATCGCTATGATAAGTAAAATAAAGACAATAATATTTTGTTAAAACGGTTTTCAGTCGGTCCGTGACGACGATCACTCGGGATAATGTTACGCGTTTTAAACCGTTTAAAGTTGTTTTATTACTATAATAAAAGACAATGCAATCGTCAAATGCTGAACTTGAGCTCTCGGAAGTCGTTACGAAACAAGAGAAAAACTAATTACCAGTACTCTTATGGAATCATTACCCGAAATGTACTCGTAGTATGAAATGCACTCAAGTCATTTTGTCACTAGTATTTTTTGCCGATATACTAGCCTTAACCCCAAACACAGTCTCATAAATGGTATACGAGTCACAAACATGAAATTTAGCTATTTTTTTAGATAACCCAAACACGACTATTGTACTTAAAATTCAATGAAATTGTTTAAGTACAGCACACCAATAAATCAGAAAGTTGGCGACAACATTTTCTTCGCCAGGTGTAAAGAAAAATGTGTTTTGTAAAAAAAATATACAACCATATATTTTTCATACAAAATAATATCTTTTTTATTATTGCTGATAGGTAAGCCTTTGACCACAATCTCACCTGATGGTAAGTGATGATGTGGTCGAAGGTGTTAACAGGCTTAATAAAGTAATATAATGATAATAAGGCTCTCAAGGACAGCTGCCGGAACACACCGCAAAGTGATTGGCGACAAATTTTCTATTTGAGGGTGGTCGATAGCCAGGCGAGCATTCGCAAAATACCCTGCAAACAATGAAACAATTTCGATGTTTCCGCTTAGCAATTCTCCAATGCGCTTATCTCAAATAATACTCAATCTTCAATCACGAATTCAACCTTCTTTATATTTTTTTTAATCAGATAAGCATTAGTAAATCCATGTAACGTAAACCATTTAAATTAATCAGGGCTTATCCAGAAAGTTTCTTAATTTACCATCCGAAACGTTTCGAATTCGCTTGAACGCCGCTTTTACAATTAACTATTTTTAAGATTCATGGTGAAGGAGACGATTGCGGACGGCTATTATTTTTATTCATTAATTTCTCGCGGGATACTAGAATAGCACCCCCCTCGCCCTATATACTACGGATATACTATAGGCTACGGGAGTCGTAAGAGACATCAGAGGGAAGGTGGGCACCAGTGCCTTCTGAACTGCCCATCTTACGCTGCGATCTCCAAGCCGCCTGCCAAGGGTGGGGATTATGGCAAATCCCTCTTCATGGGGGGACTGTCTTGTGTGTGTATTTAGTCACATATAACCAATAAAAGAATATTTTAAAATATTTACTTACATAACAGTATAAGTGAATTAAATATATAAAAGACAAAAAAATACACTAAATTATAATACTTCTTTATCAAAACGTAAAGTAACACCAGTTAAAATTATATTTCACTTCAACCGAAAGTTTAATTAATCGATGTACTATTTAATTAACAAAACAGAACCTTATCTCAACTCTTTAATTCAATTATCGCAAGACAACAAAGGGAGAGAGCATTTCTCGTGTTTGTATCAGACTTAAGTTCCAACCTGAAACTGTGTGACGCTTGTTTTCAGTTTGTTTTCACTTTAGTGAATAGAGGTTTGGAACACAACTACTAAAAGCATTTTTTTATGTTTTAACAGCAGGTTGATGAATTTCATCCAATATATAGATTAGAGTGATATATTTTTTTTTAAGACGCATGCTCCGCGTTACAAAAACGAAAGGAAATTATAGTCATGTTCGGGACTCGAACCCGCGCCATGCCTATAGCCGGGGTACGCTCTAACCGTTAAGCCAACATGACACATGACTCATGACTCTAATTTGTCCTCTCGTTCTAAACCATAGTATGGGGATGGAGCGACATCTATGGTTTTACTTACGTTGTACTTCATAATAGACCATTTTTTTCAACTTTACACTTGTTAAAGATGATTCAACCCTATAATTTTAATATTTTTATTTTTGTAATGACGCATGCTCCGCGGATAACGTCACAAACGTTACAACAACATTGTAACAATATTATATAGTTCAAATAAGACTAAAAAACTAGCCAAGTGCTTTGAAGCGCTCGTAGCGCTGTTTGCTTAGCCATTCTGAATCGATCAGCAAAGCTATGCAACGTCCGCCTCGGTCATGAGTTAGATGGGTGACCGCTGGTGACATTACTACTTAACGTGGCTTCCGTGCTTCGGAGGCCACGTTAAGCCGCCGGTCCCTGTTGTCCCGGCGGGTCTAACATAACCTAACCTACCATGAAAAAAAAAGTGCGAGTCAGACCTCGCTTATTAGGGTTCCACATTGAAAGAGACCGTTTTAATGGAAAATATGTTTGATTTGATCACAGATTCAAAACTACATTATAAATGGGTATTTTTCTAAAATTATACTTTTTGCATTAACTCCGGTTAAGCGAATTAAAATTTTTTTTTCATAGTTTTTGGGAAATTTTTGGAAGGTCTTGTCAATAGTTGCTAGGTTGTCACCTTTAAGTAGTAAGCCAAACAACCAACAGCGTATTTCGGCAGCTATCCTACACCAGCCTGATGGAGAAGACATGTACAGGAGAAAGTATATCATTTTTTAATTAGATTAGAGATCTAACTTAAAGCATGACCGCCTTCTAACATTAATTACAACTACGAAAATGGTATCGTAACGTATGGTGCTTGTAAACGCACGTTTTCCTAAAATCGGATATGTTAGTCATATAAGGGCTAAACATCAAATTCCCTGAATATAATTTAAAAATCCAAAGCCCAAGTCACTGTAGCCGAAAACGGCTATAGGTGGGATTATTATTATGTACCATCCTCAACTACCACAATTTACCAGCAGATGAGATAGGGGTCAAATAATAATATAAAAAAAGAAAGAAACCAAATGAAAAATCCAAACTAGATAAACATAAGCCCAAGCACGGTGGACTCAATGTTTATTATAGAAAGTGACTATTATGCCCTCGTCCATGGACTGATACACTAAGCTACACATTTTCTATTCATATTAGCCACCTTTTTACCTAATTTCATGAACATCACGTCAAACGTTTATATGTTATCTTCACAAGCATACAAAAATATATTGCACAAATGCGATACAAACAACATACGGAGATTATGGAAAATAGCACGCCATTTTTTTTTTTTTGCGCGCGGCATATGTTTATTGGTTGGTTATATATACTTAGCCTTAAACCTCTTTGTTACAAATCTGTATTACCCGGTTAAATTGAAAATGCTCTGTTTACTCGCATGTAATTTGCAGTTAGGTACTAACTTAACTTTGTAGGGATAAATTACCCGGTTAAATTGAAAATTCTCGTTTCCTCGCATATAATTTGCAGTTAGGTACTTACTTAACTTTGTAGGGATAATTCTATTACGCACTAGTGTATAATATTATTATGCACGAGAGTGTTATAGTTCGGTTTATGGCCCCAAGAACGATATAATAAAGCTCACTTTACGAGCAAGGGCGTTGAAAAGCTTTTTATTTATAGATATTTATAGCTGATAGGCTAGCCTTTGACCACTATCTCATCTGATGGTAGGTGATGATGTGGTCGTAGATGTTGTTCAGGCTAACCTAGAATTATTGGCTCTCAAGGACAGCTGCTGAAACACACCGTTAGGTGATTGGCGACAGATTTTCTACTTGAGGGTGGTACCTAGCCTGGCGGACATTCGCGAAATGCCTACCACCATGATATAACGACTGCCATCCGAAGACAACAACCGGGACCGATGGCTTAACGTGCCCCTACGAAGCATGGAAGCGTTCAGTAGTATTGTCACTAACGGTCACCCATCCGCGGCGGAAGTTGCTTAACTTACAGCGGCTAAGCAAACTTCACTACAAGCGCTTCAAAAATGTGTACTAGCTGGAGCGTGGCAGGCATATTTGTCTTTCACAGATCAGTAGTTTCAGGATTGCGGGTTGCTTTCAGACAGATTTACTCAGCTTACCAGAGACTATTGGATTTAGGTTATCAGCCTAGAAAAGAATCAATCTCCATTAAGGAAAGCTTTCTTATACGTTGTTGGTTCGTTTCTTACATTTTATCGTATTTTCGCCTGTCAATTTCTCAGTCAGTCAGCAAGGGTATGTTTCTGATAAGTTTACCTTGTAAGGAAGAAGATTTCGTCTACAATATTGATTTGGAACACTTTTACGCTATAAATTACGATACTGAGTTGTACACAAAATCCCATATGACTGCAGTATATTTATTATTGACTTGCTCAATGGTGGGGCGACGACGTCGCCAAAGATATCGTGAAGATAAATAAAAATGATGTAAGTAAGACTAAGAGAAAAAAATCCCGAAATTGGGCAGCAGCGCATTCTGTGGATCACTGCGATCCCCAAAGCGCTTCCAAACGTGGGGATAATGCCATATGTAGACAATATGGCTTATACAGTAATAAAGGATGTTGAAATCTTTTAACTGCGGCTAATGTGGAAAGAACCTAACGCCGATGAATGTAAATAAAGTAGGTGTTAACTAAAATCTATACACACAAATTTGATGCCTTTGTGAGCATTATAAATACCGATCCAACCTAAAATTACAGACTTCAGACGCCTTTAAATACTGCCCCGAAGCATTTTGCACGCAAACAGTAACAGGTCAATTGGCAGACATTCGACCGGCCCGGGTCGGGTCGTTTCCGGGACTTGTACAAAACAGGGCAAATTAGTCAATAAACAGCTGCTAAAACCTTCGAACTTATGCCAAGCTGAAACATTATTCGTGGAAATAATCTATACATATATGAATATATAAGTTCGGTAGCGGTTAGGTCAGATTAGGCTCATCCGAGCTGTTCGGTGAAGAGCCACGGGGACCAGAAGCTCAATATAATTACATAAACTCAACATACTTAATAAAAATAAACAAATCTTATCCCGTGACCCAATGTTGACACTTATTTGGCTCAAAAACATAGCTTTGCAATTCAATGGGGCAATGCTGTCAGATGCCGGACACAACTGGTAGTGCGCTGGAGTATTTTGACTAGCAAATAGGTTGCTCGAATGATTTCGTTCTACAGAAGTCATTGATTGTAAATAGGTTGCAGTTTATCAAACGCGGCAAACCGCCGCTAAACAAAATGTTGGGTACCACAGAAAAGAGATTAGTATTTTATATCTCTATGTTGGGTACACTTATGCCTTATCTATCATTTATAATTTTCCGCCCGCGAGAGTTTTGACTCAGAATACAAAAAAAAACCTGTTTTCTGTATACTGAGAGTTTTGGTAATATGGTGTTGTCTTATGAACTTCTCAGTAAAACGAGATAAACAGTATCCAAGGAATGTACGTTAGCTTACGAGTTATCAAAATCAGTAGAGGCGTCACTCAGGCGCGACTGGTGACACTAAAAACTCACTGATTTGATTCCACAGATCTATTTCATCTTTACTAACACTAAATCATTACATCGAAAATTATTTTAAAAAACCTAACCGATTTTCTACAGTGAAAGGTATTAAATAACTAGTTGAAGTCATTACCATGCATCGAAACAGTGACCTCACATAATTATGGTCGGACTTCTAAAAGTTATGTCGTACATGTCAGTGCTGGAAGCAGGTTCCGTTTTTTTAAATTTTTACTCTATGTATATAGTATGCTTGCAAGATTACAGCCATTTACCTAAAATAGTGACAAATGCTGCAAATACCATTACACCATACAGGTATATAAATACCTTTGTTAGTTAATTGACTGTAACTTTAAAACTACTCGACCAATATTGACGAAATTTAAATAGGAACAACTTGAAGATATGACTACTCTACTCAATGAAAAAAGAATCATCAAAATCAATTCATAATTGGCGGAGAAAATAAGAGTAACATTCAAATTGAGAACATACTCATTTTTTAGAAGTCTGTTAAAATAAAAACACAATGAACATTTGAGCGAAGTTCGAATGATTAGTACTGCGGAAATAAAGACACAGTTCACAAAGTAACGGCCACATAGATTTTAGAATGTGCAATAAAATACGCATAAAAAGAAACGCTACCGCTCCTTTGTACGTTCGTAGATGCGAAGTTTACCGGAAACTGCTCTAATAATTGTGTATCCGAAGCTGGTACACAGTTCAAAGTAACCAGAAGGCCATTTTTTAATAATTGCTGTTTAATCGAAATAATATTATTGTTGTTAACAGACGATAAACAGAAGCGATTCAGAAAGGATAAATTCAGAAACAATAATGATCGTTAATGAGGCGTTACTTTGCAGTTATGCATATTTTTTTATCAAATAGGAAAATTATGTTACTTACCATATACATTCTAGAGTTTGTGTATATTTGTTATTTATATATGACTCACCTCCGCACAGCTTAGCGGAATTTCGTGAATTTAAATAACACTAATAAGCTAGTTCAATAATATTTCCGCCACAACTTTTGACTAGGTACATCGACGTGACGTCAGAAATTAGACACATTGTTGACTCTCCAGACCACAGCAGTCTATATCTTCTGATGAAACTTTACGTAGAAATGAAACACATCGAAAATTATCTGGAGTTACTTGCGTATCGTATAAGAATTATATCAAACATTAAGTTTATAGTACATATTTTTACTACCTTTTTAAAACTCTTATAAAAAAATCTTAATGAAACCCTAATTAAGTGAGTGTGTATGGGAGAGAGGGGAAAGGTAAAATTTGGCGTATTAGAAAAATAAAACCAACGCAACATACGTACATAAGTAAATCACAGATATTCGTTCAAAGTTACAGTATATAATTTCTGATAATCTCAGATTTCTCAGATATCTTCGTCATCTGAAAGCGCACGAATTTCCCTACTTTCATCCCTACACTGCGTATCACCGAGACTTATTCCGTCCTTCCGCATCGCGTTACTCTGTGTACACAAGGTGTTTACTGAAGTAGTTCCACTAACGCGTGTTTTATTGCTTCGCCCTTTGCCCTCGCGGTGAGAAATGTATACCTGCCCTTATTATTTTGTTTTTGGTGAGCTGACCTGTATAATAGTGACCTATGAATTAACCATAGCTATTTATTTATGGAATGTTACGTAAATGGGGTACTAAAGTTTACTACCGTGTTGGGTTGACCTATAATTTGTGGAACATTGTTAAGGATATTTGCGGCGTCAATTCTTGGAAATGGCTTTTTCTTCGAATGGTCAATAATCAAAGAAGAAAACAATACGAGTTTTCATATTTTTTTTTGTTTGTTCAAGATTTGGTTTAGAGCGATTTATTAAAAATGTATGGTATATATCGGTGACTTTTTTATATTTTAAAGTATTTAAACTTATTTTAGGGATACTGCATCATCTTTCAATTATAATGTACATATATTTTATGAACTTGTATGAACTCTTCTTCTTTTAGTTTTATCCTAATGAAGTATTGAATTTCAGGGCCATATTAGTAACAGTATACCAAATTTTCTTTACAAATTTACTAGTTGTAAGGATTGCTGCTTGTTTTTTCAAAAGCCAATAAATTTTGGTTCTTACAAAAAGTATGTATATAAAAAACATTTAATTAATATTTTAGAAGAAAATTAAAAATAAAATATCACGTGACAATTCCAACATTCAAAGCGTAATTAGGAAAATTAGATGGAGTTGTCTTTTTTAGTTTGAGTTTTGAGTTGTTATTTTTATACTGTAATATATGTAAAATATTACTTTATTAAATGTTTTATTTACATATTCAATATTATTTACATATATGTTATTAATATACGTTTAGGATAACCAGCTAACTACTAAGCAAAGCCTGAATCATTTCTAAGAAGTCGAATCTATGGATAGTTTTATGATAAAATAATTTATTTATTTATTTATTTTTATTTAATTCATAATTAGTACCGCTACATAGCGAGTTACACTAATGATAGCAAACACATAGAAACAAGCAAAATAACTTTTTAACAATAAAATAATCGCATAAATATTACAAACAGTCAATTAAAATAAAATTAATATGTCCACAAATTACTATAATAAAATAAAGCAGGTCAAAATATTAGATGTAATATATTATAATAGTCTCGGTAGTTGAATTATAGTTAATTTCAACGGTGAAAGAAAACTTCGCCACCAAAAATAAAGTTACTTGTTTGTGGCCGTTTCTGAGGATAGAAGTTAATATCGATAGTCGACCGAATCAATTCTCGTAGTTTACCTCAGGGACCGATCAATTCGAATGGTTGGTGAGACTGTTATTCAATGATACTTTCAGGAGTTAACTCTGTCACCGTAACTCTTTTCACGGTTCCAAATTAATTAATAAGAAGTTTCAACAAATCCTTTCGGTAGGTGTATTAATGGAATCAACTCTATAAGAAATAGTCTGAATAGTATCACCAAATTTCCTACCTAGTATCACCAATTTACCGAACTCTATCACCAATATACCTGGGGGTTACAGTTACATAGAATTAGAAAGAAAAACATAAAAAATCCATACCATAATTTCTTTGATCCTAATAATTTTTTCCCCCGGGGGTAGTTGTAAATAATACACTACTAAATAATTTGTCTTGATTAATTTATTCAAAATTAACACATAAACACTATTTAAGTGCCTAATTCTTATGTATAGTTAAAGTAAAGTACACAGTACCTGCCAGGGAGTGTTATCCTTTCTGTACAATCACTGTTTCCTAAATTTAACTGGAAAATAAATTGGATCACTTCACACATACACTTCAAGATGGATGCCATTCAACAATCTGTAGCTCAACTTCAATTATTATTTGATCAGCGCATGAATGCATATCAAATGGATCTTCAGGCTGCTGCTCCTACAGCCAATGTGACCAACTTGGCATCTGAGTTTGCTGGTTTCCGTGACTTCATCATGACTGCTGTGCGCTGCCTTCAAGACCAGGTTGGGCTGCTGAGACAGCAGCAAGACAGTATGGAAATGCGAAGTCGTCGGAAAATACTCCTCCTTCATGGTCTTGCTGAGGAAAAAGACGAAGTGACTGCAGCTGTAGTGGCCAAAGCTGTGTGTACCTAATCTAGAGAGCTCTAAAAGAATGGACAACAATTTAATTTGAACAAAAGTATCGTGCGTCTTTTGGTAAACAAATACATTACCATAGCTATATTATGTAATTGCTTTTGAGGATTATAGATTATTTTAGAAACTTTAAAATCTAGTATGTTTAACAAACTACCACTCTACTGTATTTTTTATTACCAGGACATTTATAATGAAATGTACATACGAGTAAAGCGTTGCCCAACATGAAGTTGAAAGCGACATAAAAACACTTCCCTCTCTTTTTGTCCAAATGTAACTTATAAGCAAGCTGATTTATTGACACAAGTTTTCAAATACTAATGATACTGTTATAATCATATTCATATTCATTTATTTCATAACGATATAGTTACATGCCAAAACAGTATATTATACTTGATATATAAAGTAGTCAACTAAGTATGTACTTATCTAATTGTTTAATAATTAATACAATAATTAGGTATAATATGGTTAATATACCTACTTGAATTAAATTGTCTATATAAATTATGTCAATTTCGGTTATTGTTAAAAATGTCATTAAAAATATAATACATTTCAATCACACATTTAGCTGGTGAAAAATCAATTAATTAAATATGTCACAAAAAATAAATATATATAATTACTAATTTTTATGTACAGTCAAATAAAGACCTCATTATAGTCATAGTACGATTTCTCAACTAGCCAGTTTTTCATTTTGTGCTTAAAGAGTTCGAATGAGGGAGTATTCATCAATGCTTTGACCATGCAAACACGTATTGACCTACAGTCCGAGTCTCATTCTAAAACAATTTCATTAATTATTTTCTACAAAGCGCTGTGATGCAATGCTCACTATTAACATAAAAATCGCGTGCTCCACTAACTATAATGTTTGAAATAACGGCTTTCTCGAGTTTTTTTACCACGAGAGCTGTGTTTCCGCAATAATTGATAGAATATTTCAACAGACCAATGTCTTTTACGTTGTTTTTAGCTATAAATTAGTTAGATATAATATCATATAATACAATACGATACAATTGATATATCTCATATAACTGTTAAATACCGGGTATGGTACCCGGTATTTAAAAGTTATATGAAATCTGAGTTGTATTATATACAGTTCGAAATCCTTAGACAGAGTCCGACCCGCACTTGGCCGGTTTTTAATATTTTTTATACAATAACGTACAGATATTGGACTATAGTAATACCAAGTTTGAAGTTTATGTGTATCGTTTTTACGATAGATCGAAAACAAAAAACGCATTTTGTATTATTAACTTTACTTATTCAGGAAACTTTTCATTTTCCAGGCAATCCGTCACTTATACATATTATCTTCTGTGCAATTTCAAACGGCTACCTGACATGTTATTACCGTTCAAAAGATAAACGCTTTTAAGATCAGACGGACGAACGAACGGACAAACAGACGTAACTTAGTAATAGTATAAGTAAAAACTACAGATCATTTCAATTATATCTGGCCTTGAATAAACATATCAGTACCTACTTTTTATACAGATCCATCTAGAAGATTCATATTTGTTCAAGACCTCTCCGTACGTAGTCGTAAATATGTGTAAAGTTGGCGGCATGATGGAGGAGACTTCACGAACTGCAGCTGCAGTAAAGCTGGTATAGCTGCGAACTATCTTTCGTACACTGCGAACATAATAATATGATGGAAGTTAGGACATTACAAACGCGTAAACCGTATAGTATACATGCCCGTGGGGTGCCAGGCTAGAATGTTACCCGCCCATTGCTACCTCTGGGTGTCGTAAGAGGCGACTAAAGGCAAAATAACGGAAGGGGAGCAGCAGCGCCTTCTGAGGAACTGATTAGCTTTCCGGCACCGGCTCCGCCCGCGCTTATGTCGGTTATCGCGCAAAACCAAAAACACCTAAAAACTACACAAAACCTCTTTTTGCGTAGTTGGATAAACACTATCCCATGTCCTTTACCGGGTCTCAAACTATTCCTTACAAAATTTCATCCAAATCGGTCCAGTAGTTTTTAAGTTTATTCGTTGCATCCAAAAATTCAAAATACAAATCTTTTCTCTTTATAATATAAATGTATATGTAGATTGTAGTACGATCTCTTCGCGATAGAGGTACCTCTAGCGCCTAAGTAAAGGACAAACAATATTCATGTTCCAAATTCAAAACTCATTATTGCCTTATATGAAAGTCAAGAAATTACCTAACATAGTCGCACTTATTATAGTAACCTATTAACGTATTTCAAATAATTATATAGGATTATTTTACAAGGGCGTAAAATAATAGTTTTTCAGAAAGGGAGCTTCAATACACGTCAGCAGAGTAAAATAATTTTGCAGTCGAGTGATACACTTAACTTTTTGTCAAAGAGAATAATAACAACGATGTCGTTAACACGATTTTTGTCTTAATTATTTTTTGTTTCATTACTTCGATAACTCATTGTGGTATAAATTCATATTCCATATTTAAAACTCATTACTGACTCCTATGAACGTCTCTTGGGGTATAGACCAGCTTTTCACGCACACATTGAACAAGGAATCACCACTACAGGAATTATAATAGCACACACACAATACAACGACAGAACTATGAGTGTTTGAGTATAACTTCTGCTATGGTACAAACATCGAGCTCGTATATTTGTCATATCGTCGTTGCGCGTGCAATACCGCGGAAGAGCAGTTTGTAAATACCGCGTAACAGCAAAAAGTGCAAAATTGAAATTTCGCGGCTACAGATTCTGAGCGCTGATTCGCCTATACCAGTTCTCACAGAATTTGAATTAGCCAATGAGCGACCTCGTACTTCAATTAAAACGATACCGCGGAACAGTACTTTTGGTTGAAAATGGCGACAAATCCGCGTATTAACGACATTGGCGAACAAGTCGAAACACGGTTAGTGCGAGATCTCGAAAATAATTATTTTGTAGTGAATAATATCCTCGTAAGTACGTTTTTATTCTGTGTAGTGTTCCGTTTCTAATACGTTTATGCTCGAAGTTCTTTAATATTTTAAAGATTATGAGTTATGAGTAATAATAATCTGTAAACCGTAGTTATGCGGTATGGATATTACTTTATAACTAATGGTTGTTTGTCATTTACGGGGTATTGCAATTACAGTATTGTTTTTTTTTAGATATGTACTTATAATTTGAAGTAACCAAATATGATGGAGGACAAGGATATCGTGTTATTGTTAGAGAATGCTGATTTTAACGATAACTTGGTAACTTTAAGAGATTTACGTGAAAGGTGAAAAATATTGATGCAAAAAAGAAGGAAATATTGAATAAACAATATTATGAAAATAAGCTTAGTTCAGCGTTCCTTTGTCAAGGGAATTAGAGCAAGAACCTTTAAATAAACATTTGACATCCGAGCTTACTACGCTTACAACAGTATTGGATCCTACTTCAACACAGAATAGAAATGATAATATTATAACTCCTATCATTAACACAGTGAAGCATAACAAAAATGATCTTGAATTTTCGTTCGATGACTCAGTTGCTGATCCTTCTTTTGTTGCCCCCTCAGACATAACTAATTTAGAGCCATTATCATCGGAAAATATAGAGTGGTTTCCCGAAAGGGAAATTAAGAAACGGTGAAGAAAAATGAAAGAAAGCGCAAAGGGAATCCTAATAACTGGAAAAGAATAATAAATATTTAAAAGCTACTACATAAGCATCATTTGTTGTAGATTATTTTAAGTTTATAATGAATAAAATATTTATTTTCTTCACAAAGTACTTAACACTATCTGTGAGAAATTCTGATTACACATATTTAAAAATTAATTTCAAGTTGATTATAAAAAATTATGTTGATATAATTTCGTTGTAAGATTTTAGTTTAGTAAATTGTTTTTCAAGGAAGATGTTTACTTCTGTATATTAAATTTAAGTTGATATCTGGAGTGAGTTTTTGTTTTTTTTTAAAGACGATGTTTTATTTTAAAGTTGATTTAAGAATACTTTTTGATATATTTCACAAGAAGATGTTTAATTTTGTATGTTACTTTTAGTTTATATCTGGAGTAAGTTTTTTTTTTGATAAGTAGATGTTTAATTTTGTATGTTATTTTCTTAAATAATGTCCATAATAAATTTATATAAATAATTATAATTTTGTATTCAATTTATTGCAAGTATCCGCGTATAGATCTGCTTAAATTATAGTATTATTAATGTAATTTGCTGGTAAAAAACCGCGTATGTGACTTAACACGAAATTTAAACAAGTTCATAGTAGTTTTCCGTTAAATTTCCATAAAATGCTGATGCTGCGATGGCAAAGAGGCTACTACGAAGTTCAGTCGGTAATACAGTTATAAATTACCAAGTTATTAAGTTTTTTCTTCTGCCTGTAAAATTCGCAAAATGTAGATACGCGGTATTTACAAACTGCTCTTCCGCGGTATTGCACGCGCAACGACGATATAACATGTATACAGTACAAAACCATCCAATTTTTTATTCATCGCTGTTTGGAGCTGATTGCTGTGTGTATGCGTGTTGCGTATATTATGATGTATGGTTGACACTTTTATTTGGAGAAAATATTTTCCTAATATTAACATAGGTATACTTTTGCGTCGCATTCTAAGCAAAGAATAAAAAAATACACGATAAGATGAATTTGAACCACGACCGTTGATTTTGATATTTAGAGCATTTGAAGATATAAGCATATTAGGCATAATATATAGACTTAATAATAAGGGTCTGCAACACCTTGACTGTTGGTATTGCTGATGTCTATAGGCCGCTTACCATCCAGAGCGGGCCGTTAGCTTGTTTGCCTGTCGTCACATAAAAAATAAAACACCATAGAAATTATTATATACAAGTATAAACATTGTATAAAAAGCAAACTCTCGTGATACCATCATCAAATAATTAAGTTTAAAATTTTACCTTACTCGTAAGTATGTGCGTCTCACCTTAATAGGTATTTATTTTACAGACAACCTACTCAAAAAGGTATGTTAATATAAAAATCGCTGACATTTCCTGACTTCATTTACGAAAATTATTGTATATTTTCCTGTATGTAATATTTTTCTTTTGTAGATTTTCATTTGTAACACTCAATAAAATTTGCGTTCAACTATAGTTTTAGAAGCATGAGCCAAAGAACAGAATTTACAGTCTCAACCGTAGAAGATATTTTTCCTTTGAACCAGGACATTTAAGTGGGTGAAACGCATTGGGGCCGGGCCGCCTGCAATGCGTATCCCATAGCATAGTAACTATGATTTAATCTGTAGCCAAATGCGACAGTGACTGAAAACCCATGGCCCTTGGGCGAGACTCATCTAACTTTGCCAATTTAAGCGAATGGTTTGGTAATTTTTTATGAGTGGAAACGAAATCGGATTCGATTTTGTTTCATACTACGTTTTTAGTAGATATGACTCTTTTATGATTTACTTTATGGTATGAATAATCTATACTATAAATTACGCTTTAACGAATTATTTTATATTAATATACATAACAGACTTAGAAAATCATTCAGATATTTTAGCAAGGCCTAAAGGAAATAATTCATACCAATGATGATGAAGTTGATATTATAAACTTAAAGTTTTGATTTAATGTCTTATGATTACAAACAAATAGAACTGGCCAAGTGCAAATCATACTCAGGCAGTGTGGGTACTGTAAAAGTAAAATTGTAACTACCAAACAAAAAATTCTCAGTACATACAAATTAATATTTTAAAGATCTATAGATAGAGACCTTTTATCCTTTAGTTACTTCGTTACTTGCTGAGCTTATTGCCAAATATCATCTTGGTCGACGAGAATCAACTTTTATTTTAATGAGTAAGTTGGCAAGTATCTGTGAAAACTTATAATTGGCTTTCTGTTTTATGTTTCATAAATATTAATGTGCTGTTACTGGCTGTTCATTTTTCTGTATTATTAAAATAAAAATAAATAAATCTATCAGTTAATGTAACATAAACAGTAGATTTTAATAAGGTACGAGTTTTTTTTTTGAGATAAAGGTGTTAAAAATTCAAGCATCTAAATCAGCAACATCGACATGGAATCGTAGAACTTAATACTTTTATTATAACCTAAGAGTTACAATCTTGTCGCTGCAGCTGATGCAATCTCCTTCATTTTGATCTATTTTAGGCTTATAATCTATTTAAATGAGTATCTGATATTAATTTCATATCTAAATACCTACATGTTCCTGAGGAAAAGGGTCTTGACAGACGGACAGACAAACGAACAAAAGGACAAGTGATCTTGATTTAGGGATCCGTTTTTAATTTTGAGGTTGATCTCTTATAATATACGAATAATAAAAACACTGAACGTTGATAGAAAGAAGCATCACGTTAATGGCAATAATTAGAAAAGACAAAATACGATCTTCAAAATTATTAGTGAACTAATCGATAACATCAGAATAAATTATACCGAAATTAAAAACTAAACGCTCGGCTAGACGACGGGATAATGAAACCTAAAGAATCCTCGACGTGGGCGTCTCGTCGACGTGAAATATAAATGGATCCATTCAGGGCTTCTGAATGGAGGAGTTGACGACCGCAGACCTTAGGAAAATCTGGGGTGAAATGACAGAATCCGGAGCTGTGATGGTATTATGGATGGAAACGTATTATTGTAGGTTTTCTAAATCTCTGCTACTACCCTGTAGGTACTATTAAACGAGAAATATTTCTATGAATTACAAAAATGATTGAACACCACCTCCTCGTAGACATTAAATTAAGTAAGTACGTGTCATACCTAACTAAAGGAAGTCATTACATCTCTATAAACTGATACGGGGTATTGTGTTACGTCATATATTAAAGAAATTACCATTTAAAACCTCAATACATGTTTGAAAACTTTTACCATAGAGCCACCATAGAGAATTGATTGATTGTTCATATAGAGAATAGAGTGGCTCTCATGATCATGAAGTATGAACAACTCATTACCTATCGGGGGTTTGAACCCATTATTTCGAGATCCTAAATAGACGCGCGTGTGTGTGTGTATGTATCAGGGTGTGCGCGCGTGTGTTGGTTAGTGTGCGTCAGTGAGTTTACACTCACCTAAGTAATAGACATCAGTTGTTGTATAGCGGCTCATGAATTTGATTTGATTGATTCTTTAGGATATATTGTGTAATAGTAAAAAGGAAAGATTTTATCACAATTATTTTAAATAGTAAAAGAAATTATGACAGTCGAAGTTAAAATATGGTCCTTCAGCGTGGACGGTAATTTTTGTTTTTCGTACTATGCGTCGAAATTGTGATGATCAGAAGTAAAATTTTTAGATAACAGCGACAACAACTAAAGATTTAACAAAACTCAGTATAATAATACTTCATACTTTTAGCACACTGCGGACCATTTGCTTCGACATAAAGTTCAACAATGTAGTTTTACTGCTGAATCACCTTCTTTTCAACAGTCGCAAGTCACTTTGAACGTTAAACCTTTTGTGGTCACAAAACGTTTTTTATTATCATTTTGTGGACATGTTAAAATGGCTCAACGCTTAAGTTTAATACAATTTCCTAATGTTTGTACATTTGTACAAGTTTCACTATGTGTATTAAAATATAATGTTTTATAAAATGAATCATATCTTTTTTTATGGCGATATGACTATAATAAAGAAAATACTACAAACTATTTTAATATTTAAACATTACAAAGAAAGCATTTAGGCGATCTTTAGGCTATTGCATGCCCACAGGCAGTCCAAATGCACTCGAGCCCATTACCAGTTGGCAGCGTGTTAAGCTTGCAGGCAGCATTATCCCCTTGAATTAAACGCAATATCGTTGAGCCAAATCAGTGCCAGCGGCCACGCGTCGCAATGACCAATAGCTCCGATATGTTTTAAAAAATACGATGAGTTCAAGGCACACGAACCAATGTCTTAACACCAATCGGCTCAGAATGTAACCACTACCGATTAGTATGACCCCATGCAGCTAAGTAGCTTTTTAGACCAGCTTTTACGTTTGTTTCAAAAGTATTAGGTCGCTAAAATGTTAACGCGTCGTACACTGATGGCTGCAAATAATATTTTCTATGAATATCAACATTTATTTACTATGTGTAGCTATAAGTATATGCGAATATGTATAAGTATATTATTAGTAGTCATGTAATGTATTTAACTGTATTGATAATAAGTATGATACATTTAAGAAGTTGCTAAGTAGAGCATGGCATTTTGCGAATAGCTAGGCGACACGTATAAAATATATCTTCAGACACCCTTTTCGGACATCTGCGTCCAGACTATCAATAATCAACAGAAACCTATTATATCATAGAAGAAATGGCAGTAACATACAACACACAGACAAAGCCTAATTTCTAGATATCTAGTTTTACTACATAAGGTTAACAAAGTACAAGGCTTATACTACGGTGTAGTGACATTGAGCTAGGTTACCTTACACCTTCTTTATTGCTCGTAGGCAGGTGTGAACAATATTGCTACGTCTGCGCCCGACAATTCAATTTTCATACTACACAATATATATGTATGTAGCATGAAAATTGAAAATGTATTTATTTCTTATACTCTTAAAATAACTTTTTACCTAGGTAAAAATATTGGTCCTTATACAAACAAAATTTAAATAATACTTACTTATCAAATTGTGAACAATAAATTAAAAATACTATTTAAGTTGCCACCGCGCTGTCTGCAATGTAAAGTGCCCAATAACCGGCAACGTTACCTCGTTGAATGGCCAAACTTTGTTCACCTGAAGCTTTAACTAAACGTCTGGACAATTCGTTGAAAAATTTAGAGCAATTTCATTTATTTGTTCTGGAGAGTGTTTGTCTGCACACTTAAAGCATTAATTTGGATTCATAATTACAATTACTCACGCAATATATTATAATGGGATTTCTCGAAAGTAAAAGACTACAGCAATATTCAGCAAACACATATATACATAACTACGGTTGAAAGACCTGCGTCGCGCGGCCAGTCACCGTCAATTCTTTCATCCTATTCTATACATTATAGTGATGGATACAAAGGATTCCGACCAGTTTCGGACTATTTTGAAGTCCTTCGGCAGGAAATGCGGTTGCGCAAAGCGATAAACACGGCCTACTACCGGCACAAACTACCAGTTAATGTGGGTAATACTCGCGACAGTTTCCAAACTGAAAAAAAAATATTCGAAAAACTTTAACATAACTAGTTATGTCAGAAACAATTTATTAAACCGTCAGTTTACCTGATTCAATTTCAATGCGACATAGTAAGTGCTCGTACTCATTCCCTCAGTAAACAAGGTATGCCACTTAAAACACCCAATTTTGTAACACCTATGGTACTCCCCACTTTGAGTAACAAAATATTGATTATTTAGATAGAGCCTATGTAAAACATGTATTGTTCAGGCGAGCCTATGTCTATCACAGACCCAAACATTTACTGAATATAACCTATTAAAAAAACAATAACACTTAACCGAGTGGGGGTTAAACCCGAAACTTCACAATTTAGACTTGACGCATACGCCATAGCAACAAAGAGGGAGACTTAAGTTTTGATAATTTTGGTTCCAGTATATATATTTCGGAGTTCAGGAACAGTACTATAACGAAGTCCTACTCGAAAAAAAGCTGGCTCAAACACGACTAAGCTTCGCTCTATCTAGCCCTCGTAAATATTACTAATACTCGTAGGTATAGAAAACTTATGACATAATATCTTATGAAATATTTTTTTACAAATCCTAGAACAAATTGCGCAAAGAATGATTTACGACTTTTTTACGATGCTACGAAAAGCTCGAGGAATTCGTAGCACTAACTACGCCAGTCGCGTAGAGCGCTACGACGTAGACTTTCTACGCGAGCTTTTGAACAACTTATTTCTGGCAGTATTTTTTCTTGTTGCAAAAATATAATCATCGTCGACATATGAGACAAGACAAGATACAACGTCTTTTTGCAACAACAAAAACATTGGGTAAATAAATTCATACAAATAGTTGTACTTATATTTACTGGAGGACTCATTTCTGCTGGCAAATTTATTTTATATACTCAATACTCAAAAAACACATAATTTTACGTCAAACCATCGTGACGTAACATATTAACTGCGAAAAATAGACAATCAGATATTTTTTCATATTATTATAAAAATATATTCACTAACAACAGCCGTGCCACGTTGAACAAGGACTCCATCAGTGTGGTTCGCCATGATCCCCACGCTTGTCAGGCGTCTTGGACATTGCCGTGTAAGATGGCAGGTCTTCAAAAGGTGATGCTGCCCCCTTCTGGCATCTTTCCCTTTGTCGTAACTTATGACACTCTTAGGAAGCTATGGGAGGTAAAATTCTAACACAGGCATAGAAGATATAATAATACTACCCAAGACCCCACGTGGCAAAAATTATTTACCCATAGTTAATTACAAATTTTGCTGTTTAAATTAACTTGTTCAAACAAATTTAAACGGTTTAAATCGCGTATATTTATCTTTTTTGTTACTTTGCAGTGATCGTGGTCACCCTCACTGTAAAGTGTTTGTATAACTTCGGGACAAAAGCAATGATTTATATACGCAATTTAAACCGTTTAAAGTTGTTTAATTACTATGTGTAGGTAACAATCGCAATAACCTAAGACAACATTAGCCTGTTATATTATATACCAAGGTTTGTAGTACGAAATATATATTTTCAGTTATTTTACAAAACCAAAACTCTCTTAAATTCGCAATTTAGAGAAGTCTTTCGATACAACACCATTATATTAGAACATTTCAAAAATGAGGAATCAAATATATAATGTATACAGCAGATTTAGTAGAATAAATGTTTAAATATGGTGTTGTCCCTCGATATATATACGAAGTACCTATGTATGTGATGTAAATTCACTTCGGTGCAAGAATAGATATTCCGTGATAAATTGCAACTAATTTGCAACTATTCAATAACTATTCAAGTTATTGAAAATAATTAACAAAACAAAGTTTGGTAAAGTTAACGTAAGGCAAACTGTAACGTAACCCACTTTTGTTTCTACAACAATAGAGACGAAAGAAATGAAAAACTTTTTATGTTAAATTACGACCCAGTTTTACATCAAGGTTGGCCGCTTTTTACAAAATCCCTTCAGTCATAAACTTGGATTGTTTTCAGGATAAAGTGTTTACTGAAACTGATTGAAGCAAGCTATATTTCTCATTTTGTGACAAACTTCACTTACAACATAAAATAGGCTTTGTTAAATTATGCTGGGCTTATTACAACATGTCAAAATTTAATGAAACGACACCAACGTAATTTTCAGTCAAGTTTTAAATAGATTTGTTTAGCATGGTATATTTAAAATTCTCTGCATTTTCTTGTTAAAATGATGTTATCGAGATTATACAATATTCAATTCAGTACATTATTAACTAGTATGATATTGCAACTTCGTAACAAACATCTAACGCGCATTTTACTTCTAACCAAAAATTGTTTTAAAAGTCGAACTTTTAGCTTTTCTGGCTATGAAATCAGCGGGAAGAAAAAAGACATTCCGGGCTTATTAGTATCATGATAGGGTTTAGATAAAGCCCATTTGAAACGAGTAGTCAAGAATATTTCTGTACGTGTGTATGTCACCGAACTTGTGTTACATTGGAGGATTTCATAGTCAAGATTAGGGCTCTCCTAGGGGCTGAGTGACGAATTAATCCACTATGCATTTCAAACATGAAATACACCCCCAGTTTGAAAGGTAAGGGACACCTTTCGGGGCTGGATGCTGAAATACCAAATACCGTTTTCCAAAAAATATCCCACTCTTAAGTTTTGTTTATCGTGCAGTAAAAATCAATGAAATATTGTTTTTTTTTTATAAAATTGTATGTGGCAAATGATTTGAAGCTTCAAGACCATTTAAATCCGATAAAGCACTTGCTGACCAATTTTGATGATTATTTTTGTGTTCGTTTTGGGTGGGTTCCTAGGTGGTTTAGATTCACAATTACACCTAGTATTATTTCATTACATTACTGCCCAAAACGAGGAGTGTTTTGTTTTTAGAGTACATGTATGTAAATTTGTGAGTTTCTTTATTCCACCATAACTTCTTAACGGCTTAACGGCGGGCGCACCGAGCTTTTTAGGCGCGCCGCGTATGTGTGCGTAAGTAAGGCACGCCAACAGCATCCGTCCGAACGGCCGAAGCATTACTAAAGCGGATAGGGACAAAGCATCGCGGCTAAAATACGACGACGACGACTACAATACGACTAAAATTGGCGGAACGTGCGTGAATTTGAGTATTTTCTTTGTATAATAAAAAATGTAAATGTATATGTTATAGAAAACATGTTGTTTTTTTTATTTAACAAATACGGATGACTCTCCGTTAAGTATTTACGCCGTACTAAGGTTTATTTCGTTTTTTAGATGTAACTTTAGATTTTTTTTCCATCGAGAAAATTTTAAGTAATCGTGTTTCCAAAGTGTATGATTTATAGAATGAATCCTTAAATATAATATATATTAATTACGTAACTCAAAATTAAGAAATAAAGATACAGCACGGGATCAAACGAACCACAATTACGTATCGCTGCCTCGGTGCAAGCTTAACCGATTTTGATGTATAAGATATCGTTAGATTCGTCTTGATAGCACATATCACACAAGTACAAAAAAGAACACACTGGCGGATGTTGGACGCCATATTGTGTGATATCAAAATGAAGGGCTTAAAAACGATTCCATAAATATATATGACTTACAGTTTAATTTCCATGGAACGAGTAAAACGCCCAACGAAAATAAATAATGCAGTTGAGTTTTTTACTTTATTAATTTGTACTTTTTAAGAATACGATATCTACCTGTTTACCTAAAAAAACCCTTAAATAAATGCTTGCAGTGAGGTCACGCAAATGTTTTAAATCAAAGAGTAGTACAAATCCACAGTAGGCTTGTTTTCTACCGCTTCTAACCAACAAACCATTTATACCAAAACGGGCTAATGTCACGTCCGACAATGGTCACTGTTTGGACAGCGATATAAAAAATTATGCTGACAATTTCATTAGTTTAAAAGCACCGCAAACGCCATGTCACTGTACAAACAAAGTTTTGATTTCAGTACACGTTTTCATCGTGTGAAACGCGAAGTTAGTTTTCACAACAACCCCAAACGTTTATGTAGATCTTTGTTCCGGGTTCGTCACGGAAAACTAGCTTTCTAGCTTTGGAGTTGTGTGACTTTTAATGTTAGACGGGCGGGATATGAACACTTTTGTTACTTTGATACAAGAAGCCTGAAGTATTCTGAATTTCATCTGCGTTAAAATACTATATGCCTGAAAGTTTCCAATTTAGCATGAATTTACTGAAAGTTCAAGGATAACGACTAATATTTCTGAAAGGCTTCATTGCATATTGTCGGTAATGTCCTTAAATTTGGTATTCGAAGAACGTCCTAAGTAACATATCGTCTCTCGAGCACATATGTAATAGTAAATGACATAACGCCAACGATTCGATAGGTATGTGTTGTTCTCACTATATAGGCAGCGAGCCTGTTACCACCTAACAGACACATTTCCAGACTCTGTACTGAACATTTCTTTACCAGAAAACTCAATAGTCATCCGACCCAGGGATTGAAAGAGGCAAAGCGTAAATTTCGTAATTTTACCCACAATTATCCTTATTGAATAGATCAGTCGCTATTACTTATATAAATGATAATACAATATTATACCATCAACAGCCATAACAACCACCAAATAAATGCCTCCCCTTAGTAGGGAGCTTAGCCATAATCCGCACACTTGGCAGCAGTCTTGGGGATCGCAGCGTAAGATGGCAGTTCTTAAGGCACTGCTGAAGACCTCATGTATTTATTTAACTTCCGTCATTATTAACCCCACAGGAAGATATGTGGGAGTGCTATTCTCGCTCTGCATCCCACACAAAAATTTAATATATCATGCAGGTATTTTTTAGTTACGAGGCTACAATTAAACTTGCGAGTACTGAAAAGCCTATCTAAATTAAAAAAGCACTCCACGCACGCTCATATACTTTAAATTTCATGTAGCACTCGTCATAAAACCTTTTTGTTTTCATCGAATTGAGTGGATCATGGTTTGATATGTGGGAAGCGTAAACGTTAAATCAATCCACTTACTATCAATCCACTTAAACGACAGAGGTTTAAGTAAGTTTAATAGGTACTCAAGCAGTTTTTTTTATGTCAGAGTAGCGAAAGGATTTTATAACTTGCCTGGTGTTAAGCAACTGCTCATGCCTTTTAGATCTCGTCTCAAGTGTTTGCGTTTTCACTGGTTTCCTTGTCTTTACTCGTAAGTACGGAATTCAAGCAATGCTTAGTGCAAACATTGCCACTTGTCAGCTGCGTTATAGGAAAAGGAGGCGGTTACCAAGTTACCGTCCAGGTCACCGTCCATGAATCGTCACGACAGTTTAATTTTGTTTCTAGAAGATTCGTGATGACGACGACTAAAATCAGTCTTATATTATAAATGCGAAAGTAACTCTGTCTGTCTGTCTTTTACGCTTTCACGCCAAAACTACTGGACCGATTTTAATGTAATTTGGTACAGAAATAGTTTGAGACCCGGGAAAAAACATAGGATAGTTTTTATCCAACTGCGCAAAAAGAGGTTAATGTTTTTGCGCGATAACCGACATACGCGCGTGCGGAGCCACGCCTGGAAAGCTAGTAAAGAATGAAAACACTTAACTGGTATTCATTACCTTAAAATTAATGGACACTTTTTCAGTTAGACTTTAAATCAACTTCTGTTGATTTAAAGTCTAACTGAAAAAGGTGATTTTTTTAACACAGTTATGAAATCAAATTGAGATTTTCTTTATTTTTTATTGTAAACTGTACTCATTCTTATTGTATCAAATATGTTAAGAAAAATAAAATTACAAAAACGCTTATAAGTTAGGCCGACTTGACGTCATAAACACCAAGTAGACAAACCGGAAGAATGTTCGACACTTTTCACTTCTACACGAAGCATCCTCAGAAGGTCTTGACTCTTCAAGAGTCTAGACCTAGAATCAAAGAATCAAGACATGATTATGATTAAATATGGATTTCCGCAAAGTAAAGCCTGAATCTATTAGTTATCTTTCCTCATCCTATAAACAAAAGGTTTGACAAATTGAAGCTTTTGCATAGCACCGGTATATTCTTTTGGAATTCTGCCGAGAAAAATCAGATAACAGGATTAGCATTCCGTTTAGGGTGCTGGCGAGAACCCCTCAACGCACAGCTAGGCAATACATGTCGTTCACATCGGTGATTCGATTAACTGCCTTGTTTTCGGTCGATTGCCTGCGGCCGAAAAGTCTTTAGCCGATTGACTGGTTTCGTCGAGTTAAATCGAGCCTGAAAGCTTCAAGGTTTTACTGCGAAAGAATAAATTGTTTTGACAGAGTTGATATTATTAACGTCGGAAACAGATTATAAAAGCATATTTCTCAACAAAAAAGATGTTAGCAAAATGGATTTAAGAACGTTAGTAAATTTTTAGATCACAACATTTTAATTTCGGGGATCGAACATGCATCTCCTGTCATATTCACTGACCGGGCACCTTAACCCTCTTAAATGTGATAATTGGTTAAGACGTATATAAGAGCCCAATTCCAATCAGATCTGATTAAAAGCGATCTACTTCTATCCACGATCTACTACCAATTTCAACGCAACTTTATCAGTAGCTTCAAAACTTTCAAGCTAAAGTTATTAGTGAAATCAAGTTTTATTAATTTATGGGACAAAAATCTTTTTTTTTTTTATTCTAAATAAGATTACAAGCATATCACGTGCTTAGTGAAAACCACATCTCGAAATTATTGTATCACATTTTTAGTATGACTCTAATAATTTGTGAAAAATTTACAAATCTTTTCCTAAATAATATTGACGATGTTCTTCAATACTATGTCAATCGATGAATAAACTTAATATCTTTAATCTGTACATACGATTTTGAAATCTAAGAACGGCGCCTATGTGGAAAGAATTGTTTTACCAAATTTTCTAGCATTTCGGCCGGAGTGATTACCGTAACTGTCATGTTGTAGCGTGCGCTAATATGATCCTTATTTCAATGTGAATTTGTTTGATTTTGGTACTGGCCGGCAACAAGATCCTTATAAGGGCCTTAACATGCGAAAGAGCAGGAAATTATATTTTGAAATTTAGAAGGGTGGCGACATTATGACTTGAGTTAAGTGTCCAGACCCATGCCACACCTTTTACTATGACAACAGAGCACAACGTTTCGCACCTCCTTCCATCACCTTAGTGACCAAAGGGTTAAAAGTCCACGGTGTATTATCCAGGAGGTACGGGAATGATTCCTCTCAGTAGAAAAAAATCGTCTTAAATAAACTTGTTATAGTGCTTACAATCATATTTGGAAATGTATTAGTTTTTCTTAATTATTTCATGTCTATTCAGTTTGGAATAGCATATGCATTAATAGTTATACTCAGATAAGTCTAAATAGCAATATTGAAATTATTCTACACACAATAACTTTGTAATAACGTCTCATGAGACGATATTACAGAATTTAACTCTTCGCTGCTAGATGTCAAGGATAAAAACAACAAAGCTGCCATGATATATAATTATTTCTTTTCAAATTTACCAATTTATATAGAAAATTAATGCCTTTCCGGCAATATTGTATTCGGGCCACACTTTTCCGACCACAGCGAAAATAAACCTTATTAGTAGGCTTACTAAGGGCAAGATTTTTTCTTCGCGCAACACTATATGACTTAAATTGAAGCAACGATTATAAGTCACGGGGTAGATTGTAATTTAAACAAGCTGACACGAACCGTCAGTCACACGATACAGCTATAGTCAGGTTATTTTCGCGTGTTTAAGATTTCGGTACTTTCTCAGTCCTGAACCAAATAAAAACAGCATTTGATTCAGACACTTGACAAGAACAATGTTTATAAAAAAATCGTTAAATCACTAGCTAATATTGCGTGACAATTGGCCACTTCATCGAATAGTTATTGAGAAAATGACGGGCGTCGCTGTTCCGTGACTAATGGAGATGAATAAATTAGAGATAAATATTAGGCCTATCCAATATAAATAAACTAACTGAATACAAATGGTACCCACATTTTTCTAACCAATTACTTATTTTGGTACTATATGATAGTTTAAAATATTCTACAATCATTATTAAGATCACTCTAATATACTAACTTATATCGATGTACTTAGATATTTACGTCAAAAGCAACGACGTCAGAACGACCTTCTTTTGACGTAAGGCGCTTGGAAAACTTTGGCTCGTTGCATGCTTCACAAATCTTCCTAAAAATGAAAACACTGTCCCTGATTATATACACTATACTTATTATATAGACTATAATAAGATTAATAAGTACGTTAATAACGTCACTCAATCTACACATATCAATTACAAGTTTATGGTCCACACCAATAAAGAAAATTACACAATTCATGTTAGGTGAACTTAGGTGTACATAGCACATCCTGATCATAAATTCAATGGATGTTTACTGGCATAGTGTCTATTTACTTAATGTATATGGCTTATGTAACTCTTTTGGTAGTTTTGGTCGTTATCAGGTCTGTGAACTCAACTCGGAAATTGGCAGACGCTCTACTGTCTAGGCAAGAAGAAATGTAGATATTTACTTATGTATCTTAGACTGGGAAAATTACGAGATATTTGTGTCAGATTCAGGATCAGGCTTCGAGGTATGAAAGTTATAACAAGAGATAATAAATATAATACATACAAAAAAAAATCTGCGTCTTTTTTATATACACAATGTCTTGTCTGTTGTTAATATAAAGTTTTTCTGGATTTCAAAGGTTTCCGCCTTTATTGTGTATATATGCAAAATGATACCTGTTTCACAAGATACAATCTTCTGTCGCAGAGTTTCTGTAAATTTTTTTCACAGTATTCATGATTGAAATTTCTTATTTTATGTACCCAATGGTCTAAAATTAGAGGGATAAAACATTTTTAGAAAATGAGACACAAGCAAATTTTTTTTTAACATTTGGATACAAGACTCGCAGAATATCACATTTCCAGCACTCATATGTTTTTTTCATATTAAAACCGCATTAATATACATGGGGCCGTGTAAAATTGAGTCGCTGTCCTGCTCTGTTACATTACTTACATTACGAATAAGCACTAATATTGTATCGTGAACACCTGTTGCTTTTTTACACGCAACGCGTCTTAGCGCACGCGATATCGGGGCTAAGCCAGGCGCCAGGCCAGCACATTAGCAAGAGTGAAAAATTAATTTAATATTTTGATTTATGCATGCCATGCTGTAACAAATCGTCATGACAAGCGTGCTCGTTAGCGCTCAGATTTACATATTTGTGTGGTATTGGATATTTAATCTAAACTATGATTTAATATTTCGTTTTGCACTTGTACGAGTGGTGGTAAGTGGTAAGGATTATTAACGGTGGTGGGTTTTTCATATAATGCCAAATGTATGGGTAGAAACACAGGTTCAAATTTTTTTGACTGTGACGATTTTTTATCTGACTGCCAAAAAAATCTGTGTAATGTAGGTCTGAACAAAATGATCCGAAACCATAGATTAAGTTTAATATAAGGTTTTCAACATAAAGTTCTTAGTAAATATTGTCTTAGCCCGCGGCAAGATTCTACCCCGTGCACAGATGTCACTGTCACTGCCAATAGACCAGAGATGTATAGACAATACATGCAACCTCGTCAATGTCGTTGGTTATTCAGTCAACGCGGTGTGTGTAGCCGAGTTCGAGGTACACAATAAAATAGCTCCACGCACACACTTTTCAATAATCGCTTTTAGTGTATCGGATAATTTATTTTATTTCTGGTAGGTAAGCCTTTGATCACAGTCTCACCTGATGGTAAGTGATAATGTGGTAGAAGGTACTAGAATTACTGGCTACACCTAAAGATGTGTTCCGGACAGATTGCTTGCTGACAGATTTTCTACTTGAGGGTGGTAGCTAGCATTCATAAAATGCCCTATGACCATGCGGTGAAGCTCAAGGCAACGGCGGGATTCGAACCATGGACCAGCTGCGCGGCAGTCCATAGCCAATGCCACTGAGCCATTATTGCTTCATAAGGGTGTGCATTTTTAGAATTACACATCATTAGTCTCTACTACTACTGAAGCGATCAAAAAAGTATTACAATAACGATGCAAGGTGCACAGCGCTTCATAAAAGGGAATGAAGAAATGAATACAAGAAAATAACAACGCCTTACTATTACTACTTAGACTAAGTAAGGTTTGGCAGTGCCTCTAATGTGTTTACTATAAGACAACAAAGCGAATCCACGCAAGAGATTTCACAGGTCTGACACTCGCAACCTCAATACGGGCGGTTCGATTCTAAAGCAGTGCATTGAACTCGACCAGAGCTTAAATTATTTATAAATATATTATATATTTGAAGCGCTCGTAGCGAAGTGTGCTTAGCCATTCTGAACCGATCAGGAAAGCTAAACAACGTCTGCCTCGGTCATGAGTTGGATGGGTGACCGCTGGTGACATTACTACTGAGCGCTTCCGTGCTTCGGAGGGCACGTTAAGCCGTCGGTCCCGGTTGTTGTCTTAGGATGGCAGTCGTTATAGCATGGCGCTAGGGCATTTTGCGAATGCCCGCCTGGCTAGCTACCACCCTCAAGTAGAAAATCTTTCGCCATGCACCAAACTGTGTGTTCCGGCAGCTGTCCTTGAGAGCCAGTAATTCTAGGTTAGTCTGAACAACATCTTCAACCAAATCATCACTTACCATCAGGTGAGATAGTGGTCAAAGGATAACCTATCAAACATATTTTTTTTTGTAAACATCAGTTATATATTCCGATAGATAATCTATGGCTCCGCACGGGAATTTCATAAAAATAAACTTTCTTGAAAATATTCTATAGCCTATGTTTATCAGGGATAATGTAGGATTCTAATGGTGAAGGAATATTTCAAATCGGCCAGTAGTTCTCAAGCTTATTCGTTACATACAAAAATACAAATCTTTCCTCGTTGTAATATAAGTGTAGATGAATTATCATACAACTTTGTATTAGTAGAGTATTGTAAAATATTATTTTTAATAAAAGGACTGTATTTACCCCGGGTTTGAAGACAAGAGCTCGTGGTTTGGCCGCGACACTATACGTTGATATGGATTACGCCTCAATCTAATAATTACATTATTTATTTATGAAAAAAGCAACTATTGAGTATAGGTATCAACACTGCTTTATTTTATAGAAATCTAATCCTCCCTATCTTAAACAGATATTTGAGTTAATAACAAGTGTTTACTCAGATTACAAGGAAAATATATAATTTTGAAGCAAAAAAATTGAACGAATTTCGATAAAGTTATAACTTTACTAAAAGGCAATATACTGAAATAAAGTTTGTACTTACTGAATCCAATTTAAAATGAGTTTGGATTTATTTGGAAATCAAAAAGTCCACGAGGACCATTCGGGCTGGATATTTCAATAACGTTTATGGAAATATTTTGACTCAATCTTGATAAATTTTGAAGTGAGTTGGATAGAAGTCTTTATGCATACATAAGTAAAACTAAATGGGATCGAGGAAGATAAAATCTGCCTGAATTACCTCGAATGGGGTGAGCTACCCTGCATGAGCGGGTAAGCTACCGCCCAATATTGGACCGGTATACTCCATTCTACATCTATAATCATATTGTAATACATTGGCTCATGTTTATTTTTAATACAGTTCCTTCTGATTTCATATGTGCATAAATACATTTCTTTTTATTGTTTTAAGTTTCAGTTAATAAATCACCTTTGTACAAATATCGTTATTATCAGAAAAAAACATATATCAACCTTTATTTTTTACGTTTCGGCTTTTACTATGCGTAAGTAAATATAAATCGATACGATACTAGCTTCCGCCTGCGTTTTTGTCCGTGAAGATATTACGGTCACACCTCACGGTACGGATATTCCAGCTTTAGAGAAAAATAATCGGAAGAAAAAGAATCCTACGTCACTTTCCGGCTCTAGATATATGTATCTACCTACAATATCAAGAGAACAAGTATTCTGCGTGTCACTCTCCTGCTTTTGATATACAGAAATAACAAGAAAAACATTCATATGTCATTCTCCGGCTTTAAAGATAAATAAATCGCGAGACAAGAAATTATATTCTATCATTTTATCCCATCTCCAAATTTCTCTCCTCATGCCTATGCTGATAAGGTGCCAAAATAACAACCAACATAAGTAACGCACAGATAAATTCTACAAATTCTGGATTCAGTGAGAAAATTACTGAGCTTTCGATAAACGAATTTTTCAAAGTAATCGTGCAAGAGGCTTGCTCCCATTTACTTCCAAACGAAACATACGAGTGCACAGCATGGGTGTTCACACAGCTCTGCCTTCCCCTTCAGTGATATAAAGACGAGATAATTTGATAGGATAAATTCTAGATCTTACGTTAGCGAAGCCGCGCCAGAAAACTAGTTTATATTACAGAACCAAGCCAAGTGTAAGCGATGCAAAGTGTCGTGCCGAATAAATATTCATAAGAAAACTGGGTGCCAACGCGGTTGCTTCAAGTGGTCGAGAAAATTTTATATTTTGTACATAATATTTTCATCCCAACAATTCTAACAAAGCAAAGTATTACGATTACATGGTATAATGGCTTGCGTTGGCTAGCTGTCCCCGCTTCTAATTAATATTAATAAGTTGTTAATTTCAAATTTAGTGAACTATATTTTGACTTTAAATTTTTTATCAGCAACACGTGTAATTTATAGAAGAATTAAGTGTCACTACCTAAAATAAAACAGTTTTGTTTGGAGATTCTATTAATTCTATAGCTATCGTATTGGCAAATTAGTTTCTTTTTATTTCTTTTTTTATTTTAGTTTTATTTAGGTTACCCTTTGACTACTATCTCGCTTCATGGTAAGTGATTATGTGGTCGATGTTGTTCAGGCTAACCAAGAATTACTGGCTCTCAAGGATAGCAAGCTCAAGGACAGAACACACCTAGTGGTAGCTAGCCAGACGAGCATTTGCAAAATGCCCTACCACAATGCTAAATCGATTGCCATCATAAGACAACAACTGGGACCGACGGCTTAACGTGCCTCCCAATCATGGAAGCGCTCAATGGTAATGCCACTAGCGGTCGCCCATCCAAGTCTTGACCGCGGCGGACGTTGGTTAACTTAGCTGATCGGCTAAGAACGACTAAGCAAACTACGCTACGATCGCTTCAAAAGCTGAGCAATTTGTGTTACCGGTGAATTTTCGCTTTGCAGTATTACAAACTGGCCTCTATTCTTGATTCGCACCGAAAGTTCAAATACAGTCTCCTCATTCAAGATCTTTTAAATACGTGTTCTAGCATCGCAGATCGTGCTCGTATTCTCGCTGTTTCTGTGTGGGAATCTGGTCTTTGGTTACAGGCCATTCCTTCTTACAAAACTGGTAGCGTTATAGATCCATCCGCTATTCGTCTAGCTATTAGCTTACGCTTGGGTGCAAGGTGTTGTGTTGCACATCACTGCCAGTGTGGTACTGCAGTTGATCAACTCGGTCACCATGGCCTCTCCTGCTCTCGAAGTGCTGGTCGAATTTCCCGCCACGCCAGCCTAAACGATATCATTCGCCGGGCTTTTACCAGCGCCAATGTTGCAGTTATTCTCGAACCGAATGGCCTGATGCGTGACGATGGTAAAAGACCTGACGGCATGACTCTTGATCCGTGGAAGTTAGGACGGCCCTTAGTGTGGGACGCTACTTGCGTAGACACTTTAGCGCCGTCACAACTTTATGAAACCAACGTGAGGGCTGGCGCTGCGGCTACTTCGGCGGAGCAACTCAAGCGGCGCAAATATGCTAAACTCGGTATGGGTTACATATTTGAGCCGTTTGGTGTAGAGACGTTGGGTCCGTGGGGACCGGGAGCTCATCGTATTTTCCAAAACCTATCTGAGCGCTTGGTCGATGCGACGCGTGATCAAAATGCTGGCACATATTTGGCTCAACGAATAAGCATTGCAATTCAACGGGGCAATGCTGCCAGCATGCTGGGCATGCTGCCAACTGGGAGTGGGCTGGAGCATTTGGACTGCCTATGAGTCTGCTATGACTTGTAGGTTGTCTAAATGCTTTTATTGTAGTAGCTGTAGTGTTGTATATAGTTCATAGTATTTTGTTTAATAAAGGCATACCGCCGTTTAAAAAAAAAGTAAACAATAATTTATCATTCTGTTAATTACCCAGTATTTGCATTTCAAATTTGATTAATGAGCTTGGCTCTTGTCCTGATTTTCGAAGATTTATATTTTTAAGGGATATTTCATTTCCATATCTTTTTTTCTGCCATATCTTTCTCATGTGCCTGTAATTTCACTGGCTCTCAAGGACAGCTGTCGGAACACACCGTTAGGTGCTTGGCGACAGATTTTCCTACTTGAGGGTGGTCGCTAGCCAGACGGGCAATCGAAAAATGCCCTTCCACCACGCGGTGAAGCTGAATCCCGCGGCGGGATTCAAACCATGGACCTGAAAATATCTATCATAGACATAACAAAAAAATATTTTTCTTCTTCTTTTCCTTATCCTAATAATCTAAGCGAGGTCTGCAAGCACGCCATGGACACTTATACAATTTTTTTTTATAAAAACTAACATTGTGAAACTGGACTAAGAAAGACCCTTAATGAAAATACTAATATGACAATATTTTTATTACTGATAATAAGCTGTTTTAGTACTAAAAAGGTTCCATACCGTCAATGATCATAGTTTGGTCAGAGCGGAAGCTTATTTTAGCATATATTTATATTATTTCCGATGATTTACTGTATCTATTGAATATTTTGTTGCCTTTTATTTACCTAATAATTAATTTATTATAAAGAAAGTATTGTTTGTTATTTTCTGACTAGGTATATATTTATTATCCATATTTATTTATTACACTCCACTTTTCATCTCTTGATGCACATCCAACACACACATGTGTTTTGCTATCGCCCTTGCTGGATGACTGGTGGATAATTCTTTAGCATTAAGTTCTGCACTTATTTATATTGTGCAATAAAGCATTAAATAAATAACTGATTTAACTACACCACATCAATTTAATACTCTTGATAATTTCAAGTCACTAATGCTACTTTCATGTTCATTCTGAATTTCTTTTACAAATTAAATTACTCCACACATCCATCTTAAAATGCTCATTCCTGCCATCACATCCACTTTTATTTCATTAACCTCTTTCGCTGCCAAACATTAAGCGCTCATAGCGAAGATTGCTTAGCTGTTCTTAACCGATCAGCAAAAATCCGCCGCGGTCATAACTTGGATGGGTGACCGCTAGTGACATTACTACTGAGCGCTTCCGTGCTTAGGAGAGCACGTTAAGCCGTCGCTCCTGGTTGTTGTCTTAGGATGGCAATCGTTACAGCATGGTGGTAGGGCATTTTGCGAATGCCCGCCTGGCTAGCTACTACCCTCAGGTAGAAAATCTGTCGCCAAACATCTGACGGTGTGTTCTGGCAGTTGTCCTTGAGAACCAGTAATTCTAGGTAAGCCTGAACAACATCTTCGACCACATCATCACTTACCATCAGGTAAGGTAGTGGTCAAAGGCTAACCTATCAGGAGTAAAAAATAAAAATAAAAAAACATGAAGATCCATACCTCACGGTTGGTCTTATAGGTACTCGTATGTACACTCTAGGGTTCAAGGGCATTTGTGGACACGTGGTCTCATCGACCTGCAACATCATCCATCCTGCATTTATCTGGTTCCCCTCGCCCGATCAAAGTCACCGTCATTTTGAATCATGAAACAAACAACGAAATTCGGAACGTATCTAACTGACAAAATATTGAATTTTTTCTTTATCTTTTTTTTTTTAATTATCTTTGAAAAGTATGAATTAATAGAAGTGCTGTGTTGAGCTGTGGACATTCGGCTTACATAGTACAGTGAAGTCCAAATTAAACGCTTTGTTGTACTCTACACCAAATACCGAAACCAATAATGCAATAAACTAAATGCAAGGAGCGGAAAAGAAATAAATGTTTTTTTAACTTTAACCATAGAAATCAATATATCTAGTTAAAATATATATACGTAATATTGTATCATACCCACCACGTCCCATGAAGCCGCTCCACGTTTATAAGTTAGTTTCAGTACGCCGCGCTCGCCTTTGCATTCCCACTACTACGTCGCTCCATATGCAGACACATGAATGAAATAACGTTATAACGTAAAAAAATATTCAATAAATTATAAACTACCAAACCTAACATAAATAGCCGATCCAAAGTTATCTCTAAATTCTACTAAATGCTCAATTACTCGCATTGTGATCCATCAAACGTAACATGAACGACCAAATGCAAAGTGTCGCGACGCGAGCGCTATAAATATTCATGCAACAGCGAACGCGACAACGTCGGCGCTTCTATCAATTCACCGTTCCGTGGTTTGCTCCGGTGATTGAGATGAAACGTTTAGCGTTCACTTGTTTGTTTGTTTAGGGAGGACATAGATGCTGGCTACCGCCTGTGCGGTCGTCCAGCTCCACCGGGTTTTGGGCGAGGGCCTGGCCCTACAATAGCCCGGGAGGGAGAAGTGCCGAAGGCACTTCTCCCGAGACGGGCGTAGAAGGCGAAAAGCGCTTTCTACCTCCGTCTCCTGCGGACGCCGAAAACGTACCGCTACTATAGGAGGGGTTGACAGCGAGCTCAAGGGCACCACTGTGGTTCGGACCTCGGCTTGTCTCGCTGTCGAGAGACATGGGGGGGATCGGAGCAAAATGCCTCTGTGCAACTGCAGTGTTGCACAATTGGGCCCTACTGAATAATACTCTTTGACTATTTGGAGAGCAATTTATCGTGACCTTGTTTTTGCCTCGAGCTCGCCGGCGAGCTCGGTGTTTGATTGTGGTTTAGCGTTCACGGAGAGCTATTTATTTAAATACTTCATTTGCATGCACCACGTGGCGGTGGAGGGGAAGTTTGGTGCGTTACATTTGTCGTCTGAAATTTCGATTAGGTATGTACCTACATAGTTCTTTTAAATTTGTTTACGAAGGAACTTAGTAACAGTGCAAGATAATTTAGAACAGATATTTTAATGAATATTTGATTTTACAAGTATTGATTAATTTAAAAAGAAAAAAAACCCGACTGCAAGTTATTTATTTTCGTTAAGCGATTTATCGTTACGTTGAATAATAATATATATAATAAATAAATCTTACGTTAACTGCAAGTTATATATATATATTTATGAAATTGTTTTATAAAGCTCTTCATTTTGAAACCCCACTCGATGGGTTTGGAAGAAAAAAAATTTTTTTTACCTCACAATATTGGTTTTAATTTTTTTTTATGTACCTAGTGTCACTTGGGTTATCAAGAGGAATCTAACGATATATCTTACATAAAAATCGGTCAAGCCGTTTAAAAGTTATGGTGGAATAAAGAAACTCACAAACATACATACATACATGAACCCTGAAAACATAACTCTCCTTTTTGGGCAGTCGTGTAAAAAGACGAATATTTTTGCAGGAATGTTTATCTTTCAGATAGGCAAGTTTCGTTAGGTGTGACTTTCCTTTTATAAACCATGCGGCAATTCTACAATATTCTTATTTATGAATAAGACTTTTCGAGAACACGATAAAGTTCAACATAGCATAAGATAACGAGAACGCTGTCAGTGTTTTGACAAAAGATGAAACTTTTTAAACTAAGCATCCATATAAAAATAAAATTATAGTAACAAAACTTTTTTGGGTTCCGTGTAAAATAACGGGAACCAATCTTACGCTGTTCGTTAGGTATACCATAACCAGCTGAGACCCGCGGTTTCACCCACGTAGACAGTTATGATAATGATGAATATTATTCCACGTGGTTAATATAAGACTAAGCTAACAAATGTAACGCACATACCAAGTTTCATTCAAATCGGTTCAGCCGTTTTATCGTGAAGGAGTAACAAACATAAATGCTCATAATATATGATAGACAGAAAATTAAATTTTACACGAATTGTTATGTTATTAGAGTGGGTCACATTAAAAACAAGAAGTAAAAAATAAAATTATAAAATTGTGACCGACTTCCAACTTTAATTTTCATCATTAAAAGTATGAATAAACTTGAAGTCGGACCATGAAAATGTGAGCTCAGAGAGTTCTGATTCAACATGGCACCGACTTCCGCAAGTTATTCCATACGTTTTTATGTTCGAAATAGTTTTTTTTCATGATAGCGACGGTATAAGTCGTCGCTGGAAACGAGCTTTGGCCGTAGTAAACATAAAAAAAAATATATTCATGTATAAATAATAAACATATACAGGAAACTGCGAAAGTTTTAAAAATCCATCTAAATTTACTTCAAGATTTCTTTTGTATACTTCATAGAATCTTAAAATTAGATTAAGAACTTACAGTTGATGGAAATATTTACCTACGCAAAGAGTAGTTTTTCTGTGACATGTTTATCATTATTATTTCTCGAACCTTGTATTCCAAAAACCTGTAAGCTCTATAATGATTAAAGAGATTTATAACAAAGCAAGAGTAAATCAGATATCAGTCATCCTTTAAGAATAGAAACAGCTCCGCTGTAATGTGTAATAATTATTTTAAAATTGGTTGATTTTTATGTCTAAAACTTCAATGTTTATTTGGGGGGGGGGGGGCTTTGTTCAACAGTGGGCTTCTTCCGGCTTATGATGGTGATGATGAATGTTCAAGTAAACCTTTTTTTGTTTGTATGCCGATTCTGATATACATGCCTACCAACAAGATAATATTATAAAATCAATTTGAGGACAAAAGATATTTCTCTTTTTAATGAATTCTACAGCAGGAATTATACCTACCAGTCATAAAAAGCTTGATATGACGAAAAAACGCATAACCATAAAGGACATTCGGGCTAACACGCGTTCAGATCATAACATAACGTTTTAGAGCCCATGAAGACATCACATTGTTAGAGAGACCTCTTTTAGTAAAAAGTAGGTTCTATAAGAGTCTCTGAAATGAATTCATGAATATTTGTTACAACCGCTTAATTTTCCTGCTAAGCTGACGTGACGTTATAAAGGCCACGTAGCCAAACCGGAAGCGTTCTAGGCGTTACGATTGTACACGAAGCATCCTCAGGAGGTCTTAAGTCTTCGAGCGCATAAAAAGAAAAATATCTTTTTGTATTTTTTTTTTAATATTTGTTATTATTAAATATGGATTTCCGCACAGTAACGCATGGATCTATTCATTATTCTCATAAGACTACAGAAACGCGCCACTGCTCGTAAGTGTGCCATTGCTCAAGTAATTTGTATAATAAAGGGATAAGAGAACGCTTATAAGGTATTGCTGGCAATCTCGCTACATAAAGGTTAAACGCAGGCATAAGGACTATGTATCCAGTTGCCAATAAATTAAAAAAAAAGGTTAAACTCAGGCATAAGGACTATGTATCCAGTTGCCAATAAATTAAAAAAAAAGGTTAAACTCAGGCATAAGGACTATGTATCCATTTGCCAATATATAATAAAATAAACCAGCCAAGTGCGAGTGGTACTCGCGCACGAAGGGTTCCGTACCATTATCTGTAACCTAATCTTGCAAGTTTTATTGTATGGAAGACCCCTTAATTATTTATTTTATTTTATTTTAATGAATTATATTTAAAGAGAACATAAAAATAAATATTCTGTGAATAGTTAAAGCGTCTACCTGTCACCGTTATTACTCAAGTTTGTTGTATGGGAGCCCCCCTTAAATATTTATTTTATTTTATTTTTGGTATTTGTTGTTATAGCGGCAATAGAAATAAATCATCTGTGAAATTTTCAACTGTCTAGCTATCACTGTTCTTGAGATACAGCCTGCTGACAGACGGACGGAAGGACAGCGTAGTCTCAGTAATAGAGTCTCGTTTTTAGCCTTTGGGTACGGAACCCTAAAAAGGTTAAACGCTTCCCTGCACCTTTATGGTCCTAACATGAAGTGGTCAATTTTATGTATAGTTGTTTTATTTTGGACAATTTGTACGTAACTATTTGGTCATAAAATATTACCGTTTGAATTATCTTTGCTTAATGTATTATAATAAGTATAGGTTAGGATGAATAAACATAGTTTTATTTTGTGAATGCCCGTTAAGCATATAATCTTACAAATTTACAATGACACGAAAAATTTTACTACGAGCGGGATCCTAACCCGCGTCCATCCGGCCCTCGGGCCGAGACGTGCTCTCCCAACTGAACTGTCATAGTGAGTGAGTCATAGCTCAAATCCCTTCGCTCCTACCAATTAACCGTCTTAAGGGGACTTAGCGACATCTGCAGACAAACTGAATTGAACAAGGCTAAATTTTCAATTAGTTTTAAACTTGTTTATTATGACAGAACCCCCAAATTGCTAACATTGTAATTTTTGCACTAACGTATGCTAAGCAGATAAGATTATAAAATTTCAAAGAAAGCAAAAACCTGGACAATGATTCACTCACTACATAGCTCAATTGGCAGAGTATGTTCCGGCCCGAAGAACTATACTAGACTACATAGTTCAAATTCTGCTTTCGTTGTAAATATGTATGGATGTGTATATTATAATAGTTCAAATCATACACATATTTTAGAATTTTTCGATGTTTTGTATTATTATATACATAAAAAATCCTAATAGTATTAGTAGTACGCCGGCTGCGGCTCTACGTTGAACTGGACAGAATTTTATCTATAAGGAATTAACGAGTAAGATAATTAAATTCTATATAATATAAGAAGTAAGAGATTTCAGTAAAATTTTTTAGAGGTGTATCAAATTTGTTTCAAAATATGGGTAAACATCTGTTATTCTTTAAGTTCGTACTATTGTTTTTATGGTCCATTTCTTCGAACAGTAATTAAAAATAAGGATTAGAAGAGTAAAAGCTATTTGCACCTACTAAAAAATAACTACTAGTTGAGTCGAAAGCCTATGTCCTTTGCTCGCACTTATGATGAGACAATTAGTAAGGCAACGTGCCGTTTATTGATCCGATATCATGCACTTCTTGCTAAATAGATGACGCGCGAGTGAACGCTAAATGCACAAATCAACTGGCCATACCTTTCGCCTTAACTCAAGATTACTTTCAAGGGCTGTACTTTGATAAAAGAAAGCTTAGCAAATGTTTTCGTTTGTACACATTCCACACATGTTTCATACAAGAAATCGTGATCCATTTCAATACTTTGACCCATAAATATCGTGGTTCGTAGACCTAAGGTCTTAAAATCTGGGTATAACAAAATTAAGCACAATGAGCACATTCCGTTAGTACTGTTTGCTGTACTAAGTTATTTTGTTATATCTCAGCATTCTTGGCATAGCAACCAACATAATCAGGCTCGTAGAGGAAAACTTTTTTCATCACATGTTGGCAGAAGTAGTTGAGCAAACGCTTTATTAGGGTAAATAGCTTTTACGTTTGCTGTATGTAAGGTCCTTCTTTATTTATTAATATAATTCTATCTAAGTTTATTTATAAAAAAGAAACGAATATTTCTGATTGCTATAAAAGCATGCATTAGAAACAAGTATTTTCAAGCTGCTATGGCCGAGCTGTTTCAAATTAGTTTGTTAAATCCCCATTAAATAACTATAGAGTACACATATGTATATATATATATATATCTTACCACAGGACCCATTGTTATAATTCAAAACGTTCGCCATCTAAATATATGAAAACTAGCTTTCCGGGCTCGGCTCCGCCCGCGCGTATGTCGGTTATCACGCAAAAAAATTAACCTCTTTTTGCGCAGTTGGATAAAATCTATCCTATGTTTTTTCCCGGGTCTCAAACTATTTCCATACCAAATTTCATTCAAATCAAACCAGTCGTTTTGGCGTGAAAGCGTAACAGACAGACAGACAGAGTTACTTTCGCATTTATAATATTAGTACTGATTGTGTTCCCTTGTTCCTACTTCAATTCATTGGTTTCCTTTACAGAAATCTATCTACTCTTCAACCTGTTTAGAATTGTAATTAGTTATGGACACGAAAAAAGTTGTAAGTCTGTAATAAAAAGTACCTACTGATTATACACTAGCGGACTGACCTGACTTCGCACGGGTATGAAATAAAAAACCAAAAATTATAAATTTAAACACATAACTAGTTATTGTGACATAACTGTAAGAGCTAGACAGTTATGGTACCTATTGCAGATTTATTGGTAGATATTGATGTCCTCTATAAAATTGTAGTACTTACATCACTTTGCTTTATTGTCAATAATTTCCGCAGCGCACGCGTTTATACTTCTTTTGGTATTTTTTTGGTGTTACCGTATCGAAGTTTTCATACGGATCCCTAACTTTTTGAAAATGTTCTATAGCCTATGTTCATCAGAGGTAATAGTAGAATTCTAATGGTGAAATAATTTTTCAAATCGCCCAGTAGTTTTTCAGTTTATTCGTTACATACAAAATACAAATTTAACCTCTTTATTATAATATTATTGTGGATGTAGATATAACTACGTTATACATGATGACAGTTGAGACCGATGGGATGTTGCCAGTATATAAATCAATATAAAGTATACTAAAATCTCTCTCTGTACCCCTTACACTAGTTTTCATACTTTACACTATCTATACCTTAATAACTAGTTATTTGGTACGCAACGCCACGAAGGTGTTATTAAGCGCAAATTGTATTGAAACCTTAGGAAGCGAAATGGTGGTTCAAATATACAGGGCTATTGGTAAACAGCTAACAATCTCTTAGGGTTGACTTGTGCTAGTCATAACAAACATTTTAAGATGATTTTAATTAGAAAAAATATATATAGTTTAATGCTAATTCCGAGCCAAGAGCACCCGCCGCGGCAACACTAGACCGCGCCGTGCTCCCTTTGAATAGAATTTTTAATATTTACATCCAGCAAGGTAATGTGAAATAATACATTACAGCCACAAGAGACTATTAACATCAAGTGGTCCTCGTACTTATTCCGTCAGAAACACATAAAAAAAATCGCCCAATTGCGAGTCGGACTCGAAAGGTTCTGTACCATTAGCTATACAATATTAGACTTCATTTCGACGAAATTTCAACCGTCTGGCTTCTAACCGTTCTTGAGATACAGCCTGACAGACGGACGGACGGACAGCGAAGTCTCAGTAATAGTGCTCCGTTTTTACCCTTTGGGTACGGATTCTAAAATTTGAGACAAAAAATACCTATTAATATTTTGTTTTTCTCTCAAAACAAAAAAAAAAACATCTGATAATGTCTGTTAGGAGTAGCAGAAGTCAACCCTAAGAGGTTGTTAGCCATTTACCAATAACCCTGTATAGAATCCGGAGCGTAACGAGTTTTAAAGGTACGAGACGAATACAACTTAGCTGCCGAGTGAAATATATAATTTACACTTCACTACTGCAGTACAATTCTAGGTGCAAGTAAAACGGCTTAAATGATATAGCTAGTAAAGTAGTGTTCATTATTATTTAGCATCCGGCTAAGACTCGAGTTATATTGACCAGAAATTTCTGCGACCAGTTCCAAACTTATTATTATATAATCTTTTCCACGCTAGCCGATAAAAAGCACTTCACCACAGATTTCGAATGATAAACTACACCTTTTCGAGCTTGTGAGGTAAAAAAGGTTTTTCTCCCATATAGATTTTAGTTTGTTCAAGTTTCCGCTAGTGGCGATATAAAGAAAATGGGGAATACTTTACCCTTTTTAATTACGTAGAAAATCGTATTACGTATGAAAACTTGCACTATATATGGGCACTGGTGGTAATTCCACGCCTCTGCAACGTGCTGAGTAAATTAGTAATGAATTATACTGCATATTAGCTTTTTTATGGGATTGTGACGTTAGAAGCACGAGGCCCACATAATGTTAAGCGGTAATCTCTGCCTATAACAGATGCATTTCGTCATAAGTGACGAACAGCCCTGCGCCCGTCACCCAGAGACATAGGTAAAGTCTCATGTGCTTGTAATTTTACTGGCTCTCAAGTACTTAACTAGTAAGTTAAGTTCTTACGTAACTTAACTAGTAAGTTAAATTCTTACGTAACTTAACCAGTAAGTTAAGTTCTTACGTAACTTAACCAGTAAGTTAAGTTCTTACGTAATTTAACCAGTAAGTTAAGTTCTTACGTAACTTAACAAGTAAGTTAAATTCTTACGTAACTTAACTAGTAAGTTATCGACTCGAGGATGGTAGCTAGCCAAGCAAGCACTCGCAACTGCTGTTCCACCATGCTCATGCCGGCGCAGCGGTGGGTATCGAACCATGTATCTGCGGCACGACAGTCCATTGCTACAACTGATCGGCTATCATTGCTATTATATCGAGGAAGACTAAGACAATATTGAAATTATGTACTCACCCCGACATTAACACGCGTGAACAACTTCAGACATTAATTTATTCACCCTTCCCAAAATACGCATCGTATTTACTTAACTTCGACGAGTTAAATTATACTCTTCGGCAACTCCGAATCTAGAACTTTCCCGACGACGATATCTTCAATTTAAATAATCAAATAAAAATATTCGGTTTCGATTGGCCCTTGCCTGTCACATGTGCAGACGGTAAATTCAAATTCAAAATCATTTATTCAATTTAGGCGTCTACGACGCTCTTATGAAGGTCATTTACAAATTTTAATATTGAAATATTCTACATTGTCCTGCCACGTTCAGCAAAAAAAATTTATAGAGCCACTGCGAGAAGAACTCGGTAAAGACGAAGAGTATGGTTATACCTAATTGCACTAATTCTTAAATTAGTGGGGTGTCGGGTTAGAATATCACCTCACCATTTCTTCCCGTGGGTGTCGTATGAGGCGACTAAGGGCAAAGTAAGCAGCATTCCACTGCTCATGTGGACGTGTGTAGGGTTTTGTGTGCATTAGACGCATGACAGGGTTATATACCATCTTTTATTTATGTCTGATAAGTTAGCTTTTGACCACTATCTCACCTGATGATAAGTGATGATGCGGTCGCAGATGTTGTTCAGGCTTACCTAGAATTACTGGCTCTCAAGAACAGCTGCCGGAACACACCGTTAGGTGCTTGGCTACAGATTTTCAACTTGAGGGTGGTAGCTAGCCAGGCGGACATGCGCAATATGCCCTACCACCATGCGGTAACGACTGCCGTCCTAAGACCGGGACCGACGGCTTAACGTGCCCTCCGACGCACGGAAGCGCTCAGTAGTAATGTCACTAGAGGTCACCCATCCAACTCATGACCGAGGCGGACGTTGCTTAACTATGCTGAACGGTTCAGAACGGCTAAGCAAACTTCGCTACTTAGTTACTAATCTTAGTGCCCTGAAAGGGTTTCCTACAATATGTTCTTGTGTTTCTTCCAGTGTGTTAGAGAAAACATTTTGTATGACCCTGAAGCCGTGCCCGTGAATGGCAATAGGCTCGCCCCCTTTTACATGGGACCAAAACCCAATTGGCGAAACGTGGGTGTTTATACACTTCTGCCTACCCCTTCCGGGTATACAGGCGTCATTATGTGTATGTGTGTAGTTCTTAAACTATACTGCCAACAACAGCAGCCCGTACTATTATTATATAAAAAAATTGTTCATTACTTCTGTTACAGCAAGTAAAAATTCCTTCCAGTCTCCATCCCATTTAATTTGCAAGAGTGGACAAATTTTGCTAATAACCAGTGCAGTTGAAAGTTGAAGCGCAAATATAGGTACCACCATTTTTAAAATGCAGATTAAACCTCAAAACTTTGTATAAGCTGTTAAATCATGTTATAGGTGTAGAGTTAGTTCACATTATGCCCGCCTATTTAGAACGTCGGCACTGTACTAAATAAAATTAAATAATTTATTACGGACACAAAATCCATAGCAGTGTTAGTACATTGTATTAAAACTAAAATTATATAATAAATACATTATTTAATCCTACCCGTGACTATGCCAACCCAATGATTTTGGATTGGGCAGTCCTGCCGGGCAGCAATCATTTGCAAAATACTGTTGGAACTCCACGCAAGCGATGCACTAATCCCGTAAGAAAATTTTAAAACTGAAGCATCTGGCTATAATCGGTATCTGCTGCTACGCGGCGAACGGTGCCGTGCGCAGATTTTGTATATGTATATCTTGAAAACATCAAATCACATTTTCGTCAAATTTGGATTAGAGCCTTTCTTAGACTAGCTTGTTTCAAACAAATATACAATATCGGCATCCGCTCTGCCGTTTGAAAGCTACGCGGTAAATATATGGAGCTAAGGATATGGCTACGGTGTCACCACAGAAGCTTTGAAACAAATCACATCCCTCTTTTGCAATCCGTATTCAAAATAAACATATACTTACCTAACTATATGTATACAGGAGAAGTAAAAAGCGCAATTGAAAGTACTTTAACGTACGTAAGTTAATTTTGCAGTGCATGTTCCAAATTCAAATTGAAACTTTGAAAATTTCAGTTCGCAAAGTTAAATTAAAATGTATGAGTTTCCTTAATTACATTTCACTCCACTTCTACTTATGAACTTTGTTCGGAAATTTCGCATCCGAGAAACAGTTGGCATTTGGACAGACACCGAACTTCATCTGCAAAATTACTTCTGCAATATGTCTATTTTTAACCAACTTCAAAAAAAGAAGGCGGTTCTCAATACGTCTGCATTTTTTTTAAAAGTTTGTTACCTCAGAACTTTTGACTGGGTGAATTTTGATATTTTTATTTATTCGAAAGCTGCTTGTCTTTCGGTCCCATTTCAATTTCATCAAAATCGGCCTAGCCATTTTTGAGTTACACTCCAATAACTGAAAATATTTTCCTATCTTGATGATATAGTCGTTGACAGTAGTTAACAATCGATCCCGTAAGTAGCAAGGGTCACTAAAAGAGTGATAAAATTTAATACCAAAAAACAACTTCAACACTCAAAAGTGTGAAATAACTTGGCGAAGGCGGTACCATGCGCACAATATTGAGATAATAGGTACTTTTGAACTACCATGATACCGACTTCAACAAGTTATTTCACTCTTGAGTGTTGGTTCCATTTTTTGGTTATTTTTTATATATTTATTGTGTTCATTCAGGATAACAGCACGTTATTGTAATGTATGCATTTGTGAAACTCCGCATATCCGTGGTTGATTCAAATTTAAACGTAGTTAATCCCTGTTGAGCTTCGCCCATAATAATACTATTTTATCCAAGCTATTAAGTATTCAATAAATCGTTACCATGGCAACATACGAGTTCACAATGTAAATACAGGATTTACTCAGATGAAATAATGCAAAAAATGTAAGCATTAAAAACAAAACATGCAATTGCAACTACCATACCTATTCCTACCGCCTAGCAATAATGTTTATAATACTGTGTTCCGGTTTGAACGATATGGGCTCTGGTAAAATTACAGTCACATGAGACTTTACACCTCTATGTCTTAAGGTGATGGCTGTGAAGAACTGCATCTGTTATAGGCAGTATAATTCCAGGTGGGCCGCCCGCTTGTTCCATCACGAAAGCATAAAAAAAACAAGCCCAAAAACGGTCAGGATACGTTTCCCCTTTCTGTTGGGTCTCTACCAGAATACCCACCAAAATGCCAAAATGTCGTGATCGTAAAATGCTATAATATATTGCCATAATGAAACCTCTGCATCTGATATCGTCATCTTTGGAATTAGACTTAAAAACTGGAGTCAGCATGATATCCCGCAGCATTTTTTTAATGTGATTGTTACGGAACAAACTCGAGGCCCACCTCATGTTAAGCGTATTAACCTCTACCTATAACAGGTGGTTAGTCATGTGACGAATTGCACTGCACCCGTCACATTGAGACATACAGTTGTTAGGTCTCATAAGCCTGTAATTTTTCTGGCTCTCAAGGACTGCTGCCGGAACACACTGTTAAGCGCTTGGCGACAGATTTTCTACTTGAGGGTGGTAGTTGTGAGTGTAGTGAGGCGGGCATTCGCAAACCTGCCACCATGCGGCGGTGGGGATCGAATCAGGGACCTGCGGCACTGCAGTCCATATATATGTAGCTATAACCATCGATCATCATTGCTTCATTGCGTTTTGTTATAACAATAGTAATTTCCGGCTCTATCATGAGACCAGGCCAATCGTACTATATTATTGTATTGACATGAGAATTAGTCGCCAATTCCATGTTTCATGATGAATTAATAATACTTTAATTAAAATTGGGATATATTCAATTAACTGGATTCCGTTTACATACATATTATAAACATTATATGAAAAGCGTGTAACAATACGAAAAATAAGCTATAAAATTGTCTTCAGTTTATTGTATTTTAGGCTTAATACCAATTGCTAAAAAAATAAACTGTTGCCGAAATATAAATAAAGCAAAAAATATTTAAAGATATTTTCACCCCTTCAGCACGAAAAGGACTTTGTGTTGGAAAATTCATAGGAAAATCGTTTTATACTACGACCGAAGGAAAAGTTATTCACATACTGTTCCGTTTAACCTGCAAAATTGCAACAATTTTACCTTTCCATTAGCACCTAATTCATATTTAAATATGCAATGTTTGTATAAACATATTGTTGATACCAACTTCAGTGTATAGAATCGATATGTGGATAGAATCGAGTCCATCCAGCGCAGGTTCTTACGTTCCTTGAGCTGCAGACTCGGACTGAGAAGAAAGCTTAAAGAATATCAAGACAGGCTAGATTACTTCAAACTCAAGAGTCTTGAATCTCGAAGGACTATCACAGATATGTGTATACTGTATAGAGTTGTAAATGGTGCCTACATCAGTGATTTACTAAAAAAACGTTCTTTTTAAAGTACCCACTCGTTCTATGCGCAATTATAAGCTGTTTAGCATACCCCCTACCTATAACAATGTTTCGGAAAACAGTCCTCTAATAAGAATGTGTAACACCTTTAACACCATAAACGACACCTTAAGTAATGTCGATTCAAAAGACATGTTCGCATGTAGTTATCCGTCTTACAAAGTATATCTTCACACATTGATATAAGCAAATTTACTGTCAAAATTGTTAAAATTTGTTTAGAAATTAGTTTATCTTGTATTACTTAGAATATTATTATTATTACTTATGTCTACAGTACAACAAAGAGATGTGTATAGTTGTTATTGGATTTTGGGTGCACAGTGCTGTTTTCTTCCATAAAGTGTCTAAATTTAAGTTTATAGGCTAATATCTGTAACTGTACCTATGAAAAAACAATAAAAAATAAAAATATAGTATCTCTTACCTGATATTTATCTGACTAGTAGAGGTGGAAAGCTGCATGTTTCACTCGAGAACAAATTTTGATTATTTATTAGATCTCATGACGTTTTTTAAATCCCTCACTGTGCTAAGTATTCTATATTATATTAGAAACAATTCTATTCTAGATATATTAGAAACTATTATACTAGACCAAATAATTTCTTAATAACTCATGTGACAAATAAAATCAATTAGTCACCCCGTGACCACGATCACTGCAAAGTGTTTGAAACGTCGGGACAAAAATAATGACAAATATACGCGATTTAAACCGTTTAAAGTTGTTTAATTACTAGACTAGCTAGCTTGGGATTTAAAGACAGCACTAGCACCAATAAACAACAGCAATAATAAACAACATCAATACTAAACAACATTTGTTCAAGAAGTGAGCGCACTTGTTGAACAAATAAATATTTTTACTTTAAAGGACAAGAATAAGGACTTTCTTGTAAGTAATGATAGTCGTTGTAAATCTGAACTGAATGTAAAAATACAACAAAATCATTTTACTACGAGTACCATACGACTGTTGAAGATCCAAGCAGAAAAAACCTTAAAATGATAACTAAACTTTTTCCAAATAAATTTCGAAGCAGTGATGGTCAGTGGCATGCATGGCACTTTGCGAATGCGTGTCTGGCTAGCGACCACCCTCAAGTAAAAAATCTGTCACCAAGCACCTAACGGTTAATTCCGGCAGCTATCCTTGAGAGCCAGTCATTCTAGGTTAATCCTGTTTACATCTTCGACCACATCATCACTGACCATCAGGTGAGATTGTGGTTAAAGGCCTACCTATTAGCAATAAAAAATATGAAACTACTTTAAAGATAAAATATCTTGTTTCGAATTGATAACATATTTTCCAGAACACACGAAGTGAATCGTATAAATGTAGTTAAAAGTTTGAGAGTCTTTTTAGAGCTCTTAAAGTGAGCCTCCATAATTCTACGTATGTGGATACAGACATAAAACACGTTATATTCTGTAAAAGTCTAGTAAATAGATACTTGGTACTCCCATCGGGCTTATCGAAACAGTTGCTATTCGATTATACCTTTCTATAGGCGCTCCCTATACGACATAAGAATTCATAATTACACGTGGATCCTACAGTCTTACAAATCCTTGTATCTGAAATCACGTAAAGTCTATTTCTATTATTCAGAAAAGAAGTAGTTACTCTACTACTTCTTTTCTGAATAAGATTTGTACAAGGAAAAGTAAAGTGAAATTAAAAGTTTTCTTTTTATATCCAGGCTAACGTTTGACTAGAATCTGACTGAAAGAAGATGTGCTCGTCTGTTTATTTTTTAAATAAAACCAATTGTTTTAATCACAGGTTATAAACCACATATATTTTTTTTCAGTATTAGTTGGTTAAATAGCGTGTAAGGTGACCCACACAAAAGAGAAAATATAGTATTTTATATCTCTATGATGGTACTTATATAATATGTATACCGAAGTATTAGATTCTTTACTGATTTACTTTTTGAGATAGACCCAGCAGCAAAAAGGTCTAAAATTTAAAACTTTGACTAATAGAATAAAATTATACTCGTATTTATACTCTATTCAGTGACCTTTACGGACGATCACACAACAAATATTCATTACGAGACAGACAGATAGACAGAAGGTAAATGACAGACAGACGACAGACGCTTTGCTCTTTGTGTACGGAAACCTAAAATGCTGATGAACTTAAAGACTTTCGTGTAAGTCAATGAACGAAAATTATTGATAATAATCATTGTTCATCTGAACTGAATGTAAATCAACAACAAAGTAATTTTGCTACGAGTACCGTCCATCTATAGAAGATCCAAGACACCCTTGACCCTAAAATACGTGTTACCCTCAAACACGTATCTCGTGGTTGTCAACAGCAACATTTGTTAACAAAACAATGGCCCGAGCCGGCCATTTGCATTCGTATGCATATTGAGCAGAATATTTGGGACATGCCCCTCAGAATGAAGATACTTCCGACAAGGAAATGCGAATATTTTTTATGCTGATTTGGGTCGTGGACTTCTTATGGGTGGAGTGTAATTTAGGCTTGGAAGTATTTGATGATACTTCGCAAAATAAAATGTTTGTATGCCTAACTACAGAGCCACGTTGTAAAGGTTTCTTTAATGGCACGATATTATGAAATGGACAAGTGGCCCACCTGAAGATAAGCGTCACGCTTGTCTAAAAAAAAATCTTTGTTCTACTTCAATGATAGTTCAAACGGAGCTATTATCACAATATTGTGCACATGGTACCGACTTCGACAAGTTATTTCACACTTTTGAGTGCTGAAGTCGCTTCCATTTTTCGGCAAAAAAAAAATCACTCTCTTTACTGACCCTTACTACTTACGGCATCGATTGTCATTCATTGTCAACGACTATATCATCAACATAGGCTAATATTTTTCAGTTATTGAAGTGTAACTCAAAAACGGTTTGACCGATATTGATGAAAATTAAATGGGACCAAACGACAAGCATCTGCTTTGAAACAAAAAAAGTATTTTCAAAATAACCGGTTCACCCAGTCAAAAGTTCTGAGGTAAGAGCATAAAAAATAGACGAATTGAGAACCACCTCCTTTTTTGAAGTCGGTTAAAAATACCTAAAATCAAACTATGTGTTTGATAACTCTTTAAAAGGTCTGTAGGTCTACCAAACACAGTATTATAACATAACCTAAAGTAGAACAAACCGAGACTGTCATAAAATTATTAACCAGACGTCTTTATCGACCAACTTTCTTATAAAACTTGTATACAGCAGTATATATTATATATTGTATACTTGTATACATATTTGGCTCAACGAATAAGCATTGCAATTCAACGGGGCAATGCTGCCAGCATGCTGGGCACGCTGCCAACTGGGAGTGGGCTGGAGCATTTGGACTGCCTATGAGTCTGCTATGACTTATAGGTGTCTAAATGCTTTTATTATAGTAGCTGTAGTGTTGTATATAGTTCATAGTATTTTGTTTAATTACAGCAGTTCGTAAGTACATAACAATATCACAAAAATATGGCATTTCAAAAATATTTCTGAAAAACTGAGCGTTAAATAACATGTTAAACCGTCGGTCCCGGTTGAGGATGGCAGTCGTTATAGCTAGGTAGTAGGGCATTTTGCCCGCCTGACTAGCTACCACCCTCAGGTAATGAAATCTGTCGCCATGCACCTAACGATGTTTTTCAGCAGCTGTCCTTCACAGCCAGTAATTCTAGGTTTGCCTGGACAACATCTTAGACTTACGTGCTGATGAGGTCTAAGATGAGGACATGGTGATGGTAACATCAGGTGAGGTATTGGTCAAAGACAAGCCTATTAGCTATTAAAAAAAAAAACATTTTTATCGTTAAGTACTAACCATTTTGTTTGATTATGGGCTCGTCAAAAAGTGTATAAATGTTATTAATAGTATAATAACTAATCTTGTAATAAATTATATGTAAGATAACTTAACACCACTACCCTCAGAATGTTATTTTCGTGCAGCTAACAAATCACATTTGTATGCCAGCTCGGTAGGCAAGATCATCTCGCCTTGACAACTGAAATCTTAACCGTCGAGCTACAAACAACTCAAAATAATCTCTATTTCCAAACCAACAAAGTTCAGCACGGTTGCAACCTGTAGCACAGCCCGTACTAACTTGTTCTTAATTAAAATTAAGATTACCGCAAGACTGGGATTAAGTTGAGTAAGTCACTATGTCTACACCTGCAGGAGTCTTCAGGATTGATATGGGTTTTGGTACTTGTTATTTTCGGACCAAATATAAACAAAAAAGTGGCTGTTACTTTAAATATATTATGAGTTATCTATTCTTGGTAACGTAGGTCTACGAGTACAAAAAGTTTAGAGTTTCATACGACGTTTTTCAACAGGAACGAATACGAAAATTTCGATGCGAAAATATTTTCTTGATCTTTTTTATAGCAATAATAATCTGATTAAGAAAGTTTATAATTAAATCTTCTAAAGTTCTACTTCAGTAGGTAAAAAACTCTGATTTGTTTTTAAATGAAAAACGAACGAAGCAAACTACAATCTCCTTGGTGGGAAGTGTGGACACGTTGTTTATTTTTGTCTATTTAAAACACTAGTGCGGTAAAGTAAACAAAAAGCACGAGTGCGTAATAGACTATATTATGACACTAAAATCGGTGCATTTAAAGGCCCGTTAAGAGCGAGTGTGTTGAAAGAATACTTATGATAGAAAAAATCGATAAAATACTCTGAAAAAGTATTAAAATACTGGTCACGGTGTTTCTAGCCCGCAATTAGATAAGGGTACCATAATTATGATATTGTTAAGACCTAATCAAACGTATCCCTTTAATAAACTGTAGTGACAATAAAACCTCTAACATAATCATAAACCAAACCAAGTATATTATCGTCTTGAAACGGGGACAAACATAAGCCTTGAACGTAAACAAAGCAATTAGACGCGTAATTCTATGGCAAAGTAACTTGTTCTCCACAACTTGGACTGTCACGGCTCAGAACACAACCCATACCTACTAATTTTAATATTATACTGTCATCGTTTATAGTCAGAATATTCTGATGTGACATTGGTACTGTAAAGTAGCCTTAAGCGTTCATGCCTGCCCTTGTCCTACGCTCAGTAGGGTCGGAAAACATGTATTTTTCTTCAACTTTTTTTTATTACTGAGGGTAAACGGTACGTAAGCTTTTGCCCACATCCTGACGGTAAGTGATGTTAAGAGGCCGTTCTCGTATTTGACTCATTTCGGACAATTTTGCTTCGTGATTGTAAGAATGTGATACAATATATTAGTAATTTTATTTATGGTTTGGTTAGTACAACTCCTTATCATGCATGTAGCGCGAATTTTTTTTTATTTGATTACATTGATAGATAGTTATCGACATTTTAACAAACATTTTCTGTCGAAGTTCATGAAATGTTAATGAAACCGGGAAGTATGTTACTCTACCTTAAAAAAAGTATTCAGATTGTTTACTCCAGTAAAAAGTCACGCGTTGAGATAAATAAATAAAAAATGAGCACAAAGGTATACTAAGTACTAAAATGATAAACTAAAAAAGTATACTAAGTCAAAGGCAACCAGTTATGTACAAAAATTAAAAATTAAATGTACCCGTCAATTTAAGAATTTTCCACCTGTTTTTGTAAGCCGGCATCGTTAAAAATTAAAAGAACATTAAAAAGCTTTGTCATTATTATTGTACACTATTTTTTCTTATATTTCAGTTTTGACGCCAACGTTATAAGTAAAATTATTAAATGTATGACAAATAATTTCAGTCGATCAACATTTATTTGTTATCTAGGTAATTTAACTAATAACTTGTCATCGTTCTTTAACAATGACGTATTTCCGGTCACGTAAAAACTTATATGAGAATCGCAAACCGCTAATAGCGACTACGTCTCTTCTTTTTTCAAATACTTACATATTTTATACCAGTTGACTGATGCAAATCAATTATTACAAACAACTATAAAAATTATATTTTAAAAAATCACTTTAATATATATAAAACTTCTTTTGTCTTTACTATTTTTACTGCACCTCTGTATTTTTTCTTGGACATTTAGGATGCCTGGTAGAAAATTCTATATAGCATTAAATCTCCCTTGTACACTAATTTATGCAAAATAACAAACAAATTAAAAATATATCTAGTGACTATTCCACCTAATTTTCCTGTTTAGCCGACGTGACGTCATTAACGAACGCCACGTAGACAAACAGGAATAATCTTTGACGCATTTCGATTCTACACGTAGCATCCTCAGTTTCTAGACTCTTAGCGCACGATCGAGAAAACTGTATAATAATTTTAGTAATCTTAAAATACTTTTAATATTTTTTAAATATTTTTTATTATTAAATATACATTTTTGCGAAGTAACGCCTGAATCTAATAATTGTGATGCATATCAGTTTTGTAAGTGAGTACATATATCATATTTATATTTTTTATAAGACATTACCAGCCTCTGACTCAATATTTATACAAATCCATAACAGCTGGCGGATTATGTTGCTATTCGGAATGGTTCTTTAGTAGATACAAACAGGATATTTTTATCCCGAATAACTTAGACGGCCAAATCCGACGAACGGAACGGTAATCTCCTGTATCATTCGACATAAGGTTCATCATCTAGAGCCGTTGACTCTCCCCAAGTGATTTATTTTTACATTTCAGAGGGAGGTTCAAAAAGTTCGCGAAATATTTTTTCCCTTTCCATATTTTTTCCTTTCATCATCATCAGCCGGAAGACGTCCACTGTTGAACAAAGACCTCCCCCATAGAACGCCACAAAGTACGGCTGTATTTTCCTTTAACTTATATACATTTTTCAAATCGATTATATTTTGTTTAAATAAAATGTTTTGTCGAGGCCTTCACAATAGGGTGTAATCCTCGACTTCACGTCGTTAAAAACGCTTTTCCTCGATGCTTTTTCCTATTTTCGGGAACCAATAATAATCCGACGGGACCAAATCTGGAGTATAGGGCGGGTGGTTTAAAGTTCCGTAGGCACGTAAGCTTGGGTGGAGCAGTCATAGCAACGTGGCTCTTTAGATCTGGCGCGTTGGCGTGCAAAAGCAACACACATTGAGTCTATTTCCCCCTTTTTTCCTTGATGCCATTTTATAGCTTTTAGAACAAGCTAAGGTGGTATTTTCAGTTGAAATTGACGCCTGTTTCTTTATAGTTGAACAGCAAGATACCCCCAGAATCCCAAAATATCTTGGTCGAACTTTAAACGTGGCTTACTTGCCTTTCTTATGCCACTGCATTGATTCCTATGTTAACTGAGGTTCATAATGAAATCCCGTTACATATCAGTTCACAAACTGATCCAGGTTTTCGAACGACACAGACTACAGTTCCAAAAACTCCTGCAATACTATAGCTTTTGAAACGCCGGTGAGAGAGCATTCTCATTGCCTATTTTGCGCTGACCTTGACATGTCAAGATGATCATGGAGGATGTTCAAAATTGTAGTAGTTGACCATTTTTGCTAATTGCATTTCCTCAAACAAGGATCGTAAGGAGCAAGTTTCTCAACATTTTTAAAATATGTATTTAAGTAATTTCAGTCGGTCGACTTGGGCCGGCCATCGTTTTCAATTGAGTCATAGATTTTCCAGGACGAAAGTCGCTGTAATCCGAAAATCTGTAAAATAAGAATGATAATGCAGTGTAAGTTGTTAGCTTACACTGTATAATCTTACAGTGTAAGCTAATAACAATTGGTGGCGTTTTCCCCAGATTTGTGAGGAACCTTAGTGACAAAACAAACCTCAATTTTCCGCAGTTGATATTTTCTTCTATACTGACTTGATGACTTGGCGGTAACTCAATAAAATAAATTGTTATAATATATACTAATTGATAACAAACCGGTTTGGTTAAAACTTGGTATGTGTAGTAAAATTTAGTTCACAATTAGTCTAGATATCCAAAAAAATACCTGTATTTTTGTAACCGTTATAATCCGCGAATATTTCACACTAAGCCAAAATTAATATATTTACTACATTTTATTAAATTTACGCAGAGGTTTGTGCTATTATGGACACTTGCCCTAAAAAGGGACAAAACAAATGATTGATCGTTACGAGAAATGGAGGGGTCCTTTTGTCACCAACATCAAGATTTACAACAAAAGATTATGTAGCGGCATTTATAATCATTAATGAACATGGTCTGGGTACACAGAATATCGGATAAAATATAAGAAGCGCCAAAAGTGCGAACGTATCTCGCAAGTCCTCAGCACTTTGCCTTCCCAGAAAAAGTTTTTCTGCAATCTTAATATATTATATTAGATGGACAATGCATGGTCCGCTTGGACTTCATGAGACGTTTAAGATATTACATACTATGTACAATTGAAACTGAACCACGCAAATAACAGTGAACGTTAGACATACTCGTTTACAGTATTTTGTATACATTGAATGGTTGACCAATTTTAGCGGTATAGCTAATTCTTTTATATTTATCCTGGATTATACGTAATACGAATTTGGTTTCCTCTCTTTGGCTACATTGTTAGCTACGTTTTGCGTGATTCTCACCAACGTTTAATATAGTTGAATGCTAGTAATAAATACTAAAGATTTCTAGGGTAAATCAATACAGCCATTTTATCGCCTTTTTCTATTCCGTGGTTTGAGCTACGTATCACTATTATCTACTCTGTGGAGGTGGTGAACAATAGGCGGTAATAACTCGCCAGAAACGAAATTACAAGTAATTCAAGATGTTCTAATTTAAATAACTTGGAATCTGTTTTAATAAGAAACAGCGAAAATCTCGGATTCAAATTAGATTTTAATATAACTCCGAGGCCGAAATTTGAAATTAGAGGGAGAAATTAAGTGGTTACAGTAAAAACAAATCTCAAAGTGAAAGTACTATATAAGTACAATACAGCAAACAAGAACATGCCATTTTTACATTTTTATGTTCCATTAATAGTAATTTTGTTATTGGACTAATTGGTCAAGGCGAGATTTTCAAAAAGGACAACTCTCAAACATGCGGTACACCTAATTAGGCGCAAGTATATCTCGGTAGTCGTTCAATATTTAAGCCGTTTGGTGTAGAGACGTTGGGTCCGTGGGGACCCGGAGCTCATCTTAAATGTTGGCACCTATTTGGCTCAACGAATAAGTATTGAAATTCAACGGGGCAATGCTGCCAGCATGCTGGGCACGCTGCCAACTTGTAGTGAGCTGGAGCATTTGGACTGCCTGTGAGCCAATGACTTATAGGGTGTCTAAATGCTTTTATTGTAAGTGTATTGTAAGTTTTATTGTAACTGTAGTGTTGCATATAGTTCGTAGTATTTTGTAGACATACCGCCGGAAAAAAAATAGCGTTGTTAAATAAATTTATTATATGTTAAAAAAAATATTAGGTGTAAATTTACATGAATACAAAAAATTACAGAAATTGATCGTATTCATATTATCATCTTCCTGCCATTAGCTCAGTTATGTGGGGTAGGTAAATATTCCTTCTCTAAATGGCAAACTTATATCTAGGATAATTCATAGATTCTTGCGTTACTTAAAATAATAACAGTATATTTAAAAATATATGATAAAACATTAAATGAATATTTAAGATATACTTAAAGAAACTAGTAAGATGACGTCATTAACGCTAAGTAACCTAACCGGAAGAATTGTCGACGCGTATCGTTTCTACAAAAGCATTATCGGTCTCGACTCTTCGAGCGCGTGAGAAAATCGTGAGTTAAAGGTTTATCTAAAATAATAATTTAATGTCTTTTTTAAAAGGTATATTTATATATAAGAGGTCGTAAAACATTCACACGAATTTTTAACCTTACCTCCATTGTATAGAATATAGGCTAAAGTAGTAAAATCAATTGCAAAATCAGCTTTGGTTATCAGAGTATTCGATGGCATAAATATAGATGAGTAATTTCCACCATATTGTAACGATACATATAAAACAACCGCAGAATACAGTGAAAATATGTGTATTTGTATAACCTTCCCATATTCACCCCACCGGTACCAATACATCTGACGCCGCCGTGTCGCATACTTCAATTTTACGAGAATACCGATGTAGGAAACACGCCGACATTGCCAATATTATTTGATGTCGTATGACAAGGGTCCGGCCGATTTTCCGGCATATTGAGTCTAACATATTTTGTCAGTCCTGTCACAAAATGAACTGCGTATTTTGTCAGTTTCACTATACATTCGTATTTTGTTCGAGATGGAGAACTTGCTGTATCTCTTACTTATTTCATCACCGGCGCTATATGGCATAACAAAAAAATTTGGCCTAAGACACAATCTATGTTTGTCTTTTATTTCCCTGTGGTGTTGGGCTAGACTTGCACCTCCTATATCTTGCCGTGTGAGCAGTAAAAGGCCAAGAAGGGAAAATACCATGAGCGCAGCAGCGACAGCAGCGCATTCTGTACAAATGGCAAATTTCGACAAGATCAGGGGAATTCTCCTCACCTAAATGGGCGTTTGTTCAAGGGCTGACGTTATGGCTGTTGATGATGATTTTGCTAAGGTAGATTCAGAATACATGTTTAACTACTACCATGTTGATGTTAATAATCCATTATATATAGCTGCGGTATCTTACGTTATGTTCACTAGTTAAGAATCTCTACAAGAGCTTCTTACCTCTACTGATTAGATGTGGAAGATGTTTTGAAGCAGCGATGGCCCAGTTGCACTAACTATGGACTTCTGTCCAAGGTTCGATCTTAGCCGCGTGCTTGAACTTCACCGCATAGTGGTAGGGCATTTTGCCTTTCTGGCTCTACCCTTTTAAGCAAAAAACTGCCACCAAGCACATCCAACAGCTACCTTAGGAGCCTTGCCTGTTTTATAAAGTATACATCTAGTTTTATAAAGTTTTTCCTATAAAACGTGTGACGTTTACGTTTACGCTGCCACATCATCGTTTATGAATGGTAAGACAAAGGCTAACCTATCTGTAAAAAACTTAACTGTAAAAAAGTTTAAAAAATTAAAAAATCCGTGCATTTTAATGGCGTATTATAACCTGGCACCGGGAAATTTATGGAATTAAATACCTCTTCATCATCATCAGCAGGAAGACGTCCACTGTTGAACAATTGCCTCCCCCATAAAACGCCACAACACAGCCGTTCGTCTATTTGTCACTTATAATCATTAGATACCCCCGATTTTTACGATGTCGCCAGTGGGGGCCTAGGTCTACCAACTCAAATACCTATTAGCGATTATCACAAAATTCTAAAAGTAAAGGAGTATTCTACACAAACCAGCTTCCATCAATTTAAACTTCCTAAAAGCCATTAACAAAAATCGTGCTCGTCTTCATCCAGTTAAGTAGTTAATCAAAGCTCAGTCAAACCGAAGTAATATTAAAATATTCATTCCCTTTCCATCTCTGCTAATAAATCCATTGATAATTAAACGGAGAATCGTTGTGAAAGGGAAACTGAATATTCTAATTAGTTCGATGGATATTACAGAATAGTACCAATTTTAGAACAGTAATTTTAGAAAACTTTAGAAATAGCAGGTCAGTCTATGACAGACCTGCAGTTTGTGTAACGTTTGTCAAAGCTTTGAGTAGTTGACAACTAAATACTGTATGCTTATTGGTCAATGGTATGTATGACGCGATAGATGACCAATGACAGCTCAGTATTCAATCTGTTAACCGATCAAAACTTATTCCCGAAGTGAAAAATTACAGGACAAACTCGAGAACAGAAACAGAACTTTCTCCCAAGTGATACATAGTACTTTGTATTACACCTACGAGGAAAATAAAATCATTATACTTTTTCTCGTATTTGTCCCGAGACTTCTCAGGAAGTAAATTCTTTGTGACTTCTTGAGCTGTATATATCAGATGCCATTTTGGAAAATTAAACTTTTATTAAACTTTTTAAACTAAATCTTAAACATTTAACTATTCCCGCCGCACATTTATATGGGATAAATTACGAATATAACACGATTTTTTGAACGAGCAATGATACACTTTCTGATTGGGTGTGGTATTAAATATTTATCGACCGTGGATACATATTCATAGGCGCGACAATGGTCCGAGAGTAGAAAAAAAGTCAATTGTGAGACTATTTTTACCCACTCCCCCAGGAGATATGTCTCCGGTCTGAGATAAGTCCGCAGGGGCTTTATTGTCTAATTAGAAAGTAATGGAGATAAAAGCCCATTATAGAGTTCACATGTCAAAATTAATTTCATTTTCATAAGTATTCTAGTCATACAAAACAGTCCCACATTTTTTTATGCCTTTGACCACTACCTCACCTGATGGGAGGTGATGAGTGGTCTAACAGGCTAGCCTGGAATTACTGGCTCTCAAGGACAGCTGCCGGAACACACCGTAAGATGCTTGGTGACAGATTTTGTACTTGAGGGTGGTAGCTAGCCAGGCGGGCATTCGCTAAATGCCTTACCACCAAGCTTTAACGACTGATGACCCCACTCACTGTGAGATTAGGATGGGAAAAGACAAGCAATGTTGATACTACTTACAGTTCGGGAGTATATGGTAATAAGGTGGTAAATGTGCGAACATTTAATTAATAGAGGATATACTCCTCACGCCTCGTGAAAATTTCCAGTAAGACATGCCTACACCTAATTATAGAAACTCATAATAAAAGCATTTTCCTGTTTTATACAACACGGAACTCTTTGAAGATAACAATTTCATTCCGCCTCGCTGGCTGGCCGAAAACAAAGAAAACATTTAGGAAAAGCGGGACCACAAAAAATTGTTCCAGCCTTTTATTAGACAAATATTTAGTTGTTGTACCTTTCCGTATGGTCCATTATAAATGTAATTTTTGCAAAAATACGCGTTTTTTTCTCGTAATGGCAAGAATTGCCTAAGGTGAAATGAAGCAGTGATGGCTCAGTGACGTTGGCTATGAACTGCCGCGCAGCAGGTCCATGATTCGAATCCAACCGTGGGCTTAGCTTCACCGCATGGTGGAATGGCATTTTGCTAATGCAATGCAAATGGTATGCCCACCTGGCTAGCGACCACCCTCAAGTAGAAAATGTGTCGCCAAGCACCCGGTGTATTCCGGCAGCAGTCGTTGGGAGCCAGTGAAATTACAGGCACATGAGACTTAACAACTATGTCTCAAGGTGACTTGTGACGAAATGCATCTGTTATAGGCAGAAGTAAGTCCGCTTAACATCAGGTGGGCCTCGACCTTGTGCCGTCACAATAACATAAAAAAATGAAAAGATAGGACCTACGAGCATCACTGAAGAGTGAAATAATATATTCAAATAAACGGAACCGGTAATTTGTTTCATACAGTTCGAGACCCAGGCGACTTGTAAAGTTGGACTATAATCAACAATAATCCATATCATATCTATATATTATGCTGTCCATTTCATGCTCGACACGTTTACCATACTGTTGAAAGGGACTACCTATATGATAGGAGTTAAGTTTTTTGCTTTACTTTTATTGTCCTCCATCTAAACTTAGTCATTAATCCGGGTCGGCTACCCCAAAAGGACGGACGGACAGACGGACGTATAGTGGAGGCTTAGTAAATTTAGATGCTTAGTAGATTTAGGGTTCCGTTTTCTATTACAGAGCTCTAAAAATCAAAAACAAAACACATAAAGAAGATACACATCATACTTGCAACCATAAAAGAAAATAACCTAACCTATTACAATTTGTATTCCGCAGTTATTTACTTTAGGTACGATAAGCTTGAAATATGCTTCAAGCACAGGTTACGACGTCAAATATTTACACCCCGAGTCAAATAATGTGGGTGTACACGTGAACACGAAAACATTTGTCACGTGCCAAATATTTGAAAGGAGGGTATATATACTTCAGTTTCGACCCCTAGGGGACAAAGGTTGGGTGATTAACCTGTTTGCCAATTTTGGACATTTAAATTTTATCTTTTTTACATGTTCCTGACGAGCGGATCCGTGTAGGTACTCGTAAATCCATTATCTGTATATTGCAATGGCAGCATACAGGAGTTGAATAGAACATGCTCACTCCTTGAAAAATAATCTAACTGTACTTAAATAATATTGCTTGCTGAATCAGTTTATTTTCAGTTATAATAATCAACATTTATGTTTTAAATAATACGACGAAATTCCTTCCAAACATTTTTAATGAGACTACAAATTGTCATAGATCATAGACTATAAAATAGTGTTGCCATTTTATAACACTAACAAATGACAACATGACGCTGACAAATGCACAAGACTTGCGAGTCCAAATCCCGAGATGGGAAAAAAACACTAACAAAATCTAGTCTGCCGGAGACATTACTTGTGCAGGTTTGCCTGCGCAGTCGCATGTCGGTAGCGAATATGGGGGACTTTAAGATATGCCGGAGCGGTCTTCAGTTCGTTTTGCAATGGCATCGATTGGAGACGTCGACGCACTGAAATTGATCTACCTACGTCTTACAATGCTTTAACATTGTCACAACCATTTTCGCCATCACTATGCAAATTGGATGAAGATTCTCTGAGCGCTTGATCATTTATGAAATTGAATACATAGTTGTACCACAATTTGATACAGTTCACATCATTAACAGACGCCCCTGAAACAAAGTTTGTTTATATTTCTTCGTTTCCCTCCTAACATTGTTTCTTAAATTATTTATTTTCTCACTTATCACTGTCATTGTCAGAACAAGCGAAATTTCTCAAAAATTTTCTGTAATCAGCCTCACAAAATTAGCATCCCGCCCGAGACAGAAATGATGTTGGTAAAAATTTTTAGAACACACCTTTTTCACCTTAATCGGAAATAAAACCCGCGTTTCCCGGCTCCACGCGATTGTCACAATATTGTGTTCAAATATTCGTAAATGAAAACGATTTACTCACAGCACGCGATTTTTGTGCACCAAAAAAATGTTTAATGTTTTCAGTCTCGATTATTACTTTTAGTCATTTTAACAAAATACCTAACTTACCGTTACTCAATAAACAAAAGACTACCCGTGATCACGTATAATGTATGCGATATTAAAGTTTAGAATATATTACACTATATAATTACACTGAATACATTTTTAATGAAAATTTCGATCCAAGAGGGTAACTCGAACCTGCTGCGCTGCGACACGATCAGCCCCTAGGGCCATTCTCTAACCTAATCAGCTGATATATCGTGGTCGGTAAGAGCATGTTCCAGCTCCAGGGTCCGATCGGGGCGTGGATTCGATTACCACTCGAGGTTCTAAACTCCTTTTATTTTATAAACTTATTCGCTAATTACAAAATAGAAATTAGCTATAACTTATTTAGAAACTCCCTACTTTAGGTAGATAGTTATTTAACAATAATAAACAACGTATTATCTATTAAATTGTTTTGTATTTTCTATTTTGTGATACTTTACCAATGTTATTTTCATGCTTTTGGGATTACCTGAAACAAAAATGATATTTTAGTTTAATAATGTACCGCTAGTACGTTTTTAATTTTCATAGATAACGTAATCATAAAAAAACTTTTGCTCACATTAGTCTTACAGCACCACTAACGGAAACTTGAACGTGGCAATTAAAAATAATTATAGGAAGGTTACGTAAAGCATAAGAATTGTACTGGAGGCACATGAATAAAGAAATGTACAGAATGAAAGCTTACTTTACTAGTAAAATGAAACATTTTCGCTTGTTACATTACTTAACTATCTAAACATATATTTTGAAATTATTTTACAGTGCAAGGCCTACGTTTTCAGTCTCCTGAAAGGGAATTCCACTGCCTAGCGCCATAATTCTACAAATTATTGAGACCTAACTTAAGTTAAGAATATTGCCAGATATATAAAAAAATCGGCCAAGTGCGAGTCGGACTCGCGCACGAAGGGTCCCGTACCATTAGCTATATAACATTAGACTTCATATTTAAACCTTCTTTTGTTTTAACGTGTGCGAGTCCGACTCGCACTTGGCCAATTTTTTGTATTTGTTGTTATAGCGGCAACAGAAATACATCATCTCTGAAAATTTCAACTGTCTAGCTATCACCGTTCTTGAGATACAGCCTGGTGACAGACGGACGTACGGACGGACGGACAGCGAAGTCTCAGTAATAGGGTCCCGTTTTTACCCTTTAGGTACGGAACCCTAATTAAACTCAAAAATCAGATAACACGAATAACAATCAGTTACTTATTACGAAAGACATTCATTTGATAAGTAAGAAAATCTTCTAACATATAAAAAGTTGTATTCCATTAGTGAAAGCGGTCATAATGCCGCTTCTCTATCATTTCGTTTTCCTTTTTGCCCCCATCTTTCAGATTCACTTCAATTACAAGGCAATAATACGGGTTATAAATACAGGCCAGTAATAATGTAACTACTGTGTAATCTGTGATAATAGTACCTAATACTATAGAAGTATGTAGTAAGTATAAAATTTCTAATATGGCGTTGAAAAGGAGTTGACCACTCTTCAACTGAACAATACTTAAATGAAGTCTCACTTAATCTCATCTTAAACAACTTCTACTACGATCCCCAAAACGCCTGCCAGGTATGGGGATTAAAGCAAATCCCTCCAATGAGGGAGACATTCCGTTTGATGCGAGGAAGGACTAAAGATGAGAAATACTTAGTAAATAGTCCTACTAAGTCTTATTAACTACATGGGGCACACTAAAAGAATTGTACTTCTAGCTAGTCGGAGCTGTTTGAATTTCGAATGTTATATTTTTTTAAACGACTTGCTTTATTTTTAGTAATAAAAAATATTGGCGGGAAATAATATATCAATTGTTTTTTTTTCACACATCAAAGTACGCAACGAAAATGGAATTAGAGACTTTAGAGCGATGATTTTTTATGATTTTAAAAGTAATTTATCTCTATCCGAAAGACTGTGCCACTCGTCTTCAAAATGCTTTTGGGAGAGAAGCACCTTGTTTGAGCGCCGTGAGGCGATGGTTTGGATTTGGATCCCTCATGAACTGACAGCGGAGTAGAAGCGGGCTCGCGTGGAATGGAGCTCACAGATGCTACTGAAGTACGACCACGGACATTCTAATGCTGTTTATGACATTGTCACAGGAGACGAAACGTGGATTTATTGTTTTGAACACGAAAAAAACAGCAATCTTGTGAATGGGTATTTGAAAATGAGAACAGGCCAATAAAAGTGAGGCAGGCGAGAAACGTTGGTATAAAATGATTGTGTTTTTTTCTCAGTTACGGGTCCCATCTGCTTGAAGATCAAAACAGTGTTTATGAAGTTTTGGAACTGACTTGGTTCAATCAATTAGATTACAAAGGCATTGAAGGATATTTTAGACGATGTATGTAAGTCGGCATAACAGGAAAATTATGCGGAATCGTAAAATATTAATTTAAATGTTTTTAAAATATTTGTTATTATTAAATATGGACTTCCGCAAAGTAACGCCTGAATCTATTCATTATCTTAATTCTCTTAGTAAATATGTATCTGTTAATCTAAATACTAGGTTTAGGTAAATGCTTTATTACAACCTAATTTTTTATTTTCTTTTGCATTAAGCTAAACACGAAAATTATACATATCCAGAATAAATAAGTAGATATATGTCTTAGAAGAAAGTTACTAAGTTTTGTCATATTAAAATCTCAAATAATATGGGAGAAGCCGTTGACTCTCAAACACAGTTTTTTATGTTATTGAGAAGGAACGAGCTCGAGGCCCACCTGATTTTAAGCGGACTAACCTCTGCCTATAACAGATGCATTTCGTAACAAGTCACGAATTGCACTGCGCCCGTGACCACCGATTGAGACAAAGTTGTTAAGTCTCATGTGCCTGTATATTCACTGGCTCTCAAGAACGTATTAGCGGTAAAGTATTAAACTAAAATATCATTTTTGTTTCAGGTAATCCCAAAAGCATGAAAATAAAATTGGTAAAGTATTACATAATAGAAAATATGAAACAATTTATTAGAGAATAAATTGTTTAGTATTTTTAAATAACTATTTTCTGTATCTATATTTTGTATTACTGTTGTGAATTCTAGGTTAGCCTGAATAAGATCTTCGACCACTTCATCACTTACCATCAGGTAAGATAGTAGTTAAACCTATCAGGCATTAAATAACTGCAGTTAGTTTCTATATAAGTTATAGCTAATTTTTATTTTGTAATTAACAAATAAGCTTATAAAAAAAGGAATTTAGAGTTGACACTACATCGGAGCCAACGGGTTCAAATATAAATCTATACACATATTTTTATGACAAATAAAATTTATTATTATTACTTTACTACACGACTGACCAAGGAGTGTTATGTTTTGAGTTTATTTAGTCCACAATATATTTTAAATGCCTTAACACATTTAGACGTGTGGGATATCATTAGAATCCTTGCATGGTACCGAAAGCCACTGGCTATACATTTAAAGGCGGGGTAGAGTCGTCTTTAACAAATTCTAAGATATTTGCTCATTAGTACTTACTTTACTTAATTATTTTCAAATTCAAATTCAAATCATTTATTACGCAAAACTTGGGTACAATAACAGATGGTTGAAGAATAAATTACAAATGAAGTGCGCCATGCTTTAACCTATTGGTATGCGAAATTATATACTTAACGTTTGGAATATACAAAGTTATAATTGGAACATACAAAGTTATAAAATAATTATTAATATACGCAATTCTAAAATATATGGTCACAAATTAATTATATGTACCTATGTCACATTGAAAAATATTCTCATTACAATAATTAATCAAATTTTATCAACATGTCAAATAAATTCTATGTCTTATCCTTAAGAAATTCATCAATTGAATAATATGTTTTGTCAATTAAAATTTTTCTTAGTTTACATTTAAAAATATTAAAACTTTGGAATCTTTCAAAAGCCGCGGTAACTTATTGAAGATTTCCACCCTCTTCACAAAAGTACTATTAGTATAAAGAGCTAGTCTACGTTTTAATTTTGTGGTGACCAATACGCTAGTGTCTTCGATTTTCATACAAACGTAGAATCACCATATTTCATATACCAGGTGTTTAAACTCGATGAGATTTGATTTGATGATAAGCATGTCCTTTAGCCTAATAACTATGCCTTTAGTTTACCAGTTTTCCATAAATTTAAGTATTTTATAAATTATTCGAAAAAATCCTTTTGTATGGAAATTCTTACAATCACATTAAGGGGTTAAATATATCATAAATTAACTGGGAAACCAGAAGCATATATATGTTAGACTCAGGGATAAACGTACAAAATTTCATAGAGTTTGAACAATTGGTGTTTAAAATATGCCAAAACTACGTTGGTATGGGAAGGGCTAACGTGCTCGCTTGCCTTGACATAATATGATAAACGTTCTATAAATATAATGAAGATATAGGAAAAGCATAACGCGATGGGCTATTTCTATATTATTACTATATAAAAATAAACTAAAACAAAGCCAACAGAAAAATTATGGCACAAAAAACAAACAAAAAAATATGATTACTTAACATATTTTACTAATATAACAATACAAAATGTAGTTCATTAAAGTATATAAACCGGAAATTCAAAGCATAGCACACATCTATCCAATTCTGGCCCAAATCTAAGGCTACTCCAAATTTGCCTTACATCACTTCCCCCAAAATACAAATACAATCCAATCCCAATGTAGTGACGAACAGCGTGATCCTTGACAAATACCCGTAAATAGGTACGATTACACTGTTGCTCTTTCATTATACGGCTGAACGTGACCGAATGTCATGAAGATTTATTTAACATTTAGCTCTAATAAGAGATGGAACCAATCTTATCTAAACAAGGGTGCGGGGATGAAACATGTCTCATTAAAGTTGTGTGGAATTATTTTTTCAAATGCATGTTTAACTCGTGTACTGTATGTACTAGCCGGATTGTCCACTGTTGAACACAGCCTCAGCTCTAAGGTTTGCCATAATAAGGGCGGGCGTCTTGGGTATAGCTGTACCTCAGAAGGCACTGCTGCTTCGTAAGGAAAATGTAGTATGTGGAACTAACGTATCGCAGTGTCAAGCAGAACGAGAAGATTGAAAGGCGGGCAAATTATCCACCATACCATCACTTAAAAACAAACATTGTACCATTATTCAGTGCTCATACAGAACCTTAAAAAAGGAGGTAGGCAACTAGAAGTAATTGTCTGCACTTCCAATCCTTGGCACAGTTCCTAACGACTTTGCGGAAGAACAGGCTATACTGCACATGACATTGACTTATATTATTTATACCAAGACACAATAGACACCATTTTCTTAACTTCAGGATAGTAATAATCATTCATTATTATCTGATGTTTGTAATAAAGAATATATACCATATAGGAATGTATATAGAAATCTACCTCTCATTTAGACGCCAAGCAGAAAGACGAAACAAAGAGTAAAGTAGGTACTTTCTAAGGTTGTAATATAATATAATCAGTTATGCGCTGAGGCCCGTGCTCGTCGCTTCGCGTGACTCTCAGACGAAGGACTTCAAAACAGTTCGAAACTGGTCGGAATCTTTTCCGGTAAATATAACGCGGGTCCTATCCGGTTCCTAATAAGTTAATGTTACAATATAAGTTCACAAAATTACAACGTAAGGAGAAATTTTAACTATGCGCGGGATTCGACACATTTTTTTTTTTTTTTTTTAGGGAGGACATAGATGCTGGCTACCGCCTGTGCGGTCGTCCAGCTCCACCGGGTTTTGGGCGAGGGCCTGGCCCTACAATAGCCCGGGAGGGAGAAGTGCCGAAGGCACTTCTCCCGAGACGGGCGTAGAAGGCGAAAAGCGCTTTCTACCTCCGTCTCCTGCGGACGCCGAAAACGTACCGCTATTATAGGAGGGGTTGACAGCGAGCTCAAGGGCACCACTGTGGTTCGGACCTCGGCTTGTCTCGCTGTCGAGAGACATGGGGGGGATCGGAGCAAAATGCCTCTGTGCAACTGCAGTGTTGCACAATTGGGCCCTACTGAATAATACTCTTTGACTATTTGGAGAGCAATTTATCGTGACCTTGTTTTTGCCTCGAGCTCGCCGGCGAGCTCGGTGTTTGATTGTGTGACCTCTGATTACCTCACACCTGGGGATTTTACCTCGACGACTTGCGGATAACGCTAAAGCTGCCAACGTAATGGCTGCGATGGGGTCATCCGGGTCGTCTAATACCTGCCGTGGTCGGCGACGGGGGGGTTTGAAAAATGGGATAGAAGAGGCAGTCGAGTAGTTCGATGCCTGGACAACCAATGGGTTCGGGTGGTGGGGCGCTCGATCAAAGTATCGGCGGGCGCAGTCCTTATTGAACTGCGCTAGAGAGGGAAGGTTTAAGTCGCAATGCAACTCGGTGTTCCGGATATACCACGGAGCGCCGGTTGCACTACGAAGAAAACGGTTTTGAATGACTTGAAGCTTATGGAGATGGGCCTCACTAGCATGACTAAACACTACTGATGCGTAAGTCATGATGGGGCGGATGCAGGCAGTGTAAAGTGTCTTCTTATTTCTAAGAGACATTTTACTCTCTTTGCGAATCAGGGGACCAAGGCGACCCATTACAAAGGCCGCTCTGTTACGGACGGTTGTTATATGATCGCTAAAGGTGAGATTCCGATCAAGGGTGACTCCGAGATATTTTGTTTTACTAACCCAGGGGATGGGTTGGTCGAACAAAGTTATAGGTTGCGGGTAACGGGGGCGGCCCTTCTCAGTAAAGTACATAGCTGCACTTTTAACTGGGTTGACCGCGATGCGCCATTTACGGAACCAGTCACCGATCTCGGTGATGGCCCGTTGGAGGGCGGGAATGGACTTTCTACTGATATGCCACCCAGTGGTATAAATAGCGGTATCATCCGCGTATTGGGCTAATAGGACGTTAGGCTGAGAGCGTGGGATGTCGCTGGTATACAGCGCGAAAAGAATGGGTGATAGCACGGAGCCCTGAGGGACTCCGGCTCTGACTGGGTGGGGGGAGGAGAGGGTGCCTTCCACGCGATAGCGAAAGCTTCTGGCTTTAAGGAAGTCTTGTAGGATGAGCACAAGACGTTCTGGCACGCCAAATTGGTATAGCTTGTAAATCAAGCCATTGTGCCAGACTTTGTCAAAAGCTTTCGCTACGTCGAGGAAGACTGCTAGCGTTGTCTGGGGTTTGGGGTACTTGTTAAAGCCCTCAATGATGTGCTCCGTGAGGCGGTGCACCTGTTGGACGCATGAGTGTCCGGGCCTGAAGCCAAACTGCTCATCTGGGATAAGGTGGTGTTCCTTAGCATGGGACTGGAGACGGTTTGCAAGTAACCGCTCGTAAAGTTTGCCTAAGGCACTGAGGAGGCTGATGGGGCGGTAACTGGTGGGGTCAGATGAGCTTTTGCCTGGTTTGTGAATGCCAATGACATTTGCACATTTCCAGGTGTCTGGGAATAAGCAGTGGCTCATAGCAGCATTGAAGATGCTGACTAGGAGATGGATGAGAGGAGGAGAGAGGGTTTTAAGAACCCTGTTGGAGATGCCATCGGCACCGGGGGATTTGCGCGGTCGGAGGGCCTTGATCAGTCTCGCCACCTCAGCGTAAGTCGCTAAGGTGATTGGTGGGAGTTCAGAGGTGACCACAGAGCTTTTACGTTCGACTTCAGCATCCACCGAATCGAGGTGAGCTTGGTCAACGTGATCTACGTTAGGGGAACACTGAGCCTCTAGGCTATCAGCTAGGCACTCAGCTTTGTCTTCGTCAAAGAACGCTGGGACTAGTGGGACTGGTCTGTATAAGGGAGGCATGTCGTTGTAGTTACTTCCTTTCATACCTCGCGCCAAGTCCCAATAAGCCTGGTGGCTTGGCACGAGGTTTGAAAGTTTGTCACCCCATTGTTGATCACGCAACTCAGACATGCGACTTTGAACCATGCGTTCAAAGTGGCGTTTCTTAGTTTTGTTCTCTTTACTGGGGTAAGAGTCGTAATGTCGGGTCACTGCTTTACTTTCCGTCACTAATCGTCTCACATCCGCTGGAATGACAAGGCGCCGGTCGTCCGGCACCATGACCTCCTTTGCGGATGCACCTACTACGGTGGAGAGGTGATTAGTGAACGAATCGATCGCAAGGGTTACGTCATCTTTAGTCAGGATGTCGTCAGGGATCTTGTCAAGGTCCGGTGAACTGATAGCCTTTAGGGCAACGCCTAATTGCTTCCAGTTCACTATCGTCTTAGTGGGGCGGGGGAGGTCTGTTGTTGGGTCGGGACCTAGTCGCAGTATAATGGGTCGGTGATCAGAGTGAAGCTCGTGAACCACTTCTATGGAGCGTAACTGGAGTGTTACGCCTCTGAGTAGTGCCATGTCAAGCAAGTCAGGTCGAAAGTCTTCCGTGTGAGGGTAGTGAGTGGGCTCAGTGGGCGCAATTATGTCAAAATTAAGTTCTGCGACTAGTTTTTCAAGTGCAATGCCTCTGGGATTGTTGACGTTACAATTCCATAGGATGTGCTTACTATTGAAGTCGCCAATCAGAAGGACGGCGCTTCCTAATGAGAACAATGCTTCTAAGTCAGCTCGGACGATCGGCTTTTGACAAGCTTGGTAACAGGACGCTATGACTATAGGTTGATGACCATTCATAGCTAGAAGGCAACAAGATGCTTCCATATTAACAAGAGTCGGGGTAGGTAAGGGGATGCAGTGCAGGGACCTTTTGTAATAGATAAGAGTGCCTCCCCCACGGGAGTTCACTCTATCATCACGTACCGTTCTGTAATTGGCAAACCTAGGGTTCGCCTTCCCCGGTTTTAGAAGGGTTTCCTGCACGCATATAATGTCGATAAGGTGGGTGCAACAAAAGTCGTGGACAAGGTCACGTTGTCTAAAGAAACCGTTAGCGTTGAATGACGCTAACGAAACTGAGCGCGGTTTCGTGCGTGCGGTTGTACTACCCATAGTGGTTGTACTGGGGAGGGGCCTGGGGAACGAAGCGCTTAAGGGCGCTTAGTAAGTTCGCGTGTTCCAATGTGTATTGGATCACGTCCGCTGGGGATTGAGCGTATTGCATCTTGTGGAATAGCTCTTGTACCTCATTGATGTCAACCGACATAGCCAGATCGCTGACTAGGTTGATTGCCTCTTGAAGAGGGGCAGCCATCAATGGCATAGGTGGAGCTTGAGGCCGGGAAGCGGCGCGGGGAGGCGCGCGAATGGTGTTGGCGACGGGTGCCGGGAGCGCGGGGCGAGCCGGGGCCGGTGCGCGGGCAGGGGCCGCGGCGCGGGCGGGTGCGGGTGCGGGCGCGGGTGCGGGCGCGCGGGCCGGGGCGCGGGCGGTAGCGACGGTCTTAACCATACTGGGTGGTTTAGACCATGCGTTACGGGCTGGGAGCGGCGCGGGTATTACCTGTGAGGCAGGTACTACCGTTAGTTTAGGGCTTACCCGTTGGTAACGGTCGTAAGAGGGACGGGTCGGCCTATGCCTTGCCACCCTGTGGTTCACTCGTGGTGCTTTAGGGCAGCCACGGTAATTCGCGGTATGCCCTTGAGCACCGCATAAAACACAGCTGGGTGGGTCCGGCGAATCCCGGGTGCGAGTGCACGCTGCTGTCGCGTGATCGCCTAGGCACTTAACGCACCTAGCGCGAGCGAAGCAGAAACGGGAGGCGTGCCCGTATAGTTGGCAGTTATGGCACTGCGAGGGACTCCCATTCTTGTATGGGGCTTGGACATCGAGTCCTGAGAGGCCACAGACCTTTTTTAAATTAAAAATGGCCTTGCCTTCAGGAGTACGATCTAGTACTACGAGTACTAGATCGTAGGGGCTGCGGTCCTTCCCGCTGTACATGCGGTGAACTGCATGTACGGGGAAGTCTTGTGCCTTCAGGTCGGCACATACCGAATCGGTATGTACCTCCTTGGGCACACCGCGGATGACCACTCGGAGGACTTTCTCCTCTTCGAGCGCATAAGTGTGAAAACTTATGCTCTCGTGGCGGAGGAGTTTAGTTAGCGCTCTGTGGTCGCTAATGGTGGAAACTTGGACTTTAATGCCCTGCTGCGTGGAGCGGGCATTAGTATAGTGGATCCCACGATCCGAAACTAAACGGGACAGCATGTCCCATTTGGTTTTGTCCTGAATGAACAGGGGCGGAGGCGGTTTTTCGCGGCGCGCGCTCGCGTCCTGAGGGGACGCGGCAGTGGTGGCCGGAGCGGAGGGAGGAGACGCGGGGCGCGGGGCGGGGGTCGGCTTCTTGCCGGAGGCGGGGGCCTTAGCGGGTGCCTTGGCGGGAGGGGCGGAAGTTGCGCAACTAGCGGCTTTAGGAGCACGCTTGCGTTTGCGGTCAACGACGGTATAGCCGTCGTTATCGGAGTCCGAGTCAGTGCGTAAGGCGCGACTCGGATCTACTTCCATCTCCGTTTCGGAGTCCGAAGTGGGCTCGACAACGGCGATGGAGGGACGGGTGCTCGCTGGCCTCCCGATCGGTGAGCGCGAGCGAGACCTCTCACGGGGAGGGGCTGCCACCGTGCGTCTATTATCCGGGCCCGGAGCGGGCGAAAGCGGGCTGTCCTCTGAGAAGGACCGGGTCAGAGGAGGGACGTTGGCCTCCGGGATTGAAGTCCCGGAGGGAGCAATAAGAGTGTCCGTGAGGCGGGCACTCGCTTCCTCTTCGAGGAGTTGCATGTGTGCAACATACAGATCGGGGTGGCGGAGGGCGAAGGTCTGAAGGACCTGCACCTCACCGTTAGAGGGACGGGACTGCATCCTGAGGGGAATACTCAGGACGCCCTATCAAGGGTTTGAATTCCCTCACACACCTTGTGAGCTCACTGTGTGAGAGGGAGTGTGTACCTAGGGTGTGCCCTAGTTGTGTACCCTCTCCGAGCTTTTTTCTCGGCGGAGAGGGGTGCTCCTAAGCGCTACTCCGGGGTTGACTAGGGGCGACCCCAAGGCCAGTAATCCCGGAGCCCAGCTTGCTTCGGCTGACCCGTGAAGCGGGAAAGGCCACGGTGCAAGGTTAAACCAAAACAACAACAGTGGCCGTTGTCACCGTAGGGTGTCACACTGCGACCGCAGCAAATGGCGGATTTGATCGTTCAGACGGGTTTGGCTGACGCTACCCCACGCCTGAACGACGTCGCTTAACAGCACAAAGTGTGTTGTTACGCGACTGTTACTATGTTGTGTCGGGTAGTAAAGTGGTGAAATGCGCACCGAAAAGTGCGGTCAAAACAAGACCACCAGCCCGATATGATGTTGTTCGTCCGAAACAAGGGACTTGGGTAGGTGGTAATGCCTGACGTCTTAGAGCGCCTCTGCGCGACGGCACGGCGAGCTCGTAGCTCGCGTTGCTCGGCGTTCGGCGGCTGCTCAGCTTCTGCACACAAAACAAAAACTTCGTCAGGACTGCGTATTCCAAGGCACTGGTCTGCAACTAGCGTCGGAACGATGACCCGAGTGAGACGGCAATAGTGCGGGGACTATTGCGGTCTCACTGGGAGATACTGGCGGAGCTGTAGACAGGTGTGCACGGCGTGGCGGCACAGGTCGGAATGGATTCGACACATCCGTCCCTTAACCTGGACATCCTCTTCCAACTGAGCTATCGTAGTGAGTTAGACATAGCTCAAATTTATCCCTTCGCTACTTACTACCGATTAACCGTCTTTAGAGTACATTGTTGCTGAAAAGGATAGTGTGCGTATGTACTTCTACTACAAGCTTGTCTTCCTATCTTTGACCTACATCGAAACGTATCATATACAATGGAAGTGTAGATGTATGCATTATATGCTTGTTTTAAATTTTCTACACATTGTACCTTCGTGATATTAGAGCATCATACCCTATATTCCTTTTTTATTGAATTCGATGAAATTAATGGTACTCACTGGTATTTGCAAAGATTATCTTTTCATTTCAGTGAAGGCATGGAGGGCTTACGTGAATAATGGCAGAGCAAATATTGACCATTTTGATTTTTCCGGCTCTGTTTGAGTAGACTGCTCACTTGAAATGTTCAACTTTTTTGATCAAATGTACATTTTATGAATGAACGCTGATTGCACGCTGTTAAAAAAACTTTATACTTTTTATTTTGTAATTGTAACAGAATGATAAAATTCCACAAGATATTTTTTTTATACTGCTGATAGATTATTCTTTGACCTGTTGGCTTACCATCAGATGGTGTGGTTGAACGTGTCAACAGCCTCAAGAATTAGTGACTTACAAAGCTAGCTTCCGAAACACTATTTGATGGACTGGATTCAAACACGGCCTTTCTGCGCAGAAGTTTATAGCCATTGTAATAATGACCATCAATGCGAATTACGAATGTATCTCATAAATAATCACATTTACATTAAAACATTTTAAGCTACTGAATAGATTCAGGCATTACTTTTCGGTAGTCCATATTTAAAATAATGAGTATATGGTACTTGAAAAAAAAAAATTAATTACAATTAATTAATTTTTATTAAAACACTTAAAATATATTTATAGAAAAGTATTGAGTGACAATTTTGCCTAATTTCCCTGCTACGCTGACGTGACGTCACAAACGTCACATAGCCAAAACGCACGATCGAGTATCTGTCATGACCAGTCAAGACTCTTGAGGATGCTTCGTGTAGAATCAAAACGCGTCGAACATTTTTCCAATTTGGCTACGTAGCGTTCATGACGTCACGTCGTCTTAACAGGAAAATTGATATATAGTTCTATATATTTTAAGTGTTTTTCTAAAGTATTAATTTAATCTAAAATATTAGTTATTATCGCATTTTAACTACCAATTTTAGAGATATCACATGTCATAACGATTTTTAGGATCCTTTCACAATTAGGGACTGCTCCCCAGGGCTGATCCCTGCTCATGTATCGTAAGTCACGTCACCAACCAAATCCACAACATCGTTTTATTGTAGGCAAATGTATCAAACAAATAAAACACGAACATCGTGTTTCTAAATTACTTTTGGTATAAATTTAACGCGTGGTTAATCGAAACGTGCCTCTAAAGGTAATTTATCCCGAACTGGAATAAAAAGAAACTTTGTTGGTATCTGAAGGCTTAATATTCACTGTAGAGAAAAAATGTAATACGTGAAAAATGTTGTTACCCGTGGGGTACCGAGGTAGAATGTCAACCCCCTCATTATGGGCGTCGTAAGAGGCGACTAAAGATAAAATACCAGATGGTGGGTAGCAGCGCCTTCAGAGGAATTTCTATTTAAACTGCGATACCCAAGACGCTGGGGGAGGCAGTGTTCAAAAGTGGGCAATCCGGCTGATACAGTACAGTACGGGAATTATAATGTTTGATTTTTTATTTTAAATTATATTGCAGTTAAACCTTTTAAGCTTCTTTGGTTCAAGTTTATTTACGGGGTTATTGAAATATGCTAGCAACCAGGGTTGACTTCAATTAACCCTAAGGCTAAAGCCTGGACTTGCGGGCAAGGAGCATTATTTTCTTACTTGATGACCCAACGACCAATCCTATTCGGGCACAGAGGATACTTATCCCGTCGAAAAAACACCCCCTTCCCTTAACTCCCACCCTTAATTGGGTATATTTTTGGAGTCTCACACCAATTTAGTTAAGGATTTATTCTAACAAACATCTTTAGTCGCAGTTTTTTGTCACTTAAAGATACTGGGTGTGCTTACGTTACACACTTATTATGAGTAACTGTGTTACGAAGTTTTATTACTATTTTGTTTCCTATGAGACACAGATTGTAAAATAGTATGTTATTATTAAAATATATAAAATATATATTCATAAAATATATAAAGAATTTTAATGGACAGGCGTGACGCTTACCCTCGGCTATGCGACTTGTCCGTCTCTTCAACATTAAAAAAACTTCATCAACAATTACCAACAGATGGGATTAAGACTAGCCTATTAAAAAAGTCCGTTATCATTCCCTTCAGCTACATGTATAGTTAGTCACCCCGTGACCACGATCACTGCAAAGTGTTTGAAACGTCGGGACAAAAATAATGATTAATATACGCGATTTAAGCCGTTTAAAGTTGTTTAATAATTATGTGTAATAATCGCGAAAATGTAAGACATTACATGTACAAATTTCTATTTCTGTATTCCTTTTTTACAATGTAAAATACATTTTTGCAAGGCGAAATTATAAAAAAAGGGAGCTACTTAATTATACCTACCCCATATTTCGCAATTACGTTGATTCCTTTGATCAGATAATTTGAGGGGTCTATGGAAGAGAATCCAAATTACCGCTTCATGATGTAATTGTACAGGGGTATCCTTTAATCAACCCATAGGCTGATAAAATGAGATTAAGATATTTACTAGGTAAATAATCAATAAATATAAATAAAAATAAAACCGGCCAAGTGCGAGTGGGACTCGCGCAGGAAAATGGGTTCAGTAAGTACCATTATTTGTAACCTGGCGAAAACCTCTTTTATTGTATAGGAGCTCCCTTAATTATTTATTTCATTCTATTATATTTAAAGGGAACATAAAGCTAAATATTCTGTGAATAGTTAGAGCGTCTACCTATCACCGTTATTAGTATCGAGCAAGATACGGTATAAAAAATCAAGTTTGTTGTATGGGAGCCCCCTTTAAATATTTATTTTATTTTATTTTTAGTATTTGTTGTTATAGCGGCAATATAAATACATCATCTGTGAAAATTTCAACTGTCTAGCTATCACCGTATACAGCCTGGTGACAGACGGACGGACAGGGAAATCTCAGTAATAGGGTCTCGCTTTTACCCTTTGGGTACGGAACCCTAAAAAGGCACTGACTTCTAACACTGATTCAAAACACTCTGCGCTGCCATTTTCATTCTGTAACTTGTAGACTTAAACTAACTTCTAGACTTACTTTTTTAGTCGCGTTTTTCACTGAATTACTACATGATCTACTTTCACTCACTCACAATACTTACGCATATTGTCAAATACTTTTATCGCATATAAAAAAACACATTGTTATATGTTTTTTTTTTTGTCCTTATACCTGAGACGGAAGGGTTAAATTAGTAAAGCTAAAGATGCAAATGTAAACATATATATCTCTTCCTCATTATATATTCTAACCTGATTTTGTTAAGAACATTTAATGATCTGTAGAGAAAACAATTTAATATTGTCTATGCTATTTCATAGATGTAATATCTTCACTCTTTTTTCTCTGTCTTGTCAAGATCCTACAATAAAAGTGTCCACACGTAATTTTGAATTTAATTTATAAAAACCGCAACAACCCAAGTTTTACACTTTTACATGGTCCATACGAGCCTTAAAACTAAAAGCCAGCGACTACGCGTAAAATTTGGTGGTGTTACACAGCAGGATCGCCAATCTGCAAGAAATACTGCGAGCCAACTCGTGGTCGGCGACTGCGGACAGACACAATTTTGTGGTTTGTTTGCCCGACACGACGCATCGCATCAGATCGGCGGTTACCAGGTGACAATTTCAGTGGTACACAACAATTATACTGCATTAAGATCATCAAGATCATCATCATCATTGTCGGCGATTATCGAACGCCATTTTGTTCGACCGACACAATTCCATTCCACACAGCACGTCAAAGGATTCAAGCCAATCAAAGCAAGTCAAGCAAGTTCATTCAACTCCACTACGACCCGTAAGTTCGTTCTAAATTTTCGGCGGATTTAAACTTCGCGCGATTGATCAAGGGCGAAACAACGGACCAATAGCGGACATCAGCGAAGTCCTTAAAATCGTATCGGCCAATCGGTGCGCAAGATTCACGAGCGCCCAATAAAGGATAGCGTCAAAGATTGAACAACAAAGTAGGTCACGGACAGCGAACACTCCGATAAGGTCTTGCTTGACTCTTGTCATCCATCTTTTTCATGTTGCAATTTGCTTAAGTTCAAGATAACATAAAAGTTTCTATAATAATTGTAAGCCAAAAGTTGCGTGTGTGTAGCGAGTACAATGAGCGAAGAAGAAATAAAGCGTCTCGTCACAAGACGAGGTGCTCTCAAGGGAAACCTAACTCGCACGCACGGGAGAATTAAAAGCGGTTATCTTGACGAGGCGTCATTAGAAATGACAACCCTGCTTGAAGAAAAAACTTTAGCAAGCTATGGTGAGTACGACACCATTAATATGGATTTAGCAGAATTAGCCGAAGACCCGACTCATACTGAAACCTGCTATTTAGAATGTATTGCTGCTTTGCGCGCGCGCCTAGCGGAACTGGCAAAAAAAGGATGCGCCAACCCATCTGCTTCAAGTTCAGCTACGAAATTAAAACTTCCTCAAGTAGACATGCCGACTTTCGACGGGAAATACACAGAATTCAACCCATTCAGTGAAATGTTTAGTGCGTTTATCGATAAGAACAACAGCCTGAGTGATATACAAAAGTTTTTTTACCTGCGTAGTTTCCTTAGGGGCGAGGCATATGATCTAGTTAAAAATCTACCTGTAATAGCGTCTAGTTATAAGGAAGCCATAAAACTATTGTCAGATAGGTATGATAAAAAACATAGAATAGTTCATGAGCATATATCAACATTGTTAGACTTGCCTTCCCTCAACAAAGCCAGCACTGCCTCTCTAAGGGCTTTCATTTCATCTGTCAAACAGTGCTTAGCAGCACTCAAAAACCTTGGGGAGCCAATAAACAAATGGGACAGTATACTTGTATGCATATTAACTAGAAAATTAGATGCTGCTACTCGCAATGCATATCATCTTGCACTAGCCCAACCGCAGCCGATACTAACCACTAATACCGCTCTCATACAATTTTTAGAAGCTAGAGCAATGGCTCTAGAGTGTGATGAGTCTTCACGGTCAATCTACACATCGGGTAAGGTTTCTGCGGTGGTCAGCAACAGCATGAAGGACTGCATCTTCTGTGGTAAGTCACACAAATTATATACTTGCCCTAGTTTTGTGCTAGCCTCTGTAAAAGAAAGGTTGAAATTTATTAATAACAGAAAACTCTAAAATTTAAACTGTAAAATTTGCTTAAACTCCCATGCAAGTAAATGCAAATTTCACTTTAAATGTCAAACCTGCAAGTCTACTGCACACAACAGTCTCCTGCATAGCAGTGAGCAAACAAAACATGCCACGGAACCTGGCATTAGCTCAAATGTAACAAATACAAGTACAAGTGAGAGCACAAAAACTCAAGTTCTTTTGCCTACTGCGAAGGTCAAAATTATCTCACAAACAGGCAAGGAAATTATAGTCAAAGCATTACTTGACTCAGCTAGCCAATCATCGTTCATAACCTCTAGTGTAGCTAGAAAAATTGGTAAGCAGCTATCACCAAACTACACTCAAGTGGTAGGTATAGCCAATACTGGGAAGACGATTCGACATGCTATGCAGTTAGACATCTTTTCATGTGCTTATCCATACAAAGTGAGAGCCAATCTCCTGCTTGTTGATCAAATAACAACAAAATTACCTCAATGCTCGATTGACATAACAAAAATAAACCTGCCTAACAACATAACACTAGCCGATGACTCCTATCATATCAGCAGCAATATGGACATCTTACTCGGTGCTGATGTATTTTTCCAGGCGCTGCTGCCGCAGGATGAGAAGTTCCAGCTAACAAAGTATCTGGTGGAAGGTGATGCTGCACAACCAACTTTAATACATACACAGTTTGGCTACATTGTGGCAGGTACAGTCCCTAACTCAACCACCTCAGGCTCAGCTGTTGCTCTCTTCTGCCAGGATTGTGAATCAAACATTAGTAGCACAATATCTCAATTTTGGCAAACTGAAAAAGTACCTGAAGCATTTCATGAACATACTTCTGAACATCAATATGTTGAGGAACATTTCAACAACACTGTCAAATTAGAACACAACCAATTTGAAGTTTCAATGCCATTAAAATTGCCTCTTGCTGATATGAACAACACTCTAGGAGACTCACTTGGACTAGCATTAAAAAGATTTTTAAATCTTGAGAATAGATTACAAAAAGATCAACAATTAAATAAAGAGTACCATGCTTTTATTCATGAATATCTTGAATTAGGTCATGCCTCTGTAGTAGACATTACTCTTTATGATCTAACAAAGGACCCAGTCTATTTTTTTGCTCATCATGCAGTAATAAAACAAAATGCTGTAACAACAAAATTAAGAACAGTATTTGATGGGTCTATGAAAACAAACAACAAAGTTTCATTGAATGATTTGATGTTAAATGGACCAATAGTTCAGCAAGAACTGTTTGACATCCTACTGCTATTTAGATTGCACAAATACTTCTTCATATGTGATGTCAGACGTATGTTCAGAAACATAGTTATTCAAAAGGAGCAAAGATCTCTGCTAAACATCCTCTGGAGAGACAGCCCAGATGAGCCAATTAAATGCATTCAGCTAACAACAGTTCCCTATGGCCTGAAATGTTCATCTTGGCTGGCTACGCGGTGTTTACTAGAGCTAGTTGTGAGATATGGTGATCAGTACCCGTTGGCAGCTGCAGTTTTGCTCAATTCAACCTATGTTGACGATGTGCTCCATACAGACAGTAATTTGCCCAACATAATCGCTACAAAAGAACAATTGATCGAATTGCTAAGTAAGGGTAGTTTCCAACTGCATAAGTGGTCAGCTAATCATAAGGCGATTTTGGCAGAAGTACCAGAGCATCAGCAGAACTTTGGGGAATTAGAGCTCAACAGGGATATAAAAACCCTGGGGTTGAAGTTTGATATTGAACAAGATTCATTTAAAATATCTTGCCCACTAGCTCACGAAATACCTAAAACAAAAAGGCAAATGCTTAGTTACATTAGCCAATTCTATGATCCATTAGGCATTACTGGGCCAGTCTTTGTACAAGCCAAATTAATAATGCAAAAACTCTGGGACGCAAACATAGAATGGGACATGACACCTGCACCAAGCCTACAAAATGAATGGTTGCAATTTTACAATAGCCTGCAACAGATGGAACATATCACTATACCACGCAATATATGCTCAGAGAACAATTCAATACAAGTGATCGGGTTTTCAGATGCCTCCATCGCATCAATGGGTTGTGCTGTGTATCTGAGGGTTATTGACAGCCAAGGTATGGTGACGGTGTCCTTACTCTGCTCAAAATCTAGAGTGGCTTCTAAAACAAACAAATTAACAGTGCCTCGTCTAGAATTAAATGCCGCATTATTACTTGCAAAATTAAGTACCAGAGTGCATAACACTCTGAAAAAGAAAATCAAAATCGATTCTGTGCACCTATATAGTGATTCACAAGTTGTATTGGCTTGGAGGAAGACTGATCCAGCATTGCTGAATGCCTACATAGCTAATAGAATCAAAATCATCAATGAGCTCACAAACTCATATAAATGGGCATATATACCTAGTAATTTAAACCCAGCCGATTATTTGACGAAACCCATAACGCCTGCAGAGCTGCAATGTAGCCAGCTGTGGTGGTTTGGTCCACCCTTTCTGAAAGACGTAAGTTACAATGTCGCCGAATTTAGTAATAATATGTCTCAAAACTTACCTGAGCTGAAAGAAAAATTGGTGTGTGCAGCATCACAAATGAAGCCAAAAACTTTCTTTGACTTTTTTATAGAGAAATACTCTAATATTAATAAATTAGTAAATGTGTTAGCATACCTACTCAGGTTCTGTAAAAACAGCAAGCCAGGGTCAATTAAAACTAAAGAAAATTTCATAAGGTATGTAGAAGCAAGCGAAGCACTGCATTTATTAATCAAAAATGAACAGAAAAATATTTTTTTCAAGAAATGGCTTTGTTGAGGGCAGGTAACCCGGCTTCTTCCTATCTAAAGTCATTAAATCCATTTATAGATTCAAAAGGCCTCCTACGAGTAGGTGGCCGTTTGCAACATTCATCACTACCATATAGTCAAAAACATCAAATTATTTTGCCGAAACAGTCATTTGTAACTCAACTCCTCATTGAAAATGAGCATATCAAGTTGTTACATGCTAGTCAAAGACTAGTTTTAAGTAGCTTATTACAACGATACTGGATAGTTAATGGCTTGAGATGTGTGAAGAAATTTATTCACAAATGTATGACATGTTTCAGACACAAAGGTGTAACTGCCAAACAATTGATGGGATCATTGCCTGCTGATCGTGTAAACGTTCACAGATGCTTCAAAAAGGTAGGGTTGGATTTTGCAGGCCCTGTGTTGATCAAACAATCTAGGATGAGAGGCGTCATAACGACAAAAGCGTACATAGCTATCTATGTATGTTTCGTCACAAAAGCCTGTGATATACAACTTTTATCTAGCCTAGAAACCCAAACTTTTTTAGCATCTCTGAAACGATTTATAGCTAGGCGCAATATCCCATCTGACATTTATTGTGATAATGCAGGCACCTTCAAATCAGCCAATACTCAATTGTCAGAAATTTATAAGCTAAATAATTCCAAGGCCCACCAAACACAGGTTCAAAATGCAGCTTCTAAGTTAGGCATAAATTTTAATTTTGTCCCTTGCTATTCTCCTGTGTTCGCTGGACTAGCGGAAGCCGCTGTTAAAAGCACAAAAACTTTGTTAAAGAGAGTACTTGGATCTCATATTCTTACTTACGAAGAACTTAACACTGTATTAATTCAAATAGAAGGAATTCTGAACAGTAGACCAATTGCCCCAATGGAAATTTCTTCAGATCCAAACGATTTTTCTTATCTGAGCCCAGCACATTTTTTAACTGGTGAACCTTTCACATGTATTCCAGAACAAGATCTCACAAATCTACCTATAAATAGGCTTAAATTCTGGCAGAAATGTACTGCTATTCAACAACAATTTTGGAAATATTGGTCTAAACATTATCTAAATGTATTACAAAACCGTCCTAAATGGAAGGAATCATATCCTAATGTAAAAGTTGGTGCTCTGGTAATTTTAAGAGAAATAGATACTCCACCGATGACATGGCCCATGGCGAGGGTGACCAGAGTGTTCCAAGGAGCTGATGGTTTAGTTAGAGCTTTAGAAGTTAAAAAGGCCAATGGTAGAGTTCATACAACATCTATTAGCAAGATATGTATTCTTCCTATAGAACAAAATTAATTACTTCATACATAAGATGTTACTTCGTTAAGTTCCTAATGCTTAAGCATAATTTTAGCATTTAATTATAATATATAAAGCACATGTATATACATTGCTTTTCTCAAATATGTACTCATACCTATACATACATCTACTATAGTATATTTTAGAAATTAAGCAATAGAAAATGTATCTATGCCGCATCATGCCATAGTTGCCTATTTTGTCTTACAATATTGAGTAAACTATTGTCATGAATGTAGTTCAGTCTAAGTACTTGGAAGAACCATGGCATGCTGAGACATTATGTAGACGCTCAGCAATGTTTTATGTATACTTCTAACCATAAAGTTTATATAGCATTATATAGGAAAATAACTAAATTATAAATACAGTCCACTCTCTAGCTATCCCTATTTAAAATGTGTATAAACTAAAAAAGGTAAATTTACTCATATTATAGGTATTTATAAAAACATGCATTGTAAATTCACATTGTTTATTAATATAAAAAGTAGTTAACAGTTATGTTTTATTGTATAATTTCTTGCGGTAGAGTATGTTAAGAACATTTAATGATCTGTAGAGAAAACAATTTAATATTGTCTATGCTATTTCATAGATGTAATATCTTCACTCTTTTTTCTCTGTCTTGTCAAGATCCTACAATAAAAGTGTCCACACGTAATTTTGAATTTAATTTATAAAAACCGCAACAACCCATTTACACTTTTACAGATTTTGCATCATCGTGACCTGAATCCAATCTCTATGTGTCATTTATACAGCCAGCCAATAAAAATATATCGGATTGATAAAGTCATAAAATCCACGAAACATTTCCAATTTCCATGTGTCACGACTTTTCCCGTATCAGGTAAACATTTAGGTATGCGATATAATATTATTGTTCTCAACCTCGTCAATAGAACTATGTAATTACTAGCTTTCCGAGCGCGGCTCCGCCCGCGCGTATGTCGGTTATCGCGCAGAAACATTAACCTCTTTTTGCGCAGTCGGATAAAAACTATCCTATGTTTTTTCCCGGGTCTCAAACTATCTCCAAACCAAATTTCATTCATATCGGTCCAGTAGTTTTGGCGTGAAAGCGTAACAGACAGACAGACAGACAGAGTTACTTTCGCATTTATAATATTATATATATATATATATATATATATATATATATATATATATATAAATATATATAAATATATATAAATATATATAAATATATATAAATATATAATATATATAATAATATATAATATATATAGTACTGAAGTACTGATTAATGTACTATGTACGACATCGTTGCTCTGATATAATTGTTAACTAACTGATATCGAAGGAATTTACGAGATTATCAGTTTGTAGTTCTACTACGATCGATTTGTAATACGATATGCTTCATGACTTTACTGAACAAGCAGCGGTGACGGTCACGGCCAAGGTTGCTAAGATATCAATTTGTATGGAACGCGCAGCCATGCGCCATTGCGATGATTCGAGTCGGTACACTAGGATTCCCCAGATAAATTACCAATTTTACGAACTTAATTTTAGGATTACTTACATATTAAATATTTCAATTTTATAACGTTACATTTGTGAAATTGTAATGAAGTCCTATATCTGGAACTGCTATCTTACATTGCGGTCCCCAAGACGTCAACCCAGCGTGGGGATTATGGTGTTTTTTAGGGGAGGTAGCGATCAGCAGTGAAGAATCCGGCAGACACAGTACAGTATACCTAGTACACATACTACATTTTTGTGAAACCTTTCATTTTATAGATCGGTATTTTCAAACACACAAATTTGAAAATACCGATTGTTTGTTTGGCAAAGAAAGTAGAATGTTTAACATTTACAAATTTTTAGGATAAACTATATTTACCTCGTGTCACAGTTAGTGTGGAAATCGCATCCAAGTTATTATCATCCATATTACGCGATTGCCACAAAATTGGGCATAAAATCGCGGAACGTGGGTTCAATTCCCACTAGTGCGAAATTTTGTACTGTTTTATTGATTACTTTTACTATATTGATTTTCACTTAGCATTCTACTATATTTAGAAATATATTATGTTTAATTTTAGGAGTCTTTTCGTTATGTGCTCGGTGATCCATACCCCTGTTTTTTAGGGATGGATATAAATATATTATACATTTCAGCGTAACAAAAACTCATATTAAAGCGCTAACTATATTCTACTGAATTAGAGCTTCTGAATTAGATACAGTATCATGAGTGAGAACACCCACCATTAATGATAATATTATCATTACATGACTCATGAGTAACACTAAAGTTCTAATATATACTAGGAAAGTCCTTTCATAAGTTGAATGTCATACCTACTAGTAAGCAATATCTTTTTTGAATTTTTAATAACCTTGACGTTTAAATGTTGTTAATACCGTGCTGAAGAGCAGACTGAATGTAGGCAAAAATATTCTTCTATTTTTATATAATAATGTGCACAAGAATACTTATTGAAATAAGTGAATACTATTTTTTTTTTATATTTTTTTTTTTTATTGCTGATATGTAAGCCTTTGACCACAATCTCATGTGATGGTATGTGGTCGAAGGTGTTAACAGGCTTAACCTAGAATACTTGTGTCAAAAGTGAATACTTGTTAGGGTTCCGTCCCCAAAAGGTAAAACCGGGACCATGTTACTACGTCTGACTGGCACCAGGCTCTCATAATATCATATACATATATCATGATAGCTAGAAAGTTAATATTTTCACAGATGATGTATTTCTGTTGCCGAAATACTCTAAATCGGTCAAGTGCGAGTCGGACTCGTAATTCAAATTTTTTTACCAACCACGCCTACTAAATTTTTTTTTATAATATAGTGTCATATATTGTATAGATAATGGAACGGAAACGTGCGCGAGTCCGAATCACACTTGGCCGAATTTTTATTATGAATATGATGTCCATTCGCGAACGTTTAAATTACTATATTGTAATGAATTTTTAACATTTCATTCACACAAAAACAATTCTAAATTTTCCGCCATAGACGCGTCAATTAACGTAAAAAAAGGTTTTTTTTAAGATGTTACACAATATAAGTAAGTCGCATGCAACATATGTAAGATGTGTTGTAAAAGATCATCATACAGCTGTATGACAACATATTAAAAAGCGCTTAGTTAACAATAACATTTTCAATCTACAACAGCAGAGCGGTTCAGGTCAATTTCCCTTAGAAAGCTATACAAAAAGAGTTGGCTAGCGTTCCCAAACGTTGGAAAAAGAGAGCAAATTGTAAATGGGCTATTCCAGCCGCATTGGAAAAGGCCACAGAACCCGGAAGTGGAGTAACCTACGACAGCCAATTTTGTGCCACGAGTTTGGATTGGAACTATGGATCTAGTGAAAAAATATCATCACATATTTAAGATCTAAGCTTTTGTGGGTGAAGCGTGAAGGGTGTGTGTATGTTATTAAACTTATACAGAATTCTAACAAAGGAAATCTTATACATATATATAATGTAGATACATACAAAATCACAAACTACAATATCTATATTATAGAAAATACACTTAGGGCCAATTTCATCAAACTAGGATAAAACTATACGACGATAACTTTAATCTTTGATCCACCAAAATATGATAGACCGAAGTCTGACGATGTTTTAGTATTTTAAATTTGCCATTGTATTGAATGTAAAAAAAAATTACATTCTGGCAAACGGCTGTAGCAGAGGAAAGAAACTTATCCAAGATAAAAAATTGTACCGTCGAATTTGGCAGTATAGCTGAAAAATATAATAACAAACTCCATAGAACACAAAAAAACAAATATGGCCACTTCTCTACAGCTGATAGTACGTACTACTTCTCATGGAAGTAATAAGTACTACGTACAACCGCAGTACTTATTACTTCCATGCTATTTCTATATCCACGCTGCTGTCACATGTCATAAAAGTCCACACCAAGGAGTTTTATTTTATTTATGACATAAAGCAAAAAATCAAAAATTACTACTAGATTTGACGGCTTAGAATGTTGCCCCTCCCCCTCTATTTTTTCTCGTGGGTGTTGTAAGACGCGACTAAGAGAAAAATACTACCAGAAGGTGGGAAGCAGCGCTTTCTGAACAACTACTTCTACTGCGATCCCCAAGGCATCTGCCCAGTTGTGATTATGGCAGATCCCCTCAATGGGGGAGACCTTGTCCAACATTGGACGTTCCGGTTGACGTGTTGGTGAAATTGAGCCTTAGTAAATTTTTGCGTTACATTAGGTACCTACAAATATAACTGTCAAAACCTAATTGAGTGTGCCAATAATAATGCAATTCCTCTAACTGCAAGAAACCTTGAATATATGTGAACAAACAACAAATCAATATTTATCTGCAGTGATGTAATCTCACTTCAAAATATATTTGTTTAGCGCTGTTAAGAAACGTGGATTTACTAGGCTTCAGTCGTCTGTAGATCTACCTGCATGTACACATATTATACCTAATACATTCATACGAAGATTACCAAAGTTTTACACAACTGTACACGAGTACAGTCGTGTAGATAAAAAGCAAGATATTCCTCCGCCAGTACCAACTGGTAGCAGAATATTTTGCGAATGCTTGCCTGGTTAGCTATCACGAGTAAAAATATGATGTGAAGAACCTTACGGTGTGTAAAGTCTTTAAAATATAGTAATTCTAGGATTAGTTCATCAACAAACAAACGATTTCTTACATTACATAACCGAGCATAATATATAAAAAAAATAGTTTTATTATAGTCATAAAGTCGTCTGTAGACTGTACCTATAAGTATTTCTGTAATGCTAATAGATATTATCAATCTGGCTGATCAGGACGAACACAGTAAAAATAATGATAAAAAGATATAAGCATTTTTTTATAGCAGTCCTTGCATCGACTGGAGATGAAAAGTTCATCCCACAAGATTATCTACTTTCAAGAGACTATTTAATTTTTATGGCATAACATACATGTGTTTATAAATAAATCATATTATACATAAATCAAAGATATAAGCCGGGTTCATAAGAAACGATAAAAAATCAATGAGACAAAAAGCATATCAAATGTTATGAATACATGTCTCAAGAGAAATTGGTATCTATATCTGCGCGCCGGAATACCGAACTCTGATTTTTTAATAAGGATAATTTCAGATTAAGCGATAGCACTCTAGCTTGACACCATTGTTGTATAGTTTTAAATTTAATCAATAACATGAAAATAAATTTAATCATCATGGAAAGTGCTTTTACAACATAGGCAAATGTTCAACGTATTATGTAAACAATTCCAAAGAGATATTCCCAAGAACCTTTCAAATGGTTCACAATGCAAATACAATATAAAACCAATTAGGTAGACGGCAAAAACAATATAATTATCGTGTCAGAGCAGGCAAATGTACATAATTGTTTATTTTCCAATTGCATTGTTTTTAACTTTCCGCACGATTTGCGGCCTTGCCGTAAGTTCAAACACAATCACTTGGCAGGTTCTACCCATAAAGATATAAAATACTATGTCTTATCTGTGGTTCTACCTATAAATACACTATACTTAGTAAAATTAAATTTAAAATATTACGAGCCCATTATTTTTGGTAGGTATACGTTAATATTAACAAGACTTATGAAATTGTTTTTATTTATAAACGACTTTAAAACTAGGGTAGAAATCTCACTCAACTGTATTTGTATTTTTTGTGTTTTTTTACGTGATTACTTCGCGAATTATGAACTCATTTTGTTGAATATTTTTTTATTCGGCAGGTCATACTTTAGAGGTGGCCCCATATTAATTTTATCAAATTGGATCTAGCAGTTTGGTATATACCAAAATAACTAGAAAAATACATATATTATATCATCGTTTTCATATTTTTCGGTTGTGGAAGTCGTTTAATTAATGGTTGTGTATGTTTATGTTGGTGTACGTTTTTATTTGTGATTTGTTATTTTAGCTAGCCTGTGTATAACAAGTGTACCTTTGCCTAAATGGGTTTTGCATAATACCATCTAATATCGTTCATCGTTTTGGCTTATCTCACTTAAGGACATATACCCGCCAGCCAAAGCGTGAACTTTTATATAAATGAACTTGTTATTTAAAAAAAACTCGCATGTTAATACAGTATATTATTAGACCTATCGTTTCTGGCTTAAACCCTTTTTCTTTTGGACTAATAATAAAATTTTTATTATATAGCGTTTAGTATATAAGCACTCGTTTTTAGGAGTTTGAGCCAGTTATTCGTAGCTCCAGATTTATTTTAAAAGTATAGTATACATGTATAAATAACTTCCCATTATAGAAAGTTTATTATATTTCCCATGTGTGTGGTGCAATACAAATATTAAAAACATGCTTATTTTTCTTGAAAGAGATGCTTAAAGTTGGGTCTTTCTTTTATCTAAAATTACGAGTTTTGAGCTAGTGTAATTTCAAAACTGTATAATTTAATGAAAATCTGATGCACCACAAACCTAGATATTAGGGTAGTGAAAAATCATTGAGTTTTATTCGCTATTATTAAAATGAGACTGGAGCTGCGTTTTGTATGGGGGCGTTCGTCTAATATATACCCTTGAGTGGGATCGGTACATCAAAAGGAAGTGTTATGTTCAATCAAAATCTCATTCTTTATAAATTGCTTATCATATAAATTCCAAGAAACGCCGATTGCTTTTCAAAGATTAGAATTAAATCACATTTAATAATAACATCGTCGTCGCTGTATACTTAGCTACAAAGAAAAAAATATACGAGTCGGAGGGATTGTTGTAACCGAAGTGATATAAATAGCATTGAATTAATATACCAAACTATCATAAAAGTTGACTTACCTAGTCTTACATCTGGTGATTTTAATGTAATATGCTTCAGTTATTACATCGGATCATGAAATTGGTAATATTTAAAAGTACCTTTGTAGCTTCCAAGTAAACATCGCCATATTTTGGAGCTCAGTACCAGGCTTGGTTCCACATGAATAAATAACCGTTATCTCCGCATTAAGGTACAATGCTATAGGTATCCGTCCCGACGGGTTTCTTCTACGGTGCGTGCCGCGTCGGAAGAGATCAGAACTATGCATGGTTATGCGCTAGAAAGAGAGACCACTTGTGCACTTAAGTGTAATGGCTGTGCTGAGTGATCCTTCTGACACTCTGATCCTTCAGAACGTTTAGTAAATCATAAAAAAGCTGGATATTGTAGAATATGTTTTTTAAATAATTTTCACTAAACATTGTTCTGTTAGATATATTTAAAACTAAATTTTCAAGGAGTAACGACATCGATCAACGTTTATTTACTGTTGTTAACTGTTTAGTAACTTCCAAAAAACAAATGATTTACTTGTCGGCACTTACCTACCTGTCGTTTCTGTATTGGGCTCGTCGCTAACTGTTTGTTCACGCCTTAATCTGATGGCCTACTCCGCGTAATCCCGATTTAGATTACTGAAGCGTAGCTTACGGGTGGATTATGGAACTAAAACCACTTAAGGGGCGATTCCCAATTTGATCACTTTAAAAGTTAACTGTTCCGCAGAGGAACATAGTTTGGATTCAGATATATATATATACTGTTCTGGATCTTTTGGCCACAAATTCGTGCCGAAGGTTTTATCTTAATTGATGATGCTTGATTAATATACAAAATCATTCATTGAAACTCGTCAAGGACGTGAATGAGTTTCCAAATCAACAGCTAAAATGTGACTATTTATATATTTAAGAATTCAGAAATAAAAAAATGCATCGTACAACCGTCATAGTGAAAAGTATTATTTCTCTAATTTTCGCGTATTTCGGACTTACAAAAATCGTAGCCGCGCGAAACAATTTATGTTTTGTTTTATATTCTGTTACATATGTATACTCCTTATTGATCTGAATTATTATATAAATTCCTTAAAATAACTTACAACTAGTACAAAACCTATTTGTATTGTATCTGGTTCAAATATAGAGGTCCTCTGAGAAACGTATGTAAGCATTGCAAATGGAATTAAGTTTAAAATAAGCAAGTCAGTTTATTACTGAAAGGCTACATAAGGTTACGTGATGATGCGGTCAAAGATGTTGTTCAGACTAAACAAGAATTACTGACTAAATAGTACAACGCAAGTTGAACTATAGGTGTCGCTCCATCCCGATACGATGGTTGAAGAACAAGAGCAAGAATTAAAGTTATGAGTCATTGTGTCATGTTAGCTCAATTAGTTAGAGCATACCCCGGCTAAAGGGGTGGATGGACGCGGGTTCGAATCCCGCACATGACTATAATTTTTTCTCTCGTAAATTTGTAATTTTGTAAAGAATTAGGTACTGACTCTCTAGGACAGCCGGAACTCACCGTCTGGTACTTAGCGATAGATTTTCAAGATGGAATCATTGGGTTATATTATTTTTGGTTTATTTAGGTAATCGTTACAAATATTTTTTTTATTGATCGCTTAGAATATCGGCAAGCTATGCCTATAACAGATACATTTTGTCTGTATGAAGCACTGCCTATCATACTGAGATATGTAGTTTTAAATTCTCATGTGCCTGTAATTTTAAAATTACAAACTGCCTCTCAAGAACTGCTACAGGAAGACAATGTTAGGTGCTTGGCCACAGATGTCTTAAAAATGTTAAACAATAAGACTTACTACTTACCTTTACAGCAGTAGCTCAAATTGGCAGATTGGTTTTGATTGGTGGCGACTTCGAATCGCGCTCGTGGTTTAAATATTTCCTTTCGTTGCAATTTGGGAACCATAACTTTGATACTTTGACCTTATCCAGTTCAATATTGTCAATAAGTACATATAGTAGTATAAATCTTCATGAGTGAACGAGATCTGTATTCAACACGTTATTTCAAACCCACCTTAACAAATTGAGGCTCGTGTCCAAGTAACAGTGGCCCATAAAACTATTAACTTGTCCAAACTTAACTCCAAGTTGTGGTCATTTCGCTGTTGCCAACGCGGTTCAGTTTCGTTACCTACTTGCCACGTCTCGGGTGTGTTTACTCACGATCTTGGTTGTGTACTGGACTAACTAATAGAAACAACACGTGCCGTTAGAAATCTTTAAAAAATCGGTACCTACTATGAATTATAGTAAGAGGTATGTACGATTTTGATTTTCAATTCAAGTAGGTGGTAAAACTTGTGCACTTCATCAAACATCCGCCCAGTTTAACAACCTTAGAGACTAACTTTTGAGTTAATTTAGTTTAGTTGAATAGTAGATTGTTATACAAGGGATGAAAGGGAACATAGTTCCAGTTCCTGAACAGATCTTTCATTCGATGTAAAATCTACTTTTCATTTCGAATATAAGGAAAGTAAACAAAAACCTGATAAGTTAAACAAACAATATTATATGTATAAAGTCATGTTACAAAATTGTTGATAATATTTTTTTCATTGCAATTTTACGCCGCTATATAACATTGTATGTTAGGATATGGCCCTAAGATTTTTTTACCTGTAGATGCGTTGTGAACTCCCCACATTTACTAGACACATGCAAAGTAATTACCGTAGTCGCTACCATTCTTGCATTTCCAAGCGTCCGGTAAATGCGTGGCCGCTAATCGTGTGTTTTTAAGATAAAGTTGTGGATAATATGCCTACCTTTGTCTTTAGACACTGCACTAAATATACAGGCACTGTGAGAGATATGAAAAATGTTTCATTTGACGCTTAAGTATTGCTATTATTATTGAAATAGAAAATATCATCATTTTGTTTTATCTTAGGCGACTGTTGTCACAATAAAATGGATGAACGAGATGTGTGAGAGTGAAAGAGATAATGGTGTTCGGAACATCTCGTGGTGGTGCGGTGGTAACACGAATCGTCACGAATTGTTTATTTAAATCTCTTTTTAACAACAGACATGACGCATAATATTTGAATATTCTTTCCTTGTCATAACAAACTGCATGTACATGTGCATAGGTATGTAGACAGGTAAGTTCTTGTTAGTTTTTAGAGCAGTGGTGTTCGGATATAACTACTCTATATATTTTAACTCTCTGATATGGCCTGCATAGTTTTTAATTTATTTGGGAGCAGGAATAAACGTTCCTCAGGATAATCATCCTCAGGGTCGGAGAAAAGAACTGTTTTCATTCCTCTGATCAAATAACTTTAAGTATGCTTCTCGAGTTATGAGAGTATGAGAAATAAAAAAAAAATACCGACCAACTGCGTGTTGAACCAGGCCTGGCCGCACTTCAGGTACAAAGCTATAGGTAGGTACATCGGCGTATCCGGCCGGAATTATTCTACGATGCGCGTCAAAAGAGATCAGAGCTATGCGGTAGAGAGAGAGATGCATTGTAGGTTAATATAAATATTAGGTATTCCGTGTTTTTCAAGCTGAAGTGCACCTTATTGCTTCGTAGCTAGAGTCGCTTATTTATTGGAATGGCTTTGCGAAGTGATGTTTCTGGTTCTTTTTATTCTGTGTTTGGACATTGAGAATTTCGTATCAACAAAGAATATCCCAAAATAATCGTAAGTAATGTTTTTAAGCAGATCGAGATTCTTAGCGGTAGTCCGTGTTTCTGGTATGGGGACCCCCTTTATTTATAATGTTTGGTTATTATCATTTTTTTTACAATTCGCCATACTTTCACTTATTCTGTGAATATTTCAACCGGCAATTTTATTACCGTTAGAAAGGTACAGCCCTTTTAGTTCGTACGGACACCCGAGGCTTTCGAATAGGGTACTGTTTACCGTTTTCTAGTATGGAACCCCAAAAAGGCTTTACTTAGTAGTCCTATTTTGGTTGTGTATTTCAACGTTTTAGTATGATTTTCTCATGCGATAGGCATCTCTAGTGTCATAATTTGTAAGGTTATATTTCAATGCCAAACAAAACATAAGTCACGTAATTGTGTCACATTATATTTCATTGTTTTGGAGCATCCTTCCTTAAGTCAAAGGTTACTTATTTAGCTTAAGTTGACAAAAATCCTTGGTGATCCGCTATTAACGTTGAGTCGGAAAGGACAACAGGATAAGCTTCTTAAGAAGGTAAGTTTTCCTACATAAGGCGTGTTCGTCGAAGGGTAACAACTGACAAAGAAGAATTGCGATTGGGGATTTCAAAAGGCCATCGTTAATATTTTTGCGAAGCCAGTATCTTGGGCTAAAAAAGGAGGTCTCAAGTCGACTCAATTTTAACCTATGAACCGGTGCTTCTAGATTTACTGGTGCATGCCGATCCCAATAAAATTTTATCAACTTCAGTTTCTCAGTTATTTTTCATGTTATAAAGTGTGGAAACGAACAAGTCGTCTGCCTGATGGTATGCGTCATGCCTGTCCATTACAGTTGCAGTGACACCACCCTCGTTTTCCATAGCACTTTAGTTTGTATGCCTCTTTTTGCTCAGTATTTTCACTTACTACAATAATATTGACGCTTAAATCCAGTAGTGTTTGCGTATTACTGCTTTGAGATAGAATATTTGACACTGCGGTGATACCTACCAAGGCGGGGTATTGCTGACCGAAACCAAAAAAAATATTTATCAACACCTAAATCAACTAACCCGATCTATTAATAGTGGCTATTATATGTAATATATCAAGTCATATTGATGGCGAATCAAATAGTCAATCTTATGCATCATATAGACATCAATAAAATGTATGAAAAATATGAAAATACACAGTAATCGACTTATGGAATTTTACTCTAAATACTGAAATTTTGTAATAACTTTTCGAAGCCGTGTACGTGAACAGTATATCGAATTTCAAGTATTTGAATCAACCAATACAAACTTCAGCGTGTTATTTTACATTTCTCAGTAAGTAACAGATTCAGAAGTCGGTTCCGTTTTTTTTGTGTATAATTTGTCTCAGAGAATCATCGTGAATCAGTTATGATAATGGAAAATAATAATAGTTCTTATTGAGAGTAACCACAGAGTTTCGTGATTGTAACACATACATCCTACTAATATTATAAACGCGAAAGTTTGTAAGAATGTATGGATGTTTGTTACTCTTTCACGCAAAAACCACTGAACGGAATTAAATGAAACTTTACAGTAATATAGCTTAGACATCAGAATAACACATAGGCTATAATTCATAAAGATATTATGTGAATTGTCGAAAATTATAACGATAAGTGTCAAGTAAGTAAGAAACTAATCAGCCATATGCGACCTTTTCTGGCGTGCGCTGCAAAAACCTTAAGTGCCATATGCACATAATGTATAACGAAAATGTTTATCTTAAATTTACCTACAAAAAAGCCCGCGACAGCATATATCTATCTTTTATGTGAAAGCTATTATCACCAAAATAGTGAACCAAATATACTACAAAAAATTATAATTTATTTCTAATGCATATTCGGTAGTAACAAATTGATCCTTTTCAAACTAATATTATGAAGGCCAACGTTTGTGAGTGTGTTTGTATGTTCATTACTTCTTCACCCTCACACGACAGGACCTAATTTGATGAAATTGGGTATGATAGATAGCGAGATTGATAACAATTTATTGAAAACACCATAATAACAACAATAAACTTACTAAAACATAAATTAAAACCGAGTGTATCAATAGGTGGTCTAATCGCTCAGAGCGATCTCTTCCAGACAATCCATCAACAATAGATATGGTCTATACTGTGAAGGATAGAAAAAATGTATAGTATGGAGGTAGATTAGGCGCTGAATTAACACATATCATACTTTATATCATCATCATCCATCACCACGCGGGTGTAACCGCGGGGCGCAGCTAGTATATAATAAATACAAACACCGCAATGAACGTACATACTATATAATACGATGTTATGAGCATGTCAAGAACAATTGACAATAACCTTCAGTGATTTGCATGCACATAATGCACAAAAACGCAATATCTCACAATTATATATGCTTGTTAGACACGCGAACAACTCCGGTAACATATTATCACATATCTTGACAATCAAGCATGCTATCTTCGACTCGTAGCTCGTAGTTTCATCGACTGATTAGTTATGATAATATCGTCGATGGGGTTAAGTTGGAATTATTCATGGCGATGAATCCAGTGAGATCGTGATCAAAAGATTTTTTTCCATCTTACACCACATCAATCCTATCACAATCAGGCAGAGAGTAAAACGCGAAACTATCATGAAAAAAAAACAGAACTTAAAGAAAAACCTATATAATATACTTCCAACGAAAATGTTAACAATGTTGACTTATTTCTATTTAAAAATATATATATATACAAGTAGACATCTTTCAATATAAAAATGCTCGCCCCTCCAAAGAAAAGAAACGTCAGTTGTAAAAGTGAAAAATAAGGGAAACCTTTATTGCAGAGCTGTTACAAAGTATGTTTTTCAAATCAAGATAATTTGTCAACAGCTGTTAACCCAGCGAGGAGTTCATATTAACCCAACTCAATATGAAGCGAGACATGTTGAATCGAATCATATGTTTTTGGTGCGAAGATGTCCAAACGCCGCAGTAAGTAGAGCCAACAGTCCCTGTTCTTCGTTTCTTTTTGCCAACATCGGTAGATAGAGGCCAGACGACAAAAAGTTAAATATGACCCAACCGTACGCACTTTATGTCGTAATTTAGCACAATACATTAAAAATATGTACTATTTGTGCACGTTTTTTCATGAAAGTTGTGTGACGAAAATTTAGTTTACATATAAATATTTTATTTAAAAGAGTCGTAGAATGAAAATTGTTAATAAGAAAAAGTTATGTTTATAGGTACAATTTTTATGCTCGCAAACAAAAAGTGTTAACTTGATTGATGTTGATATTTCGTATCTTTGTAGTGAATTTGTAACAAAAAAAACTTACTTTTATAATTTTACTTTTTATAATAAATTTGCCAAAAATCCTTTCAATATAGAGTGACTTAGGTAATCCAATTATAATGATTATATCCTGAAAACCTTAAAATTATTTTTGTGCTAGTCATTTTTCATATCGGTTGGTTTTCCACCATAATGACGAATGGTTAAACCTAGGCCACAGCTTGAAATTAGTAATAGAATTGAATGTATAATTTGACACGGTTTAAACTGGCATAGCTGCGAATATAATTATGAATGTATAATATGAAACCGCATCTAGCGCTGTGCAATTTTGCATGGTATTGTATGTTATAAAGATCCAAAGCAAAAATTGCTGCTTCATTGAAAACTGTCACCTACATTGTTATGTGCATGTTTATACTGAACGACGACGGTAACGAGCCACGTCCCATCCCCCCCCAAAACGTTCTAGGTAATGTAATAAAGTGTATACCCGCCTGCAAGCTTGTGTAAAGACTTCATATAATTGGTAAATTCAGTAGGTAGATAGGTAGGTACTTGGGATCCGCAAGCAAATATTTAGGGGTAGAATAGGTCTGAGTCGTTTTTAAATTGGTAGCTCGGCGCATGACTTTGAATGTCGAAATTTGTGCCATTCTGAGATCTCGTTAACTGAGCATTACATATACAGTGCCTACTTATTTCCAAACGACCTTCTGACACAGAGCACTACATGATAATACATTACCTTCATCAGCTTTCCCCGTGTAAAGCCACGTGTGTTTTGTATCAATAACCCCCTATCTATTCCCGTAGGAGTCGCAAAATACGACGACGACGTAGAGAAAAATACTTAAAAATTTCACCTTCTTCTGAAAATTTTTAAATAACTCTACTGCGATCCCCATAGCCGCCTGCCAAGCGTGGGGAAGAATGGGGGAAAAAAAGTGTCTCCTCTTCATCAGGGGAGAACTGTGTTCAGCTGTGGATGCATATAATGATCTGTGCCGCATACTCTTCTTTTTTCCTATTATGAACCAAAAATACTTAATTCATCGTCATAACTAAAATGCCAGGTCTGAGCTAGGGCGGCAAATACATCCGTAACCTCTAAATTAGTACCAGTTATTGAAGCAGTGATACTGGTATTTTTATGGCAATGGGTAGACTGCCACGCAGCAGGTTCATGGTTAGAATCCCGCCGCTCCTGATTAGAACTTGACCACAAGGTGGTAGAGCGACTTTTTTTAGGCATTCGCAAAATGCCCTATCACCATGCACTAACGAGTGCCATCCTAAGAGGCCTTCAGGACCGACGGCTGAACGTACCTTCCGAAGCACCGAAGCGCTCAGTAGTAATATCACCAGCGGTCACCCATCCAACTCATGACCGCGGCGGACTTTGCTTAACTTTGCTGATCGGTTAAGAACAGCTAAGCAAACTTCGCTACGAGCGCTTCAAAAGGTACTAAAGGTACTTTAAGAGTATAATATAGAATTTTATTCAAACTATTCTAAGGTCATTACTCATTGTTTTGGACATACGCTTGTTGTTTCCGCAACGACCCTACATATTCATGTTTTACCCAAATTAATTCAAGCATATTCATTCGGTTCCCAACGTATACGTACACGAAAAGGTTGCAGGAACTGTAGGTGTCCCTAAAAAGATAGGTCCCAAAGGGAAGTATGCATCAGCAACCCCTATTATACCTTTCTACATTTATATAGCTTTTTATTGTTATCATATTTAGGATGGCAGGTTCAGGAGTCCCTTTAAAAATTTGGGTGCGAATTTGGGATACACTGAAGACAAAGAAAATGAAAATCTTTATGGAAAATTTGTTTTTGTATCGATTATTACTATAGTGGAAAATTCTTAAGATAAATAGATTCAGGCGTTATTTTGTGGAAATCCATATATAAGAATAATATATATTTCGATATTGTTTTACCGGCTGTATGCCTTTATTGACAACATACTATGAACTATATACAATACTACAGCTACTACAATAAAAGCATTTAGACAACCTAGAAGTCATTCCAGACTCCCAGGCAGTCCAAATGCTCCAGCCCACTACAAGTTGGCAGAGTATTTTTTTTTATCATTTAAGAAAACACACGATCGAGAACTTTCTTTTTTTTTTTTTTTTAGGGAGGACATAGATGCTGTCTACCGCCTGTGCGGTCGTCCAGCTCCACCGGGTGTTTCTTTCTCGAAGAGTCAAGACCTCCTGAGGATGCTTCATGTAGAATCGAAACGTGCGTGGCGTTTTTGATGGCACGTCGTCGGCTTATATTAGGCGGAATTGTCACTAGATATATTTTTATACTTTTAAGTGTTTTATTAAAATATTCATTTAATGTTTTCTTAAAATATTTTTAATATACATATTTGTTATTAGTGGAAATGTATACTTGCCTGTTTAAAACACCTAAGTATCTAACAATTTTACTGAAAACTACAGAGGTAACGTATCTACTCTGTTAAAATGAATCAGGTATTTGGGATGTTCATTCGGCACCAGGTTTGTTTACTTGCAGTTCAAAGCTCCGGTTGTTTGTTCTTATTTACCTTCCTGTATTGGCGCAGTCTTTGAGCGCAAATGCATAGCAAGAGATTTTAGCTTTGTGTTCCTACGTTTGCTTTGACGCTAGTTAGAAACTTCAGTTTGTACTCTCATGCACCTGACGTTGAAATAATTTCACAGATAAGACCTACATTTCGGTACATTTATCGTACGCACCAAATTACGGAAATAGTAACTTTCCTATCACAATAGATACGCAATGAGTAAATTTCTAAGTTAACGGTTGCAATGGCACTAATTTCATCAGTGCAACCATTCAGCTCTATGAAAGGTCGGTGATGCGTGAAAAGCGCCGTTAGTTCTGCGAATGTCCGCGGTGTGCCGGGCGCAGCGGCGCTGGAGTCGCGCACGTGATGCATGCGCTCACGCAGACGCGCTCGCCGCGCCACAGCCTCCGCGCACAACCATCAACACCTCCGAACTTATCAGTACGCGTGTGTCAGTGACAATTTTAAGTGTGTTTTTGTGGAAGCTCACCTGTGATTATCGGACAACATGTTTATAAAGGTACCTTTTAATTTTAATAGAAGCTTCGCCGTGAGATTAGTAAACATTAGCGTAATTACAATTCGTAGTTGTGTAACTTTTCACATAGCAATTAACACATTGTTTATTGTTTTTGCACGGATAGTGTTCAGTCGTACAATAACATAATTAAGTAAAGTTAATTAAGTAATAGTAAAACGTAATGAGTTCTTCTGTTACTAATTGCATGTACACGATATACAAGAAACGTATTTTTATAATAGGACATTTATTACTCTTATGATAATTGTGTTAGCTTCTGATTGTATCTCTCGTTTATTTACTTTTAATTTGATACAATACTCAATACGGATAAATAGAGATATTAGAATACCTAGTCATAATTCACTAAACATCTAAGTTTATGCAGTTTGTATTGAATGTGTTTAGGTAAACATTAAAGAAACTCAAGAATACTATGTACATACTTTAGTAACTTTTTGAAAAACATTGTAGATTTTCTTTATCCTGTTAGATACATTGGTTTGCCAATAATAAGATTCTGTTCGGTCTCGGATTTCTCTCAGTAACATGAAACAATCGAAGATAAATCAATGTCAAGATACATCAATAGGATAGACAATATGAAACAAATTGAAATAGGTATCTGTTCGAGCTCTGTAAATTGGTTTTTCTTGCAATTCTGAATATTTATTTAAATCGTTAATGTTTGGCTTGTCGAATGGGTAATGTTGAACAAAAGTAAACTGATCTTTTGTTTCAAGCTTTGGTTTCAGTTTTACAAAATATCACGAATATAATTTATTTCACTATAAACCAGTGTCCTTTTTACAGACTTTGAAAAGTGTTCATTTTTGAATAGAGATGTTTGCAAAGGTAAACGCTATTTTATGTATATTACCTGGAATATTTTTGTTTCTTCGAAAGGGTTTATGTTCAGTGTGGCATAATGATAAACTATAAAAACTAGGAACCGTAGGAATTATTCAGTTAACGTCACGATAGTCCTAATAACCCGATATGTATAAAATTGATAGATTTTTAGTTAATAATACGCTTTAAAGATTTATTTTTAGAAATATTATCCTTAAAATGGTGAAATGTGGGTTCAAGTATCAAAATAACGACAGAATTGGACCTGATTGGTCCGGAAACAAACATAATTAATATTATACGGGATACGTTGTAATACGTGATTTTTGAATTACTGGAACTTACAATAATTAAGAGGTGTCATAGGGATTCAATGTTGTTATAATCATTATTTTCTCATTATGAAGCAATGTAGGTTTCAAATATCAAGAAACATATTGAAAACAATATATAAATATTATTATTAAATACAATCCCAATAGGGGTAAACATGCTCAAAAACTGCATTTTTGTTTATCATCATTATTCTAGGGTTTTTTACAGATTCATGATTTTTTAACTACATGGATAGAGCTTAGGCATAGATTATAGTCTCGAGATTATGTCAAACTATTCTCAGATTATCGATGAATTGATCAACAATATCTATATGTGTAGTTAGTGTAGACCACTCAAGACCTTTTCAACAAAAACATGCCTATAATACCTATAAATCTACTTCCTGCTCTGAGCTGAGATAAGCATTAAATAATAATTGGTTGAAGTCATGGCCAATTACGAATAATGGAACATTAAGGGTTTGAATAACTATGGCAACGACTTAATAAATTAAGTAAGCATTCAAGGTAGATATTTTTGAAAATAACGTTATAGTTATGTCATTTTGAAGCAGTGATGGCTTAGTGGCATTGGGTATGGACTGCTGCGCAGCAGGTCCATGGTTCGAATCCCGCCGCGGGCTTGAGCTTCTTTCTGGAAGGGCGTTTTGCGAATGCCCGCCTGGCTAGCGACCACCCCCAAGTAGAAAATCTGTCGCCAAGCACCTAACGGTGTGTTCCAACAGCAATGCTTGAGAGCCAGTGAAATTACGGGCACATGAGGCTTTAAGAACTACTTATGTCTCAAGGTGATGGGCGCATGTTATGCAGTTTGTGACTTGTGACGTAATTCATCTGTTATAGGCAGAGGTTAGTCCGATTAACATCAGGTGGGCTTCGAGCTTGTTCCGTAACAATAACATAAAAAAGTAATAGTATCTAGTTAAGGTGTTAGTGTTTGTTCGAACAATTTCGAGTTGCACCAATATTTGACCAATAAAATAAAATATTTAATATCAATAAAATATTTATCTATTATAGAACAGCAATAGTCTAAAATACGAGTATTCACCCGTGTGAGATTGTGGATTGTAGTGATAAAATGATAAGAGATTCAGTATCGTTCACTGAGCCGGATTTAGAACTTGTTTGCTGATGTTATTATTATGTAATGTAAACTGGAGAAAATAGCCTAGACTCCATGCTTACAAAACGATAGTAGAAGGTACTGACTCATCAATCTTTTTGCTATAATCACTAATAAGTATATAATTCAGTCATTAAAATTAATGATATTCTTTGAAACAGCGCGACAACACTTCATAGAGTTGTCGATGTATTTTTTGCTCATCACAGTGAGATTTTTTACTTGTTATTGAGGTCATATCTTCATCTTCAATTTGGAGTCTAATGAATTTGTGTTGACGAATCGAATTATTCGAGTCACGTTCCAAATAAGAAGGTCATCGTGTTTTATTTGCTTGCAATTTGGTTTATGTATGCATTTCCAAAAAAACTGATACTGTTGAATGAGGTGCTGCAGTGCTAAGACCGGCTTTATTTAACTTTGGATATGGTGGTATTTGAGTCAACCATTCATTAAAAGTTTACGCTCCCCCATCGATACAAGGCCATAGCAAAGTTCGACAAAATACTGCTGACTTTAAAAGTTTGCAACAATGTTAGAAAATTTCCTACGTCTGCCATAAACAATAATTACAAACTTTTTACATGCACAAGTAAGACTCGCTCCATCAGCTTGTTAAAAAGTTTCGTGCACGAGTACGACCAGTACCATTATACCTACGTTTTTATTAAAATACCAGTTTTGCATTGCAGCTGCTTGACCCTTGCCCTTACTCGATTTTATAAACAAGACCAGCTGCAAATTGAGAGACCTTCAAAAATCGTGTCTCAAGTACGTATCTCACGTTTGCAGAGGCCGCGATAATTGGATTTTATTATCACGGCTTCGCTAACATGATCACAGATAGTCGTATTCAGAACGTCCCACCGTGTGACGTCACTTATCTCAGAAACTGTATCAAGGTTGACGAAGGTTACAAAGGACTGCACTGTACCACTTTCCTTGCTTTTATTACCCTCTTTCTTAACAGAGCGTACGCGTTTAGCTTCATAATTCCGTCTTGCAACGACGACGTAAGTCTCATGTTAATTTACAAGTTGCCCTTTTTTCTCTACTGCCGCATCTTATGTAAGCAATTTCTAGACTGGGTAATACTCGGCATACTGATGATGAAGTAAAATTTACTCTTTAATTAGTTCCGTGCTACATTTGTGAGTAACCTGCAATTTGTTTGCTAGCACTTGCGTTATAACTGCTTGTCATACCTTTTACTCATTACATTAGTTATCTTATGAGTATTTCAACGGTATCTTTAACACGCTTTTACTGGGTTGATCTGTATATATGTAATACTTAAATTGGACGGAATTGAATTACACACACTGCTTCATTTATTACATCGTTATAAACCTGACAATTGTGAGTAGTACTAATGCATAATTATAATACCAACAATAATATAGTCCTTATATTGGACTGCTTTAATGTTGAGCCGGAAGGCGGGCAGTCGAACTCCCGTCCAAAAAAAAGTTGCGACATCGTGTTTGTGCAGTCATCTTCAGATGCACTCTAGCCATGAAGCATGTCTCAATTGTTTTTTAAACTATGTAAGTAAATATATTTACGATAACAAATGCTTTATAAACAAATTATCATTTAATACTTTTTTTTTACACCCTTTAATTTCCCTACAGTTTGATGGAATACGTTACAGACGAATTCTTGATATATATATTCCTGAGAAGACCCACATTTGCAATAATCTTTTTAAGTAACCTATTCTTATAGAAAAAATCATACTTCCACGGCAGTGTTTAAGAGTAGGAATAAACAATAATCGCACGCACCTAAAATATTACCAATTATTTATATTTTCTGTGTAAAGGATGTACCTTTAATAAAGTTAGTAGGAAAGTAGATCAAGACAAGAAGAAGGTAGATGATGCAAAAGCCATGCTTTATTAGATACATGTAGATTTGTTGCTGATCTTTGTGAAAGGGCTGAAGACACGTATACGATACTCATATAATATACATATATTGGGTATATTGGATTTAAACCAACCTATTTCAGGATCTTCGTCCGCTTGTTGATATTTGGAACCTTTCTTGTCTTTTTTTCTGGTCAGTTGGCGTGATGATTTCGAACCTATGAACATTAATTTGTTATTAAATTTAATAATTATAAAAACTGTTGATACAATTATTACTGTCACAGTAAAACAGTGTTATCGTCCACAACTATATTACGACAAGTTTGTTTTAATGCGTGATCAAATACAAAGAATTTTATTTAATATTAATTATATACGACTCAGAGACAAACCTATGAACCTGCTTGCTGCTTAAGGTTCAGTTATGTTGCAGAAATCTACTAAAAGGATTAAATGACATAATCGAATATAAGTAGGTATAATCGAACCCAAGAATTGTACAAAACTAAGATAATTATTAGAGAAGAAACTATGTACCGAGATAGATATAACTAAGATATAACCAAACTGATGTATATATACCCAGTTTGGCAGTTAGAGACGCAATTTTCAATGTGTATTATTTTGTATTAATTTTTAACAATATATTTAAATTATTTCAATTGACGACCTACATCCTTAAATTAAGGTAAATGTTTTTTTTTAATTTAGAATGAATATTATATCAGAAATATTACAAAACTTGTACTTGTTAATCAATATTAATGTATTGATTGTAAATTTAGATTATATATGAACAGAAATTGTCGAATATCTAAGGTTACCGATGACAGGACTTGTATAAGTCTCTATGATTTTCAGGTTCAGGGCAGATCATAAATTACACTGACGTAACGTGAAATTGATTCCAATTAAATTAAGGAAAACAAAAATATTATAGCTTTGCGTAATGATAATTAACAATATAACCTAATAGGCTTTTTGACAAGCCACAACGCCGATAAAATTTTATAGAGCATAATACCCAGCTTAATAATTAAGCAGTAATTAAGTAAATGGCTGTCATAGATCAAGTAGTGCAACGAAGGTGGAACACATGTTAGGCAATCCATATCTCGCCTTGCAGAGTCAAACGTGACAATCGCCTATTAGTGCTGTATGTAGCAAAATAAAATGAAAAGTATATTATAAATTTATGTAGAACTAACGAGGCCCAGATAACCTCGAATTGCGCAAGTTGAGTTTACGCTTAAGTTGTTGACAAATTTAGCAATGTTCGTGTTCGCTGGTAACATAAGTTTTCCTATGAAATGCGAAGAAGTAATATAAGACCACGTAAACAGCATGAATACCCTATTTTATAATGTAGCTACGGATGTTATGTAACACTTATATTATAAGCTTTTTGTTTGAGTACATTAGGGTCAAGTCACCTTAATTGATCCTCGAAAAAATAGGCATCGCTTATTTTGATGTCAGAAAACAGTCGTATCTGCGTGTGATATAATCTACTGCCATTGACCTCTCGGTGATATACCATGGATATTAGAACTTCGAGGAAACACAAAATTTATGGGAATTCTATCGTGTAATTATTCTACACCGAAATTAACATGCATTTTGACACTAAACACAGCTTTATCGGGGTGTAATCATGATGTTTTATTCAGAAACAATGTAGCAGGAACCACGCACGGTGGAGAGATGGCATATTCACAAAATAAGTATTAATTTTCTGGGCGATAGAGTTCATTATAACTGTGGACTTATTTGTAGTTCAGAAAATTTGCGGCAGTAGTCCCTTCTACACGTTCTAGTTGGTAGGACATTTTAATGTTCTAATGACGTCACTATGTTAATTCACAGAATGGGGTCACTGCTTACAATCACGACATTAAAAACAAAAACTAAGCAGTAGCTTAGTTCCACCACTTCGATAGTGATTTATTGCAATTTTTACTGGTAAATTAGCGGTATTTTTCGTAAGCCAATTTGTTTTGTTGGGTAAATTACTAACAAAAAATAGTTAACGTCAAAAAAGTCGATGGTGAATTCACGCAATACGACATAAAAACCTAAGTATAGGTAGATCAGTACATTTCTCTGTTTGATAGACCAATTAAGATTATCAAAAACTATTCATACGAATTGAATTCAAAATCAATTTACAAAGTATGTAAGAACAAAAGAGGATGGACATAAAGAAAGATTACGCCCGTCTCCGCATATATATGTATATATATATATATATATTATATACTGAAAATTTCAGCTTCATTATATATATATAGATAAAAACTATGCCATGTCCATCCCCGCATCTCAAACTATTTCCATACCAAATTTCATCCAAATAGAGTTACTTTCGCATTTATAGGTAATACTAGCTTTCCGGGCGCGGCTCCGCCCGCGCGTATATCGGTTATCGCGCGAAAACATTAACCTCTTTTTGCGCAGTCGGATAAAAACTATCCTATGTTTTTTCCCGGGTCTCAAACTATCTCCATACCAAATTTCTTTCAAATCGGTCCAGTAGTTTTGGCGTGAAAGCGCAACAAAAAAACAGACAGCCAGACAGACAGACAGAGTTACTTTCGGATTTATAATATTGGTACTGATTAGTATGGATATGGAAAGGAAAACCACAGTAGTGAAAACCTCATACGAGTATGTATAACTTCGCCTAACTAATGCAATGCTGTTTAGTTATGCATACCCAAAGTGACAATATATAATATAATATTGTCACATGCACACATAGGCCGCTTCCTCGCTCTGGTCAAAATTTGTGGGATCAATAAGACTACTCGTACTTTGTCATGTTGCCAGGGAGAATACGTGCAGCTGACCGTTTGGCTACGGGTATAATTTTCATGAAAGAGTGTTCCTAAATTCTGATAATTATATAAATATTTGCTATATGACGTGATAAAAAAAATCATAGATTTAATATTCACTATTCTGTAAATGCACGTTTACGTTGACTTGTGAATGGTAGAGTTCATTGCTAGCATTTATATATCTATAAAGTTTAATGGCAGGAGTAAAATTAACATTTACTTTCTATACAATTACATAAACATACCTAGGTATACATAGGTAACTATATAACTGAGTCAAGGTTGTATAATACAAAATAAAGTATCATGATTTTATACATAAAGTAAATTTTGTTAAAAGATATTATCGGTTTAGTAGTTTTTAGCTTACACTCAATAACTGAAAAGTATATTTGCCAATAAGCCTTTACCTGGATGATATAATAATTGTAACTATTTTCTTATGACTATGGTGACCCTATTGTGGTCGAGTGAAAATTGATCTTGTAAAGAAATGCATCACAAAAAGGAATATTTAATATTTATAAAAGGAAAAGATGTTCGTATAGCTTTAAGAGGAGGTCTTTGCTCAACGGTGGAGTAATGGTATAGCCAGAATGTAGTATTTATTTTAATAAACATTATGTTGTTAAATAAATTACGATACTATACGAAAATTCCATTGACATCAGATAAATAATGGAAATAATATATGGTGTAGTCAACTTAAGTAGGTCGAATAGGCGATGTTACCGCTTACAGCGATCTTTTCAAGACAACCTTAGGATGAATATAAGCAAATTTCAAAAATATGGACGGTAGTATAGTTAACAATAGAATCATAGAATTGTAGATTACTATAAAAATACTATTTAAAAACCTAATGTAATATAAACTATTACCCAGGATATTAATAAAAAGATTGATTAAAAAGTAAGAATAATACGTTTAAACAGCTTTGCACACATTAGAAGATAAAAAATCTCTTGTCTTTTCACCTTATTTACGTATGAAAGATCTATATTTTTGAACCGGTGGTATGCCCTTATCAACAACTAGCGGGCCGCGACGGCTTCGCAAGGGTATTAAAAATGTTTTAATATTATTTTTATTTATTTACCCTACGTTCTTCAGCGACAATGTAGGATTCTAATGGGGAAAGAATTTTTCAATTCGGTCCAGTAGTTTTTAAGTTTACTCGTTACATACAAAAATCCAAATCATTCCTCTTAATATTATTAGTGTAGAAAAACTACAGCTACTACATTGAAAGTATTTAGGCAACCTACCATTGGAGTCTCACTCGCATCTATTGCACAATAACATCAGTAATAACGTTCGAGAAAAATTACAAAATAGAAGTAGGACCATCCTAATAGCTTTCATCAAGTGAGATTATCAACAACATTGCATCAAGTTGCAGCAGCGTAATAAAATAGGTAATCGATTGGACTGTATATCGTAACCATCAAACTAGTAAGTGGTGTTTATGATGTAATGATAATCGATTGTATACCTACCATATCAAATTGTTTATAATCATTATCATTTTAGCTTTTACTGTTGCAAATAATGTTTCGCAAAGTAAGGGATTTAGAATAACTGGATAAATACATACGTCATTTTGCCACACGACAATCTACCAAAGTAATACCGTCATGCGAATGTAGGTTTAAGAATTTTCCCTATCGTGAATTGCTTAAAATCTTTGCCAACGTAAATATTTATAAACAATGATTTGATTATGCCCGTGGGGTGCCGGGCTATTAGAATGTTATCACCCCATCTCAACCCGTGGGTGTCGTAAGATGCGACTAGGCCTCCTCAAGACGCCTGCCAAGCGTGGTGATTAAGGCAAATTCTGATACAGTTTGGGAAACATTCAGGTGAGCCTCAGAATTTCAATACTGAAGTCTTGAGGCAATTTGGTGTGTTGTTAGTGATGACTTATGGCATAGAACATAAAGTCTAAGAGTTATGTCGCGAGGAATATTGACATAGTAATAATATCGTAGTATTATGACTTACAATTTAAATAGCATTGAGCAGGCCACATCCTATGACGAACCGATAATCGATTAGTAAGAACTCCTTTCTTACATAGAATACATTGAAATCAACACTAAACAGTACCAAAAAAAGAAACTAAATCTGTGGCCTGTTACACGCTGTTTTAGGGTTCCGTACTTAAAAATGGGACCTACTTCTTCCGCTCTCAATCCGTCCGCCCGATGTTTTTCTTAGCTTAATGGTAGCCAGTAGAAATTATCCCAGAATACTTAGTGTTAGCATGTCAGATTACTTAACTAATAATAATAAAAAACAAAATGTTCAAAATAAAAGTACGTACCCATTCAAGGCACGTTGCTTTAAATGTTTTTTTCTCTTGAAAAGTGTATTACATAAAAGAGTCAAGGTTAGTGTGATTATATTTCAATAGCTAACTTATCACAAAAGAGTAATAATATCCGGTCATGTGCAGATCAGACTCCTGCTAAGGATATCAAACTGTGAGAAAATATAACACTATTTGTCGATACAAAACACTCAGTGTGCGTGTCCGACTTGCACAGGGCCTTTTTTTATGCCTATTAGATTAGCCTTTGACCACTATCTCACGTGATGGTAAGTGATGTTGTAAAGATGTTGTTCAGACTAACCTAGAATTACTCGCTCTCAAGGACAGCTGCCGGAACACACCGCTAGGTGCTTGGTGACAAATTTTATACTTATGGGCGGTAGCTAGCCAGGCGGACTTTCACAAAATGCCCAACCACCATGCTATAACGACTGCCATCCTAAGACAACAACCGACGGCTTAACGTACGAAGCACGGAAGCGCTCAGTAGTAATGTCACTAGCGGTCACCCATCCAACTCATGACAGCGGCGGAAGACTTTGCTGATCGGTTAAGAATAGCTAAGCAAACTTCGCTACGAGCGCTTCAAAATGCCTGTTTTAACAGCACGTGGGCATGGTGAAAACCCAAAACTGCATTCAATACTCACGTGCAGGAATACTAGTGTGCCTAGACACAATAGACAGTAAACAATAAAACATTAACTGTAGCAAAGTAGGTAAGTGAACGCTTCAAGAACATTGTACTTTTGATTTGAATAGATCACGCATCATTGGCGACGTACGGTAAGTTGCAATTGTCTTTTCCGTCGGATTAACATTTCAAAGCAATATTTCAAGTGTGAACGAAGTAGTGTGTGAACTGTATGTAGAGCTTTTAGGTCTTCTTCTTACACGTATCTATGATGTTTCTTTTGTAACTGAGTTGTCCGATTCGTTGTAGAACATACCACTGGAACACGAACACGCGGATTGATAGGTATTCTTTGAAAACGTTGAACTTACGTTAATTTATGTAGAATTCAAATACTCAACATATTTATTTTTTCTGCTAACAGAAAGCGACGAAATATTAGAGTAGGTACAATTTTATTATTGTCTAACAGAGGAAGTATACATTGTGCTGAGAAAAAGTTACGTTATAAAAGGATCAAGTTGTTTTCTGTGCCATTTACATTTTTTGGTAACCGTAAAGCGATTATATATGTACCTACATATTATTATAATGCCTACCTAATAGAGTGTTTACGAGCTAGTGAATATTCCTTGATTCTATTTCTTGTTACTATTCTTGTTCCATGAAGCCGCGGAGCGTACATAATGAATGAAGCTTTATATGGATTAACGACAATATGAGCTACAATAGTACCAACACAGTAGATATTATGTGTACTATGGTACCAACCTATAATCCATTTAAACGCCACATTTCAACCAGATTATTTTTACATTTCAGTACTGTGAAACACTAAAACCTTACTCCAGCAAAAATCCGTAATAACTCAAAAACCATAATATGTGGTATATATGGCACACAAATTCAGGCACAATTACTATGTGATAAAAGCTACCCAAATAATTTTTGGTTCCGGGGTGATACCAATGAAATATGGCATCTTTGCCGCAGCAAAATCTGTTTTCATGAATATTTGCGAAAGTACTTGTACACGACATAAAAAAAATATTTTATAGCGCTCGATTAATTCTCAAGGGTCTTATAAGAAGACACTAACAGCCAATCTGCCATTACTTACCTCATTCTTATAAGCACAAAATTTTTCTACTGCATTAAAACATTTTTTTTTTATAATAGGCAGGCATTAATTTGACCGACGTCGTCTCAGACGCTGTTAATAATGATAATGATTTATACCAACACAATTTAAAGTATTCTGTACAGGCATGTTGATTAAACTTTGTACGTTTTTTATATCTGTCTATACAGAAGCGATTTATGTTATATACCTTCTTCTACTTTCGTTTATCGGTCAACAAGACGCACAGGAACACGGCATCCATACATGGTCGATATTCCGAAAATACGCACAAAGCGTTTTAAATCCAGCTTTATAATGCACACGGCCGAAGTATGGAACACCCTACCAGCGTCTCTTCCCGATAGATACAATCTGGAAGTCTTCAAGTACAGAGGAAACAGGTATCTGCTAGGCAAGCCACCGCGTCATCACTCGTCACTTTCCATCAGGTGAGACCGTAGTCAAATGCTTGCGTATATATAAATAACACGTTTTTTTATTCCAATGACATAAGTGTTAAATCTTAAACAAATATAAGTTTGTATTAGGTACCGTACGCCAACCACAAAATACCAATTTACTGCCACGTCTAAAGGGCAAAAAGAATTCGCGGTAAAGGTAAGGTAAATGTGCTTTTCCTCACAATTTTCTCACACGAGAACACACAATTCAAGGGCTTTCCTGAATATTAAATCCTTTTGATGGCCGTCAGAACCACAAATTATTTTGGTAAAGTCCCTTGGGACGATGCGAGAGCTGACAAAGTTAGGAATGTGAGGTACAATAATTTGTAAACTACGAAAATGTCATAATATTGTCTACATTTTTTTCAGGTAGTAAATTGTGAAGAATTACGTCAAGTTATGCAAGGAAACTAATAATAAAAAAATATTTTTTAAATCTTAAAAAATATTTTTCATGGAATCTGCTGGTTTGGCCATTTTCTATTCTTTCATACGCTCTAACATCTTTCGTTACGACCAATAGCTGATGGTGGTGAAAAATAGAACCAAAAGATGTGAACTCGAATAAAAACTAGACCAGCAAAGTAGATAGTTAGGTACCACAGAAAATAGGAAGCAAATTTTGGCTTATAAGTATAGGTGTAGGTAAGAAATTAGGTATATTCCTAAAGTGATTGTAACTTTTTGATGCTAAATCAGAACATATGTTTAGGCAAAGGCGGATTTTCCAAGCGTTTTGTCGTATAAACAATTATAAACTGTATTATAGAGAAAACGTTTTTATATAAAAATCCTTTATACAGAAATGCTTTTCATGAAACAAACTTTAATCAACATTACATCTGTGAACATTGTTATATCCTTGCGAACTTTATTATAAAATCGCACATAGGTATATAACTACCTAAGAATGACCTCTTATTGGTCTTTGCTCTATATAAAACCTGGCACCGCTATTTTATCTGTATTCCTAGTATTATAATCATAACTGTCACTATTTAATTTAAATATACAAAATTTTTGCGAACATACATATTATTTTCAAATATATACAGACTCGGTTTAGATTCATTATATTCTTTAAAACCCACTTCATATATGACTCGATTAGCACACTTTTACAAAATAGGGATTGTCTCAATCTCAGCAACTGGCGAGTCAGTAAGTTGTGTTTTATATTTACTCATCTGATAAAGTTTGCAGCTGATACAATAAAAGAAACTGCAGTGCAGAGATACCGGTACTAGGTATTGTTCTGGTTAACTTATCTGGTATGATATAACTAGTACCGCACTACGATTATTTACGATTACCTGCCCTTTAATATTTAAACGTTACACAACAGAATACAAGGGAGCAGAAGGATCACTCTGCTAAGCTATTGCAATAAATAGATAAGCCACGCATGCATAGCTCTGATCTCTTCTGACGTGGCACGGACCGTAGAATAAACCTGTCCGGACGGATACGCCAATGTACCTGTAGCTTTGTACCTAAGAGCCAGGCCTGGTCTATTTAACATTCTCCTGTTTAATAACGAATTTAAGATGGCGCTCACATCTCACTTGCACATTATAAACTGTCTGTAGTGTGCAAGTATTAGCACTGATTATCCCTTTTTATTTTCCACTCTATCCGTGCGACTCATTGGCGAAACTGTGGCAACACCACAGAAGCCACCCAAAAAAGAGGTTGAAGTTGAGATGTAATGAATTGCAGCGCCATCTTCTTTTTGTTTCTGTTTCTTTTACTAAACCGTGTAGCTTAGATAAGAATATAATGTTTTAGTTCCTGACATTATCTCCATGGCGTAAGGTCTGTTTCCTCGACAACTGATTTTAAAAACATTCCATACATACGTACGACTATAAATAGTAAATACTTATACAACAAAAGGCTTTACCAAATATAAAAGACTACTGAAATGTCCTCCCGTACCAATGCTGGGCATGTGACGTGTCAAGATGTCACAACTGGTTGGCTAAAGCCCACCACTGCGCAATGCTAAAGTTAACCGGAGAGCTGACTTGAATGTGTAATTAGTATACCTTCCTATCTCCAGTTCTGGATTATAAGGAATATTATCTTCGGACTGTGTTTCGTCTAATCTTTACACTACCATATTTTCCACTAAGTAATTTAATTTTTTATTAATGTTTTTATTTATGGGGTTGTGTGAATGTGTGAAGCTTTTGCTATTATGGAAGCTTTCAGTAAACCCTTAGTAGCTATTTGCGTAGGTAAGTAAATCTTCAGATTTATTTACGTAACTAGTTTAATTTCAAGTAAATCGTGGACGTATCACATATTTATGTATAATAGCTCATAATTTTATAAATAGAAGGTAATTAATTAATTATTTAGAAATGATTGAGATTATATAAAGTCTTCAATATATATTAAGATTAGATGAAAATCATAGATTAAAACTTGGTCCATTAAATGTTTATACGTACAAAACTGCAATATTATAGGGAAGGAACTACCAATCAAGATACGGGTGTTTATATACCCAGTTTGGTAGATCCGCAAATTTGACGATGTACTTTAAATAAATACTATATACAATTTTGAACTCAAACTGGTATTTCTGTACGCGAGAACAGCAAAACAGATTTGGATATAATTTGTTGTATAGATTTCATAGGTAGAGGCACACTTTTAACCCGGATTTTTAAGAATTTGCGACATAAACTAATTCCACCCGAGCGAAGCTGCTTGCGGCAGCTAGTTATGTCATTCAGATAGCTGATGAAAATTGAATTTACTAATAGCTTGGAATTTCATCGCTAAGAAGATAAGTAGTATATAGTGCTCAAATCCCCATGTATAAACAAAAAAAAATAACAATTTTTCTGAACGGAACCGGAACTGAAAAATATATAAAAAGTTGCTGATATCGGAACCATTTTGATTCAAAACAACTTCCACAAGTTATTTCATACTTTTTAGTGTTGAAAGTCGGTTGCTACTTTTCAATATTTACAGTGATGTATTACGACTTATGCATCACTGAAAACATTATGCAATATTGATTGTGTCACTTGCTCACAATATGAGTCATCATCGGCAATAGTTGCTCTAAAATTATGAAGTCATCCAAGTAAAAGCATATTGGCAAATACTTTTCAGTTACTTGAACTGTAGGTTGTAGAACTGTTTGTTAGGTATATCCTACCCAAAGAAAAAGAATTATCGAGACTGGCTTATCCATGCAGTATATATGCGTGGTCATACATAATAAATTAAACACAACCTTCCCCCTTTATTTTTAAGTCGTTAAAAAAGATACAAATCTCTAAAATGTAATCTATAACTTCTATTTATTAGACGTATTTCTAGACATGGCTATTTTATAGGCTAATCAAATAAGCTAAGCACTAAAGCCCAACTCCTTTGAATTTGAAAAGAATAGGGAACCTAGCATAAATCATTACTATTCAATAGAGAGCCTTCGAAAGAAGATGATTTGTAGCAACAAACTCGGTCGGTTTTTTGTATGAAAAAACCCAATTTCTTTCCTCTCCATTTTTCTTTCAAATGGAAACTAGATCGAGTTTCTGAGTAAATTCAATCCGTTAAAGTGACCCTTGGTATAACTCTGTGGGTTTCAAGTACACTTTTCCGATCGTCCTTCGTTTATCTACCTCATTTCGTATCTTGTCAAATGTTCGTGGGAAAAATTATTATTACGGAAAAAGCTGCATTACCATAAAACATTTTTTTTAATATTTATAATCACGCGAAGAATATATGAATATTAAATAGACTTTTTCCTTGATAATGTTACTAAACTATGGTCATTTGTTTTCGGAACATGATGTGTCTTGGTGTTTCCAAAAGAATAACACTACAAACAACTATTAAAGATATAAATAAGTTATATTAGCCATTTTGTAAAAAAAATAATAAAAATATATATATAATATTTTAAATTCTAATTATGTCTCTGTAAATAATCTTTTAATTTTATATATATATACATATAGGTACTTAATACAGTGGTTTATAATTAATAATTTACAATTATCAGCTCCCTACAACTTGCATGATGTCGTCGATCCACCCGGTAAGATATGCACCTACATCATGTATTCTAGTTTGTGGTAGCCACTCAATAACCTTTATTTGGTCAACAATATCCGATTAGAACTCATGGAAGTAAACTCAAATCTGGCCTGAGCATTTTCACTACTATTTCAGTGAAATTGGTTTTGTGGTATTATATGTAAGTAATTAACTTTTCTGTGCATTATCATTACACTTCCTATAGAGATAACAAATCTTACTTTCCGAATAGCCCATGACTCATATTATCATGTCCGACTTCTTCAAGTTATTTAATATTTTCAGTATTGGAAAACTGTTACATTTTTTAATTGTTTTTTCATTATTTATTTATAATGTATATGTATATGTTATTTATAATTTCTGATGATGCTTAAAGAAGAAGAGCTACGCGTCGAAAATTAATTTTGTTAGGCCGAGTAACGTTAATGAAGGCACGTCGGCTTAATAGGAAAATTAGGCAGAATTTTAACTAGAAATATGACTGTATTAAATAAATAGTAGTATGTATTTAATAAATAGTCATATTACCTATAAAGTACGTATAGTGAAGTTATTTGTCTAACCTACTGAGATTGTTTTGGAGGTACATCTTATACCATAAATATCTGCAAACATGATTTAGAGTTAAACTTGTTAGTCTAGAAAAATCGGGTAGATACGCCTTGATAACCCTAACTTCATAAACAATAAACGTACCTACTTTAGCTGCGGATAATCTGCGAAGCAAGTGCGAACGACTTGGATTATATCAGATTTGGTCACTGAGCACATAGAATGTGACGGATTACCTACGTTACTTGAATGTTATCATCGCAACGTCAATTCATAAAAACAATCATGTTTAGAGGCCGTCCGCAAAACTCAACAATAACGCCCATTGTGAATTTCCTATTCTGAAACATAAGTGGCTCTTTGTTTTTTAATAACAAATGCATCAAGCACTTATTTTTAAAAGGATATCCTTTCAAATTTAACACATAATTTATATCTAGCGACTTACAGCGGGCTAAACATGCCAGCTGTAAGTCGCTAGATAATTAACTGATCGATTTATACGATAACTCCGAATTTACTAGTCAGTGAAAGTTGAAATTTAGTATATACGTATGGTTAGATGAAGTCACTTATCAAGGACGTATTGCGCAAATTAACTTATTATTTCCTAGACTTTACATAAGTCTTTACGATAAAGTCGTTGTTTAAAATTATCTTACCTCTGCATTTACATATTAACTCAATGCTGAGCGCTTGTTCATGAAATGTAAACATGGACCGACAGAAAAACTCAAAGACAACTTTGACAAATTGCTTTTCTCAGGCTATTAGCATTCAATAATGAGAATTTGTTAGAATATACAGCGATTCCTTGAACTAAGTCGAAATCTTGAGACATCGGAGATAAGAAAAAATACATGGATACAATACTTATTGAAATTTACAAACATTCTATTTGTGGAGTAGACTCTATTGATTCGGTTTCTTCTCGGCTCATCGAAGCGGTGAATACGAATTTTTGAATACATTGCGAACTGAAAGTCACAAAGTTTATTCAACCGTGAAATCTTTGTTGGCTTTTCAAGAGCCGAAGCAGCGTGAAATAAGATCAATAATGCTTGTCTTGAATTTGAAGATTTAAAATGTACAATATATAAGTAAATCAATAGGTACCAATGTATGCAATACTGAAACAATTAAATAATGTAGGTAGTAATTAGTATACCGTCCAATCCTTCACATAATTTAGCCAACTGTATCTGCCCTTCTCGGCTTTATGTACCTACTCTACGTAAAAGGTAATGCAGAATATAATAAGTGAATAATTTTAGGGTCTTTGCTAACAGAAGATGGACACATGTTCTTGCGTTTCGCATTCACGTCATATGTTCTGATCAGCTCAACTAGTTGCAATACGAAGAACGCAGAACGCGTGAATGTAAGGACACCTGTAACTTACCTTTTGTCTGTGACGACCCTTATCTGCTACCCGTACCAAACTATCGCTCCTGCTGGGATATGAGCCTTGTCAGAGAGAGCAAATTAAAGGCTAGTTTGTTAGATAGTAAATTTCAGATCCTGCATCAATTTCACAATCCGCAGAATATTGGTGGAAATCCGTAAGTGGGCATAGTATTGAGATTGAATATCATCTTCCTACCTTTATCATATGTTCATAAAGGACATTAAAAATGTATTGAATATTAAGGACGTAATTGATGATAATTGTAAAAAGATTTGGCTTTAATTTTATAACCTACCGCCAAACCTCATTGGGCTGGGAATGCTTTTTGGTATTTTACCCGCTGACATTCGGGTAGTCAGGGCGGTAAGATGATGCCATTGTGCAGCAAAATTTAGTTGTTATTCACATCAACGAAAGTGGTTGTATGCCGTTCATTGGTTTTTTTATTTATTTTTTACATTTCCTTAGTCGTCTTTTACGTCATATCAATAGTTTTAAGCCGTGAAAGAGACGGCATACTTACTGAAGGAGGCGATACAGATCAATTAGGAGCTTGAAAGGAAACTTCGATGCACGCTGCGCGTCTCGGCTACGATCTTTTGTTTGTGCGCAAAAATTTGAGAAAATAATATAGTACTTTTCACATGGGTGATTTTAAAGATTATCAGCACGGATTTGTTAATGTAATTGTCCACATTTAAATGTGATTTATAGGTGTCAAAATTCATTATCTTTAAGCAGTTCCAAAAAATATTTTGAAAAAAAATAGGTTTATTAAATTTTTTTTAATGATCACAATCAACTCGAATACGCATTGCAATTCAACGGGGCATTGCCACCAGCATGCTGGGCACGCTGCTAACTGGTAGTTGGCTGGGACATCTGGACTGCCTGCCAGTCTGAAATGACTTACGGATTGTCTAAATGCTTTTATTGTTGTAGCTGTAGTATTGTATATAGTTCGTAGTATTTTGACAATAAAGGCACACCTACCGCCGGTAAAAAAAGACTTGTTGCAAAAATGAACGTACATAGTATCTATATATTTTTTCTGAATCCAAACAATGATCTCTACCTTATCTAGAGTCTATAGTAGAGAGTCTAGATCTAGAGTCAGACTTCAAATTAACCAAAATCAGGGAACACTATCTGGGTTAATAGATTCTAATCAATAAAGTAATTATCGTAGGCATAATTGCTGTCCAACAATCAGGAAGACTAAAGCGGTTGCCGACGTCATGGTCTCTCACAGTCGTGACTGTTGATTTACAAACAACCTTCTAAGAAACACGCATTTACTTACCTAATAATAACATACAAATCAATATAATAAATACAAGAATTAGCACTAAGTGGAAAAAAGAAGCTGAAGTTGATGTAATCAATCAAAACCTAAAAATTCGTTTAGATTATTATAAATATGATAATTCACATTAATTTATTCAAATGACGCTACGATGCCGTTATTTTATTCTGAATAAAAAAAGAGAGGAAGTTCTCAATTTTAATTTTATTTTTTTAATGATTGATAGGCTATCCTATAAATACTATCTTACCTGATGATAAGTTAAGATGCGGCCGAAGATGTTTTTCAGGCTAACCCAGAATTACTTGCTCACTCAGCTGCTGGAACACACCGTCAGTTGCTTGGCAGCTGTTTTTTGAGGGTGGTGGCTAGCTAGGCAGGCATTCGCAAAATGCTATCCTGTTATCAACATGCCATCCTAGGTTAACCTGAACAACATCTTGAACCACATCATCACTTACCATCAGGTGAGATAGTGGTCAAAAGCTAACCTATCAGGCATAAAAAAAACACCTACGTCAGCAACCAGGAGCGACGGCTCACCGTACCCTCCGAAGCATGGATGCTCAGTATTCGATGCCACTAAGTGCCTCCCATCCAATCCAAGTCATGACGCGTCGGGCTTTGCCTAACTTAGTTGATCGATAAAACAACGAAACTAAGCTCTGCTACGAGTATATTTACTGTGGTATATTATTAAACCAACATCAAAGTTAAATAATTTAATATAATTGGAAGGTTTCCTCCATTATAATCGGGAGTCTGGCATTGCTCCCGGCAGAGGGCAATTAGCTAAGATTCTTGCATAGTAAAATTTTAATATCTTAACATGACTCCAACAAGCCTATTGTATGCAGTGACAAATATGTGTGTTTTGTTTTGTTCAACAGCATCACAATAGCACGCAGTAAAAAGCAATTGTCGATTCAGACATAAACAAATCTTCCGTGATCAGAACCAGTACTCATCATATTTTGTCTCAAGTTCGTGTTGTCGAAAAAATCAATTAAACCTTGCGCAGTCCGATCTTGACACAATTGTGAACCTGTGCGACAAGCTACTTGTAAACCAATGATGCGGGCGATTTAACTCAATTGACTGGTTATACGCGTGAGTCGATGTATTCATATTGAGTGCTTATGCTCGCTTCTTAAATCATGAGTTACAATTCCTAAGATAAATGTATACACAAACAATTTGAAAGAACAAAAGATGGTTGTGAGGGAAATTTGATTTGTTTCAAATTTAGTCGGTAAAAATTGTAAAAATCTGTTTCTTTTTTTTCGGTTGGTTGAAAAACTGGGCCCTAGTCAAAATAATATGACATTAATTGTAACTAAGTACAGTATATTTTATAAAATTAGTGCTATTTACTAATCCATGGTGTTTAATATATGTAATGTATTTTTCACGGGCATAGCTGTACTTGATCCCCAAGACGCCTGCCAAGCGTGGGGATTATGGCAAACCCACTCATAACCGGGGAGGCTGTGTTCAGCAGTGGACAATCCGGCTGATACAGCTGTACCTGTATGAATTTACATAGCAACGAGTTTTACGTACCCGTAACTATGTAGATCAACGTTTACCGACATATATTTACATCAATGCACACGACGATAAAGTGAATAAACCAAAAAATGTATTGGAAGAAAACTTTAATTTTCATGGTTACAAACTCGTACGAACTATGAAATCTCGCCCTAGCTCGGACAGATCACCTATATTATAACCGTTTCAAATATTTGTAACATGTTTCCAATTAAAGAAGCTCTCTGCAATTCAATTAGAATTGAAACCAAACTTGAGGTTATATCAAAACTGTCTAACTAATCAGATCACTATCAAGTCCCCGAGCTCTGGGAGATACTTCTTGAAAGAGAATGTTGCCAGGAGTTACTGTTACTAGAATTAATAAATATACTGGCGCAAAGTTAAAAATATACCGAGTAAGAGTTTTAAAATCATTACCTGAAAGTCATTGTAGGTACTCGTATTAAGGCAATACTAATTCTTTCACAGTGACTGAGTGCAATATTGTTAAGTAGATACTGTGCTAGAGAAAAAGTCATCTAAGTAGATATTAGAGTAAAGTGTTGTGCTTCTAAAGAGAAAAAAGAAACATACAGTTTCCAGTACAAACTTAAAAGTTACAGTAAAGACTTAAAAAATACTGCCCATCAAATTTCTTTTACATCTATGATAGACTTTTATAAAGCTTCCAAACTTTTTGTTCATTGATTCTATAATATAATTGGCTCCCTACGCAATTAACTGAATATTTAATGAGTAGCGTGTAGCCTTCAATTGAGTTCGGTAGAGCACTTTTATAAAATTAGAATCTTGTACACCTTGATTTGGACGGAAAGTAAAATTTGATTAACTTATAATTATGCCATGGTGAATGTACATAATTAGGCAAGAGTTAATAATCTCAAGGTAGAGTTTTTCCTAAGCCCCGGCAACGTATACAGAAACGATAGGTAACCGTAGATAAAACATAGCTACCATCTAGAAAGATCTTAATTTCCAAATTTAAACATCCAATAACATTAATTCTGTAATAATCAACTTACTAGGATTGCGCCAAGGTTGAGCCTCTCGAGTCATATCTCCGTTTCTCATCCCCCTCTCCCTTAGCAATGGAAATTAAATTCAAAACATTTAGGTATGAAATTCCGAGCTTATCATTCCCAGCTTGTTCTAAGTACTTGAAATCCGTGCATATTTTGTGTTTGTTCAAGTATATTGTATCTGTCCAATCCATGGCAAAACTCCACTATGGATACGATTCTCTCCGAGCGAAAATGTGATATGTTTTTTTTGTATTGGATTGTGACGGAACAAGGACGAGGCTCACTTACTGTTACTCGGTAACCTCTGCCTATAACATGCATTGGGTTATAAATGACGAACTGCGACCCTGAGACATAAAGTTGTTAATTCTCACGTGCCTGTAATGTCACCTGCAACAATACCCTTAAAACCGGAACACAGTGTTATAAAACAATGTCGGAAGCTATCCAGAAACGACGTTATGACTTCCGCTCAGAATAATAAGTGTGGAGCCTAGTTAAGTCATATACATATTCAAAGGATTTCCTTACAGTTTTTCGCTTTGATTAAATAACCTTAATACTTGAAAGTCAAAGCTTTTGGGTACAAGCAACAACAATGCTGAGTAAAGGTCAGTTAGAAAAGAGTTTTTCATCCCACCATCTCGGAAAGAGTATTTTTAATCTTCAATATCTGAGTGGAAAAGCCGTTTTTATTCTCTAGAGGATAAAGTAAATTGAATTTAGAACATCGTGTGCACTAAGTTTGTGAATTAAAAAAAACATTAAACCTATTTACTGCTACCTCTATGGTGCCGAATATATCAAACAACTTTTTTTTAATTTGTTAAAAACTCAGACTCGGAACCTTCTTGGTGTTTTTAGTGTTTAGTCATTTCCTCGCTGAGGTGGAATGAAAAGTTACGTGTTGCACTCGAGTGCAAAGATTTTTCACCTCGAGATCTTTTGATTCCCTCGCTAACGCTCAGGATTCTAATTTGGAATCACTCGCTGCGCTCGTGATTCAATTTTAGAATCCTTCGCTTGCTCGGTCATCAAAATTGAACACGCGGTTAAAAAGCAACTTTGCGCTCATGTATAACAAATAACTATTTTAAACGCGCAGTGTTTGTTAAACTGTGAAAGTGTTGAACAATATAAAATTAGCAATGTATCGATTTTGTACTTTTCTCAAGTTAAATCTTAAGTTCTCAAATTAGATCTAAATTATAATATTACTCATTATATTCTCTTTCACTGACATTATACCACGTAGGTATGTGGGGTAGGGGTAATTACAATTTATTTTTCTCTAAGAATAAAAAGGACGACACGAATATACGATACGATACGATAACTCTTTATTGCATACCATTAAAAATACAGGGTGCACTTAAATTAAATACATAGTGGCAATATATATAATATATGTAGTAACATGCTACCACTAAGGACATCCCCAAGTTAAGAAAGTGGCTGGCCATAAAACCTTTTCTATAAATCTCTACAATATTAAAATTCTGTTAGATAGAATAATAATTGGCTACAAGCAGAAATCGATCCCGCGACCACAGGTTTTTAATTCCTTTTTCTAATCACATAATTATAATATTGTAGCCAATTGTTTCGGTTTTTTGGGCAGCTTTTTGACGCCAATACTTGGGGATGCTCTTGTTGGTAGTATACTCACTACCTATTGGATAATGCGGGCATTAAGATGGTAAAGAGTCCTTATTTCTGCATAATTTGCAGTGAAACCCTACTGACATCCGCCTGAGTTATGAAATTGACGCATTCAAGTCTCATTAAGATAACATTAAAAGTCTACAGATTCAGAATATTTACTTATGCATGTTAAAAGGGTACATAATCTTTAAATAAAAGATAGGATTATGTTCCCTTTAAACGTTTAAATATTAAATGAGTTGAGGATGCTAGAGTAATGTAGAGCGAAGATTGATTAGTCACCGACATAAATCTTATAAGTCGCTGAAGTAAATGTAATGTGATTCCCATACCAAATTCTTACAAGGTGATACATGTTGTATATTTCTTAGGCTGTTTACTTTCGGCGCGGATTACCTATTTCGCCAAACAACGCAGGTAGAAGAGATATTATATACGAAATTATTACGAGACGAGGCGACGGGAAATCATTTCCAGGGATGACACGTTTGACGTGACAAAACAAAGGACCCATGAAAATATACGAATTACATATCTTTTATGTGTTACATTAACGCCAGTAACGTTATTATAGAATGGTGGTAGATAGGCAAATTTCAATAACAATATTTGCTGTACTCATTTTTATATTAAAGTATTTTATAAATATATATTTTTTTACTATACTTGAGACAAGTTTTTTCACCTTTATTATGTAAAAATCTCGATTAAGAAACGTTCCTACATAAAATAGAGGGCGGGAAATTTCCCGGTCCTGAAAATAAAGAGGTTATTGATTTTTTATCATCATTCATACAACAGAACAGAATAACGGCATACTACTCTATTGAATTGAAAAAAGGTAGGAATGTACTGACATTGGCTTTTGACCCCCGACGCACAGAGGGGTGTCAAAAGAGTACATATAAGTGTGTCTGTCTCCCGAAGGTCCAAACAGATGTACCAATTTTGATAATTTTTTTTTGTTTGCAAGGCGGCTTTATCTGGGATATTCTTAACTATGAAAATATGTTTCGTTATTTCCAAACATAAATAGCAAACATTGTTTATGAAATAAATTAATATGATTAAGTAGTCTCAGATCATGGAATCATGAACAAAAGAAATCTTAAACACACTTTGTAAATCAATAAACGGTATATCTCTATCTCTACCCAATTCTGCGCCTATACAGAAACTTAGGCAACGCGTCTCAGCATCGGCAGTAACAAAGCGAACTAAACAAACTCAAAGTAGATAACTGCAGCTCGAGTAAGCTTAGCAGAAGTTCGTTACATGACAGCTTGCTCTATCTTATAATTATCCGTTGCATGACTCTGTTGAAACTCGGAACCGTTCCTGATAACTTATTGATATAATACTTAGTTCAAAAGCCGACAATCGTTATTGAATAAAGTGCTCCAGGTCTGGCTGCAATCGTTGTTTCATAACTGTTTCCAAACTGTCGCAGTCACGATCCTCTCATCTTTGAAAGTAGAAATTTAATCTTCTGAAAAGGACGTAGGACGAACTCAGTTTTATTGTGTTTGCTAGTCTATACTTTATGGATAAAATAAAACAAGTGTACAAGTAACACGTTTATTTTATTTCATAAACTTTATTCGTTGCTATTCATCGATAACATCAATCTTCTATACTAAATACTTAAAGAAGTTTTGTTAGTTTTTTTGTATTTCTTGTAACAGGCAAGTCCAAGATAAATTTAATACATAGTTATACGACATAAATATTTTAAATTCTTATTATGTCCTTGTAAATAATTGATTAAACTTTTAAATCGTAATATTTTTATACTTAATACAGTAAACCACAATTTACAGTTATCCATTTGCACTTGTCTTAACAACAAAGTTCTACAAGCTGCATAGACATATATTCTTTTAAAGCGTAGAAGGGATTGTTTTTAGTTTTAGTTTGAACAAACTATATTTTAAGGAGGTCAAGCTTTTCGGTAATTTATTATCATCTCATTACATATCATGCTCATCGGAATTTTGGTACGACCTGAATTTTATTATATTTATTATTCGCTATTCATTATTACGCAATTAGGGGGTAAAACTTTTTTCTGCTATTCTGAATATTCCTATCCTCATGAATTTCTTAGAAACAATTATAATATATATATATATATATATATATATATATATATATATATATACCACACACTTGTTTCATATATAATGTTGAAGTAATTTTTGTTAGGAGGGCACATAAAGCCGGCGGTCTGTCTCGGTTGTAGCCGTTGTATTTCGGTGGTAGGCATTTATCGAAAGCTTGTTTAGCTACCACACTCAATAAGAAAATCTGTCACCGAACACTTAACGACAAATCCGCAGCTGACTTCAGTCATTCATTATAGGCTAGCGTGAACAACATCTTCGATCAGATCATTAGTTACCAAGTCAGATAGTGGTCAAAGGACAGCCCGCCTAAAAAAAATGTTTCGAACAGAGCAGAGATTGTTACACTGCTAACAGAGGCTCAAAGCCTCGGTAACTGTTTGCGGGAATCAGATGAAACCATAATTTTTCCATCTGTTCACCGCATTGCGCACACATAATGTAACAACTTTTTATATCCGTACGCTTTCTTCCGGCCGTGACACCCCAGTTGCGATCTATGTCCACTCCATGTTTATTCAATTTCTCGTGTAAATATGGGGTATCAACCGGCTGATGGCAGTCTATCAACGCTGACTATAATTGCCAGTTTTTATTGTTTAACATCCTCATTATCGCATTGTAGATTATAATAGTTACAACGATAGTTTTGTTAGGCTTTCTAAAATTGTCTTTTAGTTTTTTGTGCTTCCTTGTTAATTCATGGTTCAATATTAGGTCAATTGTCAAGACACTATCAATTTCTTAAATACTAATTGTAATCTTATGCCCCCAGATCTTCAAAAAATTCTAAATTTCATAATATTTTTTTTATGAAGAGTGATAAAACTTTAATCGAGCAAATTTAAAACCAATAATCTTTTCTTTTAGGCAAGCTATACTCGTTCTTTTTATTTTTGTTCTAGATACATTTATTCATTTGAATATTAACTTTCTGATTATTGAAAAACCGAGCCAATTCAACCGGTTTTTTAAAAAAAGGAAGTTCTCAATTCGACTCTGTTTTTTCTTTATGTTTTTTACGTCATTATTCCGCTAATTATGAACTGATTATTTATGATTTTTGTTGGTTAGAGTGTACCTGCAAGTTAGTCCCATTTAAATTTCATCAAAATCGGTTGAATATTTTAAATTATAGGCAATTAACTTAAAAGTGTATGATTTAATGGTAATTGCAAATATTGTTGGTGATAGTAATATTTTAGGCGAATGCATAATCTTGTAAGCATTATGTACTACTAACTAGAGATATAAATATATGTTTCACAAAAAAAGTAACCGTCTTTAAACAATAAAGCGTATCAAATAACTTACGAAGTCAGATCATGATAATGTGCGTTGAGTGTTTTGAATTAGCATGGTACCTTCAACAAGTTATTTCTTACTTTTTCAGTGTTGGAAGTGGTTTTTTTATTGATCTAAAATAGAAGCTCATGTGTTGGTTGCTCTGTTTTAGAAAATATATTGTACTAATTATTGGTAGAATGATAATGGTTGCTATAATTGAGCCTTTAAAACCTGTTTGAAGCTCTTCAGAAAGGTTTGATGATAAATAGTTTTTTTTTTCAATCCTGCTGGAGCCATTAAATTCATGTTGGTATAATTTATTGATACATTTTGTTGATCCAACACAAACTCTTGCGCATGAGGCATAAATTTCCAGCTTGTTTAGTTAAAGCAAACTTTTATCTGTTTACTGTCCCGAAATAATGTCTGACACTGAATCACAAAACTTCTATCTTTACGTTTTCTAAATTTAAAATAGTAGCTAATGATCGCGACGTGGGTCGCGCGCGCAGTCATCTGAGAGTCTTAGTATATCAGTAAGTCAAATGTATAGAAAAAAACATAGTATAATGTACATATATTTACTTAGTAAAAACAATATATAACACAAAATTACTGTCGTAAATTTTCTTTTTAAACGGTAGATATTTTAATGTAATTAATTCTAGGTTAACCTGAACAACATCTTCGACCACATCATCACTTACCATCAGGTAAGATAGTGGTCAATGGCTAACCTATCCAGCATAAAAAATAAAAAAATATGTTTGCAATAAGGCATGCTACGCAGAGCATGCGTTTTTTCCTCTCGTAAATTTGTAATTTTGTAATGTAATCCGCAGAGCATGCCTTATTACAAACATAAAAATATTAAAATTATAGGCTTGCGTCATCATTAACAAGTTTAAAGCTAATTGAAAAATTAGTCTGGTTTGTAGTACAACTTAAGTTGAACTATAGAAGTCTAAAGGGGTGAATGGACGCGGGTTCAAATCCCTCACATGGCTTAAATTTTTCCTCTCGTAAATTTGTAATTTTGTAATTAGGTATGTACTTATAGTTCACCTATATAAAAATCAATTTAAATCTATAGATTTCAACAATACAACCCTTGCAATCACATCTGATAAGAGTGATATGATAAGGGAAACAGAAGCTTATTTTACTTTTTAACTAGGTACCAATAAATTATTGCTTGGTTGATATTATGACGATACAATGACGACTCACGAACAACCCTATAATGGAGAAAGCTCAATGAGTGAATCAATTACTGAACAAATTCGTATAAACCAACTTTATTTACCTAGAAACTACTCTATCAGATGAGTTACATAACTATCAAGAATCAATTAACTTGTCTAGCCACAGCAAAAACCCGTAACAATTACCGCTAAATCAGACATAACAACTCAATCTCTTCTGACAGCAACCTTGACCTATTCTGTTGAGATATGGATGAAAGCGGATTTTGTCTATAAATACTTGCCCGAAACATAATATATACCCTCATGGTGATGTTGAATTATCATTCACTGGAGCTTTTCGGCTTATAAATAAACCATCGCGTTGGTGGAATAAAAAACTGGGAAAACACGACTTCTGCATACAAATTAGTAATACGAGTACCAAATGCAGCAAAAAGCTTCGTACATTGACTTGTTTGACTTTCTTAAAAGGGCGCAAATACTGATTACCTGTGACCTGTGAGGGACGAAATGTGAATGTTGGTAAGCTAGTTTAAAATTTTTATCGTTCTTAACAGGCTCATTTAGGAGACGAGAATATTACATAGAAAAGCCCTTACGCTCCACGCAAGCCCTTTTAATGACGTGATGGCTCTATAAACGAACAGTACCTAGAGTAAGTTACTGTTTTCAAAGATGGATAGCCACGTAAAAAGTAGGAATTATCGGTGTTAGTTATTGTTGATGTCTAATTTTTTTACGCTTACAACATATTCACGAGTCTTGAATATGTTGTCAGGTCATCAAGACGTGCCGTATAATGCCGTCCAAGATGGGGAGATGACTGTTTCCGACTTCGGTAGGTAATCAGTTCCAATAAGATTGAATGCCGATCTATTCAGTAAGTAAGAATCGCACTTGACCGAGAGGGGCTGAACCAATCTTAGTGTATTATCCGCTAGAGCGAACCTTGGAGAGATTTAGATCTTTTCTATTATGAACTCGCCAGAATCGTTATCGGATTGGCACAGTCGTATGTTTTATAATTCAATAAATTATAGTCTGTATTTACTTCCAAATAATACTCTATTTATATTATTTGTTACCGACGATGACTGAACTGATGATTGTAAACTCGAGCGTCAAAATAACAACAATAAAATCACTGTACGAAAGACATTAAAATTTCATAAACCTTGAGCTGTATAATTAAACATGCAACTGCATGTTTACGCACCACTTTAATCTGTAAGTACCTACAAATGCAATTAAATGGACACAGTCCATTTAGTATCGTACTTATTAATCATAACAAATGTTTCAAAAATACTTTATATTGTAGGAAAAATAAGTCTGTCCAAGCTGACGTGACATCAGACACAATGTTTAAATATATCTAAAACATTTATAGTAAAAATTACTTTCCTAAAGTATTTTTTTACCATAAAATATTATTTATTGTGGATTTAACACAAAGTAACGTCTGAATGTATAAATTACCAATTACAATATAAATGGAAGAGCGACACTCCAGAACCTATTCATAGCTGTACATGAATTTCAAAGTGTAATCAAAACTATTGAATAGACTGAAATAATGACCAAAACCGATGTCACCCAAGATGTGACATCGGTTTTGGTCATTTGGTAGAAACCAGACGGCTTCGGTCAGATAGTTAATAGTTAGGGATTACGGTCACTTTGTGTTAGGCTAATTAGTTGTAGACTTAATACCCATACTGACAGTATTATAGTTCAGAACTAGCGGAGAATCTGGCGACTGGACAATAATGTATGAACGTTAAGCGGATAGCTGGCACGAGTGATCCCAGTAACTAATATAATGAACAAACAGCGTAGAGAACATGTGCCAGAGGTCATTAGATTATGAGTGCTATTAGTGAAGTTAATTTATTTTTAATGTGTGCGACTCTAAGGGCCTGTTTCAGAATGTTCGAGTAAGTTCCGGATACTATCCAGAACATATTTATCAAACAAAACACTATCTTTGCGTTTCACAGTCATCGATTTAGCCTATCCATCGGTTAAAGCTTGAAACGCGCTGCGTGTTAACTGTCATTTTTATCATTCGGTTATTTTATGTGTTGGTTAGCAACCCGAAACTTTATTAGGACATTCTGAAACGGACCCTAAACCGATTTGGATGGTTATTTCTTTGTTCGATGGGTTAAAAATACAATCTACTTAAGAATAGATACATACTATCGAACAAAATAAAAATAATTCAAAAACAATTTCATCAAAACACGCTGGAGTTACACCTACACATTTACTCCAATATAGCGTTCTTAAAAAACTGAACTAACGATGTAGTTTATGAAATGTAGTTTATGTCATAAACTACATCGTTAGTTCAGTTTTTATAACAGGAAGTATTGAATATCTTTAAGTAAATCTCTGCTACTGCAATTCTGTATAAATCCGTACATCCTTTATCCAAGTAACCATTATTCCAGCTTCGGAACTTCGCATTTAAGAAAATTAAGCGCATCCTATATTTCGTTAGTGTTTCAAATTGCGGGTAGTTTAAAATGTTTTATCTCTCGTTTCCATACAAATAGTATCTAGCGATCACTGTCGGTGTAGATGTAGATTAAACTCTAATCATTCTAAAATCACCGGGGCTTAGAGTAGGGTATAAATTAAGAGCGGTTAGTCCTTATTGGATCCCCAAGCCGCCTGCCAAGCGTGGGGATTATGGCAAATACCCCTAAAATAGGGGAGGCTATGTTCAGCAGTGGACGATCCGGTTGTTACAGTACAGTCCTTATTTGTTAAAGAATTATAATTGATTCGGTATTCTAAGCTGTGGATACACTGAACATCTATTTCTGCCTACTATTATCCCTTCTCTGCGGTTGAATCGTTACAATATGTCCAAAAGATTATATACAGGTCATAAAGTAAGAACTTGTTCGAAGTGATTACAGTGCTATGTCAAGTCAGGTGCGAGTCGTATAGACTAGAACAAAACTGATGATCGCATGCCCAATCTGAAACGGGAATGAGTCAGGAAAAGGAAATTGAACGTTCTCCGGTCGGGGCTCCTACTCTAATTTCGCTTCAATTCACTGAAAGACACTGCGTTCTGAAGCTATTATTTTCCATTCTGTGAGAGCATGAAATCAGTCACGAAACTGAAATAACTAATTGAAGCTCTCTATCAGACTAAAATCGATCGGGATTTTAAGTTGCTGAGACAAATTAATTGAACGAGTACTTTAGAAGAAAACTTATTAAAAATTTTAGATATTTAAAACATTTGAAAGCCTCATTTTTTTATCGTGATCTCCATGTTACATAAGATGGCAAATCATGTTTCCCTTGCTTGACATGGAAATTCCGTTTTTTGTTAAAAAAAATACACATTTCAATTGTCAACTCAACACACAATTTCTATTATTTATAAAGAATTTGCATTTTCTGAGACATATATATCCTACTTTGAGGGTTCCGTACCTCAAAAGGAAAAAGGGTCCATCTGTGTGCCTGTCTATCAAGACCATTTCTCTCAGGTGTCTTTCAGGTGTGCAAAAATCAAACTTGTAGGTCAACGCGTTGAAAAGATATGACCGTCAGTCGCATATTTTCACACCTTGCGATTTCACAAGAGAATGAAAATCCTATGGGGCACTGTACCTGACCTAGAATCATGAAACAAGAAGCAATTTCTTACAGCACATTTAAAGAAAAAATCTGATAGCCAAAATATGTAGTATATTAATAAAAAAAGCGAGTCCTGTTTTTCTATAACGTTTTATCTCTTTGCTCTATCGTAATAACGGTAACACATACAAGGGTCAAGCATGGTATGATAATAATCCAAAATCTAACGTATAACAACAAATAATAGTAAGCGGCTAACGCGGGTCAAAGTCCTGCTAACGATCTCGAACTGCGAATATACATAAAAATCACGCTTCTGGCCCGTAGCAGCACGCAGAGACCACAGATTTCCACTTGCTACGATCCTTACATACATCTTTCGCTTCATCTACACTCATCAATCCTTTCATACATAAGCGACGAGTTAGGGTACTTCTGACGTGGCCTTTTTTCAGAACGTTTTCAATCTGATTTCGGAACTTGCGCCTAGGTCTTCCCTTCGAAGATTTCTGTTCAATTGTCTCTCGAACTGTATGGGAAAATTAACGAATTTTCTGTACATTCTGCACGGAACCCTCGGTGTGCGAGTCTAACTCGAACTGGGCAGGTTTTTTTAATGTATGGAAACCTACACTAACGGGAGAAGATAGCAGTAAAGAGTTGCTGTAAGCACAAATAACAATGAATATAAGATGAATTAATCGGCCTCTGCGATAGCAATAACAACGTGAAAGGTACTCGTAAACAGTCTGCTTGGGCAGATTACTGTTTCATGAAGATAAAGTGCTAACATTCAGTTGTTAATATATTTGTTGCAATATAAACAAACGCGATGACTTCATAATTGAGCGTATATTTTTCAAGCTAGTTATTTTTATTTACTTTATTGGATTTCTCGAACGTAGATATAAGTAATGCTCATGTGTTAATAGATTTGATTACAGTACTTAAAGTCTATAACAGGTCATAATAAAATCTATTACTCATAAGGAATATTTGTTTAGTAATTTCTCTAATAAATAAGCTTCTGTAGGTTAGATATTTCGTTAATTATTGGGTTTCGTGTATCAAACGATGGCTTTATAATTGAACGTAAATTTTTCATGCCAGTTATTTTTACACGACTGCCCAAAAAAGGAGAGTTATGTTTTCAGGGTTCATGTATGTTTGTGAGGTTCTTTATTCCACCATAGTTTCTAAAAACGTCAGAGATATAGTTAGATTCCTCTTGATAGCCCAAGTGACACTAGGTACATAAAAAATAATACAAAATCAAACCGGCGGGCGGATCTTAGACCACATATTGTGAGGTAGAAAAAGTTTTTTTTCTTCCAAACCCATCGAGTGGGGTATCAAAATGAAGAGCTATAAGTATCGATTCCATAAATATACAGGGTTATTGGTAATATGCTAACAACCTCTTAGGGTTGACATCTGCTAATCCTAACAAACATTTTGTAATTATTATTTTTTGTTTGAAAAAACAAATTTTTATTTATGTGTTTTTGACGAAACAAGTACGAGGTCCATCTAATGTTAAAAGTCTCTTGTTGTACATTATTATAATATGTATTATTTCATATTTTTTATTACTTTGCTCGACGTAAATATTCAAAACTCTATTCAAAGGGAGCACGGCGCGGTCCAGTTGCAGTGTTGCCGCGGTGAACGCTCTTGGCTGAGAGTAGGCATTAAAACACAAATATTTTTTTGTGTTTTAATATGTATTTTTTTTTTCAAAACAATTTTTTTTTTATCTCCAAATGTTTGTTAGGACTAGCAGATGTCAACCCTAAGAGGTTGTAGCATATTACCAATAACTTGCTGTTTTAATATGAATGGAACGATAAATCGCTTAACGAAAATAAATAATTTCCAAACGGGTTTATTACTTTTTTAATTAATTTATACTTGTTATTTAACAAGCTTCGCATTTCCCGAACGTAGACATATGTAATGCCTGAGAGATTAGATTACAGTACTTACAGCTCACAATAAAGTATTATACATAACGAATTCAAATCTTATCGGAACAGATACATTTGATCTTAACGATTTCCCAAATAAGTAACCTTGAGTAGGTTACATGTTCCATTAATTATCGGGCTTGTGTAGAAATAGGATAATATAAACATTAGCAGTGTGGTACTTGTCTAGAAAATACCAATTGTTTAGTAGATAATAATATAGAAATATAACAATCATTTTCACATCATAAATCCTTCACAGTCCCGCCCGCCCACACTCAACGTTCAACGAACCACACAATGAAGCGGACACACGCTATTCTGAAATTTCAAAGTACACAGAAATCTCTAGTGACCTGTCAGAAGACACGGCACGACTCGCCGACTGTCGCGACTCTACGCATACTTATATTTATAGCTACATCTACAAATATATTTCCCGTTGAGTTTTCTTCCACGCGACCGGGCGCGGTTTGTTTTCCACCAAACTTTTTCTGTGCCCTTGTAGATTCTGTAGTCATTTTTCAAGCGTATCTTAACTGTCCAGCTATAAAAAAGTTCAACAAAAGTTCAGCTCCAACATTTTATCTTATTACACATTCGTTTAATTTTTCCCATAAGTAACAATAATGCGGAATTCATCAACGCCTATATACAGTTTATTTAAAAAGACATATCACTTATAAGATCAAAATGCTGGCACCCATTTGGCTCAAGGAATAAGCATTGTAATCCGACGGGGCAATGCTGTCAGCATGCTGGGCACTCTGCCAACTGACAGTGGGTTTGGGGCATTTGGACTACTTGTGAGACTACAATGGCTTGTAGGTTGTCTAAATGCCTTCGTTACAGTAGCTGCAGTTGTTCAGTTTTTTTTTGCAAAAAAACAGAAGCTGAAATTCTCTCGCCAAACCCATTACCATTATACAAAAATACTTTTCATGACCAGTAAACATATCGAACAAACAAATAAGCATTTTGAATGATCAGTTCGCGTAATTCCAGCATACTTCTTACACGTTTTCCTAAAATAAATTGAGCGTGGGCGTATAATCAGATAACAGGTAAAATTTGGGCTCTACATTTTCCGTTAAAATATCACCGGGTCTGCGAAATTACGTATACAGCTCGCTTTGTACAGGCATTAAGTTTACATTGAACAAACTCTAGTCTTGGTTTCTTTTGGTATTTATCAAAGAACAAATTCTCCCTTTTAGAACATACCAAATAAGAAAGTAGAGGAGCTATCGCCCTTTTCAGTGTACTAAAACTGAACTGAATGGGAATTTTACAGCAGTTCTCGCAGCTCGAATTGACGAAGTCCAAGTACATGGATGTGAGAGTTATATGTGACCTAAACGTTCGTGCTTATTGATAAACTTGACGCCAATATTGCCTCAATATATCAATGACGTAATCCTACACTCCAAGGGGTCAGAATGGACTATAATTTATTAATAATGGGTTTCTGAAACTACTGGTATGTTATAACAATATTGGTAAACCTAAACACGTGCAGGTCTCGCAGAAATTGTTTAATGTAGTGTAAGTACTGTATCAGCCGCATTGTCCTCTGCTGAACACAGCCTTCCCCATTAAGGGGGGGTTGCTACAATCCCAACGCTTGGGAGACGACTTGGAGAACGCAGTTTAAGATGAGTATATTATTCTCCTGAACTGAAGTTCCTCAGAAGGCGCTACTACCCTTTTCCGGTATTTTGCCTTTAGTAGCCTCTTATGACACCCATAAGTAGCAATGGGGGTGTGACATTCTAGCCCGGCACCCCACGGGTCAATGTAGTACAGAATGATAATCATTTCTATAACATATTAACCCTTATTATAATCATTTATGTCATATCTCACCCCAAGAGAGAGAGAGAGAGTTGACAACCGAATGAAATCACTTTATTAGTTCAGATTAAAACTATTTATTTGGTTTAAAAACTATATAGCATGTTGAACACAATGTTTATAACAAGTTGTAAGTCAGAGTGTGTAAAATTCTGTACAGAACAATGTCTCTGTGTATCTGTCTCATTAGCTGACACTTTTGATTAATTTTGAGGCTCGACATTAGTTGCCAACAGTATTTTTTTGAAAGCAACTTTCAGTATTTATAAATTACAAATTTTAATTACTCTGTCACTCGCTTATCATACGCTTTACTTTTATATGTATACTAGCTTTCCGGGCGCGGCTCCGCTCGCGCGTTTGTCGGTTATCGCGCAAAAACATTAACCTCTTTTTGCGCAGTTGGATAAAAACTATTCTATGTTTTTTCCCGGGTCACAAACTATTTCCATACCAAATTTCATTAAAATCGGTCCAGTAGTTTTGGCGTGAAAGCGTAACAGACAGACAGACAGACAGACAGAAAGACAGAGTTACTTTCGCATTTATAATATTAGTACTGAATAGTACTGATGTATTTCTGTGTTAGTATAAATCGATATTTTTTTTTTACAGACGCTGTATTTTATTCATACTTTATTTGTAGAAATTTACCCCCTACTCTTCCTGGGTTGTCGTAAGGGGCGAGTAAGGGTAAAATACTCTAAGGTGGGCAGCAGTGCCTTGTGAGGACCTTTTTATATCGCACTCGCTCGAGAACTTCTTAGCAAATTGGGATAAATGGTATCCTAATGTATTATTTCCGGACTTCACGGCACCCCATTTCATTAAAGACCTTTAGTCTCCTCTAAAAGCGTCCCTTCGGGCTCACTCTTGGCCTGCGGTCTCAGGACTCACGTTGTTATATAGATTGTACTTATTCGCACTAATTTAAGAAAGCAACGGTTTTACAAAACATACTAGATACAAGTATTACCTAATAAATAAATTATCGACCTCTTAAGTAAACTGGAAAAGAAAAGTATCCTATTTCCCTATTCTAACTTTTCATAAAAGTCCGTTTAGTCTAGAACCTATCTTTTTAATTAAACTAAGAGGTCAAATAATATTTTTAATAAAACGTAGAAATTTTGAAAAACTACTGTAATTTCTCATGCTCGTAAAATTGTTGTTTATGCTCGGTGTAAGCTGACTAAAAGCTTTTTAAGCTCTAGTGCGTAAAAGTGATTATTTTAATTAGTTCAGATAGTTTCCGTTTTTAATATATTTCATAGAAGAAGTTTGTCTGGGTCTTTAATAATATCCATTGATTAGGGGTATTATTAAATACCTCATTTTTATCTCGATACAAAGACACTTAAAATAGAACATTGTACAAATATCAGTTTCAATTTTTTATTAAAGATATATTACATACAATATCGTTGTACAACTCGTGTATAAAACCCATTTTAGTTTTGACATCTATAAAAAAAAATATTTTTTAAAATATTGTTGTGGCGGAACAAACTCGAGACCCATCTGATGTTAAGCGGACTAACATCTGCCCATAACAGATGCATTTCGTCACAAGTCAAGAATTGGTAAAATGCTAACAACCTCTTAGTGTTCACTTCTGCTAGTTCTAACAAACATTTTGAGATGTTTTTATCAATATTTTTTGTGATTTTTTTATGTGTTTTTGACGGAATAAGCACGAGGACCACCTGAAATGTCATGTGCCTGTAATGTATTTTTCATCTTTTTATTACTGTGCTCGATGTAGATATTCAAAACTCTATTCAAAGGGAGCGCGGCGGTTTTGGTACGGTGTAGGCATTGTCTTTTACTACGAGCCTCAAAACTTAAAACAATAAGTTTTTCTAGTACTGTCTGAAACTTTTAAGTTTTGAGAGAACCCAAACTTATATTTATATAGTGATGATCTATAACAGGACTATAAAAATATATCTCAAACCATTAATCTAATATAAATAATTTGAAAATTCTTATGTATATTTATACACGCTGCGACACAACTTCATTATATTATGTACATAGTTGTAATATTTTATCTAGGAAATGAAAAAATAAATCTATGTGCGATTTTATCGTATCAATTCCTATGGTAAAATATAAGACCGTGATTTGATAAGTAGGTCACCGGAACTTCTCAATCATAAGTAATATATTAGCAGTGTTTGTACTCTTTGAAGTGGATAATTTAAGACGGTCTATATTATTTTTGTGACCTATTGATATATCGCATGGGTACTAGTAGGTAATCTGTGGTACTGGGCGATACTAATCTAAATTTTTAGAGGAAAGATTTGATTGTTTGTTTTGTTTTGAAACTATTAGACCGATTTGAAAATTCTTTTACCAGTAGAATCCTACATTACCCCTGATGATCATAGGCTATAGAATATTTTCAAAAAGTTAGGGATCCGAATGAAAACTTCGATTATTTAACCCAACGTGTGAAAAAAAATACCATAAAATTAAACCCGTGCGAAGCCGGGGCTTGCCGCTAGTAAATAGTTAAACATGGTTTAAGTCACAAAACTAAAACCATGTAACAATACGAGATTATGGTTGGCTGGGTCCTTAAAAATATAAATTACGCTAGCGCCTAGCATCACGGTAAGCCAATCGTATCTACCACCTTTAATATATACATTATTTACTAGTATTCTGTCATCTGTGCAGCGAACAAAGCCACTGGAATACGGGAACGGGTGCTGCTAGAGGATACTGGTCTGCTCTGGATGCTAGTGCTAATGACATTAACGGGAAAAAAATGTTTTAACACTGTTCCCCCTTGGAATGTTGCATGTTTGCTATTTAATATATCTTGATTTTTAATAAAAAATTTCATAGTTGACAAAAGTCACGGACGCAGGAGTCTGTGGAGTGTAGATTTAGAATAAAAAAATGAAAAACAGACTGGCATCCCGAATCATACAGTATTCCTTATTCTAAGTTCAGCAAGAACATCTAGTTATTTAGGATTATAAAAGTCCTAACATTTGCAAAAGCCCTTCCACCATGCGGTAAAGCTCAAGCCGACCGTGGGGATTGAACCATGGACCTGCGGCGTGGCAGTGTATAGCTACTACCGGTCAGCCATCTTTGCTTCAAAATGTATAAAACAGTGTTTTGGGAGCAAGACAGTGTTGATCAACATCTGATATATCGAATGGCGTACGAATAGCTCGCCTTCGAGCCCAGCCATATTAATTATTTAGTTTAACATCGGTCAGGTCATATATTTTCTTATTTGCATATGATAATATAGACATAAATTCACAACATCAAAAAATCTTTTGATATCGCGTTGTTTTTTTTTTCTATCTTAGAAGCGACTTAGAGCTCTCTTATATAATTGATAACAATTTGATGTTATAGGACAGTTTATAGGAATCAAGTAAAGTATTTTAAAAGATAAATACATTAAATGCATTAAATTTCTTCAAATCGCCTTCCATACTTCCATATGATAATTCCTGAACAACTTCACAAGATTGCATTGCATAGGAACATTTTTCCATTTCAACGTGATATATTCCACGAATATTTTATATCATAAATGTATAAAAGCACCATCTATCCTAAAGATAAGATATGTACTCACGCCTTTTTACCCCCGAAGGCAGAGGTGGCTAACTAAATGTGATATACATAGGTACTTTTTATCTCCTGTAATAGAAGACGAACCTATTTATATGAAATGATTATATGAGTAAAAAAAGGTCCCGTGGGTGTCAGACGACGCGACTTAGGGAAAATACCGGAAGGTGGGCAGCAGCGCCTTCTGAGGAATTACTATCTTACACTGCAATCCCCAAGACGCCTGCCAAGCGTAGTGTTTAACAAATTCCCTCGTAATGAGAGAGGCTATTTACAGCAGTTGCGGTGCGGCTGATATTTGTAATAATAAACATTTAACTTAAAAATTTGTCACAAAACCCATTGTAAGTCCGAATTCAGTACTACGAGATTCCAAAGTGACACTTTATTCCTTTTGACCAAGGCAAACGTCTAAACAAACATCGCGCCTTCTAACCAATAAAAACAGTGTCATATTGGCACCATTTCAAATAGGTACTCATACGTAGTCTTATCGTCAGTAAATACCCTCAAAAAATTTCATTTAGCTTCAGAAATATACTGTGAAATAATAAATTGGCAACTAAACATCTGTGCTGTAACGTTAAAAACAAGTAACAAAGGTCTAAGAGACTGCTGTAAGACAGCGTAACGCAGTCAACAATGTAATAACATTATACTTAAACATTCATTAGTCCTAAAGAACATAACGTTGCTTCCGAATTCAAGTGTCTGAATAATTTCACGGCCATCTTCATTATTAGGTCTTCAAAGAGTAATCCAGCGACTCGAGCTACTGAAGTATCACTTTAACGGCCCTCTGAATTTTTTCACTGTTTCAGTTGGCTCGTTTCAGGGCTTCGTTAATGAACACTGGTTTATTACGATCGTTTCGTGACCGCTGTTATAAACGTTGGGTACCTAGTAACCTCGAGGCATAGGAAGTTCAATGTTACAAGACCGTTTATTATTTTATGCACGCGCGGTACTAGATACTTATTACTTTTGTTTCCATACAATTTGAACGTAATGTCCCTTAGTTAAGTTACTGACTCAGCGACTATCAGTACTGTAAATTTATGGGCGTTTATGTGTCAGTGTCAAATCTGTCCATTTCCTATTGTTAAATAATGTAATAGGTCAATAAAGTCAGAAGTGTTCACCCCACTTTACGTAATGACGGTTATTATTTGCAAGATCGTTGTTGTCAACGGCCCTTCTGCATAGCGCTGGCTTCTTGCCAATTATATGCCACCAATAGAAGTAGACCGGAATTCCTGCCGAGGAATACAAAATAGTAAAATCTTATCTATTATTTAAACACAGATATTTTTTTACCATGATACCCTAGCCTAGATCAATATTTTTCCTGACGTCATCAGATACAATGACTCAAGCAGACCGCGCCAAAAGCTACAAGATATCTAATACAAACAGTATTATCTTCTATGTGTGGACATCTTAATCTAATCTGTGATGTTTTACGTTACAGGCACTCGGTGGACTCGGTCGCGTCGTATTCTAGCCAGAATCACGTGGACCGGATAAGAGCACAGAATTTCTCAGCGGCTTCTTGTCAAGACGAAGGCGACTTCGGGTCAATCAAGACAAGCCTCTTCAGACGATCATCGTCCAATTTAGAATACTCGAATAAACGACCTGATAGCGTCACTTCTAACGCCAGCTCTACAAGAAGCCGTCTTCGAGAACTTGTGGAAAGGAAATCGAGTCAGGACGAACACAAGTCCGCGGCAAACACCGTCGGTGACATTCAATACTTTGAGAATCCCACTGAGACTTTAGAGTTCGACACACCGCGGAGTCACTCCTTAGAGTCGAGAAAAAGCCAAGAAGAACGTCCTAAGAAACGGAAGCTATCTAAATCCAAGGAAAAAGAGAAAGACGTATGCGAGAACAAGAATAAGAAACACGAAAAGTACCAGAGCAAGCTCGCAGAATACTATAAATTACCGGTTCAATTACCACAGGACGAGTTTTATCAACATTTGACAAGGTCAAGAGCGGCAGAGGAACTCCTGCAGAAGCGATTTTCGAACTCTGATACAGAATTCAGTGGAAGTTACGGAAGGTTATGCAAACATAAAGATCCACCAGAAGGCTCCAATTTGCGCCGCAGCCGCAGTTTGGCCGTGATAAGGGAAGAGACTTTCACTGACCTACAAATACAAAACCACGCAAAAAACAAGAGGTCTCAGCTAATACCCCGCGCTCGTTTATTCGACAAGCCTTGTTTTAAAGACAGGTAAAAAGTTTTGTAATTTCATTTATTTACTTAATATAACTCTCTATGGACGCTTGTTCCGGGCATAAATGTTATATGCCTTTTGCTCCAAATCTCACTTCTCTTCCCGGTCCGGGACACAAAGCGGGTGTAATGCCCTGTGCCCGGACGTTGTTAAACGATGAAACTAGCCTTAAATTTTACGGGTTGTGATTATTACACATACCAACTAGATAAGTTTTAATTAATACATACTCTTTTACATAGATTTTGCAAACAATTTGCTAGGTCAAGGTTACAGTAACTCTAAGTAATAACATTCTGCCAAGTGCACACTTAAAAGTTCTGTGTACATATCGTAGGTACCCTAACAATGGAATTATTCTGTCTTTCTAAATGTTCGTATTTCATATGAAAACTAAGAACCAAAGTCGTGAAATTTAAGTTCCTTACAAATAGTCTGGTTCGGTACTTAACTAGAATTACACATTCTTTTCCACATTTGTGTAATAATTTTGCTGTTTGCTACTACAATAGTACTAGTACAAACTACGATCTTACACTGCGATCCTCAAGACACCTGCAAAGTTCAAAGATTATATCAACCACTTCCCATTCCCTAATTTGAGAGGTTTTGTTCAATGGTGAACGTATAACGGCTGTTGATATGATGTGGTGTTAGTGTTAGTACTAGCAAAGGTTTAATAAATATTGGTACTTAACAAAGGATATTAATGTATACCCGTTTTTAATTCCAGATTAATTGGACGTGCTAAATATCAAACAAAAGAAGAAGTTTTGGAAAGTATTTACATAGACAGTACTGCTTCATGCTTTGGAGAAATAAATGCTCAAAAAGAACACAGCAAGCTTGAGAATAACGATAATAGATCCGAAAAAGAAGACGCAGTATCACGAATCGACAGTCATCATACAAGATCTGTAAGTGGAAGCTGGCCCAACTTAAACGAAGACTTGAAACATACCAACCTCTCTGAAGACAGTATTGGCCACTCGCGCAACCCAAGTGAAATCGATAGTTTAGACTCTAATTACGTCCGAAAACATTACAACTTTGAAGCACATAGAAAACATTATAAAGATAGTTCTCCTGATACAGAACGATCATTAGTATCCCCAAACCACAGCAAGGAGTTACATGTCACGACAGACCCAGGCAGCGACAGCGAAGACAAAGAAAGGTCTAAGAATAACACATCAAAAGCGTTTGAAAACGATAGCTTAACCAGAAAATCTGTAGAATACACAGAGGAATTGATTGATACGGTTGACAACACAGGAACCTATGACATTGTATCAAGGACAAGCAAGCAAAGTAAATCAAAAGAAAATTTTAAACCAGAAGACTTAGCTCAAAAGAACGGTGAAGCAGATAAGGAGCTTGATAATCAATCTGTAGTATCTGAAAACGACGAAACGATATCAAGCCCCGCAGATAGCATTACATCATATATTTCAATATCGATAGCTTCGTCAGACAAATCTCACAAACTCGAATACTTAGCCAATTCCTTGGCTGAAAAAATCGACGAATATTGTGATTCACAATTCCAAGAAAATATTTCTATCACGTCACAAACTGCTGCTGAAGCCGATAATCTAGAGAGTGATCCTATCTATACCCAAGTAACTAAGAAGAAGACATTTGCAGACATAAGAAGAGACTCGTTTTTAAAGAAAACTGGTAAGAATTTATTTAATGAAATCCACAAAAAACCGATCAATGAAGTTTATGTTAGCAACACTTACATAGAAAGTGATAATTATAGCACAAAGAGCAAGGGTACGTCGATTAAAAATATCACAACAGAACCCTTCGTAACAACCTTAATAGAAAACCAGTATTATTCACTACCTGATATAAATATCAGTAAATGTTTAAGAAAATCGGAGCGAATTGACGCACAATTAAGAGAAGCGGACCCCGAAGATATTCCTTGTGAAAACACCTACGAAATAGCGCAAACTCATTTTAGAGAAATTTTATCAGCGAAAGGTAGTGAAAGTTATGGGCTAATAAACAAACCACACATTGCTGCAAGCCAAACGTCAAAAATCAAAGCAAACAATTCCATTTACTTGCCTGAATATTCAGAACCACAAACAATTCAAAGTTTTACAAAACTAGAAGACGACTTGAGATCCATAATAACTATAGAAAGCTCTAACGCAGACGATAAAGACGCTAACTTCTTCCGATCCGATAACCATCAAAACGAAAGAGAAATAAATGAAATAGAGGGCACAATTCGAAATAATAAAGTAATATCAAAATCTGAAAGTTTGAAAATAGCATCTAGTTGTGCTTACAAGCCTGAAATAATCAAATCGCTGTCTAACGACAATTTATCAAGATATTCACAAAAATCTCGCAAAGGAATCAAAAAGCATTATTCTCTTCGCCAGCGTGAACCTGTAGAAGACGAAAACGATCGCATACCGAGTCCTAGTACTGTAGAGAAAAATGTTCATAAGGCCAATGATCCCACTGCAGTAAAGTGTTCACTACTTGAAGACATAATTAGTAGTCCGTTACTATCAAGGGTACAGTCATTCAAAACATCAGCAGAATCAAGTATTGCTCTGGTTCCACTAAGCGGGCACCAAACTATAGTAATAAATCCACCCTTGACTCAGGATTCAAAAGTCACTAAAAAGCAGATACTCGATACAATTCCTCAAGATTTACCTACAAATCCTATTTCAGCGACCGAACTAACCTGCAAAACAAATACAACAAGTGTACTTAAAAGTACTTCTGAAAATAGTAAAGAAATAAAGGAACCTCATAAAGACAATTCTGTCGACACATCAAGTTACTATACGCCTAAAGATCCTTTCATAACCATTAAACTAAACAAAGTAGTAAAAACAACGATACCAACATTTAGGAAGGAAACAAGTGACAAAATAGCTTTTGTGCATCACAAATTTGAGAAACCTCCGCCAAAATTGATAATTAAAGATAATAATAAAAATAATACAGAACCACCAACATACACATTCAGAAAAGTTAGTTCGAATATGACAAGACCTCAAGTACTACAAGTAATTGATTCTAAACAGAGCAAAAAAGTAAATATATCAGCCAATATGGATAACATTAACCAAGCAAATATAATTCATAATAAAGATGAAAAATGTGAAACTATAACAACGGAAATAAAAGAGGAATTTAAGGAAGATAAATCTGACACCAACGACAAAGATAAACTGAGTGATGCTATCAAAACTGATATTGAATATCAAGAAAAAATTAATTCCGTAAAAAACTATTGGTCGAAACTTATTGACAAGACTCCAGAAAATAAGGATATAACAAAACAGGAAACCAGACCAATAGAAGAGGACGTCAACAATAACGATCATAATGATCACAATGACGAACAAAGTAAAAATTACAGTGACGAAAAAATCATTCCAGAAATATCGGTGGGAAGCATAGTCAAATCTTTAGAAAGTGTTAAAATAGTAGACAGTATACGTAAAATCAGTCAAACTAAACTGCAATTATGGAAAGATGAAACAGAAAAAGTAAAAAGCGACTCAGAAATTGAAGAAACTACTGTAGAGAAAATAGTTAAAGAAACTGATAATAAAGTTTATGAGAAACCGAAAGTAAAAATGTCGGAGATAGATTTGTCTAGAGATACTCCAGAAATCGAAATCGTAGAACTCAGTAGTGATGATAATCAGAACCAAAAAACGCAAGCAACGCTTATTAAAGCAAAAGGCTTCGACAAGAGTTGTGATGAGTTTGATCATGTGAGATATAAAGTAATGAAATCAGAATTGTTTAAAAATAGTATGATTGCTAATTATCGCAAAGAAGCTCAATTTGATGGTCTATTACAATATCTTCAAGATTACAGTTTCCAAGAGTTATTAGTAAACAACAATATAGTCATTATTGAACCAGTCCGAACCAAAGTTGAACCAACGCCAAGAAAAAATACAGACACGTGCAAAATTCCACCCACAATGTTAAAGAAAATTGATAACTCATCCAGTCACGTGGACAGATCTAAAAATGCTATACGAAGACATTTCTTTTATCATCCAATAAGAGTGAATAAGGAAATAATTGAAGAAGAATTACCAAATCCAGATACAGTAAAGAAAGTGCGCCACTTATTCGAAGATACATTAAAAATGAAGACTCCTGTTTCACAAGATCCACCATTAGTTGATGAAACATTAGGTCTTACCAGGCGAGCCACTTCTTACAGGAATTTAAATGAAGAGACAAAGGGAATAAAGTTAGGAGGTCGTAAGAAAGTTATACGGCAATTAACCATTGATACTTCTTTTGGCAACAAAAAATGGGATAATGCTAGTCTATCGAGTGGGGTATCTAGTGGAGATCTCAGTTCTAACAACGAATATGAAACAGATGGACTGAGTCCTTACTCACAAAAACATTTAAAAGATAATGCATACAGTTCTAGTGACGAATATCTTTGCGATTCAATGAGTCAAGATTTTTGCTGTGAAAGTCAGTATGTTAGTCCAGATATCCTTAAAAAGATAAGGGATTGTGGAACTTCAATCACTTACTATGGAGGCAAAGTTTTGAACTCTAAAACTGGCTCAAGTATCAGTCCTATGACAAAAGCCATAATGGACGAGATAAAGGGACTTCAGAAGAGTTGCAGTAGAGACTGTTATTCATGCCAAACCAAATGTCGAGGTGACAAATGTTCATGTCTCGTACCTGAAAAACATAAGCAAATCACTGTTGAAAAACAAAATTCCAGCTCCAGAAGGGGTTCAGACAGCAGTCAAGACAGCAAGCGTGAAGGATTTCCTGGATTCAAATTCAAACTAGTAAAATCTAACAGCTGTAGCAGCAGACTTGAACTGACCGGTACAGAAGAAAATAAAAATTCCCGTGGCAAATTCAAAAAGCAAGGTTCCAAAGAAGATCCACCGCTAGTTCACGATGATGAAAATTCAGTTAAAAACAAAATATGCAGACTAGAGAGTTATTCAAAAGGAATAGTGAAAACTCCTTTTGAAAAAAGAGACAACGAAGACAAAAAAATCGTGATAAAAACTAAAATAGAACCTACCAAAATTATAGAAAATAGCATAAAAAAATTGGAAGCATCGTCTCTCCAAAATCAATCCATCGTGAAGAAGGAGTCAGTGTTATCATCGAGCCAAGATAGTATAGAAAATCGTAAACTAGCAACCCAAACAGAAAAACAGGCTGCATCACAGGACTCACACAGCTTTGAGAAAAAGTTTTACTACGTCAACGAACAAATAGAACCAACAAAGGCAACGACTGGCAAGTTCGGTGAAATGGTTTTCGAAGAATTTGAAGTTTTAGAATCCTGTTATGATAGTTTAAATAGTAATAAGTCTATGAAATAATTAACACGAGTCGAAATAAATATTTTTAAGCTTTTGCTTATACCGTGTGATCTGTTTTCATTAACGCTAATAATTTATTATGACTAATAAGGATATAAATACGTAGCTTTTAACCATGTATTTTAGCTTTATTTAATTTTAGCATAATCATGTCGCGCGTAGTTAGTTGTTAATATTCCGAATAAAGTTGTACCGTAATATTGGTGATGGTCTCTTAAACGTGTAATAAATATTTTATTTATGATGTTCTTCTGTTTTATTTATGTTACATTAAGTAGAGGTAAGACGAGAAACACATAATTAAGAAAGAAGGAAATCTAAAATCTAAAAAGAATGTAAGAATACAAGACAACACAAAATATATTTTAGATTTGGCTGTTACACGGGCAGTACTTTTCTACAGGCATTTTTTACCTTCAGATTTTTCAGGTTCAACTTTTGTTGGTGTAATTTTGGATCCATGTGCACAAGCACTTGTAAAGAAGGCACGACGCGTCGGCCGCCATCGTCGACACCATGACTCCTGAACAGAAAAAAGAAACATTACACGAAGGCAAATACAAATTATACATGAAACTGTTCTATCCTATCTACACATTATTCTTCATTACATAGATCTACGATATATGTTATTATTGACAGTATGAACTTTAATACGGGTAAAATAACTGAACTACAAATTCAAACACATTGTAATTAAGATGAATACTCCAACAGCTAAACCAGCTTCTCTGAAATTACATGATCTCTATCCATTAATTACCCCACACTTCCACTAATTAATTATGTATCTACCCTTACCACGTCAATGATACAATTTATTACGACAGGCTTAGAATACGAATAAGGGGCCCACCTCGTATATTTATGGTTTAGTCCGATTCAGTAATCGCAAATTAAAATGTGCTCGTAATGATATATCAAGAGTCTCAAGCGTGGTAGCTCGAAATTATCCGTTGGAACCGAAAGTTCTTCTCAATGAGATCGTACATTTAGATCCTCATAAATTACTTTATTCTCAATAAAGATACATTGCTGACGTTTAATTGATCTCGAGTACCTAGAGTTGACAGATATTATGTACATTTTCTTTATGATTGAGCCATAGTGGTTACATAGACGTGTAGGACATATAGCAAGAATATATGAAAAATAAAGGAAAATATTAGAAATCTGTAGTTACTTGGTCGGTAGCTAAGGACGTACTCGAAGATTTAATTTTTTGAATCGGTCGTAGCGAAGTTTTCTTAACCGGTCTAAACCGATCAGCTAAGTTAAGCAACGTCCGCCGCGGTCATGAATTGGATGGGTGACCGCTAGTGACATTACTACTGAGCGCTTCTGTGCTTCGGAGGGCACGTCAAGCCACCGGTACAGGTTGTTGTCATAGGATGGCAGTCGTTATAGCGTGGTGGTAGGGCATTTTGCGAATGCCCGTCTGGCTAGTTACCATGTTAAAGTAGAAAATCTGCCACCAAGCACCTAACGGTGTGTTCCGGCAGCTGTCCCTGAGAGCCAGTAATTCTAGGTTAGCCTGAACAATATCTTCAACAACATCATCACGAACCATCAGGTGAGATAGAAAAAAAAATTATGTAGATAGGTACCCTAATATTTCATAAGCATAGAAGAGTGTGTCAGGAAAGCTTTAATGTTCTGTTGGGTCTTTAAACCTGCAATAACTCAAAGTTCAACCTATTTTGGGACAAATTTCCTAATTGGATGTCTTACTTAACTGTTAATATACTTGACCTAGAATTATTTTAAAAGATACACAGCTTGATTTACATACACATAGAAGATTTTTGTAACTCAAACCAAAAATACAATGAAAAATTATGCTTAAAATGTAAAGAACGTCATTAACTGTGTTAATGTCAATCTATTCATGTCTTCGATAGACGACTTCTTAGTTACCTACGTATGTTCTAAATATCTGCTGGCCCGAACCAAAACTCCAACACGCTCTTGAAGATGCTAATTCATCATATGTACAGCAAGTAGGTGAGAGACTAAAACTTGGTCAAAGAAATTGTTCACCAACATACGGATGATGACCTTTAATGGGTTCAAAGCCTTAATTCTTCGAAGCTAAAGGACCTGTTTATAAATAACTAATTTTGGATCGCAACAAAAGAATACAAAATTATGCACATATTGTATCATCCTGTTGAATTGCAAATACCAACCAACACTTCTGAATAACATGGCCAAGTTGCAAAGAGCCAGGACAAGTATGCCACGTATTACAATAAAATAAGTGAAATATAAGCCCTACTTACGAGAGCAGTGTAACCGCTTATCTGGGTTGGTTTGCGATTATACCTACTGTGCTTGCTCGAAGCGATATATGGAAATGGACGGATTTTCAAGGCTTCCAAAGTTTAACTGGTATACATAATTCTTTGTTATATATATCGTGAAATTGTTTTAAATGGCTGATAAGTATATTTTCTTTAATGATCAATCAGCGCTAATTGCCATGTTATGCTCAATAAATAAACCTATGAACGCTTCCCGAATCTATTATCCACGATAAGTAATATGTGTAAGAGAGACTACTCTGAAGTTATTTAATCACCTGAAGTAGGTACCTCAAATTTAGATACTTGTCAGCATTAACTATAACACTGTTTATGCGTCTCATTCCCAGAATACTATAGGAATTATTTCGATTGGTTTTGACATAACATCTTCATTATAATACTAATGTCTATTATTGAAGAGGATTCCCAAAAAAAAAATGCAATATGACGCCAGCTTAAGACCTATTAGTCCGGTCAAATTAGAACAAAAAATAAGATTGTTGGTAAGATTGATGTATGGATTTTTTTTTTCAAGGTCATAGGTCAAACATTTTATTATTTCGCGATTTTAACCAAAACGGTAAGTTTTATCATAAAAATATTACAGACAAAAATTGTAGATCATAACATTATCTACAAAAAATGTACCAATACTTATTTTTCTACGAGCCATATTTTTTGAGATATAACGATTCAAAAAGTTGTAATCGTCATAATATGTCGGTCGTCCTAAAGACGAAGCTACGAATCGGCCAATGGAGGAATATTTACATACATTGAAAATAGCGATGGCTGTCAGTTCACTTTAAACGAATTACAGAATATTTTCAAAACTACGACTTTAGATAACAGAAGCATTAAGCTACGACTAAAACTGAAGTATATCGATTTCTCAGTGATAAACTTATCATCGCTGAGAAATCGGGAGCATCAACATTCATGTGCTTAGTAGATAATCATCATGATATTATGACACAAGACTGGTATGAAAAAGAAAATGAATAAAAAATAATAATGATTCAGAGTCCTAGATGCTGCTTCAGCTATCATTCGCGAAGATAATCAATCCACAGTGTTTGATAACTCTATCTACAGTAGTTAAGTACACTACCTCATAGGTGGCGTGGAAACGTGTGCATATTATGACGATTACAACTTTTTATAATCGTTATATCTCAAAAACGGCGGACTGTAGAAAAAAGTATTGACTCATTTTTGTAGATAATTTTATGATCTACAATTTTTGTCTGAAGTATTTTATGATAATAGTTACCGTTTTGGTGAAAATGACGAATTACTCATTTTTTTTACCTTTGACTTGATTTTTTTTTTCCGTTCGGGAAAAGATGGGAACTTTAAAATTATATTTTTAATTAATTTTTAAACAATTTTACTGATTTTCAGCTTGGTGGGAAATTATGTAGCTTCGAATGTCTAAATTGACCGTACGTTGTTGAAGATTAAAAATTAATATACGCGGATTGATTACAAACCTCAGAGAAATTTTGTTTGGAAGCTCTCGTAGCGTATTTTGATTAGACGTTCTAACTGATCAGCTAAGTTAAAATGTATCCACTGTTGTCATGAGTGGGATGTGCTGGTGGTATTATATCTATTGAGCATTTCCGTGCTTTGGAGCGCACGTTTAGCCGTCGGTCCCGGTTGTTATCTTAGGATGGCAGTCGTTATAGCGTGGTGATAGGGCATTTTGCAAATGCTTGCCTAGCCAGCTACCACGCTCAAGTGGAAAATCTGTTGCTAAGCACCCAACGGTGAGTTCCGGCAGTTGTCCTTGAGAACCAGTAATTCTAGATGCGCCTAAACAACATCTTCGACCACATGATCACTTACCATCAGGTGAGATAGTGGTCAAAGGCTAGCCTACTAGCTATATAAATTAAAATACACTTTTAAACACTTAAACCCTAGCTTGAATTTATTGCGGTATTTTAAATGTTTTAAGAGTACCAATACTATTTTTAACATATAATCTGTTGCGAATCAAAATACACTTTTCTTTATATACTCGTAATACCGATTAAGATTTTTAACATTTTTATTAAATTGATAGCGAAATATACATAGAATTTGAAATATTCAAAGGTTTCAAATCAAGAAAAAGGTTGCGGTGTGTGATGATATATCGGTCAATATGCTGAAAGCTGGACGCAGGGAACCTGCTGTAAGGCTTTTTAAACTTTTTTGGAACACCAACCAGTACCAAGTCATCGGTGCAAAGTTGTTCCGCTTCATACACGGAAAGGTTCAAAGACTGCAATATTACAGAGGTGAGGGCTGAAATAGGGTCCGTACTGTCAATGCATGGAATAGGCAACAACCTCATTCGAGCTCTAAAAGCTTAATCAGAATTCTAGGGCTTGTGTATCCGTAAGCATCTACGGATCGGGAGCTATGCTGAATTGTGGAGCATCAGAAAAAAATTTTAGACAAGCAAGAATGTATAGATTTTTATAAATAACGGTGAAGTTTTTTTTATTGCTATTATTATTGGTATGCATAGTTATTATCTTACATGCATTGATAAGGGTCACATGAATAGGTATATAGCGGGCCGTTGAACTTTATGTATCGGGTAGATAAGCACATAGCTTACGAATATTGATCATTATTGGTGGCACTGAGCAGAGTAATGCATTTTGTTTATCATTTAGGCACGTAGCTTAATTTTTGTGGTCAAGTTTGACGCGTTCATTTGTTCCTGTCGTCAAATATTTAAGTTACTGGCGCCTAATACTTAAGTTCGAGATTATTTTATAAAATACTTCCTGGAATCTAATAAATGACAGTTTAATCTAATTTACAAGAAATAATTTATTTTGTTACATTAACCAAGCAAATTAGGCAAAATTGATGGACAAAACTGTTCCTTGAAAAAAAAACGTTTATACGCACTTACGAATTTTTTTAGTATTACCAAATTACAACGAAAAGAAAACTATGAACCACAGGCGGAGTTTATTATTTTTTTTCCTATCATGGTAATTTTATAAGCTTATTCGCTTGGCAGGCGTTAATGGAAAAAATATAATATTGGAATTATAGTATTACCTATACAATTATTATTAATAATATACATAGTTTTTTAATTTATTACAAACAGATGTTCACGAACTTGACTAAAGTGCGTTCATTCATCAATGAAAGGAAATGTTAATAAAAGAAGAAGAAACAGTCAAGGTTAAATTAAGAAATCATTAAAATGTGTTAAATTAAGGAGAGATGCCAGGTACGACGAGTCGCGCTACTGAAAGTAGTGTTGGTACTTACTACCCCAGTAGTTATGATGCAAAGGGCTGTAGTAGTATCACTCTATAAAAGAATAGTTCAAAACAAGATTGCAATAATACATAGGTACATAGCAACAGTCAGCATGGTCATCAATTGAAAGCAAAAGTGTTCATTGAACGAATTGAGATTTGCAACCAATGAGAGTATGTGGAACTTACAAGCTATATTTATATTATACATCGACACTTTGCAGAAAACGGTAAATTTACCGATATATGTTTTTAGTGCGGTTCTGACATTGACAAAAATTATTTAAGTCAAGGGGCTAAGCCTAACTGTGTTTTTAAGAGTTACAGGAGTCGTTGAACTAGTATGCATCCATGAAAAGGAATGAGAGTTGTATGCTTGATAGGTTAGCTTTTGACCACTATCTCACCTGATGGTAAATGATGATGTGGTCAAAGATGTTGTTCAGGCTTACCTAGAATTACTGGCACTCAAGGACAGCTGCCGGAACACATCGTTAGGTGCTTGGCGACAGAGAAGACTATACTTTGAGAGGTGTGATGATGAATTGGAGGAAATTGAATGCTAAAAATCAAGTAAATGGGGTACTGCGCTTTCATGACTGTATACAGATACGTGTTAAAAGAAGTACAGGAACAGTTTGTAGAAAAATGATGGTACCTATACGAGTATGTATGTATCGTGTAATAATAAGTAGTAATGTATGGTGAAAGCTGGGTATGTATGTATACTCTCCTACTACAAAAAGGGCTTTGAGAATAGAATTATTATACATATAGTACGACTTTGAAAGATAGCGATGGGGGAGCGTAAAATGAAAGCAATGGGAAACGAAATAGGAGGGAATGACGATATGGTGACCTTAGAAGATAAGAGTATACTGCGATAATTGGGAAATGTAGAAACGATGGACGAAAGGAGATTTAAATTTCAAGTAGCAAGTGAAAGTGGGCATAGAACAGTCGAAGAGGGAAGATAATGTGATGACCTCGACAAACTGATCAAATTGGAGAAATTATATAGGAAAAGGACAGGTCAACGTGTGAAAAGTATACGATGATAAAGAAGATAGCAAGAAATATATTCCATGTTTGCAATCACGTGAAAGCACCCATAATTTTAATTTCCTAACTAAGATATAATTATAGTAGCATTTTGTTCATAGTGACCAAGGCAGATCATTTGTATTAGTTTTCTAGCGTTAAAGAGCGCGTGTGAAAGTAACAATTAGTAATATTATAAGTAGACAAGAAACTCCTACATATATCTTATCAATAATCGAGCAAGCGTCACTAGGACAGAGCAACAGGCGCTGAAATCGCGCTTTATGGTATTAAAACGCATCGTCATGAAATGTGTCATAAATTTATATAACAATAGTTTAACTCGGATTAAGTATCAATCATCCGAGTTTACGAATGCCTGGGGTGACGACAGTGCTTGCTTAGTGGCTATGGTGTGTAACGAGTACAAAAAAGGAGAAGGCAAGATGACTTTTACAAGTTTAAAATAAATATTAGCAGCGTAACGATATACGGAATTAATAACGTAAATGCCCCGCTTTACCGCCATCCTCGGATGATCACCAGAAAATTTTTAAAAGTTTTAATATAAAAGAAGACAATGACTGAGGCTTAGACTCTTACACTCTTTCTTAAAATGTTAATGCCTAAAGATAATTGAATCGGCGTAGTTTTGCAAAAGAACACAGAAGAACACAAAACGCCGTTTCCCGAATTTTCTTCTTATTGACACCTAGTAGACCATGAAATAAATAAGTTTTGCGTCGCAAAAAAAAAATTAAACCGTGTATTAGATTTGGGGGATTTAAAGGCTACCGTTTTCGCGCCATTATTCACTGTCATGTTTGTGTTTATTAGCGGCCAATCATAAAACGTGAGAAAGGCGATGATACTGCGCTCTTACAGTTCACGTGACGTGAGACGTGACGTCATTCTCCGCTGCAAAAACATCGCGTTTTGCTTGTTTAAACTTCTCTCCGTACCTACATTGTATTTTTGGGATACTCACCTGCTATACAGCTATATCTGAGCCTGAGATAGCGTCCAAGACAGTTATTACTTTATGGGGGAGATTCCCTTATTTTAGGTCATTTTGAAGGTAAAATCCTCCTCAAATGATCATTATTTGGATTCAGAAAAAATATATGTTTTGTACGGAAATTTTGCCAACAAACCCGCGCTGAAGGTTTTTTATAACTGCTTCATTAATAAGTAAAAAACTAAAGTTCACCTGCTATAAATATTGTTTTGGAAATTCTTCTGTACGAAACCGAATTATCAGATCTAACTCGCGGCAAAGTATGTCTTAAACAAATCCGTGTTAACAATGTTAAAATCGGAAACTTGCATCCTTGTATTACACAAGGATACTTTACACAACTACGAATAAATAAATATTTATTCGTAGTTGTGTAAAGTATTATTTTGTACCTACATTTATTTGAAATCTTATTTTTGAAAATTCGGTCACACTATTTAAATATTGCGTGAGGTTACGAGGTCTCTCCGTCCTACGCTCTCAGTCTGAAAATTTTCAAAGACCACTAAGTATTAAGACGCTGACAATTGCTTTACTTGAACAGATTTTTAGCAAAATGTATTTAGTTTGTAGCAGTAAAAAAATTATATGCTAATCTTGATCACATTATCTAAGGCCACGAAAAGTCCTAAACATGTTTTATTACAATTTTCACGATTGAATAAAATTGCAAAGTTGACTCTAATTTTAGCTTGTAACGTAGATGTCCTAATTATTTACGTATGAATATGTATCAATATATATTAATAAAATAGAAATTATGTATCAAGAAGTACAATAAAAGTTACATTTTAGATTTACGTTTCTAGTCTTGTGTTATTACTTATTAAGCTTACTTTCGGATTATACCTAAACTGATCGCGAATTCGCCATCGCTGTCTCTCTTTCACTCCTACGCAGTCCGATAGTGACATAATTTCAGCATTTGACGGCGTCTTAAGCGCTAACACCTGCGTTATCCCAGACATAACTCCCATGTATATACCCTTAAATTTTCTATGACTGTTTGTAGCAAAATTGTCAAAAGCTGCGATATATGTGGTAATATCAACAAACAATTTAGCATTTACATCAACATCGGAGAAAATAAAAAAGGTTTAGAAAAATAAATAAGACTAAACAAAACTAAGTATAAAAACGTAAACGGAGAAGAAATATACGGAACAATTTTAAAGCAACTCGTAGTTAATTCTACAAACTCACTAGTAGACTCAAAGTCTATGTTACTTTATCTCTTTATCAATAACTAGTACAAGTAACTCTGGACAGGTTTAAAGAGCAATGACCTGAGCTGATTATGTATGGGTATAACCTTGATGACACAGTTTCAATGTATCACAATATAGGCGTAGTACCACCTGATAGGTTTGTTTAGTAGTTAAGTAGTTATACTTGGTTATAGTCTAACAAAGTAAATGTGATAACGCTTTGATCCTTTCGATTACATAAGGAAATGCATATCCTTTACCCTTTTTTATTGCCGAAAGACAAGCTTACTATTTTGGCTTACATTTTTAGGCACTCACAATTATAGTCATTGCAACTTCACGCAAAAATATGGAGGTGCGCCTTCGTAAGTGGAAATGTCTGTTGCACAGGTCTATACACAAATTCTTTGCACTTTGGAACACTGGTTACGTTCTATTATGTTCAATTATCGCAGTATATTAAACTCATCATATTCTGACTTGATGATTGTAGTCATTCCATTCTTCAGCGAATACGTCGTAATAATAAATATATTCCATTAGCTTCCTTATGTGATAGTTTCGTCTGAGAGTTTCTTAGGTTTATTTAGATGTAGGATCTTAAAAATCGGACCGTAGGTATGACCTATTCCGCAAACCCGTTGTTCATCTGGTCCAACGTTTCGCATTCGGATAGGCATTGAAAGCGGTTGAAAACTTCTACTTAGTAGCCTTCGGGGTTTTAGGCTTGAAAAATACCAGGGCAGAGCGTGAGATTTATCAGACATTGGACAAGCTTGACGTAAATATCAACCTAGCGGACGAAAAAACAACCTAAGATTTCTCTTGTATCTGATAGAGGAAATTAACGGAACTGAGGATAATCGTTCTTCGGATTGCCGATAATGCCATGTCGTTCCACGGTATCTTGTCTAGCTCGACAAACGTATGGCGTGCGAAGTGTTGCTACGCTGCCACTGCTGCCAGGGCCCAAGTCCATTGTTTTTGTGAGGTAAAGCGAGGCATTCTCAGCACCCCTGCTCACCGTTACCTGGCATGCTATCGGGGTGTATAGGTATAAAGGAACTACTTGGTTTTAGGGGCGTGCGGTTTTTGTTTTGTAAATTCGGGAGAAGCCATAATCCCCTCGCTTATCAGACGCCTTGGGGATCGCAGTGTAAGATAGAAGGCAGTTCATCAGAACGCGTTACTGCCGTTCTATATGTATATTCCCTACGTAGCCTCATAGAAGTAAGATGGGGAGTTGCGAGCGCTAGCCGGCATACTTTAGTAAAACATTTTTTTAAATCATAGGTATTTGGAAATAGACAAGTGGCAATAGCATTACGAGGGTTAAGTGTTTGACAAGCTCTTCTTTCGGTCAGATGAAGTCCAGTAATCGGGTTTCTTCCCGTGGGTGTCGTAGGAGGCGATTAATAGTAAAATATAGGAAGGTGGGCAGCAGCGCTTTCTGAGGAACTGATATCTTAAACTGCGATTGCAAAGACGTCTGTCAAACGTGGAGATTATGGCCACACCCCCCAACCCCTCCCCCCCTTTAAAGTGGCGGCTGTGTTCAGCAGTGTGGACAATTCGGCTGTACAGTGTTTTGTCACTATTATTACAATGTATGCACAAAATGTACCTACATGATGCCTTCCAATTACAATGCTGACCTTTAGGAATCAGCTGTTGGGTTGGATGAATATTTATTAATAAATATTTATGTTATGATAAATGAAAGGTTAAGCACCTCAATTACGATTATTTATAGTAAACTATTTTTACAACTTGAGAAAAATAAATGAGTACATAAATCTTTTTATATTTGGCTACTTAGGTAAGTTTAAGGGATTTTATTTATTTCATTAATCAACCTATTGGGCTAGCATATGCACACTGTTCTGAGTGTTTGTAAGAACCTTAAATGCTAAAATATGGACTGGTACTACCAGAGACAAAATGCCACGGTAGCTGATTGAACACACCGCTAGGTGGATTATTTATACATACATACACCACAATCTATAGAATTTTCTGGATAAGTTTTCTGCTTTTATATTATATATTAAGTTTTTGACATTATTTATAATAAAAAGAAATTAAAACTTATTTATACTCTTGATATAACTACATTTTCACTTTAGGATTAATAGGGCAGCGCTTAGTCATTATTGTAAACATAAATAATAGTCCCAATCTACAATTCTAATGTTAAATTTTAAGCATCCTAATAACAGCTCATTATCTTTATCATTAGTGAGTACAATGATGTCATGAGTGCAGTGCTTGAAATTAACTGTGACTTTTATCTTAACTGTAGTAGGTAGGTATTTTTGTACATAAGCATACAAACAAACCTTATAGATAATAAATTACTCTGGTACTATCACAGTACAGCTGTTAAGAAAGATACTTAATAGGTAGGTTATAAGTATGCTATGATACAATGTAAGTAGATATCTTAAAGGATATTTAATCATGTTAACATAACAAAATCATTGTCTGCACTATTTATCATTTTAAATACCTAAAATTATCGTTTTTTTTTTAAAGTTATTTAAACTTACCTGCAAAACTAATATCCTAAATAAGTAAATAAGGAATCTGTATATGTATAAAAAACTCAAAACTATTTAATACAAAAACCTCAACTTGTAACAGGCAAAATCATGTACTTACATACCTAATTAAATACACATAATAGTACAGTTATAAATTCCAAAAAAAAAACAAAAACAAATGATATTTTGATTTTGACAGCACACACTGACAGGATATACACACACGTGCAAATCTAAGCAAATCGGTATCAAAATTAAAATTGTTCTATGAAACCATTAAAAGAACACAAATAATATGAAATATAATCATTCAGAACTCACCCGGCTATTTGACAAATCCCTAAAAAGAGGAGATAAACACAAACCACGATTTATTTCTAATTTTGCTAACAATCGGCATCGTGAAACACACACCGTCGACGCCATCTTTACACTGACATAAGTATAAAAATAGGTGTTTATAGTCTATACTCTATAGAAACATCGGTCGGTCGGTCGGTCATTCAACGGTCTCCGCAAAACTGGCGCCAGTGGTGGGCAAATCAATTAAGGGCCAAATTATCAATTAAATTGATATCAGTTAATACATATTTACATCAATGGAACATTAAACTGTACTAGAAGAAATGACGGCACCAGAATTTTATAGGACTTAGTTCAATTTTTACAGAGAAACTTAGATGAGTTAAGCCACTGATTAATAAGGGTATATTATGTTGAACTATGATTGATTCAATACAAATATAACTGAAGTTAAATTCAGTAATTAAAAATAAACAAACAGCATAGCTGGGACTGGCATTGTGGATACATTAATGCATTTTGATTTTCCCGCCCGCTTGACGATTATTTTTCTGCTACGTTGGCTATTGTGAAAGTGTATAGGGCTAAACATCAAAATAATCGACTAAACTGAAAGTGAATATTCATCCTTCAATCCATTGGTTATGGTCAAAAATATATTCGTGCAATGTTATCAGAGATCTTCTAGGTATAAAACATACAACTGGATTAAGTTTATATTCAGGCAAGTATGCTGAGGAAAAAGCTCTAACTGACCACGTTGCCTGTGTTCTGACAAAGAAATCAACAAAATAAGATCAAGATTTATATCGGGAGCACAAAAATAAAAATCGCCACGGTACAAATCCCGGGAGTGATAAAAAGATTTAAGATTAATATATTGTAGTTAAGGCTCATAACTGAAAACATGACATTTGTAACAACGATATACGCACGATTGCTATAGATATCATGACTTCTCCTATATTTTCTATATATCCAACGGCTCGATATTTCATCCTACACCTCTGCATGAAATCTAAAGGACATTGTGAACCGAATTAAACTTACGGTATTTTTACGTCGAGAAGGCGTCTCGACCGGTTTCGCGACTTTCAGAGTCGCTTCGTCACGGAGTGCGTACGCTCACGACAGCGCCCACGCATGCACTGGTGGTGGCGCTGGCGGCGGCCGCGGAGCGGGCCGCGCGCGCTGCTGCCCTCCTCGCGTGCTCCGACGTCACCGACGGCGCCGGCTTAGGTGCATCGTTGGTTTCTTCGTCACTGGCACTGGCACTACTGTCGTTCCATACTACCAGACCTGTGCACACCGCACTGACTGTATCTTGCGGCAAGATGACGGGTGCATTATTCCAAGTGGCAGTGTTAAGAACTGGTTTCCACGCTGGTGGCAAATTCCATCCCCGGTCGCGGTTGAAATTAGGATGACGGTCAATTTCTATGGCTTCCCGTACTTTTCGCGATATCAGGAACCTTTCCTTCGCTAATATGGAAACCTTATCGAACCTCAAGAAATGGCTCGCCTCCTGAGCATGCTCTGCCACCGCAGATCTACCTATATCCAAGTTCTTAACACTTCTTATATGCTCTGTTATTCTCGTCGCAAATTATAGACCTTTCTTCATAGACCCCAGTAATAAATTATCACTTGCAATATTTTCTAAAATACAATCTGAATTTAACGCCTCTCCATTTGAGACGACAGAGAAATTCATATATAAACATGCCCAAAATTTCTCCCATCCTATTTTGCCTAAGCTCACAGTTGTTAACCCTTACTGAATCTTAAGGCTGCCGCTCTTTACATGATCGAACTTCTCTTCTCCGCAGTTTTAAAATAATCACCTCTTTGAATCAATCTACACTGCAATTATCAACAAACCCCTTTTCCTTCTACGCCTCTAAGAAGGAAATTGGCATCCCAGTAACTAACCCTTTTCGATCGTTCGAAATTTCGAGGTTTCCAACAATTATAAAAATTAGGGAAGAATTATTTAATTGCAAGCAAATGGTTATTCATATTATACTAGTGTGGATTCCAGGACATAAAGGAATAGCTATAAATGAATCAGCTGACTCATGTGCAAGACAGGCAATCCAGGTCGAGACAAAAGATCATTTTAAAATTTAACTCTATAACCTACGTGAAACCTTAAAGCCTCAAATGATTATTGCCTGGGCTAAGGAATGGCAAATTTCTAAGGCCATCAAGGGTATATTTCGTAGCGAAATCCATAAACCTTGGTACTGTAGGGACGGTCGCTGCTCTTAATTGTTCCAGCCAACTGGATTAGTAATATCCACTGTGCTGTGGTCATTACATGGCCGTCCGTCGTCGGTCCCGGTTGTTGTCATGGCAGTCGATAAAGCATTTAGCGAATGCCCATCTGACTAACTACCATCCTCAAGTTTAAAATCAGTCGCCAAGCACCTTACAATGTATTTCAGCAGCTGTCTTTGAGAGCCAGTAATATTAGATGAGCCGAAACAACATCTGCACCCGCATTATCACTTACCATTACGGCTCTATTGTGGGTGACGGCACCATCTGCAACTAATGACTGCGAGTGCTGCGCGTCTGCACTGTACGCCCGCAACTGCTCTTGCAGCTGCCGTGGCGCTTGCAAGTAATTTCACAGAATTAAATGCAAATATGTATTGTTGCTGCAACCGACTGTATGCAACCGTGGACTTGCAGCCTACAGTTGTAGGTGGCAGCATTGCTGGTTGATCGGAAGCTAGCCTGTCAGCAAAATACCTTTTATAATATGTAAGAGTTATTTTCCTTCATCTCGGTGAGTTATTTAGTCGAGTACGTTAAATCGATGAGTAAATTCGTTCTCAAAAATATTTTGACTTTGACATTATTATACCCAATTATGTCAATCCAAACCAGTCCTACATACGTCAACATGAGATGACAACTTTTGTGAACTTTTATTCGTTGCGATTGTTTTCCCAAAAATTCGCTGTTATAAAATTTATAATAAAACTTTAAATGGCCGTACCGGACTATAAGCTAAGTGCTGTGTTGACCGGGCATTCCTTGGATGTGCGATGTGTCGCCACAACGAAGGAATATTGTATTCTTTCGGCTTCCAGAGACCGGACAGCAAAACTTTGGCATCCAGAAGGGTTTGTAGACTTAGAAAGCATAATTTTTGATTGGAATGGAAAATATTTTACGTATGTGGTAGTCTTCTAAGGTTCATATTTATAAAACGACTATATTTGCAGGGTAAAGGAATTCGTAAATGTGGTAACCTACAAAGGGCATAAGAACTTTGTTTCGTGCGTTTGCTGGCTTCCACCTTGTGAAGCTTATCCTGACGGACTGGTGGTAACTGGAAGCAATGATAATACGATAATGGGATACAACTTGCAAGATGGCATGGTGCAGGTGACATTGGAAGGCCATGATAATGCAGTGTGTCGAGTTACTCCTGGTCGTGATGCTGGTGTATTGCTAAGGTTTTATTCCACTTTATCAACCATTATATTCAATGGAATGACATGCTACCTCTAGTTCTGTGTTGTGGTTCTGTATGCTGAACTAGCGAGACTTTTACTAGCATCAAGTATCAGCATCCAGTGGGACAAATTGGCCCACACTAGTTCTATGAATAAATTAGTAGCTATATATATAGTACTATGTATTTTACAATAACAATAAGTTTAATAGGACAAAGTGCTGATTACAGCTATAATCATTCTCAATATTCAAGTTCTTGTATTTCAGTAAAATCTTAAGCCTGGTAAATTTCTTGTAACAAATTTATGAATTAAATCACCTTTAGTATTATTATAGGTAGATGACATTCAATTTAAAGAAATGAAAGATATAAATTTTGTTCAATTTTGTGATAAGCAAGTATTTGGCCACAGTATCATCTGATGAATAGTGACAACGTGGTTGATGATGGAACATGCTTGCATATCATATACCTATTCACTCTGCACTTGTAGACAGCGACTGATCAAGAGTTCAGACCGCTCTAGGCTAATTATGAGGAAGCGCCCCTGCCAGATGTGTAACAGTCGGCCTAAAAAGTAGTATATTAGTTTCGACTTTGTTTAATAGTGTAATTTTTTTTTAAATGGTTCATACTATCTATAAAAGTGTTCACATTGATCTGCAAGCGAAACTGACGTAACTTTAATCTGCACAATATTGAACATGAAAATTTCAGTAGGTATATAAGTAATTATTATTAAAATAATCAAATGTCAAAATAAGTTAAAAATTCAAGAAATTACATTAAAAAACATATTTATCTCTTTTGCAAAATTTCTGTAATTTGTACGGAAGTCATGTTTGTCTTTGAGGTTGAATTCAAAATCAGAACTTCAAAAAGACTGGTCTTTGTCTCTCTCTCTTTTTAATGGCGGGAAAGAAATAGAGTGTGAATGTTTCGAATTGTATGATTAACCCAAGGCTGAATAAGATATTCGCGGCTATCGGAAAAAAACACGTTACTTTGTCTCACTCAGTGAAAAAAATCGCATTTTGCTCACTAATTTCAGACAGCAAAACCTACATGTTTGAGCTACTGAAGTGAAAAATATATTACATAACATTTTTGAAACATTCACAGGTTAAATATCAGTTTTATTTGCAGTAAATACTTTTTTTCGTTTAAATACAAAAATAAGTTAAAAAATCAATAAATTATATTAAAATACATAATTATGTTTTTTGCAAAATTTATTTAGTTAGTACGAAATTCCGTACGTCTTTGATGTTGAATTCAAAATTGTAACTTCAAAAGGGCTGGTCTTTGTGTCTCTCTCTGTTTCTAATGACAGGCAAGAAATAGAGTGTGAATTTTAATATTTTTATGTTTGCAATATGTAACGCATGCTCTGCGGATTACATTATAAAATTACAAATTTACGAGGGGAAAAATTTTAAGTCAAGTGCGAGATTCGAACCCGCTTCCATCCACCCCTTTAGCCGGGGTATGCTCTAATCCAATTGAGCTAACATGACAATGAGTCATAACTAATTTTTTTATATTATACATAGTTAGAATTAATACGATTCGAACCCTGAAAAAATATTAAAATTATAGTGTTTGTGTTTGAGGTTGAATTCAAAATCGGAACTTCTAAAAGACTGGTCTTTGTCTCTCTCTCTTTTTAATGGCGGGAAAGAGATAGAGTGTGAATGTTTCGAATTGTATGATTAACCCAAGGTAGAATAAGATATTCGCGGCTATCGGAAAAAAACAAGTTACTTTGTCTCACTCAGTTAGCAAAATCGCATTTTGCTCACTGTTTTCAGGCAGCAAAACCTACATGTTTGAGCTACTGAAGTAAAAAAGACCTTTGGCCGCTGCAGTTGGTAACGCTTTTTGTCAAAAAAATCTTATTATTATCACCACATTCGGGAACATGCATGAAATATAACTGCAATAAACCCTTTGAGCTTCTGGCAGAAATAGGAATGCATGGCCTCGGTGTCCGATTTTAAAAACTACGCCAAATGGACGCATTCTTCTGCAAAGTTTCTTCTAAATCAGTAGCATATAGTTTTTGTAACTCCTTTGCTTTGCTTCTGATAAATTCAGTGTCGTCTAGTTCATGCCGTTTCCATAAGAAACCAAACTTTGTGTTTACTGTATTTTAAATATTTTTCCAGTTTTTTAAGTGCACTTTAAGACAATCAATAGCTGCATAATATTTATCAACGACGAAATATCGTCTCTCTTCTAACTCAATGTGCCCTATATTAACTTCATAAAAATTTTTGTTTCTTTCTTTTTCTTACATTTACAATTTTCGAACAATCATAATAAGCATGTTATGTCTCATAAAGAATAAAAACCTTCGATGAATGAACAGAACCAGCTCACATGCAACTCGCTTGACCGCCGGTCGAGTCGAGTGACAAGTCAGTGATTCCATAAAGGGAGCTTTTTAAAATTTTAAAATTTATTGTCAATATCAGGGACTCCCAAGCTTTTTCAGTTCACAGCGCATTTAGTTTTACTGTTTTGTCTCGCTCTAGTTGAAAAATGTAGGGTAGATGCAATGATGCTAGATTAACAGTGCATGCGAAGACACGATTTCAGCGCGCCCCGCTGATCCTCGCGCCCTAGGCTGCAGCCTAATTAGCCTAAGCGTTAATCAGGCCCTGCTTGTAGACTCCCAGGATATATCCATTTAGCATCAACTTAGCCTACTACCAGATGTTTTCTCACATTTAGCACCACCCAGAAATCACATTTAGGTTAAAACTATGGAAACAGCTGAGATAATCTCTACAACAATGTCCGTGCAAATGTTGCACTCCTCCCATTTAATAAAATTATGTCACTGCCATTCATTCCATTTTATTCTATTACTAGAGAGTTGTGTTACTGATATTTTTAGTATATTGATTAACCAGTAAATAGTTTTTAGGTATATTATATAGTCATATATATATGAATAATCTATTTTATTGCTATTAACCACAATATAATCTTTTGATAATTAACTTTTGGCAAGAAAGAGATTATTAACATAGTAGATCTAGGATATGTAACTAATATCCTTATATAGCCTAGCGGATGTTAATGCAAAAATTACAGCATCAGAATTATTGGGTTGCAACATTGTTGATAAATTTTGTTATACAAAAAAAGTTTTGTAGAAAGTTTGATTTGTAATTTTGTGTAAATTAAAAAGATAGGGACTAAAAAATAATATTTAGTTCATCACTTACTGTTCACTTTAACATTAGGTGGGAACATTAGTTCATCTGCCTCCTCTACAACTTTCTAGATTAACCCACTTCACACTAATTATTGCATTAACAGTTGTTATTGCCTTATGAGAGCTTTGCCCTAGTGTTCTGGGCCTAGAATATATTTTCAAAGATATGACCATTACAATAATTATAATATGTTTATGAACTTAACACCTAAAAATCCCCTTTGTAGCTCAAGCTGGGACAGCTCTTCAAAAGTATGGAATCTGAATGCTGGAGCGAAGGCTCCTCTCACACTCAAAGGTCACCAAGCAGCGGTATGGGCAGCAGTTGAGCTAGTAAATGGAACATATGTCACTGCATCTGCTGATAAAACTATCAAGCTATGGAAGAAGAATGCAGAACTTATCACTACTCTGGCTGGTATGTAAATCTGAAAAATATATAAACGGCCTAAGTGTGAATCCGATTTGTTCACGATGGGTTCTATACCATTATGTGTACTACATTAGACACTATATAGAATAAAATTAAGGTTATAATATTATTATAACCTTATTTTTTAGTTTTCACATGCACAACTGCAACACTTGTCTGATTTTTTTGTTTGTTATGTATCACCATAACCACTGCAAAGTGTTTTTGACATATTATTGGGATAAAGGACATCATCCATTTCCGAACAATTTCTGAAGTGCTGCCCATGAAACCATTTATACATATTACAGTTGAATATAATATCTGGATCATTATTTGCAAACACAGCTTAACTATTGTACTATCTATTTTTACTCTTGTTCCATGAAATTATACATAGTATCACTAACTTATTCATAGGTCAACATCTTATTTCTAAAATGGTTCTGTAGTTTGTTGTCTTCTCATATTATTGTGATATATGTGACAGAGATAACTAACATAAGAAACCTGTTAAAGATTTATTTCTTTTAAACAACAATGTCACAATCATTCACATGCTGTGTATATTTGTATTTCTAATTCCTTGTCATCAGGGCATACAGATTGCGTGCGAGACCTGGCAGTGGCTTCAACGGAAACATTCCTTAGTTGTTCCAATGATGCATCAATTAGACTGTGGAGTAATGTGGGACAGTGCTTAAATACTTTCTATGGACATTCTAACTATATTTATAGGTAAGATTTTGTTTCAAAGCATCAATCAATTTCGAATAAAATCAATCAAGTTGATCTGGTTGGTGCAAAATATTGTTGTAGTTGCGACCTGAGTTTTAACATAATTAAAGTGTATTGTGTTGAAATTTCAAGAGAGACCCTCGCGGTCCTTAGCGGTTCTGGGATAGAATGTCACCTCCCTATTGCTACCTGTAGGTGACGTAAGAGGCGATTAACACTACAGCGCACGCGCCCCTTTTTTTTACATGGGTGCTAGCGTGCTCTACTATAGTAAAAATTATAATTACAAATATTTTTAAACTGTGAAGTTGTAAAATGATGAATCCCAGTAATAACTTATTTATGTTTATTTTAAATCACTATAGATGCACAAACTAGCAGTTTTAATGATGTAAAAGTATCTAAGGACCAATTTATTATGTCAATTATAAACATCAACATTTTTTTCACGTTCGAGATCAGCTCCAAAAAAAAAACTTCTAATAAACTTAGACTCTCCTACTGGTGATAATCCTTGCGTTCAATATAGACTACAACTTGGTGATCAGGGCAAATCCATCTGGGACATCGCTTGCACCACTTTTTGGTGGACTGATTTCTTGCTTTTGAGCAAAGGCAAAATTGCCTACTCTTCCTAGTCTTTCATCAGGGTCATTATTAGGCATCTCATCTGTTTGCAACAAAAGCCATTTCGTTTTATTATTTAATACTGAGGGAAGATTTTCTAATGTCAATCTTCTTGCTATGAGGGATATAACCAGCTCATACGAAAGATCGTAGAGAAAATTGCACCTCACAATATTTTTCTGGCCTTTGTTACGGTGATGACTCTTTGTCCATCTTTTCGCTAAAACAAAGTACTCATAATTACTAAATACACAAAGACTTATAAGTAACTATGTATATTTAAAAAAACAACATGATTTTTTATACGTTATACATGAAATGTTGATATTTACTTACATTCAGTTTTATTACGCCAATACTCGCACGTACTATTATGGTAGAAGCTGAACTTTGACACCTAATTACAGGAATATGCGTTAATTTGGCGAGTAGGCGTCACACTATCGCGTTCAAGGATTTTGTCGGTGAGGCTTATCTAGGAGCAGGAGGACGTCATTGTAAAAATGAATGAAAGGCAAGATAATATGTGAGTGCGTTCTACTATAGTAGAGCGCGCGTGCACTCCAGTGTTAAAATACTGGAAGGTGCCCACCTACCAGTATTTTACATTTATTCACCTCATTACATTTAGTTTTTTATTTTACATTTAATTAGCAGCACCTTCTGAGGAACTGATATCTTAAACTGCAATCAAATGCAAATGTATTTGCCACAGTACAATATTTTTTTTATTTTTTTTATTGCTGATAGGTAAGCCTTTGACCACAATCTCACGTGATGGTAAGTGATGATGTGGTCGAAGGTGTTAACAGACTTAACCTAGAATGACTGGCTCTCAAGGACAGCTGCCGGAACACACCGTTAGGTGCTTGGCGACAGATTTTCAACTTGAGGGTGGTCGCTAGCCAGGCGGGCATTCGCAAAAATGCCCTTCCACCATGCGGTGAAGCTCCAGCCCGCGGCGGGATTCGAACCATGGACCTGCTGCGCGGCAGTCCATAGCCAAAGCCACTGAGCTATCACTGCTTCAAATATAAGTATTACCAATCTGCAAACTCAACACAACATGATATTTCAATCAGAGCTACCATGCTAATGGGTCCTTTGTTCTTGTCGATGTCACCTATCAGCCTCAACGGAAGACCAATGCTGGATGCTAACGAGCAGCACTATGTTGAGTTGGAGCCGATTTGCAGCAGAGGGCTGCAAGAATCAGTTTGTTTGTCTTATATGTATTGTTTGATTTTTGTATGTTTTTTGGCATAAATAAAGCCTATTCTATTATCGAAGCATCTTAAGAGGAGAGAGTGCCACCAACTTATAATGAAACAACTACAAAAAAGGCTAATTTTTTAAGTGGCTTTTTAAAATATTGGCAATAATATTATAATAAATGTAACCCTATAACTATTCAGTTGTAATTTTGGGCATTAAGGCCCGCTCAGTGAATATGCGTATGGTGATTGACGGGATTTTTTTAAAACTTCAGACCCCTTTTCTCTTGGACCATTATAAAGAAGAATAATAATATTTTCTAGGGTTCATATGAGGAAGCAATATTACTGAGTCTACCTCATCAGTCTGGTCTATCCTTTGAGCTGTATAATTTGAACAGTAATGTTGGCTGGTTGAAATATTACGGAATAGTGTTGAGCACAGAGTGCAGCTAGGCGCTAACAACTGGTTTCATTTATAGCTGATAGGCTAGCTTTTGACCACTATCTCACCTGATGGTAAGTGATGATGTGGCCGAGGATGTTTTTCAGGCTAACCTAGAATTACTGGCTCTTAAGGACAGCTGCCGGAACACATTGTTTGGCAAAATGCCCTACCACCATGCAGAATCTTTAAGGTATATATAATCTCATTACATTTGTTTCTAATTACAGTATCTGCATGAACCCTGCTATAGCAAATGGTTTTGCGACATGTGGCGAAGACGGCAGTGTGCGCCTTTGGACCGGCGGCGACTGTGTAAGGGAAATGCGACTACCGGTACGATCTGTATGGAGCGTCGTGTGCTTAGATAACGGAGATATTGTTACAGGTATTTAATTTCCAATACCATTCTTTGACTAATACGTCTGCTAATCTCTCAGCCTGGGTTATCAAAAGTATTGGCCAGCACCCTGTTAACTGAGTGGTGACATTTACAATAGGATGAAATAAATAAAATACAATATTGTTCAATTTATTATTAGAAAATATGTAATTCCTTTTAGGGATTTCCAAAAGGTAACTTAAACACTACAAATTTACAAGAGGAAAAATAATTTTGTAATAAAAAAAAGGTAGCTGAAACCTTTATCAGATTGTGTTTTACCGGCAGCAGGCCAGTAAAATTTAAAATGCATGCATGCAACCGGCATATGCTCAGGATGACAGGCACAGTGCAGTGCGTTGAAATATATATGTTATAGGTATAGGACATAGGTTATCATCACTTAACATTAGGTGGGCATAGTACTTGTAATGTCGAAATTCCATTTAAAATAAAAAACTAGTTGAATAAGTATTATAAATTTAACCAGCAAAAACACTTTTTGCCGGTTTAATTTATAATAATTCATAATATTTAAATATGTGTGAAACTCATGAATATTTCATTTAAAAAAAAAACTAGTTGAGCCCACGCTGAACTAGTTCATTCTAAAACAATATAATACCGTGGACTATTTATTTAGTGATTATTTGTTTACTGTAGGTTCGAGTGATGGTCTCGTCCGTGTGTTCACCAAAGACCCGGCGCGGTTCGCCGATGAAGCCATGCTGAAAGTGTTCGAAGAGGAAGTGGAGAAAATGACGGCCGCTTCACAACAAGAGATTGGAGGATTCAAGTTATCTGAGTAAGTAGATATGTATATCAAAAGTATGCCTATACAATCATTACATCTGATTTGATAAAGCATTAACAAGAGTAACATTTTTTGTTCCTCCTAATAATAAAAATGACTAGTCGTTGGCATTCGGAGTTTCTGCACACAATGCAGCAGCGTCCGAAGTGGCTTGCTAAGACTGCAAATTTTCAAGTTGGTGATCTGGTTTTGATCAAAGTTCCAAACTTGCCATCTCTTCATTGGAAAAGGGGTCGAATCATTCGCGTTTGTCCAGGCACTGACGGTACTGTAAGAGTAGTAGAGTTGAAGACTTCCAGCGGAATTTAGCTGCGACCAGTAGTAAAATTGTGTCCTCTAATGCCATGTTTAGACAACTAAATATCATATCTAGGAAACTCATCACTTAGAATATCAACTAACGCCCTTTTTTTACCTAGTTTTATTATGGGAACTAACATTTCAAAAAATCAGCCATTGAATTTAACTAGTCTTTAATTTAATCTTGTAATTTTAATCTCACTCTAAAAAGCTTAGCAGCTCTTTGGGGAGCGGTATGTTTGTTAATATTAGCAACATTGATGTGTCGCAACTTTAGAACGCAACTTTGTTCAATATTCCTAAACGAAACCTTTATTTCACCACCTTCATCCCTTCCTTGAGTTTCCTTGGCTAACCTGGGGAGTAGTTAAATAAATGTTGTTTACGTCTAACCGGCACGCGATATAGTCGAGAGCTCCGTTAACTTTCCTCGAAATATTGCCAAAACGACAGTTTCCAACATCAGCCGCGACCATCGCGCATAGAAAATCATCTTTCATCTCACAAGACAATCAGCGTTGAATGCAAGGGAGAAGAAATCAAAAAATACGCGTCGTGTAACATCTGGCACGCGGGGTGAGCTGAACCAGGTAGCCTTTCATTTGATTCCGTTTTTTTCCCGAACAGGTTGTGTTCTAATATACAAGCAACTACAAATAATGACTTTCATCTTGAGTTTCATGGCGCAATTCATGTTGCAATCATAATATTATTGAACAATTATCAGTGATTTTGATCCAACATATAGTCCATTGTATTAGTAATATGTAAAGAATATACATACAAATATACCCCAGTGGAATGCCAGGCAGAGATGCACCCTCCCATAGCTATTATAAAGAATAACTGACCAATAGTCAAAGACAGCACCTTATAAAGAACTCTCGTCTTAAACTGCGATCCCTAAGAGGCCTGCCAAGCGTAGGGATTATGCCAGCCCTACTGGGTGGGGGCTTTGTTAAAAGGTGGACGATGACGATAGCTGTTGATGATAATTGTAGAGACACATGAAGCGCTCGTAGCCAAGTTTCCTTAGCCATTCTGAATCGATCAGCAAAGTTAAACAACGTCCGCCGCGGTCATAACTTGGATGGGTGACCGCTGGTGACATTACTACTGAGCGCTTCCGTGCTTCGGAGGGCACGTTAAGCCGTCGGTCCCGGTTGTTGTCTTAGGATAGCAGTCGTTACAGCATGGTGGTAGGGCACTTTGCGAATGCCCGCCTGGCTAGCTACCACCCTCAAGTTGAAAATCTATCGCCAAGCACCTAACGGTGTGTTCCGGCAGCTGTCCTTGAGAGCCAGTAACTCTAGGTTAGTCTGTTAATTTACCCTTCCCAGTAGACAGTCAAGAACACGCATATGGATGAAATAAGGGTGCACATATATAAACCTTGATAGGTGACGTGCGCCACGACACCAGATAAACATTCTCAGAACCTTACAGTGTTGACACCGACGTTATGTGAACACGCAACCTTCTGATAGTAATTTATGTAAAATATTTATAATAGTGGTAATATTTTTCAATGTACGAAGTATGTCGTCTATGATTGGTTTTTTGTAAGGCCTATGCAGACATATCGCCACGACATGTGGCACCATATTACTAACAACGTCCCCTCGTTACATTATAGCGACTACTTTACTACATGAAACACCAATAGTATGAAGCACTGGAATATCTCAATCTTATTTGAATGTGATTAGATTTGAAATTATATAATAAAATCGTCAAATGTTTAATATTTTCTAGTATACCGGGCCCAGAAGTCCTCTTAGAGCCGGGGAAAACAGACGGACAGACGAAAATGGTGCGACGCGGCATGAACGTCAAGTGTTACTCTTGGAGTGTGGCTGAGAACACGTGGAACGAGATTGGTGACGTCATGGGAGCTAACCCAGCCAGTGAGGGGAAGACCATGTATCAGGGAAAGGTAATATTAAAACACATAACATCTAACGTAGTGGTGTCAAAACGATTTGCATCTTATGCATAAAAAACCGGCCAAGTGCGGCACATTGAATGTTCCGTTTCAACACACAATTTATTAGTAATAATCATTATTATGCACAAATAGTTTTAAAAAAATATCTGTTCTTGTGACTGAACCAGCTCGAGGCTCACCTGTTGTTAAGCGGACTAACCTCTGCCTATAACAGATGCATTTCGTAACAAGAGTACAATTTGTCTAAACTAGCAAAAAGTTGAGCTTTGTTAGGGCCCGTGTTTATTTTACAACCTGAATCTAGTGGTGTCATCTAGTATTAAGTAGATTTATGTTAACTCTTTGGTTTTCTAACAGATGGCGTTAGTAGAACAAGAACATTCTAACCAATGAAAAAAAAAAAATTTTTTTCATGGTTATAATAATTTTTTTTTACTGATAACACATCTAGATATGTAGTTAAATTACTATGTTAAAGCACAAATCTATAGGCGTGATAGATTATCAGTAAAGTGTGCCACAAAATGTTCATATTGTGGGATAGTGATAGGACTCACTTCGCTAGACCTAATAATATATTTAACGCGGCAGCTAAGTACAAGCCAGGCAGGAATGCATATAGCTAATCATGTATCCTAATTATGGGGGAAGGATACCATGTTAACTGACTAGTGTAGTAGTACTAGTACGAACTACATTTTCCATGCAACTATAGTTTTGTCATACCTATTTTAAATTCCAAGTACTCAAACTCGGTAAATATGCATGCAAGGCCTTGAGCCTAATATCTAAGCTTCTGATCATCCAATTTTACGTTTTATTACATATATGATTTATCTCTAAATGTTAATAGAATACAATAATTATTTATTGCTACAAAAAATTCATTAAATGACATACAGCTTCTTACAAACAACACACAACTAATATAAGAATTCCAATAATAAAAGTATATTCTTAATAATTTTACGGAAAACTTGAATACAGAAGCATATATTATAGGTTCGTGGATGTGTTTGCAAATATTTCACAGAGTTTGCATATTTGGTATTTAAAATATGACATAACTACTTTTATCGGGAGAGAGCTACGAAGACATTAACCTGAAGTCGTTATGCGGGTATCGGTTATTGTCCGAGGATGGCATTGGTTACAGCATGTTGGTAGTTAGGATGGGGAATGTCCGCCTGGCTAACCACTCACAAGTTGAAAATCTGTGGGCAAGCAGCTAACGGTGTGTTCCGGCAGCAGTCCATGAGAGCTATTAATTCTAATTAGTTTGAACAACATTTTTAACCGCATCATCACTTACTATCATGTGAAATAGTGCTGGTCAAAGTCTAGACCGTCAGCAATAATTATAAACGTTTTTCTTTATATGACAAAAACAAGATAAGTTAAAAATATTGTTTCAATATATAGTGATTCCTCTTTATTTTCAACTTGTTTATTGTAATAATTGTTAGTTACGCAATCTGCCGTAAATATTGCTGTTGGAATTTGGATCAGATACCTATTACAGTTCTAAAAATACAGCCCTTTTAAGTTTGGACGCATGAACAGCGGAGGCTTAATAACACACGTATGGTATTCAAAAGTGCCATTTTCCAGTACGGACCCCTAAAGAAAATATTTAAGCTTATTATAAGTATAAAGAGTGGGCAGTTAATTTTAACACCATTTAAATTTTAAAACGTTTACCATCCTTCTATGAAAAGGGAACAGAATCATATCTTTTAGTTTAAATAACGGTAAAAATAGTTTACTAAAAATTCTGCTAAAGCTTAGGAGCTTCTTACATGAAGGAATATCGCGCTCGCCCACAAAATTTCGTATAGTATCGATTGGTTTACGGTTGTTTTGTGTATCAAACTTGGAAGTTTTGACTGAATGATCACCACTAAAATACACCATTTTCGACCCTGGAAATCCTCTGGAACAGACTTTGTCATGTCCTATTTTATAACAAAAATAATTAACACCTAGAAATATGTTAATTGTATACTTACTTTTCCAGGAGTACGACTTTGTGTTCAGTGTGGATATAAAAGACGGAGCGCCCCCTATCAAGCTGCCATTCAATAAGAATGAGGATCCGTGGGTCGCCGCACAAGCCTTCATACATAAGTAATAATACTTTCAAGTAACTATTTTCATTATTATGATATCGTATTCGTATACTAGTAGTAACGGTTTTTTTTCTACCTTGCTCTCTCGGATGGCTGCGTGGTTTAGTTTGAAACGGCTAAAGGTTGATGAACCTTTGTTGCTCTGAACCCACTATTGCTTGTATTAAGACGAAGTGACGCAATGGCTTCGCTTAGCATACGAGAGAGTGAAATAGAACAACGCAATTTTGAAAATGGCGAGCGATTTTTTTTAAATATATTCTAATAGAATAGGACTTATAAAAAAAATCTTTCAACTACCGTGTTACATGGTTGCTAGATAATTATTAGACATACATTTGTATTAAAACGATTTACTATTTAAACACAAAACTCGATTGAGCGAGATTTTAGATAAGCATGCATGTTTTTTTTTTCTAAGGAGATAAATATAAAAACAGGATTACATATCCTGTTTTCGGATCAGGCATTAGTATAAATTATATTAGTATTGTATAGTAAATTAGTATCCTCTAGGATATGACAAATACTATAAAATCTAGAGATTATTACATATTTAGTTCATATCTGCGAAGCGTCCTTCTTCCTAAAAAACATGTTCAAAATTTCCCTTTTTTAGGGTTCCGTACCCAAAGGGTAAAAACGGGACCCTATTACTGAGACTTTGCTGTCCGTCCGTCCGTCCGTCTGTCACCGGGCTGTATCTCAAGAACAGTGGTAGCTAGACAGTTGACATTTTCACAGATGATGTATTTCTATTGCCGCTATAACAACTAATACTAAAAATAAAATAAATATTTAAGGGTAGCTCCCATACAACAAACTTGATTTTTTTACCGTTTCTTGCTCGATACTAATAACAGTGACAGGTATACGCTCTTACTATTCACAAAATATTTAGTTTTATGTTTTATGGGATAAGTCTCGAGGTTGCGTTGCCGGCCTTTAAGGAGGGAATATGCTCTCTTCTTGAAGGTTCCTAACTCGTGACTGTTCGGAAATATTTCACCTGGCAGCTAGTTCCATAATGTGGCAGTGCAAGGTAGACAATGCCGTGAAAATCGGAAGGTTGTGGACTTCCAGAGGTCGACATGAAATTGATGAAATATCATGCTTTGTCGGGAAGTCCGGTGGCTAAATTGAGCTGCAGGTAGTAAATCGAACAGTTCCTCAGAACACTCCCCGTGATATATATGGTAAAAGATGCAGAGTGATCCAACATCTCTACGAGCCGACCGGAGAGTACTTGATCGACGACGATTCGAGTCGCTCTGCGTTGAATGCGGTCAAATGGAAGAAGCTGGTACTGGGGAGCTCCCGCCCAGAGGTGAGAGCAGTACTCCATGTGAGGTCGAACCTGAGCCTTATAAAGTTGCAGGCGATGGGCGACGTGAAGTACCGCCTCTCCTTTCCGAGCACACCAAGCTTCTTAGGGGCTAACTTAGCCTTATCTTCCAAGTGACAGTGAAATTGAACGACGCGACGTTCGATATGTCGACGCCAAGTACCCCGATGTTAGTTGAGGTGGCAAGGGGAGTGTCTTCAAAATGGAGGGATACGACAAAGAGGGATATCTTAGCGGTAAACGCACAAACTTTTGTCTTCTTGGGGTAAAATTGGACTAAGTTCAATTGGCCCCACTTCGAAACATTTGACAACATGGTCTCAATTGAAGACACAAGTTTGTTCCGACTCTCGACAACGTTTTCCCGAGAAATTTTAGCGCGGCCGGTGTATGAGGCATCTCCGGTATCGTCATCAGCATAACAATGAATATTCACTGAGTTGCAGCATGTCATTAATGTGCAAGATAAATAGAGTCGGAGATAGCACACAGCCTTGCGGAACGCCAGGATTAATCGAGTTTAAGTCGGAGCATGCACCATCGACAACGACCTTGATGTTCCGATCTGCCAAAAACTGGAGATCCATTCGCACAATTTTTCGGGAAGCTCATAGAAAAGTAAGATATACTAAAAGATCACCAGCTGAGCGACCGCGACAAAAACCGTACTAGCGATCGCTAATCAGCTGGTGCTCCTCTAGATATTGCAGGAGTTGTTTGTTAGTTTTATGTTCTCTTTAAATATAATTAGTTAAAATAAAATAAATAATGAAGGAGGCGCCCATACAATAAAAGAGGTTTTCGCCGTTCATTTGCTAAAAATAATAATAATGAAAACAGGTAGAAACTTGAAATATTCACTGGATATTTAGTTGTATATTTTCTTTAAAAATTAGTGTTAAAACAATTAGTAAGATTACTGTTTAGGGTTCATACCTACCTAGGATAGGAACGTGCCTTCCCAGCTCAATCAGACACTGCGAAAAGTGAATGTAACTTGCAAGATTAGGTTACAGATAATGGTACAGAACCGTTCGTGCGCGAGTCCCACTCGCACTTGGCCGGTTTTATATTTTAAGAAGTGTCACAAAACTTAACTCTTTATCAGTTGAGTTTAATTATAATTTTTCCCCTATCCCAATTATTTGGGGTTCAAACTAAGTAGTATTTAAGGGCGCACCGAGCTTTTTAGGCGCGCCGCGTGTGAGTGCGTAAGTAAGGCACGCCAACAGCATCCGTCCCCTTTCGACGGCCAAAGCATTACTAAAGCGGATAGGGACAAAGCATCGCGGCTCGGACTAAAATGGGCGGAACATGCGTGAATTTGAGTATTTCCTTCGTATGATAAAAACAAATACCTATTTGAAAAATGTAATGTGTATACGTTATAGAAAACGTGTTGTTTTTTTTATTATTCAAATACGGATGAGACTCTCCGTTAAGTATTTACGCCGTACTAAGGGTGTATTTCGTTTTTTAGATGTAACTTTGGATTTTTTTTCCATCGAGAAAACTTGAAGTAATCATGTTTCCTAAGTGTTATGATTTATAGAATGAATCCTTTAATATAATATATATTAATTACATAACTCAAAATTAAGAAATAAAGGTACAGCAAGAGATCAAACGAATCACAATTACGTATCGTTGCCTCGGTGCAGGCTTAAGAAACAAAACAACACACAATATTGTAAATGTTTTGGCTAGGTTTTGAAAATCTGCCGTCTTCCTCTGAACCTTCCTTAGGAATTCCCGATGGCAGTATAGTCGCTACCTATTAAGGGGCCAAACGATGGTAGTGAAACCTGTAGTGTGCTGTGTGAGGAGCAGTACCGTTTGTTTTTAACACTATGTATATCCATGGTCATATATTTTTTTAGTTCTATAGTATTTTGTTGCTCACGTTTAAATATGTTTTGCTAAATTCCGGGTTAATTTACATATTTTTTACATTTTCATTGCAGAAACGAGCTACCCCAAGTGTATCTGGAACAAGTGGCCAACTTCATCATTACTAATGCAAAGTTGGAAACTTTACCAGCTCCTAGTAATGGGTACGTTAATTTGTTTTAAATGATTCAGGAATAGAGCTATTGCCCTACGAGAAACTAGAAGCTACTGTACTCTCAAAAATAGCAATACCATCAAGAGCACTCAATTTTTTTATATTACTGATATGCTGATATTCTTCTGATGGTAGTGATTATGTGGTCGTAGATGATAAAAAGGTTAAATCTACAATGCGATCATGTTTTTCTTTTGTCAATTAACCCGTTAATAATATTGTTTTGTATGTTTCGCCCTGTTCCTGTCATTCCCATCACAATAACAAGAGATGCCAAATAATTTTAGTTGTAAGACTTCACAATAATATGTCTACGAATAGGAACTGCTATCTGGAGCCTTTGCCTGGAAAAGAGCTCATAAAATTGCTCCGGAATTCTTTCAATGTGGCGAGGCTTTTTAAATTTATTTTTTAGTCAGGCTAATATATAGAAAAGACTTAAATATTGTTTGCATGATAGGTGACTGATTAGGCCTGAAAATTGTTTTTTTTGGATTGATTATTCATAGTAAATTTGATCAGAAAGCACAAATAGAGGCACACTTAAATAATTAATTCTTTGGCATATGTGCACAAATTATCTTTCATAATTAACAATGCTGCTCCACTAATAGCATACCTAGGAATGATTTCATCAGCTCTGCTATATATCGTTATTTTTGGAGAAACTCTACTGCCAATGAATTTTGTATTAAAAGCTTTAAATAGTTGCATTAGAGCAATTAATTACTTAAAAAAGACAGTAAACCATGCTTTTTAAGACATGACATCCTTAACCATCTCTGTACATTTTTAAAATAGCAACATTTGTAAAATATAATCCAGACTTATTTTTTCGTTGGTCTTAAGTCAATAGATGAGATATAACCAAACTGCTCACCTGTTGGTAACACTGCTATAGCCAGCTACAGAAAAAAAATGTTTGGATAATGAGCGTGAATGTCAACCTTTTCGAACGCTGCTGTGGAATCATTTTATAGTTTTTTGTTTATACTGGCTTTCGATAAAAGCGTCGTAGACTTCAAGGTTAAATAAATAATTTTGCTTTGTATTCCACTAAATCACCAACATATATTTTACCAAAAGTTGAGTAAAAGGTTTTGATGTCTATTTACACTTATAAAAAAACGCGCATTATAGTAGGTTTTTCCTTTTCCAGTTTTGCGGACCCGTTCACTGGCGAGTCCCGTTACGTCCCGGGCTCTGGCCCCGTCCCGGGCCTGCCGCCGCCCTCCGCCGCCGATCCCTTCACGGGCTCGGGCGCGTACACTACAGCCGCTGCAGCCACGCAAGAGAAACCTCTGGTGCCACATGACTCTTATATCAGGTACGTATATAAATAGAATAATGCCCCTCATATCTGTGGAGTGGTAAGAGGTGTCGAAAGGAAAAATACAGCAGTGGAGCCTTCTGAAGTATTGCTTTCTGTTATTTTTCCTTGCGTTGCCTCTTACGCTCCCACAAGAAAATATGGATGGGTGCAATTCTTGACTGCCACCCCACAGGGATGGTGCCGTGACCAGGATACGGAAACTTTGGTATCCTTTACCAGGAGACCAAAGCTTAGTCCATAACCTTTGGACCAAACTTTGATGTTAAGTGCTTTTCTCGAGAGCTAGCTTCAACTCTCTTTCGTTCTCAGAAATGCTAAACGAAAATCTAAAATTTGATTTGATCAATTGCTTCCCATATGTTCAAGTATATCCCGCACGGCGCGCCTTGTAACAAAGATCATTGATTATGTTACGAACTAGGACCGAAATGTTTGTATAGGTCAAAGCGTTGTAGCTTTTAAGTTTTTTTTATTTATGTTTAATTTCTATGTAAATGATTTAATTTCATAAATAATCGCCTAGATTGCGTGTATTTCAAAAATGAAAAAAATCTAATAATTAATAAAAATGAATATGTATTTGGTGACAATAACTGACGAAAGGGGTTCGAACATTGTTGTATGGAAGCTGGCATATCCACTCGCCGCGAATTTGATATTTTAAAGCCTCCGCGCATATTTAAAGTTGTATATATGGGTAGAGGACACTTATACAAACAAAAAATTATACGTAATATATATGATACACTAAAGTGTCACGTTTCCGAAATATTTGGAGGTAAAGATCGCCATATGAGAATAATGAAAATCATCAAACATGCAGTAATCACCGTTTTTACGCATTCTATTGTATTCAAATAATAGTTCTTACGTTGATTGAACTATTTATTAGAAGGAGATACTAATATCTGCATGATAATCCTTTTTTTATATTGGAGTTACTAAATCGCATTACACATTAAATGTTATCTCATGTTAGGCAGGTACCTATTTATTTAGAATATTATTCTATGTATAACAAGTAGGTATGGTTTGACTAACAAAATTGCGTTTGTTTTGCGATTTGTGCGATTTTGTTACTTAAATATTATTAAAGGTGGTTTGTTTGTACAAATATTTGTACTACCTTGTAATTAATTGTTAAATCAACCTGGTAACTATTATTTGAATACAATGGAATGCATATACACACGTAGATACTGTATTTTTAATAATTGTCATCGTTCTCTTAACGTGCTCCTTACATCCAAATGTTTTGAAAACATGACACTCTCAGGTACCACGTTACTTAGCATTTTTGGTTTGTAAGTTTGTGTCCTTTACCCATATACATGTATTTACTGAAATATGATTATCGACGCATGCCATTAAAAAGACTTTCAAATTTAAATCAATACAAGAACCCTTTTAATATATTGGAACAGTGTCTGTTACACAGGAGACAGTAGGCGTGGAAGTTTCAGCTCTGATGGCATATACTCATTTTGTATTGGTCTGAAGGAACATTGCGCGGAAATTTTGAAATAAATCAGATCCCCTCGGGTCGTTCTGCCACAAAGGGATCCTTTGTTGCCTTAATACCCTTTCCTGTATTCCTGACATACCTCTTAAAGATGCTTCGTGTATAGAAGCATACGTGACGAAAATCGTTTCTGCTGGCTGGATGGAACATAGCCGTAACACATTTTAGATTGGGCGTCTCTGACGTTTCTGACGATATTTCAGCGAAAACATCACTAAATATATTTGTTATTTATGAATCGCAATTATAAAGAATATTGCATTAATATTGCAAAGTGATGCCTGAATCAGGTAACTATCTGAAGCTGAACAAACTCATTACCTCATTCGCCATGATACTGTGACTTACCCGATAAAGTTCAATGACACTTTAGCGTTCTCAAGAAGCCTATCCTCAACATAATTAGATATATTTGTGTTTCAGATTCGATCAGGCCAATCTTAAAGCAATATATGACAAGCTAAAAGAATTCAATAGCAAAGTAGGTGACGGATTCAACTCAATGACTGAACATCAATTAGAAAATATTGTTAAGTTAGGTGAATTGGTAAGTGTATTTTTTTCTTTAGATATGTCAATGCTGTTTTATAGCTTAATTTAACCATAGAACAATTCAGTATCGGGCTGAATTTGTACCCATGTCTTCTGACTAGAATAGGAAATCAAAAATCGCAGATTTAAATTTAAATGCTAGTATGCTATGACCACTTCGGCTATTATTACTTATAACTTGCTATCCAACTCATTTCGGTCTAAAAAAATTAACATGTTTGGTAAAAAGTGAAAAAGCGTATATAATGTAATTGTGTATATTTTGATGCAGTGATGGCTCAGTGTCATTAGCTATGGACTGCCGCGCAGCAGGTCCGTGGTTCGATTCCCACCGCGGGCTTGAGCTTCACCGCATGGTGGAAGGGCATTTTGCGAATGCCCGCCTGGCTATCAACGACCCTCAAGTAGAAAATTTGTCGCCAAGCACCTAACGGTGTGTTCCGGCAGCAGTCCTCGAGAGCCAGAGAAATTACAGGCACATATTTCACAACTTTGTCTCAAGGCGATGGGCGCAGTGCAATTCGTGACTTGTGACGGAAAGCATCTGTTATAGGCAGAGGTTAGTCCGCTTAACATCAGGTGGGCCTCAACCTTGTTCTGTCACAGTAAAATTTTTAAAAAAATTCAATAACGCTAGCTCTGCGTATTACATTACAAAATTACTAATTATAGTCATGTGCGGGATTCGAACCAGCGCCATCCACCTCTATAACCACCCGTACGAGTCATATGTCATGTTAGCTTAAATGGTCAGAGCATGGATTCCGTATCATGGTTTCGACAAACAGATACGCGGGTTTGAATCTCGCCCAAGTCAATAATTTATCTTCACGTAAATTTATAATTTTGTGGCGTATATATAATTGTTAATATTTTGTTTCAGAATAATACCTTCGAGTTAGAAACTATAACATTATTGAAGAAAATGTTAGAATGGCCAAAAGGTAATTTCACCATGTTAATATTATAAATGCAAAAGCGTGTGTATTTGCTGCTCTTTATACCAACATTCTCTTGCTCTAGACAGCACTCACTATTCCACTTCGATACCCTATTCAGGGAACTTAACAGTAACAGCCAACAAATGCAATTCCACTTCTATCCCCTAGGCACGGGACTCAAATAATACCAACAAATGGAATTCCTTTATAGGCTTGCATTGTACAAAGTATTAAGTCACTGTCGCATTGCTTCTTTATTGACTCAACTATAGTCTCATTTTTTTTAACAAACGAGTACTGACTATGTCTCTCGCACATTTCCGATATTGACAGAGTGAGATGGGTCATTGCCGTCATTGGTCAATGCCTTTGTTCTTGTTTTGAAATTGTTAAAGCCCGTTCATATTGCATACTTGTAAAATTTACTGTAGAAAAAAATATGTTATATGATTTAAACTTGCATACTTGTGACGGAAAGCATCTAGTCCATATTCGTAAAAAAAAAACTGTTCGCGTTTATGATATAAAACAATATTGTATTAGAATATAATTATATTATGGACTAGATCATATAAATCAAATAATTCTACTACAATTCTTGTAATCTTAAAAATTATCGTCATCCTTCTGATGAACTCTCTGCAGATACGTCAATAATAAATTGCTCTAACATATTTTGTACATGATTGTCGACTCCGTACATTTTTGTTTCTATCTTGGTTATCAAATGATTGAGACATGACCACCATTTTTATCTACTCCTTGTAACAAAAGAGTTCAGACTTCATAAATTTTATAACTTTTGTTATTTCCTGCCATAGCCCTTCACTTGAAAACGAGTTCAATTGGGTTGAGCTCACAGTGATACGTTGGCAAACGTATGACGAGACGATTTGTTAACTTGTACATTGTTTTCAAACTTGTACATTGTTTTGTTTGAAAACAATGTTGTACATTGTTTTCAAAACTATCTTTGTTTTACTACTATTTCTACCGTAATTCAATAGTTGCAACTTTAGTATTGATTCGTTACAAGCAAAATTTTTGTACGCGCTGGTAGTCGAAGACTCAACTGAATGTAGCTACGTGTAACTACAGAGTTTGTGTGGAACGGACTTTATGATGACTACGTGGGCCAATAGCAACACAGCAAAATTTTTAGTACTCGTTGTTAAAAAAAACAGACTATAGTTCTGCCTAAATAAAAAATAACAAGCAATATTTTCGTACGCGCTGGTAGTCGAAGACTCAACTGCATGTAGCTACATGCAACTACAGAGTTTGTGTGGAACGGACTTTATGCTGACCACGTGGGCCAATAGCAAAGCAGCAAAATTTTTAGTACTCGTTGTTAAAAAAAACAGACTATAGTTCTGCCTAAAAAACAATATTATGTCACTTTCGCATTGGTTCTTCTGTTTTCGATCAATGGATGTCAAAAAGTACCCATCTGAATATCTGAGGTCGATCTCTTTTTGTAGTTCTTGTTCTGTTCATACTGAAATTCAAATTCGTTTAACGCTTGAAAATTACGGACCCTAAAGATGACTTTTGTGTTCTATAATGAGAATGTTTTACGCAAATTTAGGTTTCATGTAACTTGATGCTCTCTAAATTAATGTAAAATTACAAATGTAGTTAATGTTAAAATTGTAATGTAGTTCCGTTTCAATTAGAGTGAGATCTGAAGAGTAGTATTTGAGTTATCCCTAATTATGCGTATTTAATTGGCTTCGACTACATTGGTGATGTTTTTTATCCCTTTCGGTTTTAGGTGTAAAATTAACAAAAAAAATTGTACGCGATGCCTTGATTTATTTACGTTTTAGTGCATTTTTTGTTTTAAAATTTTGTTATTAGAATTGCCATTTTAAGTGTTACACGAATATGGATTTTAGTGTGAACAGAATTTTATCTATCTTAGGCATGAGGCTTTTTGTAGAATCGACACTATAGCCACCCATGTGAAATACAGGTAATAAAATAAATCAATCTCCAAGACAAGTCTGCAAGTACCAAGCTATTAGAAACAAGTAAGAGGTCAGAATATATCTCACAAATTCATTGAACTGGCCAAACAGAAACTCACAATAGGTGTGAGTTATATCTATAATTATATATATTACTAGCGGCCCGCCCCGGCTTCGCACGGGTAATAACGACTAAAATTGAGATGTAAGCTATCCTATCTTTCAATTTGGATCAAATTGCATACGGTGAGCAAATCAAATTTAAAATTCTTTCAGTAGTTTAGGAGTACATCGTGGACAAACAATGTGACATGTAATTTATATATATATATATATAAGGATAGTAAAAAAATTAGTGGTCCTCTCTTCTTAAAGCTGTATAGTTGTGGAATAGTGAGTGCTGTCCAGCCTTATTATTGAAATGAGGGGTTATTGACACTCACCGCCGAACCAGCGGAAAGTTTTATTTATGTAATTGGTATATATCTAAGGTCCTGAATTAGGACATCATATTTTTTATACTGATTTACTGAATAGTTCTCGAGATATGATAGATATCTACTCGGATGTCGCTCGACCCAAACGAAACGCAGGGTTTATGTGAGAATATTCCATCGAGTATTATTATAAAGCCACGAGCAAATGCTCGAGTGTACTATACCATGTAAAGTTAAAAAACCAAAAAACTAAATATATTTGGATTGCCAAGTTATGTAAAAAAGTATTGATAGTTGAATGAAAAACTGAATAAATCTATTTAGTAATAATTCAATTTCAGAAACTATGAAATTATTGATCTAGCCAGTTTGTGAGCCCGTAATTCTAGATTGACAAGCCTGCTAACACTATCGTCCACGTCATCACTTACCATTAAGTGAGATTGTGGAAGGCTAGCCTATAAAATGGTGGTTCCTTTTATATCACATGTTTAAGGCTGGGTTGCACCAAATTTTGACGATGGTAAAATTCGCAGAAACGTTCCACATTGAACCTTATGCCGAGGAAATAAATAAATTAACGAACGATTTGACGATAACCAGAGATGGTGCAATGTGTATGTCTCCAGGTTACTCAATTGAAATTTCTTATTTCTGAATATGTCAATATTTAGAGCAGATTTAGTGCAATTATGAATACCAACTCAAAATTTAGGTGCCAAATAAACTTCGATGCTACATGTGATTATTAGTGTGTTAGCTGGCGTTATGGTCTCCAGTTGACACATGCTGTATACACGAAACGGCTGAAGATGTGATAATATACTATAGCCAGGGATTTAAAGCATAATTTGTGGCACAAAAAAAATTAAAAACCCACTTGAAAACTGTAGTAGTAATGACCCGATTACAACGTGATAGCTGGAGACCACGTGTCTACAGCTGCTCATCTGTATCTTCTAAACGAATGGGCCTACGACTTGTTTAATATGTCAAAATTTAGCGCCAAATTTGTGCCATCGGCACTAAAATTTTCAAGTCTGTGACTATTAAGGTTTTGGAGCTACAAGCTCAAATAAACATGTAAGCTGGAGACACATGTCCCCAGCTGGCACATGCTGAACAGCTCAAACGGGAAAGGCTAGACTACTGTTTAATAGTTTAAAATGTTGGGTAGAATTTGTGCCATCGGCACCAAAATTTTTAAAACAATGGGCCTCATAGTGTTTGTGTAATAAGCAAAAACATTTCTTCCCGCCTATATATTTAAATATATCGTTAAAAACGTTACTGAATGCCGTCCCGTTAGCTGTAACTGCAATCTGTTTTGAACCTTATTTCGTGTTTGAACTTACTTTATGCTTTCAAGTTAAGGATGTGTGGAAGAAGTTACAAAGAAACAGTAAATGTATAGACTAGGAGAAGGTGTTGTGTAGTTTGACAACCATAATATGTGCCAATATTTACAAAATATGTTGGTAGGTATTTTTTCTCACAGAATGTTGACCTATTTACTAGATAAAATTGACCTATTTAATAGATAGAAAGGAAATAAGAATCGAATAAGCAGAAGAAGAGAATACTGATTTATCCAGTAAAACAGGAAACGAGTTAACAGAAGGACATAATATTGATTTCCCAAGCTTAACAGGAGACTAAAAACTCCGTCTTACCGCCGGAAATAAGATACAGGAAATTAAAATATATAAACATAATATTGACTAAAATCCTAGCACTAGTAAAGGCTACAATATATCTGGAAATTCATAGAAAGAGAAGACAGTTTGAAGAAACGTTTCAAAATAGGCAATTTAAAAAAGAAAAACATGACGAAAAGCTTTCATTAAAAGATCCATACAATATCAAGACATGCAAACACAAATGCACTATTGAAATAATTGATGACATTTAATACGTTTCTTTGGGAATATTCGACGACCTTCAGGATATGAATATATAACAACTTATCAGTCCAGTCGAAGAATATGTAGAAAATGTATATATACATCTTTTTTTAATCACATCTTCAGCCGTTTCATATATACAGCATGTGTCAGCTGGAGACCATAACGCCAGCTAACACACTAATAATCACATGTAGCATCGAAGTTTATTTGGCACCTAAATGTTGAGTTGGTATTAATAATTGCACTAAATCTGCTCTAAATATTGGCATATTCAGAATTAAGAAATTTCAATTGAGTAAGCTGAAGACATACACATATGGAGCATCTCAGCCTAAATGTTAATAATCTTATTTTGTAGTTTTATACCTGTTATATGAGTTGTGTTATTTATTCGCTAAGGTAATGTTGTAAAAACCTATATAAACCAAAAAAGACTACAAATTATAAAATATATACTAAGTATTTCTATAAATACCTAGTAAAATTGACGCCAATTACATTGTATTTTTACTCTAGGTATTTTCTTTTTTCAGATATTCTGTTCCCAGTATTAGATGTAACCAGGCTAGCGGTAAGGAACAAACAAATAAACGGTCATATATTCGACACATCTTACGGGCCTACGTTCGTCAGATACCTGCTCTCTTTATTAACACCCGGTAAGTTATTGCACATACGTGTTTTGCTAAACAATTAACATGTACAAGTAAATTTTCGGCTATGTTCATCATATGACTGACGGAATAGCGTTAAGGTGAAGTGAGTCTTGAAAAGGCAAATTTCGAACTTGTTTTTAACAAAGAGTGTATTGAGATATGAATAAAGTATATAATATTCTACACTTAAGAGGATTTAACAAATACTATGCCTGATCCGAAAACATGACTTTATATCTTTCTTGATAGAAAATAATCTAAAATATAGCTCTAAAATTTTGCTTCAGCAAGTTTTGTATCTACATATACATGATTTAGATTATATGATTTGTAGATGAGCCTTCTTTATTAAGACGGTGTCGAGACGTGTGGTGGTAAAATTGGTTAGGTGGAATAAGGACAAAGAGCTCAGCAGAGCATTCCCCATTGTACAATTGATAGAATACACATAGCAAACCGATATCTCTTCGAATACTAAGTGATTCCAGAGTGTCAGTTCAGGATTGTCTACAATTCTAGTGGCTCTTTGCTGTAGGAAGTCGAGAGGTTGTAGCAAATACTTAGGCGCACCGTTCCACAGGTGTATTATATGAGTATTGCTCTCCATATGGGCACGGGCCTGCGCATAGTATAATAAGCCGTTGAAGCGAGGTGAAGTACCGCTTCGACTTGTTCAGCACGCCGAGTATCTTAGAAGCTTTGCTTTCGCCTCAAGATGACTGCTGATGTAGATATTACTGTTTTTCTGTGGTTTACAGCCAACCAAATATGATGTCATATTTTGTCTTCGGATATGATCTATCCTTATCCTTTCTAATATTATAAATGCGAAAGTTTGTAAGTGTGGATGTTTGTTACTATTATTTTTTTATGCATTATAGGTTAGCCTGTGACCACTATCTCACCTGATGGTAAGTGATGATGTGGTCGAAGATGTTGTTCAGGCTAACCTAGAATTACTGGCACTCAAGGACAGCTGCCGGAACACACCGTTAGGTGCTTGGCGACAGATTTTCTACTTGAGGGTGGTAGCTAGCCAGGCGGGCATTCGCAAAATGCCCTACCACCATGCAATCTACTATTACACGCAAGAACTTCACAATGGATTTGTTTTTAATGAAACTTTACAATAATATAATATGCTTACACATCAGAATAACACATAGCCTATACTTTATAAAGATATTGTGTGAATTTTCCAAAATATAACGATAAATCACAAGTAATTAGGAAACAGGAAAAACACAAATCAGGAAAATTCTGCCATATGCGTCCTATTTTGGCGTGCGCTGCAAAAACCTTTAAACACGGACATAATGTATAACGGATATGTTTATCTTAAATAGTCCTACAAAAAAGTCCGCAACAGTATATATCTATATATTTTATGTAAGCCATTATCGCCAAAATAGTGAACCATAAATATTATGGTCATTTATTTATAATGCTTGATCAAAAATATAACTAATATTATTTTTCCACAGATAATCTTCCAGCGAACCAAATGCTAGCGATGCGAGTTCTAGTGAACGCGTTCAGCGATCTCCCTGGCGAGATGTTAGTGATTGCGGCGCGAGAAAGTATCGCACATTCTATCATATGTCTCACACAACTCAGTAATAATGCACAGGTAAATATTACACACCGCTTGCCCGTGGGTCCCCGGGCTAGAATGTCCACCCATTACTTCCCATGGGTGTCATAAAAGGCGATTTGGGTAAAATACCGTAAGGTGGGCAGCAGCGCCTTCTGGGAACTGCTATTAACACTGCGATCTCCAAGACGCCATTCAAGTTTGGGATTATGGCAAATCCTCCCCTTAATGTGGGAGACCGTGTTCAGCAGCGGAAAATCCGAGTAAATATTACTGTAACAGCTATTATTATTTGCTATAATCCCCACGCTTGGCAGGCGTCTTGGGAATCGCAGTGTAAGTTCTTTAGAAGGCGCTGCTGCCCACCCTCCAGTATGTTTCTCTTAGTCGCCTCTTACGACACCGAGGGATGATATGGGGAGCTGCAATTCTAACATTTAACAATGGTACAGTCGGTACAATGTTGTCTTCTTTTAAAACACTAGAATTTTCTAATTCTAGTTTAGTCTGAACAACATCTTCGACCACATCATCACTTACCATCAGGTGAGATAGTGGTCAAAGGATAACCAATCAGGCATAAAAAAAAAAAAAAAAATAGAAGATAATATAATAATCAGGTAGTAGTTCTCTATAGTCAGAGTCCATTTTGGTGTATGCCATCAGTGTCAGATATACTGCCAAGTGTTTAGAAGTGAAGGACACTATAGCAAGTTAAAATACTCGACAAACGAGACAAGAACTAATGTCTCGGAGTTCTGAGCACAGTACTGTACCAAGCTTAACAAGGACGATGACATAGAAAATGTAAAGGACAGTGAACCGTTGTAAGAAAAAAATTTCCACAGTTGACTTCAGTGGTCTTAGGAGTTGAGGGTAAGTAATAGCTGAGGCGAGCTACTTGTTCGTATCTTCACATACCTTATATATTTATGGTAAGTAAATGGTACTATGGTAATATGGGAGTACTCAATATAACAGATTGTGGACAAAGCCACATGCAAAAGCTAGTATTGAATGTACATCACAGCTTCAATGAGTTGATTTGTGAATATGTATGTATTTAGTACATATCAGTATTATATTATGTTATGTATATGTACCTATCTATTTGGATATATTTTATATATATATATATACATTATGCATATACATATATTTATTTAGTGGATATGCAAAACTTATTTTGTTTTTATTTTATTAATGAAAAAATGTTGCTTTTGTTCTCCACCGCGTTACATAAAATATGATTCTGTCCATACAAAGGTTGTCTGGAAGAAATCGCTATATGCGATAAGACCGCCCATTGCTACCATAGTTTAAGAATATGCTATTTTTAAGATGGTTCTACTATATAAAATAATGGTGTGCAATAAAGAGTTTTGTATTGTATTTGTGTATTCTAGATTGCAGCGGCTTCGTTACTGCTGAACCTCTCAGTAGCACTCGCGCAGCAACCGGACAGTGCTGACATTGCAGATTCTCTCGTGCAGTTGCTGAACAGGATCACTGACAATGAAGCCTATTTCAGGTAACCATTTAACATTCTCCTTAGTTCCTCTTGTTATCATTATTTCATATTAAGAAAGAGAACAATGCAGGTTACTGAGCCCTGGCTATTCTAAAACATAACTCATCTAAGACGGTAGGTCCAAAAAAGGAACAAAATATTATTTACCTTTACTTCAAAATATTTCTGTCCTGTCTTCAAAATTTAGTCTAATCCCAATATTTCGAAAAATTTCAATATACAATATGGAATAAATCAATGCACACTGAAGGAATATTATAATGAATATATTTAACTTCCTTTTTTTTTTAAAGAAACAATACTGCTTTCACAGATTTCTCAAAAAGCTCACCAGATCCGGGAATGGTACCACCTAAAAATTAAAAAATATACAGCACTCGCCATTTTATTTTGCTAGCTAATCTCGTCAATTATAAAGATACTTAATTCACTGTCTCTATAACAACTGTCACACCTTAGATCTATGTGTGAATGCAGTTTTGTTTCTTTTTTAAAAAATAACGGAATGTTTTTTTCTAGTTAAATAATCTATCTAAAGTATTTAAAATGGTTTCTTTTAGTATGTTATTTATATTGATCTATTTTGAAATATGACCCAAATTGGTGAAGTACTGTTGCAATATATTATTTTATTATATATACCCGCTCAGGAATTAAATATCCAATATTTATTTCTATAAGTAAGACGTTCAGGCTCAGTGAAAAGTGCCACTTTGAAAATATTGGAAAATAGTAGGAAATTAGATGTGCCTAGGCACTCAAGTCCTGTTCGTGTATGATTGATGATATTGCTGGCGGATAACCACGGACGAATTTTTAAAGTGACTCTCCTTAATTTTCCTGACATATTGAAATTCCACCTAAATGCCTTACAGTTGACCTTCCCACATCAGAGTAATAAAATAAAATAGGGAAAATGTACTGAAAACTTAGCAATCTATATAACTAAGCACATCCTAGTATATGATAATAGGATCCTATGTGCTCATTGATAATAGAATACACATCTAACCACAGTAGAGTCCCAGAAATCTTACGGGAAGTAGTGTCTTGTTGCTAGTGGACAAAAATATTGACAACAAAGATGTAGATTTTATGAAACTTCTCTTAAATTAAGTAAAACCTATATATTGCTTCCGATTGAGCTCTTATGGTGGGAAATAGTAAGAAATATCTCATTTGAATAATAGGAAGTTTCATTGTCAAAAGAAAAAACTGTGTTACTCAAGAAAACTAAAATGTACTGTAACGATAGTTATCAAACTTGACTACACTAGAGGTTGGTCACTTCTAAACCAATTATATTATGAATTATGATACCTACATGGTGTGGGTTATATTGCAGGTTCGTTGAGAGGACCAAGTCAGGTTAGGTACCACTACTTGCCAATAAATCATCCGGAAGGCTCTAGAATTGATTCACTTGGTTGGTAAAGAAGCCGGAAATGGTAAAAAAAATCTCCCCACACTTGTCTTCTCTGATAGAGGCGTATCAATGTATGATTATGGCTGTGTAGCCATCTGGAATGCCGTACACAATTGCATGTTTAATAATGTGTATTGCGACCGCCTTTAATATAGGTAGGGAAGCAGCATGGAATCGTGTCCTGTTTTTAAAACCCACTTCTTATTTTAGAAGCATCTTTGCGTTTGGTACAACACCAAAAATTTCCTGAAACGGCACAATCTACCGTGTGGCGCAAACACCTAATTACTAAAACCAACGATTTAGAGTGCAGTGCACGTTTGGCCTTCGCGGCATGCTGTAACATTCATAACATTTATGCAAAGGATCACCTTAAGAAGGACAAAATTATGACAGTTATTTCTCTATAATTGTTTATTAGAAATTCATAAGGATAAGGATATTCCAGAAAAGCAGGTAATAGTTTTACCTTGCAATCTGCGTAATAATGAAAAGCGAATTATAAAAAACAATGAATCCGGAAGTACCAAAAATCAGATTAGCTAAAGTACAGAAACAAGGTCGTTATTCTAAAATACTGATGTATAATAAATTATCAAAAAACTTGATCACCTTAAAAAACTTAAGAACTTTTTTGAAAACAATCCCTTCTACACATTAAAAGAATATTATGTTAATGCAACTTTTAGAATCTTTGTTCTTAGGACAAGTGCAAACGCGATAACTGCAAATTGTATTTTGCAGAATTACAATTTGTCGTTATCGCGTTTGCAAATTGTATTTCTGCAATTAGCAAGAAATACATGTAACTCTGCATTAAGTGTAAAAATATTATGATTATTTCATTTTAATCAATTATTAACATAGTCATAATTATAATTCAATATATTTAAGTAGTAATAATAAATTAGTGATATATAACAGTGAACAAACATTAGACATTTATTTCCAACGTTTGCAACCTCGTATCATCCCGATCACTTTGGCTATAATCACTCACCAACGGGTTAGATGATGATCAACCACTTGTCAATCAGTAAAAAGATTGAATTAGCTCAACAACATACTCGCCTATCCATTTGTACACCAAAAAACAGGCACTACTCTACTAAATATTGTACCTACTTATTATTTTCAGAGGACTAGTCGCCCTAGGCACCCTCCTAGCGGAATCTCCAAACAAGTTGCAGTTACAAACGAAAGTAGTCTCCAGCCCGCAACTCAACAATCGACTTAAAAGGGACAGCACCACTGCCTCCTCGGACGCTAACCTCAGCAAGATATCAGTGTGTTCGCAGCAAATACTCAGGCTTTTATAGGAAATAGGAATTTTAGGACGCCCGTGAAGCGGTGACAATGAACGAATTAAGTTTTAGTTTAACTGTAAAAGGAGATGAGGAATGTGTAGAGATGGAATAATCGCTATGTGAGACCACAGATAACACATAGTTATTATAGTAAACTCATCAGGCAGAATGTTGGCAATTGATGCCCAACTTTGTCATTTTCCTACATTCATCCTTCTCACAAAAATTCTGCACTCAGGAGAGTGCGAGAGAGTGAGCTTTGTGTGTATAAAATTAATTTCTTTCTACGTACCACATTAAATAGAAGAATATTGTTTTCAATAGAAAAACAAATTGTATTTAATCCTATATTGCATATCAGACTCATCTTGTATTTACATGAACCTTTTGGTTTTCATACAATTTCAACTGCTTGTACCTTACTTACCTTGAATATGGGTCTGGCCATGAACCTATCATTTTCATGTGTAGTTTTTAATGGATATGCACAGTTTGGATTTTTTGTGCTTCCTGAAACTAAGGCTGGTATGTATAATATATTATCGTGCTGCGTTATTTCTATAGTTCAGTAAGATATTGTTTTCATATAGTGGTCACAAATTTGTTTGAAGTATGCAAATCGACTCATGACAACATGTCATGTCAATGTTCTCCGAAGGTGAAAGCCGGTTTCTGAACAATGACGACGTTTGCCAGACATGGTTGGTCCCTCGTAATAGAGGGCGGGTGTGTTGCCATCGACTGGGCGCAGTTTCAGCCTACGAATTTTGACGACAATTTTTTACTAATGCTTTCTTTAGTTACATATTATTATGTTCAATACCTGGTTTCATTTATATGTGATTTGTATTTTAATTTTAGAACTAAGCTACCGATTATTGGCTATATACAATAGGGAACATGCTTGTGATTCAAATATATTATATAATATATGAAGTGCTCTATGTTTTCTGTACCTAGGCTACTTTTTGTGAAATCACCAAAAAATATCTTGGCCCAATCTTACTAACAGAGTTTAATGACCGGGTAACTTGACGTTATAAACAATCTAAATGTGGATAGCTTTTATTACCATAGAAGTCCAATGATATTGCAACATTTTAAATTTGTCATATTATTGTACTTTTACAAAATGTGACGTCACGCAGACAATTGCAAAGAATAAATCTAATCCAAGATTTTAAACAGAATTTATATCGTTGAAATTGGCGGTATAGCTCCAGAAACAAATGAACGTGGCCTCTTTGTTACAGCAGATATTAAATACTATTTCTATGACCACAGCTGCTATCACATGTCCTAAAGTAAAACCGACGAGTTTTCTTTTTCCCACGACAGAAATCCAACAAATTTAAAATCTGCTACTAGGTTTGAAGTTATATGATAGCAGAGGCCTATCATATTTTAATTTATAGTATAAAGTTAAACCGCGTATCTGAATAGTATTTGAATCTTACGTTTATGAAATTGGACCAATGTAATAAGCAACAAGAAATTGTAAATACATATTGGCTTTTTTACGTTTGACTATTTACACCGCATGGTGGAAGGGCATTTTGCGAATGCCCGCCTGGCTAGCGACCACTCTAAAGCAGAAAATCTGTCGCCAAGCACCCAACAGTGCGTTCCGGCAGCTGTCCTTGAGAGACAATAATTCAAAGTTAAATCTGTTAACGCCATCGACCATACTGTCACTTACCATCTGGTGCGATTGTGGTCAAAGGCTTACCTATCAGCAAAAAAATAGACTAATCCATATGCAACATCTCATCACGCGGACAGAGACTAATAGGTAGGTAATATATTATGTACTCGAAGTACGAAGTGTAATGTATTTAATTTTTGAATGCATGATGATGATATAATTACCATAATTTCGGTAAATTGCAAGCCTTCGAAACTGCATCTCGATATAAGAGTAGAATTAGTTATAATTTATTTAAGTTTTCATGTCAGGAGTTTCTTACTAATTAATTTATATACATGGTATACTTCTATGGTTTAGTGACTATTTCGTTTATCTAAAACTCTATATTTATAACTGTACTTACTTATCCTGTCCTTCTAATATATAGGAAATAAACATGAATAAAAAAATTAATAGATTTTTAATATTACACGTATTTTTACATATATGTTACATTTGCTTGCAATATGCGAATTGAAGTATGGTTTCACAGCAGCAATATTACGATTAAATTGTATAAAAATATTAAAATAAAATCTTTTATTGTATAACCTATCACGTGGTAGTCATAAACATTGCATAAAGTAAACATCAAGTCACTGCGCACTGCAATTCATCAATATGCAGTGTTTAATAATTTTAATTGATTTTATGCAATGTTTATATAAATACCTATTTATATCTAAAATCTGATTTTAAAATCAACAAAAACAACGATTCTTTGTTGAGATTTATCGTTTTGAGTGTCCAATGTAATTTTTCCTATAAAGGAAAGGTATAAATGGATGCATATCCACCAATTGTGGTGATGTGCAAGGTAAATGACCTGTGTGCAAGGAAAAAAGCACCAATAGGATCGCTGCGCTCGGCGAGGCTAACCTCGCGGTTCAAGTCACGCATATATGCGGTATTTGCCCTGTATTCACGCAAACGGACGGTTCATACGTGCTAAACAGACACCACGATAGCATTATGACGTCACCTTCGGCTGCAAACAATGCTCACAGAAAATTGGTAGTGCAGTATGTGCACAAACGTCAAATTCAAATTTTTACAGATAGATGAAGAGATTTTTGTTGTTGTGGTTAGAATTTAAACCTAAACCAATCTTGTTTACAAAATAATGGGTTAAAATGCAATACTTTTAATGTCGATGATTGAAGTGAAGTTTATTTTGAGATAATTGCGAAGAAGGAAATTTACAGTTAGCAGATGTTATAAGCGTAGCTGCTCGCATATTCTCATTTTTCAGTTATGAACCGAGCGTTTGCAATGTATTCAGCGACAGTATTGTTTGCATGATTAAAACCTTAGTGTTAAAATATGAATCGATCCTATTGGTGGGTTTTTTCATCGCACACAGGTCATTTACCTTGCAAATATCTGGCCCTAAAAATGTACAAACAATTCATATTTACTTTAATTATAAAATGAAATTACTCAAAAAGATCCTCAGTGTCTTTACCTATAGTAAAGCCTAAGACATAATAATAAATATAATATACAAGAAATAAAATTAATTAATTTTACAATCTAATTAACACAATAATAATTGATTATAAGTGTTATATCTTGATTTTATAAGCACATGCGAGATGGAAAAGCAATTGTGTAATTCTTAGTACAAACTTTGGTTTCTACCAGAGTCAAATAAACATAATTGTGGCCAAATTTTTTAGTTAGCTTAGAAGCGTAACGACTTATACAATAATTGTTTAACAAGTGAGATATTTACTACTAGGCCGAATGCTATCTAATTTTTTTAACATCTATATCCTAGGTACATTTTAATAAAAGGTGTAAGGCTGCTTTGAGGTACTTCAAGTTTAATAACACTGATTCAGTACTAATTTTTTAATTACGTAATATCAATGCAAGCTTAAACAAGATTACAGGCACATCATGATGTTTAACATCTAATATATTAGTTATTAAAAGGGGCGGCGAAATCATTTTAGACGAGAACAAACAAAAAATTCCTCAAAAATACCCCACAATTGGATTTATTAAAAAATGGTCTACACATCTTGAGAAATTGACTTACAATTATGTAAGTTTTATGCAGATTAGTTCGATTCTGAATCAACCACAAAACTGACAACCCTGCTGCAAAGATGCGGCCGCTCCAATATACGTTAGTGTTCACTTTTGAAATAAGGTAACAACATCAAAATTACAAAAAAAGGAAATATGTTTAACTTAAATCTAAGCTATCGTGGTAATGAGTCAAAGTTAGAATTTTTCTTTTCCATTCTTATTATACTATAAAAAGGCGACATCTATAGTAAATTTGATGACTAATTTTGCAATAAGCTATACAAAAAAATTACGATGACACAACCCATTTTTTTGTTAATATATATTTTTTTCCTTTCGCCGTATTTCAGAGTTAACTGTGCAGGCATTCATACAAAAATTACAATGTTATGAAAAAATAAGACAAATAACGGTTACTTCTTCTTCTTCAACTCTTCAAACCTACGGTTCAAGTCTTCAAAGTCGATCTCATCGGGTGCGTTGGCGCCGCCGGGGCTGGGGGCGTTGTTTGTGTTGTTGTTAGTATTGGAGTTGCTATTGCTGTGTGGTACCGAGGGTAGTATGAGGTCGGAAGGGACGGAGGGTAGATCGGGCAGTTCCGGGAAGTGGTTCGGAGCGGTGCGAGGGCGGGGCTGGGGGGTGGGGCCGGGGTGAGGAGCAGGTCCGGGGCCAGGCTGTGGAATAAATATTCCATATTAGAAATGCAGTATTTAATAAATATAGATATTATGTGTTGTAACTAGATTGAAGCAAGCATGTAAAGAGGCATTATTTCTTGAAGCGTATTTGTTATGTTAGAGGGGTGCTAACATACATATGATAGTATACAGGGTTATTGGTAAAATGGCTAACAACCTCTTGGGGTTGACTTTTGCTCGTCCTAACAAACTAATATTTTTTTAAACTGTTAACATCCCTGTATAGTTAGCAACCAAAGGAGCTGAGAATTAATGATGTGAAAAAAAAAATTAATAATATTAATCAAATATGAACAGCTTCATACTTAAGCTGTAGCTAAGGTAAAAATGTTTATTAAAAACAATCTGAAACAAAATCGGCATGGAAGAGCGAATTTTATTAAAAAGGAAACCTACTACTTGTTTAGCTAATACTGGATTGGAGCTATTTACACTAAAATTCGATTATGTTCGGAAACATGACCAAAGCAAACAGTGCAGAAAAACGGAATATAAAGTAGGCAGGCAGTAATATTAGATTTTAAATGAACGTTCTGTCATAACTTTCAAGTACCTAATAATAATAAATCTTTGTTACAGACACATTCAATAAATTTTAAAATGTGCGCGGGCATATAAAATAAATAAGTATCATAATCTTAAATATTTATCAATTAGTATACAAAATAGGTCAAAACTGATAGTAATGAAGGCTTCCTACGCATCAGACGCTGGAATGAAATCTGGGCTACAATTTTGTATTGCTTGTATTGCTTTGTTGAACGTTGTATTACAATTTTACTAATCAGAAAGTCGTTGTCTGTGATAATGAATAATGCCTATTACTTCTAAGCTACACGCTTGCTATTTAGAAGTAGACATTAAATCACCTTTCCCGTGGGGTGCCGGGCTAGAATGTAAGCTTGAAACGCGCTGCATCATAACTGTCATTTTTTTATATAAATAGCATAGCAACTGGAAACTTTATTAGGACATTCTGCTACGGACCCTTAAGCTAATATTTTGCCCGTGTTTTTCTTACATTAGGTGTACAATAAAGCGTTATCAATCTATCTATCGGCATACCTACATAAATATACAAACATTGCAATAAAACTAAAAATTAGATAATAACTACTGAACTAGGGAAATGCGAGGTGCGGTTGATAAGTCCGTGACCTATTGTACCTACTCGGAGATGACTAATCAATCTTATCACCTCATTACTGATAACACTAATTAAGTGACTCAGCGGTAGTAAACTATAACTTGTTTTTCATAACTAAATTTACCTTCGGAATAATAACGTTACTAACTGAAAATTCTCGAAACTAATTCGAACTCGTGAAATTTACACATTACATTTTTTAAATAGGTATTTGTTTTTACTATACGAAGGAAATACTCAAATTCACGCATGTTCCGCCCATTTTATTCAGAGCCGCGATGCTTTGTCCCTATCCGCTTAAGTAATTCTTCGGCCGTCGGAGGGGGACGGATGCTTTTGGCGTTCCTTACTTACGCACACATACGCGGCGCGCCTAAAAAGCTCGGTGCGCCCTTAGACTTCTGGTTTGACATACATCAAAATTTCGCCGAGTTTGAACATTTAGTACTTAAAATATGCCGAAACTACGTTACGGAAAGCGCCACGAGCACTCTAGCCTTAAAGTTTGAAAAAACTATACGGAGGTAGCGCGGAGAGAGGGACGAGTACTTAACATATAAATAATATATGACCGTGCCTATGATTGCGCGGGAAGCTACACTAGTATATTGCGGAATTGATAGAATATCGGTCATATTCTGCAATAAATATGACTATATCATCTGAGTCCAAATAGGCGAAGGCCGTATGCATATATTTTGAGTTACTTAATTCTGCTGTTTCTGCCTAAAGTCTGCTATGGTCAAAAAGCTGACATCGTCAGTGTATCGATATAGCGAAAGATAAGAAGACGTGTGAGATATTTCTAGCTATAATCTAACATGCAAAATGTAGTGCAAAATTTTAAATGATATTAAAATGCAGTGACTATGATGAGAAAAGAAGTGACTGTGAAAGTATAATAACTAAATTTACCAAATCATGGTGAATGCTGTCGTAAGCAGGCGGTAAATTGCTCATTTCATCCTGCAAACGAAATACATGGTGTTCAAGCAACATACTTTATATATACACATACTTTACAGATACTACATACATTAATAGTGCTAGTAGGTTGGGAGTAATAAAATAAAATGGTACTTTTGAAAGTGCTGCTAATGGCGAACAGCTGGTATTATGCTGAGTTGGAGCCAACTTGTGACAATTACATGTGTTGTTTTTATAGTTATATAATTTATTTTTTTGGATCGTACATTGTAATATCGCAAATAAAATATTTTCTATTCTATTCTAATTGTATAGTTTTTTGTAATTGTAGTTTGAATATCGTGCATGGATGCAAAGACAAATAATGCTCTTCAACTAGCGAAGTTGATGTACCACTCTCTTACTCACTTTTTTTGTGTCGATTCGATCACATTTTTATTGCTGATACGTTAGCCTTTGACCACTGCCTCACCTGTTGGTAAATGATGATGTGGTCGAAGGTTTTGTCAGGCTAAGCCTAGTATGAGAATTGGCTGCTGGTTTCTTCTTAAACAATATCTTAGTTCGTTTCCAGTATATAATATTAAAATTATTAGATTCGATAAAAATACTTCTTATAGTACTAGAAAAGAAAAATGATAATACATATAACCAATAGACAAAGAGCGTAATTTATTATGACACAAACTGGGAAATTCGTCTAATACTACATCTTATGTTTTCAGGATTTTGATATCTCCATACATTTCTGACAAAATTTTAAAATCAGAAAAAATATTTTAAATAGTTTTGAACTATTCTGAAAATAACCAAACGGTATTCAATAATAACATACCTATATATTTTAAGATGAAGTGGGCTTGGAAAATGACGGACCGAGGGCGTAGGACGGGTGAGCCTAGTTTCGCACGCAAATTAGCGAAACAGAACTACGTGATATTTAATATAGCGAGAGCAATTTTTTTAAAATAAAAGTAAGTTTTTTTAAACGGTTAATATCTTTCATGTATGTACTGTATTACATGGCTGCTACATAATAATTAGAAACAAAATTTGTATTGATTTACATGGACCACTCGATAACGCGAAATTTTAAAGCTACATTCATGTTTTTTTTCTATCGAGAGAAATACACCTTGTCTAAAAAATAAACTATATTTTTATAACTCGTTTCAGCTTAACCTCTACGCTCAGGTCAATTTTCGCTCAAAATTATGGGGCCCGCATTTTAACCTCCTTAATTTTAAAATATTTAAAAATTAAAATTTTATGGTTATTTATTATTATTTTTTATATAATTTTTTTATTTTTTTTTTTATTTCAAATAAAATTTATATTAATATTAGGTTAAATAAAATTAAACAATATACATTACTCCAAATGCTATATTGCTCAAACAAAAATCAGCTAACTATTGTAAAGGCATGCGCTACGTGCACTTCTTGCGAATGAAGTAAGTGGTTAATATTTACCTGAAGGAAGCTGTTGCTCAAGTTCTTAGAGTCGACTCCTGGCGGTAAGCTGTAGGGGTGGCTCGGCCCTCCGTACTGAGGGTGCGGCGGCGGTGTCGCTATGAACCCGCCTGCTTTACCGCCTGATGGGATCTAAAATAATATTAGAAATAAAATAACTTCTACAATAGGAATGGCATAATGCATTTTATGATATTGGCAAGGTTTTGAGTAATTGGTTATAAAGTAATTGTTTTTATGACATTATGGATTACTTAAGTTATAAGTATATCATTGTATAATATCATCATCATCATCAGCCGGAAGACGTCCACTGCTGAACAAAGGCCTCCCCCATATCGCCACAAAGAACGGCTATTAGCCACTTGTAGCCATTGGCTACCCGCGACTTTCACAATATCGTCAGTCCACCTAGTAGGGGGCCTACCAACTCTACGTCTTCCGATGTAGTGTGGTAACCACTCGAGAACCTTTCTTCCCCATCGGTTATCGGTTCGTCGAGCAATGTGGCCCGCCCATTGCCACTTCAACTTGCAAATTCTGAGACCTATGTCAGTGACTTTGGTTCTTTGGCGAATATCCACGTTCCGGATTATATCGCGCAAAGAAACTCCGAGCATAGCTCTCTCCATAGCTCGTTGAGCGACTCTGAGTTTATCCATAAGGGCCACAGTTAGGGACCCCGTTTCAGTGCCATAAGTCATCACTGGCAACACACACTGGTTGAAGACTTTGGTCTTTAGGCTCTGTGGGATGTTGGACGAGATATTTGTATAATAACTTTTTATAATATTTGCACGTCTGCATAGGCCGAATACACTGTGTATGCCATTATGAACCGATCAGCAAAGTTAAGCAACGTCTGCCGCGGTCATGAGTTGGATGGGTGATCGCTGGTGACAATACTACTGAGCGCTTTCGTGCTTAGGAGGGCACGTTAAGCCGTCGGTCCCGGTTGTTGTCTTACGATGGCAGTCGTTATAGCATGGTGGTAGGGCATTTTGCGAATGCCCGCATGGCTAGCTACCACTCTTATAGGTCAGTAATTCTTGGTTAGCCTAAACAACGTCTTCCACCACATCATAACTTACCATCAGGTGAAATAGTGGTGATAGGCAAACCTATCAAGTATAAAAAAGAAAATAATTTGTTGATTGATTTATTAAGTTAATTGATTGATAATATTGCAATAGGGGCTACATATAAAAAAGAATCGGCCAAGTGCGAGTCGGATTCGCGCACGAAGGTTTCCGTACCATTAGCTACACAATATGAAACTTCATATTTTAACCTTTTTTTGTTTTAACTTGCGCGAGTTTGACTCGCACTTGGCCAACTTTTTGTATTTGTAGTTATAGCGGCAACAGAAATACATCACCTGTGAAAATTTCAACTGTCTAGCTATCACCGTTCTTGAGATACAGCCTGGTGACAGACGGACGTCTGTCACGTAATAGGGTCCCGTTTTTACCCTTTGGGTACGGAACCCTAAAAAAGAACAAGATAAAAATTACCCAAAATGTAGTCATTTTACGCTTGTTTTTGTTTATTTGGAGCAATCTTTATACATAGGTACTACAAAACATACCACTTAAAGTTGGTATTTTTTTAGGGTTCCGCACTTAGAAAACGGAACCCTATTAGTAAGCCTCGGCGGCGGTCTGTCCGTCTGAACTTTGAAGGGCTGTTTAGTAAGGTATGGCTGTATCTTAGGAACGGTAATATCTAGTCGGTTGAAATTATCGCAGAATAAGCTTTTGGTTAGATTGGATATTGGTAGAAATAAAATATTAATTAATAATGCATACAGAAGGGTAGTTGAAAGGCGTCACGCTGGGCGGGAGATTGGGCATCTGCGGGGGCGGCGGCGGCGGGTACCCGATGAATCCCGGGGGGTTGGGCGGACCGTTGATATCGATCAGCATCGCGTCCCGACCTGGTTACATAAATAGGTGAATAAGTTAACATTTTCTAAGTTAAGCCTGTTAACACCTTCGACCACATCATCACTTACCATCAGGTGAGATTGTAGTCAAAGGCTTACCTATCAGCAATAAAAAAAAAAAAACTGTGTACGTAAAACACAAATTTTTGATCGACATCCAAAAAAGGATGAGGTTCTCAATTTTTATTTACTATCTTGATATAGTCATTAACAATGAATGACAATCGATCCCGTTGGGGGGGTTGAGTTCAGTGTAACGGCACAACGAAACACTTAGTAACTAACCCTAACCTGGCCACCTGTCCGGTGAGCAGGTTCGGCGTACGGTTATGGAAAGGAGCGCAGGTCGTGTTGACATCCATAACAAGTCTAATATGTTACCTTCTCGTGGTGCCGCCTGTTAATTGGTCTGATCCCCTCAGGAACAGACGTAACAAAAACACTAGACGCAAACTCACTGGAATGTACCCCTTCCCACCCTCCTATCCCATCCGCACTGCCTACTGATTCCCATCCTATCACTGTAATTCCTACCACTACTCTACCCTATCCTATCCGCTCCGGATAAACTGTGGTCAAGTATCTGGGGTCTTACCATCCGAAATTAAAGGGATGGCAAGAGGGGGGATTGACCACCCACGTGTTTTGATGCTGTACGTGGGGGCCCGTATGGGTGGATGCAACAATCCTGGAGGCTGAGCGCAAAAACGCAACACTCCTCTTTGGTGTGAATTTCATCCTAAACGGGGGGCCTAGGACTAGCCACTCTAGGCAATTCAGCATTGGTGGGCAGCCTTCTGCTCCTGCCGGGCGAGAGGCGGGGGTTAATGGGGTCTGCAGCCGGCGGAGCACGGAATACTGCGTCGGGTTGGTGCGGTCCTCTTTGCACCGCTCAGGCTCGTAGACAACATGACCCCTGCGTCTATACCGGACTGGTAGCCCTGATATTCAATAACATTGATATCCCCAGGTGCGGGCTCCGTGGAGGGTGGGGAACCAGAAAGGCGAATTACAAAACAACATGGAACAAATTAGTAAATCCAACCTTTCATCGCAAACCCTCCCCCAGGGTCAAGGGGAGGCAGTTCGGGATCTCGTGGAGGCGTTCGCCGCCCCGGAGACCAGTTCTGCTAACTGGACGGTCGTGAGACCGAAAGGTAAAAAAGGAGGGTACAGGGGACAAAGGCTTGCCGGAGACCACCTTACCACTCTGAACCCGGGGAGTAAACAAACTCCCGGGGATAAACTGAGTAAAAAACAAAGACACAAGTTAAATCAAAAACTGAGAAAACAACACATGACAGCAAATCTGGTAGGACAAAAGCCTCAAGCTGGAGACCGTAAACCCGAACCGCAGCTGGTAAGCCAAAGGCCCACAGCCGGAAGCCCCAGCAAGTCGCGTCCTGTGGGACAAAAGTGTAAAACCGGCGACCCCAGACCGACAGCGTGTACGGATGGACAAAAGCCTAAGGCTGGAGACCCCAGATCTAGTGCTCCTGGAAACAGTGAGTACTACAAGCAGAGAAAGCAGACGGCCCCCACACCGAAAGCCAATCCGACAGTGGACCTTGCCAAAGTGCCCGCTGAGGATGGCCAGTACAAAGGCAAGGGAGGTTATAAGAAACACGCCAACCGCCAGAACCGACAACGACGCGCGGCAATTGCCATCGCCAGGTCCGCGCAGGCACCAGCCCGTACGGAACCGTGTAAAAGGTCGCGGATGGATGATACAGTCTCGCCGAGGGGTGACAGTAAAAAGGCGAAACTAGACAGCTCACGCCGCACCCCAGCTAGCTACGCCGACATCGTCCAGAACGACCTCTGCGTAGCAATCACGGGCGTGGACAATAAACAGCTGACAGAGGAGCAGGCCAATGCAGTGAAAGGGTACCTGGAAGAGTGCATCCTGAATGCAGCCAGGGACCCCAATAGCGACTTCTTCCCCGGCTTTAGAGGCAAACCCATCATCGCTGATGGTGCCCTTAAGCTTTGGTGCGAGGATGATGCTTCGCTGCAGTGGATAAAAGAAATGATCGCGGACGCAGCAGACTTCATGGGAATGAAAGTAACTGTGAAACGCCAGAAAGAACTCGCCAGGAGAATCAGGGCGGCCCTCTTCATCCCAGACTGCAAGAGAGGCGTGGAGGATGTAGGTCTGGTGCTGAACAAACAGAACAAATGGGCCCAAATAAACTCCTGGACAATATACTCTCACAGCAAGCAGTCAGATAGCACACTGTTCCTGACACTCGGAATTCCGGAGGACATTGTGCCGACGCTGCTGGGAAGAGAACGACGACTCACACACAACCTGGGGAGCGTCTACGTCCGCTTCTACGCCGCTAACGGCTCTCTGCAAGATGAGCCACCGGAGGAGCTGCCATCGGAAACGACGGCAGAACCGAAAACGGGAGCCGGCGGAAACGGTCGCGGAGACCTAGGTTGTGCAGAAACTGACATCACCCTGGAGAACCCGATAGAGGAAGCCACTACGGTGCCACAGCATTCATCCCCCAAACCGTCGACCTCAAGGCCGATGGAGGGGAAGAAAGCTGTCGACTCGCCTAGAGGAAGATTCTGGAGGGTACCTAGGGTAGACGTGACTGACTCGTCAGAGGAGGAGGGTAACCTGCATGATGGTGACCCGAAACTCCACAAGTAGTCACGTCCTACAGACAAATCTCCAGCACAGTGAAACTGCAACGGCTAACCTGCGCAGAGTGCTGGAGAACAACAGCAACGAGACCATAGCCTTAATCCAGGAGCCGTGGATTAGGGCTGGGCGTGTGTGTGGTCTCAACAACCTGGAGGGTAAGTTAATACTTGATAACAGGTGTAACAATCATAGGGCATGTATATATGTGCCCCGTAATATGATAGCTGTGCCCTTAACAGAGTTCTGTTCCAGAGACTTGGCAACTGTCAGACTCCGGCACAGAAGCGCCAACGAGATCACTGAGCTGGTAGTCGCATCAGCCTACATGCCCGCTGAGGAAGATGCTCCGCCAAAGAATGTCGTGGATCTGGTAAGACACTGTGAACTAAATAAACTTAACCTAATAATATCAGCAGACACAAATGCGCACCATCCTATATGGGGCATGGAAAAGTCAAACAAACGAGGCAGAGAAATGGTAGAGTTCTTATTCTCAACCAATCTCTCTATAGCCAACAGGGGATCCGAACCAACTTTTGTAAACAGCAGATACCGCACCATCATAGATCTTACCTTGACATCAGGAAATACTGACTTAGTCCGGAACTGGAGAGTATCCAATGAGGTCTCGGGCTCCGATCACAGATGGATCAGGTATGAACTCGAGTTGGAATACAGCACACCTGAGCCAACGCGCAACCCACGCAAAACTGACAAGGCAGCTTATGTGAGAGCACTACAATTGTCAGGGCAACAGGTAAGTACGGAAACCGAACTCAACAGTACAGCAGAAATCGAACTAGCTGTAGTTGCTCTAACAGACACTCTAAACAATTGTTATGAACAAGCTTGTCCACTGACCCAACCGAAACCTGGTAAGGAAGGCAATCGGCGCTGGTCCAAAGCGCTGGAAAAGCAAAGAAAACAGGTACGTAGGTTATTTAACAGAGCCATGAATACCTACCGTGACGACGACTGGGACAACTACAAGACAGCCAGGTCGGTATACAAAAAATTGTTACGGTCTAGTCGGCGTAGGTCATGGAAAAACTATAGCACAAACATTGAGTCCAATGCTCAGGCAAATAGAGTTAGGAAAATAATAGCAACCAACTCTAACAGAGAAATTGGCTCCCTCAAAAAACTAGATAACACATACACTAACTCAACAAAAGAAACAAATGCCCTATTACTGCAAACTCACTTCCCCGGTTGTAAATTAGTCGAGGTAGTTCACTGGGAACACATCCCTAATACAGAACCTACTGAAGCGGACAAGCTAGTCGCGCAGACGGTGGTCACTAGTGAAAGAGTAAAATGGGCTATAAGAACATTCTCTACTTACAAAGCTCCCGGTTTTGATGGTATCTTCCCAGGTCTACTTCAATGGGGAGAAACTCTAATATATATGAACCTCACCCGGATCCTCAGAGCATGCTTAGCATATAAGTATATTCCACTTAGGTGGAGAGAGGTAAAGGTCATATTTATACCAAAGCCGGGTAAAAGCGACTACACAGACGCTAGGGCCTACAGACCAATTAGCCTCACGTCTTGCCTACTAAAAACACTAGAAAGACTATGCGATAGGTACATTAGAGATAACATATTAACCAAAGTTCCTATGCATCCAGAACAACATGCCTACAGCTCAGGTAAATCAACAGAATCAGATTTACATAAGGTTGTGTCAAGAATTGAACGAGACATCCAAACCAAAGCATTATGCCTGGGGGCCTTCATAGATATTGAAGGAGCTTTTGACAAAACCAACTTCAACAGCATAAAAACGGCACTGCACCGACACGGAGTGGATGTAACGCTTGTGTACTGGATCATCAACATGCTAAAACTGAGAGCCGTACGTATAAACCTAGATGGCTCAACCACGGGAGTGGTGGCTCGCGGCTGCCCCCAGGGGGGAGTACTGTCACCGCTCCTATGGAACATGGTGGTTGGTGATTTAATCCACAAGCTCAACTCCCAACGCTTTTTCACGGTGGGCTACGCAGATGATCTTGCTATTCTCATATCAGGCCACTTTGCTAGTGTGACCTGTGACATTATGAAAAACGCACTAAAGATTGTCGAAGAATGGTGCAATGATAACGAACTTTCCGTGAATCCCAACAAAACTGAAGTTGTACTGTTCACAAACAAGAAAAAGCTGGGTAAATACAAGCTACCCAGTCTTTTCAACACACAACTGAAACTGTCTGATGATGTGAAATATCTGGGAGTAACATTAGACAGCAAACTAAATTGGGCGAAGCATCTAGATAATAAAATAACCAAGGCCAGCATTTCCTTTTGGCAATGCAAACGGATGATTGGTAAGTCATGGGGACTAAGCCCAAAGATTACCCTATGGCTATACAACACCGTAATCAAGCCTTGCCTAACGTATGGAGCACTAGTGTGGTGGCCCAGGACCACACAAAGCACCACTATCGCTAAACTGAGGAAATTCCAGAGACTAGCATGTGCGGCCATAACAGGTTGTATGAGGACGATACCTACCACAGCCATAGAAGCTCTGCTAGGAATAACGCCACTACACCTGTTCGTCCAGCAAGAAGCAGCAGCATCTGCCTTCAGGCTAAAAGCTCTGCAACTCTGGGATAGGGATAGTCTGTCCGGTCACTCCACCATCCTAGATGAATTTACGACAGAAAATCCTATCTTAAACTCAATCTACGACAAACAGCACAAAGAACACTTATTTACCAAAAGCTTCAAAATACAATTGTATGAAGAGCCGCTAGATAGCTCAGGAGCCAAGGAAGTAAGAATTTATACAGATGGTTCAAAAATGACAACAGGCACCGGTGCAGGAACTTTCTCTGACGATTTGAACATCCACATAGCGACGGGCCTGGGTAAGCATAGCTCAATATTCCAAGCGGAATGCGTGGGTATAATACAAGCAGCTGCAGCAGTACTAAGCAGGAAGGTAACTGATCTTAATATTAGAATACTCTCTGACAGTACAGCAGTTCTACGAGCCCTACAACGGTACGAACACACATCAGGGCTCACCAAACAGTGTCACTATCTACTGGAAAAAGTAAGTACAAATAACTATGTTACTCTCCAATGGATTAAAGGGCACAGCGGATCCAGAGGCAATGACGCGGCAGACGAACTAGCAAGGAGAGGCTCTAGCATTAGTCCACTAGGACCGGAACCAATGATCCCTTTGCCGTTCAGCCTAATACGAGGCTGGATCCGAAACAAAACCAAATTGAAACACCAGGAATACTGGGCAAGTATCACTGATTGCAGGCAGTCAAAGGAGGCTTTCCCGGATCTCAACCCGAGATACTCCAAAAGACTCTGCAACCTAAAACGTGACCGACTCCGGCGAATCGTCGGAATTATCACGGGACACTGCTCACTTAATAAACACCTGTTTACTATAGGTGTTACAGACAGCCCCCTGTGCCGAGGGTGCATGGAGGCAGAAGAAACGGCTGCGCACATCCTCACTGAGTGCGTGAGCGTAGCGCCCCAACGGGCAGAATTCCTCGGGACACCGAGGACCGTCAAGGAGGCCTGCACCGGCGTCAGCGAGCTGCTAGCCTTCCTCGACGACATCGGGTGGCTGGAGTAACGCACGCCACCCGGCATCACGCACAATGAGCCGCTGCTGACGGCTTGGGTGCGGAAAACAGCCCGCCTATCAAGTATCAAGTAGTAAGTAATCGATCCCGTTAGTAGCAACGGTCACTAAAAAGAGTGAATTTTTTTCCATGTGTGAGGATTATGGCAAACACCCCTTGATGGGAAAGGCTGTGTTCAACAATGGACAATATGTCTGATACAATAACTCATTTCTAGATTTATATTGATATATATTAGCTAGAGACATACACACGGACTGACTGACAAACAGACCAACATACTGCGGAATGGAACCCTATAAGCATATATCATTCAGTGTGACCATCACTTACCCTGTTCCTCTTCCCTCATGACCTGCTCATCTGGAGTGTATTCCACATTGTAATTCTTGGCGATGGCAATCAAATACTTCTCCACCAGAATCTTTGGTGGGCTCTGAACTGACATCTTGTGCTTCAGTTTCTCGCTAATAGTATTTACACTTTCATTTCTGCACATATCTGCATACATCTTCCCATATTTAGCTGTTAGCAAGTCTGATATTACTTTGAGTTCCTAAAACAAAAAATTTACACTTAAAAGTTGTTTCATAGCTGTTACTAAACCTTTATCCAGATGTAAAGGAAAGGAATTGAAGAAAGCCTATACAGATAATATGCACTATACAGACGCAATTTTTTTTCCTAGCTAAGTAGAACAAATCATTACCATATATCACAGTATAATCAGTGAAATATTGCATGATCCCAGAACATATTTCAGACTCAGTAATAACAAAGTTTTTAGAATTATAGACCTGACTCATTTGGTGGTATGTTATAATAATTCACATGTCTAGCAGATCATATAACTAACTAAAGTAAGTAATTTTGGTATCCAACTTCTTTGTATCGAAGTTACAAATTGTAAATATATAGACTATATAGCTCTATATTACCCATCGTGCTCCCTACTGGTCACTGGTCTCTAAACCAGGTAAACCAGCTCACAAAACAACATCATATAGACCAATATCTTTACTTCCAATCATATCAAAATTATTAGAAAACTTACTATTGAAAAAGATAAAATCTATAATTGTAAAATGGAAACTAATCCCTGAATATCAATTTGGATTTAGAGTAAAACATTCTACAATAGATCAATAACACAGTATCACCAATATGATTGGAAAATCATTGGAAGAAAAGAAAGTTTGCTCTGCAGTGTCCTGGACATAGTACAAGCATTTGATAAAATGAGGCATTTCAATTCAACTAACGCAGGAGTAACATACATGTATATAATATTGGAGGGATATTGTTGTGACATCCAAAGAATCAAAACTTGTAAAAAACCATTCTGAAAGTGGAAAAGTTGGAACTGACAATTCTGGTCCTGCGGCCAACCCCCATGAAGATGTAGTGCAACAGATGTAACCCATCAGCTTAGTCTATCTAGTCAATCTGTCTATGTATATTTTCTATTCCTCTTTATGGCTCCATCGTGGCGTACGTTTGCCGCTTTTTATTTGCGGCGTCCTATTGAGGAGGCCCAAGAGCATGCAACCATACCCCAGATCCTGCCTGCGACACAGTTCAGAAATTTACTCTCTCAGGCAGTCTCGCCAAATTCACCCCTGTAGCAATATCCAACATCTCCTTAGAGATCCACTTGGCACCAAAGTCATCCCAACTACTTAAAGTAGTTTGAGGTCACTAGTTCCTTTAATAGAACAAAGAACCTCTTTTTCAGACTATGTGTTTTTACATTTACTCTTGCTCTGATGAGGGGGACTATAAATACACATATTTCCTCATAGCCCAATGAGTCAAATAATCACAAACACTTAAATTTATGATGATATGACAGTAACAATAATTACACATCACCCAATACATCAACTAAGCTCAACACCTGTGCTCAACAACCTCTGACCACATGTTCAGAGGGTGGCCTACCATGAGTAATTAAAATCAAACACAACAAGATTGTACTTTCTATAAATATTTATTATATGAAAACAGAAAAAATGTTTCTGGTGATATTGGGGTTAAATATGTAAGGTTGCCTTTTAAACATAATTAATGAATGTTTAGTTTACCTGAACATCTGTATGCATTCTCGGAGCAACCCATATTAAGGTTGATATGGCTTCAGAAAGGCCTTCATCAAGCTCCTTCATTTGTGTGACAAGTCCAAACCTTGCAAGGATCAAATCACAGTACATCTCAACTATTTCCATAGCTTCTACCATATAATCCTCCCTGAAAGTGAAAATAATTAGATATTTCTTTAAAGATGTTATTAAGTGACAATCACGATTATAACACTAAGAATAGAGATAAAATAGCGGTGCCCAGTTTTAGATTAGCAAAGATAAATAAAAGGTCCTTCAAAGGCAATTGTGTGCAGTTTTATAATAAAGTTCCCAAACATATTACAACACTCAGAGAAGGAAAATTCAAGAAATCTTACTACAGTTTATGATTACTTAAACAACAAAATGCTTGGACTGGTTCACCTCTGCCAAGCTAGTGCCTGTCACATATGTAATGTAAACAAATATTGTAATAATTTTACTATATAATATGCAACACATTGCTAAAAGACATTTAAAAGAATTGTACCGAGTGTCTTGACCATTCTTCTCACAAAGGGTCTATTTTTTTTGCTGAATTACAAGGTAGAATATTTGAGTAATAAAATTTAGATTTAATTTTAGATGCCTAAGTTGAATAAATGATTTTGACTAAATAATGACCACTACACAGATTACTTTTAGTTATACTATACACAGCATGGTCCTAGCACAGAAAAAAATATTGAATTCTCTGCTCTGACTTGAACGCTTCCCTTGTTGTTATTTCAACATATCTCATTTATATGCCACTAGCTTTCCGGGCGCGGCTCCGCCCGCGCGTATGTCGGTTATCACGCAAAAACATAACCTCTTTTTGCGCAGTTGGATAAAAACTATCCTATGTTTTTTCCCGGGTCTCAAACTATTTCCATACCAAATTTCATTCAAATCGGTCCAGTAGTTTTGGCGTGAAAGCGTAACAGACAGACAGACAGACAGACAGAGTTACTTTCGCATTTATAATATTAGTACTGATAATTTAATCAACTCAAATAAATAAGCCCGGGTGCCGGGTTAGAATGTCACCCCTTATTGCTACCTGTATGTGTCGTAAGAGGCGACTAAAGGTAAAATACTGGAAGGTGAGTAGCATCACCATCTGAACTGATATCTTAAACTGCAATTCCCAAGACGCCTGCCAAGCGTGGAGATTATAGCAAACCCTGCCATAGTTGGGGAGGCTGTGTTCAGCAGTGAACAGTGCGGCTGATTAAGTACAGTAAGTAAAAAAGAGACAAAGTTGCAGGTTAAACGAAGTTTTACCTGTTTAAAGTTCAGTTTTATTACACTCAATGAATAAGAGAATGTTGGCTATGTAAGTCTCTGAGAAGCTTTAAATAATATGAGATTGTGGTGACTATACAATACAATGCTTTTCATTATTTAGTGTAAATGCCAAAACATCCTAATATGTAATTAGGTTCCAAAAATTATGGACTATTAAATAAAAATAAAATTATTTCAGAATTAAATGTGTACATTTTCTTGTTAACAAATTTGCCGATGAACATATTTTATATTCATCTATTTAATATAATAATATTTTCTGATTGAATTGTACACTCACACAAAAGGTGATAACTGATAATGATAACATGTATTTAAACAGGTTTCAAAGAACCTTGTATATATGGATTATGAGAGGATTGTAAGTTCAGTAGGTCCTAAGCTGCAAATATACTACTCATGTTTATTTGGACCAACTCGGGTTCTAAATGAATAATAGGTACGACAGGTAATAATACCAGTTGATGACGACTAAGTGAATCATCCTATGATGTAGAGAAATTCCAAAGCAAGGTCACACAACGATTATCTTTTCATGTGATAGAAATAATTTACGATCTAGCTGACCTGATGATATGCTCCACACGGATTTTAGCTCTTTCACTTTTACCAGACGCAATGTATTCTGCTATTTCCTTGCGAGCTTTTTGTGCTAACTCCGTTTTCTTCTTCTCCAACAGTTTTAGTCGATTTATCGACAGTCTAAGATGAGTTTTGAGCTTCGTATAATTGGGATTAGTGGAAAACATAATTACACAATTTTTGGCAAAAACAATTAGCGAAATCACTACGTTAGCTCAAAATATATACAACAAAAATAATGATTTTGTTTACTTTACTTTTTCTTACATGAAATGACATAGATTAAACTGGAGCAAATAATATATAGATTATTATAAAAGTATTGCCAGGCCAGATCTTGTAATTTCGTTTCATTCCCAAAAAGTTTCAGCTAATGAAGTCTAAATGCTGGAAAATTCAAATATTTGCTTTCTTGTTTCAAATATTTTTGTTTTTACAAGTGTATCCGGAAATATGTCACCACGGTCTTGGCAGGGTAATATTATCTATACAGTATTTCAACTTCATGAATAGAAACGTATGAAACGCGAGTTATACCTACGCGCCTCGATCTCGGCCTGCGCTCGGCACGCAGACTGTCTCGAGTGTCGCGATTGTGCCGCAGAGACGAGCGAATAATTTGTTGTTTTTTTTAAATATAACCGCGCGATTTTTTCACCAAAAATAAATTCAAGTACATATGTACATATTAAATATGACGAGTAAAATGTATTGTGCTTTTTTTGGTTACATGAATTCGTCAAAACCGCATCCAGAGATAACTTTCTTTAAATTACCTGGAAACAGAAGGGTAATACTATAATGGTATATTATGAGACAAGTAAGCTAAGTTGCTCATATTACACGAGGCTGTGGGTTGCAGCCCGAGCCGTAGGCGAGGGTGTAAATCAGCCGAGTGTATAATAGGCAAGTTGCTCACGAGTTTCATATGCACTTTTTCAACACCCTTGCGAGGAAAAAAATATATATTGCACAAATGCGATACAAACAACATAGGAAAATTATGGAAAATAGCGCGCAAATAGCGATTTCATACAAACCTCTTTGTTGTTACATATCAGTATTGCCCGGTTACATTGAAAATCTCTTCTTAAATTGCAGTTAGGTACTAACTTTGTTGGGATAATTCTATTACGCACTAGTGTATAATATTATTATGCACGAAGTGTTAGAGTTCGGTTTATGGCCCTAAGAACGATATAATAAAACTCACTTTAAGAGCAAGGGTGTCGAAAAATAAAATCTCCATTTCACACATTTTTTACAGCATGGCAGGCTTTATCGCTCAGACGTTTTATCGCTCATACTTTCCAGTTTTTGAAAATACAAACTTCCCTAAAAATACAATCTCTTTCATGTTGTCAACCTCTACTCCATCAATCATAATTATTGCAAGATAAGTGCTAGAAGACATCAATACTCACAAAAATATTTTCTTTCCTCTTAGGCCTCTAGACGTTATCATACTCATTATGTATATACATATAACTTTAACTATAACTATCAGAAATTAATTGTCATATAAAGGCAATTAATAAGTAGTAGTTATAGTTTACAGCAGAAACTTGGGTCGCCGTGGGCGAAAGTGGCTAGGAAACATGATGATGATGATATACATATAACTATGATCAATAGATACTATTGTGATGATTTTGTAAATTATGTTCAGTATTTTTATAGTTATTTGTATTATTTTAAGATTTACAAATATTAAGTTGCTGATTTGTCTTTTATCGAATGTGTCAATTACCAGTAAGTTAATTGATTAAGTACTATGCTGCCTTCTGATTGGTCGGCCCCACCTATCTGGATATCTTCCGATGACATGTTTAGCTGGGTGGGGAGAACGATCGTCTAAGTCAGTCTGTCGGTAGAACTCGATGGAGTAACATCTATTACCAGTGTATTCTTGAAGTTAATAATTTACAGTGTGATTCTGTTTATATACGTATTGACCAATTACTGTGTTTACCATAAGTAAAGTATATCAAAGCAGAATAAATTGTAGCAAGGTTTGTACTTGAGGTGTCTGATTTTATCACATCTCAGAGGTGGGATAACGCCCAAATAAAGGTATGTGATTCTGATTTCTAGAAATTATTATTGTTATTTTAGTGAAATAGTTAAACAGTTCAGAACATCTTCAAAAATTTAAAATTCAAATTCTCTCTAGGCCATGTGTGCTAAGAATAGATGATGGCTATATACGCTACTGCAAGCCATGTGTGCTAAGAATAGATAGTGGCTATGTACGCTACTGCAGGCTATGTGTGCCTAGAATAGATGGTGGCTATCTACGCTACTGCAAGCCATGTGTGCTTAGAATAGATGGTGGCTATGTACGCTACTGCAGGCCATGTGTGCCTAGAAAAGATGATGGCTATGAGCGCTACTGCAGGCCATAAATGTGATTGGTAAATAAATGAATTTGAATTTGGAATAAATTACAAGTTTTTAAGATTTCCCAGGCCATGTGCGATAAGGAAGGCTAAACAGGCTAAGTGTTCTCAGGATAGATAAAAGCTATGTATGCCTTCCTAGTCCAAGTATGCTTAGTACAGCATGTCTTTGTATACCTCACTAGGTCATGTAAGCCAGAATATTGTTGGTAAATGTATAACATGCAGAAATATGTATTTATTTATATGATCTGAAATTTTTCACTGGAACCTGGAGCTCTGTTAGCTGTGAGCTGTATTGTTATCAATGTTTTATAGTTCAATCATATTACTGACAACAAGTTCAACAAGTCAGAAGACAACATATAACAAGAAAAACTTTTGTAACAATCTCTACTTGCAATGTAATAACACATTTTTTTTCTACAGATTGAGGTTAATAATCAAAATTTTGTGACTTTCATTGAAAGTGCAGTTTGATGCGAGAGTCTGATGCTGAAGCAGATAGAAAGAGGTCATGGATAAATATGGAACGAAGGAGTCTTCTAGCAGCAGTTTTTCTGAAAGCGATGACAAGAATAGTGAATCAAATTACAATAATTAAAACCATGAAGGAAATCAATTTAATAAAAAGTAAACTAATGCATAGTTATTTAAGATTTAAGCTGATGTATAACTATTCGAGATATAAAATAATGTTGTAGTAGGTACCTATTAATATTATTTGACTAGCCGAATGTGATGATTTTGTGACAAATTGTTATTACTTGTTTTTGTGTATAATAGAATATAGTCGTGCGTCAGGAGCTCGCACGACGCCGGATGGCCGAATGTGATGATTTTGTAAATTATGTTCAGTATTTTTATAGTTATTGGTATTTGGTATTTTAAGATTTACAAATATTAAGTTGCTGATTTGTCTTTTATCGAATGTGTTAATTACCAGTAAGTTTATTGTTTAAGTACTATGCTGCCTTCTGATTGGTCGGCCCCACCTATCTGGATATCTTCCGATGACATGTTTAGCTGGGTGGGGAGAACGATCGTCTAAGTCAGTCTGTCGGTAGAACTCGATGGAGTAACATCTATTACCAGTGTATTCTTGAAGTTAATAATTTACAGTGTGATTCTGTTTATATACGTATTGACCAATTACTGTGTTTACCATAAGTGAATTATTTCAAAGCAGAATAAATTGTAGCATTGTTTGTACTTGAGTTGTCTGATTTTATCACATCATGATTCGATATCTATGATATGTGTGAAACGTGACGCGACCGCGGCGGACGTATCACACTCAACATCCTGAAGAAGGCTTCCGGTAGAAGCCAAAACATTGTCGATAGTGATATCGAATCATAGTAAGTTGTTCACGCTCAAACATCCGTGTTTTCAAACATAAAATATATTCGGTGTATTTTATTTGCTTTTCTATGCTTTATGGAAAGTAGAATGCAAATGTTACATATTTATTATTCCATAAAACTACTGGATTGTTAAATATAACTGAAATCCAGTGAATATCACTGCATACATATATTTGAGGCCAAATTCACAGGTATAAAACAAAATAAAAACCATTTGGAAGATTATAAATACTGAGACCGGTAAGAATAAACCTAGAGATTCAACATAATATATCATAGATGTTGATACAAATCAAATCTCTGATCCGAAATGAGTGGCGAATATATTTTATTTATTTCTTTAACTTCCCCTACAACTCTGTATTCTTATCTCCATATAAGGAAACTCTGTTAAAACCTTTCAAAATACCAGACTTTTGTTTCACATATACGACAACGAAAAAGTAAAAAGTTGAAACATGTAGAGTACCGAAGACTCCATAATAAGCAGTGATAGGAATAGGTAGTGCTTATTTGCCTAAACTTCGAAGAACAGAGACAAGAAACGGAGACTTCCTTAGCACAAAATTTTTTTACGGGACATCTGTCCCGAAATTCGGGACAACATTTAAAAACATTAAAAATATTTTATTTGGAATAAGTAATTCGTCTTTATTTACCTAAAGTTTGCGACTAGTCATAACATTTATAATTCCTTAAAAAAAACAAACAAAAATGCTCATAAATCGCAGGTCGATATCGTTTTATGTTAATGGGCTCTAAAGGAAAAATAAAACACAGAATTTTATTGTAACAAATATATGTATATTTATATTATTTTTGAAATATGACGTAATTGGAAAGCATGAAACAAAATGTACAGTCGGTTACAATTTTATGTTTACCTATCTTTGTCATATTTATTTCACTGACGTTGAGGGATGCAATTTTAACTCAAATCAAAGTACAAATTAACCTTTGAGGCATTTAGGACGTATGAAGTATAACATTTAGGAAGTGTAACATTGAGGACAATCAGTTTTAATAGTGAACTTACTAACTGTTCGGTTTTGATACAGATCTTGACGCATTAAAAATTGCTAAGAATTTGAAAATCTTTATGTGTGTTTACCTACCATAAAAAATAAAGAACCATTTTAATTTAATGATCTTGATTCGATTCGTCAAGTTCAGTATCAGAACCGAAATTTTCTTTGTCAGATGAGTCATGCAAGTTAAAATACACAATCAAAATTTTTTCTATATTTTCAACTGTCAGGCGATTTCGTTTTATGTTTAGAATCCATTTATAAGTTGAAAACGACCTTTCAACATCGACTGAGGTTAAAGGCGCGTACATATAGTATGATCGCTCAACCCCTTCTGCTTTTATCGCGTCACATATGTCTCTAATTTTATCTAGATCGGGATTTCTGTCCATGACATGATCTAGTTTATTTTTTATAGGCTCAGACGAACACCAGCTAAGCACAGTTCTCACGTGATCAAATATTTCAAATGATTCCGTTAGAGTTAAATTCGATTTTTGTAGTTTCTTTAACCCAATTTGTATAACTTTAAAATATTCCTCAATGTAGTCCAAATCCGATTTCAAGTTTTCCTTTTGAAGAACATTTTTGGCATACCTAATAGATAGCGCGTCGGAACTTCTTAAAAGATTTACCATTGTTTTAATTTGATCGTAATATTTTGCATAGTATGACACTGCCTCCAACCAAGTACCCCATCTTGTAATAACGGGTTCTGGAGGAAGCGGCATGTCGGGAAAGGTGTTTTTTAACAAGCGCACTCTATTAGGTGACTTTAAAAATATTTTTTTTACGTTTGAAATTAATTCATCTTCATCTGAGTATTCGTATCGTATTTTTTCTGCCACGAGATTCAGTGCATGTGCTAAGCAAGTGACGTGTATCATGTTGGGCAAATAATTTTTCAGAACACGTCCCGCTTTTAGCATATATGCTACACTATCAGTGCATAATACAGCAACGTCTCCTACTTTGGATTCATACGAATCGCGCCACATATTTTCAAGGCAGTCTGTTACAAATTGAGCAATTGTGTTCCCATTAACAATTTCTAGTACTTTGCAAGCAACTAAAAATGGTTTTTGTGTGATCGCATTTAAAGGTTTTACAAGAAAATGTACCATGTATCTGCCTAAAAAATCAGTTGTTTCGTCTAAAGATACCCACAGCTTTTGATTTGCAGTTTTTTCATAAATCGAGTCAATATTTGTTTTAAAAATCTTATCCAAATAAACTTTTCTCAGCAATGATTGCTCAGGAATCTTTTGTCGATTTGTACAATTACAGCAAATATATTTATGGAAGAATTTTTTAAAAGCGGGATTGTTTACTTGAATCCAAGGTATATTACATAATGTGAGAAATTATACTAGGTCCAAATAAAATTCTTCATTTGGTTTTTTACTTGTCCCTTTGTTTCGGGCCTTTAACGTGCCTCTGGACACTACTAAGTTTAGCTGTTATACTGCTCTCGCACTTAGAACAGTAAATAAAATTACAGGCCGGGTCGTAATATAATTCAGGATGAAGTCTAATCCAACTTTGTACTGTTGCTTCCTTAGGCTTGTTCGCCATCGCCAATCTTACTGGTCTCCAAAAAGCGGTACGGTAGCAAGTACCTAAAATAAAATAATATTTTAAAGCTTTCCATACCTCAAAAGGAAAAACTAACCCTTATAGACACGGGGAGGTGGAAGGGAAAGCGGGAGAGGCGCGCGCATTCCAGCTAGGCGCATCGATTGTATCGATTTGAAGATTTCATTATTTCATTTTACGCTCTAATAAAGAAATACGGTTAGAAAATATGAACACGCGTAGCGTCATTGTTATTGAAATTCAAAAATGTCAAGTTCATACAACTGCAGATTAAGCTAGACTGTCAAATTGCTAGTTTAAGATAAAGTAATATATACATTTATGTTCTACTTTATATCTAACTTACTGTTTGTTTCCCTACAAGAAATTAAATTAATAACTTTAGTCAAAACATTAAAAAGTAATAAATGTTGACTTACCGTATTATTTGATGTAGACAGACAGGAACAATGTTATTGCAGCAAATCGTAATCCATAAATTCAAGCCAAGGTAGTCGTATTAGGAAGATCCAATAAACCAAAAAACGTGCGAGGGTCAAAAACAATATTCACAGAAACAATACAGGTAGATGCGCACTTAACAGACCGAAGTACAGGAGTGAAGTGAGGGTAACCTGGGCGCGCTGGCACGCGGGGCGGCAGGGGAAGGTATGTACACTATTTGCGCTGTAGCTTGCTCTAGTATGCGCGTTGCGGGTGACAGCAGGATAGATAGATGAATTATCTACTAAGTACAAAAGAGACAAAAGCAGAGTCCCTTTCGCACTTAGCAGATGATTAATCTATCTGTCCCTCTCCCTCTATCTGTCACCCGCACCAAGCTACAGCGCAAATAGTGATGACCCTCCCCGCACTGCACAGGTATGCGTATGCTACAATGGCGGTTCCTTTTTGTAATTTCTAAAATAGATGACGAAATGCGTTGCCGCAAAAGTCGTATTGTACTTTAGGTGCAATAAAATTAAATGATGTTTTTAAATATTTTTTAAGTTTAAGTGTGTTACTAAATAATGGATACGGTCATTATTTTAATATCATGCACATTTTTAAATATACTTTAGAAATATATTTCATTAAGATAAAATACAAATACCTTTGTTTTTGAAATGATAAATTCGTCCTACTATAGAGGATGCTAAAATGATAAAAATTACCGTTTTATTATTTTAAAGACAAAATGTTATTTTTTTTTTTTTCATAAAATTATACACTTGAACTTTAGAAATCTCACTAAAGGTAGCCGAGAGTGAGCTAGAAAGAAGATATTTACTTCGAAACGTGTACGGCTCCTTATACAAACATTGTGATTCATAGTATTAAGATCAGACAAGGCATTTACAAAATGTTATCCAAAAAATTTTTTTAGAAAATTATGTTATATCTAGTCGCAAACTTTAGGTGAATAAAGACGAATTACTTATTCCAAATAACATATTTTTTAATGTTTTGAAATGTTGTCCCGAATTTCGGGACAGATGTCCCGTAAAAAAATGTAGCGCTAAGGAAGTCTCCGTTTCTTGTCTCTGTTCTTCGAAGTTCAGGCAAATAAGCACTACATATTCCTATCACTGATAATAAGACAGTAAAAGTGACAGGGCAGAGGGCGTTATTTCTATTATTGTAAAATTATTTTGCACCATTATTTAGTAACAGTATTCAATCTTTGTATCGATAGGATGAAACTAATAAAACAAATTAAAATCACCCCTATTTTTGAATCGGGGGCTAAATCTGTCCCTTTTAAATAAAGACCGATTTCAATCCTTCCTGTTAATTTCAAATTCATTTTTCGAAAAAAAATTCTTAACCAACTTCTGTCCCATTTTATTGAGCATAAGTATTTCATGTCTTACAAAGAATAGATCCACAACAAATGCAGGTGTTCAACTGTTGCATATACTTGAAGCCTGGGAGAGTTCACGTGATGTTAAAGGCGTATTTTATTTATCTTTCCAAAGCATTTGACTGGGTAGACCACCATACCTTGATTTGTAAACTTTCACACTATGCTATTTGTGGAAAAACACTAAATTGTATACAGCTAGACAGGCTTCAGAAGGTTGGAATAAATCGTAATACTTTTTCTGGGTGTTTGGTTTTTATCATATAATATTAATGTTCTGCCTTACACAGTCAAAATTTTCTGCGATATTGATTTGTTACTTTGTTCGCAGATGATAACTTTCGCGTACTTGTAAATGTACGTTGTTATTTTTTCAAATAAATGTTTAGTATTGTACTATACTTCCACAATTAAATTATGACGTAACCTGTAATACTGTGGGGAGCTGCTGCTGAGATAGAGACAATATTTATATTACAAAATCGCGCATTTCGAGCCACGTCGTGCATATGAAATGAATCCTACGGAATCTGTAATGGATCGTTTTAAATAAATTGATATGTAACTTTACCTAGTCTGTATATATTTGAAAATATTAGGTGCATTCGTAAATAAATTCTTCTGGAAGGAAATATTCCTGCCAGATTTTAGATTAGCAAAGACAAATAAAAGGTTCCTTCATATGGAATTCATCATCATCTACAACCGGAAGATGTCCACAGATCGTAATAAAAGTATAACATTAGTTTCATAAGTAGGCGTACATTTCTTAACCTCTTATGTCCGTCAGCAGTGAGAAATACGTGAGATTCAGACCTTTGATGTTATTTTTGCAGCCAAATGCAATGTAGTATGATCTTGCCTTCATTTCAAACTACTTACCTTTTTATTCTGTGATACTAGATACGTAAACAGACTAACAAATACAAACACGAAATAGAAATTGTACGTAATTAAACTTCATAAGGGTGTCCCAGACGCCTTGAATAAATTATTTTGACTTTATCATTCTGAGCTTACTATGTATTAAAGGAAAACAAACATACAAATCCTTGATATTGCCTGTTATATTTTTACGGATTTTGAAAAGTTGAGAAAATTGCCTCTGAATTAAAATATATTGCTTACGTGTTACGCGAGAAAGTGAAAAGTTACGAATAATGTATAAAATGTAACCATTTGGCAACGCTGTCATAGAAAAGCACAGATCAGAGACACTACCGAGAGAGAATTTATACCACAGATTACATAGTATGTATACTCTGTAATCTTTGCTATGGACATCTCATCATTTTTACATAATAATATCAAATATGTATAGGCTATAGGTATAATATTATGTACCTAGGTATATAGTCAATCAATAGCAGTTTTGGACGATATGTATGTTCAAAGCTAGCAGTAGGAGAAGAAATGGACATTGGATGGAAGAAGGACCATATATGATCGAGACCCTTCGTACTGCAGTGTTCACTTAATAAACCTAGAGATTCAAGATTAACTATTCTTAACTATTCATAAAAATCAAATCTCTGATCCAATACAAGTGGCGAATATATTTGAAAAAAAAATTTCTAACTTACCCCTAGAAGTCACTAAATCATTGGATTCTTGTCCCAATGTAGCAGAAGCCCTATTTAAACATAATTTTCCCTGCAAAACACCGGACTTTTCTTTTAGATACACGACAAACTTTGAAATTATAAAGACATTCAAAAGTTTAAACATAAAGAGTACCTACTGAAGACTTGTGGGGTATGCCAGTTAAAGTGGCAGAGTCTATAGTTTGCATTATCGCACCATACTTAGTAACAATATTCAATCTTTGTGTCGATAGAGGAAATTTCCCCGACTTAATGAAACTATGTAAAATCACTCCAATTTTGAAGTCGGGGGCAGCATCTGACTCTTGCAATTATAGACCTATTTCCATCTTACCTGTTCTGAGTAAAGTATTCGAAAAAATTATGCTCAAACAACTTTTATCTCATTTTAATGAGCATAATATATTGAATGAGAATCAGTTTGGTTTTACTAAGAGCAGATCCACTACAGATGCAGGTGTTCAATTGATGTCACATATACTTGAAGCCTGGGAGAGTTCACATGATGCTATTGGCGTATTTTGTGATCTTTCCAAGGCATTCGACTGTGTAGAACACTGCACTCTGATTCGTAAGCTTTCACACTATAGTATTCGTGGAAAAGCTTTGAATCTAATAGAGTCTTATCTGTCAAACAGGCTACAGATGGTTGGAATAAATGGCAATACTTCTTCCGGGTCTTTGGTAAAAATAGGTGTACCGCAGGGATCAATTTTGGGACCTTTTCTGTTCCTAGCGTATATTAATGATCTGCCTTGCATGGTCAAAGATTTCTGCGATATTGTTTTATTCACCGATGATACCTCTCTGATTTTTAAAGTAGATAGGAAAGATAGTGAACTCATTCATGTAAATAATGTGTTATCTATGATCTCTGAATGGTTCGCCGCTAATAATGGCTCTTAAATTCAAAAAAGACCAAATGTTTAAAGTTTTCTTTACCAAATGTTCCTTATGTTGAACCAAACATTAAGCTTGGCTTAGATAAACTCTCTATTGACAAAGCGACAGTCTTTCTGGGAATCAAAGTGGACTCAACTTTACAGTGGGATCCACATATACATGATCTAGCCGGAAGACTTAGTTCTGCTGCATATGCAGTTTGTAAGATAAGACAGTTAACAGACGTAGCTACTGCACGGCTAGTTTATTTCGCGTACTTCCACAGTATTATGTCGTATGGTGTATTGCTGTGGGGAGCTGCTGCTGAGATGGAAACAATCTTTATCTTACAAAAGCGTGCAATTCGAGCCATATATGAAATGGATCCTATGGAATCTCTAAGGGATCTTTTTAAAGAAATTGATATATTAACTTTACCGAGTCTGTATATATTTGAAAATATTATGTATGTTCGGAAAAAATTGAGTAAATTTAAATTAAATAGTGACAACCACGATTACAACACTAGGAACAAATATAAATTAACGGTACCGTGTTTTAGATTAGCAAAGACAAATAAAAGGTCCTTTTTAGGTAATTGTGTGCGGTTTTATAATAAAATTCCCGAACATATTACAATGCTCACAGAAGGAAAATTCAAATTACACGTGAAAAGCATTTTGATTAAGAAATCCTACTACATAGTTTGTGATTACTTAAACGACAAAAATGCTTGGAAAATTCCACCTCTGCCAAGCCATCACCTGTCTCCTACGTAATTTAAACAAATATTGTAATAATTGTATTATATTGTTCATAACAAATTGTAAACAGACGTTTAAAAGAATGGCCCCGTTTCTTGTCCGTTCTTCTCGCAGTGGCTCTATATGTTTTTTTGCTGAACGTGGCAGTACAATGTAGAATATTTCAATATTAAAGTTTGTAATTGACCTTCATAAGAACGTCGTAGACGCCTAAATTGAATAAATGATTTTGAATTTGACTTTTCCTTTTTAGGGAATCTTTTAGTAGGTAGTTTGAACCTTCTAGTAAAAAGTTAATACTATGAAATAGCCGTTTCATAATGAAAAAAATGAAATATTTTTTGTAGGATGAAATATAAGTATTAGGTACTAGCGGGTTCGATTACCGCTCGGGACTAGAATTTTGTGGTCTAATAATGTATAAATTTGAAGTATATTCATCAAAGTAGGTACCTACATACCTACTTAGAATATTACTTCAGTGAAGGGATGTTTGTTTATATTATATGCCTTGACTGAGCTACCCTCGTACCTACCTATATACATTTTTTCAACAGCATGAAAAATACCTTTCCGATAAAACTGTGAAGTACCTGGACTCATTAGACTTTATTGTAGAATACCTACAAGTAAGTATGTATCCTCGACTCTACAAAGTTGTTACGGCCTTTTCCTGGTAAGAAAATTGTTAGTGGGAAAAAGTGGTAGTCCATCATTCATCCAGTCGGACCAAAATCTCATCATTTATATGTTTTTCAACGCGAGTATTTTTATGTGATTTTGCCGGAACTAGCACGAGGCCCACCTGATGTTAAAATGATTAACCTCTGCATTGCATATAACAGATGCATTTCGTCATATGACGAATTGCACTGCGCCCGTCACATTGAGACATACAGTTGTTAAGTCTAATGTGCCTGTAATTTTTCTGGATCCCAAGGACTGCTGCCGGAACACACGCTGTTAAGTGCTTGGAGACAGATTTTCTATTTGAGGGTGGTAGGTAACTAGCCCGGGGGGCACTCGCAAAATGAACCCATTTATCACGTTTTTTAATTTTACCGATTTGCTGAAACTAAGTTCTATAAGTTCTATCTATAACCGGACATCCAGGGATACTCAGAAGCGCCACCGCTATATGGTGGATATTCCATTTACCCGAACGAAGCGATTTGCATCTTCTTTTATCATGCGAACCGCCAGGGTATGGAATACTCTGCCTGAGGCTGTGTTTCCGGTTAAGTACAATATGGGGGTCTTCAAGAAGCGAGTGAATAGGTATCTCCTGGGTAAGCGCGCTCCATCATCGATCGCATCATCACTTAACATCAGGTGAGATAGTGGTCAAGTGCTACCCAGTTTGGAGTAAAAAAAAAAAAAAAAAAAATAAGTTACTTTCTTGGCGAATCACAGTGCGGTCATTCAGTTCACAAATATAAAAGTAACAATTATTTTGGTAAATAACATAGGTACGATTAGTGCGCGAAGGCATAGAACATAATAGAATAATATGTACTACGTGTAACGAAGGCTAATAAACCCAATAGTCCGGATGTCATACGATCTGTTCAGTGGTTTATCGAAGAGGATTTATGTAATAACACAACCTTCTTATCTAATTTCTATTTCTTATCTAATAAAATGCCTTTGCCTACTGGAATTCCACGCGATGTCGTCACGATGATGCTGAAATTAGGGCCCGTGATTGGCGGGTTGAAGTCAAAATTGTTATTGTTAATTATTGTGACAAAGTTTCATTATTTAGAAATATTATTATTATTTATTATTAAATATTATTTATTATCTTCAAAAATGATAAACTACTTTCAGGGAAAACCACTGCAAATTATGAAAAGGTAGACAAAATCTGGATGTTTCTCGGTAGGTACCACGTAATTTAAATAAACTATGTTAAAAAAATATTTTATTGTTATTATAACAGTAGGTGCCGCCACGGATTTATAGTGCTGAGTGAAAGTGGTGGGCATGTGAAGTAAAGATTTTAAAATTTAACTAAAAAAATAAATTGATTGATTTATTTTTCTTATCTTTTATCTTCTCTACATCAAAACTAAATTAAGTAATTACTAAAAATTTAAAATAATATTTTTTTTATATTTTTAAGTTTGCAATAACGCATGCTCTGCGGATTACATTACATTACAAATTTTCGAGAGGAAAAAAATCAAGTCATGTGCGGATTCGAACCCGCGTCCATCCACTCCTTTAGCCGGGGTATGTAAGTTATGAGTCATTGTTATGTTACATCAATTGGATTAGAGAAAACCCCGGCTAAAGGGGTGGATGGACACGGGAATCCCGCACATGACTTGAATTTTTCCTCTCAACGCCCTCCTAGGTATGAGTAACTAATTACCTCCTTATCTCTAAATATAATTACAATCACTATCGCGCCCTGAGCGAAAATCACATTTATAAATCACTGGAGCACAAAACGTGAAAAGAGCCGAGTGGAATACACATCTGGCGCGAAATCTGAGAACACGACGCGGGTTTGATTCCCAGTGATTTGTAAATGTAACTGCATCTTTATATTTTTATCGTCATCCTCTCTCCAATATTAAAATTCACTGTCAGTAGCTGATGCCCATTAATAATGATTTCACAAATTTAGGCTTAAATAACCCTGTAATAGGTCATAGCTGTCCCAACAGTCATTATGGCAAACCCCCCCCTAAATAGGGGAGTCTGTGTTTAGATATACTAGTAGATAGGTACACAAGAAACATCCAAATAAAACAATTTGTTATAAAAATTAACATTTTATTTCCACCATGTCACATCTTATTACAAGTTACAAAACATTTATGCATTATAATTTATAACTAAAATACTGAGTTTTTTCCTAAAAGTGCTCACAAGAAAAAGTGATACCCACAAGTTTTGCTGTGGGTTGTGTATTTAAATAAAATAAGGTTTCAAAAATATCTACGAAAACTTATGTATCCTTGTGGCACTGCTAATATTTTTCTTAATATCTTACATATAATTAATTCTGGCAGCAAATATCACTGAAAAATATAACCATTTCTGCTTACATTAACAGTTTTCATTGAGTTGGTTAGTAGTTGAAAGTTTGTTCCCGCTGTAATGACAAAACACTAATAAATGCGTTAAATTGAGAAAAGAGGATGTAGATTTAAGTGCTAACCTTTGATTTCATCGACTTTGCTTATCGGTTTTTCCTTTAGGTAGGTAAATTATAATTTACGCTAACATTCATCATAACATAATTATATACCAAATGTACCTATTTTATGTAATTGCCACGAACAGAGATGTGAGAAATATATGTTTGGAAAAGTATACACAATGCAGATATAAGTATATACTGTGAAAATTTCTAGCTATCTCCGTTCTTGAGATAGATCCTGGTTGACAGATGGACGGACGGACGGACAGCGAAGTCTCAGTAATTGGGTCCTGTTTTACCCTTTGGGCACAGAACCCTAAAAATACAATTTCCTACGAGTTTGGTGCAAAGCTTTCTTATAAAGCCTTGATTTCTTTTTTATAGCATGATTATTAATAAAGTAAAAACAGCATCAAAGTGCTCATTTCTCCCGTTCACAATCCAAACATGACAAGCCTTTTGTTATTTTACGAAACTTATATATTTATTTTATTAAACATAGTAAAAATATGTAATTGAGAATGGCCGTCGTCATACCTATGATAATCCACCCCAGATGGGGGAATAGATACTCCAATATTATAAGTTTTCACTCCTTACCACCGAACACACTTCTCGTGTTTAAATATTATACCTAACCGGCAAAAACCTCACGTTAGGAATCGAATACGTTCGACCAGCATATCAGATGCTCATCATCACGGCGAGTGCAGTCGCGTGCATGCTTTTCGTGGTTACAGTGATGAGCACAAATTATATACTATATATTGTATATAAGTAGAACGCAGTCGAGGATGGACGCATGTCAGTTTTTGGAATGAGAGTCACCCTGTCTGCCTGACCTGACATGTAGCAGACTGAGGAAGCCAAAATGCCTACAGGTCCCGGGAAGGCTCGCCAGTACAAATTCTCTATCGTATCACATCACATGCAATACACCTTACATACCTACTGAAAACAATTGAACAAATCTTTCTATTTTAGTGAAATGTTACTATGTAATTAACTATTGGGCATCTTAACATGAAGCATATATGAATTGGATTATAAACCTGAGTAGCAGCATTTTGTCATAACAGTCGAGGGAGTAACTATGATAATGTGTATATATGAAACATTATTACATGTTTACCTCAGAATATGGCACTAAATAAATCATTGTTAATATTTTGGAATGAGAATCTTAGTCATTATTTTAGGAAATCCCATAACTTATAAACAGTCAATAATCATTAATCATTGTTATTTTAGTATAATACTGTTTATATTTGAACTTAAATATTGTAGAATAATATGTGTCCTATTTTCTTCACTGTAATACATAACCATAATACATTTCTTCCTTTCAAAATTATTACAGTAAGTACTATAGCCACATAATAAATTATTTAGAAACAACTTTTACTATAAAACATATACCAAGTCTAAAACATTAATCAAACACACTTTTTATAAACAAGTTAGTTTTTAAATTTTCCATTTTATATTGGTCAATAAAAGTAAATGAAATCTTTAAAAAATTATGTTGTGATAATGTTCATAGGTACCTAATAAGTCATTGTTGTTTTTCTGATTTTTGTAGGTATTTTGCAACTCAATATATAACCAGTTTAAGCTAAGCTCGTTTAATACTTACACTGTAGAATGCAAATTTTACGTGATAGTTATTGTCACAATTATTATTTTCAAGATCATCGTCATCTGCATGCAAATAGGTACATTATGTACAGATAAAGATTATAAACAAAATACTAGTTTAAGCTTAACAAAATCAGATCATGTTTACCTTTCATCTTTGTAATATACTATGATACACTTAAAAAAATACATTTAAACAGTACATTATTAAAATTTAGTAACTAGTTCTAAACATTCAGTCATTGTCTATATTATTTGTAACGCTAGTTTTCTTATCAATTTTACCATGGTTGTTTTCATAGTCGTCATGTAATACTACCGTAGTTGCGCTAATACTTGATGGGCTTTGTGAATGTGTGAGATTTGTTCTATTACTGTCAGCTAAATGTTCAAGTTCATGGCTTTCTAAATTGGGCACTCCCGAACATACAGAACTTACGCGAGACACCGACTTTCTATCTTCAGGTTGAGATTCTTTTGAAGCATTAGAACCAAATATGTGTAACAAGGAACACAAGAAAAAAGTGGCATAAGTCCAACTAACAGCCATGATCAGGGCTAAAAATGTGCCTATTTGCGAATAGGGTAGAAGATGTGACCGCAAAAGAAATATACCAGCTACACATGTAGTTAGAGCAGCAGCTGCTGTTGGCCCAGCAGATGCAGACAAAGTATATTTGATTCTTGATGCTTTTGAGCCACTTGCATTTGTATAACTTAGAGCATAATGTAGACTAAAATCTACTGCTAACCCTGCGGACGTTGATATTGCTACACTTTCTAAGACATTTAGTTTCCAATCATTTAACACTAAAATAGCTATAGTAACTGTTGAGGAAAATACCATAGCTGATAATGCACAAATGCTAACAATAAAACTTAGTGTTGCTGGAATAAGGACTATGAAACCCAGACTAGCTGACAATAATAAAGCTATCACAGTCCCACTAGCCAATGTACTTTGCAGATCATAAAATTCGAGATCGGATAAAAACCAGCCATATTGCATGCTTTCAGGAGCAGTTTTTAGAAGTTCTTGAGTCCAATTTTCTACATGCGAGAAGAAAGTATGCATAGATTTGTAAGACATAGAGTATGGTACAACACTCTCAAACTCCACAACAATGGCTGCTACTTTAGGAGGAGTACTGTTTCTAAGAAACTTAGGGCCTGCCACACCAGGCATGAAAATTTCACGTGGAGTTTGATACAATGACTCCATTGCTTTTATAATACAGTTTTCAAAAATTTCTTTTTTATAAGGGAATTTCGATATTTCACAGCAAGGTGTTCTGTCTATTTTATCAATGTTATCAATACACCTTCTGCTCATGAACATTTTAAAACTTTCAATAAAACAATTGGGTAAAAGAGGACCCAGTGTTTGTAGGTAGAATGGTTGAGATTTTAGTTTGGAGCAAAATGTTAGCAACCACCATTGTGAATTTGGTTCTGATATAGAAAAACTTTCATCAAAAACTAAATGACCTGCTGAAGCAGGATCCATATGGTTTCCATTATCAATGGCTTTTATGCCCCATATCCATCTAAGTGGCATTTTAACACCTGTGCTTATGTCTCTACCAAATCTTTCAAAAAGAAATTTATCCCTGTAATTCATGTCATATTGCTCAAAAGGGTGAGAGGTTTGAAAAAGTTGAAATTGTCTAGAATCTGGGAGCTGCAATCCAGGAGTATAAAATACTACGATAATACTGGCAATTCCAATAGCACCTAAAATAATAACAAACAATATATGCAACTTAGTTACACATGTAATAATAAACCTATTAAATACTACTCTGACTTCTTCTGAGAACTCGCTTATGCTATTCTGTAATACTTCAGAAAATAATTTATTCCTTGTACATAATTTGACATCTATTATAAATACTGTAACAGGTAAGCAGCTTATCATTAGAAAAAAGTTGACCAGAACTGCAGTGCCCGCAAAGATGCTAAAGCAGTTAATGGCAGGAATGTAACTCACATAAGATGCGAAAAATGCCACAGCTGTAGTCAAACTTGTAATAAACATGGTCAGGACTGAGTGTTTCATGGTTTCTTCTAGTATTTGTACCAGAATAGTTTCACCTGCGCTTGATATATTCTTAATATCAGCTAAACCATTCTCTTCAGCAGCTACCACATTGTCTCTAATAAGCTGTTTTCCAACCATCTTCCACACTTTAACATAAAGAAATGCATCATCAGCCCCTATACCAATTACAACAACTATCACTAATAAATTCATAAATGGAAAAAAATTTAGATTGAATACATACACATACAGAAAATATGCAATACCAAGTGAATAAGTTATAGCAGTAAACAACAATACAGTAAGAATAAGAGATTTTGTGTACACCCAAACACATAAGCATACAAACAGGCCTCCTAAGCCTATAAGCCATGTGTCTTCTATCACCCACAGATCAAAAAGTGAGTTTTTCAGTCCAAAATCCACAGCAGGTATAATCAGTGTGTCATAAGATAAATTTGTACTTTGCAGTTTCATATAATATGGTAATACTGTGCTACTGCTGGGTAATGGTAAAAAGAGCATTACATTTTTAACATGAGTTTCAGAGAGCTCTAGAGGAGAAAATGCCTCAGAATCTATTAAATAAAACAATAGATTGTAAACCGCATCATATTGTGTACAATATTTTGGTACTTTACATCGGTCCAAATCACATGATGCCATTAAAGTAAAGTTATGAAAGTACCCAGCGCACTTCTTGAGAATGTTAACTGTAGTATTTACATCTTCACTTTTCAACTTTTCACATGAATCCTTGCCAGCAATTAAAGCTATATAATTCGGCACACTCCACACTGGGCAACAAAGCTCTTCTGAGTGTGTTGACCTTTGGCACATTTTGTAATACTCCTCTTCACCCAAGTCTACAAGAATTGATTGATATTGGCACATTTTTTTAACATTATCATAATTTAACAATGATGTGTTATCAGTAGTTGTAATAACAAGATGAGCATAATCTGATATAGGTGGACCACATTTTCCAGAGGCATAGTTGTGTCGAATCGGCATGTCTGGTCTAAGCTGCATTTCAAGTAAGGACTGCCATTGTTTTCTAGTATGATTTTTAAGGAATGCAACATTCTCATCCTCGTATGAAATATTTTTCCCAAACCCCCAGTGTACATGGCTATTGGATATGTTATATTCGGATGAATTAGGCCACGTTTTTTCATAGCCTGTGCTGTTAATATTCAGTTTCTTCTTTTTATGAGCTTTGTTCCTACCATGTTTATGTCCAGACCTTGGTCTGTCAAATCTCGTTCGATTGTGGTATGTTAGATTCATACGGATTTGATCTTCTATTTCTTTTGGGTTGACGGCAAGGCTTCGGGAAGGTCTCGTTTCATCGATTAGGTTCTGCCATGCAATAAAGCGATGTGCTAAGGTAGTGCCACGAGTCTCAAAGCCGACTATAGGATCAGAAAATGACGGCAAATCACGGCACACCAGGGGAATCACTGTAAGAACAGTTGAAATAACACTTACTATGAATAGAATTAGGTAGGAGTGTCGGACGATAAACCTCGCGTAAATAGACAACATGTTTTCTCCGTATCTTCAAGGCCCGCATACTTAATTGATCAGTGCATATTCTCGTGATGGTGTTATACATGCCCTAGGAATGGCACTAATTATTGTAAGAAAATAAGCATGTTACATTTTACAGTTTGGTCTAATTCAGTTTGTTTTCATTTCTCACTTCCAATTTTCATTCTTGCGTTGCGTTTGACACCCATAGATCAGTCAGAGAGTACGTGCCGGTATACTACTTTTCTCTATGGTATATGCATAGATCAATAGTAAGATAGCATTCCGTTGCCGTAGGTTTCCCTAAGTAATTTGTGGTTGTGCGCTGACTCTGTTGTACGTTTAGGGACATCCAATGGAACTACGGAAAATTACTGATTTCGAAACATAGCGCTAAATAGTCACTAAAATCGCTTACCTCTATTGTGCATATCGGAAAGGACCCACCACACCACAGTCTCTATTGTAATTATTAATCTGTGGATTACAGAACGTACTGACCATGGAAGTAATAAGTACTGTTGTACGCTAGGACGATGTATCACAATGGACGTAGCGATGAGACGTTGGCACTCTGACGTTCAGTGTGACACACAGAGTCTAGCTTCTCTTTCTATTACACAGATTGTCATATAGAGTAAACGAGTAACTCCAATAACTAAAAAGTTTTATTCGATTTTGCTTGATGATACAAGTAGTTGGCAGTGAATGAAAATCGATTTTAATCGAGCAAGGATCACTAAAATGGGTAAGAAAAAATTTTACAAAAATATTGAGCTGACTTCAACACTCAAAAGTATGAAATAACTTGTCGAGGTCGGTACTATGGGCAGAGTATTGTGATTATAGGTAAGTTGTGGACTATCATGGTACCGATTTCAACAAGTTATTTCATAGTTTAGAGTGTTGAAGTCAGTTCAAATTTTTTGCTAATTTATTTTTTTACTAACTAAAATATAGCACACAAAAATAATCAGTTACTAGGTAACGCAGTCTACAACTGTAATAGTCACATAATTTAATGTTAATTATTATTAAACATAAGATCCAATGTAATTTCGTTAAAGAAGTTTATCTTAAATGAAAAGGTGTTCCCGAAAACTGAATAAAAAAAAACCAAAATGTATCGTAAATTGTTTTCTTATTAACAATTTCCCAGTGTGTACTACATATTATATTTGTGCACCTTTTTATCGATATGTTCTACCCTAGTGATCACTTCCCTACTCACGCACATTCTAGCCTTTCTAGACACTCAAACTAAAATAAAATGGACACGCTACCAAAGCTATCACTCCGTCCATTGTGATACATCGTCCTAGGTTGTACGTAATTAATACGCAATGACAAAAGAATGAAGAGGACATGAACTTGATGGTTGTATCGAGTGTCGAAAAAGAAAGTAAAATGGCGTCGGCTCCGCCCATTTCCCAGTGTTGTCCATGACTGTAAGTAATTACTCGTTATTTATTACAAGTTCGATTATCGATCAAAATGTCAAAAATCGTCACAATAGGTAAGCACATAATAACAAAGTACTCTGAGTTCTTATCTTTTGACATCCACATCCACCGAAATAGGAAGTACTACTACTTTATTACATTACTACAAATAATTACTTGTAAATTTAAATTGAGCGCCTTAAAATAAGACAGTTGCAACTTTTAGAGATATCTAGTGCATTTCAATATGCTTCAGAGGTTTAACCAGTCGAGTTGTTTGCAACCGAACGCTTACCTTATGGTTATGAAATACGTTGTAGTATGAAAAGTTGCACTCAGAGTGCGATCTCACGTAGCAGCGCCAAATTCAAAAAAAGTAGGTATCAGGAGTATAAAACTCTACAATACAATGTATAATGGGTGACGACTTGGTGGTAGTCTCAATCAAGTGGCTTAGTGGGTACCACCGCAGTGACAGATATTCTGGCCAAAATCAGTATTGTGCAAACACTACTGCTCGAGACATAACAAATTGTTCCGGAGTGACGAAGTAAGTGCAGTGTCAAGGAAGTAGATAGGCACTGTTACTGTAGTAGACATTTTCCGGCTCTTCTACTCATCAGGCGTTGTTCCAAAATCATGGAAGATGGCTTTGGTGCACCCTATCCCTAAAAAAGGTGACCGCTCAGATCCAATTAAATAATTATTTTCGAGATATTCAATTTTTTTAATATAATAATTGCAAGACAATTCGAGAGATCAATTCTTCAAGGAGAAAATTTATCGACTGAAAACAATATGGCAAAAGTAAAGGAAAATTATAAAATTTATGTATAATTTAAAATTTAATCAACAGTTAAGAAATCAAATATTAATTTAAATAATATTAATAAATAAAAGTCAATTATTTATAGAAAATTTACTTAATATATAAAAAAAAATACTGTTTGTTATAGTGATACTAATAAAATAATAAATGATTTATAAATGTGGAAATATAATATAAGTAATCTTCAATTGCCATTTTATAAACATTTAACATATGTTTATAAAATTTACATAGCAAAAACAAATTGGCATATGTAAATAAAATAAAGCTGTCTTGACTGTCATGTGATTGTGAATTTTATAACTAATTTTTCCTTATGCTTACCTAGTTTTCTTTAAAACACCTAGTTTTTTTATGGCATTGCGAAAACAATGGATGTTTTATAAACATTGATGTGTGTATTAATACATCTTATTAACATCGATGCAACCGATCAATGCATTACATCAGAAAAAACATCGATGTATATTTTAAATGTCCATCTCTAGTTCTACTCAACAACCAGAAACTAAGATGGCGGGTTGGCCGATGGGCATGACCAAAGTGACGTCATATGTTATTGTTGCAATTTTAGAAAGCTGTAAAAGTAATGTTGTCTCTTCTGACATTAATACAAATGACATGCGTGGGAGTGAAATGCATACAATTTTTTTATTTCTGTGTTGAAATGCATCGTATTTCTTTAACGTACTAATATATTGGTCATATATTTCTAGTCCTCTTCTTTCTTTTGTTATTGTTAATACGTAATTACTTAATACTTCCATGGTACTGACACCATCGATGATCTCTGCTACTGACTGAGTATGCAGTGTGACCAGATTTCAATTGGACGTAATGCTAGCTGCTCCCCTGAATTCTGCTAAAGTCTGCTAAGTTTATTTTGATTGATGCCGAAACATTGCTACTGAATGAAGTCACAATTAAATTAATTATGTGTCCAAAAATAACAAATACTTTTCTAAAATATTTATGTTTGAGTAACACGAATTAACAATAACTCTATATGGTACATATGTACTTACTTCTAATTTTCTGTGGTGTCGATTTTAATATACAGAACCATCGAACTTCGAGAGTCTTTTATATATCTTGACGGCGTAACAAAATCAAAACAAATTTAATCAAAAATGCATCCACCCTGTTATTTTCTTGCATCTACATGTAGAATTGCAGCAACATGTTGATTTTTTAAATTCGTCCCGCAGCAGGTCATGTTCATTAGTGTGAGGTCAGCAGAACTTCTCCCGATTCTAAAAGATGTGCCACTACTTTATCGAATTTCAAATCACTATTTTCGGAGTAAATTGCTTGTAGGTATGTTAGATTTGTATACCAGATTTAGAAAATGAGAACCAGTTATGACCAAACTTATAAAATCTTTGTACACAACGATTTGTGGGTCAAGAAATAGGCCATTAAGTGGTAGACAAGATTTTAGTTCAAAGCAAAGTGCGATCAATAATTCTGAGAATTCGCCTAAACTGTATATATAGGAAAACTGCCAGAACAGTAAGAAGAAATCTTTCGTACATTATTTATGAATACCTAATAATTTTTTAAATAATTATAGCACCACTACCTAAATTGCTAATTCTTCTCTATCTTGCTAAATTTCTGCGTATGTTATATAAAATTCTGCCAAAAACTGCTATATTTTGAGATCTGCGACACAATCTGCTAGACCCTAAATTGGAGATCAAATTAAGCTAAAATCGCAGAATTCTGCTGAATCTGGTCACACTGTATGAATTTCTATCATGGATCTATGAAACCCATACACATATAAATAATACGTTACAACAAAATGTTGCCATTATGAGAAACAACTGAAATATTGCTGTCTCTTTTATCAAATACGTTAACCATATTAGAGAGAATGAAACAAAACTATATATCACATACTGGTACGTATTTCACCCATATTTGTATAAGCAAATGTAAGTATAGGAATATCGCGGCGCCTCCATGTTTTTTCTATCTCGATGATGAAACCCTATAGATTGCGGAACGCATACCATAGACAAATAAATGTTTTTGGCCAATGCTACCATACCTTTTTATAAAATATTCATACATGTAACCTTCAACCTTTACGGCTCTTACTAATTTATGCATTATAAAAAAAATATCTGAGCTGGAGGCCTCCGCTCGAAAGGACTTGGTCATAGTCTCATCATTGGAATCTAAAATAGACCCTAGAGCAACAAGCTAGACAATGTAATATTATATGTTTAACTTATATAATACAAAGCGCAGGCCTGTCCTCATACGGAGTTTGTTGCTCCCATTTATGGAACGGTGCGCCAAACTATTTGTTACAAGCTTTCGACACCCTACAGCCACTACAATTGTTGACGATCCTGAACTAGCTGAGACAATGGAATCACTTGGCATCCGTATAGAAATCGGTTAGCTATGTGTATAATTCCATTGATAATTGCTACTGAGAAATGCCCTGCCAAACTCTTTGACCTTATTCCACATAACCAATTTTACACTCGCATATCTTGACACTATCCTAATGCCACATATCGTTTAATTGTTGAACAGCCTTCCTTATTCGGTCTTTCCTCATAAATATGACATGGGTTCATTTAAAAAGGGGATTAAAAGAGACCTTAAGAGTCAGCAACGCATTGAAGTAGTATTGCGAATGTCTATAGGCGATGGTAGCCGCTCACCATCCGGCAGGCCGTAAGCTTATTTGCCGCTCATAACACAGAAAAAACTAATCAGCAACCTACCTGATGAATTAAGTGAAAATCTAATAAGTATTTTAGAGTATATTGAAAATTCCATCCACTACATAATATATTTCAAAAATAACGTCTCGCATTCTGCGTTAAAACATTGCGTTTCGGAAACGGCATGAATTGTGATGATCTGAGACTCATGGGTTTTGAGAAAAAAATATACTAAAACGATTATCTGATAATAAAAACAAGTATTTCTTGAATGCAATTATAAGTACGCCTGGATTAGGATACTTGTACGTGAAAAGGACACATCTTCAGCGTTTTCTCTGCATTCTAGTAAAGACATCGCAAAAATTAAGTCGCAGAGTAATGCTTCAGACATTTTATATTTTTTACCTACTTTTGTTCTACCTCTTCACGTCAACTTTTAATATATCTTCATTTAACTTCAGTCATCGATTGTCTTATTAATTGTTTCCATGTAATTTTTCCTTACTACGTTACGTTGTACTATAGATGTCGCTCCATCCCAATACTATGGCTGACCGATAGGAAACATTTTGGTTATGATTCATTGCCATGTTATCTCAATTAGTCCCCGGTTAAAGTGGTGGATGGACGCGGGTTTGAATCCCGCACATGACTAAAATTATTCCTCTCGTGAATTTGAATTTTTGTAATGTAATCCGCAGAGCATGCGTTATTGCAAACACAAAAATATTAAAACTTATTAATGATAGTTTAGAGCCGACACTGTCCTTAAAAAATTGTTACTGTGTAACCTGCGTAACTTGTGACGGTCTATGATCTATAATAATAATAATAATAATAAAATAATAAAAGTTTATTATCAGAAAACTATAACTAAATACATCCACATTATGATTAGAAACTTATAAGAGCTAAGTTTTTACTAAGTGCTAACCATTTAAATAAGTTGTGAATGACTTTTACTATCGAGTCCCAAACTAGACACGAGGCCTGTATCTTGGGGCCCAGGAGCGATTTTACAAGATTGTTAGCATTGACATGTTACAACAAAATATAGTTTTATAGTTTTTAACCAAGGTAAGCAAAAAGCAAAGAAAATTAATAGTATATAATAAGTGTGGTAGTATGACTGTAAGTATTATCAATATTAATAGTAACATATTTAAAAAATGTTTATACCATGTGTGCAACTGTTAGTGCGTATGCACGTTTATGCAATGAGAGGATACGCGTGTGCGTGTGTTAGGGTATGTGTGTGTGTGTGTGTGTGTGTGTGTGTGGGTATAGGGGGGGGGAGGAGTAGAAATTAAGAATTTGTAAGTACTGTGTATTATAATGTGATGGTGTACTTAAGCGAGAAGTTGTAGAAATGTGTTATTAATAATATTATCCAATATACCACCTACCTGAAAGACTATAGGAGTTGCTCCGTATCGTCATAAGATAAGTTCAAAAGGAATTCTTTAACAAGATTTTTGCATTGGAAGATTTTGCAATCCTTGATACTACAGAAACCACACACGTTATTATAAGTGTGAATCAAAGAAAAACTAGGACAGCGTTTCGCAAGCAAGGAAGTTGCTACGGGAATAGGAATTTTGTACACACGTTTGGACATTATTAAACTAAAATCTGGCCTGCTCGGTATACTTCTATGGATTTTTACAGTTGCAGTTAATATAAACAGCTGCCTTACCCGTAGCACTTTAAAATTATGATACAATGAGTCTGTGGAATATCGGAAAGGCTTTTTCAGAATGACTTTAATAATTGCCCGTTGCGCCCTCTCTAAAGTTAATAAACTGGTTTTGCCAGCACATCCCCAGACTGATATACAGTATTGAATTAAAGGTTGACAAAGTGCCAAATAAATTTGTCGAATAGTGTCTATACTTGTGCAATCTCGAAGTCTTTTCATAATAAAAATTAGCCTTCTAACACGTCCTGAGAGTTCAGATATGTGGTTGATGTAGTTTAAGTTTTCATCAATAGTTACTCCCAGGTATTTTACGGCTTTCATGCGCTCGATTGTTCCACAGTTACATTCAGGACGTGTGTTTGTGTAAATACGTGATCTGTGACAAAGGTGGACTTTGAGATCGCGGATCGTGGGGCTGCTAATGGTTTTAGAAAATGTCAAGAATTTAGTTATTTTAATATTTAAAGTTAATAAGTTATTGTCTAAGGACTCGGTGATTAAAGAGAGACCTGTTTCTGCATGGCAGAAAACTTCTGACCATGTATTCCCGTAAAATATTGCAGCAGTGTCGTCTGCATAGGTGATAATATCGGCATTTTCTAAAGAGATGTTTACAATGTCATTAATATAAAGGTTGAAGAGGGTAGGTCCAAGAATACTGCCCTGTGGGACACCAAAACTAACATAACTGGCATCACTGCAGTGGGAATCTATCTTAATCGACTGAGACCGATTTGTTAAGTAGCTTTGAAACCACTTAAACGGCATTCCTCTAACCCCTATACATTCCATTTTTCTCAAAAGTAGGCCGACCGAGACCGTGTCGAATGCCTTTGCCAGGTCTAGAAACACTCCGATGCATTTCTTATTGTTTTCTATATGTGAACCTACTAGATTGGTGAATAGAGTTGTAGCATCTTCGGTCGACTTACCTCTGCGAAAACCGAATTGCCTGTCTGAAAGAAGATTGTTTTTTTCTAAATAGCTAATTAACCGCATATTTACTATTTTTTCAAGAGTTTTTGATAAAACACTCAATAAAGCTATGGGTCTGTAGTTATCTGGTTGGTTTTTAGGCCCACTTTTGTAAATAGGTGACACTGTAGAGAACTTCCAGCGATCAGGAAAAAACCCGGTTTCTAGGCTTAAATTGAATATATATGTCAGAGGGACTACAATAAAATTAAGTATCTTTTTTACCAAGAAAACAGTGATCTGGTCTGGTCCAGGTGCCGTATCACTTCTGAACTGATAGATTATTTTGGCTACTTCTAATGTATCGGTAGGGAAGAGGAATATCGAGTTTTCCATCATAACTTTGGGTTTATAATCTTTTATTAATTTCTCGTGAGTTTTATTAATGCTTTGTAGAAAAATTTAACTTACTTTGCAATGAATAAAAAGGCTTTGGAAAGAAAAAAAATAAAATTTAGCAGTCTACGAATTTCTTCATAATGTAATGCAAAACAAATAACAATGCAGTCAGTACTATTTACTGCACTATGACCCAAGAGTTCGATTACGTGAACCATGACATTTTAATGCGCAAACTTCAAGCTCGGTATTAGGGGCATTAAGGGTAATGTGTTTGACCTTATAAATCTTATTGGACAAATAGAATACAAGTAACCAATATAACAAGACTTAACAATAACACAAAAAAGGAAGAAACTTATACCTCCGGTGAACTTATTGAAAGTTTGGAGTACTTCAAGGTAGCGTCCTGGGTCCACTTCTTTTCATTATTTATATTTTATATTAATGACTTGCCAAAAGTGACTAAACATCCAATGACACTATTCACTGATGATAGCACCGTGACAATTGCCTGCCAAAATAGCGACGTTTATGAAACTGACATTAACAATACATTGATGGAATAACATTAATGTGAAAATTAATATCAGCAAAACAAACTTAATGAAATTTTCTCAGAGACTTAATTATATATCTGATATAGAGGTAAAATTTCTAAATGAACAAGTAGGCGAAGTTGATACCGCCAAATTTCTTGGTTTTAATAATAATAATAATAATAAATTTTTATTTATTCATACATGTGTCCATATTTTTTGTTAGCGTGACTTATCCAACGTTAGTAACAAGATATTAAAATAAAACCAACACGACATGACGGTTAACTGGAGACCCTATTTGATCGAGCAAGGTCAGAATGTAACCACACCAAACACACTATCTGCCCTGTACTCGAACAAAATTCCTCAGCAAGGAAGAGTCAAATCTCCCCGCAATGATTTGTAAGATACTGTTAGTGCTATCTCGCACTCGCTGTAGCAGGGAGGCGATTCTCTTTCTTATGATGGCATGTAAGCCATCAACTCTAGCCTCCGCAAACATACCAGACGCACTGCAGAAGCGGGGTAGCCCCAACAGCATTCTAAGACCATTATTATATTGCACACGCAAGTTATTATACGATCTCTGCGTATAACTAGCCCACGTGCTGCTCATGTAGAAGGTTTGACAGTATGCTTTAAACAGCGTTACTTTGACTTCCACACTACAACGAGCAAACCTGCGAGCCAGCATATTGCTTCTGACCGCCAACGCCCTACGTTCTCTCTCTATATACGCTTCATCATCGAGGCCCTCGGTAACGTAGTGTCCAAGGTACTTGAATTGATTCACCCTGTTGAGCTCTATGCAATTCAATCTTAAGGGCGGCACTTTCAAAGAATATTTAACGGAGGCCCCGAAGACCATATATATATATACTCACTCTTCTTGTGATGGAGCCAGCAGCACCATGTCATCAGCGTAGCTTATATTGTTGATACATACACCATCAACCGAACAACCAACACGCGTACTACTGAGCTACGCTATTAGGTTTTAACCTATTTTAAAAAAATAGACTGGAAAGCACCAGTTAAAGATTTGAAAAAAAGGTTAGGTAGTTTAGCTTATGCTCTCCACAGACTTGCATCTGTTGTATAGACAGACGCATTACTAACATCATACCATAGCCTAGTTGCACCAATTCTAAGGTATGGCTTAATTTTTTGGGGCAATTCTACACACAATGATGACATCTTTAAAGAACAAAATGTTGCATTAGGTCAATGTTTGGACTGCAGACAATGGATAGTTGTAAATTTATAGAACACAGAATCCGTCCGTTACTCTATTTATATGAAGTTGCCATATTTTTACTATCTAACAGACACAATTTTACTTTTTTATCTGAACTATTGAACGTAACAGACGTAACAGGCATATACTTCGAGCTCACTCAGCAAGAAAGACTTTCATGAGTAATAGCATTTTCTGTATGGGACCAGGAATTTACAATAAGTTTCCGAGATCAATACGGGAGCTAAATACTAACCTATTCAAAATTAAGCTAAAGAACATTTTAATGACCAAGTGCTATTACTGTGTAAACGAGTTTTGACTGCTAATAATCTAATCTTTCTAATCCCTACTGGCTTGACATAATAATTAAAATATTCTTTAACATTTATGCAAAAAACCGATTGACATGTAAAATAATGTACGAGTATTTCACTATTGGATTGTATTAATGTTGAGAGTTGTTTTTCTTTTTATAATATTTCAAATGGCTTTCTCTCTAAAATTTGTACGCCTAAATAAGCAAAATATGATGAACTGAATTGTTAAATATCCTTAAATGGGCATACCTACCTTGTGTGAATAATACTCATGTTTAATGCAAATAAACGATTATCTTATCTTACGCATGATCTATATAACGCAGTCCGAAATAAGAACGTAACGTTACTTGACAGAAAACTCATCATTAGTAAAGAATAGTCTTTACTAATAATAAAGTTTCTGTTTTGAATGTGTTTTTGTGCGTTGATAATGCAAAATAAATATAAAGTTGACATCAACTTAAAAATATATACTGAAAGCGACTCTTTAGTATCCATGTTCTAAATCTTTCAATCACACTTAAGTTTGAATAAATATAATTGATACAGTTTTTTTTATTTATTCTTACTTTCATTATACACTTCTCGCGTAGTTTGTAATGTGTAAAAAATAATTGGTGTATACTTCTTGGTCACATTGACTGATACTGTGATTTTTTTAAATTTATTTAATAATTAATAAGAAATGCTCTGCTCTTTTGTTTTTATTTTGTAACGTGTAACTTAGACATATTAAAAAAGATGCTTTTTTTACAGTATTATTTCGAATCGTACAACAATAATATACGTACTGTATTAAATTTGGTTTGAACCATTTTCATAAGTTTTGGCAACAGAGTATGCCATTCCGGACAGCTATTCCATGAAAAACTATGAAACGAGAACTGACACGCTATTCACATTCTTTTTTCGTTTTCATGCTCTTTTAGTTTAGATGTTTTTCTATGGTCCTGTCCTGAAGTCCTAATTAATTATAAGTAAATGTGAATCACACAGCAAATAACAACTGCATCAAATATATTCTTTATGCGACATAAGCGTCTGAACCTCTTATTCCAATATCATAGTTATTTCAATAGTCAATATAAATATTTTTCTTATCTTATTACCTTATTAACATTTTTGATTCCTTTTTAGTTTTTCTAAGTATAACTCCTCCTTAATTATTCCATATAAGAAGGCACTTTCCACATCCTTTTGCTGAATGTCAAAGAAACATTTGATTGCTTTAGCTAGTAATATAGGTACGTAACACATTAGTTCGCTCTACCATGGTCTCTCTCAAAGAACATAATTCCTTAATGGACCTTAGCTTTAGACATAATATATATCCCACTACAACAATGCTGTCATCTGTATAGCTAACAATGCCTGCTTTGATCTGCTCATAGATGCGCAGCAGGATCAAAGTCACAGAGCGAACAGATCCTTGAGGAGCACCAGCTTGACGCAATGTGACCAAATTATCGTTACCCTACTGGGAGACAACATTTAAGATCACATTAGTTCGCTCCACAATAGCCTCTCTCAAAGAACGCACCACCTCGCCACTGACCTTAGCGTTAGAAATATATCTCACTACAACAGTGCTGTCATCTTCATAGCTAACAATGCCTAGTTTGGATCATTGATATCCAGCAGGAATAAAGTCGCAGAAAGATCCTTAAGGAACGCCAGCATTTAAAGCTTGAGGTTAGAGGCGTAGCTGTCAATGCCTATTCTGAACCGTTCTCTCAGAAAGTCTGATATCCAACTATAAAACCAGCGTGGATACCGTACAGAAGCTTGCTCAACAAAACAGACCCTGTTGTCGCTAAGACAGCAGAATATCATAAATCCATATATTTGCGCTTTCGCAACACCTGTCGAAGGCCTTCGAGATGTCAAGCTACACGGCAATAGCTTCACCATGACTCTCGATGGTGTTACCCTAGCAGTTCATAACATACACTAAGAGTCAAGATCTCTAGTTGATAGTCCCCATCGAAAACCAAATTGACGATCACTTTATCGTTATTTCCTAGGTACATAGAAAGCAGCTAACTGATTAGTCAACCGATATATATACATAAATATTCCTAAAGTTCAAAAGTTTAGTTGGAGTCAAGTGCGGCAAATGCGAGGGCCATAACTAAAATAATGTTGTTAATGTTGAACCATTTATTACCGTTTAGTAGTTAAGAATTTACATTTAGAACAAATAAGCATATATGAGGCGATCATTTTATGTCGTGAGACAACAATTAAAATCATTTATCTGAAAGTTTAGACGACTTTATTTAAATCCTATTTCATTATTGCCTTTGCCCGGTGTGAAAGGGCAAATGTGATAATTAAATATTATTCCCTAACAGAGTGCCTATCGTAACAATTGGGGTAACAGTAATGAAACAGAAAAATTGAATTCTTCTTTGGTTTTCAATTGAAAGAGATCAGACAAATACTTCGTGAGCTATAAACTTGCAGCTTTTTTTTCTCACGTATTATAGGGGTTCTGGTTGTCTAATAGACAGACTGTGCCGATTTATTAAATCAATAAACCAGTTATCTCCTGGGATTCCGGACTTGAATGGTGTTTTCAAATCGTTAACAGTAACATATTGACCCACTAACTTCAATATCTCTTTTCGACTTTTATATAATAGTCCATTATCACAATTGCCCCAAATCACTAGAAAAACGGGGTAAATGTAATAGTGACCATGTGGTGCAAATGTCATAAGATCTGTTAGAAATAAGCTATTGAATGACTATTTAATACCAAAATTCATCACATCATTGCAAAACAAATAAAAAATTTACTTCACAATAAAGATGAAACTCGATTGAAATATAGGTTCTAAATTTGTGTTCCACCTTATTTCTTAGCCGCTCCGATAGTTAAACGTCAATCATTCATTCGGTAAAACTGTCTTGAAAAGTGGTTAGCATATGGTTAGAAGTGTTCATAGATAGCAGAACTGATATTTTTTGTACGACAGTCTGGAATAGAGCGCTACTGCATTTCTCCGATTTGACCCTAGTATTTTATTACGTAGAAGTACTTGTGAATCTTGTGATGTTATTGATTCCATAAATAATTTAATTCTTTAATCAACAAAGTTTCATGTTCTTTCTCTAAATCTGATATAAATATTTCAGTCCAAATATTCTTCAATATATATATTTTTAATTCCTCAACATTCTCTTAGGTATCGTAGAGGAACTTCTATCATATCCCCGGTTTCCTCATTTCCCTGCTACACGCAAATATTTTCTTCGCAGATCACTAAATTGTTGCTTAAGTTACCTGGTTGAAAAATGGCAATGAACACTCTGTTTTAACATAGAAGTTATTATTTTTAATATAAATTAGGTACCATATGAGTAGGTATATAGCTGTGCAGTGTGATGAGCTCATTTACAGTACAGTAAATACGTATATAGTTATATTGTTACCGAATCGTGCCCTACTATAGTATTTATTGAATTAAATAGTTAGATTTCATATGTAGTGTAGGTAAGGTCTTTGACCAGGTCGAAGACAAGGTACCACTGCTTATATTGATTTACCTATTTAAAGAGAATGCATTAATTAAAATTTATGAAAATTATTTACGTATTGTTTGGTTTAAAATACATATTACATGTACAACTTAGAGGTATGGACAAGGTCTTCGTATCCAGGTGAGCAGGCATTTGAATCTTTATGGGCCTCCAGTTAACGTACTTTTCTGGTTCTACTATGGTAATGCCCCATCTTCACACAACGTCTTGCCTCCCAGACATTGTGTACCGTGTGTTGTCTTTTCACACGTTAACCAATGAGTACAATTAAGCTCGCAAAACTTTTGCAGGCATCAATTTAGTTATCTGCGGCCTCATGGACAAGAATTAATATATTTAATAAATTGAGCTGTGTAACTATTTCTATATTCCTTAATTTTCATCAGTATAGTATTGCTCCCAGGTTTTCTTATCGCATTAATGATTACTTAAAGCACTATTTAAAAAATCCGAAACTAACATACTATATAGGTATAGGTTAGAAATGAAGCGTAGCTCGAACACCCATCCACGTTAGTATATAAAACTGTGTAAGCCAGAACTGAATGTGCAACTCTGATCTTCAGCATATCAATGATTGTTATATGTTCAGGAGACAAGACTTGAAATATAAACTAACATTTTAATTATCTACAATCTTTTATTATCTGAGCTCGTTACCAACCGGTATGCTGCCTGTGAGTATTGTAGAATTATAGTATTGTTCGTAGTATTTTGTTAATAAAATCAAACCACCGGTAAAAAATATATCTAGAACCATAACTAATTTCCTGCTATTATTGTCATATATCAACTGTAATATATAATTGAAGTAGGTACAAAAATTATTATAAAAGTTTTCCCTAACTTTTAGGTCTATTTTTTCTAAGTGGCAACATTTCATTGTCTCTGACATCTTGTGATCACAAGACTTCTCTCTCATTTTGAGTTTTCTTGTCAAGGCAAGAATTGGGTGAAAAAAGGCTGTCCCTTTCGGGATAAACGGGTAAAACAGCACCAATTTGCTCAACAAATATCTCAAGATGAGATACTTCATGACCTACCTGTTCGTGTTGCTGGTGGCGATCATCATACCCGGATTTTCGTTGTACTACTTGCTCGCAGGAAAGGGTGAGCAAATAAGTGTCGGATGGTTCCTGGAGAATGCATCCCCATACATGTGGGCGACTCTGGGCATCGGCTTCGCCGTGTCCCTGTCCGTCGTGGGCGCTGCCATGGGTATCCACACGGTCGGAGTGAGCATAGTCGGCGGTGGTGTGAAAGCGCCTAGAATCAAAACCAAGAACCTGATCTCCGTCATCTTCTGTGAAGCTGTTGCTATTTATGGGCTAATTACGGCAATTGTGTTGTCTGGAATGCTGGAGAAGTACACGGAGCCCTTCACTGACACGGCGGTCAAGCAAATGAACTTCATGGCTGGTTACACTATGTTTGGCGCCGGGCTGGCGGTTGGTCTTGTCAACTTATTCTGCGGCATTGCTGTTGGTATAGTGGGCTCAGGAGCTGCTCTGTCAGATGCTGCTAATGCCTCCCTGTTTGTCAAGATCCTCATTGTTGAAATTTTTGGATCTGCCATTGGCTTATTCGGTCTAATTGTGGGTATTTACATGACTTCAAAGGTCAAAATGGGCAATCAAGCATAAGAGAAACAAAACTTGAATATAAGTGTAAGTATTGTTGGACTTTGTTGCTTAAAATTTGTCCTTCATAGCATTTTCAGTGTATTTAATTAAACACATAGTTACTAGTGGTGCTGTGTTACATCTTATATTTATTTAATATCTGAAAAGTTTTGTCATTTTATATGAAAATCTTGTTTGCGGTCCTAATGATTTTAGTAACATTTTGTGATCTTCAAAGGCTCTATTCACAACAAAGTGGTAATGAAAATCAGTGCAAAGTTTGTCTAGCTGTGAGGGGCTGTTAGTGGTCATGCAGGCACCCACAGCGTCGCAAGATGGCACTTTTACTTTAGAAACTCTTTCTACCAGTACAACAAATTGCAGTCCTAGAGACAAAGTAAAAAATTGACAGTAAAACTACTGATTCCTGCACTGCCAGCAGCTGCCAATCTGTTGTTAATTGAGCTGAAGTATTTATTTTAAGAATTTACCATGTAACATTTATTTAGAAAAACTTTTATAAAGTTTCATAGGCTTGTTATTAAAATTATACATATATTTTAAATATTTATTGGTTTTATTTTCAGTGTACATCAGCACTGGATCACACCAACTTTTGACCCGACCTAATACAAAATAAGAGAGTCCAGTGGTTGAATCAAAATGTAATAACCCAGCAGTAAGCTTAAAAGTTAAAACTTAAGTGTATCAATTCTACTGCCTTGTTGGTCTTGTGAATATATTCATTGCTCGCACTTTGTTGAAGTATTTAATGTAAAACTATATTATGTAGTCATAACAGACATACTAAATATTTGATCTTAGCATGGACTTTTAATTCGAGATGACGATTTTAACAATTAAAGTATTCCATGGGTTTTGTGAATTATCCCCAATAAAATTTAAAAAACAAGAATCCACAGCTAGAATCCAGTACGGGTTATTTTCTGCTAAGATCAATAGATATTTAGATGCACAGGTTTGAATTGTACTGGAGTGTTTTTTGACATCTTTTTAACCATTAGAGATTGTGTGACAGTGTCCTAATGTTTAGTTGACTAGATACAAATTGAGTAGAAGTGACATATCGATAATAATCCATGCACATCATAGATAGTGATAACAATTGAATTTAATTCATAAATGGACTATATCAGTTGCGCATTTGTATGTAAGGGTTAATTTCCCATAATGTTGATGCCATACTTGAAACTACTCTTTTGTAATATAGTAAGTCATATTGTACAGCATTCTATATGATTTACTATCGCTTCTTCATAAAAAGCCTGTTCAATATTGTATCTAGTCATGTTGTTAAAAGCTTTAACATTCCATAAAACCCTAATAATGTTCTGTAAAATTTAGATTGGTTTATCAAAACTTAGTTTAGTTGGTAAATGAAATTTCAAATTTTTTATAGTATAATAATTACTATTTTTATAAATTTAATCGATGAAGATGGGCAGCAAAATAAGTTGTACCATGCCATTGTTAATGCAATATTTTAAGTAGTATTTTTACCTACCTGCTACATGCTTAATGTCGCCCAGTATTTAAATCAATGTGGATATAACATAAATATTTATCAAACCAATCTTGATTTATACATGATATTAAATGAAATGTTACACTGTTGAAAACTGATAAACCAAAATTCTTTTATTTATTTCCTTAGTGAAAAGTGGAATTACAAATCGACTTATTTTGTAAATATTAGTTTGCTTTCTTGTATTAATTTATTATTCTTTGTAAATTCATGTCAATATAAACTTATATATAGGTGTTGATGTGAATGCCACAGATTGTTTGAATAAAGATTAACTATTTGAGAAATTAAATTAGGCACAATGTGCATGTTAGTTTGGAACAAACAATTGAGAAAGTATTATGTCAGTCATTCATTAGGTACCTATTACTGATGTAATCCTAAGTTATAATAATAAATACTTATAATTGTGCAAATGTAGATATTACATATGTTGATGAATAAATAGATAAAAGTTGAAAATACATTTTTTTTCCCAGACCAAATGTGATTTTCTTGACCTTGATATTGAAAACGCATGACTTGACATGTGATGGACAAATATTGCCAGATAAAAAATATATTTAGTGTAAGTAGAGTAAAATGATAAAGTAATAAAAGTGTGGCAGCATAATATGAGATGTCCATTTTCTATAAATCATAATCTTTCTTGCGCGAGATGTTAAACTGCATAACATGTAATAGCTACGCCGCGCCGCCGGCGTCGTCACCGCGCACAGCTGATTTCGTCATCGCCGCCGTCTCACGGTCATGTGCCGCGGGGCTCGCAACGAGTGGAACCAATAAAGGCAGCATGGTGGAATGGTATTATGTCAATACCCGCCTTGCTAGCCATATCCCTCAAGTAGGAAATCTGTTGCCAAGCACCTGACGGTGTGTTGCGGCAGCTGGCCTTGAGAGCCGGTAATTCTCACTAGTTATCACCTTCGACCACGACTTGTTTTAAAGCCTTAGACAAGTGAGATGGTGGCCTAACGAGTAAAATAAGTCAATAATTTTTCACGAATAAGAACTTATAAAAAAACAATTAATTAATAATTGAATACGCAACTTATATTATAAATACGCAATTGTATCTAAATATGTACTTCCTACCTACTTACGTTGGTCATCTTTTCACGTCGCAAGGTGGTGTTTTAGTTCTGGATAAGAGGTATCCCTCTAAGGACCTGTTTCAGAATGTTTGAATAAGTTCCGGTTATACTACCCGGAACATATTTATTAAACAAAACACTATCCTTGCGTTTCAAAATCATCGATTTAGCCTATCCATCGGTTATCCCTTTTACAGTTAGAGGGAATATTTTTCCCACCAACTTAAAAATAAAAAATAAACGAATCTATCAATCAAATTATTTTTTTAGATATGTCAACACTATTTAAATTAGACAGGTGAAACGTTTTCTCATAAATTGTCACTGTCATTGCATACGATTTTTTTCGAAACGGTTGCATAGGTTGAAAACAGGTGTTTTTTTTGATTGCGAGGGAAATCGGTTTATATCTCCGAATTTACGGGCTGATCTAAGGTAAGTTCTTCTAGCTCTTGTACATATATATCTAATATCTTAGATATAAGACATATTTTTAGTTTATCTTGCATACATGTTGTTTTTCAATGATTTTTCTTGGTGGGAAGAATATTCCCTCTAACCGTAACGTCTAAACGTAGCGTTTTAACCGTAAGTAAGCTGATACTTGTTTTTTATTTATTTATAGATACTAAAAATGAGCAAAAAAGAAAAAAGGAAACATTTTTTTAAAGATGATGAAATAGGGTCGGCTCTGGAGGATATGTTCGGTTTACCATCAGATCCAGACAATTCCGAAGATGATGCGGAATCTGATGAGGAAAGAGTTTTTTATAACCACACGAAACTACAGCGGATTTTAGAGGATTTAGATGAACCAGGACTGAGGTCAAGTGATACAATAAGGGCTTCGTCTCAGCTTTCCACATCTAGTGATAATCCTGACTTGTCGTCAATTGAAACAATAAGGTCTACGTTATCACCTCAGCCCTCCACGTCGAGAGATGAACCAGACTTGCAGTCTATGGAAAGGGCTTCGTTATCGCCTCAACCTTCCACGACGAGAGGTGAACCAGGCTTGCAGTCTATGGAAAGGGCTTCGTTATCGCCTCAACTTGCCACGTTGAATGCAGACCTATCTAGTAGCGTCTACCCTGGTAGAGATCAAACCACATTACCTACAAGAGGACGGGGAAATAGACGTGGGATGGGACGGGAAAGTGGACGTGGGACGGGATGGGAAAGTGGACATGGAGGAAGTCTGGATCATGGAGTTAGCGATGCAACTATTTGTAACGAGTCATCTGAATCTCAAGAAGAGTCAGAAACAAATGCTTCTGACGAAGATGAGGACGCATGGAAGAAAAGTTCATGGACTGACAACAGGCCACAGCCCAACATCTTTGATAGTGTCCCGATGATGCCAACACGCATTTTACCAGCAAATACGAGGCCTGTTCGTCACTTCGAAAAATTTTTTACACAAGAAGTTTTTGATTTGATTGTTTCAGAAACTAACCGATATGCTGATCAAAATAACGTAGTAGGATGGACCGAAATTGATACCAAAGAATTAAAGGCTTTCTTAGGACTTATGATTATAATCGGCTACAATATTTTACCATCTTTAGAACTTTACTGGTCATCAGATCCCGCTTTTAGAGTTGACGAAATAGCTTCCACAATGCCATACAGAAGATTCAAGCAAATTTTACGATGTTTGCATTTGAACGACAATTCTAAGCAGCCTGCGAGGTCTAGTCCCGCATATGACAAATTATACAAAATTCGACCATTGGTGACACTCCTCAACAGCGCTTTTCAAGAAAATGCACATAACTCTTCATCACAGTCAATAGACGAATCGATGATAGTTTTCAAGGGAAGGTCCTCGCTAAAGCAGTACATGCCACTCAAACCCATAAAAAGAGGTTTCAAGGTGTGGTGTCGCTGCGACAGTTATACTGGTTATATTTACGAGTTCGATATATATACTGGAAAAGATGGAGACAGAGTAGAAGACAAATTAGGAGCAAAGGTGATTACGAAGCTGACAGAAAAATTAATAGGAATGGCAGTGGTGCATGTCACGTTCGATAATTTTTTTTGTGGATATGATATAATGAATTATCTGCATGCCAATGGTATATATGCTACCGGCACAGTACGCAGGCAAAGAGCAGACTTGCCTAAAATTGTGAAGAGTAAAAGGAAACTGAAATTAAAAAAAGGCCAATATAAATGGAGAGTAAAAGGAGACGTCGCTTTTGTGATCTGGCAGGATACAAAGGAAGTTCTATTTTTGACCAACGCTTTCCATCCAAAGGTCAATGACATTCGTAACCAGAACACAAAAGGATGGTACCAAAGCTGAAGTTTCGTGTCCCGCAGTAGTAAAAGAGTACACGAAGAGAATGGGCGGTGTTGATCACTTTGATCATATCAAAGGCACATATTCGGTTGGACGCAGAAGCAAGAGGTGGTGGCTTCGCATATTTTATTTCATCTTTGATGCCTGCATCACAAATTCATTTTTGCTTTACACAAATCATGCGAATGCTGCGAAACTTACTAACCTAGAGTTCCGTGTCTCCTTAGCCAGAGGTCTTATTGGAGGCTTTTCATCCAGAAAACGTCGTTCTGTTGGCGTTAACTACATCGTGAGGAAAAAAGCTGCCGTTTCAGAAAATTACCAAAAGTCGGTTTATGTTACTGCCCCAGAAACTCGCTTTCATAATGTTGGGGAACACATGCCAGTTGATCTGCCTTCATATCAAAGATGCCGTTATTGCAGTACCAAGATAAAGGATAAGCGGTCCAAGATCAAGTGTATAAATGTGAAGTTCCATTGTGCATAACGCCATGCTTTCTAAACTTTCATAAACAAGCACCAACATAATTTTAGCGTCTACACTTGTCATGTTCTTGGCAACTTATCACATGTGTGAAAATCTACCAAAAGATTAGTTGTGCGATATTTTCTTATGTAAGATTTGTAGACTTGTAAGAATACTAAAATAGATAGTAATATTATAAGACTTTTCTTTTATATTCTTCACCATCAACATCACTTCTACAGTGGATTCTCACACTTTACGTTGCATATTATGTTGTCACCTGCAGGCAGAGGGAATATTTTTACCACCAATTAAAAAAAACTGTTTTTAAATTTTTTTTTATTCATTTTTAATAACCCAAAATCAAAATCAGATTCGTTGTATCTTATCTGGATCGTTATGTCCGTTAAAGGGTTAAAAAGCTTAAACGCGCTACATGTTTACATCATTTTTAGTAGCGTCGAAGTTTGTTTGGCACCTAAATTTTGAGTTGGTATTCATAATAGCACTAAATCTGCTCTAAATATTGGCATATTCAGAATTAAGAAATTTCAATTGAGTAAGCTGGAGACATACACATTATCATTCAGTTATTTTATGTGTTGGTTAGCAACCCGAAATTTTATTAGGACATTCTGAAACGGACCCTAAGACTAAGTACCTATTTACCATTGACCTCTATATACATGTGTATCATATCATCTCGATGGTATCTACCCCTTTCTTAAAAACAGGACTTAATTACTACGTCGACGCTCTCCATCCGCTACCTCGTAAAAGGGCCGCATAAGAATCTGAGACCGTATATAGGCGACTGGGGAATGTATTTTGTCAAATAGTCTGAGAATTAACTATATAAGAGAAATGAATAAAAGGAGTCAAATAAAAATTATTTATTTAACACGGAAATGCTGGATGGTAAGTATAATCACCCTTTCCGCCCTTATTTTGAATTGTTATTTGTCGTAGTATTGGTGTCTAGTGTTGCTTCATTGTATACTACGAATAAATATATAGAAACTACGAATAAAATTATTTATTCTTAGTTTCTATATATTTTTTGTGTAGCAATAAACTAATTTTGATTTGATTTATATTATTCTAGCGGCTCGCCACGGCTTAACAAAAAAATCTACTTTTTTGAAAATAGTCTTAGGCCTTTGTTCATCAGGGATAATGTAGGTCACTAATGGTGAAGGATTTTTAAGCAGTGATGGCTCAGTGGCATTGGCTATGGACTGCCGCGCAGCAGGTCCATTGTTCGAATCCCGCCGCGGGCTTGAGCTTCACCGCATGGTGGAAGGGCATTTTGCGACTGCCCGCCTGGCTAGCGACCACCCTCAAGTAGAAAATCTGTTGCCAAGCACCTAACGGTGTATTCCGGCAGCACTCCTTGAGAGCCAGTGAAATTACAGGCACATGCTACTAACAACTATGTCTCAAGGTGACGGGCGCAGTGCAATTCGTGAATTGTGACGTAATGCATCTGTTATAGGCAGAGGTTAGTCCGCTTAACATCAGGCGGCCCTCGAGCTTGTCCCGTAACAATAGCATAAAAAAAAGAAAAGGAATTTTTGAAATCGGTCCAATAATTCTTAAGTTTATTCGTAGCATAAAATGTACAAATCTTTCCTTTTTGTAATATTAGTGTACCTAGATGTAGATAAGTGTAGAAAATATTTATCGTAACATCTTGGAGATATTAGGTTTGTACTAAAATTCAATTTTGTGTTAGCTTTTGCTTTTAGTTAAGTCAAAATCACTTATTCAATTTAGGCGTTTTACGATGCTTTTATGAGTCAATTACAAATATTAATGGAAATATTCTACATTGTACTGCCACGTTCAGGAAAAAAACACTGCGATAAGCACGGGCAAGAAGGTCGGGGCCATTCTTTTAAATGTCTTTCAACAGTTTTGACTTTTAACAATTAGGTGACAGGCGAGAGCGTCGCAAAGGCGGAATCGTCCTAGCATTTTTGTGGTTAAGTAATCACAAACTGAGTAGTGTTTTTCGCCAAACTTGAATTTTCCTTCTGTGAGTGTTATATATCTTTGGGAACTTTATTATAAAACCGCACACAATTGCCTAAAGTCTTTTTATTTGTCTTTGCTAATTTAAAACCTGGCACCGTTATTTTATGTTTACCTATTCCTAATGTAATAAACATTATTATTATTAAATGCACACAACTTATAAAATAGTTGTTTCTGGACAGCTGTCCACCACTTTTTAAAGCCTTAAATTAATCCGCTGCCTTGCATTGTAGGTACATCAATGATGATTGTTCGTTATCAATGGCTATCCATTGTTCCATGTTTTGTTGAATGTGATTACGTGATTACTAGAGAAAAGATCATAAGATGAAAACGTATTATTGCAACCTCGGTGTCACAAAGTCATATAAGTTTTTTTTTGTATGTTAACAAATTTAAAATATTTTACCAAATACAATCAAAATGTTACAAAGCAATAGCTTTTAAAAACGATTATGTGACTGGCTCTTAACATGATTTTCCAGTAATACAAATAAAAAAGAACTTTAAATGCGAAATAAAAAAGTAATAAACAAAAAAAGTTATTTTTTAGTTGTAACTAAACTAATAACCAATTTGAGAATCTTACATTTATTCCCGGCCTAGAGGGATCAGTCACTATCAGTGTTTCCCGCCCTAAGATAGGGAGCAGCATCATCCTTAGTTCCGCTACTCGGATCAAACCGGCACCACTTTCAGTGTATGAGAAAAAAAGTTAACATTTTGAATTTGCCGCCAAAGAAATCAGCATTTTGTGTCACTAGCTAGGTAATCTGTGACTTCAAGCCTGTTGTCATTTCGTCCACGTTCACATTCTGCATTTAATCCTGTTACGTTTAGGTCTATGCCGCTATCGTTTGGCATCAAACGTAGACACCTAAAATCTGAACAAACTGGATATACCTAAGTAGGGAGGTACTTACGTTTTTATCTTATATTATTTAGGGATAAAACGGACCAGTCGCAAATCTGATGGTAAGCAGTCACGCCTGTCCATTACAGAAGCAGTGTCACCATCCTTTTTCTAATTGACACTGTACTGAGTACTTGACTCACTCTGAGACGTTAGTTCTTATGTCTTCTTTGCCCAGAAATTCTCTTGCTATTGTGTCTTTCCACCTAAATACAGTAGTGTTTGCACACTACTTTGAGGCAAAAATTATCTGACCCTGAGCTGGTATCCACCAAGACGGACTCTTCCTGAAGATACCTACTACTACCAACGTCGTAGCATAAGTGCTCTATGTTCGTTGTTCAGTTCTTCTTCTTCTTCTCAATCGTTACGCTCTTGACAGAGCGGTCGTGGTCGTCATGTAGTTGTAGTGGGGGCAGATGTAATCGATGTAATGCGCCTCTGCACTCATGCAAAGGACAGCCCACCGCAGATTTAATTTGGTCAGTCCATCGCATGGGTGACCTCCCCCGCGGTCTTGTGCCCTCTACCTTGCCTTGTTCAGTTTTACACATGGTTATATCACAGGTGTATTCTAATATATTTTAAATGTAGCATTACTGTGCCTGCAGTCCCGTCGCCCCCGCACGGTATTCAGAAACAATGTTTTCAGAGAGCACGGTTCGCCGAAATATTTTTTTTTTTTTTCAAATCTAGAAGGTTTAGCTTAAATTTAAATATAGTTTTGGCTTATTTAGATTAGGTCAGATATGTAAAACTAAGCTGCGTTCTACACATTGTACAACAAAAAATAGATTTTCGGCGAACCGTGCTGTGTAACATTTTATGGGTATAAGTCCCGTGGGGTGCCGGGTTAGAACTGCACCCCCCATATCTTCCCGTAAGAGGCGACAGAAGGATCTGCACCTTATGAGGAACTGCCATCTTACACCGCGATCCCCAAGGCTTAGGAGTTTTGGAATATCTATAATCCCCAAATTATCGAGTTCGCCATATCAAAGGGAAGCATTTTATTGATATTGGAAAACACTATATGTGCGGTGTGTCTCGTCCACAACATACTAGGGAATGGATCTGACAAAATAAAAAAAAATAAAAATCAGCAATAAAATAATTTATTTAATATAAACGATTTCAGATTTTGTACCACTATTTAATTTTTATTCGATCAAAATGCAATGTCATTAGCTAAATTTCAACAGAACAAGTGAGACGAAAGTAAATAGAACTTATTATCTAAAATCCTATTTAATTACACCGAAAGTTGAGCACTAATTATTGGAATGCTTCGTTTCAGTTCAAATAATTTTATTTTTGCTCAGATTTTGTAGTTTACACAAAAAGGGTATTTTACACACAAAGTTTAGCTTAATGGGTTTCTTAGGTTACAAAAATCTTTCAGATGATATATATTTCAAATTGGATTACAAACAGAAATTATTGCACCTGATAATGGTATATTAAAGTTTGGTCATTTATATTTCGGTCTCATAAACTCAAGCCTATGTCAATAAATTTGAAGTAAATCTTCACGCGATGCTTATTGCATTCAAATTATATTTTTGCAAGAAATCCCATCTAACGATTTGAATAGTGCTTCTTATGACTATATCATACTTAAATAACTTTTATTATGGCAATCTGATCTAATGAATACCTAAATAAAGCTTTTCTCCAGTATTTCACTAAAAATACGCGCTATATAATGTGTAAAAAACTATTTATTTACAAAATAGGTGGACTCTTCGTTAATAAAACCACAAAATTCACACATCCTCTCTATATACAACTAAATTGCAATCAAATATGTACTCAAACAATTCATACGCTTATTAAATAAAAATTTAATATAATTATATAACTTGTAAATTCCTTACGTGCAATTTAAGGAAACTAAATCTACTTTCTGAGATTTTATTACAGGAATATGATAAACTACCCCATACAATACAAAAATAACTATATATAATTATATTCAATAGATGACAATACTCATTTATCCTTAAAATTATCGACTAAATACAAGTAACTACTATAATTATAAATTACCTATCCACACAACTCGCGCTAACACACCAAAATTTCTTACTAGGTAAGTAATTTTTTTTTATATTTACAAAAGTATGACTTTGGAGGCTTATTCTATTAAACTTTGGCTGAAACTGTAAGCATCTGGTTTAGGAAAAAATAAATAGGATGTTGATATACAATACCTACAACAACAAATACTTAGATATATTGAGTTCCTAAACTATAAATGCATGAACTACAAATATTTATAGGCAGTCAAGATATGACGTGACGTGACGTCATATCTTGACGATAGAAAATTTTCGACAGTGCGAATAGAGAGATGTGTAGTAGTAGATATTTGCTGGCATATGTGTAATTAAGTAGTATTTCTTGTTTGGTTCCTCGTGTTTACACTGCACGATATATAGGATATAGGAACGTAGTTGTACTGACAATGTAAACATAATATGTAGGTACCACAGGAAGAGACTAGACTCCCACAACACAGGGAATCCTAGTGTGGGAGCTTGTGATCATAGTTGTAGTTTAATATTACGATTAATTAATTTTATATATGTTCCTTAGTAATTATAAGTAGATTGTTACCAAAAGTTCTGGCAAATAAATAAACGATATTTATTTATATACCAGTGTAACGACGAGGAAGACCATATTACTCGTTGTTACAGTTCGGTAGAGATCGAATGTCGATAAAACAATCGATTAATTGTCTATTTCATGCAAATGCACTGGTTTATATCCGGGGTTACATCAAACTATTAAACATTGGGCATTTGATTGAATGATATTTCACATTTCTCAATATTTCAAAAACCAAAAACCATCGATCATAGACCACTATTTCTTTAAGTGATAGACTTGATTTAAAACTTCGTTTTGAATGACAGCTGTCAAATTTAAAAGGGATTTATCTCGGAAACTACTTTTTTTTTATTATATGCCAGCATATATATGTACTAGTTATAATAATACAAACAACATCCAAGTTAGTCCATAATCAGAGCCTACGGGGTCCAGCCTAAAACGTTGCACGACTCCCGGTTTTACTTTAAATTAAGTTATAAACCAGAACATATCTTACAAACCTTAAACTTAGAGAGTATTTGTGTGTTCAAATATATCAGTTCCACTATTTCACATTTATTTAAAAAAACAGCCAAGACATAGATATAATTTAATATAAACGCTAAACTACGGCAGTGGGTACTGAGTGTTTACAGTCTTTGCTGAAATTAATACTATGTTAAATTAATCACGATCGTAATTAAAATTTAATTATTCAACTAATTGAGATTCATTGGAAATCTTGTACTAATACTAATGTCATACTCTTGTCTCCGCGTCGTCTTCAGTAGTAGATTTCCTAAGAGAGATAAAGCAAGGAATGTTAGAATATCATTAATATTTTTAGCAAGTCTTATTACAATAATTCTTTAATATTTACATATTTTACGACAAAAAAATTTAGCTCCTCGAGTGGGAATCGAAACCACATCTCCTGATTTTACGCACCGCAGATTTGTGCGTTGCACGCATAGTATTTGCAATCTGTCTTATCATATTTAGAAAAAAGGCCTTTTTATTTAATTTCTGAGATATTTCTGGTAGCTCTACAAGAGAATGTGGAATGTTAAATAATCCACGTCAATGTTTTAGTAAGTACATTTTATATGTATAAATGAGATAAAAATATTAATTTCACTAATTAACATTACATTAACCATGCAGAAAATATAATTGATTATAGTTATTTAATTTTAAAATTATTTACCCGTATAAGATTTGGGTTAAGTGCATTTAAATTAGATATTTAGGAAACGTGCATGACTATGAGATTTATATATATAAATTAGATTCAAAATTCATTAGGCTGCTAAAAAAAGTATTTTAAGAATAACTTTAATTATTTTTAGAAAATCATTAAATATATATAATGTTAATTCGGACGGCCTTTCCTGCCAAGTTGACGTGACGTCATAAATGTCACGTAGCCCAACCGCTAGAACTTTTGATGCCTGTCACTTCTACACGAACCATCATCTGGAGGTCTTGACTCTCCGAGCGTACGGTCGAGAATTCTCGATAGTGCTCTCAAATAAAAATAAGAATTGCTACACATAGCGTTTATGACATTATACGTACATGGCCGAAAAATTGGGCGGAATTGTCACTAAATTTACATATAAATATTTTGAGTATTTCTAAAATATGAATATTAAATTCTTAAAATACTTTCTAAATATTTGTTATCATTAAATATGGATTCCCGCAATGTAACGCCTGAATATATTAAGATTCAAGATACAAACTGTTGATGCAAAATAAAGATGACAGATTACCTCCTCTCTATAATAGTGATGTGATGATTGCATCGTCGACACCAGCACCGGTTAGCAAAGCAAAAGATGATTACAATGAGTGTTTCTCATACAACCGCCACCATCTATTGACAATTTATTATCAAATAATGAAACAAATAATGCCTTTCTGAAGTCAATGACATACAATTTAATATTTTATATATATAATATCAGTTAAGTAAATACAGAGACGATTGGTTTCGTTAAATTATTGATAGTTTAAATAAAAATGTTTGTCTTAATATGATTTCTGAAAGGTATTGATATATGTAAATTGATACCACACATGGTACTTATTTACGTAATAATTCAGATGAAATTGACGTTTCACATATACATACTTACTATTACATATGCAACCCACTTATGTAGAGTTCTTTTATGAGGCGCTATCGGTAAAGAAAACCAATGAGCAACATTCAAAATGTAAAGGAATTGCCTAATTCCTTTTGCTCTACACATAAGTTAGTCATTCTATACTGTATCGTCAGAAAGAGAATGGACTCGGGATATTCAAATTCAAAATTATTTATTAAATTTAGGCGTCTACGACGCTCTTATGAAGGTGAATTACAAATTTTAATATTGAAATATTATACATTGTACTGCCACGTCCAGCAAATAAATTATAGAGCCACTGCGAGAAGAACGGGCAAGAAACTCGGGGCCATCATTTTAAACATATTTTAACAATGTTTAACAAAGATTTTGGAGCTTTGCTGTATTGATAATAATGATATATATAAGGTAATTTACATACATCAATTACTAATAAATACTATTATACAGGTAATGTATGACACTGATAGCGGGAAATTAGCTAAAGTTATATTTTATTTAAATTTTTATTATAAATCTCAAGTCCACTCTCTTTCTGAATATACTCTATTTAACTTCATGCAATAGACTATAACGATTTTAAAGTTTTATCTCCACTTTTATGAACCTTATACTCACTCGCTAGTTTCACCCATGCTCGCTAGAGGCGCCCCCATTTGTTGTTGCGCGTCACCTGAATGATATATAATTGATTTGAATTTTGTTTGACAACTTAAGCAGTATACGAGTTGGAGCGGAGGTGTACATGCAAAGATAGATATGTAGTGTATTGGTGTTACTAGTATTTTTACAGTGTTCATGTTGCCATTCACAACGCCAAAGATATGAACAGGTGGCGACAAATTGTCAAGAAAAAGGTGAGTTCTACCGGGTTATCACGACCCTCAGCTTTGAGGATAACGACGCAAGGAGGTGTAATTAGACTGGACAAGATTACGAATGAGTACGTTGGTACTAAAAGAAACTTCAGAGTAACACCTATAACAGAAGAAATAAGGAGTAGTAGATTAGCCCCGTGCCCAGTGGGGCACGCGGGGCGTTCAGCAGAATACGATCCAGCTGATACAGTACAGCAGATTAGCGGGCATGTTACGAAGAGGTATGACAAACATATGCATTAGTAAATAAAAGAGTATCAATTAAGTGGACAGATATAAGAACAGAGGAAGGCTGAAGATGAGTGGATTGATTGCCTGAAGTAGAAATAAATACTTACATAAAAGATACTGAGGCAGGTAATAGAGTAGAGAAACAAGATTAAAGAGTAACATTAAAGTGTAGATAAAACCTTTTGGCAGACCTCATTTATCGTTAGATAAGGACAACAGATAAAGAAAAAAGATTGCCCAAATCTTTGTTATTAACATGCTAATTACTGTTATGCAAACATAAATCAATCATAAGGTTAGATTCGAACCCGCATCCACCTCTTCGAATCCCGCACATGACTATAATTTTCCTGTCGTAATTTTGTAATATAATCCGCGGAGTACTTATCATTGCAAAAATTAGTCTTGTTTGTAGTACAACGTAAGTTGAACTTTAGATGTCGCTCTATCCCCATTGATGGTTAAGAACGAAAGGACAAAAGAGAGTCATGCGTCATATGTCATTTTGGTTTAGCGGTTGGAGCATACTCCGGCTATAGGAGTGGATGGCGCGGGCTTAAATCTTGCACATGACATTAATTTTTCCTGTTGTATTATTTTGTAATATATGTGATTTGTAATAGACTAATAATAGATAGACTAATATGTGAGGTCTAAGTAGATCATGTGGTCGTATAAAGCAGGCTAGAACTAGAAAGAGAATTGGTACTCAATGACTGTTGGCGGAATATCGATTCTCTTACTTGAACTACTAACCAGCTAGCCAACAGAGCTTATAAAATCATCATCATCATCATCAGCTGGAAGACGTCCACTGCTGAACACAGGCCTCCCCCATTGATCGCCACAAAAAACGGCTATTAGCCACTTGTAGCCATTGGCTACCCGCGACTTTCACAATATCGTCAGTCTACCTAGTAGGGGGCCTACCAACTCTACGTCTTCCGGTGTAGTGTGGTAACCACTCGAGAACCTTTCTTCCCCATCGGTTATCGGTTCGTCGAGCAATCTGGCCCGCCCATTGCCACTTCAACTTACAAATTCTGAGAGCTATGTCGGTGACTTTGGTTCTTTGGCGAATATCCACGTTCCGGATTTTATCGCGCAAAGAAACTCCGAGCATAGCTCTCTCCATAGCTCGTTGAGCGACTCTTAGCTTATCCATAAGGACCACAGTTAAGGACCACGTTTCAGTGCCATAAGTCATCACTGGCAACACACACTGGTTGAAGACTTTGGTCTTTAGGCTCTGCGGGATGTTGGACGAGAAGATGTCGCGAAGCTTCCCGAACGCTGCCCATCCGAGTTGGATTCTTCGGGCGACCTCTTTGTCGAAGTTGGACCTACCTAACTGGACAGTTTGTCCCAGGTATATGTAATGGTCAACAACTTCGAGCGTATAGTTCCCAACAACTACTGGTACGGGTGCAACATGGACATTAGACATAATTTTCGTCTTGTCCATGTTCATTTTAAGACCTGCTGGGAAACTCTACTGAGGTCGCTGAGCATTGTACTGAGTTCTTCAAGCGACTCTGCCATTATAACTATGTCATCGGCGAAACGAAGGTGAGTGATGTATTCGCCATAGATGTTGATGCCGAATTCTCTCCAGTCCAAGAGCTTAAAAACGTCCTCCAACGCATTTGTGAACAGTTTCGGAGAAATTACGTCTCCCTGTCTCACGCCTCGTAGCAGTTGGATTGGTTCCGTGCTCTTGTCCTGTAATCGAATCGACATGGTGGCGTTCCTATACAAACACTTCAGCGCTTCGATGTACCTATAGTCAACTTGGCATCGCTGAAGAGACTGCAGTACGGCCCAGGTTTCGATAGAATCGAAGGCTTTTTCATAGTCTACAAACGCTAAACATAATGGCCGATTATACTCCTCACTCTTCTGTATAATCTGGCGGAGCGTATGGATGTGGTCTATGGTGCTAAAGCCTTTTCGGAACCCGGCTTGTTCGGGAGGCTGGAAGTCATCAAACCTACGAGCAAGACGATTCGTAATGACTCTCGAGAACAGCTTATAAACATGGCTCAGAAGTGAAATGGGCCTGTAGTTCTTCAACAAGGTCTTGTCACCTTTTTTGAAGAACAGTACCACTACACTTCTACTCCACGCTTCTGGCGTTTTACCTTCAAGGATGACGGAATTAAATAGCTTCTGGAGGACTGAGAGTACCGGTTTTCCACCCGCTCTCAGAAGTTCTGTCGTGATTCCGTCATCACCTGGCGCCTTGTTGTTCTTAAGCTGTTTGAGAGCCATTCTAATCTCGTATAGGCTGATGTCCGGGATGTCTTCGGTATAGTGTCGGGTCAGTTTAGCTCTCTTGTCCTAAGCCGCACTGACAACGGCTTATAAAATACTGCACCACAACTCTGAGAAGCTCAAGCCAGTATAGGATTCGAACCCACAATCAGAAGTCTCTCCTCCCCTATTTAAAATATTCAGTGTGTTTACCTGTGTTTATGGATAAGACTTAAGTATATTGACTTGATCTTGCTAGACAGAAATATAGATGAACTATATAAGTAGGTACAATATACTCGTAGAAGAAAATTATGTGTATACTACGAATAATATTTTTTCATGTTTAGAAGTGACGAGACCCAACAAGTCGCTCGCCTCATGGCAAACGTCACATCCATTATAGTTGCAGTGTTACTCTTCTGGTTTTGGTTGAAACCGCCCTGCGCTCGTCACTCCGGCGCTTTAGTTATATGTCTAGATTTCCCAGTATGTTCACTTGCTATAGTGCAACGTTTAAACAAAGGTATGTTTGCACAGCACTGCTAGAGGCAGAATATCTGATACTGAGGTCGTACCCACCAAGTTGGTATCTTCTAAAAAGACCTACCACTGATATCATGTAGGTACATTATTCGTGGCTTGTGTAACAATAAGATTTTAGTAGACACTTGAAAATATAAATACTTATCACGCGTTTAACTTGGCCGTGCAGGAATAGTTAATTGTTCTTGAAGTGGTTCAGGTGAGGGTAGACAAGAAATAAAAAATAGTGCGGGCGGGTGTTACCAGAACAAAAATTGTAAATGAACTAAAAATTAGTGCGGGTAGGTATTACAATAACAAAAATTGTAAAGGGTTGCCATTGTGTTGTGATTAAATTTACCTGCGTGAGTGGCCTCGCTACGGGCTTGCGCCGCCTGAGCCGCGCGGGTGTTTGCGTGATCTTCTTCGGCTAATGCAAGCAAATAAACAATAATGTAAGCAGATCAATAATACTGGACAAGCTGGACTAGGATAAACGAAAAGTAAAGCACACTCATCAAAATACTTTTAAATTTACTCAATAAATATTCGAATATTTTTTTCAAGACACGATTTTTTTTTAATAATATACGTAGTGATCGAATAGTGTCCTTAATAGGTCTGTGGACTGTATGAAACCGTGCGACTTTACAAAACGAAACGTACTAGTATGCTTCATGTTGTATTATTTTTAATTCATGTTTATCTACCTCAGTCTCAACAAACGGAGGTACGCGCAAGGAGTTTGATACGACGACACTTCCATATGACAACTTCATCATCAGCCGGAAGATGTCCACTGTTGAACAAAGGCCTTCCCCATAGAACGCCACAAAGAACAGCTATTGGTCGCTTGTAACCATTGGCTACCTACGATGTCGTCAGTCCACCTAGTGGGGGGACTACCAACTCTACGTCTTTCGGTGTAATGTGGTCTTCGAGTCGAGATCAAACCAGTTGAGAACCTTCCCCATCAGTTCGTCGAGCAATGTGGTCCGCCCATTGCCACTTCAACTTGCAACATAGGGACAACTTTTGTATGTATAAAAATTACAGAGAAATGGTAGTGTTATTATACTGTGCCTTTACACCAGTTATTACAATAATTGCAAATCATATTTATTACCTTTATTATATTCTATATATAGGTACAATCAAGAGTTTCGTGTTTTATTTCCTTGCGTTACACTTTTAGTTTTCTCACTAACGAACGTATTGTAAAACGTTGTGTGACAACACGTGCGTGAAAAACTCTGGACTATGGTTTGAACATTGTTCTCTCGTTAACAATAAGCTTCTTTCCGTACTTGTATTGCAATATTCCAATTGCGGTAGGTAACCAGGCACCTACTTATTTATAGCAAGACAAAAAGACGATAAGTAGAGAGCGTTTAAAAATTCAGAATATAATATTTCCACGTTCAGGTATAATATGTTAGCCAGTAGCGTGAGTAACAATATATTTTTGAGTATTGGTTTATTTTATATTATATAAATGTATTACATTATCTAAAACATTTTTTTTACCGGAAATGTTTTTTGTACTTTTCTTCTTTCACGTGGAAATGTGTAAATGTGTATATCTTTGTAATTTTATAAGCTTATTTATATATAGCTTAGGAGGGGTTATTGCAATGTTACAAACATCGATTTTATATGTTTTAGGCGTATACAAGAAATTAACAAAAATATCTACAGTAATTTTTGGGCGGCAACGCATCCTCGATGCCTCTGGTATTGCGGATGTTCATCAGCGACGGTGATCACTTACCACCAGATGAGCCGCCTGCTAGTTTGCCCTCCTTACCCATAATAACTATATGGTGACCTTAATATATTAAGATCCCTACATTCAATACGTACTAACTTTTACCCTATTGTTATGAAGGTTATCTGAATAGTTTTGTACCGCTTGAGTATTTCACATAAAATAAAATCCTGGAGATTTCATCTACATATTTAGTTGTCTACTGTTAGTCGCATAAAAATGTAGGTCAAAATATTGCTAAATAAAAAAAAAACGTCGATATCAGAAAAAAATACTAATACAGACTCGAGGTGATTTGATCAACCAAACAAAGCAACTAATGGAACCACTTTCAAATCAAAAAAATCACACATGTATAGAGCTCCACTACTTCTACTTACCAGTATAAGGGAACAGGTATTTATCATGAGGATGGTGTTTATCTGAGCCTTCAGACATCCTGTCATTATACTCCCCGTAGTGCCCTTCGATCTTCCTCTGATAGTCATTCTTCAACATGGTAGCGATGCCCGAGTCCCGGAAATCTCTCGGAGGGTAGTTATCATGCTCCCTGGTAGTGACTCCCTCTCTAAAATCCCTCGATCCGTAGACATTTGAGTCATTGTTGAGGTATTTAGTTGGACTGTAGCCGTAGTCGGATGTTCTTGAGAGGTAGGTTTTGGAGCCGTAAGGGTTGTTGGGTAGCCTGTACATGGTGGGGGAGAGGGGGTAGTTGGGATCGTATGGGATTTGTTTTTCTGTGTCGTTGGGTAGAACTCCGTACATGAGCTCGTCCTCCATGACTCCATATCTGTAAACAGTATATTATAAGTTGAGTATGATTTATGATATTGAGCCGTGGACTCAATATCATAACGCGCTCGAAAATCTTCGACTTCAACGTTTCATTGAGTACGACTCTGCTCAATTTCTGGCTACTCGGCAATATCTTTATTAATGTATTCCAGATTACAGACAGTTCCTCAGTAGGCGTATGCGCATGGACATAGGGCATTTAGCAAATGACAACATGGCAAGTTTCCCCATAAAAAAAATCTGTTTGAAAAGATTTGCGGCAGCTGCTGTACTTGAGAGCAAGAAATTTTAGGTTCAGTCTATACAACACTTCATAAAATGAACAAATATTTCAAAATGAAATAAATATATTTTAGAAATACACTAAAAATATAGCTAGTGACAATTCCATTAAATTTTCCTGTTAAACCGACGTGACGTCGCAAACGCCACGCAACCAAACCGGAAAAAATTTCGACGCGTTGGCTTCTACACGAAGCATTTTCAGGAGGTCTTGACTATTCGAGCGCACGATCGAGAAAAGGATGCTTCGTGTAGCCTATAGTAAAAGCCTGTAGTATAGTATAGTAAAATATATTTATTCGTAGGCTACAGCTAAAACAAAAACTTGTCATGTTGCTATATATAAACTAAGTATGAACAAAGTCACCTGTTTTAATATTGTTAAGTTTGCAATAACGCCTGTAATTTTGTAATGTAAAGTTACCTGTTATCCAAAGGCAGTCTGGAAGCATCAACGCTAGCCACGTAGGTATCGTGTACATTCTCCAATATGGAGGGCTTCATCCGATGTCTGAGGTGGTACACGTCTGACGTCAGATCCGGGTTGGGCAGCGGCAAGGGGTTCGGTGACGGTGACGCCATTCCCGTGTTGTGGCCTTCGTTGTCAGAACCAGTCTCTTGAGACCATCGCCCCATTTCTGGACGATTTGATTCTGTACAAAAGAATGAAATCTTACATATTACATACATTTACAAAATCTAACCGACTTATGAACAAGAAAAAAAAAACTGATGCATGCTACGTACAGTCGCCTGCAATAAGATGCATACACTTCGTCATTTTCAAAATAATGCAAAATTACTAAATTCTTAATAAACGAAGCTTACATAAACATGAATAAAAAACGTCAAAATATTCTTTGATTTTATAATACTTCTGTGAACATAGAGAGAAACAGAAATCTTTGCACAATTTTTAAAATTACAATGTGTATACTTCTTATTGCAGGCGACTGTACATGATCGTTTGTGTCATTCGCTTACAATCAAATTTGTCATCGGCAATAGTTGCTATAGTTATGAGGTCACCGAGTATGAGTGTTGAGGATTGTTCAGTAAATACCTAAGTGCTAATAAGTGTAACGTGGTAGATCATACATCATTTTTAAGCGCTCGTAGCGAAGTTTCCTAAGCCATTGTTAATTCATCAGTCAAGTTAAGCAAGTCCGTTAGTGGCATTATTACTGAGCGTGCACGTGCTTCGGACGGCACGTTAAGCTGTCAGTCCCGGTTTTTTCTCTTAGGATGGCAGTCGTTAGCATAGTGGTAGGGTATTTTGCAAATGCCCGGGAGGCTAGATACCACCCTCAACTAGAAAATCTGTCGCCAAGTACCTAACGGTGTGTTGCGGCAACTGTCCTTGAGAGCAAGTCATTCTAGCCTGAGCAACATTTTCGATCACATCATCACTCACCTTCAGGTAAGATTGTGGTCAAAGGCCAACCATTAGGCATAAAAAAACAGGTCAGTTGGAGATTTTTTTATTTTCATTTTAGGGTCCTATACCCAAAGGGCAAAACGGAGATAATCAACTGTCTCTCTGCCTTTCAGTTCGTAAGTCGCGGACCCGTAATTTCATGAGTTACAAACCTGATATATAGATTTTGTGTAAAATATTATCACGAACACAATAATTATTGGATTAGTAATTCATCTGACTGCGAGTGGGACTCGAACCCACTATCGTATATCATGGATCTCGCAGGAAGTAACTGTATTCGTAGAACTGATATCATACTAGTATATTATGATACAAGTGAGCTAAGTTGCTCATCATACACGAGGCTGTGGGTTGCAGTCCGAGCCGTAGGCGAGGGCGTAAATCAGCCGAGTGTATAACGAGCGAGTTGCTCAAGAGTTTCATACGCACTTTTTCAACACCCTTGCGAGGAAAAAATAGTACATTACTGCAGCGGTCAGCAAAGGAGGGATTGATGGGCTAACGTGTAAATGTGGGCCGAGGCACACATACGTAAGTCCATCAATGTCTAGTTGAGGCCAAGGCTTGTATAGTGCTTTTCTCAAATAATGCGCGGAAATTAAAACAAAGTAGTACCTAGGCAGAATTTTTAATTTGAAGATTCAGTTGTTAAATGTACAATTGGATTGAAGTCAGGTTTGGATACTGTTTTAAATTCACGTTATGTTTCATTAAAACTGTGCATTTTAGCATTGAATAGATGACCCATAGCGTTGTCGGCTTAACTTTCTTGGCGAGTTCGCCGAAATAAGCCAAAAAAACGTTTTCGGATAAGGATTTAAATTTTCTTTCATTCTTCTATTGAACAAAATTTTCATAGGTTTTCAAATATTTTTCTTTCGATTTTGGCGGTAACAAGTTTTCTATTATGGCTCTTGCCGCCTCTTGAATTTCAGGTGGCGTTGAATTAAGTTCATCACACTCATTGTCTTCACTTGAACTCATTTTGTCGAAACAATTACTTTTCAATATCAATGACTATCAACAAACAACAATAAAATTGCCCGCGTTAAAGTGTTCATTTGTTTTATTTTTCAATAAACAGCGTTCTATTTGCAAGCCAGCTCGAAATTTAAATAAAACCTTTGATAAGTTACCTCTTTGGTTGCCATGCTTCGAAGTAAAAGATCGTTCCATTTTCAAATTACACGACAGATATGAGTTTACTATGCAATTTATTTGGCCGCTAGACACGACAGATATAGATTTTCATACATTATTTGCCGGCCGCTGCGCGCATGTATTTGGCCAGTACAGCAATTTCGATTTATCTCGAAGTTGTCAAAATGGGTTAGTGGCATACGCACCCAATGTCAACTCCCCCTGTGTCAGTTGCCCACGATCTCAGTTCCCCCCGATAAATTTTGAGCGAATATTTTTTTGTGATTTGTACTGTCAACAGCGAAAGTGTATTTAAAGTTATTTAAAAAAAATGAGGGCACACAAGTTTAGGTTGGTTGGAAGAGATTTTTGGCATAGATAAGCTTACTTTGTAAAACTTATAATAAGAACTTACTGTATATATTGTGCAAGTATAAGAATAAATAAAGAATTATAAAAAAATAGAGGAAAGACTGATTTTCTACGATCATTTATTAATTTGAAAGTTTCATTGTAAATATCAACAACGATATTAACATTACAGCAGGCAAAAACAGCATTTATAAATCACTTAAAATTTTACAAAGTATATAAAATAAACAATATTAAACACTCAATAAAAGGAAATCAACAATCATAAAACATTTAAAATAACTAAAAGAAAAAACTAAAAGTTAGATACTATAAGGGGTTAAGTATGAAATTGCCGTTTTGTACTGAAAAATTGAAATTGTTTTTTTTAATTGAACATTTTTATTTAATTAAAATACCACATACCATCACTATCTATAAATTGCTGCCATCTAATAAGAATGTCATCAATGCCTTTGCGATAGAACTTTGGTGATCTAGATTCGACAAACTGTGTGAAAACATTTTGTACTGCCTCCTGGGAAGAAAACTTTTTATCACATAGAAAATTGACCGAATCATGAAAAAATACGGAGGGTGACGTATGGTTTCTAATCGCAATTCCTGTAGAGTTAAAACGGTTTCTCGTGCTGTATGAGGTCTCGCGTTATCATGAAGCAATAATGGTGAAGATCGATTCATGAGTCGGGGATGTTTCATTAATAGTTTTGCAATCATTGTTCGGAGTTCGGTGCGGTAGACATCTGCCGTTATTGCTTGACCAGATCGGAGAAAGCTATAGTGAATAACACCATGCTGAGACCACAAAACAGTAACCATTGCCTTGGTAAGCTTTGCTTTAGGACATTGTTGCGGTTATATTTTTTTATTTCTCTTATAATAAGGTTAATGCGATAATTCTGTTTTCATCTTTGATGTAATCAAACAATACAAGGGGCTTACATTTTGCGGGGATTAATATATGAAGTGGTTCCTTGAAATTTATTATTGGAACTTTCAAATCTTTGCTATGCTTTCTACATACTCGTAATGTGTTTTTCACCCTTCTGAATGCTGGGATGTCTAAAGTACAACAATAATATTTTAATTTTGAAAAATTTCAAAATACGCCTTTCAAAAATAATTTAACTGATATATAGTTTTTGGATAATTCTGTTTTCACTTTCATCTGTGTTTCTGGGTGCCGACTATTGTTATCAGTAACCCAAATTTTATAATTTTCAAGAAATGCGCTGGACTGAATGGTGATTTATAGTTAAACCCGTCAGAATTGAAAGATTACGGGAACAATAGAATTTCATTCATAGTACCGGCAGTCCCGTTTCCCCGATATAATACCTAGCTAGTATACATACATTTAAAATTTTGAATCTTGCATTTTAATGACACAATTGTATGTGTTATTAATACGCAAGATATAAAAACCATTCGAAAGAATTGACTAAATATAATTTTACCAATTATGATATTGAAATAAATATATTATTATCAAGAGAAACTCTTTTTTGCTAACGGTATATTTAATATATGGTAATTATTTCTTTCAATCAAATTAATCGGGGGGAACTGAAATCGTGGGCAACTGACACGGGGGGAGTTGACATTGGGTGCGTATGCCACTAACCCGTCAAAATAATGCTCACATTTCCCAGCATGTTTGAGAAAAAATATATTGCACAAATGTGATACAAACAACATACGAAAATTATGGAAAATAGCGCGCAAGTTGCTCTGTTTACTCGCATATAATTTGCAGTTAGGTACTAACTTAACTTTGTACACACTAGTGTATAACATTATTATGCACGAGGGTGTTATAGTCCGGTTTATGGCCCTAAGAACGATATAATAAAGCTCACTTTACGAGCAAGGGTGTTGAAAAGATTATAATTATATATACCTTCTCTGATATGCGAGGGCCATCTCGGTGGGATACCTAGAGGAGCACCTTCCGTTATGTTCGGTAGGTAACCGCTACTGCTGCCGCTGGTTACTCTTTCCCCTGTAATATAATACATATAAACGTAAAATGTTGAAAAGAAGACACGTTTCTCGTATGGGGACCCTATTTATATATTAAATATTAGGATTCTGTATGTACCCCAAGAATAAAACGAAGCCCTATAAAAGAGTAATATAAATCAGACCTTTTTTAATTCTATAGAATGTATTTCAAAATGCTAAATAAATAAACTTTGAACCATCAGGTCCCTAACTATATTTTCAACGTAGGTACTTATACTTTTTGTCTAGTGCCATAACATCTCGGATAAAAGTTTTATTTGAGAATCGATGTTTTGTTAAATTACAGAACATAATTTGGTCTCTTCCTAAACCGTTTTGACAGTTTTCTTCATAATTTGTCAATCGATAGATAAACTTAATATCTTTAATCTGGACATACGATTAGAAAAGGAAGAACGGCGTCCATGTTAAAGTATTATTTTAAGCGAATACCGTAACTGTTTGGAACTGGTTTCTACACCCTGAGACATATTTGTTAAGTCCCCTTCGACTGTAATTTCACCTACTGCTAGGCGGTTGAAATAGGTAAGGTGGCATATGGTACTTCTTCGGACGCAGTCGTTCACTAAAAGATCTACTGCTACTAGAACCTAATATATATATTTCTTAATATGATTTCAAGCACTATCGCGTGCTAAGCGAAAATCATATTTTATAAATTATTGGAGCACAAAATTTTATGCCCCGAGCGGGGATCAAACCCGCGTCCTCCGATTTCGGATGCCTACACCACTCGGCCACCTGGGCACGCGCTCTTTCGAGCCGAAATTTCGAGTTGCAATTGTATTATTATATTATTTGTATTATTTTTAATACAATGGGTTGTTTACACCAGCACAAGTAGTATACTACATTTTACAGGGGTTTGAGAAGTCACAATAATGTGCAAGCCTTTATTGTGATTTGTCGAAAGCATTTGACTGCCTTCGACATGACATACTGATTCTCAAGCTAAAACACTACGGTTTTCATGGGACAGAACTAAATATGATGACTTCCTATCTTTCGAATCGGTCACAGACTGTGAGTGTGTTTGAGCACATGTCTTCAGTTGGTAATGTTGATATAGGTGTAACACAGGGTTCAGTACTTGGTCCGCTTTTATTTTTAATTTATGTTAATGACCTCGCAAATTGTCTTCCTGAATGGGCCGAAATTAGTCTGTTTGCTGACGATACCCATGTAAGCATAAAAGACAAAAATGAAGAAAACTTGAATGAAAAGATAAATATGGTAATGGCGACTCTACAAAGATGGTTTGAGTGTAACTGTATAATATTAAATGAAGATAAAAGTATTATAATGAAGTACCATAATAAAAAAAAGCAACAATACAAGACTTCAACAACTGAAAACGTGTTTCTTGGCTTCACCATAGACTACACCTTAAATCATGCATCTCATATTGATAAATTATGCAAAAAAATTATCAAGTGCGAACTGCGCTCTTCTGAAACTTAAGCCCTTAATGAATAAAACCACGCTTATATCCATTTACTATGCCTATGTTCAATCTGTTCTTGGTTATGCCATAACTATATGGGGTAACGGTGCTGATGTAGGGAGAATATTGAGATGTCAGAAGAGATCAATAAGAATAATAAATGGGCTGAGAAAGAGAACTTCAGCTAAGAAATATTTTGTACATAACAAAATTATGACAGTGATATCACTTTATGTTTTTAAATGTCTATTAGAGATATACCAAGAAAAAGATAAATATCTTAAGAAAATGGATACTCATAATTATAACTTAAGAAATAAGGAGAAACTGCACGAACCAAGAGTTAAGCTTGTTAAAGTGCGAAAGCAAGGCCCCTACGATAAAATAAAAATGTATAATAAACTACCTACCTCACTATCACAGTTACAATTGCCGCATTTCAAGACCAAATTAAAAATATTTTTCCAAAGCCACCCGTTCTACAATTTAAATGAATTTATGACTATGAAAATCAATGAATCTTCGTCTATCAATACTGACTAGATTTTTTTACTATGGGATATCATTATCATAATTTTACTTTTGAAATATTTGAAATCTGTATTATTTATTTATGACTAGACATATTATTTTATTTTATCTGTTATTAATTTGTTTTTATTTTTATATAATTGCGAATGTTTTAATGTAAAATGATAAATTAAGAAATTATATACTACATGACCAATGACATACCTGGTATTTAAACGTACATTTGTTATAAGGTGAATAAAAAAATCTGAATCTGATTACTTAACCGTCATAGGCGCGAAATCAGAGGACGCGGGTGCGATTCCCGCCCGGGGCATAAAAAATGTTGTGCTCCAAAAATGAATATGACTACTGAAGTCAATAGCTTACTATTGTTCTGCGGCGTGTGGTGAGCAGACCGCCTGGGCCGACTGCTCTCGTCGTCGTCCGAGGAGTGACTGGAGGCGAGGTCGAGGCTGCGCGCGCTGCCTTCGCTCTCACTGTCTGTAGCTTCTGTGGCTTCTTCGGCTTCTTCTTTGGTTTGTTCGTTCGTTGTCGCCTTGCGCCGGCGCCGGCTTTCCTCTATTAATTGATTTGGTTTTTGAGTTATATGTAATTTATATAATTATTAGTACAATTTTGTGTGCAGTGCTGGTAAAAAAAATAAGGTCAAGTGCGAAAAGGTCTCGCTTGTAAGAGGGTCTCTACTATGAATAAGGAGTCCGGCCATAATTACCTATTACCGTGCCTATTGTAGTATAGTATTTAATTTAGAAATGTTAGCATTAAGACTATACGAGTATTTATAATATGGTTTATTTTTTATCCTTATCGCGTATCATGATACGTATATTGTATGTAAAGCTTTGTTTTTTTTAAGCTGTAGGTAATGTTGCATATTTATTACAGAATAAACAAATACAAATAATACCAAAACTTTATGTTTTCGTTTTGTAGGAGAACAAATTTACCACACATCGAAATGAGAAAGAGAGAAAGTTTCCTTTAGTAAGAAGAAGAAGACGAAGACATGATGATGATTGTGATAATTACCGTCTTTCCTGGTGTGCAGCGAAGAGTCGAATCCTCGCAGGTAGGCGGGCATGTCGCTCGCACTCGTGTTGTAGTTGGACGTAGAAGTACTCGTGTGTCGGAGCTGTCCATCGCTTCTACTATACATTCAATATAACTTTACTTTAGTGTGGTGTATCCCCGATTGGTCAGGTATAATTTTACAACATTACCATTGAAATGTGATCGTTTACACAACAATCACATTTCAATGGTAATGTTTTTGCTTCCCATAGGTACAATAAAGGGCAACAATGTTACTATCTCCTAGGCAACAAATTCACAGGCATAACGGATCCTAGAAATGTATTGCCCAAATAACACAATAGCATTTATAGTAATCATAATGAGCTAATAACGGTTTGGACGTGCCACTACTGCAAAAACGCGAACTTTATTTTTAGAATCAAGAGTAGAATCAAAAACTTTTCATGGGACCAATTAGTCAAATGCTTAATTTTTCCACTAAGAAACGTTATTGTCCTATTTTGCCGTAGATTCTCTTCTTTATTATGCAGTGTACCGTTCTGCTTTTTCTAAGCTGGTCAAACGGTAGTAATTAAGTTTGTGTTACCTGTATGGGCTAGAACTTGTCTTTGTGGTTGATCTTGACGTCGTAGACGAAGCAGAGATCCCAATATTTCGTAGTTGCCGTCCTGGCTCTGTACTGCTGTGATACGCCAAAGCCGACCTTAGTAAGGCAAACCAATTATTTATTAAAATGATACCAAAACAAGGAAGCAAATTTAAAATATTTATGTCTGTAACTTTATTTGTTACTGTTTTCTCGGCATATTAAAACAATATACACATATTCTATCAAGTTTTGGTGGTGTGACCAGGATTGACCCACAACATATACAATATTTTTACATGATGTTTTACCTGTTGACTGATGATAGATTTTGCGCACTGCTACTGATGATGACTGAGGTGTCAGCCAGGGGGACCTTTTTTCCCATGCAGCGTAGAACAGTCCTATGGGGAACATGAGAACGCACTGCTATATTTGATAGCTTGACACTTCATTTTATAAATTAAATGTTAGTTACAGATCTGCTCACTCACAAACGCATGCACCTCAAAAATAAGTTATTGATGCGCATTTTCCGGCTAGGCGTTGTTTGTGCACTACATCGTTGTGTGCGTGTAAATGCTAATGGTACATACAGTACAACAATATAATGTAAAATATGATGGCTTGGGCAGGCAGTAGTAATTGTAATTACACTCAAAATATATGAAGAAGCGCGCCATTGTGTGTGGAAATGTCTGTTACTGGACTGTGATATTTGAACCACTGGAATAATATAGTTCATTCTTAGACTTTATTTTCAAAACCAAAGTAATTTCATGCTTTGTTTTCATGTATTTGACAACAATTGTCCCCTCAAGTGTACAAGTTGAAAATAAGAAAAAACATTTGAGATAAAAGAAAAAACATTTGAGAAACACCACAAAACAAATAGGTATTTTCAACATACAACTAACATGTTGAAGGCAATAACGGTTTGAAAGTCCTTTTTTGTCTTTGACAAGTCTTTCTCTTGTTGGTTAAATATTTTAAAGGCTTCACCTTGAAACTGACTCTCAAAGGTACATCGGTAAGATACTTTTTTTGAGGATCGAACCAACGCTAACTAATTTTCATAATTTGTCAATATAAATCACTCATAGTTTTTAAATTTCGCATAATACATATGTTCGAGAGTTGATCTAGTCATAAGTTTTGACAGAAGAACATAAAATATAAAAATGTTTTACAAACCTGCGCAAGTTTTCCCTGACTCGAATATTAAAAGCAATGTATCCAAGCGCAGCAACAGTAGCATGCAACGCCACGGCACACGCTAGTATTGTACTGATTATGTTCCGCTTCGAGCCGGATTCACTCCCAAGGATAAGAGCACTCGCCCAAGACACGCACAGGAGAGGGAGACAGATGATGCTCACTGCTAGCAACATTCTGTTGAAAAATAAACCACAATCAGTGACATTATATCATCACTTTCATCAGTGCATTTAAGCTAGTATAGCAAGGAGCAGATCAGAGAGAGCAGATGCTTGATCTCTCCACTTTTGCTGTAGATTCTAAAAAATCAAAGGTAAGTGATGATGTGGTCGAAGATGTTGTTCAGGCTAACCTAGAATTACTGGCGTTCATTAACAGCTCAAACACCATTATTCAGTAAAATATATATAAAAAATACCCATCCAAACAATTGTCCCTGAAAAGCATTTACCCAGAGGTAAAGCGCACAATATATACAGTGGTGATGATAAAGGTAATTGAAGGATAATTTACTTACCTCAAGTTGCCAAAGCCAGTAACGTGATCCCTAACAGTGAAGGCAGCCCGCGTTGCTCCAGCTAAGAACACAAGGGCAGCCAAAGCATAAACTGCTGCTGGTATCACCACCCACCACACAACGGGCTCATGGCAGCTCACCCAACAACTGCGGAAAAGGCAATCAGATATAACCCCAAAATAAAACTTTGAAAAGTTGAAATTCCTTTTTCGTATCATCGCTCTTATATATATATTTTTATGCTTATAGGTTAGCAGGTATATCATAAATTGCAGACTGGTTGATTTTGTGATCTAAGTCTAAAGATTTTTTGTGTACAATATTTTAAGGCTCGGAAATTACGAAATAGGGCCAACATGATATGGGAAATCTCATAAACCAGGTACCGGATGGTACTGCAATTTAAATACACGATACTCAAGGATATAAGTAATACTTTCATCGATTTCAAAACATGTTTCCTAATAATTGGCTCGATAGAAAAAAATCTCAAAAACACCTCTGAAAATAGAGGATTCCTACTTTTTCCGCCAGATTTTAGTGTTTTAAAATTTGTTTTTTTTTTCTAAAATATTGATTTTTTAAGTACAATAAATTTCATTGATTATTTTAATCCAAAAAAAGCACAGTTAATGCGTACTGAGCCTGTTTACAAAATGTCACATACGCCCTTTCATTCCGAGAAGCGTTAACATCATGTCGCACTATTTACTCCAGCGATCTACGTATATTGCTATCATCCTCGCTCATATCGCGGTCAGCCGCGTCGTACGTCGGACCTGCGTCACCTTTCTCGGCGATCTCAATTAAAATAAAACATGGGTAAAATTATAAATAAACGCTTTGGGAGTGCAAAAAAGATGTATAAAAATCGTCAAAAACGCATGATGGACATAATAAGGTATGCATCTATGGCTTCCTTTCTCCATGTACCTATGTATATATCTCTTATATTAATGAAATTATCATATGATTGTGAACCCTAACGCAATAAAATAAACACTTCAAACATTTTACAAGACGTAGGTACAACTTTAGCTACCTAAAATAATTATTATAAGCAATATACAGAATTTTTCGTAATGAATGAAAAATGAATTATTTTAGATGGATCATGATTAATTTATACAGTTTCTAACAATAAGGCACAAAGGTTATGTACATAATTTTCGACTAATCAATCGTCGTTCAAATAGCGCATAGTAAGTGACATCGCTTCGCAATTGAGAGGCACGTGGATCGAATCCAGCGTAAAGAGACTCTTTTTGGTCAAATTTTAATTTTACGACATAATTCTTAATAATACAATAATAATTTTACGTATGTACGTGGACCAATATAATGTGTCTGACAGTAAGGCATAAACGATATGTGTGTAATTTTCGACACCTTGGTCAATGATTGTATAGTGTGTAACTTCAGAAGTCGAATCAGAAGATCGAGTACCGTGGATCGAATCTCACATACCTAGATTCTTTTTGGTGACTTTTTTATTTGTATTACTTTTTATTTGATACGTATTATATTTACGTATAATTAAGTTTTCTGACGCGTATTCAATTTACGATTACAATGCTTGCAAATTTATTAGGTATCTCGAGTTTCCATGTTTTCATATAATTAGAGAGTTTAGTATATCTAATGAACGTGAACATTAAATAGGTACTACCTAATCTAGCTACCTGAACACGTTTTTTTCATAGATCTCGAAAAAGTATGTCTTGGATGGACACGAGTTGCCACAGCGTAATAGTTACAGTAGAACAACATTATATTTTAATTTACTACATAGTAACAAAGCTATGTTGAGTAAACACCGTCCTTCTGTCCACTACTATAGAAAACACAAACTTTCATACATGGAAAGTTATTGAAATATTCATGGTATTATCGAGTACGTAATATATTAGTACATATAAATTAGTAGTAAAGTAATAAATTAATAAATAGTTAGTAGTAAAGTAATAAATAGTAAAAAAATAAATTAGGTCGCTAGCCAGGCGGGCATTCACAAAATGCCCTTCCACCATGCGGTGAAGCTCAAGCCCGCGGCGGGATTCGAACCATGGACCTGCTGCGCGGCAGTCCATAGCCAAAGCCACTGAGCTATCACTGCTGGATTCATAAAAATTAATGAAATTTGATAATTCCACTAGCGATAACCCATCAATGTTGACATTTTAGGGATTAGAGCGTACACTCGCACGACTGGACTCTGTCAATTAGAAATCCGAGCGCAAATAGTATTGTTGGATGTGAATGCCCAAATGGGCTTGTATTTTGACAAATAGGAATGCTTCAAATCAAATCAAATCAAATCATTTATTCACAAGAATGTTGTACAGATACAGCAGATGTAATGCTTTACAAAAAAATGTCCTTAACATTCTACCATGACAATGGCGTGCAAATGTGTATTTAAATAATATAAGTCAATACATACATTTAGTTTTAAAGTAGATACAATTGATAATGAAATATTAATATTGCCTATGCTAATAACTATCAAATACAATATGTCAAAATTTTAATACATAATCAAACTAAAACTAAAATGCAATTCTATTAACAATATTATAGTATAGTATTATATTACCTAAGAAACTTTGAATGTCATAAAATCATTTAAGGTGTAAAAACAGTTGTCAAGTAACCATAATGTAATCTTTTTTTTGAAAATATTTAATGTCATGTCTTTAAATGAATTAGGCAATTTATTGTAAACTTTAATTGCATTTATAAACACATTCCTTTTACACATAACTAACTGGCATTTAGGTTGGTAGAGTTTAAATTTATCTCTCACATTAATACTTGATATAGTATAATTCAATGTAAAATATTTTGGATGTTGCTTTACAAAAACACAAATATCTCTAATATACATGCAAACCAATGGTAAGATACGAAAATGTTTGTAAATTGGTTTGCAACTATCTATACTGCAGGCTCCACAGATCGCTCTCACACATTTTTTTTGAATTATAAACACTTTTTCTATTTCAACGGAATTGCCCCAAAGTAAGAGACCGTATGAGAGCACCGAAGATACATATCCGTGGTATGCACTGAGAGCAGCTTCTGTTGATACGGTTAACCGTAACTTTTTGATTGCATAGATGAACCTATCTAGTTTGTCACATACGTAGTTTACGTGAGTTTTCCAATCACAATGCTCATCAATCATTATTCCTAGAAAATTGGTTGAATTAACTTCATTTATTTTATTATTCTCCTGGGTTATGTTAATTTCTATACGTGGTCTCATGTAGCTTCGAAATTGTATCAAGTTCGTTTTGTTTAGGTTAATTTTTAAATTATTAATCTCCAACCAGCTTACTATTCTACCTAGCGCAAAATTTATTTCATTTTCATAAGTGAGTCTATTTGTACACTTAACAATTAACGTTGTATCATCCGCAAATAGTATCGTTTTTTGATGAGTGACGTTTGGAAGATCATTTATGTACAATAAAAACAGAAAAGGTCCCAGCACACTTCCTTGTGGTACGCCAAATCTATTTGCTTTAAATTGTGATCTACTGTTAATTTTATTATTATTAAGTATCTTTCCAATTTCTACGCATTGATTACGATTTGATAAGTAACTTTTAATCAAATTATTAGCCGTACCTCTTATTCCGTATTTTTCCAGCTTATAAAGTAGTAAATTATGGTCTACGTAATCAAATGCCTTAGTCATGTCTAGAAAGATAGCTGTGACAGGTTTCCCTTCGTTTATGCAATCTGTTATCATTTTAACGAGATTAAAACATGCCATTGAAGTGCTACTATTACTACGAAATCCAAACTGTTCTTCTTTTAATATATCATGACGTGTTACATAGTCGTAAAGTCGTTTTAAGATTACTTTTTCGAGTATTTTTGACATAACTGGTATCAAAGTGACCGGACGGTAGTTGTTCATGTCTGTTGTATCACCTTTCTTAAATAGAGGTTTGACTATGGATTTTTTTAGAATATCTGGAAAAGTGCCTTCCTCGAGTGACATATTCACTAAGAAACTCAAAGGTTCACTTATGTAGTTAGCGCATTTCTTGAGCATTTTTGTATTTAATTCATCGATACCTACTGAATTTGTGTTATTAAGATTAGTTATTATTTTGCGTATTTCTATTGGGTCAGTTGGTTGTAAAAATATTGTATTATATATTTTAGCTGTCATAGTTTCATTTATCTTGTCAATTTTAAATTCAAAATTGTGATTGGTCAAATTTATATAAAAATTATTAAATATTTCGCTAATGTCAACTGGATTAGTATAAATTTTATTATCATATTCTATTCTTTCAATCTCATTTTTTATTTTTATATCACCAATTTTGTCATTTATTATGTCCCATGCTGCTTTACATTTATTTTTCTTATTTTCTATATATTGTTTACTCTGTAGCTGTTGTGACTTATACAAACATTTTTTAAGAGTTTGAGCATATTTTTTGTATATACTTTTATTCTTTTTTTTATTACAACCTGTTTGTTGATATTTCAAATAAAGATACCTTTTTTTTACACAACATTTCCGCAATCCTTTTGTTAGCCAAGAGTGTTTTACTATCTTATTTGATTTTCTAACTTTGAATTTAGGGAAACACAAATCAAAAAATAATGAATAAAGGCCATGAAATTCCTCAAAAGCTTCGTTGAGATTCGATTTGTCATATACATTAGCAAAAGATAGTGATGATATGTAATTACAAAACTTATTAATATTTTGCTTACTGAAGTCTCTTACTGTTTCGTGCCAATGAGATAATTGTAGTTTTTTATTTATTTTTACAATAAGAATTTGGCCCGTTTCATGATCTGAAAGGCCTAGGTTGTGAACTTCAGCTATTGTATTTTTTAAATTAGATGCGAACTGGTCGAGACACGCTAATTTTCTTGTTGGTGACTTTATATGTAATTCCATATTAAAGTTCTTTAGAATACATAAAAGTTTTATACATGCACTGCATGGTTTCAAAATGTTTAGATTCCAATCACCACATAATATAATTTTTTTAAACCGATTTGAAACTCTACTCAAAAGTATTTCAAGATTTTCAAGAAAAAAATGTGGTTTACTTTTAGGTCTTCTATAGATACAGATAATAATAATTTTTTGATATGTCAATTCTATTCCACAACATTCAAATCCATCACAAACTAGATCACTAACACAACTTAACACTCTATATTCCATGCAATTTTTTATTACTATACAAGATCCCCCACGTTTAGTTTTACGAGAACAAGATGAGACTAACTTATATCCTGGTAGTTTTAGCAACTGCTCAGTACCTTTCTTTATAAAAGTCTCTGTAAGGCAAATAACATTTATATCCCTATTATTTTTAGAAAATTCCGTTAGTGTGAAAATTAGATCTTCAGTTTTATTTATTGCCCCTGCTATATTTTGATGGAAAACTATCATATTATCATTAAATAAATTTTTAGGTACGAAAAAATGTCTCACAATGTTGAGTTGTAGACGGTGATATTTTGTGAAATTCTGGTTGTTCTTTCTTCTTTAAAAAGTAGAACGGAATAGTACCCTTTTTATAGATGGGATTATTTTCAATAGTCTGTTTTATGAGCGGAAGAGATGGCCTAGCCTGAAAATGGTGTGGTTTTACACCTGCAGCTGACAGTTTTGGTTGGTGTTGAGTCTCAGTACCGTTTTCTATAGGGATATGGTTCTTGTAAATAAGTTTATTGTGAGCTAAAAATTCAATCTCTACCTGCAATTGAAATGTTAATTTTTTGATAAACTTTCGGTGGTTAACATTATAAACATCTTTACAGTTCATTTGAATAAATTGACTGTTACTATTTTTTTGAACAAGTAGTCTTATTTTATTATTTAACATATATTCGTTCAAGAATGGGTTATTTTGAACGTTAATTACAAAAGTATTGACATGTCGCAAGAGATACAATATATTACTGAGATCGGATAGTAACTTGTAAGGATCGGTATCGTGTTTTCCGATTGCCAAAACGACTATGTCTTCGCGTTTTAACGAGGTGACCAAGCTCTCACAAGAAGTGAGCATCTCGTCACATTTAGCCATGGACTTAATAATACCAAAAACATTATGTGTATTGTGGCCTTTGTGCCTAAGATTATTGTGCAGCTGACAGGCTAAACCGCGAACTTGTTCGTCACCTAATATATAGATGTTCTTGTTTTGGATACCTGTAGCGCCATCTGTCGTACTGTATCCGTCCGAAGTTGTGTCAATGTTTTGTTGTGCTCCATTCTTCGCCGTCTCAACGGCAATAGCGTTTTGAAACTGCTCATTCAAGGCTGTTGAGCTTATTGACGGTTTTTGTGGTGTGTCAGGGAGGCAAAAAATCCTAGGGTTGTTGATCGGTGAAAGACGGGATATTTTCATTCGGATACTCGTTAGCCTTTTCAAAGTTTGAGTTGCAGCTTTCTGACATGGCGTAGTTGGAGTACTCGGAACTGAGCTGGTGGAAATATTCTTCAGAAATTGTATCTGTCTGTTTTTTTCCGTGACTTCTTTCCGGAGCTGCATGTTTTCAAGACTGAGATTGCTTACTTCCTCATGAGCAATAGCATTTTCTGATTGTAAAATTTCAATATCGTGTTTTAGCTGTACGACCTCCGCTACACTGTCTTCCAATCCCGCCGGAACACTCTTTGTAGACAGATCAAGTCCTCCAGAATGGGAGGAACTCAGAAAAGTGTCTTCCCACGTTATATCTGACACATCCATATCTGATTTTCGTCTAGGTTTTCTTGTGGTGACATTATTATGAGCCATAGTTAAAATTAAAAATATATTATATAACGCCCTCTACAGTGATCACCTTGTGAAGTTGTCGATTTGCGATTTTTAAAACAAAGCAAATCCTAATGCAATTCTAAAATGTTTACAACTTTCCCGTTAGATGGCGTTGATTCAACTGGTGACAGTTATACGTACTTTGTGAATCAAGCGCACATATGAAGTGTTTTTCTGTGAGTCTGTTAGATGGAGTTACTTTCTTTGAACTTATTTTATAACGGTTACAAGTCTCGATTTTGTAAAAATAATCCAATTTAAGGAATATTATGGGTAAAAATAATTACTTCATTTACTCACTATAAACATATTCCAAATGGTTTTCATTAATATTTGTTGTTCCCTTAGGTATATTCGTCAAAATCGTCTTCTTTACATCGTCATATTTGTGGTATGAGTTATTTAAAATTCACTCACTTACATAACTTGATAACACTTGTGCCAATGAGTTGGGTTATAAACTCTGTTATTTATCTATTTTTAGTGTAAAATTTATCACTTTTGTATTTTTTATGAATTTTTATCTGGAGAACCACTGAATCACTTGTTTACTTGAATAGCGCCCTCTGTGTCATTCGAACTCCTCTCTCTTGTTGTTTTACGTTTACGATCATCCGTCATATTTAATTGGTAATCATAGTAACGGTGGTGATGCCAAAAATGATTTGGGATTAATTTCATGTCAAAACAGAAGAGACAACGCTATGTGTTAAAAAAAGACAGAACACTAGAGAATGAATGAATTTGAACGACATTTTCAAATTTCATGTTATCATAGATAAACAAGCATTTTAATCAGGTGTTCTGTAATTTTTCATTAATATGCGTTCCAGAAACCCGTTGAAAGTTAGCGGATTGTTAATTGTGATGGCTTGTCAGATGAATTGAATTTTGATACGCGTACCGAAAACCGGCGATTAATATCGGACACCAAAAATATTATTTGAAAATCAATAAAAGTTTGTTATTTTTCTAGTATAGAAAATGGAGGAGAAGAACGACGCATTGTTGATATACACTATTACACAAAGAGTCTATTAAGACAAATCTCGAAACATTCACCTTTCGATTATTTTTTTGATTAATATGCAGGGTTATTGGTAAAATGCTAAATCCAGGGAAACCCGGACGGATGGCAGCCCTACTCTCATAGAATGTCCGATTTTATGTCGCACTCCGGTGCATCTTCGCAACATAATCTACCTATACAAGTACATACATCAAGTGACGGCACGGGTGTCGTTTACAAACATAAACGTATCTTTCGTAATCTTTGACTAATACAGTTAATAACAGTAATACCACGGTTTTATAATCGATATGTAATATTGTGGTATTACGTATGAATAGTAATACAAAGTAATAAATTTTCAAACAAAATACTTATCTTTCTCCTTGGGTGATTTCAATAATGGTATTATTTTGTTAGAAGTTTTGTTGTTCCACCCATCTACACAATAGCATCCACGAGATGTATTTATTATTATTAACAAATTGAAACAATAACTGTACCTACCTACTACATTCTCCATGTGATTTTTTGTTAGTGAAATCTTAATATGACTTGTAGTAATGACACGAGCAGGTACCCTTGATTGTTAGCGGAAACAAAGCCAGGATCTGAATGAACTACGCTACTTGATAAAAAAAACAAAAATTGGAACCGACTCCAACACCCAAAAGTGTGAAATAACTTGTTCAAGTCGGTACCAGGATAGTTCAAAAGTACCTATTATCACAATATTGTGCACGTGGTACTAGTGTTGGACTTGGACAAGTTAATTCACACTTTTTGGTGATGAAGTCATTTCCATTTTTATTTAAAAAAAAAACACGTCTTTTATGACCCTTGCTACTTACGGGATCGATTTTCATTCATTGTCAACGACTATATCATCAAGATAAGTAAATATTTTTCAGTTATTGGAGTGTATGTCAAAAACGGCTTGACCGATTTTGATGAAATTTAACTGGAACCAAACAACAAGTATCAGCTTTCAAACAATAAAAGATTTTTTTAAATCGATTCACCCAGTCAAATGTTCTGAGGTAACAAACATATAAGAAAAAACACACGAATTAAGATACTCCTCCTTTTTTTGAAGTCAGTTAAAAATACCCAATAGTATAACCCGCTATTTGTATTTTGATCAGGGGTAAAAAAAAAATTTTATGATGTTCTGTGTAAATTTTACACAATATACTTGTTTTTGTAATAAATAAACCATCTTTTGTGTAACAGCTTACGCCTTGCATCAAAGTAGATACATAGTTCATGTTCATCAAAACCATAGTTCATGTTCATTAAAAATGAACATACACAAAAACTGCAAAAATCAAACAAGTTGGTAATAATCAAGACTAAACTTGTTCTACTGTAGGTATGGTAAATTTATTAACTCTGTCACACTATGATATTTACAGCATACAATCAACTAATGGTTGGTATCATGTATGCGTACTAGATGGCGCTTCAGCACACATCACATTCGTGTGGGACAAGATAGTTTCTACTAGTTCTACTAGAGAGCGCTCTAAATTTTTAATCAAATAAAATATTACCGTTGACTTACGGACGTGGCGCCATGTACACCGCGAAGTAAACACGCGAGGAGAAGTGGGGACAAAATCTAACATCTGGTTTTAGAATTCTGTCCCTTAATAACAAAAAATAACAAATTTTTATGGAATTTGCCCAAAAATTTTACTGTAAATGAAGTACACGGTTATGATTACAAAAATGTGTAGTCTATTTATGTATCGTTGGGGTTTCCAGAACGTTTCTTTAAAAAAGAAAATTTGCATGTTTTCCCAGTGTCGTAAAAGAAAGAAACAGACCAAAAAGTAAACCGTAAACTGGCAGGAGCATCGTCTTGCGAGGTCTTAGCACATGTGCAGTATATTATCTAAAAAAAAAAATATTATACGATGCAGCATATCGATGAAATTCAGAATATGAAGAGAAGAAAAAGTTAGAAATAAAAAAGAACGAAGAGAAATAAGCAGAGATAATAAGATTAACGGTACCTCAAAATAGATGAACTAAATGAACAATGTTTGCAATACTATGTTCTAGTCTGAAGTGTATGGGTGCCGGTGAAATTACAGGCACATGAGACTTGACAAGTATAAGTCTCAGGGTGATGAGTGCAATGCAGTTTGACACTTGTGAAGAAATGCAGCTGTTCCAGGCAAAAGTTACCAGTTCACACCACGTGGGTATCGTGCATGTTCAATTACATAAAAAAAAATAACAAAAAAATGGAACCGAATTCAACACCCAAAAGTGTGTAATAACTTGTCGAAGTCAGTACCATGCGCACAATATTGTGATAATTGGTACTTTTGAACTATCATGGTACCGACTTCAATAAGTTATTTCACACTTTGGGTATTGAAGTCGGTTCCATTTTTGGCTGAAAATTATTTTTCATCCCACCATCTCGGAAAGAGTATTTTTCATCTTCAATATCTGAGTGGAAAAGCCGTTTTTATTCTCTAGAGAATAAAGTAAATTGAATTTAGAACATCGTGTGCACTAAGTTTGTGAATTAAAAAAAACATTAAACCTATTTACTGCTACCTCTATGGTGCCGAATATATCATACAACTTTTTTTTAATTTGTTAAAAACTCAGACTCGGAACTTTCTTGGTGTTCTTTTTTCAATTTGCTTTGTACGCGGTTCTTTATTTCCTCGCTGAGGTGGAATGAAAAGTTACGTGTTGCACTCGAGTGCAAAGATTTTTCACCTCGTGCTCTTTTGATTCCCTCGCTAACGCTCAGGATTCTAATTCTCCAAAAATTCTAAGAATCCTTCGCTTGCTCGGTCATCAAAATTGAACACGCGGTTAAAAAGCAACTTTGCACTCTTGTATAACAAATAACTATTTTGAAATCGGTTAGTAAAAAAGTCTTACAATAGAGCATTCCCGTACTGCTGCTGATGGTGACTAGCCGCCAGCGCGAGTATAACAGCGGGCGCGGCGTATGCGGCGGCGAGGTGCGCGCACAGCCCCCCGTGGTTCACGTCGCGCAGCTCGCGCACCAGCCGCCGCACCTGCCACGCGTCGCACGCGCACCACGCGAGCGCGCACACCCACCAGTAGTGCAGCGACATCGCGATCAACTTGCACGCAAACTGTACAACAAATATATTAATTGGATCGAAATCGCAATATATCAATTGGAACACGAAATTTCGGCAAAAATAGCCGTGCCCAGGTGGCCTAGCGGTTTGGGCATCCGGCGCGAAATCGGAGGACGCGGGTTCGATTCCCGCCCGGGGCATAACTTTGTGCTCCAATAATAAAAAATAAAATGGATATCAGTTATTTTATAATTAAGAATTTTGGAACTCTTCTGTCCAATGAGAAAGGGCTGAGCTTAAGCTGTTTTGGAACTCTTGTATCAAAAGGCGAATACTTACTGGTTAGTATTTGCCTTTTGATACAAGAGATACTTTCACTTATAATCGTTGCATAAATCTTGTGTTCAGTGTTATATGTAAAAGAAAAACGTATTATAAATATTGAGTTAGGACCTAATTTATTACGTGTGTAAAGAATCTCGATGTGTAAAATATATATTGGAACTTCACGGCTAACACCTGATTTATTTTAAAACTAGAAAGGAAACGAGGTGGGACGATAGGCAGTCATAACGGTCAACGTCTCTTATACATATGGCTAACGACTCAAGTAGAAAATCTGTCGCCAAGCACTTAACGGTGTGTTCCGGCTGCAGTCGTTGAGAGCCAGTAAAATAAGGGCACATGAGCACAGGCACATGAGACTTAACAACTACGTCTCAAAATGACGGGCGCAGTACAATTCGTAACTTGTGACGAAATGTATCTGTTATAGGCAGAGGTTAGTCCGCTTAACAACAGGTGGGCCTCGAACTTGTTCTGACACAATAAAATAAAATAAAAAACAAAAAAAATATATACTTATGGTAGAACACTACAAATAGAGGGAGCTCTAAATAAATTTTACAATGTAACTAGCAAAAACCTGAGCTTTGTGAGGGCTGAGCTTGTATTTTACAACCTGATTCTAGTGCTGTCATCTAGTGTGAAGTAAATTAACTACGGTGTATTTGAGTATTGAGTTTAGGTATGTTGCAGCAAAATTAACTATTTGGTTTTTTAAGACATGGCGTTAGTAGTACAATAACATTTTATTTAATAAATACAAAATTCTTAATGTTCATTTTTGATGGTTATATAATAATATTTTTGTTGACAGATACCACATCTAGATATGAAGTTAAATTACTTTGTTTAAGCACTAATCTATAGGCGTGATCGTTTTTCAGTAAAAGGGGCCACAAAATGTACTAGTTGTGGGATCGTAATAGGGCTCGCTTCGCTCGCCTATCTTGCGCATTCAAGCTAGCCAGGCGGGCATTCGCAAAATGCCCTACCACCATGCTATAACGACTGCCGTCGTACAACTGGCAAGCACGGCAGCGATCAGAAGTAATACTATTAGTAGTCACCCATCCAACTAATGACCACAGCAGACGTTGCTTACCTTAACTGATCGATAAAGAACGACTCAGCAAACTATGATACGAGCGCTTCCAGTATATCTTTTAAGTAAGCGTAACAAGCCTGACAAAAGTCACTTAATATTTATCATGACGTACATACCTCATTTTGTACCAGAGAAGTTCTTGCTTTCAACGCAATTAGATACAGCAATTCAGCCATAAATACGCAGAACATGAGATGTTTGTGGATAGAGTTTGATACTGTAGCGGCTCCACCACGCATTAAACAAAGAGCTGCCCAAGTTGTAGCTAGTAAAGGAAGGGATATGCTGAACGCTGTGTACGACGTCACGGATTCTAGTAGAGATGGCTCTGGGATAAACTGTGAACATATACAATATATAGCATTGGTATTAAAGAAAATTCTATAAAGAGCTATCAGGTATACAAAATGTTTGCATTTGCAAATAGATTCGTAAATATGAAATGATTAGTGAATGTATATATATATATATAACAGGCTTACCTCAATATCAACCTCATCAACCAAAACTGCAAAAGTGGAGAGATGGTTGCATGTACAGTTTATAAGAAGAGGTTCAGACGAATATGGCGACCAGTCGTAATCAATCTCAGTGTGGCACCCAACACGAGACCATTCACCAGATCTAAAGAAAACATGAGGCAATTAGTATCGATGGTAAACATTTATAAATAATGCGTACATCTTGGAAAATTAGAAGTTTAATCTTTTATAATGCATTTTGATGAATCCATATGTGAATATAAAATTTTATAGGAACTCCATAATCTACTCCAGTATAAGCATATGACTCGAAAAGCATACAAGCATTACAAATCCAAAAGTTGGCGTATAACTTTGTCTTTTTGTCTTCTCTTTACGCTGCAACGACTAAGCGGATTTTTATGGAATTTGTTAAAAATACATTTAAGATCCTTCAGAAATCCTTTCCTGAGTTATATAAAATAGCGAAAACTGGCCTAATATATCAGAATGATTACCTTTGCAGGAAAAATTAGACCAATAATACGGCAACGATGAATTAGCAATTTAATCATGAAAAAACACCAGGCAAATCTCTTACTTACCCCCTTAAAGTAGACCAATGTACACACTGCGGATTAGTTCTCGACCCAAACGTTTCTCTATCTATGTCCAGCCACATTTGCAATCTTATTGGTCTCTTCAATCTGATTCCACCTAAACTTTTATAAATAAGCTTCTTTTTACCAACGTCTTTGGTCAAGTTTCCTTCCTTTTTGTCTTCCATAACTAGTGCTAAAGCTTTTGGACCCTCGCTTTCAAGTTTCTCAGCAACGTATGTGGATTCATTTTCTTGTAAGTCGTTACCGTTGTAAGAACTCTCTTGTTTCTTAAAAGCTGGTTGTATGAGGATTGGGCCGTGGTTATCGTGATTTGCGTGGTCTTCGTCATTAGCGTGGGGCCACGAGCTTTTGGATTGAGAGTGTGTGTTGATGTGATTGTTGTTGTTAGCGTGATGGTTACCTTTGTTGGCGTATACAATGCCTGCAATATAAATATGATGTTTAATTTATTGGACGGAAGTATTTCTTGATATTACACAATGATTACCAAAAGATGAGAAGTTGGTCAGAGGGTCGTCAACATTAAAAAACCTCTGAAATATATTTTAAACATTTGAGTGTCATCTAACTTACGATATATTAATTATGAATGTTAAACACCAACAAAGGGGATATATATAGTATTTCGAGAAGAATGATAAGTGGGAGAAAATGCGACAAATGTGTGAGTAGGCACTGAAAAATAAGGGTAATAAATGTTGTGCTCGATGGTTTATATCTATATTAACTTATATTTCTTACCTTCCATATCCTCCATATTATTCTCCAAAGAGTTATCATCAGTAGTTTCACTGGACTCCTTCATCCACACCACCTCCGGAACATACAACGCAACTTGCAGTATTGGAGATCCTATAGTTATGTTGACTCCCCATCTCCTTGATACTGATTCGTCCATTTGCAGGGGCATCAGGTTAGATGTGTTCCGAGAATATTGGAGATAGGACAATACGGCTCGAGATTCTGAATTTGAGTCGAGATTTTCTGGAAAGTATTTGATGTGGTGATTATAGCAAAATTTGGCCTGACTTTTTCATTAGTTACCGGACAATTCGTAAGTAATGCTTTGTAGTGAATGTTCTACATTTTTTTATTTTGAGTGCAGATTTTTTTTAACTTGATGAAAAGTAATACCTATCGTAAAAATCCAAACATTACATATTTGTGAATTACCTTGTAAATTATTATTAGTAATCCCAAGCAAATCCAATGGCAGCAGAACTCTAGTGACCTTATCAAACTTGTTCTTATTCTTCACATAGTTGTTGTACTTCGGGAAAGACACGGTTGGACTCAAAGTCTTCTTAGCTTTCATGGCTTTGCCAATGTATGGAGTTTGTATGGGAGAGTGTATGAAAGAAGAAGTGTCCGGAAGCACTACACGTTCTGTTGTGTACGAGTCTATGTTGTAGTGGTTAAGTTGTGTAGGTTCAAAACCATAAATAGACTCTGCTGTTACAATATCCACGCCAATAACTGTAAATAAAAAGGTAGCTGACGGAAACTTTGAGAGGTTTTTAGGAACTTTGCTGGACATTTCAACAAACATAAAATGTCAACACAATAAGGAGACATTAAGTTCAACAGAGCATTACATACATAATATTGATCTATACTATACCTATGAGTATATAATATGATTGAACATGTTTAGTAATTATAGGCAACAAAGTATAACATCAGGATCAAAAAAAACATTTTTTGGTTAAACATTTATTTTTCACTCTAGTGACCCTGGCTACTTATGGGATCGATTTTCATTCTTATTGAAAATATTTTTCAGTTATATGTTACTCAAACGGCTTGACCTATTTTGAAGAAATTTAAATGAGACCAAACGACAAGCATCAGCTTTGAAATAAAAAAAACAATTATCAAAATCGGTTCACCGAGTCAAAAGTTCTGAGGTAAAAAGCATTAAAAAACAGACGAATTGAGAACCTCCTCCTTTTTGAAGTCGGTTAAAATAGATAACTGAATATTATTTCTAACCATTTTAAAATATGTTAAGCGAGAACGCAAATTTTTGAATCAAACTTATAAAGAAAATAGTAATCTTTCTCACAACTCCATGTATGAATTATCTAATCATTAATTTATCATAATCTATACACAACTAGGAATGAATATACATACCAAGATCGCTAGCAACAATCTCAAATGGGCTAGTATACGTATCGTGTTGGCTCTCAGCTAATACAGCGATGTATTTATCAAACTTATGCAGTAATAATTCCACGCCATGACCTGTTAGCTCTCTTATGCGATTCCATTCTTTCTCGTATCGGTTGCTGAGGATGGTGTTCGATGATTTTATTACGTTCTGGAAAATACATCAACATAATTACATATATAAAACAGAATTAGAAGTGGCCCTAAAATACTCCCCTGAGGTATATTTTAAAGTGTTGTTCTTTAAGGTTATTGATTTAATATTGCAACAATGTTGCAATTATTTTAGCAAAATGAAAGTTTGTCTTTGCAATGTCTGGACTGTAATCTAATATTGTTCGTAACAAGATTACACGACGCGATATTGAGAAAATTGCATGTTTTATCTAAGACTAACCCCCCAAAACATTAATGTTTCTTTATATAAACATAAATGCATGTACTATATGTATGTATATATAATTCTGGAAAAACAGTATCATACCCGAACATAATCTTTATCCTGACTATGCGTCAGATTTAATCCCGCTTGTTTCAGTTCATACTGCAATAGCTCCAGCAATATCCCTTCTGCTACTAAAACGTCTGCTCCGTAAAGTTGAGGAGTGTTGGCACATGCTGCTTCTAGGTCATCTGCTAGGCGCACGCCAACAAAAGTATTGACTGCTAACTCGCCGGTTTCAATTTTGTGTAGCTGAAAATTGTGAAATTGTTTTATAGATATATTATTGGGTAAATGTTGTATTCATGAAAGTTGTTGAGACCGAAAACACAAACCACAGCAAAGAGAAAAAATAAAGTTGTAGGTAATAAATACCTATAATTACCTGAACAAAAATACCTTTTATGGTTTTATGAGTAACTAATATTACTAGTGTACCCCGCGGGGAGCAGGGCTAGATTAGCAACCCCGCCCCCCCTCCCCATATCTTCCTGTGGGAGTCGTAAGAGGCGACGCAGTTAAAATACCAGAAAGTGGGCAGCAGTGCCTTCTGAAGAACTGCCACCTTAAACTGCGATCTCAAAGACGCCTGCCAAAGGTGGGGGGTTATGGTTAACTCCCCTTATGGGGCAGGGATTTGTTCGATGGACGTTATGTATGGCTGTTTAATGTTTATGTGAACCTACTATTTTTCCGAATTATCGTTATTCTTAAATATGTTTTTACCTGTTTTCTTAACTGATAGAAGGTGGATGTAGTACAGTTGAACATGTCGGGTTCTTGCCAAGGAATAACTTGAGTTTCGTCGCACATGCGAGTCGCTTTGCCACTTGTTCCTAAAAAAAATATAACATGCATCTCATGCATAAGTACTTTCAATATATTTTAAATACAAACACAGCGCACTAAAGACTATCGCTATTGACTTACCTGTAGGGCAATCACTGACAGCTTCAATTCCAAACTTAGTTCGTGGCCACCACACGCCGTGGGAGAAGGACCGAGGACACCCATCGTACACAACTGAAAATGAGCATGACTAAATTGAATAACACGTATCTAAATATATCAAATTATTGGTTAGAACTTTGATTCTAGTGGAAGGCCTTTTTTCTAGAATCTTGTGGCTTAAACCTAGGCTAGGCTGGAATGTTCTTGTCTTTACAGCGGCCTCGAACATCAAAGCAAAGTTGCCTTTTTATCGATAGATATCCAACAGTCTTCATTTCGGTGAATGTGCGATCGATATATACAACCTTAGGACCACATTTTCTTCCTTTCATCGGACAACTAGATGCACAGAAACCGAGTTACGCGATGTCCTTACATGGTATATATACTAGAAACACGTATATAGCGCTTTCGTTCCACATTCAAGATCCATTCGATTGCATGAAGTATAGAAATCATGTAAATATGTGTCCCGAGGGATATAGTCTTGGAGTATAGAATAGGTAAGATCAAGACAAGCACTTTCGCATTCTACCAGATGAGACTGTTAAAGCAAGGCAATGTAACTTATTGACGATGATTTTTTTTGGTGATCGGCTAACTTTATCTCGAAAGAAGTTAAACAATAGAACTAGGGAACTGGTGGTCAAGGACAGTTGCCGGATCACACCTTTGGGTGTTTTGCGACAGATTTTCCACTTGAAGGTAGCTCTAGCTAGCAAGGCGGGCATTCGCAAAATTCCTTACCGTAATGCAATGCTAAAAGGGTATACAAGGATAATTTAAAAACATATTATACTAACTACTTGTATAGGGCTATCGACCAAGTGAAAGCTTGATGTGTATCAAGCATTAGTGTAATTTATGCATTTACGCCTACTAAGCTTACAAAATAACAATGAAAAGAAAAATCTGAACTACGAGCTGGATTCGAACCTGACTATATATTATAAGACGGTTAAACAAGAGGATACATTTGAGCTATGACTCACTCATTATGATAGCTCAATTGGAAGAGTATGTCCGGGTTATAAGGGACGTATGGAAGTGGGCTCGAATCCCCTCTTAGTTCAAAATGTTCCTTTAGTTTTAATTTTGTAAGCTTGTTACACTATTTTAGGTATTTTGTTCTCCGAAATCAGTCAGAGTTTACGTTTAAATTATATTTTCAGATCGAAACGGACACACATCAATATCAAAATAGTTATATTGACATAATTTGTACGCGTATAGACCCAAAAGTGTAATTTAAAGAAGAATTTAGTTCGCGAAAGTTTAAGTAATAACATTTCAGAGTTCGTCGTGAAAATATGATACATTTTTTAATTTGAGATACCAAGTGGATGACTATTAATTATTTTCAGTACATGACTGATCTGTGTGACTGTGTTTACTGACCTTGGCAGCCCGCGTTGGGCGCCACTTCTGCGTAAACATTAGCGCAGGAGTCACAGGCGCGCCCGATGACGCCGGCGCGGCAGTAGCATTGCCCGGTTTGTGGCGCACAGGAACTATTGGTAGCTCCAGCCGCATAGCATTGGCATGGGATGCATTCCTCCGAACCTTCCGGTTTGTAATGATTTTCCTGAAAATTAAACTAGTTATTCATACGACATATACAAGCTTCCGAAACGGTAAAGCCGCTTGACCTCAAGCACGTTTGTTTATGAGCATGTTAGTATCTTCTTATTGTACATCCTAACATCACATAACATCTCTGCCTATTGCTTACCAGTATTACGTAAAGTAACTTTTATTTTCACGTTTAGATATAAAATATAAAACATAATATAAAGAAAAATGTATGTGTTTTGTGTTTTAACTGTTGACGTCATTGTAGACCAGAAATATCACAGGCATAGCAATGTGTGGCAGGATATAAGAATTGTAGATTGTTATACAAGGGTCGAAAGGTATCAATTATACGAGGTATTTAGACGACTATAGTCCGAGTAGGAATTGATAACTTTCACCCTCGTTAAGCACTCTACTTTTCATTTCGAATTTAAGGAAAGTAAAAAATTGACGTTTCTTATAGAATATTCACTAAAAATAATAACATTAACATATTAAAAATTAATTGAGAGGTTAGAACTATTTGTGAAATTTTAAGTAAAATTTTATTTGGAATAATTACGGGCGGCCATAGCCCGAATGGCATTTGATGACTTCCACCCGTGTTAAACATTCTGCTTTTCACTACTAATGTGAGGTTTTTATATTATTTATATTATAATAACATGAGCAGTACCTATTTAAAATTAATGCCGCTATAGTCCAAGTAGGAATTGATGATGGTGCATCATATGAGGAGAATGAACAATAGTATTTTTCCTAAAATAGTTACTAAAATAATATAGGTATATGAGTAAAAGATACAAAGATACACGAGGAGTTAGAACAATTTGTGCAATTTAGTTGATTTTCATAATTATTTACTACCCTGCCAAAACATATAGTATTTTTTTATTATTTTAACTATGAAACAATGCGTTTTCGTCGGGGTCATCCCGCTTAATAAGTGTTTTTTTTTAAATCACGCCGCTCATAAACAGCATTAGTGACTAAAATTATCACACAACATACAATAACTTCACAGTCACATTAATTATGTTATAAACTAGTTATTTTAGCCTTTACGTAAACACAAACGTAGTTGTTATTATTTGTTTTATAACAACAGAATATTTTACAACGAAAAATCTTAGACATAAAACTTTGTTGACTCCAATGGTTACCATGGTTACAAGTCATTCCGGCCCAAGAGCAAGATTCATTTACTATGAGATTTTCCCGCCCTAAAGTGGGAAGCAACGTCTCCCACCCGCTACTCAGACAAACACTATTTCCGAGTATGAGAAATGAAAATACTATTCTCCTAATATAATATCACAATTGTTGTGTTATGACATATATATTTAGAACGAAAAGATTCAGGTGTTACTTTGAAGACATACATATTAATAAAAACAAATAATAAAAATAAAAATATTTATATTCCTGCTTAGCGTCTGTGAGGTCAGAAACGCCAGGCGTTCAGCATGAACAATTTTAAACACGTTTCAAGTTTGCAATAAACTTTTTTAGGTCTTCACTTTTTAAGCGCATAGTCGGTCGGGATTGAACAGCAGTGATTCACATAACGGCCACGGACCGTATCCCGTCATAGCTGTCTCGATCTTGATATGAAGCGATCCTAGCGAAGTTTGCTTAGCCGTTCTTAATCGATCAGCTAATTTAAGCAACGTCCACCGCGGTCATGACTTAGATGGTTGACCGCTAGTGACATTACTATTGAGCGTTTCCGTGCTACGGAGGGCACGTCAAGCCGTCGCGTCGTCGGTCCCGGTTGTTGTCTAAAGGTGGTGATAAACGGCGCGGGCTAGCGCGAGCCGAGCCTCCACGGACGACGGATCGCCGCCCGTGTAGGCTCGGCTCGTCTTAGCGCGGACACGAGCCTGTGGTGTTAAGCTGGTGATAGACGGCGCGGGCTAACGCGAGCCGAGCCTCCACGGACGACGGATCGCCGCCCGTGTAGGCTCGGCTCGTCTTAGCGCGGACACGAGCCTGTGGTGTTAAGCTGGTGATAGACGGCGCGGGCTAACGCGAGCCGAGCCTCCACGGACGACGGATCGCCGCCCGTGTAGGCTCGGCTCGTCTTAGCGCGGACACGAGCCTGTGGTGTTAAGCTGGTGATAGACGGCGCGGGCTAACGCGAGCCGAGCCTCCACGGACGACGGATCGCCGCCCGTGTAGGCTCGGCTCGTCTTAGCGCGGACACGAGCCTGTGGTGTTAAGCTGGTGATAGACGGCGCGGGCTAACGCGAGCCGAGCCTCCACGGACGACGGATCGCCGCCCGTGTAGGCTCGGCTCGTCTTAGCGCGGACACGAGCCTGTGGTGTTAAGCTGGTGATAGACGGCGCGGGCTAACGCGAGCCGAGCCTCCACGGACGACGGATCGCCGCCCGTGTAGGCTCGGCTCGTCTTAGCGCGGACACGAGCCTGTGGTGTTAAGCTGGTGATAGACGGCGCGGGCTAACGCGAGCCGAGCCTCCACGGACGACGGATCGCCGCCCGTGTAGGCTCGGCTCGTCTTAGCGCGGACACGAGCCTGTGGTGTTAAGCTGGTGATAGACGGCGCGGGCTAACGCGAGCCGAGCCTCCACGGACGACGGATCGCCGCCCGTGTAGGCTCGGCTCGTCTTAGCGCGGACACGAGCCTGTGGTGTTAAGCTGGTGATAGACGGCGCGGGCTAACGCGAGCCGAGCCTCCACGGACGACGGATCGCCGCCCGTGTAGGCTCGGCTCGTCTTAGCGCGGACACGAGCCTGTGGTGTTAAGCTGGTGATAGACGGCGCGGGCTAACGCGAGCCGAGCCTCCACGGACGACGGATCGCCGCCCGTGTAGGCTCGGCTCGTCTTAGCGCGGACACGAGCCTGTGGTGTTAAGCTGGTGATAGACGGCGCGGGCTAACGCGAGCCGAGCCTCCACGGACGACGGATCGCCGCCCGTGTAGGCTCGGCTCGTCTTAGCGCGGACACGAGCCTGTGGTGTTAAGCTGGTGATAGACGGCGCGGGCTAACGCGAGCCGAGCCTCCACGGACGACGAATCGCCGCCCGTGTAGGCTCGGCTCGTCTTAGCGCGGACACGAGCCTGTGGTGTTAAGCTGGTGATAGACGGCGCGGGCTAACGCGAGCCGAGCCTCCACGGACGACGGATCGCCGCCCGTGTAGGCTCGGCTCGTCTTAGCATGGACACGAGCCTGTGGTGTTAAGCTGGTGATAGACGGCGCGGGCTAACGCGAGCCGAGCCTCCACGGACGACGGATCGCCGCCCGTGTAGGCTCAGCTCGTCTTAGCGCGGACACGAGCCTGTGGTGTTAAGCTGGTGATAGACGGCGCGGGCTAACGCGAGCCGAGCCTCCACGGACGACGGATCGCCGCCCGTGTAGGCTCGGCTCGTCTTAGCGCGGACACGAGCCTGTGGTGTTAAGCTGGTGATAGACGGCGCGGGCTAACGCGAGCCGAGCCTCCACGGACGACGGATCGCCGCCCGTGTAGGCTCGGCTCGTCTTAGCGCGGACACGAGCCTGTGGTGTTAAGCTGGTGATAGACGGCGCGGGCTAACGCGAGCCGAGCCTCCACGGACGACGGATCGCCGCCCGTGTAGGCTCGGCTCGTCTTAGCGCGGACACGAGCCTGTGGTGTTAAGCTGGTGATAGACGGCGCGGGCTAACGCGAGCCTGTGGTGATACACGGCGCGTGCTAGCGCGAGCCGCGCCTCAGGCCGCGACGTCCGCGGATGTGGTTTTTGTGACCTGTATCTTTATGATTTCATATAAACGGTTCCTTTTCATACAGTTGAATAAAGTCCATAATCATTTAATTCACGTATATGTGTTTCAAATAGAAAATTAAACTCCAAATGGGCACCATGGCTCTGCACCGTCTAGAGGCTCGGCTCGTCAGAGGTGATACACGGCGCGTGCTAGCGCGAGCCGCGCCGCAGTCCGCGCGCGCGCCTTTGATTCGTGTCGAAAAACCGCCGCACGATGGATCGCGCGGACGCGGACGGCGGACGCGCGCCGCGAGCCGCGCCGGGGTGCTAGACGGCGCGTGATATGGCGGACGACGCGTCGTCCGTCGTCCGGCTCGCGCTAGCCCGCGCCGTCTATCACCAGCTTAATAGGATGGCAGTTGTTATAGCATAGCAAAATAAATGATAGGGCATTTTGCGAATGTCCACCTAGCTCGCTATCACCCTGAAGTAGTAAATTGTCGCCAAGCACCAAACGTTGAGTTCCGGCAGCTGTCCTGAATTAGAATTTCTTTTTTGCTTTTGTTACAACATCATCGACCACATCATCACTTACCATCAGGTGAGCTAGTGGTCAAGGGCTAGCCTATCAGCTTTAAATAAATAGTAATCTGCTACACTTGAGAAGAATGATGGAAGAACTGACTGACGCGGTACATATTCATTTTCATTCCACAAATTGTTTGTAAAACTTACATTAGTACAAAAACTTACATTAGTTACATTTATTTCACATTAGTATATTTTTTTTTTATTTTTAAAGCCATAATACATTATGTAGGTATGATAGAGAGAGGGATAAGGTTAGCGCTGTGAGAAAACGTAAAAAGGCTTCGCGAAAGGAGGATTCTCCACTGCCTACGAATACATATCATTATAAGTATGTGTTCCTTGCATTCAAGCGTCACTGGAACTTTGCTTTCATACCCCAATCATTATCGAATGGAATTAATACATTTTCTTGGTTCGTAGAATGCTTCGCGATTAGCGATTAAGTAGGTTCTATAGCATGAAGTCACTGGTAATTAGTGACACATAACATGCTCTCATCAAAAACACAGATGTTGTGGTCAGCAACGTCCGAGGAATGTAGATAACAACTTGGTAGATCATTACGCATCCGGCACACGTCCTGAATTAAACGTTAGCGTGAGCTAATTTCAATGGTGACGCCATCTATTGACAACTTCAACTTCTTTTTTGAGTGGCTTCTGTGGTGTTGCCACAATTTCGCCAATGACGAGTCGCACGGATAGAGTGGGAAACAAACAAAGGGACTGATCGGTATGAACAAAAAGTGATCGGTTGCTTGATTATAGTTTCAAGATAACTTTTAATATAAAATAGGACAGCATAATATGATATAATATGTAACTACATAATAATTATATATACATAAACATACATCTCGAAAACACGCCATCAGGTTATTCAAAGTCTAATTTTATTAATTGTCATACATTTACCAATTTAGTATATACATAATAATATGGAGTAAACGCAAGTGACAATAGACTATTCAAGTTAAAAGGGAGAGGGATATCTGGGGGAAGCTTGTTATCCACCGAGTAACCCAGCTTTGGACGGTCAAAACAAATTATGATCCTTAGAGAATAGAACAATCCTATTTTAGCATTGTCTTTCTAAGTGTTACACGAATGTGGATTTTAGCTTAAACATAACGAAAACTAATAATAATAAAAAAAAAATGGAAAATATATCAAGAAAACATTAAATTAATATTGTAACACCACCATAATATATGAGTTAGCAGATTACTCACAGCGCCACCTGTCTGACTCTCTAACACTATGTCACCTACGCAATGTTTAGTTAGTTCCTCAGAGTTAGCCTAGATGTCGCTGGCAAGCCTTAAACACGCAAGCATTGTAATCACGGTTACCAAGTAGGTTTTGACGAATGTAATATGGTTCATTCTTTCCTTCATTCTTAGAGATATTGAAGTCGCATACATCTGCTTCATCTGTTGGGACATATGACTGAACACTTTAATAGAGGTCTTTCTAGCGATTTCAGGCGGCACCGCTTCCACCCCGTTGGGAAGGTGTATTCTTGGAATTCCTTAGCGTCAAAACGTTAATTTTGTCTTGTCAATATGAATAAAATATATTTAGTAAATATTATCATTATTCATTATGTTAATCAGATTTGCCTACAGGTCTCTCTTTTAATTTTATTTTCATTTTTATTGTGCTGATTTTCGAAGATTTGTTCGAGTCCCGTTGGGCGCCAGTGTGAGAAGTGAGAGGAGAGACCTGTAGGCAAATCTGATTAACGACGAGTTGCACGATAAGGCAGCTATAGCGACGCAGCGACCTTCTGGACCAAATTTTGTTACCCGAGCTGGTCGTATTACAACCATCATTTTAATAACAAAAAGCTCTAACAAACAACTAGACATGGCAGTACAACTAACAAATGAACGATTCGAGAAAATGTTAACCCAGATGGGCCACGATCTTCAAGGATTGGATCTTTAACGACCTGCCAATATTCCTATGACGGTAGTAAAAGCGCTGACACTGTTGAGATCTTTTTAGCCGCAATTAACATTTTTAAACGAGAGGAGAGCATGAATGATGCTACTGCTTTTCACGAATGAAGCAGGCATATGGTGGCAAGGTGTCAAAAATGAATGTATATTCCAAGCTGCAGAATTTTCTTACAACTCCACCAGTCCTTGTACAAGCTGATGATGATGATATGTCATTAAGACTGATGCTAGTAACTTCGCTAACGATGCAGTTTTGGTACAGGGGGAGGGAGAAAAAGAGCATCCTGTAGAATATGCGAGCAGACTGTTGACCACACCTGAACGATATTATTCGACAACCGAGCGTGAAGCCCTAGCTGTAGAGTTGCCAGTAGTAGTTGCTGTAGAGAGGCGCCAGAATAACCGTGAAGACTGATCATCAGGCGCCCCGTTGGCTGAAGTCTTTGAAATCACCAAGGAGAAGACTAGCACGTTGGGCTCTACAGCTGCAACCTTATGATATAACGATAAAATATATTGCAGGTAGAACGAACGTAGATGCCGACTCGCTGTCTCGACCAAGTTGCGAACCCAAATCGGAAGAAATTGTGGGGTTTGTACACTGATAGTGGATTTATCAAGGAAAAGTAACGAGAAGTCAGAGAAGAGCAATTGAAAGATGAAAGCATAGTTAAGATAGTACAAAGCGTTGAGGGGACAGATGAAGAAAATGCGAAATATTGGAGTAGAAAAGGTTATGTCATGAGTAATAAATTGCTATACAGCTACTTTCCTGAAAGCAATGTGGAAAATAGACAGTTAGTTGTACCTAAGCATGAACAAAACAAAGCTATCTCCGTATATCATGATGAACCAACGGCCGGACACATCGCGCAGAAAAAAAAATTGCACTAATTTCCCAACGCTATTCTTGGCAAGGAATGTGTAGTCTGATATAAGCCTGTATTCGTAATTGTCTCGAATGCCAAAGATATGAGCCTTCAAACCAAAGGCAGCGGGTTTAGTACAGACCACGGGCACAATCAACGACTTGAGGTGATCGCTTTTGACTTGTTTGAACCTCTTCCACGAACGGCTTCGGACAATAACTAATAAAACGATAACAAATAATAAAAAAGGTGTATTTTTTTGTGTTCTTTTATGTGTTTTAATCGAATAAGTACGAGGACCAGGTGGTCTTTAAAGATCAGGTATCTTAAAAGGCTCTTGTGCCTGTAATGTATTATTTCATATTTTTATTACTTTGCTTGATGTAAATATTCAAAACTCTGTTCAAAGGGAGCATGGCGCGGTCCAGTGTTGCCGCGGCGGGCGCTCTTGGCTCGGATTAGGCATAAAAACTCAAAAATATATATAATTTTGTTTTTAGTACTAGCAGAAGTCAACCCTAAGAAGTTGTTAGAATTTTACCTATAACCCTGTATACCTAGTGACAATTCCGCCTAGTTTTCCTGTTAAGCAGACGACTATATTTGTTATTATTAAATATGGATTTCCGCAAAGTGACGCCTGAATCTATTCATTATTAGAATAAGAACAAGCATAGTTCAGAGAATTAGTTTAAAATCGACATTATTAGCTTATAGCACGCAATAGTGCTTGAAATAATAGTTATAAAAGTAAACAATACCTTGCAATGACACTTCCCAGTATTCTTCTCGCAGTGCGGATGGTATCCCCTTGTGACGTCACACGCACACGGCCCGCAAGACGTGGAGCCCCACCATCCCCCGGGACATTCCTCTACACCCGCCTCCACGCATCCAGAATCTAAAATGTTGGTAAATGTACAGTTTGAATATATCAGGACACATTTTTTATTGCTTATAGGGATCACTATATCAGGTGAAATGGGACTATCTGTTAATAAGTAAAGATGAGATGTTGTTCAATTTCAATATCTGAAGATGTTCAAGTCCTTCAATATCATTGGTATAATTGGTCACTTATTATTCTATAAGGGTGGAGTAAGTCAACAGAATTGACTATTAGCCAGTAATCATTTCAATAAGTATATATAGAAACTTATTCTAGACAAGCGGGTTCCACAATGTAGTTCTTATTAAATTGTATATAAATTAACTCCACCAGGTTCAGGGTTCGAATCCCGCCGCGGCCTTAAGATCCACCGCATGGTGGAAAGGCATTTTACGAATGTCCGCCTGGCTAGCGACCACCTTCAAGTAAAAAAATCTGTCCTTACGTGTGCTCCGGCAGCTGTCTTGAGAGCTAGTAATTCATAATTAATCCTATTAACACCTTCGACCACATCATCACTTACCATCAGGTGAGATTGTGGTCAGAGGCTTACGTATCAGCAATAAAAAAGCGACATTTTCTTTGTAGATTGTAATCTTAGAGTATTATTAAGATATTTTTTACAATTTTATTAACTACAATACATAAATCAAATTCTATTGTAATATTGTTATTTTTGCATAAACGCCTGCAAAGGGGGACGGGTTATATTCAAGATATAAGAAGAGAAGGTTGCGGGTTCCAATCTCACTCTAATTCAAAATTTTCCTTCCGTTGTAATTTTGTAAGCAAATTCCGTTGATTAAGTTTTTTTTTTTTAAACTATAACATTTTACTAAATTAAATTCTATGTAACAAACACTTAGCGCCATCTAGCGGGTTGAACTAACTTGACAGTTGACTTCCGCATTGTAAATAAACACTTACCAGTTAGCACGAACCCCTCCGCACAATGGCAGGAGTACCCCCTCAGGGCGGCGCCGGGCTCGCAGCGCGCGCGGCCGCACGGCTGCAGCTCGCACGCCGACACGCACTGCGGCCCCACGCGGCCCGGCTCGCATTCGCACCGCGTCTGTTCCCACGACGATACGCATTTGCTCTGCAATATAGATATCATGTTTTAATATTTTTATATTTGCAATAACGCATGCTGTGCGGATTACATTACAAAATGTCAAAGAGCTAACATGACAATGAGTCATAACTCAAATGTTTCCTATCGTTCTTTAACCATCGTATTGGTATGGAGCGACATCTAAAGTTCAACTTATTTTGTAACGTAAGGATTTTTTTTTGATTAGCATACCCCGACTAAAGGGGTGGATAGATGCGGGTTCGAATCCCGCACATGACTTGAAATTTTCCTCTCGTAAATTTGTCATTTTGTAATAGATATTATAGCACGATATTACACTTTTTAACCCGTGGTATGCCATTATTGACAAAATACTACGATCTGCAGGTATACAGCACTACGGCTACTGCAATTAGAACTGGCTACTGAAAGTATTTAGACAATCTAAAAGCTAACGGACACAATGGCAGCAATTCTGTTGTACACTATACTAACTATTTACAAATATCTAATTTTAGGTTTAGGAATCCTAAAAGTTATTCTGCTGTGACAGCTAACTAAATTAAAAATAGCCAATTATCTATCCTGAATTGAATTCATTTTGCCGCTACTTAACTCTAGATGGCGCACCATTCAAGTTGTTTTACAAGACTTTTTTGACTGTGGTACGTATTTCTTATCTATAGGGCTTTGTTTACATCACGGCATTACTACAGCCTGGTTATGTTCCTTACACTTTGAATGGCATTACTATCGATAGTTAATCTATCTGCTAAATAAGTAATAAGGTTAGGTGAGATATACGCTTAAGTAAAAAAAATAGGTCCTAGGTATAGAATAAACCCACGTCCAGGGTCAAGGCATACTGAAGTCTTGCACTGTGCTTGATAGACGGCAATAAGCTCATCCGCTATTTAAACACACCTGCCATCCCTCCGAGTAATACAAGCATAACATGATTTTGTAAATCCAAGTTTGTTGTTACCTGCCTACAAAGTTTTATCTCTAGTTATGATCAAATAGAAGAATAATCTCGAAGATAGAGTTGTTGAGAAAAGCAATCACATAGCCGCATACTTCATACAACTGAGAAAGCCGTAAATAAGATAAAACAGCCAAAATAAAACAATTGCAGAACATTACAGCTTTAGTAAACACCAATTTCGATGGTGATTAGTTTTAGGTTAAATGGTCTATGGTTCCACCTAATCTAGGGCTGCCATCCGTCCGGGTTTCCCCGGATTTGTCCTAGTTTAGAGGACGTCCGGGGGGCGTCCGGGAGGGGTTTTCAAATAGTGTCCGGGTAAATCCCGGACACTTGTGTGTCCGGGGAATCCGGATTGATTGAAATATAAGCAATTGATTGTAAGAAATCTGAGTAGAACATTCATTCGTTAGCTGCACACAAGTTAACTCCGGCGCTGCAGAATCTACAACAACAGAAAGTCCCCCGCGCCGCTGCCGGCCACCACCATAAAGAACTGGCGCCGACCCCGATCATTTACTCTCAGTTTTGCCGTTTTGGCGCTAGGTTTAGAAAATTTCTAGGGTCTTTGGTGCTTTTTTCTCATTACCGTACGCTAAAAACGTCTAGTGAAATCTGGCGGAAAACATGACAATCTTGATATTAGTTGGCAACTCAAGTCACATTGTGAGTTTATTCCGCTAGTCTCGCGGCAATAGACAAAGGTGAAAAACTCGTTTTAAAAAGAATTACAAAAAAAAGGAACCGACTTCAACACCCAAAAGTGTGAAATAACTTGTTGAAGTCGGTACCATGATTGTTCAAAAGTACCTATGATCACAATATTGTGTGCTTCGACAAGTAATTTCACACTTTTGGGTGTAGAATATGGTTCCATTTTTTGGGTAAACATTTTATTTCACTCATTTTAGTGAATCTTGCTACTTATGTGCACTCAAGATATATTTATATATTTTAGTTATGAGGTATCAAACATAAAAAAGATGGATTGAGAACCTCCTCCTATGCAAGTCGGTTAAAAACACATGGTTTCTTCTCTGATCAAAATAAAGTATAAATTTAACGACCTGAGTTGCTTTGATTTTTCCAAATTCCTGTTTATTTATTTATTTATTTATGCCTGATAGGTTAGCCTTTGACCACTATCTCACCTGATGGTAAGTGATGATGTGGTCGAGGATGTTGTTCAGACTAACTTAGAGTTTCTGGCTCTCAAGGACAGCTGCCGGAACACACCGTTAGGTGCTTGGCGACAGATTTTCAACTTGAGGGTGGTAGCTAGCCAGGCGGGCATTTTCAAAGTGCCCTACCGCCATGATGTAACGACTGCTATCCTAAGATAACAACCGGGACCGACGGCTTAACGTGCCCTCCGAAGCACGGAAGCGGTCTGTAGTAATGCCCAACCAGCGGTCACCCATCCAAGTCATGACCGCGGCGGACGTTGCTTAACTTTGCTGATCGATTCAGAATGGCTAAGCAAACTTGGCTACGAGCGCTTCAAAAAGCGCTGTTGGAAAAGAAGGCTCACTTAGACAAAAATTTGAACATCTGAAAAATACCGAAATAAGTAAAGAGATTTCAATATATTTATGTTTGCACACATGCTTTGCGGATTTCATTACAAAATTACAAGTTTACGAGAAGAAAAATTATAGTATGTGCGGGATTTTAACCCGCGTCATCCACTGGGGGGTATGCTTTGACCGACCGAGCTAACATGACCATTGTCATGTTAGCTCAGTCGGTCAAATCAGAGTATGCTCTGATTTGATGCCCTGGCTAAAGGGGTAGATGACGCGGTATCGCACATGACTAGATTTTTACCTCTTATATATTTGTAATTTTGTAAAGTGAAAAGATATTGAGCTCGTTAAATTTTAACTTGTTACTTACTTTGATTTACATGAAAAGAAGTTTTACGGTTTTGGGTACTAAATCTACGTAACCAAACAAGATGACTTAAAAAAAAATTGATACTATGTAGTTTGTAGTTTCTAACTAGTGACTAGTTATTTGATTATTTATTAAACCAAAAGTTATAATTTATTTCTAATTTCATGCCAAATAACAGTGCTCATTATTTTTATCACCAGATTGTATCAGAAAGAGAAGAGTAGGTACATTATTATGTTTGTAGCACTGTAGTTTTTGTGCAAAGAAGCTCTATAAATGAAAAAAAAAATAACCAGCCAAGTGCGAGTCGGACTCGCGCACCGAGGTTTCCGTACCATTAGATATACAACATTGGACTTCATATTTTAACCTTGTTTTGTTTTAATGTGCGCGAGTCCGACCTCCCCTTGGCCAACTTTTTGTAGTTGTTGTTATAGCGGCAACAGAAATACATCATCTCTGAAAATTTCAACTGTCTAGCTATCACCGTTCTTGAGATACAGCCTGGTGACAGACGGACGGACGGACAGCGAAGTCTCAGTAATAGGGTTCCGGTTTTACCCTTTTGAGTACGGAACCCTAAAAAAAATATGAAATTAGTTTTCATAGGTGTCCGGGGAAAAAACTCAATTTCGCCCAAATGTCCGGGTTTTTTAAAATCTTGTCCGGCATCGGTGGTTTGGGTGATGGCAGCCCTAACCTAATCTGACTAAATTATGGTACAACTGAATAGCAAAACTGTACATTTTACTAAGTTTAGTAACTTTAATTATTTAGAGCTAATTAGCTATACTATAGCGCCAACAGAATAAGGAATGTTCATTTGACATTTCTAAATCTAATTTTACTAAATTTTAGTTAGGTTAGTGCGACCAATGGCAGCAATTCTGTAGGACGCTCACTAACTACCTTAATACTAACTAATTAAAAAAATCTAATTTTAGTTTTAGGATTTCTAAAAGTCATCATCACAGTCTGCTGTTACCTCAAACTAAATTTAAAACAGCAAATTATAAATACTAAATGTAATTTACTTTGCAGCTTCTATACGCAAGATGGCGCACGATTTAAGTTGTTTTATAATTTTTTTGTCTTTGATACCTGTTTTTTTTTCACTTATAAAACTTTGTTTACATTGTAATCCTGTGATAAAACCCAAAAATAATTTTGCTACGTTGCTTCGTAGAGCAGCTCCAACAGGTCGCTTCGCAATCTCGAAAGCATAGGCTCAGTATAAGGATATAACGGTGATTTGATATAAAAAATAACAAAGCACCTAGCTGTCCGAAGTCTATCGAAGGTTACTCTACCTACTAAATGATATAAATAGATCCGATGGAAAGTGGGTATTTAAACACATCTGCCAACCCTCGGGGTATTCGGGTTATTGGATTTATAAAATAATTGCACAGGTGTGCAATGATTTTATAAATCCAAGCCTGCACACTTTTTTGCTCTAGTTAGGTATGCTTTAGAATTACAAAGAATACAACCCTCGCCGGAGAACCCACAAGTCTAGCAACCACATAGCTGCATGCTCCATTGTTTAACTCCACTAAGAAAACCGTGATCATGATAAAATCCGCCAAAATGAATTCATTGGAGAAAATTACAGTTTTGGTCAACACCAATTTACATGTTGATTAATTTTAGGTTAAATTGTCTCTGATTGTACCTAATCTGACCAAATTATGGTCCAACAGAATAGCAGATATGCAAATTATACTAAGTTAAGTAACTTTCATAATTTTGGAACGAATTAACTAAACTATGCAGCTTACATAACACGGAATGTTCATTTGACATTTCTAAATCTAATTTTACCAAATTTTAGTTAGATCTTTGCAACAGAATTGCGATCAATGTCTCTACACCGGACGGCTCAAATATGTAACCACTACCGAGAGAACCATATTTGTGCCGCTTGTCCAAGTTATACCAAAAAAACATTTGGTTTTCAGGTTTTTTTTCATGTTATGTAATTATGAATATAGTCCCCCGGCGCGGCGTGATGGCAATCGTCCCGCTTGTCCATTACAGTTGCAATTCCACCGTTCTTATTTACACTGTGCTCGTCACTCCGAGACGTTAATTCTTGTCTCGTCCACCCAATAGTTTCACTTGCTACAGTGACCTTGCATGCCTAATATAGCTACCTACCTAAATATTTTTTTATTTCGGTAATATTTTTATGATGAATATTGAGGTTAATTTCCCTGCACCGACTTCACATCTTTACCCTTTATACAAGACATAAACCCAGATATATATTATAATGACAAAACTTACATAAGGCGGACAAACTGACAGCATACAGTCAGCTCGCGACTGACATCCGTCCCTCACGTTCTCCCTCACTGTGGGCCTGTTGAGTAGCGACTGCGCCGTTCCAACGCGAACATCCTGAGAAAATATCAAACTTTGTGATGAAGTGATAGCATTACGATTATGGCTTTTGAAGCAATGATGGCTAAGTGGCATTGGCTGTGGACTACCGCGCAGCATGGTTCGAATCCCGCCGCGGGGTTGAGCTTCATGAGGATGGTGGAAAGGCATTTGGCTAGCAACCACCCTCAAGCAAAATATCTGTCGCCAAGCACCTAACGGTGTGTTCCGAAGGTAGTCCTTGAGAGCCAGTGAAATTAAGGGCAAATAAAACTTAAAACAATGCCTCACGGTGACGACGGGCGCAGTGCAATTCGTGACTTGTCACGAAATGCATATGTTATAGGCAGTGGTTAGTCTGCTTAACATCAGGTGGGCCTCGAGCTTGTTCCGTCATAGTAACATATACAGGAATAATAAAACGTGGTTATTATTCCTGTATTTCCTCTCCATTCCAAGGTTGCCTGGAAAAGATCGCTGTTAGTTATAAGGCCGTCCATTATAACACTTGATTGTAAGCCTTCGTATTTTATTATATTATAATAATATTTTTATATTTATGCCTGATAGGTTAGCCTTTAACCACTATCTCACCTGATGGTAAGTGATGATGTGGTCGAGGATGTTGTTCAGACTAACCTAGAGTTACTGGCTCTTAAGGACAGCTGCCGGAACACACCGTTAGGTGCTTGGCGACAGATTTTCAACTTGAGGGTGGTAGCTAGCCAGGCGGGCATTTGCACACATGACCACCATGCTGTAACGACTGCTATCCTAAGACAACAACCGGGACCGACGGCTTAACGTGCCCTCCGAAGCACGGAAGCGCTCAGTAGTAATGTCACCATCGGTCACCCATCCAAGTCATGACCGCGGCGGCCGTTGCTTAACTTTGCTGATCGATTCAGAATGGCTAAGCAAACTTGGCTACGAGCGCTTCAAAATATACCACTCAATTATAATAATAATTGAGCGGTATGTACAATAAAGAAGTATCTATCTATCTATACCAATAAAATACTGAGATATATTTCTAGAAAATTACCTGAATACATCCTTCGAAGTAGCCAACTTCTGATGCGAGCAACCCAGCTGTTGTATCAGGTCCGCCGATCAGGATCTTCCCTATGTACTGTCCTTGTATTTTATTGGCTATCATCGGCAGCAATGCGTTCCTCAGACCGTAGTCAATGGACACTGAAATATCAGTCCCGAGCCATTTGATCTCAATACGGTGCCAGTCGCCGTCGGACAGGGATGTGCTTGGAAGGAACATCGATTCATGGTTGAACGAATAGTGGAGCAGGCCGGATTTTAGCTGAAAAAGAAGTATTTAATTGAAAAGTAAACATTAGTACTCCTTTGTATTTTTATGTTAAACACCAAGTAGTACTTACACTGATCAGTATAGTGCTGTTCTGTCCAACCTGTATGGACATTAGAAAGGCGTCCTGTTGCCTGGTCCGTATAGAGAGAGCGTTGAGCCACGGCACTTGTATGGCTCGCAGCAGGGGATTGAACGAGAGCATTCCGTCGCCGCTGAACCTCCATGGAGGAGACGTAGCTGCGTTAATGAAAAAAAATAAACACATGCTATACTACACATTTACTAGTTTAAGCAAGTATGTAAGGCATTTTCAAATATTCTTTTATGCTATCGTAATTGAAAAAGCACGAGGACCTTCTGATGTCAAGCGGTAACCTCAGTCTATAAAAGACGCAGTTCGTCACAAGTGGAAAAATAGTGCACCCGTCACCCATGCCTAAAGTTGTTAAGTCTCATAGGCTTGTAATTTCTCCGGTACCAGTAATGTGAACATTACTGTTTGGCTGTAAAAATAAGTACAGTGACAGTTCTACCCCGGATGTATACGTACAAAAGTTCTATTGCTACTAAAATTCATAGTTCCCTATCAAGATATGGAACAGGGGGCTGTAGGATATCGTGAAAAGCGACCTTGTTAACAGTCAGATATCAGGCCTAACAAATTGTGGGATGCTCTAAAAGCTAAAAATTTGTATGAAGTTGTTCACATTTACCCGCCACCGTGTTGCTGTCAGGTCCGACAAGAAATATCAGATGGCTTGCCACCGTGGCACACCATAAAAAACGTCTGTTGGATCACACTCCGGTCAAGTTTGTATAGCGCTGTTCACAGTTGTCATTTAATTTTATTAAGATTATAAAACTTCTGAAACTTCTGTTCACTTACTCTTCTCCTCCACGGACACTTCTTAATTCAGTTATTAAAGGTTGAAAAGTTCCCAATGTAGGTACTATTCCTCAAGATAGGGTGCCCCCAAAATTTTCTTTTAAATGTTGTTTTCTTTCTATTCTTCTAAAATACCTACTACATCACAACAAAAGCTTCGTCGGCATCAATAGTGCACAGTAGCTTAGCTTAGTATCTAAGATTGTTTCCAGCTTTGATCAGAACCGACGACCGACTAAAACGAACAGAAGCGATCCGATATTCGATTTTGGGTGAACTGGCCGGTCAGTTCGGTTTTTCTAATAATATATCTAATAATTTATATAACTTGAGAGTTATGAGGCTGGAAAATTCATATAAAGTTTTCGAGGATCATAACTTTCAACTTAATTATCTTTTTAAAATTTCGGCATCATACAAGCCTAGATAATGACGAGATCAATCGGTATTATGCTTAATTCTGGACCTAAATTTCAAATAATGGAGTGATCACCCAACGGCGTTTGTATGGAGAAGCGACCGGCCGATATTCGACAAATGAGAACTGGCTCAAAGGAAAAGAACACCCCTAAAAAGCAGCATGCCACTAACCAAGCATACATGAGTTGGATGTTGCTGCAGTTTACGATCACAACAAGGCTTTTAGTTATATTAATATCTACAGATATATACCACCAACAAGAGCATCTCCCTGCTGGATGTTTGTTGCGAGACTGCCGTCAACCATAAAACCGAATCAAAAATTCTCTACAAAATGTTCTAGATGCTTTTTGTAGTCAGAGAAAATATATACTTGCATACGTATACATATCAATCAAATACACACATCAAAAGTGCCCAGGGTTCATGTGTATTTTAAACTATAACTGACTTGTTTGGCAGAAAAACTAAATAAAAAATTGGATTTTGCTGTTTATTGTAAAATTATATTACTTAATAATCTGTGTTTCTGCCAAATTGTGATTAGTGTATTTACACTAACAAGCACAGCGATTTGGCATGCTTAAAATCAGTTCATCAAAATCAGTTGGAGTTCAAGAGGAATGGCCGCCCACATTCTTTGTAACAAGTCAAAAAGCTGTTTTGGGGTATGCATGGCATCCATGCTTGCCAGAGCTCTTCTCTTCTTTGTAGCATATACCATGCATGTTCAATGGGGTTAAGGTCTGGCGATTGAGCAGGCCACGGCAGAACGTTGATGCGAGCATCGGTAAAAGAGAGCGAGTTACGACTAGCCATGTGTGGACGTACATTATCGTCGTAGACGGAACGAATTACCCAAACGGCTTCGCAAAGGGATGATCACTTCTGAAATAATACACTCCGCATAAATCTGAGCATTGAGGTTGCCCCTGATCCAAATGAGATCTGTTTAAAACTTACTTGATTTACTAGAAAACGTACTTGATCCCTAGGCACTCTTGATGTGTGTAGATTAAGAAAGGCTAATTCGCTGTATGTGGTAAATATCTTGCTTGGACGGGTGACCGCTAGTGGAATTTTGTGACGTTATGTATGTTTATCTATACCGAGTATCTACCGAGAGATGCAATATAAACAAATTCCTCGCTGGCAAAGTATGAAGATAGTTCATAATGCTAACCATATCAAACGGTAGTCGCCTGCAATAATTTGTAGGTATTTTTATTAGCTACGCCCCGCGATTTTACCCGCGTAGAAAATGTAAAAAAAATATGATGGATGAAGTATACTATGTGGTTATCCAGTATCGTAAGTTTTTTTTTTTTTTTTTTTTTTCTATACTGCTACTTGGCAATCTGTCTTTGAAAGACAATAGTCCAATAGGCTGACTGAGGATTTCTGAATTCATGTCATTAGTGGAGAGATTTGTCCAGTGAGTCATCTCTTAGTCTTGTTTCTGCAAATCTCTCTGAAAGGCCTTGAATACTATGACGTTTTAAACGACAAAATTTTAGGCTCCCCGGTCCTTGCAGTTGAGCTGCCAGTACATTTTTATGTCTGTTCAGTCTAGCCTGATAGCTTTTGCTATAAGATTCCACTTCCTGCTTTACTGTTTTCAGTTTTATGTCCATTTGCATGAATTTATTGCTGATGTATGGAGGTATATTGAGCATGTTTCGCACTGTTTTATTCTGGAACCTTTCCAATATTTCGATGTTGCTGTTACTGGCTGATCCCCATAACTGAATACCATACGTCCAAATGGGCTTGATAATGGTTTTGTATATGGCCATTTTGCTGTTATATGTGAGTTGGGATTTACGACCGATCAGCCAGTACAGGTTACGGATTTTGGTGTCTAGTTGTTTGCGTTTTGTCCAGATATGTTTTTGCCATGTTAGTCGGCGATCTAGGTGCATTCCTAGGTACTTAGCATCTTCCTCCTGAGGGACCGGTTCATTGTATAGTAAGACAGGTGGACATGTTTGCCGCCGCAGCGTGTACGTTACTTGAACCGATTTGTCTTTATTGGCTTTGATCCGCCACTTATCAAACCATTCTTCGATCAGGTTGAGGTGCCTTTGAAGGTTTTTTGATGCTATTTCTGGGTTTTTATTTACAGACAGAATAGCTGTGTCGTCTGCATATGTGGCGATGGTGGTTATTTCATCTAGTGTGGGTAAGTCCGCAGTGAAAATCAGATACAGCACTGGCCCCAGGATACTGCCCTGTGGCACTCCAGATTTAATTTCATGCATTTTTGATAGTTTGTCATTGTGTTTAACTTCAAAGCATCTTTTGTCTAAATATGATTTTATGATTTGAAAGAATGAATGTGGAAGCTTTTGTTTTATCTTGAAAAGCAGGCCGTCGTGCCAGACTTTGTCAAATGCCTGGCTGATGTCCAAAAATATTGCAGAGCAGTATTGTTTGGTTTCTAGGGCCCTGTTAATGATGTCAACAACACGATGAACTTGCTCAATCGTGCCATGTCCTTCTCTGAATCCAAATTGATGGTGAGGCAATATTTCCTGAAGATATTCTTGCATTCTACTGAGAATAATTTTTTCAAGTAGTTTTCCAGCAATGGGCAACAGGCTTATGGGTCTATATGAGGACACTTGTTGGGCTTGTTTGCCTGGTTTAAGTATCATAACAACTTGTGCTATTTTCCATTGGCTGGGAAATGTAAGACATCTCAAGCAAGCGTTAAATATATAGACAAGGTAGAGAATCCCTTTCTTCGGTAGGTTTTTTAGGAGGGTTGCATCAATCTGATCATAACCTGGTGCTTTACTATCTTGGAGTTTGAGAATTTCTCTGGTGAGTTCTCTTGGCGAGACGCTTTTTAGAGGAGGGCACAATTGTATAGCTGATCCAAGATAGTTTTCTATATCTTGGTCATTTTGTTTACTTGTGCTAGCCAGTGGTTGGAATACTTTGTGGAAGTGGTTTGCAAACTCTTCAGCTTTTTCTTGGTCAGACCGGGCCCATGTTCCTATTTCCGTTTTTATTGGAGCGATTTGCATTTTCGGACGTTTAAGCTTTGAAGTCGCCTTCCACAGTGAGTAGTTTGTGTCACTTGTTGGGGTGAGTGTTCTGAGATAGTCCTGAAGGTTATCATTATTCAGGTCACTGATTAAGTTCTTCAGTTCTTTTGATGCTCTGTTGAAGGCAGTTTTATCCCTTTTTGCCCTAGTGTTATGCCATATCTTACGTAACTGTCGGCGTTCATTGATTTTATCTTTTATAAAGTTCGGGTATACATGTACTTTTGGTACTAACTTTTTGTTTCTAGGGGTCGCCTCATAGTTCTCTCGTTAGTATGCCGATTATATATTCTTTGTGGGGGTTCTTGAAGGATGACATTGCAGTGGATGTCAAGGTTAATAGGAGTATGATCAGATGATAAGTCTATTTTTTGTTCTATTTTCATGTTGTTAAGAGAAATGCCTTTGGTTACGAAGAAGTCCATTAAGTCTGGTATTTTATTTTTGTCCGTTGGCCAATAGGTGGGTTCTCCAGTTGACAGGGAGTCAAGGTTTAGTTCTGCCATAGCTATATAAAGTTGTTTTCCTTTTGGTTTTATGAGTCTAGATCCCCAATGAGGGTGTTTGGCATTCCAGTCGCCTCCACTGATGAACCGATTTCCTAATGTGTTTAGATATTCTTTGTAGTCTCCGGCAGTTATAGTATTCCTGGGAGGGCAGTAGATTGCTGATACAGTGATGTCTGAGAGGTTGTCACTAATTTTGATCAGTGATGCCTGAATCTTCTCTGTGCGAAATGGTTCTAATGGGTAATGTTTTAAGTTGGATTTTATAATTACAGCAGCTCCAGCATGACCTTTTCCTGAAGGGTGATTAGTTATATATATTTTATAGTTTTTGATATCTATGTAGCTTTTTGCTGTTAAACGTGTTTCGGAAATTAGTGCGATGTCAATTTTTTCAGTAAGAAGGAATGTTTCTAGTTCTTGTTTACGATCTGTTAGCCCATTAGCGTTCCATGCAATGATTCGTAGATTGTGCATCATTTCGACAGTAGACTGCTGATCAGTTGGATCATACGGTCCATCATTTTGTCTACCATGTTTGTCATAATTATTTCGATTTTTTTGAAAATTCTGTCCATAATTACTTCCAGGTCAGTTGTGCCTGGTAAGCTGCTGGCGGGGGTTGCATTTTCTTCAGTATTTTTATTTTTTGTAGCTTCAGCGAAAGATCTGCTTTGTCTGTTTGACTTCAATTGGGGTCTGTCAGGTAGGGTTTCTTTATTAATAGATCTCCCTTGTTTGTTTGTAAGAAGTGGGCTTTCCTGAGGTGGTCTCAATATTCTACGCCCTGGGCTCCATCTGGGTTGTTGAGCTGTACGGGTCAGAGGTTGTCTTCTTTCATCTTTTTGGTTTGGTTCAAAGTTTTCTGGTCTTTTAGTGGCTTGGTATCCACCAGGTTTCTGGTTGATTTTAAGTATCTGCTCTCTGTATTGTTTGTATTTTGTGCAGCCTCTGTAGCTAGCGGGATGCTTTCCTAGGCAATTTGCGCAAGTAGCATCTGTGTTTGGGTTTTTAGTACAGGAGGCTGTAGAGTGCTCTTCTCCGCATTTGACACAGCGGAATGGCCTGAAACATTGATTTTTAGAGTGCCCAAATCGTTGGCATCTTTTGCATTGCACTATTTCTTTTTTTTTGTATGGTGCTTCAAATGTAACTTTCACGTGATTGAGTTGTTTGATTTTGTAAATCTCTTTATTATTATTTTTGGGTTCCAGGTCCACATAGAAAATTGGAAGAGATTCCTTGGTGACTCTGTGTAGGACATTTACAACTTGGCGTACCTCATGTCCCAGTTTTTCTATTTCTGTAGAGATGTTTGAAATCTTCTCTGATGGGTGTAACCCACGTAATACTACTCTGAATGCTCTCTCGCTTTTGAGTTGGTAGGTGTAATGGCTGACATTTTCTGTAATGAAATGTTGTCTGATGGCTTTGTACTTATAAATATTTGATGGCATTATTTTTACTATATGTCCTGATCGAAGTGTTGTCATAGTGTAATCGTCAATAGTGGTGATTTTATTCATGATATCTTTAAATTGATTAATGTCATTAACTCCTGTCACAAAGATAGGTTCTGGTTTAATTGGTTTTGTAGGAATATTATTTGTAGTTTCATGCTCATCTTCTAGTAAGTCAAATTGGTTTTGTGTTGGCACTGCGTAAGTTATGTTATTTTGAATTTGTGGTCTTTTATTTGGGTTTTCTGTAAGTCGAGTAGTGGGGCTAGTTTCTATTCTCTTTCTCTTGTTAGCTGGTACTCTATCACTTTGCCATTCACTATCTGTTTTTCCAGTTGTTGTTTTTTTTTCTGACGAGAGTGCCATGTCAATATTTGTCGGAACTGAGCCGACTGAGTTTGAGCGTGTTTGGAAAAACATGCTTCTGTGGAAAGTTTGCTGGACTAGTGTAGTCTTTGGTCTATCGTTGCTTCTTCCTTTTTTCTCGTCTTCTTCTGTTCTTCGCTCTTCTACTGATAAGTCCACTTGTGGCAAAACAGTGCCCCCCCCAGAGTACGAGGGGCAGTCTGAGCTAGGCTCAGAGGGATTCTCCAGTGTAACTGGTACCCTCCTGGGGTAGTTTCTCTTTATGCTTTGCTTCCATGGTTTAATTTTTTATTGGGGTTTTTTTCCCCTTGGGAGATACTCCTGGCACTTCCCAGGATGCCAGTGTCACATTTTTGGAGGGGATTTAATCCCTCCTGGTGTGTGATTACCATGAAAACAGGTTAATTTACCGCCGCCTGTGGGTCGGCGTTGTTGCTTGTTTAGCACCACCCAGGGGACACGTGTAGGGTGGGTCTAGGAAAAGATGGAAAATCCTACGGACGCAAGCAACATCATCCCCCTAAAGTATCGTAAGTATCTATATTCCGAATTTCATCCAAATCGGTACAGTCGTTTCAGCGGGACGGAGAAAAAAATTACTCACTCACGTAAACATTCGTATTTATATATGTGATACGAGTATACTTATTGCATAACTTTCAAAATTATGTCACAGCTTAAAATTTCTTAAAAATGTACACAGTATAATCAAATGCGAGTGAGAAGGTAACTTACATTCAGCGCACTCCTTCCCAGTATATTCCTCGGTACAATCACATATATAAGTGTCCCAGAGGTCCCTGCACTCCGCGCCGTTGTAGCACGGAGCGGAACCGCACTGGGAACGCTTCTCAGGACATCCTGCTAGAGTGCCGTTGTCTGATACGAAACTGGAAGCAATCATAGAAATCATCAAAGCTTTAGGCCAACTGATTAGAAAGCGTGACGTGGTGTATTAAGAGCGTTTACTTTAATTTGTAGTTCCAATATTTTACAAACATCGAGCACGAGCGATCGAACACTACGATAAGTTATTATGAAGTGACAAACGCCCAAGTTGCAAACTAAATAAAAAAACAGTGTTATTTTACTGCACAATGTGCTCGACACTGTGAGACTAGTCCATGCCACATGTGTCTCATTAGCCCCGTAAATTACTAAATACAGTGCCATATATAGCTAAACTTGAATATGTCGTCTTTGAATATATTACGGTCATGGGATCTTGTCAGGTAGTAAGGCCCTCTTTAGCAAAAGGCCACCAACTCTCGGAGAGACGAGCGCAGTGCATTGTCGAGAAGAACAACAGTTGTTTGTTATGCAAGACTGCAAAGTTGTTATTTGGTGCGAGTACTTTAATAGAATCCTGAGGAAAGCGAAAGGTTCTAGGATTGGACCATGCTAGCAGCGAGTGATTCAGATTTAAGTAGAATCCTGATCGAACGTCGGTTTCAAAGTTACGGGACGTCAAATAACTTTGTTGTTGCCGAGCGCAACACAGTTTTCCACCTCCTTACAGCAAGGAAAATGCTGAATAATAGAAAAATAGCTTATTCTCGTATAATACTTATAGTAAGTTCTTGTATTATTAATATTAAACAATAAAAGTAAAATTTATACTACTGATAATTGATATAAATTTTAAAAACAAATATTTTTGGAACTGTTATAAGGGTTCGAATTTCAAAAACTTTTTCCATGTTAGGGGATAAATAGCACTATAAATAGATAAATAGCGTATGCACGCAGATTTCGAATAATGTGAAGGTGGAGAGAGGTGAAAATAATTACTTCTATATAAGGCTTCAAATTTGTTATTTGGCGCTCACTTGTATTGAAACTTGAAGAAGCGAAGGAACCTAAAATTAAAACATGAGAGAAAAAAATGGTTGAAAATTCGTAAAACGCCTAGCATTGGCGCGGATATCTAAAGTACGAGATGTAAAATAACTCTGCTGCCGGAAGAACACACAATTTTTTTTTTTTTATAGGCGAGAAAAACTAATTGGTGAAATAAATATAATTAAAAGTAATATTAAGGTAGATTACTGTTTATTATTATTGAACATTAAAAGTTAATTTACTACAAATTAATAAAATATTTATTTTTAGAACTGTTATCAAGTTTAGAATTTTAAAAACCTATAAGGGGTGGTTTTTTCTCACCTGTTTAGGTCAATGAATTTGTGGTCCACGAAGAAGTCTGAAATGCAGCCGACGAAATCTTTGTTCTTTACTTGGAAACTGCTTGGTATATTCGGTAATCCGCCAATTTGTAATGGTCCAGTAAGATCTAGGAACCTGAAAAATATGCCCATTGTAAAATGGGACAAGAAGTGTCTTTCTCAAATAGTTCAACAGAATGTCCGTTTCATCAACAGACATAACGACGAATGGAAATACGTCGTTAATTGTTGACATTCCTTCTCATTAAACAACATTTGAAGCGAACACGGTACTTTTTTCTATTTTAATTAAGCAAACATTTAATGGAACTCTTTGCTAGTTTATATTTTCTTTTCTAACGACTGATAGGTATATACTTAGGCCTTTTACTATTATGAAAAATGGTGAATATACCTAATGGTAATACTATTAAGGGTAGTACAGGCTTCACCCTAGAATTAATGGCTTTCAAGGACAGCTGCTTGGACGTGCTTGCCGACAGATTTTCAACTTGTGGTAGCTAGCCAGGTGAGCATTTGCAAAGTGCCCCACCGCCAAGCGGAGAGGTTTCAGGTATAACCTGAAATTTAAGTTAGATCAGGATCTGATCTGGTATCTTAAACAAGCATACTTTATCTTCTAAAAATAGATGAATTATACCTGTGGCAAGTTTCAGTAGGAATGTCACACCTTGAAGGCAGGACTTTTCTAGTAAAGTTGGCACATGCGTATTTGATCCCAAAGTCGGCCGCTCCAGCAAGAGACAGTGCCTTATCGCAGTCATCTAGTACCATCGTTGCAGTCTAGAAGAAAATTGTTGTATTTCAATATTTCAAAGTTTTAAAAATATTTCAAAATTCATAATTACAAATATTTTTATTTTTGTAAAAACGCATGCTCTGGGAATTATTATACAAAATTTCAAATTTATGAGAAGAAAAATTATGGTAATGAGCAGGATTCGAACCCACGTCATCTACTCCTATATCCGGGGTATGCTCTGACCGGCCGAGCTAACATGATAATGATTCATAGCTCCAATTTTTCCTCTCGTTCTTTAATCATTGTATGGGGATGGACCGAAACCTATAGTTCAACTTACGTTGTACTACAAACAAGACTAATTTAGCAATTATCTTTAAACTTGTTAATGATGACGCAACCCTATAGTTTTAATATTTTAATTTTTGCAATAACGCATGCTCTGGGGATTACTATAATTGTTCTCCTCGCAAACTTGTAATTAAAAACTCTTGATTGGAACACCACATTACAAATATATTGTGAATTTACAAATAAAATATTAATATTGGTGACGATTCTATACAAATTCTCTGAAATGAAAATTATCTAAATTATGGTATTTCTTCTTCTGTTCTTGCCAAAACCTAAATTCGTATATCAGATGGTAATTAAATTATGGCAGTCCGTATTCTATTCATGATAAGATTCAATTCAGATTCAAAAAAATAACGCTTTGAATGACGGTCCTTAAAGTTGAATTTAGTGTTCAATTGTGGTATGCTTTACGCAAGTTTAGTTGTCATGTAACTTGGTGCTCTCTAAACTGGTAAAAAATTGCCTACATTGCCTACATTACGAATGTGGATTTTAGTATGAACAGGATAAGAATTATCATAGTTTAGATAATTTTAAATTAAGAAAATTGATGTAGGATCGACACCATTGTCGCGTTGTTTTGACACAGTAACAAGCGAATTTTTCGATCACTCTTCAGCTATTTGATAGTACTAATCTTTAGTTGGTACCTTGTAAGTACAATATATTTTCACATCTGTGTCCCCTAAAGAATTTGAAGATGTTTCTTATCTTAAAAAGTAGGATTACTTTCTTTAAGAAAGTAGGTAACTTTAATTAAGAAAGTAGGGTTACTTTCCTGTTCATACAGAGACAGTGAACCCTATTCTTACGCTACAGTATTTTCTCGCACTAGAACCTTTTTACATTGATATGTGTACAATTATATGTTAAGTGTATAACTTACTCTGTTATAATATTCAACATCAACAGTATGCCACAAGCCATCAGCCACTTTCCCAGCGACAGTAACTTCGACTTTCCCCCCTCCCAACGCGAAAGTGAACCTCACTCCCTCTCCACCATCTCTGCCAGCGCCAGAATTGATGATCTCAAGAGCTATGAAGTCGTGACGCTCGTTGTATCGCCCGTTGTAAAGAAGCAGCCCTGATGTTGCTTGGCTCGCGAATCTGATTGGGAAAGTATGTTTCGTTAGTAGGTGACGAATGTCTGATGTTTTAGTTAACTGCCATGTTTATTTGTATCTGTTTTCAATAAGATTGCAAGATATAATGTAGTTTCAATTATTGGCAATGGTTGGTCGATTACTTTCAAGTTGTAACTGTGTTGTAAAGACATCAAAGCGCAATAGTAGGCATCGTGTTTTTTTAAGCAAGCAACTCAATATATGCAATTATTTAGTACAAAAATGAGTTTTAGTTTTTTGTTACTAAACAAAAAACGAAAACGCTAGAGTGCCAACATCTTACATGGTACATATCTATAAATAGTCCTTTTCATTTTGTTATATGAAATATTGTGTGTATAGTAAATTTAAGACTTTTGTGACTTCAACACAATATAATTATAAGTATTTAATGGGACTTTAATGACTGTGTGTAGTCTGTGGATCCGGGAAGGGAAAGGCAGAGGTATATAAATAACCAGGATTTGCCAATAATAATATAGGGACCGCTCTACTGCGATCATTATACGTCACGATTCAGTAAGAAGTAGGGCACAGATACCTAATTTCCTTTAGAAAAACAAATAGCAATTCGCTGAATCAGGTTTTGCAGCCAATTTTCAATATTTGCCTCCGGATTAGCAGTTACCTTACTATGTGCAGGACATCACTTACTTGAGACTCAAATGCAACCTATTCCGTCTCTTCAGGCCAGGAAACGTTAAGAAAGAAGTCGAAGGGAAGCTCCTCGCTTTCAGTTCACACATTGCGGTGGTATAAGCAGCGTCTATTGAACATCCTTGGCATAGTATTCCGCCTTCTTTGCGAGCCACGCATTGGGAGCCACTGCGGCAGATAGAACCATCACCGTTTAGGTCACAGGAGGCTTTGGTTAAGATGGTTTCGCAGTTTACACCTAAGAAATATATTATACTAAATTAACAACTTCAGAGAAGAATAAGACAGCAACAATTTGTAGATTGGACAGTACATATAAATTGTTGAATAAATGACAACATCTGGAAGGAATTTAAACCACACCCCTACATCAAAATTTTTAAACAAACTAACACTAAATATAGATATAGATAAAAGATTTTGCAGTAGGCATGCTATGTCAAGTAATCATTATTATTTTACCTGTGAACCCTGCTGCGCAGACGCATGTATAACCGCCTTCACGTCGAACGCATGTCCCGTTGTTTAAACAAGGAGATGAGTAACATAGGTCAACTTCAGTATCACACATGTAATGTTCTCTAGACCCTAAAATAATAAAATGCAAGTATTACACTCTAAAATATAATTAAATATATAAGAATAAAAAAAAACATTTACTATCCTTAACAAGGAAAAGAAGAAAAAATCTAAGTATACTCCCTTGCAGAACTCAATGATATGTACAGTATAGGTTACAGTTACGTTAAATTTCAATCAATATTGTTATTGGATTGTATTATTAACAGCGATGAGCGCAAGCTGAACTAAGAATAACATAAACTGTACTGTAGGCGTTTAAATATTTTTTTACAGTAACAGTACTGAAAGCTTCTTGTAAAACGATACTCTGTTTACTGTACGTAAAACACAGTTAAAACACATCATTATAATATGTTTATTTCTAGTAATAAAAATATACATCATACCTGTAAACCCTTGTGGACACTGACAAGTGAACGTAGTGACCGGATAAATTGGCCGAAATAGTACGGAGTCGCTGTAAATAAATCCAGATGCGTTTCCAAACTTGAGAACCGTGAGACACTCTTCGTAGTTAAGACATGGTTCGTGAACGCAGACGTTGTCATCGAATGGTAAAACCTAAAGAAAAATTTTGATATCACAAAGGGCTTGTTTAAAACCAGGATATTTCTACTATCCCTAATTTTTAGAAGCTTTCGAATAAAGTAGATTAGGCCGGCATGTCACTGTGACATAGGAAGACTTGAAATCATAATGAATGTCAAGAAAGCACTGTTTCACCTTTACTTTGTGACTCAACTGAAGGAAAATACCAGAGGTATACCAACTTTTGCTAATAGGGTAAATACTCTCTTTGAGCAAATATTTTATAATTCGAATAACGAGATCATCTAGAGCGTTGATCAATCAAGTCTCGAAAACAAATCAACTCTAGAATAAATATTACTGTGTGAGTTAGGTGCTGGATCCTTTATATACTGACGTTGTTGCTTTAACTTACCTGAACAGTAGCAAGTCTTGCCAAAGTGGCTCGATGTAAATACACCCGTTCACGCAAGTGTGTTGGTGAATAGAACTGAGAAGTATCCCCGGAGAAACTAACTTCTGCTTCCGGCCGTTTGGCAGAGAACGACACGTTCAATATATTACCGGTAACATCTGTGTCATCCTGGAATAAATAAAATACATTGAAAATATGAGAGTATTATAATAATCAAAAGCAAAATAAAATATACCAAATTGTTTGACAGTTATGTTTGATGTTAATGATGTTACTTTACAAAGACGAACAAGGACGTGAAGTGCGTTATAATGACTGATTAGATATTATTATTAATGGATCTAGAAACATCTGATTCTAGCATGAAACGCTAAGAGAACTTTTAAGAGCTAATTAAAAAGATACCAATCTTACCTGTACACTAAACACATAGATGTTTTCTTTCGGGCATGGTATGATAGCAGCCAGCCCGTCTATAAAGAACCCTAATAACGGCGATAGGAACTGTTCCGCCGTCATGTCATTCAGTCTCACTGTTATACTGTTGAATAACATCTCCTCTGTTATGAGCCGGACTGATAGCTGCATCATTGCTTTCACTTCGTTTACACCATCTGTGAAAATACCAATGAAATGTATATAAGCATTAATGTATCAAGCTTTTATCTCCTGGTTTATTCGTTTTTCAATGGGAATAATTATGTGAAGCTTCCTTTTTAATTATTGTACTCAAAAGTTTAACTGATTATTAAAATCACTCTATAATTGAACACAGACCTGAAACAGATACTTCCATGGTTGCCAATTTAGGTACATTGGTATTCAGTTGTGGTGACAATGTCATCGACCCAGAAGTTTCATTCAGTAGCACTAAATTTGCGTTGTTTCCCGACAGAATTCTATATTGCAGCTGAAATAATATAAACATTTATGAGTCAATGCATAGAAGTGATTGCGTAACGAAAATACTTCAGCAGTCTTCAAAGTATTCAAACATTCTAGCATACTTCAAAATCTATATCATGATTTAGCATAGTCTTCTTATATATCTTGAATTTTATAAACGAACCTTATCTGTGACATCAGCATCATAGGCTGGCACTCTACCGAACGGTCCCACAGGAAAACAATCCTTGTAATTGTTGAAGATAATCTGAAAATCTTTCATCATCGGTGCATTGTCGTTAACGTCTGTAACCATGACTTCAACTCTGACGTCGTTCCATAATGGAGGGCTAGCAGCCCGGATTATAAGCTCGTATTTCTTCCGAGGGCTTTCGTAATCGAGGTCTACCATTGTTACTACTTCCGCTTTGTCGGAGCCCTGACGGGTTTCTAGTGTGAAGCTTTGGGAATCGTCACCACCTACAAAAAATATCATATTTTTAAAGCCTGATTATGTTTTCTTTTGTTTCCAATAAAATATTTATCACTGAAAAAAATGGTGAAGCTCTTTAAGTCAAAACGGAATGCAAAGCTAATAACTCTCTAAAACTCGCAGAATACTTTACAAAACTGATTTGGGCAGATGATTTGTTAAAATTAATCACCTAAATAACAATAACTTATGTGCAGTTTACCTTTGATAGAATAATGTACAACTGCGTTAGGTCCTTCATCTGGATCATTTGCGTATATTTCACCGACAGTAGTTCCAATGGGGCTGTTCTCAGGAATGTAAAATGTAAGGCAATCACTCTCGAACACGGGCGGTGAGTCGTTGATATCTTCAATTTTTATGTGGACTATCACCTAGTAATTTTAATAAATTTAAAAAAAAACTCAAAATAAGGGGAATCAGTGCTAAACACATTGTTAAAGAAAATATTTTCTTCTAGCACGTACTGTGCAAACATAAATTTATTATATTTTAAATATTTTTCCAAAGATTTGTAATCATCTTGAATTTTCAACTCGAGACTCTTACGAAATTCCACCTGTATATTCTGGCGAGATATAAAATATAAGGATCTAAAAGTCTGTTTCGACACTTTAATGTTCAATTTCAAATCATAGTGCACAAAATCGTAAGAGTTTTAAGAATTAACACACATTCAAAATAGTCAAATCAACCACGAACTTTGTCTGTACAGAGCGTGTCAGAATCAAATCTAACTTACAGTAGAACTTTGCGGCGGGGTTCCACCATCTATTGCCAAAGCTTTCAAATCGTATGTAGCCACAGATTCTCTGTCCAAAGCTTTATTCGTTCTAATGACCCCTGATGCGGGGTCGATGACGAATGACCCCTCTTCTCGGTCCTTGGGGTCCAGTTCGTAATGAACTCGGCCGTTCAGCCCTACGTCTGCATCTGTGGCACCCACTTGCGTTACTGATGTACCTGTAAAAACATAATAATGATTTCGTATGTGTAGTGTATTGATGTGTTTTGACACATGAACTTGAAATTTAGTTTTCAGGCATGTTAATTTCCTAGAGGGCTTCTGAAAATGAATGAACCATTAAAAATGTTTTGACTAATATTAACGTTACTTCACTTAGGTAAGAAATATTTAGAACTGACGGTGCATAATTGCATATACTAGTAAGACTTACCAACAAGAGCATCTTCCATAATGCTAGCAGTATAAAGCTGTTGCTTGAATACAGGCTCATTGTCATTGACGTCCACTACCGATATTTCCACGTCAGTTGTGTCAGAGAGAGATGGCACGCCTCCGTCTCGTGCTGTCACTGTCAGTAGGTAACCTGGAAGGAAATAATCATTTAAAATTCATAACAAAGTACCTATTGTCCGCGATTTTGACCGCGGAGAATTTAAGTATATCGCACTCTCTTGGAAACTATTTAGAAATATGGATTAAGGTCTACGGCCTTATAAACAGAATCTATGTTCTTAAAGACTAGTTGATAAAACTATACCAAAGTCTTCTCTGTGGTGAATAGAGACGTGGTGTGAATAGAGAGGTTAAATTTGTAATATGTTACTTTACAAACAAAAATTAGGAATTTATAATATTAGGAAGAGTCATTTTCTCTTCAGCAGTCATGAAAAGAGGTACTTTCACATTCAATCAATCGAAAAAAAAATCAAGTGGTTCTTATATCGCAACAGAATCAAGAAATATGATTTACCGCTCATAGTTTCCCTGTCCAACAGTTTGTTAGTAGTGATAGCTCCAGTTTGAGGGTTGATCACGAACTCCTGATCATGATGAGCAACAGCCTCGTTGGATATCTCCGAGCTAAGGCTGTATGTGATCTGTGCGTTCATTCCGACGTCACTATCCGTCGCAGAGACTACCAGAACTGTGGTGCCGATGGGTGCATCTTCGAATACCTGGAAATTAGGAAAAGGTATCATAATTTTAGCTACCACCCAATTTATGTGTTCTGTGTATGAATTAGCAGAATATGGATAATCCGCTCTTTCCAGCAGTACAGCTGTGCCTTGGTAGGAATAAACGGCATTTTTCCATCAATCCCTATTAGAAGTTGTTTCACCGTGTAAATTTATACAATGTCAATAATTTTAAGCAGCTATGGTGGTTCCAGACTAAAATTAGATTACTTACTAGACAACAAAATTTTGTAGAACACCCAAAATGAGACGTAATGTCTTTTTCAATATTCCATGGAATTCATAGTGCGGATGCTGGTTTCATCGCGTTACAAGGGAAGGGCCCAGTCATGCCTGGGATTTAAAAACCCACGAAGTTGCGTTCAGGTTAAGGTGTTCTTAATCTGGGGTTACATCGATTATAAAAGCCACTGCTCGCGTACACTCCTCGAGTTTTTTCCCTTGCCAAACGTGTATCTACTCGTAATATATCTTTCAGACCAGGAATCTTTTTACATTCTGATTGATATAAAGGTCAAGTTGCAAGCACCTGCTTTATTTTGCTACATCGTTTTTTTTTTCTTTGTTCTATAGCACTACTGGTAATGACAACTAAGATTCACGGGGGGCTAAAAGTTTTTTAACAGTTCTAAAAGACACTCACCGAAGCAGTATATGGAGCATTCTCAAACACAGGCGCATAATTATTGGCATCAGTTATATTGATATGCACCATGGCCGTATCGGATCTTCCTCCAGAATCGGTAGCTGTGACTGTTAGGACATATCTCCTTTCTTGTTTGAAGTCCAGTGGCTGGGCGACGGTTATCAAACCCCGACCGTTTTGTGAGGTGATGGAGAAACGGCCGCGGGTGTTGCCACCTGTGATCTCGTAGTGGAGTCTGAAAAGGTTTTCGAATTCAGGAAGTGTTTTAGACTAGGTTGCAAAAATGATCCAACGTAAATAAGAACAAAAAAGTGTTCTGGTTGGCGTTGTTGTACGTTGTATACGTCACTTATTAAATGCAAATTTTGCATCAATTATTAAAGCTACTAAATTACATTACATGTACAAACTGTACCACTAGTTCATTATTAGGAAGAGTCCCCAAAGTGGCACTAAGGATCTTACCAAGTGTATCTATTCAGAGGAGTGAACACAGTCCATGAAGGTGAGTGCTGAAGCGAAAGAGTGATTGTGAAAATACATTGATTAGAAGTAGTGGATCATAGTGGTTGACGTTTTAATGTCCACGTGTTTGATCTCGGATTACTTTTAGCTCTTTATCCTCAACAGCGCCAGCAGTAGACACAACAGGAGAGAATTCGGCATCATCGTCGTTGATGTCATAAATTACGACTACTACAGTTACTAAATAAGTATTTTGTCTTCATCAAAAACCTACCTGTTATCCTCATCAGCGTCAGTTACTATAAACGTCTCAACAGAAGTATCTTCACTTCATACTGTGCAGGCAAGAAATTATCATTGTTGATTTTGTGTCTTATTATAGTCACAAAATCAAGAATGTCCAGGTCCAGGCCCAGGCGATCCAGGGAGCGGTGTCCTGAGGGCTTGCCTCAGGGATGTCATGATGTGACACGGTGAGCTCAATGTGAGAGATGGTATTTTCCCTAGGTACGGTGCAAGAGTTATGAACATGAGGTTTGAGAGTAAATGTTTCACACGTGATGCATTTACGTACGCTTTGGATGTTCTTCAGATAATCCTAATTATTTCGGAAGCGAAAAGTCGCGATCGTTATCATTGACACCTTGAATTACGAAACTGAAGCAATTACGGAATGAGTATTTCGTAACTAATGGTTATCATCAAAAACTTACCTATTATCCTCATCAGCGTCTGTCGCAGTAAGCGTCACGACAGGAGTGCCTGGGGGTTCATCCTCAGCTAATTCTACTTCGTATTGGGCAGGCGAGAATACGGGATCGTTGTCATTAACGTCTTGAATTACTACTACTACGGATGCAGTCGCTGACCGGGGAGGGGTTCCGCCGTCCGTTGCTGTTACCTACGAGATAATGCACCAGACTTTAGTTAGAGCGTTTGCGTTTTTAACAAATATTGTCATGGAAACAAAATAATTGTAAAACATTGCTTAAGTTGCTCGAATAGAATCAAGTATAAGTTCAGGGACTTAGATCATTGTTTTCAAAGAGATTTTCATGAGTCAGCCTAAAGGTAATATTGTCATGATATTTCAAAAACTATTCTATTCGAGTACACGTGCTTCTGTACAATAAGAAGCAGTATCATATATCCCGTTACCACTCTAAAAACCCAACCCAACATTAGGTTAATCTGTTTGAATATTTTTTCTTTTTTTTCTTTTATGTTATTGTGACGGAACAAGCACGAGGCCCACCTGATGTTAAGCGGACTAACCTCTGCCTATAACAGATGCATTTCGGCACAAGTCTCGAATTGCACTGCGCCTGTCACTTTGAGACATAGTTGTAAAGTCTCACGTGCCTGTAATTTCACTGGCTCTCAAGGACAGCTGCCGGCACACACCGTTAGGTACTTGGCGACAGATTCTCTACTTGAGGGTGGTCGCTAGCCAGGCGGGCATTCGCAAACCTTCACCTTGTGGTGAAGCTCAAGCTCGCGGCGGGATTCGAACCATGGACCTGCTGCGCGGCAGTCCATAGCTAATGCCACTGAGCCATCACTGCTTCAAATTATATAATTATTATATACATATGACATTGAGTATGTAATTCTTAGAATTAAAATAATTTGTTTAAATAAGTACTAGTCTATATTGAATTTTAGATAGCTTACCAGCAACTGATACTTTGCTTGCACTTCTCTGTCGAGTTGTCCGGATGTATAGACCCAACCTGAGCGCGGATCGATGGCTATTGGCAGATCATTATTGCCATTGTATTCCTTATCTGTAAGGGTGTACGTCAGTTCTGCGTTAACACCTTCGTCAGCGTCATATGCTTGGACCTGGAATAAATTGTACAAATACTACGTTAAATAGTGTCGACAAAACATATAGGCTTAGATGTACCATCTATGATTAACGTAAAATTTTTGGTTAAGTCGATTGTTCCTTTGGGGTAAGGTTGAATTTAGAACGTTTTCACAGATTTAACAGTAGTTAAATTTGGTGAAATATTGATCTCCGTTCTAGTAGGTACTTGACGCTATCAGAGCTAAAATTTTTCAAACATAATATATTTATCTTTACGCAGAATCTATGTGCCTTCATCGGCCTTCCTCTGCCCCTTTGTCCGTCCACATCCTTATTCAACACATTTTAGGGCAAAATGAGCCCAATTAATGAGACTATGAGGTTTTTCATGTGTCTGTCCGTCCGTTTTTATATCACGGGTCTCTAGATCATAAACATAATGAGTTGCAAAACTGTAATTTTAATATTTTATGGAAAACGTTGTCCCAGAGATGAATATTAGACTAGGAATTCGATGTTTTTTTTTCGGAGTAGAGCTCTTACAATAATTCTACTTGAAAATTTGTTGTTCACCCCAACTTGTCAGCTGATTTCTTTTAGAGCTCATTGTGTAGAGTTCATATATGTTTTTTCATTTATGTAAATATATATTGACAGTAGAAACTATACTTTATCGGCCGGAAAACGTCGTAGATGTATGACTTAACGATGACGTCTGCCCACCTTGTGGGGGCCTACCTTAGTATTTAAATAATAAAAAAAACTAAATGTCTATTAATATAAATGTGACTTACCCTGACTATGCTGTACCCCACTGGAACGTTCTCGCTGACTGACTCTTGGAAGAGTGAGGTGTAGAACCTCGGCGCGTTGTCGTTCACATCTTTTACGTTGATCAGTAGCTGGGTGGTGTTGGATCTGGATGGACTTCCGCCATCTGGGAGTTCGACAAAAGTTGTAGTTAGTATAATGTTTCGAAGGATGCGCAGAATAAATAAAACAATGACCGCTATGGAGCAGAGGTGTAATCACAAAAGCAACCTCAATGACAAGTTTCTTATTATTTATTATCCTACCTACACAAATAGGTAGCCTACCCACATATACAGTACAGTTAGTTTTAGTTAAGCTAGTTTTTTCATGATGTATCGAGACGGAGAAGACACCCGCCTGATCGTAGGCGTCACGCCGTTCGTTGCAGTTGCACTGTTACTGTCCTCGTTCTGCATGATACTGCATTGCGTTAGTCACTCCGAGACGTTAGTTTATTGTGTCTTGTTAGCCCAGTAATTTCATTTGCTACAGTGTTTTTCATGTTTAAACACATTATGTAGTGTTTCCACACTACTGATACGAGGCAGGATATATGACACTGTGGAGTGTACCCACCAAGACGAACTCATGTTAAAGATACCTACGAGTTATATCAAAAAATCTTAAAATTTGACAAATGTCATAAACGAAATTATCAATAATATTATCGCAATTGGATTATTATATATATTTATCATTATATTATTATTATTTTTGGTTACACATTTGTGTTCTCTCTGGGTTCCAGAGGTAATTTGGGCACGGGCCAAAGCCAAGTGCTTTTAAAGGGACAAAAAATTCCTAACAATTCTGCATGTGTTCAATATGACTGCTTTTTGGAGCAGTTTATATGTAGACGTATCTATTTCTAGTATCTCAAGATTAATTATATTACATGGGAATAAAAATTACATATTGGCCGAGCGAGCGCGAAGCGGCTCTTTTTCAGCTTGGCCAAATATCCTTGCGTATATAATAGTATAGTCAGTCCAGCGGATGTTCGACCGAAGTACACAGTACCAGTACAGATCATATTTCTCAACCGATTCTAGTGAAATTTTATTCGATAATTATGGATATGGATTTGTTTTTTCAATTCATAGGAAATAATTCAAAACAGATAGGTATTGGTGTAAATACGTAAATAATCTATATATCTTACCCTGTGCCCTTATAACCAGTCTGTAGTTCCTGACTTGCTCGTAGTCCAGTGACTTCACCAAAGACACGTCTCCGCTCAAGCTGTCGATAGAAAACTGCATTTGCGTGTTTCCTCCAATGATGGCGTAGCGTATTGCTGCATTTGCTCCAACGTCCGCGTCTGTAGCTCTGTCAAATGTAGAAATGGACTTGTTGGTTTTCACTGAGCCAGTAACATTTTATTGATTTTGAATTGGAATTTAAGTGGAAAAATACGTCATAATGAAAAGTATTCACAATTAAAATTGCTACGAATCAAAAGATTCTGAAATAGAGAAATTATACATTATAATAAACTAAGAAAAATACCTACTAAGTGGCGTAGCGTAGCGGTTATATTCTCTTAGCCAAAGTGTATTTAAATGAATTTAATTCCAAGCCAAGTTGAAAAATAACCGCAGAAAGTTTACCGCCACAAATATTTTTCTTTTTTCTTCTACAAAAGCCAAAGGACAAAGTTTAACAAAAGTTTATGCTTAAATTTGTAATGAGACCTTATTAAAACGAAAAGAAAAAGAAAACAAATGAAACAAACTTTTACGCAAACCTTTAAGGTCGGTCACAAAAGAGTTCGGTGTCAATTGAAAAAGGTTTTCTACATACAACGTCGATTTATCATCGCCCGTATGAAATATTTATTACTTTTCGCCTGGAGGCTTGCAAAACAATAACGCTACATGCTGGGCTCTGCAGTGTGTTCGATAAAGATTTATGGACATGCAAATTTGAATCAGCAGACAGTGGCGATAGGGGAACTATGCCAAGCCGTTACTTTGTTTCATTTGTATCTCCTTAGAGGGAAACTCGGAACACATTTTACAGCGAACGCCACGCTGTTATTTCAGAAATAGTTCAGTATGAAGGTTGGTTATGCGAGAACAAAACTTTTATAGCAATACCATTACATATTAATTCCATATTTAACACTTGAGTTATTTTGTAGTCAGTTAATACGAAATATCATTAATAAATGACAAGAGAATAGTCGCGTTCGCGTTGTCACGATAAGAGTTCGTGTCCATTTACGTTTGGCCACATTGCCCACATAGGAGAAATAGGTTGCGATAATCTAGAACTTAAAGATCATTGATTTCAAATGAAAAATGGAAGCAGCGGTTGCCAAATCATGGACCTGCGGCACCGCAGTCCATAGCTATAGCGACTCGGATATTATTGCGTCAAGCTTACCAATATGTTTGACCGACTTTAAAAAAGGAGGAGGTTCTATATTATCACGCCGTTTTCGAGTTACACTCGAATAACTGAAAAATATTTTCCTAACTTTATGATATAGTCGTTGACAGTGAATGACAATCGACCCCTAAGTAGCAAGAGTCATAAAAAAGAGCGAAAAAAATGTTTTACCTAAAAATGGAACCGACTTCAACACTCAAAAGTGTGAAAGAAATTGTCCAAGTGTCACTTTTGAGTGTTGAAGTCGGTTCCATATTTAGGTAAAAAAAATTGAGATTATACTTACTTGATCCTAGCTATTACAGGGTTGTCGGACACGCTGATGTCTTCATCTACAGTGACGGTGTAGGTCTTCTCGCTGAACTGCGGGTAGTTGTCGTTATCGTCTTGGATGTTCACATGGACTGTTGCCCTGCAAATTAAAAAGTGTTAATGAAAGTTTATGAACACAATCTATTGATTTCGACAATGTTAGACTTATTCTCTTATAATATGTGCCATGTTTCAACAGTTCTACTGTAAGACTTTGATTTTATCCGAAATAGTAGGAAAGGGATCATATTTTCGCGACGTGTATCTGTCTGTGTTGTATATGGTAGCAGATCCGATGACAGTTACATATTTAAGTGGTGGATATCGACACTGACATTGACAGATACTTATCAATGTCACAGTTTATTGTCGATGGTCTTATCGGACGAGACTGACTCACTTGACATCGAGTTGTAGAACGGATGGGAGCATTATATCAAATTGTTAAAAAGAAGTAATTCGAAGAATATCTCTGTAATCCTTGTTTCATTTCTGGGTTTGAAGTCCATCCTTCCAACAAGAAGGGATGAATCGATATGGTTGTCCGGGATAAACAGCAAATACTTATTTAAACAAAGGAAATAGGTACTTATTTTAGGCCGCCTAATATAATATTCAGCTGATGAAATAAGTATACTTACGTGCTAGAAAGTCTGTCTGATACAGGGCTGGCTTGGTCAGTAGCCTTGACGATGACGGTGTACCGAGCCACCTTCTCCCTATCCAGAGGAGATCTGGTCAGCAAGGCTCCACTTCTTCCATCTACGCGGAATACATCCTGGGCATGCGACTGGTCCAGGGAGCTCTCTTCGAAGGATTCGTTCTGGTCTTCGGGGTTGAGGCTGTCTGCTGTCACTGATTCTATTGAGTATTCCACCTAGGATAACATTAAAGGAAGATTGATTATTGAAACATTGGTATTGATTTTGATGAGTGCAGAGATTAAGGAATGACAAATTGATTTGATAATGTCGAACGCCGAGTGCTACGTACTTTAGGAGTTTTTGTCGAAAGAGCAAGGCCTAGCTCGACTGTCTTTCCGTCTGTATATCAAGGGTCTCATCCTCCAAACTATTTTTTTTAAATGTTGTTGTGACGGAACAAGCTGGACACTCACCTGATGTTAAGCAGACTATCGTGACTTGTGACAAAAAGCAATCTTTTATAGGCAGAGGCTTACAACAGATGCATTTTGTCACAAGTCACAAATTGCACTGCGCCCGTCACCTTGACATATAGTTATTAAGTCTCATGTGGCATTAATTTCACTGGCCCTCAAGGACTATTGCCGGAACACACCGTAAGGTGCTTGGCGACTCTACTTGAGAGTGGTCGCTAGCCTTGTGAAATTACTTTTTTTTATGGTGCAGTCGTATAATTAAGTCTGTAGCTACCTTACAATGCCTTATAATATATAAAGTCTGTTGCTGCTAATTAGCCCATATTCAATACATGATTACATGTAGATAATTACATTGTTACAGTTTGGCAACACTCCAAAAGCTCAGCGTTTACGAACACGTACTTAGGTCGTAACTACTTATCGTAGTATTTACTCGACTATTATGCAAAAGGTAGTAAATTCTTATTACTTGTATAGATTAAAACCCTTTCAGCTAACAATTTTCGATATTGTTGAAATTAATACCTTACACTAACGAGACGATTGTACCTTATCGCTAACGAGTTCCCAGGTTTTCGTAGAAAAAATCAAAGTTTCTAAATATTAGTACTAGGCACTTACGTAGGTACAGTCTGTTCGGAAAGAGAGTGGACTTAGGATATTACTTGCGAATGTGCTACATTAATAAAAATGATAAATAATATCAACTCCACTGCTCAGCACAGCCTTCCCCATTAAGAGGGGTTTTGCCATAATTCCCACGCTTGTAGGCATTTTGGGGATTTGGGCGCCCACTTTCCCATATTTAACTATTATTCGCCTCTTACGACACCCACGGCAAGAGATGTTCGAAGCTCTCGTAGCGAAGTTTGCTTAGCCATTCTTAAAAGATCAGGTAGTTCTAAGTTAAGCAACGTCCGCCGCGGTCATGAGTTGGACGGGTGACCGCTAGTAGTTACTACTGAGCGCTTCCGTGCCTCTGAGGGCACGTTAAGCCGTCGGTAACGGTTGCAGTCTTAGGATGGCAGTCGTTATAGCATACTGGTAGGGCAATTTGCGAATGCCCGCCTAGCTAGCTACCACCCTCAAGTAGGAAATTTGTCGCCAAGCATCTAACGGTGTGTTCCGACAGCTGTCCTTGAGCCAGTAATTCTAGGTTAGCCTGAACAGTGTTGGACAATGTAGTCACGCTGGTTTAGGTCGCTACGGATATCTATACTAAAGTTATTCAGCTTCTTCTGTACTGGTAAGGTGATGTTGTGAAGAAAAGGAAGAAGAATCAACGGAGATGTTGGGCGATAAGACGAACTACTATGGCACACCGGCATTAACCTAATTATAGTGCCATGTAGGCCATACGGCAGTTAAATCTGACACATATGGGTCGCTCTTGCAAGACACCAGCAATCTAGTCACAGAGGCCAGAAGGCAGACTGATGCCAGGAGCTCGGAAAAAAGAGAACAATGTCGTACTCGATTGAAAGCTTTTTTGGTGATGCCGTGGCTGATAGCAAACGCTTCACCGTGCCTAGAAGATTACCTGTTGACCGTTTTAGCCTAAAGCTTTGTAGTTGTTAACAATAGAGTTTTAAGCTGATTTAGATTAGCTAGGTATTAAGGATCCGTTCAAACACGTTACAAAATACTGAGGTGACTGCTATATGTCGATTATTGATAGGGTCCCCCTTTCTTGGGGAATTGGTTGGACATTTGCTTGCCTCTCAGCTGCCAACTTAATACCTGATGAATAAGACGGGGTTAAAGTCGAGTCAGCACAGGAGAAAGTGGAGAATATTCTTGTATTATTATGTCAGAGAACCCAATAACTTGTGCGACCCAGTAATCTAACCGAGAAAGGACCCAGGAGTGCGTTTTTCAATATACACCAACGAAGCAGTCTACACTTATTTATATTAGTTATACCCAGGTTTCGTATTGAATTGTGTTAGTTGCATTGTTTTACTTTACAACAAAATAATAAGATAAAAAGTAGGACAAAGTGGGTTGACATTTTACCCCGGCACCCCACGGGCAAATAATATAAAGATTTCCTTAAATTATATATTACATTAGTTTAAATTATATATAATTATATGATTCAAGGAAATTAGCGGTAGTCATAGTTTATAATTTTAGTTGATACAGTTTGCTACTTGACGAACTGCATCTGTTATAGGCAGAGGTTGCCACTTAACACCGGGTGGGCTTCGTGCTTGTTCCATCAGGACATCATAAAAAAAGTTTGCGAGTAAACTACTAACGAGATAATTTCCAAGGAGCGTCGGGGTTAGGAATATGGATGGCCATAAAACCAAAGCATTATATTTTCACAATTATATTCTGTGCTGTCTTTTTTTTTATTGTGACGGAACAAGCTCCAGGCCCATCTGATGTTAGGTGGACTAACCTCTGCCTATAACAAATGCATTTCGTCACAAGTCACGCCAATGCGCCTGTCACCTTGAGACATAGTTGTTGAGTCTCATGTGCCTGTAATTTCACTCTCTCAAGGACTGCTGCCGGAACACACCGTTAGGTACTTGGCGACAGATTTTCTACTTGAGGGTGGTCGCTAGCCAAGCGAGCATGCACAAAATGCCCTTCCAATGAGACGCTTTCTGAGTGGGTGTGGTTTAAAATATATTTATGTTGTTACACAATCAATTTTATACCGAACAAAAAATTATAAATGGGATAAAGGTACGACACTGATCAAAATTTCTTTATTTGTTATTGTGATGGAACAAGCACGAGGCCCATCTGGTGTTATGCGGTATCCTCTGCTTATGATGCAGTGCAGTTCGCCACATGTGGAGAACTGCACTGCCCCAATCTCCCTGGGACATACAGTTATTAAGTCTCATGTGCCTGTAATTTTTCTGGCTCTCAAGGAATGCTGCCGGAACACACTGTTAAGTGCTTGGCGACATATTTTCTACTTGAGGGTGGTAGCTAGCCAGGCGGGCATTCGCAAAATGCCCTTCCACCATGCGGTGAAGCTCAAGCCAGCGGTGGGGATCGAACTAGGGACCCGCGGCACGGCAGTCCATAGATATAACCGCTCGGCTACCATTGCTTCAAATTTAAACATAATAAATGTTTAGTTGCACCGGGTCAAACACATCGGTTTAAACCAAAACATTTGATTTGCATATTGGTGTTGCATATGCATTTTGGTGCGTCACACTATTTATTCATAAAAACATATTATAGGCCGTCTTACCTCAGCGTTTTTTCCGATGTCCTGGTCAGTAGCTTTCAGAGTAAGTACAGTGGTTCCAGGGCTGGCTCCTTCCCTCACTGATGCTTCATACTGCTGCATCTCGAATACTGGCGAGTGATCGTTGCAGTCTAGCACGTTTATCTAAACAATAATACATAATACATTTAGAGTTAGCAAACTACCTTTAGGGTTCCTATAAATTAAAAGGCAAAATGGGACCCTTATGATGACAATTCGCTGTTGAATTATTTTGTGTAAGAAATTCGTTGCATCAAAGCTGTAAATTTTACATTATTTTGTAACGTATTTGACCTCAAATAGTTGACAATTTACAACTGATAATTCACTATACTATGTACCACACGCTCAATTTAACCAACAAATACTAAAAACACCGGATTATCATATAGTTTTGAACACATTAAACAAAAAAAATCCTTCACGAGTTGTTGTGATGTGGAAACGTAACTCAAACTTGGCCAGGTTGATAGCAGTCTATAGTATAAGCTTCCAAGCACAAATGCCGGAACACAACATTCAGTGCAAGAAGACAGTTTTCTAGTACAGGTGGCAATAGGCCGGGCGAACACGTCAAATGCTTATGTATCTACAGGCTGTGAAGCTCAACCTGTACCAAAGACAGCCATGTATTTTTTCTAACCGGAGCTAGAAAACTTTGATAGTGGCACCTCTCTCCAGCATTTGAGATAAATTACTTAAAAAGGTCACATATATACTATAATGGATGGCGTTTTTCGTGAGTGGAAAGATAATAATCGTTCAATAAATTTGCAGCATAAAGAGGTCAATTATTGACACGAAAAATAGCAAATCGGCATCTCGAGTTGTACTGTATGGCCCCTTTTTCTTACATGTCGACGGTGAGCCAACCAGACTTCCCTATGCTAGACGCTTTGTGGTAAAAGATTTTTATTTTTAACAATAATCTGTTATGATTTTAGCACCCACTGAAGCCGGCCGGGGCGGGTGCCTCTGTTAGCCGACCCCTAGGTCCGGAGCTGGATAAAGAATTCGAATCTACTACCGCTTTTTATCTGGCTCACTACCACCTGGTCAAAAACGACACAAAACTTAAAGGTAGGTATTCATACACATTCCACAAGATTCATAGGAAAATAGCAAATCAAAGCAATTTGTTCAAACTTAGCGTCAGGTCTTGCAAAGGATTTAATTATTGAGACAAGTACCACAGTCTTCCAACAACGTCTTCACGTCAACACGTACCTTCCGGGACGACACCGACGGAAGTAGGTACGTATTGCTCTTAGGACCACAGTACATTTAAATTGAGCGAAAGTACCACACTGGTCTCATACCTTCAGATCTTGATCAACCTAAGAAATACAGAATTGATAAACAATACCGGTTTAAAAAAGTCCCGCAGTATTGTTTTCAAAGAATTTTAAAGGTTTTGGTGGGAATCAATGGAATTGCTAAAGCTACTGTTACTAGGACGGTTACGTTTACGGCCCAAAAGGAAATAAATGGATGAAGAAGCATTTATATCTCAGGGCGGTAGTCTCAGGACATAAACGCTTTTGGTACTTGCTTAAAGATATAACGAATTAAATTTACCATGAGAATGATAATGCTGGTCTCGTCTTTACCAATAAATATTTATATTTGTTTATTCAGTAAAAATAATAATAATATATAATTCACCTGCACCATAAAGTAATACTAATGATTTAGAGATAAAAAGATTATCTTAAAGACAATGGAACATTAGCTTTATTAAATGTTTCATTTACAAAAACAAAATAGGCAAAGTTAAAAAATATCTTATCGAGAAAATTTTGAGCTACTGTTTTTCCTTGGGCGTATTATATTTTTGTACATACTGTTACTATGTACAAAAATATAATAAATGAATTTATCAACTAAAGTCGTCATTAAATAACAGATTCGTAAGATAAACTTACAATCCAATACTAATAATACACTTCTGTCTACACACTAGGATTCCCTGTATCGGGAGGACAGGTGAGGGCCATATTTTCTATTTATTATACAAAAAAAACTGAAGTCGCAGCTTAAACTACAAATTATTTCGGCTCTTCAACTGACCTATTTGTAGAATCACAGTACCTTAACTTCACTGTGGAAAACTTCCAGATTGCGAAAGATAATTAGGAACCTCCACATATTTTCTAATACATACACGGCGGTAACTGGAGAAAACGTAACATAACAATAAAGTCTGATTAGGGGTTCCTGAATCGAACCCTTTCCACCGAGTCCTAATTAACTTATAAATTAAATTCAAACGCGAAAAGGGATACAAATACGTATAAAAGTAGAATAAAGGCCGTGATTAAGGCCTTATTACAAACAAGACCCGGTTATACAGATAATGATATTAATTAATGGGGGCTTTATGACTCCGTTCGCTGTAATCATCTCTTACTAAGGTTTAATCAGCAGCGTTCTTAAATATTCATGCTGAATTCTCAAGAGCTCGGAGAAGTTAGTCGGCTTGAATTAAAAATGTTAAAATTTAATATTCTCGTGAAAAGCTCTGAAGTTAAATTCAAATAGTGTAGAAGTTAATATTATCTTTTTGAATATTAAAACAATGGCCATATGATAGTAATTTCTTTCGTTTTATCAATTCATTTTAATTATGGATTATATGCCGCAGGGAATTTTTACTGCCGCTGTTAATGGTGTCATTGTTTACCTAGATGACAAACACAGGAAAGCCTTTAATTTGTCAAAAGAGTTGGTATAAATTAATTAAATTAATTACCAAAGTCAATAATGCGCACAATTAAAAAAAAAATAACGAATAAATCGAAGAAACAACCTAAGGTAACTAGGCTCTTCTCTTCTCTAGGATGTCTTCGAAGTATAGCTCATTGTATTCCAATTCGGTTGAGGTACACTGTATATATATAACGCTTTAGTTAAACCACAATTACTTTATCTCTTTGAAATCTGGGAAAGCGCAGCTCAAACAAAATTAGCCACTCTTTAAATTTCACAAATAAAAATAATACAAAATGCTCTTTCGCTATCCCTTACCTACCATCCAAATATATAAAGACACAAAAATAATGAATATCAGACAATTAAACATATACAACACATGCATTTTTATCCGTAAAGCACTTAGCAATTGTATCCACACTAATATATCATTCACAAAATATAAATAAATTTAAAAACGTAGCAGTCGCCGGGCTAGTTTTCTTGTCTTACCAAAAATAAGAACAAACTACGGTAAAAAAATTATAATTTTTTAAGTTAACTTATGAAGGAGCGTAAAATTAATTAATTTATTAGCGTACCTTGACAACACTTCTTTTTTTTGTGTTTTTTTTTTATGTTATTGTGACGGAACAAGCTCGAGGTCCACCTGATGCTAAGCGGTTACCTCTGCCTATAACAGATGCAGTTCATCGTTCAAGTGACGAATAGCACTGCGCCCGCCACCTTGAGACATAGTTGTTAAGTCTCATGTGCCTGTAATTTCACTGGCTCTCAAGGACTGCTGCCGGAACACACCGTTAGGTGCTTGGCGACAGATTTTCCACTTGAGGGTGGTCGCTAGCCAGGCGGGCATTCGCAAAAAGCCCTTCCACCATGCGGTGAAGCTCAAGCCCGCGGCGGGATTCGAACCATGGACCTGCTGCGCGGCAGTCCATAGCCAATGCCACTGAGCCATCACTGCTTCACATTGCCTATTAATGTAAAATGTGAGGACTCATTAAATTCATTTAAACGAATATATTATATCAGATCAGTCAAAGAATGAACTAATGAGTACTCACTTTAACTGACAACAAATGTGACCGACGACGGCACGAGTGATAATTTTTATACTTTTCAGAATGTCCTACTAAAGTTTCGGGTTGCTAACCAACACATAATATAACTGAATGATAAAAATGACAGTTAAAATGCAGCGCGTTTCAAGCTTTAACCGATGGATAGGCGAAATCGATGACTGTGAAACGCAAAGATAGTGTTTTGTTTACTAAATATGTTCTGGGTAGTATAACCGGAACTTACTCGAACACTCTGAAACTGGCCCTAAGTCTAATATTGTTCTCATGTAAGTGACATTGTCTTTATGAGAATAAATTCTTTAAACAGGTAACTATTAATTACTTAGTATTAGGCACTATGGGTCATCAAGTCATGTGTAATTCGCGTAAAGACCGCGAATTTCAATATTAAGGTTACATAATAGTTGGTTTACTTACCTGAAGCGTAGTGGTTCCACTTCTGGGTGGGAAGGTGTCATCTTGCGCCACCACCCTGAAGTAATGAACGTCTAGCCTCTCTCTATCGAGTCTGGCCTGAGTTGTGACCACACCACTCCTCGAGTCCACGGCGAACATCCCAGCTGAACGGGAGTCCAGGAGGCTTGACATAGAGTACGTTACTGGACTGTTTTCAGGGTCCCTGGAGTAGGAATATTATAAATAAAACTTAGATAGGTACTAACAGAATTAGTACTACGATTCTAACATATTTATTTTTCACTTCTATTGATTAGTTACGATATTAAAGGTATAAGTACTATAAGTCTCCGTGATATTTTGAGTTTATTGATCAATTTAACGTTCTACTTACGTTTGCAGGCATTAAGTCAAAATTGCGAAACAAATCTGTGACAAAGATTTAGAGACTTCAAGTTCTTAGAATACATTACAAAATTATAAAATTACGAGAGGAATACTTATTGTCATGTGTGGGATTCGAACCCGCGCCATCTACCTCTATAGCCGGGGTTTGCTCTGACCGCTTAGCTAACATGACATATGACTCATAACTCTAATTTGTCCTCTCGTGCTTAACCATCCCAAACAGATTCGTAGAATAGGTTTCTTGACAAAAAATCGAGAAAAGTTTGCTGAGATGGTTTGGACATGTACAAAGGATGGACGAAAGGAGGTTGATAAAGCAATTGTAGTGCGTGAATATACCTAAAAGTATATTCTGGAATAGAAACATTCTGGAAAAATCGCCTGGTCATCAGTACCTTGACGCGTGTATGAAGAATGCTAGAGTAAAGGAAGCAAAATACAATGTTATTTCAATATTCATGCATGGTACCCTGTATTACATTATATAGGGTAGGTATAGAACATGAATATGGTATCATAACTATACTACAACTATAAAGATTATAAGAATGTATAAATAAAGCCTACAAAGATTTACAATACGCTCTTAGTATCAGTATACTAAATTACTTATTTTACTTGTGTAACAAGTCGTTCAGAACTTGGAACCTCATGTAACGGCTACAAATTTATAGCAACTGTGTTATAATTCAATTTAAAATCTAACCACGCAAACGCAACCAAGTTAAAGCAAACAGTTAGAAAGTCCATAAATTCTGTAATAGCATCTGCAATTACTAAATACTAGTCATTACCACCGATAGAAGCTACGTGACAAACCTCCGATATCAAAGCTGAGTCCGATCAGGAAATGCAGTAAATTGCTACGAAGAGAACTGTCAGAACCAAAGCAATCTCTTAAGTAATGTTATTAACTCTTATTATAGGAAGTAAGTCTTTGAGCTAGTAATGACGGCATTCTTATAACGGTGTAGTTTTCTCATAATAGTTAGTTCTTTATTAACGGGACGACGTTTATTTAAAAATGTATATAAACCACCTGTAGGTATTCAGTAATATAATAAAGGACGAGCTTATTAAGACCTACTTCCTGGTCAGAATTCGGAAAGTTACCTAGGTTCTTAGAATTTCTGGAAAATTTAATTTAAGTTTGGATAGCAGGTGCTACTGCGTCAACGCAGTTCTGTTCAATTCAAAATGGGTTACAAAGGCACAGGTGAGAAATAACCGAAGATCCTATATGATTTAGGGAAAAATTGAAGGTTGGTTTATTTCAGTAAAATCTAACAATGTCCATAAATTACTTCATATCAAGACCATAGCTTTATCAGAGTAAATTGATTTTGTGATTCAAAAATACGTATATTTTATGTGGTATTCGTTTAGCATGCAATTGTGCTTGTACCTAATCATATTCAAGAAATATAGAAGGGTAAGTAGCAAAATCATTACGAGAGTTAAGTTTTAAATATTTTTTAATAAAATTGCACAGAGAGAAGTTTAGTTGTCTGGTTGATCGTCCCCTTAGACGGTTTAAATAATAAAATTAGAGCACAACATTTCGGCACAGACAAGCCAGTCTCGACGAACCAGTGGTTAAGATGCATGATTGGGTGACGCGACTCAGATTCCTGCTCTAGATGAAAATATTGTGCTGTAAAAACTAGTAAACGAAAGTTAATTGAGTACTGATAATGACAATACTAACACTGACTTCTATCCTGACTACTTAGTCTCGTTGATTCAAATCTACGGCACGCGAACTAATTCACACGTATATAAAAGAAAGCATACTTTATTTGATATCGCAATAATTTCACCGCATTGTGAGCAGTAATGATCGTTTGTAAAAAAGGTATCACATCATCACAGTAAATTGTGTGGGTTTACCGTCCCGACGCGGTCGCATTGTCTGCCAACGCGTGCAATGGCTCATGACAACGGTCCCGACCGTAAAATAGATGAGTTCATAAAAGCTCAGCCAGTCAGCTTACAGTCAATTAAAGCGGGAGATGATACGCGTAACTAGTAGGTGCTACGTTTGCCGCATTCATGATGATTAGAATAATGTGGACATCCTGTGTAAAGGCGGAAATGCTGGTATTTTAAAGCGCTTACTCACCGAGATCATTCTCGGTCTAAGTATCTGTGGTGTAAAGTGTACCGTATCCTCTCATTGAGTGTGTGTCAAAGCCGAGTAAGGGAAAATAATGTGCCGAGTAAGCAGCATGGCACTAAAATTGCAATGAGGGTGTTGCGCTACTTTAGGCTCACAACAGCACTCATCACTATCCTTGCAATCTTATTATCTCGTTTATTTCCCGAGAAACAATTGAATACCAAATAGCGCGAGGTATACTACCGACGATAATACCCATAGGCAAAACTTTTTATTCTACTATAGCTACTTATGTTTTTGTGTTATCTATTGTGTTGTGTAGTTTTGTAAGAGAGAGAAGACTTATTTTGTAATATTGACTTGGACTTTCTTGGCGTTATACTGCCTCGTCGGCGGAGGGATGAAAGCGTTACCTTGGAATCTCAAGGGGCAGGTTCGATATCCGTGTTGGACAGTTAAAATTGGCAGTTTGTGGATATCACAGAAATGTGGCTTCCAATTTGCTTACGGTCTATTGCTATGGGACAAGACCATCAACGCTCCTGCAGTTTTTAGGACATAAAAAGAACAGACAGTTGTTGTAAGTCAATGTTCAAAAAATTTAATTTTCTCTTATTGAGTTTTTAAATTTACTCTTTTACTATGTATATACTAAACTCATGGCATGTATTACTGTAAAGTTAAATATTAATAATTTTGAGGTAATCTTTTGTTAGAATGTGAAACGCGTGAGGTGAAAAGAGCATAATATCGTATTTTACTCGTGTGTTAAAAATTTGAGTTTTCTACTGAAATAGTATATTTATAATGTGCACTAAATTACATAAACATTTGAATATAAATTAAAATAAAATACGTCATCATTTACTAGTTTAAAACCAATTGCAAAATTGGTCTTGTTTGTAGTACAACGCAAGTTGAACTATAGGTGTCGCTCCAAACCGATACGATGGTTGAAGAACGAGAGCAAGAATTAAAGTTATGAGTCATTGTGTCATGTTAGCTCAATTGGTTAGAGCATACCCCGGCTACAGGGGTGGATGGACGCGGGTTCGAATCGGAAATTTGTAATTTTGTAATGTAATTCGCCTAATAATTGTAATTTAGCAGGCGTTATTGCAAACTTAACAATATTATAATTAGTTATATGTATGAATTCTAGTAAATCCTCGAATAAGACCATTGTAACAAATAAATGTCAGATGCAGTTCGGAGTCTGCATCTGAGCCTGGTAGGTGGCAATAGGCCCATACAACAGGTTACCAAAACATGTCTGGCATTACAGGACTTTTTAGACCCTTTGAACCCCAACCTCTTACAATACAGGATTTTTACAATTATGCAACAACAAGGAAGGAATTCTATTAGGAAAGAAGATGAAGACTCACCGAGCTCGCACAGTAGTAACGACGACACCGGGCGGTTGTTCCTCAGCTACAGACGCGACGTACAACGCCTGCTCGAAATACGGCGATTGATTTCGAAGTTCCCGTTTAACTCTTCTCGCGATGTCAGTATCGTTTAGCTCCTGATGATGATACACTATCTTGAGCCGATGATCGGAATCTATAATGTTAGTCCGCTCACAGTTGAAAGTAAACAGAATCGACACTTTCCACATTGGCTCTTGGATGCAAACATCCTCACTTGCAACTAAATCCCCCTGGCTATTCTCGATTACAAACCTAGGGTCGCTCACATCCAGAAACTGCACTTTACACATCTTTTGCACTGTCTTCGGCAAGAATGCTACTAAAGAATTTATAAACTGGGATTGTTTCAGACAAATGCCTTGCCATCGATCAGTCGTAGGTATTGAGAAGCTCGCGTAGGTTTCAGTAATCCATTGTCTCGCTTCAGCTATCTTAACATCTATCGCCATATCAAAAGGTACTAGATTTTGAGATCGTTTTTTCCTACTTCTATTTCTCTGCGCGTAATCTTCGAACATGAATTCAGACCACGGATAGGCCGTAGAAAGAACATTGTATTGACTAGACACCAATTCTTCAGATTCTAGTAACCTCCAGTCTATATTCTCGTGATGGGAGACTTCCCTTTTGTCGCGAATTATTTCCTCATCATACTGCAACGCTGAGTCGCTCTGATCGTAGACTCTGTCGAAGTCTATATCGTATAAGTCAGAGTGTCGCCTGTCACAGTCTTCGCCTGTGACTAAAATTCTGATCGGTAAGCTGTAGTAGTCGATGTCACGGATGCGTTCAGATGTGGAGTCAACGTAGAAAGTGAAGAGGTTGGGGTAGGCGGTGCCATCGCAGCGGAGTCGTTTCCGGAGAGTGACGAGGCCGGTTGTTCTGTTGACGCGAAGGATGTGGTGGACGAAGTTGGCCGTGCGGTGGACGTCGATGGTGTAGGAGCGCTCGGAGCCGAGCTTGTAGACGGCGGATTCGAGGACCACGTGGCCAGGCGGCGCGGAGTCGGGCACCAGGATGAGGTAGGCTCGGGTGGCCGCCAGCGCGAGGGCTGCGACCACCACGCGCGTCCACACTCGCGCCATCAGCGCAAGCGTTCACCTGCACCGCCGCCGCTCTCGCCAACTGCTCCTCTTATCCATCTGAAACAAAACAAGCAAATCTTAGGCTGCTGCTTGATTCAAAGTGTACCATTAGGGTACGTTACACGTCATTCTCATTTCATTCAATGGTCGAAAACGGATTGTGCGAAGTAGATTCTTCTTAACTTTTGTTAAGTCACAGAATTTATGGTACGTACTTACGTGTTGAGACATCAAGAAGTACCACGAGAACTAACAACTTATGTTTGTCTAATCAATAGCCTGTCTGGACGCAGCAAGCTCATTCATAACAAAGGGAATTAAATGCCTAATGGCATCATTAGCAGTTCTAAGCTATATAGCGCTTGTATATATTGCATAATCATGGCAGCAAAAGTTATAATAAAAGCAGGTAGAGCATTTTTTGAATGCCTGGTTAGCCAGTAGAAAATCTGTATCCAAGCACCTAACGGTGTGTTCTGGCGGCTGCCCTCGAGAGCCAGTAATTCTAAGTTAGCCTGAACAACATCTTCGAACATATCATCACTTACCGTCAGGTAACATAGTGGTGAAAGGCTAGACTATTATCTATTTAAAAAAAACTGTTGGGTAATATTGATTGATTTTCTTTATAATTTCAGGAGCTCATCGTTTTTTTAATTTCTCAGAAAGCCTGGTCGATGACATGTGACCAATAAGGCTGGAATAGCTTGCTATTATATATATATTTAATTTAGCGCTGTATTTAATTGTAATTGTAATTATCTATCTATAAATATTACGATCCAACACGCAATGCTGCTAGCATTATCAGCACACTCCCTAACGACCTGTAACCGTTGTTAGGCTACCATAATGCTCACTTTACAATAGTTTTATATAGTATTGGTAGCTCAATATGGGCTAACATCCGATAGTAGGAATACTCCAATACAGTAAGATCAAGTAGCATTATACTGCAATATTTAAGACAACAGAGCGCCTAAGTTTCTATTAAAAAAAAATTTCACCAAAAAATGGAACATTCAGACAAGTTATTTCACACTTTTGAGTGTTGAAGTCGGTTTAATTCTTGGTTAAACAAATTTTTTCACTCTTTTTAATGACCCTTGCTACTTACTTGATCGATTGTCTTTCATTGTCAACGACTATATCATCATGATAGGAAAATATTTTTCAGTTATTGGAGTGTGACTCAAAAACGGCTTGACCGAATTTGATGAAATTTAAATAGGACCAAACGACAAGCACTAGATTTTAATTAAAAAAAGAACTTTCATAATCGGTTCACCCAGTCAAAAGTTCTGAGGTAACAAACATAAAAAACAGACGAATTGAGAACCTCCTCCTTTTTTGGATGTGGGTTAAAAAATAACACAGTCCCATCCAATTTTATATTCGTTACACATTTCTTCACGCAGTCATTTCGTTACCGTATAAAAATGAAGACATTGAAGTCACAGAGCACGAATACTATTAAATAAATACACCTTTTTTCATGCGAGACATAAAGTTGGCAAGGTTTTAGTAGAGCGAGTATCGAATATCGAACACGGCATAAATCGCTTCATACGCCAATACGCTCCTCCGAATACCTATTTTGCTGGTTGTCATAAATTTCATTCGATATAAAAGAATGATAAAAATACTTTGAGATACTCAGACATGCTTACTGAAGAATTGGAAGTATGAAATATAAAACCCATAGAGATATAAAATACTACTCTTCTGTGATAAAACCTTACGATCAAAACGTTATGTAATCACTTAGAAAACCTATAGGTATTAGAAACTAATTAGACATAAACATAAATGTACTGTATGGATGTTTTACATTGGCCGGTCTGTATACAGGGTTATTGGTAAAATGCTAACAACCTCTTAGGGTTGACTTCTAATAGTTCTAACAAACATTTTGAAAAAAATATGCATATATACTTTTTTTGTATTTTAATGCCTACTCGGAGTCGAGAGTGCCCGCCGCGGCAACACTGGACTGCGCCGTGCTCCCTTTGAATAGAGTTTTGTCTATTCATTTTCTGAACAAAAAAAAACATCTCAAAATGTTTGTTAGGACTAGCAGAACTCAACCCTAAGAGGTTGTTAGCATTTTTCCAATAACCCTGTTTTGCTGACCTGGGCCGAATCCCTCACAAACCTATTTACGCGCAAGCAGTAAATTTATGTAAATAAACAGTGGCTTCCAAAAATTAAGTGTTCAGAATTATTGTGATAACTCCAGGAGTCACCAGACTCAGTACTATAGTATATACCCTTTCGGTGGAACCTCTGCCCAAATTAGTAGCAAAAGTGAGTTGCGGGAACTTGTAAGTCATCTTGTGAATATAATAATTTTATTTTTCGAATAAAATAAATGTGTGTTTGTTTGTGTCATTAAATTATATTTTTAAGACAACTGAATAGGTCCACATAACAGTATAAAGTTCCGGCCGGCCAAGATACTCGTAGACCATCCGTACCTAATAATTGTTTATTGAGACAATTATACCTGATTGCTATCCAGAGTATAAATCATAATGTTTTAGAATTTTCGTCACTGATTCTTATATTTAACAAAATGCAGAAGATATATTCGCACGTACTTATTTACAAAAAGATTATTGATTCTTTGACTATTCAAGTTCAGTTTATTTCTACAATGTTTTTTTTTTAATTATTATTAACAACGCACAACAGTCTTTATGTGTAAATTAAAATAGTTTATTCCCTTTTTTTCGTAAATTCAATTCTGTATATCATCCTCTACATAAAAAAATATGATTTATTTGATCTAAGCCCCAATGAATCTACTGAGATTCATTATATTACTTGGCATCAGAATTAAGAATATACAAAATATTGTGCTGATGTCTATGGCGGATTTTTTTAATCAAAAGATGGAACCAACTTTAACACCCATGATTGTGAAATAACTTGTAGAAGTCAGTACCATGCGCACAATATTGTGATAATAGGTACTTTTGAACTATCATAGCACCGACTTCAACAAGTCATTTCACACTTTTGGGTGTTGAAGTCGGTTCCAAGATTTGGTAAAATTTTTTTTTAGATAATACGTACACAATGTTATATTAAACTCGCGAATATCATGACAAAGCACAATAAAGTTGATAATAATGTATTTTTCGCAATAGACATCAGTTTCGTTTTTAAAAACCTCTGTAATAAGATCTTGCTGGATTTCTGAAAATATCATTTTAATGATAATTCGGATTAAGTCGGTTATTTTCGGCATTATTCGGCAGTGCCGGGTACGGTCAAAAGATTAATGGTAACAATAAGCAAGGTGGGATCGCGTGCTCGCCAGTTTCCGGGTTTTCCAATTTCGCGGTACGGTTCGTTTTACACCTTGGTCTTATTCATGTTGACATTACATTTACTCTAACGATGCCCTTATTTTTATCGACAGAGCGTAAGTTCATTGAGCTTTTGTACTTAGTTTTATAAATGGGACATATATTTCTACACCAAATGATTTTTATCTTTCTTTCTCACTTCACCTTACATGCGATAAAGAAATTATAGATAGGTAAAATGCGACATGCATGGTTAGATTTTTAATAAGTATCTTTAACCGCGTAACACTTAAGGTAAAACGGTCACAAGAGACTCGAAAGTGTAAAAAATGTCTACAAAGTTGGGGCATTGGTAACAAAATGCTTCACGATCAAATTTTATGCTACCCGAAGATTGCACAAAAACGTTCAAATAGCAAATATTGCCCCCAACAAGTGAAGGCATGTAAACATCCAGAACATCCAACATTGTATTTTTGCATTAACGCTTGCTAAGGACGGATGGTCACGGGTTCGAACCCCGCTTTTAGTTCAAATTTTTCCTTTCATTGTAATTTTGCAAGATTATTCACAACTTCTCAAATGGAGCGATCATTTTTGGCATCTGTAGATGTTATTTTTACGGCAGATACGTTTTTTTATGTGATTGTGATGGAACAAGAATGAGGTCTACTTAATGAGGTAAACTGACATCTGCTAATAAAAGATGAATTTCGTCACAAGTGACGAATTACACTGCGCCCGTCACACTGAGACTTACAATTGTTCCTGTAAATTTACTGACTCATGTGCCCGTAATTTTACTGTATCTCAAAGGCTCCTGGAACGCACTGTTAGGTGCTTGGCGACAGGTGTGGTAGCAAGCCAGGCCAGCATTCACAAAATGCCCTTCCACAATGCGATGAAGTTAAAGCCGGCCCTGGCGGTGGGTATCGAACCATGGACCGGCGGCACGGCTGTACATAGTGTAAAGAACAGAACAGCCCTTCGACTCTTGTGTTTCCAGCCTGGTGGTCGTCTCAAGAATGCCCCACCCTTCACTTCGTGTCAACAGTCAAATCAACACTCGTTTTAGCGGGAAATCACCCAGCCAATCACAGAGTGTGTCGTATGTTTAATCCCGTCAAATGGTGGCGCCACTATCTGATCGGTGTTGCCATTACCACATCCGCTAACTGACTTATATTCAATATTTATTGCTGTCCAATAATACCATAATACCGAATGAAACATAACAATAGCTAATACCGCTCGGCCATATTTGCTTCTGATTCTGAGCTGTGAAGTAGATTAGACTTACAAATAGAGTTCTATTTATAATTCTAATACTTGAAGCAAATTCACACAGCCTTCCAAGATCTGCAATTATACAATTATCTAATAATTAACCAAGACGTAGCTATAATTAGCGCAAGCCACTCAATTCAATTATTAGCGCGATGCCAAAATCGAATAACCGAATAATTACGGACCTTATTAGAGGGATACCGGGAATATCCGCGACAATTCGGGAACAATCGGATGAAACGGCAGAAGTGTCGGGTGCGGTCAAAAGATTTACGGCAGCAATTAACAAGGCGGTATCATGCTCTCCGATAGCGAGGGATACGGGTAATTTTACACCTGAATAACAAACACGGTGTGTTGTACTCTGGGTATCCAAATCAATCTCAGACGTTGTAAGTTCAATTCTTTTTATTTTTAATATTGATAATTTCATTTTTGAGGGTGTATGGTGTCCATATAGTAACTTTGTGGTTGGTGTCGATTGAGCGAAGTGTATAATTTTTTTTAACTGACTTCAAAAAAGGAGGAGGTTCTCAATTCGTCTGTTTTCTTATGTTTGTTACCTCAGAACCTATTACTGGGTGATCCGATTATGATGTTTCTTTTTTTATTTGAAAGCTGATGCTTGTCTTGTGTGCCCATTAAAATCTCATCAAAATCCGTCAAGCTGATTTAGTTACACTCCGATAACTGTTTGTTTTCCTATCCTGATGATTATCATTCACTGGCAAAGACTATTCTTTGCCAGTGAATGACAATCGATCCCGTAAGTAGCAAACAATTCTTTCAAACAAATAAGAAGCACAACGGCTACTCCATCATCACATTTCAAAATAAGTGAACAGAGTGGTGTATGTATGACGTCAACTTTTAAAGGCATTTATTAATCAACTCGTAGTTTTTTGGCAAAACTCCACAAAATTGCCAGAGACGATGTCATCGAAGTTATCGCCCAACAAAAATGCAATCAGTAAAGCGTCGACCGAAGCCAAATACCAATCACTGAAAAACGGGCAACACCGTGCAAACAACCAGTGTTTGTTTACCTTTCCCGCTGTATATTATCCGGTAAATGGAAGCCCAATTCTGCAATCTGAATTAATAACACAAAAAGAAGTTGACAGCAGCGTACCTGAGATAAAAAACGGCCAAGTGCGAGTCGGACTAGCATACCGAGATATATCACATAAAAAAATATACGATATAGACAAAAATGTATGATTTTCGCAATGTTTTCTTTATCTGTGCTATAAAACGTTGCTTCGGTGCAAAATTCAATATTCTAAGTACACGGGAAGTACCCAGTAGGTTTTGATTCCCTTGCGAGTGTCGAAAATTGCGGCATAAACGGCTGTACCTTTTGATTGCGTTGGCCTAGAAGTTTGTATTTTCACAGCTCTAATGGTCAGTAGACCTGATTATTTGATATGAATTTCAGCTTGATACCTCCACGCGTTCCTGAGAAAAAAGGTCTTGACCAACAGACGGCTAACAAAGTGATCCTGTAAGGTTTTCATTTTTTCCTTTTAAGGTACGAAGCCCTAAAAACTATACATGCTGCAAATTTACTGTAAGAAAAATATCGGCCGTCGCAGATACCCATCTACTTAATGTTATAATGTTATATGTCATGCTAGGTCCATAACAATATAAGTAAATAAAAAAAACATAATCGCAGCATATGCGTTATACAGCATCAAGTCTGATTCAATTACGAATATACCCATGACAAACGAACAGATAGCAGAGTATGGCTCCGTTTCGTTTCGTCCTATCGATACGACACCGTAAAACAACGAAACATTACCTAAACACCCAACCTACGAGTAAACTCACGAAGCCTTTTGATGCTTTTATTTGGAACTAATACTACGGCAAGTCGTAAAAATAAACACGGTGATTTGGGGGTCGAAGGTATAGGGGCATTGAGCGCCAACCCTACGAAATGAGAAGCAACTGGTCCCTCCTAGAGGGAGAAGGGGGCAGTAATCACTGAATATTGAAAGAAACTAGAAACACAGTCCTGTATTAAGTTTTTGTTTTTATTGCGTTCTCTTGAAGCCTTCTTACTGAATCGCGATAAAAAGTGTCTTTGTGATTGCTAGAAACCTCGTCGTCGTCATCGTACGTCTTATTCAGCTAGTATCGGACACGGTCTTCGACGGAGCGCTGATTGAAGTAGATTCCTCACAACTCGGCTTGAGTAAAGAATTAGTATACGGGTACTAAATGATATCAAAACCCGAAGATCACATACAAAGATGCGATATATTGTTCATCATAAACTTCATCCCAAGAAAAACCTTTTACTGAAAAACCTCTTTGAAACATTTTTAAAATGTTTTCTCTATTTAAGTTATGTTTCAGAAGTAAACGCATAAATTCAAATGTTACCGGCCCGTTGATATATTTTGTTCACAGTTGTATGTTCCAGTATTTTAAACGTTTCTTGGCAAGATAAATACGAAATATAAGGCTCTTGAATTTCTGATATTTCCACTTAGGCCATTCTAATTAGATCACTTTAGTACAAGAAAATACGATGTTCTGTGGCAGTACTCCTAGTAAACGAGACCGAGGGTGACTAATTGCAGGGGGTTTTCATACTCCCCAAAAAAAATCTCTCGCATGTTAGTAGAGAGTGTAGAGTAAGGGTTTGTTTTGTCGACAGTAATTGCGGAAAGAGAGGACATGCAGACTATGAATATTTATTTTACTAATGTGGGATCCAGCGGCATATATCAGCGTTAGTATTTTTTGCAAGAAAATCTTTTGCCCGTTTCGTGAATGTGTTCATTATATTAGTACCGTTACGAATCTGCCAGAGATTTTTGGTTTAATAGCTCCTGGTGCTATCACATTTTGTTGATGAATGTAAGTATATTTGATTTAAACATGTTAAAATTTATTACGTACACGAAAAATGAAAATCACCATGGAAATAGTTATTTTTACAAAGAACTAACAATTATTGACAGTTATAGTATTTTAATTAGATTTATAGAACTATAATAATAACAATTATTATTAAAATATTTTAAGGAAAAATTAATTTAATGTTTAAGAAAAATACTCAAAATGTAATATATTCATTTCATGTTTTATTAAAATATTTGTTATTATTAAATATGGGTTTCCGCAAAGTAACGCCTCAGTCTATTAATTATAGTATTTCGCTTTTCATTAATTAGCTCGTTATAGAATATTTTTGGATATAACGTCCCACTGTCGATTTTGGATATATTGTAAATACGACCCCTTTATTTTAGCAGACATAATGCACGAGCACAGATCGATATATTCCACGTCAATCATCAATATATGAAATATTAACAAATACTTTTAAAAGTATCCTAAAAAACATTAAATAATATTTAAATAAAACACTTAAAAAAGCATAAAATTATATATCTAGTGACAATTCCGCCTAATTTTCCTGTTATCTACGTGACGTCATAAACATCACGCAGCCTAACCGGAAGAATACCCGACTAGTTTCGCTTCTAAACGAAGCATCTTCAGGAGGTCTTGACTTACCGAGCGCACGATCGAGAGGATAGGCTGCGTGATGTTTATGACGTCACGTAGATAACAGGAAAATTAGGCGGAATGGTCACTAGATATATAATTTTATGCTTTTTAAGTGTTTTATTTAAATATTATTTAATGTTTTTTAGGATACTTTTAAAAGTATTTGTTAATATTAAATATGGATTTCCGCAAAGTAACGCCTGAATCTATTCATTATCAATATATGATAACAAAACTACTGACAAACATCTCTAATAGCTGGAAATACCCATAGTCTATGGCGATAGATATAATCAAATGTGCGGCAAACCGCACGGATGGGAATTGGATCGGCCATTACCGAAACGGACATTGGTCAATGGATGGTGCCATTAGCACCTTTCTGCTGGTTTTTGGATCAATAAAATTAAATCTTCAGCCACAAAGACTTAGTCTAACCGAAAAAGAAACTACCTCAGCACCCAGCGTATTCTTATACACCATATATAGTATTCTTGTATACTATATCGAATAAGGTCTTACAATTTCAACCAATGAAACAACAATAAAATTGATGTTTAATTTCTCATCTCACAATCTTGATAATATATTGTTTATAATTCTAAATCTGCGTAGTAAAGTGCTTTCACACACACACCATCACACACACACACACACACACACACACACACACACAATAATTCAAAAGAGCAGAAATTTAATCAAATATGTTTAAGTTACTATCACCCTTTTTTCAATTGTGTAATATATTAAAAACTGTAAATAATATGCAAACTTTGGGAAGACGCTGCCTTTTGTAACACAGTTTTATAACTAAAACAAAAGGCAGAGTAATAATTAAAATTTGTAACCTAACTTAAGTTTTTATAATAAATATATTTGTATATAATTCGTATATAATTCCCAAGCGTGGAAAATGTTTTTGAAATTCGAAAGTCTATGAAATATAAATTGTAATGAATGTCTCAGAAAAAAAATATCACTTTAAATATTACCCATTCTTGGTTATTTTACTTTTAATTTGTAATACAGTAACGCAAATTTTATTTACACGTGAGTGAGGTCACCTCCCTAAACTAACGGATACCAGCGCTGGTTGCAACCAACCAGCTTTTTGCTTAGTTAGTATAGGGTTGTGTGTGACAAACACTTTGTTCATTTTTCAATGTGTCTATAATTATATATTTTACCATTATGTAAAGTGTTTGTCGCAATTAAAGTTATTCATTTATTCATTCAAATTTACTACATTGTATAAGTAGTTTTTCTTACAACTAGTATTTTCATCATTGAAGTGATATGAAAAATTGGGTGTATACGGCAGCAAAGTTCTCGTATATACCTTTGAAACCTTCGGTACGCTCAAGATTCTATATTATGAACCACACTCTTTACTCGCGGTTCAATCCTGAGTTCCTTCGCTTTTTTATTTTATTGTGACGGAACAAGCATGAGGCCCGCCTGATATTAACCTCTGCCTATAACAGATGCATTTCGTCATGTTACGAATTGTGCGCTCGACACATTAAGACATGTTGTATATTTTTCTGGCTCACAAGGGCTGCTGCTGGAACATACAGTGCTTGGCGGCAGATTTTCTATTTGAGGGTGGTAGCTATCCAGGCGGGAATTCGCAAAATGTCGTTCCACGATGTGGTGAAGCTCAAGCTAGCGGTGGAAATCGACCCGGGACCTGCGGCATGGCGCGGCAGTCCATAGCTATAACCGCTCGGCCATCATTGCTTCCTTGGGTTTCAATACAAGTACTCGCGCCAAATAACAAATTTGCAGCCTTGCATACCAAATTACTATTACAACATACATACACGCACCCTCAACTAACACACCCCACACACACACTTACACTAATACCTAAGTTTCTATACTCACACTATCTAGCATACTTAGCATTCTGATAAAATTTAGCATCTACACCTGTTAGTCTATGATAACTAAATTACATGCACCCTTCGATAAAATATATATTACGCTTCCAACATATAACTTAACAAATCAAAATTATAGTTACAGTGAAAGCATAGTGGTAAATTTGCAGCACACAATATGCAAACGTATTAGGTAATCTCTCTGAGGCCCAAGATAAAAGCTTATGCTTAGTTTGGGTCTCAATGTCACCTTGTGGCCAGACAATTACGTAGCATCTTATCCATTGATGTACCATGAAATTGCAAACCTTTTTTGGAAATAAATTGTATTTATTATTATACAGATATTTCTAATAGCTGAAAATATCCACAGGCTATGGCGATGGGTCAAGTAATCAAATGTCCGGCTTGGCGAGCGAATGTGAATCTGAACGGCCATTACCGACGCGGTCAATTGATGGTGCCATTAGCGCCTCTGCGCTTGCAATAAAAGATAATAACTATTTACTCTGCTCTTGCAATAAAAGATAGTAAGTATGTGCTCTGCTTATGCTATAAAATATAATAAGTATTTGATTACCTTTTGATTTGTAAATTGAAAGTGTGAAATAAGCTTACCACGGTCAATAAAATACTTACAATTCAACATTATGGACCACAATTTTACCTGTACCAGTAAACTATCTAAAAGTCTTAGAAATAAAATAAAAAATCTAGTTTTATAAGTACTTTTATGGCATGTTTTTTATACAACAAACTTTAATAAAATTAAATTTTAATGATGGAATTACCTAGTATGTATTTGGTTCGAAGAAAATTTCATCGAGGAAAACTGAGAGAAAGTCTGATTGAAATTTATTCAATGGATAGTGAATACATTTAGGGCCCGTTTCAGAATATCCTAATAAAGTTCGGGTTGCTATGCAACACATAAAATAACTGAATGATAAAAATGACAGATGACATGCAGCGCGTTTCAAGCTTTAACCGGTGGATAGGCTAAATCGATGACTGTGAAACGCAAAGATAGTGTTTTATTTATTAAATATGTTCTGGGTAGTAAAACCGGAACTTACTCGAACATTCTGAAACAGGCCCTTAATTATGTAATTTTATCATTATTATAAAAAGTCTTCGTTTACCATATTAGGTATTATAATTTAAGTCGTCTTCGTTGCTTATACAGGAGAGTTATAAAACCGCACACTCATATATTTTATTATAGGTACCCGCAAAAAGGCTTTTTGTGTATGTAACTAATAGAGCCTTACTTTATTGCACATATTTGAAATACATTAAAAAAAACCAGTAAATTAATATTTTAGAAAAACATTTCATAAATATATCTAGTGACAATTCCGACAAATTTTTCTGCTAAGCCGACGTCACGGCATAAACATCAAGTAACCCAACCGAATGAATTTTCAACGTGTTTCGTTTCTACACGAAGCATCATCAGGAAATCTTGAATCATCTAAAAATACCTCGATCATGCGCTCGAAGAGTTGAGTTATTTTTGTGTAACATTTTCACTAAGAAGTATTAGTATTATCTGCTTTCTCTATTTGTCTTTCACCGCGTATACTGACCTAAGCATTGGACAGTCGTATATAAAGTGTAGCTTTCCGAATAGTCTTTGTTTAGAGTTAGAGAGACTAATAGCGGAACCGGCACTCTGATTTAATTGTGGTTTATAGAAGCCACACACTCTCTACAGGCAGAGAAATAGAGGGAACCTACACTATGTGGGTTTGCTTTAAACGATCTGTACTGTGATAGCTTCGGAGGAGGTAATTTAGTTACGATCAGGTTTTTCGAGAAACATCGTTTCCTTTTCAGTGCATAAAGAAAATAAATATTTTTATTTATTGCCTTTGACCACCATCTCACCTGATGGTAAGTGATGATGTGATCGAAGACGTTATTCAGGCTAACCTAGAATTCTGGCTCTCGAGGACAGCCGCCGGAACACACCGTTAGATGCTTGGCGACAGATTTTCTACTATTTAATACTATTATTAAAATAAAAGGTAGATTTTTTTTAGTTATAGCTGATATGCTAGCCTTTGACCATTTTTGATTTTGATTGGTTAGCCTGAACAACATCTTCGAGCACATCATCACTAACTTTCAGGCGCGATAGTGGTCAACATCTAGCCTATCAGTTATAAAACACATATTATTTTAAATAAAATCTTTAATCAAAATATTTGACACTGCAGATTTAAGTAAACTGACTAAAATTAACACACTACAGCTGATTGACATTGTTTAGTTTTTATGTACCAAACATAACTTGTGCTATTAAGTCGAATCTAACGATATCTCTATCTACATTAAAATCGGTTAAGCCGTTCAGAAGTTATAGTAGAATATGTGAAACTCACAAACATACATGTACCCTGAGCACATAACACTCCTTTTTTGGGCTGTCGTGTAAAAAAGATAAGTCTGCAATTTCGCGTCTTTTAGACAGTGGAAGATAGTGAAACTTTTTGCAAAGTTCATCACGATGAAAGACTAGTTACCTATAGATAACGAGAATAATAAAAATTCATTCATAATTAACCCGCTCGGCGTATTTCCATGATATCGAATTTGAAAAGTTAAACCAAACCTAGTTTAATAAATTACCGTTAATGCTTTGAACACGCTTTATAGCTAACCATTTCATCAGAATTAATTTTATTCCTCCATAAAACACGTCGTTATCTCACCTTTGACATTCAAAGCCGACACGCAAAGAAATTATCTTAAATTATTCAGTAATGGGTAGCCAATGCCCATCCCCGACACATTCATTTAAATGTAGAACCCAATTCCCGGGCAGTAGCTGCTTTAAAGTTTTCTTTTTTTAATATTGATTGAAGAGTTAAATCGTCGTTTAATTGAAATGCTGATTGGATAACAGTTTATCAATATTAACGGCCATTATCCGTAAGGTAGAGTTGGGTAAAAAAAAAGTGTAGTCAACAGCCCCTTATGACAAATTTATTGGACGTCGATAATACATGCACTTATAAACAAATTCTACAACGTACTCGTCGATTAATATCTATAAAATAAATCTAAATTGTATTATGATTCCTCTGTTTTTAGTCAGAGTTCTCAAGAACTGTTTGATGTGATACCAAAACGCCTTGATTTCATCAACGCGCCGCTCGCCGTCGAAGAGATGTTCAGCCTCATTATCTTGATATACCTTCACAATATTACATATTGTATATAGCTTTTCTATATGTATATACATATTGTAAAACAGTGCTACCGTGCTCAAACACGCAATGTTTCTCTAGAATATTTATTTCGCAAAATACCAAAGGAGGGATCTTCCATCAGCGTTACGATTTGAGGTTGTTTAAAAAATTCGTCATGTAATGTTTCAGAGGTCGACAGCGAGCTGGCAATGCCGTTGGTGTTGCAAATGTCTATTGACGACAGTTGCCACATTCCATCAGGAGGGCCACCATTCTATCTGCCTGCTTTAGCCAGTAAAAAAAGTTAGCAAAGGCTATTTATTTGTTGTTATTAAGAAGATTAAAGGAGTGCTTTAAATACCCGCAGTCATAACATACTTCAAGAACGAAAGTATCAGTACCACAAATGTTTTCGAAAACGTATAATAGTGTATTAAGTACATAGTATAAATAAAGTACCTTTTCAAAATCCTAGTATGAAGTCCGCTTCCTATTTATTCGTCATCTGAAACAAACAAAAGCATAAAGTTAAAACCTTTCGTTCTTAGATAACTGAAGCTTCAATTACTCTTTGATTTTTAATTGCCATTTAGAGGATAATCGTCCATAACCGGAACAATTAGAAAGTCACAAAAGGCTGGTAATTTGACAAATGAGCTGCTCCGGCGAGCTGGTCATTATGAAGCTTCTTTGATTTATTATCTTTTTATTCTTTAACTCCATTTTTAAACTGTGTTATTAATGATGTAAAAATATCAGCTTGTTTTAGATCAATCCCAAAATCCTTAAATTTTAGATCAATCTCTAACTGTGAATATATTTGCGAAGGATTTTGGAATTGTACGATTTTGCGGTATATGTCCCTTGACACGGCTAATTTGGCCGGTGGTAATTATACAAACGCATTATTCAGGAACGAAATTAGGTTTGTTGGTTTAGTTTCGCTTAGGTTACAATTAGGAGCGACAACATTATGCCACAAATTAATGGTTCGGTCTGAATAGTGCGATTATTAATTATTAATTCTTGACTAACTGAGCCCAGCAGTTTCATCCAAATTAGTATTAATGAAAAATGATTTTGAAAAGTGTCCTTTGTGTTAGGTTAGTTCAATCCAAATCAGTTCAGCCATTAAGCCAAGAAGGAGTAATGAACATCCTTAAATCCTCACACACTTTCTCACAAAGTTTCGCATCACACTAATTTTATATATGTGTGTGAGTGAGTGTGTATGCTTGTCCTTCACGATGAAACGTAGGTCCTGGATTAACACATTCTTTTCATCATCACATCATCACTTTTCATCATTGTCTCCGGGGGTGAAACCGCGGGTTGCAGCTAGTTTATAATATTAGTGTGATAACCGGGTTAGAATGTTACCCTGTAATTTCTTCCCGTTGGTGTCGTAAGAGCCCACTAAGGGAAAAATACCAGAAGATGGGAAGTAGCGCCTTTTCAAGAACTGACAACTTCTACTGCGATCCCCAAGATGCCTCCCAAGCGTGGGAATTTAGACGAATCCCCCTTTGGCGAGACCTTATCAAACAGTGAATCTTCCAGTTGATCTGATGATGTATCGACTGTCTTAAATTTTGTAATCATGTAAAGGGGTGGAAATGTTGTTGATCTCAGTCCAACTTCTGTCTAGTATAGCGTCAAATTTGATGTTCTTTAAGCCACGATATGGTTGGAAGCAGCTTTGAACTATACCATCATTCGTTAACCTACTACTTTAGACAGCCAGTATTCAGGTATCCAAATAACGAAAAAGTATAAGAGACAGTAAAAAAAGTTGTATTGTTTAGACGCGCTAATTTTAGATGTATAACCCCGGTGTAAATAACAAGTGACAAGTCGTGCCCCGGTGAGAGGCGTCTGATTCAGCACTTCGGCGCGAGCAACCGAGTGGCCACTCGTCCTGTGCTTCACTCGAGTCGAGGAGCTTGCACCTACCGACGAGTACCAAGGAAACGATATCCTCACTTGTTATGCGCTCCTGGTACTTTAAGTCTGTTGGTTTTGTGGATAATATTAAGGATTTTTTTAAATCACACATACAAACACAATAACAACAACATTGCACTTCAAAGGAACAATGCTGCCAGCATGCTGGGTACGCTACCTGGTCGTGGGCTGAGCATTTGGACTGTCTGTGAGTCTGCAATGACTTGTAGGTTGTCTAAATTATTTTATCGTAGTAGTGTTGTATATACCGCCGGATAAAAAATATGTCACGTTATCACGATTTCAACAATGAAATTGTCGAGTATTACATTTTATCTATAGAGCTATACATTTTTATCTACCTCTTTTATTGTGCGATCGTCGTGCGTTTCTTTCAAACTTTATATTTAATTTCCCACCCTTGAAAAGTACAAAACGCCATTACGTTTTCACGCCTGATAGTAAACGTCACGCCTGTCTGTTACAGTAGCAGTGTCACCTTTCTAGTTCTGCTTGGCACTGCACTGCGCTCGTCACTCTGAGAGGTTAGTTTTAAAAGTTTACTTTGCCCAGTAGCACTTGTCCCTATCTCAATTGCTACAGCGCCTAAAACACAGTTGTGCTTGCACACCACAGCTTCGAAACAGAATATTTGACACTGCGGTGGTACACACCATGACAGAATCTTGCTTAAGACACCTACATCCTTAATGTTGCGACCACTCTAATGTATGGCAACAGTTATAGCCATAAAAGACACATATAGGTGTAACCACGATTTATGGCCATAACTTTACGAGTAGTGTTTATAGTAAGATTTTATTTGAATAATTTAAATTATTTGTGCACTGGTCGGGATTCAAATCTGGGATCCCGAACTTAGTGTAAATTTTTTTAAAAACTTTCACACATCCACAGTTTTGTATTACAATTATAGAGTTTTTTCTATTGCTCGCTATTCGGCATAAAGGAGAAAGAGCAAAACGAGTTTCATTTAAGCTGATCACCGCACGTACAAAGGGTCTATTTTCAAATAAAAGCACACACTTTCAGATAAAAGCGGAAAACAACGCGATCTGCATGCCAACCCACATGTCACGTCACGCGTTTATTCTGCGAGAAGACAAACGATCTCGTTTCGTATTCAATCTAATCTACTTGATTTCTTCAGAGATCATTTAGATTTTTTCCTAAATAAGGTTCAGAGGATGGCTACAGATATCACTGTGTGGAAATCGAGTGGCGTTGAAATTTACATGTGAAATTTTTGATATCAGCCAGTATAGACAGTGGTATGGTAACCGAGCGGTAATAAGTGTGGACTGGATTGCTGCAAGTCCATAATTCGATCCTACCGTTGGCTTGAGCTTCACCGCATGGTGGAAGGGCATTTTGCGAATGCTCGCCTGACTAGCTACCACGATAAAGTAGAAAATCTGTCGTCAAGCACCTTTATCAATGTATACCCCAGCAGTTCTTAAGAGCCAGTAAATAATTATGACATTACAGCCACATATTATGTCTCAGTGTATTGGGCGCAGTTCAGTTCTTCACTGTGACAAAATGCATCTCTTTAGGCAGAGGTTACCGCTTATAGTATTCTTTAGTGTATTAAGTCTAGGTCTTTACCGAAAGAATATTAAATTGTTTACCAAGGGAGCAAACATAACAACCATTTTTTCAAATGCGAGAATGTTTCTTTGAATACAGAGCGGAACGAAGGATTCTAGAACAGTAAAATCCTGAAATAAGTAGAATCCTGAGTGCAGCGAGGAATTCAAAGTTACGAGCTTAAAATAGATGTTGGCTACCGAGGTGGACACTACTTTTTATCACCCTCTGTGTTAGTATAAACTATCTTCCGCGGTATGATCAAAGAGCACTTTTTGGAGAGGGACCGATTACAAGAATTCGTTACAGGAGACGGTTTGCAATATCAAGTGCAATGCTTTCTCAAGGAGTCCCATCATTGTACAAGTTCATTGCTCCCCCACTCAACTTTGACATTTTCGGTACCAAACCTCCACATCTTCACGACAGCGTAGAGACAGCGAACAATAGAATCGTGGTCTATAACTAGAACTTATATAAGAGTCCTCTTCATTCCTAATGCTCTTCCTAGCAGTGCTGCTGTTTTATCCAGAAGGTCTAGTTCAAGAAAGACATGTATAGACTGAGTGAAAGTAATGATTTGAATATAAAATAGATCCGAATTTAAATATTGACAATACGCTACCTCCCAAAAAGCTTTAAAGCTGTTAAGAATTCAAGTCACGCACTTGATGACGTAGTGCGTGCAGCGACGCGGTAGAGATGGCGGTAGAATCGAATCGAAACCTATTCGTATCCACTCACGTGGGCGGTTGATGAATAGCGACATTTCCGTCTTCCCAAACTTTATAGACCAAGTTTGAGTTGATTTACTCACTCATTTCCCGCTCTTGGAAATTGAGGAGTCCATTTGGCCATTAGTTTGAATGGAAATGCTGGGCTTTCGGCTAAAAATAAACCAAAAGGCAGACGCATTCATGTGTGTAGGCTATACAAATGCTTTGAACTCTTTCAAACGTACGACTCTTTGTTATATTTTTGGATTTAAGTCGAATTTCGATTTTTAGAATCATTATATTTAAATTATCGTAAGAAAATAACATATTGAGGTTTTACTTTGTGAATTATTATATTCAATGACAAAATATTCATTAAATTTAATATCATGTATGAAGAACTAGAAGCTCCTGCCAATATTTGCAGTGTTTTTTAAATGCCACGTATCCAAGCCTGAATGTTTTTCGACGCTTTTCGGTTCTACGCGAAGTATGTTAGAAAACTGAGAAAAGAGGCAACTCTTGAACCCTCGTTGACTCTTCGAGCGCACAATTGTGCAAGGGTTCATCCCTCTTTTTGAGTTCTTTTTATTTTTATTTTTCATGAAATTTTATTGGTTTTTGGCATTTTAGTTTACGCAATATGTCAATTTCAAATTATCTTTAAAAAAGTTACTTTGGTGAGATTTTAAACATATCACAACACTAAAGTAACCTTCCAATACCAAAGTAGCGCTCAAGTAGCGTGTCATAATGCACTTTGTCCAAGTAAATTTGACCGCACCGTGTTAACCGTGCCACCTTCTCTAATAATAGATTTTTGTATGAAGGCAATTAATTAATTTAAATTAAATAATTGCCTTAAAACGAGTGAATAGATGCCTAAATTAGTTTAATGACTTTGACTTCAATCTGAGCTTCAATGCGGTTGCAGTCATGATGTAGAATTCTTCTGCCAGAATGCATATCTATTAACCTATTTTTAACTGGCAAATCACTCACATCATCATCAGATAATGAACATATTCGATGCTCATTATCAGGACGAGTATTACAATTATAGAGTTTTTTCTATTGCTCGCTATTCGGCATAAAGGAGAAAGAGCAAAACGAGTTTCATTTAAGCTGATCACCGCACGTACAAAGGGTCTATTTTCAAATAAAAGCACACACTTTCAGATAAAAGCGGAAATCAACGCGATCTGCATGCCAACCCACATGTCACGTCACGCGTTTATTCTGCGAGAAGACAAACGATCTCGTTTCGTATTCAATCTAATCTACTTGATTTCTTCAGAGATCATTTAGATTTTTTCCGAAATAAGGTTCAGAGGATGGCTACAGATAAGACTGTGTGGAAATCAAGTGGCGTTGAAATTTACATGTGAAATTTTTGATATCAGCCAGTATAGACAGTGGTATGGTAACCGAGCGGTAATAAGTGTGGACTGGATTGCTGCAAGTCCATAATTCGATCCTACCGTTGGCTTGAGCTTCACCGCATGGTGGAAGGGCATTTTGCGAATGCTCGCCTGACTAGCTACCACGATAAAGTAGAGAATCTGTCGTCAAGCACCTTTATCAATGTATACCCCAGCAGTTCTTAAGAGCCAGTAAATAATTATGACATTACAGCCACATATTATGTCTCAGTGCACTGGGCGCAGTTCAGTTCTTCACTGTGACAAAATGCATCTCTTTAGGCAGAGGTTACCGCTTATAGTATTCTTTAGTGTATTAAGTCTAGGTCTTTACCGAAAGAATATTAAATTGTTTACCAAGGGAGCAAACATAACAACCATTTTTTCAAATGCGAGAATGTTTCTTTGAATACAGAGCGGAACGAAGGATTCTAGAACAGTAAAATCCTGAAATAAGTAGAATCCTGAGTGCAGCGAGGAATTCAAAGTTACGAGCTTAAAATAGATGTTGGCTACCGAGGTGGACACTACTTTTTATCACCCTCTGTGTTAGTATAAACTATCTTCCGCGGTATGATCAAAGAGCACTTTTTGGAGAGGGACCGATTACAAGAATTCGTTACAGGAGACGGTTTGCAATATCAAGTGCAATGCTTTCTCAAGGAGTCCCATCATTGTACAAGTTCATTGCTCCCCCACTCAACTTTGACATTTTCGGTACCAAACCTCCACATCTTCACGACAGCGTAGAGACAGCGAACAATAGAATCGTGGTCTAGAACTAGAACTTATATAAGAGTCCTCTTCATTCCTAATGCACTTCCTAGCAGTGCTGCTGTTTTATCCAGAAGGTCTAGTTTAAGAAAGACATGTATAGACTGAGTGAAAGTAATGATTTGAATATAAAATAGATCCGAATTTAAATATTGACAATACGCTACCTCCCAAAAAGCTTTAAAGCTGTTAAGAATTCAAGTCACGCACTTGATGACGTAGTGCGTGCAGCGACGCGGTAGAGATGGCGGTAGAATCGAATCGAAACCTATTCGTATCCACTCACGTGGGCGGTTGATGAATAGCGACATTTCCGTCTTCCCAAACTTTATAGACCAAGTTTGAGTTGATTTACTCACTCATTTCCCGCTCTTGGAAATTGAGGAGTCCATTTGGCCATTAGTTTGAATGGAAATGCTGGGCTTTCGGCTAAAAATAAACCAAAAGGCAGACGCATTCATGTGTGTAGGCTATACAAATGCTTTGAACTCTTTCAAACGTACGACTCTTTGTTATATTTTTGGATTTAAGTCGAATTTCGATTTTTAGAATCATTATATTTAAATTATCGTAAGAAAATAACATATTGAGGTTTTACTTTGTGAATTATTATATTCAATGACAAAATATTCATTAAATATCATGTATAAAGAACTAGAAGCTCCTGCCAATATTTGCAGTGTTTTTTAAATGCCACGTATCCAAGCCTGAATGTTTTTCGACGCTTTTCGGTTCTACGCGAAGTATGTTAGAAAACTGAGAAAAGAGGCAACTCTTGAACCCTCGTTGACTCTTCGAGCGCACAATTGTGCAAGGGTTCATCCCTCTTTTTGAGTTCTTTTTATTTTTATTATTCATGAAATTTTATTGGTTTTTGGCATTTTAGTTTACGCAATATGTCAATTTCAAATTATCTTTAAAAAAGTTACTTTGGTGAGATTTTAAACATGTCACAACATTTAAGTAACCTTCCAATACCAAAGTAACGCTCAAGTTGCCTGTCATAATGCACTTTGTACAAGTAAATTTGACCGCACCGTGTTAACCGTGCCACCTTCTCTAATAATAGAGTTTTGTATGAAGGCAATTAATTAATTTAAATTAAATAATTGCCTTAAAACGAGTGAATAGATAGATACCTAAATTAGTTTAATGACTTTGACTTCAATCTGAGCTTCAATGCGGTTGCAGTCATGATGTAGAATTCTTCTGCCAGAATGCATATCTATTAACCTATTTTTAACTGGCAAATCACTCACATCATCATCAGATAATGAACATATTCGATGCTCATTATCAGGACGAGTATTACAATTATAGAGTTTTTTCTATTGCTCGCTATTCGGCATAAAGGAGAAAGAGCAAAACGAGTTTCATTTAAGCTGATCACCGCACGTACAAAGGGTCTATTTTCAAATAAAAGCACACACTTTCAGATAAAAGCGGAAATCAACGCGATCTGCATGCCAACCCACATGTCACGTCACGCGTTTATTCTGCGAGAAGACAAACGATCTCGTTTCGTATTCAATCTAATCTACTTGATTTCTTCAGAGATCATTTAGATTTTTTCCGAAATAAGGTTCAGAGGATGGCTACAGATAAGACTGTGTGGAAATCAAGTGGCGTTGAAATTTACATGTGAAATTTTTGATATCAGCCAGTATAGACAGTGGTATGGTAACCGAGCGGTAATAAGTGTGGACTGGATTGCTGCAAGTCCATAATTCGATCCTACCGTTGGCTTGAGCTTCACCGCATGGTGGAAGGGCATTTTGCGAATGCTCGCCTGACTAGCTACCACGATAAAGTAGAGAATCTGTCGTCAAGCACCTTTATCAATGTATACCCCAGCAGTTCTTAAGAGCCAGTAAATAATTATGACATTACAGCCACATATTATGTCTCAGTGCACTGGGCGCAGTTCAGTTCTTCACTGTGACAAAATGCATCTCTTTAGGCAGAGGTTACCGCTTATAGTATTCTTTAGTGTATTAAGTCTAGGTCTTTACCGAAAGAATATTAAATTGTTTACCAAGGGAGCAAACATAACAACCATTTTTTCAAATGCGAGAATGTTTCTTTGAATACAGAGCGGAACGAAGGATTCTAGAACAGTAAAATCCTGAAATAAGTAGAATACTGAGTGCAGCGAGGAATTCAAAGTTACGAGCTTAAAATAGATGTTGGCTACCGAGGTGGACACTACTTTTTATCACCCTCTGTGTTAGTATAAACTATCTTCCGCGGTATGATCAAAGAGCACTTTTTGGAGAGGGACCGATTACAAGAATTCGTTACAGGAGACGGTTTGCAATATCAAGTGCAATGCTTTCTCAAGGAGTCCCATCATTGTACAAGTTCATTGCTCCCCCACTCAACTTTGACATTTTCGGTACCAAACCTCCACATCTTCACGACAGCGTAGAGACAGCGAACAATAGAATCGTGGTCTAGAACTAGAACTTATATAAGAGTCCTCTTCATTCCTAATGCACTTCCTAGCAGTGCTGCTGTTTTATCCAGAAGGTCTAGTTTAAGAAAGACATGTATAGACTGAGTGAAAGTAATGATTTGAATATAAAATAGATCCGAATTTAAATATTGACAATACGCTACCTCCCAAAAAGCTTTAAAGCTGTTAAGAATTCAAGTCACGCACTTGATGACGTAGTGCGTGCAGCGACGCGGTAGAGATGGCGGTAGAATCGAATCGAAACCTATTCGTATCCACTCACGTGGGCGGTTGATGAATAGCGACATTTCCGTCTTCCCAAACTTTATAGACCAAGTTTGAGTTGATTTACTCACTCATTTCCCGCTCTTGGAAATTGAGGAGTCCATTTGGCCATTAGTTTGAATGGAAATGCTGGGCTTTCGGCTAAAAATAAACCAAAAGGCAGACGCATTCATGTGTGTAGGCTATACAAATGCTTTGAACTCTTTCAAACGTACGACTCTTTGTTATATTTTTGGATTTAAGTCGAATTTCGATTTTTAGAATCATTATATTTAAATTATCGTAAGAAAATAACATATTGAGGTTTTACTTTGTGAATTATTATATTCAATGACAAAATATTCATTAAATATCATGTATAAAGAACTAGAAGCTCCTGCCAATATTTGCAGTGTTTTTTAAATGCCACGTATCCAAGCCTGAATGTTTTTCGACGCTTTTCGGTTCTACGCGAAGTATGTTAGAAAACTGAGAAAAGAGGAAACTATTGAACTCTCGTTGACTCTTCGCACGATTGTGCAAGGATTGATACCTCTTTTTGAGTTCTTTTTATTTTTATTTTTCATGAAATTTTATTGGTTTTTGGCATTTTAGTTTACGCAATATGTCAATTTCAAATTATCTTTAAAAAAGTTACTTTGGTGAGATTTTAAACATGTCACAAGATTTAAGTAACCTTCGAATATCAAAGTAGCGCTCAAGTAGCGTGTCATAATGTGTGTCACTTTGTCCAAGTAAATTTGACCGCACCGTGTTAACCGTGCCACCTTCTCTAATAATAGATTTTTGTTTGAAGGCAATTAATTAATTTAAATTAAATAATTGCCTTAAAACGAGTGAATATATGCCTAAATTAGTTTAATGACTTTGACTTCAATCTGAGCTTCAATGCGGTTGCAGTCATGATGTAGAATTCTTCTGCCAGAATGTATATCTATTAACCTATTTTTAACTGGCAAATCACTCACATCATCATCATCATCATCAGATAATGAACATATTCGATGCTCATTATCAGGACGAGTGCGGAGCTGTGAGACTGCGGCAGGGACTGCGGAGCGCCGCGCCCGCCCGCGCGGCTCATCTCGACACATCAGTACTCAGTACTAATATTATAAATGCGAAAGAAACTCTGTCTGTCTGTCTGTCTGTCAGTCTGTCTGTAATTTGGTATGGAGATAGTTTGAGACCCGGGAAAAAACATAGGATAGTTTTTATCTCACTGCGCAAAAAGAGGTTAATGTTTTCGCGCAATAACCGACATACGCGCGGGCGGAGCCGCGCCCAGGATGCTAGTTTTATATATGTATGAAACTCAAAAGAATTTAGTTTCAAAAATGCATATTTATGACTATAATATTTTTTGGGTTTTATAAAGATTCGACATACACAACCAGTACTCAGAAACGTACTCACTGATTTTCTTGCACCGTAAAATAAGCAAAGGTAAACTTGGAACGGCATATACTGTTTTATATGAGAAGATAACAACACTTATCATCAGTGACAGTCAGTGGAAACTGTAACTTAATTTATACTTGAATCATTAAGTCTACAATCAACGCATAAAGTTTACAACTTCGTTAGTTCCATGCTCTTAATAAAAACATCATTTTGTTTTGCATTTCAATTGAATGCCGGTGCCGGTTCATTTCGTATACTTATTGGGTTAACGGTTTTATATTTTACGAACTTTTAACGTTTTTATGTATTTTTCCCTTTTTACGAGTCTGAGACAGTTTTTTATGTTTTACCGGTGCAGAGGTTTTATATTTTGTATTTTGATGTCTTTCTTTTTAAAATCGTAAATAGTGTGATGGGTTATTCTCACCTGATAGAAACTATATTGCCCGGTGTAGATATTTCTTAACTTTTACTTTATATAGTACTAGCTTTCCGGGCGCGGATGCGCCCGCGCGTATGTCGGTTATCGCGCAAAAACATTAACCTCTTTTTGTCGTACTAGGATACAAAAGACCTCCTAGTTGTTTTAAATATCGTCACTTCACACCTCATTACACTTTGGCACCCACAATCTGTCACACACACAAAAAAAACACATATACGTAATCTGTTTCTTTCTAAGGAACTTTTTTTATGTTATTGTGACGGAACAAGCTCGAGGCCCACCTGGTGTTAAGCGGACTAACCTCTGCATATATGCTATACAGATGAATTTCGTAACAAGTCACGAATTGCACTGCGCCCACCTTGAGACATAGTTATATTAAGTCTCATGTACCTGTAATTTCACTGGCTCTCAAGGACTGCTACCGCAACGTACCGTTAGGTGCTTGGCGACAGATTTTCTACTTGAGGTTAGGCACTAGCCAGCCGGGATTCGCAAAATGCCCTACCATCTTGCTGCAACAACTGCCATCGTAAGACAAATACCGGGACCGATGGCTTATCGTGCCCACCAAAGCACGTGGCGCGGTCAGTAGTAATGTCACTAGCGGTCACCCATCCAAGTCATGATCGCGGCGGACGTTAACTTAGCTGATCGGTTAAGAATGGCTAAGCAAACTTCGCTACGAGCGCTTCAGAATCCCGTTTTATAGACACTCCTTTTCAAATAACTAAACCTATCTGAAATTGGAAAAATTTTTATTTCTTTACAAAAAGCCTTATAAACATTTACGAAACTAATCCCCTGTGCAAAAACGTTTTACTTTAATAGTATCTAATGTTAGCGAACAAATTTAACATAAAATCTTTCCAATTGCAGAGACATACGGGTATCTATCTATAGGTAGTATTGTTTGAAAGAGAATTGCAAGCACGCATGCTAAGCAAACATTTCAATTTCAATTCATTCCAAAGAAACAAACTAATTACAACTTATAACATTAACACTTAAAATTCTGTAAATATAGCAATGATTTCGGATGGAAAAAGATAACTTCCAGCGGGACTTGAACCTGCAAACCCGGAATACCGTCCTGGTGCATTTCCAATTATTCTATGGAAGCGGGTGCTGGACACTCAAATTTTGACCATCCGTTTGTAAATGCTTGCTTATCATAATTTAAAATAATAATAATAGGATATGTGCCAGTGCGGTATTCTTGGATTAAGTTATCTTTTTCCATCCGAAATTATTTCTCCAAGAATAAGCCAATAACATTATTGTTATTGTTGATAGGTTAGCCTTACACCACAAAGTCACTTGTTGGAAAGTGAAGATGTGGATAAAGGTGTCAACAGGCAGATCCTATAATTATTCGCTCTCTGGGACACATGTTGCAATACACCGTTACTCGCATACGGACAGATTTGCTTTTTAACCGACTTTAAAAAAAGAAGGAGGATCGTTTGAGTGGGTGAACCGATTATGATAATTATTTTTTATTTAAAAGCTGATGCGTGTCGTTCAGTCCCATTTAAATTTCATAAAAATCGGTCAGGCAATTTTTGAGTTACACTCCAATAACTGAAAATTATTTTCCTATCTTGATATAATCGTAGACAGTGAATGACAATCGGTACCATGATAGTTCAACAGTACCTATTATCACAATATTATGCCTAGTTTCCGACATCGCCAAGCTATTTCACACTTTTGAGTGTTGAAGTCGGTTCCCTTGCTACTTACGGGATCGATTGTCACCAAAAAATGGAACCGACTACAACACTCAAAAGTATTTGAGTGTTATAGTCGCTTCCATTTTTCAGTTGAAAAATTTACTACTACTAACTATACGAGCAACTGAAATATACCACATTGTAGCTCAACAATTCAGAAAATAAGTCTCATAAATGTCCCTAAGCACCTGCTTTCTCAGTTGAACAATAAGTTACGGAAAAGCTTACCAACGCTGTCTCGGTAATTATTAATTTTCCAAAGTTATTAAGCCTCCGCAACCTGACAGCAAGTCGTAAACAGTCCTTATTATTGCTACAGTAGCTTGCTGTTCCCCCATCGTGGCACAGAGTGGATGCATCCGGGGTATTAAACAGTTTATTGAAACAGGCTTCTAGTACATATGTAAGCACAACTGTTTTTTTCTTTTGCAATATTTTGTCAATGGAACAAGCACGAGGCTCACTTGATGCTAAACGGTAACCTCTGCCAATAAGAAATGAATTTCGACACAAGAAACGAACTGTTCTGCGAGTAGAACCAAGTAGAAAAATCTGTCGCCAATCACCTAACGGTGTGTTCCGGCAACTGTTATTCTAGGTTACCTGAACGACTTCTTCGGCCACATCACCACTTACCATCAGGTGAGATAGTGGTCAAAGCCTAAGCCATCAGCTATAAATAAAAAAAACAGAGTAATACAAGTAATGCGGAATGAATAAAACAATATTTCTTAACTGAATCAATTACCCAATTGGATATGAAATAAAATAATTTCATAGTTTCCTTTCGCGGCTTCAAAGAAAACATATACATAACTAGCGGCCCGCCCCGGCTTTGCACGGGTAGTTGCGACTATAAATTGAGATGTGAGCTATCCTATCTTTCAATTTGGATCAAATTGGACAAACACACGGTGTGCAAATCAAATTTAAAATCGGTTCAGTAGTTTAGGAGTCCATCGCGGACAAACAACGTGACACGTAATTTTTATAACTATATAAAGATGAAGAAAACTTCATTCAATCAAGAAAACTAAAGAAAACAGTATTATCTACTAAACTTCATTCTCAGACACATTAGTTTTATATAGGTATAGATTAGCACTACTTCCGAGTAGGTTTTTACGGAGTATTTTACATAATACCATATTAAAAAAGCAGTAAACTTAGAATGACGGATAAATAATGTCGTAGCACCTAATTTACGACCAAGTTTATGTGTTATGTTTTATTTACGTGTTGTCGGTCGTTTTATAGATTGATCAATATTTCTCGTCGACTTGATTGATTTATGATTGCCGTTGCCATATGTTTAGTGCCACTACTACTCACTAGTGCCCCGAGGGGTGCCGGGTTAGAATTGCACCTCCCCATATCACCACGTGGGTGTCATAAGAGGCGACTAAGGGAAAAATACTGGAAGGTGGGCAGCAGCGCCTTCTATAGAACTGCCAACTTACACTAAGATCCCCAAGACGCCTGCCAAGCGTGGGGATTATGGCAAATACGCCCTTAATAGGGGAGGCTGTGTTCAGCAGTGGACGCTCCGGCCGTTACAGTACAGTATCATATTTGTTTGGTAACAAACTTTGAGAAATGGAACATGAAAACATACAAATGTTTTCATGTTCCATTTCTTCGGACAGTAGTAAAAAAGTAAGGATTATTAGAGTATAAGCTATTTGCACCTACAAAAACATAAATACTAGTCGAGTCGAAAACCTACTTCGTTTGCTGGCAAATATGATGAAGCAATAATAGTAAAGCAGCGTGCCGTCTTGATTCGAAATTGATTCGAACTCATGCACTTCTTGCTAAATAGACGACGCGCGAGCAACCGCTAAATGCATAAAATCAACTGGCCTTACCTTAAAATCAAATGCAAAAGCGATTCAGCGTCAAAACCAAAACCATACTAAAATTTCCTGCCTAGGACGTCACCGTTTGCCTTAAAACATATCTGTAGTTATTTATTCAACAAGTGAGCAAAGTGGATTTTGGCACGAGTGCTGACTTTAAGCCCCTCGCTAAGCTCGTGTTACAATTGAAGACTACACCACGGACTAATTAGAATAAGCACAGTGTCAGCTTTACAGGCATAAAACCTAAAAAGTTTGCCATCGTATCAAACATACAATCTTTCACTAGTGTTCCCAACTTTCAAAACGAACTTATAGTGTTTCTAGGTTAAAAAATCATAAATTTGACAAGTTTATTAGTTAGGTATATTATTAATAGTGGCAAAAATACAGCGTAAATTAATGACCAAATAATTAAAAAGCTAAACCGGACAAAGAAAGCAACACCGGCGTTATTTTCATAGATATACGGATACTAATCATTGTAGTCTATGTACAAATAGTAATTCGATGACTAGAGAAAAAAGGTGGCCATTATACCAGGAACACAAAAGAATAAAAAAATTTGTAAGAAAATTATAATAGTGGAACTACAGACTAATTTAAATGTTATCAAAATATATTTACACTTCTATTACAGTGTAGTATAGGGAACACTTCCTTTCACCTCTACCGATGAGAATATATCAGATAAGAACCATACTTAGAGGCTATATAAACGAGAAGTTTATTATTCACAAACAATCTATTTTCAAAATAAACATTAGGATTTTGGGAGGCTTTAGGATCCGCCCTGTTACGAGTAGTTGTTAGTACGTAAAGTCGGAGCCGTAAAACTTAAAACAGAGTAACGGTTTGTTTCACTCACTTTTCCTCACACAAAAATCGAATTCGGTGCGAGTTTTGAATATCATAAATGCCTTTTTTTGTACCGAATACGAAGAACGCCATCATAAATCAGTCATACACAAACTTAGTCGAACGTTTGCACATATTAAATCTAAAACCTTTTCCTTGAAATCAACAGACAACCCGTACAGTAAAAGCACCGCAGATATGAAGGCCCTATCGACCGAGCGGGGTCGCCGCCCGATGATTGCAGTCGTCGCGATGCCACTTACCTCGACCACTGTAAATTCTATTGATTGTGAATAATGACCGGGGAATGTAGAAAATGACTGGACAATGTTGACAATAAATTGTGCTGAAGTTAGCAATAAAGTGTACTTATTTGGAAAGAAGCAGCGGAGGAGGCCTATATATATACCATCAACTGGAGAGAATTAGTCTGACAAGTACACTGGGTCGCTACTCACGCTTCCTCACGCTGCTCGCAGCATAAAAATATTTAGCTGCGAGTTTTTGAACACCAAAGCACCCCTTCGCACGGGAGACGTGAATTATTTTTTGTGGTATGAAATATATCTATTTTTAAACGACTTGAAAAAAAGGAGGATCTTCTCAGTTCGTCTGTTTTTTTTAAGGTTTGTTACCTCAGAACTTTTGACTGGATGAACCTATTTTGATAAATCTTTTTTTATTTGAAAGCCGATTTTTGTCGTTTGGTCCCATTTAAATAAACTTCTTACTTACTTAAAGTTTAAGAACTTAAACTTCAAAGGCAAAACCTTATCTATATACAAAATTTAATCCAAATATTATTATAGCAGGTTCAGAGATACGACAAATATATATATATTTGTATTGTAAATACTTATAAGATCCTTGCTTTCAACAAGTAATTCTTATATATATATATATATATAAGAATTACTTGTTGAAAGCAAGGATCTTATAAGTATTTACAATACTAATAATACGAGATATATTTTATTATATATATAGGTATTTGTGTTGCTATATAAACAGGGTTATTGGTAATATGCTAGGCACTTTGCGAATGCCCGCCCGGCTAGCTACCACCCTCAAGTTGAAAATCTGTCGCCAAGCACCTAACGGTGTGTTCCGGCAGCTGTCCTTGAGAGCCAGTAATTCTAGGTTAGCCTGAACAACATCTACGACCACATCATCCCTTACCATCAGGTGAGATAGTGGTCAAAGGCTAAACTACCAAGCATAAAAAAAAAAAAAAAAAAAACTATCCTTGTTCGAGATGTCGCGTCTAGTATATATAGGTCAATGCATTAAAACTGGATGTAACGCTTGACTACATACGAGTAAATCAGCTTTGTTATATTTCATCGATGATTTATCCTATAAAATGATGTTAGTACTTGCCTCTACGACGATTGCAAGGTCTTTGATGAATTATTGTGGTAGTGGCTTCTTTTGTAAAACCAGCCAAATGCGAGTGGGACTCGCGCGCGAAGGGTTCCGTACCATTACAAATAAACGGCGGAAATCTCTTTTATTGTATGGGAGCCCCCTTAATTATTTATTTTATTTTAACTAATTATATTTAAAGGGACCATAAAACTAAATATTCTGTGAATAGTTAGAGTCCACCTGTCATCGCTATTAGTATCGAGCAAGAAAAAATCAAGTTTGTTATATGGGAGCGCCCCTTGAATGTTTATTTTATTTTTAGTATATTTTGAAGCGCTCGTAGCCAAGTTTGCTTAGCCATTCTGAATCGATCAGCAAAGTTAAGCGACGTCCGCCGCGGTCATGACTTGGATGGGTGACCGCTGGTTGGGCATTACTACTGAGCGCTACCGTGCTTCGGAGGGCACGTTAAGCCGTCGGTTCCGGTTGTTGTCTTAGAATAGCAGTCGTTACAGCATGGTGGTAGGGCACTTTGCAAATGCCCGCCTGGCTAGCTACCACCCTCAAGTTGAAAATCTGTCGCCAAGCACCTAACGGTGTGTTCCGGCAGCTGTCCTTGAGAGCCAGTAACTCTAGGTTAGTCTGAACAACATCCTCGACCACATCATCACTTACCATCAGGTGAGATAGTGGTCAAAGGCTTACCTATCAGGCATAAAAAAAAATAAAAAAATATGTTGTTATAGCGGCAATAGAAATACATCATCTGTGAAAATTTCAACTGTCTAGCTATCACCGTTCTTGAGATACAGCCTGGTGACAGACGGACGGACGGATAGCGAAGTCTCAGTAATAGGGTCCCGTTTTTACCCTTTGGGTACGGAACCCTAAAAAATGAGGTTTGTTTCAAATTTTTTATTTTTGTTATTTTAATCTTTGACCATAATCTTACCTGTTGGTTACCCGCCATGTGGTCGAAGGTGCTAACATACTTAATGTATATATATAATTATTATGGTGTCACTTTAGCTTTGAGATATATATTTTTTAATTAACACTAATTTTAACTAACCTTCGACCACATCATCACTTACCATCACGTGAAATTGTGGTCAAAGGCTTACCAATAAGTAATTAAAAAAAAAGCTAACGTCCCTTTAGGAAGAATATTGATAAGTTGGAGGATGATTTAAAAGATAAAAAATTATAACATGTTAAAATAAAAACAAGAGTACGGACTATGAGTCTGTAGTGTTAAATGTAGAATGATGAGTACTCTGCTGCCAGAACACACCATTAGGCAGTAGGGCATTTCGCGAATGGTAGCTAGCCAGCTACCACCCTCAAGTAGAAAGACTATTGCCAAGCACCTATGTAACACTAAGCACGGTATGTTCCAGCAGCTGTCCTTGAAGCCAGTAATTCTAGGTCTGAACAACATCTTCGACCACATCATCACTATCAGGTGAGATAGTGGTGTAAGGCAAATCTATCAGCCATAAACGAATAATATATTTTACCGAACGCTTCAATTACAAAGGAAATACTTACGCTTACTTTACCTATGTGAGCACATATCTTGATAGTGGGAAGAGTGCAAAGTTACTAAGCGTGAACTTTCACACGGCATGCAGCGAAGTGATACGTACCATTACGTACTATTATTTAATCTGTGCAATTACGTACACCTCGGGTCAACGGTCTGTGATGTCCTCTAGAGGTCTAGAGTAAGTAAAGCCTTTCATAGGTAAGATAAAATGTTTATATAGGTATTCTAAGTTACGGCTATTTTAGGAAGATGCAGCCTCTTTGAAACAGTATCAAAGTTAGCGCGTTTGCGAACAAGTTTTGGATGGCATGTGGTTTTTTTAAGATTGTCGGAATAAGCTCTAGGCCCAACTACCTTTAAGTGGGCTAACCTCTACCTATAGCAGATGCATTTCGTCATTGTCGAATTACATTGAATCTGTCACCCTGAGCCATAGAGTTGTTATGTTCTATATGCCTGTAATTTTACTGGCTGTCAAGGACTGTTGCCGGAACACACTGTTAGGTGCTTGGCGACAGATTTTCTACTTGAGGGTGGTAGCTAGCCAGGCGAGTATTCGGAAAATGCCCTTCCACCATGCGGCGGTGTGGATCGAACCATGGACCATCAGCACGGCAGTCCACAGCTATTACTGCACGGCCATCATTGCTTTGCATTAAATTTTTGTATGAAATTCTTTTACAATATATAAATTTAGACAATATGAATGTAATGAATATTAATATCATTTTACACTATATAAAGTTAAGTTTATTGATTAGATAAAAATACAGACGAATTGAGAAGCTCCACCCTTTTTGGAAATCTGTTAAAAAGTAATGAAAATTATAGTTATACCCCGTCTTAAAACATATTCTGAGATTCATGCCTACCTATTTATCTGTTTTTTTTTTTAAAACACAACATTTGTAACTTGCGAAGCCAAAGCCCGCAGAAGGGTTCTTAGCATGGACGCCCTTCGCGGCAGTCCACAGACATTGCCTCTGGGCCTTCATTGCTTTATATGCCTATACCGTTGAACAAAGGTATCCCCAATTAGGGGGGAGTTTGCCATAATCCCCTGGCTTGGTGGGCCTTGGGGATCGCAGTGTAAGGTTGGCATTACAATATGGCGCTGCTGCCCACCTTCTGGTATTCTTCATCGCCTCTTACGACTTCAGGAAGATATGGGCCCTGACGGCACCACACAAAAAAATACCCTTTTTTTATTTCATCTTTTTGGATATTAAAGTCGGTTTAACGGTTTTATTTCAGTTATTTGAGTGTAAGTCAAAAACCGATGGAGCAATTTTGATGAAATTAAAATTGGACCACACGGGAAGCATCAGCTTTCAAATAAAAAAAATCATCAAAATCAGTTCAGCCAGTCAAAAGGGTCACAAACATAAAAAAATATATACGTAATAACTTCTAATTAACACATTATTGAGTAAAGGTTAATAAAATCAAAAGTTTGTCAGTAACAAGTACCTAAGCAAGGAGCAAAGACAAACTTTGTTGTCATTCTTGTATTTCGCAGTGTTGTTTGGCAAGCGGCGCACGTACTGAATTATCGCCGGATCTATCTTCAGACGCGCCGCAGTCTGCCCAATAAACTCTCAGTGGAGAAACCTGTAGATTCTTCAGATAATTGACTGTCCTCTCTGGAGACAGTTTTATTTTTGGACTTATGTGCGATGGATAATTTTACTTTTCATTCTTTATCCATATAGGTATTTGTTCTGTGTTGTATTGTTTGTAATAAGTGTTGTGTGTTTTCTGCATAAAGCATTGAGGGTCCATACTTTATGGTTTGCTGGAAAGAAATAAACTGGAAAAAGTAGCTGAGTGTTTTTTCTTACCATGTTATGTTGACGGTTTATGATTTCAACTAAGAGTAACTATTACAACATTTATTATTTATGCTTTTGAAATAAATTCTTGTGTTTCATATTGAAAGGTATCCGGCATAACACTCACGTTCAGCATCCAATAAATTGATCTATCCCATATGTTTCAAAAGTATTTTAAGAAAATATTTTAGAAAAACACTTATAATAAATGAAAATTTTATTAAGTGACAATTCCGCCTGATTTTCCTGTCAAGCTGACATGACGTCATACAAGGCACGTAGCCAAGCCGGAAGATGTTTTAATTTCGACGCGTTTCGATTCAACACGAAGCTTGGAGGAGGCCTTAACTATTCAGGCACAAGATCGAAAAAAAAAATCTAGGCGGAATCGTCACTAGATAGATATATTTGTAAGTTTATTGTACAATATTAATATAATGTTTTTTTTTTATATTATGGATGACAAACAAGCAGACGGCCCGCCTGATGGTAAACGGTAACCGCCGCCTATGGACATCTGCAACACTAGCTGCGCTGCCGATGCGTTGCCTGCCCAGAGAGGAATTTGTAGATGCCCCTTTTGAAACGGTCCATGTCGTAGCTTCGCGGAAAGATCTCTAGAGGAAGGTCGTTCCAAATCCCACAAGTACGCGGAAGAAAGGAGCGACAAAAGCGAACAGTATGTGATGTCCATACTTGCTGGAAGTGGGGATGGGACTTTTGACTCTTAAAATTATTCTAAATAAAAAGTAAGGCCTGAATCTATTCATGATCTATTCAATACTTAATTTTTATCCATTGAGGGCCCGTTTCAGAATGTCCTAATAAAGTTTCGGGTTGCTAAGCAACACATAAAATAACAGAATAAAAATGACAGTTAACATGCAGCGCGTTTCAAGCTTTAACCGATGTATAGGCTAAATCGATGACTGTGAAACGCAAAGATAGTGTTTTGTTTAATAAATATGTTCTGGGTAGTAAAACCGGAACTTACTCGAACGTTCTGAAACAGGCCCTAATTAAAACGAATGTTTAGACTAACTCGTCATAACATAAACTCATACTATAATCAATATGATATACACCTTTATTTGAAATATTAAATTCTCTCCATCAATAAGATGAGTAAATTTCCTGTACGTACGTTATAAATCGTGTTATTATTGTTAGAAATCGCTCTCAACGATGGAAACGGGGAAACATTTCCAATAAACATCGAAACTTATTATTAATCCCGGCAATTAATATGGAAAGTGTTGAAATAACGTTTGTTTTGAATTTGTTCGCTTCAATGAGTGATTTAATTAAATTACTGAAAGGGTAGTTTAATTCATTAGTAGCATTTAGTAGCGTTAATTATGATTTAGATGATTGAAGGTTTTTAATCGTATATCGGATTAGAACAGTCTGGCTTAAAATTTTTTGCAAAAAATGGAACCGACTTCAACACCCAAAAGTGTGAAATAACTTGTTGAAGTCGGTACCATGATGGTTCAAAAGTACCTATTATCACAATATAGTGGGCATGGTACCGACTTCGACAAGTTATTTGGGTGTAGAAGTCGGTTCCATTTTTTGTTAAAAATTTTTTTTCAATCTTTTTAGTGTAACTCAAAAACGGCTTGACCGATTTTGATGAAATTTAAAATGGGACCAAACGACAAGCATCAGCTTTCAAACAAAAAAAGAATTTTCAAAATCGGTTCACCCAGTCAAGAGATCTGAGGTAACAAACATAAAAAAAAAAAAAAAAAAACCTCCTCTTTTTTTGGAAGTCGGTTAAAAAGTACATATTATCACAATACTCTTCGCATGGTACCGACTTCGACAAGTTATTTCACACTTTTGGGTGATGAAGTCGGTTCCAGTTTTTGTAAAAAAAATTTTTCAACCTTTTTGGTGACCCTTGCTACTTACGGGATCGATCATAGAGATATAAAATACTATTTAGAGTGGCAGCCATGTCAGTTTTCTTAGAAAACGAGCGTAGCCAGTTTAACACATGTAAATGATACGTGACATTACATCTTTATTGTTCAGTACAAACAATCCGATTCCCTGATTAGTCCCATTTTTACCCAATTGAAACGTTTATTAAACCAATTTATAACAGTTGAAATTACACCTTATCTAAAGAGTGGTAAGATTTAATTTCTTGTGAACTTTGTCAAGCTATCCCTTTCAGTGAGAGAGACAGATATATGGTAATTCCCCTAATATCTGGTGAAATTTGCCAGTCGACAATATCTGTACAGTAATTGTGCAGTCTCTCAGTCAAGTAAAATTCAATTTTAAAATCGTTCCTTGGTAAAATCTGAGCATAGACAATTGAAAAATAGTTCACAAGTTACTGCACGCAAAATGATTACGAGAAAATAATTATTGGGATAGCTAGTAAAATTTTACCTTTTTTTATTTATTTATTCGGAACAAAAAGTGGTATCCCATTGTCAAAGTAGCCTGTGATGCAGTACATTTTTATCGATAAACTTTTCCATAGGCTTAAAACGATTAAACGATTTAATTTTTAGGTGATGCGTTGATGTACTGTGCGTTTGAGCTATAAAAAGTTTTTATGCGGTTTTATATAATCATTTGAATATGTAGTAATGACAGGCAAGTAAGCGTCTTGACTGAACCCTATAGCTTACTAGTATGTCTATACCAAAAGCTTTAAAGACTGCTGAAAACAGAAGCACGTGGAAGAGCATAGTACATCGAGCCATTAACACTACTTCAGACTAGACAAGACCTTCAGCAGTAAAGATGCTGAATAAGAAAAAGACAATAAAAATTAAACAAAGCTATTACTGCGAAGAACAGCTTAATTTCGATATAATATGTTATAGGCTTGTTTATTTGTAGTAAAATTATAACAAACACATGAAATTCGCGTAGAGGGTGGTATTAGAGATAGGCACAGATAGGGATTCAGGAAAATCAGGGAGACCGACACAATAGTAACTACCAGCTAATTAAATTGGTAATCATTTTATATCCATTGAAACGAATTGTACTTATTGCATAATCGGCGATTGCTATTTCTAGATATTATTATTTAGCAAAAACTGAAAACAGTATATTTGTGTATTTCTCAATTACACATTTTAACAAATGAATTGAATGGCAGCCAATGAGATATTCTCCTTATTGATGATAACGAAAATCTCCAAAATAGACTAAGTCATAACCTAAAAGTTCGCGTGTTCGGTTCCGTTCACGTCTACGTTGCTGCAACACACCCCGCGATGCTGCAACGCAGCCTGCTGTACATATAAACTAATCCAAACGGAAAAAAAAGAAAAAAAATCATGTGATGTCAAAGTAGCTTTGGTCTGTCATGGTGAAAGAACACTGCTTGAAATCCCTATCAATGCCATTCAAGTTGAGTGTGTAGAACCTCCTCTTAGCCTTCGCAGACAGTGTCTCTCCGATAAATTCCTTTTAAATTAGCTTAAAACTCAAACTGTTCTTGAAAAAAACTAGATTGTTTACTGACATTATATAACTCATGCAATAAAGCCTCATCTGAGAACCTCCTTTGTCTCCTCCGCAGCTATTTACAATTCACCTTTCTTCCTTATTCCCTCCTTCAGAATCCTGTTATGCCTTTGTACTCATCCTACGAATCATTCGTTTTCAAACCTAACATTATTTTGGATTTTGGTATTGATAAAAACACAATAGAAGCTAATAAGGTTTTCATAAATAAATTCTTCACAGAATACAAGGTCTGGACTGCCATGCAGAAGCTTCTAAAAATCTAGATAGTCCAATTGGTGTTGTAGTTTGGATCCCATCTACGAGAATAATTTTCAATTATAAATGTTCTTCTACCACTTCCGTCTTTTCAGGAGAAGCCATCGCAATTCTGGAAGCCATCCTTTTTGTAATATCACACAATCTGAACAAAACTATCATATTTTCAGAAACCAAAAGCTGCCTCCAATCTATTCTTGCTAACCCATTTCGGTCCAAATCTAGGTTCCCAATTGTTTTAAAAATAGGAAATGCCTTTTTCGAATGTAGCTCTCACGGCAAAAATGTGATCCTTGCCTGGATTCCTGGTCACGCCGGTACAGTGCGCAACGAATCTCAAGATCAAGATATCTGTTCGACTTTAAAACCATTTTTAAAAAACCTTGAAACCAGAAATGGCAAATTTCTAGAATATTAAAAGCTAAATTCTATGGTAACATTCAACCTGAGATGCCCAATAAACTCTGGTTCTCAATATTCCAAAACGCTGATAAAGTGACCACCTCTACAATATGCCGTCCGAGTCGTAACTATTCCTGTAACCCAGTCTTCCTGGCCAAACTTATAACTCCCTCTGTGAATGTTGTTTGGACGAAGGAAATGTGAAACACATATTCTTCTGTTGTCCCAAAATAAACTCTTCTCTCTACAATATTATCCCTAGAGATATCCCTCGTCCTTTCTCCCTCAAACGTATCCTCTCCTGAGTATTTATCCATATTCAAATAAAGCTGTAAATTAACTGTTCATATATTATATAACTTAACCAAAAGTTGTTCCCAGGTGTTCTATATTTCCCCTATATATAATGAATTTGTGTGTGTATATACATTTGTGTTCTTCCAGTAGTTAGATGAACTAACATCTAATGTTTCAGCACCAATTTTGGCTTGGGCAGTTCTCACCGGACATAACTCATTAAAACTAAACAATCTCCTTCGTTTGATAGTCCATCTAACTACGTGACATTGTTGAAATTGTGGTGGTGCCCACAGAAGCCACAAAACAAGAGTTGAAGTTGAAATCACAACCTTGAAAGATTGCATGTTCTTGAAAATATTTGAATAATTTGTTAATTTAATTGATGTTTACCTTCTGACCTACACGTGTATTTTTACGTCCAGGTAAAAGTTTTATATGCACTAAAAGCAGTGGGACAGATGGTGCTTGCTTTCGTAGGTCTAACAGGAAAGATCCAAATTAGATATTGGAATGAGGTGACATTTAGTGACTAACAATTTATCGATAAATTTGTCGATAAAAAAATCATGAATCACTTATATGTCAGATTGCACCGACTTTGTTCATCAGCGAAATGTAAAACATTTAGGAATAATTTATTAAGTTTTCCGGTGATAGGATATTCCTACTTTCTTTACTTTTGTGACATTGCTATTAAATCTGCAACTTATAATATCACAACGCGGCATTTTCATATAAATTGACGGAGATGCATGCGGCGCGTTAACCGCGGGTCGACTGTCAGTAGCATTATAGTCCGTTGACGTAAATACTCCTGTTTAGGAGTATGGTGAGCTCGCATGCCACGCCCCCTTCACCTTTCTATTGCTTTCTCTTTTCTGTGGGATCGATTATGATTCATTGTTAACGACTACATCATCAACATAAGTAAATATTTTTCAGGTATTTTAGTTCATTGTTAACGACTACATCATCAACATAAGTAAATATTTTTCAGGTATTTTAGTGTAACTCAAAAACGGCTTGACCGATTTTGATGAAACTTAAAATGGGACCAAACGACAAGCATCACCTTTCAAACAAAGAAAGAATTTTCTAAATCGGTTCAGCCAGCCCAAAGTTCTGAGGTAACAAACATTAAAAAAAACAGACGAATTGAGAACCTCCTCCTTTTTTGAAAGTCGGTTAAAAACTATAATCAAATCGTTTTTATGTAAGTCCAATTATGTCTATTTTTTTGTTAATTGGTATAATTTTTTTTTGATTTGTGATCCTACACACAAAGAACATGATACAGGAGGCCCACTTGTTGTTAAGCGGTAACCTCTGCCTCTCATTATTGATGCAGTTCATTTCAATTCTGCTTAGTTTGGCTTGAGTTTAAATATTTTGATAGATCTGAAAAGTTGAAAACATTTCAAATTATGTTAAGACAAAATAATTTATGATTAACTTGTTTTTGGTATTTAAAATTTAATTTATGTAATGTATAACTTTTTTACAGATTTCAACATTTGTGTACTTAATTTTTATTTATAGAATAAAAAAATATGTAATACTTTTTTTAAAAAAAAATTATATTAACAGTAAGGTAGAACAGTTGAAATTACGTCAAAGGATGTTAAACACGAAATAATAATAATTGTAATTAACCCTTTTTATGGTATTTAAAATTTAAATCATTTAATGGTTTTACACACAGATAATATTTTTTATTATTGTCATGTATAGAAAGTAATAAGTATAATTATATAACATTTTTGTGTAAATTTAATATGAATTGTAAGGCGTAGGCATAAGGACCCTTTTTCTGCCTTAACAAAAATTCACTCTAAGTAAAAGCCTTCCAAAATGAAAATGGAATACTTGCTATCCTATAAATTTTCATTCAAGTTCGACTAAGAAATATTTTTTGGACACAGAAACCTTTTAGGCACCTGAATAGGTACACAAGTACGGCTACAGGTGATTTATTTTACATAGGTAAGGCTTTACGGTATATATAATACATATATGTGTATGTATACGCCTAAGCCTTTCAAAGAAAAACCCACTCTGATAACAAAACATGGATTCTACGTATTTCTCCATCATTCACGAACTAAATTCCATATTTAAATTACTCTTTGGTGTCCAATTGCGCAGAAATAGGGGTCAAAATAGCAATTTGACTATCCCCTACGACGACGTTTCTATGAAGTTGCATGGTTCTCGATCAGTCACGAGCAGACCCCAGTCTGCACGATAAGATCCGAAAGTGTCTGTTAAAGGCCGGCTGGAGCCTGGGTGCGGGCAACTGCACACAAAAATCTGTAGCATATATTTTTTTATGTAGTATGAAGCAAATGAGCGGAATATGCTCATTCACAGGATGAAAAGGGAGGTGAAATTCTAACCCGGCACCACATTGGAGGAATTGTATACATTCGAAGTAACTATCATCCAATCTGTGTATCTGCAATCCTGTTTATCAAGAATTTTCCAAGGCTAGGCGCAGCCTAACGGTTTTTCAACTAGTATTGCCATAAATAGACGAAAGTCGTCTGAAAACATCACTTGTACAATATCCCTAACTTGAACCCTCGTACTTGAAAGATAAGGGCTATGTTAGGGAGGTATACTCGGTAGAAAACACAAGTAAAGTTAAAATTATGTTTGCTGTCGTATTTTAGAACTTAAAACTGAAGCCATAAGGACTAAAATATGAAAGGGGTTACATGTAAGGTAACCGTGTAGTCGTACCTGTTTGTCAGCTTCGATTAATTATTTCTTCATTTAGCTGAAGGCTTGTTTTTAAACGGTTGCGAGTCTTGTTGATCTTCGATAAGTACTTATTGGTTTCTGTTGGCGTTTTGTAACATTTTGTTTGATGTATGTTAGTACCTACAGCAACTTTTACATATTCTGTAGTCACATGTGAATTATCGGCGCATTTAAATTAGCATTTGACAATTTTTCGCTTGATCTTATTAACATTAATACCGTTTAGTTGGGGTTTAGAAATCAGCTAGTTTCGACCATTTCCAGGTGTTTTTCTTTTCAAAGAGGTGCCGGCTTTCATTTGCCGTAGTATCTCCGGGATTTTCTCTCAACGTGGCCTGCAAGAGGAATGAAGGGGATAATTGATGATGATACTTTTGATTGCCATCACATTAAACAATTTATAAAAATATGCCGTAATACCTCTAGGTTTATTAATATTAAGTTTTATTGAGATTCCAAAAACATCTGGACCTCGGGGGAGTGCTATAAAGAAAATGAAAAGTAGTACTTAATTCTTTCAATTCAATCTAACAAAGAGCCTGGCATTTAGCGTTGTAAAAGAAGAAAATCCTTTATTATCTTTACGCGATCACTTTTTCAGACCCACTTTGAGGCCACGGTAATGGAGCTTATTCTGCCTCCCTGGTATTTAATCAGGCGAATTTGTCATCTTATATCTAAGCCTCAACTGTACCACTTTAAATTCAACTTTAAACTTTAGAATATAAAGTTTTAAGTACCTTATGGCAAGGAGGCGTGTGTAGTTAGAAAGAAACAAGCGGTAATAAGCGAGAAAGGTTCGTTATCTAGCAGACGGTACGCGTCTGAATGGATCCCATTCGACGCCAGAAGCATTCGAGTATTGCCCCCTTTAATTAAGAGCGCGGCTGAGTAGTCTGAAGCCTGAAACGGTCTGTAACGCAGCCATACAATAGGCGTACTTTAGGCGCCCTGGTTATTTCGAGTGCGTTCATTGTCCTTGCGAAGCTTCCGCGCGGGAAATCGCGGAAAAGCATCGCAGTTTCACTTTGAGACGGTTTTCCGTGGTGAAGGTATTGTTTGAATTCAAGTGATTTTTATACGAAGTGCGAAAGGGAAGAGTATTTCGTAACTTTTGTAGGTTTTTTTTTAGATTCATATTTTACTTACATGGTAGGTCTATTCGCGTATAAGTTTAGTTCGAGTTTCAACGACCGGAGACATACATAAGGTTTATACTTAGTGAAACATAAATTAACTAGCAAATTTGTATAACTCTTTCGTATTTTAGCGATACTTATGATATAGTATAGTGTAGAGATATGTCTTCTGATATCATGATCCATTTCCTCAAAAACAGATTATTATTATACCCGCTGATCACGGTATCCGTGGCTACAAGATAGTGAACTTTCCCGAGACGTGACAGTAACAAACAAATTGCGCCTCAGTAATACGACAAATTGTAGAATCCGTAAATGTCTGCAAGATACGCTATCAGTCAAACAAATCGCTATCACAATAAACAGACTCATTTAGATAACTGAAGTAACCAACCCTCGGTCACCAGACACAAACCTTTAAGATTAAAGTACAAAGCACACAGCGTGGAGTAAACTTAGGATACCATTGTGTTAGCGAGCTCATGCGAAGATCACATAAAGGGGATCCTTTGAAAATGAAAGAGGGTTGGAATCTTATTCATACACCTTAGTTACTCTTGTGGGGTGCGGTGTGAATAGAACCACGTGCTACGGTGCGATATGACAGGTGATAATCTCAGCGTTGTTAAACCTTTTTGGTATTAAATTCTTGTGAAATATGTATAAGAGAGAGTGTGGTAAAGAAATAAGAATAGAATACACACAAAAGTTAAACCGTCTTATTACAAAACACAGACTAAATCTAAATAAGGGTTTAAACCTAGACCAACAAGTCCGACTTGGTTGCGGCACTAAGCAGTTAGTGCTTGACTTTATTACAAAACGCAGAACTATCGAAGACCAGTTAGTCCATGGTTTATATATTGATCATAGAATAAATACGAAAAAAGTTCATTCTCTTTGACTCCATTCGTTCACGACGTTCCGTGTATTACGCAATGTAGATTTAGAATTACTGTTCCCGTTTAAAATATGAACACACTCACATACACACAACTCACAGGCTCAGATACACAAACACACCCTCACACACGCCCATTTACACACCCTCGTTCCGTGTATTACGCAATGTAGATTTAGAATTACTGTTCCCGTTTAAAATATGAACACACTCACATACACACAACACACAGGCTCAGATACACAAACACACCCTCGCACACGCCCATTTACACACCCTCGTTCCGTGTATTACGCAATGTAGATTTAGAATTACTGTTCCCGTTTAAAATATGAACACACTCACATACACACAACACACAGGCTCAGATACACAAACACACCCTCGCACACGCCCATTTACACACCCTCGTACGAATACACACACACATTCCTCATACCTACGCTAGATCTATAAAATTTATATTATATAATTAAGTATATAACTTTAAAGACTTTGTAATTTTTACAGTATATAATATCTGTAACCATTTAAAGTAATGGAATGGATATGGAAGAGCGAGATCTTCTGACACAAGTATTTGTATACTTACTAGGTCTCAACCTACCTTATTTTTAGTTAAATACAGAAATAAAGAACATTATCATATTTTTTTTCATGTGTTGTCCGGCCGGCTAGATATACAGATATAAATAAGTTTTACTAGCCCTTTCGTAATTTTTTTTCAAGCAAGTCCAAAATTTGGACTCCTAAATACGTTTATTAAAATTTCTAATTATATGTCTATGTAAATAATTGTTACCATAATATTATCACAGTTAATACAGCTAAGTAAAATTTACAGTTATCGCGTTTCACTTGTCCTAAGATAAAGATTCTACAAGCCGCATTGACATCTTGTGTAGAAGGGATTGTTTTAAATAAGTTCTTAAGTTTTAGTTTGAACAAACTATATTTTAAGGTGGTCAAGCTTTTTGGTAATTTATTATACTTGAATCATTAATCAGTATTTTCGAATAACGACCCTGTTTCTGTACTCTAGCTAATCTGTTCTTTGGCTGATGTAGTTAACCTCGGTGGAATACGAGTGTATCACGCTTGATTCACATACATTTCAACTACTACTTTAAATCCTTAGACCCTTGTTCCGCGTATTTGGTGTAAATTGGGTACACATATCTTAACTTTACAACTAAGATGTTTGAACGGAATGGGAAAGATGGAGCTCACAGAAATGTTCATTTTCGATATTTTTCGTGGATACAATTTTACGATAAGATCATTACAGTTTTAAAGTTTCTTAAAACGAATAGTTTTCTGTATAACATAATTATTCACTAGAAATTCAAACAATTAAAACGTTAAGTATTAAACAGTTTTTCCAGATAGTAATGTAACATTCAATGGTCTATATTTCTACGTTCATATAAAGATCACATGCCCCGCTCTGAAGTATATACAAGCTATTGAATTTATTTTCCATCGTGTGCGGAGACCTTATTTGATTTTGACGTGCAGTTATTATAAACAAAATACAGAAATAGAATAACTAAGCTAATGGTAGATAGAACGAAATTAGAAGAAAATAATAGATAATAACTTTGTATAAAACGTGGTCCCGATTTAATTTCACGCGTTGAAATTAGCGTGTTACCGTGGCAGTTTATTCGGTATATAATATAATCATTGGCAATACTCGACAAGCTTTTTTTTGTGACGGCAAATATTTATGGATTACTAATTGCGTGTTGTTAGTATCTATTCCGACATCTTATATACCAAGAAACATGATACTAATAATTATGTGTGTTACGGTCATTGTTTTTTTTTTACTTTTGGAAGGAATTTTGATTTGCAAGTATTGAAATGATTTTATTTTGATTTTTCTAGGAGGACACTTGATGTTATGATGGTAACAAAATTCTTTTGATTTGATTGATTTTAATTTTAATTAAAAAATATTATATATAAATATTGCATCACACACTTAATGATTACCAAGAGTTTAATTATATTTCAAACCCCACAAACATTAGTTCAATGTGCATACTTACTCTAACATTACTGCCAGTGTGTTGCATATTTTCCATTTAATTGTGTGTTACAAGTTCCCGTGTGTCATGGTACAATTTTTATGGCCCCCAACCACGTATCTGCTTTAAACCATAGTTAACCTAATGGGTAAACCGTGGGTTCTTCTTCGAATCCTATGATATGAATTCCACTCATGGAGATAGCAGAAGTAGATTCATGAACACACAATCTAATCTTTCTACATTTATACTCTTGAGATTCTTTTAAGCCCTATTGCAATAGAACATTCGTGTTAAGATAGGTTTATTCGCCACCAGCGCATAATGCCGCAATATTCCCTTAATAGCACGCATTGAAACATTACATCGGCAACCCTATAAATAAATCTTTCACATCTACCCGCAATCGCGACAAATTACACAGCTCCAACATTAACTTCTGATCTGTACTATCTAAGCTTCTGTACTGGCAGACAGGTCTATTGAAATTGGTTATTCGATGTGGCTAAAGCTTTTGTGTGTAGAGGTCAGTCGGAACTGGGCGATATGGAACTTTTACCATTCATGGATGGACAATGGGTCCAATTGGACACCGGGTACAATGGATGTGGCACTGAAATCATCTATGTGCCCTTAATGGTGAAAATGGCTTTGGCATGCGAGTTCCATTATATTTCTGACGGTGTTTTTCTGGTAGCCAATTCAATTATATAAAAGCTTTTTGAACATAAGGAAGATTTGTTAGCTTTTTTTTTTTTTCTTTTTTTTTTTATGCCTGATAGGTTAGCCTTTGACCACTATCTCACCTGATGGTAATTGATGATGTGGTCGAGGATGTTGTTCAGACTAACCTAGAGTTACTGGCTCTCAAGGACAGCTGCCGGAACACACCGTTAGGTGCTTGGCGACAGATTTTCAACTTGAGGGTGGTAGCTAGCCAGGCGGGCATTTGCAAAGTGCCCTACCACCATGCTGTAACGACTGCTATCCTAAGACAACAACCGGGACCGACGGCTTAACGTGCCCTCCGAAGCACGGAAGCGCTCAGTAGTAATGCCCAACCAGCGGTCACCCATCCAAGTTATGATCGCGGCGGACGTTGCTTAACTTTGCTGATCGATTCAGAATGGCTAAGCAAACTTGGCTACGAGCGCTTCAATTTTTTCAAGCTTTCGAAAGCATATTAAAAAATGCAGTATTAAAAAAGCTCTTCCCCTATATCAATTTTTCTAACCAACCGTTAAAAAACTGAGCCGCCAAAATATTGTTTTCGGACTCAATAGTTATATGTTATACAAAGATGCAAAATTGTTATTTGGCGCGAGTACTTGTATTGAACCATTGGAAGCGAAGAATTCTAGAATGAAATTCAATATATAGAACATTGAGCGTATCGAAGGTTTCTAATTTACGACGACGCAAAACCTTTACCAACTAATATTAAATATAAATTTTAGAGTAATTTTTCCCAGCATATAATAGAAGTAATATTTTAAGCTAGATATTATGTACTCACCTTCCATGAATTCGGTTATGTATTAATTAACTGATTATTATTATTATTATATTGAATTCTATTTACGAATAATAAATTCAGTAATTTTATTTTAATTCTACTATGATTATTTATCTTATTGAGCTAAATTATTATCTTATTTCTTTTATGAAGTACTGTAGCAGATTGTGCATCATCGTTGTAGACTCTTGTGTAGCATTCAGCACAAACTTCAGTGGTTTTCGAATACTTATTACTTAAATCTAATTATGTACTTTTATATGGACAAAACAAACCAACTAAAAGATACAAATAACAAATAACGTTGCTTCTGAGCGCAACACACAATTTTTTAACTCACTCTAACGAGGAAATTGCAAGAAAAACGGCTCAAAGTAGTAAATTTGCGTTAACATATAGTAAAAATTAGTAAAACTGGTAATATTTACTTTGAACTACGTAGACTTTGAATGATAAACAACAACTTTCTTTATCTTGTGAGGTGAAAAGTATCTTTATTCCCTTCGACGATAATAATAGATTTCTCTTTCTAAAGGCACGCAAAAGAAATCTAACTTCATAAACTCTAGGCACCATATTGCGAAGAAACAAGTAAGAGAAAAAAGTTTCTTGGTGACTAACATGTGTTAAATTGATATTTTATTGCTTTGGACTTGTTTTCTTAACACATATTGAATGTTTATGTTCTTAAGCTTCAAAATATTGTGAAGCGGAGATCTTTCAATATTTATTGAAACATATACATTGTAAGTGTTCTGAATATACAAAAATAAATATCGTCTCGTCTATATTCCACAAAACAAAAACTCCCACGTTTTATGGGAAGTCTTTAGGTAATAGGGGGCTGGACTATTGCCATCTACCAGGCTTAGTGCCTGACTCAATGAGATTGTATGTCCCCTAAGTGGCATGTCTATCCCTGTTATACCACCCAGTAGCCCGAGATAGCGAGGTGACTGCTAAAGCCACTCGGTCGACGAGGCAGCCTACATATGATATTTGATGATTCTGAAAATAAATAGGTTTGATGTATCGCCTTTGATGGTAACTATTTCATATAAACATTTTTTGACAAACTTCTGTCAACGACTTTTGCTGAAGCTCCATTAGTGACCATAAACTACGAGTATATAGGAAATCAGGATTTAAAAAGTAGGTAAGTACCTATGTACTTTTAAGGACTTTGGCAGATACAGTACAACCGTCTCAAGCCCAGTTAGGTGCTGAGGCCCGCGCTCGATGTTCTGCAGTAACATGACTCCCAGAAGAGGACCTTCAAATAAGTTCTAAACTGGTCTGAGAAATTTACGGGAGTCCTAGCCGGTTCCTAAATTATAATTATGGACGAAACCCTCGTTCGTATTTTTATTTCAAAATTTTTAGGTCTATATTAGCATAGAGATATATTATTGCTTTCTCTTTTCTGTGTATATTAGTTAGTACTTATTCTTAGGAAAAGAAGCGAAACCTGTCTATACTAGCTCTGTGTATATTAATAATTACAATAAGAAACGCATTCGGCGTTAAATAAGTGATGGATGATTTGTGTTTTTTTTGTATAAATATTTTAGGTTAGTCTGAAAAACATCTTCGACCACATCATCACTTACCATCAGGTGAGATAGTGGTCAAAGGCTAACCTATCAAGCATAAAAAAAAAATATTATATTGTAGTTTTTAAGATACTGTTAATTGTGACGCCGAATGTCTACTGAATATTTTAAGTCTAACCATGTTCTCGTGTAAGTGACTTTATGTCTTATTTGAGAATAAACTTCTTTAAACCTATATATATATATATTCTTAGTTGGTTTATTTTCAGAAAATAGAAAATAATTTTCTTTTCATGTTGAATGGACGAAATGTCTTTGACTAAACTAATTTGGAGCGTTCACGAAAGGCATTCAGACGGTACAGTTTACTAATTTGTTGCTAGAATTAAATTAAAAGCAAAAAAATTATTCAATAGACCAAGACACCATGGTAAGTACTTAATATTTTTTATTTATAATACATTTTCTAAGTTTGATTACTTATGGGAGAAAAATCTTTAAATTTAGTTAACACTATACCTCAATAAACGAAATAAAGATAACTTTTCATCAATCATCATATTCCTAACCTTATCAAACTCATATGGGGTCGGAACAATATGTGTTCTCAAACAACACAAGAACAAAAAAAAAATTTTGCTTAGATGTTTTTTGTTTTTAATGTTATTGTGACGGAACAAGCTCGAGGCCCACCTGATGTTAAGCGAACTAACCTGTGTCTGTAACTGATGCATTTCGTAACAGGTCACGAATTGCACTGCGCCTCTCATGTCCCTGTAATTTTAACATGGCAACACAAGGACCAAAATGTAAAAAAAGTTTGGGCTTAGGATTCATGGCATCCTGCCTGCCATTTGATAACACTCGCTAGGGTACCCGGTACCTTTCCGGTAATAAGGGCGTTAAGAGTGTTAAGCGCACTCATGAGCAGCAACGCCGTGCTGCTCATAAGGCGCAGTTTTCCTCTTCTACGACATCAAAAATGAGCATATACAACAACATATACACGTGGCCTAACGTTTTAACAGGAAGCGTCATCATGAGGTATTGACTCTTCCAAAGCACGGCGGACTAAGCGCTCGAAGAATCAGGGATGCTTCGTATAGATTCGAAACGCGCCGAAAACTCTTACGGATAGGTTACGCGGTATTTACGAAGTTAAGTAAGCTTAGCAGGAAAATTAGGCGGAATTGTATATACATAATATATGGTATAATTTATACTTTTTTCATTGTTTTCCAATGTCATATATTTTTTTCAAAATAATATTCGTTATTATTGTTGTATATACTCTTAAGCCGGCACTGATTTATGAAATGAACGAATGAAATTAAAATAATTTATTTAAGACATTACGTAACATTACTGTAACAGCCGGATCGTCCACAGCTGAACACAGCTTCTTCTATTAATGGGGTATTTGTCATAATCCCCACTCTTGGCAAGCGTCTTGGGATCGCAGTGTAAGTTGGCAGTTGACATAATTAAAAGGATGTTACACAAACAAATAAGCTAGTAATAAAATAAAATTAAGTATCTATCCAATGCTAAGCAGTCAAAAAATATTTAGAGTAATTATGATAAAAATAATCAATCTAATTACAACTGAACAAATCAGCAAATGAAATCTTACAAATACTAACGTTCCCATTTGTTCTGACTTCCTCAAAAACGGGACACAATCAATTCATGCCACCCTACTTATACCTATAACAAAACCACTCCAAAACAATCCCTATCCTTAAAAATGACAAATCTGAAAGAGATTTTTGAGAGTCGAGGGTTTCCTTAGTTAGAAGGGTCCTCGAACAGTCAAGTACGGGTTCAATCTTTACAGAGGCCCTGCTTGAGTTTCGATACAATTTTTCCTGTAAATATTTATGTATAGAAAACTTCTTGTTAGAACCTCTTACAACTCGGTTACAGCTATAGAATGAGTGGCATAGCCGTTTCTTCAGTTCAGCAGACAGAAATTCTGAAGAAGCGAGATTTAAAAGGGATTCCTTCTCTGGCCATCTAGGCGATTTGTGTACACAAAAAAAGGTCCATAAATCCCTACATAAAAAGTATATATGTATGTATAAAGATACACATAACCTTACATTTTCGTCACAATATACCAGCTAGATACCACTATAATAATAACAAATACTTTTAATAGTATCCCAAAAAACATTAAATAATATTTAAATAAAAAGCATTTCAACGGTGTGTTCCGGCAGCTGTGCTTGAGAGCCAGTAATTCTAGGTTAGCCTGAACAACATCTTCGACCACATCATCACTTACCATCAGGTGAGATAGTGGTCAAAGACTAACCTATCAAGCATAAAAAAAAAAGAATACCCGACTAGTTTCGCTTCTAAACGAAGCATCTTCAGGAGGTCTTGACTCACCGAGCGCACGATCGAGAATATGAATATAATAATGCGCTCGGTGAGTCAAGACCTCCTGAAGATGCTTCGTTTAGAAGCGAAACTAGTCGGGTATTCTTCCGGTTAGTCTGCGTGATGTTTGTGACGTCACGTAGATAACAGGAAAATTAGGCGGAATTGTCACTAGATTCGATAGAAATTTTATGCTTTTTTAAGTGTTTTATTTAAATATTATTTAATGTTTTTTAGGATACTTTTGAAAGTATTTGTTATTATTAAATAAGGATTTCCGCAAAGTAACGCCTGAATCTATTTATTACCTTCAGATACCACTTATGTTTTCTTTATGTCTGATAGAGCCTTTGCCCACTATCTCACCTGATGGTAAGTGATGATGTGGTCGAAGATGTAGTTCAGGCTTACCTACAATAACTAACCAGACTGTCTCTCAAGGACAGCTGCCGGAACACATCGTTAGGTGCTTAGCGACAGATTTTTTACTTGAGGGTGGTAGCTAGCCAGGCGGGCACTTGCAAAATGCCCTATAATCATGCTATAACGACTGCCATCCTAAGACAACAACCGGGAATGACGGCTTCACGTGCCCTCCGTAGCACGGAAGTGCTCAGTAGGAATGTCACTAGCGATCACTCTGATGGCAACTCATGGCCGCGGTAGACGTAACTTAAATTTGCTGATCGGTTCAGAACCGCTAAGCAAACTTCGCTACGGGCGCTTCAAAAAGTATCATATCACCAAGTCGAATAGGATACTTTCCATTTCCAACCGCGACAATGTTCTTAACTGTTTAGCTATCGACAGCACTCAAAAAGAATACAAGTGTTTACTCAAAAAGCTCTTGTAAAGCTCCCTCTAACAAAACTTGTTCTGAGACTTGTTTTCTTGAAAAACAATTTCGATGTTGATCTTTTGGGGGTCTCATTGTTAGGAAGTTTCTTTGGCATCAGGGTTGTTTATTTTATTTTGCTATGAGAGTTCTAAGACCTAACCAGTCAATTTTTGTTAGAGATTACCAAGATATTATTTTTAATCTTTTATCAGTATAACTATTTGTTGTCAAAATCACCAATGGCTTAAATAATTGATTGTACTCACTCCTATTGGTCAGAATTGTCGATCTGTAGGTAGACTTTTTTTGCATGGTAGAGTTCTTTGTGAACAAATAGAAAAATATCATATTTGCATGTTGGTAGGGCATTTCGCGAATGGCCGCCTGGCTAGCTACAACCCTCAAGTAGAAAATCTGTCGCCAAGCACTTAACGGTGTGTTCCGGCAGATGTCCTTGAGAGCCAGTAATTCTAGGTTAGCCTGAACAACATCTTCGACCACATCATCACTTACCACCAGGTGAGATTGTGGTCAAAGGCTCTATCAGACATAAAAAAAAACCCGTAATGTTCATTACGGGTTCAGTGCGCGGTCATCAACTAGACTACTAGACTTCATCTGATCGAAATAAGTGTTTTAAACCCTTAACTCTCGCAATGATGTCGCTACCCTTCTATATTTCTAAATATGATTACAAGCACTACCGCGTGCTGAGCAATAATCACATTTACTAATTATTCCAATAATCCCCTATGACGGTTAAAGTTTAAAATTGTAGCACGAAGTATCAGCTCCCGGCGCGAAATTGGAGGAAGCAAGTTTTATTCCCGTCCGAAAAAAAAATGGAGTCCAATAATTTGTAAACGAAGTATTCGTAGTTTACAAACGTAACTTTGTGTGTAGCGCGGTAGAAGAATGAGGTCTTAGCTGAGGATTGCTTAAGTCTATGTGTGACCCTATGTGTGACATTGATTCTAATCCCATTCAAATAACTCTCAGTCTTTCATTGAAAGTTTTTATTTTAAAACTTGAATGAATGTATTATATTTTAAATAAGGTAGAAGACAGTAATTAGGATTTACACTCCAAAGCATACAGAAACCACAGGAAGTTATGAAGTATATGTTATTTAATATCCAAGAAAGGAAGGTTTCTTTATAAATACGTTTTTGTAGAGCTTCTGGTGACCCAACAAGAAAAGAAATTAGGTAAATCGTGTTATTTCCTTTTCGGTTTTGTAGCCAACGTTAAGTAGATTGACCTAAAATACCAATTTTCGAAGATCGTGGAGAAAATACGTAGGTAAAGCCGAATTTAAACTATAACTACAACTTTTTTCTTGTATGTTGACATTAATTGTACGAAAATAGTTTCAAAAGTGTAATTTGTAAAATTACTGTCGTGAAAGCGTCAGCGTCGACGCAAGTGAATGTAATTTTTGTGCTACAATTCGAAGTAAATATCTTGAAATCGAGGTTTAATATCATTTTGATTGCGTTCAAACTGAACTAGGAAATCCTGAGCAAAATACTATTTAAAAAATACTATTTCGATATTTTACCGTCGTGAATTTTAAATGGCGTGAAAATACTTGCGCAAAGTATAATCAACAGTAACTAATACCAGTATATTTATATATAATATCAGTATATACTAAGTACTTTATAACCAATACGTCTGTTAAACCCATTATAATTTAGCTTCCCATCATTTTACACGAAGCTTTGGTTGTATGACATTTGTTGCTGAGAAGTCGCGGGGGTCGCGAAACTATTCTGATTTCATAAAAGAACTGCATACACAATTAAACTATCCATTGACAGGTAAATCTAGAAGTAAAACTATTCATGAAACTTGATTTTGAGCGATTAGTTTCGTAATGTAAATTCGGCTTTAACTAGGCTAACTGCTTCGTAGACAGTTTCGTTTCAGGGCTTGTTTAAACAGGTTTTGGGCTTATCTTATAGGTATTAAGTAAATTAGTGTAGCCAAAATTGATAAGAATCAAATACCTCTTTGTAAAACATAAATCAGCAATTTAAGGTTCAAGCCGGAGTAATTTCCTATGGTCAATTATTTTCAAATTAAGTATAGTAGTCGTATAAGTATACGACTACTGTAATAGATAGGTTTATATTATAACATATATTTTGACAACTATTAAAGTGACAGATGGTGTGTACCTATAACATATTGCTTATTTCCAGTGGTACTTTTACGATTAAACTTTTAAGTATCTAAGTAATGGCAGATGCTGTCTATTTTTCTTTTTGTGTGACTTATCTTGAAAAGAGCACTTTCACAGATGTCAAATGTGTCAAGAGTCAAGAAACCTATCAATACTTACATTTCCAATTATAAAATTTTACTGGATCATACAATCTGGATGATTCTTGTTTCGTTGGGCAGAGTAAAACCTGAAGATGAAACTTCAGCAACTTCTTCGGAGCGGTTTTTAAGTTACACACAATTAACTGATAATATATTTGTCAAAATGCCTAAACATGGAGGACTTATTCTTGGCAACTCTTGCCGAAGTTGACGTTATTGGGCGAGGGAAAAAATTGATCTTGTAAGTAATATGGCATCAATCAAAAAGAGTTGGGGAGGAAAAATATTTTCATCGTTCGCCTTCCACAAGTTTTTTCAATACTTTTTTTTATAGTTTCACCAGTTTTCAGTAATGCATATTGCATACAGAGCCAATTTCTTCGATCTGCTTAAGCAACATTGCAATATGTTTGACAAAAGAAAAGTAATAGAACTAGGACAATAAACTCTTTCTCATAATAAGATATTCACAAAACATCATACTTTGGACATTAAGCATCATAAGCACAAATAACAATTTAATTTTAAAACACAATATACAATAACATAACGTTATAAGTAAATAGAACCTATACAGAGCATAAAAGTTACTATTGAAATAATATGACGAATCACTTTCCTTTGTTACTAAATATTATAAATCGCTTTATAAAGCTCCTACGCAGCAAGCATCAAACGCAGAAGTGTTTGAATAAAGGGTTGAACAAAGACATGTCAATAATATCATCCATCAAACAACTTTCTTTTTGAAGTTTTTCGCACAAATGGAGAGACATTAGCTGAATAAAATATTCATAGACCGTACAATATTTCCATACATATCATGCAGCCTTTGTATTCTTGAAGAGATAGGCAGATGTACCGAGATACATGTCTTGGGCATGTAATAGAGAGCGAGTCTATACTATATTTTTTTGTCTGAATAAATACATTAAAAAATTCATAACTTGTAAAGAAAGTATGCATGATTGTGAATTCGTCGTTATGAGTCAAGTGAAATGGCTGGACGAACCGAGCGCAGTGCAATGCGGGTAGTTGTGACACTTAACGCTTATCACCAGGCGTTGACAGACCGGTTCCTCTTCAAACATAAAATAAATATAAAAATATACCCTATTTGCACATTGATTAGTGTTTAGAAAAGGACAGCAACTGAATAGTGTTTAGTGATAAGTGATTAGTAGCGCAAGTAGCCACGTTCCGCGCGCCTCTTCGTCACCTTAACTCTCAATGTGCCCGTCGCTTGCCACTTGGGAGTTTGTTTGCGCAGATAGCCTATCTACCACCCTCTTGTAGAAAATATGTCGCCAAGCACCTAACGGTGTGTTCCGCCAGCTGTCCTTGAGATAAAGTAATTCTAGGCTAGCCTGAACAACATCATCGACCACATCATCACTTACTATCAGGTGAGATAGTGATCAATCAGCAAGTGGTCTATCACCTATAAACAATAAAAAAAAAAAAAAAAAATTTACGAGATTTAATATTTATCACAAAACTGCGAATGCGATTGACATTCTTTTTTTGATCTACACTACTACTGGACACTACTTACATTAAACAGCTTTACTAAACACAGCCACTAAATGCGAATCACTAAACACTAATCTTAGTGCAAACAGGCCTTTAAGACACATATTGTCAGACACAAAACATCGGATTCGCAAATAAAGAGAATCCCGAAATGGCATGTCTACAAAAGAGTAGAAACACAAATACCAGATTATAATGTAAGTACTGTGTAATAAAATTAAATATATAAATTATCCGCTCAAATATTGACATACAGATGTGCGTGAGATTTTCAAGTTAATTACTTTTTGATGTGGTGACAGGATATGGAAAAAGGAGGTACAACTCCAATGCTTTAAAAAGGCTAAAAGTTAAAAGGATGTCGGACCGTAACTTTGCCGTAACTGGCCAAATCAGACAAAACTTTTAAGCCTTATATGGGCTACTTTATGAATCGTATATGTAACGGCCATTTCTCGGAAGCTTGACAAATTGGAGACCGGGATTATCCCTCCAATGGTCTCTATTACAAGTTTCCTCGCGGAATTATATAGCAGAGATTTTAGCGTCGTGGCGGCTTCGAGAAAATTACGTAATTTTGTGATTTTCGCGCGATTCCACGGGATTTTATTTGGCGAGTTTTTCTTCTGTTTGCTGATTAAATTTTGAGTTTCTGAGGGAACGGCTGTTAAAGTCATAGGTTGGGGTAATCTGGTTCTGATTAAACATTGATTAAAAAGAGGCAGCTCTTTCTCCACAATTCAACTCCGTTATTGAGGCCTGGTTGATGACTCAGTGGCAGTGAGAGGCGACTACAAAAGTGGATGCAGGTTCAATGCCAATCGAGTTGAGTTTAAGGCATGATAATAAGTTTTATAACATACTCGTACTTAAGAAATGGAACATTCATTTTTTAACTACTATCCGATGTTGTTCTTGAGATCTAGTAATCATTAATTAAACTTGCTTATAATCTTCATTTACATAACTTACTAAAGATAGATGTCAAAAGTTAATCAACTATTTTACCACCGGTGGATTTGACCACAACTTGACCTGATGGTAAGTGAAGATGTGGTCAAAGGTGGTACAGGCTAAGCAATGGCAATTTGGCAAATTAAAACACAGTTTGGTCTTGGCAACAGATTTTCTTCGTACCATGGACTTACGGCACGGCATGCGGCAGTCAATGGCCGTTCGGGAATCATTACTTCAAAAAAAAAAATTTCTAGTAAGCTGTCATCGAGTATCTACATTCTGGTTTAATTTTTCCTTACACATATTTTGAAATCAAAATGTGTGTACATATACCTTTATAACTAACATCACTTTTATTTTAAACAAGTGGGCGTTTGGGTTGAGCTGAACTAGGGTTGTCTCTAAGGAAATGAACTTTGACCTTTGAGGTAAATCCGATCCCCTTTTAGTGGGTACACTTAGTTCGTGCCCTGAGCTCATTACATGGATGAGGTACCTACGTAGAGGAGATTCATTTTTAAAGGATTAGGGATGAGAAACGAGTACGAGTGTATAACTAGTTAGTTCCTGGAATGTTAAACAACGTTCGCATGCTCATTCGCCGCTTGTCGCATCTTTCGTAAATGTAAATCGGCTATTGGCTGTATGATACGCTAAGTTTGCACTTTTTGTATTTATATGAAGGGCAGTGGATTTTGTGGAATAAATTAAATAAAAATAAAAAGTATTCATATGCCCAGACTCCATACATATCAGCCAGATTTCCGTAAAATTAAGTATTTTCAATAATAATGCAAAAAATAGTTTTTCATGGGAATCTTTGACATTTAGGGATAAAATAAATAATAAATTGAAAAACTGGCAAACCAAAAGCATAGATATTAGGCTCAGCAATATGCATACAAAATTTCACTGAGTTAGAACACTCGGTATTTAAGTTATGACGGAACAACGTTTGTATTTTCAGTGAAACTTGCTACTTACGGGTTCGATTGTCATTCACTGTCATAGACTATATCATCAAGATAGGAAAACACGTTTCAGTTATTGGAGTGTACTTCAAAAACGGCAGGATATATTTTGATGAAATAGGACCATATGTAGCATCAGCTTTCAAATTAAATAAGGATCTACAAAATCGGTTCACCCTGACTGGGTGAACCGATTTTGTAGATCCTTATTTAAAGTAGGTACTGAGGTAATAATAATAAAAAAATCAGTCGAATTGAGTACCTCTTCCTTTTTTTAAGTTGGTAAAAATAGTCTGAAATAGATGTTTTACCAGTTTTGCCTATCAACCACTCTAGGTCGGTAATGTATACAATCTTGAAATGTCCGTATTAAGATAGCTGAGTCAGTGCAGATGTCCCAAAAGGCCTTGAAGGAAATGAGCCGCGGCCTTCGATTCCCTGATCTCTTGCCCATGTTTAGTTTACATATCTTTTTTTATGCTATCGTGATGGAAATTTCTTTCCACGGTGTTAGGCTGTTAAGCCTATTACAGATGCAGTTTGTTACAAATGGCGAACTGTTCTGCGCCCATCACCCTACACATAAAGTTGATTAGTCTCATGTGCCTGTAATTTCACCACCACTTCAAACTGGGACACAGTAATCTGAATACTTGGCGGAAAAATAGGCATGATGGCTGTTCTTTCCCAGACGAACTCACACTTCCTTAGTCGCCCATTATGACACCCACGGAGATAAATCACATAATATTCATACTAAATTGCAGCTTCCTTACTAGTTTAGTTTTGAAATAGACCTTACCTAAATACTTAACAAAAATTGTCAAATATTGATAACTATGTCGGGTGGCATTCATTTATTTAATTTTTTAGATAAAAAAAATATAACAATCATATACTTTTGTTCTGCTGTCAAAGAGCTCTAGATGATAACACCATAACATGTTCGGTTGCACAAATAGTAGCATTGTACGAGTGCGTAATACATGTCATTTTAGCACACTCTGATTTTCACTTCAAAATCGAGGAAACCCTAATTAATTATAATCCGTTGGCCCTGAAGTACTAAATAAGTAAAATAATAATGAATATGATAATATAATAAAAGAATAGTTAATAAATATATAACATTTTTTCTAAATAAGCGAGTTCATATTTTTTATTATGTAATGCAGATCATACTTTCAACATTAATAGGCACTTATAAGCTCATCTCAATTTTCGATACAAAGGAAGCAAGCGTTCAATACCAATAATATAATATTGAATTCCGCTTTCACAACATAAACGTTTCCTTCACAAATATTGTTTCATTAATCTTATTAAATGTGTCTTATGTGCTCCATATTTATGAACTTTATTATGCTGACATCCTAATAATACGTCCCTGAGGTAATATTTAGTTTCAAAGCATAAATTAATGCTTGCAAGGATCAAAGTTTTGCATCAACATAAGCTATGTGTCGCACGCAACTCCTTTAAAGAAGATGAAGTTGTGTTTAATTTAACCCTTTAAACTCTTAGTGATAAGGTTGAAAATGGATAGTTATAGTTATGATTTGTAATTTGGAAAGCAATCATTATTATAATGCAAGGCTCGCTGACTAGCTGCACGTTCGTTTACCTGCACGCACTCGTTCAAGTAAAATTTTACGTTTATTTGGGGTTATCATTTGACTAAGTCGGGTTCATTATCAACGGTGAAATCAAAATATAATATAAAGCTATAAAAATCGGAGTAAAGAATAACTTGATTTTCTATAATTATATTCTAGTAATCTTTAATTATTCACATATTTTCCTGATTTTGATTGATTTTCTAATATGAATATTTTATTATGTTTCTGGTGTTGCTATACATTTGGCTTATCAGGCGTAAATTGTTAAGAAAAAAATCGGACCAAAATGATAGTTTAAGTATCTTCTACTAATTTTGCAATCTAGTAGATACACTTTGAAATTGAAATCAAAATGAAAATCCATTAAGTCTACGAAATACAGAAGAAAGAAACAAAAATATATACATGAATACAGTGAAAGGAAGTAGTTACAGGATTACCTGAAAAGATTCAGTTCAAATTCATATAGTTCAGTACTGAAATTTAAAAAAAAATCGTTTAAGGCAGTAACATAAGTTTAAGAAAAAAAAAACTTGAAAATAGGCCGTATCAGCGCTCGCTGCATTATGACGGTGAACGGCAATTGCTCCATCCGATATTGAAGCAAATACTTTTAAAATAGTCGGCATTTTTCCGATTCAAAATTGTATCCACCGATTGAAGACGCTGATATGGTTTTGAAGCAAAATTAAATGTCGTTTTAGACGAGAGACGACTTTAATTTACAAACTAAAACTCAAGAAGTTTTGGTGCCACAGAAAAAGTACGTTTAAAATAGATTCAATGGTCTGACGATTCTTATTGTATATTTTTTTACATTTTTAATACCTATAATGTGAAATTACTTATATGGGTTCTATTTTAACCATTCTACTTACAGAACCCTGGGACATTTTTACACGACTGCCCAAAAAAGGAGTGTTATGTTTTCAGGTTTCATGTATGTATGTATGTATGTTTGTGAGTTTCTTTATTCCACCATAACTTCTAGATGGCTTAACCGATTTTAATGAATGAGATATCGTTAGATTTGTCTTAACAGCGCAAGTGACAATAGAGACATGAAAATACTATAAAAATCAAACTGGCAGATTTTATCTTTCAAACCTATCGATTGGCATATCAAAATGAAAGCTTTAAATAACAATTTCATAAATATATATAACTTGAAGTTTTAATCTCAATGGAGCGATAAAATAAGTTTAATGAAAACAAATAAATTTTACTTTTTTAAGTAGTGTATACTTATTGAGACAACACTCTTATCCCGATATTTCCAAAAATCACCATAGATGTCTGCCTAAAAAAAGGTGGCACTCTTTTTATTTTTTTGGTAAACATCTCGTTTACCAGTTATGGTAGTTTGTTTGGACTGGACGAGTACGTGAGCCAGTTACGCCTACCACTGGATCGATTAGGGTTTTTGTTGATAAGTGCGGTCGCGAGTTCGATTTCAAGTTTTATTGGTTTTGAGTGATGTTTCTGGCAGGATGACGGGAGAGAGATTTTAAATTAGTTTCAAATAGGGATTATTATTTTGATTGTGTTCCGCCTATTTCTTTCTTTTAGTGTGGTTAACTTACGACTGTAATTTCCAAGGGCGATGTCGGTTAAGAAAAATCAAATAGCAACTGACACAGATAAATTTCGTAGTTCCTTTTCTACCAGTCTGCAAATAAGTTGGCCGGTTGTTCGCACTGAATTTCTATCGTCCATACTCCATGGGTATAGACTGTAGAGTCAGCATTAATTTTATTGCCAAACATTATTGACAGCTGCCGAATTCAACTGTATGTGGGTGGCGACAGATTTTCTTCTTGGATGATAGCTAGACAAGCATTCGCAAAAATCCTGCCACCATGCGGAGAAACCGCTGCCCGACAGTCCAGTGATGTGTCTGTAATTTCACCACTAGTCTACCAACTCATTGCCTTAAATTCTAGTTCCCCCCTACCCTTCATAAGTGCTATAAACATGTTTGTGTGCGTGAATAGGTATTCACGCACACAAACATGTTTTTTGATATAAAACTTTGTTGATATAAGTAAAGCAAACGGCACTTTAATTTAAACTGCACTCACCCTTAACAGCACTGGAGTTTGAAAAGGATCTATCAAGGCTGGTTTGGGAGAAAACGGGGTATACGCAGGCATGACGTATCGCAAAACACATCATTCTTATCGACCAATCGAAGCGAGGTTATGCCACAGCTCATGCTTAAAATGTGGCTGCTTGTTCGACAACCTAACGAGAACTTTCAAATACCCCATCTAATTACAACTTATGTTTGTGTTGGAATTATACTCAGCCTTTCTTAAATTGCGACTAACCAAACTTTATCCGAGCGATGCGGCCACGTGAGAATCATAAAAAGCAGGAAGAAGTACTAAGATGTAGTTATTACGTTATTAGTATAGAATACCTCTCTTTTGGCAGGTTTCGATACACGATTATGAAGGTTCAAGATACATTGGTTCTTAGCCCCCTATGCTCGTCTCGTAGTTGCGGTAGGCAGTCTGGCGGAATTAGACTGAAAGCCCCATCCTCAAATGGCGTCTATAATTAAGTATGTTTGCGCGAATACTCTCCATGTACCCGTACGTCGTACGTCTTTATTTGGATAAACGACATCTACATCAAATGGAGCGAATTAAGTTTTAACGTACTACAGCTTAGGCAATAGTAAGAAATGATTAATGTACATAAACTTATTATATATATTAGAAAACATTATAGAAAAGTGTCATTCCATTTTTTAAATTACGATTAAAATCAATTTGACAAACAGCAACGGATACGTTTAGAATTCCACGGCAATAAACATTTTTGTGAATGAGAAAGTTGATACACAATTGGACTTCATTCCGGCTCAATAAAATCGATTAACTATCGTGTCGTTTTAGTATCGAATCGTTTTATAACGTATCGGTTTATTGTCGTTTGACATGATCGCGTGAAAAAGTCAAGCTTGTAAAGGGCTCGTAAAGAACCGATGCAAATTCTATTATGCATTCATTGGCAAAGTACGCTAAGGAACAACTCCAACTTTACATGGATATTCGGAATCGAGTCAATCTTGACGTGAATATCTGCTTGGCGATTGGCGATGCTTTCAGCTACCTTATATACTACGCCAAAATGTTCATGGAAATCAACCCTATCTTTTTATAGATCGATAACATTGGTAACATAGAAACAGAAGGACAATCAATTCTAAGCGAGGTTGGCGACAAAACCTTTTGGAAAGTTATTGGTGATGCAAGGCTGAAAAATTGTCATTTGCCACGAGTTTGTATTGAAACCCTGAGATAACGAAAGATTCAAAGGTACGCGAGGCAAAATAACTTTGCCGGCGAGCGAAACACTCAATATACACTCGAGAGCAATGAATCCGGGTCACTTAAAGAATCCTAAAAATCTCGGAAACTAAAAATGCTAGGTTAATGCAATAAATTGTATTTAATAGACAATGTAATACTCCTTAAATGAAGGTATTAAAACTTCTTAGTTATTGTAAAGTTATATCATATAAAAATCAAATTTGAAAAAGGGCAACTTTCGAAGATGGAACTACGAAATTACAGCATTTGGTTTTGCTTTTGTTTGTAATCTGTCATTTATGTGGGTACATAAACCATGTTGATAGTGCTCTATATTCATTATTCAAGCTGAAATTATGTCGCTTACGCCTGAAGAATGCACCAGAATACTTACAATGCTGGAAACCGGCCGGAGTCAGCGCGATACAGCCAGGACTGTCGGTGTGTCGCTGTCAACAGTACAAAGAGTTCTCCGACGTTACGAAGAAACTGGTTCTAACCTACGCAGACCAGGAACGGGCAGAACCAGGTGTACCACAGCACGAGAAGACCGATACTTGGTGAACACCATGCTTCGAAATCGCTTTCTCACAGGAACTGAACTCACCAATCAGTTTCGACGCCTCGGAGGAAGTAACCCAAGTGCATGGACAGTAAGACGTCGGCTTGCTGAATCTAACCCCTTAGACCTGCAAACGGCCCTAAACTGGAGCGTGGGCATCGTATTTCGAGACTAAGATATGCCCAGAGCCACGTAAATTGGAGTATTGAAGATTGGTCAAAAGTTATGTTCTCCGACGAATCAAAATTTATGCTCTACAAGCACGATGGAAGACACAGAGTGTATCGAAGACCAGGGGAAAGATTCAAGCAAGTATGCATCGAAGAAAAAGTAGCCTACGGTGGTGGGTCTGTACTTGTGTGGGCCGGAATTTCTTCTGAAAGTCGCACAGAGCTGATGATCATAGAAAACGGCTCTTTAACTAGCGTAAGATATGTGGAAGAAATCCTCAATGATCACGTTGGTCCATTTATGGTCAATTTAGGTGAGGATGCTATATTTATGCATGACAATGCCCGACCTCATACAGGTAGGATTGTGAATGACTACCTTCAAGAGATGAACATTACTCGTATGGAGTGGCCAGCGCGCAGCCCGGATATCAACCCGATCGAGCATGCTTGGGACGAGCTAGGCAGATGCGTAAAACAACGAAACCCTCCCCCAATCACGCTTCGTGAGCTCAAAATTGCTCTCACAGAGGAATGGGAGAATATTCCCCAAAATGGTATAAGGAACTTGGTGTACAGCATGCCAAACCGCGTAAACGCAGTAATGGAAGCACGAGGAGGCAATACGAAGTATTAAAATTCAAGAAAATCGTAATAAAGTTCAAAAATTTCATGTTTCCTATTTTTGTTTTAAGGAGAGATCAGCAGTTTTTTTCTTTATGTAATTTTGTGTTAATAAAATGTATGGTGACTCATATTTTTTTTACTTTCATTTAAGGAGTATTACATTGTCTATTAAATACAATTTATTGCATTAACCTATCATTTTTAGTTTCCGAGATTTTTAACATTCTTTAAGTGACCCGGATTCATTGCTCTCGAGTGTAGTTAGTTATACGTGCAAGAAAAGCAGCTTAAATAATATAATAAATTCATGTTTCAGTATATAATCAGTACTAATATTATAAATGCGAAAGTAACTCTGTCTGTCTGTCTGTCTGTTACGCTTTCACGCCAAAACTACTGGACCGATTTGAATGAAATTTGGTATGTAGATAGTTTGAGACGAACTATATACAACACTACAGCTACTACAATAAAAGCATTTAGACAACCTATAAGTCATAGCAGACTCATAGGCAGTCTAAATGCTCCAGCCCAGTACCAGTTGGCAGCGTGCCCAGCATGCTGGCAGGAAATATTGTTTAATAAAATTAAATTTAATAAAATTAAATTGTTTATTTTTTGTGACTGTTGTATGGGTTCAAATTTAAAAAAAAAAACCACTACAAAATTACAATTTTATGAGAGGATTTTTTAATTCTCATGTGCGGGATTCAAAGCCGCGTCCATCCACACAATTAGCCGGGGTATGCTCTGACTAATTGAGCTAACATGACAATGAGTCATAATTCAAACTTTTCCTACAGTTCAAGTTACGTTGTACATCTTTTCCACGTTAGCGGATAAAAAAGCACTTTAGCACGCAGATTCTAATGATAAACATAAACTTTTTGAGCTGGTGCGGTGAAAATAAAATTCTTATACTAGATGATTACAAAGCTAAAGTAGGTATTGAATGCGATCGATTCTGTCTGCAACTGAACATTTCTACGATTTGGTTCAAATAGGTTCAGCAGACTGGAAAATCTTCTTAAACTTTTCGCTTCTTTTCAGGCATGCAATCCGCACATTTTAGCTGAGAAAAATCTTATTATTTGTAGAAGATGTGGTACCATATCGTTAAAACGAACGGTTATCCAGTCTGATGTTAAACTATTGCCATCGTCATTTCTCCCTTATCCTACGGAGTCAGTGCTTTTTGATAAAGAATGACATAAGAACATACCTATCTATTGTTGTCTATACTTCGGTTTTTTGGCTGTCCACATACCTAATGTTAACGCGGCCGGGGAATTCAGATGTTATGAATAATAATATAGGTAGGCTACCCGTTATTTTCCAGTAAAATGCTTTTATTGTAGTAGCTGTAGTGTTGTATATAGTTCATAGTATTTTATTTAATAAAGGCATACCTCCGGTTAAAAAATAAACTTTCAGTTAATAGGTTGATACGGGCTTTAAGATAGTATAGTGCTGTAATTCGCCTAATGTGCAGCAACATTCCAACACGTCAAAGTAGAGCAGCATGCAGTTCAGTCCACCGTTAGGACATCTAACAGGGGAATATGGAAATTTACTGCATTCGTTGTATACATAGGTCCATTACAAAAGTTAACCGCAACAAAACACGCAGTAAATATGAATTTATTCAAACTTTTAAAATAAAAAAACAAAACACTTATTTTTTCTTTTCATGTTTATTTGCCGATAGATTTTTGTATAATAGTTATTTGTTATACAAGAGTGCAGTTGCTTTTTAACCGCGTGTTCAATTTTGATGACCGAGCAAGCGAAGGATCCTAAAATTGAATCACGAGCGCAGCGAGTGATTCAAAATTAGAATCCTGAGCGTTAGCGAGGGAATTAAAAGAGCACGAGGTGAAAAATCTTTGCACTCGAGTGCAACACGTAACTTTTCATTCCACCTCAGCGAGGAAATGACTAAATGCAAAAAAAAACGTTTACAATCACAAGATAGGTACACTTTTATTTCAGTTTAGGTATTAATTACTACATTATGACAGGTTAACAGAATAATCTTTAAATTATAACAAAATAATACTAAGGTATGATTAAGAAAATAGTAACGTTGCTACAGTTATTTAAATTGAGTGTAAGGTTTAACAATGACGTGAAAAAATGCCGCGTAAAAAACCGCGTACAAAGCAAATTAAAAAAAGAACACCAAGAAGGTTCCGCGTCTGAGTCTTTAACAAATTAAAAAAAAGTTATATGATATATTCGGCACCATAGAGGTAGCAGTAAATAGGTTTAATGTTCTTTTTAATTATTCACAAACTTAGTGCACACGATGTTCTAAATTCAATTTACTTTATCCTCTAGAGAATAAAAACGGCTTTTCCACTCAGATATTGAAGATTAAGAATACTCTTTCCGAGATGGTGAGATGAAAAAAGTATTGTTTAATTATAGTCATGCATGACCTATTATTACTATTATTGTTATGTTACGCCCAATAAGCTAATAAGGCATCTAATAACCAGGCAGCAGCGGAGCGAAATAGAGTAGAATTCTAAGCGCAACGAGGGATTCAATATTTCAATATACTCGTACTTCGCCGTAGAAAAAAATAATGTTGCGACCACTAAACCTTTTACTATGTAGTGCAATATACTTTTCATCCCTCTACGAAAAACTAAATAAGAGTATTTATATATTACAAATAATGAATATAACAAATACAAATGGATTATATTATTATTTTTCTTCGAATAAATGTATTGTTTTTATTTTCACGCCACTTTAATTTAAAACCGGTCAGTTACATACTTTTTTTTAATAATTAACGATTCTTCTATTAAGACTATTATCTATTTAGTTACGGGTCGTGATCAATTAGATGCCCTGCAACTCCTGCAAGCTACTATATTCATGATTTTCATCGCGAGTCCAGATGCTATAATATATAGATATAATACAAGAACACCAATACCGTAATGCAAACAGATGTTGAATTTTTCGACTAGGATATCATAAATATTTGAAGAAAGATAGAGCAAGCGAATTAATGTTTAATGTTCCCATGTTTCTTTGTTTCATTGATTATTCCAAGGCCTTTAATTGTGTTAGATGGGACTGTCTGTGGAGAATCCTTCGGGAAATGGGCGTTCCTTTTCACTTGGTATCACTGATCGCAAGTCTATATGAAGACGGGGAAGCGATGGTTCGCGTGAATGAGGTGGTGTCAAGGCCTTTCAAGCCACAAAAGGGAGTCCGACAGGGATGTATTCTTCTCCGCTGCTCTTTAACATATATGGCGAATACATCATGAGAACAGCCTTAGAACAGTGGGAGGGAGGCATTTCAGTTGGAGGCATCAAGATCAGCAACCTACGATATGCAGATGACACCACATTACTTGCTTCCTCAGAACAGGAGCTAGCTGAACTATTTGACAGAGTAGAACGCGCGAGCGAGATGGTAGGTCTCTCCGTTAACAAGTCAAAGACAAAGGTTATGGTCGTTGATCGAGCTGGAATACTAATACGCACAGGTGAGCTCTCAGATCTGGAGTTTGTAAACGAGTTTGTTTACCTGGGTTCACTGATCACCGATCAGGGAGGCTGCGATAGAGAGATCCGAAGACGCACACAGATGGCCAAAGCAGCTATGAGCAAAATGGAGAGAATCTGGCAAAATAGTAAAGTCTCCAATATCACAAAGATGAGACTCGTGAGATCGCTGGTGTTTTCGATATTTCTCTACGGATCCGAATCATGGTCAATTCGCGCAGTAGAACGAAAAAAGATCGAGGCTTTCGAAATGTGGTGTTGGAGGAGAATGTTGCGCATACCTTGGACAGCAAAACGAACAAACAGATCTATTCTGGACCAACTTAAGATCGAAACCAGATTATCTACAATCTGCTACCAACGAGTATTAAGATACTTTGGTCATATTGCTCGGTCACAATCAGATAATTTGGACAAGCTGGTTATAGTAGGAAAAATAGAGAGGAAAAGACCACGGGGTCGATCACCCCGCTGGTCCGACCAAATTAAGGCCATAACGGGACTCACCCTGCCTAACGCCCTGAGACAAGCCGAGGACAGAATGGTGTGGAAGCAGCTGGTAAACGTCTCTGTTGAGACATTTCAAGACGGGCACGACCTTCAGACATGAAGAATACGACGAAGAAGAAGAGAAGAGCAAGCGAAAATATCAATGAGTGCAGCCATTATAGCCTGAATTTACCTACAAGGCGAGATGCACAGAAATGCACAGAGATTTTATGTACCATTACCATTTATCATCAAGCTCAAATCTGATAATATCGGTTGTTTCATTTTCGTGCCGTAAATGTAGAAACCTTGATGTAGAAAGTGTCCCATAGCTTCTACTTATATTGAATTACTATAAAAATCAATTGTTGTGAGTGTGCCGGGTCAATGAGACGCGTGCGGCCATAGTGGTGGCACTTATTTTCTCATAGTTACCTATCAAAGTCAAAGTCAAAATCATTTATTCAATTTAGGCGTCTACGACGCTCTTATGAAAGGTCAATTACAATTTTTAATATTGAAATATACTACATTGTACTGCCACGTTCAGCAAACAAAAATTATAGAGCCACTGCGAGAAGAACGGGCATGTCAAGGTAATTCCGTCCACACAAAATCTTATCAAAATATAAATTTAAATACAATTTTATTGTATGAGTTATATAGTTTCTAAGCTTCAGCCAATTGTCTGTGGTGTCGAAAAGCTCAGAACTTATCTGCCTCGATAATAGTTAATGGTATTTACCTACTTCAAAGTTACACTTCACAGATCACAGATCTATTCAACTAGTCTAGACCAAAGATATAAACTAGTTTCAATTAAGGCTGGACCACGTACACAACCGTATTAATAGTTTATGTGCTATTGTCTGGCTATTTGTCATAGATATTGACGGGAGCCTCCTCGCCCTGATGCAGAGACGATGTTCATTGCAAACATACCTAGTATAGAGTATGAGACATGAACTTATGAGTACCATAACTACCTACAGGTCGATCTGTACTATACTCATCGAGCTTTAAACGTTACTTGCTCAATGACTATACTCAATTAACTTTTTTTAATTAATTTGAAAAAAAATGCAATGGCGCATGCTCCGCGGATTACATTACAAAATAACAACGAGGGGCAAAAATCACTTTTTGTTTCTTGGTTTAGAATTTTGTGCCGGGTGAAGGTAAAGGTGGACGTTCTAGAGAAAATCAAATTTTATACTTAAGACGAAGTGGTCTTTGAAAAATGTCAAACTGAGGGCGTAGGACCGAGAGACCTCGTTGTTCTTGCGAGTGAGCGAAACAGAACTACGCAAAATTTATTATATACTTTTTTTTATTATTATAACGCAGCGTGAGTGATTTTTTTAAAATCAATTCGTATAAAAGTGAGGTTTTAACAACGGATAAAATCTTTGAGGAACTTAGTTGCTACATAATAATTAGAAATAAAATTTGTATTAATCTACACATAGACAAAGCTTGATTAAGCGAAATTTTAGAACTGTATTCATGATTTTTTTTCTATAGAGAATATATAATAGTAATATATGTAGTCGTGATTCCGGATCTGGCATAGTATTTATCTCCTATAGAATATTATATATATTAATCAGGTCAGTAATGCGTATTATTTTGTCTATTTTTAGCGCATTTTGGCACGGCGCACAGGTAAATAATTACAGTTTATTCACCGCCGAAATTATTATATTTAAATAGGTTAGTACACTACATATCTTTCTGAATGGCAATGTCTATGTTATATTATATGTATCTATAGTGACGATAAATAAAATATAGACTACCTACCTATTTCTGAAAGCTCATCTGCGAAGGATATCGACTTTCAATCAGTTTACCTATGCCGTGAGCTACACAAACTGCAAGGTTCTATTTTAGTTTGAAGCTTTTACTCAATTGCACTTTAGTAGTAGGTACGGCTTTTCGAACAATATAGTATTTATTGGAGCTAAGTATTGCATATCGTTAAAATACTTCATAAAAACGATTTTGGCACTTATACCAGTAGGTATTTACTAATTATTGTACTAAGTTTTAAAGAAACACCATTATTTTTACTAACATAATACTGCAATACAAAGAGGTATTTGTATATAAGAGAAGAATAGTTCCGTTTTTGCTCGGTTCCAGCTTACATTTTTTCTAGTATCTTAGGGCATCTCAATTTAAATTTAATTTTATATTATAGTTTTTGTCTACGCGCCCTCGGCTCTTGTCTATACGTCCGCTCCGCTTTGTTCCACAAAATATACAAGAGTTTCTACGAAGAATAATAAAATATTAATACTAACTACTTTTTATTCTGTGTCGAGACAGCGGCAGCTGCCGGCCATTCCAATACCAATATTAAAATACCGACCGCTGCAGGAAGCACTTTGAATCAGTGAAATATGATTCCGCTCGCGATGAAGAAATAGGAATATCGAATTTATTTCATTTGGAAAAAGAATTTCAGGCTTGTTTTTCACGTTGTATTTTTCTCGTAGATTCTCCGAGATGATTTGGTTCAATTTCCTACATTGACAAAAATGGCAACATCACAATATTGGGCAAATCTTACACAATGTCCAGTTGCCTACGCAATATTGGACATTAATGACATTGATTGTTTTTTCATAGAAGCCTAATTATTAGACATCGCAGACTGTTATCGTATACATATATAGTGAGCCTTGCTAAACATACTAAAACTTTCAAAAAGTTCTATCGATAGAAAAACAAATTAAGTAAATGTTTCAAAATGCTTTTTTTACATGCGAGATCATTTGGGGTCGGTAATCAACTCAATCCACATATCCTCTGGAGGCATTGTTAAAGCGACACTTTGTGAAATGATATGTTGTACAATGTTAGTTGTGAAATGATATTTATACTACACCTGCTCGGAAAGTACCTTGATACTTTATCAAATTTACGGTAGAAAGTACGTCATTGCATATCGAACAAATATGCGGGGAGAAAACGCATCTGAGCGGGAGAGAAAAGTGTATGAAAATCCATTTCTTACGTGGTTTTTCTTTTTTAATTTTGGGTAAGACTATGCGCTGGTAACCTAAATATCAAAAGCCAAAAAGTTTTTACAGTGAGTTTTTATCTCCAAGTTCGCAAAATGACACTGGCCACTAGCTGTTAGTTGGATGGTGTCAAACAATTTGAAAAAAGAACATGTGAAAATTGCAGACGCCATTGGCGCCATTTTCAATTTGTGTGTTGTTTGAGGATTCAGTTTTCGTAGAAAAGTAAAATAAAAGGTAGGTGTAGTATAAAGCACTATGTATCACTCGAGCGAAAGTGCGATTCCCGATCTCGGGTGTTTTAAAAGCCCGAGCCGTAACCCTCGACGGTAATCGGTCACTTTCTCCTCTCGGTGAACAATGTACTATTAACCATCCCTAATACCCACTATTAATAAAGACATACTGATACATATTACAACTTAAAGCTTAAAAGTGGTTGCAAACACATTTTAAATTTAGAACATCCTGAATAGATAGCAGCAAAAGTTCCCAAGTGCCATCCAAACTGCGAAGGCGCCAAAGTTATCATTTCACAGCACCTAAATGCGCTTAAACGACGAACACATGAATTTAACGACAGTTCATGTTGCTGACGACACAATTTATACGCAAATGCTGCATTTGTAGTCTAACAGAGCTTTAAAAGATTCTGGATGACAATACAAATGTATGGAGTTCGCATGTCGTAGGAAAATGCGGGTAATGCCGGACGGAATACTGAATAAGAAATATTTGGGTTACGTCACAATAAAAAAGTGACGAAGTGCGAGTCGGGTCTTGCCCTTTTAGGGTTCCGCATGGCAGCAGCCATTTAAAAGAAAAAAAAATGATAGTTGGTTTTGGTCACTTCAAAAACACATAAAAAAGCGTTTTGAGTATTTGTTGGTTACCATGGAAACTGACATCTTTGGCGGGAAATGAGAAATTTTATCATTTTTGTAGTCAACTGGCGAATAGCACTGCGCCCATCACCCTAAGACATACATAAAGTTGTTAAGTCTCACATGCCTGTAACTTCACCGGCCTCATACACTTCTAACCGGAACACAGTAATGCGAACATTACTTACTGCTTGGCGGTAGAAATAGGTATGGCAGTACTTCGCCGGAAAAATAAACAAACAGAAAAAAGTGAAAAAGAAAAAATAAGAGAAAAGAAAATAAGAAAAAAAATGAAAAAAAGTTTCTCCCACAAAGAGCGCTACTACTTCAATACTTAGGTATATAATACAAATTAACAATACAATACAATATCCTTCTAAATTTAAGATAAAATCTTATTACTTTTGGTTTCAAAGTAGATAAGGTGTGAGTGTATCCCATCTGACCCGGTGACTTGGCCCGGCACCGGGCCACATGGGAAAAAAGTTTTTACTGGCCCGGTGATATTTTTTTTTTTTTTTTTTTTATTATTGATAGGTAAGCCTTTGACCACAATCTCACGTGATGGTAAGTGCTGATGTGGTCGAAGGTGTTAACAGGCTTAACCTAGAATGACTGGCTCTCAAGGACAGCTGCCGGAACACACCGTTAGGTGCTTGGCGACAGATTTTCAACTTGAGGGTGGTCGCTAGCCAGGCGGGCATTCGCAAAAACGCTTCTTCTCGCAAAAGCCCTTCCACCATGCGGTGAAGCTCAAGCCCGCGGCGGGATTCGAACCATGGACCTGCTGCGCGGCAGTCCACAGCCAAAGCCACTGAGCTATCACTGCTTCAAAATTGTGTTTATTGAAAGGGGTTAAACTTATGAATCAAACTGCTTAGTATACAATAATCAGTTTTTATTTCGTAATTAAACACCTACTACCTACCTATTGTAATTAAAAATATCTCTTCTCTGTAATATATATATATATATATATATAATAATGAAATGAAGTGAAATAATTGACATGTTCAAATGTAATAATCATTATTGTAATTAATATTTGCGAGCCACAGTTTGGCAAAATGTACCAGGCACACTGCAAAAACATTCTTCCGTCCTTTGCACCCTTTTAATGCGAATCAACGATATTGTTTTCTATTGAACATAGCCTTTTTCACTAAGCGAGATTTTGCCATAACCCCCACGCTTGGCAGGCGTCTTGGGGATTTTAGTGTAAGATCCTCAGAAGGCGCTTCTGTCCACGTTCTGATATTTTACCCAGAGTGGCCTTTTACAATACCCATGGGAAATAGGGGGATATAGTGGGAGTAGCATTCTAGCACGGCACCTCATGGTTGTGAATCAGCATGATGCCCTATTTTTTTTAATACTATTTACAGTGTTGGATCACGGTTCCGTTTTGATTAGGGAAAACTAAAAAAAATAAATTTATAGCTGATAGGCTAGCCTTTGACAACTATCTCACCTAATAGTAAGTGTTGATGTGATCGGAGATGTTGTTCAGGCTAACCTAGAATTAATGGCTCTCAAGGACAGCTGCCGGAACACACCGTTAGATGCTTGGCGACAGATTTCCTACTTGTAGATTCATTACAATTGCAGATTCAGATTTCCTCATTATGTTTTTAGGGTCCTTTTTAAAGATATTGTCCTCTACCGCCACAAAAACAATCTTTGTCTATATCACGCAGTTATAAAGACCTACTTACTGGGTCGTATAAAGCCCTAAATTAATCTAGTCCTGCCTGACCTCCTCCGGCTAGTCATAAATTCAACCAACATCAAAATGATCCTATTTATAAACCGTGGGACTGTTGAACCAAGACTTAACCCTTAAGTGGTCCTCTGAAACTTGAGCCCAGCAACGAATTTAGCCAATCTTGGACTATTTAGCCAATTATTAGCATATCCTGCTATTATACCCGCATTAACTGTCCAGGACATCATGATTACTTTTGTTTATATGCAAAGGACGGTAGAGAGTACTCGAGTTAAGTCTAGAGGTTATCTGATATCAGAGCATGCATGAACATATAGTTACTACGTGGAACATTAACCTCGCGTTTCTTAAATAGACTAAAAATATTGCAATGAAAAAACCATTAAGTACAAAACTTTATCTAGTTTTTCATAACAGTTTAACTAGGTTAAACTGCTGCGATTAGGACTTGGATGGGTGACCACTTATGGCATTACTAGTGAGCGCTTCTGTTCTTCGAAGAGCACGACCATGTTGGTCCCGGTTAGTCCTGGAGTTCTAGGATGCCGTACCATATAGGTAGTAAGTATGGTGGTAGGGCAGTATGATAAACCACCACCTTCAAGTATAAAATCTGTCTCCAAGTACCAAACGGCGTGTTCCTGCCGCTATACTTGAGTGCTAGTAATTCAAGTTAAGCCACTATCGCTCACATCATCACTTACTATCAGGTGATATTATGGTCAATGGCTGGTATATCAGCCATAAATAAATGTTTTGACGCCAATATTTTTTTGGGATTTGGAAGATGCATTCCGTCACAAATACCGAATTTCACTACGCCTCTCAATCACCTTGAGAACTACATTTGTTAAAAAAGCAAAGTGTCATGTGCCTGTAATTTCATCATGAATAGCTTTGCAAGGACTGCTGCCGAAACACTTTGTTAGGTGCACGGCGATGGAGATCCAGCCATGGTCCTGCAACACGGCAGCCCGCTCGTCTATCACTGCATCAGTGAATATCGTTACAAAATGTATGATTAGATATATTATATATACGGGTAGGTATATGGTTGAGGACCAATTTCACCAATCTAGCTTTAAAATGATATTTTATACCTATGAATCAGTAAAGTATGTGACTTAGTCGCCATAACTGTCCAGTGTTTTTCTAATTTTTTAAATTTGCAATGGTATTGAATTTTAGGAAATGTGACATTAAGCAGACAGCTGTTGTAGAGGGAAAATGCCTAATCCAAGATTTCAAATTTTTACCCTTGAACTTGACGGTATAGCTCCAGATAAAATTATAGATCTCCGGTACCAGCGGGGGAGGGAGGTAGTGGTTTATGGGCAGCTTTTTCAGCGCTTCGTCGGCCACTGACGCGGTACGCTCGCTTCGCTCGCTCGGCTCGCGCGTTGCATTGTCCCAGTTTTTGTTTTACCTAAGTTAGTGATCTGCGTTTTGACATATTTCAATAAAACTTAAAATAATAGTTTTGCTTAGCGTACCGGAAACTACACCTATACCGTAAAATAGCCACCACTGACACCTTAACGCTTGATTTATGTAATATCTACTAGAATTGCGTTTCGGTTTTCGAATTGCTAACGTATTTTACTTTAATTGTAATTAATTAAAATTTCATTTTACATAGAGACATTTTACGAGCCCCTAAACTCACACCATCATTTTAATCAGGTACCGCATATCTATAGCCAACCCTAGCTCCATAACATAAAAACAATAATGGTCAATTTGTTACAGCTGACAAATAAAACTATTTTTATATACACAGCTTATGTCACATGTCATAACAGTTTAATCAAGGAGTTTTGTTTTATCTACGTCAGCAATCTAAATTTATTTTTAAAATCTGGTAGTATGTTGGACGTCCTATGATAGGAAATCATAAATTCAAATCGACACATTTTAATGGTTTATACCGCGTATTATTTAAACCCTATATTTGTGAATCTGGGCCGGTAACATTATAAATGTTATATATTAGTTTCACTAGAACAATTCAATATCCCATAAATTTAAAATGGCCTTGGCTGGGTTTGCTCCGGAGTATCCACTTACTCGAAATCTCTATGTAAATATGCTTTACCCGTAGTCCCTACATTCAATTTTGGCATCTCCGTCATAAACTTACAAGAACTCTTCAACCTTTCTAAGGACTGTTTTTTATACAAGATTAGTTTACTTAATATTGTTTGCCCGATGAAACAAAAGAAAACTGTTTAAGTGTCTCGCTCTTATTGCCTTTCAACTCTCATGAAATATTTATTAATGAAACAACAAAACCTTCACCTAAACGGATTATTGCGAGTTGAAGAGTTATTGATTTGTTTAAACTCTTTCATTCTTTCTAACTATACTTTTCTATAACTATTGAATATATTAAAAACTGGTGACGTCATTATCTAGGCGGGTGAAATCGTGAGTGATAAAAAGTGATGATGATGAAATGTAAATGTGCTAATCCAGGATCTCTACAATATATATTCCAAATATAATGCAAATCGGTATAAAACAAGTACAAAATCACTCACAAACTTTCGCCTTTATAATATTAGTGTGATATGGGTAGGTTGCTACCATGTGGGGTGCGAGGTTAGAATGTCCTCCCATTTCTTCCTTAGGTGTCGTAAGAGACGAATAAGGGAAATATACTAGAAGTTGCGAAGCAGCGCCTTCTGAAGAACCGACATCTTCTCCTGCGATCCCCAAGACTCCTGCCAAGCGTGGAGATTATAACAAATCCTCCCAAGGGGAGACTGATGTGGTGATTGGTATGATACAATTCTTCACTTTAGTTACGCACTGAGGCCCGTGCTCGTCGCTTCATGAAATCGTTACTCCCAGACGAAAGACGTCAAAACAGTCCGAAACTGGTCGGAATCTTTCCGGTTAATACAAATACAACGTTTAACATGTCTTTTTTTTTTTTTATTGGTGATAGGTAAGCCTTTGACCACAATCTCACGTGATGGTAAGTGATGATGTGGTCGAAGGTTAACCTAGAATGACTGGCTCTCAAGGACAGCTGCCGAAACACACCGTTAGGTGCTTGGCGACAGATTTTCAACTTGAGGGTGGTCACTAGCCAGGCGGGCATTCGCAAAAATGCCCTTCCACCATGCAAAAGTCAAATACTATGTCCTAGTCAAATACTAAAAAGGTTATAATTCTACTCCAAATTTTAAATTTCTCCCCCATTTGCCCAGTCAATTACCGCCACGTACAATTACCTAACACAAAATCATATTAATAGATCTAAAATAGTTTATAAACTGTTATAGGTTTACCATGCAAGAGAAAGGTGTGAACGGATAGAAAATATTTGTGCTTGGTGACACTTCACTGTTTTTTAGTCTATGGACTGTTTCATCTGAGTTTCATCTGACATTTGTATCATTATGGTTAAGGCAAAGAGAAAAGTAATATACCGGATAGTTATGGTTTCTGAATAGTACCCTTTTCATAGCGTTGAAAAGGTATACTTATTCACTACAGTAATAACTTTTGCATATTATAATATGTATCATCTCGTCTGATGAGTCTCGACGACAAGCGAGACGCCCATAACATGTCAAAACGGCATAAAAGGCCGACGAGGACCGACGACAGGTTATTTGCATGTAGTTTGATAAAATGGGAACGGTTGTAGTAGGTAGTACCTATCTTCAATCTTTTCTCAGAAAAAAACACTTGATTGTGTTTTTTTATATCGTTCAAAAACGTGATTGAATTATTCAATTTGACGGTGCCGTGGTGTGATAAATTTTTTGATGATTTTTTTAATTAATTCAGTGTAAGTTTTTTTATAGAAACGAATAGTGATTGAGTTATTTGTAAATATTTACTTACATTAGTCGTTGGATACATTTTTAAGTCCTTTAGATAAATATGCCAGAAAATGTTTTATAATGTTGGCAATGACCGAAAATGTATTTACAATTAGTAGATAATAATAATGTATTCCTTGTGGGGTGCCAGGATAGAATGCCGCGTCACCCCCCCAACTCTTCCCGTGGGTGTCGTAAGAGGCGATTGTTTGATCGTGGTTCTAAAATATAAACTCAAAATAAGTTGTTTTGAAGACATGTAGGTAATTGGCTTTCTGTATTTATTTTACTCCCTATTATCACTATTCATTATGTTAAGTTGTTAGTATTACATGAAATATTTAATGCCATGGCAATAATTAAAGTAACAGTTATTTTTTCGTTCTGTAATTTTATAACTAAGTAGAGACGCGCATTTTAAAATTTGCAAATACGACCTTTAGTTAAAATGTGATTAAACTAAATTGTACAGACTGCGCCTGATGGAGAAATAAAACAAGTACTTTCACATTTAAATTATTACACAAAGTCAAGAAACAGTTTTAACACGAGTTGTTTTGTAAAACTCACTCTGAGACGTTTAGAAAATGCTCAGAAAGCTTTCATAAAATCGCCCTTTTAACTGTGAACATTAGAAGAAATACTTATTTCTTTTAAATAGTATTTTTTATTTTTATCCATCATGATTCAAAATATATATAAGTTGTCTTAGGTTTTCGTGATTGTTACACATAGTAATTAAACAACTTTAAACGGTTTAAATCGCGTATATTTATCATTTAAACCGTTTAAAGTTGTTTAATTACTATATTATATAAGTTGTATGAAAATTATTTTTAAGAATATTAATTGTTGAAAAACTAATGGGCTTTTAATAAGTGTCACATATTCGCGGCGGTAGGGAGGCATTTATTTCAAGTAGTAATGAGAAAACAAATATTATTAGTAATATTTATTATGAAAAGGAGGGGGGAACTACTAAGGCTATAGGAGCTGAGTTTTTTATTAGGAGCAAGTACTTGTGTAGAAATCAACACTGTAGTAGTTTTAAAACATTTATATTGAAGCATGATAGCCGAGCGGTAATAGCAGCATTCTGCGAATAATCGCCTGACTAGCTGCCACCATCAAGTAGAAAATTTGTCGCCAAGCGTCTTAAAATGTGTTCCGGCAGTATTCCTTGAGAGCCAGTAATATTACAGTCATGTGAGACTTAAAAACTGAAAAAGAATAAAAAGGACATACATAGTTAACGTATTTATTTTCATTGTATAGGTATGTACAGCAAGTCATATGCAATACACTTTTGCACACCCGTTAAGGGTAGAATATAAAATAATAACAAATATTTTTAAATATTTTAAGAAAACATCAAATTAATATTTTAATAAAACACTTAAAAAATACAAAACTATATCTAGTGACAATTCCGCCTAATTTTCCTGCTAAGCCGACGTGACGTCATAAACGCCACGCAGCCAAACCGGAAGAATTTTTCGACGCGTTTCGCTTCTACACGAAGCATCCTCAGGAGGTCTTGACTCTACGAGCGCACGATCTTGTTATTATTAAATATGGATTTCCGCAAAGTAACGCCTGAATCTATTCATTATGTAGAATGTAAAGTTTGTAACAAACGTATAATATAGTTTATCAAACAACTAGCGACCCGCCCCGGCTTTGCACGGGTGCAATACTGACACTAAATATACTACAAAATGTCTTTATATACAACATTTACAGCTTTTTTTGTCATTCGACAATAGAAATATGTTTTCTTTGGTTACTCTTGATAGGTTTAAGATTACTCTTGACATCACATTAGACACCTCTAAAATTATCAGTGTCTCTCTAGTATATTATGCATGTATTATACATATAAACCTTCCTCTTGAACCATTCTATCTATTAAAAAAAACCGCATCAAAATCCGTTGCATAGTTTCAAAGATCAAACCTCAGTGTTTCTCTAGTATATTATATATGTATTATACATATAAACCTTCCCCTTGAATCACTCTATCTATAAAAAACGCGCTTCAAAATACGGTGCGTATAGTTTTAAAGATCTAAGCATACATACATATGTATGCTTAGATCTTTAAAACTACGCGGAGACAGACAGCGGGAAGTTTGTGTTATACTGTAATAAAAACTCCGGCTTACCATGTTCCAGCTGCTATATTTACTTATCTTATATTCCACATTCGGGTAGGCTTAACCACGAGACTAGACCACGACAATATTTCCTGCATCTTGAATGAACCAGAGCTCTGCACGGAATGAGCCTCCAAAACTGCCTCCACTTTCAAATGTCATCTTTCTTTGTGGATATCAAATGAATTACTTTTATATGAAATATACAAAATGCGAGTCCAAACAGTTTCCATCAATCGAGCAACTTTTAAATAAATAGTATTGTTAAAATACTGAAATCATGACAAAACTATGAATTGATGACCACATATATAGGAAAACGTACAGAAAATAACTAACGTATTCACTCTAAACCCTGCTGACATCAGTTTACAGTGAGTGCAAAGTACTAGAGTTTCCACGATGAATAATTCACGCTGTGACCAGTGCATGTGTTCCTACCCCCCACTAACTACGGACCGGGGGCATTAAACTAAGCTTATATTTCACTCACTACGTGGTAGGTCTTGATAGCCTAGATAACACAAGGGCTTAATTTTTAACATTGTTTGGAAGTGAATACAACGGTTATGGTATGTAGCATCTATGGACATGGTTACACGTACATTGGTTTTGAGAGTTCTGTAAACGTGATAAAAAAATATAACCCATATATACATTTCTACTACTTACATTGAAAGTCCCACGTCTAGCATCAAATCTGCAACAAAGAAATTAGATAGTAATTAGAGGTCTCATTTTCCTATACTGTCGATAAAGAAATGGTTTCCCCAATATCGTTAAAGACGGCTTCAAAAACAAATAGGTACATCAAGCACGTATCGGAGAAAATAAATTACCAAAAATATTAAATAACTAGTTGAAATCAGTACATTTCAGTATCAGTTTTGCCGCGCTAAGGTCCATGGTTCGAATCCCGCCACGGGCTTGAGCTTCACTGCACGGTGGAAGGGCATTATGCGAATGCCCGCCTGGCTAGCGACCACCCTCAAGCAGAAAATCTGTCGCCAAGCACCTAACGGTGTGTCCCGGCAGCAGTACTTGAGAGTCAGTAATTCTAGGTTAAGCCTGTTAACACATTCAACCACATTATGACTTACCATCAGGTGAGATTGTGGTCAAAAGCTTAGCTATCAGCAATAAAAAAAAACCAACTGGAAGATATGACTCTATACAAGATACCTCTACAAGAAAACAGATGATCTTTATATATATAATCTGTGCACCTAGTTGGACAACAATCTTCGTATATCTTTTTATTTCCTGTTTTAACTCCAAAACTGTTATACTCGTTTTAGAATAGAAAACACGGTGTTTCATGCACCCTATGGTATAATTATCCAATGTGTAAAGAATCCCAAACAAACAAACGTTCCTTCTCTAATTGTAGAGGCATGAAATTCGATATAAACGCACGCACGGAATCTTGGGTACATACGAGTTCATGTAGCAAGTCCACGTTAAACTTTAACAATATTTCATTTCTGAACGTTGCTACAGAATATTTAAGTAATTTTTGACTATTTAATTTCAATTGGTCCAACTAAACAGCGCTTTCCTTGTCGTCTGTAAACCTAGATATCCTATTTTTCCTATACTTTCATTGTATTCGACATTTCCTATACCTTCTCTTTGACAGATTCCGGAGCACAGCGTTAGTTGCTTGGCAGCAGATTTTCTACTTGAGTATGGTAGTAGCCAGGCGAGAATTCGCAAAATGCTCTACCATCAGCGGCGAAAACAAGCCCGCGTAGTAATTGGGAACCGGGCACAAGAGGACCATTCTTAGCAGTGATGGCTTCGTGGACTTTACACTACGAATAAATACATATTTATTCGTAGTGTAAAGTCCAAAGAGGACCATTCTTAGCAGTGATGGCTTCGTCGACTTTACACTACCAATTACTTTACACTCCAAAGAAGACCATTATTAGCAGTGATGGCTTCGTGGACTTCACACTACGAATAAATACATATTTATTCGTAGACTATATATCACTAGTACCAACGGTAGTACCATTTTTGGTATTTTTGATGGAACTGGCGATATCAGATAGTATGGTACTAGTAAATAAAGACCATTGGAGCAGCCACTGCTACGAAAGGTTTTGGCACACCCTTGTCACTACAAAGTTTGACTGCCATATTTCTTTATTGTTATGTTGAAGTAATGAATTTATCTTTAAAATCAACCAATCTCATAAATAACTCCAAACTAAAAGCAGCCCCCTACTCCGTGCCTGCTTGACAACGCTCTTGTATATACATATATATATATCTTGTATAGGCTCTAATATAAGCAGTCAAACGAGAAGGCCTTACATTAATTACATCTACCCTCAATTAGTTCAACCTCTATAAATTAGGAATATTAACTAATCTTCATCGTTAAAATTTACATAATATGAAAATTTCTATTCGCTCGGGCCCGCCTTATGTTCTAAGGTTGGTACCGTCGTACAAGTTGGTCGGGCGGATCCCTTAATGAATACTGTTAATTTAGCTTGACTTAGCCAACTGACGATATATATTTTATCTAGATTATTATCTTCTCTCTCCGTGGGGTGCCGGGCTAAAGGTGGACAGAAGCGTATTCTGAGGACTGCCATCTTTCACCGCGATCCCTGTCAAGCGTGGAAATTAATGCAAAGTTAATGCGGGAGTCATTTGTTCAATGGTCGACGTTATTTCTGTTTATGTGATTATCTTCTCAAAGACATGCCTTTGTACCGAATGTTTGACCTGAAGGTCAAGCAAAAATTGTACTTAAATGTAATGGAGACAGGTTCAACGTTCGCATGTTGGAAGGGCATTTATATAATGCTCGCCTAGGTAGATACCACATTCAAGTGGAAAATCTGTCGCCAAGTGAGAATCAGCATCAGCCCTTGAGGGCCAGTAAGAAATTACAGGCACATAAACCACTAGTGCAGCTCGTCAATTATATAATGCATGTGTTATAAGCACAAGATAACGCTTAACATCAGATATACAGGGTTATAGGTAAAATGGTAACAACCTCTTAGGGTTGACTTCTTTTAGTCCTAACAAACATTTTGAGACGATTTTTTTTTGTTTAGAAAAAGTTTTTTTTTTTAATTTTGAAAAATCATCTCAAAATATTTGTTAGGACTAGCAGAAGTCAATCCTAAGAGGTTGTTAGCATTTTTCCAATAACCCTGTATAGGGGAAGTAAATTATGTGTTGTTAATATGCATAATAACATAAATTTAAGCTTTATATAGAGTTCTCATCCACATTTATTGCGTCATTTGAAATATTGAATTTCTAAATGATCTCGAGAAGATGCGGTGCACAGGGGCACAAATTGCCAAGTTTATTATATTTTTTAAAGCAAGGAGGGTAGTTTAAAATTCCCTACCCCGCAGAGCAGAATGTAATCAGACTCCGAAGTTTTGTGAAATAACGAAATAACTGCGGCAGAAGCTTTGGGGGTGTCAAGAGATGATATTTTTATTCTGTAGTTATTTACCAGTTATTTTTTTAAATTAAAGGTGGCTATTGTATATTGTAACTTGGCGGTGTGCGTGTATTATTGGACTGACTCTTAGAAATGGTAATTTTACAAATTAAGGTATCGATGGTTGTGAAGAAGTACTAACAAGATACTCGTAGAAAAGCTTCTTTTTATTTACTTCAAATGTAAACGTACCAACTGATATTGTAAACGCGATAGTTTGTGTGTATGTGTGTTATGTGGGCGGGGACACACACACACACTTAAGGGCAAGACAGTAGTCAAAATAATTTCTAATTCGGGCGGAGCTAAAAGAAATAGGCGTTAACTTTTAACTCATAAAAATATTCAGTCGCACGGCGGCACTAGTCGCCGTACCACGGATAGCATCGCTAAAATTGTAGAGTTTCGTGTGCTATTAGAAGCGGCAGAACAGAAGTGTACATAACAACATTTTATCTGCAGTTACTGCGAACCTATACGGTAAAAAATATCATCGCTTGTAAGTATAGAAATATTTAATAGACTAAGCGAAGCGTGGTCTCGGTGGAGGTCTGAGCAGTGTATATTTCCCAGTCATTATCTCGATTGCCTGATCCTATCTTGAAATTTTGTTAGAAAGGTGCCTATCTTCCATATCAACATAATTTGCAAGTAAAAGTCTTAATTGTTTGGTGGTTAGCAGAGATTATAAGATCCATAAAACGAGCTTATATTTTAAAATTGTAGATAATATTTGAAAAACAAAAATGGAACCGGAACCTGATAAGTGTGAAATTACTTGTCAAAGTTGGTACCATGTTAGTTCAAAAGTCAGTATTGTGCTCAAAAAAGTACTTCGATTTCATGAAGCGGTACGAAACGTAGCTTGTATGTGTAGAAACTACATATAAAACAGTACTACAGTACTAGTAACAGTACTTTTTGAAGCGCTCGTAGCCAAGTTTGCTTAGCCATTCTGAATCGATCAGCAAAGTTAAGCAACGTCCGCCGCGGTCATGACTTGGATGGGTGACTGCTGGTGACATTACTACTGAGCGCTTCCGTGCTTCGGAGGGCACGTTAAGCCGTCGGTCCCGGTTGTTATCTTAGGATAGCAGTCGTTACAGCATGGTGGTAGGACACTTTGCGAATGTCCGCCTGGCTAGCTACCACCCTAAAGTTGAAAATCTGTCGCCAAGCACCTAACGGTGTGTTCCGGCAGCTGTCCTTGAGAGCCAGTAACTCTAGGTTAGCCTGAACAACATCCTCGACCACATCATCACTTACCATCAGGTGAGATAGTGGTCAAAGGCTAACCTATCAGGCATAAAAAAAAAACTACTACAGTAAAGACATTCAACCAACCACCGGGTTGGTCCTGGAGCATAATTGTGCCTGTAGGACTTACATTGTACTTACACTGTGTTTTGTTGTTCTTATTCATAGTTCTATGTATACATTATGTGTTCCTTACTGCTCCAACATGTTAAACGTTTTTTGAAATAAAATTATTATTATTCATTATTGTTTTTATTATGTATGATAACGCTCATGTAGAAAAAGCGAAAGAAGTGTGTCAGTGTTTTGGTAAGCAGAAAGAAATGTGTAGACTGAAGGGAAAATGGTGAGAATGTGTATTTAATTTTAAATAACCTTGTTTACAAAAAACTGTCAAATAATTTGTGTTTGGGCTTACTGTAATATACTTACCAACTCTAAAACAGAAACTTACAATTTTACCTTATCATATTTCTATAAATCGTAATCGATCGGTGAGTAAATGTAATGTATAGGTATAATTTCAGTTATAGAAAGTCATTATGCAATTTTAAAGTTTATTTACGAGATTTATAACTCACTGAACTCAAGAACTCGTTCACAGTTTGTGTTACTACAAGACGTTAATGGAGCACTTTATACTTTCGTTTATTTCTCTTTGTATTACAAATCTAAAAAAAAAATACAATTACGTTTCTTATGTAACCATAACTTTTTAATTATTTGTTATGTACTTATATGCTAACAAGTTTATCAGGCAGTGTGTTATTTATTTTTATGCAGTATGAAATAACATAGGCACAAATAATAATATAATAAAAGTTCAAAATTTTTATAGAAGTAGTATCCCAATGCAATGCTCAATACAAAAGATAACTGTAATGAAACCGCCATATAAGATTCACCCTACCGCTACTAAAAGTGGTACAGGCAGAATCGTACCAAGTTTCTGAGTCACATTGGTTAAAGAATCCCACTCGTAGGTGCTTCGGTTATCGCGGCCATTCATCATGGAGACATTGGAGATTTGGAGATTGGATTTTGACATTTGGAGATACGGAAAATACTCCCAACTTCTCAGCCTTCGGCCTTGCAAGTTACTGACTCGGCTTAGACTGCAGCCTCACCTTGCACTCGCCCTTCGAACTCACGCACCATCCGTGCTCTAAGTGCAATATGATAAATAAAAAGCAAAATGGCAAATCCAGAATGATGTAATTCAAGATAGCCACCATAACGTACTCTGACCACACTGAAGCTCAACCTTACTTCAGCGGGATCTCACTTCAGCACTTTGTATGAATTCTGTTATTTTGGATTTTCGTTGCGTGTCATTTGAGTGCTCTCTCGATTCCCTATGACATTTGTTCAAAACTTCTTTACTTATCTGTAACTGTTTACGAGATACGTCACCTATCTTCACTTGGCAGACGTCATTTTATGATTTCCCATTATTTCTATATCATGAAAATCACTTTGTTATTTTCGGTTTAGAATACTTTATTTCCCCATGACTCCTTCCCATTGATCAATTTAAGCCAATGGTTTCAAAACATCTATGTATGGCGGCCATCTTGAATTTTGCCTGCCATCTTGAATCCGTCATTTCGGTTTTTGACAAGTCTCATTCGACTGCTGCCATTAAAAGTTATACGGGATGAATCGTACCGGGGTTCTTAGTCACTTTTCCTAAGGAACATCACTTATTATAATAATAATTATAATAAAAAAAAAATAAAGCAAAAAAATGGGACCGACTTCAACACCGAAAAGTGTGAAATAACTTGTTGAAATCGATACCATGATAGTTCAAAAGTACCTATTATCACAAAACTTTGCGTATGGTACCGACTTCGGCAAGTTGTTTCACAGTTTTGGGTGTTGAAGTCGGTTCCATTTTTTTGCTTAAATTTTTTTCACAATTTTTAGTGACCCTTGCCACTTACGGGATCGATTATCATTCATTTTTAACAACTATATCATCAAGATAGGTAAATATTTTTCAGGTATTTTAGTGTAACTAAAAAACGGCTTGACCGATTTTGATGAAATTTAAAATGAGACCAAACGACAAGCGTCACCTTTGAAACAAAAAAATAATTTTCAATTCGGTACCTCAGTCCAGAGTTCTGAGGTAACAAACATAAAAAAACATACAGACGAATTGAGAACCTCCTCCTTTTTTGGAAGTCGGTTAGTAAAATTATAATAATAGTTCACATAATCACTTTTGCTATGAAACCATCTACAGAAGTTACGGTTCAAAAGTTACGGGCACATGTCTTTATAGGTAGGACAAAAGAACAGAGTAGTCATACAGATGTAACACAAATTTCAATCCGACTAACTACCTACTAAGTAACTATTAAAGTCAAAGTTATAATAAATATATAACTTCCCTTTATTTGAATGATTGAATATCTAAATTCCTAGAAAGTAGTTGGTCGTCTCGGAAAGTGTGTTAAGTGCATTAGAAATTAGTTCTCGTTTAATTGTACAGTAGCTTATACATAACAAAATGAAATATTTTACTAAGGGTTAAAAATCTAGATACCTACTAAAATAGAAATTAACAATGCCGTGTCTGAACTTTAATCAACTCATTGTTATAAAGATTTTATAAATCAATATAAAGAAAAATACTTACCCAATATTTTTTTTACTTGAGTTTCAATAATTTATGACTTGCAAATTAACGTATGGTTAAAAATTTATTGTACGTTTCGTAAAATAAATGCACAAAAATGATGGCGTAACGAACGGCACAGATCCCACGTCCAAACGGCCCGAGCGCTGCGGGCAGACTGATTTTCGTTGAGATTTCTTCTCGCGATCACGCAATTTTGTGCCAAAAATTCATAAAAATGTTTTCAACACAAGTTGGTAAGTAGTTCATTAGAGTATAGTATTAGCTATTTTTTAAAAAAAGAAACGTTGCAATTACATCAATTATGCCTCTTAAATTAATAAAAAACAGTTTAAAAAGGGTCGCCGATTACAATTTATTACAGAAGAACTAATAAGTTTTAGTAAAAACTAATCAACTAATTCACTTAATAAAGAATTAAATAATATGATATATTTTTTTCGCACTTTTTGAACGAATAGTTTCGGTAAAAGAAGATTCCAAAAGTGCGCGTTTCACTACGGTGATCACCTTAATTATTGGTGTGATACTAGGCATAGCCGTCCGCAGCTTCCCCCGCAAAGAAATTAGTTTAGCGTCCTGTCTCGGAAACTATGCCATAAATTATGATAAAGGTATTCTAAGACCTAAAACGTGACCTAAGTAACCTATGTAACAAATTTCATCAAAATAGGTTACGCCATTTTGAGGGTCCGTGATAATAAACACACGAACATACAGAGACACACCCCCACATTAACAATATTAGTGTAAACTAGTGTTATGACTTCTAAACTAATTAACAATTTTCAGTAAGTAGCTAGAGACATTTCAATAATTACTAAGAACAACGAAACACCTGCGGCCTCCGGAATCGAACCCGGCGCCCTCTTTTCACAATCTCGTCATTTGTCAACGTCGTGTCGCCTGCCATTTGTGAAAGTTAATAAAGCAATTTGTTAAACGCTAAGAAGCTTAAGGTAATTTAAATTGATCGCTGCCATTAATAAGCTTATACGAAGCTACGTACTTGTACTTTATAATACATTATTATTTTATATAAATACCTTTGTTTGTTTATTGTTCCGGTTCCAAAGTTACGAATTTAAATACGTTTTTTATTTCTGTAAGCAGCCAGTATGGCTTTTGAAAACAATCTGACGAGTTGATAAGTGATGGCGGGGTCGAATGGAAAGCCAGCAATTCTAGAATAACAGGACAGCTGCCGGAGTATTTTTGGTGCTTGGCGACAAAGTTACTCAGGGTGGTGGTTACGGAACATGCTAGAATTTGTCTTATCGTTGTTGATAAATTTACCCAATGTGAATAGTTGTAGAAGACTCTTTTATATATTAATATTTTTATTTGACAAAAAAAATGTTTAGCAATAAGTCTGTGGCTAACTTGCAGCCCAGTTAGCTGTAAAGAACTTTTATTGTGACTTTCCTATAATTCAAACTGCTTTGGAATGTTTTCAGTGATAGCTCAGTGGCTTTGGGTATGGACTGCCGCACAGCAGGTCCATGGTTCGAATCCCGCCGCGGGCTTGAGCTTCAACGCATGGTGGAAGGGCATTTTTGCGAATGCCCGCCTGGCTAGCGACCACCCTCAAGTTGAAAATCTATCGCCAAGCACCTAACGGTGTGTTCCGGCAGATGACCTTGAGAGCCAGTCATTTTAGGTTAAGCCTGTTAACACCTTCGACCACATCATCACTTACCATCACGTGAGATTGTGGTCAAAGGCTTAACTGTCAGCAATAAAAAAAAAAGTTTTATTTTTATTTAAATATTTGCAATGCACATGCTCGGCATGTGCATGCACGGATTGCATGACAAAAATACAACAATAGGAAATACCTCGCACATTATTGCAAAGTAAATAAACATAAGTGTAAAGAAAAATCTACAAAAACACCTTAGATTTTGTTCCACATGTACAAGAAAATATACACAAATATGACCACTTGATTTTTCTTTAAGCGAAAAGTCAAATAGTTTCTGACGCTCGAATAAGGAAACAAAAAAGTGGAGTCCCAAATCTGTCAAGGTATATGATAAATGACCGTAATACGAATAGTGGAATAGAGATATGGAGAATATCAACAAAAACCTTTGCCCTATATAAATATTCTACGAGTATTTTTATTAATTTAATATATAGCCGGCTTTCTCGAATCTCGAAATTATAGCCCACATAGTATACGTGCAGTGTACGTGCATATGAATAGTGTCTCAACAGGGGCGGCAAATATTGCGGATTGACATTAGCAAGGTGACGGGCGCAGTACAATTCGGGACTTTTGGCGAAATGCATATTTTATAGGCAGAGGTTAGTCCGCTTAACATCAGGCGGGCCTCGGGCTTGTTCCGTAACAATAACATAAAAAAGCATCGTCGCTTAATTAACTTTACTAAGTGGAAGGGGCCTCTACAAAAGTCCATCTTGGAGTGTACAATAGGATACTATTATCAGCCGGATTGTCCACTGCTGAATACAGCCTCCCTCCTTTACGGGAAGTTTGCCATAATCCCTGGGCTTGGCAGGCGTCTTAGGGATCACAGCTTATGATATTAGTTCCTCAGAAGGCGCTGTTGCGCACCACCCGGTATTTTACCTTGAGACGCATTTTTACGAAACCCTCAGGTTGGGGCGACATTTTAACCCGGCGGCACTCTACGGGGCTTGGTGGGTACCACCACCAATTCGTGATTGATATTCTAGGTCGAAGCAGTAATGTGTAAACACTACTTACTGTGTAAGCGAAAGAGACATAAGATCTCATGTCTCCAAATAACGAGTCACGCAAAACCCTGATACTGATACAACCATAATGGACAGGAGTACCGCTTACTATCAGCTGAGTGACATGTCCGGTTCGTCATATACCATAAATAGAAACGTACCAAATTCAACCTTTACCGAGCCAGCGAAACGCGAGTAAAGCATATTCGTTTTAGCTTGGCAAAAATACTTTCGTACGTCTGTCGGTGTTGCGCATGCGAGGCTGTTCTCCTGTACAGGTCGTATTTCTCAACCGATTCTCGTAAAACTTTATAAGCAGGTTCGTTTGCTTTTGTTGATGGAATTTGAAAACGTAAACATACATATTATATTAGTCACGATATATCTCACCATTTTATTCTGTGATTTCACTTACACTACCATAAAATAAAAAGGACTAGAAGAATCACTTCGCAAAGCCATTCCAATAAACAAGCGACTCTAGCTACGAAGCAATATAGTACACTTCAGCTCGCAAAGCACGGTGTACCTAACATTTATATTCACGTACAACCCGTCTCTATTTCTATCGCATAGCCTCGCATAGCTCTGATCTCTTCTGACGCGGCACACACCGTAGAATAGTCCCGTCCAGACGGATAAGTCTTTGTACCTGTGGCTTAGTGCCTAAAGTTCGTAGTGAGCCAGAGCTGTCACTACACTATGATATACAGTCTATAGTGTGCAAGTGAGATGTAATGATTTGCAGCGCTATCGTCTATTCGTTTCTTTATTAAGCCGAGCTATACCTAGCTTACTTTTTAATCCTATAAGGAAAATAGAGGATTTTCATTTTTTTTACATAAAATGAAACCGACATCAACACTCAAAATCCATGATGGTTAAAAAGTATCTGTTATCACAATATTGTGCGCATGGTACCGACTTCGACAAGTGTCAATTTTACACTTTCGATAAAAAAAATTACCAAAAAATTTAACCATCTTAAACAATTACATTTTTATGTAAAAAAAAATTGTTCACCCGTTGTATAACCTTTACCTATACTACTTACAGGATCGATTGTCAATCTATATCATCAAGATAGGAAAGCACTATACAGTTATTGGAGTGTAACTCAAATACGGCTTGACCGATTTTGATGAAATTTAACGGGACCATACGGGAAACACTAGCTTTTAATTCAAAAAAGAATCATCAAAATCGGTTCACCTCGTAGAAAAATCGGAGATAACAAACATAAAAAATAAAATACAGTCGAATTGAGTACCTCTTCCTTTTTTGGACGTCGGTTAAATATGCAGCATAACAAGTAACAACTGAATAACGTAAACTAAACAGTAGTTATTTAGGTCTTAATTCGACTCTCTCGACTCGAGCCACAGTTAGTTACCAAATAATTAATGCACCAAAATGTTTCCGCCATGGAAGCAGCCGTAACTTGCATATTTGAATGCCTTTATCAAGTCTCTTGTAATCGCAATGGAACATCTCATCTTGTCCTTTCGGGACACACGGTCAGGGAAAATGAAGAGACTTGCTACAATCGGAATCGTTTTGAAAATTTAGTTTATTCTAGGTTAGCCTGAACAAGATCTCCGACCACATCATCAGTTACCATCAGGGAGATAGTCAAAGGCTAACCTATCAGCCATAAAAATAATTGTTGAATGGATCAAGTTTAAATCAGAAACAAATCAAAGAAACAGAAATTTACGACGATATTTCATTATTATTCCAAGTTAATATAGTCTTTTTTTATATTATGAGGCGATGAGACAAAAAAGTCGTCCGCCTGATAATATGCGGTTATGTCTATCTGTGCATTTGACACTGCAGTGCATTTATAACTCCCAAACTCCCAACGTATCAAACTACACTCGAGAGCAATGAATCCGGGTCACTTAAAGAATGTTAAAAATCTCGGAAACTAAAAATGATAGGTTAATGCAATAAATTGTATTTAATAGACAATGTAATACTCCTTAAATGAAAGTAAAAAAAATATGAGTCACCATACATTTTATTAACACAAAATTACATAAAGAAAAAAACTGCTGATCTCTCCTTAAAACAAAAATAGGAAACATGAAATTTTTGAACTTTATTACGATTTTCTTGAATTTTAATACTTCGTATTGCCTCCTCGTGCTTCCATTACTGCGTTTACGCGGTTTGGCATGCTGTACACCAAGTTCCTTATACGATTTTGGGGAATATTCTCCCATTCCTCTGTGAGAGCAATTTTGAGCTCACGAAGCGTGATTGGGGGAGGGTTTCGTTGTTTTACGCATCTGCCTAGCTCGTCCCAAGCATGCTCGATCGGGTTGATATCCGGGCTGCGCGCTGGCCACTCCATACGAGTAATGTTCATCTCTTGAAGGTAGTCATTCACAATCCTACCTGTATGAGGTCGGGCATTGTCATGCATAAATATAGCATCCTCACCTAAATTGACCATAAATGGACCAACGTGATCATTGAGGATTTCTTCCACATATCTTACGCTAGTTAAAGAGCCGTTTTCTATGATCACCAGCTCTGTGCGACTTTCAGAAGAAATTCCGGCCCACACAAGTACAGACCCACCACCGTAGGCTACTTTTTCTTCGATGCATGCTTGCTTGAATCTTTCCCCTGGTCTTCGATACACTCTGTGTCTTCCATCGTGCTTGTAGAGCATAAATTTTAATTCGTCGGAGAACATAACTTTTGACCAATCTTCAATACTCCAATTTACGTGGCTCTGGGCATATCTTAGTCTCGAAATACGATGCCCACGCTCCAGTTTAGGGCCGTTTGCAGGTCTAAGGGGTTAGATTCAGCAAGCCGACGCCTTACTGTCCATGCACTTGGGTTACTTCCTCCGAGGCGTCGAAACTGATTGGTGAGTTCAGTTCCTGTGAGAAAGCGATTTCGAAGCATGGTGTTCACCAAGTATCGGTCTTCTCGTGCTGTGGTACACCTGGTTCTGCCCGTTCCTGGTCTGCGTAGGTTAGAACCAGTTTCTTCGTAACGTCGGAGAACTCTTTGTACTGTTGACAGCGACACACCGACAGTCCTGGCTGTATCGCGCTGACTCCGGCCGGTTTCCAGCATTGTAAGTATTCTGGTGCATTCTTCAGGCGTAAGCGACATAATTTCAGCTTGAATAATGAATATAGAGCACTATCAACATGGTTTATGTACCCACATAAATGACAGATTACAAACAAAAGCAAAACCAAATGCTGTAATTTCGTAGTTCCATCTTCGAAAGTGGCCCTTTTTCAAATTTGATTTTTTTTATGATATAACTTTACAATAACTAAGAAGTTTTAATACCTTCATTTAAGGAGTATTACATTGTCTATTAAATACAATTTATTGCATTAACCTAGCATTTTTAGTTTCCGAGATTTTTAGGATTCTTTAAGTGACCCGGATTCATTGCTCTCGAGTGTATTATGTCTCGTTTGCCCAGAAATTAGAATTTTAATTGCTTCAGAGCCTTTCACATGTTTGCACACTACTGCTTTAAGGCAGGTCACTTCGGTGGTACACACCAAGACGGACTCGTACTGAAAAGTACCTGGTTATTAAAATACAATTATCATAAGTAGAACATTGCTTTGATAAAAATCACGTAAGTGAAATAATTTTTGTCAAAGCTTTGTACCAATTTTGTATTTGACCAAAAATTTAAATAATATTTATTATTTAACATGGGCCTCAGCACGTAACTGTGACGTGTTGAGGACTGTGCTCGACCCTGGGCCCTACTCTAATTCGTCGAAGTTTCGAACTTCGGGTCCGAAAGAAAGGTATCCGCAAAACAAGTATTGGCTCACTTTTGTTTAACTTCGTTCGTAGCATAGACTAGCAAGCATTTGTCTGTGTAGATTCTGAATAAGATATTTTTTAAACTGGATTCGTATGGTTTGTACATTTTCAAAATATAAAATTATAATTTATTCATAGGTAAGTAGTCTAAGTCAAGTTCTAAATATGCAGAAAGAACACAAATACTGATGAGGATATAAATACCTATAAAGAACAAAGAAATTAACGTAAATTTTAAATACGAGTATCTAACTTTTAGAACAGTAGCGACATCTCTCGCTGATCCCTAACTACATAGGACTGTCACTCTTACCATGTGAAAATGTTCTTTAATTTCTCTTAGTTAAGACTTAAAATTGATTGACGGATAAAAGCGTTCTCAGAGTATTATGGAGGTTCCCTAGAGGGCACGATTTATGATCAACGATGCGATCCGACCATAGATTATATGAAACAACGAACTTCGTACCGCAAATTCGATTTTCGTTGTCTAAAGTGTCACTCGTAACACGAAAAACGAAACGCACAATCGTGCTCCCACACGAAGATCTTCAAATAAGTTCGAAACTGGTCGGAGCAATATCCGGTATAGATATATTACGCGAGTCCTAGCCGGTTACTAAATGATAATTATGGAGATTTTTGACTCAAAAATAATACTAATAAAATCTGTAAATAGATATAAAATTTCAGTGTTTGTTATTATTAATTTTTCTCTCATTTTCGCGCTACATACTCGAAATGCTTGCCGTAACCACCAAATTGCAGCGAACGCTATTAATAATGCATACTTACTACATATTTCAATTTGTTCCCGTTCGATATTTGCAGGTACTACTTACTCGTACACGTAACATTGTTGATGCTATTATAGGATAAAGTTAGATTGAAATCAGGCCTTCAAGAACCGGAACATACCGTCAGGTGCATATCGACATGTTTTCTTATCGAGGGTAGCAACATCAGATAAGCATTTTATATATTCACAAATTTAATCGCAATTAATCATTATCCAATTTTCCAAATTTTGTTTTTTTTTTTAAAGCTGATAGGCTAGCCTTTGACTTCTATCTCACCTGATTGTAAGTGATTATGTGGTTGATGTTGTTCAGGCTAACCTAGAATCACTGGCTCTCAAGGACATCTGCCGGAACACACAGTTAGGTGCTTGGCGACAGATTTTCTACTGGCTGAGTGGTAGCTAGCCAGGCGGGCATTCGCGTAATGTCCTAGACATCCATGCGGAAACGACTGCCATCCTAAGACAACAACCGGGACCGACGTCTTAACGTTCTCTCCGAAGCACGGAAGTGCTCAGTAGGAATGTCACTAGCGGTCAATCCAAGTCATTACCGCGGCGGTTCATTATCATCATTACCGGTTGCTTAACTTAGCTGAACGGTTGAGAACGGCTAAGCAACTTCGCTATGAGCGCTTCAAAAATTTGATAACTTCTTCGACTCTGGGTATCACCTGTTATCGTATTCTCACGGACACAGTTTCCTCAGAGGCAATATTTCATTGGGTCCCTGGCGTCGTATAATGAAGGTATCAGAGGGACTTTGCAACACGTGCTTACTAATGATTTCATATAGTATTCACGAATATTAGAATTTAGAACGTTCGGTACGGTTTTAGTCCAAATTTCAATTTGTTTAATTAGGATTTTTAGCAAAGATAACTTTTAACTCATGTGGCTCACAGCTGCGTTCATTATCTGGCTTAGTTCAGGAGTGGAGCCAGGCTTAGTTCGCTATATCCGTGTTCTACTTCGATTATTTTATCATATCGAAGGTGTTTTATTTAGACTCACTGGCGCGATAGTTTTGCTTATTCGCGAATAGCTAGGTACAATTATTAATTTCACACAATTTTCTGCTGGAGATAACTCCAAAAAATTAATGACTGCCTTGATGTTTAAGCGTTACGTTACTGCTTCAAATTCAAAGACTGCAAAGAATTTCTGGTCCAAAAACAACACCTTCCTTCCTTCATCAAAACTGTTATAGTGTTAACCGTGCCTCACTTTTAACATGAATCCTATCTCTGAATATATAGTATAAGAAATGTATTGTACGAGAGAAGTATTTCCGTTTATTTACTTCAGGTTTGGCCTTTGAATTCTTAGTATGAAATTTATTTTTAAAACGTGTTGTTTCTACGGCAGGATGAGATTATTCAAAAGCTTTTCCTTGTTCTTCATATTTTTATTTATTCCAAATATAACTCTTTGACTCCCACGCCTTTTGAAAGTAGCTTTCTATGTGGAGGTGTACCAAGGTACTCGTACCATCGCTTGCTAAGTATAGGTATTCGTTTTATATGTATACTGAAAAAAAAATTTACTTACAAATTAAGAGAGGAGGTTGTAAAATTTGACAGCTTGGCAGCAACTTATCAACATGAAATTTTCCATAGTTGGTTATTTGTTAGTTCAGGTTTGTGCCTTTTTCTTCTGGCGCGAATACGAATTGCTCTTATGATAACTTATACATACCTAGCTTACCTCACCGCGCACAATACGCAAGTTTTAATACTGAATATGTTTCTATCAAATAATAAATTATGCTAAAGCTGCCTTCCAGATTTTTTGGGATGGAAAGTTTGTTATGTGTTTGGCATTTTTATAGATATTAGTATATTTGTATTTATTTATTGTACTTAAATCACCTTAACTCTTTTGTAACATGGAATATAGTATTTATCTACCTAACACTATTTGTGTCATCATCATCCTCGAAACGTACTTAACTATTATATAATCAGTACCTCGTATTTGATTTTAATCTAGTGTTTAGGGTTAAAATCAGTACATATATCATAAATCGCATGAATTTGTACTAAGTACTAGAGTAGAATCTATACTAATATTTAGTACTTACGTATTCATACGGACTCTGTGTGCCAAGCGGAAACCATAGTTTCTAGTGCCTCTGATCGAACTAGTTACAAAAATAAATAGGCAATCCAAGTGTCGTCTTGCCATCGTTCGGGCCATTTCCCCAAAAGAAAAGAGTCAATAATACTTTAATATAAGTGTCAGTCCTCTTACAGTAATCGCGATCGACCCCGTGTATATCGCAGGAATCATTCGCACACTGAATACCAATGGGAGGATCGTATAGGGTTGCCAACAAGAATAACTTAGAAAAAGAGAAGGACATAAATTCAATTTGCATTTATTAAAACTAGCTGATCCGGTCGCGACATTAATGGCATCAAATTTGAACGGAATCGAACTGAAAAAGAAAACCGAGTAGCAAAATCGTTAGCTACAGGCTATCTCTGTGTTAAATTATCAAACTCACTTAATTTATTTTTATAGCAATATGGTGATAATAACCCAAGAGGAAAAAACAGATGCATTATCGTCTAAGCACATCCAGTCTTTTAAATAATGATAATTAAAATTTCATCCCATGAAAGAAGAACTGAGGTTTTCTCGTTGAAGTACAAAAAGCTCCCTACAGTCCACGGACTGTAAACCACGGAAAACTAGCATTCTCGTGGAAGCCCAAAAAGCTCACATCTACATTTTATCCAAGATAACTGAGGCATTTTGGTCTAATCACATCCAAAGCCGACTTCAAAACGGGGACTTCATCCCAGCTAATGGCAGCCCTATCCACGTGAAGTATATTTTTTTCGCCAGCTTTACGTTTGTAATCTCACGTTTACCGACCGTTAAGGGAAGGTTATAGTGGGTAGAATTAAATTGCCCCACGGTTTATAGAACGCATTGTCGTTACTGTTTTATAGTAGGGGTATAGTTGAAAATTATAGCTTAATAGTTATTTAGAGTACTACGGATTACATTAATGGTATATGCTTACTATTAAACAATGGGAATTGATCTTTACTGCAAGTCATGTTTCATGACTATTCAACCATATTCAAATGTGAAATTTGAGAACACCAATGGTTCGTAGACTGTTTAAGTATGGCCGTATTTTCCACGCACGCAAACAACTGCTTTTCAACAACTCTGTTACTATCTCGAGCCATTAAACTGAAGCTAGACTTGCGTGTGTCTAGTCTAGACTTTATCGTTTCTTGTTTACCTCACTGTTTGATATCGCACCACTTTGTAATCGCTATTATAGAGATCCATAAATTACGTACTACTGAACTGGAACTGTATAGTCTAGTGAGTTATCTCGACTAAAGTAATAATTCTTGACTGTGGGGCTGTATTGAACTGTTCTGATGGTAAACAAAAATACAGAGAGTAATATCTGGCTTAACTTATTCTATAAGTTTAGCGAATTAAAAGCCAGAGTATGCCTTGAGAGATAAAATGGGGCTATACACCTTGAGGCTCAAGACAATAGCCAAATGAAAGATTCATTTTCCCAATTCAAATTCCGAATTAAACGGTACTCAATTTTTAATTATTGGTTTAGGTTTTTTCTTTTGTAACACCTGTCTACCAGACATCATATTTCGTAAAAGTTAATAATTAATTAACCATGACAAGTTTTTAATATTGCAACATCACTGGACATCTACGGTGACAAAGGCAATAAATAAAGTTGGTGTAATTGGGTCTTATTAGATCTGTGTTCATGTGAGTGAGAGTGAAAACTATAGAATTTCTAGTTATAAGTATTTAACGGGACTTAATCGCGATGAAACATGTATATTTTTATTTATTTACCTCGACGTTTCGTTTTAACACTAACTTTTTCACATTAAGTCCCGTTAAATACTTATAACTATGTGCTCAGGTCGCGAAAGTCTTAAAGTTACTATAGAATTTCTATCCAATCGTCTGTGATTACAGGTGCCACAATGACCAATTTTCTTCAGACTTTGTGGCCGTTTATTCAGGATTGAAGCGCTCGTAGCGAAGTTTGCTCAGCTGTTCTTAACCGATCAGCTAAGTTAAGCAACGTCCGCTGCGGTCATGAGTTGGATGGGTGACCGCTGGTGACATTACTACTGAGCGCTTCCGTGCTTCGGAGGACACGTTAAGCCGTCGGTCCCGGTTGTTATCTTAGGATGGCAGTCGTTATAGCATAGCTAGCTAGCACCCTCTGTCGCCAAACACGTAACGGTTCTTGAGAGCCAGTTTTTCTAGGTTAGCCTGAACAACATCTTCGACAACATAATCACTTACCATCAGGTAAGAAATACATATACATACTATAAAAGATATATATACATATGAGTATATTGTAAGTAAACAAGTTGTCTAAACAAACCTCTACGGCACGAAGTCCTATAGTTTTTAATTTAAAGTTTAATGTTCAGGAAACCTCCTTGACGGCCTGCGGCGCGAGCTTTCCGATAAAAAGCGGTAACTTACTGCCAACTTAGAGATAACTTAGGATAAGTCGACTTCGTGCAAGTTAACATCTATCTTGGAGTCTTTGCGGAAGATTTATTGTAGCCGAGGTGAGCATAAAGAATGGTGTTGGTGACAGGATTATTTCATTGATATATAGGAACTTTACGCGTTTTTTTTTGGCACAGTTTAGGTTGTCAAAAACTAACATTATAAATCAGCGCTTTCAGTAGCTAGTTTTATTTTTTATCATGCTTGATACACTAGCGCTTGTCCGCGCCATCATCTATATGTGATGACGCGTTTAAAGATCTAGTTCAGGCTAATCTAGAATTACTAGCTTATAAGTAGGTCTGCTGGAACACCAATTAGGTGCTTGGCGACCGATTTTCTACTTAGGCGTAGTGGCTAGCTAAGTTGCTACGAGGGCTTCGAACATTTCAAGCGAGTATCTAATATGGTATACTGAAATTTTAGTTTAATATAAGAATAAACTACTTTGACGGCCCACATTTAACAAATATTTTTAGTTGTCCATTTACTAGTCCCTTTTTGATGACGGCTCCCAACTCGTTGCGTTTCCGCATGAAGAAAATCACGGCTTCATAAACTAATCAAAAGGAGCCTGGGATCTTTTTTTTTATGTAATTGTGGCGGAACAAGCACGCGTTAACCTCTGCCTCTGTGACCGTCACCTGAGACTGAGACATACAATTGTTATTCCACATTGTGCCTGTTATTTTATAGCATTGCTGTCCTTGAGAGCTTGTTTGAAAAACTGTTTAAAAAAAATCTGCTTTGTTTTTGTCTCAAGTAGAAAAATTTTCTACTTGAGGGTGGTAGCTAGGCAGGCGAGCATTTGCAAAATGCCCTTCCACCATGCGGTGAAGCTCAAGCTGGCGGTGGGGATCGAAGCATGGACCTGCTGCACGACAGTCCACAGCTATTACCGCTAGACTATTATTGCTTCATCATCATCATCAGCCGGAAGACGTCCACTGCTGAACAAAGACCTCCCCATAGATCGCCACAAAGAACGGCTATTAGCCACTTGTAGCCATTGGCTACCCGCGACTTTCACGACATTGTCAGTTCACCTAGTAGGGGCCTACCAACTCTAAGTCTTCCGGTGTAATGTGGTAACCACTCGAGAATCTTTCTTCCCCAACGGTTATCTGTTCGTCGAGCAATGTGGCCCGCCGATTGCCACTTCAACTTGCAAATTCTTAAAGCTATGTCGGTGACTTTGGTTCTTTGGCGAATATCCACGTTCCGGACTTTATCGCGCAAAGAAACTCCGAGCATAGCTCTCTCCATAGCTCGTTGAGCGGCTCTTAGTTCATCCATAAGGGCCACAGTTAAGGACCACGTCTCGGTGCCATATGTTATCACTGGCAACACACACTGGTTGAAGACTTTGGTCTTTAGGCTCTGCGGGATGTTGGACGAAAATATGTCGCGTAGCTTCCCAAACGCTGCCCATCCGAGTTGGATTCTTCGAGCGACCTCTTTGTCGAAGTTGGACCTACCTAACTGGACAGTCTGTCCCAGGTATATGTAATGCTCAACAACTTCGAGCGTATCGTTCCCAACAACTATTGGTACGGGTGCAACATTAAACATAATTTTCGTCTTGTCCATGTTCATTTTAAGACCTACCTGCTGTGAAACTCTACTGAGGTCGCAGATTGTAGGGGGTGATATTGCTTGTGGGATTTTTTGTTAGTACTCTAACAAAAAATCCCACAAGCAACATCACCCCCTACAATCGTTTAAAGACAAGTCATTATAATATCAAAAAATAAAACACACGTACTGATACATGCAAAGATGTGGTTGCTATACATAGTAACATAAGATTACTTTAGTAACTTAATTGAAACCGTTCCGTTAAAGTCTTAAGCCCATATTGTTTACAACCCGAGTAACTACAACTACGTACGGTCACTGCACAGGCCGTTAACTTATATTAGTTCAACAACAGCAATTTCCAAAACCTCTAAATTGAGAACTAAGAGCCTCGGCGTCATACCGGAGACCTAACTAATCCGGTCGAAGACATTTTGGCCGACAGCCTAATTGCAAGAGATAGTGCAAATTGTTTTGAGAGCGTTCCGGAGCATTCCACGTTAGACGGCCTTGTGTGAGAGAGGTTGATGGTGTTTGGAAAAGTTTTAGGATAATATTCTAGCCTTTTTAAAATTTAATACATGTATTAAAAGCGACTTCCATGACTGAAAAATATGAAATACTTACGCTATTTTGTTTACCTACTTCGATGATACAGTCTTATCAGTTATTTTATTCTAGAAATCAAACTAGGACACTAACTTTGATGAAATTGTAATTTGTGACTTTTATGAAATATTAATTTAAGAAAAAATATTAATGAAATATTAATAATTAATTTTATTAATACTAAATTGTTATTGTTGTTACTGTTATGAAGCACTCGAAGCCAGATTTGCTAAGCCATTCTTAACCGATCAGCTGAGTTAAACGTCCGCAGCGGTATGAGTTGGATGGGTAACCGCTAGAGACATTACTACTGAGCGCTTCCGTGCTTCGGAGGGCACGAAGCCGTCGGTCACGGTTGTTGTCTTAAGGTGGCAGTCGATATAAGTTGGAGGTAGAGTACTTTGCTAATGCCCGTCTGGCTAGTTACCACCCTCAACTAGAGAATCTATCTCCAAGCACTTAACGGTGTATTCCGGCAGCTGTCCTTGAGAGCCATTAATTCTAGGATAGCCTGAACAACATCGACCACATCATCACTTACCAAAACCACTTAGGTGAGCAAGAGGTCAAGACTTGCCTATCAAATATTAATAAAAAGACATCTTTATTTGTTATATTTTATCAAACCATGGAAAACAATAGATACCCCCTCATGGCTTACTTGGAGAATATATCAAGAATCTACAAAGAACTTACAAATAAAAACGTAACGTAATGTCTTAGAGACAAAGCAATATCTTTTTCAAAGAATAGACCCATTCCAATACTTTATGTCTCAATAACGTTGCCCCTAGATTTGGGATCTTTCCAAAAAGGCACAGAGAAATCCAAAGGTAACAACGACTGTAGTTTTACCTTTCCATTTTATCGACTGGCTCTATTTAGATAAAGCCTAAAATATATAGCGGGGTCAATGAATAATGGTATTGATACAGTACCTTGTAAATAGCTAAGACATCTCTTAATGAACTAAATTGAGCAATGAATTGACGTCCGAATCGAATGTGCAGGACTGGGTTTAATTTAAACACAAATTGAATATACATAATGAACAGTTAATATCCTTTGATCAGAGTTTTTTTTAATGAATAGATTCAGGCGTTACTTTGCGGAAATCCATATTTAATAAGTACAAATATTTTTAAAAGTATCTTAAAAAAGATTAAATAATATTTAAATAAAACACTTAAAAAAGTATAAAATTATATATCTAGTGACAATTCCGCCTAATTTTCCTGTTATCTACGTGACGTCACAAACATCACACAGCCTAACCGGAAGAGTATCCGCCTAGCTTCGCTTCTAAACGAAGCATCTTCAGGAGGTCTTGACTCACCGAGCGCACGATCGAGACTTTTTTTTTGTTTCATCGAAGCGACTTCACCTCGCCTGATAATAGAATCAAGTAGCCGTAATCTACGCCCTATAATTGTCAACAATTTGATGACAAGAGAGTTACTTTTGTACTTCCACGCCCCGCTTGATATACCCAAGATTATAGTTACAACTGCTGCAACGAAAAATGTATATACGCCGACAGAGCGTTATTTAAACGCCAAAAGTAGTTACTACCAAAATTTTTGGTTCGTTTAAGAGATGACATGCCATACCAGATCGATTTGTTGGGGATCGGAATGGTAAGAGGAAAGTACCTGTAAGATTAAGGAGCTAACTTTCATTAAAGAACGATCGGTAGAATACATTTTAATAATTAATTTTTAGTATCTAGTTTCTAGTATCTAGACATTGTAGTATTTCATCTGTGCTTTAGTGCAGGCATATACACCAAAGAATTAACAGGTAGCTTAATAACTGTGGACAAAACTAGCTACAGTTGTTTGGCTCATAGTTATTGAATACATGATTCCATAAATTAACATTAAAACTGAGAAATATATTACAAATTACTCGTACGTATACCCGTAATAAATTTAATCGGTTCAATCACTATTAAAATCATATTTGATACTGTAAATCGTATCCTCTCCTCTGCATCTCGTAATGCGTGATTTATGTTGCACGTGACAAATAGATAACCTAGCAACAAAACCTTAGTAAATATGTTAATTGCGAATTTTCCGCGATAAACGTTCAAAAAATGAAGTACTGCATAAAAATTACGCGAAAAAACTGACATCTCGGGTCCCTAAACTGACGTCACGGAGTGCCTGATTAATGTAGGGCCCTTTTCATGCGAACAGCGTGTCTTTTACTCCATCACACTTGACGTGACGAACGGACAAAGTTGAGGGTCAGCCAGTGGGTTTTACATTTAATTTATTAACGGCTTAAGGGTCCTTGTAATCCAGTGCTTCTTTGGTTACATTTTCTAAAATAAACCTTAACTAACAGCAAACAAGCTTAAAACGAAAGGAAAATATGAATCACGGGGGCATCAAACCATGAATCAAATCTAGCCAGGCCAGCATTCGCAAAATGCCCTCGCATCATGCGGTGAAGCTCAAGCCGGCTGTGGGCATCGAACTAAGGACCTGCGGCACCGCAGTCTATAGCTACAACCGCTTAGCTATCATTGCTTCGAAAAAAATGCTGGTATTATAAAAGACCCAGACATTTTGTTAAAAACATGACACTCAAAATAGAGCATTCAATTTAAATGTATTTAGAGATAATATCGAAACTATTTGTTTCATTTACTTACAGTTGAAGTCATAGTGTATAATTAACTAGTGTATAAAACTCATTTTACCCTTTTCATTTAGACTTTCAGACTTCACCTTTGACTAGGCTTGTTAAACGCCTCGGCTATAACTACATGTTTTATGCACTTGTTGAACGATCTACTATTATTTAGATGGACTTTTCTGTTTAATAAAATACTCTCTGATTTTTAAAGTAGATAGGAAAGATAGTGAACTGATTCATGTAAATAATGTGTTAACTATGATCTCTGAATGGTTCGCAGCTAATAATCTTCTCTTAAATTCAAAAAAGACAAAATGTTTAAAGTTTTCGTTACCAAATGTTCCTTATGTTGTACCAAACATTAAGCTTGGCCCAGATAAACTCTCTATTGACAATGTGACAGTCTTTCTGGGAATCAAAATGGATTCAACTTTACAGTGGGATCCACATATACATGATCTAGCCGGAAGACTCAGTTCTGCTGCATATGCAGTTTGTAAGATTAGACAGTTAACAGATGTAGCTACTGCACGGCTAGTTTATTTCGCATACTTCCACAGTATTATGTCGTATGGTGTATTGCTGTGGGGCGCTGCTGCTGAGATAGAGACAATCTTTATCTTACAAAAGCGTGCAATTCGAGCCATATATGAAATGGATCCTAGGGAATCTCTAAGGAATCTTTTTATAGAAATTGATATATTAACTTTACCGAGTCTGTATATATTTGAAAATATTATGTATGTTCGGAAAACTTTGAGTAAATTTAAATTAAACAGTGACAACTACAATTACAACACTAGGAACAAATATAAAATAACGGTACCATGTTTTAGATTAGCAAAGACAAATAAAAGGTCCTTTTTAGGTAATTGTGTGCGGTTTTATAATAAATTTCCCGAACATAATACAATGCTCACAGAAGGAAAATTCAAATTGCACGTGAAAAACATTTTGATTAAGAAATCCTACTACACAGTTTGTGATTACTTAAACGACAAAAATGCTTGGAAAATTCCACCTCTGCCAAGCCATCACATGTCTCCTACGTAATTTAAACAACTATTGTAATAATTGTATTATATTGTTTATAACACATTGTAAAAAGACGTTTAAAAGAATGGCCCCTAGTTTCTTGCCCGTTCTTCTCGCAGTGGTTCTATAATTTTTTATTGCTGAACGTGGCAGTACAATGTAGAATATTCCAATATTAAAATTTGTAATTGACCTTCATAAGAGCGTCGTAGACGCCTAAATTGAATAAATGATTTTGAATTGACTTCTATTATACTTTTTTTTTGTCAATGTGGTTAACCTTTGAGCACATTATCACCGATTGATAAGCGATAATGATAATGATGTGGTCGAACATGAGTAGAGGCCGGAATACACAGTCATTGAATCTTTTGGAAGCTAATCTGATGTTCATAGCAATTTCTTAGGTTTTCGCAATTATGACACATTTCAGTTGGACTACACTAAAAAAATTGGGTGTAGCTGTGTTATTATGGACTCGGCCATTTGATGTATGTGAACACGTCTCAAAATGGTGAGCTCCCCCCTCAGCCGCGCGCGATGTGTTACACTTACAGTCCTAACTTAGCGTAGGTAATAAATTCTTTGAAAGGTGTAATTGAAATTTGGTTGGGGATGATAGATAGGTATGTAGCTGCAACATTAAACTGCATCTCGTGCTTTGTTAACATAATTTTTTTTGAATTGCGTCCCCATGGAAGCAATTGTAAAGACGTATTCAAGTCAAAAGCTACAACGTTTAATTTATGCTCATCTCTATACTTCAATTAAGGTCCAATTTCGATGTAAAACAGTTTGTCAATAATAGCTTATAACGAGTGAGTTATAACTATTGCTTAGTTCATTACAATAACGCACTATATAATACTTTACTGTAACGTCGGTCTGTTTACCTACAAATAAAGCATAATACCACTTCCTAGAAAGTAGAGCGCTTTGACTCGTAACTGGTTCCGTACGTGATCGTTTCTGGGGCCGTAGTGACTCAGTGCCTACGATATTTATTATATGGAGTGATGTAGAGTGAGAGCATTGAGAGGAGCGAATGCCGAGTTGACAATGGAACTAATCAACGGGATTGTTATAGCGATAGTAATAACAATTTAAGGGCAAAAAATATTTGTTGGTAAAAATGTGACAGATTATTATAAATATTTGATGAACAATTTGACCACTGACCCAAAATCTTCTGTAATTTTAAAGCAAAATCTGTTTTTTGCTGCCGGGTGTAAAAATGTTGTACTAACATAGTGTATTTTTGTTTCGCAGATTCGCAATGCTGGGGAGGAGACGCAACTTTTGGTATACATATATCACACTCGATGGTTGTTACTAAGTTAATTTACTATGTGGTTTTTACTAAGTTTAGTACAATTTGTACGTGGTGTGTCAGGGCTAATGTTAACTTTTTGGTTTGTAATTACATACTTGCCTATATCTCTGTGAGTATGGCACCTATTGAGCTTAATTAAGCAGGACATGATCAAGGATCACGCCCTGCGTGTGTCGAGATGAAACAATTTTGAAAAAGTTTTTATTTGAAATTGCTATAATGAAAAATATAAAATTTACCTAATAAGCGACGTGTAAACTGATGTCTTAAAACTGTAATCCCAAAACGCCTGCCAAGCGTGGGGATGAAGGCAATGCCCCCTTAATGGGAGAGGCTGTTTTAAGCAGTGGGTAATCCGTGCCGATCCAGTACGGATGCCGTATTCTACTTCTTCTTGTTGTTCCGATGAAAGAAATGAAATGGGGAATGAGGTTGTGTAGATCCCACGTTCTCCCAAGTGAAGCCTGTAAACTAACGATATATAATTCGTAATTTGGGTATTTTATAGAGAATTTACATTTGAAACTGAAAATAGAATTGAGTTATTTAGTTATTTTTCAGGGAGGGTCTTCAACAACGAGAGTCGAACAACATGAGCATGATAGAGATTAAAAATTTTGAATAACGTACGCTCTATGCATCATATAGATTATAGATACTGTGAATGTATATGTATATATTATAATGCTTAAACAATAAAAGCACGGGAAATCATTAAAAAAATATAATAAATTGTGACCAAACAAATCAACAGATTTTCTTTCACCAGTGGATGTGAGTTTTGATTTTTATATATTATAAGAAATCCTATCCTGTGAGGTTCGACTAGAACTTAGCCGGTTTTATATATATTTAACAGTATCAATACAAATTTGAATGAATTACCATTCATTTAGTTAAATGCGTTAGTATTAAACATGATGGTCTGAGTCTGGACAGCCTATACAGCATAATATCCAGATAGTATAGATACAGATCAGTGGTCGCAGATATCGCAGTGAGATTCCAGTGAGCTGCATCTTGGTAATGAGCTGTTATTAACCGAGCGAGCGATTGCATATATATTTTGACGATATACTTAACTAAATAACATACGAGCGAAGCCGCAGGCTGGAGGTAGTAACTAACCTACTGAATAGAAAAGGAAAATGTTAATACGTCTCAGTTTATAGTTTTTATAAATAATTATGTAGCATAAAAAATTTACTAGAAACTATCTAAAGTTAAAACATTGGGTTTATGCTTCCATAATAGATGTGTGTTCCTATACTTATGTGAACTATAATTAAAAACCGTATTTGAGGATACTTCAAACGATTTCCTCATTTGAATATTAATATTTTTATCACTAATTGATTAAATATAATTGCTTTCGAGATGAGATGACGATGCGTGTGGTCGAGGACATAAATACTTTTTCTTTTATAAGATAAACAGAAAGGCTTTCAACATACATTAGGTGCTAACAAGAAAAGAAATAGTCTAACATTGATACTTACTTATTTCAAAGTCCTGAAAGTTGACATTTTGTCCGATTGAGAATCTCAGAAATATTATGCAGGGGATGTTAGAATGTGAATATCCTGGGTTATTAGGCCGTGTTCCACTTGACACCAATAACGTTATTTTTGATAATTTTGACCACATTTTGCGTCTATGGTACATTTATTTACATTTAATTACATACATTTAATATAACCATAGACACAAAATGTGGTCCAAGAGGCCTAAGGAAGCATTCGAAGGGCATCTTTTAAAAATCCAAAATGGTAAATTCAAGATGGCCGCCATACAGAGTGCCTCAACCACAGTGATGCGAGGTTTTACTGTCACTACCTAACTATGAGTTAGGTAGTCAGAGTAGTTGGCGGGCTTATATCTTATTAAAAGATATCCTTCCGTGAGTTTTTTGAATGAATATAACATGTATGCAATATTTAATAACTAATATAATATTTTTTGCATTAACACCTACTAAGTAAAAAAGTTTATAAAGATACAACGATAACGAGATAGGTTTTTTATCACGAGGCGGTTTTAAACTCAAAATCGGAACATGTTGTATATATTTTTTGAGTTAGGTATTTAAAGGATCTTAAAGGAATTAATACTGAAAGCTGTACTCATACCATAGAACATTATATTAATACGACATACTCATACCCAAGAATATCATCATCATCATAATATGTTCATTCAGATTTCTTTTTTCAATTTCATTAACTGCATAATTTCTATAGCTTTCTATAACATCTAATGACCAGACTTAACTTCCGCTATAGCGTTGTTATTTTAAAAGTTGGCAAGAAACACCACCCAAATAATTAATGATCCAACCAAAACCACTGAAACAAAAATAAATTCCTTCATTATATTCGTCCAAAAATGGAGGCTCAGTGTAGTGCCCTTGAAAAACAAATCTGGCCGTATTCGTTATCGCACTCCATGAATTATTCATTCAAAGCTCGCGTATGACGAAGCTATTCCGACCCGCTCAAATATGCAGCGTTTTTGATGGTTTTGTCTTTCATTTTGAAGGTGGGAAGGATTTTGTTAACGCTGGTAGTGAGGATTGCATAAATATTCTGAAGTTTTAATTCGTAAGAGGACCTGGCCTGACCTGGACAAGGCAAATGCTTCGTTGTGTGGCCCTTAGTAACATCGCGCTGTGTGTCAGTTTCCGAAATATGTGAAATAGACATAATATTATGATTTAAAAGCGCTCGTAGTTTACTTAGCCGTTCTGAACAGATCAGCAAGGCTAAGCATCGTCCGCCTCGGTCATGACTTGGACGGGTGACCGCTGCGCTGGTGACATTCTACTGATGCTTCCGGGCTTCGGAGGGCACGTTAAGCCGTAGGTCCCGGTATGGTATCCTGGCATGGTGGTAGGGCATATTACGAATACCCGCCTGGCTAGCCACCCCCTCAAGTAGAAAGTCTGTCTCCAAGCACCTAACGGTGTGCAGCTGTACTTGAGAGCCAGTAATTCTAGGTTAGTCTGAACAAAATCTTCGACCACATCATCACTTACCAACAGGTGAGATAGTGTTCAAAGGCTTACCTATAAGGAATAAAAAAAAGCAATGATAACCTAGCTGTAATAGCTATAGTTCGATCCCCACCGCCGCCGGCTTGAGCTTCACTGCATGGTGAATGGCATTTTGCGAATGCTCGCTTGTCTAGCTACCGAACTCAAGAAGAAAATCTGTCGTCAAGCACCTCACAGTATGTTCCGGCAGCAGTGCTTGAGAGCCAGTAAAATTTCAGGCACATGAGACCTTAACAACTGTATGTCATAAGGGTGACAGGTGAAGGGTGCTGGTAATCACTTGGGACGAAATCTGTAAAATTCAGAGGTTACCGCTTAACATCAGACGGGTCTCGTCACAATCCCTTTAAAAAAACTATTCTATTCTACTGTGTTACATAATAAAGCTCAATACACATTATCGCGGAACAGAATGGAATTGAACGGCATTGTATATGTTTAGGTACATAGCATTATGAAATTTACATCAATTGTGTACAATACAAACTACCGCCACCGGCGATAGCTCGCACATAGTTCATTTTACTATGTGCAATTCCGTTTGCTTCCATTCCGTTCCTCAGCAAAGTAAATTGAGCCTCATTGTAAATTGTGAACGAGAATAAATCTGTATCATCGCATAAGTTTCACGGTAAGTAAATTAATATCTGGAAATTTCTAAAACCAGACGGCGTCTGACATCCACCAAGAACTACGGAAAATGCTAGAAATACTAGCTTAAGTATCACAATTTCAAAACAGCGACATCGGCTTAAGTCTAGGATATGCCATCGTTAAACTCCCTGTGTAAACCTTTTTGCTACCGCGGAGATTAAAACCTATTGTCATCTCTCCATAATTCAGTTTCTTTTAATGACACACGGGCTTTGTGAATATATGGACCCTCTCTACCTCTATTGTCAGCTACTGTTCTAATTTAAATATTGTCAGATTTGCATCGCATTGAGTTCAAAGCTATTTTAAAATGTAGTCAGTGTCAAGCGAAACTACATGTTTTATCAGTTTTAATTTTTAGAGTGCGGAATGCAAAGCAATATTGAAATAAGTAAGCGTACCGGTTGAAAATTTGTCAGATTTAGAATGTTCCATTAAAAACTTTTAAATTGATTCTGTTGTCCATTGTAAGAGCTTATTTCTAGTTTTATCCCACTATTCGCTACAATGTTTAATCAGTTTTAAAGTAATGTTTAGAATACAGAATGCAAAGCAATATTGAAATAGATGAGCGCCCCGATTGAAAAAATACCAGTTTTAGAATGTTCCATTTAGAACATTAAACTTGTTTCTGTTGCCCATTATAAGAGCCTGTTTTTAGTTTTACCCCACTATTTGGTACTATGTTTTATCAGTTTTAAAGTAATGTTTATAATACAGAATGCAAAGCAATATTGAAATAGGTAAGCACCCCGGTTGAAAAAATACCAGTTTTAGAATGTTCCATTAAGAACATTAAACTTTTTCTGATGTCCTATTTACTGCCTGTTTTTAGTTTTACCCCACTATTTGGTACTATGTTTTATCAGTTTTAAAGTAATGTTTAGAATACAGAATGCAAAGCAATATTGAAATAGGTAAGCGCCTCGGTTAAAAATATCATTTTTAGAATGTTCCATTTAAAACATTAAACTTTTTTCTGATGTCCTATTTACTGTCTGTTTTTAGTTTTACCCCACTATTTGGTACTATGATTTATCAGTTTTAAAGTAATGTTTAGAATACAAAATGCAAAGCAATATTGAAATAGGTAAGCGCCCCGGTTGAAAAAATACCAGTTTTAGAATGTTCCATTTAAAACATCAAACTTGTTTCTGTTGTCCATTGTAAGAGCCTGTTTTTAGTTTTACCCTACTATTTGGTACTATGTTTCTTAGTTTTAAAGGAATGTTTAGAATACAGAATGCAAAGCAATATTGAAATAGGTAAGCGCCCCGGATGAAAAAATACCAGTTTTAGAATGTTCCATTTAAAACATTAAACTTTTTTCTGATGTCCCATTTACTGTCTGTTTTTTGTTTTACCCCACGATTTGGCACTATGACAGTGTCGGAACTCACAGTTGGTTGCTTAGCAACAGATTTTCTGCTTGAGCTAGTGGTGCTGATAGATACGAGTATAGCTTAACTATAGCTTAAGAGCAATATTAAAGAAACCATATGTTCTTCCAAATATGTGAAACTAGCTTTCCGGGCGCGGCTCCGCCCGCGCGTAAACATTATCGCGCGAAAACATTATCCTCTTTTTGCGCAGTCGGATAAAAACTATCCTATGTTTTTTCCCGGGTCTCAAACTATCTCCATACCAAATTTCATTCAAATCGGTCCAGTAGTTTTGGCGTGAAAGCGTAACAGACAGACAGACAGACAGACAGACAGAGTTACTTTCGCATTTATAATATTAGTACTGATAAGTCGTGATTCAAGTTTCGATATTAGTCACTGCATTTTTAGAAAAGTCAGTAATTGCCAGTTTTTTTATAATCAATTTAAATGAATTATAAATTTGAAGTTATTGTTTTAAAAACCCCCGAGGGGGTTTTCACCAACATTTAGTAAAATAATTGATTAATACTAACGTAAGTTTGACACATACTAAAAGACATTTTGAGCAGATTCTCGACGTACAAAACCGCAAGTTGAATCGGTCCAAAATGTCTTTTAGAACATTTAGTATTTCTACTTACATATTTCCTTTGCGTACATTGCAAATGTGGTTACTCCATTTAAATAATAATGGGACAATGTAAATGAACAGTGTTCAACGAAGACTCGATTCATAATTATCTTGTAGACGTATTTAATTTGAATATCAATCCCCTGAGAACGCGGTGCTATTCGCTACAATTTGTATAAGTTATTCCATTTGTGGGAAGAGGGCGCTCATTCGTAATTACAGTCCTTAATTCAAACACAGTGAATAGATCGGCAATATCGACATGCACCAGTGAGGATGGTCGCGTTTAGCAATTTATATACCTATTCGTTATTAATCAATAATTATAATATTTAAGGATTTAATTATGGACAGAAATCTGTCAAGTTTGGAATATTTTACATAAAGAAAATAAGAAAAATTCCATTGGAAACTTATGCAATTTTGATATAAGCAGTTTTATTACGCATTATAGGTATTAAAATGTAAATCTCAAGAATTATAGATTGTTAGAAATGAATTTATTTTAATGAAGATATGATCAGTTAATCGTTAATTTTATTCGCCCAGCACTGTTTTATTTTCAAATATATCGTTCTGAATAAAACTTTCTTTCATTATTTTTCTATTGTTTTACGTATACTTCTTTTTATTGTTACGACTTCTAGACGCAGTTTTGAGAAGTTATTACAAAAGTTGTTGGAAGACCTGGATTACTTGGTAAACCCCGTCCATTTAATGTATAAAAAAGTTTTAAAATTATCTAGAATTTTATATTTTGAAGTTCCAATTTCAGCTCCAATATATTCAATGATTGTATTACTTATAGTTTTAATATTCGCCTGACCTGATGTCTCATTGTGTGGGCTGATACTTTTAGACTAAATCAAATATCTCATATAATTTGAGTTAGAAAAGTAGTTACTTTTCTAACTGTATAATCTATCTACGGTTATCATTTCCAAAACGGCTGGTACATGAGGAACTCACCTTATACATCTTTTTAAAACATATTTTTCTTACATTTTCTTATAAAAACTTTACTGCACAGATAATGCTTCTTCTTCGAGTTTAATTACCTGAAAAAAGAAAAAGAATATGTTATTTTATAATAAAAAAAACAGAGTGATATAATAAAACGCAACACTACAATCGATAGTTTTGTTACTGACGTTTTAATTTCACTGTTGTTCCCTTGATTGTTTTGTGTCTGTTGTTTTACCTTCGATGATGTGCTCTTAAAGTAAAAAGAAAGTTTTTATTGATTACTATTGTTTTACCTTTATTATGCCTTTACTGTTCTATACTTGAATATTTTGTAACTGTTTTGCTTTAATCGCTGTTATGCCTTTGTTATTATTACTGTTGTTATACCTTTGGCGTTATGTCTTATTAAAATTATTAAACTGTTGTAACTCTGTTTGTATTAACCTTTGTTTTTCTTCATTAATTGCTTTACCAATGTGAAAGAAGACTGTAAGAGATTAGAACTAGAATGGGATCTGGCTTCCAAATTCAGCTGCTAACAATAACACACCGTCAGGTGCTTGAAAATTCAAAAATAAGATGTCAATAGGTAGTAGATAGATCTTCAAAGAATGACCGATATAAATCAAACATAAGTAGCTTTTCTACATTCGCATGTCAATTTATTCATGCCAGAGAACGGCGATCGGACAAGACGAGGGTTCTATCGGTCCATGAAAGCGCGAAACTCCACAAATCGAAAGGGTGACCTTCTCTGGAACTTACCACTTTGCTGAGCAGTATTAGTTTTTTGACGAGGGTTTCATGGAGGACGAATCGACAAAGTAACAATGTGCTGTTGCTCCATATATTTGTTTCACAGTAGGGCTCCAAATTGTTTGTCCTCCAAATTTTGAAGCACTCGTAGCAGAGATTGCCTAGTAACGTAGTGTCCGATCATTCGCTACGGTAGCTTCTAGTGGCATTTATAAGTGAAATAACGGCTCTGGCATTATATTTAATTTCTAGAGTTAAAGTAGATGTATTAAGTTTACAAGTTCAGAATTTGTAATTGACTTTTCAAGGCTTCTTGACGAATAAAAACTTTTTTCTTTTCTGTACGTGACCATCAGACAATCGCCATCACCATAATATAGCCCCAATATGGAATGGTCTTAACATTACTCTGCTGGTAATATCATGTCATGACTAACGGATGGCCTGAGGGGTTTCAAAGCTGATGAAGGGTTTGTTATGCGCAATTGTAACTTGAGAACGAACCGAAGGGCCTATACAATCACAATTAAGTGCTATTCAGAGATTTATTTAATAACTGTTCCAAGTTGGTTACTTTATTACATGATATCTTATCTTTTATAGTTTATTATTTACTAACGAGTGGTGATAAGCGGTGCCTGGAAAGTCGAGGTCCCTGGTTCGATTCCGGTCAGAAAGTTTTAGTAATCTATCTTAGAAATGTTCAGTAACAGACCAGTGGAGACTGGAACTGCACCTGGTAGTTGGCAATTAGCTCGCCCCCTATTCTTATCATCACATCAACAGCCATAGCGGCCACCCTTGAACAAATAAAAATACAAAGGCTATGCCATACTGTCCACGTTCGGCAGACGTCTTGTGGATCGCTGTTTTTGTGTTTGCCAGATATGTTTCTCCCTTGTGATAAGAGGTTATTGCAAGGGACGAAACATATCTTGCTAATCGATTGTGCTTAGATACTCGACGATATTTTTATGTGTAGTTTTAAAAAGCAAGAGTATGAAAAAAAAGACATTGTAACTTGTCTTATCAAAGAGTATAAAACGCAATAGTCAGAGAGGAAAAATATTGCTCGAATTTTTACTTACCTATTTATAAAACAAGCGTATGTTGATTGATGTCCCTACCAATATACTAATAACAATGAGTATATCGTTTTATCACTGTGAAAATGGTTAGCCATAGATTAATTAGCATACTTAAAATATTAATAACCCACAGATTAATTATTAGGTTAATAATCGTTAAAGGTTTGTGGGTTAAACTTTACCTAAGTTTGCATCCATGTTTTGTTCACTGTTTTTTTACCTTTGCACATTTAAATCATCATTTCTGTCGCATTATTTTTTTTGAAAAGAAATCATGCTTTATATAAAGTCTATCACCATAAGGCCGATAATTTAATTTAGCCGACTTGGAACACGCCAGCCGTTCTGCGATGGAGTAATTCTCTGGCCTCGCTTGTCCAACCCCCCTGTCATGTGCTTAATTTGAATTATGTCGGGGCAGACGACCGCACACCCCTCAATATTGTACAAAATTCACGTCTACCCTCCTCTCCCTCGAGAATACTACTGCTACTAGTACATATTGGAAAAAGCGTTGTATTTCTTTCACTGTGACCTCATCGACTTGGCGTATTGGCGCATTGATAACACAACAGCTAGTATGGAAAGCTTCAAAGTAGCTTTAGACACTATTGCGTAGCCAATGTATTGGCGGCCGTAGTACAGAGTAAGTGCTTTGATGAATATTTCAGAACGTTTGATTGGTTTTGCAGTTTTATTAGTTATTTTATATTACTGTACACACTTGGTGCTGTTTTAAGGCTAGAGTGCAAGCAGCACGTAATGCTTTCCATACAAAAGTAGTTTCGTAATTATGCCTTATATATGCGCTTCTGGTTTGCCAGTTTTTCAATTAAAATTTTTCAGATTTATTTTCAATAATCTATTATTTTAACAGCGAAGGCTCCAAATGGTGGATCCATGAATTCTATATAAAGATTTGTCAAAGCGGCTGATAGAAAAGACAAACGACTAAAGGGCTGGTGCTTACCTCGGCCAGCGAATTAGTAATTCCCATTCTACGGGGTAATTCTGCCAGCCTTAGAGGTAACCTATCCGTGGACAGTGATCTGAGCGCTGTTTTCACTTATGATTGCTTCCTGGTAGAAAACGGAGTTTACATTTCTTTTTCTATAACATTTTCAGGTAATAAATATTGGAACTATAAATGGAACTAAATCAGTTCAATTATTTAATTATTTTTGTGTAACTTTTCTTTTTATTTATGTAATAGTAAATTATGTGTTACCTACAATATGTCACTCTGATTTAGTAGCGTTACACAAAGATATCTACTGCAGACCAGTAAATGTGGAAGACGAATGCATATCATTGGTTTATTTATTTGTGTATTCAGATTAAGTTATTCATCGCCATTTCGCTCTTGATATTATATTTAAGGTTCAACCCGCGGAAAATAAGATTATGGTAAACGAGGTGTCAAATACAGCCGGCTTATTTCCGTCGAGGTTCCGTCAACCGTTTTACTGAATTTCCTTATTTCGTTCAGGCTTTCAGTAGACGTGGCGGAGTCGGGACTAAAAAATATTTGTTTACGAATTTATATTGTGTTGAACCTATAAGTTTGCTGAAGCTTACAGTCAATTGCCATTGCTGACATGCAATCACAGTTTCTGTTTATTTATTTTTATTTTCAGCTAATCATAAGCTCAGTTTTCATATTCTTCCAATTGGATATCAGCACAGACCTATATATAGTATAGACTTATAGACTACGCGAGTGTAAATAACGTGTAAATTGTAGTTAAATAAAAGAGAGCAATGCTAAGTTAAGTACTTGCGATCCTTCGTTATCGGTACCTGAAGTCAATCCAAATTTTAAGAAATGCCTAATCGGGCCTTAACGGACTGTATAAATTACACATAAATACAACAGATCTTCTCTACTCATAAATTAATATATAACGTTGGATATTTCATAATTTTCCGAAGACTCATGTGCTTTTATTTTACTCTGAAGGACTGCTGCCGGAACACACTGTTAGGTGCTTCGGGACCGAAATTCTACTTGAGGGTGTTAGCTAGTCAGGCGAGCATTCTCAAAATGCTCTTCCACCATGCGGTGAAGCTCAATCCGGCGATGGGGAACATGATCCTTCGGCACCGCAGTACGCAGTAACAACCGCTCGGCAATAATTGCTTCATTCATTTATCATCGTAGATAGATTCTAGTTCCTATCGATGCCATGTAGCCATCTGCAACGGATCTGCCAGCGAGCGATGGATGCATATCATAAAGAAAATAATTCCTAGTAATGGTGGAGGCTACGAAAATAGAGAGAGAGGGCTTTAATTAGATTAAGCCTAAATTATAATAATTAACGTCGCGTAATTGACAATAGAAGGTAAGCTTACTAAACTTAACTGTATACTAAAAAATACGTGTGCGAAAATAACCACATTTCGGTACAGGTAATGCCAAGCGATAGAACTTTAACGACCAAGAAAAAAAATGGGTTCACGAACTAAAGTTTAGATTTAATTGCGTTGCGAGTCCAATTAAAGTGCACAACTGAAAACTAGGTCCCTAGCATACAAGGAATAAATAGATAGAATATTCGACTAATGGTTTTACCAAACGATCATTAAAATAAATCTGTTTCCACTTCCCACGCATTTTGTGAATAAAAATCGGTGCGAGTTCCACACCAAAGGCTTCGTAACAATACAGAATGAAAGAAAATCAATAATTTTTTCAACACGTTTTTTATGTTATTATGACGGAATAAGCACGAGACACACCTGATGTTAAGTGGTAGCCTCTGCCTATAACAGATACATTTCGTCACAAGTGACAAACTGCACTGCGCTCGTTACCCTGAGACAAACAGTTGTCGAGTCATGTGCCTGTAATTTCACTGGTTCTCAAAGACTGCTGCCGAAACACATTGTTAGGTTTTTTTAGGTAATTGTGTGCGGTTTTATAATAAAATTCCCGAACATATTACAATGCTCACAGAAGGAAAATTCAAATGGCACGTGAAATACACTTTGATTAAGAAATCCTACTACACAGTTTGTGATTACTTAAACGACAATAATGCTTGTAAAATTCCGCCTCTGCCAAGCTATCACCTGTCGCCTACGTAATTTAATCAAATATTATAATAATTGTATTATATTGTATATAACACATTGTAAAAAGACGTTTAAACGAATGGCCACGATTTTCTTGCCCGTTCTTCTCGCAGTGGCTCTATAATTTTTTTTTGCTGAACGTGGCAGTACAATGTAGAATATTTCAATATTAAAATTTGTAATTGAACTTCATAGGAGCGTCATAGGCGCCTAAATTGAATAAATGATTTTGAATTTGAATTTAGGTGCTTGGCGACAGATTTTCTTCTTGAAAGTGGTGCATTTGCAAAATGCCCTCCCACCACACGAAGAAGCGGCGGCGGGGATCGAACATCACGGACCATGGAGCACGGCAGTCCATATCTATAACCGCTCTGCCATCACTGCTTCAAACACCTACACTTCGAGTACAGTATGGGGAGTCTGACCCTCACTTAGCCGGTTAATATTATTTGTAGTTGTTAATGTATTTCAATCATACCAATTTTGACGCTTGTATGTATTACCGTTTTGAGGACAGATCAAAATAAAAAAAACGTTAAAAAAACAGGTTTCTTGCAAGGGAGTTGAAGCCGATGTGAAAAACAGATATGTAAGTGAAAACTATTTTAACACATTCACTAAAACAAAACTCTATTATATATTTTTGAAATGAACTATTGTATACTTCTCAAATTAGTTCTTTTCTTATGGTAAATTATAGAAAAACAGCCAGTATCAAAAGAGGTAGAACAACAGCCAGTTTCAAAAGAGATCGGTCGACAACAGGAGTCCCTTAAATTTTTTACTTATTGTTATTATTATTTATTAGGCAATCCTACATACATATTCTTTGAAAATTTCAACTGGCCACCTATACCTTTTTTATGTTACTGTGACGGAAAAGCTCGATGCCCATCTGATGTTAATCGAACTAACCTCTGCCTCTAACAGATGCATTTCATGACAAGTCACGAGTTGCACTGCGCCCGTCACCTTGAGACATAGTTGTTAAGTCTCATGTGCCTGTAATTTCACTAGCCTTTTGAAAGGTTAGTGAAATTACGCTTAACATCAGGTGGGCCTCGAGCTTTTCCGTCACAATAACATAAAAAAAGGTATAGGTGGCCAATGGAAATTTTCACAGAATATGTATGGCGGATTGCCTGTCCCTTAGGACGAGGGACGGACGCACGGATGGACAGCCCAGGCTTAGTAATAGGTTTTTTGTGTACCCCCTTTACTAGTAAGGAACCCTAAGAACATAAGTTAAAAGTCACTTTCATGCATATATTTTATACCCTTACGAAAACCATAAGTCCTAATAAAGTCATCAAAAAAAAACACAAAGTAAACAAAATATTAATACGTCCAAACCGGAGAACCGGTGTCGTAAAACGCCGCAAACATTTAGGTATTTTTATAACCCGAGTCACAATACTTTTACGAGAGGAAACAGTAAAATGTGGAGACTTTATTAAATTTCTGCAGTTGGACCGGTTCTCGTGGAACTAGCTCAGTTCTGTTGCGTTATTTGACTTGTCAAACGAGTGTTTAAAGTTGTTAAATATACTTTAAATTTAAACACCTCCGATCTGTCCAGGGACATGCTCTTGTAATCTTAGGTACAGTGGTCATGACTCAAAGTTCGAATATTTACTTGCGATCTTATTGCAAAGTAGAAGCGACATCTATAAACTACAGTTTGTGTTTCTCTCTCTTTTTTTCCTATGTTATATGATAGAGATAATAAATCCGCTGTTGTGGAGCACTCAATTGAGTTTGTAGAATCGTTTACTCTACTACTACTCAATAAAAAACTTAGCTAAGTGCGAGTTGGTCCTAGCTCTATTAGGGTGTAATAACCCGTAAAACAAAAAAAAAAGGTTTTTAATTTACCACAAATTAAAAACTAAAATATACCAAGTCGCCATTTCAATAGTTATTGGTCAAATGATTCACATAACATATAACGATTTTTTTTTTAAATGTGTAGCTTGTGCTTCGCCCCGTAGTGTGCCGGGCTAGAATGTCACCGGCCCCATCCCTATCTGTGGCCTCTGTGGGTGTCGTAAGAGGCAACTAAACGTCAAATACCGTAAAAGGGCAGCAGCGCCTTTTGAGGAACTTATATCTTAAACGTGTTTTTTAGAAAGAGAGTCTTACATAAATGAATAACATATTAAAGATCATAATATGACAAATAATATGCCTGATCCAAAAATAATATTCCATATTATGGAATAGTATTTTTCATCAGGCATAGTATTTGTATATTTGTATATATTTCTCTCTATAGAAAAAAAAACATGAATACGGCTCTAAAATTTTCCATCTACAAGTTTTGTGTAAATAAGTAAATCTTATCAATACAAACTGTATTACTTATTATAATATAGCAACCATTTTATAATGTTTGATTATAACCATTAAAGTGCCTGAAAAATGTTTTTTTTCCTTCTATAAAAAAGCTAACGTTTAAATGAATTTATTTAAAAAAAAGAATCGCTCACGCTTTTTAAATTTTGCATAGTTCTGTTCCGCTCACTCGCATGTGAAACGAGGTCTCCGTCATATCTACGATCTCAGTCTGTCATGTTTCAAAGACCATTCTTAGTATCCTTTCTCTCGATATACCGAGGAGAGCTTGTTTACTTAATACTACACCAAACAAGGACTCGATTAAATCAACAATTACGCAGTTATACAGCGGACTAATCGGTCCAGAGCCATTATCCATGAATCCTCTATTAACTAAGGGAATCGGCGGCTGAGCCTCCATTTGCACTGCAACCCGAGCCGGCTAACTGATATGTGATTAATGAACCGGTGCCCGGATGTCCGGAGTGGATGTGCGGAGAGGGATGAGATTATCTCTTTGGAGAGAACCTTCAAATGTGTGATAGTGCGGGTATATTAGGTTGTAACTAGATCTCTGGTAATGTAGTCAAATACGATGATATATCGTTTATCTATGGGAGACTTATATTTGACATGATTCATTTACTTGGCTTTATGCTAAAAAAACTGTGTAAGTTAGTTAAGCAAACAAAACATAACATTATTTGGCAGAAATGAGCAATAAAAACTTCAGACAAGAAAGTAAGGTAAGTCTTCCTGAGTATTATATGTTTATATTTTGAACTCGTCAAAATTTGCCTAGACTCTCTTCATACTCGTATTAAGAATAAAATTAGTTTTCATTAATTCAAATATAGAGTTTTCTTATTAATATAGTATTAAACGTTACCAAAGTCAAATATTTTGTCAGTCTGTTTATAAATATTTCTTAACGTCTTTATTAACCGTCCTCTTTTTTTTGGCACAAATCAATATGAATTCATTTGTGACGGTTTTTCTCTCCGTGTATTGTCGCATACTATCTTCCGTTTTTTTATTTCAATCGATGTATCGATGGGTCCAATTTAGTTCCCGCGTTTTTTACGATTCCATCACTACTTAGATATAGGTCGACGATCGAACTAATATACTTGTTAATAAATAGAGTGTAGTTAATACGGAAACCATCTATCAAATTGACGTGACAGGATAGAGATAACTTTCTAAAGAATGTGGACTGAGAAAAAAAACTGGCTATGAAACGTTAAGCACATTTATTCATGACAGCTAAAACTGTAGTAGTAGAACTCAGCAAACCACATTTTATAATACACAAACCACTCAGTCGAACAATTTAATGAAGGCGCGAATCGGATAATGGTACTCCCGAAGCGTCAACCTAATTGCCTCCTTTATCATCAAGTCATATAATTTTCTCAGACAATTGTAAAGAAACTCTTACAACTCGTTACAAACTTTGTTGGATTGTTGTACAGGTAATAAATTGAGAGAAATTCCAAAGTTTGTGCACCGGAAAGCGTACCCAGTGCTCTACTTAAAGTTGAAGACTACCATTGTTTCTACGGTTCTAATTTCATATGTCTGGGTTTGTAAAAGTTTTGCCATAGAAGATTGAGTCATAGAATGGAATTACAAAAGTTGTGTTAACTAATTACAATTAACTTTATTGTTTTGTACTTAATTTATATAAAGATTATGGAGGTTCGTATCATGAGGTCCTATTAGGTTATGATTACTTAAAGGAAACCAGTGAAATATAGTAAAAAAAATAAAATGGTTAGTCACGTCATTATTAGGCAGGAGCACAATCGGGCAGAAATTGACTTTAAGACTTTATTAATTTGTAAGCAATAAATTGAGCTCTAAAGAAAAGTTTATATGACTCAAAAAACCTGCCATTGTGAATAGATCAGTGCTAGGGGACATATCTTTTGTCGCCTAGCACTGATCTGTCCGATGAAAGAAAAGCGCATGTGGTAGATGTATGTTGGAACTAAAACGGACAAGTTAAGAAATGAGTATTATATCATATGAAGGTTTATAGCGACCAAAGACTTGAAGACACGTAGTATTACTTGCTCGTCTTTGAAAAGAATTAAATGTATATTGTTTGGGCATTCATGTGGTGGTATGAAAACATTTATAGTAACAAATATTCGAAAATCTGCACGTTAAAATACCCCGACTACGATCACCAGTCATTTTAGTACACACTTCTTTCATAAGCACAATTTTCTCCTACAGGTCATCTTTCTTCCATATTCTTACAGGTCATCCCACGGGTATGGCTCATGGAGGGGAAGTACATTAATTATTGAAGATAGGACATTTAGAAGACTAAATTTTACTGTCGAAACCACTTGAAATGAGAAAAAATAATAAACATGTATTATATATACTTAGTCCATCACCTTTTAGGATACTATATTATTTAGGAATAATGAATCCTTATGATTAGCCCTTTCGACCGTTATCATAAAATATCGATTCTTTTGAATTTCGAGTAGGTTCGATTACTGTTGGAGGCAGACGATATTTAAATAATCTGTGAAAACAATCAACCAAAACATATGTAATTTTAAGAAAAAAAATGAAATCTTTTTTCCTTACTAATGTTGAAGATAAAAAACAAGACTTCTCATATGATATAGTCGTGGAAAATTGTGTTGAGAAAGGTATTGAAATGACAGCTGATAGATCGTAAACTAAGAAGTTTATAATGTTGTGCAGACTTTCGAACTCCTGATTAGATCTTCATTAAATTTGGTACGAAGGTAGCTTGTATAATAATAACTTTCAAGATGAGCTTCAACGATTTGGAATTGTTGTTATGGGAAGGGGCTGTAATGTTTTATTTCAGCCCTCTAGTATTGCCTTGGCTCATGTTTGAAATATGTCGTTTGCTTGCAAAATATATGAGTCTGTTTGAGTAATTACATTTCAACTGTTTACTACTGAGTTTATCGAAATATACAACAAAGATGTTTGAAAATTCTTACATAATGTGCTGCAACATATAAAATTCTACGATCCATCTCTTATTGTAGAAAGAGGTCCAGAGATTTCAATATGCGACATCTTTGATAGCTAGGTATTATTGTTACTGTCCACAATTTGTGTTACGTGTATTAATAGCGCAAACAAAAAATATAATATTCAAATATTAAAGTTCTTTTTGTGTTCTCGCCCAAACCATAGTTAGTAATACTACGTACCCAAACTACATAATTTAGCAAAGTTTCACTAAAAAGTAAAAATACCGCCTGACGAATGGTAAAATTACAAACAGTTTGAGTCCAATGAAAAATAAAAAAATAACAGTGAAGCAGGTACTGGTGTTATCATATTACCATAGATGGCGCTAATTGCAGAGTATGTATGAAAAATAAGTTATCGTCTAATATTTTTATGGCGAATAAGAAAAACGAATAATTTACAAAACTACACGCTTTATTTATCAATTCGAAAATTATCTTTAGTGCAAAAAGTTATTGATATGTAAGTAATATCGAAATAAACTTATATGTTCTGAATCACGAAAACGCAATTCTTGCGTCGAGTAGATACTGTACAACAAATGCTTAACAACTATTGTACTTGCTTCGGCAGTACATAAACTAAAATTGGAACGATACAGAGAAGATTAGCATGGCCCCTGCGCAAGGATGACACGCAAAATCGTGAAGCGTTCCACATTTTTTTGAAGAACTTAAGTCTTGAGTCTTTAAAATAACTAAAAAGAAGATTTTAGAGCTGACACAATTTCGTTAGTTAAAAAATCTTTTCGATTTAGGGCCTGTTTCAGAATGTTCGAGTAAGTTCCGGTTTTACTACTCAGAACATATTTAATAAATAAAACACCATCTTTGCGTTTCACAGTCATCGATTTAGCCTATCCATCGGTTAAAGCTTGAAACGCAATGCATGTTAATTGTCATTTTTATCATTCTGTTATTTTATGTGTTGCATAGCAACCAGAAACTTTATTAGGACATTCTGAAACGGGCCCTTAATCTTGTATAACTATTTGTTTAGTAGGAGTTCATGCAAATAAATAACAATGCACGTAAACGCGTTATAAAAAAATGTAACAACTAGAACAACTAGAGGAGACTATACCAGCTATATCATGGTATTAAACTTTCTAGAACACACCTAAATATTTAATTACAAAAATCAGGTCTTTGATTTAGAAGTACGTATCTAACGTTATTTTTAACCGATTTCCAAAAAAGGAATCTCAATTCGTCTCTATTTTTTTTTGGTTGTTACATCAGAACATATATTTTTGGTAACGAGGTCGCGGTCATGTATTCATTGCCATTAATACGTAATTAGGTATATATTTGACCACGCATAACTTTTGTTGACACATAATGTTTTTTTTTGCGTAGTACATACCTCTAAGTTGGCCTAATTAATAATTTCATCGATATCGGATAAGTAGTTTTTAAGTTACTCTCATATAACAGAAAAAAGTGTTTGTCAATATGCATATACCTCGATAATACCTATTATTATGAAAATTGCAACTAATTATCATTCAACGGTGACATTCACGATGACCAATATTTGTGGGAGAGTAAAAATGGATTTAGTAAGCAGATAAGTAACACTGAAAACAAAAATTAAAAAAAGAACTGAAAACTATACAATAATTTGTGAAAATGTGAGGTGAAAGTGTTTTGAATCAGCTTGGTACCGATTTCAACAAAATATTAATCATTAATTATGATATTTTTATTATTTGTCTCTCTCTATCATTCATTATTTGTCTTACAAGTATTTTTTTTTAATTATTTGTATCAGTGGATGTTGGCATTGTTTAGGTAACGGATCACAGAATACTAGGTTTAGGCAGTGATTTGAAATATTTAGATTAGTTATATCCGAACACCACTGCTCTAAAAGCTTACTAGAATTTACCTAATACATACCTACGCACATGTATATTATGCAGTTTGTAATGACAAGGAAAGAACGTTCAAATATTATGCGTCATATCTGTTGTTAAAAAGAGATAAATAAGCAATTCGTGTTACCACCGAACCGCCACGAGACATTCCGATCAGCATTATGCTGCGATCTCTTTCACTCTCTCACACCAAACGATACACATATCTCGCTCATCCATTAAATTGAGATTAGTTCCTAAGATAAAACAAAATGACGATATTTTCTATTTCATCAATAAAAGCAATAATTACGCGTGAAATGAAACAGTTTTCTTATCTCTCACAGTGCCTGTATAATTGGTGCAGAGTCTAAAGACACAAGAAAGGCATATTGTCCACAGATTATTCCTAAAAAACACGATTAGCGGCGATGTATTCACCGGACGCTTGGAAGTGCAAGACTGGTAGTGACCTCAGGTGATTACCCTGAATTCGTCTAGTAAATATGGAGGCCATACAACACATCTACAGGTAAAAAAATCTTAGGGTTTAGGTAGTTATACTCCTATTTTACTATACTTATATCAAAGCAACGTCATCCAACTTGTCAGAACTATCAAGATACTTATTATAATAACTCGAAACGATTATAGCCGTAACTGTGAAACAGATAATAGTTTACGAGCATAATTAATAATAACTAAACTGAGGTTATTAAACTTGATAGCTTTGATAACATCAAAACTGTTCAAAGCAAGGAAATATGACGGAGGAACCCTTTGATTATCTTATTAGGGTCTTTGAAGATATACGAATAATTATAAATCCTACAATGTCTATCGTATTTGTTTGATATTTGTAGAAACATAGGTACTGCTTTTCCTGTTTTTATTTTACATGTGTCCGCCGACAATGGGTAACTGGGAGGGTCGTTTATAAATTATTTTAATCTATAAATCCACCTTTATACAATCATCTAGCACCCTTCTACAATAAACTGCATTTCTCCTACCCTAAAATGCAGGCCATTTTTTTATGACGTTAGTCTTTCCATGTACGTAAAACTCGAAAAAGCGACACGAAACTAAGATAATGGAAAAAATACAGCACTGTTTTCAATATCAAAGAACTACAGTGACCCACAAAAAGTATAGCTTTTCCAGTTGGCGTTATAAGATTCCCTAAGACGACATTCTTGTCTGGAGGGATAGCACTGACAACGTACATTGCTATGTTTATTATTTATTGACTAAACAGGTAACCAGTCAGGCATTGAATTGTTTTATTCCTATTATTTAGCAACCGGCTAAGATACGTGTAATATTTACCAGATATTTATCCAACCAGTTTCGAACTTATTTGAGTTATTCGTCTGGGACTCACAGTTGTGCTCAGTCCTCAGCACGTAACTGGCGTTGTGACAGTTGCAATATATTTGTCAAAATCAAAATTCTTCCGTACGAACTGTGAAATCTGTCACTATCACTATCTTTGACACAACCGTTTTGATAGGAATAAGATTGTTGAAACACCACGCTGTTGTATTTTTTATTGCCTAATTTTTAGCCTTTGACCACAAGTGGCACCTGAACAATTTTTTGTATATATAATATTAGTATGATAATATGATTGTTTCATTCATTCAATAAGGTTTATAATAGATGTATGTGTACCTACTCAGTATTTAAGTTATTTATTTTGAATGTTAGCTGTACTTAACCGTACTAGTTGTTAAATACTGGACATACAAAATACGATTTCAATTTGGAACGTCAAGTCACTTTTTTGGACTCGAGGCTCTTTAGTATAATTGATGCATTAACGCCTACTTCTAACTCGTTGACACATTTTTAACCGGGAGAAGCGGGGCATGGGCTACCGGATGCACGTAGTTGGAACTATGGTTAGTATCTTGAAACTAATGTGTATGTATGATTTGTGCCCACTTCATTTACCATCAATTAAAGTTACAAGTTTTTGAGAAAGATCTACGAGTACCTTCAAATAAAAAAAATTACATAGCCTAAAAATTTACTTCGGGAGACAGACCTACCTCGCGTTGAGACCCGTCGATGATAGATCTAGCTGGACTATGTGGCGCTTCTGAAATTACTTAACTGAATTGGAATATTAGGTGAAACTATCATAAAGTTTTTGATACAGTTATTGTCTGAATTTCAATTTCAAATAACTAACTAAGAGAACACCAGTAAGATAATAACCAAGGCTCTGAGTTTGGCTGCTAGCTCTGTGATGATTATGGGAAAATACTTAAAAGCTTAAGTGCGTATTCAATAATCTAAATTAGGTATGTAATTAGTACAAATATAAATATCCATATGAGAACATTATGTAGGTACAATGATGGTATTATATTTTTTTTTTTTTTTTTTTTTTTTTTTTATTTCTTATTACAAGGCATAATAACAGTTCCTTAACTAATTTTCTGCCAAACTGTTGAACAGTTTGTCGGCAGATGTTACTCTCATTTACTTTACACCTTATCATGTTAATAACAGCTAACTTATTGATAACAGCTTATAAACTAGTGCTATTATTGTAAGTGACCATGCTTATTTTTAACTATGTATAATTACATAGTTTCTCAGCAACTATTCTAAATGATCAATTGTTGACAGCAATTATCTACGTGACTACATAAAATATACAAACTCTAATTATGTTCGTTGTTACTTAGATTTAACCTATATTTATATTTTCTGCATTTAATTCTTTCAGATACAGTTCCTTAAGTGACTTCTTATACATATACTTAGTTCTATACTTAGTTTCGAAATCCTTCGGCAGATCTATTAGGCAGATATATTACGTACTTTGGTCCAGCTATAAATAAAATTAGTAGCAAGTGCTACGCTTACTACTCGCAAGTTAAATTAATATAAGGAGATCTTAGACTCGGGTTTTATAGCGCTTTTCTTATTATATAATTCCGAGTTATTTTAAAGAACTCGACTTGGGTTCGAATCCCGTACATGACTTTAATTTTTCATCTCGTAAATAATAACAGGCTCATTCCAAAACACGGTTTTTAATATGTGTGTCTTGGTGCCTTATATTAGCATAACTATACGTTATTAACAGTGTTTCATATGAGTTTCCAAAAAACAATTAATCATAACTGAAAAAAATTAGATTCTGTCCAGTATTCATCATTTTTGTTAATGGCAGAATACCGTTCTACGAATCGGTCTTGCTTGCAACAACTTATACTCGTATAAGTTACTTATGAAAAGATCCCATGAAGGTAAATACCGCTTTGAACTTTGTTCGGTGTTCAAACCTTGGTTGTACTTAAGTATATATTCTAGATAGTATAATTTTATCTCCGACTTAAGCTTTATTACTCACACAAGTGTTTTATGTCTGCTGTAATAGCATAACAGTATATTTTACCGTTAGTGAGTGATATATTTATGAGTGTATCTTAAATTATACCGTTTTTGTTCATACCTATTTGTACACGATAAAGGAATTATACCGATAACACGCTCCATGGAGCGTATAGTTCAGCATTTACTTTTGTTTTAGTTTTGACGAAGATAAGCTGCTATTTTTCCACAAAATTATTTAATTTTTGTTTCATGTCATACTAATTAACAATCATTTAATCATTTTATTTAATTAATAGAGTTACATGCTTCATTAGTGGAATTGTGGTCGTAAATTGTGTAGAACTAATTTAAATTTATTTAATTAATCAAATCATTTATTATTTAAGTGATTTTTTTGCTGAATATTTTTTATGTTTAAATGATTTTCATGTTCGGATTAGTTTGTACTACTTAGACCTGACGAATGAACAAATAATATCAATGAACAATTTATTTCAAAGAATTACATAACATTTTAAACTGCTGATTGGCTTTTGACAATTATCTCGCCTGATGGTAAGTCATGATGAGGTCGAAAATGTTGTTTAACCTTACGAAGGATAACTGGCTGTCATGTCGGGGCTTTATGTGCTTGGCGACAGATTTTTAGCTAGCCAAGCAGGCATTCGCAAATTTCCCCACTACCATGCTAGAACGGGCCTAGTACCATTAGGGGTGGAAATGCTTTCGCACTGCACCTAGACAAGCCCAACTTTTTTTTTATGCCTGATAGGTTAGCTCTTGACCACTATCTCACCTGACGGTAAGTAATGATGTGATCGAAGATGTTGTTCAGACTAACCTAGAATAAACAATGCGCTTCAATAATGATTACTTAATGTATGTTGGTTGATGAAATTTTGCATTAGAATTGTCCTAGTACGAGTAGTACATTAATTAATATTGTACATCGGACAGATAGGCCATATGTCAATAGAATAGCTATCGTCTCCAACCATCGCCTTGTAACCATCCCTTGTCAGAGACAGCTCGGCACATAGACAATCAGACAAGTCTCAAGCCTATAATACATCTAGCCAATGACGTCACTGAGAGACCAGCTCTATCCGTCCTTACGCCGTCCTTCAATTGTCTGTCGAGTGTCTGACTTAACACAGACACGGCCTTGGTGTCGAGAGTGAAATGTCTCGGTCCACCAACCATGCGGACCATATACCACGTTGTATTACATACCGACTTAATATAGGGTTTGATGAGTCATTCACAGCTTGCTAATGAAGGTAGATACGGTTCTTGGAGATTTTTAACGGCACTCTGCATTTTTCTGTGCAGAGATGCTGTTTTTTTGGTTACATCAGTTAATTTTGGTATGCTAGCCCAAGTTTTTAAGTTTTTTTTGGTAAGTTAGTCGCTGTCTCAACAAGTCACTACTAACACACCATAAGGTTCGTGGATACCGATAGGATTCGAATTCGGTGCCCGCTTGATTGGCAGTCGACAATCAATACCACGGTAAGAGCTCGTATCATCATTTTACGTGTGTTAGTTTTATTTTTAGGATAATCTATATAATCTAAAAATAATATCCGTCAGGCACACATAGTGCCTGACGGATATTTGGACTTGAAGATGAGTTACATTTCTTACGAAGTCAATAGTTAAGACAATTTAGTTGAAACAACCATCATTACCTGACGGATGCGAACAATGCTAGTATTCGATTTTAAATACCCATCGTAGTCCTAAAATCGTCCACCTTACTTTAGTGTTGACAGGCTATTTTTGTCTTTCTCTATGTCCCAGAAGTGTCCCAGAAAAATCAATCAAACGCCGGCGCCGGGGTATCTGAAGCTCAAGGGTCGTCTCTCCATGATAACCTCTTCTTGCTGCCTTTAAACGCATATCAGTATACATCTGCTGAACGAAGCTTGAATATAGTCTCACAGGAGGCCAAAGAAGTACCAAGATACTTGTCACAGTTAAAATTGTCACTATCTCTTAACAATGCAACAGTAATAACTGGGAACATTTATCGAGACAGGGTCCTACGGCGGTTCTGTGATGTGTATATGTAATTTGTATTCCGCAAATAGGCTCGCTTCTACATTACACGGCTCATGATGAAGCCAACGACCGGTAAATTAAACTAGCACCTTTTGTATACGGAAATCTTAGCTAGAACCTTTTTGTACGTACTAAAATGATCATAAATTTACGTAGGGTTACTTTTACTGATTTTAAATCAAATCAAATCAAAAGTCGTTTATTGCCACACAAAAAAATATAGTAGATAGAAACAAAAATGACAACCAATACACAAAAAAAACGTAAAAATAATTCTTAACAAACACTAGGTATGAGGTGTGACAAAATCTATATTAGGCATATAAGGCACGAACAGTACCAAACGTTTATATAAATATAGCAACCATTATAATAATAGTATATTAACATAAAATTCTTGAAGATTAGTGTACTGTCTATAAATAATTATAGCCGGGACGTCAGTAACTATGAAAATTAATAGTTTAGCGTTCAATAAACCTTCTGTTCCTTCGAAACTCAGCAAATTCTACGTCTAATATAAAGCCATGATTTTTTACTTTTTACTATCTGCAATTAGTGGCTTAACTTTATGACGCTGGCCAGTGCTAAATAGCTTTACTTGAACAGATTTCCAGCAAAATGTATTTAGTTTGTAACAGTAAGAAAATTATATGTTAATTTTGATCACATTATCTAAGGCCAAGAAAAGTCCGAAACACGTTTCAGTCCGACGACAGTGATACAATTTTAGCATTAACTTCAAGTCGATTTTGTGGAGTTCTTTAAGAACTGCCCAAATAGCTCACTCAGAATGGCAAGATGTGTTTCCTCTTTTAGTCTTATTTTGAAGGAAATTACTACTCAACACAAAAATACACGGTAGGTAAGTACCTAATTATTGATATCAATTTCTGCTCACTTATCAACAAACCTAATTGTTCAAAATTGTGGAGTTGCAACTATACTTACTACCAACTGTTGTAATTAATCCTCAATGTAAAAGCGTAAAAAACGTTCAAATTGACTTAACAAGACTATATAAGGGACATCAACATTTTTAAAGCTTCACTTAAGCTTCAAGTTACATGCAATAAGCTGTCTTATCGGCCTTAATAGACGCCAAGATACAAAGTACCGAAGTAACACTATATCGTTACTAAATACCACAACTTTGTACTTTTTAGGTTCACATATTGAACATACGATCTGTCCGGGAAAGTTATCTACATCAGGTACAGAGTTCTAATATTTTGTATGCAGGAATACTGGTTATATAGGCAGTGACTGGGTTGTATGTAGGACATGATATCCACTGACGAAAACAAAATAATACTTTATCAATATTTACCAAAACCAACTTCCACGCCTGAAAAGTCGCTACGAAACACAATTTGGTCTTATTTACTTGGACTTCAAAGGTATTTTTTGTATCATTAAAAAGGAAACAATCTACAAATATTATTGAATCAGAGGTCTACAGATGTTCAAGATTTATTGATAGTTTCTGCCGTGGGTGTGAGCTGGGGTGGCTCAAATCTTTTGACAAAAATCGGAGATATAAAGTTGTAATTATATGTTACGATTTTTATAATACCTACTACTTACAGCTTTGAACTCGGAAATCTATTACTGGGTTGTTTCTTAGTAGATAACAAAGCCTGGCAATCCTGCCACGGGATTATCACCAAGACCATTGGTTGTATATATTTTTTGTACATGAAATCCCGTTTACGTTTTCAAAAAATTGTACAACAATGATTTAAGCGGAAACTGTGAGTATGAACAAGTGTACACTCATATTTTTCTTTAAATACAACTAAATAAATAACTTATCAGTAAGTTGAAACTTTTAGATAATACCTTAGATTTAAGTGAAGTGTGATAGCGCTTTCTGTACAAACGTAGATTCGTCATATCTTAAGTGTCACGTGTTCAACTCTGTGAAATATTGCATGCAAAGTCTTTGAGCATAATTCTATGCATCTGGTTTGTCAGATTTACATAAAAGTGTGTATTTTCAAAATTATTCAGAAAAATAATTATGCATAGGAATTCTTATTTTCACATTTAGATACTATAAAATAAAATATAAATAATAAAACGAAAAACTGGCACACAATAATCATAGATATTAGTTTCAAGGACGTCATGCTAAATTTCGACGAGTTTGAATACTTGTTATATAAAATAATTAGAATTTATGTTTGTATGGAAAGACCAACGAAGACACGAACCTTTATATCTAAAATAGTAACATTGTCTATATAGTAAGTTGCGACTCGTAAAAACCATTAACAAAACTGTCAAACTCCACTAAAAGCTTAAACCACGTCAGTCAACATTCCGGACAGCTCCGTCACCATTAAAATGACATCCAATCGTTACCATCTAAGGTTTCATCAAGGGTTTCTTTAATTAAGTGACATGAAATTCTTTTTAACTCCAGGGAACATACTGTCTGGCCTACCGGCACTTAAGTTTAAGCTCTAAGCTTCGAACTTAAAGTTTAAATCGGCTTAGAGGGTGGCAGAGAAGCCAAGAGTCAATTTGCATGCGTGTAAGCTGGTTTTGCGTGTCTCCATTAACTTAGGGGTAAAATTACTTCGGAGTATGCGAGTGCATTTTATTTCAGTAATTTGTTGATGGCATGAATGTTCTTGGGTATTGATCCAGTTATATTTAATGGTAGTTACGTATACACTGTGACCAAAATACTTTTCATGGTGTTCTTTACATATGAATATAGGGACAATATCACATCTTATACATATCAATTCAATTGATGTGATGGCTGACAACTTTGGTAACTAAGTAAAAAGAACAGAGAGACGAAATTCGAGCGGAAGCAGGTAGTTCTCGAGGTACCGCTAGCTACTCGGTTTTGTAAGACGAAAACCTACGCGAGCGTTGGATGTCCTTATACAATGCAATCTTTATTGCTAACTAATAATTAAAATAACAAAATGTAAGCAACAACTTCACGGTTATAAAATCGACGTTCTTATTACTTATACAATCAACATTCTGATGCCTAGTATAAAGGATAGCATCCAACCGTGGATGCTATCCTTTGAAAGTTTCATTATCCACATGAAACTTTCTTTGAGAGACATTCTAAATTTAGCTTCCTAACTTCCCTTATTTATTCCACTATACATCCTTATTACGATTATATTGTCTTCCACTACATTCGCATTTACGAATAGTGAGATTATGGTGAAAGATAATTATATCAGTTATATAAAATAAACTGAATGCAAATGGACACAAATCCAAGGCTAGTGGAAGCCGCTGTTGGGCCGGTCCCTTTGCCATGCCATAGTACGACTGCCCGACACACCACCATTTAGCTTTGAGCCGTCAGCCTCCTCAACATGCGCCGGTATTTCTGCTGGCTGGATTAAAAATACCTCTTATATTTTACTTATTTTACATATTTTGTATAGGTTCTATTATTTGAATTGGATATTTAGGAGTTGGAAATGTAATTAAGATACAGACTACTTTGAGCATAATCTTAATAAATTATTTAGAAATCTGAATCGACTCAAATACATGTATACAATTTATATGTGGTAGAATTTTCCGCTTTTGCGTATATTTTCAGTGCACGGCTTTGAATGCTACAATACTTACTTATTTTTAACGTGTTCGATTCGAAAATGTTATGGCCAAATCAGCGGATAGCCTATTACGGCATTTAGGTTATCGATATTCACTATTACATTTAGGGCCCGTTTCAGAATGTCCTAATAAAGTTTCGGGTTGCTATGATACACATAAAATAACTGAATGATAAAAATGACAGTTGACATGCAGCGCGTTTCAAGCTTTAACCGATGGATAGGCTAAATCGATGACCGTGAAACGCAAAGATAGTGTTTTATTTATTAAATATGTCCTGGGTAGTAAACCCGGAACTTAGTCGAACATTCTGAAACAGGCCCTTAGTATTCTATGGTACAGAAAGCCTATAACAATTTTTCTCTATTTTCAGATTCTAAACTCGTTTATATACAGCATTTGTGATTTTCGGGCTTTCGTAGTACTTATTTAAGGGGGCGATTCAGATCAATTGTGAGCTTGTGATGAAAATGAAACTAAAGATGAATTAAATAAAATAATAAATCAATGCGCATTGCACATGGCGGTTATGACGTTTAGTTTGACCAAGATGCGTAAAAATTAGAGCAATACTATATTCATATGGTCATTGTACGATTTGCTAATTTTCAACACATATTTATCAAGTAAGTATATAATTGGTCACATTTAAGTGAAAGCAGTGAAAGCTACACGAGAAAATTAATTATAGTTGAGGAGAATTCCAAAAACAAAAATGTTTCAAAAAGTATGCACTTCATATTTTTCCTATTAATCACGCAGTCATGAAAAAACTTCCAGAACAGATTTGTTGCCAAAACGTCCACCTGTACATGATATATTTTGTCTGAATCCAAATAATGATCTTCTGAAGATGGATTCACCTTCAAAGTGACCAAAATCGAGGCATTTATAACTTCAAAGCTAGGCATAGGGTATTCTAGATAACCTCTTTTGTTTTTCACCGTGCTCGTTGAATCGGAGGACATAGCTTTTATTTTTAACGCAAACCAAAATTCGTTCTTCGCCCTCTACAGTGATTTTGTAACATTTGCAGAGCGCTAGCCATTTTACCTTGTGCCATTGTTTGTACATAGGAAAGCTACCACAGCCCTGTATTTGTGAGCATTCACATGTTATGGCGTTGATTGCGTTGGTCCAGATGTGTAGACTGTGTGTTTGGTCGGGCTCGACTGCGATGCTCGGATGGAATAGTTTCATTACCGTGCATTGGATTATCCGCAATGCTATGTTGTAGATTTAATTGTTGTTTTGGTATCTTGTTGCAACTATTATATGGAACAGGGAAATGTAAAACTGTCACGCGAAAAGAAATCAGCAGATGCTCGGGTGATGCAAGAAAGAAAATTTTGTTTTTCTTTCCCTATAACATCAAAAGAAGAGTAATGTTTTTCAGGATGCCCGACACACCACTATTTAGCTTTTAGCCGCCAGTACTTTTTTTTTATTCAGAGTAGGTTCGCCTTTGACCACACCTTGCCCGATGTTAAGCATTGATGTGGTCTAAGATGGAGCACGCTGACCTAGAAGAAACCTATTTACTCTCGATTTGAAGACACCCATGTGGTATTCATCGGGAACAACTGACAAAGGTAAGTAGTTCCACTCTTTCGCAGTACGCACGAGAAAAGTGGAAGCAAAGCGCTTCGTCCTGTCCACAATGGCGGTATTTCTGCTGGCTGGATTAAAAATACATCTTATTTTGCTTCTTTTCTAAGTTCGAAACCTGAATCGACTCAAATACATGAACCAATAAATCAAAACGTCAAAATCAATCAGCAGATACTCGGGTGATGCAAGAATGAAAATTAGGTTTTCGTTCCCAAACGCATAATAAGAGTATTAATATATGTTATATATATATATATATATATATATTATTTATATATGTTTTTCAGGGTGGTTGAAATGGTGACAGAACTAGTACTGTCTAGTAGTGTATCATTGAAAAAATTAGGCCATTAATAGACTACATAGGTATGATCATCTTACGAGGAGGAACGGAAAACATAAGTTGAAGAGTATTGCGTATGTATGTGAACGGATCCATATCCGTCCGGTTGATAGAATCTGCGAAGAAGACTTTATGGATAAGGTAGCAAGTACTAGGAGGATATAGGAGAGTGGAAGATATATACATATTGAATTGACTTTGGCGTGACCCATACACTAAAAGAAAAAAAGGTATTAAGAACATAATAAGCACAATACAACTGGTACTATTGTTATCACTGCGGCGCAATCCGAATATTTGCATAAGCAGCTAACGTAGAGCTTTGTTCAAGCGCGTTCACTACATCGGCGGATGCCATAAGAAACCTGTTTGGCTGCAGCTTGTATATGTTCCGATGGTTGATTGAAGACTCTATAGTTTAAATTTATGTGAGCGAGAAGAATTATGATCTTCCTTTTTTAGATTTGAAAGTAATTTATTTTTTGAAAATTTTATTATGTTCCATTCCTAAAAAATATTAAATACAAGAAGAGTCTACAACTGTCGCAAAAATCATGATCAAGTTACTCAACCTAGCTGGCTTAGCAGGCTTATAATGTTAAACCTTTTTGAAGCGCTCGTAGCGAAGTTTGCTTAGCGATTCTGAACCGATCAGCAAAGTTAAGCAACGTCCGCCTCAGTCATGACTTGGATGGGTGATCGCTGGTGACATTACTACTGAGCGCTTCCGTGCTTCGAAGGGCACGTTGGTCCCGGTTGTTGTCTAAGGATGATAGTCGTTATAGCATGGTGATAGGGCATTTTGCGAATGCCCGCCTGGCCAGCTACTTACCACCCTCAAGTAGAAAATCTGTCGCCAAGCACCTAAAGGTAAGTAACCAACAACACTAAATAGAATTTGTTTCTCTTGGAGTATTCTGTGATTATTTATTTTGCGTGTGCCTTAAGTTTTGAAGAACAATGCAACAATAATACAAAAAGGCACGCAAACAATTGTGTACCTATCTAGTCAATATCTTTGTTTCTTGCGACGGAATAATGATGATTCAAATGACTGATCCATTTTCGTGGTTTGACTTCCATAAACAATTTCCTACTTTTCAGTGTTATAAGTTATATAGTTAACGTATTTAATAAAAAAAATGACGTACCCTTAGGACCTACCTTTGCTTTTAGTGACATATAATAATAATAAATAATAATACCTATAATTTATTTCAAACTCAGATCCATAATGTTGTGAGTTTACAAAAATACTTAAAATTATTGTTAGTCACATATATACATTCACAAAAGATTACCTATTAGGTGTTGTGTGAAGACGTCCAGTGTTGTAACACCGGACAATGCCATCTATCACTCAATGCGTCCAGGATACCGTTCGAGCTGGTACGAACGCGGTTTAGCAGCGAGGTACTTCTCTTGCGTATGATGGAGTAGAAGTCATCGACTCTTGCCTCCGCGAACATACCAGAAGCATTACAAAAGCGAGGTAATCCCACAATATCCTGAACGCATTGTTGTACTGTAACTTAAGAGCATTGTACGCCTTTTTAGTATAGTTAACCCAGAGACTGCAGTGTAAAAAGTCTGACAAAATGTTTTAAAGCGTTATCTTGACTTCAATAGTACATCTTTACATCTTGCAAATCTCCGGGCCAACATGTTAGCGCGAATACATAACACCCTCCGTCCAGATCAGAGTCGCTCATATTATCAGTGCCAGTGACCCATACACTTGAATCGTGTAGTGAGATATTGTTTATTCTTACACTCTATAGACTTCTTACATAATCGATTTACATTCATTCACCCACAAATCCCACAATACTGGTCACCATCGACACGACTCGCAATTACCATGTCATCGAAGTATAAGCATATTGGCAAGTACTTTTTTCACTTATATGAATGTAACTTTAAAACTACATAGCCTTTGAATAATGACCTACCTTACAAAAACAATATTATCAAAATCGATTCATAACTGGTGGAGTAATCGTGTAATAAATATACAATCGATATGAGAACCTCCTCCTTTTTTAAGTCGGGTAAAAATCACATTTGTCTGATTTATTCGGTATTTCTATAGTTATTCTTAGTAAACGAAATAACTCAGCAAATTTTATACTAGTTTGCATAATAAGCAAACTTGAGTATCATTTTCACGGCCTGAACTAACTGGGATTCCTTTAATTATCAAATACTTTCTTTTTTTAATATTGATATTATTTAAACAACCATAATATAATTGACTAATAGGAATATGAGACAAAATATGATTGTAAATTATATAATTGTAGGTGCAATTAGCAAAAAAGTAAATTATGCATGCAGGGTCTGGCTAGCTTGGTAGCTAGCCAGACTCTGCATGCATAAATTATAATTATACATATAATATGGTTGTTTAAATAGGAATATGAGACAAAATATGATTATAAATTATATAATTGTAGGTGCAATTAGCACAAAAGTAAATTATGTAATTGTAATTATATAATACCACCCTCGAGTAAATGATTCACCCAGCACCAACAGTGTATTCCAAGAGAGGTCAATGTGAGGCAGTAATTCCAGGTTATCTCGTGGGGTGCCGGGTTAGAATTGCCCATGCATCCCAGGGGTGTCGAAAGAGGCGACTAAGGGAATAATACTGGAAGGTGGGCAGCAGCGCCTTCTAAAAATTGCCATCTGAAACTGCAATCCCCAAGACGCTTGCCAAGCGTGGGGATTATGGCAAATTAAACCTTTATAGAGGAGGCAGTGTTCAACAGTGGACGATCCGGCTAATACAGTATAATACAGGGTAAAAAAATCTAATCAATCTTTATTTCATATTCACCTTTAACACTACACATTAAATACACCACTACAGCTACAACGTACGCATTAAGGCAACCTAAAGGCCATTGCAGGCCTTCATGCAGTCCAAATGCTCCAGCCCACTACCAGTTGAAAGCGAGCCCAGCATGCTGGCAGCGTTGCCCTGTTGGATTGCAATGCTTATTCATTCAAAATAAGTGCCAGCATTTCGATCACGCGTCGCATCGACGACGCGGTCTGATAAGTTTTGGAAAACAAGATGAGCTCCCGGTCCCCACGGAGCGAATATCTTTACACCAAACAGCTCAAATATGGAACCACTACCGAGAAATAATAATTATAATTGTTGTTTATTTAACGGGTAATAATATCTCAAGCACCATAGATAAAATGGTGAGATACAACAGCTATTAATTACCATTGATTACAATCGCGCTTAGAGTTCTCGCTAGACATCTAAACGTGGTCGTTAAAACTTCCAAGCTCTTCCAAGATATCGTGTCTAAATTTAAAATGCATGAAATCGTTAATAGTTTTCGCGGTGTTTAGTGTACGTCGGTAAAGTTAAGCTATAACTAAAATGCTGGTGGAGTTTTTATAGTATGCTAATGAAAGATAGTCAAATGCGAATATATCTGGATTTGAGTAACGTTTAACATTGGTTTTTTAAAATCAGTAATTTCCTAATATCTTCTTTAAGCATAGCGTATCTATATCGAAGAATCGAGAAACGGTATACGGTTTAGTACACAGAGCAATTTACCACGCAAATTTCGATATTTACTTGCCAATATAATTTAATCATTATATTGGAAAGTAAAAATTAAACAATCTTGTTCAGCTTTAACATAATCTTATTAAAATGTAAAATCTAGGATAATGCTAAAGTAAAATATGCTTTAAGTAATTCTTCTTTCTAATCATTTTTTATTATGTATGTCCAAGCTTATCATTTTTTGGATCATCATATGTTATTATTATTGGGCACTACCATATCTGGATGCTTTCAAAATATATTTTTTTATTTCAACTTCAGTCTAGGAGAAATTTGTTCTAAAAAAAGGTTTTTTTCTATATCTATACCTAAATGACCTCAATATTACTGATGACATTATTGGTTGCTTGTGACACAATCGATCCTATATGCAGAATTTAGGTAGCGAGAACTACAGAAAAACGTTAAGTACCGACTTCATACACTGAAAAATTTTAAATAACTAGTGGAAGTCGGTTACCATGTGACCCCAGACCCAGAATGTTCATCAGCGTAGTACCAATTTCAACAAGTTATTTCATATTTAAGAAGTACTTACTGTATCAAAAAAATACAGACATTTTTACCGGAAAAAGCAGAGAGACACATTAACCGGATTGCTACATTAGAGAAGCCTTGGCACCGACCGTGGCCTCTACCCTTGAACCGAGAACCTCATCCGAGTTTATTACTCTTTGTTTGCTCACTGTAATAACTGTAACCGAATCTGTGTATGTATTATTGAAAGATAGAAAGAGAGTGTTGTTTTATGATTTAGTAACGTATTTATGGGAACCTCGTGTACATGTAATATCTTTTACTATCGTCTTTACCACAATCCGGAGGAAACAACTAAGATTTTCGAAAAACTAGACATTACAAACCCTGGAATAGAACATACGAATTGCTCTTTTTGTAAAATAAGTACAATATAAAATCACATACGTAGGAAAGGTTTCCGAACATAATTGTTGGCGAATTTTTCATTTCATTATTCTTTTATTTAAATAGAAAACGTTTGACCTTTTGTTGTGATGATTATATAATATCTCTTTTTTTTTTTTACCGGCGGTATGCCTTTATTAAACAAAATACTATGAACTATATACAACACTACAGCTACTACAATAAAAGCATTTAGACAACCTATAAGTCATAGCAGACTCATAGGCAGTCCAAATGCTCCAGCCCACTCCCAGTTGGTAGCGTGCCCAGCATGCTGGCAGCATTGCCCCGTTGAATTGCAATGCTTATTCGTTGAGCCAAATATGTGCCAGCATTTTGATCACGCGTCGCATCGACCAAGCGCTCAGATAGGTTTTGGAAAATACGATGAGCTCCCGGTCCCCACGGACCCAACGTCTCCACACCAAACGGCTCAAATATGTAACCCATACCGAGGTTAGCATATTTGCGCCGCTTGAGTTGCTCCGCCGAAGTAGCCGCAGCGCCAGCCCTCACGTTGGTTTCAGAAAGATGTGACGGCGCTAAAGTGTCCACGCACGTAGCGTCCCACACTAAGGGCCGTCCTAACTTCCACGGAACCAGAGTCATGCCGTCAGGTCTTTTACCATCGTCACGCATCAGACCATTCGGTTCGAGAATAGCTGGAACATTGGCGCTGGTAAAAGCCCGGCGAATGATATCGTTAAGGCTGGCGTGGCGGGAAATTCGACCAGCACTTGGAGAGCAGGAGAGGCCATGGTGACCGAGTTGATCAACTACAGTACCACACTGGCAGTGATGTGCAACACAACACTTTGCACCCAAGCGTAAGCTAATAGCTAGACGAAAAGCGGATGGATCTATAAGGCTACCAGTTTTGTAAGAAGTTGTTTTTTTTTGTTTTTTTTTTTTTTTTAATCTCTTTATTATTTTACAGAAACAAGATTGCTATATTTTCAAGGGTGACAATTTTAATTGCCTTTTTTTCTTGCTAGAACAGGAAAAGGAGGCAATCACTTCCACAAAAATGTTTATTCGAGCAAATGCAATTTTGAAATCAAGATTCTTCACAAGATTCCAAGAAGTATCTCAATTCTCCACAAAAACTTACTTCCGACTTTTTTAAATTAACTTATCTTTCCGGAGGCCATATCGAATCTTGGTGGAAATAATGCTCTTCCAACTGAACTATTAGTGAGTGATTCATAGCTCAAATAAATCCCTTGACTCATACGATAGCTCAGTCGGAAAAGCATGTCCCAGCTATAGGTACGGATAGTCGCGGGTTCGAATCCCACTCGCAGTTAAAAATGACTTTTCGTAGTAATTTTTGAAATGCCTTAGATACAACAGGTATTTAAAAGCAATAGGCCTAACTACATGAATAAATAAAGGTACAGAAAGAAAGCTTCACAACTTAGCACAGCTGAGTGTGCATAAGTAGTCACTGAAAGGACACGCGGGGGTTGCAGCGGTCACTGAAGTGCTGAACTGGTTTGAACCAGCTTTTCTTTACAGTTCTTTATTCATGTCCTATAATACTCCATTAGCGTTATATTTTCTTTTTGCACAGAAGCATTATGACATTTTTATTCAGATTCATGTTCCATTATTGAAACATAAATGAATTATAAATGTATGGACATTGAGTTTCAAGTATTTGTAATGTATTGTGTAGCATCACACCCTATACGTGGTATGAGTGCAATTTTGCCCGCAAAATAAACGTTGTAGGCTTAAGTTATAGATCTCGGTTCGCTTTAAAATATATCTATTATCGATGATGAATAAATGGTATCTACTCGTACAATGCGTAACTTTTTATTACATCGTGAATCCCAATGGTCGGAATGTGCCGAGAATTACTGAAACGTTCCGCATATTGAATGCAGGAATTTAATTACAATACCTTTGATTCGTAGTGTGCTCTGGAATTCTTCGGAAAGTACCTGTAATCAATGAAATACGTTGCTGAGGTATATTACAAAACTTAAAATTTACATAGGTATCTGATCATAATCATAGGCTGCATAAAAACTTATTGAAGCTGGTGAGCAAGCTATGATCTCAACTTTGTTACTTTTCTTTTTGAAATGAACCTCTGTTAATTTTTCATTTGATACTGTTAAATATTGCTACTGTGAAATTATTGTATTTTCATCCTATTTGTAGAATATATTGAAGTGTTATATGAAACTGCTTCAGGGCAACGCTGACGTTTACAGCGGGAATTTCAAATAGTTGTAACATCATGGTTTTGATTTTGTTGTTAGATACTTCAATTACTTATTGCACTTGATCGCATAACATGCGAGATTCGAAGAAGAGTTTACGATACCTTATACATAGGTATGATAAGAATCTGTTACATTTGTACGGGAAGACGTAAATACTGGTTTGGGGGTAACTTTTTGAATTGTGTGCATTAGTGTTTTATAACATTTCAAGATAATACAAGCAATATTATTTTTATCTCGCGAATACTATGATCATGTAGAATAGTTATCAAACTTAGCAACAAGCGCGATAAAACTGATAAAATTTCTCGCCAGTTTTAAACTTTACATGAGAACAATTTTTCAACATTAATTTTCGACTTAATATATGAAAGACGCCGTTAGATGCTTTAATATATTCAAAATATAAGTATGAAATATAATCATTAAATATAAAATATATAAAATATAATTATGGCGCTTACCTCGGCCAGAGAATTAGTCTTGCCATACAACGGGGTAATGCTGCCAGCCTTTCAGGCACTCTACCCGTGGACAGTGACCTGAGTTCTGTTTTCTACTTATGATTGCCTCCTGGTAGAAAACAGAGCTCAGAATTTTTATGTGTAATATTTTTAGGTCATAAGTAGATATAGTTAAATTATTTCTTTATTTTTGTATTAGTATATGTACTGTTAATTTTTTCTTGTAATGTACAATAAATGATTTGGTCTTAAATAAAGTACCACATAGTAGCTGCCGTGAATTAATTAAGGTTTATATTAGTAAAGATATCATTAAAAATATGAAATGAAATATCACGATTGATACATTGATTGGAGATTTATCTGCAATATAAGCAAACAAAATGTCACACTCGATATTATTAAAATATAAGACACCGAATTAAGTGATACCAGCTTTAAAATTAAGTTAGTGAGATAACATCACGTAATCCAATTATTTACTAACATCATGAACCCAAACCAGCTAAGTTTACCGTATTTTATTTCGTCAGTCTGCATTCTCAATATAAACTTCCAAGTTCCGTTGCATAATCTCATTATGTAGTCTTAACATCGTTACATTGCTTGAGCAGCCGCAGAGAGCAAACGATTCCATTTTCTCAGAATACGAAGCCTCATTCATTAAGATTTTAAGTTCCGCGAAGCTCCGGGGACATAGTCATTTCGGGAACAGAAGTTATTCTAGAGAACGCCACTCTTGCCAAGCTGTTCTTGCTGCTTCAACACAGATAACTAGAATTGTGTGCAGGCGGAATTATACAGATGGGACATTTCGAAAGTTTTGCGGGTTTTGAGTTTTTGAATATGCTGAAAGATGTTTTATTTGGGAAAAAGGACATTATATTGTAGAAATGCATGAAGGTATAGGGCATTATGCGAATGCCCGCCTGGCTACCTACCACCCTCAAGTAGAAAATCAGTCAATTACCAGGCACGTGTTCCAGGAAATATAATTATGAGCCAGTAATTTCACTCGTAGGTTAAAGATTGTTTACATCTTCGACGACATTATGCCTTATAGTTGAGATTTTGTTAATAGCAATAAAGTAATATACAAAAAATAAGTAAATAAAAAAGTTATAACGATGAATGCCTCCAAATAATCGTTAAAATATTAACTAGTGGTAGAATTGGTAGGCCCTCCACTAGGTGGACTGATGACATCGTGAAAGCGGGTAGCCAGTGGTTACAAGCGGTTAATGGCAACAGAACCATCCACTATCACATGGGGCGAAAACATATCTAGCGGAACGTGGTTGCTTTAGACAACTCTGTCGTCGTCTTTAGGGATATTAAGGAGTGATTTATTTGTTATGAATAAAAGTTATCCTGTGCAATTAAAAGTTAATATGGAGCACAAAGCGCAATAGAAATTAAGTCAAAAAGAACCATGCTCTGCCTGTTACTTTCCTAGGTCTTTTTCATAATGTTATGCAAAATTACGCATAATATAAGTATACGTATTCGACTATGTTGAGTGAAGACCACAATCAACATTCTGAATGGTTATTTTTATGGCTACATCATAATAAAACAGTTGACGACTCAATTTTTCATTTAATTTATGCGCACAACTATTTCTCCAGTCGATAAAACCAAGAAGAGAAAACGATGATTCGGATCACATAAGAAAACTCGTATTTTAACTGCGTCTTAAACCCATAAAATGTGCAGTTCTGACAAGATTAAAGCTCAAATCGTTGTAAAATATGCTATTATTCTTCGACAGATCAGGCAGGTGTCGTGATGAAGACACAGGCGTTTTTTTGAAGCCATTCTTAAGATCATTGAAGCGTATCAGTTTACAATAGCTTTGAGTTTTTTATTTGGTCTAATACCACAAGCGTTATAAGATTAGATGTTTTTTACTAGCGGTTGTAGTTTATTGTCAGAGTGGTCAATGCTCTTTGCGGTTTTCGTTGTTATCGAACAAGTAGATAAATGAGAATAAGTGCATAGATGCTAGAATAAAATGTGTTCTCATCCTCAAAAAAGGTATATTTGATGTGTACGACTCCTTCAGCTTAGAAAGTCAAGATTTTTATGCGGGGTTTCTTCCCAATGGTAAACATGTCATGTCATTAATAGACGTTATGTAATACTACATATAACCGTTTTCTCGATTTGTTCTAAACTATTAGATTTGTAGACCCCGTGGGGTGCCGGGTTAGAATGGCACCTCCCCATATCATACCATGGGTGTCGTAAGAGGCGACTAAGGGAAAAATACTGGAAGATGGGCAGCAGCGCCTTCTAAAGAACTGCCAACTTACACTGGGATCCCCAAGACGCCTGCCAAGCGTGGGGATTATGGTAAATACCCCCTTAATAGGGGAGGCTGTGTTCAGCAGTGGACGAGCCGGCTGTTACAGTACAGTATTATATTAGTAGTAAGATTGATCAAACAGTTCGGAAGGGAATATTCCAATTTCCAATCTGTTAGATTAAGGGTGATTCTCTGACTTTAGGTCAATTTGAGGGTGAACAACTCTTCAGACTATCAATGTTTGGATTCAGAAAAAATATATTTATGTACGGTGATTATGGCGACAAAATTATTCCTAAAGATTTTTTCATATCTGTCTGATACATACTGGATAATAAAAAATCCATATTGCAGCTGTTATAAATTATTTTATGGAATTAATTTTCACATCTAACTTTCGCTGAATTGTGTGATTTTAACAAATCCGTGTTGGACATTTTGAAATTGGATTTTCGTATACACGTGAAAATATTATTATTCTCTAATCTTCGCGCGCACAAACAAAAGCTCTTAGCCGCCACTTGCAGCGCGCATTGAAATGTAACTTTATGCAATTCATGTTTTGTTTTATTATACTATTAGTCGTATTTCATCTAAATTTCCCTTAGCACTATATGTGTTAATCTAAGAAACAATTTTGATCGTTTACAGGGCACTTTATCTTTGTTGATGGTAACTAGATTCACTATACAAAGAACGTTAGTTCCATACAAATATACCTATTAAAACCTAAGAGAAACTTGTTCCAAGTTACCAGTTGAACATTGTCATCCAGAACAAGTTTGTCTAGCTTGCTCTATTCCGAGCCGACGACTTCTCACCAGTTCACTAAGTGATGCCTATCATCGTTCCAACTTTCAAGTGCCAACGGCAGATGCTCGAAGGTTTATATTGGGAATGGGGCAAAGTAAGTTAGATTGTGGAATATAATTGACCCAGCGATCCGAGTTCTCAGTGGCATGTGTCACTGTATTTGCCTGTATTATACTTATGTATTGTATGACAAGCCTAAGTTTTTGGTAATCAACAATTACTTTCGTAGTAATTATTTGTTGGGCTGAATCTTGAGTCTTATTGAGATGGCTTAAGATTTTTACTATATCAGCCGAATTGTCCATTGCTGAACACAGCCTACCCCATTATGGGTTTGCCACAGTCCCCCGGTGGGCAGGCGTCCACGTCATGGGGATAGCAGTGTAATCCACGGGAAACGTAGGGGCACCGGCTCGAGATAGGTACTTATTATAAAAAAGGGGATTTCAAAATGAAAACATGTCTTGTATAGATTACGATTAAATAGATTTATGTAAAGCAGTGCAACTCTCATATTGATTACAGCTTTGATTTCGTACTCATCGAGTTCACAATTTGCAAAACACGTACAAACTTTCAAGTTCAATTGATTGGTTAATTGATTGAATCCGATTGGTCGCGTCAAGGTCTTTAATTTTTTAAGTTATATTCAATGATAAAAGTGTTTGCCGTTATGCAATACCTAGATGCCTGGATGATTAAACCCCAGCATCCCACGCAACGGAATTTGGGCATAAATGAGAAAAATCAACTGTTATCATTTTCAATATAAATAATAATTTTATTGCAACTCTGGCCGATGGTGACTAGTATTTAAATTTCCGCAAGTTGTTTCATACTTTTCGAGGTCAGAAATCAGATCTATTGATATTTAAATATATTTTTACTATATCAACTGTAATAAGTACTACTTATTAACAAATATTATAAGAAAACGTTCAATTCTTATTTTTGAAAAACACTTAAAACATAATAACCTCACGATTGAAGAGTCAAGACCTTGTGCGGATGCTTCGTGTAGAAACGCAACGCGTCGAAAATTCTAGCATCTATGACGTCACGTTGGCTTAAGAGAAAAATTAGATTGTCACTAGATATATTTTTATATTTTGAAAGTGTTTTGCAAAATATCAATTTAATATTTTCTTAAAATTTATGTTATTTTGAAATATGGATTTTCGCAAAGTAAAGCCTGAACAATTCATTATTACCTGACTACAAATTTGCCTATCCAGTACGCAGACCACAGAAAACGCAGTGGGTACAGAAAAGAAAAAAGATGGGTTTTTTTATTTTAGTCGAAGTCTCATTAGAATAGTTTTAATGGCCAGTACTTATCATTAAACGCTGCGATTGAATCTCGTTTAGATCTGAGTAAAGTTTTTACGCTGATAGCCTGATACGTAAAAATGAATTGGCACTCAAACTTTACAGAATCTTTCAAACATTTTAAGAGCAGTAACCAAAGTATAACATACTAAAGTCTTGAAAAAAAGCCAAACGAATACCAAATCTACACAGACTCTTCAGCAATGAGTAAGTATATTTATAGACCGTATATAGGGTTGGTATAATCAAATCAGGGTTAAGATATATACTGTGCATCATTGCTTGAGTTTATTATGGGTTTCTAAGGGCTCAATCACCAAATCCACCTGATATTTAGCGGTAGCCTCTGGCTATAACAGATTCATTTTGTCACAAGTGACTACATTGCGCCCGCCACTATGAGACATACAGTTGTTAAGTCTAATGTGCCTGTTATTTTACTGGCTCTCAAGGACTGCTGCCGTAACACACTTTTACACTTGTTAGGTGCTTAGTGACAGATTTTCTATTAAAGGTGGTGGCTAGCGAGGAGAGCATTCGCGAAATGCTGTTCCATGTGGTGATGCTCAAACTGGCGGTGGGGATTGAACCATAAGATATGTAAATGCCCGAAAGAAGCATCGAAAGCGTTTAGTTTTTAGACGCTAAAAGAATTTCCTGATTAAGTCAAAATAACTTGTTACATTTTTGAACGTAAATAATACCACAGCGTTTAGCAAACTCGTACCTATACTACTGAAAATGACGGACAAGAAACTTGCTCTCGTATTCCACATTCCTCTATTTAGATACAGTACGGTCTATGCTCCATTCTAGCCCTTCATTAATGTTGCATAGTAACGACACAGGGAGTACACCTTTACAATATTCAAACTTGGAACGTTATAACCAACCATATTCTCAAATGTATCTGTCTGGGCAGTTTCATTGCCATTGGCGTCCGTGCGACGGCGGCGCGCCGCGGCTCGTCCGTGCCATTACACGGAATGCCACATTTGTATTCAACGGCCTGTGCGTGTTGGTACTATGCTGTTGACAATTTTTAATGTATCTGTCTCTATATTATGTAGGAATTGTTAGGTTTTCTTTCTCGAAATGTTTCTCCCTCAAATTGATCTCATGGTCACAATTGAAACATAGAAAGATAGGTCAGTAAGTAGCTGAATAGAAGGCGAAGAGTCAAACAAGTAAGTAAGCTTTTGTTTTTTTATTTATCCGTTGAGTTTGGTTGGCACTGTACTGTATCAGCAAGATTGTCCACTGCTGAACACAGCCTCCTCCATTTTAGGGGTTTGCCATAATTCCCACGCTTGGCAGGCGTCTTGAGGATCGCAGTGTGAGATATCAGTTCCTCAGAAAGCGCTGCTGACCCCTGGTGTGTTACCCTTAGGCTTTTTACGGCACGGGTAGAAATGGGGTGTGACATTCTAGCCCGGCACCCTACGGGCCATACTAATATATGTATATAAACACTTGGTTGGTACTAACAACTTATTATTTTTTCATGAAGAAGTTAATATACGCCTATTGCTTATAAAGGTACAATTGTATGTGACCCTAAGGCGCTCACCCATCATGTTTGAGGCTACATAAACTACCTCAACACCCGCGGCCACAGCACATGAATAAATATCCGTACAGAAGGAAAGCTGCACTACTACACGCACAGCTATATGTGTGCATCTTGTCACGACAAGCCGCGCGGGGGTTGCAGGGGCATCCGCTCGGGCACAAAACCAGATTGAACCAGCTCAGCCTGGGGTGGTGCCACAAAGCAATACGACTCAGACGATTATGTTGTTTGATTTATCACACTATTAATATTGTTTGTTAAACCATTAGTCCATCCGTCCATTCGCTTGTCTGTGCTCATTGCCGAATTCCAACTAGCAGTTGCCCGGTTTTCCATTTTCAATAACTAAGTGACAGCCCTATGAAAAAGATGAGATTTTTTGAATTTGGAAGCTTTCCTTCTGTACGGTTATTTATTCATGTGGCCACAATCAAAACTGCATCTGCTTTCGCTCATACATGTTTCCATTCTATGATAATTAGACAATGTACTTGAAAATAGAACTGCCCTCGAAGTAAATTCAATATCGCCATGAAGATAAGTCAATAATGCCAGTCTACCTTCACGTTTTACTATAACCTCCTTTCCGCGTCTACTAGTATATGGTTCTAGCCACAAACTATACAATTTGGACCGATAACAATGACAGGCCGCATTGTACAATATACATAGTACAGCGCCACGTTTAGTGAATCCATTGCTTTCATAATCATCGCCGAGCGTACGTAGGTACTGCTGAAATATGCATGGAAGCAAAACCGTGTGATATGTGTTCATGCGCTTAGTTGGAATTGTGGTGTTCCGGAGTTCAAGGGAATTACAGATTAATTTATTGGTATTGTTGAAGTTCGTAAACAGTTTTGAAGCGCTCTCGTAGGAAAGCTAAGCATAGTCGTTCTTCATCAATTAACTATGTTAAGCAACGTCGTTGCCGTAATAGCTTGGATGGGTGACCGCAAGAGGCATTACTACTGAGCGCTTCCATGCTTCAGGTCAGTCTCGGTTACTTAGTATGGCAGTCGTTAAAGCATGGTGGTAGAACCACTAATTCTAGATTACCTTGAACAACGTCTCTGGCTACATTATTACTTTTCAACAGGTAAGACAGAGGTCAAATGCTAGCCTATAAGCTATAAATAAATAAAAAGCTATGATCACTATTATATTTATTGGCTGGTAAACAGACTTTTATGAGTTTGGCGACAGATTTTTCTTGAAAATGGCTAAAATTCAGAAATTGTGCAGCCACCATACCAAGATATCTGTTTCTCTACCTGCGATTCCTATTAGTAAAAGCTGTTCGTACACAATACTACAAATCCACTTTATAATGTGACTCGGCTGTTTGTATTTTTGTCCATATGTATATATATGTAAATCTGGGGCTTAAAGCTTGTAAACGGAGAGAATGTCTGTAGACATGAAATTTAGATATTTGGTGTACCTATAAAGTTGTACTAACACTCAAAATTAAATCGTATTTTTTTCCAATTACATAAAAAGGTACAATTTGTACCTACCTACTTTTTTGATGCGCTCGTAGCAAAATTTTATTAGGCGGTCTTAATCTTTTCTTCTAGGTTGCTAACTTAGCTGATCAGCTAAGTTAGCAACGTCCGCTGCGGTCATGAGTTGGATGGGTGACCGCTAATAGCATTACTACTGAGCGCTTTGGTGCTTCAGAGGGCACGTTAACCCATCGATGGCAGTCGTTACAGCATGGTGGTATGGCATTTTGCGAATGTCCGCCTGGCTAGCTACCACACTCAAGTAGAAAATCTGTCGCTAAGCACCTAACGTTGTGTTCCGGCAGCTGTCCTTGAGAGCCAGTAATTCTAGGTTAGCCTGAATATCATCTTGAACCACATCATCACTTACCATCAAGTGATATAGTGGTAAAGGCATGACAAAACAATTAATAAAAAAATATATAAACTTGATCTAACACTAAAAATTAAATCATATTTTTTTCCAATTAAAGGTACAATTTGTACCTACTTAACGGATTTTCATTATTATTAATTAAAAATTTAATTAATCAACATACTTCTGAAAAAAACCTATTGGCATTACAATTACAGCTCATACTGTGTAGGTAATTGATCTATGAATCCAGCTCGCAATAGGATTAAGCCAGCAATCCAACGAGCTATAAACTTTATAGGTGTACAATAACTAGGGGCTGAGCCGTTAAATTCCAGCTTGATTGCTTTACCGCATTAGGTTTTGCTCCCAGTAAAGTCGGTAGTGCCTACTTAAAATGAGTAAGTACATTTTAGCACAGTATTATGGATTGTAAAACTGTGATTTTAGTATATACAGAGTGTAAGTAAAAAATAAACTCAACTGATTTCCGTCTCTAAACGGTATGAAATTATGGTCGCCGGTTCGAATCCAGCTTGTAATTATTATTTTGCTTATGTTGTTAATTTCGTAATTTTATTTACGAAATTGACTTTGGTTACTTATTTGTTAATGCAAAAATTACAATGTAGTCATTGTTTTTAAATTTAAATTTAAGAATGGTAAAATCTTTATACTTAGGAGATTTTGTTGACATCGCTTTCACAGATTTCAATACAAGTGTATAGTAAAGGATTCTAGAATTGAACCATGAGGAAGCGAATGGCTCAAAATATAGAACCTTGAGCGTAACGAAGGTTTCAAAGATACGAGATGCAAAATAACTTTGCTTCCGAGCGCAGCACACCATTTTTCAACTACAGCGAAGACAATGGTAGGTCATGAAAAACAGCTCATTGTATAAAATTACTTAAATTAGTAATATTATTTTTTCTGAAACTTTTAGAGAGGTTCGTATTCATAAATCTTTTCCACGCTAGCGGGTAAAAAGAACTTTTCCACGCAGATTTTGAATGATAAACAAATCCTTTCCGAGCATTTAAGGTGAAAATTGATTTCTTACCCAGCAAAACTAATATCAACCTTTTCTCAAGGAATACAATTATATATACGCGTCAAAATTATAATAACGCATATTCTGTAATAATATTGTCAATACTTCAACCAGCTATAGTTACTATGGTTTATTTTATTAGTCCTTTGGCAGTAGGATTACGAAGTTAAAAATTGCGTAAGGAATATTTTGGAACTATATACATTTTCTTTATCCATAATTGAAACAAGACTATCCCCACGGACTGCGCCCACGGTAATCGGACTTATTACGAAGACATTCAAAGTGTCTCAGAAAGATTATCCCCTAAAACTTTTAAGTCAACCTTAAGACCATAAATAAAATAACTCAAACGATTCAACTCGCGAAAGCCCGAAGCGTCAATCGCTTGGGAATCCAACATTTAATTCAATTAACTTAAAATTGAAGCACTTTCAGCTTCATCTTCATAATTTAATCCAATTAGCGGTTCATTCAAGTATCTACAGACAGAGAATCTTTTGAAGGCTTTTAGTCTATAGCTGCAGGCAGGAAAATTCCAGTTGCACGTGAAAATCATTTTGATTAAGAAATTCTACTGCACAGTCTGTGGTTACTTAATGCTTGGACTGGTCGACTCTGCCAAGCTATCGCCTGTCACCTACGTAATGTAAACAAATATTGTAATAATTTTATAATAAAGTTTGTAACGCATTGTTAAATGACGCTTAAAAGAATGGCCCCGAGTTTCTAGCCAATTCTTCGCGCAGAAGTTCTATATTTTTTTTTGCTGAACTTGGCAGTACAATATAGAATATTTCAATATTAAAATGTGTAATTGACCTTCATAAGAAAGACCTGGACTTTTAAATAGAATAAATTTAATTATTATAATGTAGTCCCAAATTATAATATTATAATTGTAATCGTTGGCACGGATATCCGGAGCGATCATGCTCACAGGAAGGTGTTGTGTGTCGGGTCGCCATCTTCCCTCAAAAATGGCTGAGGAAGGAGATGGCTGGCACATGCGTTAACTCGTGAACGGGTGGTGCTGCTAGAGGATACTGGTCTGCTCTGGATGCTAGTGCTAATGACATATTACCGGAAAAAATATATGTTTACTCTGACTTTGACTTTGAGGTGACAGATCACAAAGTTATTATTGAGATCATCCACTCCACAATAGTGATGGCTCAGTAGTATTGGCTATGGATTGGCGCGCAGCTGGTCCATAGTTCGAATCCAACCGCGGGCTTGAGCTTCATCGCATGGTGGAAGGGCATTCTGCGAATGCCTGCCTGGCTAGCCATCACCCTCAACTAGAAAATCTGTCGCCAAGCACTTAACGGTGTTTCGCCATTAGTCCTTGAGAGCCAGTGAAATTACAGGGACATGAGACTTAACAACTATGTCTCAAGGTGACGGGCGCAGTGCAATTTGTGACTTGTGACGTTATACATCTGTTATAGGCAGAGGTTAGTCCGCTAAACATCAGGTGAGCCTCGAGCTTGTTCCGTCACAATAACATAAAAAAGTGTACCAGGAAGGCAGCGGTGCGAGAGGAATGGCGACTGATTGTGAGGCGTGTCACCACTTCTGATGTGACGACCACGAGTGTAGCGACTAAAAAGAGAAGTACTATTTAATTGTTCTCTTTTCTGTTCAATTAGAACAAACATAATGAATCGTCTTTTATACCTGCAGCGTCAACATCAAATGGGTGAACAAACTGCAGCAAAACAACAATCAAAAACATACCATCTCACGATATGATATAACTCCGATGCAAGTTACAATAGCGGTAGGACCGGTGCGTCGCGCTCGGATGCCTGGGAACTTGGAACCCTGTCTTTACTCGTGAACTTACTTAATTATTACTTCGGTTTATCGCTGATTATCTTGAGGTCTGTTTCAGCTATGTTTTGGAAATTGGGATTAAGTTTAGTTTTAATTATAAGCTGTGTGTTAGGAGAGTTTTACGGAGTGGATAAAGGCTTGTACAAAATTTATAAAATAGAACTGTACGGTTGCCTGTACTTATGTTCTGTGTCATATTTGTAACCCAAATTGATTATGTAACCACTATCCTTTATTAATAGATTGAAGATTTTATTGTTGAAAACTTTACCTAATATAACACCTATTTGACTGACGTACATACTAATCTTTATAACTTAAACAGTGTCCGTATTAGGAGTAGAAATGTAATAATATTCATGAATTTCACAACTCTTCTGGCAGTGTGTCTGAGAAGTGACTCACCGTGGTGGGAACGATACAAAAATCTAAATATTTTTTTTAAATTTATATGAGGTTCTTATGACAGTCAATTACAAATTTTAATATTGAAATTTTCTACAATGTATTAAATTACGTTTCGCAATATAAGTGTATAGAGTTACTGTGAGAAGAACGGACAAGAAACTTGGGGCCATTCTTTTAAACGTCTTTTAACAATGTGTTACATACTATGTAATAAAATTATTACAATAATTGTTTATATTACGTTTAAATAATTTAATAACGGGTTGCTAGGTCGTCTGACTATTATATCTCTCATCACGTTTTATGCGTGTTACGGAGAATACATTTGTAACGATATCAGTAATCATCATGAATGAAATTTGGTACGGAGATAGTTTGAGACCTGGGAAAAAACATAGGATAGTTTATATCCGACTGCGCAAAAAGAGGTTAATGTTTTCGCGCGATAACCGACATACGCGCGGGCGGAGCCGCGCCCGGAAAGCTAGTTTTATATATACGAGCAATATTGTTTTAAAATCCCGAATACCATAACCATGTCAAATAGTTACTAAACCTTCTTAAAAGCGCGATAAAGCTGTACAAATTTTGAATTTTTAATCACAAAAACGTAATGCAGATTTTGTATTTTTGAGTAGATCAAAACATTCACCAGTATAATTGTCGACGATACCAGTCTCATAAAGTTTCATTGGCATGCTTTGACGCCTACGTGTTCTGCAAAGGACTTTAGTAGGCTGGAGAATAATAATGTAATGATTTACAACATAACATGTCGTTAAACTGAGGAAAATGCTGGATTGAAGATCTGAAACTAGGTAGGTAGGTACCTATAAATATATTTATATCCCCAAAATGACCAACTAAGTAGGTATGTCGTATTTTCGTATAAAAAATTGCGTCCATTTTTCACGTTACCATAAGGAAGTAATTCCAGCAGTAACGGTCCTATGTATCATCGTAGGAAGTTAGGACAAATGAAACGTTGGACATCGGCCCAAAGGTCGCCCGAGACAAATGTGACTCAAGGGATATATTGTCTACGCCGCTCTCACCCGATCTAGGACGAATCGATCTCTGAGAATCGAACAATTTCTGAATCGATCTTACGTATAGTAGTATTGTTATGTTCCAAGTTATTGCAGCAAGCTTCAGGCATAACTCAACCACTTTTTATAACATGCTCAACTGTCTTTCGAGGGTGCACTCTCCCTCAAAGCTGTAGAAAAAGTAGCAAGAGTTGATTCATATACCAGCATTCCTCTTGCATTTCCCGTATATATGGTTTTTTTAATGGTATTGTGAATAAACAAGCACCAAGCCCACCCGGTGTTAAGCGGTTAGCTCTGCTTATAACAGATCCATGCGCCCATCACCCTGAGGCATCAATTTGTTAAGTCTCATGTGCCTGTCATTTCACCCATACCCTTCAAACCTGAACACATTATTGCCTGTCGGTAGAAATAGAACGAACGAACGAACTCGTTCACAAAGAGCTCTACTGCCACCATAAGTTTCATCGTGAGAACGCAGGACAATTGGAGTGTTTTAGACATCAACAGATCAGCCCAAAAGTCGCCAGAGCCAAATGCACTCTAAGCATTTTCTACGATGCTCTTTTTCTCATGTCCTATCTACATCTCGGCGATTTCGCAATCGGTATTTAGCATCTAAGAAAAACAAGTGTTTTAGTTGTCTTAAACTTCAACTCCTATTAAATGACTTTTCAGATAACATTAAATTAATATTGAAAAAATATATCTTGTGACAATTTCGTCTAATTTTCCTGCTAGGCCGGCGTGACGTCAAATACGCCACGTAAAAGATTTTTTGCCGCGTGTCACTTCTGCAAGACGCATCATCAAGAGTTCTTGACTCTTCAGACGCACGATCGAGAAAATTACGAGTACAAAATAATATTTTAATGTTTTCTTGTAATATCAATAATTATGGGTTTTCGCAAAGTAAGGTCTGAAGGAAAAAAGAAGAAAGAAAAAAAACTCAAAAAATTTGACTTCCTATATTTGATAAAAATATTTCCTATCAATACGTGACGAAGGGCAATGAAGTCGTTTAGCAGGCTCCAAACAACTTACCAATTTTATCAGCAAACATCAGAAGCCGTCGACTTTTCGCCAACTTTTTTGGCCGCCGAACGTTTGTTCTAATTTAAGAGAGAAATATCAACGTCCACATTTCCGCACCCCACTCGGGCTTTATCCCGGATTAGTCTGTGGGATTCGCCTCGTATTAAAACTTCCATCTGAACCTTTAAACACCTTCGCAAGTTGAGGGAAACAATCAAACGGAATTTGGGGATTTTCAGATGGAATTGGACTTTGCTACTCTTAGCTAGGATTTCGGCAACAAGGAACTCTTGTTAACCGTTGATTAAAAGGTGCAAAGTTACTTTAAAAAAATAATGAAAAGAAGCATTTTCATCTGTTTACTGTACCAAATTATTTAGTGATTCCTTAATAATCGTCGGATCATTGTCAACGACTATATCATCAGGACAGGAAAATATATTTCAGTTATTGGTCGGTTGAAAATAACGTCAGTAGATATCGAAAGTATAAAGTTGTCAAGACAAACGAAAGGTAACAATATAGTAACGCATGGAGATTCCAAAGGCAAGGCCACACTGTTTAGCATGCATCGCACGCTCTACAGGCATGCGAGCGAGCACTATGCACGACCAATCCAGCCAGACTTTGAGTAGACTTATAAGTGGCAGTAATACTGACGTATCAACTAGAAGCGAAGATCGATGGACTAACTACACATTTGTGTTGTATATTTTTATTTGAAGGTTTTTAGCACTCGTTAGCAGTGTATTTTGCATAGCCGTTCTTGACCGATCAGCTAAGCCGCAGTCATGACTTGGAAGTTGGATGTGCTATTACTACTGAGCGTCCACGTGCTTCGTATGGCAAAGCCGTCAATCCCGTTTGTTGTCTTACGATGACAGTTGATATAGCATGTGGCAGGGCATTTAGCGAATGCTCCCCTTGCTAGCCACCCTCATTTAGAAAATCTGTCGCCAAACACCTAACTACAGCTAGAACTATAGTGTTCCAGCAGCTGCCCTTGAGAGTCAGTAATTCTAGGTTAGCTCTTCGACCATATCATCACTTACCATCAGGTGAGATAGAGGTAAAAATATAGCTCATCAACTATAGTATAATAAAAGGTTGTAAAGATTCTGTAGAATGCTCGATTTGTTACCAGTGCGTACAAAACGCATTTCGTACAAGTTGTAATTAAAGTCGAGTGTGGTCCAGTACGCATTACGTCAAGAATGCATTTGAATGCTCTACATTAATTTACTAGATTAGTTTAGATATATTCTTTTTACTTTTTTTATTAATATATGTTTTGACGAAACGCACCAGTCGCAGGTTTCCGCGGCTTCCGGAAAGCATGTAAATATTTAAATATTTAATTCACGTATGTATATTTTTTTCTAAGTTATACATACGTGAACCAATGACATGTACAGTGCGTGTTTCACAAAGTTTCTGTGCATAGACGCGAAACAAAGTTTTGTGTGTAAGCTTACCTATGCTCAATGTTCTGAAAAAATTGGCAAGGGACTCGCCTTAAGACTATGTTCGAGGCCTAACGGTTGCCATAAGGAACAAGCATGGAAACGATCCGATGTAAATCCTACTAGCGATCACCCATCCGAGTGGTAAGAGCAGGGAAGGACTAGGAAAGCCTCACTATACGCGCGCTTCAGCAAATTAGGGCTTTGGAGCTAATTAGATGGGTATGTACCTGCTCTAAATACGTTATGTAGGCTACCAACACACAATTCAGTTCGTGCTTCGAACACCGTTGGGTGCTGAATTACGATAAGCAAATCCTAATGCTATTAAATCGAGCTTCAGTAGAACATTAAACAAAGGCGCCGCCCGATCGCAAGGAGATAAAGCCTGACACCGACGGGGGAAAACTTGCAAAGTCACTAATTTGTTTCTTTTTTAATTGAAACTCGCTTGATTTATCGAACTATGGTGAACTCGGATGGTGAATTTAATGCAGCTTTTGTGAAAGGACAGAAATCTTAATACAGTTTAGAAAAACATTCAAAAGTTACATTAAATTTTGTAAATAATTAACAGAATAGTAAATGTTTACATTTTTCTTTTATCGCATAATCAAATATACAAAAAGGAAACATAGCTTTACTGTGATTCACATTTCTAGATCACTGCTTTAGTCATTATTCAAAATTACACACAATTATGATACAGTTCACGAATCTTACATAGAACACTGCTCACGAACTAACGTTGTGTTACTAGCACCATGGAAGTGAACTAGTCCTCACAAACTCAGGGTATCCTACAGTGAGGACTAGGGATTACCTCTAATCACTAAGTTAATAATGTACAGATGTACATACCAGCCTAGAGTGGAAACGTACTATAAAGACGGACTCACTGGTATGTATGTACATTTTCCTTTTCAATACATAGTGTAATAGATATATCCTCTAGTACCTATTTTTGAGCAAAAGAATATTATTAGGTATTATTTATTTCTACCCAAGTTTTAATCGTCTATTTCCACACATTTTAATCGACCACAGGAAGGTGTATTTTGATCAATAGATATATCTAATTGATGGACTTAAAGGTGCAATGATGTATATAGATAGCTGTAAACTGCAATTTTTTACGTCCAAAAATGTTAATTCAGAAAGCATTTGCTTTAAAATTTCAAATTAATTAAACAATTACCCTTTGTACATTGTATCGAGTCTTTATTTTGTGGACGCTTTGCGCTTGTACGTGGACTGTGAGAATTCGTGGTGAACCTATCGCAACATAAATATATTTTAGCAGTTCTGCAAATACGCAATTCATCCAAATACACACTATTAAGCGTTTGGCATAAGATTTTTCTTCTTTAGAGTGGTAGTTAACCTAGCCAGGTAGGCATTTGCAAAATGTCTTACCAAAACTATCAGCATTCAAATACCAATACATGGATTTCCACGCAAAGATACCTCAACAGATCATGCACGGATGAAACAAAACGATTCATTAAAGAAAATATTTTCTTACCCAATAATCTCTATAAAACGTACGCAAAAACTGTACGATTTCGTGAAAATAAAACTCTATTCCCGCATTCGTCCTAGTAATCAAAAGGTGCCTTAGACAAAAACCCAACGATCCCTCTAATCGACAGCTCAAACATTAAAATTTCCGACCGTAGTCGGCTCAACCTCTCGAAACCTACACAGGGTGAGCTGGCAATAAGCGACTAATTGCACCGATTCTCTATCACCACTGAGGCGTGGAGACGGCTGACTTGCATGGCCGTAGCCAGGAAATGCAAGAAGAGGGCGCAATACAAAAAAAACATTGGTAACACAAACAAAGCTTATATTTCTGTGAGCCCATCTATTGGACTTTCCTTGAGTGTCCTGGTGCGCTTTAGGGGATCAGCAGTTTCTTTACCTGTTACCTATATATTCTTCAATCACAAATAGCTTATAACTATATAACTTCCATATCCTGATGACGATTTCCTCGTTGCATCGTAAAAATGAAACCCGTGTTGAAAAGTTAGGTAATGATTATGGCATGGTGCTGTAAAGTAAGTGGGTACTGGGAGAGCAGTGTATTGGGCGTCTGTGTTAAAAATAATTAATAGTGATCGAGCAAGATTTTTCTGTTTTGCTAGAAGTGTCAACACCTCCTGAATATGCTTCATTGTAGACGCAAAAATTAGAGAAAGTCGCTCCGGCCCCGGATACCGATTGATTAGCATGGTGTTTTGAAACAGATACAAGTACTAAAGGGGGAGGGCAGTGAATATAGCGCTTGTGTTAAAATAATCTTCTTCTCTTTCTTACCCGGTACGCTTTTGACAGAGCGGTCGTGATCACTATGCAGTAGTAGTACTGGCAGATGTGATGCGCCTCACGATGTTAAAATAATAAGAAAGATGAAAAAGGAAGATCTTTCTCTAAGCTCGAAGAGTCAACATTTCCAGAAGATGCATCGTGCCTAGTAGCAAAACTCATTGAATGAAGCTCCTGATTGAAAAGATTGCCGATTGATTATCATGGTATTTTGAGGTAGAGGAGGGAGAGCACTGAATTCAGAGTTTTGGTTCAAATAATTAGTAAAGATAGAGACTGTAAGATTTTTAGATTTTTATCGATCGTATGTTCGAAGCAATACCTTCTAAAGATGCTTCGTGTACAAGCAAAAGTGTAGAAAGTCTCGGCTGGGTTACGTGGCGTTTTTCGTGTCGCGTCGGAGTCGCTATGAAGGAATTTTTGGCTGAATATGCAACTAATAATTATAGGAAATATTTTTTGAATAATTGATGACCAATAGATATCTCGTGGAGATTATATTTTCATTAGATTAATTATCAGCACCGACTTTCACCCAAATTAAAATTTTAATATAAATGGCGCAATTCTTGTTCCTCCCCAACCGAAATAAATTCCTGACTACGTCCAGAGCTGACTTGATTGATTATTATCGTTGCCAAACGGCATGGAAATGCCGAGTGCTTCCACTGCTGGTACGTGGCCATTAAGCCCCATTCGAATACAGGCGATCTATCGCCTTCCAAATTATGTTTTTCTGTCTGCATATCTATAATCTACTTTTAAATTATTCCGTTGTTTACTAATGAATGTGCACTGTGTTTTATTCGTACAAGTATGATGTTGTTATTCATTTCCGTCGTAAAATCTTAGTCACACAGTCTTAAACAGTCTTCTAGACTTACACAAACCTGCAAGTTTTTTTAATTGCTTTTAACCTTTGAACACTATCACACTTGATGTTAAGTAAGTGATGATGTGGTCGAATATGTTGTTCAGGCCAACCTAGAAGTACTGGCACTCAGGGATAACTGCCGGTACACACCGCATATACTTTCTACTTGAGGACGGTAGCTAGCCAGGCGGGCATTTGCAACATACCCATGTTGTAAAGACTGCCATCCTGAGACAACAACCGGGACCGACCCTCCGAAGCAAGGCAGTGCTCAGTAGTAATGTCACTAGCGGTCATCCATCCAAGTCATGACCGCGACGGACGTTGCGACGTTGGACTTCAATTTGAGTTTGTTCAGATTTTTGAAAGGTTCTCAAAAGGGCAGGTTATATGTATATTTGAATTTATTTGGACTTATTAGTGAAACAAATTATTCATAATATGATTTTATGACGGACACATATCATTAGGTACCTTCAATATGGGTACTGATATGAAGATAGCATTATTTTAAGTATTTTCCTAAATCACCTAATACAAGCGTCCAGTTATTTAATACCATGGTGAACTTGTTTTCCAAAATACTAAAAACAATTAGCAAGTTTTCAATCCATTAAACAAAACTTATGATTCGCGTCCAACATTCTGTTCAAAATGAATAATCCCAAATTGTAGATCATCTATTATCTCGACGTCACGGTCCGCATTTTAATATTAATTCGGGGGTGGCGGCACCCCAGCGTTTGACCCACGGATACCCCTCGATAATTGTAAAATGAGTCACAACAAGAGCGATGCCAGCCGCCGAAGTATGAATAATACAACAAACGTGTTCCGTCTGTTTATGATTTTGAAGTGGATGTTATAACTTTGGATTTTTACCCAATATGTAGAATACTTGTACATAAACTTATACACAAAATATCGAGCGGTGAAAGAGAGCATTGATGACATCGTAAAGGGGACCCTTTACCTTACTCCCTGGGTTGCAAGTCCCAGACGCCTCTGACTTGAGCCTCTTCCTCTGCAACAATATGGACCCGGCACCCGCTTGGTGAATCCATGGAATGCTGAATAATTCGTCTCTCTATGTTTCATATTATGGCTATTGCATGACATGATCAATGCAACTAGACCAAGTTGAAACTCTGTAATTGCAATAACAACACCGCTCCGATACCTCATATAACTAGCAATTCAAGTTAGCGCTATTAAAAGTATATTTTAGAATTATACAAGTTAAAACAGTTGACGGCTCTTCTAAATAAATGGCAAGCGCGCTCGCCATTCATCTAGTCAACATGTTCATTTTAAAATTAACTTTATTTTACACAATTTAAAGCCCTATCTTGAATAGCAAGTTCTGTACTGTGTCGGAGCGGTACTGTTATGATGACTGCTGGCGTGATAACTTCTACATATGCCTATAATGTCTACCCCATCAGATATTAAAAAACTTTAAGTAAGCGTTTTCATTCATATCTCGTCTTAACACAACAGCTTCGAGTTCATGTTCACTACAAATTGGATGATTGGTCCCGATTAAACTTTCAACGTTTCGGAAGGCCCGATCGATACTTTTATGAATTCATTAGTACATTTTAAAACGATATCAGTAAATTATTTTGTGAACCCTTTTCACAAATGTTTGTTTTTGACTTCTTATCTCCCAATTTCACTTCTTAAAGGAATACTTTTCCAGAATATCGCTATGGGACCTCACTGGACTTACACTAAAAAAACATCACAAGCGAATAAAAAATAAAAAAAACTATAAAAAAAAAAAAAAAAAAAATTATACAAAAAAAAAAAATACAAAAAAAAAACACATACTAAAAGACATTTTGAACCGAATTAAACTTACTTTTATAATATAAGTACATTTAAAAAAATATTAAACCCTTGAATAACACGCTGAGTTACAGCTGCCAGCCGAGCAGACACACAGAGACACGTGCGTGATTCTATAAGGCCCCCGATTTTTTGTCATGTGTTCATAACCATAAAAATTATCTTCTTGTTTTGTCATCTAACGCAATAAGAACGAGTCCAGTTAAATTCCTTATGAAAGCCTGGCGGGTGCTGTTTAGACTGAAGTGGTTATAATTGGCGCCCAACATGGGGTCTCGACGTGATGACGTCAGACTTGTAAATGATGGATCGGAACTTCTTGGAAAGCTTTCATAAACGCTTACATAGGTATGAATTATGGAGTTAATGGTGCGGGTCGTGAAGTATGAAGAACTTTACCACATTACCTGCAAAAAAGATAATAAATTATTAAGACTGGAACATTTTTGTTATACAAAGAGTAACAGATAAATAATGTGTATGCGTCGTGTTGAGAATCTCGTCTTGTTGCTTCGGAAGTCGGCATAAAAATAAAATGTACTTTAAGGCAACGATTCATCTATAAATCACTAATGGCTGTATTCACGCACAAACTAATATCAAAGTCATATTTTGACTAAACTTCGACGTTTCGATCAAGTTGCTTTGACCATGATAGTAAGTAGACTCTGCAGGAGTCCATCTGCAACGTGAAATGTCCCGTAAGGGACATTCATTCAGTTCACGAAAGTTTAAAGAACACTAACGATGTATATATTAGGAAGCACCAGCTTTCAAATGAAAAAAGAATCATCAAAATCGGTTCACCCAGTCAAAAAATCTGAGGTAACAAATGAAAAAATATATAGAATCGAAATGAGTGAGATTGGAACCTCCTCCTTTTTTTGAAGTCGGTCAAAATGTATGTGCCGTGGAATGCCAGGGTTGAATCGTGTATGGGGGTATATATCTTTCTGTGGCAGTCGTATGAGACGACGAAAGGTGACAGCAGCTCGTCATTCTAAAACTAACTTTATCACACACAAGTTAAAGCCCTATCTTGAACAGCAAGTTACTGCAAGCTGTGTCGGGCTAGTGCTGTCATGATGAGTGATGTTCTGATGAATTTTACACATGCCTATAGTGTCAACTCCATCAGATATAAAATACTAAAAAGTGACAGTTGCGCCTTCAGAAGAAAATCCCCGTTGATTAAAGACCTCCATTCAACGGTGGGCGTAATAACTGTTAATAGTAACATAGGCATAACTATACAGGGTGAATTTTTGAAACGCGACAGTAAGGGCAGGTACCTTAACCGCTATAGTTACAGGAAAATAAAATTAGGAGACTATCCATACATTTTTAAGGCAATCTGAACTGCATTTACAGATTTTGGAAAAAACTTACAGTCAGCAAGAAAATGTTCATTTTACACAAAACCTATCTTGTTGCCATTCAATCCTGTTTCTTATAATGATCTAAAGTCTCTATTGGATCGACTGAAGTTTGAGTACTAGAAATGTCAGAAATCACGAAAAACTTTTTCATACATTTCGGTAAGAGTCAAATTTCTATCTATAAGGTACCTGCCATTTTTGTCCCTGTATTATTTATAAGTACCTTCCTTTCATAGGCACGTGCGCTTACACTGGGGTAAATTGTATATTTATGGAACTAAATAATCTGAACTTCTTTATGAATTCTATGCACCAGTTTTCATGGAATAAGCAAAAAGGGCCCGTCTATCACACACGTCAGCATAGTCGCCACCTATAGCAGTCAAAGAATATAAAACGATCTGTCTTTTGTCAACTCGTCACGGGGGATCCATTAGGGCGAGTGCACACCGGTGCTGGTAATGAGATTAGTCGCCGATGTGCACGGGGCTTTAGTGAGAATTAACGACATTGCCGACATGGGGTGGGCTTTAGGCCCAAATGTGGCTGTTTGGGGTGTTTAGACTATGCACACTCGGGTATAGTGCAACTAGGGGATAGTTTAAGCAGCGGTCGATGAGTTTAGCTCAGGTGGGTTCAGCTTAATGAATGTTTTCTACGCTTACGTTTATCGCAATAACTTTAAAACTATACCAGTTGAATGCGACAAAATCGAACGATATGTCGCGTTTGCGACTGAAAATGTTGTTACCTAATTAATTGCTTAGCAATTGATTATTAGAATTCATAGGGGTTTATAAAACTTTGAGTATTTTAATTGTAATATATTAGTATGTATCTATATTTCATTGTTATAAATATTTTAACACGAGTCAAGCATGACTCTTATATTGACTATATTCATAATAATAATATAATTTCAACGATTTAGTGGATTGAGATATTGACAGATATTATATTAGGTACAACATTTTAAACATTTAGGTGTGTTCTTAGCAGATATGATTTTATTGCCCCGAGGTTGTGATATCAATATAAATAAAATGTTTATCTGAATTTTAAAAGGATATTTGGTTGAATAAAAAAGTTGAAATGTTAGGTGACCTAATAGAAGTACTTATAAGTGAATACATTTTGATTTTGATTGATAATATTGGGGGGAACACATTAGAAAAGTACGTCGCGAGTCAAATGAAAGCGGTTTTTTTTTCAAATATGTTTTTGTGCGATTTTAAAACGAAAAGTTTTCTCACTCTGACTTGTTTTATGTACGAGTACAATCACATTTTATATGTACAGTAACTTTCTCCCATATATGTATAATACGTGTCTATGAGATTAGGTAAGTACATAATCTAATTAAGCAATGAGATGGAACTTAATGTTTACTGCCTATACGGCTCTGCAGTACCTACCCTTACTCATTTAGTACGTGAGTCATCTCCTCCTTCTGTAGGTAAATACCAACACACACAGTATGGGCACTGAAGCAAAAAGGTGCTCAATAGTTAGCACACAGACAAATAAACATTATGATTACATATTTGGTGTTAGATACGTTAAAATCTTTTAATTCAGCTGGTTTTATTTATCTTGGCCAAGTATTAAATAAATATTCAATTAGTACGCAGATAGTAACCAAATAGAAACTCTTTTCTGATGAATGCCAGATAGGCGTGGAATAAATATAGGAGTGTTTAATATATGTCTTATTATGAAAAACTCAAGAACTGAAGGAAAATTTAATTGAAAAAAGAATTGGCAAAAGAGGTCAGAAGTCCTGTCTCAAAAACTTGCACCAGCAGCCAGCACTCGATTCTTATTTCAAGCTGCAGTGTTGATGGATCAACTTATTCTTCTGATTTCCAATATTCATTCTTCTTTTTATGCAATCTGGCATAAGCAGAAGAAGGTTTTGGCCACTACCTATTTTAAATATAGGTATGTGATAATGAGGTTGAAGTTGTGAGCAATCTAAGCCTAGCAATCAAACTGGTTCTCATTATGGTGACTCAAATACCGACTAAAAAAATACCAGAATACAAGAATCATCTGATGCAGTGCTGTAATCCATATACTTTTACTGCATTACTCAGGACGATTGCGCCAATCGTAGCTCTTAATTCTACAGTTTCTGCTGATGTGCCAATAGCTCTTACTGTTTATATGTTGGGCGCCTTCAGTGTACCATCGTAAAAACGTACAAAAAGAGTTCGGGACTCCGAAAACATCGAGTTTAACTTGCAAAGGCTTTCCGGAGTGGAGAGTTATGAGTCAACTTTGTAGAGAACTGCAGAGGGCAGACAAGGGAGAGAAGAAATATTTCCTTTTGCAGGTCTTAGTCAGAAACTTTTTTTATTTGTATACCTATAGACTTTCACTTTTTTTTCTTTTACAAAGATGTTCATCTTTGACAGATCAGATAATGTGACAAATCAGAAATTACCGTCATCATATATGTTCGGAACCCAGGATTTTATGAAATAACATTAAAATTACATTTTCACTTCGCATGCTCGTAAAGTTCTTGTTTATACCCGGTGTAAGCGGACTAAAACGGCTTTTTAACACGTAAGTGTGTAAAAATGATGAGCATGATTTTGATAAAAATGATGATTTTAAAACAAAATAATCAAACTGGCTCAGTTTCGTTATAAATTTCATGTACCAGGTTTGTCTGGATCTTTCATAATATCCGTAGATCCTGGCTATTATTAAGGACCCAGACCAAAATATATGTGTGTCTTTAATAAACGAATGACCAAGACATATGTTTTGTCGAACAATGATACTCAAAGTAGGACATTGTTCAAATATCAGGTTGAATTTTAATTGAAGATATATTACTCATGATATCATTGCTTCATTTCCTTGCATTTGAAGTGAAAAGCATAGTGTATAACCCGTGCATAAAATCCATTTGGCCTCGACTTCAAAACCACGGCTTAAATGCCTTGTTATATGCAGTCGTTGTATTATCTACTATTATGGATGTGAATGAGAAATCAGCTATGCAAGCTTAATTTAATATTTTGGTTTGAGATTCAAGATTTTGCTTACATGATGATTTACTTTAAGTTTACTCAGCTTAACTATATTCTAGGTATAATAGGTATAATAGCGAATGGTTATACAAACTATGTAGTAGTTCATAATGCAAATTGTAGCGAGCTTCAAATACTCTGTAAAATCTTGTTGAAATAGAAAATCTATAAAGTTGCACGTTGCGGAAATTTAAATATCCAGCAAGAATATATGTTTATGTCTGGACGCCAAGATATCTTACAAAATGTGTTTCGTAAACAGCCTGACATTGTATGTGCAAAGTGGTTTTCCATATTGCAGTGAAACGCGGACAGAAGATATATTTATGTACAGTTATTTATTCCGGGTTTGCCGGTTGCAAGATACGCGAAATTTGATCTTAATAAAAGGTCTATAGAAAGACGCCTGCATGTTGGTGATAAAATACAAAAACTAATAACTATTTTATTATATTTAAGGGAAGTGCATTATTAGGGCTTTCCAAATAAACTTACTTTCGTCATATTTTGAACATATTTTTGATAGCAAGTGTTCAATCTAGGTGAAATTTGCACGTATGTCCGGTGAGTATAATATCTGATGCAGATATTAGTCAAACCAGAAGCGTTTCTGGTTTGCTAGTTTTGTATAATATAATGTACCTATTTTCAAAATTATTTCCAATAATCGTTTTATATGGTGATTCATATTTTCACATTTAAGGATAAAATAAATCGAAACACCGGCGGCCGTGACAGAATTTGCTTACGTACTTAGAACGCCACGCACCCTGTTCAATTCAAAGCCTATTATGCATAGGTATACAGATGCTTATAATTATAAAGGTACCAGACGAAGATATACCAGAAAATGGGAGTCAGTGCCTTCTGAGGAACTGCTATTTTACACTGCAATCCCCAAGACGCCTGTCCAGCGTTGGGATTACGGCAATCACCTTTTCCGTATTGCCAAGTTATTTCACACTTTTGGGTGTTGAAATCGGTTCCATTTTTTGGATCCATTTTTTTCACTCTTTTTAGTGACCCTTGCTACTTACCGGATCGATTGTCATTCACTGTCAACGACTATATCATCAAGATTTAATTAAAAATATCTGAAAATATTTTTCAGTTATTGGAGTGTAACTCAAAAACGGCTTGACCGATTTTGATGAAATTTAAATGAGGCTAAACGACAAGCATCAGCTATCAAATCAAAAAAGAATTATCAAAATCAGTTCATCCAGTCAAAAGTTCTGAGTTAAAAAAAACATTAAAAAAAACAGACGACTTGATAATCTCCTTCTTTTTTTGAATTCGGTTAAAAAAACAATTCTATTGGTTTTATTTAGATAAGGTAATAATCATTCCAATCTGTAGCTGTTCCTTTACACAATTTAATGCCTAATCATAATGAAACCAACTTTTATGTATGCGTTCCTAGTAATATTCAAGTAAAAAAACGCTTTGTATCGCAAAAATCGCTCAGTGCCACACTGGGGTGGAGTACTTAGGGGAGCACCAAACCCAAACAAAGGTGCCGGCAACACATTTTGTTTGTATCGATTCGGTTGGGTGAGGATAAGTTAAACCCTTTTGGAACACGCGTTTTTTAATAAACATAGACAATGTTGTTTGAAGTTTAAACGTGACGAGGTAACTCGCCGAAAATATTTCTCATATCTATTTTATAATGCTGGTGTAATAAGTGAAATCGGTTGAAAATCTTTTGTTAGCAAAATAAAGGCTCACCAACTGACTGACATCTTCGGTGATTCAGTCTTTTAATAAAGGTTTAAAAGGTGGAACGTGTCTAGTTGGGTGCGACATACGCTGCATCGTAATAATTTATATAATTCATGTGTACTTTTTCTTGTATACACATGTAGATATATATATTTAGATGCATATGTGTTATGTCCATAGGCTTAGGATTTACGTACATTGATTGAGCGTAGCGAAAAAAGTCTATGGTTATATCCAAATTGCTCCGTTTATTTTTATTTTCATTAGTTATGTAGATACTAGTAATTTGAATTTATTAAAATCTCAATTATTATACTACACTCTTTTATAATCGGTTCTACAGATCCTATCCTTCAAAAGGTTGCCTGGTAGTGATAGCTTTGAGTAATAAGGCCGCCAATTGGAACATTATTATTGTAAATTGTAAATCTTCTTTGTTTTATTTGTTATGTGTTGTAACAATAAAGCAGTTTTTATCTATCTGTACTGTAACTGTATCAGCCGGATTGTCCCTGCTGAGCACAGCCTACCCCATCAAGGGGTCTTTTTGTCATAATCCCCACGCTTGGCAGGCGTGTTGGGGATCGTAGTATAAGATCAGTTTCTCAGAAGGTGCTGTTGCCCACCTTCAGGTAGTAGCCCTTAGTCGCCTCTTACGACACCCACGGGAAGAGATGGGGGTATAACATTCTAGCCCGGCACCCCACTATCTATCTGTACAATAGACCATAATTAATTGTATATGTGCTAACAAGATGAAACCCTGGTGGGCATCTATAAAGTTTTTTGGATTGTGGGACTTAAGTTTAATAAATTACGTTGATAGTTCGACTTACACAATTATTTAGAGTGAGGTTGAGTCAGAGACGAAAACAGACTTGTATTCCGTGGTCAGAACTAGAGAGAGAATGGTATATCTTCAAAATCAATCGTTTAGAGAATTGCGGACAAAACTGATAACTCTTAACTTAACAATAAATAAAAGGGCATATCTGTTATTACGCTAAACTTACGTTTAAACCCAACGACTTAAGCAACAGATTTTATTAGTCGTAAAAAGACTCATTCTTAAAATCGGGACTAATCACAATTCTGCTGCACCAGTATAATTGTATAATAAAACAAGTAAAGTTAATTTACAATTAAACAGATTGTATCTATGAAACAACACAGTGCATCTAAACAAAACAAACGCTGGGGGTCCCACTCACAATGATACAGTTTTCAATGGCAATACGCGCTGATGCGTACCTGCTCTGATGGTTTAATTCAAGGCCGGCTACAGTGGAATAACTGACAATACTAGAGATTGCATGTATTTTATAAATATAGCTAAGAACTTATAAATTTTGTAAATCTCGGTGTTATCGAAGAGGTATGAAACATAATTATGTTTATAGGCATTAGGCACAGACTGAGTGATAAAATAATATTCCACAAAGGAATGGCACAGTTAAAATACCTTTTATTGTTTTACATATAAGTAGAAAATGTTGTACATCTATGGTGATATATACAGAAAAGATTATGTTTCATAAAAGGGTCGGCGCAAGCAGGGCATTAAAAATAATGCTTAATTAATGACATCTGTTTCTAATCACTGTTTAAACAGGAATGTGATTGCTAGACCTACATTATCAAACTGCAAATGTTAAGTAAATATCAGAAATGGACATTTTTATGATATCAAGTGACGATTCGGCTAAGTCACCCCCTTAGGATAAGCGCCATACCTTCCCATTACAATATCATTGTTCTTCGTAACACTGCAGTTCTTGCACTCTGGTCAAGATATTCCTTAGGTAGGTAGCATTAATATAGTTTAATTTGCCATAGCCCAATTCAATGAAACGTTACAAACCCACTGAAATCAACCAATTATCAACATACAAATGTTTATATTTCTAGCTCTAAGATTGGTTAGATTATATTTTGGTTTATATATTATTTTTTATTTTATTTATTTTTATTTTTACACTTTTGGGATTCTTACAGCTAGGTATATAATAGCTTAAAACGTTGCATAGGTGCTGAAGGTCATTTAAAAGATTCCACTAATAAATTAAGATAATTATTCTAATCGAGTAGACTAAAACACTGAAAAATAAAAAATATAAATAATACAACACTTGCACAAGAATATAACTAATTGAAAAATGCATTAGACAATACCCTCTTAACTTGTTCAACAGACGTATTGAAAATATCAAGGTCATGCCGTGATGCTACGTCATTGAAACAACGGCTTGCTCTTATCAAGTAGCTGTTTCTCCTATAATTAGAATTAACTATTGGAGTGTATAGTTTACACGGTCTCCTAGTAGGATCAGCTGTCACCTTCACTCCCACTAAGTTAAGCAACTCAGGACAGTCAACTGTACCGCTCGCTATCTTAATTAAGTATGCTACATCAGCAATTTGTCGTCTTATATCTAAAGGAAGAATGTGAAATTTATGACAGCGCTGGTTGTAGTCTGGGAAATATCTTTTGATTTTAAACTGAAGATGACGGAGAAACCGCCTCTGAATGCGCTCAATGCGTGTGATGTAAACGTCATACATAGGGTTCCAAATTTGTGAAGCATATTCTAAATGACTACGTACATAGGCACAATAAAGGATTTTGACAGTTTTTATAGATTTAAACTCAGTCGATAAGCGCAAGACAAACCCAAGCGCTCTCGATGCCTTGTTTATGATGTTATTGATGTGCTCATCAAAAAGTAACTTTGTGTCAAAAATAATGCCTAAGTCGCGAATTGAATGAACTCTTGTGATGAAAGTATTTTTGAGTTTATAATTGAATATAAGAGGTTGAGGCTTACGAGTGAATGTACATACGAAACATTTTGATACATTTAGGTCCAATTTGTTCAATAGACAATAACTGTTAAATCGATTGAGATCGTCTTGAAGAAGGTGCGCACTTTCTTGCGAGTCAATAGGACAGAGTATCTTCATATCATCAGCATATAGAATTACTTTGGAGTATTTGAAGCATGAAGAAACATCATTGACAATAATATTAAACAAAAGCGGACCCAATAATGATCCCTGTGGAACTCCTGAGGGGACATGCATAGGTGATGATGTATATCCACTAAGTACTACTGTCTGGCACCTGTTCCTTACGTACGACGTAAACCACCTATATAAGTTACCTCGAATACCTACGGATTGGAGCTTGCGAAGAAGTACTGTGTGATCGATACGGTCGAAACATTTATTGTAGTCCGTGTAGATGACATCGACTTGAGAAGGTTTGGACATATGCAGCGTTAAGTATTCACTACAGACGATCAAATTTGATGTGGTAGACCTACCTCTTAGAAAACCATGCTGCTGTGAGCTGAGTGACTGTTTTAATGCACCATAAAGTTGCTTATATATCACTTTTTCTAGAATTTTGGCAAACAGACATAATTTAGAGATAGGTCTATAGTTTTCAATTAAGTTTTTAGGTCCCTTTTTATGTATAGGTGTGACGTACGCTGATTTCCATATCGTAGGCATAATACCTTCAGTTACAGATCGTCTAAAAAGTAGGGCTAGAGGGGTTGATAAGCTTTTAGCGCATTTAACAATAAATAGTGCTGGTATGTTGTCAGGACCCGCAGATTTGTTTAAGTCCAAGGACTCTAACAGCTTACAGATTTCTGAGCAGTTAAACTCGATATCCGCTATGTCCGTTGATGTCATATTGTTCGCGGAATCATCCAGTGAGCAGTCCATATCGCTACTATCTAAAAATGTGGAGTGAAAATATTCGCTAAACATATTGCATATCTCCTCCCCGGAATCGGATGCGCGCTGACCGAATCGTAATAGCGCGGGGTATGAGTTACTTTGATTTTTAATTTTGACATAAGACCAAAACGCTTTGGGATTTTTAGAAATGCTTAATTCAATGCTAGATATGAAATCGTTAAACATCTGATTCTCCAATGATTTAGCACGATCCCTTAAAATGACAAAGGATTGGTGGGCAGACCGATTACCGTAATTTTTGTATTTCTGGTGATATTTATATTTCTCTTTTAATATTTTAATAAGAGGTGTTTTAAACCAAGGGGGGTATTTCTGTGTAGGTGTGACAATTTTGGAAGGTATATAACTTGTCCTAAGATCATTAAGAGTACTATAAAAGAAGGATACTGCATCCTCCAGTGACCTATCATACAGTACCTGTTGCCAGTTTATATCATCTAGTTTTAATTTGATAGCGGCGTAATCGCCACTATTATATAGATATTTTAAATAAGGACAAGGTTTTAGCTTGTGTAATTGAACAAAATCTGCAGATATACAAAGAGCAGGGTGGTGTGCTGCATCTAATTTGGACAGAGGGCTTAGACAGCGGGCTACTGTGACATCATTATTAGAAAAAATTAAATCAAGTACTCTATTATTAGCATTTTGAATATTGTTGAATTGCATTAAGTTACACAGGTCAAGATCATCAAATAAATTTTGCTGTACGGTGCCCTGAATATTTTCAGCAACGTAAAAGGAACTATCTTCAGCCACTTTCCAGCTTAAATTCGACATGTTAAAGTCACCCATTATAAGGAATTTATTACATGGATTTTTCAGTACTATATCGGACATATTATCCGCAAAAACTTCTAATTGCTCCGATAAAGAATTACCTCTCTTCTCGTCACAAATGTAAACAACACACAGATGAAGCTTGTAAGCTACCCTCGGTCTCCGGCAATGAAGAGTTAGTGTAATCCATAAATCTTCGGCGTTCGAACGCCACTCATTACAAGCTTCGGCCGTAATCCCGCGATGGACTGCTAATAAAATTCCGCCTCCCCTCACCTCTCCCGTTTTCAAAAAATCCCTGTCGCGTCTAAATACTATATAACGATCGTCAAATAACTCGCTATTTCGTATACCTTCCAAAAGCCAGGTTTCTGTCAGACATATAATGTCGTAACTATTCATAGAAACATTTCTGTAGAAATCTGAAGTTTTCGTTCGTAAGCCACGAACGTTTTGGTAATAAATATTATACATTGTTAAAGCTCGAAACTAGCTGCTGTGTAGTAGGCTTGATAGTGTAAAAGTGAACATAACAATATAATAAAGCATTTGAGTCATTCAAAAAGATAAACAAAGCATACGAGCGCTTGAATAAATCATATGCAGCGTAAAATAATGCATCAAAAATAATAGCATGAAGGTAGTTGCCGAACTGGGTGCGAGCAAGATACAGCGTTAGCTTAAGTACCGAGTGTGAGGCACACACATGCATATAAGACTGGATCAAACTAGGCCGGTCTGCACACACGCGTGGGAGCAAGCCGATGTTTCTCAAACATTTAGAGCGAAGGTTAGAACATAAACAATGAGATACCGTAAATAAAGATAATACGTTGCAGTTTACGAGATCTTTTTCAGATCTAACTCCGATTTTATAGCCAGTATATTCGAGGTGGGACTTTTTCGTGCAAAAATCTTGCAACCCTTCACCCAAACGAATGCAAATCCCCGTTCCTTGGCCAGGGCCTTCGCTTTGTTGAGCAGCAACTTGTTGTCCAGGGTAAGATGATCGTTGACAAATATTCTTTTGTCGCCACGCAAACCCAAATCGGCTGGGACAATGGTATACTTTTTTGCTGCAGCCACAAAGTCTTCTTTAACATACCTATTGTGTACGGAGATCAAGATTGTCTTGTTAAGTTTATCGTTCCGCTTTATTCCCTAATATTTCTTTTCTAATAATTGTTATCAAATTTTTTGTACAAGCTGTTTCTGATTTCTTGTTCCAAGCTTTCGTGTACCGTTTTTTTTATGACCATTCTATGTCTCGGCAATCAACCACCCGAGAAGAGCAGGGATATGCTGAAAAACAGCGCAGAGATGCTCCTCTAAAAAGAGAATATCGTTGCACAGGGTGAGCATAACCCTATTGCCTAAATTCATTTTAAAATTGTGTAAATTAATAATTACGAAACTTTTGAAGGCAATAAATAGATATTTTATTTTTATCATAACTTTCTATAACGCTATATTTTTCATTGTCATCGTCAAACTTTTTGTTTCAATGTATTAGTAGGACTACATCTGATTCATAGTATACTCGCATGTCTGTGTGTGTGAAAATATGCTATTTGTTATGTTCCAGCTCTAGCACTGCGTAGAGCAATCCCGTAATGTACGGAACCACAGCTAATGATGCCCTGTGGGCGGGCAATGTCACCTGTATATAAGGCAATTTGCCTGAATTGCTGTAAGTAGTGATACAATGACTTCCCTGACGGTCGCTGTGTTTGTTGCTGTGCTTGGTCTATGTCTGGTGGGATGGAGCGTGGGGGCGCCGAGCGATCGTAAGTAGCGATTATATTCATGTGGCCCTTATCAAACAGAAAACGAACCGAAGGTTTGTCATATCCTTTTTGTTTTGTAATGAATTGAGTTTCTTGAATGAAGTACTAGTACTAGTAGGTACTCGTATGAGTCGTACTTTCATCACCATCTTCAATTTCAATATTGAAGAAAAATAAACAAATATCGTTTTTATCTGCAGCCGGATAGACCACCGAGCAAATGCCTCCCCAACTTTGGAGAGGGCATAGTCCAAACACATAATAGATTAATATGAATCTAAGCTCGTTGAGATACCGATCTTCGAATGGCATATTTAAATGCCAACAAGATTTACTTAACTTGAATACGACGTTGTATAAAAAGGCCTTTTTCGTTGTGCCACCTTAAAGTACCTACCTATGACATTTTGCATGCTTATCTGATCTTTATAATGACGTAAATCTGTTTATAACGTGAATACTTAGTAGAGGGGTTTTTTAGACTCTTAAGACACCATCGTTGGTGAAAACGGACATTTGTCTCATAATCTTCTCTGCGACTGTAAGCAAGTGTATTTGGAAGGAGAAGTCGACTCCAGCTAACCAATCATTCATAAAAAAAGACGAAAATGAAGCACTCTTGCTACCAGTAAAGCTACGAATAACATGTTATTATCAGGAACAATCCTACTGCGGTATAATAAAATGATTACATTTTATGAACCCGTTGTACCTTAGTACAGTCTACCTTCAGTGCTATTTCCATGGCGTCCGCCCGCCACGAAAGGCATGGTTTTCCCCGAAAGGATCGATGCTCAAGCGCCGTCTCGTCTATAAATAACTTTATGTACGGGACACCGACCAGGAAACTTTCTCATTGTTTTCCTTCGCACTTTCACTGTTTGATTCGATATTTTTGGAAACAATCGCATTTCCCAATACGGAGACGAGATAACCTACCACATTATGTAAAATATTTACAGAACCAGGACTTTCTACGTACATAAATGAAAAAGAGGCTCGTACTTACTTTGAAATTTACAATATTCGTATAATCATTTCAAAGTCATGGCGAAATCTTTTTCACGTTAATTATGATTTAACTTAGCTAAAATTGATTAATTAAAATGTCAATCAACCTACATAATTACAAGGTACTATTTGTTTATGACGTGGCTTTTTTGTTTACTATGAAATTATTTGTTTGCCTCTAATCAAACGTCAGTTCTGAATAACTATTGAATATTTGGGAAATGTCAAACATAATTTATATTAATACAAATGTTTCAAAATAAATAGATACTGTTTGTCCCAGTTCGTTAAGCTGATTCGATGTTTATCAGAAACAAAATGCTCTATGTAATGCTAATGACAGGAAAATACAGAAGTGGTTCGTCCTGACATAAATAATACCCGATGATTTAGTTTTTTTATAAAGTCAGGTATTTGTTACGGAAAATGAATGTGGACATCAAAACACATTAAAATTGTTATGATTATGTAAAGACCGTCTCACTGGACCTGATATAGATAGGCTTGTCCGAAAGCGGATACCTCAGAAAAGGATAGTATTAGAACTAAAGTTGTATGTCGTGTTTAACGGAGGTAGTCCACAAGAGGTTGTTAGCATTTTTCCAGCTACCCTCTATATCTCTATGGCGAATACAGCTTCTTTGCTTCTTTGCACTGGTTAAGTTTTCATGATGGAGATATGAAGTAAAATGCACACTACTACTACTACTTGAGATGACCGTTTACGTTACCTTGACCCCCCTATAGAGGGGATATATTACATGTTGTTTATAATTCGAAATCTGCGTGGAAAAGTGTTCTTGATCCGCTAGCGTAGAAAAGGTTAATAAAATCAATCTGTGTAATAGTTGGAGTAAAAATGATTTACCTTCAATTTTACCAATTCCATAATACTTAATTTTACTTTTAATTCAACTCAAGCGGCGCAAGTATTATATTCGTTATTAAACGTAGATACAAGCGCGATAAAACTGTTGAAATGGTGAATTACCCGCCATGTGAGTTTGTACCTTAAAGAGAAGAGCAACTTAATCCGTTCAAAGAGGTTTTTCCTGTTTCCGCGATATGATAGTACTGCCATTTCATGATTTGATGCACATTTAATGTTATTTATTGTTTACAGTTTTTTATGTTCAAATGGCAGTACTAAAATCTTTACATTATAGGTGAACTATCTATTTTTTGGGGCTACTCAACCGATGAAATTAGCTAAGGATAACCCATTACCCGTAATTTGTCGCAATTGCGTCAGCACCAATAGGTGCACAGCATTACAAATTACTAAAAGTATAAAGCTTTAATGCCATTGCCAACACCAGAATTAGCATATATTGCAAACATGTTTATCGTTCATGTTTATAGCAACAAATCCACAAACATTTTGGACATAGAAATTGCAGCAGTTACATTTTCTATCTTAAATGACGCATTCCCAGGGAGAGTTGGCGTCAGAAAAGATGCCAAACTGAAACCAGAGCCATCTCTATTTACAATTATGTCCTTGAGTTGTGCTGTGTAATATGTTTCTGTGCCGTCCTTTATTTTGTTGAAGATATATGTATACATATATAATATACCCACATGCATGTGGATATGTTATATATGTCTACTACTCTTAGGGCCCGTTTCAGAATGTCCTAATAAAGTTTCGGGTTGCTATGCAACACATAAAATAACTGAATGATAAAAATGACAGTTGCATGCAGCGCGTTTCAAGCTTTAACCGATGTATAGGCTAAATCGATGACTGTGAAACGCAAAGATAGTGTTTTATTTATTAAATATGTTCTGGGTAGTAAAACCGGAACTTGCTCGAACATTCTAAAACAGGCCCTTACTCTAATAGGAAAATTATTTTTTATATTGAGTAATAAAACCCATTGGCATTCGCGCGGACGATATCGTCCATTTATCATTGAAATTCTATTGATCTCTTTATCTCAGATGTAAATTTACTAAAAACCAAACATAATATGACAAAAATCCCTTCACTCCTGAGGTAACGCAATTTATTAAACTCACGCAAAAAATAATAAATTATGTGTATCTAAAAAGTAAATGATTTTTTTCAGTGGATCTCTACTAAATAACAATCATTTTACCCACATAATATAAGCTCTCTAACAACTAACAACCTTTAAAATTGAGCAGAAAATAATGTCACATTTCATGTGAAACGAGAAAAATCTTCCACCAAAAATTGATAACACTTTAGTACACTTTACCAAATATTCCGACAACCATTTTACCATTTATCGGGATTTTAGACGAATAATTCTTTCACGCACAAGTTCATTACGAAAGGGTTGTTCGCTGGCGGCTGTGTTGCTATAAAAACGCTCGAAGCACCCGACTCTAACGCGAAATAAATTGCTATGCTGCCACACTTGCCAGTTTTACGGGAAAACACGAGGTAATGTAGAAATGTTTCTTAATATGAGCATATGAGTATGCAGGTAGTAAAAAACTCGTTAGAAAACTTGAGATAATTGGCTTAGTTTAAGCAATCTAAAGGCATCTACAAGTATAAGCACCTGCACTTCATAGACTAAGTAATATTGAGACTGAATATGACGTGCTTTTGGCGATTTCGTAGCACGTAGTTAACTTTTCAATATTTAGAAGTACTTGTTGCTCAATGACAACACTTTGAAATCACAGTCCACTTTTAGAGTTCCGTACCAAAAGGGCAAAACGTAACCTTATTAATAACACTCTGCTGTCTGTATGTCTGTCTGTCCATATATCACAGGTCTATAGCTCGTAATTGGGATTAATAACAGTCCTGAAATTTTAATATTTCGTGTTAAACATTGGCCATATAGGACATCGTAATTTTTGTTATTTAAATAAATAAAATACGATATGGTACGCTGTAATATCATGACAATATACTGTGGAAAAATTTAACACAAGCATGCACACAGCTACATTTCCATTTTATATGATACGTTTTAATAAATAACAAAAACAGGAAGATAAACGTGTAGTAGATGCACATACGCACACTACTAAGACTCAATCAGGAGACGTCGCCTGATTTGACATTGTCATGTTCGAGTTACGGGTGCCGTTTCTCCCGCCCTAGATGAATATTTTACTAGAATTTCTATTAAATTACTTTTCAGCGGGTTCGGATACGTGAGAAATGCTGGATCTTAGGAATCACAAGAATTCCCATTTCGGTACTTGATTTGGACAGGAGTAACTTAACCTAGATATTAAAATATTTAAAATATAGTGAATCTGCCAGCGACACATAAATTTACATTGTGTTTTATAAGATCGAGACCCATCGTCATCTTATCCTCTGATTAGAAAGTTTATTATTTAAAATAAACGGATCGTTGTATAAAATCTATATGAAAACGAAAGCTTCACACAGATATCAACTTATATAGTACAAATAAACGCGTTAAAAAACCCATTAGTTAATTCGTATAAAACTTACGATGGCCATCGAATCCGATAAAGCTCTTAAATGAAACCTCACATTACTCCCAGAAGCCAGATGGAGTCTAAAAACCAGTTATATGCCCTGATGGGCCTATAATTGATTCGGCTAATACAACCGATTCACTTTTTTATCATACGAGTAGGGTGCCCTTCTTTTCTGAAATTATAAACAAGTTATTAACGGCTAGTCCTCACATTCTTTAGTCGTAATATCAGACCGATGATGTTTGTATATTAATATATAATTTAATTTTGACCATTTAGTTTTTATGAAAATATGTATAATACACGGGATTATAATATTACACGCTCGTTTGTGAGTTAAATAGTGTTTGTGATGATGAAGAAGTATATTCTTCATCATCACATCAACCGGATAGTCCACTATGGTCGTAATCCCCACGCTTGCCAAGCGTCTGGGGGATCGCAGTAGAAGTTGTCGGTTCTTCAGAAGGCGCTGTTTACCACCTGGCATTTGTTGGTCACGGGGCACGTGGTTTATATACATATTACAAATTGTTGAAACAATTTTGAACGGTTTAAATCGCGTACATTTGAAGTTTTTTAAATCCCTAAGCTCAAAATGCTTTGTATGCCACGTATTTTTCAGGTAAAATATAATACGATTTATATTGTTTTTGAATCCATAAAAAACGATCACGAGCATGTTGTTATCTAATTAATCAATAAAAACTATAGCATATTAATGTTTTGCAATATTATTAGAACCTTCAAAATTCTAAATACTTAACACAATATGTAAGTGGATCCATTAAACAATTATTTTCACCTCTCAAAATAGGAAAGCTTGGAAAAGTTTTGTTTATCATTCGAAATCTGCGTGCAAAGACGATTTTTATCCGCTTACATGGAAAAAAGTTTTTAACTGACTTTAAAAAAAGGAGGAGGTTGTCAATTCAACTGTATTTTTTTTGTGTGTTACCTCATGACACCTTATAGGGTGTACCGAATTCAATGTTTTTTTTTATTCTAAAGCTTTATATGTGGTCTATTTAAATTTGAGTGACATCTGACCAACAGTATTTGAGTTGTGACTTGTGCTAATAATAAATATGTTATGTTTGGTGTCGGTTGTTATTTTTGTTGTTAAAATTGCCTTTTGAAAGAAACTTTATGTAACAGTTTCAAAGTAAAAAAATATAAGTAGGTACTCGTATACTGATTTCCTCTATGAAACAAAAATATTACCCTTTTTGTGTCTGTGAAAACTAAAACGTCATGGTGACTCTACCAAACATAATTTTGTTTCTTTTGGAACTCAACGCGACGGCCTGCATTCTTTCCAGATAATTATTGGTACAAAATAAAAGATAATTTAGAGCCACGGATAATAACTACGTCCAGTTATGATGGACTGGACTACCAATGTTTAAAGTCCTGCTCTTAATTTCTGACATTTTAATGGTCATTCCGAAGCTATGTTTTTTAGTTTTCAGATTCATATTTTTTTAACTTCTACGTCATTACACCAATCGGAACGTCTACCGTTGGATGAGGTCTTCTCCATTGGGGGATTTTCCATAATCCCCACGCTTGACAGGCGTCTTGGGGATTACAGTAGCAGTTATCATTTCTTCAGAAGGCGCTGCTTCTCACCTTTCAGTATTTTTCCCTTAGTCGTCTTAAAACACCCACAGGAAAATATGCATCCCACGGAGGGCTTACTTTACTTACATAGACTACACTACTTTGAGTTTTACTTTACATATATCTATAATATTATTTTAATATGAATGGTTGGATTGGATAGCTTTTTAAAACGGGTGTAAAACCCATAACGCACAACGTTATTTGTCAAAGATATGTTTTTTTTTATTTGCTAACACCGTTAACCATTATCTCACGCATAGGTACCCGTTGTGGTCAAAGGCATGAACAGGATAAACCTAGAATTAATGGCTCCCAAGGATAACTGTCGAAACACTCTACCTAGGAAATAGGTGGTTATTTTTTATAGCTGGTAGGCTAGCCTTTGACCAATATCTCACCTCCTGATGGTAGGTGATGATCTGGTCGAAAAAGTTGTTCAGGCTTACCTAGAATTACTGGCTCTCAAGGACAGCTGCCGGAACACACCGTTAGGTGCTTGGCGTAAGATTTTCTACTTGAGGGTGGTAGCTAGGTAGGTATTCGCAAAATGCTCTGCCACCATGCTTGCCGAAATAAAATCTACAACCACGCATCTACTAAATGGCAACGCCCTACCAGCACGCGGTAAAGTAAGAGCCTTCGACAGGGTTAGAAATAAACGCTCTTTCAAAGTGGCAAAGACTGTGGACTGCCGAGTAGATAGCGTTTATTTCTAACCCTGGTTGTAGATTTTATTAAGAGATATTTCAATACAATTAAAGTCAAATAAAAAGGATACTAAAAATTTAAAGCTCGATATCTTAAGGTGATAATCGTTTTAAGCCTTTCAGATAATGTTTACAGCTGAGAAGAGTTACCGCCCAAAAGTTAAGAATTAATTTGATACTTAGATAACAACTTCGAAAGTAACGAAGGCGATAACAGATTTTTGAAATGGTTGAGTTACTTCCCTTCTCACCGATAATTTAAGGGACTTTCTTTAGAATAATGAAGCATTTTGAATGAATGAATACGGCTCTTATCCGAATTTTGTTAACAATTTGTAAATTTGGTAGTCAATGATTATTTGGAAATAATAAATAAGAGCGTAGATATCTTTAGCTTGAAATATTTTCAGTCTTTAGTTTTCGGGAGTCGAAACAAAATTTACATAGGTACATACGCGTAAGTACTTTTTTTATATTTGAACTTGAAAATCTTCAAAGATTATTACATTATGTACAACGGATATGACTGCCCTTATTAGTTATTAGTAAAGTGGCGAGGGGGTCGGATCACGATCGGGTTATTCTGATTAAGACATACTCAGTAGCAGTCCTGAGTTTGAACCCGGAAGCCGGTAACAGAACGCCTTCTATTACGTGGGAGCAAAAGATAAGAGGTCTAGCAGGACGTAAATGTTATGACGTGTACCTAATGTACCTATACCCCTTCGGGGAATTCAGACCTCTTCAACAAGACTCCATCTTGATGGGTATCGCCACAGTGTCACAAACCTAAGTGTAAGGTAGTGCAAACACTACGTGTGTTTAGGTATGAAGGGCACTGTAGTTAGTAAAATTAGTAATTGAATTTGAACAAGACAACTTGTTTGATTGTCTGGAAATGAAGAGAGCAGTCTTGCCATACGCAAGCGTACCCTTAATAGGCAGGTTTCTCTCGTACCATCAGGCGAGCGACATTTTAGTGTAATAATTTAATATCAAAAATTTAAAATAGGATACAAATCTGATCCTAGTATAACGCCTGCAGATAGCAATACCTATGCTTATAATTAAGTGCTGTCTAGTGTAATTTGGGGCCTATACTCTACACAATAAAGTTGATTCTTCAGTTAACAGGTATCAGGTAAAAAGAGCCTTATCTGACCCAACTATATATTCAACCTATATTTTTTATTCAAACGCCAGGTAGGAAACAAGAATGTGTTAATTTAAAATCCTCGTTTAAAAGAACGGGTCTCCTAAATCATTTTAACATCCCTTTTTAATTACACGTTTTTAACAATTTCGTTTTTAATGGCCAAAGTTATTTTGCCTTTTTTGCTTCAAATGTGTGAATTCTAAGCAGATGATATAAGGCACATGTGATATTGTCTTTGTAAGTTCGAAACGTGATGTCTGGTTCATTTTTTTTTCAAGTTAACCTAGAATATGTTAGCCTGAACAACACCTTCGACCACAGCATCGCTTACCATCAAGTGTGATAGTGGTATAGGATAGCTTATCAACTACAATTTAAAAAAATAATAATCTGCGGAGTGCTATTCCGTCTCGCGCACGAAGAGTTCCGTACGTTCCGTATCATTACCTGTACAACATTAGACAATATATTACAACCTTTTTTGTAGTTTTCATGCAGGGTACGGAACCCTTCGTAAGCGAATACGTGACTCGCACTTGGCAAATTTTTAGTATTTGTTGTTGTAGCAGCAACAGAAATAAATCATCTGTGAAAATTTCAACTGTCTAGCTATCACGGTTCATGAGATACAGCCTGGTGACAAACAGACGGACAGTGGGTCTTACTAATAGGGTCCCGTTTTAACCCTTTGGGTACGGAACCCTAAAAAAGCACATAATCTAATTTTTAGCATATTTTGAAAGATTTTGCATAATATTATTATTTAAGAAAAATAATCAAATGCGATAAAAAGACATCTCAATCATTCAGAAATCTATTTAAATGACTCTGTTTACCTATTATGTGATAAGTTTTAATCGATTTATGAACTTTTCTTTAGAGTTCTTAAAAAATCTTGTCAGTTTAATATCACATAAAACATGTACCTACCTACCTACCTACAAGTAATCACAATGTTAGTCACGCCCATTTCCAACAATGCCTAAATTATTCCTAAAGCAAATTGAACCGTACCACGTGACGTGCCAGTGCGAAATCTAGTTATTTAGGGCCAGACCCTCATCTGGGAGGCTTTGATGCGGCCGACGGCTTCCTCGGAGTTGTGAAGGTGTGCTCCTATACACCATTACTAATTTATGTCCCTGTATTATTTATCATGTAAGCTGTATCTGAACTTTGTAGCTGAGCCTCATGGGGCGTTAAATTTAGCCCTAGTGTTTTGTTATGTTTGGCGTAGACTAGCAACCACATGTATAAATACGGTTATTTATTCATGTGCTACCAACCGTCAACTGGTTGGTATGTGTGTAAGCGTCAATTCGCACCAAAATGCCAGCGCAGCTGCTGATAATGCGGCGGTCGGAAGTTTTACTGTCCAACCATTTTCGATTTTGTTTCTGTCACTACCCCCTCTGCCCTTACTTGGAGAAGCGCTGGTACCGATGTTTGCTTAGCCGGTCTAAACCGATAGATAAGTTAAGCAACGTCCGCCGCGGTCACAATTTGGATGGGTGACCGCTAGTGACATCACTGAGCACTTCCGTGCTTCGGAGGGCACGTTAAGCCGTCGGTCCTGGTTGTCATCTTAGGATGTGGCAGTCGTTATAGCATGATTGTAGGGCATTTTGCGAATGCCTACTTACATACTACCCTCAAGTAGAAAATCTGTCACCAAGTATAAAACGATGTGTTCTTGCAGCAGTCCTTGAGAGCCAGTAATCCTTGAAGAACATCTTCGACGACATAATCACTTACAATCAGATGAGATAGTGGTCAAAGGTTAGTCTATCAGATATAAATAAAAAATAAGTCTGTAATAGTGGAAGATCTAGCTGATACAATAATGCATGCGTTAAGCATGATTTTTCAAAAGCTTGATCACTGCATCTAATACCTCAGGGCCTTTCAGAATGTCCTAATAAAGTTTCGGGTTGCTATGCAAGTTATGCAACACATAAAATAACTGAACGATAAAAATGACAGTTAACATGCAGCGCGTTTCAAGATTTAACCGACGGATAGGCTAAATCGATGACCGTGAAACGCAAAGATAGTGTTTTGTTTAATAAATATGTTCTATGTAGTAAAACCGTAACTTACTCGAACATTCTGAAACAGGCCCTTAGTGTTAGACGTTAGTAAGTGTCAACACAACTTAGCTTACGAACATCTTAAGAATTACCAACAATTGACGACATAGTGTGAAAACATATTTGTCTCGTATCTACTGGCATAGAATATGTAATGAGATATACCCACTCGAGATCTGTGGTTACCTAAGTTTCAAATTAATTATGTATTACGAACGGTCCGAGCACACAGATTTTGTGTGTTAATACATGTTCGGGTATGATAAATGAAGACATGTGAAGAACGTTTCAGCAGTTTTCGTAAAAGTTGTTCCTTTATCTGCGAAAGGACTGATGGAGGGAAATGAAGAAAAAGTGACAGAACCAGCAGTGAAAAAGAAAGTAAGGATAGAAAAATACATTTAATTGTTAGCCCTGCACAAAAACTATACTAAAATCGTAATAGAAGAGGAAAGAAAGATAATAAGTATGTAAAGAAAATAATGAAAACCGGAGAATCGCGAAACATCATTTGGTATTTTGACATTTATAAATAATATTTTTACGTGTATTAAACAAAGAAGTTAAAAGAACCCGACTGCAAAGCATTTATTTTTGTTAAGCCATTGAAATTAAAATTTCAAGTAAAATATATTTATGGAACCGTTGTTTAAAGCCCTTCATTAGGAAAGCCCACTCGATGGGTTTGAAGAGTCTATCAATTTTAGTACCTACACTAGGTTTGCTACTACTTGCACGACAAATCTAATGATATGTCTTACATTAAAATCGGTTAAGCCGTTTAGAATTTATGTTGGCATAAAGAAACTCACAAACATACATACATACATGAAACCTGGACACATTACTCTACTTTTTTGGGCAGTCGTGTAAAAATAGGTATCGATGCCCTCCAGAAACAGATTGAAAGTCACTTTTCAAAGCTTTGCCCCACAATAGGGCATTAAATCTAGATTATTCAAAGCAAACCTAAACCCAACTTTATTTATAAATCAAAGCTCTATCCTTAATGCCTCAGTGGAATATATGTATTCCGATAGTTCCAAAGTTTCAGACTTACTGGAAATACCTACCTAGATTTGCCGAAAGGCTCGATTAGGGATTCTAGAACTTGCGAGGTTGCAAACTTCGAAAATATCAGCACATTTTTGACCCTTCCATTTCCAATAGCTATTTTTACTAAGAATATAAATTGCAATTGTTATACGACAAGACATTAATTTAAAAATAGGCCAAGTGCGAGTCGAACTCGCGCCCGAAGGGTTCCGTACCATTAGCTATACAACATTAGACTTCATATTTTAACCTTTTTTTGTTTTTACGTGCGCGAGTTCGACTCTCACTTGGCCAACTTTTTGTATTTGTTGTTATACCGGCAACAGAAATACATCATCTGTGAAAATTTCAATTGTCTAGCTATCACCGTTCTTGTGATACAGCCTGGTGACAGACGGACGGACGGAGGGACGGACGGAGAGCGAAGTCTCAATAATAGGGTCCCGTTTTACCTGCAAATCATCTATTTTCGCTAAACGTTTTATCGTTCCATTGAAATTACAACTACAAGTTATATTTTTTTATGAAATCGTTTTGTAAGGCCCTTCATTTTGAACTCCACTCGATGAGTTTACAAGACAATTATTCAACATTGTACTGTCATAAAAAGCAAAAATATGTATAGAGCCAATGCAAGAAGAACAGGCAAAAAACTGGGAGCAATTATAAAAAAAAATATTAACAATGTGTTATGAACAAAATTATTACAGTAAGTATTTGTTAAAATGAAGCAGGAGACAGGCGATAGCTTGGCAGAGCGGAATTGTCCAAGCATTTTTGTTTGTTTATGTAGGTAATCATAAACTGTGTAGTAAAATTTCTTAATCAATATATCTTTCAAGTGGAAATTTAATTTTCCTTCTGTGAGCATTGTAATAGTTTTTGGAATTTTATTATAAAACTCCACACAATCAACTAATATAATCGTAATAACAAATACTTTTAAAAGTATCCTAATAATATTAAATAATATTTTAATAAAACACTTAAAAAAGCATAAAATTATATATCTAGTGACAATTCCGCCTAATTTTCCTGTTATCTACGTGACGTCACAAACATCACGCAGCCTACCGAGCGCACGATCGATTGTCTCGATCGTGCGCTCGGTAAGTCAAGACCTCCTGAAGATGCTTCGTTTAGAAGCGAAACTAGTCGGGTATTCTTCCGGTTAGGCTGCGTGATGTTTGTGACGTCACGTAGATAACAGGAAAATTAGGCGGAATTGTCACTAGATATATAATTGTATGCTTTTTTAAGTGTTTTATTAAAATATTATTTAATATTATTAGGATACTTTTAAAAGTATTTGTTATTATTAAATATGGATTTCCGCAAAGTAACGCCTGAATCTATCCATTAATATAATCGTTGTGATCGAAATTCTCAAATTCCTCTAGTAGTTAAATATATACCAATCTTTTAAATTTTTAAGCTTACTTATATACTTATTGCCGACAGCAACTTTATTAAGTAACAAATAAGTAATGATAATGTTGGCCGGAGTTTAATAAAAAGTTACAATGTACATGACTAGTTACTGCCGACAAAGAGAAATTGTGCTAATTAAAACAAACGAACGTGGAAGTTTTCAACAAAGTTTAACTTAGAAGTTTTTCCCAGGCGAATTACGACAGCCTATTTCTTTTGACAAAATACATTACGGAAAGAAAACTTAACATCCTATTTATTGATACTTTAAAATTTTTACTCGTTTTGTTTCCTGGAAACTTGAAATAAGCGGGGTCTTGAGAATTGACCAAAGTTTTCAAGTATGTACCTACTCACATGGTAATGATAATATAAAGCCGTCATGGCCCAGTGGCAATGGCTATGAACTGCCTCGCAAAAGGTCCACGTTTCGAATCCCGCCGCGGGATACCTATAGCAGGTAAGTGTTTCTTTTTACTTTATTGAGGATAGGCATTTTGCGAATGCCCGCCTGGCTAACTACTACCCTCGAGTAGAAAAGCTATCACCATACACTAAACGATATGTTCAGGAAGCTGTATCTAAGAGCCAGTAACTCTAGGAAAGGCTTATAAACACCTTTAACCAAATTATCCCTTAATATCGTGGTAAAATACCAAAAATGTAAAAGCTTCAAGCATAAATGAAACTTAAAAAAAGATTACTAAACTAACTAAATTACACAGACAATTATTACAAGGTCAAAATAAAATACACATATAAAAAGTGTATAAAAATGTATTTACCACAACAACAGCACATTGTTAGGCTCCCTACCGTAAAAAGAATGCCTAATAGAATTATCCCTTTACCCTTTGTTTGAGCTACGCAATCCGTTCACCGGATTCGTTCAGCTATAAATTTTATAAAATTTAATCCCTTTATCGTCCGAGGCCATTCCGCTGGCTCTAATCATGCTAATCAACAACACAGTACGGTAACTTCAATGTAACGGTAAGTTTGAAGCGCTCGTAGCGAAGTTTGCTTGGCCGTTCTTAACCGATCAGCAAAGTTAAGCAACGTCCGCCGCGGTCATGACTTGCTAGTGACATTACTACTGAAGCTAACACCCTCAAGGAGAAAATCTATCGCCAGCAACGTAGTGTTCCAGCTGTACTTGAGAGCCAGAAATTCTAGGTTAGCCTGAACAACATCTTCGACCACATCATTACTCACCATCAAGTGAGATAGTGGTCAAAGGCTTGTCTATCAGCTGTGCACAATCGTGACTCCCACACGAAGAACTTCAAATAAGTTCGAAACTGGTCGGAGCAATATCCGGTAAATATTACGCGAGTCCTAGCCGGTTACTAAATAATAATTATCAGCTATAAATTAAAATTCATTAATAAATTTCCAAAAGTTGGCAAAATATAACATATCATAAGATGTTTTAGAAAAGCATCCCTAATCTAGAAAGATAGCCTACGCGTCAACCTTCATGAAGATGGAAAGAAACGCTGTTATACTCCCAATGCAGCCAGCAACTATACCAGCAACACCCAAACCCTTATGGTGTGCTGCTCATTAAGCGCATTTTCCCCATGAGAAGGGTATTGAACAGAAGTAAATCATAAAACCACGTCAATTCATTGTTGTGTTGCTGTTACTGCGCAAGAAGACTACCTAAAATACAAGTTACCGTAAACACACTAAAGCGGTACAATTTGTTTTTAATTCTTGTTATAGTAAATGATTTCTAATACTGAATAGTTATTTCATAATTTACAGTATTACAAGGCGATTTAATTTTTTGTAAAGAAAATACTTACTTTGGTCTCTCCCCCCCTCTTTGGTGATAATTACATTTTTTTTTTTTTATGCCTGATAGGTTAGCCTTTGACCACTATCTCACCTGATGGTAAGTGATGATGTGGTCGAGGATGTTGTTCAGACTAACCTAGAGTTACTGGCTCTCAAGGACAGCTGCCGGAACACACCGTTAGGTGCTTGGCGACAGATTTTCAACTTGAGGGTGGTAGCTAGCCAGGCGGTCATTTGCAAAGTGCCCTACCACCATGCCAACTGGTAAACACAATCGATTTCCATTTAACTACAATACTGATCACTATCGACAAAATTTACAACCACCAAGTCATCTAGTTTCAGTTAGCCGAGTGTAACTTAAAAACTAATTAAATAATTTTGATGAAATCTATATGGGGCCACATCAAACCCGTTTCTACAAGTATATCAAAAATAGAATTATCAAAATCGGACCATTCTGTAAAAGTTATACGTGGTCATACATAAAAAAATATATATGGGTCGAATTGAGAACTACCTCCTTTTCTTGGACGGTTAAAAATATCTTTTAAAGTAAACCAAATGTACAGGATTTGTTAGTCGCAAAATATTAAGGGTAGTGCGTTGGTAGTACTGTCACTAAATATACTGTCGTGTCGGAAATAGGCACGGACTCAGGATTAGGGCTTAATGTACGGAGGTTTGAGCTTTAGGTTCAAAGCCTGACTGTAATATCTCTGTGACCAGTCAGCATTCACTGCTCACATTAAAAAACATGTATGTATACGCCCCCGCACACAAACTCAGTTTAAAGAGAGTACGGCTCGCAGAAAAAATAATTTAGAAGCTTATCTTAGATTTAATTAAGGCACAAGTATTGCCATGTTTAGATTAGCTAAGATATGTAAAATTAAGCTGAAACTTCTGGATTTTGTATGTATAAAAAATATGGTAATACAGCTCGAATCTCGTAAATATTACAAATAAGCTTTATTCATTCAGTTTGGGATTCCTAGTGGAAGTCCGTTTTGCACTCGGTCAGTTTTCATTACTTTAGCGTTTGAACTAAAATCACACCAAGTGCGACGCTTGTATGTTTGTTGTTGACCACTATCTCACCTGATGGTAAGTGATGATGTGGTCGAAGATGTTGTTCATGCTAACCTAGAATTACTGGCTCTGAAGGACAGCTGCCGGAACACACCGTTAGGTGTTTTGGCGACAGGTTTTCTGCTTGAGGGTGGTAGCTAGCCAGGCGGACATTCGCAAAATGCCCTACCACCATGCTATAACGACTGCCATACTAAGACAACAACCGGGACCGACGGCTTAACGTGCCCTCCGAAGCACAGAAGCGCTCAGTAGTAATGCCACTAGCGGTCACCCATCCAAGTCATGACCGAGGCGGACGTTGCTTAACTTTGCTGATCGGTTCAGAACGGCTAAGCAAACTTCGCTACGAGCGGTTCAAAATGATGGACGGACTTATAACGTAGGTATATATTTTTAAATTATTAAACTTTAGGATACCTAGGGAAGCCGCTTTGATACATTTCGTTTACGAGAAACCTACTTAGGTATTATTTAACAGATTAGCAAAGCAAGGTTGTCAACTGTGGCAAAGTCATAAGAATAAATAATAATGTATTCTTATGGAAAACTGCACACTGTTTCAAAGAATCGATATTTTAGAGTTCTTTACTCGGAAACGTGATGTTATGTTATTCCCATGCCATTGCTTAGTAATAATGTCCAGTATACTAGGAACTCAAAAAAATCGATATACCTACTTTGGAAGAGTCCTTGCTTTGTTTGACTGTTCATCCTTCACACAATGTTGAATCATACCTAGCTTTCTCGTAATCGAAATATATCAAATCGGCTTCCCCTAGGTATCCAAAGGTTTAATAATTTTAAAATCCATTTGTAAATGGATTACCGCCGCCTCAAGAGGGGTTGCTAACCCTCTGAACTATGTAGATAGGTTTCTAGTTGAATATTTTATTCGTGAGGATACGATAAATTTTAATTTTATTGCATCATACATCAGGGGACCTAACCAACCCTAATTGAATTGAAAATGGTGTCTTTGCCACTAATCTTTTGTTGTTATTATCAGGCATGTAGGTAAAACTATGTATATCAAAGAACGTAGTAAAAAGTAAAAATACCTACATATTTACTCTAAGGTTCAAATCACGCAAATATGTGCTATTGGTTATTATAACGCATTCACGCAGACGGTCGGTTCATAAATTTCATAATTTTCTGAAAAGACACTACCATGCACTTAGATAATCAACTTTAATCATCAAAGCCATAAAGCATTATCCTAATCTATGACCTACCTCCTGCTGCATATAACGCTCATAGAAAACTGTTAGCGCAGCGTGTGCACGTCATTTTTACTCTGTGACAAACGTCAAACTCAAATTTTGACAGATAGAAGATTTTTGCTGTTGTTGTTATAAGTTTATACTTAAAACAATCTTGTTCACAGAAGAATGCCTTGCCTAAAATTTAATAGTATGTACTTACTAATATGGTACGATGTTTATCCGCTAGCGTGGAAAGGTTGTTGCAATACGGTATCATACGTAAAACAATCTTGTTCACAGAATAATGCCTTGCCTAAAATTTAATAGTACTTATTAATATGGTACGATTTTTATCCGCGCGCGAAAGGTTGTTGCAATACGGTATCGAAAAAGAGCAAGACTCAGTTCGAACTTATTTTTCGAGACAGCTTGTCACATTACTTACATTATTTATCGACACTTACACAAAGCAAATGTCTAGAAATGATTTCTGAAAGGCATAATAAGAAGTGAAAGTTTACATTCGAAATAGTCACTAGGTACGATCTATATCTATGGTAATTACTTGTGTCGGCACCAAACACTATACAATGTGTATGACTAATTGCCACATGTATATTATGCCTAATTGCCTATCGCTAATAGTGTGTGTATTACAAGTTGATTTGTAGCTCACAATAGCTGTAGATATACATTAGAGTTTAGAGTATTCAAGTGTCATAGTAATTGACAGTGCCCTGGTAGATTAATACGCAAATAATTGATATATATTCCATTACTAAGGAGCCTACCCCTATCCAAAAGTAGATACTGTATCAGGCGGATTGTCCACTGCTGAACACAGCCTTCCCCATTCAGTGCGGTTAGCCATAATCTCCACGCTTGGCAGGCGTTTAAGATATCAGTTCCTCAGAAAGTGCTTTTGCCCACCTTCCGGTATTTTACCTTTAGTCGCCTCCTACGACACCAATAGGTAACAATGGGGAGGTGACATTCTAACACAGCATACCTCTATAAAAGTAACTATTTGATTTATTATTGAATTATTGAAGCACAAAAGTTTATGCCCCGGGCGGGAATTGAACCCGCGTCCTTCGATTTCGCGCCGGATGCCTAAACCACTCGGCCACCGGGGCACGCTGGTTCTAGCCGAAATTTCGTGCTCCAATTGTATTACTTTAATCGTCATAGGGGACAGTGGTGAAATTTTGTGCTGATATAATTTATAAAATATGATTTTCGTTTTGCACGCGATAGTGCTTGTAATCATATTTATAAATACCTATTTTATTTCTTGAAATTGGTATCTGTTTTGAAATTCTTGCTTTTTTGCCTTACAAACATTTTGATTCGAAATCGAAGCATTAATCATGATGCTATTCACCGATATCTGGTACTTGCACGGTGTGGGGCTATGCACTGAAGATGCCTAAATACCTTCAAAACATATAAAATGTTTCTAAATATTATGATTACAAGCACTACCGCGTACTAAGCGAAAATCATAAATTTACAAATTATTAGAGTACAAAATGTTTTCCCGCCCGGGGCAAAACATTTTGTACTCCAATAATTTGTAAACATAAAATGTTGGTAAAAAATGTCTATGAAACCATCACATTTGCTTCCGAATAAAAAAAAGCATTGCGATCGTTTAAGCCGTTTGACAGCTACGATGCTACGAGATAGACCGACAGAACACAGAAAATACTAAATAGTTCCATTTCTTTTACCGTCGGGGGTTAAAATACCATTCCAAATAAGGAGTAAACAGAACGTGCCCCCGGGCCGCAGTAAATTGCCAGATTGTATTACATTCCGCGTAACCTTTGTGTGTCTCCAATAATCATTAATTACATGTAACCCTGGTTTAGCTGCGCTGAAAGCCGGACCCTCAGTCACGTACATGAGATAATAATTTTCCTGATTAATGACAACATTCGCGAATTTCAGGTATGGTTGGATTTTTATTTAAAAACGCTGCGATTTCAGGGTTTCACTGTTAGAATTTAAAAGTGTATAAAAATGTTGTATGGTTAAGTTATGATATGATTATAATATAACAGAACTTATAAATAGCTCTACAATCGTCGTTGAGTTTATGATATTACATTCTGTGTATGGACTTACTTAATCAGTTACGTCAACATTTCGTAGGTATCTATATAGTATTATTATATTAAAGTAAGTATGATTCTATATCTATAGAACTGAGTACATAATATTGTACCTACTCGTATATCATAGAATCAGATTTTCATAAGTTAGATGTAGAAAAGTGTTCCACTTTTATTATCCTCGGGTATACTTGCGGGTAATAATGCCTGTGTATAATATAATATGTTTATAGTATAATATGATTCCCCGTGGAGTGCCGGGTTAGAATTGGACCTCGCTATATCATCCTGTGGGTGTCGTAAGAGGCGACTAAGGGAAAAATACTGGAAGGTAGGCAGCAGCGCCTTCTAAAGAACTGCCAACTCACACTGCGATCCCCAAGACGTCTGCCAAGCGTGGGGATTGTGGCAAATTAGGCTTTGTTCAGCAGTAGACGATCCGGCTGTTACAGTATAATATGATTAAACATCGAATTAGGTTTATGTGCTTTGCGACAGATTTTCTACTTTCTTTTGCCTGGTAGCTAGCAAGGCGAGCATTCGCAAAATGGCTTTCCACCATGCGGTGAAGCTCAAGCCGTCGGCGCGGCGGTGGGGTATGAACCAGGGACCTGCGGCATGGCATTCCATAGCTATTACCGCTCGGCCATCATTGCATTGCATTGCATCACGTACGTGTAGGCACTTTTTATCATAACGCTTTACCTAAGTAAGGTAGTTATAACGTGGTCTATAAGTACCTTACCTGAACAGAAACATATTTTTATCGTTATAATTTTAGGTTTCTCGTTTTTAGGTACCTTCGTAATACAGACTATTGTTTTAAGTCGTTATTAATGTGTCTGGGGCTTAGATTTTATCGGAGTTTATTTTGAAAAGCATAATATGCCTGGATTTTAGCGTACTCTCTGGTCACGCTACCTGTTTTATGAGTCATAATAACAATCGTGAATATACTTCCCAAACATTCATGAAATTGTTCAGATATTAAAGAGTATAAATAATACATATTATAACACACAAAGATGTTACTTCTTTAATCTGTTCTTTGTATTTTTAATATTGTTACGTTTGCAATGACGCCTGCTAGGCGAATCCGCTCCATCCCAATACGATGGTTGCATGAAGAACGAGAGCAAGAATTACAGTTATGAGTCATTGTGTCATGTTAGCTCAATTGGTTAGAGCATACCCCGGCTAAAGGGGTGGATGGACGCGGGTTCGAATCCCGCACATGACTATAATTTTATCTCTCATAAATTTGTAATTTTGTAGTGTTCTTTGTATATTATAATATACACAATAATTAATGTATATTAGGTAATAAATTTCTAGTTAACGGATAAACAAGTGTTACATATTAGACAGCTCAGTATTAATGACAAGGTACCTATATGAGAAAACAGTAGAGAACTCACCATGTGCTTTTGATATTTAACAAATGCTTTTGAAGTCCTGGTCGGTTTTTAAGCTTTGATATATTGCCTGTAGTCATAACGTTATATACGTTTTGCTTTACCTACCTTATATAGAGCTTACTAACCTCTATTATTTGTCATTTTAGAAATTTAGATATATGTACCTATACCTACCTAGGTAGTGGCACAGAACAAAACGGGCTAGAAATATCACGTCGCAAAGACATTCCAAGAAATAAGCGACTCTAGCCACGAAGCAATAAAGTGCACTTTAGCTCGCAAAGCACGGAGTACCAAATATTTATATTCACCTACAAGGCATCTCTTTCTATCGCATAAACACGCATAGCTCTAATCTCTTCTGACGCGTCACGCACCGTAGAATAATCCCGTACGGACGGATACCCCGATGTTTCTGTAGCTCTGTACTTAAAGTACGGAGTGAGCCGGGTTCGTGGCTTAGGCCCACAGTGGTCGACGCACCTGTGGTCGAAGCCCACGGTCAATTTAATTTAAATCAAAGCAACTTTTATTCAAATGTACTGGCAGGCATAAAAATGTTATACAAAACTATTAACTATATACCTAACTAGAGTAGATTTATGCAATATATTATATCATAATGATACTTATAAAGTAGATATGCTTTAATTTGAAAGTATCTTTTAAAAAACATCAAAGTCTTAGTTATTTCTCATTATTTATTTATGTCAAATACAAATTTGTAAAAAAATAGTAATCTCAATCACAGTTTTATTCACCTGTATTGTTCTATATCAAGAGAATTATTTTACCTAATTATGACAATCGGTCTCAAAAGTAAAAAGATAACATTTGAAATGTGTAGTTTTCTGTAAAAAATTAGTAACATTTATAAATAATCAACTTTAAAAACTAATACCTACTCGTATATGTATATTATAGAATTTATAGAACACATCTATTATATATGTATCTAAAAAAAATTAACAATCAACATCATCTCTATTTAGTAAATAAATAATAAAATGTTACTTTCTGGTCGAATTTCCACAAAACAAAAGGCTTTGTTGTAAAAATATGACCATGCAATACATTTTTTCGTATTGTTCAGTGAACTTGTCAATCATATTTTCATTCTTTCTTGTGGTGTTCTTTCGGCCCAGTTAGTAGACGTGTTGATTAAAGATGGAAGATAAGATTTCACATGGTAATATATTATTTACTAACAAAATTTACCAACGTTTTTCGAAATGAAAACTAATAATTATTTAAATAGAAAAGTTTTGATTATTCTTATTTTTGTATATTTGTTTTAATGGGTAAACTCAAAAGGTTTTTTACCGGTAAAAAGCTACATTATTAGCAAATAAGTGACTACTAACGTAAACACGGGAAACTAAGCGTTTTTTTACACCTTTTATTTTCCCGTTTCCCATTAAAATTTTTCCCTTTTAATAACTGCGTCACGTATGCATGGAACGTATGATCTTCTTTGTACGTATGATAATTGGTAAAGAAAGACTTTTGTCGTTTACTGTACTTAGTGAAAATAGCACAAAAAAAATTACTAAATTTATTAGAATCGGGGGCGTTCGCCACGGGTGCGTCGACCACTGTGGGCCTAAGCCACGAACCCAGTGAGCCAGGCTTGGTAGTTGTTTATAGTGCGACACAGAAAAACAACTGACCTTTTTTTACGTTATTGTGACGGAACAAGCTCGAGGCCTACCTGATGTTAAGCGGACTAACCTCTGCCTATAACAGATGCATTTCGTCACAAGTCACGAATTGCACTGCGCCCGTCACCTTGAGACACAGTACCTAAGTCTCAAGTACCTGTAATTTCACTGGCTCTCAAGGACTACGGCCGGAACACACCGTTAGGTGCTTGGCGACAGATTTTCTACTTGAGGGTGGCGCTAGCCAGACGGGCTTTCGCAAAATGCCTTTCCACCATGCGGTGAAGCTCAAGCCCGCAGCGGGATTCGAACCATGGACCAACTACGCGGCAGTCCATAGCCAATGCCACTGAGCTTCAAAATTCATCTTTACTATTTTAATAGTTACTAAGAGCAGGCTTTACGCAAATAATTTCATTTACTAGCACTTAAATAACTTTGTATATATCGGTCTGATAAATTAAGAGTCGTTTACTACTGTTTCCGGTAGTATGGTAATGTTTAATCTAATTTCCAGAAGCGCGACTTATATGAAGGTAAGTTAGACAAAGTTAGTCGTTCAAACCGAAACCACTTACAAGATGCAGAGTTCCTTACCGACTAATTTATAAGACCTCATTTCATATTCATGGAAAGTTTTAAGAACAAGATAATTATTTTGGCCAGAACACAAGTTTCGCTATTCGGCTCCCGACTCTCGAGAACGCAAACTAATAAAATCGGACAGATCTGACAAATGTGTTGGCTCCCTTCTTTGTTGTACTAGGAAAATAAGAAATATTACGTTGGATATTGCCCTAAGGTTATTTTTTGAATTGTTCCTGTCGTTTTTTTTTGTTTCCTAACGTCGCTAGTTTTTTTAATGCTAATTTTAATAAAGTGCTTAGCTAAGTCTTAAAGGATCATGACTGATAGGAAAATATTTGCAAGCCAAATATCGCTAAATATGGTCATAATTTTTGAACGTGATGAACATTATAGAAATTGTTCAATCTTATCTTCACCCTCAGATTTGCAGGCTGGCCAACTTCCATACAAAAATATTCTAATCTTCTTAATTCTTACAATATTTTAAACATGACTTTATTATGAAGGCATCACTTTAAACATAAATATTTCATTAGTACCTCATTTGTTTATTTCCTGATTTTGAAACGTTTACAAGCCTGACATTTTTCGTCATTTCCTGTACCTTTGAGCAACCCTCAAAAAGTTACCTACCTAATAAAAACACAGTAAGCTCCCAGCTCGTGCTTTCAAGCAGTAATAATATTAATATAACCTATGTTGAGGCTAACACGGCTCGGTATAAAAGTTTAACGAACGTACACGGCCATAATTTTCACGAAAGTCGTAAAGAAACGCGCCATAGGTAGGTACTCGATGCCGGCGCGAGCGCGGCCGCCATGTTGTTTTGAATGGCGAAGCATTTTTTGGCGGGTAACTTTTTACAGCAAACCAATGTTGGTAGTTAAGTGGTCATAGAATTTTAAAGATTTTATATTATTTTATAAGTAGGTACGTAACTATAGCGTCATCACCTGAACAACTTTCAGATAATTCAAACCCGTTTCATTGAAATGAAATTCAAGGTGCTACCTAGTTACTAATGAGATTTCAATCATTTCTTCTGTTTAAGATGGTAGGCATATTATGTAGCATAGATAATAAATTGAAAACATTATTTACTCACCTGTCTTGCGTAAATGAAAACTAAATATTTTAGGAACATTTTTAAAAGTTGAATACTTAGGTACCTCTCTTCCTAACTATCCTTTCCTCTTGTCTTACTCCCCTAAACTATTCGGGAATCGGATTTGAAAAAAAAGGCACGAAAGTGCAAGGTGTATGTCGAACAAAAACGCGCTTCCAGAGGGTTAGTGAATCTCGTGATATCACATTTTTCACGCGGACGGTTTGGTGTGATTAATGATGAATACATTTTTTTATGAACAATGAAATACTTTTTGTTAGGTAGGTATAATATTTAAAAAGTAAGTAACATACATTCTCGCACGAATGCGACCATCATTTTCCCGGAAGTCGTAAAAGACGCGTTGCCACCCGCCGCCATGTTGAATGCGGCGTGTGTTTTGGCGGGAAATCCTTGACGGCATAACAATGACATCTATTATTTTTTCATGAGAAAGAAAAAGTTTTGTTCTTTTTCTTCATTATTTTGAAACCAAGTTCAAATTCAAGAAGGAACAGGATCTATTATGCAATGCACCTATGCCTATTATACACATCGTCCGCTCGAAAGAAGTGCTTTTTCAAACACTTAACTCTCGTAAAAATCTCTAATCTTATGATTACAAGAAGAATCGCCTGCTAAGCTAAAATCACATTGACCTAGAAATTTTTGGACTAAAATTTCTCACCGCAAGTGGGAATCGAACCCACTTCCCCCGATTTTACTCTCTATCACTTAGTACGCGAGTTTGCTAATATCTAATCATATAAAGAATCAAAACATATATTATGTTAAGATAACTGTATTATTTTTGCTTTAGGCGTTATCTAGTCGTATTACCCTCCCCCTACTTTGCTTGCGATCTTATAGACAACATGAAGCATGACGAATTGCTTATAGGAATAAAATAGGCAGCGATAAAGGATGTGGATACAGGACCGAGAGGGATGCATTAGAATTTGGAAAAAAAAATATTTATAAAATTATTGATTACGCTAGATCTTTCTAAGAACGAAAAGATGCAGGCATACCAAAAAATCGGCACTTCTAGACAACAGTTTGTCCCGTTTTTGTATGTCGATTTTGAAATATGCCTACTAATTAATCTAGGTTTCAAAGCCTAGCATTTTTTTATGTACTGCGCATTTGATGATGTAATAGATAGGTATCTGTACCAAAAGATATTCTAGGGCTAAGGGGCTCAGAAAACACATTCCGTTCCCCAAAATAAACCAAATAGTACCAGCTGTTATTTAAATGAGATGTTAAAATAACAGTATGAAAATAGGGTTGACTTGACATGCTACACCCATATTAATTCGACGGAATCACTGGTCTGTAAAATTTTATGGTCAGGGAAACTTAACTAAACTAAATGTAAACGCAAGATAATAATGTTTTCTCAAAAATGGTATGTAAAGTTGCCATAACATCTCTAAAAAGTATCCAGAAAGTGAACTCTACCGGAGACTTATTCACAACTGTCCAGTAAGAAGCGAGATTTTAAATTTGGAATCTCCTACTGTCCAGAAAGTATGTAATTTACTTACTGGACAGTAGGTCATCCTCTTTAGATCTGCTTTGAAAAAAACATATGGTACCAGACACAGATTAGAGTTTAGCCATTATAACATGGTTATAGGAGGGAGGCTCCAAATATATAACTATCTCTCTTTTTGGTATGACATATTATTATGAGATAGATATATAATTGGAGCCTTCCTCCTATAATATCTATCAGGAATTGCCCTAATATTAATGTAACCTAGAATAATAAACTTACTATTACTTATTACTTACTTTCATTATTGAGAAAAGCATTATACAAGCCTCAACCGGTAAGAAAGCCATCTTGGCCTCGTATATAACTGGACCTCACCTGCAGTTCGGTCCGGTTAACTCATACTTGACCAGGAAGGCTTACTTACTGGATTCTGCAGTAATGTACTAAATCTACGTCGGTAAGCAAAATATTCAGCTTTTAATTATAAGTGCAAGAAATTCATTTGTGATATTTTTTTTAGCATCACACACAACAATCGTAAGGCTTTACGTTTCATAAAGCAGTCATAAAAATTAATGTTCCTTAAATCAGGAGGGCATTGGATGTCTCAGGAGTAAAATATCACAAAGTGCAAAACAATTTGGACCCCCCTAGGCATCCCTAGTTAAATTTAACAAGGTGCTATTTTGTGACTAAAAACTTTTTGTTGGGAACAGAGGGGAGACTTTAACCATAACCGACAGGAAGGGACTTGATTTGATGTTTTTAAACTTCTCATGTTACGGAGTTTAGTTAACCTCGGGACTTGACGACGTGAAGAATCGGAATTTAATTTGAAACAAAATCTTTTGAAGGATGTTAGTTTTTTATTGGAATGGAAGGCAAGCGTTTTTGGAGATATTATTTTTTAGGGTTCCTGGTTAAATTACCGGACTATGGATAAAATCGGTTTGGGTAGGAAGATTGCCTTTAGTTAATGGAAACTTAGTTTAGAGTACTGACAATTTAAGTTTTAAATAATCCTTATTTTATTGACTTATGACTAAAAATATGGAAAGTTTGTTAACACTAAACAATTGCTCGACAGTTCCTGCAGTAGGTACTATAGCAGCAGTTAGTTTCAAAGGACAACTATTTCCACAAAATACCAGTTCGCCAAATACCACAATGGATCGCATGTATCGAACAGAGCTATGTCAACAAGGAGCCTAGCCTTGTTTTGAATGTTGTCTGGTGTACATAGGGGGATTCAAACAGTTATGATATGAGTTACTGAAAACGGGCTAAATTGATAGAGAGACCACATCGTCCTGTAAGAACAACAAAAAAAAAACAGTACCACTAAATTAAGCTCAAAGTTAGAATTTGATAAATATATCAAATAAGATAATTATATATATGAATTAGAGAATGTAGGTCTTATATAGATTTAATTCAGCCAAATTATATAATGCTTGGGCTGGAACTGACATCTGGCACACTTAAATATATTAATAAATCCAATACCAAACACTTTGGTCTGACTAAAGCACGACTTGTCATTCCGAATACATTACATCAGTATGTGTTGTAAGTACGTCTTCTACAACGCCACACTCGTTACAATTAGGGAGAGAGGCGATGGACGAGAAATAAACTTGGCCTTGCGAGCCTTACGGAGCGACACAAATTTGGTCAAAATTAGTCCTTCGAAATCCAAGCCGTGCTGATGAGTTTAACGCTTCCATCTAAATCTTTCTGAAACCAACGTGAGGGCTGGCGCTGCGGCTACTTCGGCGGAGCAATTCAAGCTAACCTCGGTATGGCTAACATATTTGAGCCGTTTGGTGTAGAGACGTTGGGTCCGTGGGGACTGGGAGCTCATCGTATTTTCCAAAACTTATCTGAGCGCTTGGTCGATGCGACGCGTGATCAAAATGCTGGCACATATTTGGCTCAACGAATAAGCATTGCAATTCAACGGGGCAATGCTACCAGCATGCTGCCAACTGGTACTGGGCTGGATCATTTAGAATGACTTATAGGTTGTCTAAATGCTTTTATTGTAATAGCTGTAGTGTTGTATATAGTTCGTAGTATTTTCTTTAATAAATTCAGTTTGGGGTTATACATAACAGCCCTAAATTAGCTTCGAAAAACCTGAAGATCGTGTGAGAAATGACTGTATTTCACATCAGGATGTGAAATACAGTCACTGTATCTTTTATCCAGGCCAATTAAGATCTCGTTTAGAATATTGCAACCATATAAAGTACGGTGCGAAGTCTCGCCTCTGACTCCATAGATAACCGCTCAAAACTCATGATAATATAGATCATCTCTCAGAACTATAGGCTCCAGATCTTCGGATCATCGACGCAAAGTTGACATATGATTAATGTTTCACAGGCAGAGGTAACAGAACTCTTTCTGAGAGTTCGTCCGGGGAGGTACTGCCTCCGTACTATACCTATTTCAACCGCCAAGCAGTAATGTTCACGTTATGTTCCGCTTTGAAGAGTATGGGTGTCTCAGGGTGATTGTCGCAGTGCAGTTTTTCTCGGGACGAACTGAATCTGTTATAGGCAGAGGTTACCGCTTGCCACCGCGTGGGCCCGTGCTTATTCTATCGCTACAGCATAATAAAAATGCTTTAATTTCGAAAACTTTGCAATTGATCAACACAACTTCTTCACCGGACTCCGGATCAGCTTTCGTTCTCCGGACAACAAGACGCATTAATTATGTCCTATTGATAATGAATAGATTCAGGCGTTACTTTGCGGAAATCCATATTTAACAATAACAAATATTTTTTAAATATTTTAAGAAAACATCAAATTAATATTTTAATAAAACACTTAAAAAATACAAAAATATATCTAGTGACAATTCCGCCTAATTTTCCTGGTAACCCGACGTGACGTCACAACGCCACGCAGCCAAACCGGAAGAATTTTTTCTTCCTGGTAACCCGACGTGACGTCACTAACGCCACGCAGCCAAACAGGAAGAATTTTTTTTTTTTTTTTTTTTTTCGACGCTTTTCGCTTCTACACGAAGCATCCTCAGGAGGTCTTTACTCTTCGAGCGCACGATCGAGAAATGATGTCCTATTGGCCTTATCAAGTGCATAGTCGAACTACTGGGACAAAAATCTCCCACTGTTCAACGTCAGGTTTTTAGGGTTCCGTACCAAAAGGGTTAAATGGAACCATTTTAACGAGATACCGCTGCACTGTCTGTCTGTGTATCTGTCCGTCCAATCCAAGCGAATGTCACGGGTCTCTCTAGGAATGAATTACAAATCTGAAATATTGATATTTTGTGTAAAATGAAGTTGACCCAAAGATGAATATCGGAATATATTTAGTTGAAATATTTTAAGGGGTTCCATTACATGAGAAGTTAACCCAAATAGAAACCTTTTTTGCATCTTAGCATGAGGAGTGTCAACGTATAGAGCTCATTCAGTACAGTAAAAATAGGTATACCTAATTGATTTAGCTAAAAATAACTGATTGTGTGATGGTATGTCTTAATTACTGACTTACTCTCAAGGATTGCAGCTGGAACACACTGTTATGTACTTGGCGAAATATTTTCTACTTGAGGGTGGTAGCTAGCCAGGCGATCATTCGCAAAATGCCCTACCACCATGTTGTGCCGACTGCCATCGTAAGACAAAAACCGGGAAGCACGGGAGTGCTCAGTAGTAGTGTCACTTGCGGTCACCCATCCAACTCCTGACCGCGGCGGACGTTGCTTAACTTAGCTGATCGATTAAGAACAGCTAAGCAAACTTCGCTACGAGCGCTATTTTTTATTTATTTTGTCATACAACACTAAAGACAGTATATAGTAAATAGTTCAACTATTAATTGTAATTTTTTTTACCGAAACATTCTCGTATCTACTTCTATTTCAAGTTGACAGGTGCCTATTAGTAAAGTCTACCAAGTTTGTAAATTTTCACTTCATATCTGCAAAAACAATGATAGTTGTTTTTTAAAACATTCCAAATCTAATTCAACAACCTAGGCCCAAACCCCAGATCGATAGATACGAGCGGTGAGTGCATGCCGCGTGGTACCAAGGGTAGTAAAGTAATACTACGTGCAGGGACCTCCCCTCTGACTCATAAAGAGGGTGGCAGCTCCCTCTCACTTTTGAGGGTTTGGTCGATACTGCTCTCTTTTGTTTTCGCACTTCGAACGCACTGTTTCGCTGCTGACTCGATTCGTGATAGTGAATTAACCGTTTAAGAGGTAAGTTTAGGATTATCCAGATCTTGGCGAATTTATTTTTGTTCCTTACTTCGCGAACGAAGTCGTTAAGGCTTAGTAGCGCTTTCTATATATATATTATTATATATACAAGATTTACTGTATGAAACTACTATGAACTTCTGCTGTCCTGGTAGATTGCGAATTCTTATATTGGTATGTATACCAATACATATATATATACAATATTAAGGCCCCGTTTCAGAATGTCCTAATAAAGTTTAGGGTTGCTAGGCAACACATAAAATAACTGAATGATAAAAATGAGTGTTAACATGCAGCGCGTTTCAAAGTTTAACAGATATAGATATAGGCTAACAGGCCCTTACAGTATGAAACTCCTATGAACTTCTGCTCTCCTGGTAGGTTGCGAATTCTTATATTGGTATGTATAACAATGTGTGTTGTCGTGTTAAGCATAGTTTCATACATTTCTTCCTTTATTGATAACGTAACCAAGCTGTCACTATTATTAAGTCAGGGCCATAAAACAATGAGTGGGATCAGACCGGAACGAAAAATTAATATTGTATTTATATTTGTACTAGCTTTCCGGGCGCGGCTCCGCCCGCGCGTATATCGGTTATCACGCAAAATAATTAGCCTCTTTTTGCGCAGTTGGATAAAAACTATCCTATGTTTTTTCCCGGGTCTCAAACTATTTCCATACCTAATTTCATTCAAATCGGTCCAGTAGTTTTGGCGTGAAAGCGTAACAGACAGACAGACAGACAGTTATGTACTTTCGCATTTACAATATTAGTATGGATTTACCTGCGTAGTTTCGTCATATTTTAATCATATTTTAGTCATTTCTGTCATTCAGTTATTTTATGTGTTGCATAGTAACCCGAAACTTTATTATGACATTCTGAAACGGGGCCTTAGCATAAAAAAATATTAAAATACGCCATAACTGCGTTTGTATGGAGCTACGAAGACCTTAAAAATAAACGTAAATTAAAACGTATGATTAAACGTATGATTGCGAATTTATTTCAAAACGCACGCTTAAAATTTAAATCCCTAAACTCGTATTAATAAGGAGAAGCTCATATAAGACTACCTAAAACTTACATTGTGCCTATGACAGATTTAAAAAAGAAAATTTTTCAAATATTCTTCTATAAAGGTACTATGTGTCAGGGTTACGGGGCCCACACACAGTTAGACCCTTGTGACGAAATGCATATGCTATAGGTAGAGGTTACAGCTTAACATCAGGTGCGCCTCGTGCTTGATCATACAATCCCACGAAAAAAAAACACAGGAAGATTTATTTTTCTATTTACTTTCTTTTTAGGGTTGCGTACCTAAGGTAAAAGCAACCATGATGTAGTCTGTCTGTCTGTCAAGACCCTATCTCTCAGGTACGCGTATGTATACATATCTAGTTGAAATTTATATCAAATACATGGATCTACAGACTCATTGAATTTAACTTGTAGGTCAACTCGATCAAACTATATATTGGGATTTCACAAGGCAATCAAAATCTATAAGTCCCGTTGACTTGGAATCATGAGATTTGGAAGGAAGCTATTTTTTACAGCATAATATGTTAAGGGACACCATTTGAAAACCGTCATATTGTCGTTTAATAACAAAAAGAAGCGAATTTAATATTAACTTATAATGTGCTGTACTAGTTATCGGTATAGAATAGATTAATAAAACTATAGATAGAAATCAACTAACTAAAGCGTAGGCTATAAATAGGGAAGGTACCAGCCGTACCGTTTTTTTTGTAAATCGAGATATTCGGTGGTTTCTCCCTATATAATATGCACTTTAGGGGCTTTGCGGTCAATGAACTTGGGGTGCAGCAATAATGTGAGCTAACAATATTCTTTCAATGATATCATTGAAAGAATAAAATTATTTATTGAAATTATGAACCAAATTTGTTCTCTAAATAGTAAAATTAAATTTTAAAAACGTATTATTTGCGATATGCCTTTACTATTCCAGAACGTCTATAAACTAATGAGAAGGCGCTACTTCCCACCTGGTATTTTGCCCTGGTCGCCTCTTACGACACCCACGGGAAGAAATGTTGGGGTGACAATCTAACCCGGCACCCCAAGGGGTAAAACTATATATATTTTACTTGGCAAAAATGAAGTACCAAATACTAATAACTCAAAACTAAGTTTATTTTGATGTAGTATAATATGATATTAAATTCAAATCTATTAAAAAAAGACATAAATCACCAGCGAGCGGGACAAATAGCCCAGATAAGAAGCAAAACAAGAGAATAGTCAGAATGCCATTTATGTGGAAAATTGTGCCATGAATCAGTATTAAGTAGGATTGCGTGCTCCTTTTCTCTACCTTTGCGCCCTCTTTACATGTCAGTTTGTTTCGAGTAATAGGTACGTTCTTCTGATTTTCATTCTCATGAAAACAACAAATAGCAATTGAGAGTAATCATTTATACGAATAAATATGTTAAGAAATGTAAGTCAAGCTCAAAAACAGCAGAACGCAAACCTTACCGCTGCGGGTGTGGTTTAAAAGTGTATCGTGCGGCGCATCAACATTACCTTGACACGACCAAGCCAAAGCAATCATTTCTAAGCGCCTAATAATCTAACCAATCTAATTAAATTTGAAAGATAGAGCGTGTTTTGTTAATTATAAAGAAATCAAAGCGATAACTGTATGACAGATACACCAGTCACACTTCGTTACATGTTTATTCCAAGAGTCAATTTATATCCACATGGATGTGGATGGAAAATCCGATCTACCAGAAATATCAAGTAAATCCGTGGTAGATATTTTTACCGAAAACTATGGCCGAGCAGATAATCCACAGATAAAATCGCCTTATAATATATTATGGAGAATGATTCGGAGTTCACCCATTCCACTAAAATCGCCTACTTCAGTAAATTATTACTAAATTGATGCAATGATGGCCGAGCGGTTATAGATATGGACTGTCGTGCCGCAGGTCCCAGGTTCGATCCCCACCACCGACTTGAGCTTCACCGTATGGTGGAAGGGCATTTTGCGAATGCCCGCCTGGTTGACTACCACCCTCAAGTAGAAAATCTGTCGCCAAGCACCTAACAGTGTGCTCCGGCAGTAGTACTTGAGAGTTAGAAAAATTACAGGCACATGAGACTTAACAACTGTGTCAATGAGACGGGTGCAGTGCAATTCGTCACATGAAGAAATGCATCTGTTATTGGCAGAGGTTAATCCGCTTAACATCAGGTGGACCTCGTGCTTGTTCCGTCACAATAACATAAAAATGTAAAAAATCTTTGATGTTGAGTTCCGTTTGATTCCAGTTCCTTGCATGCGCGTAATGTGTAATTTTAGAGGGGACTTTAATTTTTAGTTTAACATCATTATTATCATATTAAATTCAGTATTTTACATCATAAAGTTTTACCTAATAATAGGTAAAAAAATAAAGTATGAAATTTTGTGAGCGGTGGTAGAATGGTGATGGCAGAACTAAATTTTTCTATTCTGGCATCTAGCCAGTTTATAGAATTCAGATTAAGATAAGAGTAGGAACAGTAATACAGAATCAAAAAGACTATCTCGACTGATGGCAAATGAGAATGTGGCCGAAGATCTGTTATTCAGGCTAAGCTATCGTTCTCCTAGCCTCCAATATACCTTTTAATTATGGGTGTATCAAAACAAGTACAAAAATTCTGAGATAAATTAAACATCAAGGATTTATTAAAAAAAGTTAAGCGGTACATAGCGTACAACACATTAAAGCTCTGCATAGTTCTATGGCTAGCAGACATGGGCTCCAGACTAATACAGCGAGCAAAAACAATATCATATCAGTAAACTGTCTCCAAATATTAAGCATATTCACACAGTGCGGATAAAACCATGGACACAGATAGTAGATGACAAGACACGGTCTTCTCCTTAGCGAAGCCATGTACAGGCTACATTGGAAGTCAAGCGGCTCACGTTTCCGTGGGCCTTTCTTTCTTTTCTTCGGCTTTAGTCTCTTTTTTGGATCATCATCGGCTACGTGCATAACGTAGTTCGTCACAGCATAACTTTCGAGTCGCTTCTTTGTCTCCTTAGCACATTTCATTGATTTAAACCTCAATCTTAATCTTTTACATGCACCACCGACGCGGCTATAAGCTATAGCTTTCTTGCACATTTGGAAAGCTTTCTTTGGATTAGTTATCAGTGTTTTTGTGTGCTCGTAGGTGTTTCTTGGATCAAAAATAGCTCTAGATACAGATCTAGCTATGTCAGCTAATGTGTAAAATCCTAACTTACCGACGTCTAGGAGTGATTCTGTGAATAGATAGCAATCGCTTGAATTTTTGTACTTACTAGCTAGCCGTAGTAGCTCTCTATCCTTTTTTAATCGTTTTTTATGTCGAATTTCATCTTGAGCACGATATACTGCTCTACGTTTTTCTAATTCTTTCAAAATTTTGGCTCTTTTTTTCGCATTCATCTTACTTAAGTAAATGCCACATAAACAATTTTTATTTTTTTTGCCACACAGGCAAATATTTTCTTTTTTAGTTTGTTGAGATAAACGTTTACAAGTCTTGCTTCCGCAAATACATGGCTTCTTCATTTTCTTTCGCTTGGCGTCTCTTTTAACTCTCTTTGATTCTTCGGAACATATTTTAGTTCCACATACGCATGGCTTTATTTTTTTCTTACTTTCAACGTTCTTCTTATCAGATTGTTTATTCTTATTCGTCAATTCATCTTTACCATCCTTCCTCGATTTGTCTGTATCCTTCGTTGTCAATTTATCTTTACCCTTCTTTTTCAGTGTATCTTTACCCTTCTTTGTCAATTTATCTATACCCCTCTTCGTTTTAGCTTTATCATCCTTCGTCAATTCATATTTATCATCTTTCATTGATTTATCTTCAACTTCGTATCTCAACCTGTCTATGTTAAATGACAAACAAGGACATTTTACATGATGAGGTTCTATTTTATCATGTTTTTCCGATTCTTTATCTACTTTTAATAATTCACTCAGTTTTTGGATCTTCATTGGAGCTTCATTTAATAATTGACTAAGTTTTTGAATCTTCTTAGGAATACATTTTTGGTCTGGGACGTCTCCATTATTTGTTAATTGCATACGACATCTTAAACAACAGCATGTTTTTTTGTGAGGTCTTTTTTTTTCGAGTTTGACGGCACATTTTTTCATTTGTTCTTCTTCTTTTAATAATTCGCACGGGGTTTTTTTTAAACTTAGAGCTCTGTCATAAGCTTTTTTATCCATCAATTTATCTAGGGCACAAATTTCATCATCTGAATATGGAGACATGCAAGTAATATCACATTGTCTTAGCCTAGTTTTTGGTCCAACTAAGACTTTGCCATTTACCTCGCAATTTATATCTATACCACTAACTGTTAAAACAGTAGAGTCTTTGCAAGTCTTCGGTGGACGAATATCTTTTTGCAAAGCTCTACCAGTTATCATCACTAAGGAGTATTCGTTAGGTTTTTTGAAAACCTCATAAGGTCCCTGTTCTTTATGAGATCGTTTACTCAAACATCGTATTCTTTTAGAATCAAATTTCTCACTTGTTGGCTTTACCAAAGTTTCGTTCTGCTTTACTTTGGCTACATCATTTTTATTCCTTTTATTTACTTTACAACAATCCTCTTGAAGTGCAAACGTAACTGTTTTATTTTGGGAAGTTGCACTGAATTCTTCTCCTTCGCATTTTAATTTACGTTCTATCAAATTATTCTGTTTCTTGCATGTATTGTCAGACTCCGCTCGAGGACACTTTTTTGGTCTTTTTTTAGGATGACATGGACAAGTGTTTTCAATATTAGCTTGAGTCTTAGTTACTCTTACGTTTTTTTTTGAAGTGAGTATTTGTCGGCATCTTTCGCTTTTTGACCTTTTAAGGCCGTCTTTGTGTAGAGGTAAAAGGTTTTCTACTGGAGCCTTATCTTCAAGTTTAATTATGTGTCTATTATTGCCATTCTTCTCGTTATTTAACATTGGAAAACAAATACATAGTAAGCGTTTCAGCAAAGTTTTTTTCTGTACAGCACATTCAGTTTTTGGATTCAATTCTTTGGTACATAAACAATTCGAACAACAATAATGATCTAGTTTATGCTGAATAAAAGTTTTACTTTTGTTTTTATTGAATTTTCTTGGTGCGTAAGGTAGAATAGTTTTCATATCTTCTTGACCCTTATTACTATCTTCATTACTTTTACATTTCTGAAGTTTTGTCTTATTTGGCTTCCTAAAATTAAAATCAAGTTCACAAATATCATTTTTGGAAGATTTCAGTTTTTTTGATTTCACCGTGTTTTGCTGCTGTTCTATCCGTGGCTTACATTTTTTTTCTTGGGATATTTTATATTCGACATCTGTACCGCTGACGTAAAATACTGTGATTTCTTTTCCTGTATTTCGATCGTATACTACAGACATATTTTTTGTTAAATAATCACCGCTTATTTCAGCTACGGATAAATCTGATAATTCACATGGTTTGTTTTTATCGGCGATATTATTGTTGTTTAACTTTCGTAACTTAGCAATATCTGTCTTTATTTTCTGACAATCATAATTGCTCTTTGTATTAGTTTTTTTGTTCGTTTTGGTTTGGTTGTCAGTTAATGTAAACTTTGTTTTCCTTTTTTTTATTTGTCTTTTAGAAAACAAAGAAAAGAAAGACCGACGTTTGTCAAATTGGGATTTTCCAGAATCATTTAAAGTTCTATCAGTTTCACTAATTTCACACACTCCATTTATATTTGCTCTTTGTTTTGCCGAAGCCTGGAGAGCATTATTATTAAAACATGAATAATTGAAACATGTATTTTTAAAACTATATTTTTTTTCGTTCTTAGGTTTGTTTCTTGGCTGAGAAATGGATGTTTTGCAATAATTTTCGTTGATGTGAGTAGCGACATTATTTCCGTCTGGTTTTTTCGATTTTCGTACCTGTCCTACTGAAGTAAATTCTTTGACGATGCTTTTACAATATGGACAGATGTTATGGCATTTGTAAATAGTTTGGGCATCGTTCTGTTGTTTTTTATGTCTTGCCTGCATATTACCAGCATTTTTGTTTACTCCTTCATGGCGTATCTTGCAATCAACATCAGTACCTCCTACGAATAATACAGTGGTTTCTTTTCCTGTATCTTTGTCGTATATTACAGATACATTTTTAGACAAATAATCACCACTTATCTTTGCTACGGTCAACGGATTTGATTTTTGAAGCTTATATTGTTTTACATCATTTATTATTTCGACGTTCGGGTCAGTACACAAACATTCATTTTGATGGCGAAGCAAACTCTCAATTTTCTTTTTTATACCTTTTTGTGAGTGCTGTCCGGTTTTTATACCTAGTTTATTGTTTTCATTATCATCTTTAGTTTCCCCACATTTTATTTGCTTTTTTGTTTGTGTATTGTTTTGTTGAATTGCTCTTTTAGAGAAAATACTAAAAATAGACCGACGTTTAACATGTTTTCCCTTTTCAGGGTCATCTAATTTACTTTTGAGTTCATTATTTTTAACTAATTCATTTTCATCTTCTTTATATATGCAAGTATTGAAACACGTGTGTTTTGACTTAAGCTTTATGTTATCTTGTCGAGAATAATTGTTGTCGAAGTATTTATTATTATTGCAGGACTTGGCTTCCTTTTTCCCCGCCATTTTGACAACTTCATCTTTTTCATCATACCTATTATTCAATGTTGTATTTAGTTCCGGTTCCAAAGAAGATAATTTTCTTGGAATACTTTTGCAATATGGACAAATGTTATAGCATTTGTAAACAGTTTGAACTTCAGCCTTTTGTTTCCCAGATTTTTTCAGAGTGTTACCAGCGTCTTTGTATTTACTTTCTTTTCTTACTTTACAGTCAACATCAGTGCCTCCAACAAACAATATTGTTGTTTCTTTTTCTGTGTTTCGATCGTATGACACAGACATACTTTTACATAAAGAATCACCACTTATCTCCGCTATCGTTAAAACATCTGATTTTTTATTGAAATCTTGTTTCGGATTAATTTTTAGACTATGTTTTACAAAAGGTAGACATTTTACATTTTTAATTAACGAAATGTTACTTGCATCGTTAGAAACTATACATTTGCGAGATGCTTTAATTTCCCGTTTATTTAGAGACTTGTTTGATACATATGACGGCATGCTTTGCATACTATCAATATGTGCTATGATCCCGCGCTGTTTGCCTAGTCTTTTTGTCTGAGTGGAAGATTTAGCTGTCTCTGGTCTATTTTTGGTTAATTTCACAGTGCACAAGCATTTAGAACAACAAGATCGATCTGTTAGTTGTGCATCGTTCTTCGTATTGTTTTTTATGTCAGACGGACCATTTTCATGTGTACGTTTTAATGATTTACTTTGGGCGCAATCTTTTTGATCAGCTTTATAATTACCTACACTACCTTTCTTGCGTGAAAACTGCACAGCATTTTCATTTATTTTCTTTTTTTTCACTTTCATATGCTTTACGCTATGTTGTTCTGACAATGTTGTATCTAAATACTTTTCATTGACGCGAGTAGCTACATTTTTTTCGGTCACTATTTTCTTCTTTTTCTTTTTATCATATATATGATAAGGTTTTTCATCTTGTCTTAGTTTCAAAGAAGACGTATCTTTTGGGATACTTTTGCAATATACACAGATATCGTCACATTTATAAATATTTCGCAGAGGTCTCGTAGGTGTTTGCTTTTTTGATTTTCTTTGCATTTTCCCTTTATCCGTGTGTTTAGCGTCTTTCCTTACTTTACAATCAACATCAGTACCACCTACTAATACAAGTGTAGTTTCCTGTCCGGTGTTTCGATCATATATCGTAGACATATTTTTAGTTAAGCCATCGCCACTTATCTCTGCTACAGTTAATACATCCGATGTTGCATACATATCTTCTTTTTCTTTGGAATATTTTTTTTGCATCATGTTAACAAAAGATGGATATTTTGCTTGCTTTGATGCCAAAACTGGATCTTCACTGCATGAGCACGGTTTGAATGGTGACATTGTTTGAATATTATCTACACGTCCTATTGTTACAATTTGTTTTTCTTGGTCATGTAATTTCAAAGTGCAAAAGCATCGTTTCAAAGATTGACCAGTGGCCGATGCTTTACTATCAGTTTCCTGTTTAGCTTGTATTTTGCAATCATATAACTTGCATTGAGTGTTAGTGTTTTTGCACTGCCCTTTTTTGCAGTTATATATTGGAACATCTTTATCATCTACATCTGTACATTTTGTATTATGTTTGCTATGTTGAATGTTGTTTGGACAAACAAGCTCTTTGTAAAATTCTAAGTTAATGCTTATATTTGAACCAATTCTGACACCTTGCCAATTTTTGGGATTTATAAGTGGGAATCGCGGTTTTTCAACTATTCTAGGCACCTTAGATTGTACATCTTTTGATAAAGTATGTGGTGAATTACAATCTGTAGCAGTACAACGCGATTGAGCACATAGACGTGGTGTACAAACTTTTCTCGATTTACGATGTATTCCTCGTCTTTTTATTCTTTCTAAGCACTGATACGGATTACACTGCCCTGGAATACACACTCCAGGCTCACATTCGAACGGTTCTAATTTATATTTAGGCGTTTCTCTTGGTTTTTTATATTTTAATTTTGCAACAGAAGATTTATCTTGTGTATTTGACTTTTTGGGTTTATTTACTGACTCCTTTGAACTTTTCCGTGTCAAATTAACTGTATGCTTATTTTGTATGTTTTGGATGGACAACGTGCAAAAACATCGTTTTAACATTGGCATCACATTAGAGCATTTATCTTTTTTTAATGTTTGTACTTGTTGTTCTTGTTCTCTTGTTAATGATCCTTTATGATAGAGACCACGAGATTTCATTCTTGCGTTGTTCATTCGATTATCAATACTTCTTGAGACAGATTCGACACATTTGATATTAGCACATGGACCACCGTTTCGGCATTCACCCGGCGAACGGTTTTTAAAAAACTCAATATCAAAATTAAACGTTGATCCAATACGTACATACTGACGGTTCCCTGATGATTCCGGAACAAAAAAGTCGATTTGTTTTGATTGTCTTGTATGATTCCGCACCAAAGTTTCTCTTGGAGGTTTGTATCTTGGTGTTTGCACTCTCTTTTTCTGTGCTATGCGTTTACCTGTTAAACTCCACACTGACCTCGTATCAGATTTCTCTGTCCCGGTGCCAAATGTTCTTAAATTACGCTGCTGTATTCTTTTATAGCACTCCGTCGGATTGCACTTTCCAGGCACACAAGTACCAGGCTCACACTCATACGGCTCTAAATACGGATACAATTTATGTGTTTTAGTGCCAACTTCTTTAAATACCATTCCGTCATATTTACTTCTGTCCCTTGCTTTATCTTTAGCAGCTACGGAAATGTCTTTGTATTCTTTCATAGGATCTGTTGTAGTTCCATATTTGTGTTGTACTTTGCCAAGTTTTTGCAATTTTAATGTACAAAAACATCGTTTTAATAAAGGACCAACACCGGACGCTTTTGAAATCATTTGTTTTTCATGAAACTGGGATGGGCGATGAACTACTTTTGGAGTATATATTGGAACATTTTTATCTTCATATTCTTTAGATTTTTTTATTTTTTTAGTACATGTATCATCAGAACAAATGTTGTAGTTATTTGGGCTCCGAGTATTATCTTTATAAAATTCCATATTAAAGCTAAAGTTTGAACCAATGCGAACAATATGCTTATTGTGATCTTCTGTAGGACATCTAGTAATTTTTTCGTAGCACTGTTTAACTTGGGGTTTATGTTTAAATGTTAGAGCCTGAACATCTTGGTTTTTAATCCTTTTTACATTTTTGTCAGTAATTGTGGTCGAAGAGACGTGATTCTTTTGTGTTGAGGTACCCGAGTCACGACGTAACCGTTTTTTAATCATTTTTTCACATTCATACGGATCGCATTTTCCTGGAATGCACACACCCGGCTCACATTCATATGGTTTTAATTTTAACCGGTTATCTTTGTTATATTCGTCTTTGATATTAGGAATTATTTGTACTTTATTATGCCTTTTTTCATGTTTAGAATGTATTTTTTTTGGATCTCTATTGCTAATTTTGCGTATTTGAAAACCTCCTGCTGGTTTATATAGTTTCGCAGTGCAAAAGCAGCGTTTCAAAAAGCTAGTCTTAGTAGATTCATGTTTTGTATGTGTGGCTACTTGAAAATTTTTATTTCGATGAGACTGTGAACCTTGAATAGATTTAACTCTTGTTCTATTTAAATTATTTTGAACTTTTTCTGGTTTTACTTGTGTTTTCTGCTTATAATGCGTAATTGCAGTTGTATTTTCTTCATGTAGTGTGCTATCTTTATAAAATTTCACATCAAAACTAAAACATGAACCTATACGCACGGCTTGTCTTGACGGCGGAGCAAGATTTTTGGAGATATCCCTATGAGTTATATCAGTTTTTTTATCTGGCCTTGATTTTCGGACTCTATGGTTATATTGAACGTATTTGCCTGCAGAAACTTTATTATTAATAGTAGTCATGGTAGACGCAGACACTGTGAGTGGCCCCACTTCGGTGCCAAATTCTCTAGTGCGGCGTTCTCTCATTTTTATTCTTTCTAAACATTTGTGTGGATCACACTCACCCGGAACGCATACATAAGGTTCACACTCATAAGGAAGTAAATTGGATATATTATTGTATTTTCCAACTTTATTTGTGTTTTGCCCCTTTGTTGTAGTTTTGATGACGTTCATGGGGGTGATCTGGTCAACGTTAACATGAGTAACATTTTGCAATTCACCTCGTTTTTGTAATTGTAAGGTACAGAAACATCTTTTATACTTAGAACCCATACCCGTTCCGCTGTCGTGCATAGTTGAAGTGGATTGTGATTCCCTTTCTTTGTTCCCATAACTGCTCCCTCGCGTTCCTGTATTTCTTAAATGTTTTTCATTCAATGCTGTATTCGTTGACGCTGTGCAACTTTTCCTTACTTTACATTTGTTAACATTGGCTGACCTATCTTTTGAAAATTCAATATTAAAACTAAAAGATGAACCAACACGGACAGCCTGCTTATGATTTCGAGGTTGTGTTGTATATTTAAATCCTTGCCGTTCATTTGTCACTTTTCGTTTTTCTGCGTGCTCTTGAAATTGTATTTTTTTGGTCATAGATCCTGGGTTTGTATATGCAGCGTCACTAGATATAGATTTTGATCTTTTATCCAAAGAAGTCATTGTAGAAGCTTTCCTCATTAATCGTTTCATGATCCGTTTCTGACACACAATAGGATCACATTCACCCGGGACACATACTCCTGGCTCGCATTCAAATGGTTCAAGTTTGTGTCTCGTTTTATTTAGATTCTGTACTTGGAAGTTCATTGCAAAAAAAGAATTTGTATATGGACTTCTGTTTATCATGCTACAACTGTTACTTAAAACGTTGCATGAACTGTTTTCATTTTTCATATGGTTGTTGTATGCAGTTGACGAAAATACTGAACTCAACTTCTCGATTGTAATAAATTTTGAAGACGAAATGTCACCTGGTTGACCTTTCGGTATATTAGTACTGCTGTAAAATATTTGAGCAGGCAGCACGGTTGTTTGAATTTTACTTTTGTTTATATCGGCAGTAATTTCTGGGGTATTATTATTGTTCTGTAGCTTTAAGGTACATAAACATTTTTTTAGAATTGATCGTATGCCTAATGCTTTATTCAGTTTCTCTATTTGCGTATATTGAGATTCACGTCCTGTAACGGAAACTGGTATAGTGCGTTCACCTTTATTTTTTATCGTGCTGAAGCGTTTTTGTAGCAATTTTCTTTCCGAATCTTGCTGCGAAATCTTTTGTTCTTTGTTCATATCTGTTTGAAAACTTAAAGCTGAACCAATTTTAATAGCTCGATAATATGCTATTTTTGAGTTATAATTTAAAGTGTATGCAGAACGATTTTGCTTTTTCTTTCTTGGTAATATTTGTACATTATTTAAGTTATTTTGTATCTGAGCATAACTGTTTTTAATACTATTTCTGGAGGTATTATAATTTGATATAGATATCATTTTATGTTTACTCGTTGCTGTATCCAAGTCTTTAGACTTAAATTTTTCACATGATTTACTTCTTTCTAAGTACTGATATGTGTCACAATTTCCTAGGGTGCAAAAGAAAGGTTCACATTCGTTAGAATCTATTTTATTCACAGTGTTGATACCTTTTTTAAACATACTCACTTTAGAATATATAGCTTCTATTCTTGCAGCATAAATTTGTTGAGGTAATTTATATTTGTATTTTTTTTTTAAATTGAGCGTACAGAAACATCTCTTTAGTGCAGTATTAATAAAAACTCCTTTATCTTTCTGTTCAGTTTGCGCTTGAATTAACTTTTGTGGTCTACGATCAATTTGCTTCTGAGATCCCCGTTCCTTTAGAGGAGGTTTAGGTTTTTCGCGAGGAGACAAGTTATAAGACAAATTGCGAGACTTCTGAACATATCTCGATGATGCTACGATTAAAGGTGACGATTTCTCTTTAAAAAAATCCACATCAAAACGGAAACTGGATCCTATTTTTACGGCTTGACTATTTTCATTTCTTGGAGAATATTTTGGTATTCGAGACTTTCTTATTTTATGATCTGGTTCATTATGTTTTTTTGGAGACATTAAAACAGATTGTACTTCTTTAGTTTTGAAGTTTTTGCCAGGCCTATTTGTTATGCTATACGTAGATTTTGAGACACGATTTACAGTTCCAGTACTTTTTGTGCCACGATTCGCGTGACGAGCATTTATGATCTCCTTACATTCATATGGGTTACATTCACCTGGGACACATATTCCTGGTTCACACTCATAGAGAAGCAACTTTATTTTAGATTGATCTTTAATATTCCATTTACCAGTTTCTTTTGGTCTTAAGTTTTTTACAGGCTTATTTGTAATACTGTTTGTAGATTTTAGCATTCGATTTACAGTTCCAGTACTTGTTGTGCCGCGGCTTGAGTTACGAGCATTTATAATCTCCATACATTCATGTGGGTTACATTTACCTGGTACACATATTCCCGGTTCGCACTCAAAAGGTAGCAATTTGAGTCCTAAATGATCATTAATATTCTGTTTTCCGGTACCTTTATCTACATAGAAAAGGTTTTTGTCAATCCTAGGTACAGACTGGCCAGATGTTGACGTGCTCTGAACAAATCTTTGAACATGGGGTTTTCCTTTTTTAGCGAGTTTCATAGTGCAGAAACATCGTTTCAAGTTATGCTTGGTAGCTGTCTGCTTAGATTTACTAAAATAACTTTTTTGAGACTGTTTCTGAGCTATACGAACTTTTTGAGGTTGCATGACTTTATTTTGATGCTTTATATCGCCTTTAGCTTTTTTTTCAAATTTCAATACATCTTGGAGTGGACGTGATGGCATTTCATTATTTTGATGATTAGGGTTGATAGAATCGCCCCTATAAAATTCAATGCTAAAACTAAACGTTGAACTAATCCGAACTGCTTGTCGCCTGGGTGTTAAGTTTTTTGGAGGACGTCTAATGACTGGTTCTGAATGCAAATATTTGTTTTTCTTCTCAAATGTTTTTAATATATTAGGCTGAGGTTTCTTATAAGCTTTGCCAATAGCAACTGTTCTGGTAGTGAAATTTGGAGTTGAATGTGAACGGCGATTGGGATACTGTGAGTTAGTGCCAACTGTATGCATTTTCAAATTGCGTTGTCTAATTATTTCGGCACATTCGATTGGATCACATTCACCTGGAATGCATATCATTGGCTCACATTCGTAGGGAAGCAGCGTATGCACAGGTAGTACTGAGATTTGGGTTTTCATAGTTTGCAAACTTCGATTCTTAGATTGGGCTGTTTTTTGTAAGTTCACTTGGTGTCTATGTTTTCTTGCTCTTGCTGGTTTGGCCTTTAATTTTAAAGTACAAAAACACCGTTTTAAGTCATATTCACCAGATTGTACATCTTTTCCAATACTACGACTGGTGCTTGATGGAATGTGGCGAATTCGCTTCTTAGTTGACATAGTTTCCTGATTTTTCCGTCGCACTTTGTCTTTTCTACCTTGAGCCAGTTTTGGAATAGGTTTATTTTTGGAGAACTCAATATTAAAATTAAAAGAAGAGCCAACTCTCACTGCTTGTCGTCCGCTACCTGACGGACTGGGTAGAGAACTTTCTTTTTTTTCCATGTGTCTTTTATCCGTCGACGAAATATGTCGCCTAGCTGTACTTGGCCTTACTGGCCGTTTAGCAGCAGATTTAGTGAAAGGCATAGGCTGATTTACAACATGCTGCTGTTTTATCTGTTTTGGTGTAGCTCGTTTTCCTGCAGCGCCCAAAGGAGGTGATTGATCAGAAGGTTTTAGAAAAGGTTGCACCGCTACATTTGATTGATTAGAAGGCAAAATAGTGATAGATTTAACAGATTTTGTTTTGACGGCCGCACGACCTCTTTTGTTTTTTCCTTTCATCTTAAATTGAATAGACTCATGGCGGCCTGCTTTTTCTTTTCCACTTATTTGTCGGATACCTTGCTGATCAACTGAAGCTATTTTATTTTTAACTTTGCGTGATGTAATTTTTTTATTTTGAGTGTCTGTAGTCGCTTCAACTTTATTATTTTTGGTACGAATAACAAAGTCTGACGCAGTTGAGATGTCTGATTTTCTTGATTTTATTTCATGGTTTTCACTATCATATTCATCATCAGTTTTGTCTCGTTTTCTACGCAAGCTTCGTTTTTTCTTCCGGAAACATTCTGCGGGTTCACATATTTCGGGGTCGCACTCAAAATCACATGCCCACTTGTCTAAAATTTTTTTTCTTTGCATATCCTCTTTATACTTGATTAGAGAATCTCGAAGGTCTAATTTAAATGTGTCTTCGTAAAGTTCTACAAGCATATTCGTTTCTAAATCATTACCACCATATTGATCCTTAACTTTCTGCACAACATTTTTGAAACTTTTGTTTATGGATCCTTTTACTTTACTGTCAGCTTTTTTAACATTTTCGATCGATTTTTTAACTCTGGATCTGATTTTAGTCTTAGCATCTTTTAGTTTCATAGCTGATTTTCTACCGGCTTCTCCCATCGCAGTCCCCATTTTATGATATGCGCGTCTAATTTTGCGTCCACTTTTAGTTTTATAAGCTTGAGAAACATCTAGAAAATCTTTTGGTTGTTTTCTGTGCGAATTTTTCAAAGAAATATTTGATAATCTTCTTATGGATTTCAATATACATAAACAAGAATCAGATCGTACGTGCCTAGCTTTATGACTATGATATTTTCCACTGCGTTGATCGGCTTGTTTTTTGTGATGTTTTGATATTTCACGTCCACGATGCATACCTGTTCGTGAACCACCACGTGCCTTCCTATGCTTCCCATATCTTGACATCGAGTCTATAGCATGCATACCTCTATGTGATCCAGTATGTGATCGTCTACGACGGTGTACCCCACTTGCGATTTTTTGCAAATTAATTATTGAATCGCAAGAACAGCAACTACAACACTCGCTAAGAGATGTTTGTCCTACAGCACCTTTGCCAACCAAATTAACTAGTTGTAATATAGCGCTACTGGTATCGGATACATCTTTTCTTCTATGTTTTGATGGAGACCGTTTCGTTGGAACTAAATCACCGCTAAGATTGCTATCGGAAAGAAGTTGATTCCTGAGATCATCATAAACACCTCTAGTCCTAATTAACTTGTCGAGCAACTTTTGCTCACGCATGGGTATAAACTGTCCCAAGTAGAGTTTATCTATTTTTGTACCATGCAACAGCATATCTTTGATGGAAGGACTTTCCGACTCGCTCTTATAAAAACAAGAGGTGCAAGAACAGCTTTGGCTGGTATCTTTACCGCGTGGTGGCTTCATTGTGTTGTCTTCTATGTACCTACTTTGCTTATAGGTTTGTCATTCAGAACGAAAATAAACTAACATGAACTTTTTCAGAACAAACGCGACTCCAAACATTTCTCACATGACTTGCCACTTGACATTGCACCTGCAATAATTAGGATTATTACTATCAAATATTATACAATTATTCCGTATCACACGTAGCAGGTTTTTTTTCTGATTTCGTAGTTAAAATAAACCTAAGAAATATTAAATAGAACTTATAAAATATTTCAGATGGCTGCATGCAAATTATAGCATTGCTGATAGACTGGCCTGTGACTACAATGGGTCCTGATGGTCAAAGACACAGGGTAACCTAGAATGGGAACCGACTCTCAAAGACAGGTAATATACTTTGAGTGGTAACAGGCTGCTTTTAACGTCGAATGCCTTAACTTTGGGTTCAATTCCCAATAGAAGTGAGAAATTTTGTACTCAAACATTTGTAAACATGGTACATTTCTCGTTCATAAAATACCAGTTGCGCCCCGCGATTTCCTAGAGAAGAACGTGTTATAGTGTGTGTGTACGTGTGTGTGCCCGTACGCACGTGCCACCACATGCACACTATGACAAATATCTAGCGTGTCAAGAGTGCGTTGATTTATTTAAAGATAATAATATTATTAACAATCATATAAGCCGTATCTATAGGTAGCCCCGAACAGATTTGCCTGCCCCATTTGTATACCTTAAAACGTATACCTACCTACACATATAACATAATAATATTATCAACCTGTAAAATTTTAAGATATGGACAACCTGCGTATCCAGAGTAGGGTAGGCATTTATATCACTTCCAGGCCTCCAGTCCGACTACTTCTGGTTTTACAACGATATTAGTATGTTAAAGAGACTATACTTACTAGACAATACAGGGACAATACTCCTCTGGCCATACACATTCACAGGCCAGTAGGTGTATAGTACTCATACCTATACATATTACATAATATAATACCCATGAAACTTTGAGATATGGAAATTGGACAACCTGCGTACCTATCCAGATTATTGTAAGCATTTATATCTCACTAGCGCCCCGCCTAGACTTCGCACGGGTGCAATGCTGATACTAAATATACTACAGAATGTTGTCTTAGTCACCCCGTGACCACGATCACTGCAAAGTGTTTGAAACGTCGGGACAAAAATAATGACAAATATACGCGATTTAAACCGTTTAAAGTTGTTTAATTACTATACTACAGAATGTCATAATATAGTACATTCACAGCTTTTTTATATTAAGGTGATCACCGTAGTGAAACGCGCACTTTTGGAATCTTCTTTTACCGAAACTATTCGTTCAAAAAGTGCGAAAAAAAATATATCATATTATTTAATTCTTTATTGAGTGAATTAGTTGATTAGTTTTTACTAAAAATTATTAGTTCTTCTGTAATAAATTGTAATCGGCGACCCTTTTTAGACTGTTTTTTATTAATTTAAGAGGCATTATTGATGTAATCGCAACGTTTCTTTCTTTAAAAAATAGCTAATACTATACTCTAATGAACTACTTAACAACTTGTGTTGAAAACATTTTTATGAATTTTTGGCACAAAATTGCGTGATCGCGAGAAGAAATCTCAACGAAAATCAGTCTGCCCGCAGCGCTCGGGCCGTTTGGACGTGGGATCTGTGCCGTTCGTTACGCCATCATTTTTGTGCATTTATTTTACGAAATATACAATATTTTTTTACCATACGTTAATTTGCAAGTCATAAATTATTGAAACTCAAGTAAAAAAAATATTGGATAAGTACTTTTCTTTTTATTGATTTATAAAATCTTTCTAACAACGAGTTGATTAAAGTTCAGACACGGCATTGTTAATTTCTATTTTAGTAGGTATCTAGATTTTTAACCCTTAGTAAAATATTTCATTTTGTTATTTATAAGCTACTGTACAATTAAACGAGAACTAATTTCTAATGCACTTAACACACTTTCCGAGACGACCAACTACTTTCTAGGAATTTAGATATTCCATCATTCAAATAAAGGGAAGTTATATATTTATTATAACTTTGACTTTAATAGTTACTTAGTAGGTAGTTAGTCGGATTGAAATTTGTGTTACTCTCTTCTTTCGTCCTACCTATAAAGACATGTGCCCGTAACTTTTGAACCGTAACTTCTGTAGATGTTATCAATAATTCTGTAGATTGTTTCAAAGGTGATGCTTGTCGTTTGGTCCCATTTTATATTTCATCATAATCGGTCAAGCCGTTTTTGAGTTACTCTAAAATACCTGAAAAATATTTACCTATCTTGACGATATAGTTGTTAAAAATGAATGATAATCGATCCCGTAAGTGGTAGGTAGGTAGTAAGGTGGCAAGGGTCACTAAAAACTGTGAAAAAAAAATTTAAGAAAAAAAATGGAACCAACTTCTACACCCGAAAGTGTGAAATAACTTGTCGAAGTCGGTACCATACGCAAAGTTTTGTGATATTAGGTACTTTTTAACTGTCATGGTACCGACTTTAACAAGTTATTTCACACTTTTGGGTGTTGAAGTCGGTTCCATTTTTTTGCTTAAATTTTTTTTTATTATAATTATTATTATAATAAGTGGGGTTCCTTAGAAAAAGTGACTAAGAACCCCGGTACGATTCTTCCCGTATAACTTTTAATGGCAGCAGTCGAATGAGACTTGTCAAAAACCGAAATGACGGATTCAAGATGGCAGGCAAAATTCAAGATGCCCTGATCCGGCTGAAAATGAACGCCCTGAGCAACCCAGATAGGGTTGCTTAGAGCGTCGTTATTCGGAATTAAGAAATTATTTCTTATGATGTAATTTTTCAAGATGGCCGCCATACATAGATGTTTTGAAACCATTGGCTTAAATTGTTCAATGGGAAGGAGTCATGGGGAAAGAAAGTATTCTAAACCGAAAATAACAAAGTGATTTTCATGATATAGAAATAACGGGAAATCATAAAATGACGTCTGCCAAGTGAAGATAGATGACGTATCTCGTAAACAGTTACAGATATGTAAAGAAGTTTTGAACAAATGTCATAGGGAATCGAGAGAGCACTCAAATGACACGCAACAAAAATCCTAAATAGCAGAATTCATACAAAGTGCTGAAGTGCGATCCCGCTGAAGTAAGGTTGAGCTTCAGTGTGGTCGGAGTACGTTATGGTGGCTATCTTGAATTACATCATTCTGGATTTGCCATTTTGCTCTTCTTATTTATCATATTGCATTTAGAGCACGGATGGTGCGTGAGTTCGAAGGGCGAGTGCAAGGTGAGGGTGCAGTCTAAGCCGAGTAGGAACTTGCAAGGCCGAAGGCTGAGAAGTTGGGAGTATTTTCCGTATTTCCAAATGTCAAAATCCAATTTCCAAATCTCCAATGTCTCCATGATGAATGGCCGCGATAACCGAAGCACCTACGAGTGGGGTTCTTTAACCAATGTGACACAGAAACTTGGTGCGATTCTGCCTGTAGCACTTTTAGTAGCGGTAGGGTGAATCTTATATGGTGGTTTCATTAAGGTTATCTTTTGTATTGAGCATTGCATTGGGATAATACTTCTATAAACATTTTGAACTTTTATTATATTATTATTTGTAGCTATGTTATTTCATACTGCATAAAAATAAATGACACACTGCCTGATAAACTTGTTAGCATATAAGTACATAACAAATAATTAAAAAGTTATGGTTACATAAGAAAAGTAATTGTATTTTTTTTTTAGATTTGTAATACAATGGGGAATAAACGAAAGTATAAAGTGCTCCATTAACGTCTTGTAGTAACACAAACTGTGAACGAGTTCTTGAGTTCAGTGAGTTATAAATCTCGTAAATAAACTTTAAAATTGCATAATGACTTTCCATAACTGAAATTATACCTATACATTACATTTATTCACCTATAGATTTATAGAAATATGATAAGGTAAAATTGTAAGTTTCTGTTTTAGAGTTGGTAAGTATATTACAGTAAGCCAAAACACAAATTATTTGACAGGTTTTTGTAAACAAGGTTATTTAAAATTAAATACACATTCTCACCATTTTCCCTTCAGTCTACACAATTCTTTCTGCTTACCAAAACACTGACACACTTTTTTCGCTTTTTCTACATGAGCGTTATCATACATAATAATAATAATGAATAATAATAATTTTATTTCAAAAAACGTTTAACATGTTGGAGCAGTAAGGAACACATAATGTATACATAGAACTATGAATAAGAACAACAAAACACATGTGTAGGTACAATGTAAGTCCTACAGGCACAAATATGCTCCAGGACGTTATCCACACCAACCCGGTGGTTGGTTGAATGTCTTCTTTCATACCGCTTTCGTACCGCTTCATGAAATCGAACTACTTTTTTGAGCACAATACTGACTTTTGAACTAACACGGTACCAACTTTGACAAGTAATTTCACACTTATCAGGAACATAAGTCGGTTCCATTTTTGTTTTTAAAATGGATCTCATAATCTCTACTAACCACCAAACAATTAAAACTTTTACTTACAAATTATGTTGATATGGAAGATAGGCACCTTTCTAACAAAATTTCAAGAAGATCGGATCAGGCAATCGAGATAATGACTGAGAAATATACACTGCTCAGACCTCCATCGAGACCACGCTTCGCTTAGTCTATTAAATATTTCTATACTTACAAGCGATGATATTTTTTACCGTATAGGTTCGCAGTAACTGCAGATAAAATGTTGTTATGTACACTTCTGTTCTGCCGCTTCTAATAGCGCACGAAACTCTACAATTTTAGCGATGCTATCCGTGGTACGGCGACTAGTGCCGCCGTGCGACTGAATATTTTTATGAGTTGAAAGTTAACGCCTATTTCTTTTAGCTCCGCCCGAATTAGAAATTATTTTGACTACTGTCTTGCCCTTAATTGAATAAGTATTAATGCTGTATTGTTTAAAATAGCTTCATAAATAAGCCACTATTTCTCGTAAAAAGTAAAGGATAAAAAATAGTTAAGTATTGTGGGTTATCCCTAAGAGGTAGATATACACCATCGCGGATTTTTTGTAGACCTTTTTAAGGTGTATAATACTGTGGTACATTATTTTTATCTATCTCGTAGGGTTCAGTCAGCGTTTGCAATGTAAGCGCAAAACATTTATTTGCGACAGTTAGCAAACTCAAAAATTATTAGTAGGTATTTCTCTACTTTATTATGTATGAATTAAACATATAAACCTTCCTTTTGAATCACTATATCTATTAAAAAACACCGCATCAAAATCAGTTGCGTAGTTTTAAGGATCAAAGTAGGTATATAGACAGACATACAGCGGGAAGCGACTTTCTTTTATACTATTTAGCGTAGCTATTTAGTGACTTCTTCTGCTTTTAGTGCGATACTATAATAGAGACTATACTTACAAGACAATACAAGGACAATACTCCTCTGGCCATACACATTCACAGGCCGGGAGGTGACATATAGATAACATTTCTTCTCCATCTGCTCCTCAACATTTTGATGGTGCACCACTTCCTTATGGCAAATTTATCATACGGATTCCTCATGAAAAACTATTACAAAATGACATGAAAATTAACCATTAACAAAATATAATGACAATTATAATTGACAGAGGAATTATTGAAGTTTGAAAATAGTATGTATTAGGTACAAAACCTTTTTGAGTTTTTTATATATTAAACAATTCTGGCAGTTATATCCTAGTTGGATGTCGTGAAAGACGACGGGAAAGAATGCAACAAATAAGCAGCATTCAGCGAGAAGTAGCAGATAAACAAGCAACGAGAGCATTCCCTAGGAGGGTTCGCGTCAGGCAGGCGACCAGCCATAGAGCCAAAAAATTTTATATTATAACTATCCTAGTTGTTTTAAGTCTTATTAGCGTGATATTATTTATTGTTTTCTTGTGTTGTTAAGTTATTAGAAAATATTGTAGTTGCCAATAAGATTGGAATAGGGGTGGGTTTAGTAGGTATTTTTTTAAGCGGAATAACCTCTTCCTTTAATAAATGCATTTCGTCACAAGTGACAAATAACACTGCGCCCATCACCCTGTGACATACAGTTGTCTGTAATTTTACTGGCTCTCAAGGACTACTGCCGGAACACACTGTTTGGTGACTGCGACTATAAAATCGTTTTGTTAGGTATGTAATATATAGGAGAGGTGTGAGAGTAGGTTCCTATATTCGGAACTTACATGGGAGTCATTAAGTCTTACATATGCATGGAGAGTTCGTCTCCAGGATATACCTACTAACTTCATCAATTCGGTAGGTTACTAAACGACATACTTATATATATATATAAGAAAGTCGGATATTCCGACTTTCGGTATTTTAGAGTTCCGAGAGAGAGAGTTTAGAATTAGAGTGCCATATTTATGACATTTGGCTTTCTGTTTGTCTGTCTGTCCATCCGTAGACGGGTGCACGGGCCTGTACTCTAGCTCGTAAGCGGAATGAAGCACCTATGTAAATAAGTATTTATAAAAATATGTTAGGTAGACTAGCCTTCCGGGCGCGGCTCCGCCCGCGCGTATGTCGGTCATTGCGCAAAAACATTAACCTCTTTTTGCGCAGTTGGATAAAAACTATCCTATGTTTTTTCCCGGGTCTCAAACTATTTTCATACCAAATTTCATTCAAATCGGTCCAGTAGTTTTGGCGCGAAAGCGTAACAGACAGGCAGAGTTACTTTCGCATTTATAATATTACCTATATACCTAGTAGGTACCTACCTACCTATTGATATAGTACCTACTGATAATATATTTTATCTCTCCAAATCCTGTGTGTATTACCTAGGATCAAATGCATCATTTACACCCTAGCAACAGCACCTACAAAAACAAAAGTTTTCTAATTTTACGCCATATAACTTTTTTAGAGTCATAGACGTTATAGTCATATAAAATACCTAACTATTCAAGATCATATTTTAACAAAAATGAACATCAGAGTCCCGTATCATTCTGTTCCGATACATAGGAAAACATCGTACCTACCTACCTACCTATACCTAATACCATAAGACCTGCTGTACTGTAGGTAAGTAGGTACCTACCTACATACTTACACATTAATATAATATAGTAGAGCAGCTCTTGTAGATCAGTGTTGGTCAACTAAAGAGGCGGACTAAGGTAGGTAACTTACCTACACGTTGCAGAGTTCTTAATGTTCTGTTAATATTGATGTTCGTAAGGCATAATTAGAAAGGACAAGATAAGGAATGCGTAAGAAGGTAGGTAATAAGAGGAACTTTGATAGAGGCACCAGTACCTAGTTGGTAGGTACCTACCAACGAGATTTAATTTTCTCGATGGTACCTACCTACCCACGGGAATGTCATGAGTCGAAAATTTGATAAAAGATATGTGTGCGAAAGGTTTAAGGAGTAGAGGTAGTAACCTAAGTACCTACTTACCTATTATGAAAAGTGAGTGATTTGAACGGAGGAATAGTTTATGTTGTGACGAGCTCTCCTAATCTTGGCATAAGAACATTTTACTGTAGTGTACCTTATTTATACCTACTAACTAGGTAAATAGATACATACTATCTGCTTACTAGCTTATAGTTCAAAAAAGTTATCTAATAAACCTGCCTAGACTAGAGTGAAATAAGGATAAGCTGAAAGCTCCTATCAGCTTTACCATTATCGCGTAGAGCAAACTTCAAGATGATTCATGAATGAGAAATCAAAGAAGATAAAACATAAATCGATACAGGCTGTAGTGGTAGTATTAATTCGAGCGAGGTTAGTGACATGCGAGACACCTGCGTGACAGGTTGCAGCTAAGACAACGGACAAACTTACCTCAAACTTCCAAAAGTCCACTCCAACACGGCGAAAGTTCCAAAGTATCACTCACAACACTTTTAAACACACACAAACTATTCCAGGCACAAATTCACGCAAAAGTATGTGATAAGTAAGTTATTCCGCGAGTTTAGTAACGGCACTGCACGCAACACAGACCACTCACACAATCAACGGGCAAAACCAAACTGGAAACGAAAACGGACGAAGCGCATCACATTCACCAGAGAACTTGAATTGAAACTAACCCCATCAGTTAAATCTTGATAACTGTTCCACAGCGCCCTCTATTGAGATTTAGTAGAGACAAGACATAGCACGAAAGCTACTTGTTACGATACCGTCGGTAGGTACAGCTCTGTAGACAATTTCATCATCGTAGTTCATTAAAAAATGCAAAGATGGCGCATATAAAATTGTAGTACAGTCAAGGAAGTATATTGTAAAAAAAGAAAAAAACTGTGGCTATGCAGAGCATCTAATACCTTATTAAGATTTTTACCTGATAAATTTTTCACGGTGGTAGGGAATTTTACGGATGCTCTGTCTACCACCTTTGTGACCAGAGCGTTCAAGTAGAAAATCTCTCGCCACGCACCTAACGGTCTGTTCCACCTGACAGCAGCTATCCTTGAGTGCCAGTTCCCATTCTAGGTATACGATGTACAGGATTTACCCTGTTTACCATCTTTGACCACAACACTTACTGTCAACTGAGATTCTGGTCTAAGGCTGGGATATCCATGAAATATAAACATGATACATGTTTAAATTAGTAGGTGCAGATTGAAGAGACAAAAGACCCAAAAAATACAATAAATAATTTTACTAGATATAATTTACATAATACAATATTATATGTACAGCAATTCAGTTTCAGCCAAATAACATTTCTTCTTGTAAATATACAAATTCCCTTTGATTGACCTCACACATTTCTACAGTTGAGTGACTGAGAGAATTCGTTTTACAGTTTTTTTTATGTATACTCTCTACTCCATATAAGACACAGCAACAGTACAAATACAAACTGCCAAATGCATTCTCTCAGCGACCAGACTGTAGCACATCTAAGGCCTTTGTTCAGAGTTAATCCAATAGCAAAAGTATTATTTGTAATATCGATGAAGTAGTTGATTTAGTTCCAGCTCTAGTGCGGGGGAATTCAAGTTTGCCTGCCCACCCACTGGACTTTCCTACTGGTGGGTCGCATCGCCCCAAATATTCACAACTTAATTTAGCCATATATTGACTTAAAATTATAAGTGAAAACTCTCATCTTACTTGCTTAATTTGAATCTTTTGCAGTTCCACATAAAATATTTTTTTATATGCATGTTTGTCAATATAGAATGTATGTGTTATAACTTTGGTTTAAAAATATTACTTTCAATTAGATCACAGTCAGTATGAGCAAGGATATAATCCTAAGCTGGATGAAAGCATCCCACACTTTTCTGAGGAAATTATTTGAGATATTACTTAGCATTCCATAGATTTATAGCGCAGGTGCTTAGTACATCATTTTTCACTAGAGGAAGAGGCTTAACTGTCTGGCCCTTTGAATATAATATTATCAATGCTTCCATGCACTTCTCGAGCCTCCTCCCCTACCTAATCAAATTTGATAACATTCTGCTTAGGCTATTTTGGATATACATTCTACGATGGAATGGGTAATAGGGGTTTTCTTGACATGCCAAGGTCTTGAAGAAGGTTATAGGGCATTCTGCTGTAGTAGCTAGTTTTTGATTAACTACATAAGATTTTTTGGTTAATTCATTTGTTAAGTATATATTGTATATTTTCATTTGTGTGGTCTTTAGGCATGTTTGTTAGCTAATGAAGGTAACTTATTATTGAACATCTCGTCTAATTAAATTAAATTCTCATGAGTTTCACAACTCACAATGTAAATGTTTTTTGCCAATAAGTGTATAACATTTAATAATCTTATCTAATGAGATACATAATTAATCCATTAACACTTTTATACATATAAACATTTTCTGAGGTCAACAATATTTATACTATTTAAACAAGCATGTCCAGATTTTTTACATTTGTATGCTACATATTGAGCTATGCATGTATATACCACTGTCAGTCACTTTCCGAATCACTGGGTGGCCACATGGACCTATCATCTTTTTCCTTTGCTGCTGATTCTAAGAACTTAGTCTGTGCTTCAATTACAGTCTTACTATCTGTACATTCAGCATAGAGTTCTAATGCTTCTGAATTAAGCTCCAGAAATGAATGTCCCCAAGAAAACTTTGAGAGATAAAACTGAGCTTCTTTCTTGTGACCCGTAATAAACATAGCTGCAGCTAATGCTTCCACACAGCTCAGTTGATATGGCTTTCCATAGTTGATAGGATTAGCAGCAACCAAAAATGGCAATAATCGTGGATGTGGCGATTTCATTCTGCCAAACGGGGTCTCATCTATTTTGGCCCATGAACAGTCTATCACTGCCAATCCAAACTTTTCTATTATGTCTTTATCGTTTGGACTGACACACTGAGTACCAACCGGCGATAGAACAAGTCCTTGAAAACGCTGGCCGAGCTTCAAGTTCTTTATTAGGTTATGCCGTGCTAGTTTCCGGCCGGAACATTTCTTGGGATCACAGTGGTTTAAGTCCCACATACTCACTGGGAACGATGCTTCTGTTCCTTCACTATCGGAACTGCTATCTTCACTGTCTTCTGACGATTTAAGACTCAGCTCGTTGAGACTTTCCGCATATTCTCGTTTGGCGTGATGGTTTGAACGTTTTCCGTGGACTTTTTTACCAGGTGCCATTTTATTATCTGAATGTAGGTGTATGTAATTGGTTTGATTATCGTTCTTTTTCTTTAATAATTATTCGTCAATATTTACCAAAATAAATAAATCCACTTATACATAGGATAGGGATGTGAAAGTTCCATCAAATGAATATCGATATTCGATGCACAATGCACATTCGATGATTTTCTTCATTGGTGTTAAGATGCAAAACATAGGTGTTCTATTCTAACATCAATGTTACATCATACCTAATATCGTAACATAAATTACCGTAAAATTGTATGAAATTCTTGAAAACCTAAAGGAGTTAAAAAGCATTTTCCATTATTACAACAAGTACCTACTTAGTATCAACAATGAACTCACGGACACGGCATGACATCAGTCTCACGTGGATAAGCTCTATGAAACTATGAAAACATTCATGAACAAAGGGTTTTTAATATTTCACATAATCTAATATTATTTAAATAATCATTCCAAATTTGACATTGAAATTGTATTGCATTTCAATGTCAAATTTGAATTTACTAAAAATAAAAAACGGATTATCAATGTGCCACCCTCAGCCAGGTGGTCAGTGATATCGAGTGAATATTGTCCGAGTTATTATTTGTTAGTTCCATAATATTAAGCGTTTCACTTGCTTCATTGCCGAAAAGATTCATTTGAAAATGTGCTCTATATCAAATAATACAATATTGAAAGCAGACACTTAGCCGCAAGCTGCATATGGGACTCCGTGATCTTGCCAGGGTTTCAATTTTCAGTTGCCATAAATATTTTTGTTAGTTAGGAAACGTCATTAAATTTAGCTCGCTATATCGCATCGGCCATCAACGTTTAGCTGTCGATGATAATATCGATGTTTCTGCTACATTGAACATCCCTATTAGAATACACATTATTTGTGTTGTTTCGCGTCATGGAAATAAATGTCACTGTCACTGATAATACTACGTTTTATTTAATGTTACAAACAAATGTCAAATAAGGTAAGTACTTTAATCACTATGACAAGGATGAGGAATTAACGGAAGTAGGAAAGTAGGATACTTGGTGGGCATGACGGATTCGTCCTCAGATTAGCGCAAGAATTAAAATTAAATTAAATGGGCGATATTCCACTTACCTGAGCCACGGTAATGTTATCTATTACCGTCCCTGAGCTGCCTGAGCCGCGCCGGCAACAGCATGGCTTTATGCATGTTTTTTTCGGTTCCGTTTTTTTGTCATGTTTATTCTGTGGCTTGAGTGAGATTTTATGAAATGGCAAGTATATAATATACTAGGTATATACCTGTATATTTTAAACCAACTCCAAAAATAGTAGGAAGGTTCTCAAGTTGACGCCTTTATATATTGTATATATTTTTTATGTTTGACGTACAACTTGTTACTGAATCATCTAATCTTAATGATAATATTTTTTTTAGTAAAATTCACTGCCAAGACGGTCACATTTAATTGAATTTCATCATCTTCGGTCAAGTAGTTTTTAAGTTACATTCAATAAAATGAAAATGCTCGTATGATAATGATCACCGAGGCTGGCCGAGGCAAGAAAGTTCGAAACGATTCCTATCGATGATGGTGTGATTTCAGGCTCAAGGCGCAGGCAATGGCCTTAATACACCCAGGTGGGAATCGCACTTTATGCCGAGTATAAAGTATTTATATAAGATCAAGAACAAAAGCCAAATTATTACTACAAATAACTTTTAGCATTCGATTACTCCTAGTAGGTAAACATAAAAAGCATACGGCGCACTACGCAATGTTCGGTTGTTTATTATTTTTTTAGTAAAAGCTAGTTATTAGTATCATTTTAAGGACTTAGTCATAAAAACTTTTTGTGCTTCTAACATTATGTATATCTGTATGAAAATTATATAAAAGTTACGTATTAAATATTCAAAACAAGCTTTTCTCTATAAAAACAAACTTCTTATAGACAAGCTTTTATTATGTTCATGTTAATAAAAATAACTATAAATTAAAAAAAAGACGTGTGGCACTTGGAGACTGCCGCGGTAAAGCATTTTTTTATCAACTTATGATCAGCACCATGTCATCATTAGCACGCGATTTACACAATCATGTATTCAAAATTTCAGCTCAATCGGTGACCGGGAAATGGATCAAATTTAATTTGCAAGATTTGATGACAAACATCGGGACAGGTGAAACTAAATAATAGCTTGTAAAATTAAAATGAACAGCAGTCACGTTCACAAAGTGTTATAGTAAGAAGTCGGTTGCTTTATTTTAAATTTTATTCCTTTCGCCTTTTTAAGTTTCTCCAGAGAAAATGTATAATGAACGAATTGAAGTAGCAGTTTATTGAAAATATAGAGTAATAAAACGAGAACACAGGTGAGAATATTAATTGTGAGTGCAGATTATGTTCACGTGCTCGCTAAAAGTAAAAAAAAAACAACATCAAACGGAGAACAGGCGTGGAGAACAGGCGTGCGTGAGAACGAGAAGGCGACAAACTACCCAGATTCACGTTTCTTTGGTGTTCTCGGGGATTCTGGTCGAAAGTCTGATGCGGCAGAAAATGACATTCTCGTCTTAGTACCCGGGCATTAACTCTCATTCGAACTTTTTACAAAATTATTAAAAATAAACAGTCTATATTTTTAGCAATGAGTATGTAATCAAATCAGTACGATTATTAGTTTGATTGATTGACAAATGTTTGACGTTAGTGAAAATATAGATTATTTCTGTATTTTTATTTTTGCGATCACGGTATTTTATTTTCATCAAAATTGATTTTACTCGTGGAAGGATGAGCAGCGCCGGCATGGCCGGTAAGTTTAAATTTACTACCACAGTTTACACAGACATTTAAGATTAATAATATCAAAAATACAATTATTCAGAGGAATAATAGGTAGGTATCCCTATCAACGATACGTTACAGTATTACAATATGTAAAACTGTGATACGCTAACTCCTTCACTATGGCAACGTTCGCGACTTGCGATAATTCTGCACTCGAATTCCAGTTATACTGAAATCACATAGAGAAGTTGGCGCATGGAACGGTCTACATTACAAGACGTGATTGATGCCGCCTTATTGTGGCAGTCAGCGTTGACTTTAGTGAGCAGGATCCTTGTAGTTTACAGACTCTGACAAAATAGAAGAATAGACGGAGGCTCGTAAAACATCAAACTGAAGCCACACGTCTACACTTGTGTGTGATAGAAGTGTTGCCATATGAAAGCAAAAATAACTAAATTGTAGGATTTATGGGAGAAAAATGTTTGAAGATATAAATATACAGCAAAATCTGTACGTAAGAATACCCCGCAATAACATTGTAATAATATTATATATTAATATAATATTATAATATTGCACAATTTTCACGATTTGTGTTTAATATATTTCGCAATTTTTTTTAAGATTCTTTACATTGTCTAGGACATTAAATAATTGACTAAAGGCGTGTTAGGTTACGTATATGGCAAGGTTTCGTCGCAGGTGCCGTTGTTGAAAAGAAAACTAGCTACTCGCCACGTAGTTGTATGTATGTTATTATATATATGTTTGTCCACGTATTTCGCAGAAACTAGAATTGTATGCCAAAAATTCTTATTTAATTTAATAAAAGACTTACAACTTAGAAGTTACTGTATTTTTTGTCGAAATCGGTTCAGTTGTATTCAAGATTATAAACATTTTAAATTAAGAAATTTGAGCGTTTCAAGGACTCTATACAAACTATTGGGCGGATTTGAACGAAATTCGGTAGGTTTATCACTTATAATATGTAATTAAATAATATGTCAAACTTAATACTGCAAAACTTGTATGGATTTTTTTTGATTAGATTTTTTTAGTTACAAATTAACTAGCAAATACTATTAAAAATGCATGAATGAAAGTAATTAAAAAAAACTAAACCGACTAAAATCTCAATAACTAAAAAGGGAGAAATAACCTCAACAAAGAGTTAATTTTTCGTACCTACATAAGTAGACGTCCAGTTTTTGATTCATTTCGTGTTATATCTCCCTTTTTGGGTAATTAGAATATTTTAAAGTTGGTTTAATTTTCATAAATTACTTATAGCACAATATCTATTTTAGGAAAAGGTCAATGACCTTCGAATTTCTAAGGGTTTATAGTTTACTCTGGAACCCCAAAAAACCATTACAAGTTAATTCATTATAAAAATCTATTTATTTGAATCAAAGTAGTACAAAACGTTCCGAAAAGTATCCCTGTATAGTAACAGTATCCTTCCTCATGTATGTTGAAGCCTAAAATTATGAAATGGACAAGGTGAATAATTTCATCAATTGTTTGATTTATTTTTAAAATTTGAATGCAATAAAAACAGTAAAAACTATTATACGAACCGACTATTTAAAACTGCACACTTTTGGAAACAACATAAAGTGTATGTCTGGCAACACTTTACGATCGCCCTGTTTACAATTTGGTTCGTAATTATCTATAACCTAAATTGCGTAATATAATATTCAAGAAAGTATTACTTTAAATTCAATATTTACGTGTGAAAAGTAATTCCAGATAACTTTTTCTTCACTGAATATGTTGTTTTTTCAGTGTTTTAATACGTAAGTGGGCATTTTTAGTTTATTTATTCCGTTGTGTGACGTGTGTAATGTGCGACGGTCTATCGTGAATGAGGACGAAATTGGCCGAATTTGGATAAGTTTGTGTCAGTGAGTTGTGTCTTACATAAAATTGGCCGAATTTGATGCTTCATTTTTGATTTGACTCCCTCTTTCTTATTCATTTCTCTGAGTTTATAGAAATCATGCTGCATGATTGAGCTTCACACTTACAGCTTCACAGGAAGAACATTAAGCTTGGATTTTTTGAATTTATATACAGGGTTATTGGAAAAATGCTACCAATCCTTTTAGAGTTGACGTCTGTTAGTTCCGAGCTAACAGTGCCCGCCGTGGCAACACTGGACCGCGCCGCGCTCCCTTTGAATAGTTTTGAATACTTATGTACATCGAGCAAAGTAATAAAAATATGAAATAATAAATAACAGGCACAAGAGACTTTTAATTTAACATTAGGTGGTCGTCGTGCTTATTCCGTCAAAAACTCAAAACAATAGAAACCTTTGATCTCAAAATGTTTGCAAGGACTAACAGAAGTCAACTCTAAGCGGTTATTAGCATTCTTCCATATAACCCCATATACCTATAATACCTCCCTTAAGTAGCAAATCTGTTGCCAGGCACCTAAGGGTGTGTTCCAGCAATTATCCCAGGTGACCACTAAAATAATAATTGGCTTCCAGGGACCCCTGGGAGCCAATTATTATTTTAGGTTCAGCCTTCTAATATCTTCAACCACAATGATGTCATCACAAAAAAATAAGTATGATAGCGGACAAATGCTAGCCTATCAGTAATTTAAAAAGCGATTCCAGCCATCTAAGGCAATTTACACTAAAAACTAGTTGAAGAGGCTTTCGTTTAGAAATCTTCAATGAATTTCCGGCCGGCTACGCGGCTGTATCTACTAGGTTATATTAGAAAATTGGTTTTATATTTGATCTGAATTAGTGGAAGATTTACGCAAAAAACCGGAGGTGAATGTACAGGATAGCCTTTTGTCACACGTGTATATAAGGTCAAAACAATCATGTTGACCGGCAGTTCCTAAAAATATTTCTTTTAGAAGTAAAGTTATCATGACGTAGGTAACCGTCTTTTTGTGTGAAAAAAGTTTTTTTTTCTCTTAACCTGTCATATCTGTTATTAAACGAAAGGGCTTTTTGAGCAGAGTGTAAATACACCACATATGGAATTACATTTCAGCTACTTGTATTATGTAAAAACATAAACCTTTTTCAAAACATACCAAGTTTGGGCTCTCCTAGATAGGATACGGATGCATTTTTTTAAATACCTATAAGTCTATGTAAGCAATTTTTTCATTAACGTGCCCTCCGAAGCACGGAAGCGCTCAGTAGTAATATCACTAGCGGTCACCCATCCAACTCATGACCGCGGCGGACGTTACTTAACTTTGCTGATCGGTTAAGAACAGCAAATAATAAGTATATTGTTACTTCCAATACCCTCGGCGCATTATGTCACGTTCGCAGAATGTCCCGGTGTCGTTTAAGGTCCCTGTAGCTGAATAATCATCTATCATGAGAAAATAAAAAAAAACAAATCGTAGTTTTCACTATTTAACCAAAAAACTACACCTACTTAATTTAACTGTGATGAAAACCACCAAAATATTTTTCTTGCAAGGGTTTTTGCGAAGGGGAATATTCTAATAGCAATTCCGGTCTAGCACCAAGCAAATTTTTTTATTTTTGTACGTTCTGAATAATATTTTATATATACCTATATAAATATTCTATTAACGATCAATAAAAATATTACACAAAGTATTTACCTACTAACAACTTGAATTTATAACTATTTTTGAGTGGTTTATGGACGGACTGACAGAAAACGGATTAAGTTATTATTTATTATACTTTGCTTACAATAAGGAGATCATATTATACAAAAAAAATACCGAAAAATGGAACCGACTTCAACACTCAAAAGTGTGAAATAACTTGTTGAAGTCAGTACCATGATAGTTCAAAACTACCTACCTATTATCACCATATTGTGTGCATGGTTCCGACTTTGACAAGTTATTTCACACTTTTGAGTGTTGAAGTCAGTTCCATTAACGTTAAACAAATGTTTTACCCATTTTAGTGTCCCTTGCTACTAACGGAATCGTTATTGGAGTGTAAATCAAAAACGGCTTGACCGATTTTGATGAAATTTTAATGGTACCACACGACAAGCATCAGCTTTAAAATAAAATAAAAACATCAATACCGGTTCACTCAGTAAAAAGTTCTAACAAACCGATAAAAATACCGAAGAATTGAGAACCTCCTCCTGGAGTTGGTTAAAAATACAGTTCAGGGCCTCAATTTACCGTAGTGAGATAATTTTATTATAAAATACGTACTTTCAAGTTTCTCTCTGTGTGTGTTTGGTATCAATCAATTGATTCCGATTTGTTATTTAGGTACTGAACACTAAAATGACAGTCTACAATATGTACTAAGTAGCACAAAACAACTTCTATTTATCATACCTGGGCATCCTTATCATGTCATCCATCATCCATCACTGTATACCCAACACATGCCATAATGTCATCAGTAATTTTCGTTTTAGTCGTCGAGCTACACCTACATACATTTTATTGTTAATAAAATATTGAAATTAATGTTTGTTCATTGGTAGATAGTATCTAAAATGGTACGGTTGTCCTAGTCGGAGCTGTTCTGGAAAATTGTTGTTGGTTATTGGCGAAGTACGATTGTACCCGAGCACACGAGGTTCTGTACTCGAATTACTTATTACTGTAGCGTTTGTAGGTTGGTCTGCATAGTTTTGCCTGTACAGTATCAGCCGGATTGTTCTCTGTTGAACACAGCTTTCCTCATTAAGGGAGGGTCTGCAATAATCCCCACATTCTAGCCCGTCATCTAAGCTTATCCATAGAGGATACAATTAGACCTCATCTTACATAAATCCTCACTTACAAGCTGGTTGCTATACGATAAGAAGTCGCGTAAATTCCCGAAGATTGCGGGGTGTTGAGGAGATGTCGCGTAATTTCTCTAACGGGCAGCCTTAGGGAAATTACTCCTAGTATGGTAACTTCCAACCAACTACATAACAAGAATCTCCAATTCAAGGCTCAAAATATAGTACGACTAGGTAAATAGGTAGATAAATGTAAAATAGTGCGTATAAGTGTGATGTTATGTTGGTCAGCTACATTTGTCGCTAACTATACCTGCCATTAAGTAAATATAGACATTAGTTACTATACCATTACAATACACCTTTTTATTAATGGTCATTATTATGCCTGTAGGTACTTTTAAGTATGGAAATTAATAAGAGCGGTCTTTTTTAACAAATTGTCATTATGATTAAACTTTTTTTTGCATTAAACATTGCCTACTAATCACGCCATCGTTTGAATTTTTTTGCGGTTGGACTTATGCCATACTGCGATGGATTTTAGCTTCCGGTAACGTTCTATTTTCGGTTCCGGTAGTTGTTTGGCCTCCTCAAAGACTAATATCTAATTAAACATACCGTTTCGACTCCAAAGTCTACACAAATTATTTAAACGTCCAGCTTGTATTTAACACATTCAATACAACATACTGCAGCAATGGCTTATGAAGAACTGCCGTCTTAAGCTGATCTCCAAGAGATCAGAATTCGCTAATTTGAAGCAGTGATGGCTCAGTGGCATTGGCTATGGACTGTCGCGCAGCAGGTCCATGGTTCGAATCCCACCGCGGGCTTGAGCTTCACCGCATGGTGGAAGGGCATTTTGTGAATGCCCGCCTGGCTAGCGACCTCCCTCAAGTAGAAAATCTGTCGCCAAGCACCTAACGGTGTGTTACGGCAGCAGTCCTTGAGAGCCAGAGAAATTACTTACAGGCAGTAGGCACATGGAGACTTAACAACTATGTCTCAAGGTGACGGGCGCAGTACAATTCTGCATCAACTTCTAATTACTCTAAAGTGTTTTCTTTGAAATTTTTTTTTCTCTTTCGATTCTACTACATTATAAGAAAAAATATAATTCAATGTATACATGTACAAAAGAATATAGGTAGGTACAGAATTCGCTAATTTATTTCGATGCCATTTTGCGTCGGTAACGCGGCCTCCATACGTGGATCAAGGTCACCTCCTTGCATTATATGCGTCATTTATTTACTTCTCTCGTCTTGGGCTGTGTCTTGGCTGAATCACAACATTAAAGATTTGTCGTTTTACGTTAGAACAGCATAGGTACGTTATTTGTGCATAAATCAGCAGAAGAGGCGAAAAATACATATAATTAAGTCTTGCACGCTATAGCTACAGCAAAACTTTTCAAAGTGAATATTGAACAAATAGAGTGAAAGAGCCATGGGGCGTAATAGCACTACTGCATAATTAAAGGCCAATTTCATAGGTTGATCGATATTTCACGCGTGACAGTTTGTTATTGTCTGCCGTCGACATTACGGAGCCAGGACTGGAAGGTGGTGGTCGATTCAACTCTTGCCTTCCTTTACTTGTCAATTGCCTGAAAAGTTTGTGGAAGGTAAGTGATCGTTAGGTTTGAATGTATTTTGACGTTATATGAATTGTAGCAATTTAGTTTTGCAGTTATTTGAGTTAAATATCATGTATATAAAAGTACATAAATGTAACATGTAGATAACGAAGTCAGCCAGCATATTTAGCGGCATAGTATACATACATACCTACAGGTACCTGTAGGTTAGGTAGGTAACCAAGGAGGCCTATATTTTGATTATATTAGCTAAGATACACTAATTAGATCTAACTTATTGAGGAATAAATAGTTTGCTATAATCCCACGCTTGGTAGGCTTCTTGTGGATCGCAGTTCTTCAGAGGGAGCTGCTGCTATCATATTGTATTTCTCTTTATTCGCCTCTTACGACTCTCGCAGGAAGATACGGGGTGTGCAAATCAAGCCTGGCAACCCACTGCGGTGGTAAGTCGATAGTATCCTTAATTAAAAAAAAAAGCTATAAGTACATATTTCCGCCATCATTGTCATCGTATTGTCCTACGAAGTGATGTCAGAATCGCCACGTAATACAGCCAGATGGACTTTCGATGCGTTTCGATTCAACACATTGTCAAGAGTTGAGTCTGAATGTTGCGATCCTATTGTACCTATTACAAAACTTTGTCAGGTAGGTACTTTTACTTCTGTGCTGTGGCAGAGCCTATGTTTTTTTACACTTTGGCTGTAGCTTGTGCCTACCTATCTGCGTTGTTCAAAAAGCGTTCCTTCGCGACGACAGCGGACGCGTAGGCTGGGCCTTGACTCACCCAGTAACTCGACCGACCATGACTCATTGTTTGAGTAGGTAGGCAGACTTCTATACCTTGGAGACTTTCAGTAAACAAGCATTTAACTAATTACTCTTGGACACACAATAGGCAGTAACATAGTAAAACTAGAAAAGTACCTAGTTTGACTTGAGACTGGTAGATGTGAATGCCTGCTTTAGTCTGGAGTCTGGACACGCAGGTTGTTCCTACCTCGAAGTTTTATAGGTATCTATGTAATATGTATAAGTAGGTATACTATAGCAAATAAGTTCATATTTGCCTACAGACACAACTTTTATGATTGTTAGTAATTATATTCTTTTGAAATATATCGACGCACTCCGGGGTGCGTTGATGCAAGCCTTCAGCCAAGACAAATTTTGGTCTAAACGCGGAACACGCCGGCGGCGCGGCGGCGCCGCACTTCTATCGAGCTAAATTTGATCATAAATATAGCTTGATTTGATAATAAAGTCAAACTACATATCTGATTTTACTATGGTAGTAACTTACAGTAAGTAAATTTAGTTAAGTATTTGTAATTGTGTAAGTATTTGCTTTTAGTAAATAACAAACAAAGTAGGTTTAAAAAAAAAAAATGAGAAAAAAATATATTTACCAACGACTATGTAAGTCTCCAATTTTATATTTATTATTTTTTACAATATTATATTAAAATTAATAATCAGAACTTATTCGCATTGTAATGCTCACTGCCAAGTAGCGTCACATTTTATATATAATATAATTGGTCACATAGATATTGAAAAATAAAGGTACCTACCTAAAGGTAGTTTAGATCTTAAACTACTTATGGTTGTCTTAAATTTGTCAATATTTGATATCAGTAGGTAAAATTCAATAAGTCACTTAATTATTAGTTAAACTTATTTATGACATCTAAAAAAGTGAATTGCATTTTTTAATTGCGAGATACGATTAAACATGACGCATTACTAATCATATCAATAGCAATATTTTTTATTCAATTCCTGAATAAATAATGATGACCTAATTTTGCGGCTGTTTTATTATAGATATAGACGAACGATCAAGAATATTGCTTCAATTAACTAAACGTATCACTACATAGTATAAAACAAAGTCGCTTCCCGCTGTCTGTCTGTCCGTACTCCCTATGTATGCTTAGATCTTTAAAACTAAGCAACGGATTTAGATGCGGTTTTTTTAAGTAGAGCAATTCAAGAGGAAGGTTTATACGTATTTAATATGCTAATATAATAGAGAAACACTGATAATTTTAGAGGTTTCTAATGTAATGTCGTATATAAACACATTTTTTTGCGCTTACATTGCAAACGCTGGCTGAACCCAACGAGATAGATACCTACATTTTTTTGCGCTTACATTGCAAACGCTGGCTGAACCCAACGAGATAGATACATTTTTTTGCGCTTACATTGCAAACGCTGGCTGAACCCAACGAGATAGATAAAAATAATGTACCACAGTATTATACACCTTAAAAAGGTCTGCAAAAAAGTTCGCAATGGTATAATATTATGTGTATCTCTTAAGGGATAACTCACAATAACCATTTTTTAACCGTTACGTTTTACGAGTTATAATGGCTTATTCACGCAGCGATTTTAGGCAATACAGCATTAATCCTTAGCTAAAAGTACCTTCAATACATTGTGCATTTAACATAGATCAATATGCATGTTTACAGCATGTAAATTAGATAAAAAATTTCAAAGATATTAAAAATTATTTAGTATCTGTATATCACCCGTGCGAAGCCGTGCAGGTCGCTATTATGTATATAAACCCACCTTCCTAGCTCAGGTAGCCTACACATTTATTTTATTTTCTATAGCTATAACTTTAATTTAGCCTTGAAGAACTTTCTTTTGATGTCTTTGGGAATTAACAGCTGTTGTAAATACCTGATTATTATAAACCAGTGTGAAATGGCACAGTCCTAGGACGATCGATTTGTGTGTACACTACAAGAAATTAGGTAATAGGCCTATTGGAACGCCAAATTCGCTCGTCTGCTGTTTGCCTCGGTAGTTGGAAATGCTTTTATTGCTTATTTATAGGAAGACGTGAGTATCGAAAAACGGTGAAAATTTAGTCCACAAATGATGACGTGTCGATGTCCACAAAAAATTGTGGACATCGACACGTCGCTTTGGTATCTCGAGGTCGTGGGATTTGGACCATTATTAGGTTATGTATCTGAAAATTGTCAGTCTAGAACTTAATAAAGTAGATAGAAATAGGCTCGTCCTCTTTTATAAAGGACCACAACAGATCCCGCGAACCGTGGATATTGAGATGCATCTCTATACTTACCTCTTCGAGAAACATGTGTGACTGCATATTATGGTCTTGTAGTTAGTGTTGTCACCATATCAGCCACTGGACAGTCCATACGCTTGGCAGGCGTCCTTGGGGATCGCAAAGTAATAAAACAGTTCCACAAAAGGCGTTGCTGCCTTCCGGTGTTTTACCCTTAGTCACCTCAAACGACGCCCACAGTTGTTATTGTATCTATCTAAAATCTTTGTATATATATACATGTATATCCTAAAGGGCGTATATACTGTATAGACATACAAAATTATGGATTGTTTCAATTACTTCTATTGTATAAATACTGCCTAATTCCTTTTCGAATCCGTGGCCTTTTCCATCTATCAACAAATCGACTTATAATTAGTTCGACTCTGGATCGATTAACTATAAGGACTCTATATTAAAGGTATATTTATGCCGCCTTATAATTTGAGGGTAGTAGCTCCACCCGATACGATTTACAGCTAGTATAGACCTATAAGTCTATTCACAAAATGTTTAGCGTTACTGTTTATAGTAAACTATCTCGGTGCTTATACAGGTCTGGATATTGGACGTATTATTTTACCTACTAGTTCTATGATTCATTATTTATACCAATAATAAATAATATTAGTTTTGTACATACCCACTAATTACACATTGCAATTGTGTATGTGGATTTAGTATTTCGATTTTGCATGGTGGTAGGGCATTATGCGAATGCCCGCCTGGTTAGCGATCACCCTCAAGTAGAGAATTACATAACGGTGTGTTCCGGCAGCTGTTCTTGAGAGCCAGTAATTCTAGGTTAAGACTGTTAACACCTTCGACCACATCATCACTTACTGATCTGATTGAGATCGTGGATCGTGATCTGGTGAGATTGTGGTCAAAGGCTTACCTATCAGCAATAAAAAAAATGTCTAAGTTTGAACATGTCAAAACTGCCAAAGCACAAAGTTTCGGATATAACTGGTAAGGAGCTGTATTCATTACATGATACTCAAATTCAACATTCTAAAGAAGACCTTAGATTCGGATATTTCTTCTGAGCTCCTATGGTCTCTTGAAATGTTGGGAGATCCATCTCCTTGGTACGAGTTCGGTTTAACTTTAATAATTAAAAACACAATAAAATTACAAATCATACAAAATATTTTTGTTAAATGACAGTCCATAAAAATGACCATTAATATGTCCGACAATTTAAATGTTCAATGTTACACATATAAACCTAATGTCAATTGGTCCAAGGCCAAGGTGGTAGGTATAGATAGAGTCAAAAATAGCTAACCGCTTTTACATTATATTTTACATCCACATTTCACTAGTTATGTTTATTGAGTCACATACAATATATAAGAAAAATATGTTATACGGTATGAGCCTTACTTACTGCTTACTGTATCAGTAGGATCCTCCACTGCTGAACATAGCCTCATTAAACTACCATACCTCCTTAAGGGGGTAATTTGTCATAATGCCTCCGCTTGGCAGGCGTCTTGGGGATCGCTGTATTAGATAGGAGTCCTGGTATTATTGCCTGCGTTACCTCTTACGACTACCACGGGAAAATATAGGGGGTGCAATAATTCTGGCCTTACTTCCTACGGGCATATTGGGTACCGAGCACAAACACTGATTGGTGGATAACGCAAATGAAGGTACCTATTTGAAATTGTGGTTCTTAGTCATGACAATTTTATCACGATGTTTTTCGTCACCGTTTTGAGTAGTAGGTATATCCGAAATGTGCATATAAACCTTTTATATTCTATGACATAAGCTTTTATTATTAAAAAATGCCTAATGATGCACGTCCATGCAGTACCGGGTTTTGAAACCCACGACCTTCGGATTGGGGCTCCAATACATGATAGAAATATGTAGAATGTCGTCTTCTAGACCTCATTGATTAGAGTAATGATATTTTTTTTATTTATTTAATTTTTTTCTGTTTTTGACCATTAAACCGCTGATTTATAGTATAATCTTGAAGCTCTGATGATTCGTATCGTAATGCAGAACCCTAGAAGTGCAAGATACGTGTCGCACATAGCTGTTTTTTGTTAAATTTATTTTATTGGGAAAGCTATAGATATCTCTATACCGAGTTCGTTTGGTTGATGATTGATTTAACTGATGGTTAATTTGACTGATCCTGTCGTTTGCTATTCTATCAACCAGGCACCAGTTTCATCTGACTGAACTGATGTCATCCTTTACGTGTAACATCCGTCTGACCCCCGACAAACCAATACCGATGGGATCAGCACAATGCACTTTCAAAATATTAGATTCCCATCATTTTACACGATGAAATTGTTTGCATGGCACTGATAGTTTTATGAAACCAAATTAGTGCGATTATTAGCAATATATATTGCTAATAATAAATATTCATAAAACTATTGCACTGCGCGCCAGTGTAATAATATTTGTCTTAAAATTAAATTGTTTTTCATCTATGTAATTATTGCTCAGCAAATTGGGACCGGATCAGGCATGGATTCGATGCCCGCTTGTGAGTCTAAATATTTCATTAAATGTGATTTTGAGACCTGGGGCCCAACTCCCACCTTATATAAACTATTATGGAATGCAAACGTCATTGTTTCAAGTTTAAATTATTGATACTAAGGTTAGTACCGTGGCCGTCACGAAACAATAATGTTCATATAGTGCTACCTCTGTCGCACAAATGACTTGATTCGATGCATGCATCCCGGTCTCACGTTGAAGTTTTTATGTAAGTATACTATAGTGATATGAGGTGGTGCGAATTCTAATTGTAAATGTAATGTTAAAATAAGACTGAATTAAGAGATGGGAGTTGGCCCCCTTATTTCTTCTAAGCCGATTTCACTTACGGTTTACGTCGAGAAGGCGTCTGGACCGGTTATTTCTTCTTTACAAATTGTGATATCATTTCGACTAATATATTTCAATTTTCTTAATAGGTACTCGTATTTACGTTACTGAGGCCGACTGGTAGGTGCCAGGAAGCGTATTGCGACGATTCTAGCATGTTTTCAAGATAGGAAAGGGGACTTAAAAACCTTCGGGCTTCGGGCATTCTGCCAGAGCTACTTGTATCATAGTTCCCGTTTACCATCGTGTCGTAGACACTTCAGAAATAAGATTAGTCCGCTTTATTTAAAAAAAATATAGAGGACTTACTTAACTTTTAATTAATGTATTTGTGTTGTTCACAGCTTGCTTCAACTACGACGCGTCTAAAGCGCCGAAGGAGGAGAAGAATATCATGGATCCTGGACGTAAGTATTCACAAACAAATAGTTCTTCAGTCCCAGGTATATCATAATATGGCCAAATCCTTAGTCTATTTTTAAAATTTCTGGCAAGCAGCTGCTGGACACTGTTTGCTTGGCGTACCTACATCTTTGAAAAATCAATAGACCAACCTTGGGTATAACTTGTGGAACTATGACACAACAGATGCTTTCTTTACAATCTCCTATGTAGGTACCATCTTGCTATATACTTATCCTTACCACAGACAACATTTGTCATTGGCTTACTTATATAGCGTCAGATCCCAGAACAAAACAAAAATAATGTACATGGTTTTTTTCTGTTTATTGATATGTCCCCGCATCACCTGGCATCTAACATAAAGATTAAAATGAAATTTGTTACACCGATAGTCAGTAGCTTGGTTCGAGTGCCTTTGTGTTGAATGTCTTTTTAGGGTTCAATGCGAGAAAGCGTCCTATCTTATCATTGACCCCTATCGCCCTGCCTCTGATGACCCACCCTTCATGTGTATAGTTATTAAAATTTCATGTCCAAATTTCAAAAAATATTAGTCTTTAATTTCATTATTAAATGCGTTCCTTTGCCGTGGTACCATTAGATAGTTATGTTATACACTAACCGGCAAAACACTTACGTTGGGGATCCAATACGTCGCGTCGACCCGGGTTTCGAGCATGTCAGATGCTCATCATCAAGGCAAGGCGAGTGCGCAGCAGCGTTTGCGAGCTCCCGATTATAAAATGTTATATATTAAATGCAAGGAAATTTAAACCCCTATTTTCCCGATGATTAAATGTCATGTCCAAAATTCCTTTTGTTTGTCAACATTCTACACTAAATAACAACATTTTAGGTTTGTAACTCATCCGTTTACAAGCTAGAGACCAGTGAAATTCGGACGAACAGACAGACAGACAGCGGGGTCTCCAAGGGTTTTGCCAAACACTAAACATAACGATTTCTAGGGTTCCGTATTAGATAACGAGATCCCATTATTGAGCCTCCGCTGATCGTCTCATCCGACATTTTAACCGGCCGTAATCATTGTGTGGATTGATGATCCACTCCAGATTTTAAAAGGAAACTCACACCCATTTAGTAGGTACTAAAGCTAAATATTTCGTAGGACAAATTCTAGAATTTGTAGTATAACACATTAAGTTATATCCATTAAAAAGTGGCTCCTCAATCTAAACATCTGAATTGAGGATCCACCTGGAACTCAGAATGTAAGGAATCAATACATCTAAAAACTTGTTATTATATAGTAGTAATTTGTATGGTAACTACTAAAAGTTCTAGGGTAGTACTGCTGAAATTAAAAAAGATACAATACTTTTAGTATGGCTCCTAAATCTATATAGAAGAGGGTTGATTTCCAATCATGTGCTCTGTCCATTAATACGTTCGACTTTATAATGGTTAAGTAGAAAGCGTGTTCAAATTTATAATACCTACCTAATATCTAGTAATTCGGTTAAAATTCACATAGTTGTTCTTTAGGACGATTTGCCTAATGAATAATGGGTAAATAAAGGGGTTTCCTCCTGCAGAAGATGTCCTCATACAAAAGACGTGGTTTTCAACGTTATTTCTTCCATAAAAACGATAGCACATACAAGCGTCAATCTTGGTGCGATTATAGTCCAAAGAAGGCACATGATACTGAACCACTATGTCTCAAGGTGACGGGCGCAGTGCAATTCGTGACTTGTAACGAAATGCATCTGTTATAGGCAGAGTTTATCCGCTTAACATCAGATGGGCCTCGAGCTAGTCCCGTTACAATAACATTAAAAAAAAAACATGAATGTACAATATTACCAACAAATAACAAAAATCACCCAAATACGGATAGGACTTTCGCCAGGCGAAAAACGATTATATTTTTGGTACATTTTGTGTTGTTCTGTGTTGGTAGGTAAGGAACCCTCAGATTGCTCGCGAGATTGGCAAACCTGACAGCCTGATAAAACAATATTCAAATAGCGTGGTCGTGGTCCCATTACTTACGAGCGTGAGTCGTCGGCGTTGTCGTGTGCTGTTCGGTACGATTCAATGCGGGAGTTCACCTCTGCGGAAGTCACTATCTACGGACATTCCTACCAAAGTAAAACTGGTTTTACTATGATCCTACTATAGTTAATCTATGATGCGGGTTATGTATATGTACATTCTTGAATACGGGCCAATCAAAGGTATACCTAGTAGTCATGTCAAAATAAGTGTCACTATATTTCACAGCAATTGCCATATGTAAGTAGAATATGTAGTACAATTATTTTTTACTACGACTTACGTTACCAGTGAGTTCATACTCGAGTGAGCTCCCGAGTCAAGTTCATGCCTTCGTGAGCGTCTGGTAGTCATTTACTTCTTTTTTCAGGGCCTGTATCCCACTCAGAAAATATGTCGTCATTTGTTTATCGCCCTCTCAAATCTTTGCTTCGAAGTTCTTTCTTCAAAATATATAAATAGGATGTAGTCACTGTAACCCCGGCCGGGACTTAGGGCGGATGGTTTATTGTACTACGTAATTGCTGTATAAATACGGAGTACCTAGTTAGTACTAGGCGTTCATCGTGGATTTTTTAGAAGGTTTTCTATCAGTTATATATCCCGAAAATGACGGCCATGAGTAATGAAGTCGACTTTTCCCTTCGTAAACTTCTTCGACGGCACAGAGTAGGTATGGCACCCTAAGAGTGTACGTTCAGAGCACTTGGAGTATATAGAGAGAGTACTACCTATTATTTGTTTTTATTTTTATCTATACGTGGAATTACATAGGTAGGTATGACTGGCAGTCAAAGATGTGGGTGATTTTTTGATAATTGAAACGATTATTTTTTGTTTCCCTTATTATAAGGGTGGACAAGCATGCTTGTTACCGCTATCGGCAATACTAGCTCCAACGAACATTGGACGAGGGCTTGCAAATCTCTCAGTAGCCCTGTTTTCTTATTATTTCACTCAGTAATTTCACTGTCTTCTATAGCTTCTTCTGTGTTATTGATGCAAACGACAACGCAGACGGCGATATTGCATTGCCGATTGTAGACGTGAGGAACTTGATAAATGAAGCACAAAAGAAACGTCATATCAGATATAAGCAGAGAGCATGACGGGATTTACTTTAGTTCAGGTTGGACCATGAAATTATAGCTCAGAATATTTAAATCAGCATGGTAACGACTTACTTTACTTTACATAGTAACGGAATACATTTTAGTTTTGGGAGTTGACGCAATTTTTTTCTTCTATAGTTTGTTGTTACGAGAATAGACATTAGGCATGAGTTAGTAGGTACATCAGATGAAGCTTGAGACATGATATCGAGAAAGACCGAAAGATCCAATTAACATAATTGTTCCATACAATTATTTATGGTTAACTACCTACATTTTGAAGCGCTTGTAGCCAAGTTTGCTTAGCCATTCTGAATCGATCAGCAAAGTTAAGCAACGTCCGCCGCGGTCATGACTTGGATGGGTGACCGCTGGTTGGGCATTACTACTGAGCGCTTCCGTGCTTCGGAGGGCACGTTAAGCCGTCGGTCCCGGTTGTTGTCTTAGGATAGCAGTCGTTACAGCATGGTGGTAGGGCACTTTGCGAATGCCCGACTGGCTAGCTACCACCCTCTAGTTGAAAATCTGTCGCCAAGCACCTAACGGTGTGTTCCGGCAGTTGTCCTTGAGAGCCAGTAACTCTAGGTTAGCCTGAACAACATCCTCGACCACATCATCACTTACCATCAGGTGAGATAGTGGTCAAAGGCTAACCTATCAGGCATATAAAAAAAAAAAAAAAAAAATATACTGTCGGTACACTATTCTTTCGGAATACCTACCTACACACTTACAATACAAACGTTAAGCAAAACGGTAGAAATTACGGTCAAATCATATAAAGGAGAAATAAACTGCGCCCTGACGCATTATGTCTGATTATGACGCATTTTTGACCTGTAGGTACCTACATGACTTGTGAAAACATATTAGGTAGGTACTATTAATTATAACGTTATCGCAACTGAAAATCATATACGTATTTGGTAAGTTATGAGACAATACGAAACTTTAAAGGAAATAAGTTATACTTACCTATTATATTATCCACATTTTGCAATTTTTCGTTTATCAACAAGAGCATGCGTCGTCACAGCGCAGTCAACAGGACAACAGCACTCGTGACGCATGACCTTCACGCATGCCTCAAATGAGTTCAAATCAGTTGACAGCGTGAAAACAATTTCTCCTGATGCTAGTGCATGCAACAATTCAATGTATTAAACATATATTTTAATACAAAGTTGAAATGAAAGTTGAAGATGAACGGGGACAATGCTAAGACTTTTTTATTTGTATTTCAACTCTCTGGGACAATGTGGAAAATAACCACGGTAATGTTATCTATAAACATTCTCACACAATCCTGCTAAATAGATATATCAATATCTATTTAGCAGGATCGTCAGGGAGAATTTCAAAAATTTTGAAGTAATTCGACGGATAAGTACCTAGCTTAACTGTAATCCTCTTGCCTGCTAATTACAGTAACAGTGCCACCATCCGCATTCTGCTAACATTGCACTGCACTCAGCACTTAGGTATATCATATTTTCGTGTCTCGTTCGCCCAGTAATTTCACTTGCTACAGAAATTACATCACGCCTAGACACAGTAGTGTTTGCATACTTTGATGCAGATCTTCTGACACTGCGGTCGTACCCATCAAGACCATTGACCTGTGAACGTATATCTCGATGATCAAGACGGACTTTTGCTAAAGAGACATTCTACGGTGACGCATGATGAAGGATAAAAATTTATTAGGCATAATATACTTGTGTACTTAACTATAAAAGTTGAATATGAATATGGAAGACAGTAAAGGTAGAGATAGCAGAATATGATACCATTTTTGGCCTTTTCTACATTTATTAGAATAGGTACCTAGGTACTTATATACAGACTACACATTAAATAATAATTCACCTTAGTACCTACCCATGAAATGAGGTGCTGATAGAAAATGAGCGGAGCGAAAGATGTAAATAATCATACTTCTTTAATTTTTAATGTTGTACTGACTTCACTTGGCTTGGGACAAGGGCAAGAGGAAGATTAGGCTAGGTAAGTAAATAACTAAAAATGTTATACTAATGAAAAGCATATATAGGTACATACCAAAGCATGCATGTAAGTCCGTAAGTTAATTGCGTGCTAGGGAGGGATATCCCGTAAATTATAAATGCCGATTCATTCAATAGGTTGGTAGGTAACGTACCCTTTGTGGGCACGACCTTGGAGAGGACATTCATTAGTGTCTAGACTTCTACATCGATTATTTAGCTGAACTTCATCGCATCTGTATCCTTCTGTCTATATCCGTCTCATCTTCGTGACTCCGCCGCATTTCTCCGTAAGGGAATTTTCTCGGAGATGTAGAGGGACGATTTTATACTACGTTATATAAACAACGTCCGCGTCGCGTTGCAGTTAGATAGATAGATATAAATATAACAATAGAAAATATAACTGAGGGTAACAATAGGCGGTCTTATCACTTAGAGCGATCTCTTCCAGAGGACCTATTATAACTTGAGGACAACATTTTTACTATATACATGGTATATGTGGTACCTATACATATACATACACATGGTATACATATAAAAGAAAAAACCTTGTTCGGTATATATAGGAACTATTACATAACGGATGGTTACCCTACATTACGAAATTTCATACAAACAATAAAATAAGAATATCTCATAAAATAAACAAGTTCAAGTGAAATGGCAGATATTTGGTGGATTGAAAAGTTCGCGGCCTGACACATAAATACTTGGAACTATTTTAATGCAACTGACTTCATTCGATTTGCTTACTCTCTGGTCACATTGTAAAATTTTATCGCAATAGCATTATCAGTTTTTAAATTAGACTGAATTTTGTGAGCCTAAGTGCAGCATTTTTAAAAAATGGAGAAAATTGAGCAACGTGCGGTCATCAAATACCTGTTTAAAAAAAAACTAACTCCAAAAGAGATTCACGAAGACATGTCAACAACATTGGGGGAATTTGCTCCGTCGTATACGATTGTGAAAAAGTGGGTTGCTGAATTTAAACGCGGACGAGAGAGTATTGAAGATGACCCTCGCTCCGGCCGGCCTACGACGTCTACGACTGAAGAAAACATCGGGAAAATCTGTGATCTGATATTGGCAGATCGGAGATTGACCATCAGGGAGATTACAGACACTATTGGCATCTCGTATGAACGAACACAAAACATCATAGTCAATGAACTTGGATTTTCTAAGGTTTCTGCGCGGTGGGTACCCAGATTGCTTTCAGTTGAACAAAAACGAATACGGCTCACGATTTCTCGCGACTGTTTGGGAATGTTTGAGGCTGATCCACAAGATTTTTTGGCCAGATTTGTGACAATGGATGAAACCTAGGTACACCACTACACCCCAGAGTCAAACCAGCAATCCAAGCAGTGGAAAAAACCTGATGAACCGACTCCAAAAAAAGCCAAAGCAATTTATTCAGCTGGCAAGGTGATGGCGTCAGTTTTTTGGGATGCTAAGGGTGTCATCATGGTGGACTACCTTGCAAAAGGTGAAACTATAAACTCGGCTTATTACTGCATCCTTTTACGTCGTTTGCGTGAAATAATTAAAGCGAAAAGGGCAGGATTACTCAGCAAGAAAGTGTTGTTTCATCAGGATAATGCACGCGTTCACACGTCTGTTGAATCTATGGCTCAAATTCGCGATTGTGGCTTTGAATTACTGCCGCATCCCGCCTATTCCCCTGATTTGGCAACTTCAGACTTTCATTTATTCCCAAACCTAAAAAAACACCTTGGAGGTCAAAAATTTTCATCAAATGAGGAGGTCGAAGCTGCAGTGGGTGACTTTTTTGAAGGCCTTGAAGAAACTTTTTTTATGACTGGCATACAGGCGTTGGGAACCAGATAGAAGAAGTGCATTGAGTTAAGTGGAGATTACGTGGAAAAATAAAATTACTTTGGTTTAAATTACAAATAGTTTCCTTGCTGAGGCCGCGAACATTTCAATCCACCCTAGTAGTAAAATTTTTTACTAAAACATGAGCTCTCTGGGCTTTTTGTAAAGGTTACAAATCTAACGAGCATATCAAATAATTAATTACTTATGTATGTATCACAATAGAGTTTCGTTTAGTATGTTGCGAAACACTATTAAACAATAACTAAACGTGAGTAATATAACGAAGTTTAATTGTATAGTTCCAACGATATTTAATATTTTCTCGATGTATAGTTCATTACAGTACAGGGCAATCTATTTTTTTATAATCTATTTTTTAACTGTTAGCCTATTAATTCTGTAAAGAAAAATACGAAATAAATTTGACAGCTCACACATTCAAGACAGCTGATACATTGCTGTAAAACCGTATTATAATAAAGCTATCTAAGCCCAAAACAGAAATCAAGCCGAAAAATATCTCATCATCTGTCACTATAACATCTGTCATATCTAAGACCTATCTTCGGAAGTATACAAATGTCCTTCTCCTATGGCAATCAGGTACGCAAGCTCTATTAAGTACACGATTGGCGAAGGTGCGACACGTGGTGGTGCTGGCGTTGGCAACTGAACAATTTTTTTTTTATGACTGGTAATAATAGTATTGTATTATTGTTACATTTAGTCCCTGTTCCCAATTGTTATGAAGGTATCGTTCACAATCATTCAATGGGAGATACTGACCTGATCCAGGTCAGTGGTCAATGGTCATGGTCAGTCCGACCAGTACAATCCTTAGGCTCTTACCGCACAAGACTATAATTTTTTCTCTCGTAAATTTGTAATTTTGTAATCTTATCGTTCATTCAGTATAGTATTAAATATAAATACCAAGAAGTTATCTATAGAGATACGTTCAACACAGCTTTAATTTGTATGTGTCCTGCTATTAGCATTATGATCAATTTAAGAATGTAACATAAAATCTACATTATGTGACTATGCCCTTAGCTACCTATGTCCTATATCTTTTTGGTAGATGAAGACACGTAAAACGATATGATTATATGATCGACATGGGTCGGTTCTGATGGGTAGGGCATTTCCTTTTCCTGTTGCGTGTGTCACTGCAATTCGTCTTAGTCTGTTTCAGCCGTTTGAATAGCATAATGTAATGTTATCTCTTTAGCTGCCTTCGTAATGTAGACTCATAGAATGCTAGGTCGTCTCGTCGACATGGGTATTTTGTTTTTAGGGTCTTTTACATCTGATGAAAAGCGGAACAGAGTTACTTTCTTTTCTTTCTCTGTCACAGCCAGTCATATCAAGTTCATTGGTCATATCTATGTTAAGGTGCTGCCACACTGCTGTTTAAAAATGTCTAATAAACATTTTCTACCACCAATACATTTACTAACAAATGTTAATAGTTAGTAAAAAAGTTAAATTAATTAAATTTAAATACTTAATTTAAAAAATTAATTGCATTACTCTAGTTCTTAACATTTGTTAGTAAATGTATTAGTGTTAGAAAATGTTTGTAAACATTTTTGAACATCAGTGTGGCAGCACCTTTACAACCATTATCTGCGAATCTACTGCACAAAAAAATAAATTTTGTTATTATAGGTACTCTTGCTTACATACAGATCAAGAAAATGTAACTTATGTCGTTCATTGTTAACGACACCCCCAAAACGACACCCCTGGGGTGTCGTTAACAATAAGCATTTGTTGACGACACCACCGTAATGTTGGGATAACTTATCGCTTAAGAATTTATTATCGAGCTAGTATACTCTCAATGGTTAATAAACATATGCAATTGTATCTTTTTATCTCTTTCTCTAATGCACTGGCTGATAACGTTTATGAAGTTCAAGAGATAAATTATGTGTCATTTGTGAAGTTATATATTGACATTTCTAATATATTATATATTAATTAAATATATAATATATTTAATATATTTTAATATATTTATATTATTTTATTATTTTATTAATATATTTTTTTTATTAATTTACTATCAATATATTGACATTTCTAACATTTTCAATAACTTTCGAAGAAAAGGATAACAATGTCCGAATTCAGATTAATAAATACCAATGGCGGAGTGGCCTTACTTTTAGGCAAGTATAAATATCATAAACATAAAAATTATGCAGATGGATCAGTATATTGGAGATGTTCCTCTCACAAAAAGTTGAAATGCCACGGAAAGGATTATTGAGCTTCGATCAAGTTAAATAAAAATATCTTAACAGGTTCTTTTTATTTTATTTATTATTTTGGTATAGGTACGAACATACAGCAGGGTAACAACACTATTTGTTAGTGGTGTCGTCAACAAATGCTTTTTGTTAACGACACCCCAGGGGTGTCGTTTTGGGGGTGTCGTTAACAATGAACGACTTATGTGGGTATCGTATCAGTTCGGGTCTCGTAGTGATATTTGACCCAATCTTGGACGCAGCCGCAGAATATAATATAGTATTTCTCACTACATAATTACGCTAACTATACCTTTTTATAGTTGGGGTAATTAAAGTGAATACGAATGAAGCAAGGGTAGTCGAGCGGCTATAGCTATGGTCTGTAGTGCTGCAGGTACATGGTTTGACCCCCACCCCTGGCTTGAGCTTCACAGCATGGTGGGAGAGCATTTTGCGAATGTTGGCCTGGTTAACTACACCTTACAGTGTGTTGAAGCGTAAATCCTTGTGACCCAGTAAAATTACAGGCAAATGAGACTCGAGAACTGGATGTCTCAGGGTGACGGGTGCAGTGCAGTTCGCCAGAGCGGTCGGAAGTCGAAGTGTTTTAAAGTGCTCGTAGCGAAGTTTACTTAGCCATTCTGAACCGATCAGAAAAGCTAAGCAACGTCCGCCAAGGTCATGAGTTGGATGGGTGACCGCTGGTGACATTACTACTGAGCGCTTCCGTGCTTCGGAGGGCACGTTAAGCCGTCGGTCCCGGTTGTTGTCTTAGGATGGCAGTCGTTATAGCATGGTGGTAGGACATTTTGCGAATGCCCGCCTGGCTAGCTACCACCCTCAAGTAGAAAATCTGTCGCCAAGCACCTAACCGTGTGTTCCGGCAGCTGTCCTTGAGAGCCAGTAATTCTCTTGGTTAGCCTGAACAACATCTTCGACCACATCATCACTTACAATCAGGTGAGATAGTGGTCAAAGGCTAACCTATTACTCATAAAAAAAAAAAATGTATCTGTTATAGGCAGAGATCCCTTTAACATCAGGTGGGTCGCTTCAAAATCACATAAATAATACTAATTATGGTTTTGAGACGTCCAAGCACAGTTTTTTTAGAATACTCGTGAAACCTAAATGGTTGGCAAAAACTGTGCGTGACTGCGAATTTCTTTGTCAGAAAGACCTTATATCACTGTTAGACATTGTTACATACCAACTTATTTTTATTTACCGACCATCGAGGCCATTCCGATTTACCAAACACGACCCACTGGACTTGGCGCAAATAGATATACTCTTTTGGTAATCTACAATACTGACTTCTATTGGCCTGTCAATTGTTTAATTATTGTGATCATTGAGAAGCGATTGACAATAACCATTTGTTTTGCATTCTCTTGACCAATGGTTGTTGTTTATGTACAACAATGTTGTGACGAAGACTTTATCCCGATATAACCGAAATGGCTCTTGCTATTTGGAAGCAATGATGGGTGGATTAGCGTGGGTTTGAGCTTCTCCAAATGGTCGTACTGTGCCTGGCTAGCTAACTAAAAGGTAGGCTATAGTCTACCTGGGTGTCACATTGCTAACGAAGACGTCTGAATATGTAGCACCGCATTGTCCACTTGATTGGTGTTAGCTAGCCAGGCACAGTACGACCATTTGGAGAAGCTCACTCTAATTCACCCATCATTGCTTCAAATTAGCAAGAGCCATTTCGGTTATATCGGGATAAAGTCTTAGCTCTATAGAGGTAGGTATCAAGAATACAAAACTGCGGATGTTTTGAAGCAATATAGCTATAGACTGCCGTGCCGCATGTCCCTGGTTCGTTCCCCACCGGAGGTGGAAGTGCACTTTGCCCTTCCACCATGCTCGCCTGGATGACTACCACCCTCGAGTAGAAAATCTGTCGCTAAGCACTTAACACTGTGTTTCGGCAGCGGTCCTTGAGAGCCAGAAAATTTACAGCACATGAGACTTAACAACTGTATGTCTCAATTTGTTTTATACCGAACTGAGTAGCACTTGACCACTATCTCACCTGATGTTAAGTGATGAATGATGATGCGATCGATGATGGAGCGCGCTTACCCAGAAAAAACAATGTTACGGGCCGGACGGGCGCAGTGCAATTAGTCACATGACGAAAGGCATCTGTTAAAGGCTAACATCAGGTGGGCCTCGAGCTTGTTCCGCCACAATCACATTAAAAAAAATATACCTATTATAAATATCTACTCAGCATCAAAGTATAAAACCTCGATGGTAGTATACTTACAAAGATTACATGAAGTAGGTACGGTATACCTACCTGCCAGTCCTGTCGCATACTCAGGTAATCTCTGTGGCCACGCTGACGACGCGTGCCGCATGCACCATTCCCTACTTTGCACACCCCACACAGCAAAGGAAAAAACCGTTTCAATACCGTTTGTCTGTCTCAGCTCAACTACCACCGCCTCCCTTCCTCCCTCCGTGTTCACTTGTTCAGTCGTCTGCCGATTTTGAGGGCCACTACACGTTGATAAAATTCATTTCGCCCCGGTTTATCGGAATAAAAAAAATAGTAAACGCCGCTGAACGTAAACATCTGTCGTATATTGTTAATGTTGTGGATAAAGTGAATCATGTATCTTGGCAAGCCGCATACAGCTTCGAACAGTAAGTACCTACTTACTGCTTTATCTTTGTTTTTGTTATTTTTTAGGTTAGTTGCCGCTATTGCACCAAAACGCACACAACTTTTATTTGAGTTACACATTTATTTATAGCACTTAGTGAGCTCATGTTTATAAAAGGGAGATTATAACTTATACCCTGTTTTCCAAAGCTCATTGTTACTTTAATTTTGAGAAGAAGAAGTTTATAAATTTTGTTATCCAAACTTCCACAATATGGGGTGATTATCCGTGCAAATATAAATATACAGTTACCACAGTATAAGTACTATGCCGTTGCAGTTATAGAACAAAGAGCTACGAATATAACATTGTTATTACATATGTACTTCCATTATAATCATGTTAAATTCGGCCGGTGGTGGCGGCGTCGTCGCCAGGTAACAAGAGGGGTGGGATCGGAACGGAACACAATTGGAAGCGAGTAGTGAGTGATAGTGCCCAATTCTGTTCTATAAGTTATTAGTAGGTATTACTTATTAATGATCTAAAAGCTGACTACGCCGTTGAATACGATATTGATCGAAATTTGGATTTTAGGTATTCAGGCGTCGTCGCCAGTACCGTTCCTAGGTACTACCTATAGTACCTATAAGTACCTACGATGATATTGTACCCTTCACGCCCTAGGGTGTTCAAGCGGGGTGGCGCTGGCGTGGTGTCGATATGTGGGTTTTTACTAGTCTGGGACGGGTATAATAAATAGGGAACTACAGGGAGGTAGGTACCTACCTACTCCTGGCATAGGTAAGTTTAAGAGTTTCAGTCTTATTTACCTACAAATTTTGTATTTTACGACGCTCTGGGTTACCTACTCCCCAATCCCTTCGGTGATCCAGTCATGACTAGTAAGGGATGAAGATAAAATCGACTAGTCACTAATTATCAATATTTTTAGAATAGGTTGGATTGTTGGGTACGTAGGTACCTACTTGGATTAACTTTAAGGATTAGAAATAAATTATAAAATGTTAGAAGCAGTGATGGCTCAGTGGCATTGGCTATGGACTGCCGCGCAGCAGGTCCATGGTTGAATCCCGCCGCGGGCTTGAGCTTCACCGCATGGTTAAAGGGTGTTTTGCGAATGCCCGCCTGGCTAGCGACCACCCTCAAGTAGAAAACCTGTCGCCAAGCACCTAACGGTGTGTTCCGGTACCTAACGGTGTCTTTGAGAGTCAGTGAAATTACAGGCACAACTACCTATGTCTCAAGGTGACGGGCGCAGTGCAATTCGTGACTTCACAACTTTCACAAGTCTGCAACTGTTATACCTAGGCAGAGGTTAGTCCGCTTAATATCAGGAGGGCCTCCAGCTTGTTCCCTCAAAATTAAATTAAAAATAATACTCATGTCTTATTAGTACGCGTAAGAAAAAAATACCTAAGTAGGTAATATCGTGTGAAAAATGGTAGGTAATAGTATCAAAAAGGAATGCTAAATTATTGTGAAATTCACGAATAATTTTATGAATGTTTTCAAATCACTTTATGGGAATGTTTTATAATATTCAAAGATTATGATAAGTATGTTTTCGGTATTATCATAGCAGTATTAAAGAGCTTTCTCGTAGCGTATCGTGGGCCTACCTATAATAAATTTTAGTGCGTAGGTTGTTCCTGGTGATTCTGCTGTAGGTATTAGACTGCCGAGTATTGCCGATTGCTGCCCATGTTAATATACCTATTTAGGGCCTGTTTCAGAATGTTCGAGTAAATTCCGGTTTTACTACCCAGAACATATTTAATAAGTAAAACACTATCTTTGTGTTTCACAGTCATTGATTTAGCCTATCCATCGGTTAAAGATGAAACGCGCTGCGCTGTCATTTTTATCATTCAGTTATTTTATGTGTTGCATAGGTACCTAGGTAGGTACCTAGCAACCCGAAACTTTATTAGGAAATTCTGAAAATTAGATTCGGACGCATTATGTATATGGGGAAGAGAAGAGCGTCACTATTTACGCTCGTCCCCAAATATGAAATACTGCATTGCATCACACAAGCGAAATAAACCGACGCTCCAGAAAGATATTCAGTTAACATTACACTAAGGATCCGTTTCAGAATGTCCTAATAGCGCCATCTAGGTAGTGCAAAATTAACTGCCAGTATGAACTTTTTTACGTTGATACGGCTGACTGCTGAGCAGATCTTTATGATAACACAAGAAGTGATTAGTGTCCAGTGACGTAGCGTGCCTTGGCGGGACCCCGTATAAAAAAAAATATTTGGGGGCCCTTATGAATGGTAAAGATTTCCGACAAACGAAAAAAATTGTTTGCATAAAATTAAAAGAAATATTTATTCAGTATCTGTCACTTTTTCCAAAATTTTTAGATACAATTAAAATTAAACATACACTCTCCTTGCCTTTTTTTCGGCAAACTGATTTATTAAATCATTTGACTTTGATGACGGCTTTGGTTTTTCTAAAGTACCTATCTGCAGCTATGTAGGTACAATAGTAACAGGTCTGACAGATGTTCATGTGCCATCAAAGTTCTTAGGCAATTTTTTATCAGTTTTAATTTTGAAAAGCATCCTTCAGCAATTACGGTTGTAACTGGAAGAGTCAATAATAAAAAGCATGCTTATCAGCAATTAATTATTACTATATTAATAATTAATTATTATTAATTATTATTATTATTATTAATATATTAATTAATTATTCAATGAGCTTTTTAATGAAATGTTTTTTTTTAATTTTAGATGTTAAGCAGGTTTTTAGAGCCTTTAATTGGTCATAAAGATGATCTACTGTATTACGCCGACAGTTTTCCGGAAGCGTTTAATACCTCTTCGTATGAAGAAGACAGGAGTTTCTCCGGCTGTTATATTTCGAACATACTACTAAGGCTGAATTTGAGAAATGAATATATCTAAACAGCAATAATACACATTGACTTAGAAATAGGATTCCGGGTCTTAAATTCTCTCATCTTGTGATAACTCATATAAAAAAAACGCTTCGTTATCTTTCGCCTTTTGTTTTTAAAAACAGTACCCTCCTACTCTTTTGCTAAATCTTTGGATTCGTTTAGGAAACTATTGAATAAATTTTGATTTCTGAATTCGTACAGTCTATTCAAAAGATTACTTAATAAAATACTAGTTTTCGTACGCGGGGGGCCACCATGGACCGGAGGAGGCCCCGTACAATTGATAGTTGATACGGCAGATACGGTAGTAGCCCCTGAATAGTGTGCATCTTGAAGCAAGACATTTTAATAAAATTTGTTCATTCAATATATGTAGAATCATTCGCTACCTAGGTACCACAAAGAAGACGACGAATGTGTGATGATAACTTATTACCTAGTTGAGCATTTTTGACCAACTGACTAAAGCTAGAATGGGCAGAATGGATATTGGCAGTTCTTTTTATACTGTGATTTTGGAAACAACGTTACGTAATATAAAGTGACATTAGGTTAGCTTAGCGGCAGATTTTCTACCCGAGGGTGGTAGCCAGCCAGGCAAGCATAATCCAGTGCCACCGCAATTCTAAGGACACCGTGCTCACGAAAGTTAAACATGTCATCACAATCTTTTCATATTTTGCAACAAATAATAATTTCAGTAAATATAAATAAAGTTAGATAGGTACCTAGTTATGGATCCCCCTCACCCATCCGCTCTAGACTAGAGGGGGCTTGATCAGCAGAAACTCTTGCAGTTCTCTGTAATGCTGACCAAGACTTCTCGGTGGTCCCGTGGTAGGTTAAGATAGTTGGTAAGCTTCTTTGTAATAAGAATTATTCATTATACAGTTAGCCTCCGAATCGGCAACACATATATTTTAGTTTTAATTATTTTAGTTTTTAAAAAGGGTTTTCCCTAATCCCCAGTTTTGACTGGCGCAGCCGGTAGGATTGATTCGTAAAGGCTGTACCGTCTCGTGCTAGTATTTCGGGTGTCCAAATTCACCTAAGTATAACGAGTGCGGCGCGAAGTGGCTGTGAATCGATCCACGAACCAAATAAATTTGTCAAACGGGTAAAATAAAAGGTGACCATGAGAGTAGCGGCGGGTGTCTGGTGAGTCCAATTTTCGCCAATTCCTTCCCAAACTACTCCTGTAACCTATTTTTAAATCATACGTATATTTGAGATAAGACTTTGCTCACTATAACGTACCTGGTTCATTTGTATTAAATTCTACGAAGTGCCTCAGCTTAGTTGATAAGAACATGATAGCGTAGAGCGATGTAAATGTATACAGAACATAACTTGAGTTAATTAAGTGATGTGTGTTCTTAATTAGTTTTAATAAAAGTAACAGTTCTTTTAATCGATCTTTACTGGTTAGTTATGATTTGTGTTTTAAAGGTTAACAATATATTTTGCTAATAAATTTCTCCTATAAAACTTATACAAAATTTTATAAACTGTGTATTTGATCTGATTTTGTGTATTTTATTGTTTTATATTGTGTTATTTCTGTGTGTGTTACTCTTAGAATTGTGATTAAGTTAGTTTTGTTGTGTTCTCTGTGATCTAATCTGCATTATCATGGCTCTCGAAAACGTGAATATAGTTTCAATACCAACCGAAGTTATTCGAATTATTCCACTTTTTAATGGGGATAAAAAGCAATTAAATCTTTACATTAAAAAGTGTGAATACGTCATAGAACGCTTTAGTAGAAGAAATAATGAAGAGCAGAATTTATACGTGTTCCACACAATTACTAGTAGGCTTACGGAGAATGCAGCTGCGCTATTATCTGAACGCGAAGATATTGTTAATTGGTCTTCGTTAAAAGAATTGCTACAACAGCACTTTGGAGACCCGCGTAGCGAAACTTGCATAAGTATAGAGTTGGAATCTTTGAAAATCAAGGGTGGCGAATCTTACTTGGATTTTTGCAGTAGGATTCAAAGTGTTCGGTCGGTTTTGTTTTCAAAGGTTAATGTTTGCCAAGATGAAGAAATGAAACGCGTAAAAATGTCAATTTACAATAACACTGCTCTAAATGTATTTTTATACAACCTCCCGGAAAATATGGTTCGGATAGTACGATTAAAATCGCCCGACACATTAGAAGCAGCTTTAAGTGTGGTGCTTGAGGAGGTTAATTTCCTTGAACAGTACAACGCACGTAACAAGCTGCAGGTTAGTGGTCAAATTTCTAAGCCCTTGCTAACTAATGCACCAAGTGCACCAGGGTTCAGGTTCGGTAGTGGTCCTCAGCCGATTGGGTTCAGACCTATTTTGCCATTAGGCAACACGCCTAGGTTTAATTTTGGCATTCCCTCAAACGGACAGGTTCAAGGCCAAAGCCGACCACAGCCCCAATTTGGGTATAAACCACAGCTTGGCCATCAGCCACAACAATTTGGTTATAGGCCACCCCAACAGTTTGGTTATAGACCACCTCAACAGTTTGGTTATAGGCCGCCCCAACAGTTTGGATATAGGCCTCCGCAACAATTTGGTTACAAACCACCACAACAGTTTGGATATACACCACCACAGGTACAGAAGCCTCAGCTTCAAGTTAGTGATGTCTCTATGAGGACAGCACCTCTTGGGCCGCAACAGGGGTTCAAATTGAATGAACTGACTTTAGACAATAATGAAGGGCAGTATTATGACGACATTTATTATCATGACGACTTTAATTATAATGACGACATGAATTACTACTACGGTGACGAAATAAACGCAGATGAATGTAATGACGAAGTAGAACATGCGAACGTACCCAACACTGCGGATTTTTGCGAGACAGCCTCGACCGACAAGAAATCATAAAAATTAATTGTGACCCAAACTTAAAACTTCCTTACGTTTATTTAGAGGAAATTGATGCTAAGATGATGATCGATACCGGAAGTATGAGGTCGTTTGTAAGTCCCAAAAAGGCTTACGAATATTTCGGTGAGTTTGTTCAAAGGGAACCATTTCAAGTAGTAAGCACACACGCCTCGAGTAACCACGACGAGGTTATAACAATACCTTTAATGCCTACATTTAATAGTAACGATTGGCACACATTTTACATCTTTAACGTTGACTCACGTTATGACGGACTGATTGGTAACGACCTGTTACAACAACTAGGCGCACTGATCGACCTTAAAAATCAGCTTTTGACAACGCAAACGGCTCAGATTCCTATAATCAATAACAACTTAGATTATGTCGTTCAATTGCCACCGCGATCAGAGCGTAGAGTCAAATTACCTATTGACCAATGCTCAGGCGACGCAATCCTTGACTTTAAAGAGTTCGCCGACGGGTTGCGAATGCCCAGTGCTATCGTCAACTGTGTAAATGGATATGCATCGACTATTATACAAAATACATTAGACAGGCCAATGACATTGACTATAGGTCAACCATTTACAGTTGTACCATTTGAAGACACTAAATGTAACCTAAATTTTACCAAACACATGACAGATATTGAGACTGATAATTTACTACAAGAAAATCTGAATAAACTTAGACTCGATCACACAAATGACGAAGAACGTAAGCAAATATATAATCTCTGCTTGGAATATAAGGACATTTTTCACTGTGACCAATTACCCCTGACTTTTACCAACCAAGTAAAACATAAAATCCGTACAAAGAATGAAGACCCCATATACGTTAAACCTTATAGATTAGCACCAACGCAGACAGAAGAAATAAATAGACAAGTTGACAAGTTATTGACTGACAATGTAATTGAAGAATCACATTCCCCGTGGAATGCTCCAGTGCACTTAGTGCCTAAGAAAATGGATGCCTCCGGTGAGCAAAAATTTCGCATGGTAATAGACTACCGACGACTTAACGACATTACTATCGATGACAAGTACCCTCTACCAAATATCAACGACTTATTTGACAAGCTAGGTAAAAGTGTTTACTTTAGTACCATAGATTTAGCTAGTGGGTACCACCAAATTGAATTGGAAAAAGAGGATAGGCAGAAAACGGCTTTCAGTTCACAAAATGGTCATTTTCAATTTTTAAGATTACCATTTGGATTAAAAACCGCCCCCGCAACGTTTCAACGTACTATGGACAATGTCTTGAGAGGGCTGCAAGGGCTACACTGCATGGTGTACCTTGATGACGTCATCATTTTTTCGTCCAGCCTCCAGGACCACCTACATAAACTACGGTTGGTGTTTGACAGACTAAGACTCACAAACTTGAAGGTACAATTAGATAAAACTGACTTTTTACGTAGAGAAGTACTCTATCTTGGTCATACTATTACAAAAGATGGATTGAAACCCAACGATGACAAGATAAAAGCTGTAATAAACTTTCCTCTCCCTAAGACTACGACCGAAATTAAAAGTTTCCTTGGACTTGTAGGATATTACCGACGTTTTATACCTGATTTTGCCAAAATCACACAACCACTCACTTCTTGTTTGAAGAAGAGGAACAAAATCGTTATTGACAATAGTTACATAAATGCGTTTGACAAATGCAAAGAACTCCTGACTCACGCACCACTCCTACAATACCCTGACTACGACAAGCCTTTCATTTTGACAACCGATGCTTCAAACGTAGCGATAGGCGCGGTGTTGTCCCAAGGACAAGTTGGCTCCGACAAACCCGTTGCATACGCGAGTCGTACATTAAGCGATACTGAGTCCCGCTATAGTACCATCGAACGTGAGTTACTTGCAATAATCTGGGCAACGAAACATTTTCGACCTTACCTGTATGGTCGTAAATTTTACATATACACCGACCATAGACCCCTTGCGTGGCTCAATTCCTTGAAGGACCCAAACAGCAAGCTTACCCGCTGGAGGCTACGTCTTCAAGACTTTGACTTCGAAATTATCTATAAGAAAGGAAAACAAAATACCAATGCAGATGCGCTGAGTAGAATTAAAGTCCATGCCTTAGATTCGGATAGTGAAGGAAATTCAATGGTAGTGAACGTAGATAGAAAAGAACTTAAGTTACAGAAAGAAATGAATGAAGTAGTTAAAAACATTGTTCGGTTGTCGTGCGAAAAGCCATCACGACGTGATTCATCCACAATCACTGTCTCAGACTCAAGTAGGACAATCACACCAAGCCCTGCAAGTACATCATCTTCAGAAACTACCGAAATCATTTCCTTACTTGATAAAGAACAACCGGTGTACTTATCACCTTCCGAACACGATAGCAACTCTATATCACAAACAATTCACTCAGCTGCTGATTTAGAGTCTACGGGCATACCAATTTTACACGAAGCTGTCGATAATAAACCTAACCAAATTCTAGTGTTTTCGTGGTTTAAGAATGAGACACATGTCAAAGATATTTCTCGAACAAAACATAGAATCCTGGAAGTATTCCTTCCTAAAAATAACCCAGAACTAATAAAAAACTTTTTAAAAGAATATGTACGACCAAAAATTAAGTATTTTGTCTACTTCGAAGAAGAAGAACACCGTAAGCAGTTTAGCAGTATTGTAACTACATTGTTTAAAAAAGATATGATTAGGATGTATGAATGCACTGAACGAGTTGTATATGTCGCGGACGAGAGTGAACAAAAGGCAATAGTTTTGAAATATCATCAAGGAAAGACATGTCATCGCGGTATTAAAGAAACGCTAGTTAGGCTTCGTAGAAACTATTGTTGGTCTAAAATGGAAGAAACCGTCTCAGCCATAATTAACGCCTGTGAAACTTGCAGTATAATGAAGTATGACCGAAAACCCATCAAACCAGTGCTTCAATTAACACAGACGCAAGATGCCCCCTTCCAAGAGATTTTCATCGACCTCTTTTCTATAGAAAGCAAGTATTATTTAACACTTATAGACGCATTTAGTAAACTTGGCCAAGCAATCGAAATCCCTAACAAATCAACGCCCGAAGTCGTGAGAGCTCTAATGAAATATTTCTCGTTTTACGGTATCCCTAAGAAAATTAGCTCAGACCCTGGTATGGAGTTCAATAATGAACTAATGAAAGCATTCCTAAGCTTGCATAAAATAGAACGTCACATAGGAACAATCAATAACCCCAATTCTATGGGATTAATAGAACGTTTTCATTCGACTCTAATTGAGATATATAGACTAGCAAAATACGAAGAAAAGTGCACTGATGCAGCATCAATCATGATGTACTCAGTTTTAGGATACAACCACACTATTCACTCAACAACTGGTCTCACTCCATTTGAGGTAGTTTTCGGACACACAGACACAGACACTCCTTTTAATGTAGAATTCGAGAAATCGTACACACAGCAATTAGTAAAAGACCATGAAAAGCGTACTAGATTTTTGTATAAACAATTGAGAGAAAAGATAGCAGCAAATAAGGAAAAGATTAGGGACAAGAGAGGCGGTGAAAGCAATATAGAACTTCCGCTAGGCAAAACCGTTTATGTGAAAGATATTAATAAAAGGAAAAGCAAGGATAAAGCCAGGTATAAGAAAGCGAATGTGATAGATATAGTTGAAAGAAATGTAATCCCTATTAAAGTAGAAGCAGAGCGAAAGAATACAAAAGCACCGATTAAAAATATAAAACGCCCTCCACAGGTGGTGCATTCTGACTCTAGCGACGTCAGCAGTCGCCCTCCATCTGCAGTCACTTAAAGAAAACCCGGGACTCCTGCCGGTAAAAGAAGGCCTAGCGTACCTACAAGTAGATAATTGGACCATTTTAAAAACTCTTAACTTAGATAGAACCTACGATGATCTACAATTCATTACGTGGAAGTTTACTGAGTTAAACAAATTAATAACTTTAAACAAACCATTTCCTCATGAATTTGTGAGCATGCTAATGCACGTAGAGCACCTACGTGATATAACAATTGACAAATATCGCCAATTAGTTCCACAACGCTTCAAAAGAGGCATTCTTAATCCGTTGGGATCTATCGTCAAAATAATAACAGGAAACTTAGATTACGACGACGCCGTGAGATATGACAAACTAATTTCTGAAATAAGCCATGATCAAGTAGTCACCTCAAAAAGGGTTACTATTGTCACTAAAATATTGGACAGCTTAATTAATGCTACACAAGTAATTAATGAAAATTCCATGGTTCTAGATACCCGTCTCAAAAAACTTGAGACTGCCATGAAAGAACTGGCAAACAACGATAATAATTTTGTTCTGTCTTCATACATATTAGGTTTGTATAGCCTTTTCATAAGTAACTTCCGAACTATATATATAAGGTTGAGTGAAATTGAGACTGCATTAGCATTAAGTAAACTGTCTATATTACATCAGTCTATTGTTAATTCTACAGAACTCTTAGATCATTTGAGGATTATTTCTTATTTAGGACACTTAGTGTATGAACCCAATGAAGTAAATTTAGTTAAAATAGAAGAAACAATATGTGTAAAATCATTTATAAAGAAGAACCAGATAACGTTTGTTTTAGAAATTCCACTTATTGATAACTGCACTTATAACTATTTTAAGATGTATCCCTTACCCGTGTTCCACGAACCTGAAAATAAAACCCTTATCATAATACCTAAATACCCTTACCTTTTGGCGAAAGGACTAACGTACTTACCAATTGTGCGCCCTTGCCGCGCTCTCGCTGCTGGAGACTCTTATCTCTGCACCGATAGCAACAGAGCATTGTACACCGGGCTAATATGTGAAACACAACTAATGAAGTATGACGATAACCTTACCTGCTGCAAACAATATCCTATCGAGTTGGAAGATGTGAAAGTCCAGAAAGTAAACCCTGATAACTGGATACTCTATACAAATAAGAGGATAACACTTACAGAACAATGCCTTGATGAAATTACTACATATCCTGTATTTGGGACATACCTGATGACAATAGATAAGCCCTGTGATTTTGAAATAAACGGAATCCGTATTCGTCACCATAGTGTTTTTACAGACACGGAAGTAGCGACGCCCCTTCCGGTCATCAATTTACCACCGCTACGCCCGAACGAGAGTTTACCAAGTGCACCCGCACTGAACATGCACGAAGTGAATTTGGACGATGTGAAATACATGTCGTTTGCCTTAAAAAATAGTGAAGTGTTAGAAAGTGCGACGTATAGAGAAATGGACTCTACAAACAGTGTCTTAGCTAGTGTCGCTTTAGGTTTTGTAATTTTAAGTCTTGTACTGTTTTTATTATATGTGTTTCGCTTTAAGTTTATAAATTCTGTTCCATGTATGCAAAATTATCGAAAAAGCTCTAAATTCGAGCGTTCCGATAATTTTTCTCTTAGGGAGGGAGGAGTTATGGATCCCCCTCACCCATCCGCTCTAGACTAGAGGGGGCTTGATCAGCAGAAACTCTTGCAGTTCTCTGTAATGCTGACCAAGACTTCTCGGTGGTCCCGTGGTAGGTTAAGATAGTTGGTAAGCTTCTTTGTAATAAGAATTATTCATTATACAGTTAGCCTCCGAATCGGCAACACATATATTTTAGTTTTAATTATTTTAGTTTTTAAAAAGGGTTTTCCCTAATCCCCAGTTTTGACTACCTACATTATGGTAAACAATTGGTAAAACTCATTGGTATCTACTATGATTTTTTGCGATGAAAATAATGTTTTTGTCATGCTCTTGATGTTTTCTTTTCGGTTACACATTATGTTATACACCTACTTTTTTTTTTTTTTTTTTTTTTACCGTCGGTATGCCTTTATTAAACAAAATACTATGAACTATATACAACACTACAGCTACTACAATAAAAGCATTTAGACACCTATAAGTCATAGCAGACTCATAGGCAGTACAAATGCTCCAGCCCACTCCCAGTTGGCAGCGTGCCCAGCATGCTGGCAGCATTGCCCCGTTGAATTGCAATGCTTATTCGTTGAGCCAAATATGTGCCAGCATTTTGATCACGCGTCGCATCGATATTATATATATATATCCTACTTCTTGGTTTAAACTTATTGTGCGTTACACGACAAACTTGCAAAATAGTTATGAACTTCCGGTGAAAAAGTAGGTATATCAAGTATTTTTAGTTTTAAATAAAACACTGTCATGACTAGGCATCTACTACTTCATTATGAAACATAAATTATCGTACCTTCACTTGTTATTATTACTGGCGTCAGCATTATTAATTATTCTGTACGTCAATAAGTAATAAAGGATGGAAGACAATTTACTATTTATTAATTCAATTGGTATAATTACAGCCGGCCGGAGAGCCGAAGATTTTAATTACCACAATAATTCGTTCGAAATTTTTCCAAACGAATTATTGGGACAATTAAATTCTGTGGACAGCTGTCAGCTGTCAGTCACCTAAGACCTAAATATGTACGATATCGCTATAAAAGCTGTCACGTTGAATAACTGTTCCAATGTTAATATAAATTTGTATTCAAAAAAATGTTAAAATGTATATTTGTCAGAGTGTATGATTATATAGTAATTATTATTGCGCATAACTGGAATCAAAATTAAAAGCGTTTAACCACTGTATGTTTCTTACACTGTATGTGGCGCATGGCGTTAGTACCTACGTAGCGGGCGTCTTTTGCTGACAGGTTCGGGCATTCGCCGCGTCCCGGCTGGCCGGTAGTTTTTTGGCATTTTGCTGGCCAGTCTTGCTTACAGGGCAGAATCGGGCGTGTGTGAGGCGAGCAGTACATTTGCATTGGATTCTAGCCTCCAGATATCTCGATTCTCAATAAGAATCGGCCCGGAGTGAAAGGTGTGAGTTCGGTCTAACAACCCGGCTCCAATTCTATCTAGCTTAAAATAAGAACTGGACCCGGAGGTAAAAGCCCACACTAAGAGAAAACAATACGAAAGTGCAACCTACAATTAGTACACGTCTAATATCAGGTCTTAAAGTGGCATTATAAAATCATATTATGTCGGACTAAGCGACGACCCCACGCGCGACTATATACTGTCAGCAGTTATAGATGTCTAGACCAAATGTCTAGACAGCATGCACGTGGGGCGCGCGGTTATGCGTGGTAAAATCACCATTGCAATAGAGAAATTGCGTGTTTCTCTAAAACTTGATTTTATACAACGTAATCGAAGTAAATGTCGGTATCAAACTCATGACAAAAAATGTTCTAAAACTTACAACGCTGGCGGCTCCCTAGTTTTCTTTTGTAACTAAAGAAAATATTGGTAAATAAATAGATGAAAATATATTTATGGTATACGTCTAGAGGACTACTCAGTGAGATCTAGACCACAGATTACCTAGTGCTTGTCTAGCTAGAGTCTAGGCTAGCTGGCTAGACTATGACACACAATAGGGTTTGGCTGGTTGTCTTTATCTTAATTTTTTTTTTTTTTTATGCCTGATAGGTTAGCCTTTGACCTCTATCTCACCTGATGGTAAGTGATGATGTGGTCGAAGATGTTGTTCAGACTAACCTAGATTTATCATAATGAACCAGCAAAATAAAACAAAATAACATAAAATGTTTCGGGAAAACACGAATAACGTTACCTTACCAAATGAAACTAAAATAAGATTTCAGATTGATGATAAGACAAGCGACGGACATATCGCGTGCGCTCGGTTTTGTCGACATAACACCGACAGGGAATTACAAAAAATGGCAAGTGAGAGTCTGACCTCACTCTTATAGGTTGACGTTGACAAAATTACTAAAGAAAAACAATACAGCAGCTTCAAGACTTCATTAGGTATCGGTGTTTTCAGTATTATAATGGTTAGGATGTATGGTGCATAATAAACGGAGAAATTTCAGATTCCTTACTACCAAGTTTAGTTTTTGTGATAGACCATGTAACGAACATGTTCTAAAATGTACTACTTAAAGATCCCCATATATAGATTGACACGGAAATTATATTTGTAACTTACTCAATCAGCTTTAAACAAGGCGCAGTCTCATTGAAGGCAACTGATGGATCGTAGCAATGGGTGGGTAGGCCGTCATGCCTCGCCGATTCTTTCGTAGGAAGACGTCTTATCGCTTTCCATGTACCAATAGAATATAATTGCATCTCCACTGGCTTGAAGAGATGAAATGAAACTATATTTATTTATTTCGGACAATACCAGCTGCCGCAGGTCCATGATTCGGTCCCTACCATCGGCCTCCTTTCACTGCATGATGGATGGACATTTTGCGAATGATCGCCTTGCTAGCTACCCCCTTCAAGTAGAAAATCTTACGCCAAGCACCTAACAGTGTCTTCCGGCAGCAGTCCTGTAAATTAGAAGCACATGAGACTTAACAACTGTATGTCTCAAGGTGCCGGCACAACTGTATCTGTTATATATGCGGAGGTTACTGCTTAACATCAGGTGGGCCAAGACTATGTTTCGTCACAATCCTTAAAGAAAGAGCACATAATGAAAATAATGAAACTTTACCTAGGGTGTTAAGGATGAACGCAGCGCTGGTATTCAGATGTAGCTCGACACCGATATCATACAAGAAATAGTATGGAGACTCTTTGAGCTCACTTCTGCAACCTGCAAGTAGATAAGAGATAAACTAAATTATACTTTCTACTACTAGTAGCACCGACACCCCTAACCACTCCTGGGTGAGGAGTGAAGTGCTATTCTTATATTTCTTCGCCGCTTTCATGATTGATTTTAAGGAGAATAACCGTTGCATTAGAGCGATATGTTTAGATTAAAAAAGATTGATAGGTGAATGCACTTTAAAAAAAACGCAAAATTCTTACACTGCCGTAATTGTAGGTACACATTTGTAGTTGCACTATCCGTTAAATGTAACCCGGAACGATTTCCATCACTGTCAGACTGTGTAATAAGAAATAGACGATACCAAAACAAATGCCGTAAGCTCGTAGCCAAGACAACTCCAATCAAAAATGTTGTAGAGTGTATATAGCAAGTTGCTAAAAGGAATAAGGGACCTAAGCAAGCTATGCCTGATCCGAAAATACGATTTCATTTATCTCTCTATAGAGAAAATTTAGCTTAATCTTGTTGTGTATGTATGTATCCTATAAGAATAAAAAAAATCTGTCTAATTATTATGTAGCATCCATGTGATTTAATGTATTTCTCCGTTCATAAAAAGCTCAATTTTATAAGAATATTATGAAAAATTCACTTTCACAAAAAAATTCGCTCCCGCATTTTAAATCTTGCGTCCGCTGCTCCGTCCTACGCCCTCAGTCTGATAGTATAGGTATGGCACATTATTGGAGCCCTGGAAATGTTAATATTCTACTTTTGGCGGTATAATGGCTGAGTGGGACAGGTGAAAAGCCCACCGTATAAAGTAAATGAGACCTTCTGCTCACTGTTATGGCCTATCTTGATTTTGATGCATCTGTTGTCACTTGGTTTTCTTCCTACCTTAGAGGACGCAGGCAAGCTGTACGCTCTGGCCAAACAATGTTTGGGTGGTGTGAGTTAAGACGCTGACAAGTGATAAATAGCTTTACTTGAACAGATTTTCAGCAAAAAGTATTTAGTTTGTGGCAGTTAGAACATTATATATTAATCTTGATCCCATTATCTAACTAAAGCCAAGAACAGTCCGAAACACGTTGCCTTAAAATTTTCTCGATAGAATAAAATTGCAAAGTTGATAAATTACGCTTGTAACGTAAATATTTTAATTATTTACGTATGAATGTGTATGTTAATAAAAAAGCAAAACTTTATCAAGAGGGACAAGAAAAGTTACATTTTCGATTTACGTTACTAGTTATGTGTTACCTACTAAGCTTTTTTTCGGATTTTACCCCAACTGACCGCGATTTCACCATCGCTGCCTCTCTTTCACTCCTACGTAGACCGATAGTGACAAAATATCAGCATTTTACAGCTCTGGTGTACCCCAAGGGGGGATTTTATCCCCATTACCGTTTTAAATTTTTATCGACATGCTCTCTAAATGCCTCAGTTGTAATTATCATTTCTTTGCCAATGATTTGCAACTTTACCGTTACATTGACGCCGAAAACATTGCCATTGCACACTATCTTCTATAAATGATGATCTCTCTCATTTGTCGTGGTCAGTAAAGTATGGAATCCTAGTAAATCCCAGTAATGTCAAGCAATGTCAAGCATTTATTATTGGAATTAGTGGTCGAAAGCTCGCTAAAATTGACTACAACTGTTTACCCTCCTGTCATATAACAGTTATATTATTCCTCTATTTTCAGTTGTCAAAAATCTTGGCATCATTATGGAATCCGAAATAAATTGGGCACCCCAAGTCTCGGAAATCTCAAGACACTATACGGCACTTACAATCAATTTTACCTCTTAATCTTATAGTTATAACCTGCGTATAAATTCATCAAGTGGTTACTAAAACATTTACACAGCTCGTTTTTACAAATTATACGGATAAACTAATACCATTAAATTTCCTCGTAGGCTGTTTTAATGAAATGAGTGTTCGTGATCGCGTGCCGGTAGACCGTGTTTGGGAGAATGACTTATTTTGTTAGGTCGTTATGTACTTACGTTATGATATTTATTTCACTAAGTGCCACGTACCGGAATATGTATTTGTTGTCCGCTTCTCATGAAAAGGGATTCTCCCTGATAGGTATGAAGGTTTTATTAGTTTTCCCAAACGAGATTATGTGGTAGGTACCACATAACTATTAAAGCAAGGTTAAAAATTATTCAAATAAATATTTTGATGAGTACCTTAAGAATCCGCTAACTACAGTTTCGTAAGACAACCAATTTCACCCAATATTGTTCGAAGCAGTGATAGCTCAGTGGCTTTGGCTATGGACTGCCGCGCAGCAGGTCCATGGTTTGAATCCCGCCGCGAGCTTGAGCTTCAACGCATGGTGGAAGGGCATTTTTGCGAATGCCCGCCTGGCTAGCGACCACCCTCAAGTTGAAAATCTGTCGCCAAGCACCTAACGGTGTGTTCCGGCAGCTGTCCTTGACAGCCAGTCATTCTAGGTTAAGCCTGTTAACACCTTCGACGACATCATCACTTACCATCACGTGAGATTGTGGTTAAAGGCTTACCTATCAGCAATAAAAGAAAACAAAATATTTTCCTTTTAAAGTTTTCAACCTCCCTTTAGCCCGCTAAAAGGTCTGTCAAGTAAGTTCAGTATTTGTGTTGTTTGTAATATACAGACAACACAAATACTGAACTTGTGAGATTATGAGACCTCGATTTTGAGACTGTCTAATGGATAGTCTAATGTTAAATTTAGGGCCAAACGAACTTCACGACAGGTAGGTACGTAAGACTTACAATCTATTCTCTCCAAGCAATGATCTCTATATTGTGAAGTAATTTCACCAATTACCCCAAGGAACTTTTTGAACTTTGGACCTTTTCCATGAAATCTTCTCGACCATTTATAAACTATATTCACATTAGCTCACATGCGTTCGTTCTCCAAACCATTCTTGTACCGTCAAATTCATACACAACTTCGATAAAATAAACGGTCTGGGTTTCGAATGTCAAAATGATATTCAACTTCATTACCATTAAATTTATATTGGAATACAAAATGTTTTGCCCCGGGCGGGAATTGAACCCGCGTCCTTCCGATTTCGCGCCGGATGCTTTATCTATTAAGCTACCGGGGGTACGGCTGTGTCGCCGAAATTTCGTACTCCAATCGTATTTCATTACCATTCTTTACAATAAGTGCTGGGGAGCACTGGAAACCAACTGGTGAACCAACACAGTAATAACGAGAAAACAGCAATTCTTACTTGTTCTCTCTTACAAAATTCACTCCACTGAAAGAAGGTATGTATAAGTACATATATTCCACATAGTATTAATTGACCATAATACATATCCGTCAATGTTTTTAAATCGGACAGTTAGTAATTCTTATAATTGTCTTATCATGTGTTGTATATATTATAAACATGATAAATAAAAAGCAACGACAATTATCTTGTGAAGTTGGACATTATGCACCTAAATGCATGGTCGCCGACTAGTGAAATGACCTGCTAATTCGTTGGCTACAAGCAATAACTTACGATCTTGTAAAATTATTTCTGTTTCTTTTTCACTATAGTTATATATTTTAACCGATTTCATAACAAAAGAAAAAAGGTTGTCAAGACGTCCCTATATATTTTTAATTTTTTTTAAATTATGATCCATCACGCATAAGTTTTTACTACAGCATCCAATCTTGATGATTCTTTATTGTTGATACCACAAAGTTGGGCCATTTACTTAAATTTATTTTTTCATTTCAACTTCTATCGAATTGTTTTTAAGGTACACTTAACTAACTCAAAAAATATTTGCTACTACCTTTACCTGGTGGACTGGATTTGCGTTGTCTGTTCAGGTTTTGTATGGCAATGTTCGTGATTCCTTAAAGTTGGAGGGTTGTAGTCATCTTCCCCCACGGTGACTAGCCGAGAAAGAGAACTAGTGGAAAAAGTTGGAGGAAGCCTATGGCAAATTAGGGCAAACGGATACCTACGTTTGTCGAAGCTACAGATTTAATTTAGTGTAAGAAACTAACAATCCGATATAAAGGCTTTTATTAGTATTATTATAATACCTGTAGGAACTAATATTAGAACGATTTTGCAATCGGCACGCGTAAATAAAACGAATTAAAAATAAACGAATGATCACTTGCCGTCACGTGAAGTGAGATATTGGTCAAGAGCCTATCAGCCAGAAGAAAAGCGGACTACGACCAGCTTAAGTTGCATGTATCATAGAGAACACATTGCTAATGTAGAATTTTTTGTTGAAAATTACAGTAGCATGGCACCGTCCCCAGTCGGACAGGTCTAGAATTGAGGAAGAGCTGATCCAGAAAGCATCCCGTGCCCTTCCGCACACCACTGACCCGCTGGAGAGGCTTCGGCTACTCTGCCTTTCGCATGGAGCTTCTGGGATTATGGGACTGGGCAGGTCAGTATCTACTCATAACATTTTTTTATGCCTTATAGTTTACCCTTTGACCACTGTCTCATATGATGGTAAGTGAAGATGTGGTCGAAGGATAGCTGCCGGAACACACTGTTAGGTGTTTGGCGACAGATTTTTCTACTTGAGGATGGTAGCTAGCCAGGCGGGCATTCGCAAAATGACCTACCATACCAACATGCTTGAGCAACTGCCATCCTAAGACAACAACAGGGACCGAGAGAGAGTCGACAATGGCCTTGAGATTCTGGGCCTAATCGTGCTTACTTTACCAGCGCATCGCCGCAGATAATCAACATACGAGTACGTTCCGCGCTCGCTGCACAAATATAACGGTCAAAGAATATGCAGATGCGCGAAGCGCTCCGTTAACTTGGCACTTCGCGCTCAGTAGTAAATAGTAATGTCACTAGCGTTACTAAGTGGATGTCCGGGATACTCTCTCATCTTACATAAACTCTAAACCTCATTTACTCATATATTAGTATGAGTAGATGATTATTCGATACTAGTATCGTAATGGAGAAATTTTAGATACAGTAGTAAAAGGGGTGACGAACGTTTGTGACACAGTTTACAAATATTACCCGTGTACTGCTTGTAAAAATATTGATTGACACACAGCTATGGAATGATTAACGTATTGAAAAATTTTAGTATTGAATGATTTGCGTTTTGAACGTTATTCGTATGAAAAATTTACATGTTCAATTTTCTGCGTATTGAACAATACCAACGATGACATTGATGGATTGCGAACACACCTATGATATTTTTGGGGAGGTAGAGTAAAAAGATATTAGCGTCCTGACTTTTGGTTTTCATGAATACTATAGGCTGTATAAAAAAATTATAGCTAGCTGTATAAAGGCTATAATGCTAACCATATATCACGTTCAGTTCACAAGGTATGCCTAATACCATTTCTGTGGCCATTACAAAAACAGAAGTGTGAGTTTTTTTAACAACACACCTCGAGCGCTTATTCTAAGCAGACCATAGATCAAATGAAAAAAAAAACATTTTTAAATGCACAATTCGGGTGCGTGTGTTACCAATGAGTAAGAGTTCTCGGTTCACGCATAGAACATATAATAATACTGTTCACGTCATACCGATTTGACAGGCAATATTTTGATCGCATAGTTTCCATGGCAACGGATACTGTTATTGGTTCAATGCAATGAATTTCTTATTGCGATTGGATGTAATATGTTGATGGCATTTTAACTTGAATTGATTGATAGCTTTAATTTCAACGGTGAAATCTGGCCTTAGGCTGCGTATACCTACACCGGAGTTGTGCGAAGAAATAAGGGATTTATGAGGTAAAAATCTACCGATAGGAACGCTGTGGCTAGGAAAAGTAAAACTATTCTGTTGTTGGATATACACGACTGCCCAAAATAAGGATTGTTATGTTTTCGGGGTTCATGCATTTTTTTTATTTTTTTTATTTGTGATAGGTAAGCCTTTGACCACAATCAATATGTATCGTTATGGTAAGTGATGATGTGGTCGAAGGTGTTAACAGGCTTAACCTAGAATTATGTTGCATGTATGTTCTTTCATGTGCTGAGTTTCGTTATTCCACCATAACTTCTAAACGGCTTAACTGATTTTAATGTATGAAATATTTAGTTGTATTAAGATTCGTCGTAATGACACAATTGACACCAGGTAGGTATATATAATAAAAAAACTAACGAATTTAAGGAGGTGAGAGATTTTTTTTTCAAACCCATTGAGTTTGGTGTCGAAATGAAAGGCTTTAAAAATATTCGATTAATATATATAACTAACAGTTTTAATTTCAACGGAACGATAAAACGAAAATAAATAAATTGTTATAAATAATCGCTCATCTTCTTCGCATATGCTGGTGTATACTCAGCCTTAGTGTTCACAAATGCTTGAAGTTCAGATATAAATGCTGAAAGTGAAAGTATTCTAGTTGGAATTTTCAACTATTCATATTCTTTATAATGTGATTTTGTCGGAACAAGCCTGAAGCCTATGTAGCAGTAATCTCTCTGCCAGATACCAGATGCATTTCGCCACAAGTGATTAACTACACTGCGCCCGTCACTCTGAGAAAATATTATGTATGTTCGGAAAAATTGAGTAAATTTAAATTAAATAGTGACAACCACGATTACAACACTAGGAATAAATATCAAATAGCGGTACCAGGTTTTAGACTAGCAAAGACAAATAAAAGGTCCTTTTTAGGTAATTGTGTGCGGTTTTATAATAAAATTCCCAAACATATTATACATGCTCACAGAAGGAAAATTCAAGTTGCATGTGAAAAACATTTTGATTAAGAAATCCTACTACACAGTTTGTGATTGCTTAAACGACAAAAATGCTTGGAAAATTCCGCCTCTGCCTCCAATTCCTCACCTATCTACGTAATAATTGCATTATATTGTAATAATTGTATTATATTGTATATAACACACTGTTAAACGACTTTTCAAAAAATGGCCCCGAGTTTCTTGCCCGTTCTTCTCGCAGTGGCTCTATACATTTTTTTGCTGAACGTGGCAGTACAATGTAGAATATTTCAATATTAAAATTTGTAATTGACCTTTATAAGAGCGTCGTAAACGCCTAAATTGAATAAATGTTTTTGAATTTGAATTTGAGACATACAGTTGTTGGGTAACATGTGACTGTATCTATGCTAGCTCTCAAGGACTGCTGCTGACAATGGGCGGTCTTGTCGCTGAAAGCGATCTCTTCCAGATAACCCTTCCCGTTAAAGCAATGTCTATAAAACTTTTTGTATATGTTCCAGAGTCTTCCGTCGCATGGACGATGACGGCAGCAAGCACTTGAATAAAGAAGAGTTCTTCAATGGTATCAAAGAAACTGGACTGGATGTTACTAATGAGGTAATTAGTACTAATTTGAAATATCAATATATCATAAGTTACTGGTGCTGATGACTTCTTTGACCAAGATAGGTTAATTTATTGGACTGACAAGCAGTCAGCGTAATCTCATTAAGGTAAAGAGAGTAGCAAAAAGACATAAAGGATATGACAAAAACTGTACCTGATCTGAAATCACTATTCCATATTTTTCTCTCCATAGAAAAAAGACATGGTGACGGCTCTAAAATGTGTCTTTATAGAAAATAATACCAATATAAATTTTATTTCTAATTATCACGTGCAAAATGCAAAAAAGCCCACTTTAATATTGAAATTTTTTTCGCTACCTCGCATGCGAAACGTGGTCTCTCCGTCCTACACCCTCAGTATGACATTTGTCTTGACTACTTCGTCTTAATAGGGTTCTGTGTCCGTGTCGCCCTTCGGCTAAGTACGGAACCCTAAAAAGTCAATCAGAGACAAGTAAGGCAAGGATCAATAATGTCATAATAAAATCTACTGTAAAAATGAAGCAAAAATGTGTGTGTAGTAGTATTGTATTGCGTAAAAATTGTGTATGAAGCGCGTGTAATATTGCCTAGTCGTGCTTCGCTATCGGAGACGCAACTTTTGATATATTACACGCTATGGTACGTTAAGGATTTAACTTTTTTAACTTCGCAATGTATGGGGTGTGAACTGTCGTGTGGTACACCTAAGGTGAATTTTTGAATATTAAAAATCCAATATTTTGCTTTAATTTTTAAAATCGTTGCTCCGATCGCGACCAAACAAACGGGAAACGATCGGGAATCGCAGCCCGCGTGTATTAAAACAAGGAAACGGACATTTTTTGAAAATAAAATTATAATTTGAAAATATTATTAAGTAACAAACACGAAATTTTTATCAGTGGGTGCAGTAACAGGCGACTAAAGGTAAAATACCAGAAGGTGGGCAGCAGAAATTGACAAATTAAAGTGCGATCCCCAAGATGCCTGTCAAGTGTGGCAAATCCCCCCCCCCCCCCCCCTGAATGGAGAGGCTGTGTTCAGCAGAACAATCCGACTAATACAATAGAATAAAAAAAAGAGATTAATATATATACATTTCAGGAAGCAGAGGAACTGTTTAAGACTTTCGACCGTGACAACAGCGGATCCATCAGCATCAACGAATTTCTAATGCAAATACGCGTAAGTACCTAAATTATCTTATTTTGTTTGATTCTTATATTTTTCTATGATTGTATTTTGTAACTATCTAAGTGTACTTGATGTAGGGCTTTGAAATGGTCCTAGCAAACTGAAAATGGTTAGAAAATGGAAATCCTCAAAATTTAAGATAAATATTACGTTGGTTCCAGATAGTTTATTTGCGTTTCTCTCAGAAATATCGTTCCTATGTTACATAAATTGAAGACAAAGTTGAGATTCTTTCATAAATATATTATTGAGAATTGAAATATCAGTACACAATGGAATGTACATATTTATATGCCCTATTTTGGACAGTTTTAGTGTTACTTCACATAGAGAAAGTAACATATAATTAATAGATTCAGGCGTTACTTTGCGGAAATCCATATTTAATAATAAAAAATATTTTTTTAATATTATTAGAAAACATCAAATTAATATTTTATAAAACACTTAAAAAGTACAAAAATATATCTAGTGACAATTCCGCCTAATTTTCCTCGCGCACGAACCAGAATCTAATTTCTCGATCGTGCGCTCGCAGAGTCAAGATCTCCTGAGGATGCTTCGTGTAGAAGTGAAACGCGTCGAAAAATTCTTCCGGTTTGGCTGCGTGGCGTTTGTAACATCACGTCGGCTTAGCAGGAAAATTGGGCGGAATTGTCACTAGACATATTTTTGTATTTTTTAAGTGTTTTATTATAGTTGTTTATGCAACTGTCATATAATAGAGGGTATTAAAACATGAGTGTAGTTTTTTGAAACGAGCCGCAGGCGAGTTTCAAAATAAGATTACACGAGTGTTTTAATACCTAATTATATGCAGTTGCATACACTACTTTATTTAATCTCATGGCTATATTAATTTTTTTTACCTGTATTTCAACTCTCTGTGGCTATATTGCTTGATTTTTCTGGCAAAAGACTATTCGTCAGTTTCGTAGCTGTTTCTAGAATGTCAGGTGGAGTTAAATCATCAGTATCGTGGGTGTTTCTTGACATTTTTGCTACTAAAGTTTTATCCAACAAAATATTGCTCAAATTCGTATGTACGAAATAGCGCCAAAATGGAAAAAGTCTGTTATTGGTCTATTGGCTCGGAACCAGCGCAGCGCGTTGCGCGCGCATTTCGCTCACCATAGATAATGTGTACTTTAATTTATTGAAACCTCCTTGGTCGGGATACATTGTACTTTAATAATTAAAAAATTGTTTTAAAGCATTGTTTTGTTAGGAGAACAATGCTTTAATTTAACTTTTTAATTTTCTTAAAGAAGTATGTACATAAAATATGCCAATAAAAGTCTGTATTTAATTTCATAATTAGAATATTACCGAATGAGATTATATAAAAATATTAATTTGATGTTTTCTTAAAATATTTTATTAATATTAGTTATTATTAAGTAACATATACTTTGATATTGATAATGGTATTTTCATGTGTATACTTTAGTTCATAACATAAATTGTGAATGAACGGGCGAAGCCCCCCAGCTATTTTTTCTCCCCGCAAAAGCAAGTATTATATACATCCTATGCAAACTTTTGGTTTTATTATATTACTGAGTTTATGTATTATTTTCTAAACCATAATGACTGACAGGGAATCGAGTACCTATGTATATGCATGGCGACCGCAATGTTCAGTCTTCCTCGAGTTTAATATTATTCTGGGTCTTAGTTACATTGAGTGGACAAAAATCTGATTAGACATTATTCTGAACGTATTGTGACTATGTAATATTCTAAAGCAACCATTAAAATAACTAAGAAGTACTGTTTAATAAAAAAAACATATTTTTATATATATAAATCGTACAAAGACTCGTCGCACGCTATTTTGACTCATAATAAGTAAGATACATTCAATGTCTCATAGCTGCTCACATAATGTTTAATGTTTTATAGCCGCCGATGTCTGATTCCCGTCGTGCGATCGTTGAGCAAGCGTTCAAGAAGCTGGACAAGACCGGAGACGGCGTCATCACCGTTGATGACATCAAGGGTGTTTACGCAGTCACTTCACATCCCAGGTATGTGTCTGCAGCTCACACTGAACGTGCTGACACATCAATATTATTCAGTTCGGTATTCTTTCTATGGAACTCCATAATACAACACACACTGACCCCTCGTCTTTTGACAAGCTCGCGAATAATATTACTGTTGCTAAGCACATAATGAAATCGAATGCGATCTGGGGCCCAACTCCCATCTCTTAATTAAGTCTTATTTTAACCTTACATTAGAACTTCAACGTGAGAGCGGGCTGCATGCATTGAATCAAGTAATTTGTGCGTTAGAGGTTTGTTGTTTCGTGACGGCCACGGTATGAATCTTAGTAACAATATTGTATAATTTAATCTTGAAATAATGACGTGGATGATCTATAATAGTTTTAAAAGGTGAAATTCTAACCCAGCACCCCTCGGACCGAAACATTATTAATATTAAATAATCAAGTTTTATTTAGTTACAATATAATAGTAGTGCTTTAATATATTTTCGTGTCAATCATCGTCGTTATTTTTTTTCTTTGGACTTGCTAGTGTCCATAACCGCTAGCTTGTCGTCCGTCGAAGTCTCAGTCGGATGAACCACCCTTTGGTCCCCGCATGTTGATTATTTGATGATGACGTTGACTTTTAGTCTGGTTGATGACAGCGCACCGTCCCTTGTGACGGATAAAGTAATACAATTAGAGCACAAAAAGTCAGCTCAGTCGAGCAACCATCGATAAGCGATCATTGATAGCCCAGTGGAAGAAATCCGGTGCATAAAATCAGAAGATATGGGTTCTCTTCCACAAAAGCACTTCTTACGATTAGATGAAGTCTGTTTATATAGTTGATGAAAAACAAGTTAAAGTTCACTTGGTTCGATATGTTACTCGACTCGATGCAAAACAGGGTGTTTTAACACATGTCAGGAGAAAGGTAGTCAGTTGTCATTTGAGAGTCCGTATATTGCAAAAGTTGTAATAGGTACTCTAGTAAAATAAAACATTTATTATAAAATATTTATGTACTTGAACCTTTTTTGCTTGTATGTAATATTTTCCAAGGGTTAAGTGATTAATTTTTGTTATTGAAAAATATATGCAAGGAGTCCGGAAATAATTATGTATATAACTAGTTACTCGTGAGCTACTCAAGGCTCGTTCGGAAACGACTAAATTAACATATTACATGACCGTATAACCTAGATTATCTGATATGTGTTATACTGGTGAAAAATCTGTCGTTTCTGAACGCAGCCGTCATATCTATTAGGTGATGTAAGAAGTTACTGTATGTCAGGTTTTTCATAAGACATTGATGCTTTGGGTAAATAGTTAGTTTAATAAAAAAAAGTTTTATTTTATAGAAAATATAAAAATATAAGTGGTGAAACGAACAAGGCGCCCTCCAGATTTTAATGGTCAGACCTGTTTTTCGCCAGACACGAACTCTTGCTGATCTGCCTGATACGAAGTCTTGCTGATAACTATGACCTATTGATACTATTATTTTTATTATAATTCCTGGTGTTTTTTTTCCAGATACATGAGCGGTGAAGAGACAGCTGATTTGGTCATGACCCGCTTCCTCGCCAATTTCGAGACAGAAGGCACCGTCAATGGAGTGGTAAGACCTTTTTTTTAAATATTGCCAAGTCATCAGTTCTCCTAAATTTACAAATTATTGGAATACAAAATGTTTTGCCCCGGGCGGGAATTGAACCCGACACAGCCGTACCCCGGTAGCTTAATAGATAAAGCATCCGGCGCGAAATCGGAAGGACGCGGGTTCAATTCCCGCCCGGGGCAAAACATTTTGTATTCCAATAATTAGTAAATTTATGATTTTCGCTTAGTACGCGGTAGTGCTTGTAATCATAATATATAGAAACATCAGTTCTCCTTTTAACATATCTTATTGCACAACGAGAACATTGGAACGCATCTTCATGGTCTTTGGTAGTAGCTTTGATAGGTAGCTTCATAAATACAAACATTGGTCGTGGGTTGTTGACATAAACCATAGAATTTGTTAGATAGAAACAAGTTCAACCGCCCAAAAACATATATTTCATTAATTTTTTTACCTATTTTCCAAGCAGTTATGAAAAAAAAACCTGCAAGTATTTCATAATCCACCGTACCTACATATAATTTTTTTCTGAATCAAAACAATGATCTGATGATGAGTTCACCTTCAAAATTACCAAAATCAAGGGTGCCGGTGACATTTATATATCAAGGTGACTGCGCCGTGTTTCGTCACTTGTTACGTAATGCATTTTTGTAGGTGGAGGTCACTGTTTAACTACAGATGTGCTTCGCGAATGTCTTATCATATTATGTAAACTAAAAACTACTGTACAGTTCAATTTTTGGGAAATTCCAAAGATTTTGTAATATATAAAAAAAAAGTATAGCTCCGACGATCTGCGTGTTTTGAAGCGTGGAGCTATTTAAAAAGGTTGAAAATAAACTTATAATTACAAAAATACACGAAATTTTGAAAAAGAACGACTATATAAAATGTTAATAACTTTGCGACTATTGATTCTAATGACCTAAAGCCAACGCAGGACTGTCCGCTGCCAGCGGGCGCAATTTAATAAATACAAAAACAACATACAATTAGTAAACAAATAAAGACAACACGAAAAATTTCAAATTCTGGCAAAATTTTTTTGCAAAAGTTTGTTTTTGCTGTCTGGTGTAGGATTTTTATGTAAAACGATACTATTTAAACTATATCCATCACTATATTAAAAAAAAACATCTTGTTGCATTGAACTTATAACAAGCACGAGAAACGGGACCCATATCGCGAACATGGCATTTTGAAGCGCTCGTAGCGAAGTTTGCTTAGCCATTCTGAACCGATCAGCAAAGTTAAGCAACGTCCGCCGCGGTCATGAGTTGGATGGGTGACCGCCGGTGACATTACTACTGAGCGCTTCTGTGCTTCAGAGGGCACGTTAAGCCGTCGGTCCCGGTTGTCTTTGGATGGCAGTCGTTACAGCATGGTGGTAGGGCAAATTGCGAATGCCCGCCTGGCTAGCTACCACCCTCAAGTAGAAAATCTGTCGCCAAGCACCTAACGGTGTGTTCCGGCAGCTGTCCTTGAGAGCCAGTAATTGTAGGTTAGCCTGAACAACATCTTCGACCACATCATCACTTACTATCAGGTGAGATAGTGGTCAAAGGCTAACCTATCAAGCATTAAAAAAAAAATGGCAACGTCTCCTGCACGGTAATGTTACCGTGTCTCCTGTCTCCTGATTGAGTGATGAGTCTCAGTAGTGAATGTGCGTTTCCTGCAAGCTTGTCTTCCTGTATATGTAACGTATCATACACAATGGAAGTGCAGCTGTGTGCATTATATGTTTGTGTTCAATTTTATCCACAATATATTGTCGTGATATTAGAGCGTACCACATCTTCCTTTATTTTTATTAAAATCGATGTTGCGGACAATCTTTATACAACACCTACCCATTTGTTTATTATTATTTATTATTCCCCCTTTGTTTATATATTGTTGCTGATGGGTAAGCCTTTGACCACAATCTCTCCATATGGTAAGTGATGGTGTGTTCGAAGGTGTTAACAGGCTTAACCTAGAATTACTGGTTCTCAAGGACAGCTGCCGGAATACACCGTAAAGTGCTTTGCGACAGATTTTCTACTTGAGTGTGGTTGCTAGCCAGCCGGGCATTCGCAAAGCGCCCTTCCATCATGCAATGAAGCTCAAAGCCCGCGGCGGGATTCTAACCATAGACTTGCTGCGCGGCAGTCCATAGCCAATGCCACTGAACCATCACTGCTCCAAAACAGATCAGTTTCCTTCGTGTTCTTGCGATTTTTGTTTTCAGTGTTTTCATTTGTTTACAGGTGACTCTGGAAGAGTTTATGAACTACTACAGCGGCATCAGCGTGTCCATCGACAACGATTGCTATTTTGACCTGATGATGCGCCAAGCTTACAAGCTATAAGCTATCCGTCTCACTCTTACACTTTCACTCGCGCACCGAGAGAGAAAACGACGAGCTAATGTTCTTAGTGCACTCTTTAACAACTTTTATTTATTAAATACATACTATAATTGTATGGTTACTCATTACATTATATTTTTGCTTTCAATATTTGTGTTTAATTTAATGTAACAGTGGTGTCAATTCTATATATAAAATTTCTCTAAACTTAAAATTATTACATAAAATTATAAAATTATTAAACTTAAATTTCTCTTATATATGGTAGTTCATAGTCTAAAATCTAAATTGTATAACGCTTACCAATGAAATTATGGTAGATCTTTATGATGTTTACAATTAAATTAAAGCGTTGACTTTAGTGTTCAATTGTGGTATATTTTACGCAAATTTAGTCATGTAACTGATGAAAAATACTATGATTGACAATTGAATACAGTAATCCTAATTTGGAATGGAAATTTTAGGTGATACACGAATATGGATTATATATTGTTCAGAATAAGTACTATAGTTAAAGAAATTGAAATTGAGAGAATTGTGTAGAAAAGTATACAATTGAATAGTAGTGTTTACTCATCTGAGTGTGTATGAGGACAATAAGAATCTACCCGCTCTTGGGGTACATATGTTCCACCAGCCATGAAACAAAGTTTTAGTTCTATCCAACGTTCCAACAAAAGGTTTCGACCGTAGACAAAAGTTCGTATGGTTAAGGATATATTGAACACATTTTAGGGTGAATTAGTTGCGATAGTATGAAGGTATTTTTTTATATCTTCATTTTATTTTTATTAATTGATTAATTCAAGCATGAAAAAGTCACCGCGCGGAATTGTTGCAATTTTTCCAATGGCCACAATTCCGCGTCAGTTCATGGTAGGTTTCTGAATACAAACAATGATCGTTTGAAAAGTAATCAAAATCAGGGAATTGTCCCCTTAACTTACACCATATTAGGTAGGCAAGACCAGTCTCCATACTGGCTGGAAAATAATTCAACCGCTTCAGCCAGACGTCGCTAATGTTCGATACATTAGATACAAAGAAAACCGTTAATTTGTGCAGAAGTCATTGATATCGCGCCACAGAAATTTCACGCGCCGAATTCTTCGAATTCATTCATAAATGCGGATCGTTCGGTACGGTATGGGGCGTGACCTTGCATTTGAGAATGAATTCGATGATTGCGGCGCGTGGGGCTTCTTTTTCTAAGAAGCCGACGTGACATCAAAAACGCCATGTAGCCTAGCCAGATTAGTTTATAATGCCTTTGGATTCTACAAGAAGCATCTTTAGGAGGTCTTGACTATTCGAGCGCACCGCGCACGATAGTGAATTCTCTATAGGTAAAACAGACTTGCTGAAATTCTTTGGTTTAACCAAAGGTAACATTCAAAGTTTTAAAGCTGAAACTCAATTAGAGAGAGTGGGAGTGATCGGAGAAGAGTGTAGGTAACTATACGAAATAATATTTAGAAAGATTTGTTTAAAGGAGAGCAGGATGAGCAATTCTTGCTTCAATTTAAACGGAAGTGACGAAAGTAATAGGTACTCATATAGGTAAGGAATAAATTATGAAAGGTTTGAAAGATTAATGTTTATTTAATTAAAACGGTAAACCAATTACATTATCAAAACATAATATTATCCATTCTTTTTATACCTCAGACCAAATAAAAAGTCTTTATTCGGTCTGAGTTTTATACATTAACAATACAACATTACACATTAACAGAAACATAATTATACAATAGCAACAAAACATTAACATTAAAACATAAGGTACATTTAACATTTATTATAGAAATAAAATCAGGAAAGCCGGCGGGGTATGACAGGACATCGGTCGAGATGCTGAAGGCTGGAGAAGTATCGTATCGTCAACAGTATTGCTTTTTATAACCTTTGCTGGAAGTTCTGTCAACCAAGAGTTTGCTGCAAAGCTGTGAGAAAAGCTCAACTGATTATAATGTATTGTATGAGTCTTGCTGTTATTACCGTCAGACATAAAGATTTCGGGTGTTGATATATGCAAACATAGTCGTAGGTACATCATAAAACATTTTCACTTGCAGAAGAAGGTAAGCATGAATAACCTGCAATGGACAAAACGGTCCTACAACAACTATCTGCTCAATAATAACAAATACTTTTAAAAGTATCCTAAAAAACCTTAAATAATATTTAAATAAAACACTTAAAAAAGCATAAAATTATATATCTAGTGACAATTCCGCCTAATTTTCCTGTTATCTACGTGACGTCATAAACATCACGCAGCCGAACCGGAAGAATACCCGACTAGTTTCGCTTCTAAACGAAGCATCTTCAGGAGGTCTTGACTTACCGAGCGCTCGATCGCTCGATCGCTCGGTAAGTCAAGACCTCGTCGACCAGAGGCTGCGTGATGTTTATGACGTCACGTAGATAACAGGAAAATTAGGCGGAATTGTCACTAGATATATAATTTTATGCTTTTTTAAGTGTTTTATTTAAATATTATTTAAGGTTTTTTAGGATACTTTTAAAAGTATTTGTTATTATTAAATATGGATTTCCGCAAAGTAACGCCTGAATCTATTCATTAACTATCTGCTCTGTGTATTCCACTACTGATGCTCTATTTGTATAGACTTCATTATTTTACTTCAATAACGCTTAAGAATTATAATGTGCTCCTTTAAATTTTCAAAAAATACTATTATTTTACCTATATTATACAAAGAGATTACAAATACTCCTAAGTACGTAATATAAATTGTTGTACAACAACGAGATTTTTCTCGATGTTGTACAACAACCCGCGAAGGAGCACTACAAGTTTAGAAAAATTACCACCTGTTTTGTTACTGACTCAAGCATAAAACCTCAAACCTAAAAACATCTTGTGTTTGTTTTTTTTCATAGAGTCCAGCAAAGAGAAAGACTCTTTGGTCTCCAGCATAGCTCCTATCATAAAATGAAGAAAAATCTGTCATTGATTACATTCTCTTTGGAGAAAGTTCTAGAAATTTCAGTTTTATATCTGTATGAATTCTTCTGATCTTTTGTTACAGATTTATTTTCAAGAGCTTTTGGATCATTTTGTTAATTCATGGCATATTACACATAAATGAAACATAAGAGCCAATATTACACTACGCATGAAACAAATTAAGGGACCTGTCTCCCTGTACTCAACAAGGGAGACCAGGTAAGTTGTTAATATTTATTGTTAATATTGTTGTATTTCCCTTGCTACGACTTACAGCGTATAAATTAATAAAATAACCATTTTTAGTTTATTCATTTGTTAAATCGTAATATTTGTTTGTTTTTATTGTATGGTCTTTTATGTTCGTTTCTTAAGTACTATGTAGGTATTTTAGTATTTTTGAGTACAAAAATATACTTGGTTGGATAACGAAACACTACAACCAAACGGCGTGCCGATCGGGAGGACAGGGCATAACCCAAGTTTTTTAGGCATAACACAATTTGTCAGTGAGGCCCTCAGACCGAATACTTTTCTATTTGGTCTGAGGTGAGGCCTAAATGAGCCCAAAAATTTTATAAGCTTTTTTAAATTACAGAATAAGACTTCATCATGTGTCGAACGGTGCACGCCGTCCTCCAAACCGTCATATGTGGGATCCAAATGCTGGTTCGGGTCTTCATGACCCTTATTCTCATGATAGAGAATTTGATCCGCATGATCCTGCAGACCATTTACAACTTTATATCGTTCATATTGCAAATGATATCCTTAATACCGATATGCTTGGTGTTCCTGCTGACGTCACGGCTGAAGTGCTTCATGTGCGGCGGCGGCGGGCCGTGCCCCGTCGCCCGGGGTGGCACTTGCGACTGCTTGATGTCAGGTACCTAACGTTTCTACATCCATTACTTACCCATGGCACAACTGCGTGGCACTAATCGTGCCTTCGGGAACTGTTATTCCCTTAGACACGACCAGTTGTCCTATGAGTCTATGACCCAACCAAAGTATGCCAGTAGTGTCTCGGAGATCTAAGATAAGTTATAAAACTTACTAAAATCAAACTAGAATCGTGTAGTTCTTATTGCAAATATTGCCCTAATACCGTGTACCTTCCTATGGCACGACAGGATACGACTGAAATGCTGAATGCGCGTCATCGTCCGAGGTGCTTGTTGTCTGGTACGTAGTTTCAACATAACAATGTTCATACTGAAAATTATGTGTAACTTCACGACGAACCACTCAGTCCGTTATGTAACTAATACGCGAATTAATACTGGTTTCCTTTTTGAGGACACGGTTGAAGTTATAAACAACACCTCGCTCCTTCAACAGTACTCCATAAGACGGATACTCCACTTCTGAAAACTGCCTCCCCATTCATTTGATAACTTAATTCCCTTACAAGTGGCGCTATAGGAGTCCCCACTCCTATAGCACCACCGAAGAATGAAGAACTGTCACCTTACACTGCAATCCCCAAGCCGCCCACCAAGCGTGAGGAGGGTTGCCATAATTACCAGAGATATAGGTGATCATATCGTTCATACTGCAATGGCTGCCAAGCGTGGGGATTATGGCAATCCTAGGGAGATTGCCAATCTAACAAGGCGGTATATATCCAACAAGGCAATCCTAGGTATTTGTTCAACGATGGACATCATGGCTGTTGATGATGATTCATCATGGATCTTGCGTAGCAGTTATTTATGATTATTAAAGTAATTAAATACCCAACACAACTCTAAATATTACAGCCATGGCGATCGTGATCCTCTTCCTTATCTTCCGTGCGACTGGAGTGCTTGACAAGATCTTCTACAAGCTTGGTTACGTGAAGGCTCGTCCACTAGCCTTTACAAGATTCGTCCCGACACCCGGCGATATAACTGAATGCTCCAGGAATGATACTGATTACACCGATACTGAGATGACAACAACTGAGACACTTTATCCCTCCACTATAAAGACTCCAGGTAGGAGAAGAGGGCCCCCGAAGAGAACCAAAATAAAACTTGTAAACGATGATGAAGTGACTCCAACCTTTACCGAGATAGAAGAAACGTCCACGACGGGTCAGCTTGGAGACTATACTATGTCATCTAACAACTGGACAACGGTTATGTACTACGTAGTGTGATCAAAAAAACTTGATGTTTGATAGAACTCGGGTGATTTTAATGAAATTTATGTGTTTTCTACGCATTGTTTAAATGTGTTGTATAGTTTTATTACTTGAGTATTATTATTATTGAAATTTGCCAAAACACATTTTCCATTTTTGGGTTTTATTTGACGTAATTGGTTTTGTCCGTATTGTAATGACCACTTATTTCGTCCTGTGTTAGAATTTAGATTGATATCTTTAATTCGTATAAAAGCATACGAAAAAGCTTTTGCTCGATTTCATGTCCTTTCAGGGGACATTTTGTGGGCGATGCCCCGTCCACCCACTGGACTTTCCCACTGGTGGGTGGACGGGGAATTCAAGTTTCCCCGTCCACCCACGGCACTAGAGTTGGAACCAAATCCACTGCTTCATCGATATTACAAATAATATATATTTTTGCTACTGGATTAACTCTCAAGTAAGGTCTTTGATGTGCCAGCTGTCAAAGTGACAGTTGATGTTGCAGTTTTCAGTTTCGTTTCTTGTTTGGGGTTTTTTAAACTAATCTATAAATATAGATAGCTTTGACGTGTGACAGCTGTCAAAGTGACAGTTTATGTCAGATAGACAAGTGTGATTTGTGACAGGTGTCAAAGTGACGTTGGTGTCGTATTTTATGTACTATATTACTTATCATGTTCATAACATCTGTCATACTTTATAGAGCTCATAGACATCTTCATTTCAGATGACAGCCGTCAAATTAAAATGGGCTTTATCTCGGAAACTATTGACTCTAGTCTACTAGTTTCTTGACGAATATGGTAGATCTCATAGAGATCTTAATTTCGGATGACAGCTGTCAAATTTAAAAGTGTTTTATCTCGGCAACTATTGATCCTAGACTACTTGTTTCTTCACAGGTATGATAGATCTCATAGAGATCTTCATTTCGGATGACAGCTGTCAGATTTAAAAGTGTTTTATCTCGGCTACTATTGATGCTAGACAAATAGTTTCTTTACAAAAGTGAAAAGTCTCATGGAGATCTTCATTTTAGATGACAGCTGTCAAATATATAAGTGTTTATCTCGGTTAATATTGTCCTAATAAAAACAAATATTTTAAAAGTATTCTAAGAAAAAACTGAGTCAGTGTTTTAATAAAACACTTAATTTTTTTAGCCTAATTAGTGTATATACTGCATGCTTTGTGCTACGAAAAGTAGGAAGTGACAATGTTGAGTCCTTTGTCTTGCAAGGGTTCGATATGTTTCTTATATATAGTGGTCACAGGGTCGTCTGATATAGATACTTACTTTTTTGCATTGTCAATTGCTAATGCGACGTCAGTTTGCGATTCAGTAGATATACAGTTTACCATATAGGACTGATCTTTTGTTAAATGGCCACCCTTTAATTATATTGGAATTTCATGATAAGAAATCTTATTAGGTATATTATAAATAACTTAACCGAAGAAATTAGTTTTACATACGTGGGATATACATATTCCATTAAGTGTTTATTTATTAATGTCTGTAAGTAGTTATACTTAATAGAAGAAATAATCCAATAGCGATTGTTTTCAATAAAACATCAGTTCGTATCAAAAATTCTTTAGGACCAATCCCACGGTATTTTTTACCCATTATAACTACCACCTTGGTAGTATGTAAGGTTTTTGTATGGCCATATCACATCAACTTACAGGAAATAAAAATCATGTGTTTTTTAATACCTGATAGTTTAGCCTTTAACCACGATCTCACCTGATGGTAAGTGATGATGTGATCGAAGGTGTTGTTCAGGCTAACCAAGAATTACTGGCTCTCAAGGACAGCTGCCGTTAAGTGCTTGGTGACAGATTTTCTACTTTAGAGTAGTTGCTAGCCAGGTGGACATTCGCAAAATGCACTACCACCACGCGTAATATTTTTAAATTATGTATATGAAAATTATTGAAATTTGATATCACATAATTAATATTGATTTCACATTTGGTGGACAATTGACCTAAACAAATGGTACCTAAAAATTGAATTAAGATGAAAAACTGTCAAAGTGGCTTTCGATGTTTTAGTATCACAGCTGTCTTCTGAAATGAAGATCTCTATGAGATCTATCATATCTGTGAAGAAACTAGTAGTGTAGGATCAATAGTTTCCGAGATAAACATTATTTAAGTTTGACAGCTGTCATCTGAAATGAAGATCTCTATGAGATCTATCATATTTGTGGAGAAACTAGTAGTGTAGGATCAATAGTTTCCGAGATAAACACTATTTTAGTTTAACAGCTGTCATCTGAAATGAAGATCTCTATGAGATCTATCATATCTGTGAAGAAACTAGTAGTGTAGGATGAATAGTTTCCGAGATAAACACTATTTTAGTTTGACAGCTGTCATCTGAAATGAAGATCTCTATGAGATCTATCATATCTGTGAAGACACTAGTAGTGTAGGATCAATAGTTTCCGAGATAAAAACTATTTTAGTTTGACAGCTGTCATCTGAAATGAAGATCTCTAGGAGATCTATAAAAGTTTGACAGATGTCATAAAAATTACAAGTAGAGTACATAAACTACTACACCAACTGTCACTTTGACAGCTGGCACACGTCAAAGCTATCTATATTTATAGATTAGTTTTAAAAACCCCAAACAAGAAACGAAACTGAAAACTGCAACATCAACTGTCACTTTGACAGCTGTCATATCTAAGACCTTACTTGAGAGTTAATCCAGTAGCAAAAATATATATTATTTGTAATATCGATGAAGCAGTGGATTTGGTTCCAACTCTAGTGCAGTGGGTGGACGGGGAAACTTGAATTCCCCGTCCACCCACCAGTGGGAAAGTCCAGTGGGTGGACGGGGCATCGCCCCATTTTGTGTGTGTTTTCTTTAGTAGTTCACATTTAGTTCACTGGTGATCTCTAAGCATTAACATTGGCCACACATGGTTCATTCACTGTATAAAATGAACAAATTGAAATACTCCGATGTGTCCCCCTGCTTTGTACAAACACAACAGTCACAACACCCATATAAAGCATGCAAAGAAGTACATATTTCGCCTATTGAGAGACTGTTGGTGTTATATTAGGATAACAATAAATCGGTCGGCTTTTATTTTAAGAGCATTTTAGAAGGGTAAAAATAGGGCACCGGCTATTTAAAGGTTCACATGTACGGTGTTAAATTGCTGCCACTTTAATACACACGTGAACATTAATGAAGCTAAAAGCTGTTATATAGAACCTATACGGTGTTATTTTTTTAATAAAATGGCATTATTTCTGGGGTGCATGAACATTTTATATATAAACGTGTATATACTTAAAAATATAATTCAATTAGGAACCCATATGTAATTTAAACACACTAGAATATAATAAACACAGGAGCCTACACCAGTAATAATTATAATATCACAATAAAAATGGCTATTTAGATTAGACACTCACGAGCATAATAATATAAAATATTAATTACAAAATGAAAGCTATATCAAGTTATAATTAGGAGAAAAACCAGCTACTAATAGTTTTTAGGGTACTTTTGTGAGCTTTATACGAGATAGAGGCTGTATATTGTTCACTCTTTACTTCTAATAACTCTTTTCTGTATGAAGAAACCGACGGAATCATATATATTGCCGTTGATCAGCTTTAAGACCACTTGTTCCCTCTTAAACTGCCGTTAAAGTGCTGCTATTCAGCTACTGTGTACCTTTTGCAAGCTTAAGGCACTTGTCCCACTGCCGACGAGAAAACGAGTAACTATCCGTTCCTTTGCCGTGGTACCATTAGATAGTTCCTTTGATGGTACCACGGCAAATTTAAATTGCCGTGGTACCATTGACTCAATGGTACTACGAAAATGCTGATTTCTATTAACCGTGGTACCATTGAATCGTTAGACTAAAAAATCCGTTGGCTTTGCTTAATTCAACGGAAGCAAGATCAATAAAGAACAACTATTTTCTCGATGAAGAAACGTACAATAGATATACATTCCGTGTAAATAAGAGAGATGCATATACAAAGAGTTGATCGCTGACTGTTCACACTGCGGGCGAGCACTCGCTTCACTAGTTTGTAGCTGAGCGACAAGAGCTATGAAAGATAACACTCGCACAGCGCTACTCGCTAAGCGATTAGAACACGCCGAGAGAGCAACCAGAAGAGAAAATATTAACTATTTCAGAAAAGAATACAGCGAGTGAAGCGAGTAATCGCTCGCCTCACTCGCTCACTCGCTTATAGCCGAGCTATACAACTATCGGAACTATGCACTCGCTCCTCGCGGCTCGCCAACTCGTTTCTAATTCTGGCTCTACTCGTTAGGTACTCGTTCATCGTTGCCGGTGAGACAACTGCCTAAGGCTGAAAAATTTGTGCCCAAATGGGTGGTACAAGGGCTGTATAGCGTGACAGAGCTCAAATACAGCTTATTTAGACAACGTAAAGAATCAATGTGTACAAATAGTCAACTCATATATGGAACCCCTAATGCTACTTGGGTTAGTATTTCATTTTCCACTGTTCCGTCCCAGTGTGCATGAGTGGAATATATAAGTATTTCAAATATTACCACCCAGAACAAGAAAAACATTTAAAATATATAGGTATATACCACCTACTATAAGACTATACTATATAGTAACTACCTACTAAGTAAAACATTTATAAATATAATCAACTAGCTTTCTGGCCGCGGCTCTGCTCGCGTAAAACCCATAACCTTTTTGCGCAGTTGGATAAAACTATTCTATGCCCTTCACCAGGTCTCAAACTATTTCCATACCAAATTTAATCCAAATCGGTCTAGAAGTTTTTAAGTTTATTCGTTGCATACCAAAATACAAATCTTCCTCTTTTCTTTATAATATTAATTTAAAATTCTGTAAATGTAACCAATATCTAAATATTATGTATAATGTTAATGTAGCTGTTTGATATTCCAAATAAATGAATAATAATAGTGTAGATAGGAGGTCCCTAACTACAAGGTCCTTTGCATGTCTTCCAGGTCTTATGCATGGTGGTAGGTCATTTTGCGAATGCCCGCCTGGCTAGCTACCACCCTCAAATAGAAAAGCCAAGCACCTTAAGGTGTTTTCCGGCAGCTGTCCTTGAGGGCTAGTAATTCTAGGTTATCCTGAACATCTTCGACCATATCATCCAATAGGTACCATCGGGTAAGATAGTTGCCTATCATCTATAGAATTAAAAAAAAACGCAGAATGAACTCAGAGTCCGAGTTTCCTGATGATGTGTCGTGTAGAATCAAAACGCGTCGAAAATTATTATATATAGTTAGGTTACTAGGCGTTTATGATGTCACGTTGGCTTACCAGGAAATTTAGGAGTAATTGTGACGTAAATAATTTTTATGTTTTCCTCAAACATTTGTAGTATATTTTTTCATAATATAATTTGAAACGTTACATGATATCGTATATTAAAAAATATTTATTTACATCATAATTGTGACATTGTATTGGATCTTTAAAAAATATCGGTAAATTGCACCCGATACTGACGAAAAATACGTATGGGTCTTTTCGCACAGGGTTTGGGAACTAGGGTAATTACGAAAATATAGAATCAAGAATGGTTTGAAATTTTTTTAGGGTTCTAAAAAAAGGTGCTCTACTTCTAAGGGACCTTACTAATTACTAGACTCGGCTCTCTGTCCGCCCAACCTTTCACGGCCTATATCCTCGGAACGTTAATAGGTATAGCCTGTTAAGTTTTCACAAATATGAAAATTATAAATTAAGTAAAATAAAATTGTAAAAAAATTACTATTATTATTTTAACTAAAAATATAATAAATAGGGATAATAATAATAATATAATTATAATAATAGGGCCTGATGTGGACCTACCCGCTTCGGTGAACTGGCTACGCTTCGGAGACCTTTTTGGAGAAACCGAGGGTTTTGCCTGTGCAATTGCAGACGAAGTAATGATGACAAACAACTATCGGAAATATATCCTGAAGGATGGTACGGTCGACATTTGTCGAGCATGCCGCCGTCCCGGAGAGTCACTCAGGCATATCATTTCCGGTTGTTCGCATCTTGCTAACGGCGAGTATTTGCACAGGCACAATCAAGTGGCCAGGATCATCCACCAGCAACTTGCCCTTCAATACGGCCTTGTTGAGTCAGAGGTGCCGTACTACCAGTACGCACCGGCGCCAGTTCTCGAGAATGGTCGTGCATTGCTCTACCGCTCTATCATCACGGACAGGACTATTGTTTGCAAAAAGCCTGATATCGTGGTCGAATCGGCGAACGGCCTAATAGCGAAGAGCCTCGACCAACACCTCAAGAGACTCTCGCTAGACGGTTGGATCAAGGGTCGGATGCAGAAGGCAGTGATACTCGATACCACACGCATTGTCCGAAGGTTCCTCTCTCTGCAGTCCTAACCGCTGGTAGCTTGGGCCCTGCCCCGCTGCTGGCGGCATCCTAGTTTTAAGTTTTTTATAATATTTATTTTTTATATATGAATGTTGTAAAAAATTTAAAATTATGTAATTAAATAAATGTCGTGATAATAAATAGAAAATATGTATGCCTGTGTTTTATTAAACTAGCGGTCCGCCCTAGCTTCGCACGGGTATTTAACAAAATTCTAAATTAATTAATCAGTACTAATATTATAAATGCGAAAGTAACTCTGTCTGTCTGTCTGTTACGCTTTCACGCCAATACTACTGGACCGATTTGAATGAAATATGGTATGGAAATAGTTTGAGACCCGGGAAAAAACATAGGATAGTTTTTATCAAACTGCGCCAAAAGAGGTTAATGTTTTCGCGCGATAACCGACATACGCGCCGGCGGAGCCGCGCCCGAAAAGCTAGTTTTCAATAATTTCCGCAGCGTACGCGATACAATTTAACGATTTTACGCGATATGACCATGTCAAGGAGGAGCTTCAGCATGTAAAACAAGTAATGCGAAACTATAATCACAAGCTCCCACGAATGCGTCACAGAAGCCGGCCCAAGCTTTCCACAGTTGAGCGACAACCTGCCATCTTACCTTAAATCAAGGGAGTCACGGACAAAATTGGTAATATTTTAAGACGAGCTTCTATTAAAACTTACTTTAAGCCGCACAAGAAGATCAACCATTTTTCAAGACCTGTTAAGTGCAATATTCCCTTACAAGATGCAGGTGTTTACAAACTTGATTGTGAATGTGGGCTGTCATACATTGGGCAAACACAGAGGAGCATACACCTCCCTAATTTTTAAAGTAGATAGGAGGGATAGTGAACTTATTCATGTAAATAATGTGTTATCTATGATCTCTAAGTGGTTCGCGGCTAATAATCTTCTCTTAAATTCAAAAAAGACCAAATGTTTAAAGTTTTCTTTACCAAATGTTACTTATGTGGAACCAAACATTAAGCTTGGCCTAGAAAAACTCTCTTTTGACAATGCGACAGTCTTCCTGGGAATTAAAATGGATTCAACTTTACAGTGAAATCCACATATACATGATCTATCTGGAAGACTTAGTTCTGCTGCATATGCAGTTCGTAAGATAAGACAGCTAACAGACGTAGCTACTGCTAGGCTCGTTTATTTCGCGTACTTCCACAGTATTATGTCTTATGGTATATTGCTGTGGGGACCTGCTGCTGAGATAGAGACAATCTTTATCTTACAAAAGCGTGCAATTCGAACCATATATGAATGGATCCTAGGGAATCCCTGAGAGATCTTTTTAAAGAAATTACCAAGTCTGTATATATTTGAAAATATTATGTATGTTCGTAAAAATTTGAGCAAATTTAAATCAAACAGTGATAATCACGATTATAACACTAGGAATAAAGATAAAATAGCGGTACCAGGTTTTAGATTAGCAAAGACAATTAAAAGGTCCTTCTTAGGCAATTGTGTGCGGTTTTATAATAAATTGCCCAAACATATTACAACGCTCACAGAAAGAAAATCCAAGTTGCATGTGAAGAATATTTTGATAAAGAAATCTTACTACACAGTTTGTTATTACTTAAACGACAAAAATGCTTGGACTGGTTCGCCTCTGCCAAACTAGCGCCTGTCACCTACGTAATGTAAATTAAGTATTGTAATAATTTTACTATATAGTATGTACTTAACACATTGTTAAAAATCGTATAAAAGAATGGCCCCGAGTTTCTTGCCCGTTCTTCTCGCAGTGGCTCTATAATTTTTGTTTGCTGAACGTGGCAGTACAATGTAGTATATTTCAATATTAAAATTTGTAATTGACCTTCATAAGAGCGTCGTAGACGCCTAAATTGATTAAATGACTTTGACTTTGACTTTGGAGCGTTGGTATCCGGGTAAAAGAACACATTGCTGACATGAAGAACAGACGCTCGACCAAGTCTGCGGTTTGTGAACGTGCCCAGGACAAACCCAACCACTACATTCGGTTCGACAAGCCACAGATCCTCGCCAGAGAGACCCGGTTTATGCCAAGAATGTTACGCGAGGCTATTGAAATCAAAAAGTACCCAAATTTCAATAGAGCTGATGGTTGGCAAGCACCACCTGCTTGGGATCTTGTTATCAAATTAATTAAATCCCATGGACGACACAAATCTGCAAGACCTATGGACACTGTGAGCGAATACTGCGTGAATAGGGAACGTTATGATTAATATAAAAAAAAAACTGACGGTGGACCAAATAATTTCTTAATAACTCATGTGACAAATAAAACCAATTAGTCACCCCTTGACCACGATCACTGCAAACTAAGTGTTTGAAACGTCGGGACAAAATAATGATAAATCTACGCGATTTAAACCGTTTAAAGTTGTTTAATTAAGTAAACAACACACAAACAAACACATTATATATATTATATTATTTACCTACACCGTTAGGTGCTTGGCTGTCTACTTGAGGGTGGTCGCTAGCCACATTCGCAAAATACCCTTCATGGTGGAAGGGTATTTTGCGAATGTGGCTAGTGACCACCCTCAAGTAGACAGCCAAGCACATGAAGGGTATTTTGCGAATGTGGCTAGCGACCACCCTCAAGTAGACAGCCAAGCACCTAACGGTAATGTTATCTATATAACATTACCGTGACCATGCGGTGAAGCTCAAGCCCGCGGCGGGATTCAAACCATGGACCTGCCTACACCGTTAGGTGCTTGGCTGTCTACTTGAGGGTGGTCGCTAGCCACATTCGCAAAATACCCTTCATGGTGGAAGGATATTTTGCGAATGTGGCTAGTGACCACCCTCAAGTAGACAGCCAAGCACATGAAGGGTATTTTGCGAATGTGGCTAGCGACCACCCTCAAGTAGACAGCCAAGCACCTAACGGTAATGTTATCTATATAACATTACCGTGACCATGCGGTGAAGCTCAAGCCCGCGGCGGGATTCAAACCATGGACCTGCTATGCGGCAGTCCATAGCCAAAACCACAGAGCTATCAATGCTAGGAGGAAGTATCTCTATGAGATAGTTCCTCCTAGTATAACTGCTTCCTTTAGTAGAGTAAGTACATCATTTAATTATATGAGCTTCTATCTTGATAAATGAGAAATTGAGAATCGAATATTGAGAAAGACTAGCTAGCACAAAGCATATTTTCCGGTATATAACTTTTCTCTAAGAAGCATATACAAGTTACTTTATGCATGAATGTTTAATGTTATTATAGATCACAGACTTTGTGGCACAAATTCATGGACAGATGTCATATTATATCCATAATGCACAAAGTCATCGATTTGTGAAAAACCATTCACAAAGGATATATTATATTATATTATATAATCTCGTATTGGATTCTCTTGAGTACCCAAGAGGATGTATTACGTCCTTCCTTATCTATGTACCTACTGTAATACGTTCCTAGTGTACCTACTATATAAATAAACGGAATAAAATAACCTAAAAGTTATGTAAAAATCGAAAAATTTTAAAATATCTGAAAAAAATGCTTATATAAAGCCTTTAAATTATATATTACGTAGGTAAGCAATAAGAAAAATATCCAAGTTTCCACATTCACTATACAAAATATGTCATGAAAATACTTACAAAAATAATCCGAAAAGTAATTCTGGGCTAAAAAAGTTTGAGGAAGATGTGCTACGCAATTTGTTTACCAATCATATGCACTTTACAAATGGTAACACGAGTACTTATGACTCTACTATATGCAATAGAAGATTTGATACGACTTCTCATACACACAGTCCACAGTTATTTGTCCTTGTTCATTCATGCATGTGCAATGATCCCGCTATTTTGTGCCGTCTGCTTTGCTAGAAAATGCTTCTGCTCATGCTTTGGTTATTCGTCAGGATGTCACCCTTACACAGCCACAAGCTGCAGCTGCACTATCGCAATAGTGGCAAGCATCATTATTTTGTTCGTTCTCTACTATCACTTTCACGTCGAAGATTTGTTAGCCAAGTTCAAAATCAAACTGCCTCAAATAAAGTTTACCAGGAATCAAAACAAAACGGACAACATAGTAAAGATCCATTTGAGAAAGCACTATGAAGGGTTGAAGACGAAAATTTGCGACTTTGTAAAACAGATACGTGATAGAAGAGTTAGAGATACTGCCAACGAGACCATGAGAAGTGCGAATTATAAAAATAATGACAGCACTGAAGAACTATTAAAATTCATTGATAATAATGAAACGTTTTTGGAGGATGGATTTCATAATATACCCCTTAAAACAGTACAAGTTCTGTCTGATTATTTTGAACAATCAATAATGGGACTTACTACTGAAAATGTTATTAAAGATAATGAAAAAATATTAGATAGAAACAATAGTTATGATGCTGTTATAACAGAGTTCATACCAAATCAAGAAGACAGTGTCTATCCACATTACTCTAACTTTGCAGCAAAGAAGCAAATCATCTATCATGGAAAGAATGAGTCAACAAATGATGTAACTAAACAGTTAAGATTACAAATGTATCCCTAACTCAATAAAATAAGTAACATTGTAAAGTTAGAAATTCATTGTAAAGTTCATTTTATTATGTGAAGGTGCAATATCATCCAATATCGATTCCCTTTAAACGTTGCATTAGGAATATTCATCTTCTATTCCTATTTAGAATTTAAACACCCTACAAGTCAGTGCAGGCACACAAGCAGTCCAAATGCTCCAGCTTAATTGTTTTTTTTGGCAGAACTCTACGTGCCATGTGGAGGTACCGTGCTCCACCCAGAACTAGGGGAGCATGTGGGCGTAAGTATACCCCAATTGTGTGCGTGTGCATTGATTAAGCACCCTCAGCAAAAAAGGGATAATTTAGTAAGAGCTCTAAAACAATTGAAAAACCAATATACCTTTTTATATAAAGGTAAAACGTAACATAAATCGTTTATATTGGGCTCATTCAGTTCTCAAAGAAAACCGACAATATATTAAAACATATTGAGTTTACAAAAAAAAAGTATACTAGTTTTTAAAGTAAACTTGTGAAGAGCATAAGTATCTATTGACCGATTGCCTAGTACCATATTTAAAAATTTACAAATATTTTATCTGTACTTATTAAATAAATAATGTTGAATATTTAATTGCTCACTCAATCCTCCATTTTCGCAAAGGCCAATTGCCCTCCAATGAACTACAAAATTAAACTTCGTTATATTGATCGTGTTTAGTTCATGTTCAATAGTTTCGTAACATACTAAACGAAACTCTATTGTGATACATTATATAAGTAGGTAATTAATTATTTTATGTGCTCACTTAATCCACTTAATATGAAATACAATTTATCCCCAATTTAGATTGTTTGTTCTCATTGCACTCGCCATATATTTGTCAAATGTTTGTTAGAGTCAAAGTCAAAGTCAAAATCATTTTTCAGTTTAAGTGTCTACGACGCTTTTATGACAGTCAATTACAATTTTTAATCTTAAAATATTATATACTAGCCTTCCGGGCGCGGCTCCGCCCGCGCGTATGTCGGTTATCGCGCAAAAACATTAACCTCTTTTTGCGCAGTTGGATAAAAACTATCCTATTTTTTTCCCAGGTCTCAAACGATTTCCATACCAAATTTCATTCAAATCGGTCCAGTAGTTTTGGCGTGAAAACGTAACAGACAGACAGAGACAGAGTTACTTTCGCATTTATAATATTAGTACTGATTTAACTGCCACGTTCTGCAAAAAATATCACACATCTAATGCCTAGTTCCTACTATAAGACATTTTGAGCCGAATTAAACTTACTGTGTTTTCGAGAAGTCGTTTCGACCGGTTTCGCGACTTTCAGACTCCTAGTAATTTTTAGTACATTTTCTATCCAAATGTTGAATCAAAATTAAAATATATGACTTCTGGTGTCACTTTCATATCTATCATATCTAAGACTTATGCTGTTGTATTTTTTAAATATTTGCTATTAAATATAAGATCCAAATTGAAAAATATGACACAAAGTGTCACTTTTTTTTTTTTTTTTTTAATTGCTGATAGGTAAGCCTTTAACCACAATCTCACCTGATGGTAAGTGAAGATGTAGTCGAAGGTGTTAACAGGCTTAACCTAGAATGACTGGCTCTCAAGGACAGCTGCCGGAACACACCGTTAGGTGCTTGGCGACAGGTTTTCTACTTGAGGGTGGTCGCTAGCCAGGCGGGCATTCGCAAAAATGCCCTTCCACCATGCGGTGAAGCTCAAGCCCGCGGCGGGATTCGAACCATGGACCTGCTGGGCGGCAGTCCATACCCAAAGCCACTGAGCTATCACTGCTTCAAAACTTTGCCAGATGTCAGATTTGGAACCTAATTCCTAGTCAGTTTTAGAACATATGCCTAGGAGGAAGTTAGATATACTTCCTCCTAGACATATGCAATCCAAATCTAGAATCTAAATTGAAAAATATAACATCAAGTGTCACATCTGTCTAATCTGCCTAATATATATTTGCTATCAATTTGCTGGGAAATCCAGCCACTGAGATCTCCCTTTCTTCAAATTGGCTTACTCGAAGCTTTCTTGTTCTTACATCTTTTCACAGATTAATAAACATATAACAAGTAATCATCAAGAACTGTAGGACGTGAATCCTAGACAGAGAAGGCAAGTAACCTACGGAATAAAACTCTTGAGTATTAAATATACCTTTCTTTGTCTAAGGAATAAACGCAGCATAGTCTTTGCATGCAAGTGACGTTTACATTTTATCGGAAACAAACAAGAAATACAAAATTTTATATGCAAAATATGTAAACAAAAATACCTTATCGCTCATAAAAATATAGTGCACGAATCAGGTAATTAAAATTAAGTTGTTTTGTTTAAATTGCAATGTATTTAAGCCAGGCGTTGAACGCTACCCACAAGTTTCTACTAAGGTATTATTTTAATTTTTGCGTGATACATTTTGGTCCTATTGAATATTGGGCGAGTCTGTTGTCATTTACCGGGCGATGGGTAGACTCCGCACTACTAAAAAGTTCTTACATTTAGAAATTGTATTAATAAACAGCACATTTTTAGTTAAATTTACTTTCTGTTGGTAATGTAATTGCACATTTATATTGCAGATGGTTGTAAAACATTTAGTTAATTGCATGCTGAAGAAATTGATAAATGCATTCAACAAACATAATAAATTACCCTTCTAAACCATGCTTATGCAACGATTGTGTTTACAATACTAGAACAGAGTCAAAAGAAGCTATAATAAGTAAAGGAAGCAAAATTGATAGGCTTTATTATAACGACTTCTTACCATTAAGAGAGAGAAAACTTCTCGAAAAATTGGTGCGAACGCGAGCTGTCTACGACGATGTCAGAAATAGAATTCTCTCAGGAAGCAATACAGATATAAATAGTGAAGTTACCAGAGCAGATGATGATACGATACATACACTTGTGAATCTTGTAGATAAGGGAAAATTATCCCCACGGCACTCACCTGTTAATTTGCATAATGAATGCTGCACTTGCTGTTCTTGCAGCTCTGAAATAAAATTAACAAATAAACCTCATGTCCACATGCACATTCCTAGTCTTGAAAATGTAAATAAATATTTGGAACTGCATAAAGGCAAAGCTCGCAGAGAAAAAAAAATTGCACATAATAGATTTACTTTCTCCGACTCTTGTGTATGTACTTTGAAATTAGCCAATGAACGACATAACAGTGATCGCAAACGAAAAAATACACAACCTTTAACGCTACGCATTGAAGAAAAAAACTCAAAAATGGTTCAAAAACAAGGACCAAGAGTACGTAATGAAGAAGTCAAAATGCAACAAAAACCGATAAATCATGTTACTTGTGAATGTATGAGGTTAAAGGGCACGAAGAAGAAAATAAAAAACAGCATTCGCTCAAGTGTTACTAAAATTGGCAAAAAAAGAGTGCGTTACAGATCTACAATTTCAGACCCATGCTTTTGCACTTTAAAATTAAGCACTGAACAAAGAAAAAACCATCGAGAATTGAAATATGCACAACCTAAAGATCTGCATGTAAAAAATGAAAACTCAAAAGGTGTTCAAAAACAGGGACCAAAACTACATGATAAAGAAGTGAAGATGCAAAAAAAAGAAACTAAATCCGTTACGTGTGAATGTGTAAACTCAAAAGGTATAAAGAAGAAGATAAGAGATAGTATTCGCTCTAGCGTTACGAAAATAGAAAATGCATTCCAATTACAAAAAGATTCTTTGACTATATTTCGAGAAAAACTCAAAAAAAATAAAGACATTAAAAATTGGACTTGTGAATCTGGCTACTGCATTCCTTACGAATGTATACCCGAAGACTGTTATGATTATATGAAAAAAAAATCTACTCACCAAAGAAAACAACACTTCCATACCAAAAAAAGTGAGACCCTTAGTCAATCGACGATAAGTTCACGGGAACCAGCACGACATATATCATCAGATACTATTTCTGACTTTAAAACAGCTTCAACACGATCAAGAATGTTATTAAAAAGTACACAGGCATCTCATAAATTTAACAGATGTTTTTGTACACTACGCCAGAAACCCCAAGCAACAGCTGTGAATCCACATAATAATATATCTGTTCATTCTAAGCCTTCTATGCAAACTGTCACTATAAAAAAGGCTCCCAAGTCCGTCACAAAGAACAATATAAAATCTGTGAATGTAAAGTGTTTGTGTGATATCAAAACAACAGCTTCAAATTCAACACAATATTCAAAAATATTACCTATACTTAAGCAAAGAAAGTTTGATTTATTACCTTACGAATGCGAACCTTTATTTTGTATTCCGGGCGAATGTAATCCATTAGTTTGTGAAGATAGGATCAAGCAACGCAAACTTATTAGCAGTAATAGTTTTTTGAAACTTGACAACATAAATACTGTAAGGAAGAAAGGAAAAACGAAATCGGCCTCTGCTGCAAAAACACCAACAAAAAGTATTCAAGCACGAATCCCCAGGCATAGAAAACAAGCGTTGAATCAAAATCAAAAAGAACCCACTTATGCACCGAAATCTAGGAGTTCTCCAAATGCTCCTACAAGGAAAGTTGTTGAAACTGAATCAAACTTGAGATTCGATATAGAATATTTTAAAGGTAAAAATCATCCTGACATGAATGAAATGACCATTACAAATGAGAATTTTCAGACTTCAAAAATAAAAGCAAACTCTTCGCGTAAGATTTCACAAAAGAAAATAAAGAGTGACACCATGAATGAAACATTGTTTAAAAGGTGTTTGTGTACTTTAAAATTGCTAACTGCGAAACAAAAATCAAAATCATATAAGCCTTTTCCACCAAATGGAGTTATGTCAACCAATTATTATGACACCCGAGGTAACAAGCTCGTATACAACGGTCCATTTAAATCTAGATCATCAATGACAACTGCCGTTGTCAACTATGTTATCCCGCCACAAAATTTTCCAAAAAAAATATTACCTTATGAATGTGAGCCCAATTTTTGCATCCCAGGACAGTGCGATCCATACGTTTGTGAAAAGAGGATAAGAATGCGAAATCAGATGTTTAGATCTAGAGAAACAAACACTGCGTATACACCGAGAGGTTCAGCATCCTCCAATACTTCATCTTCAGGATCCAGAACAGCAGGGACTTACCCAACACGACAAAGACAACCCCGTAGGCGACATCGTGGAAAGGCTTCCTCTTCTGAGACATCCAAAAGTATAGTAAGCGTACCACGGAGAAGTGTAGTAAGCGTACCACGCAAACAAGCAGTGAAAATAGGATCGTCTTTTAGCTTTAATATTGAATTTTCTAAGACTCGAACCGACACCGAAGTTAAAGAAACAACTTATAGTCAGGAAAGAATAAAACCTGTTAAAGAGAGGAAACAACGAAAAGAAAGAGTCCACAAGAATGATAGAAGAACGGGTGGAGGACATGATCGAGGCAGAGGAAGAAGAGTAGGAGGTGGACCACATTTGAATTCAAGAATGTCACAAAGTAGTAGATCAGTCAAATCTAGGCCTACTCTAACGGAAAATTTCTTAAAAAGGTGCTTCTGTACTTTAAAGCTGCAGAATAGAAATCCAAGACCTCGTCAACGAGGCAAAAGAGTACATACTTCTGACTTACAGAAATATTCCCAGATTCCAGGTACTTCTACACAAACTAGAAGATCGTCTGGTGAATCTTTTACATATGCACGAACTCCAGTAACGAGTGGTCTCCTACCCTATGAATGTGAACCAAACTTTTGTGTTCCTGGACGATGTGACCCAATTGTATGTGAAAAGAGAATAAGACAAAGAAACTTACTCAAAAGATGCTTCTGCACTTTAAAATTCCACTCCCCTGGCATGTCAAGTGGAAGCGGCACTGACAGAATCGTTACTCCTACAGAAAGTAGGTCAATAGGAACTGAAACTGCAAGAAGAAGGCAGCAAAAATATCGACAAAAACTGTTACCCTATGAATGTGAACCAGGCGTGTGTGTTCCCGGTCAATGTGATCCTTACGAATGTCAAAAACGAATAGATAGACGCAATATGCGAGACATGCATGCAAATACAGGTAGACCTAGCAGGCGATCTTCTTTCAGTGGTACTTCAATGGTACTTAAATCACAAGATTCACAGTCATCATTTAAACAGCCTCGGCAAAAGCATGCAAGAGCTACGAATTATAGGAGGCAGAGGACTACATCAGTAGTGTCGTCACCTTCAACTACATCTTATGCTCCGTCGTTGCCTAATAAATCACGACAAGCTGTAAGACTAAGCTCCCAAATGAGTTTCAATATAGAATTTTATAAAAACAAACCCGCTACTGGAATTGAACTTCGTCACGAGCCGTATGAAGTCAAGCATCGCCATAAAGAGCCTCCTCGTAAGAAAGGTAAAGGAGCTTACACGCAAGGTTTCCGACTATCCCAAGATAGAGGAATGAGAACAGGCGGTGGTTATCATAGTCGAAATTCACAAGCGGATTCAGATAGATCCGATAAATCTACATATGCTGAGTCGAGGCCCGAGCGATGCTTTTGTACGTTGAAATTACATAAAATGGGGCGCCACAATAAGCGTTACCAGCAAGCTCATGCAAATCAAGTTTACTATTTTAACAACCACACGCCACTAATGTTTTCTTAAGATTGTCATAGTGATATGATGTGACCACGCAAGCGTCGCGGCGTCGTCGGCCCTTTTTTTGTTTTCCAATTATATAAACAACTTTTGAACTGATTTGTTACTTTGCTATTAATATTGTGCTTATTATTGAGTTGAACTATATAATGTTTATCATCATAATGTACCTAAAATAATAAATGAATTGTTTACGTTAGTGGATACACATAGTTTTTTTAATTATTTCAAGCATGTCTTGGGCCGGAATCTATCATGTAAGTGTATATAAATGAGTAAGTATATGTTTTACCTACCTGAAGCTTTCTTAGGCCCCTAATCATGTCATTTTAAATAATGGCACTACAATGGGCGGTCATACCGCATATAGCGATTTTTTCCACATAATCTTTTTATGGACAGTATCATACGAGTATTTTAAGATGGTGAAAAAATAATTACAATATTAAATACTAATGCAATTACTAAGAAATATAATTAAAAGAAAAGAAGTTTGTAAATATATTTAAACGTAGGTGGTGAAGCGTCAATGCCTTGTTTATGTAATCATTTTCTTTCTCATAAATAATACCTATCTTACATCTAAATTGATGAACCCTCAGGATAGGGCCAATATGCTGCAGAGTCCATCGTATCATCTGCTTTCTGAGTTTTAGCTCAACGGATCCCAGAGATGGCGTTAGCAGTGTCGTTTCGGTAGATATTTGATGTTATAATCCACCTACAAAAAGCCATACAAGGCGCAAGCAACGAACTATTTTTATATAGGAGGTAAAGTGTAGACATTCCAATCATGTTTCCTTCGCTAAAAAACGCACATCGCCGCTCTGTTTTAATTTTATTTTATCTGATTGAACACTTGAAGACGCATAAAATAACCTCTAATGTATACTTATTATTGTATGAACATCACAGTGAAGTGAGTGAAACGACGTCTGCTGTAAATCCCAACTTGAAGGGTTTGTAGGCATAAACGAGGATTGCTTAAGGTACGTGGGCTATTTACTACTGCATTGTGTATGTATTGGTGTTTTCAGGGAGGTTCATCAATTTGCTCTAAAGGTCAGCCATAAATTTAAGGCGCCATTGACCCCAACTTATTATACTGTACGCAAGTACAAATCAGGTGTAGGCTATTTACACGCCTTACCATAATTAATGGTTCTTCACCGCCGTATATGTGAATCACATAGAATTGTACGTAATATTTGTAAATAATTTGGTAAAAATCTAGTAGCGCACATATCTTATTTCATAATTTTTACGTAAACATTAGGTAAAATTATGTCCATAAACTTTGATAACGTAACGCATATAAAATACATTTTACGTAGTTTGTTTTGGTAAAATTGATAGTAATTTTACGTAAGGAGCGATATCGTGTGTAGTTTGCTAACGTACAATGCGTGTTGTCGGGGCGGGAGTTCAATACACACTGTGCTGTGGTGAGCAACTGTTTAGTAGCAAATTCCGACGGTGGTGAGCAACAAGAAGAGATCAGAGCTATGCATGGCTAAGCGATAGAAAAAGAGACGCCTTGTAGGTGAATTTAAATATTAGTTACTCCGTGCTTTGCGAGCTGTAGTGCACTTTATTGCTTCGTTGCTAGAGTCGCTTATTCATTGGAATGGCTTTGCGGCATAATCCTTCCGGTCCTTTTTATACCCAAAGGGTAAAAACGGGACCCTATTTCTGAGACTTCGCTATAGCTAGACAGTTGAAATTTTCACAGATGATGTATTTCTGTTGCCGCTATAACAACAAATACAAAAAGTTGGCCAAGTGAGAGTCAGACTCGCGCACGTTGAAACAAAAAAAGGTCTATAAAGTCTAATGTTGTATAACCAACCAATCGTGGAATGGAATCGGACGAATCGGACTCGCGCACCCATCGTGCGCGAGTCCGACTCGCACTTGGCCGATTTTATTATTCTATGTCCATGGGTTTATGTGGTAAGTTTATACCAAAAGACTAGCGGCCTTGCACGGGTATTTAATAAAAAAATCATATATTTTGAAAATATTCTATAGTTTATGTTCATCAGGGAGGTTGTAGGATTCTAATGCTGAAAGAGTTTTTAAATCGGTATAGTAGTTTTTAAGTTTATTCGTTACATATAAAAATAAAAATCTTTCGTCTTCATAATATTAGTGTAGACAAGCATTACGATGATTTTTGATAAAAAATAGATAAAATCCTCTGTTTTCCTTAAAACAATATATATACGAACTCTTTAAAATAGAAATATTATTGTGAAATTCAAATGACACTTCAATGACAATGATGACAATGACAATATTGTTTTAATGTTGTTATATATTTTTATTTTCTATTTTTTTTATTTTGTTTACATTTTTATTTTCTGAATACGGATACGTATTCTGAGTTTTTTTTATAACACGAGAGCACTGGATATATAGTGGGGATAACTATATCAGACATGATAATATTCTTCGCGACAGGGAATAGCTATAAGAAGTAATATACCTACTTAACTTTTCAGGTAACAACTTGGTAAGAACTATAACATCCACAGTTGAACAAATCCTCCCTCTTTTAGGAAGGGTAGGTTGCCATAATCCCCACGCTTGGCAAGCATCTTGGGGATTGCAGTTCTTTGAAGGCATTTTTGCCCAACTTCTGATATTTTTCTTTTCGCCGTCTCAAAAGGCTACCACTGAAGAAATGGGCGGTGCAATTATATCCTGGCACCCCACTGGTAAATTTACCCTATAAGTTCCAGGTGTTATTTTTAAAGCAATGATTGCCCTAGATTTCTTTCTGAGGGGTTCCGTTGTTCGAATTGGGAGCCGGGTTGGAGCTTTACAGAATGGTGGTACATTTTGCGAAAGTTTTCCTGGCTAGCTACCGCCATGAATATGTTGCCAAGTAAGGTGCTTGTCGTATGTTCTGGCAGCTATCCGAGAGAGTCAGTACCTACCATCTAGAATAAGCCTGTTTTCCATCTTCCCCCATGTCATCACTTAACGACAGATGAAATGGTGGTCAAAGACTAAAAAAAATGCAACTTACATAGTAATACTTTATATTTATACATCTGCACTAATGGCATACCTAAAGAGGAAAGATTTGTATTTTTGTATGCAACATAAACGTAAACATAAACGTAAAAACTACTGGATCGATTTGGATGAAATTTGGTAAGGAATAGTTTGAGACCAGGGGAAGGACATTGGATAGTTTTTATCCAACTGCGTAGAAAGAGGTTAATGGTTTTGCGCGATAACCGACAAACGCGCGGGCGGAGCCATGGCCGGATTGCTTATATGTTATAATATTACTCAGTATGGAACTACCTATCACACAATTTACCTTCTGCCACACACTGTATAAGAACAGTCATTGCCTGCGGTATAAATCTTCTTTTTTTATTCATGACCGGGTTATTCCCATTTGCCACCGGTGTTAATCCCATCGCCACCACCAGTGGCAACTAGAATTATTTTGTAAAAGTCCCAGTTGCCACCAGCGCGCCAGCGTCCTGGCTTCTGGACTTCTGGAACTGGGCTATTCATATGTCAAGGTTGCGTAGGTACATTATTTTTCTCAAATTTATATAATTTCTTATGTAGCAGCTATCTACTTGATCATTTAGTTCGAGAGATATAATTAACATTTTTCATAGCATTATTTATTCGAACGAAAATATAGGTAGGTAGTTAGTTAAGGAAAAATTTAATGTCTTAATTTTTTTTACAAATAATTGCAGCACAAAATTTTTAGAAATCGAACCCGCGTCCTCCGATTTCGCGCCCGGGGCATATAATTTTGTGCTCCAATAATTTGTAACATATGATTTTCGCTTAGCACGCGATATTGCTTGTAATAATATTTAGAAATGTACATCTTACGTTCGCATATGTACCAAAAAGGACAACAAACAAAAAAAATATTGATATATCCTCTTACCAACCAACATAAAATTATTGCTTCTAATAATTTTTATATAATATAAGTAAATAAGGTAAACTCTCAAATTTAGGCTTATCTATTATGAGCTAGGCTATTATTACTATGTAAAAAAAAAATTTAACAAAAAATGGAACCGACTTCAACACCCAAAAGTGTGAAATAACTTGTTGAAGTCGGTACCATGATGGTTCAAAAGTACCTATTATCACAATATTGTGGGCATGGTACCGACTTCGACAAGTTATTTCACACTTTTGGGTGTTGAAGTCGGTTCCATTTTTTGTTAAAATTTTTTTTTCAATCTTTTTAGTGTAACTCAAAAACGGCTTGACCGATTTTGATGAAATTTGAAATGGGACCAAACGACAAGCATCAGCTTTCAAACAAAAAAAGAATTTTCAAAATCGGTTCATCCTATCAAGATCTGAGGTAAAAAACATTAAAAAAAAAAAAAAATACAGACGAATTGAGAACCTCCTCCTTTTTTGGAAGTCGGTTAAAAACTTGTATATCTCAGCCATACTGCTACTTATTAAGCCATTTCATAATTCCTATTTTCAATTTCAGGTTTATGCCATAAATTGCTGCTGTTTCTAATTAAAAACAGTTCTATGTACCGAGTTGTAAAGAGATAACAATAAAATTAAATGTGAGATACAAGTAAGCATTTATTGAACAGTGAAAAAGATACACTATAAATTTAACAAATATGACGAAGGTGCCGATGTCTGAATTATTATAATGAAATAACACAAATAGTGAATCAGACAGGAAAATGGGAACTGACGTCCACAAATACCAGGAAAATTTTAAATTAAAGAACCACACAGGTATAAAAAATGGAAGTGGGATAAGTATGGCAAAACGCGGCAATATAATGCCCTATAAACAAATAAGAAATGACCAACGTACGCAAGCATCAGATGCGAGAGATCGAGCTGTTATCACAGACTTCATTGAAGTGAAAGATGACTCTTGTAATCCTGACTTAATGAAATATGAACAATTTAATTCCTCGCTGAAGTCTCAAGAGGCTAAGAATATGATATCATGTATTAATTCTTATATTTCACCCCAACAGCAAATGGAACAATGTAGTACAGCTAAATCTGGAGTTAAATTTAATGTCGCAGACAGCAGTTACGAAGGGCAATACGAGAATAGATCGCCGAACGTCTGCACAAAAACATCCCATAAAAAAGTTCCTATTACGTCAAAATTTTTCAGAATGTTACGTTTTCGTTCAGTACCTAATCTAAATATTAACAGGCATTCACCATCCTCACACAGATTTTGGCTAGAGAGGAAAAAAAGAAAACACTGTAAAAAAAATACTGTGCCTTATCGTGAACTGAAGTTATCAAAGTCTATTATTGAATTAAAAAAATCTCTCTCTGTTCTTGAAAATCAAACTAAATCAGGATTTAAAAAAATATTTGCTCGAGCTGCTCGTTCTCAGTCAACTAGTATATCAACAAGAAGAAATAAAAATAATAAAAAAATGCAAGTAAAAGAAATTCAATTATATCGAAGTAATCATTTTTGTAAGAAACCAGTATCTGAAAACAATATAAATGAACTATTAAGTTCAATGGAATTTCCAATTAAAAATTATGAGACTCAATACCATGAACAATCAAAGGACGGGAATAAAAAAGAACCTCAATGTAAGCAAATAAAACTATCCAAGAATATTGATTGCAATATTGAAGAATATGACTGTAACCTCAAAAAAAATAAAAAATCTAAGTTTTTGTTTTTTGATCGCATCAGAAATCAATTTTGCAATGCAATAGAAAGTTTCGATATTCAACATAATCGAACTGGAAGAAAATGTGAGAGGCAATATTTACACCCGGCAATAAACAACAATCCAAAACGTCGAAGTCTTCGCCAATGCAAGAGCAAAAACATCCAATATATTCCTCCAAAAGATCCATATAGTAAAAGCATAAAAGTTCCAATCAGGAAAGAAATCACTATCAAACCAGAAACATCATCTAAAGCAACTAGCAGTATAAAAGAAATTAAGTCATTTAAAAACAGCGGTAATACAACCAATAATAAAATAAAACCAGTTAATACTACGCAAGAACAAAAGGTACAGACTGTCAAATCTAGATCAAAAAAAGATAGTACCTGTGAATGTTACAAACATAGATTAAAAAAAGATAATACTTGTGAATGTGTAAAACCTGGATCAAACAGGCATAGTAGTTGTGAATGTGTCAAACTTGGATCAAAAAACGAAAATACTTGTAGATGTACTAAATCTGGAACGAAAAATTATAGAATTTGTGAATGTCTCCAAATTGGATCAAAAAAAGATAGTACTTGTGAATGCGTCAAACATGGATCAAAAGTTGAAAAAACTTGTGAGTGTATTAAATCTGCGTCAAAAACAGGAGGTACTTGTGAATGTGTCAAAGCTAAATTTAAGAAAGATAATAGTTGTCAATGCATACAACATGGTATTCAAAACAAGACAGGCAAATGTAATGATATACTAAAAAAAATTCAACGTAGTTGCTTAGGTTGCACCAGAAGAGTTAACACCTGTAAAGAAACTTCATGTACCCTTAAACAAATTCAATACAAAGACATTCAACATAAAATTGAGAAAAAGGGAAAAAGGGAAGACAGTCAAAAATATAATACTTCTTGTACAGAAACAACAATTAAATCTAAACATTTGTTACTAAATCGCATTCAAAAAAAGTTGTGCGGACCAGTTGTTTGGCAAAAAAGTTTTAAGGAAGTTCACAAAAAATCTGTAATATGTATGACGCCTGGTGAGAAATCGTTCTCACCCAAAGATATACCTAATTATATCGAGCACCACAGGAAAGAAGATTGTAAGAGTAAATGCACGCAGAGTATACCTATGGAACATGCTTTAAAACGTGATTGTTCCAGTTTCACTAAAACTGCAATAATATGTAAAGCAACGTTATGTAGCGAAATTTTAAAACCCATTAAAAATAAGGATACGAATACCACAAATAAAGAAACAGAATGTAAAACGACACAACTTTACGAAGAACTAAAAGAAGGGTGTGTTAAAGCCGAAGTTCTTACAAAATCAAAACATTTTATGCTTGAAAAAATTAGAGACACATTATTTAACACAAAGATTCCAAAGACATGTTTGAAGTTTCAACAAAACTGCACACAGACGAAGACAATGGCCAATAAAGAATTAGTAACAGATTCCACCCAGTGTCCAAGAAATGAAGTGTCACACACTAATTTAAAAGACCCTAAAGTTATGTCAAAACAAGAGAATGTATGTAAAACAATCTCATGTGGAAATTCAAAACATGTATTGTTTGAACGGATAAGAAATAAACTGTGTAAACCCAATAAAAGCGTTGACTATTCACATAAATATGATAAAACAGATATTTCTCCTAAAAATAGCAACTGTCAATGCTACATACGCAAAATTTCATCTGAATCTACGGCGCACAACCCAAAACGTCGTAATGTAGCTAAACGCACTCAAGTTATCACGTCTAGCGAAAATATATATAAAAAATCTTGTAGTAAAGATCGAACAAAACAAATCAAAAGTAAAAATAACAGATCTTCAAGTAAGGGCAGATCAAAACAAGCCCGAAGTGAAAATAAATATAATACAACTTCGAGTAAAGACAGATCAAAACAAATCCGAGGCGATAATAATTATATCACAGCAATGAACAAAGTTAAATCAAAACAAATCCAAAGTGAAAATAAATATAACAAAACTTCGCGAACAGAAAGATCTAAACGAGTCCAGTGTGAATGTAACAAGAAAATTAATGAAAAATCAGAACAATATCAGTGTGATTGCATAATTACAAAAAACAGATCGAAACATATTCCATGTGAATATAACAAGAAAATGAATGAAAAATCAGAACAATATCAGTGTGATTGCAAAATTACAAAAAACAGATTGAAAAATATTCAATGTGAATGTAACATGAAAACGAAAAGTAAAAATACGAAGGAAAAGAAAAACAATATTAGCAAGTCTGAGAAAAGTTTAAGATCTTTACGTAAGACGAAGTCCGATTCCGTTGTATGTTCTTGTAAGTATTTACGTAAAACTAGGTCTGAATCCGTTGTTTGTTCTTGTAAAGTCAAAGGTTACAAGAATAAAAAGACCACAACTCATGGAGAAACCTCACGCAATAAAAAAAGGAAGAAACAAAAAGACAGCCGATCAAATCCTGAATTAGTAGGACAATCAAAACAGTTATTTTTTACACGAATCAAAAATAAAATATGTAAATCAAAGAAAAGTATGGACTTGCAAAATAGAGATTCTACTTCACTGAATATAGATAATCATCGGCACTTGCAAAAAACGAAATCTGATTCATTTGTGTTAATCAGAAAAAAAGATCAGAAGAGTACACACACGCAGCATATAACCCCAAAACACTCGCGTGGTGATGGCTTGAAGACACCACAACGTAGTCGTTCAAATATCACCAAAAAAGGAAACATGTGTAAATCAACCTCATGTGGAGACGATATAAAGCTGTGTCAGAACTTTACTAGAAGTAAGACGAAAAAACAAAAAAAAACTCAAGATGGTAAAGAACACTTACACACAAGAGAAAAGAATAAACTGACGACCTATTGTTGTAACGATTTAAAAAAGAATATACTACAACCAAGTTCAAAAGATTTGTGGTGCACGAATAACCGAACAAAAAAGGTAAAAACTTTCAGTATCTTACCCAAACGTTCTAACAAAGATGACTGTGTTAATTCAATTTTACAAAAAGGAATAAATAAATGCACTTCTTGTTTACTTACGACTTATGTTCCCAAGAACCTAAAATCTACCCAATGTCAACCAGTTTCCAATTGTAATAGCACACAGAGTTTCAAGAAAAATGGCTGTAAAAGTGTGTCTTCTGGTAAACAAGATTTTAATTTTAAATGCGTCAGTAGAGCAGCTGGCACGAGTAAAAGTAAAGCATTTGGATTTTTGGGATTCGGGAAAAATATGTCGACATGTGTACACATCCGTAGTGACGCAAAAGTTAGTTCAAAACACAGAATAAAGACAAGCTGCGTTTCTACTGGTTGTGGTTCGTCAAAAACCAACATTAAAAATGTATCTTCTGGTCAACGCAAAGTCAGTGGGAAATGTGTCAATAGAGGAACAGCTCCATGCAAAAGCAAAACAGTAGGATTTTTAGGTTTCTGCAAGAATACGTCCAGATTCTTACATAACAGGAAAACGAACATAAAACATAGAAGAAGCACGACTTGTATATCAACTAGAAGTATCAAACCCTGTAAAAGCGTCAAAAGCGTGGGACGATGTAAATCAAGCAGAGGTCACGTCATTACTTTAGACGAAGTTACCACAGTAAGCAAATCCAATTTACATACTCTTGGAGCGATTAACAAGAAGAACTATATAGCCGTATGTGATGATACTACGCGAACAACGAGTAAGTGCAATTTCAAAGGCCTGAAAATAAAGAAAGGAGCATCGACGTGTTCCAGATGCGTTGAGCCATCATGGAAATGCGCCATGAAACGCATGCATTTAGCACCACCGTGCTTCTATAAAAAATATTGCTTGTTAACACCTACACTAAAAGGATACATAATGAGAAAGATAATTTTATGGTTTGGTGTTCCTTGTATCATGGAAGAAAAAAAGAAGAGAACTAGATGCAGAAGGCGTAGGAAGAGTACCTATGACTGCAATAACTTATATATGCGCTCATTAAGACAGGCACCTTGTAGATATATTTACGAGATATGTCCACATATATATCCACATCTTCTTTACATGATGCAAGTTCTGCGACAGCTATTTCACGTGTGCGTTTTTTGTTGTGCTGTGATGATATGGTGTCCATGTTTGATAGCATTTGAGCTATGCAGAATGTTCTGGTGTTCTTTTTGTTAAATCGTTTTATACCTAACAAATCATATGGTTCTTATTCTTAGGAAACTACCTGGTCATTTCTTTCGAGATTTTAATTTTATCTATATGCCAAGTGCGATTCGATTTTAATTGTTTTATGGTTCATTGCAAAGTAGGCTGTTGGAGAAAAACTGTTTGTTGGTTTTTATCACAGATGTAAAACTATCATAACAATCGCAATTTATAATAATATTTTTTCCGAAATTCCAGATTCCTTACTACTTAGCTTTGGTCCTTTTTATTCTGTGCTTGGCGGTAGACATCGTAACAGTGAAATTATTTTTATAAACACATATTAATATGGAAATTATTTCTGATGGAAAATGATAGATTCCAGCGGGATTTAAACCGGCAACCCTAGAATACCGTCCTGGTATATTCACAATTATGCTATAGAAGCCAGTGCTGAACAGATTAATTTCTTCCATCCGTTGGAATGCAGGTATTTTTGACATTGCCGACATCAACCTAAATAGAGACTATTAATCTTGGCTGACTACCTCCAGGACCGCGAGGTCCTGGTGGAGGGACGCGACGGTCTGAGGCGACGTCGCGTGTCCTGCGGGGTTCCGCAGGGGTCGGTGTTGGGACCGCTCCTGTGGAACATTGGCTACGACTGGGTGCTCCGCGGCACGTTTCCCGCAAGTATGCGGGTTGCGTGCTACGCGGATGACACCCTAGTCGTGGTCAAGGGGAGGGACCTCAGGGAGACGGTGCGGCGGGCCACGGTGGCCACGACACTCGTGGTCGGCCGCATACGTGCCCTGGGGCTGGAGGTCGCCCTCTCCAAGACCGAGGCCCTAATGTTCCATGGGCCTCGGGGGGGACCCCCTCCAGGAACGCGGATAGACCTGGACGGGGTCCTGGTCCGGGTTGGGACCCAGATGAGGTACCTGGGTCTCATCCTGGACGGGCGGTGGACTTTTGGGGCCCACTTCACTCAACTGGCCCCAAAAGTCATAGGCGCCGCTGCCGCCCTTGGGAGGCTGCTGCCCAACGTGGGCGGCCCGAACGCCACATGTCGTCGCCTGTACTCCGGAGTGATCCGGAGTATGGCCTTGTACGGGGCACCTGTCTGGGTGGACGCCCTCGGTCGCGCCAATAAGGCCCTGCTGCGACGTCCGCAGCGGGTCATCGCGACGAGGGCGATACGCGGGTACCGGACGGTGTCCTGGACGGCGGGATGCGTGCTGGCCGGTGATCCCCCCTGGGAGCTCCAAGCGGAGGTCCTCGCCGAAGTGTACCACTTCGTGGCGGCGAGGAGATCCCGCGGGGAGCCTCCAGCGTGGGAGGAGGTCACGCGCATGCGACGGCGGGCGCGGGCCGCCCTGTTGAGGCGGTGGACGGAGGACCTGGCTCCACCGGTCCCTGGACAGAGGACGGTGGATGCCATTCGCCCGGTCCTCCGGAGGTGGGTAGGGCGGCGATTCGGGTCGCTGACCTTCCGATTGGTGCAGGTGCTTTCCGGACACGGATGTTTCGGAAAGTACCTGCATCACATCGCGAGACGGGAGGCGACCCCCGCCTGTCACGAGTGTGGAGCGCCAGAAGACACGGCGCTCCACACGCTGGAGGAGTGCGCCGCGTGGAGTCCCATGCGGCACGCCCTCACAGCGGTCATAGGCGCAGATCTGTCGCTGCCGAGCGTGGTTAACGCTATGCTCGGCAGCGACGGATCGTGGCAGGCGGTGGTCTCTTTCTGCGAAGCGGTGATGGCGCAGAAAGAGGCCGCGGAGCGGGCGAGGGAGGACGACGTCCTCGCGGACCCGCTCCGGCGTAGACGAACTGGGGGGAGGAGAAGGCGGTTCGGGCGCCTTCTCGCTCATTCCTAGTGTTGTGCGGATCACCGGTGGAGAGTCGGGGGATTCTCCACTGGCTTGCACGATTCCACACGTCTGGGGGATGGCCCCAATGAGCCGGGTCATCCCTCCATTGGCCGGGGCCTGTCATCGGTGACGGGCCGGCCGCTGGGGCGAGATGGTGACTGCTAACGCTACCCCATTTCGCCCTACTAGGCGGCAGACTGCTCATCCCGGGTTTTTAGTGGGTAAACTCACTTACTACCCCCCCGTGGGGGTAGTAAGGCCCTTCAGGCGAGGACTCCCACATAACCACTCCGCTCCCCCCGGGGCGGGTGGTATCCATAAAGGATTTTCCCGGGTGAAAAAAAAAAAAAAAAAAAAAAAAAAAAAAAAAAAAGGCTGGTCGGTTGATATACGATCAACACTGAACACCCAATCGACGAAAACATTACGGAACCGTCTCCAACACTCAAAAGTGTTAAATAACTTGTTGAAGTCGGTACCATGATAGCTCAAATAGCAACTATTATCACAATATTGTGCGCATGGTACCGACTTCGACAAGTTATTTCACACTTTTGAGTGTTGAAGTCGGTTCCATTATTTGGTAAAAAAAATGTTTTCACTCGTTTTAGTGACCCTTACGGAATTGATTTTCATTCACTATGTTAATATTTTTAGTTATTGGAGTGTAACTCAAAAAAAGCTTGACCGATGTTAATGAAATGGGACCAAACGACATCAGCTTTCAAATAAAAATAGAATTATCATAATCGGTTCACTCGGTCAAGTTCTGAGGTAAGAAACATAAAAAAAACAGACGAATGAGAACTTCCTCCTTTTTTGAAGTCAGTTAAAAAGAGCATTCAAACACACACAAAAATACAATTCAGACGGATGGAAAAAATCGACTGTCCAGCACCCGCTTCCATAGCATAATTGGAAAGCACCAGGACGGTATTCTGGGGTTGTTTGTGGGTACAAGCCTCGCCGGATGTTATCTGTTTCCATCCGAAATAATTTCTATGTTTTCGCTTAGCATGCATCAATGTTCCTTTAAATAATACATATGAATAGAATGACAGTGAATTTTTTTTTTATTAATGTGACGGAACAAGCTCGAAGCCCACCTGATGTTAAGCGGACTAACCTTTGCCTATAATAGATGCATTTCGTCACAAGTCACGAATGCACTGCGCCCGTCACGTTGAGACATAATTTTTAAGTCCCATGTGCTTGTAATTTCACTGGCTCTCAAGGACTGCTGCCGGAAAACACCGTTAGGTGCTTGGCGACAGATTTTCTACTTGAGGGTGGTCGCTAGCCAGGCGGGCATTCGAAAAATGCCCCTCCACCATGCGGTGAAGCTCAAGCCCGCGGCGGATTCGAACCAAGGCAGTCCATAGACAATGCCACTAAGCCATCACTGCTTCAAACAGTTTTCGTAACTTTATTGGGAATGTGGTTATGTGATGATTGCCACCGCGTTATTAGGTTATTTTAAATTAAAACAAAAATAATATTAGTAGTTTTTCGTTCAGTTAAGATAGGTCTTATATTTAAATTAAGACCTCTTATATTATTTATAATCTTTTATGTTTCGAATTTGTACAAATTTTAGAACCTGCAATATGGTGTTAAGACAGGTCCGTAATAGTTCCGAATATGAAGACCGATTACCAAGATGTAGACCCTTGATGTTTCACAGATGTCAACTAAAAAAAATATCTCGTAGATCTGTCACGTATGAGCGAAATCATATGAGTCATATAATACCAGTAATATATGTATATAAAAGCATTTTGAATTTTAACTACTATCATCTATAGTTGAACATAGCCTACCATATTAAAGTGGGGTTGCCGTAATCCCCACGCTTGGTAGGCGGCTTGGGGAATATAGCAGTTTCTTAGAAGGTGCTGCTGCCCATGCACCTTTCGGTAAGTATTTTACGCTTCCTCGCCTATTATGACACTCACGGAAATAGATGATATTCTGGCCCGGCGCCGCGCGGGCTGATGACTAAATAAGTAGCTAATGAACGTTTTCATACCTTGATGGAAATATTATGTCCATCTCAGCTTCAACTACTATAATGTATCGGCCGAATCATTCATTGATAATCCCCACGCATGGTTTGGGGATCGCAGTGTTAAATAGCAGTTCATTAGTAGGCACTGTTGCCCACCTTTCGGTGTCCGGTGGTGTTTTATCCTTCTTAGAAAAATCTTTTCTTACTTTGTTGGACATATAACAATCGGTTACTTTACCCGACACTACGAGTAGGTTGTTTCTTTTTAACTTATAGGCTGTCTTTTAATTTTGGTAAGGGATGATGTGGTCGACCATCTTTTGAACAACAAGCCCAAGGATATAATTACTGGCTGTCAAGAACTGCTCGGGCATTCGATTGAGAATGCCCTTCCGCAGTTCTATGACGACTGCCTTCCTAAGACAACAACTGGGACCGACGACGGTTTACGTGCCCTCAGTAGAAGAAACACGGAAGCACTCAGTAGTAAAGCTACTGATCAGACATCGTTTACCTGATGAACATCAGAACAGCTTTAGGGTCCGTTTCCGTCCTAATAAAGTTTCGGGTTACTAACCGACACATAAAATAACTGAATGATAAAAATGACAGTTAACATGCAGCGCGTTTTAAGCTTTAACCGATGGATAGGCTAAATCAAGAGTTAAAATCAGTGCAAAGGTAATAAGAGAAGTTTTTAATCAAGGCTAAGATAATTAACAAAACCTTACGCTGAATTTGCCAAGCCATCGAAGTGACTTCTATGGCAGCTCTTTTAGTGTTCAGGCTGCGCGACTCTGGAATAAGCTTCCGGTAAGTAATAAACAAGCTCAGTCTATTGCTGTATTTAAAAATCAAATTAAAGACCATTATTTATCTACTTTCCCATCTCATTGAATTTTAGTCTGTATCCGTAATGTTTAACGGTATGTAGTATTTAGTATTAAATAGTATATGTATTTAGTTTTATAGTATGTAGTATTGTGTATGTTTATGTATTATATATATTTATCTGTTATAGTACCTAATTAGTATTTATGTACAGAATTTAAGCATTTGATTTATTTAAGTAGATATAATATGTAATAAATTTATTGTGTTTCGCCAACCTCTCTGACTCCTTAAACGATCTCCATCCAACGGTTGACTGGAAGAGATCGCTTTAAGCGATAAGTCCGCCCTTTGTACTTTAGTTTTAAGTTTTTCTAGTTATTTGTATGTTTCTATTGGTGTACAATAAAGTGTTTTGTATTGTATTGTATTGTATAATTATATTCTCACGTGCTTCATTGGCGGTACACTAACGTTAGAGATGTGCGACTGCTGATGGGCCGTGCCGTGGTACATGCTGAGGAGACGCATCGCGTACGGTAGTGATGTGTCTAATACTGTTATTTAGGGATGTGCACCCCAGAACAGTTAATGTCACGGCAATTATAGCTTTCGTTCGGACATGCGGTTACTTAATGATAGTTATTTACGTATTGAATCTATTGAGACGATATTTTGATATTGCTTAATATCGTTCAAAGCATTGAATGGATCAAAGAAAATTTGTAAATTATAAAAATCACAAGCAATTTTTTACATTAGGTGTGTGGACCCACCATGGTAATGAACAGGGGTTCTTCATACAGATGTTTTTTCTTAACTACTTAAAACAGAAGCCAATGTTTCTGTTTACAGCTAGATACGGATGCTAACTAATATTTAAAACAATTGTGTATTATTGAACTTTATAATATTACCGACTATGCAAGCCCGGGCACGTAAAACTTGCTAATCGGTGAATGGCCGAACTCGATTCCAAATTTTACTGCACAAACTAACATAATAAAAACTTCTGATAAAATAAAAAAAATTTGAGGAAAAAAAATATATGAATAAAACTTGCCAGAAACTGGGCCACAGTTGAGTTCATAACAAATTTATTTGTAATACCTTACGAATTAAATAAAAGAAATTTGTTGTAATAAAAAAAATACCTTCTTCGATTAAAATATGTTGACCCCGAACATGTTTTTATTTGAAATAATTTTTGATTGACCCCATTTGTTCAAATTACAACTGAAGGTTACCCACAGTAGTTATCCTTAAGGTAAGCTTCAGAGCAGGGCTGCAGGCAGCATTCATCAGCGACGCCTCTCCTTCTTCTGTTACGCTCTGGATACTTTCCATTGCAGAGATCTCTGAGCTTGTTTGTTAATTCAGCCCCGCAGTATCTTTGCTCTTGAGCAGAAGAGTATGCAAGAATTGTTAAGATGAGACACAAAAACAGCAAAATCTTCATGGTGCTGGCGCTAAAGTTGGCTTGTTGATTTATTAAATGTCGATGCGCCTTTGAGAGCCGATTTTGGAATAAATGTGAAGACGAATCGACACAGATTTTATACTGGAAATTTATCACTATTTAATAGGTACCTATGTATGGATAAGTAAGAGTGATGCAGTTATTGTGAATTTGAGATAAACAATAATGAGTTAATATGTATAGAAAGCGTACAATGTTCACCGAAGGGTGAATGTGACCGCAATTATATAACAAAGGTTTTGGTTTAAGAACAAATTATTATATTGAAGTTGAAATAAAAATTGTTACAGCTTTGAACTGGCCGGTCACGTTTCCATACAAATGTCGAAAGGTGATCGCTCACTTATTTGAGGTTTTAGGTCCAGAAATAGGTATGGTATGGATTGATCTCTACTATTTATAGGCTTGTATTGTTACGATTTTTTAAATATATAATTTAGTTAAAAGTTATGAGCCATAAAAAAATATATGAAAATGATTTGAGGCTCACAAGTCACAACTCTAGAGTAAATTATCTTTTTAAAAATGTGTTACCATACAAGCCCAGATAATAAAGAGTTCAATCAATATCATACATAGTTCCGGACCTAAAACTCAAACACGGGAGTGATCATCCTTCGATGTTTGAAGGGAAAGGTGTCCGGCCAGTTTAAGTAAACCTGCTCTCTAATCAACCGTTTCCCGAGTTACCTTATGCACTTCAAAGTTGGTAGACGATATTTACTTACTTTTAAAAACATTTCGTACAACTGTCAGCTCACACAGCACTTTAACGAATATCTACTTCGTTACAAGTCACAAATGTTGGCATACCATAACATTATTGTAGTTGCCATCTAGCAACAAAATATAGCACAACCGGCCGTTAAGAAGCTGAATATCCAAAGTGAAGCAGTAATTCACACCGGGGCAGCTTCCAAGTCCGTTCGTGTTCCGCGCCGAACAAAAGATCGATTTCAGCTGATTTTTCAAATTTGGCATCTGCTAAGAAATACACTCGAGAGCAATGAATCCGGGTCACTTAAAGAATCCTAAAAATCTCGGAAACTAAAAATGCTAGGTTAATGCAATAAATTGTGCATGCTTGCTTGAATCTTTCCCCTGGTCTTCGATACACTCTGTGTCTTCCATCGTGCTTGTAGAGCATAAATTTTGATTCGTCGGAGAACATAACTTTTGACCAATCTTCAATACTCCAATTTACGTGGCTCTGGGCATATCTTAGTCTCGAAATACGATGCCCACGCTCCAGTTTAGGGCCGTTTGCAGGTCTAAGGGGTTTTAAGTTAGATTCAGCAAACCGACGTCTTACTGTCCATGCACTTGGGTTACTTCCTCCGAGGCGTCGAAACTGATTGGTGAGTTCAGTTCCTGTGAGAAAGCGATTTCAAAGCATGGTGTTCACCAAGTATCGGTCTTCTCGTGCTGTGGTACACCTGGTTCTGCCCGTTCCTGGTCTGCGTAGGTTAGAACCAGTTTCTTCGTAACGTCGGAGAACTCTTTGTACTGTTGACAGCGACACACCGACAGTCCTGGCTGTATCGCGCTGACTCCGGCCGGTTTCCAGCATTGTAAGTATTCTGGTGCATTCTTCAGGCGTAAGCGACATAATTTCAGCTTGAATAATGAATATAGAGCACTATCAACATGGTTTATGTACCCACATAAATGACAGATTACAAACAAAAGCAAAACCAAATGCTGTAATTTCGTAGTTCCATCTTCGAAAGTGGCCCTTTTTCAAATTTGATTTTTTTATGATATAACTTTACAATAACTAAGAAGTTTTAATACCTTCATTTAAGGAGTATTACATTGTCTATTAAATACAATTTATTGCATTAACCTAGCATTTTTAGTTTCCGAGATTTTTAGGATTCTTTAAGTGACCCGGATTCATTGCTCTCGAGTGTATTATACTAAGTGTTTATATTTCGCTTTAACAGTCTCCGAAATTTCCGCAGAAGGCATTTTGTGTGTAATATTTTCATAGAGATATAAAATACTATTCTTTTCTGTGAATATTTTCCACGACAGTTGCTTGTAGATTAAAGTTCAGTTTGTTTGAATACTGAGGTTGTGTAATGAATGAGGTCACACCTTTTATTTCGTGAACAGCACTTTGGCCTAGACCGCTTCTTTGGCGATATGTTACAAGGACGCTGCGGTAAGCCCAAACGCTGTGCGCAAGATGAAGTCACGAAACAATCTTGCGCCCCACTATCGATACGCGCGCGAATATTTAAAACGCCGTTGGGGCCTACTACCGACACTGTCTAATGAGTAAACTGGTGAATTATTAAAATTGACGAGTAAGAAAACTGACCCGCTAACTCATGGCGATATCCCGAATAGGATTCGACGACTTTCACCCGTATTAAAAACTCTACATTTCAAACATAAGCAGTCAGAATATTAGTTTTTCTAAAATATTTATTGATAATAATAACATGAGTAGTACCTACCTATTTCAATTTGATTGAAAATTTAGAACAATATATGAAATTGAAAGTCGAATTTTTGTTAGGAATATTTAGGTACGGGTGGCTATAGTCCGAATAGGTATGGATGATTTACACCCATATTGTACACTCTACATTTCATTTCGAATATAAGGATAGTAAAATAGTTTTTCTGAAATATTTATTGACAATGAGACACATGGGTGGGAAACATGCTTCTTCCACCCTCGCATCAAAAAAACATTACATTACGAGTATGAGAAATGAAAACAGTTCTTTTACTTCAAAATTACAGTTGTTTTTACATTAGGTACATGCACATATTAGGTAATTTTTCAAACCTAGCCAGATATCTGTGGAACTAAAACATGCTATGTAATAACATTTTGTTTCTCCATGATAACGCGATAACCTTTATGTATTCCTCAAATATGTTTTTTATCTGTATGCACTTTACACTATGCACTCAGAACAGGTTATACATGATACAATAAAATACTTGGATCATGAGGTTATCCATGTATCCAATGTCATTTTGATAAATAAATGTCATTCTGATCAAATTGTAGGTAGACCTAAATTACCGTGAATTCGGTTGATAACAGAGTCCCCTCTAGTGTTTGTATACATGTAAGGTAACCTACATGTCGTTTGCCAACTGTGCAATATATTTTGAGATAACTAATAACAATTAGACATGATTACAAGACATTACAAAATGAGTGAACACATTTAAAAATGATGGCTTCGAGTTTCACGAACCGAAAACCTTGGCATATCATAACCTCTGCTTTCTGCATGCTTCTTTTTTTTTATGTACCAAATGGTACAACTCGTCCAATTTTAAGACAATCTGATAATATTTTTTTTTCCAAACAATCATTAAGTAAAAATATTAAATATACATTTAATATATCTATGATTTTTTTCAAAATTGAATATCCTATTATATCGCTACATTTTTTGCACTCCAGATCAGTCCATTTTAGATTACATTGGATATATAACAGTTTCGGGGCAATATGCGTAAAGATGATTAAATGAATGTGCAAAAATTTTACTATTTATTATCATATAACCATATATATACCGACTTTCAAAAAAGGAGTAGATTCTCAATTGTACAGTTTTATTTGTATATGTATTTGTTACGTCATACAGCCCCAATATGAGTTGATTTTGATGATTCTTATTTTTGTTAGGGGATATTTCAGTCGTGATCATCCTTTAAATATTATTCACATTAAAGGCCAAGAATACTTTTGAATAGCAATTACTATTTATTTCAAACTTACAACAGTTACGACTGCTAGATATATAGAGCACCGTACAAAATGTAAGAGAGAAAAAAAAACATTTATCACTAGTGTTGTGAGTACATTATAGTGATGTGCTACTAATCACTCGAATAAAGATAAAACATTTTAAATTTATAATTATATATGTTCAATTCGATCAAATGGATTGAACAACATTAGTTATGTAATTTTTCAGTAACACTCAATTTACTGATTAAAATATTTGCCAATATGCCAATACCTCGACATACACTCGAGAAACATATTTTAATAATACATTACAGGCACAAGATACTTTACTTATATTTGCTTACTTTATATGAGATTGGAACTGCGTTTGTATGGGAGCGTTCGTCTAAAAACCCTTAATTTTGCGCTAACCTGCGGTTTCGGCTACGTAGAATCTAACTACGTATACTTTTTAATTTTTGATTTGAGATTGCATTCATATTCGTTGAAAGATAATACATTCTTGTTAACATTTCAATTTATATTCACTGACAACATGTATATTTACTTGAACTCATCGGAATTTACCTCTTGTTATATATATCACTACTTCGACCTTGACCTTGCCTTTTATTTTTATGAACCCCTATCTGTGCCTATCTCTAATACCACCCTTTACGCGAATTTCATGTGTTTGTAATAATTTTACTACAAACAAGCAAGCCTATAACATTATATATCGAAATTAAGCTGTGCTTAGGAGTAATTGCTTTATTTTATTTATATCGTCTTTTTCTGATTCAGCATCTTTACTGCTGAAGACCGTGTGTAGTCTGAAGTAGTGTTAATCGCTCGATGTACTATGCTCTTCCACGTGCTTCTGTTTTCAGCGATCTTTAAAGATTTTGGTATAGACATACTAGGGAGCTATAGGGCCAAGACGCTTACTTGCCTGTCATTACAACATATTCAAATGATTATATAAAACCGCATACAAACTTATTATAACAAACGCACAGCATATCAACGCATCAGTACTCAGTACTATATATCATATTATAAATGCGAAAGTCGCCAAAACTACTGGACCGATTTGGATGAAATTTGGTATGGAAATAGTTTGAGAACCGGGAAAAAACATAGGATAGTTTTTATCCAACTGCGCAAAAAGAGGTTAATGATTTTGCGCGATAACCGACAAACGCGCGGGCGGAGCCGCGCCCGAAAAGCTAGTCACCTAAAAATTTTTTTTTTTTTTGTGCTATAGGTAAGCCTTTGCCCACAATCTCACGTGATGGTAAGTGATGATGTGGTCGAAGGTGTTAACAGGCTTAACCTAGAATTACTCTGGCTCTCAAGGACAGCTGCCGGAACACACCGTTAGGTGCTTGGCGACAGATTTTCAACTTGAGGGTGGTCGCTAGCCAGGCGGGCATTCACAAAATGCCCTTCCACCATGCGGTGAAGCTCAAGCCCGCGGCGGGATTCGAACCATGGACCTGCTGCGCGGCAGTCCATAGCCAAAGCCACTGAGCTATCACTGCTTCAAAAAATCGTTTTAAGTCAATGGAAAAGTTTATCGATAAAAATGTACTGCATCACTGGCTAGTTAGTTCCAACCATGGAACATAATTGTAATAATACTACGGTTCCAAAGACAAATCCGCTATGTTTATCCATCTTGAAAAAGTTACTTTCTAGCAGAGGATTTAAATTTGATTTAGACTATTTTACGAAAAATGGGTTTAATTTCTGTGTAAAATACGTACAATGTTTTTATTTTTACTATTCTTTACAAGAATGCCGCAAAATTATTTGATTAGTGAAACTAAAAAAAGTTAAAAACAGCTGTTGAGCAGCATACAAAAAAATGTCTTGAAAATATATTAAAACCGTTCCATAACATTGTATCTGTTTTTTCTTACCTGTCTTATTATGTAAACAAACATGGCGGTTGGTCATCCAAAGACAAGATTAGTGATGGGGACCCATCGAATGAACGACGAGCCGTACTGAACCATACTATGAAACTGTATGATACATACTATGAGTAAAATAAAACGAAAGATTTTTGTAATAGAATTGTTTATATAGTGAGGAGGCGAAGCGTTAGGCTTTCAGACGACGGCGACGACGCTGTACGAAGCCAGGATGGCTTTCTTACTGGTTGAGGCTTGTATAATGCTTTTCTTAAAAATGAAAGAACGTTTAACAACAATTTAATTAATTAATATTGAAGGTTACATACATATTAGGGCAATTACTGATACATATTGTGATCGATTGTAATATCCAACATGATTTTTAAACTGAAATTACTAAATACAAACATAAAATCCCACACTATACTTCTACAGCATTACTAAGTACAACATGCTTACTTTTTCTGCGTGGCGTTAAGTGTCACAGACATATAAAATGGCTGTTTAAGGCTCCAAAACTATATCTACCTCATAAAATGACATACCAAAAAGCTGATCTAAAGATGATGACCTACTGTCAAGTAAGTGAATTACATACTTACTTATATTACATACTTTCTTACTGGACTGTAGGAAATTCAATATTTAAAATCTTGCTTCGTACTGGACAGTTGTGAATAAGTCTCCGGTAAAGTACACTTTTTGTATACTTTTTAGAGATGTTATGGCAACATTACATACCATTATTGAGAAAAATTAATTATCTTAAAAGACATTGGTAAAAAATCAGTTTAGCAGACTGTTCACAATAAAGCACTAAGTCTGAAAATTTGAGTACTTGGACACTGTAGCTACGCACAAAATAATATTGGAGCCATTTTTATGTTATTTCTATTTAAATTTTCGTTTTAATACAAAACGTGGAACCTTTAATGTATTCATTATTTTATCATCGACCTGATAAAAAAGTCAGTAATGGAAGACAGGGCCATTGACATGTTTATTTATTTAGTTTAGTTCTGGTTATTTATAAAACCAGTCAAGTGCGGGTTGGACTTCCACACCAAAGGGATCGTATCGACACATAATGAAAAGAATGTAGTGATAAAATGTGTAATAATCCAGATCATAAACGAATAATTAATTGTCTTTATACGGATATTGTTGGTATTTTAAGTCAAGCAGCTATGTCGTGTTCTTCTCAAATAAAATCCAAAAAAAGTTCTCGTGTTGTAGGATGGAATAGACATGTCAGAAGGGCGCATCAGGAGGCTAGGCTAGCTTTTCAAACGTGGGCGCTGTTTGGTAAGCCCATTTGTGGGCAAAAATATGACTCCATGTGTGCTACTAGGAGGACTTTTAAGGCTAAATTAAAGTGGTGTCAGAACAATGAGCAACAGATAAAAATGGATATATTAGCTACACATCACTTTAATAAAGACTTTAAAGGGTTTTGGAAGCAGACGAATAAGCTCAACCCCAAGCCTAGCTTTCCAGTGAGCGTGAATGGCATCTCTGATCCAAAAGATATTGCTAACGACTTTATGAATCGCTTTAAGATGAAGGAATCGTTGAATCGGCCGCAGATGTCCTGTACTATCTCTGACTTGCCTCAAACACATATTATTTTCACATATAAAGATGTTGAAGCTGTGATTAAAAACATGAAGCGAGGTAAATCACCTGGGCTTGACGGGCTTAGTATAGAACATCTGCAGCATGCGGGTGTGCACTTGCCTAGGGTGTTGGCAATATTGTATAATTTTTGTATTGGACATTCATACCTACCTGAAGATTTAATTAAGACCGTTGTTGTACCGATTGTGAAAAATAGGACGGGTGATGTCTCTGATGGATCCAACTACAGGCCTATCTCGCTAGCGACTATCATAGCTAAAGTACTGGATAGCTCACTTGATAAACAGCTGTGTAGGCATATACAGCTACACGACGCGCAGTTTGGTTTCAGACCCGGGTTATCTACTGAATCAGCTATACTCTGCCTAAAGCATACAGTACAATATTATACTAGCAGAAAAACGCCTGTGTATGCCTGCTTCTTCGACCTTTCAAAGGCATTCGACCTGGTGTCATATGACATATTGTGGAAAAAGCTTCAAACTGAAACGACCTTACCAATAGATATTGTACAACTTTTTAAGTATTGGTACGAAAACCAAAACAATGTTGTGAAATGGGCAGATTCATTATCGGAAGTGTATAGTTTAAACTGTGGAGTGAGGCAGGGGGGAATAAGCTCACCGAGGCTTTTCAATTTATATATTAATAGCTTGATCGCCGGGCTCAGCAAGACACATGTTTGAAGACAATGATTTGGAATCCTTATGAAGATAAATATATTCTTATGTTAGAAAAGATCCAGAATAAGTTTACGAGGTTTTTATATTTAAAGGAATATGGTATTTATCCCTTCTATCCACTGATGTATCCGAGCTTATTCGTGATGGGTATGGTCGGATATAATAGACTGGAAGTGAGGAGAGAAGTAGCACTTGCAAAATACGTGTGGCGTGTACTACGGGGGCAAGTGTACCACCCGGAAGTGCTGGAGGCGCTGCAGATATGTGCCCCAGATGGATATGTGGACAAGCGTCGCCGCCCTACCATACTTAATGTTCCTACATCGAACACCAACCTACAAAAGTACGCCCCATTATCCCGGGCTATAAAATTAATTAATTTGATTTCGAACGATATTGATGTGTTTCATTGCAGCTTGATGAAATTCACAGAAGTGTCACAAAAAATATTGGAAAGTTTCTAGTTATCTACTATTGTAATATATTGTGTTATGGTTTTTTTTTTTTTTGTAATGTATATAAATTAACTGTTGTAATAGTATTGTCTACAGCATCGATTTGGTGTAAACTGTAAAGGTTTTTGTAATGTTTAAATAAATAAATAAATAAATAAATGTTGGATGCTCAATTAATGGTAATATTATTAATAATAAAAGTTATGCAGACGATATGGTCTTGCTGAGTCCGTCGATCAATGCATTGAGAAAGTTGATAAAAATATGTGAAGATTATGCTGCATCTCATGGGCTCAAGTATAACTCGAAAAAGAGTGAAGTGTTACAGTTTAAGGCAGGTAATAAGTCCTACTCTGTCATGGAAGAATTACTAAACGAAGCTCCCCTCACTTGGGTTACGCGGTTCAAGTACTTGGGTCACTGGGTTACAGATGATATGTCTGATGACATGGACATCGAAAGGGAGCGTAGAGCATTATCGGTTAGATGTAACATGCTGGCTCGCAGGTTCACACGTTGTACGGCGGAGGTAAAGGTAACCCTGTTTAAGGCCTTTTGCCAATCGTTTTACACGTGCAGCCTGTGGATCAAATATACGCAGAAGGCCTATAATGCTCTACGTATCCAGTATAACAATGGCTTCAGGGTGCTTTTGGGTCTACCCCGGTTTTGTAGTGCGTCTGGGATGTTCGCCGATGCGCGCATAGATGATTTTTATGCTATTATGCGAAAACGTGCAGCATCCATGTTACGCAGAACTAGGGACATAAACAACAGCTTGGTGTCTGTCGTCTCAGGGGACTATAGTGGGGGTTTTGTGAAGCACTGGATCACAGCTCACAAACCAGTGGCTCAGCTTGTGTCACAATAGACAGCCAGATCTCAGCAGTAAAATGTGTGATTAGTTCTAAGTTTTGTTTTTATTTTACTAATTAATATTTTTTGTGTCAAACGTTACTAACATTTTATGGGCCTACGTGCCTGAAATAAAAAGATTTTGATTTTGATTTGATTTGATTTGATAATGGATCATAAAATCGTTGTTTTTCATACAGTGCAAGATGCAAGATCCTTAGCGAGAGCCTTACCCGCACTTGGCAGGTTTTTATTATTGATAGATATTGGACTAAAATCAAACCAAGTTTAACGCTTGTACGTATTACCGTTTTTACTATAGAGCAAAAATAAAATTCGTTAAACAAAACAGGTTTTTGTATGAAAACTCCTTTATTTTAAACTTATTGTTATTTTTATTATTTGTTAGGCAATACACTATTTTAAACCATATTCTGTGAATATGTCGAAGAATATGAGATGAACGAAATATGTTCAGTTGTTCACATTAACTATTCATTATTTTGATACCCATCTTCCCATCACTAAAATTCATAGACAAGATAGAGTACTTTGTGTCAAAACACTGTCATTACTGTATACAGATTTTGTGATCATTACGATAATTGATTTATATTTTGGAAAATACTATACATTTCAATGATATTTGTATGTTTATCGAAGCGTGATGTTTCTTTTATTAGGTCTAGTCAGCTGTGAATGGCCAAATATAGGCGATTATGACGAAAACTTGTGATTTTGTAACTGAGGTATGTTTGTTTACATTTTAAGACAGGTAAGAAAAAACAGACTTCGGCGCAGTACGAGCGGGATAACGCTACATTATAAACATCTTGTATCTCGATTCCACATTCGTGATGCATATTACATTAATTCCTAAAGTAGGATTAAACCAGTATTGCTTGAAGCGGTTGTGGGTCGGTGATAACTCGTGTTTACTTATGATGATTTTAAGCCAGAAACAAAACGTTCCTTTTTGTGGTGGTTTCGTAAAAGATGGGAGTGGGCCCCCTGCAGACTAGAAAAATCATTAATCTTTCCTAACAGTCTGTGATGGCCACATAACAATAATAATTATCCAGTAACCAAACCAATTAACATATCCTGTTCACCTGACACCAATTTCTTTATTTTAAGAGTTCCGTACCACAACGGTAAAAACGGGACCCTATTACTGTGACTTCGCTGTCCGTACAACCGTCCGTCCGTCCATTCGTCCGTCCGTCCGTCTGTCACCACGGCTGTATCTCAAGAACGGTGATAGCAAGACAGTTGAAATTTTCACAGATGATGTATTTCTATTGCCGCTAAAACAACAAATATAAAAAGTTGGCCAAGTGCAAGTCGGACTCGCGCACGTTAAAACAAAAAAAGATTAAAATATTAAGCCTAATGTTGTATAGCTAATGGTTCGGAACCCTTCGTGCGCGAGTCCGACTGGCACTTGGCCGATTTTTAACTTATAGCTTTATTTTGTAACTTATGTACTTTGTAAGTGATGATGTATGTGGTCGAACATGTGTTGAACCACAAAACCAGTATTTCTAGGATAGCCTCAAGGCTGAATGCTCTACTACACTGCTATAAACACTGTTTTCTTTAGACTGGGACCGACGACGGTTTAACGTGCCCTCCGAAGCACGGAAACGCTCAGTAGTAAAGCTGTGAATAAAGAAAAAAAGAAAAAAAATGTTTGTTCGCCTTTTTAAGGCAAAACATGTGGATCTTTTACTTTTATTGAACATCAATGCATTACTGTGTATTTACCCATGTTTATACAAATAAAATTATCTTTATCTTTATCTCTTAATATAAAGTAAAATAATTATTATAACATTGTCGAACACAAATCACAATCCGATAAACTAGTAAAGGTTGGAGTAAAATTGATTACAAAACGTTTACCGCGCAAACTAACATATTAAAAGCTTCTGCACAAAACAAATAAAATACAAATTCTGTGAGAAAAATTATGAATGAACGTTGCCAGAATCTGGGCCACAGGTGATCCCATATTATATTTGTTTACAAAAAGAATATAGGTATTGTATAAAAGAAACACTACCTTGTCCAATAAAATATATTGTCTAAGACAATATATTTTATTGGATCTTATCTTCGACCTCTCCTCTAACTTTTAACGAGATACCTATTGGATTGCACAATCGGCAGATGACATTTGGTTATTTTTGAAAACACTTGATACAACTGTCCCACACACACACTCACACACACAAACACACACACACCACTTTAACCAATACTTCGTTACAAGTTAAAAAGTGCAAGATAAAAGTGTTATATACCATTACATTATTGATGTTGTCATCTCGCATATCCAATGAAATTCAGTTCACAAAATATCACATATCCAATGAAATTCAGTGTCAAATAAGTACGTGGCCGAATCCTGGTCGATAACTAAAACACAAAACATTGACACCGTTAAACAATAATATTACCACCCGGTTTATGAGAATAGTAATAACTAGTTGTGCTATCTATAACTGTATCTGAAATTCAGTGTACCTAGTTTAATGCGAATATGTTATCTCAATGTAAATATATAGGTATGGTTATAAAATGCCACAAAAACATAACCGTTGGTGTCGTTTTATTCCATCCAAAATAAACTGAACTTTCGACCCAAAAGTAACTTCGAAGTCTTGACTGTATAGTCTGGTTTACCATCGTAAAGGTTCACGCGTTATTGTGAATTTCGAGCCTGTTATTACTAGTGGCTCTCCGAGCTGTAAACCTCGCGAGTGTGCCCTTGCATAGCTTACAACTGAACACAATTTAACTATATATTTAAAAATAAAAGTATTTAACAATGATAATGACTGTTATGTGCACATGTATAGAAGAGAGAGTGGCTGCCTCTCTCACTTTTATACGCAACTGACTTGCAAATCAGGAACATTGCTATTAAATTTAGTGAGGGCGTCCGTACTATCAACGCCATATAATGTGTATCATATCACAACTCCGTCATTTTGAAAAACATCCAAAAACTTAATCGACAATAAAAAAATATGAACTTGTCAATCTTGCTCACAAAATTTCGTGAGAATCGGTTGAGAAATGCGACTTGTAGAGGAGAACAACGGGACATACAAAATTTTTGTGTAAGTTTAAACAGAGACGCTTCGCTCGGAGTCCGTTCTCGCTCGGTCAACAAGCAGCCGCTGCGTCGCCGTAGCTGAGCCGTAACGCGGCTGGAATTTATAAATAAAATTATCATTCAACTAGTTTAAATCCTACTATAGTGGGCATATCTGGAAACAATCTGCACACAAAACCTTTATAACAAAAAGCCTGTCATAACCTGCTTACTCGTATTTCTTTAACAAGTGAACAAAGAAATACGGTTATATTCTCTGACAGCTGAGGGTAGGGATCAATTAAAAGATAGAGAATCGAATAGATGAACACTTTAAGATTCAAGGTTACTGTAAACCAGGAATGACTTAACTAATACCTGCAGCTGAATTTCATCATCGGACCTCCCGAAAAAGGTTGGGTCATCAAGTTCAAGTCCACGTCTGGAAGTCCACAACCATGCGATTCTCACGGCATTCTCTGTCTCGCACTGCTATATTGTGGAACCTTCTATGTAAAGTATTTCCGAATCGATACGACTTAGTAGCGTTCAAGAAGAGAACATATTGCCCTCCTCATAGGCCGGCAACGCATCCTCGAGACCTCTGGTGGTGCGGTTGTTCGAGGGCGACGGTGAACACTTCCCACCAGTTGAAGTAGGTACTAGCTATTTGCCCTTCTTTACATACCAAAAAACTTTCCAAAATACACATATTTCACTTTTACACCCGACAGCAAAAATAGTAAATTGTTATACAAGGGTAGAACGGAATCAATTCCTATACGAGGTATTTAGAATATATTTATGTAGCATATATGGCTATAGCCCGAGTACCCAAGTAGCATTTTACTCCATTTAAGAGTACACATTTAGTTCCCAGGTGTACTTGAAGCTTTATTACAGTTCACTCGTGATGTATAAGCTGCATTATTGCGATTACTTACACCTACACCTGTCTAAGGGACTTATAGGAGTGTAGAGTTATACTTTTATATGTTTGTTGGTGTTATAATACTCTAACAATTATCCTTTAGTCAGCCGTCTGACTAAGAGCATTATAGGAGGGTAGAGATACGGCAACCGCTGTTTAACGGCCTACTTGTACGATGTTATAGAGCTAGCATTTTAATAGAACACACGTGATCATTTATAAAACCAAGGGCTGTTATGTTTACTTGTTTTAGACTGTTATACAGCTAGTATCTGTAGTAGGACTTGTTTGTGATCATTAAAATAACCCTTTTTTACTATCTGTACAAAAGTGTTTAAATGGTTCGCATGTGCACTGTAGGCTGTTAAAAGGACTATATGTGTTGTCCATTAACATCAATAGCAGTTTATTTGTCCAGAAGTACTACTCTTATTTGCTGTAAGCAGAACATGAATGTGAATGTGATATTCTATAACACTTATCCCACAAGCTGATAACGTGTGTTTATCGTCGCGTGCTGCAATTTGTGAAAATGAATAAAAACTCTTGGAAAATGAGAGCGAGAACCGGTGGAATAAGAAGAAACATTGCAAAATAATATTCGCAAATTGTAAGAATAAACAGTCGATTGACAACAACGCCCGAAAATTAGCCCGTCGAAACGGCTTCAACAAGTGCGAATTCAACCGTTGGTCATGGTGGTTCTGTACATGAAGCAGAGGAAAATGTGCCTGAACCTGAAAGTTCCCTTCAAAATATACAGATATCAGAGTGTGGTGATAGCCAAAATACCACCATACGAATTTGAAGAAGCGATAACACATCCCGATTTATCGGGCCCGACTCACATTCCATTGCTGGTTATTATGGACGGAATTACCTACAATAAAGTCAAGGTAACCAGCAATGTATTCCGAATTGAGATGTGTTATCGCTGCTTTATACAAATATACAAATGTAGTTTGGAAATCAAATCCGGAGACGGTAGTCCGTGATATTAAACCTCTTTATGAAGAAAAATTACTTAGCAAGTATTTATATATAGATTCACTTTTTCATAGCTTAACATAAAACTGACCTAAAACCACAATAAAATCAGTGACATAAATGAATTTTTACTAATAAACAAATAATACACGCTCCTTAAAATAAACAAATAATACCTTTATAAAATACGAATAACGGTGACACACAGAAACATGCACTTCACGTAATTTTTATTTCGCAACTAAATAACAATACAATAACAAATCCTATCCTAGCCATCACGCACGCTACAGGCGCACGCGAGTGATCAGAGGATCTATACCTATCCCGTTCCCGCCTCTATTTCTCGCTTACTTGTTAAAAGGAATGCGCATGTTTACTTTCAAGGTCAGAAATAAATAGCATATACTTTGTCTAAGTAGATATTTAAGGCGATCGTACACCTGTCAGCGCCGTACGCGCCAAGTCTGCTAGTGTAACCATATTTTACAGAATTTTAACAGATAAATATCAGAAATAACAGTTATTTATAAAACAGACAACAGCTATTTATCTGATAATAAGGTTACACTATTACCCTTGCCGACTCGGCGCTTACGGTGCTGACAGGTGTATATTCACCTTTAAAACATTGTAAACAGTGTTTTTTACTATGGCTGAGTGACAACTATTATTTTCTGTCCTTTTCTGTCGCAGAGTATAATGTTGTCCACCTTTATCTAATTTGTTTACATTATTTTAAATATCTTCTTGAACAGAGTAGTAGTGTTTTTTGTAACTCTGACACCAAACTGTGTGTCTCACACGAAAACAAAAAGTGATGTTTGTTAGTTTGTTACAAAATTTGTCCTTTAGGTATTCATACTTGACTTAGAACCTGGTCTAGGCGATTTAACGGGCAATAACTATTATTGCGGATCTCTAAAATTTCAGTACATTATGATACACAATAGTCCTGAACTACATCTTAAAGCTATACATAAGTTCACATTAGAATAAATTTATAGACATTGGCTCTGTAGTGATACAAATGTGGGACTTCATATAGACAACAGCATACTAACAGAACACATGTGAACCTATATACGCTCAACCGCATTAAATTGGAGTTATAACAGTTCACATAGCGGTATTTCATTTCCACCATTTTATTCTAACCTAAAATATTTACCAAATAATAAATCTCAAAAATTATCATGCAGATTTATCACAAAATACGCAGATAGAGCGGTTGAGTTTTGGTTTCATGTTATAATTAATTTCCGTAGTATAATTATAATGCCAATATAATATCAAAAACTGAAAATTGTACATTTCCTCTCAGCCAGTTTTAAATATTTTAAAATGAATAACGCGTTTTTACAGAGGCGCGTGAATATTTTAGCGGTAAATATATATACATTTCACGATAAAGTTGCATTCCCATGGCATTAACATTATTAAGTCTTTGAAACAGGTATATACTTACCGCGTGTTATCATAAATTTTTATCCAAATATCCGCCGGAGTTAATTGTTTTCTGGATGGCACACACAAAACCAAACAATTTGTATATATACTGAATAATTATATAAAATGAAGAAATAATTTAGGACACACGTGAATTCTAGGTAGCACTGGAGTACTTTTGTCAGATTTTAAACTGTGAAGGCTGTGTATTTAGCCACTTGTTACTCTTTATTACGCTCATGTACATTGTATGGATCACACTGCGTCCCATATAGTGCCGCAAGTCAGCCTTAAGTCCGATGTTACTACTTAAACTGCTATTATAATGCTATTATACTGCTAATGTACAGCCATAGTGAACTTAAGGCTGTCTAATTTGTGCCCAAACTGGTTCTATAAGAGCGTTATAGCAAGCTATACAGCTCTTATACAGCTGACTTACACAGCTTTTGGAGTTTATGTGAACGACTAGACATCTTATATAGAACTCCGAATGCTACTTGGGTAGGAATCGATGAATCTCTCTACTTTTTGAGTTTTTCTAAAATATTTATTGATAATAATAACACGAATAGTAATTTATGAAATTTAAAGTCAAATATTTGTTGAAATATTTACGGGCGGCTAATAATCCGAATAGGAATTGATGACCTACACCCGTGTGTTAAACTCCGTGCTTATCGAGCTGAAGTGCATTTTATTGCTTCGTAGCTAGTCTAATTTATTTGAATGGCTTTGCGATGTGATCCTTCTGGTCCATTTTATTATGTGAACTAGCAAGATATATGCAGAACCAAAACATGCGAATAACATTTTATTTCTGCATGATAACTGAATGTATTCCGCTTATCATACTTTTATGTTTATGCACGTTGAATGTTGCGTTTTTCCTATATTATCTCTTTCCTAAGAACCAGTTGCAAGATATGTAATGACATTTTGATTAATAAATGTCATTCTGCTCACACAGTAGGTATGTATTTTTACAGTACAACCTACAGTGCAGCGTGTCTTCTAGAGTTTGAATACATTTGGGCTGAGATTCAGAGACATGTCTGTAAGTCGGTTAAAGACCAGTCTTAGCCTAGCGTCGGCTAAGCAAATCTTTAAATTTCATATTCAGAGATATAGTCTTAGTCCTACTTACGCATGTTCCTTGTTTAGATCACACTTTATTATCTATGGCACATTTTTCACTTATGGAACGTTTATCGGTTCTTGTTTATCTGTGCATCCTGATATAAAAAGAATAGGATAAGAACAACAGTATATAAAATGTGATTGGAGTGAGTGAAACAAAATATGTGCCTTTTTCAATTTACGAAAAAAGTTCCTGAAGAACTTTTTGCACCATTCGCCTCAGTGTCTCACTAGGCGGCGCCACTCCTGTTTTGAGACAGGCTAAAGTAGTCGATTTCCACTACTTGGCTTAGCATAGCACGCGCTAAGTTTAAGCGCTGTACCAGATGTCTCTGAATACAATTATGAGGCTAAGCACTACATTTTGACGGATCAAAGCATTAGTTCACGCTTAGACTTGTCTCTGAATTTTAGCCTTGGAGTAACCAGTATAGGTCGCCTTTCAACTGTGCCATCAACTTTGACATAACTATTTAAAATTATACATGAATAAAACACTTTCTAAAATTAGTCAAGAAGTTAAAAAAATATGACTCCGAGATTCACGAACCAAAATTAGGCATATCCTATACTTACCTCAGCTCTGCTGTATAAAAACGCTCTTCCGGCATACGCCGGAATATAGGTATACACCTATAGGGGCTATGTGTGCGTTTTTCCATGCAGATATTATCCTAGGACGTGAAAATGACCGTTGAATTGAGAACCTCCGTTGTAGAGGTTCTCAATTGAACGGTACTCAGAGATAATAGTTCTAGCCGACGACGGTATTACATTTCACACGTATAGGTTTTTAAAATATGTTACTCTATAAATTACATTACTAGGTATATACAGGGTTATTGGTAAAATGCTAACAACCTCTTAGGGTTGACTTGTGCTAGTCCTAACAAACAAAAATAATTTTAAAATTAAAATTGTTTTTTTTTGCCTACACCAAGCCAAGAGCTGCCGCCGCGGCAACACTACTGGACGGCGCCGTGCTCCCTATGAATAGAGTTTGAATAATTACATCGAGCAAAGTAATGAAAAATATGAAATAATACATTACAGGCACAAGAGACTTTTAAAATCAGGTGGTCCTCGTACTTATTCCGTCAAAAACACATAAAAATAAGGTATAACAATTTTTTTTATTTTCAAAGCAAAAAAATAAACTCTAAATGTTTGTCAGGACTAGCAGAAGGCAACCTTAAGAAGTTGTTAGCATGTTATTGATTTAATACTAGCTACTGGATCATACCCGTCGCAATGGAAGCTCTCCAGAGTGACTCTTTTAAGTCCCAACCAATCATCTGTTGATGAGTATAACCCATAGCAATTCTATCATTTCCAGCCAAAGTCTTTGAGAGTATTATTCACAATGAAGTTTATCGACCAGTTGATCGGTATCTGTGCAATGAGCAACACGGTTTCAGGAAGAAAAGATCAGTCGATACCAATTTGGTTACTGTAGTCGACTATATATATATATTCTAAGTTGGACCTCAGAAGCCAAGGGGATGTCCTCTATTTTGACTTCCGTAAAGCTTTCGACACAGTCAATAACGATCTTTATGTGTATATCTATGCGCCCGGTTTACTTAGGTTTATTGCCGACTATCTTCGAGATCGGCCACAACATGTGAAGCTAGGTATTTATGAGTCGCCCCTATATCACACACGATCTGGGGTCAGTCAGGGATCGATATTGAGACCTCTTCTGTTTATGCTGATGATTAATGATATTCCTGAAGTAATAAGATATGCCAAATGTCTTCTCTACGCAGACGATCAGAAATTATTATCATAATCATAATCATTTATTTCTCCATATCCATGTGTACAATAGATCTTAAATAATTAATTAAATACTAACAACATGAAACCCTGGTGGGCACAATAGAGTTTATTGGACTCTGGGTAGGACCAAAGTTTAATAACTATTATGTTGATTAAAAGTGTTCAAAAGTGACCGAAATTTAATATTTATAGCTAATGAGTCTTATCTGTAAAGAAGTCTTGTGATGAGTAGTAGCATTTTTTAATAAGATATCATTTAAGACTATGGAAAAAAGTTTAAATATTTTTGTAAATCTTTTAAATGTTTCGGGATATGGTTATATATTTTTATAGCCATGATATGGGTACTTGAACTGCACATCTTTAAGTATGAATTCGGAAGGGCTAGTCTTTTTTTGTGCCTTAAATCATAAGGCCCAGTATAGCAATCTTCAAGTTTATCAAAAAATTTAGTATATTTTCTCACTAACTTGCAATTTTCTAGAATATAGATGGAAGCTATAGTTAAAATTTGGTATTCAATAAAGTGTGGCTTGCAACTTTCATCTTCATTCATTTCATTTATATTATCATATTATCAGAAATAAAGTCTTTAGGTGACTGCTTGAACCTCCAGCGAGATGTGGATGCGATTCACAACTGGGGGATAGCGAATTGCGTGGAATTCAATTCTTCTAAATGCCACGTCATGACTTTTAGTTGCATGGTGGTAGGGCACTTTGCGAATGCCCGCCTGGCTAGCTACCACCCTCAAGTTGAAAATCTGTCGCCAAGCACCTAACGGTGTGTTCCGGCAGCTGTCCTTGAGAGCCAGTAATTCTAGGTTAGCCTGTACAACATCTTCGACCACATCATCACTTACCATCAGGTGAGGTAGTGGTCAAAGGCTAACCTATCAGGCATAAAAAAAAAAAAAGTGGTACCCAATTGAATTTCAATACCACTTAGGCCAAAATGATATATTCAGGTGTTCAATGAAAGATCTAGGTGTCACTTTCGATCGGAAGTTTCATGACCACATCAACACAATAGCTAGGGAGACCTTTAGGCGGCTCGGTTTCGTATTGAGGAACTCTCGAGACTTTAAAGGGTATGAAGTTATCTCTAATTTATAGTGGATTGGTACGTTGCAAGCTCGAAGCCAGTTCATGTGTTTGGCACCCACATGAAAGTACTTATGCATTGCTTCTGGAAAAGGTACAAAAAGTATTCCTTTTTTCGCTTTCCGTACAAGCGAAAAAATGGGTACTATTCTTTCTTGTACCCAACAAGGTTCCTTCTAGGCAGCTTTGGGTACAACAGCTTGGAAGTACGAAGAGCAAACAGTCAATTGACCACCATGCTTAAAGTACTGCGAGGCAAGCTATGCTCCAAATATCTACGAAGCACTATCACAATTGTTTGTTCCAGGCAATTACTTTCGAAGCAGGAGGCACAAAATATTTGCAGAGCCGTCCTGCAACACCGTTGCACGTGCCCAATCGCCAGTACCGCGTACTCTAATTGCGTTCAATGCCTTTATGGACAAATTTGGTTTTGTGTCCATAAAGGACACAAAACCAAATTTGGACTTATATGCAGATGGATGGAAAGTGATAATGGCTGACTGTTGAAATTTTTCAGAAGAGTTTTTATAATGCATTTGTTGTATATTATGTGATATAAAAATGTTCAAATTTCAATGTTAAATCATGATTTTATCCATTTGGCTTATATTATTATTATATTCCCTAAACTGACATGTGCTTTTTTTATTATTTGTCATGAATATTATCTCTTGTTTACATTATTTTTATTTTTAATAATACTAGAATGTTTGTAAACGATAATTATGTAATTGGTATTGTGCCGTATAATTACTATTACGATTAATAAAAAAAACTACCCAGTTAAAAAAATAAAGTGGTTTTTGAAAAATAAAGTCGATGTTGTATATATTTGTATAATCTACCGTATTTATAGAACAATAGTTCTTATTCATAGATTTCATAGACCCATGTTTCACTACGTTATTATACGTGCATACTTCGTAGTGTCACACTTGCCCTTAGCATTTTGTTTTCTCGATGTTATTGTGACGGAACCAGAACTAGACCCACTTGATGTTAAGCGGTAAGCAATACACCATTTTGTTGTTTAAGTAGCCAAAAACATAGTCAGAAGTTTGTTTAGTTTGAGAGCTACGTTTAAACAGTTATTAACCCTAAATGTCGTTTATGAATGTACTGTATCAGCCAGATCGTCCACTGCTGAACACAGCCTGGGGGTATTTGCCATAATCCCCACGCTTGGCAGGCATCTTGGGGATCGCAGTGTAAGTTGGCAGTTCTTTAGAAGCCGCTGCTGCCCACCTTCCAATATTTTTCCCTGAATCGCCTCTTACGACACCCATGGGATGATATGAGGAGGTGCAATTCTATCCCGGCACCCCCACGGGGGTTTATAACTGTAATATATACAATTTAAACATTGTTCAAGGTATTGCTGATCGGTTCACAACGGCTAAGCAAACTTCGCTACGAGCGCTTCGTTTACCTGATGATGTGCATCAGAACACCTTAAGAGTAACATAATTATTATTACATTGTTAAACACAAAACACAATTCGATAAGCTTGTAAAAGTTGGGCCAAAATCGATTTCAAAACTTTTGCAGATCAAACTAACATAGTAAAACTTTTGAACAAAATCAATTTTCTATGAGGAAAAAAATATTAATAAAACTCGCCATATAAAGTCACAGTTGAGCTCATAATTTTTTTATTTGAAAAAACTTATACAAATTGAATATAAGAAACATTACATTTTGTCCTAGAGCATGTATTGATATAAAATATTTTTTGATTGACCCCATACGTTCGAATTAGTCTAGCCACAGTACTTCCGAAGGTGATCTTCAGAGCAGGACTGCAGGCAGCATTCATCATAGATGCCTCTCTTTCTTCTGCCGAAGTTATGACTCGCATACTTGCCATTGCAGAGTTCTTTTACTTTGTCTGTTAAAGCACTCCCGCAGTATTTTTGCTTCTGAGCAGAAGAATATGCAAGAATTGTTAAGATGAGACACAAAAACAGAAAAATCTTCATGGTACCGGCGCTGATGTTGACTTGTTGATTGATTTTAAATTACAATGCACGTTTGAGAGCTTATGTGGGAATAAGTGTGAAGACGAAATGATATATATTTATACTGGAAATTTATCAGTATTTTTATTATGTATTGATAAGTAAAAGTAGTTATCGAGTGTTTATAGAGTACATTGTTCCCCAAAGGGTGAAAGTGACCGCAATTAAATAACAAAGGTGTCGTTTAAGGGACTAATTCTTTCATTGAAGATAAAATAAAAATTATTTCAGGTTTAATAAAGACATTGAGATTATTGTTGGTTAGAGACGATTTTTCAAGCATCTTCTATCTCTCCTCTACCGTTAAACGAGATATATGTTGTAATGCACAGACACAAATTTGGATGTTTTTGAAAACACTTGATACAACTGTCCTATACACACACCCAGACACACCCTCACACACCACTTTAACCAATACGTTGTTACAAGTCACAAAGTGCAAGATGTAAGTGTTAGTATACCATTACAGTATTGTAGTTGTCATCTCGCTACGAAATATCGCATGTCCAGTGAAAATTCAGTGCCAAATATGTAGCAAAATTCTGGTCGATAAATTAAAAACAAAACTGATAATGATGAATACTAATATTCTTTTTCACTTTAGTAACTCAAACATGTAGGTTTTGCTGCCTGAGTGAGACAATAGTTATTTGTTATACAAGAGTGCAAAGTTGCTTTTTAACCGCGTGTTCAATTTTGATGACCGAGCAAGCGAAGGATTGTAAAATTAAATCACGAGCGCAGCGAGTGATTCTAAATTTGAATACTGAGCGTTAGCGAGGGAATCAAAAGAGCACGAGGTGAAAAATCTTTGCACTCGAGTGCAACACGTAACTTTTCATTCCACCTCAGCGAGGAAATGAATGCCGCCTAAAGAACCGCATACAAAGCAAATTGAAAAAAGAACACCAAGAAGGTTCCGAGTCAGAGTTTTTAACAAATTGAAAAAAAGTTGTATGATATATTCGGCACCATAGAGGTAGCAGTAAATAGGTTTCATGTTTTTTTTAATTCACAAACTTAGTGCACACGATGTTCTAAATTCAATTTACTTTATCCTCTAGAGAATAAAAACGGCTTTTCCACTCAGATATTGAAGATTAAAAATACTCTTTCCGAGATGGTGGGATGAAAAATAACTTTTTTTTTTCAGATAGCCTCGAATGTCTCATTGAGCCTTGGGTTCATCATACAATTCGAAACATTTACACTATCTCTTACCCGCCATAAGAAAAAGAGACAGAAAGAGAGAGACAAAGACCAGCCTTTTCGAAGTTCCGATTAAACGAAAATAAGTATTTACTGCAAATAAAAATGATATTTAATCTGTAAATATTAAATTCTAGTTTAAAAAATGCTACGTAATATATTTTGAATAATTAAATATCATGGGAGCTATTTCCGAATACGCTTTAATATAATTTTTTTTTATGCCGATAGGTTAGCCTTTGACCACTATCTCACCTGATGGTAAGTGATGATGTGGTCGAGGATGTTGTTCAGGCTAACCTAGAATTACTGGCTCTCAAGGACAACTTGAGGGTGGTAGCTAGCCAGGCGGGCATTCGCAAAATGCCCTACCACCATGCAAAAATAAGAATAAAAGAGTGGGAATAAAATTTCGTGGCTAGGGTAAAGAATTCAATAAGTTAATAGTTTTTATCTCCTAAAAAGTTGCTGAAGTGAAAAGTTATGTGTGGTACACGTAAGCAAAGTTTTTTTGCATCTCGTCCCTTATATTTATATTATCGTGAATCCTTCGCCACACTCAGGATTCAACTTTAAATCACTCACTACGCTCGTGATTCAATCATTGAATCCTTCGCATTAAACCACCCCATACGTTCGGTTATTAAAATTAAATAAAAAACCTTGGAAAAAAAATAATGTATAAGTACCACAACAACAAACATTATAATCATAACAATTTATTTTAAAATATTTTAAGAAAACATCAAATTAATATTTTAATAAAACACTTAAAAAATACAAAAATATATCTAGTGACAATTCCGCCTAATTTTCCTGGTAAGCCGACGTGACGTCACAAACGCCACGCAGCCAAACCGGAAGAATTTTTCTACACGAAGCATCCTCAGGAGGTCTTGACTCTTCGAGCGCACGATCGAGATTCTGTTTCTTAAAATATTATAAAAATATTTGTTATTATTAAATATGGTTTTCCGCAAAGTAACGCCTGAATCTATTCATTAACAAACATTATAACTGCATAATAAGTTTTATTTTATTACGAAATTACAAATTTACGAGAGAAAAAAATATAGTCATGTGCGGGATTCGAACCCACGTCCATCCACCCCTTTATCCGGGGTATGCTTTGACCGACTGAGTAAACATGAGAATACGACTCATATCTCTAATTTTTCTCTCGTTCTTCAACCATCGTATGGGGATGAGAGTAACCATAAAGTAACTTTGAACTGAAATCAGTAACACAATAGTACATTATGCAACAAGTGCGCGAAGTTGTTTATTACAATCGAGACGGGTTTTAGAGATTGTAATAAACAACGCGCGCGAGTTTCATACGACGTTTTTCAACACACTTGCGAGGAACGAATACGAATTTTTCGATACGAAAATATTTTCTTGATCTTTTTGATAGCAATAATAATCTGATTAAGAAGGTTTATAATTAAATCTTGTAAAGTTCTACTTCAGTAGGTAAAAAACTCTTTGGTTTGTTTTTAAATGAAAAACGAACGAAACAAACTACAATCTCTTTGGTGAGAAGTGTGGAAACGTTGTTTTTTTATCTATTTAAAATACTAATGCGGTAAAGTAAAGAAAAAACACGAGTGCGTAATAGACTATATTATGACATTAAAATCGGTGTATTTAAAGGCCCGTTACGAGCGAGTGTTGGAAAATTATTTGTGTCTACATCATTGCATATTATATATCACTATAACTAAAAAAGTACCAGGGAAATAGAAGACCATAGGATGTTAATCCAAATGCCAGAGACCTGAGAGATGATTTGCGTTTCACAGTCATTGATTTAGCACAATAATTGAGTTTGATCAAATTCAAATTCAAATTCAAAATCATTTATTCAATTTAGGCGTCTACGACGCTCTTATGAAGGTCAATTACAAATTTTAATATTGAAATATTCTACATTGTACTGCCACGTTCAGCAAAAAAAGTTTATAGAGCCACTGCGAGAAGAACGGGCAAGAAACTCGGGGCCATTCTTTTAAACGTCTTTTTACAATGTGTTATAAACAATATAATACAATTATTACAATATTTGTTTAAATTACGTAGGAGACATGTGATGGCTTGGCAGAGGTGGAATTTTCCAAGCATTTATGTCGTTTAAGTAATCACAAACTGTGTAGTAGGATTTCTTCATCAAAATATTTTTCACGTGCAATTTGAATTTTCCTTCTGTGAGCATTGTAATATGTTCGGGAATTTTATTATAAAACCGCACACAATTACCTAAAAAGGACCTTTTATTTGTCTTTGCTAATCTAAAACATGGTACCGTTAATTTATATTTGCTCCTAGTGTTGTAATGATGGTTGTCACTGTTTAATTTAAATTTACTCAAATTTTTCCGAACATACATAATATTTTCAAATATATACAGACTCGGTAAAGTTAATATATCAATTTCTTTAAAAAGATCCCTTAGAGATTCCCTAGGATCCATTTCATATATGGCTCGAATTGCACGCTTTTGTAAGATAAAGATTGTCTCTATCTCAGCAGCAGCTCCCCACAGCAATACACCATACGACATAATACTGTGGAAGTATGCAAAATAAACTAGCCGTGCAGTAGCTACATCTGTTAACTGTCTTATCTTACAAACTGCATATGCAGCAGAACTAAGTCTTCCGGCTAGATCATGTATATGTGGATCCCACTGTAAAGTTGAATCCATTTTGATTCCCAGAAAGACTGTCGCTTTGTCAATAGAGAGTTTATCTAGGCCAAGCTTAATGTTTGGTTCAACATAAGGAACATTTGGTAATGAAAACTTTAAACATTTGGTCTTTTTTGAATTTAACAGAAGATTATTAGCGGCGAACCATCCAGAGATCATAGATAACACATTATTTACATGAATGAGTTCACTATCTTTCCTATCTACTTTAAAAATCAGAGAGGTATCATCCGCGACTAAAACAATATCACAGAAATCTTTGACCATGCAAGGCAGATCATTAATATACGCTAGGAACAGAAAAGGTCCCAAAATTGATCCCTGCGGTACACCTATTTTTACGAAAGACCCGGAAGAAGTATTGCCATTTATTCCAACCATCTGTAGCCTGTCAGACAGATATGACTCTATTAGATTCAAAGCTTTTCCACGAACACCATAGTGTGAAAGCTTACGAATCAGAGTGCAGTGTTCTACACAGTCGAATGCCTTGGAAAGATCACAAAATACGCCAATAGCATCATGTGAACTTTCCCAGGCTTCAAGTATATGTGACATCAATTGAACACCTGCATCTGTTGTCGATCTGCTCTTAGTGAAACCAAACTGATTCTCATTCAATATATTATGCTCATTAAAATGAGATAAAAGTTGTTTGAGCATAATTTTTTCGAATACTTTACTCAGAACGGGTAAGATGGAAATAGGTCTATAATTGCAAGGGTCAGATGCAGCCCCCGACTTCAAAATTGGAGTGATTTTACTTAGTTTCATTAAGTCGGGGAAACTTCCTCTATCAACACAAAGATTGAATATTGTTACTAAGTATGGTGCAATAATGCAAATAATAGACTCTGCCACTTTAACTGACATACCCCACAAGTCTTCAGTACTCTTTATGTTTAAACTTTTGAATATCTTTATAATTTCAAAGTTTGTCGAGTATCTGAAAGAGAAGTCCGGTGTTTTGCAGGGAAAATTATGTTTTAATAGGGCTTCTGCTACACTGGGACAAGAATCCAATGATTTAGTGGCTTCTAGGGGTAAGTTAGAAAAAAAATGTTCAAATATATTCGCCACTTGTATTGGATCAGAGATTTGATGTTTATTAATAGTTAAGATATATGTTGAATCTCTAGGTTTATTCTTACCAGTCTCAGTATTTATAGTCTTCCAAATGGTTTTTATTTTATTTTTAGACTTGCTAATTTTGTCTCTAATAAAAAGAGATTTAGCACACAAGCAAACAGACTTAAAAGTTTTTGAATAGTTCCTAACATAATCATGAAACTGATTGCAAGATGTTAAATTTTTCCTGCGATACAGATCAAACAAATAATCTCTACTTTTTCGGATACCTCTAGTTGCCCAATCACCAAACTTCGATTTTCCATTTATTTGTTTCTTTATTTTTGGACAAACTTTTTGAAACTCAATATTTACTAAAGAAAATAAGTTATTGTAGATGTCATTCGGGTCACAGTGAGAAAAACTTGTTATGCCAAGCTTAGCTTCTATGTTGGTACCGAGAATTTCTAGCCTACTGATTGTTAACGGCCTATGTTCAACTTCATACCTCTCTGTTTCTCTATTTCCATCAAATTTTATCGCAAGGCCCTCATGATCAGACCTAATACCTTTCAATATTAACTTTTCTTTAATCTTACAGTTTGAGTATATATTGTCTATACAGGTAGATGAAGTGTCTGTTATCCTAGTGGGCTCACAGAACAGAAATTTCAAATTAAATGACTTAAATAATGAAATAAGATCAGTCTTATTTTTAGAATTCATTAAAATATCTATATTAAAATCACCACTTTCTGCATTTAGAGATTTTCCGCAGTATACTTTCCATAGTGGATAAAAATTCTGCAAAATTTTGAGCACGACCTTGATCTGTTGGTGGTCGATATACACACAACACAAGATGCCTGTCCACCTCCACACAAGCAACTTCACAGACACGTTCGACAGAACATCTGACTAAGTCACGGCGTTCTTTAAATTTTAAGTTATTATTTACAAGAATAATACACCCTCCTCCTTCTGCAGATGATCTGTTAAACGCACTGCCTACACTAAAATTCTTAACATTAAATAACATTGTATCTGCTCTTAGCCATGTTTCAGTAAAGCATAATATATCAAAAGGATATTTATCTAAGAGCATTTCAATTTCAAGTATTTTGCCAGGGAAGCGATTTATATTTTGGTAGTACAGTGCTATGTCAGAACACTTCCCTGTTGTCGGACTTAAAAGTTTAAATAGTCTGACTCAACATTTCTATTAGAACATGTACTAAAATCTGTAGCGTCAACAGAAGACTTGGTTATATTTCCTATAACCGACTCAATATTATAAGCTACCAAAGTAGCAATCAGATTTTTATATTTCTTAGGTAGGTACATCCTATCCCGAGTCAACATAAATTTAGTAATAAATTTATTACAGTCAAAAAATAAAAGTTTGTCACTATGACGACATGTCATATTAAATAATATGGTATTTAAAGAATGAATATGCTCATTCTGATTTTTAGTCAGTGCCTCTGAATAGGGAAAAGCACATAACATAATTTTAAATGCACTAAGGCTTATCAATGAGGTAACATTTGCTATTAACTGTTTCCTGTCAATACCTAAACTTTGGCCTAAGCACAATATAACAATGGTATTCCTATCAATTTCAGAAGCCATAATTTTCTTCTCAATCTGTTGATAAGAAGCACCAGGCATGCAGTAATTTTCTACAGAGCAGTGAAGTGAATTACCTAGTAATGAACCAAAGTTTTTGCCTATTGCATCTGAAAATACCAAAACCTTGGTAACCATATCCTGGTTAGTGGTGATACTCTGATTCTTCCTCTGCGCTGCTTCTGTGCATGTTTTGTTCAATGGCAGAGGTGTATGGCAAATTGTTGGTATTGCATGGGGCTCTCTGGTTGGTTGAAGCTGACCCATAGACCTTGAGCATGCACACTCAATAGTTCTCACACTCTCCATATTGGTGGTCACAAGATCTAATAAACTTATTGCTTCATTGTAGTGCTCACTAAGATGGTTTTGAGCTGATAAGTAGCTAGAGAAAATATTTTGCAATAATTTCTCTTTGTCTAGCAGCTCAGAGCGAAGACTCAGAGTATCATCATCATACAATTGTTTTGTGATTTCTACTTCATCCAGACAATTTTGAAGTTTTTCCTGTAATAGTAGCTTATCTTTCACCAAATTCACATTTTTCTTGAAATAGTTTAGGTTTTTAAGTTGTTTTTTACACTTAAACATCAGTTTCTTAAGCTTAAAATACTTTTTGACTTTTTTATGGCTCCGAAAGACTGGAATTTGACTGCATATAGTGTTCTCATCAGTCAAGTCAATAGTTTCAATTGGTGGCAGGGAGCTTGCTGATTCCATGCCACTACCGACCAGCTCATTATATAAATTTAAGGTGTCAGCGGCCTGTTCACTGAACTTTGTTGAGTTTAACACTGAGATTTCATCTTGAGCCTTGCTTAATTCAAACTCCAATTCTGATATACGGCTCAAGGCCTGTTCATGTGTCTCGCTACATTCTTTAAATGACAATACAATGTTCTGTAGCTGTTCATTTTGATAGAGTGCTTATGAGTAATTGGTGTATAAACCAGCAAGTTCATTCTTGAGCTCAGTGTTTTTTGAGACAATTTTGTTCACCTCAACCTCACTGTCTTCTCTTTCTTGTAGAAGCTGATCAGAGAGTTCTTTGTACTTTTGAAGATCTTGCAGAGAAATTCTTATTTTCTCTTCCAGTTCTCTTGCCAAGGTTTTCCTTGTAGTTACAGGCATACTGAAGCATCAACAACTCCGAACAATGTCTGCAAAACAGATAAAAGTAGCTAAGTTACCGTTTCAAAAAGTATTTTAAGTGCAAGGGGAGTGTTATGGTATGTATTTCTCACAATTCAATCTCAAAGTTACAATTAATTTATATATAAATTACAAGAATGGTGCATACCTAATATTGTAAACAAAATCAACAATCAAGTTTGAAAACAGTACAACCTACATAACATATCTATTATTTGTTTACATTCATATATGCAACAGATAAAAGGGAAAAAGAAACAGGAAATATGTTAAACAGTAGAAACACAGAGAAATTAGTTGAACAGACAATGGTTAGAAACAGATGGGAGAGAAAAAGTATGAAACTTTTATCTGACAAATGAATGATGGTAAGTACCTAATAGGTAATTGGTACTCAGGTACCATAACATATGTTTTTTATAACAGGTAATTTTTGTAGACTTGACTACTACAAATAAATAACTTTGAGAATGAGTTGCAGCTAGGATTGGGTGTCAAATAGTAGTGATATGTCTGAGACAAAAGAAAAACATCAACTTTGCTTCCACTATTTTGTCAAGCAAAGAGAGTCAGTACACTGCCAATGTGTGATTATTAACGTAGCTCACCAAGTGAGTGTTAGTGGAATTGTGTTAAATGTGTACTTAGAGATAGATTTTAGACATATTACTCCCCAGTAAATCCAAGGTGTTTGAATTTCCAACCGCTGCTGCAGGATGACGCACTATGATTTTTATTCACTATTTAGTGAATATGTCACCAACAGGCTTTGTTCACTATATAAACCTACTTTTTATTAACACTATATATAAACTTACTTTTTACTTGAAAACACAACAAATTAGCCTTATTTTCTATATAAAATAATTATTAAAATACGGAGAAAACATCACGACATGTATTAGTTAGTGTTGCCACAGGGCAAAAAAAGTAAGTAAGGGATCCAGTAGGTAAGGGAGTTATTTGATGGGTAAATACTCATTTGTTTATTATGCCTGATAGGTTAGTTTTTCACCAATATCTCACCTGATGGTAAGCGATGATGTGGTCGAAGATGTTGTTCAACATAACCTAGAATTACTGGCCCTCAAGGACAGCTGCCGGGACACACCGTTAGGTGCTTGGCGACAGATTTTCCACTTGACGGTGGTATCTAGCCAGGCGGGCATTCGCAAAATGCCCTAACACCGTGCCATAACGACTGCCATCCTAAGACAACAACCGGGACCAACTTAACGTGCCCTCCGAAGCACGGAAGCGCTCAGTAGTAATGTCACCAGCGGTCACCAAATCATGACCGAGGCGGACGTTGCTTAACTTTGCTGATCGCTTCAGAACTGCTAAGCAAACTTCGCTACAAGCGCTTCCAATTGGTAAAATAAATTTTACATATCAAAGGTAAGTGAAAGATCAAAGAAAGTGTTTGGGATTTTGAAGGATGTTGTTTTAGGGATGTCTATTAATTACGTGAGCTCTGAAAAGGTTTTCAGCATAATTTCATAAATCTCTTTTCAGGGAATAAATGAAATTTCAAAACATCCTTCAAAAATCAATTAAATATACTATAACATATTGTTTGAATTTTTTTTTTATCCTTTCGAAGACAATATTTATTGAAATCTTAATTAGCTGTTCTATAGTTTATGAAACCAAACAAACGTATTCAGTAAGACCGGTACCGCGTTTGTTTAAATCGTTTTATCAAGTTGTTATAAGTGTTTAACGGGACTTAATCATGTATATATTTATTTATTTACCTCGGAGTTTCGACCAACTTGCATTGGTCGTGGTCACGAGCGGAATGAAGAGGCTGGTGTGCACGTCTTGAAGGGCGGGTATTTTCTCCAACTACCCGCATTTAATTTTAAATGTATCGTCTCGACGCACAACACTGACAACATCAACAGGTCTTAATGAAGGTAAAACGCGCTTGGTGCGTTTCCTTAACAATGGATTCCAGTTTTTTTTATGCCTGATATGATAGTCTTTGCCTACTATCTCACCTGATAGTAAGTGATGGTTTGGTCGAGTGTGTATTCGCCCAGCAAAAAGTATCGCCCTTTCAAGAATTGAATGATGCAGATAATTAGTGCCCTATATCATGTAAATGTGCCCGAAATTTTATATTTGTGCGTCCAACGGCTTCAGAGTTATTTAAGAAAAATGGATTCTGCTGCACGAACGTTCGCCCAGCAATTTTTTTTTAATTGATGGGTCTAGCTTTATATCAAATATATATGCAAAAAGATAGCTGGAATACGAGCATAAATGTGCCGTGAAAGCTAAATTTGTGCCTCTTAAGATTTCAGAGGTATTTCGTTTTTTGCTGGGCGAACGTTTTGGCGATTGCTATATATCGGAAACGGTTGAACGCACAGTCATGATTTTTTGTATGCAGATACAGTAAATTTGTGCATATTTGTGCCGCAATTTTCATTAACATGGTCGAGGATATTGTTCAGGCTAACCTAGAATTACTGGCTTAATCCTCTCGATTGAAATGATGATATTTCCTTATTTCAATAGCTTCTTGTACATGTCTTGAATGGTAGTGACGTTCCGTCGAGAGAACTTTCGAGTCGTGGAGCTCAATCCAGTGGACAGGTCGTGACTCTATGAAATATGTGTTCAAGTCGCGAAAGTCTTAAAGTTATTATCAAGATGTGTTGTCAATTTACTTGACGGAAATATCTATTGCCTAAGTGTTATAGTTATTTGTTCACATGTGATAGATCTCAGCGAGATATTTTTGCCACGAAACAAGATACGTTTATAATCTTATTATAATGTTTCGAATTTGTGCGGCACAAATTTTAGAACCTACAATATGGTACTATGGAGCTGGTCCGAATTTATACTTAATTACAATCTAACCAATTCGGGTGTGTAACATTAATATTATTTTTAATTAAATATTTGTCTTACATTTATAATACCAATTGTTCGTCTAGGAGTCAAAATAATTTCCACAATATAATTATCAATTAAAAATAAAAACAAGTTTACAATAAACATTATTATAGTAACATTTCCTTCAGCACGGAGTTGTTGCCAAAACGTGCGGACATAACATATTATATATTTTCTGAATCCAAATAATGATTCTCTGAAGAGGTTCACCTTCAAAGTGACTTAAACCGAGGGCATCGCCACATTAAGCCGACCGAGCTTGAGCTCACCGCGATGTGGTTGTCTGAAGATTTTTTTTTTTTTTTTTTTTTTATATTATTGGTGACAAACAAGCAGACGGCCCGCCTGATGGAAAACGTAACCGCCGCCTATGGACATCTGCAACACTAGATGCGCTGCCGATGCGTTGCCTGCCCAGAGAGGAATTTGTAGATGCCCCTTTTAAAATGGTCCATGTCGTAGCCTCGCGGAAAGACCTCCGGAGGTAGGTCGTTCCACATCCCACAAGTACGCGGAAGAAAGGAGCGACAAAAGCGAACAGTGTGTGATGTCCATACTTGCTGGATGTGGGGATGGGACTTTTGACGGTGTCGAGATGTGCGGTGGTAAAATTTCGACGCAGGAATAAGGTTAAAAAGCTCGTCGGAACATTCCCCAAAAACACTCGGTAAAAAACACATAGGGAACCTACATCTCTGCGGAGACTGAGTGGATCCAGCCTGTCGGAGAGCTTAGGATCGTCGACTATTCTAGCGGCTCGTCGCTGTAGGGAGTCAAGAGGCTGAAGCTGGTATTTCGGTGCGCCATTCCAAAGGTGGGAGCAGTACTCTACGTGGGGCCGCACTTGTGCTTTGTAGAGTAAAAGCCGCTGACTAGGTGTAAAGTACCGCTTCGCCCTGTTAAGCACACCGAGCTTCATTGAAGCGAGTTTCGCTTTAGCCTGCAAATGACCCCTAAACTGAACCTCGCTAGAAATGCTGATACCAAGGATCTCCATGCTCTTAGAGATGTTCAGGGGAATGTCCTGAAAGTGCGGAGTGATGGCAAAAGGAGCTTTTTTTGCTGAGAACGCGCAGACTTGTGTCTTAGTGGGATTGAATTTAACGAGGTTAAAATTTCCCCACTCCGAGATTCTGGCAAGGGAATGTTCAATCTCGGACACAAGTCTGTTTCTGCTTTCCAACACCTCAGAGTGCGGGGCACTAACACGACCAGAGTACTGTGCGCTGACCGTACTATCATCCGCATAGCAATGAATGTCACCGATTCGTAACATGTCGTTGATATGCAGGATGAATAGCGTAGGCGACAACACAGAACCCTGGGGGACTCCAGCATTGATGGGCATGGCATCTGAACAAGATCCGTCCACAACGACCTTAATAGTTCGCCCGGAAAGAAAGCATGTGCAAAGCCCCGAGGATATGCCATATGATGGTAGTTTGGAAAGAAGCGCCCTGTGCCACACCCGATCGAAGGCCTTGGAGATGTCTAAGCTTACCGCCAACGCTTCTCCTCTACTCTCAACAGCTTCGGCCCACCGATGCGTAAGATAAGCTAAAAGATCACCGGTTGATCGGCCTTGACGAAATCCATATTGTCGATCGCTGATCAACCGGTGTTCCTCCAGGTATCCAAGAAGCTGGGAGTTTATAACTCGTTCCATAACTTTGGAGAGCAGAGAGGTTATTGCAATGGGCCGGTAGTTAGACGGGTCCGTGCGATCGCCTTTCTTAGGGATCGGGTGAACAAGAGCTACCTTCCACGATGATGGCACACAGCCCGAAGTGTAGGAGAACAGAAACAGGCGCGTTAAAACCGGGGACAACTCTGGTGCGCACTTTTTTAAAACAACAGCCGGGATACCGTCCGGCCCGCTCGACTTTCGCACATCAAGGGATAGGAGTTCTTTCCGTACTGCTCTCTGAAAGATGCGTACATCCGGCATGGAACTCTCGCACTGCGGTATAACTGGCGGTGCCGCATCCCCATCGTCGAGAGTCGAGTTCGAGGCAAAGAGAATGCCAAGGAGATCTGCTTTCTCTTTTGCGCTGTGGGCCAAACTGTAATCCTGCTTACGAAGTGCTGGAAGTGATGATTGGCAGAAGTTCCCCTCGGCAGCTTTGGCAAGTGACCAGAACTTCTTACCGCCTGAAGGGAAGCTCATCAACTTGTCACCAATCCTCCTGTTCACATGAAGCTTTTTGGCTTCGGCTACTTCCCTCTTGCAAGACCTTGAAGCAGCGTTCAGCTTCTTTTTTAAAACGGGGCACTTAGGATCCTGCGATGCAAGCGCCGTAGCCCAAGCCTTATAAGCGTCAAGCTTACACTTGGAAGCTACTGCACAGGGCTTATTAAACCAGGGGCGACTTCTACCGCCAACGCGCACTGCAGAGTTTGGAATATAACATTCCATGCCCTGCAGCACAACGTCTGCGACGGAGTCGGCGCAAGCATCGAGATCGCAGGTCGAGAAGCAGAGCTGCCTCCAAGGGTAAGAGGAATAAAACTCTCGTAACCCATCCCAATCGGCTGACCCGTAGTGCCATACGGTGCGTTTCCCAGGTGGAGGGGGACGGATGCGGCTTAGAGTTGGCACCTCGGAGCGTACCAGGCAATGGTCGGACCCACCTAAAGGTGCCTCGACGGAGACCTGATATCCGTCCGGATTGGAGGTCAGCAGAAGGTCCAGCAATGAGGGAGTGTGGCTGTCAATGTCGGGAACTCTGGTCGGTCCTGACACCATTTGAGAGAGTCCATAAGCCGTAGCGAGGTCATAAGCAGCACGCCCCGCATGGTCAGTCTTGGACGATCCCAACCACTCGGAGTGGTGGCTATTAAAGTCGCCAAGAATGATCAATTCTGCAGAAACGTATTGCTCAAGAACCTTATCAGCCCCTGAAGCCACACAATCGAACAGGCGAGTAGTCTCCCGGTCTCCGCTATGGGACCTATAAAGACAGGCGTAGATCCGCGTTTGACCACCATAGTCTACGCGAGTCCATAGTAGCGACAGGTCCTTATCCTCCAGGCCTTTAAGACGGCGGCAACAAATATCTTCTCACACATACAAGCATACCCCAGCACGAGGCAAGAACTTATGCTCAAGCGTGTAGCCAGGGTATGAGAGGTAGGATGCGTCCGCGGGTGAAAATATTTGTGTCTCCGTCAAAAAGAGCAGGGCAGGCTTAGCCGTTTCAAGATGGAGGTGGACGGCATTGAGATTGGCGTGCAAGCCTCTAATATTGCAGTGGTCCACACGTAGTGTGGAATGGAAAGCCGCTGAACAACGTTTGCTCTTAGTAGACTTGGCCATGGTGTGGATAAAGTAAGAGGGACGTTGTCGCATACACCGCTTCAATCCAAAAGACAAAAAAAGGCAACTAGAAACCCAATAGAGGGACGGAACGAGTGATTGATTGACACGGGAGACGGAAGGGCCCCCGGTCCCCCCTGCGGGTGCCTGCCGGGTTCCACTCCGGTCTCCTACTCCGGCACGACAGCCACCACGCAGGATTATGCGCGACCTGGCGGGACAGCCTCCCGTGGCGGAGTTTAAAAAGTGATCCACGGGTTCGGGTCCCCTACTGACTCGCGGGCGGCCAGCGGACAACCGTTTCACCGGGTCTCCCTGGCTCCCGTGCCAACCCGTCATGTTCATCACGTCTACTGGGTCCTTTTTATGCAATCAACGGTCTCGGGAGAGTTAGCGGTGTAGGCCACAAGGGGCGAATTAGGGGGGGCTGAATTAGGGGGGGCTGGTTCACCTACAATAGTGCTGGAACACGTCTACGTTATCAACGTAGACATTTGGCAGCACTCTTTAGCAGGTGGGTGGTAACAATCCAGGCGGACCTCAATGAAGTCCTACCACCACGGAGATTTTAAGTGGAGTTGCAGCCCTCGAAAGGACTGGCAGGGGATGCGACGCGCACGCACGTCCACGCTTATCCCCCAAAGATTGTATTTTTCATCACATAACAAACCTCTACACACCACAGGTAGTAAAATAAACAAATGTCCTGATGTTGGATTTATATTCTTTCATACACCGAAGGCCATATCAATCAATGCAATTTTTAAGCGTGTCTAAGTATCATCAAAACGGGCAATAGTGACCGATTTCCAATATATAATAATTTAGAAACTCCCTTGTGACTAAATTTCTTATATTTTGGCACGAAAGTTTCCCAATAAGTACCTATTGTGTACCTATTTATATATTTACCATAAGTTCACGTTTGAATGTGAGGTAACTTAAAAATTATTGATAGATATTTTGTTTGTTCATTTTAGGGATTTTGTGTACCATTGAATATTGGAACGCTGTTGGCACACAATTTATTTAGTAAAGCTTGGTAATGGGCAGAAATATTTGCAATCACTAACATAAAGCACAATTTATTATGTATAAAAGTACAAACACCGTATCAATTACATAGTTAATTGTACTTTATTATTATAAATCTTATGAATTATGAACTATTTCCATCTATATACAAAACGGAGAATTATTTTGTAACTTTAGTTAGTGGTCTACAGAGCTTACAGACGCTGTTTGCATACAGTAGTTGTTTGAAAGACAAATAGTTTCACACCTATATAGTTTTCATTGGTAGAAAAGTGTTATCATCACAGATCCTCTATTATTGTAATTATTATTTCGTCGTTCTTTGTTTCAGTGCGAACGGTCCCATACTTTTGGAAATATTAGTAAAATACTGGAAGTTTCATATATTAAAATTCATACAACGCATTTAAATATATGAAACAACTTTAATTCATGTGATCAGAAGTTGCGTACTACTACTAATCTAAAACAAAAATATATTTGTTTATTAACCGACTTCCAAAAGAGAAGGAGATTCTCAATTCGTCTGTATTTTTTTGTTTTTAATGTTTGTTACCTCAGAACTCTCGACTTGGGGAACCGATTTAGAATATTTCTTTTATTTGAAAGCTGATGCTTGTCTTTTGGTCCCGATTAACTTCACCACAATCGGTCAAGCCGTTTTCGAGCTACACTCCTGAATCCTAATAACTGAAAAATATTGAAGTACCTATCTTGACAAACGATACCGTAAGGGTCACAAAAATGAGTAAAAAAATTTGAACCAAAAAATGGAATCGACTTCAACACTCAAAAGTGTGAAATAACTTGTCAAAATCGGTTCTATTTTTTGGTAATTTTTTTTTTTGAAAATCTTGCTTCAAAATTACAGTAGTCTCTCATTACATACCTACCTAAATTCTTATAACATACTATTCCAAACCTCTATAGCTACCTATCTGCAGAACTTGGTATCTTCTTATGATGATATTTGATTAATCCGTGAAAACTCAATGACCTTCAAGTATTCCTCTAGTTTAAGCTTTATTATCTCTGCACTTTTTATTTTGCCTTCCATACACTTATGTACTTATATCTTCTACTTTACATTTTCTGAGAACTGCTTGTTTATGTATAATATATCTAATGACATATTGATAATAATTCTGGTCACATCGTAGGCAGTTATACCTAACCAGTGCATTCACAGCGTGCCCTCTAGTGTTTCTAGAAATGTAAGGTTATATAACCTACAGGTCGCCTATGAACTCTGCAATCAATTTTGAGATAACTTTTTACTAGGGAATAAGCATAAGGTATAAATTTGCTTGTTTTTTTTTCGGAATGTACCTATATCGTCATACATTATATGTAAAATATATGTTTCTGATTAAATCCATAAAAATTGCATAAAATATGATAAAACATCAAGCATATTCCCTATTATACATGAAACACTTAGTAAAATGAGTGAGGACATTTAAAGACGATGGTTTCGAGTTTTGCGAACCTAAATCTTTGGCAAATCCTACCTCTGTCACAGAATAAAATGGACCGTCGTGATAATTGTGTAACTTTCTGCCCCGCGGGGCGCGGCGAATAGCGCGTAGCGAACGATTTTCATGCAGCTATGTTCCGCCGCCGGGCCTTTCAAGCAGGGCAGAAATAGCATCTCTGGTCAGCATGGAGAGGGCGATTAGCATAGCTTCTTGATTCAATCATCGCTTTAATCCGGCGAGGTTAAGGGTCCGTTTCAGAACGTCCTTATAAAGTTTCGGGTTCACCCAACCAACACTTAAAATAACTGAATGATTAAAATGACAGTTAACGCGCGTTTCAAAAATCGGTGACTGTGAAACGCAAAGATAGTATGTATTTAATAAATTAGTTCTGGGTAGTATAACCGGTACTGTTATGTCTTTTAATTATTAACATGAGAACATTCTGAAACAGGCCCTAAGTTACTTTGCTACGTTATTATATATGTAGTATTGTTATAATATGTTCTATGATATATGTACCAAATACACAATTCAGTGTACATTTTTCTGGCAATATTGTATTAGGTACATATTTTAAATTATTTAATTCAATATAATATTCTAAAGATCTCTTCTTGTAGAAGTCATCATATACCTACTATTATCTCACTATATTTGGGTTGCTACAATTGTATTTTCCTGTAACAATATAAAAATGTAGACAATCACAATAACATTATTAGAAAAATGTTTACGGTAAAACATAAAAAAACACAAGGACATAAATAGTTAAAGTTTTGGCTTCGGTTTTACAGTCTGACCTACCCTCTTCGGGAATATTCTTGGTGGAACAACCACTACCTTTCGGGCAATGAAGGCCTTAGGACGGTAGAGAGCCATGTTGAGCGTGCAATGCGCAGAATCAGTAAGCTAACGTCAACATGAGAAGCGTCATGTGAATTTTCCATTCGTCGCCGCTTACGAAACTCGGCTCGGCTTCATTTTTATTTGTTTTTTTTATTTTGTGGTGAATCCATTTTATAATAAGACATGTTTTATGTGTATCGAAGAAAAAATATCCTATACCTACCTACTTTAGAGACTTTACTAGATTTGCTACAAAATGTGCTGTGAAATTTAATGTACATTATAAGCATTGCAATTCAACGGGGCAATGCTGCCAGCATGCTGGGCACGCTGCCAACTGGTACTGGGCTGGAGCATTTAGACTGCATATGAATCTGCTATGATTTATAGGTTGTCTAAATGCTTGTATTATTATAGTAGCTGTAGTGTTTTATATAGTTCGTAGTATTTTATTTATATCTACAACATCGGGTCAATCGATGTTCGTCATAATGTATGCTTTAGAAACTAAGATTTCATGACAAAGGTATACTTAGACGGATAGGTAAAAATATGAAATTTATTAATAGGTAAAAACTGATCTGTGAACATGTTTTATATTTGTATAAGTATTGGGTTATGTACGTCTATAATATATTTCTTAGTTTCGATAATTCTAATTTAATATGCAGAAAACATTAGAATCGAAATATCTACATCATCGATTATTTCCCATCACTCACCATCCAACATATCGAAAATGCATATTGACATCACTAATGCAAGTAACTCTACCTTACTACTATGATTTATTCTGTGCAGCTACCCTGCCCCCCGAACAGAATTGTGCGATAAGGACAATTGCAGCTTCTTCAAGTTTTGACTTAGAATTTCCGCATAATTTGAGTTCTGCGGGAAAACTTTTCTACTGTAGTAAACATTAATGAAATCTAAAAAATTTGGTTTTATTTTATAACTGACAGAACATACTAGGTCTATAGGTTTTCTTTTTTCTTTATTTATCATTATTTATCAAATAAACAACCCACAAACTAGAGATACAAGTTTTGAGAAAATATCGGATTGAAATACCCACTAATCCAAATTCCTTTAATATAGTGGTAAAAAACAAAACCTATGAACCTCAATATTGATAACTAATCCATAACATTTTAAAAAATCATCAAAATCGGTGATTCTTTAGGGGGGTAGAAACATTTTCTCTTTTTGTATGAAAATTCGATACTTCCTTAGTTTTCATACCACCATTTCCAAAACTTTTTACAGACAAGGCAAAATACTAGTGGGCCTTAAATATTTAAGGCTTTTTTCGTTTTTTGCTTGATAGCCTTTGACCACTATCTCACCTGATGGTAAGTGACGATATGGTCGAAGATGTTGTTCAGGCTAACCTAGAATTACTGGCTCTCATAGACAGCTGCCGGAACACATAAGCACCTAACGATTTTGGTGCTTGGCGACATTTTCTACTTGAGGGTGGTAGCTGGCCAGGCGGGCATTCCCTACCACCATGCTATAACGGCTGCCAGCCTAAGACAACAACCGGGACCGACGGCTTAACGTGCCTTCCGAAGCACGGAAGCGCTCTATAGTAATGTCACCAGGCAGCTGTCACTCATCCAACTCATGACCGACTGATGACTGGAACTGACGATGGTTTAAAGTGCCCTCCGAAGCACGGAAATGCTCAGCAGTAAAGCTACTGATCGGACGTCGTATACCTGAAGATTTACAACGGACGAGCTCCAAAGTAAAATAATTATAATAACATTGTTGAACACAAATCACAATCCGATAAACTAGTAAAGGTTGGAGTAAAATTGATTACAAAACGTTTACCGCGCAAACTAACATATTAAAAGCTTCTGCACAAAACAAATAAAATACAAATTCTGTGAGAAAAAATTAAGAATGAACGTTGCCAGAATCTGGGCCACAGTAGATTTCATATTATATTTGTTTACAAAACCTTGTCCAATAAAATATATTGTCTCAGAACATGTCTTTATATAAAATCATTTTTGATGAACCTCATTTGTTCAAATTACTCTCCACAGTACAACTGAAGGTCAGCTTCAGAGCAGGGTTGCAGGCAGCATTCTTCATAGATGCCTCTCTTTCTTCTGCCTCCATAGTTAGGTGTCGCATAATTGCCCTTGCAGAGTTCTTTGAGCTTGTTTGATAAAACACTCCCGCAGTTTTTTTGCTTCTGAGCAGAAGAATATGCAAGAATTGTTAAGATGAGACACAAAAACAGAAAAATCTTCATGGTGATAGCGCTAACGTTGACTTGTTGATATTAAATTTCAAAGCGCTCGAAAATAAATTTGTTAAATCGTTTCGAATTTTTTTCCAAGAACGTTAATAAAGCAGCCCTTTATAGGGCCTTACCAGTTTTAATAGCAGTTTCAACGCTGCTCCGTCCAAATTCCTCAGAGAGAACCTCTATGTTTTTGCACCAACTTTCTGCACCATTGTCGCTTGTTGTCGGTGCCACGTCGTCGTCGGGGCGACAGCGACACAACGGTTGGTTGAGACAGCACCACGGGTCGCCTTTGGATAGCAAGATCCATTCTGAAACTTACAACAATTGTATTAGAAAAAAATCTAGAGGGCCAATCCCACTTCTGATGTTAGTTTAAATAAATAAAAGGTCAAAGTCAAAGTCAAAACCATTTATTCAATTTAGGCGTCTGCGACGCTCTAATGAAATTTTAATATTGAAATATTCTAATTTTACTGCCACGTTCAGCAAGCAAAATTGTACAGAGCCACTGCGAGAAGAACGGGCAAGAAACTCGGGGCCATTCTTTTAAACATCTTTTAACAATGTGTTACTTACTTTCTAAATACATTTTATTTACACTTTTACTGGTTCATCAACTATTAATTAACATTATTATAATTATAATTCAATATAATTTATAACAACTGTCAAAACCTTTTTAACAAACCATTTTAGGAACCGTTACATATAAACAAGGTTAGTCCAGTAATATCATAAAAGAGAATAATAAATTACTTAACTTTCACACAATCTTGATCGGGCAGCACTTCGTCGTTAAAGACTACTTTGAAAATATATTTCGACACCACTGTGAGATCTGAGTTGTTCACTCTGAGCTTGCTAAAAGACGACTGACTTGCTGGGCAGATCCCCTTTCAAATAACAACTTCGGCAGTCAATATCAATACTTTTAAATAATTACAATTTTGGTTTACTATTAAATTATTTGATTAGAATGTGCTTATAAATAACTTTTTTAATCATAGGTATTATTACATTAATCTTATTATTGATTTTGTACAATTATATGTATTGAACAAATATAATATATTTAATATGACTAACGTCAAATCAAGTACCCTTATTTTAAACCTTAAATAAATGTACAATGGTTCAACATTATACAAATACTTATTAATAGTTCCTTGCAAGTCCTATTATATTCAACATATTAAAATTAAAACAAAGGACATTGCCTAAAACGTAAATCTAACGACACAATATTTACCTATTGAGGTGTACGCGCCTCACTTCGTGGTGTGTAAAGAACTGTCAAGTCAACCTCAGTAATAAACGAGCAGTCCAACCGAACGTGTGTGTGTTTTGCTTCGAATCCTTTAAGTAACCTACCGCGTATATATCATTGGCGACGAGGTGTTTGATTTTGGACCTAACATGTCTTATATAGGGACAATTACCGTCTTCGACCATAAATCTAGTGACTGGTCTTTATTTTTTGGCCGTCTGAACCAGTTTTTTAAAGTGAATGCGGTTAAGGAGGAGAACAAAGGCGCCATTTTAATAACCAATCTTTCGGATGAATCGTATCGCTTGGCGCAAAATATTGTGTATCCTCGAGAATTGGAGAAGCTGTCGTTCAATGAGATTGCTGAAGCACTTAACGGCCATTTCAAACAAAAACGTTGTTTGTTTGCGGACAGAGCACAGTTGCATAAGAAGCCCAGGTGAGTCCATAGCAGACTGGGCGGCGCGATTACGGGGATTGGCAAGTCATTGCGAATTTGGTGTCGTCTTGGATACAGTGCTGATAGACCGCTTCGTTCTCGGCTTATCTTCAGGCCCAGAGCGCGATAAGCTATTCGAACAAGATGCGGCTATCGTTAACGAAAGCCGTGGAAATAGCTGAACAAGTGGCAAGTGCACGACAAGCAAAATTATCGGTCCTTGCACCGATAATTTTGCTTCAGGGTGCTAGTGATATTTTATTCAAGGAAGAACCTTGTTACAAAATCGAGGAGACAGATTGCAGAACGCATGGCCGCGGAGCAAGTGCATACGGAAAGCGGACAGTCACAACATGGCGACCGCAAGCCGGTGTAAACAACGGCGCCGCCGCCGCCGGCGTTATCGCGTCTGGCAAAAGTGAAGATCGTTGTAGTGTGCGGGTTGAAAAATCACAGTGCCGAAAATTGTCGTTATAAAGGCTACCGGTGCCAAAATTGCGGTCAAAAGGGCCACTTGAAAAAAGTGTGTAAGTTACGCGTGAATGCAATAAGTGCGGAGCAGGAACCTGTACAGGACTGTCAGGAATGTAACCTGTATAATTTAAGGTACGATCAATATAAACCCTTTACTGTGGATGTTTTAATTAATGATAAAAGTTTGTCTATGGAAGTGGATTCGGGGGCGGGAGTTTCAGTTATATCGGATGCTTTGTATAAACAACTATTCTCAAACCTACCCTTGACTGATTGTAAAGCAAGGATGTGTTTTTATGATGGTCACAAAATTAAGCCCATAGGATTTTTAAACACTAAAGTGACCTATCTCGATTCTACTCAAGACATAAGTTTTTTTGTCATTAAAAATGGTAGTGCCCCACTCTTAGGAAGAGACTTTATGTTTAAGTTTAATTTAAGGATTGCACCAATGTTTAATAATAACATAAAAGTAGCTAGCTACCAAACTGAGATGGATAAGCTTGTCAACGACTATAAGGATCTATGGAGCGACGACTTAGGGAGGTTTAATAAGTTTAAGGTAACGTTAACTCTCAAAGAAAATGCAAGGCCAAAATTTTTCAAAGCTAGATCAGTACCTTTTGCGTTAAAATCTAAAGTCGATGCGGAGATAGATAGGTTGACGTCACTGGGGATATTGGTTCCTGTAAATCACTCTGAGTATGCAACTCCAATAGTACCGGTTTTTAAGGATAATGGGGAAGTAAAAATCGCAGGCGATTATTCTTTAACTCTCAACAAAGATCTTTATATTGATAAATATCCAATGCCACGTATAGAAGAGGTTATCGCAAAGCTAGGGGGGGGGGGCGAAGTATATACGAAAATTGATTTGAGTAATGCCTACAATCAATTTGTCTTGGACGATGAGTCACAGTTACTCACTACAATCAACACTAGTCGTGGATTGCATAAGTATACAAGATTAGTCTATGGATTGGCCAATGCCCCAGCCATTTTTCAAAAGGCTATGGAGACATTACTGTCGGGCATTGAAGGGGTGAGTTGCTGGTTGGATGATGTATGTTTGAGCGCTCCCACTAAAGAAATGCATATGGCTAGGCTTCGCGAAGTACTGGATCGGCTCATGGACGCCGGGCTAAAATTAAAGAAAAATAAATGTGATTTCTTTAAGGAATGTGTAACATATCTCGGTTTTGTCATAGATAAAGAAGGCCTTAAATCATGTCCCAAGTTCAAGCTATTTTGGATGCCCCGCGACCTACCAGTCTGGTTGAATTAAAAAGATTTTTAGGCATGATTAATTATTATAGAAGTTTTGTTCCGCGGGCCTCAACAATTTTAGAGCCCTTGCACGAGTTACTTAGGAAAGATTCAGAGTGGTGTTGGGGTGAGCGTCAGCAGAAAGCATTCTTCGCGGTGAAAGAAGAGTTGTGTTCTGACCGTGTCCTGACGTACTTTGACCCTTCTGCCCGGCTGGTGCTAAGCGTGGACGCCGGCCCGGCGGGCCTCGGCGCTGTATTAGCGCAAGGCGAGGAGGGCAGTGAGCGCCCACTTGCTTTTGCTTCTAGGTCTCTTTCAGTAAGCGAAAGAAATTATAGCCAGATACATAAAGAAGCCGCTGCTATTGTTTTTGGGGTTAAACATTTCCATCAATATTTGTACGGTAGGGAAATACCATTTGTGCTAAGAACCGATCACAGACCATTGATTGCTATATTTGGGAAGAAAAACGGGATTTCTGTAATGACGGCATCTCGTCTTCAAAGATTTGCTATTTATTTGTCTGCATATAATTATGTAATCACATTTACTTCCAGTTTCACTTACTTCAGATTTAGATGACAGGACGACTTATTTAAATTTCATTGATGAGACTCAATTACCGGTTTCCTTCGAAACAATAAAACAAGTTTCGGCAGCCGATGCAACATTACAGACCGTTATTAAATATATAAAAAATGGCTGGCCGCGAAAGATACGGTGTCATAACATAAAACCCTATTTTAACTGCAAAACTGACTTAGAAGTAGCCGACAGGTGCATAATGCGAGGCCATAGGATTGTAATTCCCGCGCGGCTCCGCGAGCGTATGCTGAATGAACTTCACAGAGGTCACTTTGGCATAGTGAAAACAAAGAGTATTGCGCGAGGTAAAATGTGGTGGCCAGGTATTGACGCGGGAATCGAACGTGCTATCGGATCCTATCGGGTATGCGTAGCAACACGCGCTGCGCCGCCGCGCGCACCTCCAGCGCCTTGGCCGCGCCCCGCTGCGCCCTGGGAACGAATCCACATCGACTACATGCAGGTAGGCCAAAGGGTATTTCTGGTTATTGTTGACGCGTACACAAAATGGTTAGAGTGTTTGCATATGCAAGGTGGGCTATCCACGAGAGCGCTTATAGATAAGTTGAAACTTGTATTTGCTACGTTTGGCCTACCCAAAGTCGTCGTATCCGATAACGATCCAAAGATTAGTAATGAGGAATTCCGAAGTTTTTGCAAATTTGCGGGCATTACCCATGTAACCTCGCCTATATATCATCCTTGTAGTAATGGCCAAGCGGAAAATTCAGTTCGTACATGTAAACGAATGATCCTATGCATTTTACAAAATAGTGAAAGATTTAGTTGTAAGCAGGCATTAGACAAATTGTTAACATTTTTATTTGAATATAGAAACAGTATTCACTGTAGCACTGGTGAATCGCCCGCAAAGTTGATGTTTAATAGAGAATTGCGTGGCCGGCTTGATCTTATCTTACCAGCCAAAACTCACGCGGACGCAGACGCCACCATTGAAACGGTGAATGGGAACAGTCGATGTTTTCACGCAAATCAGATAGTATGGATCAAATGTTTTGTTGCTCAGAAACCAATATGGAAATTAGGCCGTATTATTAATAGGTTAGGGAATAGAATGTATAATGTGTTAGTAGACGATGTTGGATTGTGTAGGAGACATATAGATCAGTTGGTAAGATTTTCTGGCCATACCCATAAAAGTGTATATGACTATCCTCAAGGAACTCCCCCCGTGCAATTTGACAATGGTCAGAAAGAGGGAAGCGCGAGTCATTATACGCATGAATCAGTAGATAACGGGCCCGAGTATGATTCGATCAATGATGACGGTACTGCCACGGCTGCGGGCGATGCGTCACTCTCAGAATAAGTTATAGCGATGACGACGGAATCGGAAGTGGAAGCACCTACTGTTCATCACAACACCCCGCCAGAGGCGGGAACTTCAAACCAAGCTAATACTCCGCCGGGTCACCGCTATACCTTACGGCCTAGAACTAAGTTAGCTAGTTATAAGGATTAAATATCAATATTAAGAATGTTATTGCTTGTTACCAGGTTTACAAATTAAGGTGGAGGAATGAGGTGTACGCGCCTCACTTCGTGGTCTGTAAAGAACTGTCAAGTCAACCTCAGTAATAAACGAGCAGTCCAACCGAACGTGTGTGTGTTTTGCTTCGAATCCTTTAAGTAACCTACCGCGTATATATCACCTATGCTATCACGCGCATTTGGGTGGTGTGTTATGTTGTTATGTACCATGTGTTTGGTTTAAAAATAGGCATGTGGGACATGCGGGACGCATTCAACGTTTTACGGGACTTTTATACTAATTATTTCATAGCGGGACTACAGCTCGCATTAAGGGACAGTCCCGCAGAATGCGGGACGGTTGGCCGCCTTACGCGTGAGTACAGCCGGTTTTATAAAACATTAATTAATACCTTAAATACATTGTGCATTTAATATAGATCAACATGGCTTGGTATTATGTTAAATTAATATATTCGAAGATATTACAGATTATTTATTATCAGAATTGCACCCGTGCGAAGCCGGGGCGGGTCGCTAGTATTAAATAATTTGAAGTTAAAATAGACGACACACAATTTTATCTCTAAAAATGTTCACATCTAACTTTCAATTTGACTACAAAATAAAATTTCGTTATTGAAGTAATATTTGTCAATCTATGTAACAAATGCTTTTATTGTAGTTGCTGTACTTAGTGTTCTATATAGTTCGTAGTATTTTGTTTAATAAAGGCAAACATACGGTTAAAAAAAGCTGAAAAAAATATCTATATATATTATTTATATTAGTTAGTTCCCCACAATTACACAATTACGCCAAGATACAGGCTTTGCCTAGTTTGGGACCCGCTGTAAATCATAAGTTAGTGTTGTGATTTTCAACTTATGTAAACAATGGTCTTAGCTTTAAAAACATTTATTGTAACACATGTAATACTTTCCTGGCAAATAAATTATTATTCTTATTATTATTAATTTAATTTACTCGTATACCGGTATTTTATTCATCAGTACTATATTATATCAGTACTAATATTATAAATGCGAAAGTAACTCTGTATGTCTGCCTGTTACGCTTTCACGCCAATACTACTAGACCGATTTGAATGAAATTTGGTATGGAAATAGTTTGAGACCCGGGAAAAAACAGGATGAAATGAAATGAAATTTATTTATCGTTTTAACAAACATTATTAAACATATATATATATATATATCAGAGTACAATAATAGTATTGTAGTATATCTTTACATAAACATTGGAAACACATTGGTACCCAAACTAGGATAGACCTGTGATATGGCATACCAATGCCCTCCCCCGGACATAAATAGTAAATTAAGAAATGTTACAACTCATTGATTATATTTATATGTAGTATAATACCGAAGTTAATTGTGTTTTAATTGTTTCGGAAACTAAGTACCTAATGAAATTATAATAAATAATATGTTATTTAGCATGCATTTCTATAAGCGTACCTAGATTTGTGTGGAAGAAGTGTTTAGGAACGAGTGTGTGACGGCATGTGTGTGAAGGGGTGAGTGTGTGAAGGAATGTGAGTGTGTGAATGTGAGTGGGCTCCCTCGATTTTAATAAATTTTGTTTTGCAGGTTCCTCCCCATACGGATATACAATAGGTTAGAATTGATTGGCATACTGCATAGTAGACTATTTTGAGTAAATTATACGGTATAACATGTCTAAGATTCTTGAATACCCAGATGAGCTTTCTTACGCGTGACGACAGAGCATCTATTTGAGGCGTCCATGATAGTTGTTCATCAATTATAACTCCTAGATACTTAATTGATTGAACTTGTTCTAGGAAAACGCATTGACAGATATTGGACATGTTGTAAGAGCAAGAGTGTGCCTGAATTTTGAAAGATGAATTTCGAGGTATATATTGTTTGTGATACCAAATGCGACAAATTTACTTTTGCTGAAGTTTAGTGTGAGTAGGTTCAATTGCATCCATGAGATAATGTTATAAAGTCCAATCTCGGTATATTTGCGGGCTTGATCCCAAGTCTCTCCCTCGAATACCAGCGCAGTATCATCAGCAAAGGTAAAAATTTTGCCGTGAGCTGGAGAGTAGTTACATAAGTCATTGATAAAAATAAGAAAGAGGCTCGGGCCCAAAATTGATCCTTGCGGAACTCCAAAAGTAACGATTTCTTCATCACTAACTATGTTATTGATGCTTACACATTGGGTTCTGTCAGTTAAGTAATCCTGACATAATTTGAGTGAAACACCACGTATTCCGAAATGTTCCAGCTTACGTAGCAGAAGAGGAGTCGAGACGGTTTCAAAAGCTTTAACCTTTTTTTTTTATATTATGGGTGACAAACAAGCAGACGGCCCGCCTGATGGTAAACGTAACCGCCGCCTATGGACATCTGCAACACTAGCCATATCTAAAAAAAACACTACACATTTTTTCTGCTTGTCCAAGCTATTAGTTATATAGTTTGTCAAGTTAGAAACTGCTTGTTCCGTAGATTTATTTGCTCTGAATCCATAATATTGACAGTCCATTCCAATATTTGCAAAAAAGTAATTGATTTTGTTAACGGAAGTAAGTGGATCAACTTCTGTTTTAGCAATTCTGTGAGAGGTATTTACTCTGTGAAATATTAGCTATTTTTTTTATTGCTTTCCAACTCCGTTTCGGATTACATCCTGCTCTTTGAATTTCTGATCTTTCATATTCAATTTTTAACATTTTGAGTAGACTATTGCAGAAATTTCTGTACCGCCGATAGCTTTTTAAGAGAATTTGGTTATTTGGTTGTTTTCTTAGTTTAAAATGCATGTTATCTCTATGCCTTATACAACGTAGTAGCCCTTGTGTAATCCAGGGCTTACAAATTCGCTGTCTACAAGGTAATGACCTAAATATAGTGAAACGTTGCGTGGCATCCATTATTTTATTTATCAATAAATTAGCTGCAGAGTTAGCATCGTTAACTTGCAGAATAGAGGAGAGATTTGCTACACTCAAAAAATCGGCGACTTTCTTGTAGTCAATCTTTTTAAACAAGGATTGTGATTGATAAGGCCCAAATTTGTTGGAGAATGATACAATAGGAATATATAGTAGGAGAGAATAATGATCGGTTACTGTAGTTTTAAGTACGAAAGATAAAGCCAGTGATTTAGATTTAAGTAATGCATGATCGAGACAATTGCCTTCCCTGGTTGGGTAGTTGTGGGTTGGCAAAAGTCCAAACTCTGCGGTTAGATTCAGATAGTTACCGCTTTTAGAGTCAGTGTTATTTAGTTTTATGTCGATATTTATGTCACCAATAATAACTATGTTTTTAAAGTTTTTTACAGATTGCAATGCACTTTCGAGAGATGTAATAAATGATTCAGTATTTTTATAAGAAGGAGACCGATGTATTGCTAGAATTGCTGTTTCTTCTTAAATTTTGATAATAATACAGTTGCCTTCAGTGAACTGAGGTTCTTCAGTAATGCATGAGATGTTATTTCTTGTATAGATAACGACACCATCATTTTGGTTAAATAGTCGGGTCGAAGAGATCATATTAAAATTGGGAAGTTGAGGAGGTGTTTTGTTAGTCGAAAGCCAGCATTCAGACAGCACAATAATATCACAGTCAAACTTTAGGCTTGTCAAAACAGCACAAAACATATTAAAATTTTTGTAAATACTTCTTATGTTCTGAGCAAATATTTTGAGAAAATTATGTGGCTTTTTAAATATTTCGTTGCATCTATCAACAGTGCAAGAGAAAGACTCTGCGACCTTAAGTTCTTCAACTTCACTGAATATATTATCGGGCTTGTTATCCATTATTAACTATTACATTGGTAACAATGACGTATAATACATTGTTTGTACAGATTACTTCAAATGTATCAGAAATATATTTTACATACATTGTAGTTACAGGAACCCACTTTTGCTTTATTGTGTTTTGTCGTTTGTGATTTATTTTAAAGAAATTATAGAGTCTGCAGTGAAACAGTATGTGTGTGTATAGTGTAGACATAAAACAAATGGCATGCAAGATAGGAGTATAACAGTAAATTATTATAGAATTATAAAAAAGGAAATACTATTATATAGTCAATCAGTAATACTTTTTCAGTGACGTTATTTGTTCTTCGCTTTTAATAGGAATTATTGGACATCCGTCCGCTTTCCTCAAAAAGACTTTACCATTGGCCGTCCAGCAATATTGATACTGACCAGCCTTTGTCAGGTCTCTTGCAAGAAAAAATAATCGGTTGGCTTTACTAGTAAGATGTTCGGCAACGAAAACCGGAAAGGAGTGTCCTCGTAAGCCAAGGTGAGATGCATTTAGTTTACTGGACCAATTTACTCTATTAAATGTCTTGACAGCTCTTATGATATTATTCTTCTGCAGAGTAGAAGTGAGTTCAGCTATAATCGGCTTATTCGATGCAGGTTTGCCCGGAATCCTAAAAATATCTTTGATCTCAATGGGAGATATCTTCGCATTTATAGTCGCGCTCATTTGGACCAAATAATTAGAGATAACTTCCTTAGTCTCGTTTGTGGTATGCGGTACATTCCGGAGTTCTATAGATGAGCTTCGTGCACTGTGAACAAGATCCTCTAGCTGCTCGCCCAAGAGGTCATCTGTGTTTTATTTTCCTGGCATTCCTTTTCTAAACTAACTACTTTAAGTTTCATATCTTCGAAATTAGATGCCATGAAATCCACTTACTTTTCAATACCTGTCTTTATTTCTGTTAATCTACTATCAAATCTATCGAATTTTGAGTCCATGTCAGACTTCCAAGTTGAAAGCATCTTGGTAATTTTATCTTCAAAACTCTTGAGCTTATCGTCAACCGAGGCTTCGGGTGATCGACGTCGCTTGGTTCTGGTGGCCACCTGATGGGCCCGCATATGCGGGTCACTTCTCTTAGTAGCCTCTGAGTCAGAAAAAGTCTTTTCTGGTGTATGAGGCATCTGTATTTTATCAATCGAGTGTCGGGCAATACACGGTACAGTCTATCAAGATTTCCGGTTGCCTTTCGAAACAATGATAGCAACGCACTGATTTACTCAACAGAAAGAATTAGAAGGGGCTCACAGGTTTGAGAACTCGGTGACACGTACGTGTAACTGATAGTGCGTCTGTGTGCGTTGTAATGTTGACTCACGTTGCGACTGGTTATCTGTCCAAGTTCTACAAGACGCACACTTCTTTGCAGCGTATGCGCGCCTGGTATTTGTGGTTTCTTGAAGAGTCACTTTACGCGTATATTTTAAACAATTTTGTACGATTTTAAATAAATAATACGAGCGTGGGGTCGCACACGTCTGCTCGTCACCGAGGTCTGGGCGGAAGGGGATATAATAGTTTTTACGCAACTGAGCAAAAATAGGTTAATGTTTTTGCGCGATAACCGACATACGTGCGGGCGGAGCCGCGCCCGGAAAGCTAGTGTCACCTTGCTAAAAGGTGAACGAATATTAATGAACGTAGTACTACTTAACTATGAATTTATTACTAGCGCCATCTATTCAATTGGCTGCAAAATGGAAATATCTATCGGTTCTCAAATCGATCTCACTACCAGCATTGCTCGCTGAAGTTGTGCATCAATGATCTGATAGAGGTCGCATATTCTAAAACCTCAATCTGTAAATATAGATGTCACCTTAGGAGATATAATATATTAGTTTGTAGTTATGTTTACATGTTAAATATGCATTATATTGTTGATTTATTATGGTACAAAACTTTTTTATTTATAGATTTAGGGCCCAAACAGCACATTACAAGATAGCGAAGGATGGTCGGTATCACAGTAACTTTGTATGGAAAAATTTAAAATTCTGAAGTAGTAGGAACAATTGTAGTTATTTGTATATGTTTATTAGGAATTAAATTATTAATTTAATATGACAGAAAAGATTATTGTATTGATTTTAGGATCCAAAACAGCACTTCACAAGATGGCAAAGAATTACCAGTATCACAATTACTTGAAATTAAATATTAAAAATTCTAAAATGCTAGGAACAATTGTAGTTATATTTACATGTTAAATATGCATTATATTGTTGATTTATTATAGTACAAAACATTTTTTTATAGATTTAGGGCCCAAACAGCACATTACAAAATAGTGAAGGATGGTCGGTATCGCAGTAACTTTGTATGGAAAAAAATAAAAATCTGAAGTAGTAGGAACAATTGTAGTTATTTGTACATGTTTATTAGGAATTAAATTATTAATTTAATATGACAGAAAAGATTATTATATTGATTTTATGATCCAAAACAGCACATTACAAGATGGCATGGGATGGCCAGTAGTATTTTAGTTACTTCACATAGAAACATGTAAAATTCTGAATCAATAAGAATAAATACATGTTAAATGTGAATTAAATCGTTGATTTAACATAAAACATGACATTTTTTTATTAAGTTTAGGGCACTAAACAGCACATTAGCCGTATCTGTACACGTGAAAATTTGCAATGGCTGGTAATTACTTGAGGAACTTTAGAGTCGAACATTATGAAATTGCAATGTACAACATACAAATATTTTTATACATACGTGTTCATTATTAACTAATAAACATATTAAATGCGGTAAATCACAGTAAATCATTCTATTTTTTAATAGAAAACAGCTCTGAAACACAAATATTGATTCGTAATGGCGGCCCTGAATTAACTTGATAAATATTATCACTAAAACAATTAAATTCACATAAAAATATATCTGAAATACAAAAATGTGAATTAAACCGTTGATTTTATATGGCACGAGTCATTTATTAATGAATTTAAGGATCCAAAACAGTAAATTACAACGACTGAAAATTAGCAATGGCGGTCCAGCACATGAAAAACTTTGAACCGAAATATAAAAATATTTTATGTTGTAAAATCAAAATATTTTATACGTACTTGTTAGTTTATTAATTAATTCACATATTTATTAAGATAAAACACAATAAATCATTATTTTATATTTATAAACAGTACTGATATACAATTGGATAATACCTATTTGTGGTCTTCAATAATTTAGATTATTTTAATACTTAAACAATGCAATTCACAATAAAATAGATATAAAATAAAAATATACTCACATTTCGACGAAAAACAACCGCTTTTTTCTTAAATCACCAAGAAACTTCGTTAATTTTACCTAATTAGAACCGACGCTCACAGCCTTCGATAAAATATACCCTAGATGCAACTTTTCGTATTGACAGAACGCATATAAACGGCTCGAGTTACCCTATACCTTTCTGTCTATTGAGATACACATAAAAACCTTAAAATTACACAAAAACGTTGTAAATCTATTTAAGTTATTTAACAATATTCAACCTTGTTTCAGTTGCATAAGGTTTAATTTTCAATTACTTCGTAATAAACTTATAGCACTTTTACTCTGCGCCATTGAAGGGAGCTCGTAAAATTTTATTACCCTTTGCTGTGATAGAACATAAAATACAATGGAGTCACGTACTCCTAATCTCGTACTAAAAATATTATTTAGTAATTAGTTTTTTGGTGACATTTATAATTGGAATTTTAACTATCCGCATTAGTCAACTAGCTTATATACCCTGGTTTTGCCCGGGTTGAAAAGGTGTGTAGTAGATTATTTGCGGATGTTGGGAGATAGAAAAGGGATTTGGTATAATGAAGTCAGAATATTAATTATTCAGCTTTAATTTTCATTAATATTTATTTATTTATTCCAGACAGAGCAAAAAGCAATTAAAAACAAATAATATAACAATATAATGTATCAGACCTGAATTGCAGTTCAGATACCTGCGTGTTACAGCAAAATGTATAAAGTAAACGTGTTTGAGTAATTATGAATGTTAATACAATGTTAATGTTATACATTATATATGTAATAAAATATTTAATATTTATAAACTACCTTTACATACTATATTCATATTTTACATTCTGAAAATCATCTATAATAATAAGAGTGCACGCTAAACCTCGTGCATTCAGGATTGTGCAGGTGGCTCGGACATTTCGATATTAAATTATTAACATACAACATCGATTAAAAACCGGAACACTAGAACTTGAAAATGGTTTTGTGGTGTTTTTCCAATCAGTAAGCCAAGTCACTGTAACACGTATTAGTACATAAAACATACATACATATGCACACACACACATAAAAATATTGTATATATATATTATGTTTGTAAGCACTAATCCATATAATATGTGAATATGTTGCAGTTCGAATAATATTTCATACATACATGTCAAATTGATAACCTCCTTTTTTGAACTTGGAAAATGTAAAATAAATGCCTGTGTATAGTCTGAGAAAATAAAAGATTATTATGGCGACTCCAATAGACTTGTTCTGAATTAGCGCTCACTTATTCTTGTCTTGCATGGGATGTTATTATGCGTGCGAAAGAGACAACTGCGTAACAGGAGTAACGGAATTTAATTTGTTGATGTATTGATTTGGAGGTGATAATTAAATAATTATTGATGTTTATCACTTAAAATACTATAAATATGTATAAAACTTACCGAAAATACGAAATCCCATGTATTTTTCGCTTTGTAAGTGTATTATTTTTGCAACTATTCACAGAGCACTTCGGCATTGTTTCACTCGACGATCAGCGCGTCACTGACGACAAAACTGTGCTTCAGATCATTATAAGCACAGTTTTGTTTGGTTAACTTTGGAGCGTTCGCGCAGAATCTAGGGTATATTTTATCGAAGCTCACAGCAAACAAACAAAGATTCGTCGTTCAAAGACGTCCGGCATCGACGCACGAGGGGTAACCGCTCGTGCGTCGATGCCGGACGTCCGGCTTTATAATTATCTGTCCAGCCGGGTGCCCGGACGGCGTCGCAGTACGCACATTTAAGATTAAATTGTGATAATACGGGCTAATCGATCTTCAAGTATCGATATTTGACGTATCGATATAACATTTATCTTCTCTTTGGTGTAGCTCGATTCTACTAAACCACTGCCAAAATTTTAAAACTAAATTTTGAACACATCAAATATTTTTTCATCCACCATCTTTGTTTGTTTGCTGTGAGCGTCGGTTCTAATTAGGTAAAATTAACGAAGTTTCTTGGTGATTTAAGAAAAAAGCGGTTGTTTTTCGTCGAAATGTGAGTATATTTTTATTTTATATCTATTTTATTGTGAATTGCATTGTTTAAGTATTAAAATAATCTAAATAACATATTATTTATTATAATTTCATTACTTAGTTTCCGAAACAATTTAAACACAATTAACTTCGGTATTATACTACACATAAATATAATCAATGAGTTGTAACATTTCTTAATTTACTATATATGTCCGGGGGAGGGCATTGGTATGCCATATCACAGGTCTATCCTAGTTTGGGTACCAATGTGTTTCCAATGTTTATGTAAAGATATACTACAATACTATTATTGTACTTTGATATATATATATATATGTTTAATAATGTTTGTTAAAACGATAAATAAATTTCATTTCATTTCATCCTGTTTTTTCCCGGGTCTCAAACTATTTCCATACCAAATTTCATTCAAATCGGTCTAGTAGTATTGGCGTGAAAGCGTAACAGGCAGACAGACAGAGTTACTTTCGCATTTATAATATTAGTACTGATATAATATAGTACTGATGAATAAAATACCGGTATACGAGTAAATTAAATTGTGGGGAGCTAACTAATATAAATAATATATATAAATATTCTTTTCAGCTTTTTTTAACCGTATGTTTGCCTTTATTAAACAAAATACTACGAACTATATAGAACACTAAGTACAGCAACTACAATAAAAGCATTTGTTACATAGATTGACAAATATTACTTCAATAACGAAATTTATATTGTAGTCAAATTGAAAGTTAGATGTGAACATTTTTAGAGATAAAATTGTGTGTCGTCTATTTTAACTTCAAATTATTTAATACTAGCGACCCGCCCCGGCTTCGCACGGGTGCAATTCTGATAATAAATAATCTGTAATATCTTCGAATATATTAATTTAACATAATACTGTGGTGGTACAGGCTAGTGTGATCGTCTTAGTTAAGAGTTATGATATATTGAGAAAGGATTACTTGATTCAGAGATACGAAATCATAGGAGAGCTTTACTTAATGTGATTGTAAATCATCACTCATGTCTTACACAAGTTTTATGTCAGTACATAGGCGGAATGTCCATAAAATAATCACTTTCATATTCCTCCTGGCTTGCTTTAAATAAGAGAGGTCAACAAGTAAATTAATTAAAATAGTTAATTAAATTAATTTTATTAGTGTATGCGTTTGATTCATAAGGTATATGTGGAAGAGTTATTTCTAATTAGACCATCCTTAGCAAGTGGCAGGATTCAATACAAGAATGCCTTATTTTATGTGGAAGGAAAAATCATCTCCCCAATAGAAACCAGTCCAAGTAACGTCTAGGGAACCTATAAAACGCGGCTCAGCGTACACCTAAGTGTTTTCAGGGCGGAACCAACCTTTTAACCTATCATGAGCTGAGGAGCTCTATTTATTCTTATAGCGAAGTAAGCGCTATTTGTATATTTTATCAGCCCTTTTAAAACCATGGATTTATGTTTATCTCAAATATCACGTGATTCAACACAAAATTTGTGTTTGCCTGGCCAGGCTTATAGAAATCTATAGGTCGGTTCAGAGAGGACGTGTATTGTGACGTATTGTACTGCCGCTTCTAGGCACAACCATGTAATGACTTGTGAAATCTAGGTCCCATATTCTTGTTATAGGCCTTAAAATATAAGACTGAAAAAAGCACGCTCTCCTAAGATATCGTTTTGCAGTTATTCCCTATCATAGTCCAAAAGATATAATATAGATGTTTAGAGTTAATGGAATTGTATACTGTACTTATTTTAATATACTCCCTGTTGATCAGTAACTGGACTCGATCTGCCCTTGCTGTCTGCTCGCAGGACTTTGTGTTGGAGATTATATGACCTATCTATCTAGATTAGATGCTACGTTATAGTCCTAATGAAATAATTTATGTTATATTACTATCTTAAATTAGGTAAAGAATACTCTATACTCCAGCATATTCTGCTATACTAAATAATTAGACTCAAATATTATTTTACTATCCTAACTGTTATTAACTAAGTAAACTATCGTAAATTATTTATCAAAACAATTATAAATTTATCTCAAGATCTAATTAAGTGTGGATTACTATTTCAATAGCTAGAGTTAAAATATTCATTTAATTTACTTTAGATTCAATTATTCTTAATATATATTATATTCTATCTGATTGGAAAGGTTCTTAATCATAAAATAAAATAAGTTTAATATAGATCATATTAATTTTTTATTATAATGATCTTAAAAGTTGTTGTGGTATTTAAGCGACACTCTTTGATTATTTAAATCATGAAAGTTACATATATATGTATCTATATAAATACACATATATATTAATCACATGACCCGCTATTCATTTCCTAGACTTTATTAAAGAGGAAAAAATGAATAGCGAAATGACAAAAAAACCTCTTTAGTCGTATTACACAGTACAGTAGAATCAACAAAACATATAATATATGTTAATATACACAATTATTTACAAAATAAAACCATACCCATATGTAATTTTCAACATAACAAGTGATATCTTTGACATGAATATACTAATTGTATGTAGCAAATAAGATATATGTATTCAATAAGGTAATACAATTTAATACTATCATTAATAAATTGACTATTCAATATAATTTAATTTTCCTTACAACAAATCCTCTGAAATTCCATAAAATATATATTGGGTGTAATTTTAAATTTATCGCTAGAATTAACTCTATAGTATGTTGAGAATAGGATTTATCAACTTTACCGAATGATTGTCTTCTAATATCACTGAATTTAAACTTAAGTTGTTAATTTATCAAATAATAATAAAACACTGAAGTTACTGCAGTTTTTAAACTGACTTCCGCGTTAAACCAGCGCTAATCTGTTAATGTTTCTGCTGTCTCCTCTCTTCGTCTTTGCAAGGTCAGAATTCCATCCCCTCTCTGTATGTAAGGAAACACCCCCATCGTCGTCGATTGGTTGATCTAAAATAAAATAAAACAGCCACAGATCATTTGTTCTATGATAGGTTAATTCCAGGATCGGTTAAGTAAACACCCTCGCAACAATATTTTTTATATTTCCCACGGTTTGCAGTTTTGCCAAGCTTCACAAAAAAAACCCTCCAACCCAAATTTTTTTGTGAGTCTCGTTTTCGAGTGGCCATAAAATCAAGAATAGATTTTGAATGCGTTTGTTTTTATCTTTTAATAGCTTCCCGGCGCCAGACTGTTAATTTTTTGTGTTTTGTGTTATTTTTAAAAATTCATTTAGGCAGCTCTACTTATTCGTCAAATAAAAAACTTCGTTGTATGTGTCATATACGAGAATACATAATTACCTATACTATATATGTGAGATACCTCCACATAAACGCCCCCAAATAGATACTAAAATGTTGTCATGAATTTGTTTTAATTGACATACTTTTTGTCATCTATTTTCCTTTCTAATTACAAGTACTATGCTTGACCACATATCTCTTATCAAATGACTGATATACTACATCTCTCATTAATTTCTGTTGTATGTTATTCACTTGGACTAAACTAGAAAATTTACGTCTGTCATTAATTATTTGTAATACCTAAATAGATGTATTGCGTTATAATTTCCTTTTATCTCTCTTGATTCAGGGTCTACTAAGGTATATAAATTTTTATATGGGATTTCACCTATAATATACGGTCCCTCAAACAAGCGTGCAAATTTCTGTGTTATTTTCCTATTAGCGTCCGATTTGGTATATATTTTTAATTTAACTAAATCCCCTATTTCGAATTGGACCAGTTTATTATTTTTGTTGTATTGTATTTCCCGCTGACTTGCGGTTTTAAGTATGTTACACCGGACTTGTTCTCGAATATCTTATAGTGTTTCTACGCCTTAATTTGATTTGTTACTTATGTCCATCGAAACTACCATTTTTATAGGCCCTGTATGTGCTTCCAAGGCTCGTTTAGACTTCTGACATAGTTTACACGTCCTTACTAACTGTCCTATCTTACGAGACATATTAAAATAATATTGCAATCTCATTAAAGCATGTACTTTGTATCGTCCAAAATGACCTATCTCTTCATGTATGCTTAAGATCAATTCCCTCTGTAATTCGTCAAGAACATATACAATAACGTAAATATTTGATACAGTTCTCCTTCCTTTAATATAAAGTATTTATTTTCCGCAGTACCTATGTCCTCCATGCGTTTAATTATATCACGAATTTTTGTATCGTTATTTTGAAGCTCACGAATATCCTTACAATTTTGTTTCATCCTTTTCCCTAACTGTGTTTTAAATAGATTCATCTCAGGCCCAACAGATTTATTTGTTATTATATCTGTAGTCCCCTTAATATGTCTTGATAATACATCTGCGACTACATTATCTCGACCCTTGACATGTTAAATGGTAAAATCAAACCTACTAATATAATGAATCCAACGTAAATAAAGCAGTGATGATGGCTCAGTGACATTGATTATGGACTGCTGCACAGCATGTCCATGGTTCGAATCCTGTCACTGCTAGAGCTTCACCCTCAAGTAGAGAGTCCGTCACCACGCTCCTAATCTTTGTACTCCAGCATCTGTTAATGTTTTATTACAAAATCAGATTACCCATACTTCGTCGTCGATCCACCCTTTCTAATTTTCCTAGTATTTATTGTAATAAATCTAAGTATAAATCTAGGTTTCCTATCGTATATGCTATGATATCACTATAATAGTTCATACAGAATCCACGTACATCATTCACTGAATTTCGACACGCCCCCCAACCTCTCGATATCGCAATTATTAATCTCTCAATTGGAGTTTAATTTAGCGTTAATTCGTATCCCCAAATGTTCTTATACTAATTGTTCTTTCATCCTCACAATTTACCACACCCATCAATCGTTCTTACAGGTTTTCTCGGTATACGAGTTGGAAAGCTCTGTATGTTATTTAAATTTTCTAATAAAGAGTTAATAGTCATGGCGTTAGCCACGCCCCCATAACCTTATTATTTAGTACCCAGAGTTCAATCTAACGTTTGTTAATAATCCCAATGTTCAATAGTAAGTGTCCCTTAACTTCCACAATTTATTATGCCTCTTACCCGTTTCAATCAATCATATCTCGTTTTTTTACAAATTATTGAAGCATAAATTGTATGCCCCGAGCGGGAATCGAACCCGAATCTTTCGATTTTGCACCGGACGTCTAGATCACTCGACTCATTCATATCTTATATGAACGAACTAGGTAAACTGTACTGAGATTTCACCTAGAAATAAAAATCACCTAAATTAACCTTTATCAATAATAAGTGGTTTGTACTTGTGCTCCTTGAGCCAAATGCTCCTTGGACCTGTATAGTTGGTATCGTAATTTCAAGTAGATTACACCCTTCTCCTATGACGGAATGATATTTCTCGCTTGTAATGCCACTAATTTGACTCTGTGTCCATTATGATATCTTTAATAATTCTGCCATACAACACATACATACCTCAGGCAATGTAGGCAATGAGTAACCATTAACCTGTTCGTCTATATCGTCTAACTTATAAAATATTGTATAATGTATATATCTATCCGAACATACCACACACACACACACACATCTCCTGTATCATCAGATGTTTCGTTCGTATTGGATTGGTTTTCCAATACGATTGTTGTTTGTCTGTTGACGATTTATAGTCAATATTATACCGCTTAATCTCGTTTAAGTCATACTAAGTAGAGTCAGTTTATTGCTAACTTGCCAACCATGTTTCGTGTGAATTTTTATAAGATATATATATATATATATATATATATATATATATATATATGTTCCTCCTAGAACACTCAGAAGTTCTTTCATTCCCAATAATATACAATCTTTCGTAATTAAGAATCATACGTATTAAGTAATACTAGTCCTTTTGAACATCCCCGCCCCCAGATTTTGATGGATTAGTAGAACCAGTTTCCTTAACAAAATCGATCGCTGTTCTCATTACACTCTGTCTTCCATTCTCACGTGATGTACCTCTATTATAATTCCTACAATACCCAGCTCTTCCTCTCTGAAATCCCCTGCCTCTAAACGAACCCCTTTGCCATACCCCGGCAGTCATTACAGCGGTTACTGGGTGACCTCCACGTATAGGTTGTCTATCTTTATGGTATCTCGTAGGTGTATGATGCCTTAAGACAATATTCTGCTCTAAGTTTCTGAGGAAATTAGCTCCATTTATAATCGTAGGTTCCTCAGGTCTAGTAAACCATAGTTGTTGAACATCTACGGAGTAATGTCTCATTAAAGAATTTACGATATCCCTTTCACTAAATGCTATTGTTAAAGATTGCAACGTCTCTGTTTGTTCGGCGAAATGTTCACTCATAGAGATACCTGAATTAATTGAATACTCCCCTCTTATTATTTTGTATCGTACTGATTCTTGTATTTGATCAGTCCAATAAATTTGTCTAAAATCAGCTTCGAAATCGGAAAACGTGTTCCAGTTCTTTGAATATAATTCTAAGATTTTCCGAGCATGTCCAGTGACGCATTCTAATACAATGTCAATTTCGCGATCAAACGCATTTAATGACTTAATATATTTCTTAACTCTTTTTAAGAATGTTATAGGATTTATTTGTGATTTTCCGTCAAAAATAGGTTTGCTAATGGTTGGTTGTATAACAAAAATATTTTGATTTGGTATTGGAGTTCCGTTACATTCCTCAGATGCAATGCTAACAGTTTCGCGTGACGAAGTGCTCACCAGGTTCATGTCATTCTTATTGGGATTTAGTAATTCTAACTTTTCTTGGAACTCGTTCATCTTAGCTAACAGTAATTGTAATGTCGAGTTATTTAAAGTCTCTTGTTCCGTTGATATATCCGTATTGATTTCGTTATTTAATCCGCGTTTCCCTTTCGTACGTTTACCTCTACTATCTGCCATAATGTTTTAAAGAAGTCTAAATAGGTGTTAAGCGCGGAGTTAAAGTTTTTTTTTTTTTTTTTTTTATATCGTTCGCGTTTTATATTATAAAGAAGTGATATTTAATGTTGCGAGTTGTTTTCCTTTAACCAATCTGTGGAAATATACACAAAATTTATGCAGATACTGTAAATTAATGTAATATTTCAATAAAAATGTATATGTACAGTTGTTAGTAGTATAAAATAATGCTCATGCAAAACAATTCTCCTCTGCTGCGATCTCTGAAAATGTAATAAATTTCCTATTTTTATTCTATTATCTCTGAAAGGAAAACCCTGACTTCCTCAATAATTAATTTCTACGTTGTGTTTTTCGTTGTATAATCCTGATTCTATTTCAATCGTATCGTTATATCGATGCGTAGTTGAAAATTCTGGTTTCCGGCACCATCTGTGGTGGTACAGGCTAGTGTGATCGTCTAAGTTAAGAGTTATGATATATTGAGAAAGGATTACTTGATTCAGAGATACGAAATCATAGGAGAGCTTTACTTAATGTGATTGTAAATCATCACTCATGTCTTACACAAGTTTTATGTCAGTACATAGGCGGAATGTCCATAAAATAATCACTTTCATATTCCTCCTGGCTTGCTTTAAATAAGAGAGGTCAACAAGTAAATTAATTAAAATAGTTAATTAAATTAATTTTATTAGTGTATGCGTTTGATTCATAAGGTATATGTGGAAGAGTTATTTCTAATTAGACCATCCTTAGCAAGTGGCAGGATTCAATACAAGAATGCCTTATTTTATGTGGAAGGAAAAATCATCTCCCCAATAGAAACCAGTCCAAGTAACGTCTAGGGAACCTATAAAACGCGGCTCAGCGTACACCTAAGTGTTTTCAGGGCGGAACCAACCTTTTAACATATCATGAGCTGAGGAGCTCTATTTATTCTTATAGCGAAATAAGCGCTATTTGTATATTTTATCAGCCCTTTTAAAACCATGGATTTATGTTTATCTCAAATATCACGTGATTCAACACAAAATTTGTGTTTGCCTGGCCAGGCTTATAGAAATCTATAGGTCGGTTCAGAGAGGACGTGTATTGTGACGTATTGTACTGCCGCTTCTAGGCACAACCATGTAATGACTTGTGAAATCTAGGTCCCATATTCTTGTTATAGGCCTTAAAATATAAGACTGAAAAAAGCACGCTCTCCTAAGATATCGTTTTGCAGTTATTCCCTATCATAGTCCAAAAGATATAATATAGATGTTTAGAGTTAATGGAATTGTATACTGTACTTATTTTAATATACTCCCTGTTGATCAGTAACTGGACTCGATCTCCCCTTGCTGTCTGCTCGCAGGACTTTGTGTTGGAGATTATATGACCTATCTATCTAGATTAGATGCTACGTTATAGTCCTAATGAAATAATTTATGTTATATTACTATCTTAAATTAGGTAAAGAATACTCTATACTCCAGCATATTCTGCTATACTAAATAATTAGACTCAAATATTATTTTACTATCCTAACTGTTATTAACTAAGTAAACTATCGTAAATTATTTATCAAAACAATTATAAATTTATCTCAAGATCTAATTAAGTGTGGATTACTATTGCAATAGCTAGAGTTAAAATATTCATTTAATTTACTTTAGATTCAATTATTCTTAATATATATTATATTCTATCTGATTGGAAAGGTTCTTAATCATAAAATAAAATAAGTTTAATATAGATCATATTAATTTTTTATTATAATGATCTTAAAAGTTGTTGTGGTATTTAAGCGACACTCTTTGATTATTTAAATCATGAAAGTTACATATATATGTATCTATATAAATACACATATATATTAATCACATGACCCGCTATTCATTTCCTAGACTTTATTAAAGAGGAAAAAATGAATAGCGAAATGACAAAAAAACCTCTTTAGTCGTATTACACAGTACAGTAGAATCAACAAAACATATAATATATGTTAATATACACAATTATTTACAAAATAAAACCATACCCATATGTAATTTTCAACATAACAAGTGATATCTTTGACATGAATATACTAATTGTATGTAGCAAATAAGATATATGTATTCAATAAGGTAATACAATTTAATACTATCATTAATAAATTGACTATTCAATATAATTTAATTTTCCTTACAACAAATCCTCTGAAATTCCATAAAATATATATTGGGTGTAATTTTAAATTTATCGCTAGAATTAACTCTATAGTATGTTGAGAATAGGATTTATCAACTTTACCGAATGATTGTCTTCTAATATCACTGAATTTAAACTTAAGTTGTTAATTTATCAAATAATAATAAAACACTGAAGTTACTGCAGTTTTTAAACTGACTTCCGCGTTAAACCAGCGCTAATCTGTTAATGTTTCTGCTGTCTCCTCTCTTCGTCTTTGCAAGGTCAGAATTCCATCCCCTCTCTGTATGTAAGGAAACACCCCCATCGTCATCGATTGGTTGATCTAAAATAAAATAAAACAGCCACAGATCATTTGTTCTATGATAGGTTAATTCCAGGATCGGTTAAGTAAACACCCTCGCAACAATATTTTTTATATTTCCCACGGTTTGCAGTTTTGCCAAGCTTCACAAAAAAAACCCTCCAACCCAAATTTTTTTGTGAGTCTCGTTTTCGAGTGGCCATAAAATCAAGAATAGATTTTGAATGCGTTTGTTTTTATCTTTTAATAGCTTCCCGGCGCCAGACTGTTAATTTTTTGTGTTTTGTGTTATTTTTAAAAATTCATTTAGGCAGCTCTACTTATTCGTCAAATAAAAAACTTCGTTGTATGTGTCATATACGAGAATACATAATTACCTATACTATATATGTGAGATACCTCCACAATACCAAGCCATGTTGATCTATATTAAATGCACAATGTATTTAAGGTATTAATTAATGTTTTATAAAACCGGCTGTACTCACGCGTAAGGCGGCCAACCGTCCCGCATTCTGCGGGACTGTCCCTTAATGCGAGCTGTAGTCCCGCTATGAAATAATTAGTATAAAAGTCCCGTAAAACGTTGAATGCGTCCCGCATGTCCCACATGCCTATTTTTAAACCAAACACATGGTACATAACAACATAACAGACCACCCAAATGCGCGTGATAGCATAGGTAAATATTATGTCGTTAGATTTACGTTTTCGGCAATGTCCTTTGTTTTAATTTTAATATGTTGAATATAATAGGACTTGCAAGGAACTATTAATAAGTATTTGTATCATATTGAACCATTGTACATTTATTTAAGGTTTAAAATAAGGGTACTTGATTTGACGTTAGTCATATTAAATATATTATATTTGTTCAATACATATAATTGTACAAAATCTATTCTATACTTATAATAAAACTGTAACAGGTCCAATTCTGTACATGGCAGATATTTTGAAAAAAAAAAATGTACAGTACTCTGTAGCTGATACTGATGCTTAAACTGTATTTTTTTTTGTCTGTCTGTCTGTCTGTCTGTATCCCGGCCGCGTATCACCTCAAAACTACTGAATGGATTTCAATGAAACTTAGCATGATTGGAGTTCATATTACAAGGTAGGATAATTTGGCTTTTTATCCCGAAATTCAGCATGGTTCCCTTGGGAGAGGGGATGAAAGTCAAAATATACACTTAGTTGTAATTTATTAACGCGTAGTCCGATTTCACACGTTCTTTTTAGGGTTCCGTACCCAAAGGGTAAAAACGGTCTGTCCGGCTGTCCGTCCGTCCGTCTGTCCGTCCATCCGTCCGTCCGTCTGTCACCAGGCTGTATCTCAAGAACGGTGATAGCTAGACAGTTGAAATTTTCACAGATGGTGTATTTCTGTTGCTACTATAACAACAAATGCAAAAAGTTGGCCAAGTGCGAGTTGGACTCGCGCACGTAAAACAAAAAAAAAGGTTAAAATTTGAAGTCTAATGTTGTACGGAACCCTTCGTGCGCGAGTCCGACTCGCACTTGGCCGTTTCTTTTGTTAGAGTAGTGGTACTTTAAAATTTATCCCGTAAATATTTCAAAGTCATCGGGTTTGAAGTTCAGAAATAACAGACACCACAACCTAAATATTACTTTCCAAATAGCTTGACACCCAAAATGTACAGAAACCTTTGAACGTACGGCTCATCTTAAGCTGGCGTTTGCACTTTATCGTATATAATAGATAGGTCTGTAGTTGGACCTCTCCAAAAGACTGATTTTTCAAACGATAAAACACAGTTTTTTTATTACGATAAGCACAACTTCCCTACGTATATTTTTCATAACATGCAATGCTCTAATCAGTCTAATCTATACCTATAACAGGTTGCAGAAGGCGGGTAGGGAAGCGCGAGGGGTGAGACGCTTACATTTATCTATTTATACTTATAATAATACTGTAACAGGTCCAATTCTGTACATTGCAGATATTTTGAAAATATGTTTTGAGAGCAATCTGTAGCTGATACTGATGCAAAAACTGTTTTTTTTTTTGTCTGACTGTCTGTCTGTATCCCGGCTGCTCATCACTCTAAAACTACTGAATGGATTTGAAAGAAACTTAGCACGATTCGAGTTCATACTACGACGAAGACATACGATACTTTTATCCCGAAATTCAGTACGGTTCTCTTGGGAAAGGGGATGAAAGTCAAAATGTACACTTAGTTGTAATTTATTAACGCGTAGTCCGATTTCGATCATTCTTTTTTTGTTACAATAGTGGTAATTTAATTATTTTCCCGTAAATATTTCTAAGTCCTCAGTTTTGCAGTTAAGAAATTACAGATATCACAAACTAAATATTTCGTTTTAAATAACTTGAACCGCGGAATATTGAGAAACCCATGAACGTACGACTCATCTTAAGCCCACAGGCAGCCCGGAACCCCACGGGAAGCCCGACACCCCACGGACAGACCGGCATCCCACGGGCAGCCCGGCACCCCACGGGCAGCACGGCACCCTTATTTAGTTTTGCAAGCTTGCTACTATAAAACTCTAAAATGTGGTAGATTCACCAGAATCAGTTTTTAAAACTACATATCTTTCTTTTAACGGATACATTTCCGAGACAGCGCAATGGAAGTGCACAATGTTGTCTTAGGTTTTCGCGATTGTTACACTTAGTAATTAAACAACTTTAAACGGTTTAAATCACGTATATTTATCATTATTTTTGTCCGGACGTTTCAAACACTTTGTAGTGATCGTGGTCACGGGGTGACTGTCGGGACAAAAATAATGATAAATATATGTGATTTAATCCGTTTAAAGTTGGAAGTGCACAACTTTAGTAGATTGTTATACAAGGGTCGAAAGGAATTGGTTACTTTCACCCGCGGTCAGCTCTCCACTTTTCATTTCGAATTTAAAGAAATTAAAAAAAGTAGCTTTTCTAAAAATTATTCATTGAAAAAATAAAATACTTACTAAAAATTTATTGAGAGGTCAGAACGAGTCTATTTGTGAAATTTTACGTAAAATTTTGTTTGGAATATTTACAGGCGGCTATAGCCCGAATAGGAATCTCTCTGCTTTTCACTACTAATATAAGGAATAACGATATAAAAATAGTATGTTTTTTATATTATTTAATAACATGAGCAGAACCTTTTCAAAATGAATGCGGCTATAGTCCAAGTAGGAATCGATGACTTACATCCGTGTTAAACACTCTACTTTTCATTTAAAATATGAGGAGAGTAAAAAAATAGTAGTTGCATGGTGGTAGGGCATTTTGCGAATGCCCGCCTGGCTAGCTACCAACCTCAAGTAGAAAACCTGTCGCCAAGCACCTAACGGTGTGTTCCGGCAGCTGTCCTTGAAAGCCAGTAATTATCTAGGTTAGCCTGAACAACACCTTCGACCACATCATCACTTTCTATCAGGTGAGATAGTGGTCAAAGGCTAACCTATCATGCATAAAAAAAAAAGTTTTTCTAAATATTTACTAAAAATAATAAACATGAGTAGAAGATACAAAGATACACTAGGAGTTAGAACAATGAAATTTAGGGAAAGTTTTAGTTAGTTTTTTTTAACCCACACTTTTTACCTTATATTTAGTTACTACCCTGCCAAACATAGTTGTTATTAATTGTTTTATAACAACAGAGTATTTTACAACGAAAAATCTTAGAAATATAACTTTGTTTACACCAAGAACTCTCTGAGTTACTTAACTACTGTCTTCTGGAAAATACAACCCGGGAGTTTTGAAATCCAAAGTAGAAAGCTCCATTCTGAGCGATGGTTTACTATAAGAGTGCTTCACCGCAGACCACAGCGTTGCTTAATATGAGATAAATAGTGCACAAATGTGAATAATTAGTCTGCAGGTACGGCAATCGCGAACGAAGTCGCGGGTACAGCTAGTCAATAATAATATTAATGTAATAATACCTATGATTAAAATAGTTATTTATAAGCACATTCTAATCAAATAATTTAATAGTAAACCAAAATTGAAATTATTTAAAAGTATTGATATTGACTGCCGAAGTTGTTATTTGAAAGGGGCTCTGCCCAGCTAGGGATGTGAGACTAAGGGAAAATAATCGACTAAATAAAAATCGTATATTATTTGCTCTAAAATCGATTTTATGCAAATAAATAATCGATTTCTACGAAAAAATCGATTTTTCTCTATTATTTAAAAATAAATGCTTTTCATATTCCAATTATAAACCTAGAGATTAAATATTAACAATTTATCAGATTAAAAATGAAATAAAATTATATGAATAAAAAATGACCAATTCAAATAAGTTTTTTTATGTGTTATTTAGGCAATGTTCTTTTAAAATTTCAAGATAGTTAAATAGGAAAACATATAGCAATATGGATACAAATTTAGTACTATGAAACTTTTTATTGACTATACTAAAAATTAAATGATGAGAATCCCAACAATATGACAAACTAATTATCTCAAAAAGTAAAATATAATCAAATAAAAAAAAATGCCTTAAGTGTCTAGTCCTATTTTACATTTGACTAGTTTTAAAATAAAATACTCAGAATGAGAATTTAAAAACTAAACGACTACTCCATAGTCGGGTAGTATAAGGGAAATAAAACACAAATCTTTCGTCTATCTTTTAGTTTAAACAATAAAATAATAATTATCGTCACAAATGCCCAGTCTTTTTTTATATTAGACAAGTATTGAAATAAAATAAAGATATAAAGAAGTTTTATTAGCCCTTTTGTAATTTTTTTTACAAGCAAGTCCAAGGTACATTGAATACACACACATACAATATATTATACTACTTTAATATATTAAATTCTAATACTCTCTATGTAAATAATTGATCTATATGTAATAATTTTAATATTTCTACACTTAATACATTTAAAATTTTTAGTGTTTGCACTTGTCCTAAGATTTTTTTTTTAATTCTTTAATGTGTAGAAGGGATATATTTCTAAAAAATCTTTAGTTTTAGTTTGAACAAACTATATTTTAAGGGGGTCAAGCTCTTACTTCAACTTATTACACATCAGTATTTTCGAATATCGACCTTGTTTACTTTAGCTAATATGATTTTTGGTATTACCCGAATTTCATTATTTTTTTATAATTCGCTTTTAATTATAACGCAGATTGTAAGGTAAAACTTTTCCTGCTTTTCTGGAATATCCCTATCCTCATGAATATATAATAAACAATTATATGATGTAATAAATTATAGATGTAAAGAGAAACAACTGTCAAAATGTTGTCTTTCTTAATGTGCTCCCTTGCGGGGCTAAGCTTTTTCAGCCCGTTAATATGTTCTTACTGTACGTTTTTGACATTTGAGAACTCTTGTTACCTATGTAGCATTACCCCAAACAGTAATGGAATATTTATTGAATGCATATATGCATAGTACATGGATATATGCGATTTTATATCTATAGTTAAAGTTTGAGAAGAGCGTAATTACCGCTCGTCATTTTCTTGCAAATTTTATCAATATGTGCTTTGTGACTAATTGTGCTGTCTATTGTGTATCCTAAAAATATATTTTCTTTAGAAGTCTCATTATCATTAATGCATTATAATGCTTTTATCGGAGTTCAGAATTATACCAGTATATATTAATTAGATACAATATAATACTTAAAAGGATCATTAAATATCCTTAAGATTTACGTTTGGCCTCAAAAACTATAAATCTGTCGTTAATCTTTAAGATTTTTTTCATCCGTCGCATAGATACGAGCTGTTTCTGAAAATCTATTTAAACACGTAATCTATATAATCGATGTATTAAAAATCGATTAATATTACTAAAAGAAATCGAAAATAAAAATCGATTATAAGAAAATAATAATCGATTTTAATAAAAATCGATTATTTTTTAACATCCCTATGCCCAATAGTCAAGCGTCAGTCGTCTTTTAGCAAGCTCAGAGTGAACAACTCAGATCTCACAGTGGTGTCGAAATATATTTTCAAAGTAGTCTTTAACGACGAAGTGCTGCCCGATCAAGATTGTGTGAAAGTTAAGTAATTTATTATTCTTCAGCTATCTAGCTCTTCTAGCTATTAGCTTTACTATCTTGTTTAACCTATCGGTATTTTTCTCTCTGTGTTTTTCTGTTGCTTCTCAACCACTACCTTTTACCTACGCCGTTATGGCATCTGTTGTTTGCTGGCGGGCCACATCCCTTAAGGCCCTCTGCGAGTTCCTAGACATGCTCAGTAGCAGAGGAACAGTGGACCGGAGATAAGTCCTACAACAAGGAAGCTTGCTAATTGCCATACCTGTCTGAGATCCACGACCCCTTTTCTATCTAATATAATTCTAAACCTGTTCTTCTTGTTTCTTTTATGCTCCTTACTACCAATCTTAGGTAGGCAGGTGACACTAGTAACAATATAAATTTACTAGCTTTCCGGGCGTGGCTCCGCCCGCACGTATGTCGGTTATCGCGCAAAAACATTAACCTCTTTTTGCGCAGTTGGAAACTATCCTTTGTTTTTTTCCCGGGTCTCAAACTATTTCCATACCAAATTTCATTCAAATCGGTCCAGTAGTTTTGGCGTGAAAGCGTAACAGACAGACAGAGTTACTTTCACATTTATAATATTAGTACTAATGGTTATCTTGTGAATATAATATATTGTTACGATTTTGTGTACAGATGGGGTTATGAAATAAAAAATTAAAAAAATTAAGGGGAGAGAGGACGGAGGGTTCCACTCTCCAGGTGAGGAAGAGAAGCCTCCAGACACCTAACTACACTACCTACCTACTTTAGGATGTTGACAGATACACCAATAAAAACAATATTGAAGCGTTCAACAATTTTTAAATATATTTATTTAAAATTAAAATTTTCATCAAAACTCATTTAAAAAAGGAATAGATACATCTAGAACACTTTCCTTAATTAGGTCGGGTTATCCGTTAGTACCAGGTACAAAGAGTAACTTAGAACATGGAAATTTGATAGCAATCACTGGTACTAGCGAACAACAATTTACTTAAGTTATTATGTCTTAGGTTTAACTACTTAATTTACAATTTCTGTGTGCCAGCAACGTAGATCCACAAAATTTAAGTTTATTAGGAAGATATTATTCTATAGTTTAGTATATAAGTGTAGGTAAAAAAAGAATATAAACCAGCTTGCTCAGAAAATTCTATATAGATCTCAGGGTAAGGTCGTGAGACGCAAAGGGTGAAAGATGAATTCCGCTATGTAAAAAAAAGAAGAAAAGGGCGCCACCCGGTTATAGAAGACCGGGAAATTCATAAATACCGGTGCAGCGTGGAGATTCACAGCCTTGGACCGAAGACTCAGTTAAGGCGAGCAGTCCGGGACGTCAGGCAGAGCGCTGACCACAGGTACTGCTCTGGCTGTCTACCGGAGTTGGGGCTATGGTAGACGTGGGTATGGTTGGGTATTTTACCAGCCCTAACCAAGAACTCCTGTAAAACGCAAGGGTGCGCGTGTCACAATTTACACTATCTCAGGTTGAAAATAGACTTTGCCTGAAGGGCACATAAAAGGGTAGAGGGTAGACACATCTAGGTATTGCAGAAGGGGAACCGGTCGAGTTAGCAGGGGTGGCTCGGCCACGTGGTAGACACTCGGGCGCAGCCCGCCTCACTTCACAAGGAAAAATACACGTGATTTTACCCAGAACCTCGGCGCTTTACATGTTCAATCGAAATATTTAACGCGTGCGCACTAAAGAAGGCGTAGTTAAAATAGCGGCGGGTCGAAAGGTGCCACGCGGTTAAAAAAAAACGCGGAGTCTCACACGGTACATTTACGAAACGAAGCACTGAAATTTTACCCGGCTTTATAACCTACAATTTCGCATAAAATCACTACCAAAATTATCAAACACTTTAACTAACCTTTATTTTTGGGGAGGTTCGAAGGCTTTCGGAGGACGCCACGTGGATGCGTCACGAGTCCAGGAACGAAGTCGCCTCCTTGTATTCGGTTAAATTGTTTCTTTTTCTCAGCCTGCAATGAACAATGGTGTGTTACTTCCGTCTTCACATAAAGAACGCGATGTATGCTCTCATCGGAGTTGGTTGCTTACCGGTAGGTCTATTTATGTTCAAGATGGTTCCTCGGGAAGGCGGACGTCGAAAGGAGCACTGCCTGGCTTCGTTTTGCAGCCCTGAAAGATCAAATGAATTTTCAAGAATTGCTATTACGTGCCACTAGGGCAGACAGACGCCTCATGATTCCTTTCTTACCTCGCTTCAGGCAGTGCGTCGATTGGGGGCTGCTTAAAGTTCCAAGCGGAAAAAGAAGTGTAACGGGCCTTTGCAGGCCTATTTATAAGTTTCGGGATCTCTCGAACCTTCCATCAGAGGGGAGGCAAAAAAAAACAGATAATCTTCCTCTCAATCACAAGAAAACGGATTAATACTCTGTGCAAGGGGTGCGTTCAGAACCTCACTTGATGGAACAAACAAATCGTTCCGACCCTCACAAAAAAAACCGTAACAGTACCCCCCCCCCCCTTAAGAATTTTTGAAGGGTACCGACAAAAATTTAGCTGGACCCCCAGCATCAACTCGAGCAAAGAAGTACAATGCCATACCTGGACCAAGGCTTCGACATAATATGGCCGTCTGAAAATAAAACAACTGCTAAAATCTCTACCTACATGTCTATCCTAATTACTGAACTCTACCAAAATATTAAGTCCCGAAACAAAATTATTACCCAAAATGTTCACACATCCTATGTGCAGACACAAACCTTAATGAAGAAAATATATTTGGTGTGAAACCTCTTCGTAGCTGAACTACTAGTCTCAAAAAAAAACAACTTAAAATTATTGAACGCTTCATTAAACAAAAAAAACTAAGTTGGGCAACCCTTTGGGGCCAAATTTTCTAAAGCCCATAACTAAAAACTAAAAGACAAGGACCGAAGAGCTAATTAGAACGAGGCTATTTGAAGCAAAATTAATTTACCCTTGTCCCTCTGGACAGACCTCAATTCTTAATGTGAAGTAAACAAATAAAAGGGTGAATAATCATCCCTTACTGATACAGGTCTAAGCCGTAGAAACAGCCTACATTAAGACCCATTAGTAGATACAAACAAACAAACAAAAAAATAGTCTTGGCCCTTGACAACAAAATAAAAAAATATAAAAGAAAAAAAAGTTACGGGAGAATTACCCCACGCTCCGGCCGTCGGGAGTTTAAGTACCTGGGCTATGTTGTTAATGAGAGAGGTCTGCAAACCGATCCTTCTAAAATTCAGGCCATTGTGGACTATCCCATCCCCACCAATCGGAAGGAGGTTAAAAGGTTCTTGGGAACAGCTTCTTACTACCGGCGCTTCATCAAAAACTTCAGCTGTATCGCTGCCCCTTTAAACCAACTGACAAGTACCAAAAAGTCTGCCCCTCCTTTTGTCTGGTCTGAAGAGGCGGATCGTGCCTTTAGCGACCTGAAGTCTGCCCTGGTGTCTGCTCCAGTTTTGGCTTGCCCTGATTTATCCCATCCTTTTGAGGTGCACTGTGACGCGTCAGGTTTCGGCATAGCCGCCACGCTGACTCAAACGTCGCCGGAAGGTCACGAACACCCAGTGGCTTACGCCAGCCGTTCGTTGAACGCGGCAGAACGAAATTATTCAGCGACAGAGCGCGAAGCCTTAGCGGTAGTTTTCGGCGTCGAACATTTTCGTCCCTATTTGGAAGGTGGACCCCGTTTCAGGGTGATTACTGATCACTCCAGTTTAAAATGGTTCTTCAATTTGACTAACCCTACAGGGCGTTTAGCACGCTGGGGTTGTCGATTGTCCCCTTATGACTTTGAAATTGTACATCGGAAGGGACGGGATCATGTAGTGCCTGATTCTCTTTCCCGAGCAGTTCCTGTGGGCGAAATCTGTCCGGCCTCGACTGACCAATGGTATAATGCACTGTTCGACCGCGTCAACCGTTCCCCTGCTTCATGCCCAAATTTTATAATTAAATCTGGCAGGTTGTTTCGCTATTGCAGGAATAAATTCACCCCGGATAAAGACTTTGACTGGAAAGAAATTATCCCGGCGGACCGTAGAGAATCAATACTTCAGGAATGTCATGGAGGTCAATTAGCCACTCATTTTGGTACTTTTAAAACTTTCAGACGCTTGGCTCTGCGCTATTACTGGCCAAAAATGCACGGCGACGTGGTAGAGTACGTGGGCAAGTGTGAAAAGTGCGCCGCCTATAAACATGACCAACGCTTGACGTCTGGCTTTATGGGCGACCCAAAGGTTTGCTCACGCCCTTTTAATACGATAAGCGTTGACCTAGTTGGCCCTTTGCCTCGCTCCCGTGCGGGCCATACCTTTTTGTTGGTTGTTGTTTGTTGTTTCAGCAAATACTGCCTGTTGTTTCCTCTGCGTAGAGCGATTGGTAAGGTGATTGCGTCGCGACTGGAAAGCGGAGTGTTCTTGACTCATAGAATTCCCCGGAACGTCATTATGGATAATGGACCTCAATTTACCGGTGGTGAGGTTAAATCCCTCTTCGCGAAATATGGAGTGCCCCAGGTACACTATACTCCCCGGTACACCCCACAAGTCAACACCGTCGAGCGTTACAATCGCAACATTGTAACGGCCATGTCCATTCTTGTCGGTCAGGATCACCGTACGTGGGATGTTTCTCTACCAAGAATACAATTTGCCCTTAACACTTCCACCAACGAAACTACACGCGATACACCATTTTTTCTAGTACACGGCAGAGAAGCCGTATGGGATGGTTCGCATTACGACAGTACCACGTCTTCGTCTCCTCCAGTAGTTACTTCGCGTGATGTCTATTCTAAGAAGCTAAGCGACTTACCGGAAGTATTTAAGTCCGTTTCGCAAGCTATTGAGAAGGCTCATCGAAAAAGCCGCGAATTTTATAACCGACGTCGTAGAGATGAGGAATTCCAAGTAGGTGATATTGTTTGGAAACGGACCTATCCACTTAGTGATGCCAATAAATTCTTTATGGCTAAGCTGGCCCCTAAATATGATAAATGTAATATCATCAAAAAGTTAAGTCGCTTGGTTTATGAACTTCAGGATTGTACTTCAGGTAAATGGCTAGGCAGTTGGCATATTAAGGATCTAAAAAGGGGGCAGTCATAATTATATATACTGTATCTTCCCAAGATGGTCTGATTTTGGGTATATTATTCATGATTATTAAAGTCTAGCTAACCTAGAGTTGTATTAGGGCACATTCTTCGAAAATATAAATATTTTTGTACTAAAGATATGACACTTTTGTTGTAGGACACTTGTGTAGGTGTTTATTGATTTGGTGGGTTCGCCATAGGTAAAGTGTTGCCTTCTAAATTCACTGTGGTGGTACCAGATCACTCTATAATGTTCTGCTTGTACCATTGTTTTGTACCTTGGTATTCCTGATGTCATTATAAGTTGCACTCTGTGGAGTCAACTTAGTTTCAGGATACTAAATTTCTTCGTTTTATGAGATTATCCCTAGCTCTATACTTCCATAATATTTTAACTCCCCAAATTGGTACCTATACAAAGTCCTTAAGTACTATGTTCCTTTTGAACGTTTAGACTATCCGGTCTTGGTTGTTGAGTACGGAGAAACACTGTATCTTTAATATTTTTTTATCATATGTTATATATATTTGTTAAATATATTCATTTATTACAGGGGCGGTTTACTAGGTAACCCCATAAGAAGCCTCATACCTAGCAACTATTTATTTGTCATATGTCTGGGCGTTGTACTCAGCTAAGTGAGTCAACATCTCTAATGGCATTATGAATTATGTACCTATTTATATAGTTTATCTATCTGTCTTATTTCCTTCGCAGAGCGGATTGTAACTCTATAAATTAAGCCTTATTACAGGGGCGGTTTAACTAGGTAACCCCTTTTAAAAGCCTCATACCTAGCATCTGTATATTTGTCGTTATTCACGGCGTTGTACTCAAGGTGATGAGTCAACATCATGATAAAGACACTCCTTATATCTTCTTATTTAGTACCTAATATTGTCTATGTATAGAAATATGTATATATTCACATTTTCTAGGTGATAGGTAATTCCCATGAGGAACCCCATAATGCTCTATGCGATAGATGATGTAAGAATGGGAAGGCTAAAAGGATATGGTGAATATGGAATGAAAGACTGTATTATATATCTATTTATACCTATATTATGTTATATTATTATTATTGTATGAATGGGAATACCGAATGGTCAGAGCAGATGGAATGTTAGGTGAGCAGAGTGGAGGGTGACTCATGAACCTTGTTTGTTTCCCTGGGAGTTGAGAAATTATGTATGTGTATTATATTGTATTATTTATGTAATAATAGTTATTAAAATGTTAAATAGGACAGCTTCTCCATACTCTCCTTAGCCATGTCGGCTTGTTTTTTTGTTGCGCGTGGGAACTTCTTTTGTTTGTTTTGTTTTCTTTAGACAAGACATAAACAATATTAACAACTGGCCTTATTCCAGTTAATTTTATTGGTGAGTGGGCAGTCATTTTAGCTTTCGTTTTACCCTCCTTCTGCAGGGATTATTAATTAAATCTTACTCAGTTAGTGCTCATATTGATACATAGTTTATCATTGGCAATTTAGCTGAAATTTAAAGTTTTTGTAACTATTTTACAGACATACCGGAGTGGCTTCTAAGCGTTAACAACGCTTTATTTCTTTCATCTCAGCTGGTACATATATAAGTATAGGTCTATATTGTATACTACCATATAGAATAACTATATACCTACCATAGTTATAGGTTAGTTTTTTATGTGGATCCTATTGGAAGGTGGCAACCATGCCGTAGGCCACTCTGTCATCAGTGCCCCTTCTGGGTGCCGGTGAAGCCAAGGCATTTTTTCCTCTTTCTCGCTCTCTCTTCTCCTCTACTTCTCTGTTACTTTGTCTATCCCCCTAGGGTACTTATCCCATTTTTTTTGTTTATTGGGTTTTGTTACCTAGCACCTCGGCGACCCGTTTCCGCCATAGCGAGTTCACTTGCCCTTCCTATGGGGAGGGGAAACGTCCTGTCTGGTCGCCGGAGCGTGGGGTAATTCTCTCGTACCTTTTTTTCTTTTATATTTTTTTATTTTGTTGTCAAGGGCCAAGACTATTTTTTTGTATGTTTGTTTGTCTACTAATGGGTCTTAATGTAGGCTGTTTCTACGGCTTAGACCTGTATCAGTAAGGGATGATTATTCACCCTTTTATTTGTTTACTTCACATTAAGAATTGAGGTCTGTCCAGAGGGACAAGGGTAAATTAATTTTGCTTCAAATAGCCTCGTCCTAATTAGCTCTTCGGTCCTTGTCTTTTAGTTTTTAGTTATGGGCTTTAGAAAATTTGGCCCCAAAGGGTTGCCCAACTTAGTTTTTTTTGTTTAATGAAGCGTTCAATAATTTTAAGTTGTTTTTTTTTGAGACTAGTAGTTCAGCTACGAAGAGGTTTCACACCAAATATATTTTCTTCATTAAGGTTTGTGTCTGCACATAGGATGTGTGAACATTTTGGGTAATAATTTTGTTTCGGGACTTAATATTTTGGTAGAGTTCAGTAATTAGGATAGACATGTAGGTAGAGATTTTAGCAGTTGTTTTATTTTCAGACGGCCATATTATGTCGAAGCCTTGGTCCAGGTATGGCATTGTACTTCTTTGCTCGAGTTGATGCTGGGGGTCCAGCTAAATTTTTGTCGGTACCCTTCAAAAATTCTTAAGGGGGGGGGGGGTACTGTTACGGTTTTTTTTGTGAGGGTCGGAACGATTTGTTTGTTCCATCAAGTGAGGTTCTGAACGCACCCCTTGCACAGAGTATTAATCCGTTTTCTTGTGATTGAGAGGAAGATTATCTGTTTTTTTTTGCCTCCCCTCTGATGGAAGGTTCGAGAGATCCCGAAACTTATAAATAGGCCTGCAAAGGCCCGTTACACTTCTTTTTCCGCTTGGAACTTTAAGCAGCCCCCAATCGACGCACTGCCTGAAGCGAGGTAAGAAAGGAATCATGAGGCGTCTGTCTGCCCTAGTGGCACGTAATAGCAATTCTTGAAAATTCATTTGATCTTTCAGGGCTGCAAAACGAAGCCAGGCAGTGCTCCTTTCGACGTCCGCCTTCCCGAGGAACCATCTTGAACATAAATAGACCTACCGGTAAGCAACCAACTCCGATTAGAGCATACATCGCGTTCTTTATGTGAAGACGGAAGTAACACACCATTGTTCATTGCAGGCTGAGAAAAAGAAACAATTTAACCGAATACAAGGAGGCGACTTCGTTCCTGGACTCGTGACGCATCCACGTGGCGTCCTCCGAAAGCCTTCGAACCTCCCCAAAAATAAAGGTTAGTTAAAGTGTTTGATAATTTTGGTAGTGATTTTATGCGAAATTGTAGGTTATAAAGCCGGGTAAAATTTCAGTGCTTCGTTTCGTAAATGTACCGTGTGAGACTCCGCGTTTTTTTTTAACCGCGTGGCACCTTTCGACCCGCCGCTATTTTAACTACGCCTTCTTTAGTGCGCACGCGTTAAATATTTCGATTGAACATGTAAAGCGCCGAGGTTCTGGGTAAAATCACGTGTATTTTTCCTTGTGAAGTGAGGCGGGCTGCGCCCGAGTGTCTACCACGTGGCCGAGCCACCCCTGCTAACTCGACCGGTTCCCCTTCTGCAATACCTAGATGTGTCTACCCTCTACCCTTTTATGTGCCCTTCAGGCAAAGTCTATTTTCAACCTGAGATAGTGTAAATTGTGACACGCGCACCCTTGCGTTTTACAGGAGTTCTTGGTTAGGGCTGGTAAAATACCCAACCATACCCACGTCTACCATAGCCCCAACTCCGGTAGACAGCCAGAGCAGTACCTGTGGTCAGCGCTCTGCCTGACGTCCCGGACTGCTCGCCTTAACTGAGTCTTCGGTCCAAGGCTGTGAATCTCCACGCTGCACCGGTATTTATGAATTTCCCGGTCTTCTATAACCGGGTGGCGCCCTTTTCTTCTTTTTTTTACATAGCGGAATTCATCTTTCACCCTTTGCGTCTCACGACCTTACCCTGAGATCTATATAGAATTTTCTGAGCAAGCTGGTTTATATTCTTTTTTTACCTACACTTATATACTAAACTATAGAATAATATCTTCCTAATAAACTTAAATTTTGTGGATCTACGTTGCTGGCACACAGAAATTGTAAATTAAGTAGTTAAACCTAAGACATAATAACTTAAGTAAATTGTTGTTCGCTAGTACCAGTGATTGCTATCAAATTTCCATGTTCTAAGTTACTCTTTGTACCTGGTACTAACGGATAACCCGACCTAATTAAGGAAAGTGTTCTAGATGTATCTATTCCTTTTTTAAATGAGTTTTGATGAAAATTTTAATTTTAAATAAATATATTTAAAAATTGTTGAACGCTTCAATATTGTTTTTATTGGTGTATCTGTCAACATCCTAAAGTAGGTAGGTAGTGTAGTTAGGTGTCTGGAGGCTTCTCTTCCTCACCTGGAGAGTGGAACCCTCCGTCCTCTCTCCCCTTAATTTTTTTAATTTTTTATTTCATAACCCCATCTGTACACAAAATCGTAACAATATATTATATTCACAAGATAACCATTAGTACTAATATTATAAATGTGAAAGTAACTCTGTCTGTCTGTTACGCTTTCACGCCAAAACTACTGGACCGATTTGAATGAAATTTGGTATGGAAATAGTTTGAGACCCGGGAAAAAAACAAAGGATAGTTTCCAACTGCGCAAAAAGAGGTTAATGTTTTTGCGCGATAACCGACATACGTGCGGGCGGAGCCACGCCCGGAAAGCTAGTGTCACCTTGCTAAAAGGTGAACGAATATTAATGAACGTAGTACTACTTAACTATGAATTTATTACTAGCGCCATCTATTCAATTGGCTGCAAAATGGAAATATCTATCGGTTCTCAAATCGATCTCACTACCAGCATTGCTCGCTGAAGTAGTGCATCAATGATCTGATAGAGGTCGCATATTCTAAAACCTCAATCTGTAAATATAGATGTCGCCTTAGGAGATATAATATATTCATTATATATCTAGCTAACGAAATAATTAAATAACAATTATTAATAGGACTATATAGCAATAAAAACTATAGGTCAAAAAAAAAATATCTGTTAGGAATGGCTTGTCATTTAACTGTCAAACTCCAGAATTTCAAAACTGCCCACGGGTGATAATTCACTTCCTATTAGAGGAACGTTGTATTTTTGAAAACTCTTTGAATAACCGTAACTGATTGGAGTAATTATTCCAACGGTTTAGTGGACTTGTTCATTACCATATTTGGTAATAAACTGAGGCATGAACTTCCGGCTGAGTTTGATAGTTGACGACAGAGAAATTCGAAGTCACTTTACCACGAGCCACGTCTTGAACAAGTGAATTATTTTTACGCTCTACTAAAAATTGTAGATTTAACACAGGCTCTTTACATACCTCTTCTCTTTCTCTACATTCTTTGTGTATTTGATTCTTGGTATGTACTCTCACTGCTATTTACTGTGTCCATTATGTGTTTTAACCTTGCTAATCTCTTCTAGCTATTAGCTTTACTATCTTGTTTAACCTATCGGTATTTTTCTCTCTGTGTTTTTCTGTTGCTTCTCAACCACTACCTTTTACCTACGCCGTTATGGCATCTGTTGTTTGCTGGCGGGCCACATCCCTTAAGGCCCTCTGCGAGTTCCTAGACATGCTCAGTAGCAGAGGAACAGTGGACCGGAGATAAGTCCTACAACAAGGAAGCTTGCTAATTGCCATACCTGTCTGAGATCCACGACCCCTTTTCTATCTAATATAATTCTAAACCTGTTCTTCTTGTTTCTTTTATGCTCCTTACTACCAATCTTAGGTAGGCAGGTGACACTAGTAACAATATAAATTTACTAGCTTTCCGGGCGCGGCTCCGCCCGCGCGTATATCGGTTATCGCGCAAAAACATTAACCTCTTTTTGCGCAGTTGGAAACTATCCTTTGTTTTTTCCCGGGTCTCAAACTATTTCCATACCAAATTTCATTCAAATCGGTCCAGTAGTTTTGGCGTGAAAGCGTAACAGACAGACAGAGTTACTTAAACATTTATAATATTAGTACTAATGGTTATCTTGTGAATATAATATATTCACAGCCAATCTCATGCGTCTCTGTTTGATTCAGGTCAGGAGTACTATACAAAGACAAATATCTATCAGGGACGGTTTTTTATTTCATCATCATCATTATAATCAGCCGGAAGACGTCCACCTCCCCCATAGAAAACCACAAAGAACGGCTACTAGCCACTTTCACGATGTCGTCAGTCCACCTAGTGTTTTTATTTAACTGATGTTAAATCCGCGTTATCAGTATACAATACAATAATTTATTTATAACACCAGGTTACAAGTCAAAAAGTTCAATAATTATGATTACAATTAATTATTAATTGCGATTAAAACATAATAAATTATTTATTAATATAAATAATGAAAAAGAAGAATAAAATTATACAATAAAATATCTAAGAATAAATTTATATAATTGGCAGTTTACAAAACTCATCTACAGAGTAGAATGAGTAGTCAAGAAGCCATTTTCTCAGTCTCGATTTAAAAACTTATAGTTGTGAAGTTTATGTACTAATAAGTAGTAATACATCGTAATATGTAATTAACATATTACGGATGCCATTAACTATATTTAAGTCATTAATTAGAATAGGTGGTATTTAAAGTGGATTTGAAGTTTGAAGTAGGTGAAATAAATAATAGTAACAAAATAAACAACACTTCTTTTATGTATATAAATGATCTATGTAGGGCTGTACCTTGCAGGGCTTGGTTCTCCTATTGTTTGCAGATGGCACCGTCTACTCGTACATGATAAGACATGGCAAAGTGTTACTTTTTTAGCTGAGAATTGTCTTTCCGATTCAAAGTGACGCTTTGGTTGGAAAACAGCCTACTTTCACTTAACACTAGCAATTCAAAATATATGTGTTTCAGGTGACTACTGTACTCATGCAGGTGACCCTGGGCCAAGTATCAACGTAAATATACTTACCTTTACCTGCAATAGGAGTCACAATAGTTAGACCTAATCAATGTAAGTAACTGTGCAATTTGGACACGAGTTAGCTTCATTAGATATCTGGGCGTAATCATAAATGACAAACTAAATTGGATCTCTCACATAGCTTCATTAGCATTTAGGAATTCTAGGACAAGGAAACATAATTTATGCTTTTAAAAATCTTAGGCACGTAGTAGATCAACAACTTTAGAACTTGCTTCGCATGAGGCAGTGCAGCAAATCTCACCTCATAATAGCGGAACGTGCCCAGCGTGCTTAGCTGAAAGTGCTCTTGCATCTCACGTTCAGACACCAAACAACGGATGTATATGAAAAAGCTAATGTCTAAAGCGACAGAAAATATTATAAAATAAATTTAATAAAACATAAAGTTAAAAAGTTAAGTGACAATGGTATCAAGAAGATACTACTTACCTGGATCTACCATTTTGATTACGAAGGCATAGAAGAGATGCTTAATAGTATTACTTTTCACGTATGATATTATGTGTTACTGTTAAACAAACACGTACACAAACCCATGCAAAGCGCGCACGTGCGATTAACCGATGCTTTTTTTCTGGTTGTATTGATTGTTTTTTTTCTTATTTTTAGTTCTTGGCAGATATGGTAAATCTTTATAGGAGAAGCCACTGGCACTCGAACCACAGTTTTTATTAACTAGTTCGGGACCCAAAGGATTCAACAAGTGATACCTGTAACGCTTTTATGCCAAATATATTATTATTATTACTAAAAAAATCCCATTTCGGTAGAAAAAAAATTAAATTTTTTGTATTTTTTTTGTAGGATATAACAATAGTTTCACCCACGTGTTCAAACGCATACTTACCAAATTGTTTGGTAAAAAGGACCTATGCTTATGGATGGTTATCACCTTCGGTTAGTATTTTGCGGAAAAACTATATACCCTCTAGAGTTGTCGTGTCGTGGGCATCAATTTTACTAGGTTACCTAGATTTGAAATAGAAGGTATCTTAGTTCACTGCTTCAAATTATCCTTAGTCTATACCTACACGTAAAATTTGCAGTTCAACCATAAAAAAAAATATTATTATATGCAGGGTTATTGGTAAAATGCTAACATCCTCTTAGGGTTGACTTCTGCTAGTTTGACACAACAAACATTTTGAAATTATTTTTTTGTTTCAGGCTCTTGTGCCTGTAATGTATTATTTCATATTGTTTATTACTTTGCACCATGCAAATTTTCACAACTCTAATTCAAAGGGAACATGGCGCGGTCCAGCGTTGCCGCGGCGGGAGCTATTGGCTTAGAGTAGCAATAAAACCCAATTTTTGTTTACAAAACAAAAATAATGTATCTCAAAATGTTTGATAGGACTAGCATAAGTCAACAAGTTGTTAGCATTTTACCAATAACCCTGTATATTATTATAGTTCTATAGCCATTTCTATCGGATTGTAATTCCTATTCTATCAGATTCTAGATCTACCTAGGCATGACTATTTAATATAAAATGTATCTCGAACTTTAAAAGTAGTATAGTAAGAATTTAATTTGATTTATTTTATGCGTGTAACGACTATATAGGATAGCTTCTATTGGATTAACGCAATGTTGTCAGCGTTATTAATTTTAGTCTACGTTTTATTACCTACGTTTGGTACACGCATACAAAAATGTTAGTCATTGAAGACCTACGATTTTATTGTTACCTTAAACATCATGGAGAAACTATTTGAATAAATTCGATTGGTAAGTAAAAGATCAAAAAAAGTGTTTGGGATTTTGAACGATGTTGTTTTGGGGTGAGGCATGTCATTAATTACCTACGTGATGTGAGCTCTAAAAAGGTGTTCAGCAAAATTTCACAAATCTCATTTCAAAATCGATTAAAAATACTAAAAGATATTGGTATTGTTTGAAAATATTTTTTTGTATTATTTCGAAGACAATATTCATTTCAGTCTTAATTTGCTGTTCTGTAGTTTAGGATACCAAACAAACGTATACAGTACTTATAGGCTGGCTTTTGATTTAGGTAAGTGATATGATCGACCATGTATTGAACAACAAGCCCATCATCGGCGAAAAATTGAAACGGCGGGTAGTTAACTGATTAGCATCTCTCTACGTATTTATGTTGTTTTTAATTAGATATAGTGCAAATTGTGTCTACTTTTCGTTAAAAACTTGTTTAAATACTTCAATATTTTAATAATAAGTTGGAGTATTATCAGTTAAAAGTCAACGGTTCCACAATAACAATGTCTTTGTGTAGTGCCTGTGCTGGATCGCTTCAAGGAAAAGATAAAGTGATATGTTCAGCTACGCCCTGTGTTAAACAGTATCACTTCCAGTGTGTCGGCCTCCCAAGCTCTAAATTAGATGACAAAGAAACTTGGATCTGTCCAGAGTGCATAGCTAAGAAGAGAAAGGGAAATAACAGTGAAACACCTGTGAGGCAATCTCCCGCCACGCGCGATTTAAATGACTCTGACATCAGTTTTGTGACCTATCGACCCCAACAACCAACTTTTAGCGCAGAATTTTTAGCTAGCATATGCGAAGATATTATGACCTCGGTAAGGAAAGAGCTACCAAAAATAATAGGTGCCACTTTGGACAAAAAACTGAATGAGCTATCGGAGAGGCTTCAAGGCGTTGAGGACTCAATAAAGGTAGTAAGCGACAATCACGATGATATAAAAAAGACTCTGAACACTCACAGTAGCTCAAATAAGAAATTACAGACAGAAAATAAGCAACTGAAAGACAATATTAAAAATCTTGAAGCAAGACTATCGTCGATGGAGGAATCAGCGGCGAAACAGGAACAATGGGCAAAGCAGCAAAATGTAGAAATTGTTGGCATCCCTGAGGCCAACGAAGAGTCGCTCCCAGCGTTAGTTGTTCAGTTGGCAGATCTAGCGGGGTTGCGGCTGCGCTTAGAAGATGTGGAATTTGCCCATCGTGTTCGTGCCAAGCGCCCTATCAATGGGAAACCACGCTGCATAATCGCCCGCTTCCGAGAACGTACTACAAAGGACACGTTCCTATCATATTTAAGAAAAAAGCACGGCTTAACCGGCAAAGATATTGGAATGAATGGCGATTTTAAATTATTTGTGAACGAACATCTAACAATCAAAAATAAACAACTCTTAAGTAAGTGTAAAGTTAGAGCTAAAGAACTACAGTATAAATATGTATGGACAAAAAACTGTCGCATATATATTCGAAAAAACGATACATCGCCGTACATTCTTATATCGTCAGAAGTGGACCTAAAAAAGTTAGTTTAAATACTATAAAGATACCTAAATATTCTATCTCTGAACTTACCGTAATATTTTTATTGTCAAACACTCATGTTGAAATACACTCGTTCCAACAACACCTTAACACAACACACATTTCAAAACACACCACAAAACTGCTAATAATACATAATCATTGCATTCAACAACCTACATTATTAAACGCTATATCAATCATCGGGTCATCAACGCAAGTTAATATAGAATTTTTTCTATATCTTATGATTGGTTATATTTATATCATGCGGACAATTACATTCCATAACGTTATAACTCGAATTTTATCAGTCACTTTATATAAGTATGGATTACTTCAGTGCATTTTTAATGGGTAATACAAAATTAAGCTTTTTATATCAAAATGTACGCGGACTTAGAACGAAAACGCACCAGTTTTGTAGCAATTTACTTGCTATAGATCATGATATAGTTCTTATTACGGAAACTTGGCTGAATAGCGGAATTTTAGACTCGGAACTGGTAAGTTGTAATTATAACATAATAAGACGTGACCGCGGATCGCATGGAGGCGGTATTATGATATTGTACTCCGACCGACTCAACGTACATTCGCGTCCAGACTGGCAACATGATCACCTGGACGTTGAATGCCTATGGGTAACAATAGAAGGGAGAACAATAAAGTCTGATAAGGATTTACACATAGCTTTGGTTTACATGCCGCCGGACGACAAGAGGCCTGAACGGCTTAAGAAACTTAAAGATTGGATTTCCACCATTATGTCATTATCCTCTAATGACTACTTCATGATAGCTGGAGATTTTAATTTGCCCTGTGTTCAATGGGAAAACAATAACCCTGTTTATATCAAAAAGGGAAGTGTCGAACTACAACACTCTGCCTTAGATTTAATAAATCAATGTAACTTTTTGGGCCTACAACAATTTAATTCTTTGTCGAATTGCTCTGGAAATACATTGGATCTCATTTTCTGTAATTTTAATATTGATATCTGTAAATGTTCTACTCCGTTAGTGAAAGAAGACATATTTCATGTTACGCTAAACATTGATGCATCGGATGTAACTGTCGCTCCTTTATTTAAGCCTCTCCGCAAAAAATTTCAATATAGAAAAGCTTGCTATGCCGACATTAACGAGGCTTTATCTATTATAGATTGGTCTGATTTGTATCAGGGAACGGTTGAAGATGCGGTGTCTAAATTTTACAAAAAGCTTAATGACGTAATAGTAGCATTTGTACCACAAATAACAGTGGATGGATCTCAACATTACCCAGTCTGGTATACTAAATCTCTCATTAATATTAACAAAGAAAAAAATAAGGTGCATTCACGCTGGAAGCTCTATAAAAACCCTTTAGATTATGACGAATTTTCATTTCTCCGATCTAGATTTAAGCGGGTTGAGACACAATGTTATAAGAACTACATTTCCAGGTCACAAAAATCAATTAAATCCAACCCAAAATTACTTTGGAGCTTCATTAAAGGTAAGAGAAAATCAGCAACCGCGTATCCGAGTTCTATGATTCACAATAAAAAGAAACTAACTAACACTGCTGAAATAGTTCAATCTTTCAACTTGTACTTTCAACAGATGTTTGCGCAACCCTCTACTTTATATGATACAACTCCTTTGCCTGTTGTAGGGCCAAGTTCACAAGTTATCAGTATGATTGTCATATCTGAGGAACAAGTGCTCAAGCTTCTCCGCGGTCTAGACCCCAACAAAGGAGCGGGTAGTGATAATTTACCCCCATTTTTTATTAGCCAATGCGCTGAAACGTTATTTAAACCAGTAACTATTATTTTCAACCGCTCGATTCGTGAAGGAATATTTCCTGCTATATGGAAACAGGCACACATTGTCCCTCTGCATAAAAAAGGATCTAAGTCACAAATTGATAATTACAGACCCATCTCCATTCTGAACGTTCTTAGTAAATGCTTCGAAAAAATTATTTATGAGTCTATCTATCCGCTCATAGCTCAAAGCATACCAGAGCAACAGCATGGTTTTATTAGAGGCCGTTCAACTACCAGCAATCTCGGCGTTGTTGTCAGTGATATTTTGAAGGGTATGGAGTTGAATGCGCAGGTTGATGTGATCTATACAGATTTTGAAAAAGCCTTTGATCGTGTGGATCACGTCATCCTGCTGCGAAAGCTGCAAGAACTAGGCATACAGGGTGATCTTTTAAGATGGGTGCAATCGTACGTTGATAATAGGAGTCAAGCAGTGGTGATCGGTGGGGCCCGTTCCGACTACATTAGGATCCCATCTGGCGTTCCGCAAGGATCGTTGTTAGGACCATTATTTTACACGGCTTATCTTTATGATATCGGGTCATGCTTCCATAACGCAAACTTTTTACTTTATGCTGATGACAAGAAGGTTTATTACAAAATACGAAATATCAATGACTGCTTTAAATTACAGGAAGATTTAGATAGATTAACAGCATATTACAATAAAAACCGAATTGATGTGAATCTGAATAAATGTATATCTATAAGCTTCACGCGCAGGAAGGACCCTATTTGCTTTTCGTACACACTTAATAATAAATTAATTATCAAACAAGACTGCGTTAAGGATTTAGGAATATTCCTCGACAAAAGTCTAACGTTTGCACCTCATGTTGAATATATTGTTGATAAAGCGTACAAAAATTTAGGATTTATACTTCGTGTGACTAGGCCATTTACTGATTTACTGTGTTTGAAAGTATTATATTTCGCGTATGTGCGCAGCGTACTTGATTATTGCAGCCCAATTTGGAATCCGCAATACGTTATTTACGAGAATGCTATAGAATCAATTCAAAGAAAATTTATTAAGCAATTAGAATTCCGTAGTAAGACTATATTTAACGATTATGTAGCCTCTTGTCAAAAACACGGATTGATGACGTTGCGAAATAGACGTATTTTAAATGATATGTCATTATTTCATGACATTTGTTCAGGCACACTCGATTGTTCCTTGTTAATCGCCGATGTGCTAGCCTTACGAGCTCCGCCTCGCAGAACAAGACACACACAACTGTTTCAAGTGCCTAGCCATCGCACTAATTACTCGGCAAATAGCCTGACAAGTAGAATGCCTAGAACTTTCAACAAATTATTTAGCGAAATTGATCCCTTTTGTACGTCTAAACATGTTTTTAAAAATGCAGTATCTAAATGTATTAAAGACAAATTTTTGTAAAGTAAAAACATTCTCGTGAAACAATACCTATTCAAATTATGTGTATAATAATAAAATGCAATTAAACAAAATAAAAATTAAAAATGTATGTATAAGTAAATAACTTCATTAAATTAATTAAATATATTAAATCAATAATGTAAGTAACGAAAAAATTAAATAAATAAAATATGTATATATCTTTGCGCCATGTAAGCCTCACTAGCGCCCCGCTAAAACTGGTCTGGACGGTTAGCTGCACCGCTCAATATAAGTTGTAGTTGTGAGCTGTAATTGTATTATAGTTAGTAAACATTAGCACTTGCGTCGTTTTTCGTACAATTTAAGGTATTCCTACTTATTCACTTAATACTTGTTCACATCGAGCTGAAAGTATTACGTAATTAATTAGTTTTCTCGCACGAACACCCGAATGATGTTGTTTATGGAATTGGTTGTAATGTAATGCTTTTTTATTTAGCGGTATTTTTATTTTTATAGTTTTTATAGTCTTATTGTTCGTTTATAACTAAAACTTACAATAGCGTTTCGCCTCCCACATTGAAAACACAGTCACACACACACACACACACACACATTTATTTACATACACGACAATACATATATACAAAACACGATACATGTAATAGCATTCATTAATAATTTCTGCTTGATGGATTAATGTTAGATTTTTCTGTAATTTTGTTTGTTGTTACACCAAAAACTGTTTATATATTCCCTACACACGTAATTATAAACTCATTAATGTGACTCCCTCTCTAATTATAACTCATTAGTATGTTACCCCTCAAAAAATGTAATATTATAATTGTACCTATTCCTACAAAGTGAAGGTTCTATTTGGCTCATGTGTAGAATATATTTCATAGTTATAAGAAACCAATGTTACAGCTGTGAACTTTTGTTGAATAAATAAATAAATAAATAAATCATTTCTAGGTTATCCTGAGGAATATAATTACTAGCTGTCAAGAACTGCTCGGGCATTCGCTAAATGCCCTACCACAGTGCTATAACGACTGCCTTCTTAAGACAACAACTGGGACCGACGACGGCTTACGTGCCCTCAGTAGTAGAAACACGGAAGCGCTCAGTAGTAAAGCTACTAATCGGACATCGATTTTTTTTTTATGCTCGATAGGTTAGCCTTTGACCACTATCTCGATGACGATGTGATCGAAGATGTTGTTCAGGCTAACCTAGAATTACTGGTTCTCAAAGACAGCTGCCGGAACACACCGTTAGGTGCTTGGCGACCGATTTTCTATTTGAGGGTGGTAGCTAGCCAGGCGGGCATTCGCAAAATGCCCTACTACCATGCTGTAACGACTGCCATCTTAAGACAACAACCGGGACCGACGGCTTAACGTGCCCTCCGAAGCACGGAAGCGCTCAGTAGTATTGTCACCGGCGGCCACCCATCCAACTCACGACCGAGGCGGTCGTTGCTTAACTTTGCTGATCGGTTCACAACGGCTAAGCAAACTTCGCTACGAGCGCTTCGTTTACCTGATGATGTGCATCAGAACACCTTAAGAGTAACATAATTATTATTACATTGTTAAACACAAAACACAATTCGATAAGCTTGTAAAAGTTGGGCCAAAATCGATTTCAAAACTTTTGCAGATCAAACTAACATAGTAAAACTTTTGAACAAAATCAATTTTCTATGAGGAAAAAAATATTAATAAAACTTGCCATATAAAGTCACAGTTGAGCTCATAATTTTTTTATTTGAAAAAACTTATACAAATTGAATATAAGAAACATTACATTTTGTCCTAGAGCATGTATTGATATAAAATATTTTTTGATTGACCCCATACGTTCGAATTAGTCTAGCCACAGTACTTCCGAAGGTGATCTTCAGAGCAGGGCTGCAGGCAGCATTCATCATAGATGCCTCTCTTTCTTCTGCCGAAGTTATGACTCGCATACTTGCCATTGCAGAGTTCTTTTACTTTGTCTGTTAAAGCACTCCCGCAGTATTTTTGCTTCTGAGCAGAAGAATATGCAAGAATTGTTAAGATGAGACACAAAAACAGAAAAATCTTCATGGTGCTGGCGCTGATGTTGACTTGTTGATTGATTTTAAATTACAATGCACGTTTGAGAGCCGATGTGGGAATAAGTGTGAAGACGAAATGATATATATTTATACTGGAAATTTATCAGTATTTTTATTATGTATTGATAAGTAAAAGTAGTTATCGAGTGTTTATAGAGTACATTGTTCCCCAAAGGGTGAAAGTGACCGCAATTAAATAACAAAGGTGTCGTTTAAGGGACTAATTCTTTCATTGAAGATAAAATAAAAATTATTTCAGGTTTAATAAAGACATTGAGATTATTGTTGGTTAGAGACGATTTTTCAAGCATCTTCTATCTCTCCTCTACCGTTAAACGAGATATATGTTGTAATGCACAGACACAAATTTGGATGTTTTTGAAAACACTTGATACAACTGTCCTATACACACACCCAGACACACCCTCACACACCACTTTAACCAATACGTTGTTACAAGTCACAAAGTGCAAGATATAAGTGTTAGTATACCATTACAGTATTGTAGTTGTCATCTCGCTACGAAATATCGCATGTCCAGTGAAAATTCAGTGCCAAATATGTAGCAAAATTCTGGTCGATAAATTAAAAACAAAACTGATAATGATGAATACTAATATTCTTTTTCACTTTAGTAACTCAAACATGTAGGTTTTGCTGCCTGAGTGAGACAATAGTTATTTGTTATACAAGAGTGCAAAGTTGCTTTTTAACCGCGTGTTCAATTTTGATGACCGAGCAAGCGAAGGATTGTAAAATTAAATCACGAGCGCAGCGAGTGATTCTAAATTTGAATACTGAGCGTTAGCGAGGGAATCAAAAGAGCACGAGGTGAAAAATCTTTGCACTCGAGTGCAACACGTAACTTTTCATTCCATATGTGCAACAATCGCGAAAACCTAAGACAACATTACTTTTCATTCCACCTCAGCGAGGAAATGAATGCCGCCTAAAGAACCGCATACAAAGCAAATTGAAAAAAGAACACCAAGAAGGTTCCGAGTCAGAGTTTTTAACAAATTGAAAAAAAGTTGTATGATATATTCGGCACCATAGAGGTAGCAGTAAATAGGTTTCATGTTTTTTTTAATTCACAAACTTAGTGCACACGATGTTCTAAATTCAATTTACTTTATCCTCTAGAGAATAAAAACGGCTTTTCCAATCAGATATTGAAGATTAAAAATACTCTTTCGGTGGGATGAAAAATAACTTTTTTTTTTCAGATAGCCTCGAATGTCTCATTGAGCCTTGGGTTCATCATACAATTCGAAACATTTACACTATCTCTTACCCGCCATAAGAAAAAGAGACAGAAAGAGAGAGACAAAGACCAGCCTTTTCGAAGTTCCGATTTTGAATTCGACCTCAAAGACAAACACGTTCGGAATTTCGTACTAAGTAAAGAAATTTTCCAAAAAAAGATAATTATGTATTTTAATGTAATTTATTGATTTTTATGTTATTGTTGTATTTAAACGAAAATAAGTATTTACTGCAAATAAAAATGATATTTAATCTGTAAATATTAAATTCTAGTTTAAAAAATGCTACGTAATATATTTTGAATAATTAAATATCATGGGAGCTATTTCCGAATACGCTTTAATATAATTTTTTTTTATGCCTGATAGGTTAGCCTTTGACCACTATCTCACCTGATGGTAAGTGATGATGTGGTCGAGGATGTTGTTCAGGCTAACCTAGAATTACTGGCTCTCAAGGACAACTTGAGGGTGGTAGCTAGCCAGGCGGGCATTCGCAAAATGCCCTACCACCATGCAAAAATAAGAATAAAAGAGTGGGAATAAAATTTCGTGGCTAGGGTAAAGAATTCAATAAGTTAATAGTTTTTATCTCCTAAAAAGTTGCTGAAGTGAAAAGTTATGTGTGGTACACGTAAGCAAAGTTTTTTTGCATCTCGTCCCTTATATTTATATTATCGTGAATCCTTCGCCACACTCAGGATTCAACTTTAAATCACTCACTACGCTCGTGATTCAATCATTGAATCCTTCGCATTAAACCACCCCATACGTTCGGTTATTAAAATTAAATAAAAAACCTTGGAAAAAAAATTATGTATAAGTACCACAACAACAAACATTATAATCATAACAATTTATTTTAAAATATTTTAAGAAAACATCAAATTAATATTTTAATAAAACACTTAAAAAATACAAAAATATATCTAGTGACAATTCCGCCTAATTTTCCTGGTAAGCCGACGTGACGTCACAAACGCCACGCAGCCAAACCGGAAGAATTTTTCTACACGAAGCATCCTCAGGAGGTCTTGACTCTTCGAGCGCACGATCGAGATTCTGTTTCTTAAAATATTATAAAAATATTTGTTATTATTAAATATGGTTTTCCGCAAAGTAACGCCTGAATCTATTCATTAACAAACATTATAACTGCATAATAAGTTTTATTTTATTACAAAATTACAAATTTACGAGAGAAAAAAATATAGTCATGTGCGGGATTCGAACCCACGTCCATCCACCCCTTTATCCGGGGTATGCTTTGACCGACTGAATAAACATGAGAATACGACTCATATCTCTAATTTTTCTCTCGTTCTTCAACCATCGTATGGGGATGAGAGTAACCATAAAGTAACTTTGAACTGAAATCAGTAACACAATAGTACATTATGCAACAAGTGCGCGAAGTTGTTTATTACAATCGAGACGGGTTTTAGAGATTGTAATAAACAACGCGCGCGAGATTCATACGACGTTTTTCAACACACTTGCGAGGAACGAATACGAATTTTTCGATACGAAAATATTTTCTTGATCTTTTTGATAGCAATAATAATCTGATTAAGAAGGTTTATAATTAAATCTTGTAAAGTTCTACTTCAGTAGGTAAAAAACTCTTTGGTTTGTTTTTAAATGAAAAACGAACGAAACAAATTACAATCTCTTTGGTGAGAAGTGTGGAAACGTTGTTTTTTTATCTATTTAAAATACTAGTGCGGTAAAGTAAAGAAAAAACACGAGTGCGTAATAGACTATATTATGACATTAAAATCAGTGTATTTAAAGGCCCGTTACGAGCGAGTGTTGGAAAATTATTTGTGTCTACATCATTGCATATTATATATCACTATAACTAAAAAAGTACCAGGGAAATAGAAGACCATAGGATGTTAATCCAAATGCCAGAGACCTGAGAGATGATTTGCGTTTCACAGTCATTGATTTAGCACAATAATTGAGTTTGATCCAGTAGGTAAGGGAGTTATTTGATGGGTAAATACTCATTTGTTTATTATGCCTGATAGGTTAGTTTTTCACCAATATCTCACCTGATAGTAAGCGATGATGTGGTCGAAGATGTTGTTCAACATAACCTAGAATTACTGGCCCTCAAGGACAGCTGCCGGGACACACCGTTAGGTGCTTGGCGACAGATTTTCCACTTGACGGTGGTATCTAGCCAGGCGGGCATTCGCAAAATGCCCTAACACCGTGCCATAACGACTGCCATCCTAAGACAACAACCGGGACCAACTTAACGTGCCCTCCGAAGCACGGAAGCGCTCAGTAGTAATGTCACCAGCGGTCACCAAATCATGACCGAGGCGGACGTTGCTTAACTTTGCTGATCGCTTCAGAACTGCTAAGCAAACTTCGCTACAAGCGCTTCCAATTGGTAAAATAAATTTTACATATCAAAGGTAAGTGAAAGATCAAAGAAAGTGTTTGGGATTTTGAAGGATGTTGTTTTAGGGATGTCTATTAATTACGTGAGCTCTGAAAAGGTTTTCAGCATAATTTCATAAATCTCTTTTCAGGGAATAAATGAAATTTCAAAACATCCTTCAAAAATCAATTAAATATACTATAACATATTGTTTGAAACTTTTTTTTATCCTTTCGAAGACAATATTTATTGAAATCTTAATTAGCTGTTCTATAGTTTATGAAACCAAACAAACGTATTCAGTAAGACCGGTACCGCGTTTGTTTAAATCGTTTTATCAAGTTGTTATAAGTGTTTAACGGGACTTAATCATGTATATATTTATTTATTTACCTCGAAGTTTCGACCAACTTGCATTGGTCGTGGTCACGAGCGGAATGAAGAGGCTGGTGTGCACGTCTTGAAGGGCGGGTATTTTCTCCAACTACCCGCATTTAATTTTAAATGTATCGTCTCGACGCACAACACTGACAACATCAACAGGTCTTAATGAAGGTAAAACGCGCTTGGTGCGTTTCCTTAACAATGGATTCCAGTTTTTTTTATGCCTGATATGATAGTCTTTGCCTACTATCTCACCTGATAGTAAGTGATGGTTTGGTCGAGTGTGTATTCGCCCAGCAAAAAGTATCGCCCTTTCAAGAATTGAATGATGCAGATAATTAGTGCCCTATATCATGTAAATGTGCCCGAAATTTTATATTTGTGCGTCCAACGGCTTCAGAGTTATTTAAGAAAAATGGATTCTGCTGCACGAACGTTCGCCCAGCAAATTTTTTTTTAATTGATGGGTCTAGCTTTATATCAAATATATATGCAAAAAGATAGCTGGAATACGAGCATAAATGTGCCGTGAAAGCTAAATTTGTGCCTCTTAAGATTTCAGAGGTATTTCGTTTTTTGCTGGGCGAACGTTTTGGCGATTGCTATATATCGGAAACGGTTGAACGCACAGTCATGATTTTTTGTATGCAGATACAGTAAATTTGTGCATATTTGTGCCGCAATTTTCATTAACATGGTCGAGGATATTGTTCAGGCTAACCTAGAATTACTGGCTTAATCCTCTCGATTGAAATGATGATATTTCCTTATTTCAATAGCTTCTTGTACATGTCTTGAATGGTAGTGACGTTCCGTCGAGAGAACTTTCGAGTCGTGGAGCTCAATCCAGTGGACAGGTCGTGACTCTATGAAATATGTGTTCAAGTCGCGAAAGTCTTAAAGTTATTATCAAGATGTGTTGTCAATTTACTTGACGGAAATATCTATTGCCTAAGTGTTATAGTTATTTGTTCACATGTGATAGATCTCAGCGAGATATTTTTGCCACGAAACAAGATACGTTTATAATCTTATTATAATGTTTCGAATTTGTGCGGCACAAATTTTAGAACCTACAATATGGTACTATGGAGCTGGTCCGAATTTATACTTAATTACAATCTAACCAATTCGGGTGTGTAACATTAATATTATTTTTAATTAAATATTTGTCTTACATTTATAATACCAATTGTTCGTCTAGGAGTCAAAATAATTTCCACAATATAATTATCAATTAAAAATAAAAACAAGTTTACAATAAACATTATTATAGTAACATTTCCTTCAGCACGGAGTTGTTGCCAAAACGTGCGGACATAACATATATATTTTCTGAATCCAAATAATGATTCTCTGAAGAGGTTCACCTTCAAAGTGACTTAAACCGAGGGCATCGCCACATTAAGCCGACCGAGCTTGAGCTCTCAGCGATGCGGTTGTCTGAAGATTGTATTGTTCACATCACATAACAAACCTCTACACAGTCTACACACCACAGGTAGTAAAATAAACAAATGTCCTGATGTTGGATTTATATTCTTTCATACACCGAAGGCCATATCAATCAATGGAGTGCAATTTTTAAGCGTGACTAAGTATCATCAAAACGGGCAATAGTGACCGATTTCCAATATATAATAATTTAGAAACTCTCTTGTGACTAAATTTCTTATATTTTGGCACGAAAGTTTCCCAATAAGTACCTATTGTGTATATACCTATTTATATATTTACCATAAGTTCACGTTTGAATGTGAGGTAACTTAGAAATTTGTGATAGATATTTTGTTTGTTCATTTTAGGGATTCTGTGTAACATTGAATATTGGAACGCTGTTGGCACACAATTTATTTAGTAAAGCTTGGTAATGGGCAGAAATATTTGCAATCACTAACATAAAGCACAATGTATTATGTATAAAAGTACAAACACTGTATCAATTACATACTTACTTGTCCTTTATTATTATAAATCATATGAATTATGAACTATTTCCATCTATATACAAAACGGAGAATTATGTTGTAACTTTAGTTTGTGATCTACAGAGCTTACAGACGCTGTTTGCATACCTACAGTAGTTGTTTCAAAGACAAATAGTTTCACACCTATATAGTTTTCATTGGTAGAAAAGTGTTATCATCACAGATTCTCTATTATTATAATTATTATTTCGTCGTTCTTTGTTTCAGTGCGAACGGTCCCATACTTTTGGAAATATTAGTAAAATACTGGAAGTTTCATATATTAAAATTCATACAACGCATTTAAATATATGAAACAACTTTAATTAATGTGATCAGAAGTTGCGTACTACTACTAATCTAAAACAAAAATATATTTGTTTATTAACCGACTTCCAAAAGAGGAGGAGATTCTCAATTCGTCTGTATTTTTTTGTTTTTAATGTTTGTTACCTCAGAACTCTTGACTTGGGGAACCGATTTTGAATTTTTTCTTTTATTTGAAAGCTGATGCTTGTCTTTTGGTCCCGATTAACTTCACCACAATCGGTCAAGCCGTTTTCGAGCTACACTCCTGAATCCTAATAACTGAAAAATATTGAAGTACCTATCTTGACAAACGATCCCGTTAGAAGTAAGGGTCACAAAATGAGTAAAAAAAATTTGAACCAAAAAATGGAATCGACTTCAACACTCAAAAGTGTGAAATAACTTGTCGAAATCGGTTCTATTTTTTGGTAATGTTTTTTTTGAAAATCTTGCTTCAAAATTACAGTAGTCTCTCATTACATATACCTACCTAAATCTTATAACATACTATTCCAAACCTCTATAGCTACCTATCTGCAGAACTTGGTATCTTCTTATGATGACATTTGATTAATCCGTGAAAACTCAATGACCTTCAAGTATTCCTCTAGTTTAAGCTTTATTATCTCTGCACTTTTTATTTTGCCTTCCATACAATTATGTACTTATATCTTCTACTTTACATTTTCTGAGAACTGCTTGTTTATGTATAATATATCTAATGACATATTGATAATAATTCTGGTCACATCGTAGGCAGTTATACCTAACCAGTGCATTCACAGCGTGCCCTCTTGTGTTTCTAGAAATGTAAGGTTATATAACCTTCAGGTCTATGAACTCAGCAATCAATTTTGAGATAACTTTTTACTAGGGAATAAGCATAAAGTATAAATTTGCTTGTTTTTTTTTTCGGTATGTACCTATATCATCATACATTATATGTAAAATATATGTTTCTGATTAAATCCATAAAATTGCATAAAATATGATAAAACATCATGCATATTCCCTATTATACATGAAACACTTCGTAAAATGAGTGAGGACATTTAAAGTCGATGGTTTCGAGTTTTGTGAACCTAAATCTTTGGCAAATCCTACCTCTGTCACAGAATAAAATGGACTGTCGTGATAATTGTGGAACTTTCTGCCCCGCGGGGCGCGGCGAACAGCGCGTTGCGAACGATTTCCACGCAGCTATGCTCCGCTGCCGGGCCTTTCAAGCAGGGCAGAAATAGCTGCTTTGCATCTCTAGTCAGCATGGAGAGGGCGATTAGCATAGCTTCTTGATTAAATCATCGCTTTAACCCGGCGAGGTTAAGGGTGCGTTTCAGAATGTCCTTATAAAGTTTCGGGTTCACCCAACCAACAAATAAAATAACTGAATGATAAAAATGACAGTTAACATGCAGCGCGTTTCAAGCTTTAACCGATGAATAGGCTAAATCGGTGACTGTGAAACGCAAAGATGGTATGTATTTAATAAATAAGTCCTGGGCAGTATAACCGGTACTGTTATGTCTTTTAATTATTAACATGAGAACATTCTGAAACAGGCCCTAATTTACTTTGCTTCGTTATTATATATGTAGTATGAAATTACAGGCACATGAGACTTAACAACTATGTCTCAAGGTGACGGGCGCAGTGCAATTCGTCACTTGAACGATGAACTGCATCTGTTATAGGCAGAGGAACCCGTTTAACATCAGGTGGACCTCGAGCTTGTTCCGTCACAATAACATAAAAAAAAAGTATTTTTATATGTTCTATGATATATGTACCAAATGCACAATTCAATGTACATTTTCCTGGCAATATTGTATTAGGTATATTAAATTATTTAATAATTCAATATAATATTCTAAAGATCTTTTCTTGATGTTGTTGGAAATTGGAAACATTCGTTTTCACACATTCGTAACGCTGATACGGCACACGAAGCGTGGAATAGCCTGCAAAAGGCGTTTGAAGATCGCGGTTTGTGTCGCAGACTAGGGCTACTGCGGACATTATGTGCCACCAAGCTAGACGTTTGTGACAGTATGGAGGCCTACTTGAACAGAATCATTGATATTTCTCAACAATTAAGTGATATTGGGGCACCGTTGGACGACGATTTTGTAGCGGTAATTATGCTTAGTGGATTAAAGCAAGACTACGAACCGCTTATTATGGCGATTGAAAACTCAAATGTTAAATTATCGAGTGAAATTGTGAAAGCGAAACTTTTGCAAGAAAAACTACGTAGAGATGATAAGAACGAGAATGTCACAGCACTGGCAGTGAAGAAAGAGCAGAGATGCTTTGGTTGCAATAAATTTGGCCATTATTTAAGAAACTGTCCCAAGAGTAAGCATAAACCTAAGAAGACAGAGCACGAAAGCAGAGAGTCCAAGGCACTACTTACAGCACTGTCCACAGTCACCCTGTTGAGTGAGGCATGGTACCTAGATAGTGGAGCAACTAATCATTTGTGTAAAGATAGTTTACAAATTTCACTAGTGAACGGCCTTTGCCAGTTAAAGTTGCTAATGGTGAAACAGTGTATACAGCAGGAAGAGGAACTGTGCAAGTTAAACTCACAAATGGAACATTTAGAGACATTAGTGATGTACACTTTGTACCTAAATTAACATCTAATCTTTTATCAGTTAGCGCTATGACAATGAAAGGATTTAAAGTAGTATTTAATTCAAACAAGTGTAATGTGTACGACAAAGATCTGGTCATAGCTAGTGCCACCCTGATAGACGGAGTTTACAGGCTTGACATAGATACATCGGCATTAGTGTGTCAAAACATAACAGTTCCACTTTCACAGGAAAATTTTGTAGCGAGAGCAGCAATAGCTGATTGTGAGGCAGCCACTGTATGTACAGAGCAGGTATGGCATCGTCGGCTTGGACATCTAAATAGAAGAAGCATGGAGCTACTCAGGAAAGGTATGGTTTCTGGAATTTCTTATGAAACTTCTGTATATAAAACATGCATTGCATGTGTTGAAGGGAAACAAACTAGATTACCATTTCCTCCCGCCAACAGCTTGCTCATCCATCCACCAAAAGGAACGCACGGTGTCCAAAATAACGGTCACTCACACAAATAAACCACATGTTTATATTCACTAATATCTATAGCAATCCTTGCTAGCACATCCGATCGCCGCGACCGGAAACCTGTCTAACTCCGTTTGTTTGGAATAAACGTACGTCCGCGTACGAGAAAACCTTATAGCGCACTGACTGCCCTTCAAAATCAGAGGTGAACGCAATTATAGACTTAAAGTTAAAAAATCAATTCCTTTATTATTTTTTTAAATTTTATTTTAAAAAGAAGATCAATTTATATAACTGTCGGCGTCGGTATCAGAAAGGGCGTCGGCGTTGGTGTCAGTAAAAAAATAAGTGTCAGTGTCGGAATAGGCGTCGAAATCGGTGTCAGTGTCGGAAAAGGTGTCGGTATTAGAATTGGTGACAGCATCGGCGTCGGTATCCGAATAGGTGTCAGTTTCGGCGTCGCATCGGCGTCGGTGTCATTGTTGGAATAGGCGTCGGTGTCGGAATAGGTGTCAGTTTCAACGTCGCATCGGCGTCGGCGTCGGTGTCATTGTTGGAATAGGTGTCGGCGTCGGCGTCGGTGTCATTGTTGGAATAGGCGTCGGTGTCAGAATAGATGTCAGTTTCAGCGTCGCATCGGCGTCGGCGTCGGCGTCGGTGTCATTGTTGGAATAGGTGTCGGCGTCGGCGTCGGTGTCGTTGTTGAAATAGGCGTCGGTGTTGGAATAGGTGTCATTGTTGGAATAGGCGTCGGTGTCGGAATAGGTGTCAGTTTCGGCGTCGCATCGGCGTTGGCGTCGGCGTCGGTATTATTGTTGGAATATGTGTCGGCGTCGGCGTCGGTGTCATTGTTGGAATAGGTGTCGGCGTCGGCGTCGGTGTCATTGTTGGAATAGGCGTCGGTGTCGGAATAGGTGTCATTGTTGGAATAGGCGTCGGTGTCGGAATCGGTGTCAGTTTCGGCGTCGCATCGGCGTCGGCGTCGGCGTCGGTGTCATTGTTGGAATAGGTGTCGGACGGGAACCTGAAAACGCTTATCGCGTAGCCGAGTCCGCGTGCTCATTGCGGAAATATGTTTAATATATTTATAAGCCAACAATTGTTCTTAACTTTTCCCTATATACGAGTACTGTAAATAAATATGATTTAATTTTTCAATAGGTGCCGGTTTCTTAATCTTAAATCTCTGCCTAACTATACTTACCTTTGTTTTGCTAAAACCTTTGCTTCTTAAAGCTTTGTTTTAGGACACTTGTTTGGAAATGGGGCCCCTAATGATCCCCGTAGTCCCAAACTATACCACGATGTAGTGGCGTATTCGACTGGGCTCCTGAAATGTCACAGGAATACACCACCGATATATAATTATGCCCTTAGGCACGTGGGAAAAAAGGGCGGGAAGGACCTACTTTCAGAGGACCCGCTCGTCGCTCCGTCACAAGAAGCCTATCACTAAACACACCCTACAAATTATTAATTAATCAATTAACAAATGCTATGGACTTTTTGTAAAGGATACGCTCCTTTGTCCTCGATGTTGTCCGCCCGCCAACAGCTTGCTCATCCATCCACCAAAAGGAACGCACGGCGTCCAAAATAACGGTCACTCACACAAATAAACCACATGTTTATATTCACTAATATCTTTAGCAATCCTTGCTAGCACATCCGATCGCCGCGACCGGAAACCTGTCTAACTCCGTTTGTTTGGAATAAACGTACGGCCGCGTACGAGAAAACCTTAGAGCGCACTGACTGCCCTTCAAAATCAGAGGTGAACGCAATTATAGACTTAATAAAGTTAAAAAATCAATTTCTTTATTTTTTTTTAATTTTATTTTAAAAAGAAGATCAATTTATTTAACTGTCGGCGTCGGTATCAGAAAGGGCGTCGGCGTTGGTGTCAGTAAAAATAAGTGTCAGTGTCGGAATAAGTGTCGGCGTCGGCGTCGGTGTCATTGTTGGAATAGGTGTCGGCGTTGGCGTCGGTGTCATTGTTGGAATAGGTGTCGGCGTCGGCGTCGGTGTCATTGTTGGAATAGTTGTCGGCGTCGGCGTCGGTGTCATTATTGGAATAGGCGTCGGTGTCGGAATAGGAATGGAAATGGAGAAGAAATGGAAGAAATCATATCATAGAGCCACTGAGACATTAGAATTGGTTCACACTGATATATGTGGGCCTATGCCATGTCCATCACTTAGCGGCTCGAGATATTTTTTGCTTTTCATCGATGATTAGGTACACCAGAAAAACATTTGTGTATTTTTTGAAAAACAAAAATGAAGTGTTCAGTAGTGTTCAGTTCAAACAGTTTAAGGCTTTAGCGGAAAAGCAAACAAACAAACAGATTGAAATACTGAGAAGTGACAATGGTGGTGAATATGTTAATTCTGAATTTCAGGTGTACCTGAGGAACAATGGAATTCGTCACCAGACTACTGTTCCATATTCACCGCAACAGAATGGTATCGCGGAACGGGAAAACAGGACTGTCCTGGAGACAGCACGCTGCATGTTGCGAGATGCAGACCTGCCGAAGCAGTATTGGGCAGAAGCTGTGAATACAGCTATCTACATCAAAAATCGCTGTCCAACCAAGGCGGTTCTGGGCTCTACTCCGGAGGAAAAATGGAGTAATAAAAAGGTATCAATTGATCACTTACGCATATTTGGTTCTGCAGCTTATGCACTGAATCCCAAACGAACTAAGCTGGATTCAAAGTGCAAACATTACATATTTGTTGGCTATTGTGATGAGACGAAGGGCTATAGATTAATTGACCCTACATGTCCAACAAATTGCACTAAAGCTCGTGATGTAACCTTCATAGAAACTGAAATTAAAATGTCACATGATGATAACTGCCAGGCTTAACAGCAGACATCTGATAGTATTTTTGATGTTTTACAAAATACAATAGAGCCTTCTGACCCATGTCCTGTACAGACAGAAACATCTATTGTGGATATATCTGATGACATTATTTCACCGCACAGCGAAAGTCGATCAGCCACAATGGATGATTCTGTGAGTTCTTCGGAACCCAGTGATCTGGCCAATGAAACATACATTCCAGGTGAATTTGAATATGGTGACACAATGGATTCTATGATGAGCTTTCTGGTAAAAGCTTCTGGCAGACACCGACAATACTCCGCGAACAGCACCAGAAGCCCTGAGAGGACCAGATGCGAAACTGTGGAGAAAAGCAATGGAATGTGAGCACAATTCAATTATCACAAACAAATGTTAGACTTTAACTGACCGACCCACTTCACATAAACCTGTAAAATGTAAATGGGTGTTCAAAGTTAAACATGGGTTCAATGATGAGATATTGAGATATAAGGCACGTTTAGTAGCCAAAGGCTGTATACAACAGTATGGGATAGATTATGAGGAAACTTTCTCTCCTGTAGTTAGATACGCAACCATTCGCACCTTATTAGCTGTAGCAGCTGAGTATGACATGGCAATTGAGCATTTAGATGTAAAAACTGCCTTCCTGAACGGGGATCTCAAAGAAACTATTTACATGGAACAACCAGATGATTTTGTTGTGAAAGGTCAGGAAAATAAAGTATATAAACTGAACAAAGCCATATATGGCTTGAAGCAGGCTTCAAAAGCTTGGTATGAAAAAATAGATACTGTACTAACTAAAAAACTTGGTTTTGTTAGAACGTCATCAGAGCCATGTGTCTATTTCAAGTCACATGAAAATTCATTAATTATCATTGCACTGTATGTTGATGACATCATTTCATTTTCAACACATGGTACCACTGAAAAATTGAAAATAAAAAAACAACTGCAGAAAGAATTTGATATAACAGATTTAGGGCCAGCGCATCAAATACTTGGTATGGGGCTCTGTAGAGATAAAATTATACTTACTCTTGATCAATCAAATTATATCAAACATATTTTGTAGAAATACAAAATGGAGGATTGTAAACCTGTATATACTATGGAAACAGGTATAAAGCTACATAAAGGTGATCATAAAAATACAACCTATGACTATAGAGGCCTAATAGGCTCGCTTACGTACATTGCTGTATGCAGTCGACCTGACATAGCACATACAGTAAGCTATCTAAGTCAGTTTAATGAATGTTTTTCAGAAGCACACTGGAAGGCAGCGAAGAGGGTCCTGCGTTACCTACAAGGTACTGTCAACCTGTGTTTGACATTTGAAAAAGGTGGTCTAGGTGTTACTGCTTATGCCGATGCCAGCTGGGCAAATGACATAGTTGACCGTAGATCATATACGAGCTATGTATTTAAATTAGGCAAGTCTGTCATATCTTGGGAGAGCCGTAAGCAAAAGACCATAGCTTTGTCAAGTACTGAGTCTGAGTACATGAGTCTATCAGACACTTGTAAAGAGGGTTTGTTTATTTGTAAATTTTTGAAAGAAATATTTGGTAGAGACTTTTCAATAACAATTTTTAATGATAATCAATGTGCACAAAAATTATGTAAAAACTCCCTTTACCATAGTCGAACAAAGCATATTGATGTTAGACATCATTTTATTAGACAACTTGTAAATGATTGAACATTTTTGATCAAACATTTATGTACTGAAGATATGTTAGCAGATATTATGACAAAACCATTGAGTAGAGAAAAACACAACAAATGTACATCTGAATTAATGTTACTATAAAATGTATAAGTAGAGAAAGTTTACTATGATGTTCTTTTCTGTCTGTTAAAGTTTATATAGATAATTTGTATAGAGGAAAGTAAATTTAATTATATTTGTTTGTTTATTTCAGAATAGTGTTGGTATATAGGTACTTTAGAATTGTATTGGTTTAAGGGCCAGTGTTGGCTTTAAACCAATACAATAGTAATTGAAAGTAATGTTCTTTGTAAACTCAATACAATAAGCATTCTCTATAAACTGTAGGTTTAATGTCAATGTCAAGTGTCACATCGTATATAGGTGACACAAATTGCTAGTTTTTTTTTTATAGCTTATAGGCTTACCTGATGGAAAGTGATGATGTGGTCGAAGATGTTGTTCAGGCTAGCCTAGAATTACTGGCTCTCAAGGACAGCTGCCGGAACACACCGTTAGGTGCTTGGCGACAGATTTTTCTATTTGAGGGTGGTAGCTAGCCAGGCGGGCATTCGCAAAATGCCCTACCACCATGCTGTAACTACTGCCATCGTACGACGGCAACCGGGACCGACGGCTTAACGTGCCCTCCGAAGCACGGAAGCGCTCAGTAGTTATGTCACTAGCGGTCACCCATCCAACTCCTGACCGCGGCGAACGTTGCTTAACTTTGCTGATCTAATAAGAACAGCAAAGCTAACTTCGCTACGAGCGCTTCTAGTGTATATCTTTCTCTTTCTATTCTCTCATGTCGGCTGCGCTGTATAACTTTCGCTGTGTGAAGTACAATAAATTATAATCTGCTTTCATCTCAAAGTATTTCGTTTGTATTGCCCCTGATCCATCACTTGTAGAAGTCATCATATACCTACTAATTCTACTATTATCTCACTATTTGGGTTGCTACAATTGTGTTTTCCTATAACAATACAAAATGTAGACAATCACAATAACATTATTAGAAAAATGTTTACGGTAAAACATAAAAAAACACAAGGACATAAATAGTTAAAGTTTTGGCTTCGGTTTTACAGTCACCTTCCCTCTTCGGGAATATTCTTGGTGGAACAACCACTACCTTTCGGGCAATGAAGGCCTTAGGACGGTAGAGAGCCATGTTGAGCGTGCAATGCGCAGAATCAGTAAGCTAACGTCAACATGAGAAGCGTCATGTGAATTTTCCATTCGTCGCCGCTTACGAAACTCGGCTCGGCTTCATTTTTATTTGTTTTTTTATTTTGTGGTGAATCCATTTTATAATAAGACATGTTTTATATGTGTCGAAGAAAAAATATCCTATACCTACCTACTTTAGAGACTTTACTAGATTTGCTACAAAATGTGCTGTGAAATTTAATTTACATTATAAGCATCGCAATTCAACGGGGCAATGATGCCAGCATGCTGGGCACGCTGCCAACTGGTACTGGGCTGGAGCATTTAGACTGCATATGAATCTGCTATGACTTATAGGTTGTCTACATTTTTTTTTTAAATTTTTTTATGCCTGATAGGTTAGCCTTTGACCACTATCTCACCTGATGGTAAGTGATGATGTGGTCGAGGATGTTGTTCAGACTAACCTAGAGTTACTGGCTCTCAAGGACAGCTGCCGGAACACACCGCTAGGTGCTTGGCGACAGATTTTCAACTTGAGGGTGGTAGCTAGCCAGGCGGGCATTTTCAAAGTGCCCTACCACCATGCTGTAACGACTGCTATCCTAAGACAACAACCGGGACCGACGGCTTAACGTGCCCTCCGAAGCACGGAAGCGCTCAGTAGTAATGCCCAACCAGCGGTCACCCATCCAAGTCATGACCGCGGCGGACGTTGCACACGTGACGATGTGTGCAACGTCCGCCGATGTGTGTACGATGCATACGTGACGAAGTTATTAAGAGGGAAAAAATCTTTTATTTTCCGGTGTTTACGTTAGTAGTCACTTATTTGCTAATAATGTAGCTTTCATTCAAAAACCTTTTGAGTGTACCCATTGAAGAAATATACAAATATACGAAAACTCAAAACTTTTCTCTTTAACTAATTTTAAGTTTTCATTTCTCAAAAAGTTGATAAATTTTGTTAGTAAGTAATAAATTACCATGTAAAATCTTATCTTCCATCTTCAATTAACACGTCTACTAACTGGGCCGATACAACACCACAAGGAAGAATGGAAATATGATTGGCAAGTTCACTGAATAATACGAAAATAAAAATTGCATGATCATGTTTTTCCAACAACCGTTTTTGGAAATCCGACCAAAAAAGTAACAGTTAATTATTTATTAAGTAAATAATTAAAGATATGATTTTGCTTGTTAATTATTATTAAAGGTAATAGATGTGTTCTATAATATAGATAGATAGATAGATAGATAACACTTTATTGTACTTTCTTATTACAATTAATATACTAACAAAATATTTCATCTTAAGATAAAAAAGAAAAAAGATACAATTGGCGGCCTTATTGCTAGGCAGCAATCTCTTCCAGGCAACCGTAGGCAGAAAAATCAATTTGATTAACATCGGGGTAGAGTGTAAAACTAAGTGAGATTAGTAAACTAGTTACATACTTACATATATATACAAGTACCTATTATAAATATTTTAATATCTGTATAAAATATAATTACACATTAGATATATACATAAATTACACATTAGGTATATATATATATATATATACATACATAAATAAATAATACATATTATATACACATATAGATACACAAATATAATTCTTGGTAAAAACAAAATATTTAATCGTGATCCATTGAGGAGAGGTAATACATTTTAACATCATTTTTAAATGAGATAATCGATGGCGCTTTTCTTATTGCTTCTGGTAAAGAGTTCCACAAACGAGCAGCTTGAATGGTAAAGGACTTGTCATAAAATGAACTCGAGTGTAAAGGTAACTCCAAAACAAAATTGTCTGATGATCTCAGATTAAGGTTATTAGAGCAGCTAAGGAATTTAAAACGATCCTTAAGATAGCGTGGGGCTGAGGGATTAAACAAAATACTATAAAGAACAGACAGAGTATGAGTATTCCGGCGAAGACGAATAGGGAGCCACTTGAGCTTGTGTCGAAAATAAGAAACATGGTCATATTTTCGTAAGCCAAATATGAACCTAATACAGAAATTTTGAAGACGCTCAAGTTTGTTTAACTGGTCCATGGTGAGGTCCAGATAGCAGGCGTCAGCATAGTCAAGGATCGGAAGGAGAAGAGATTGTGCAAGCGCAATTTTAGTTGCCGTGGGCAAAAAGTTACGTAGTCGCCGTAAGGAACCTGCTGAAGCAAACATCTTGCAACTAACGTTTTCAATTTGAGGTTTCCATGACAACTGCTGATCAACCGTAATGCCAAGATTTTTTACAGTTTTACTATATGGAACAGTAATGCCATCTAGGATAACAGGCGGCAGAGTTGCCCAGTCTAATTTCGATATCATACGTGAGCTACCTATAATTATAACTTGCGTTTTTGCTGGGTTCACTCTTAAGCCAAAATTAGTGCTCCACTCTGTTATATGACGTAAATCACTGTTGATTGTTGAGATAGCATCAGATATTCCTAACAGGGGAGATTGTGAATAAATTTGGAGATCATCGGCATATAAGTGGTAGGACGAAGATAACTGATTAGAAATAGCATTTATAAATATTGCAAAAAGGAGCGGAGACAGTACGCCACCTTGAGGGACTCCCGCCATCGTATCACACCAAGAAGAAAATTTATCTTCAAGGCGAATCCGCTGTCGTCGTCCATGTAAATAGCTATGAAACCAGCCACATACTGTTGGAGATATGTTAAAAGAGCGTAATATACCCAATAAGATGTCAAAATCGATTTCATTAAACGCATTACTAAAGTCTAGTAGAGTCAGCACAGTTAGCAAGCCATTTTCCATACCAAAGCGGATATCATCAGATATTTTAATTAAGGCTGTAACTGTGCTGTGGCCAGGTCGAAAACCGGATTGGAAGGGGTTGAGGAGATTGTTTTTGGTTATAAATGATGAAATTTGAGTGTGGACAAGGCGTTCTAAAACTTTGGATAGGAATGGCAGAATGGATATGGGACGATAGTCAGAGAAAGATTTAGGATTACGTTTTTTTGGAAGAGGGATTATAAGCGCTTCCTTCCATACGGAAGGAAAGTTACCCATGGTGATGGAATGGTTCAGAATATGGCAAAGAATAGGAAGAATGGTATCAAGGATAGGTAGGATCATATTACGGCTTATGCCGTCATTGCCAACTGCATTAGATAGAATTGATAATACGCTCGTCTTAACATCACAACAGGTAAATGGGCTAAAGAAAAAATTCGAAGAGTTGGGAGTTGGTTTAGTTGAAAGAAATTGTAAGGTTTTAGCTTTGATATCACCATCAATGCTTGAAAAAGTTGAAAAGTGTTTAGTTAGTGAATTAATATCTAAATTGTTCGAAACTGAGTCTTGACGTAATTTACCAATTCCCAAAGTTCTAAGAAATTTCCAGACTTTTGCTGGATCTCCATTTTCTACCGATTCGTGAATGTGGCGACTTTGAGCATCCCTACACACTTTATTGCAGAGATTCCGAGAAAGTTTATATTTAGATCTATTTTGATCATTCGGTGAAGATTTATAATTGGACTTGGAAACTGATTTATGATGCATTAGCTTTTTAATATCTTCCGTGAGCCACGGGGCTGGTACATGTTTTATTTTAATGCGTTGAACTGGTGCATGCGTGTCATAAAGGAGCATCAAGGTCGAATTGAAAATGGAAATTTTGTCATCAACAGAATCAGCCGTCAAGACCGGAGTCCAATCTATTTTATCAGCGTCGCTACATAAACTCTCAGGATTAATGGAACTAAAATTGCGTTGCAGAAGTATAGTTGGCTTTGCTTTAGGAGGTCGTACTTTATAGGATAAAAATATAAGATCATGGTACGAAAAAGCATCCGCCGCACACTGGCCGTGCTTAGCAACATGTATAGGTGATGACACTATAAGAAGATCAAGAAGTGAAGGGGTAGCATTGGGAAAATGATGAGTTGCATTCAGAGGAAGGATATGCATGTTACTGGATTTAACGATGGACTGCAAGGAGGACGCACGAGAGTCGTTTTGAAGAAGACAGGTATTAAAGTCACCCATTATAATGGCATGACTATAGGAAGGAACTAGATCTTCCATGATCTTTTCAAAAGAAGTGAAATAACTAACCTTAGAAGACGATGAATAGTAGCCTCCGAGAAGTATTTTAGTATGAGAAAGAAGTATTTCTATAAATAGATGTTCACCGGCGTTAACAGGAGGTGGTTGAGTAGATATATTAATTATAGAATACGGAATATGGGCACGGAGATAGATAGCTACACCACCACCACGAGCACCTGTCCGGTCGTTACGTATTAGAATAAAACCTGGTAAAGCGTAATAAACAGATGGAAGACAGGGTTTTAGCCATGATTCAGAGACTACTATTGCATGTATGTTTTTGTTATCAAAAGACGCCAGCATATCGGAGAAATGAGCCGGAATACTCTGTGCATTGATATGAATAGCATTAAAGTTCTTTGGTACATCAGAAAAATGGAAATCTAAGGTATCAGAAAGAGAGGGAATGCTAGAAAAACTGCAGTTACTACCATCTGAGTGAGATGAAGGAATAGAGAGAAAATCATCAGAATCACTATCACTATTATGAAACATATTTGACATTATAAGTATATAATAAAATATATATGTAAATTATATAAAAATAATAATTATAATAAAATGAAAATAATATATATATATATATATAAAAAAAAAAGTTATATTATTTTGAATACTACACGATATTCTACTATACTAATAAATATTTTGTATAAAGTGTATTGATAGACTTTACCTGCCGGTTGTGTCACTAGAAAAGGTTGGCTGTAAACTTAAAAACTAACATTAATCTGCCACTTATACAATGAGATTGCTTACATAGAGAACAGATCGTTACATACCTACTATATTAAAATATACTTATCTTATACCCCTTCCAATGTAAGCAAATAATATTAATTCATATTTTCACTCAAATTAATGTATTAACAGATCAGTTATATATATTAAATAATTATTTCTGACTCGACTTTTAAATGACGACTTGACTAATGACTCTGGCTGCTAAAATTCTTTTACATGACGAATGGCAAAGTACAAATCATACGAGTCTAATTTAAAACAATTAATAAGTAAAAATAGCAATATATGTCATTGTCAGTCAGTTCCAGTGTCAAAATCCAAAATGACAAGAAAATTGCTACGGACAATAACAAATCAAAGTTACGCAGAAGCCATTAACAAAGAAATAATAATAAATCAAAGTTGAAGTTTTGAACATAAAATCATTCTTGAAGTGGGTATTTAACGAAAGAATAAATGTTGTTTTTTGGAGGTCGATTAAATCTCAAAGTTTGAGCAGTGAGGCACAAAGTCTTCTATAAAGAAAAGTACTGAACACAAAACCGACACTAAAATATGAACTATGAATGTTTATTTCTTGCTGGCGACAGATGCAGCGCGCCTAGGTTTAAGCGCCGGGGCTGCTGTACATTCTTTAGCTGCAGGAGGCTGCTTTGAATTATCAGGCTGCTTGAGGTCAAGGTCCTGAAGACTGCTGATTCTGTGGCGGGTGCCGTCAGAACTCACAACACACACGGTCCCCTCTTTGGTCCAACACTTCGACACTCCGAAGCGCTCACGAGCGGCTAGAAACAGCTCATGACGGGACCTAGTGAGGAACTCAGACAGGGTGATGCCAGTGCCCTTGAGAGATGATTTCGATCCCCAAATTTTGCTACGCAGTGCTATATCACCAAGTTTAAACAATATTGGACGCGGTCTATCAGCAGTAGTCAAGCGACCCATTCTATGACACCGGTTTATGTCACTGACTTTGAAACCACTGAGCTTCAATTTACTGACCAATGTATTGCAAACCACTGATGCAGTGTCCTCATTGGATTCTGGTACACCATGTAACAGCAGAATTTTCCGCCGGCTCCGCATTTCAATTTGATCAACTGCACTTGCAATCATCTCAGACTGCAACTGTAGAGATCTCAAAGCAGAAGCAACAAAGACCTTAAATGCAGTGAAATCAGAGGCTAAAGTAGCTACTGTCGTTGGATTTGATGAATTCTTCAGCTCACTTTCAAACTGGTCCATTCGTTGATGCAGGCTAGCTCCCACTTGTGCAATTGTGTCCTGAATAGCTTCCATGTTGAGGTTAAGTGTAGTGAAAAAAATTCCAAGTTAGTTTTTGTGAGGAGAAAACACTTCCAGACAGGTATTGTCAACAACACTTTACAATTTCATGAAATTATTGTATATATAGTGCAAAATTCTATTAATAAATGTAATAAATTATCAGAGCTAAATCAAATAGATGTTTACAACACAACTACCCTCAGAGAAAAAAAGATATATAATACATTATGTGTTCTATAATTATTAGATTTTAAAGTTGATTATTTTTAATTATTATTGTTACCAAATTTTTAAAGAAAACTACACATTTTAAATGTTGTTTAAGTACTGTCCAGTTATTTTTATAGACTGATTTTTAATTATTATCTTTTTTAATTTTGAGACTGATTGTCATAATTAGGTAAAATAATTCGCTTGATATAGAACAATATAGGCGATCAAAACTGTTATTGAGATACTTTTTTATTTACAAATAATTAGAAACAACTAAGATTTTTACTTTTTTAAATATACTTTCAAATTATAGCATATCTACTGTATTAGTATCATTATGATATAAAATATTGCATAAATCTACTCCATATATGTACATATGTAGTTATTAGAATTTGTATAACATTTTTATGCCTACCAGTACATTTGATTAAAAGTTGCTATGATTTAAATTAAATTGACCGTGGGCTTCGACCACAGGTGCGTCGACCACTGGGGGCGTAAGCCACGAACCCAATAAAACTTGCCATATAAAGTCACAGTTGAGCTCATAATTTTATTTTTTTGAAAAAACTTATACAAATTCAATATAAGAAACATTACATTTTGTCCTAGAGCATGTATTGATATAAAATATTTTTTGATTGACCCCATACGTTCGAATTAGTCTAGCCACAGTACTTCCGAAGGTGATCGTCAGAGCAGGGCTGCAGGCAGCATTCGTCATAGATGCCTCTCTTTCTTCTGCCGAAGTTATGACTCGCATACTTGCCATTGCAGAGTTCTTTTACTTTGTCTGTTAAAGCACTCCCGCAGTATTTTTGCTTCTGAGCAGAAGAATATGCAAGAATTGTTAAGATGAGACACAAAAACAGAAAAATCTTCATGGTGCTGGCGCTGATGTTGACTTGTTGATTGATTTTAAATTACAATGCACGTTTGAGAGCCGATGTGGGAATAAGTGTGAAGACGAAATGATACATATTTATACTGGAAATTTATCAGTATTTTTATTATGTGTTGATAAGTAAAAGTAGTTATCGAGTGTTTATAGAGTACATTGTTCCCCAAAGGGTGAAAGTGACCGCAATTAAATAACAAAGGTGTCGTTTAAGGGACTAATTCTTTCATTGAAGATAAAATAAAAATTATTTCAGGTTTAATAAAGACATTGAGATTATTGTTGGTTAGAGACGATTTTTCAAGCATCTTCTATCTCTCCTCTACCGTTTAACGAGATATATATTGCAATGCACAGACACAAATTTGGTTGGTTTTGAAAACACTTGATACAACTGTCCTATACACACACCCAGACACACCCTCACACACCACTTTAACCAATACGTTGTTACAAGTCACAAAGTGCAAGATGTAAGTGTTAGTATACCATTACAGTATTGTAGTTGTCATCTCGCTACGAAATATCGCATGTCCAGTGAAAATTCAGTGCCAAATATGTAGCAAAATTCTGGTCGATAAATTAAAAACAAAACTGATAATGATGAATACTAATATTCTTTTTCACTTTAGTAACTCAAACATGTAGGTTTTGCTGCCTGAGTGAGACAATAGTTATTTGTTATACAAGAGTGCAATGTTGCTTTTTAACCGCGTGTTCAATTTTGATGACCGAGCAAGCGAAAGATTCTAAAATTGAATCACGAGCGCAGCGAGTGATTCAAAATTTGAAAACTGAGCGTTAGCGAGGGAATCAAAAGAGCACGAGGTGAAAAATCTTTGCACTCGAGTGCAACACGTAACTTTTCATTCCACCTCAGCGAGGAAATGAATGCCGCCTAAAGAACCGCATACAAAGCAAATTGAAAAAAGAACACCAAGAAGGTTCCGAGTCAGAGTTTTTAACAAATTAAAAAAAAGTTGTATGATATATTCGGCACCATAGAGGTAGCAGTAAATAGGTTTAATGTTTTTTTTAATTCACAAACTTAGTGCACACGATGTTCTAAATTCAATTTACTTTATCCTCTAGAGAATAAAAACGGCTTTTCCACTCAGATATTGAAGATTAAAAATACTCTTTCCGAGATGGTGGGATGAAAAATAACTTTTTTTTTCAGATAGCCTCGAATGTCTCATTGAGCCTTGGGTTCATCATACAATTCGAAACATTTACACTATCTCTTACCCGCCACAAGAAAGAGAGAGACAAAGACCAGCCTTTTCGAAGTTCCGATTTTGAATTCGACCTCAAGAAGAAATTTTCCAAAAAAAGATAATTATGTATAATAATAACAAATACTTTTAAAAGTATCCTAAAAAATATTAAATATTATTTAAATAAAACACTTAAAAAAGCATAAAATTATATATCTAGTGACCATTCCGCCTAATTTTCCTGTTATCTACGTGACGTCACAAACATCACGCAGCCTAACCGGAAGAATACCCGACTAGTTTCGCTTCTTAACGAAGCATCTTCAGGAGGTCTTGACTTACCGAGCGCACGATCGAGACTGAAGGTAAGTCAAGACCTCCTGAAGATGCTTCGTTTAGAAGCGAAACTAGTCGGGTATTCTTCCGGTTAGACTGCGTGATGTTTGTGACGTCACGTAGATAACAGGAAAATTAGGCGGAATTGTCACTAGATATATAATTTTATGCTTTTTTAAGTGTTTTATTTAAATAATATTTAATATTTTTTAGGATACTTTTAAAAGTATTTGTTATTATTAAATATGGATTTCCGCAAAGTAACGCCTGAATCTATCCATAATTATGTATTTTAATGTAATTTATTGATTTTTATGTTATTGTTGTATTTAAACCAAAATAAGTATTTACTGCAAATAAAAATGATATTTAACCTGTAAATATTAAATTCTAGTTTCAAAAATGCTACGTAATATATTTTGAATAATTAAATATCATGGGAGCTATTTCCGAATACGCCTTAATATAATTTTTTTTTTATGCCTGATAGGTTAGCCTTTGACCACATTCTCACCTGATGGTAAGTGATGATGTGGTCGAGGATGTTGTTCAGGCTAACCTAGAATTACTGGCTCTCAAGGACAGCTGCCGGAACACACCGTTTGGTGCTTGGCGACAGATTTTCAACTTGAGGGTGGTAGCTAGCCAGGCGGGCATTCGCAAAATGCCCTACCACCATGCAAAAATAAGAATAAAAGAGTGGGAATAAAATTCCGTGGCTAGGGTAAAGAATTCAATAAGTTAATAGTTGTTTCAATCTATTCCTGTTTATTATTTTATCTCCTAAAAAGTTGCTGAAGTGAAAAGTTATGTGTGTTACACGTAAGCAAAGTTTTTTTGCATCTCGTGCCTTATATTTATATTATCGTGAATCCCTCGCCACACTCAGGATTCAACTTTAAATCACTCACTACGCTCGTGATTCAATCATTGAATCCTTCGCATTAAACCACCCCATACGTTCGGTTATTAAAATTAAATAAAAAACCTTGGAAAAAAAATTATGTATAAGTACCACAACAACAAACATTATAATCATAACAATTTATTTTAAAATATTTTAAGAAAACATCAAATTAATTTTTTAATAAAACACTTAAAAAATACAAAAATATATCTAGTGACAATTCCGCCTAATTTTCCTGGTAAGCCGACGTGACGTCACAAACGCCACGCAGCCAAACCGGAAGAATTTTTCTACACGAAGCATCCTCAGGAGGTCTTGACTCTTCGAGCGCACGATCGAGATTCTGTTTCTTAAAATATTTTAAAAATATTTGTTATTATTAAATATGGTTTTCCGCAAAGTAACGCCTGAATCTATTCATTAACAAACATTATAACTGCATAATAAGTTTTATTTTATTACAAAATTACAAATTTACGAGAGAAAAAAATATAGTCATGTGCGGGATTCGAACCCACGTCCATCCACCCCTTTATCCGGGGTATGCTTTGACCGACTGAGTAAACATGAGAATACGACTCAAATCTCTAATTTTTCTCTCGTTCTTCAACCATCGTATGGGGATGAGAGTAACCATAAAGTAACTTTGAACTGAAATCAGTAACACAATAGTACATTATGCAACAAGTGCGCGAAGTTGCTTATTACAATCGAGACGGGTTTTAGAGATTGTAATAAACAACGCGCACGAGTTTCATACGACGTTTTTCAACACACTTGCGAGGAACGAATACGAAATTTTCGATACGAAAATACTTTCTTGATCTTTTTGATAGCAATAATAATCTGATTAAGAAGGTTTATAATTAAATCTTGTAAAGTTCTACTTCAGTAGGTAAAAAACTCTTTGGTTTGTTTTTATATGAAAAACGAACGAAACAATCTACAATAATAGAAAAAAAAACAACGTTTCCACACTTCTCACCAAGGAGGGTGAGAAGTGTGGAAACGTTGTTTTTTTTTCTATTTAACACTATAGTACACGCGCCCCTTTTTTTACTTGAGTACACGCGTGGCCTACCATAGTAGGCTATTTTAAAATGTTAATAACTTGTATATTCCGAATTATTTAATAAAAAAAGAAATGGAATGGAAAAGGTTTTAATTTTTCTTACTTTAGCAACCTCATTTTGAAGATAAATTATAAAGAAATTACAACAAATCAACATATTAGTAAATATATAAGAAAAAGTAACAAAAATGGCACTTCGGAGATCAGCTTAATTTTTTTAAACTTATAATTAAACTTTCTTGCTATTTTCTTTTATTTCGTAGCATTCAAGACACACTACTGCTTGGTGATCGGGACAGATCCATTTATTGCAAGTCTTGCACGACTTTTTTGCCAACCGATTTCGGGCCCTTGAGCAAAGTGCACATCGACCAATTCGGCCCATCTTTGAAGTCATATAGTATTGAGGCCCTTGGTGTTCTTGAACTGTGCACCCAAAAGTGCTTCTGTTCTGAATTTAAGTTGTCGTGGAACTGTTTCAATGAATGCTCAGTGAGTCAAAAGCGGTTTTATCAAATTAAAGGTCAATTCTTGCAAAAAGTTACGCCTGACCATTTTTTTGCCAGAGGCGTTCATTTGGTTGATTACCAGAGCGTTGATTCCAACAATGTTCATCAAATCAATAAATATTATTAACGACCATCGACGGCAGTTTCGTTGAACACTATATTTGCCATATACAATTGCCAAAGCAGACCCTGAGAGTTGTCGAAAAATTCTTTATATTACGCCGTCCATTTCCCGACACTCCCATGACGTATAATATGCCCAGAAATGCTCTCATTTCTACTACATCTGTGGGTTAGGTACTTTTTCAGCTTCACTTATTAAAATTATTTCTTTTTCTTCAGTATCCATCTCATGCAGCCACCTTTTCACTTGTGAATCACCCATGACGTAATCGGATCTATAAATCTGTAAAAAAATACTAAAATTAGAAAAAAAAATATTAAAGCAATTTGTAGCCAATAAATATATAATAATTATTGAATGTACGTAATTATAAATAAATTATTAATAAGCAAGGAATATTATAAGAGCTTTGTAAATCGATAATAGACCAAAAGTTCATACCTGAATTTGGTACACCAATACTCGCGTGGACTACTTTAGTAGGCCGGCGGTTTTGGCGCCAAATCGCTTGTACGAGAGTACTCGCTGGGTTCTCACGGGGTACTGAAGTTGTGTCAAATATACCATACGTGGCTTATCTGGAATCACTAACGTCTAGTGCGCAAAATTAAAAAATATTTCAAAAAGAATCACCCTGGTCTACTATTATAGTAGGCCGCGCGTGTACTCTAGTGTTAAAATACTAGTGCGGTAAAGTAAAGAAAAAACACGAGTGCGTAATAGACTATATTATGACACTAAAATCGGTGCATTTAAAGGCCCGTTACGAGTGAGTGTTGGAAAATTATTTGTGTCTACATCATTGCATATTGTATATCACTATAACTAAATAAGTACCAGGGAAATAGAAGACCATAGGATGTTTATCCAAATGCCAGAGACCTGAGAGATGATTTGCGTTTCACAGTCATTGATTTAGCCTATCAATCGATTAAAGCTTCTCACAATAATTGAGATTGATCAAGTAGGTAAGGGAGTTATTTGATGGGTAAATACTCATTTGTTTATTATACCTGATAGGTTAGTTTTTCACCAATATCTCACCTGATGGTAAGCGATGATGTGGTCGAAGATGTTGTTCAACATAACCTAGAATTACTGGCACTCAAGGACAGCTGCCGGGATACACCGTTAGGTGCTTGGCGACAGATTTTCAACTTGTATCCAGCCAGGCGGGCATTCGCAAAATGCCCTAACACCGTGCCATAACGACTGCCATCCTATGACAACAACCGGGACCAACTTAACGTGCCCTCCAAAGCACGGAAGCGCTCAGTAGTAATGTCACCAGCGGTCACCAAGTCATGACGTAGGCGGACGTTGCTTAACTTTGCTGATCGCTTCAGAACGGCTAAGCAAACTTGGCTACGAGCGCTTCCAATTGGTAAAATAAATTTTACATGTCAAAGGTAAGGTAAGTGAAAGATCAAAGAAAGTGTTTGGGATTTTGAAAGATGTTGTTTTAGGGATGTCTATTAATTACGTGAGCTCTGAAAAGGTTTTCAGCATAATTTCATAAAATTTCTTTTCAGGGAATAAATGTAATTTCAAAACATCCTTCAAAAATGAATTAAATATACCTACCATAACAAATTGTTTGAAACTTTTTTTTATCCTTTCGAAGACAATATTTATTGAAATCTTAATTAGGTGTTCTATAGTTTATTAAACCAAACAAACGTATTCAGTAAGACCGGTACCGCGTATGTTTAAATCGTTTTATCAAGATGTTATAAGTGTTTAACGGGACTTAATCGCGATAAAACATGTATATATTTATTTATTTACCTCGAAGTTTCGACCAAGTTGCATTGGTCGTGTTCACGAGCGGAATGAAGAAGCTGGTGTCCACGTCTTGAAGGGCGGGTATTTTCTCCAACTACCCGCATTTGATTTCGAAATGTATCGTCTCGACGCACAACACTGACAACATCAACAGGTCTTACCTAATGAAGGTAAAACGCGCTTTGTGCATTTCCTTAGCACTGGATTCCAGGATTTTTTTCTTTTTTTATGCCTGATATGTTAGTCTTTGACCACTATCTCACCTGATAGTAAGTGATGGTTTGGTCGAGGATATTGTTCAGGCTAACCTAGAATTACTGGCTTAATCCTCTCGATTGAAATGATGATATTTCCTTATTTCAATAGCTTCTTGTACATGTCTTGAATGGTAGTGACGTTCCGTCGAGAGAACTTTCGGGTCGTGAAGCTCAATCCAGTGGACAGGTCGTGACTCTATGAAATATGTGTTCAAGTCGCGAAAGTCTTAAAGTTATTATCAAGATGTGTTGTCAATTTACTTGACGGAAATATTTATTGCCTGTGTTACATAGTTATTTGTTCACATGTGATAGATCTCAGCGAGATATTTTTGCCACGAAGCAAGATACGTTTATAATCTTATTATAATGTTTCGAATTTGTGCGGCACAAATTTAAGAACCTACAATATGGTACTATGGAGCTGGTCCGAATATATAATTACAATCTAACCTATTCTGGGTGTGTAACATTAATATTATTTTAAATTAAATATTTATCTTACATTTATAAAACCAATTGTTTGTCTAGGAGTCAAAATAATTTCCACAATATAATTATCAATTAAAAATAAAAACAATTTTACAATAATTATTATTATAGTAACATTTCCTTCAGCACGGAGTTGTTGCCAAAACGTGCGGACATAACATATATATTTTCTGAATCCAAATAATGATTCTCTGAAGAGGTTCACCTTCAAAGTGACTTAAACCGAGGGCATCGCCACATTAAGCCGACCGAGCTTGAGCTCTCCGCGATGCGGTTGTCTGAAGATTGTATTGTTCACATCACATAACAAACCTCTACACCACAGGTAGTAAAATAAACAAATGTCCTGATGTTGGATTTATATTCTTTCATACACCGAAGGCCATATCAATCAATGGAGTGCAATTTTTAAGCGTGACTAGGTATCATCAAAACGGGCAATAGTGACCGATTTCCAATATATAATAATTTAGAAACTCTCTTGTGACTAAATTTCTTATATTTTGGCACGAAAGTTTCCCAATAAGTACCTATTGTGTATATACCTATTTATATATTTACCATAAGTTCACGTTTGAATGTGAGGTAACTTAGAAATTATTGATAGATATTTTGTATGTTCATTTTAGGGATTCTGTGTAACATTGAATATTGGAACGCTGTTGGCACACAATTTATGTAGTAAAGCTTGGTAATGGGCAGAAATATTTGCAATCACTAAAATAAAGCACAATTTATTATGTATAAAAGTGCATACACTGTATCAATTACATACTTACTTGTCCTTTATTATTATAAATCATATGAATTATGAACTATTTCCATCTATATACAAAACGGAGAATTATGTTGTAACTTTAGTTTGTGATCTACAGAGCTTACAGACGCTGTTTGCATACCTACAGTAGTTGTTTGAAAGACAAATAGTTTCACACCTATATAGTTTTCATTGGTAGAAAAGTGTTATCATCACAGATTCTCTATTATTATAATTATTATTTCGCCGTTCTTTGTTTCAGTGCGAACGGTCCCATACTTTTGGAATATTAGTTATATATATTAGTAGAGAAGTTTCATATATTAAAATTCATACAACGCATTTAAATATATGAAACAACTTTAATTCATATGGTATTTAACAGAGTTAAAATCACAATGATTCATTGCTATATATCAGAAGTTGCGTACTACTAATCTAAAACAAAAATATATTTGTTTATTAACCGACTTCCAAAAGAGACGGAGATTCTCAATTCGTCTGTATTTTTTTTGTTTTTAATGTTTGTTACCTCAGAACTCTTGACTTGGGGAACCGATTTTGATTTTTTTCTTTTATTTGAAAGCTGATGCTTGTCGTTTGGTCCCGATTAACTTCACCAAAATCGGTCAAGCCGTTTTCGAGCTACACTCTGGAACTGAAAAATATTGAAGTACCTATCTTGACAAACGATCCCGTTAGAAGTAAGGGTCACAAAATGAGTAAAAAAAATTTGAACCAAAAAATGGAATCGACTTCAACACTCAAAAGTGTGAAATAACTTGTCGAAATCGGTTCTATTTTTTGGTAATGTTTTTTTTGAAAATCTTGCTTCAAAATTACAGTAGTCTCTCATTACATACCTACCTAAATCTTATAACATACTATTCCAAACCTCTATAGCTACCTATCTGCAGAACTTGGTATCTTCTTATGATGACATTTGATTAATCCGTGAAAACTCAATGACCTTCAAGTATTCCTCTAGTTTAAGCTTTATTATCTCTGCACTTTTTATTTTGCCTTCCATACAATTATGTACTTATATCTTCTACTTTACATTTTCTGAGAACTGCTTGTTTATGTATAATATATCTAATGACATATTGATAATAATTCTGGTCACATCGTAGGCAGTTATACCTAACCAGTGCATTCACAGCGTGCCCTCTTGTGTTTCTAGAAATGTAAGGTTATATAACCTTCAGGTCTATGAACTCAGCAATCAATTTTGAGATAACTTTTTACTAGGGAATAAGCATAAAGTATAAATTTGCTTGTTTTTTTTTCGGTATGTACCTATATCATCATACATTATATGTAAAATATATGTTTCTGATTAAATCCATAAAATTGCATAAAATATGATAAAACATCATGCATATTCCCTATTATACATGAAACACTTCGTAAAATGAGTGAGGACATTTAAAGTCGATGGTTTCGAGTTTTGTGAACCTAAATCTTTGGCAAATCCTACCTCTGTCACAGAATAAAATGGACTGTCGTGATAATTGTGGAACTTTCTGCCCCGCGGGGCGCGGCGAATAGCGCGTTGCGAACGATTTCCACGCAGCTATGCTCCGCTGCCGGGCCTTTCAAGCAGGGCAGAAATAGCATCTCTAGTCAGCATGGAGAGGGCGATTAGCATAGCTTCTTGATTCAATCATCGCTTTAACCCGGCGAGGTTAAGGGTGCGTTTCAGAATGTCCTTATAAAGTTTCGGGTTCACCTAACCAACAAATAAAATAACTGAATGATAAAAATGACAGTTAACATGCAGCGCGTTTCAAGCTTTAACCGATGAATAGGCTAAATCGGTGACTGTGAAACGCAAAGATGGTATGTATTTAATAAATAAGTCCTGGGTAGTATAACCGGTACTGTTATGTCTTTTAATTATTAACATGAGAACATTCTGAAACAGGCCCTAATTTACTTTGCTTCGTTATTATATATGTAGTATGAAATTACAGGCACATGAGACTTAACAACTATGTCTCAAGGTGACGGGCGCAGTGCAATTCGTCACTTGAACGATGAACTGCATCTGTTATAGGCAGAGGTAACCGTTTAACATCAGGTGGACCTCGAGCTTGTTCCGTCACAATAACATAAAAAAAAAGTATTTTTATATGTTCTATGATATATGTACCAAATGCACAATTCAATGTACATTTTCCTGGCAATATTGTATTAGGTATATTAAATTATTTAATAATTCAATATAATATTCTAAAGATCTCTTCTTGATGTTGTTGGAAATTGGAAACATTCGTTTTCACACATTCGTAACGCTGATACGGCACACGAAGCGTGGAATAGCCTGCAAAAGGCATTTGAAGATCGCGGTTTGTGTCGCAGACTAGGGCTACTGCGGACATTATGTGCCACCAAGCTAGACGTTTGTGACAGTATGGAGGCCTACTTGAACAGAATCATTGATATTTCTCAACAATTAAGTGATATTGGGGCACCGTTGGACGACGATTTTGTAGCGGTAATTATGCTTAGTGGATTAAAACAAGACTACGAACCGCTTATTATGGCGATTGAAAACTCAAATGTTAAATTATCGAGTGAAATTGTGAAAGCGAAACTTTTGCAAGAAAAACTACGTAGAGATGATAAGAACGAGAATGTCACAGCACTGGCAGTGAAGAAAGAGCAGAGATGCTTTGGTTGCAATAAATTTGGCCATTATTTAAGAAACTGTCCCAAGAGTAAGCATAAACCTAAGAAGACAGAGCACGAAAGCAGAGAGTCCAAGGCACTACTTACAGCACTGTCCACAGTCACCCTGTTGAGTGAGGCATGGTACCTAGATAGTGGAGCAACTAATCATTTGTGTAAAGATAGTTTACAAATTTCACTAGTGAACGGCCTTTGCCAGTTAAAGTTGCTAATGGTGAAACAGTGTATACAGCAGGAAGAGGAACTGTGCAAGTTAAACTCACAAATGGAACATTTAGAGACATTAGTGATGTACACTTTGTACCTAAATTAACATCTAATCTTTTATCAGTTAGCGCTATGACAATGAAAGGATTTAAAGTAGTATTTAATTCAAACAAGTGTAATGTGTACGACAAAGATCTGGTCATAGCTAGTGCCACCCTGATAGACGGAGTTTACAGGCTTGACATAGATACATCGGCATTAGTGTGTCAAAACATAACAGTTCCACTTTCACAGGAAAATTTTGTAGCGAGAGCAGCAATAGCTGATTGTGAGGCAGCCACTGTATGTACAGAGCAGGTATGGCATCGTCGGCTTGGACATCTAAATAGAAGAAGCATGGAGCTACTCAGGAAAGGTATGGTTTCTGGAATTTCTTATGAAACTTCTGTATATAAAACATGCATTGCATGTGTTGAAGGGAAACAAACTAGATTACCATTTCCTCCCGCCAACAGCTTGCTCATCCATCCACCAAAAGGAACGCACGGCGTCCAAAATAACGGTCACTCACACAAATAAACCACATGTTTATATTCACTAATATCTATAGCAATCCTTGCTAGCACATCCGATCGCCGCGACCGGAAACCTGTCTAACTCCGTTTGTTTGGAATAAACGTACGTCCGCGTACGAGAAAACCTTAGAGCGCACTGACTGCCCTTCAAAATCAGAGGTGAACGCAATTATAGACTTAAAGTTAAAAAATCAATTTCTTTATTATTTTTTTTAATTTTATTTTAAAAAGAAGATCAATTTATTTAACTGTCGGCGTCGGAATCAGAAAGGGCGTCGGCGTTGGTGTCAGTAAAAAAATAAGTGTCAGTGTCGGAATAGGCGTCGAAATCGGTGTCAGTGTCGGAAAAGGTGTCGGTATTAGAATTGGTGACAGCATCGGCGTCGGTATCCGAATAGGTGTCAGTTTCGGCGTCGCATCGGCGTCGGTGTCATTGTTGGAATAGGCGTCGGTGTCGGAATAGGTGTCAGTTTCAACGTCGCATCGGCGTCGGCGTCGGTGTCATTGTTGGAATAGGTGTCGGCGTCGGCGTCGGTGTCATTGTTGGAATAGGCGTCGGTGTCAGAATAGGTGTCAGTTTCAGCGTCGCATCGGCGTCGGCGTCGGCGTCGGTGTCATTGTTGGAATAGGTGTCGGCGTCGGCGTCGGTGTCGTTGTTGAAATAGGCGTCGGTGTTGGAATAGGTGTCATTGTTGGAATAGGCGTCGGTGTCGGAATAGGTGTCAGTTTCGGCGTCGCATCGGCGTCGGCGTCGGCGTCGGTATTATTGTTGGAATATGTGTCGGCGTCGGCGTCGGTGTCATTGTTGGAATAGGTGTCGGCGTCGGCGTCGGTGTCATTGTTGGAATAGGCGTCGGTGTCGGAATAGGTGTCATTGTTGGAATAGGCGTCGGTGTCGGAATCGGTGTCAGTTTCGGCGTCGCATCGGCGTCGGCGTCGGCGTCGGTGTCATTGTTGGAATAGGTGTCGGACGGGAACCTGAAAACGCTTATCGCGTAGCCGAGTCCGCGTGCTCATTGCGGAAATATGTTTAATATATTTATAAGCCAACAATTGTTCTTAACTTTTCCCTATATACGAGTACTGTAAATAAATATGATTTAATTTTTCAATAGGTGCCGGTTTCTTAATCTTAAATCTCTGCCTAACTATACTTACCTTTGTTTTGCTAAAACCTTTGCTTCTTAAAGCTTTGTTTTAGGACACTTGTTTGGAAATGGGGCCCCTAATGATCCCCGTAGTCCCAAACTATACCACGATGTAGTGGCGTATTCGACTGGGCTCCTGAAATGTCACAGGAATACACCACCGATATATAATTATGCCCTTAGGCACGTGGGAAAAAAGGGCGGGAAGGACCTACTTTCAGAGGACCCGCTCGTCGCTCCGTCACAAGAAGCCTATCACTAAACACACCCTACAAATTATTAATTAATCAATTAACAAATGCTATGGACTTTTTGTAAAGGATACGCTCCTTTGTCCTCGATGTTGTCCGCCCGCCAACAGCTTGCTCATCCATCCACCAAAAGGAACGCACGGCGTCCAAAATAACGGTCACTCACACAAATAAACCACATGTTTATATTCACTAATATCTTTAGCAATCCTTGCTAGCACATCCGATCGCCGCGACCGGAAACCTGTCTAACTCCGTTTGTTTGGAATAAACGTACGGCCGCGTACGAGAAAACCTTAGAGCGCACTGACTGCCCTTCAAAATCAGAGGTGAACGCAATTATAGACTTAATAAAGTTAAAAAATCAATTTCTTTATTTTTTTTAAATTTTATTTTAAAAAGAAGATCAATTTATTTAACTGTCGGCGTCGGTATCAGAAAGGGCGTCGGCGTTGGTGTCAGTAAAAATAAGTGTCAGTGTCGGAATAAGTGTCGGCGTCGGCGTCGGTGTCATTGTTGGAATAGGTGTCGGCGTTGGCGTCGGTGTCATTGTTGGAATAGGTGTCGGCGTCGGCGTCGGTGTCATTGTTGGAATAGTTGTCGGCGTCGGCGTCGGTGTCATTGTTGGAATAGGCGTCGGTGTCGGAATAGGAATGGAAATGGAGAAGAAATGGAAGAAATCATATCATAGAGCCACTGAGACATTAGAATTGGTTCACACTGATATATGTGGGCCTATGCCATGTCCATCACTTAGCGGCTCGAGATATTTTTTGCTTTTCATCGATGATTAGGTACACCAGAAAAACATTTGTGTATTTTTGGAAAAACAAAAATGAAGTGTTCAGTAGTGTTCAGTTCAAACAGTTTAAGGCTTTAGCGGAAAAGCAAACAAACAAACAGATTGAAATACTGAGAAGTGACAATGGTGGTGAATATGTTAATTCTGAATTTCAGGTGTACCTGAGGAACAACGGAATTCGTCACCAGACTACTGTTCCATATTCACCGCAACAGAATGGTATCGCGGAACGGGAAAACAGGACTGTCCTGGAGACAGCACGCTGCATGTTGCGAGATGCAGACCTGCCGAAGCAGTATTGGGCAGAAGCTGTGAATACAGCTATCTACATCAAAAATCGCTGTCCAACCAAGGCGGTTCTGGGCTCTACTCCGGAGGAAAAATGGAGTAATAAAAAGGTATCAATTGATCACTTACGCATATTTGGTTCTGCAGCTTATGCACTGAATCCCAAACGAACTAAGCTGGATTCAAAGTGCAAACATTACATATTTGTTGGCTATTGTGATGAGACGAAGGGCTATAGATTAATTGACCCTACATGTCCAACAAATTGCACTAAAGCTCGTGATGTAACCTTCATAGAAACTGAAATTAAAATGTCACATGATGATAACTGCCAGGCTTAACAGCAGACATCTGATAGTATTTTTGATGTTTTACAAAATACAATAGAGCCTTCTGACCCATGTCCTGTACAGACAGAAACATCTATTGTGGATATATCTGATGACATTATTTCACCGCACAGCGAAAGTCGATCAGCCACAATGGATGATTCTGTGAGTTCTTCGGAACCCAGTGATCTGGCCAATGAAACATACATTCCAGGTGAATTTGAATATGGTGACACAATGGATTCTATGATGAGCTTTCTGGTAAAAGCTTCTGGCAGACACCGACAATACTCCGCGAACAGCACCAGAAGCCCTGAGAGGACCAGATGCGAAACTGTGGAGAAAAGCAATGGAATGTGAGCACAATTCAATTATCACAAACAAATGTTAGACTTTAACTGACCGACCCACTTCACATAAACCTGTAAAATGTAAATGGGTGTTCAAAGTTAAACATGGGTTCAATGATGAGATATTGAGATATAAGGCACGTTTAGTAGCCAAAGGCTGTATACAACAGTATGGGATAGATTATGAGGAAACTTTCTCTCCTGTAGTTAGATACTCAACCATTCGCACCTTATTAGCTGTAGCAGCTGAGTATGACATGGCAATTGAGCATTTATATGTAAAAACTGCCTTCCTGAACGGGGATCTCAAAGAAACTATTTACATTCAACAACCAGATGATTTTGTTGTGAAAGGTCAGGAAAATAAAGTATATAAACTGAACAAAGCCATATATGGCTTGAAGCAGGCTTCAAAAGCTTGGTATGAAAAAATAGATACTGTACTAACTAAAAAACTTGGTTTTGTTAGAACGTCATCAGAGCCATGTGTCTATTTCAAGTCACATGAAAATTCATTAATTATCATTGCACTGTATGTTGATGACATCATTTCATTTTCAACACATGGTACCACTGAAAAATTGAAAATAAAAAAACAACTGCAGAAAGAATTTGATATAACAGATTTAGGGCCAGCGCATCAAATACTTGGTATGGGGCTCTGTAGAGATAAAATTATACTTACTCTTGATCAATCAAATTATATCAAACATATTTTGTAGAAATACAAAATGGAGGATTGTAAACCTGTATATACTATGGAAACAGGTATAAAGCTACATAAAGGTGATCATAAAAATACAACCTATGACTATAGAGGCCTAATAGGCTCGCTTACGTACATTGCTGTATGCAGTCGACCTGACATAGCACATACAGTAAGTTATCTAAGTCAGTTTAATGAATGTTTTTCAGAAGCACACTGGAAGGCAGCGAAGAGGGTCCTGCGTTACCTACAAGGTACTGTCAACCTGTGTTTGACATTTGAAAAAGGTGGTCTAGGTGTTACTGCTTATGCCGATGCCAGCTGGGCAAATGACATAGTTGACCGTAGATCATATACGAGCTATGTATTTAAATTAGGCAAGTCTGTCATATCTTGGGAGAGCCGTAAGCAAAAGACCATAGCTTTGTCAAGTACTGAGTCTGAGTACATGAGTCTATCAGACACTTGTAAAGAGGGTTTGTTTATTTGTAAATTTTTGAAAGAAATATTTGGTAGAGACTTTTCAATAACAATTTTTAATGATAATCAATGTGCACAAAAATTATGTAAAAACTCCCTTTACCATAGTCGAACAAAGCATATTGATGTTAGACATCATTTTATTAGACAACTTGTAAATGATTGAACATTTTTGATCAAACATTTATGTACTGAAGATATGTTAGCAGATATTATGACAAAACCATTGAGTAGAGAAAAACACAACAAATGTACATCTGAATTAATGTTACTATAAAATGTATAAGTAGAGAAAGTTTACTATGATGTTCTTTTCTGTCTGTTAAAGTTTATATAGATAATTTGTATAGAGGAAAGTAAATTTAATTATATTTGTTTGTTTATTTCAGAATAGTGTTGGTATATAGGTACTTTAGAATTGTATTGGTTTAAGGGCCAGTGTTGGCCTTAAACCAATACAATAGTAATTGAAAGTAATGTTCTTTGTAAACTCAATACAATAAGCATTCTCTATAAACTGTAGGTTTAATGTCAATGTCAAGTGTCACATCGTATATAGGTGACACAAATTGCTAGTTTTTTTTTTTATAGCTTATAGGCTTACCTGATGGAAAGTGATGATGTGGTCGAAGATGTTGTTCAGGCTAGCCTAGAATTACTGGCTCTCAAGGACAGCTGCCGGAACACACCGTTAGGTGCTTGGCGACAGATTTTTCTATTTGAGGGTGGTAGCTAGCCAGGCGGGCATTCGCAAAATGCCCTACCACCATGCTGTAACTACTGCCATCGTACGACGGCAACCGGGACCGACGGCTTAACGTGCCCTCCGAAGCACGGAAGCGCTCAGTAGTAATGTCACTAGCGGTCACCCATCCAACTCCTGACCGCGGCGAACGTTGCTTAACTTTGCTGATCTAATAAGAACAGCAAAGCTAACTTCGCTACGAGCGCTTCTAGTGTATATCTTTCTCTTTCTATTCTCTCATGTCGGCTGCGCTGTATAACTTTCGCTGTGTGAAGTACAATAAATTATAATCTGCTTTCATCTCAAAGTATTTCGTTTGTATTGCCCCTGATCCATCACTTGTAGAAGTCATCATATACCTACTAATTCTACTATTATCTCACTATTTGGGTTGCTACAATTGTGTTTTCCTATAACAATACAAAATGTAGACAATCACAATAACATTATTAGAAAAATGTTTACGGTAAAACATAAAAAAACACAAGGACATAAATAGTTAAAGTTTTGGCTTCGGTTTTACAGTCACCTTCCCTCTTCGGGAATATTCTTGGTGGAACAACCACTACCTTTCGGGCAATGAAGGCCTTAGGACGGTAGAGAGCCATGTTGAGCGTGCAATGCGCAGAATCAGTAAGCTAACGTCAACATGAGAAGCGTCATGTGAATTTTCCATTCGTCGCCGCTTACGAAACTCGGCTCGGCTTCATTTTTATTTGTTTTTTTATTTTGTGGTGAATCCATTTTATAATAAGACATGTTTTATATGTGTCGAAGAAAAAATATCCTATACCTACCTACTTTAGAGACTTTACTAGATTTGCTACAAAATGTGCTGTGAAATTTAATTTACATTATAAGCATCGCAATTCAACGGGGCAATGATGCCAGCATGCTGGGCACGCTGCCAACTGGTACTGGGCTGGAGCATTTAGACTGCATATGAATCTGCTATGACTTATAGGTTGTCTAAATTTTTTTTTTAATTTTTTTTATGCCTGATAGGTTAGCCTTTGACCACTATCTCACCTGATGGTAAGTGATGATGTGGTCGAGGATGTTGTTCAGACTAACCTAGAGTTACTGGCTCTCAAGGACAGCTGCCGGAACACACCGCTAGGTGCTTGGCGACAGATTTTCAACTTGAGGGTGGTAGCTAGCCAGGCGGGCATTTTCAAAGTGCCCTACCACCATGCTGTAACGACTGCTATCCTAAGACAACAACCGGGACCGACGGCTTAACGTGCCCTCCGAAGCACGGAAGCGCTCAGTAGTAATGCCCAACCAGCGGTCACCCATCCAAGTCATGACCGCGGCGGACGTTGCACACGTGACGATGTGTGCAACGTCCGCCGATGTGTGTACGATGCATACGTGACGAAGTTATTAAGAGGGAAAAAATCTTTTATTTTCCGGTGTTTACGTTAGTAGTCACTTATTTGCTAATAATGTAGCTTTCATTCAAAAACCTTTTGAGGGGTACACCCATTGAAGAAATATACAAATATACGAAAACTCAAAACTTTTCTCTTTAACTAATTTTAAGTTTTCATTTCTCAAAAAGTTGATAAATTTTGTTAGTAAGTAATAAATTACCATGTAAAATCTTATCTTCCATCTTCAATTAACACGTCTACTAACTGGGCCGATACAACACCACAAGGAAGAATGGAAATATGATTGGCAAGTTCACTGAATAATACGAAAATAAAAATTGCATGATCATGTTTTTCCAACAACCGTTTTTGGAAATCCGACCAAAAAAGTAACAGTTAATTATTTATTAAGTAAATAATTAAAGATATGATTTTGCTTGTTAATTATTATTAAAGGTAATAGATGTGTTCTATAATATAATACATTATGTGTTCCATAATTATTAGATTTTAAAGTTGATTATTTTTAATTATTATTGTTACCAAATTTTTAAAGAAAACTACACATTTTAAATGTTGTTTAAGTACTGTCCAGTTATTTTTATAGACTGATTTTTAATTATTATCTTTTTTAATTTTGAGACTGATTGTCATAATTAGGTAAAATAATTCGCTTGATATAGAACAATATAGGCGATCAAAACTGTTATTGAGATACTTTTTTATTTACAAATAATTAGAAACAACTAAGATTTTTACTTTTTTAAATATACTTTCAAATTATAGCATATCTACTGTATTAGTATCATTATGATATAAAATATTGCATAAATCTACTCCATATATGTACATATGTAGTTATTAGAATTTGTATAACATTTTTATGCCTACCAGTACATTTGATTAAAAGTTGCTATGATTTAAATTAAATTGACCGTGGGCTTCGACCACAGGTGCGTCGACCACTGGGGGCGTAAGCCACGAACCCAATAAAACTTGCCATATAAAGTCACAGTTGAGCTCATAATTTTATTTTTTTGAAAAAACTTATACAAATTCAATATAAGAAACATTACATTTTGTCCTAGAGCATGTATTGATATAAAATATTTTTTGATTGACCCCATACGTTCGAATTAGTCTAGCCACAGTACTTCCGAAGGTGATCGTCAGAGCAGGGCTGCAGGCAGCATTCGTCATAGATGCCTCTCTTTCTTCTGCCAAAGTTATGACTCGCATACTTGCCATTGCAGAGTTCTTTTACTTTGTCTGTTAAAGCACTCCCGCAGTATTTTTGCTTCTGAGCAGAAGAATATGCAAGAATTGTTAAGATGAGACACAAAAACAGAAAAATCTTCATGGTGCTGGCGCTGATGTTGACTTGTTGATTGATTTTAAATTACAATGCACGTTTGAGAGCCGATGTGGGAATAAGTGTGAAGACGAAATGATACATATTTATACTGGAAATTTATCAGTATTTTTATTATGTGTTGATAAGTAAAAGTAGTTATCGAGTGTTTATAGAGTACATTGTTCCCCAAAGGGTGAAAGTGACCGCAATTAAATAACAAAGGTGTCGTTTAAGGGACTAATTCTTTCATTGAAGATAAAATAAAAATTATTTCAGGTTTAATAAAGACATTGAGATTATTGTTGGTTAGAGACGATTTTTCAAGCATCTTCTATCTCTCCTCTACCGTTTAACGAGATATATATTGCAATGCACAGACACAAATTTGGTTGGTTTTGAAAACACTTGATACAACTGTCCTATACACACACCCAGACACACCCTCACACACCACTTTAACCAATACGTTGTTACAAGTCACAAAGTGCAAGATGTAAGTGTTAGTATACCATTACAGTATTGTAGTTGTCATCTCGCTACGAAATATCGCATGTCCAGTGAAAATTCAGTGCCAAATATGTAGCAAAATTCTGGTCGATAAATTAAAAACAAAACTGATAATGATGAATACTAATATTCTTTTTCACTTTAGTAACTCAAACATGTAGGTTTTGCTGCCTGAGTGAGACAATAGTTATTTGTTATACAAGAGTGCAATGTTGCTTTTTAACCGCGTGTTCAATTTTGATGACCGAGCAAGCGAAAGATTCTAAAATTGAATCACGAGCGCAGCGAGTGATTCAAAATTTGAATACTGAGCGTTAGCGAGGGAATCAAAAGAGCACGAGGTGAAAAATCTTTGCACTCGAGTGCAACACGTAACTTTTCATTCCACCTCAGCGAGGAAATGAATGCCGCCTAAAGAACCGCATACAAAGCAAATTGAAAAAAGAACACCAAGAAGGTTCCGAGTCAGAGTTTTTAACAAATTAAAAAAAAGTTGTATGATATATTCGGCACCATAGAGGTAGCAGTAAATAGGTTTAATGTTTTTTTTAATTCACAAACTTAGTGCACACGATGTTCTAAATTCAATTTACTTTATCCTCTAGAGAATAAAAACGGCTTTTCCACTCAGATATTGAAGATTAAAAATACTCTTTCCGAGATGGTGGGATGAAAAATAACTTTTTTTTTCAGATAGCCTCGAATGTCTCATTGAGCCTTGGGTTCATCATACAATTCGAAACATTTACACTATCTCTTACCCGCCACAAGAAAGAGAGAGACAAAGACCAGCCGAAGTTCCGATTTTGAATTCGACCTCAAGAAGAAATTTTCCAAAAAAAGATAATTATGTATAATAATAACAAATACTTTTAAAAGTATCCTAAAAAATATTAAATATTATTTAAATAAAACACTTAAAAAAGCATAAAATTATATATCTAGTGACAATTCCGCCTAATTTTCCTGTTATCTACGTGACGTCACAAACATCACGCAGCCTAACCGGAAGAATACCCGACTAGTTTCGCTTCTTAACGAAGCATCTTCAGGAGGTCTTGACTTACCGAGCGCACGATCGAGACTGAAGGTAAGTCAAGACCTCCTGAAGATGCTTCGTTTGAAAAACTCTTTGGTTTGTTTTTATATGAAAAACGAACGAAACAAACTACAATCTCCTTGGTGAGAAGTGTGGAAACGTTTTTTTTTTTCTATTTAACACTACAGTACACGCGCCCCTTTTTTTTACTTGAGTACACGCGTGGCCTACCATAGTAGGCTATTTTAAAATGTTAGTAACTTGTATATTCCGAATTATTTAATTAAAAAACAAATGGAATGGAAAAGGTTATAATTTTTCTTACTTACTAGCAACCTCATTTTGAAGATAAATTATAAAGAAATTACAACAAATCAACATATTAGTAAATATATAAGAAAAAGTAACAAAAATGGCACTTCGGAGATCAACTTAATTTATAATTAAACTTTCTTGCTATTTTCTTTTATTTCGTAGCATTCAAGACACACTACTGCTTGGTGATCGGGACAGATCCATTTATTGCAAGTCTTGCACGACTTTTTTGCCAACCGATTTCGGGCCCTTGAGCAAAGTGCACATCGACCAATTCGGCCCATCTTTGAAGTCATATAGTATTGAGGCCCTTGGTCTTCTTGAACTGTGCACCCAAAAGTGCTTCTGTTCTGAATTTAAGTTGTCGTGGAACTGTTTCAATGAATGCTCAGTGAGTTAAAAGCGGTTTTATCAAATTAAAGGTCAATTCTTGCAAAAAGTTACGCCTGACCATTTTTTTGCCAGAGGCGTTCATTTGGTTGATTACCAGAGCGTTGATTCCAACAATGTTCATCAAATCAATAAATATTATTAACGACCATCGACGGCAGTTTCGTTGAACACTATATTTGCCATATACAATTGCCAAAGCAGACCCTGAGAGTTGTCGAAAAATTCTTTATATTACGCCGTCCATTTCCCGACACTCCCATGACGTATAATATGCCCAGAAATGCTCTCATTTCTACTACATCTGTGGGTTTGGTACTTTTTCAGCTTCACTTATTAATATTATTTCTTTTTCTTCAGTATCTATCTCATGCAGCCACCTTTTCACTTGTGAATCACCCATGACGTAATCGGATCTATAAATCTGTAAAAAAATACTAAAATTAGAAAAAAAAATATTAAAGCAATTTGTAGCCAATAAATATATCATAATTATTGAATGTACGTAATTATAAATAAATTATTAATAAGCAAGGAATATTATAAGAGCTTTGTAAATCGATAATAGACCAAAAGTTCATACCTGAATTTGGTACACCAATACACGCGTGGACTACTTTAGTAGGCCGGCGGTTTTGGCGCCAAATCGCTTGTACGAGAGTACTCGCTGGGTTCTCACGGGTTACTGAAGTTGTGTCAAATATACCATACGTGGCTTATCTGGAATCACTAACGTCTAGTGCGCAAAATTAAAAAATATTTCAAAAAGAATCACCCTGGTCTACTATTATAGTAGGCCGCGCGTGTACTCTAGTGTTAAAATACTAGTGCGGTAAAGTAAAGAAAAAACACGAGTGCGTAATAGACTATACTATGACACTAAAATCGGTGCATTTAAAGGCCCGTTACGAGTGAGTGTTGGAAAATTATTTGTGTCTACATCATTGCATATTGTATATCACTATAACTAAATAAGTACCAGGGAAATAGAAGACCATAGGATGTTTATCCAAATGCCAGAGACCTGAGAGATGATTTGCGTTTCACAGTCATTGATTTAGCCTATCAATCGATTAAAGCTTCTCACAATAATTGAGATTGATCAAGTAGGTAAGGGAGTTATTTGATGGGTAAATACTCATTTGTTTATTATACCTGATAGGTTAGTTTTTCACCAATATCTCACCTGATGGTAAGCGATGATGTGGTCGAAGATGTTGTTCAACATAACCTAGAATTACTGGCACTCAAGGACAGCTGCCGGGATACACCGTTAGGTGCTTGGCGACAGATTTTCAACTTGTATCCAGCCAGGCGGGCATTCGCAAAATGCCCTAACACCGTGCCATAACGACTGCCATCCTAAGACAACAACCGGGACCAACTTAACGTGCCCTCCGAAGCACGGAAGCGCTCAGTAGTAATGTCACCAGCGGTCACCAAGTCATGACCTAGGCGGACGTTGCTTAACTTTGCTGATCGCTTCAGAACGGCTAAGCAAACTTGGCTACGAGCGCTTCCAATTGGTAAAATAAATTTTACATGTCAAAGGTAAGGTAAGTGAAAGATCAAAGAAAGTGTTTGGGATTTTGAAAGATGTTGTTTTAGGGATGTCTATTAATTACGTGAGCTCTGAAAAGGTTTTCAGCATAATTTCATAAAATTTCTTTTCAGGGAATAAATGTAATTTCAAAACATCCTTCAAAAATGAATTAAATATACCTATACCATAACATATTGTTTGAAACTTTTTTTTATCCTTTCGAAGACAATATTTATTGAAATCTTAATTAGGTGTTCTATAGTTTATTAAACCAAACAAACGTATTCAGTAAGACCGGTACCGCGTATGTTTAAATCGTTTTATCAAGATGTTATAAGTGTTTAACGGGACTTAATCGCGATAAAACATGTATATATTTATTTATTTACCTCGAAGTTTCGACCAAGTTGCATTGGTCGTGTTCACGAGCGGAATGAAGAAGCTGGTGTCCACGTCTTGAAGGGCGGGTATTTTCTCCAACTACCCGCATTTGATTTCGAAATGTATCGTCTCGACGCACAACACTGACAACATCAACAGGTCTTACCTAATGAAGGTAAAACGCGCTTTGTGCATTTCCTTAGCACTGGATTCCAGGATTTTTTTCTTTTTTTATGCCTGATATGTTAGTCTTTGACCACTATCTCACCTGATAGTAAGTGATGGTTTGGTCGAGGATATTGTTCAGGCTAACCTAGAATTACTGGCTTAATCCTCTCGATTGAAATGATGATATTTCCTTATTTCAATAGCTTCTTGTACATGTCTTGAATGGTAGTGACGTTCCGTCGAGAGAACTTTCGGGTCGTGAAGCTCAATCCAGTGGACAGGTCGTGACTCTATGAAATATGTGTTCAAGTCGCGAAAGTCTTAAAGTTATTATCAAGATGTGTTGTCAATTTACTTGACGGAAATATTTATTGCCTGTGTTACATAGTTATTTGTTCACATGTGATAGATCTCAGCGAGATATTTTTGCCACGAAGCAAGATACGTTTATAATCTTATTATAATGTTTCGAATTTGTGCGGCACAAATTTAAGAACCTACAATATGGTACTATGGAGCTGGTCCGAATATATAATTACAATCTAACCTATTCTGGGTGTGTAACATTAATATTATTTTAAATTAAATATTTATCTTACATTTATAAAACCAATTGTTTGTCTAGGAGTCAAAATAATTTCCACAATATAATTATCAATTAAAAATAAAAACAATTTTACAATAATTATTATTATAGTAACATTTCCTTCAGCACGGAGTTGTTGCCAAAACGTGCGGACATAACATATATATTTTCTGAATCCAAATAATGATTCTCTGAAGAGGTTCACCTTCAAAGTGACTTAAACCGAGGGCATCGCCACATTAAGCCGACCGAGCTTGAGCTCTCCGCGATGCGGTTGTCTGAAGATTGTATTGTTCACATCACATAACAAACCTCTACACCACAGGTAGTAAAATAAACAAATGTCCTGATGTTGGATTTATATTCTTTCATACACCGAAGGCCATATCAATCAATGGAGTGCAATTTTTAAGCGTGACTAGGTATCATCAAAACGGGCAATAGTGACCGATTTCCAATATATAATAATTTAGAAACTCTCTTGTGACTAAATTTCTTATATTTTGGCACGAAAGTTTCCCAATAAGTACCTATTGTGTATATACCTATTTATATATTTACCATAAGTTCACGTTTGAATGTGAGGTAACTTAGAAATTATTGATAGATATTTTGTATGTTCATTTTAGGGATTCTGTGTAACATTGAATATTGGAACGCTGTTGGCACACAATTTATGTAGTAAAGCTTGGTAATGGGCAGAAATATTTGCAATCACTAAAATAAAGCACAATTTATTATGTATAAAAGTGCATACACTGTATCAATTACATACTTACTTGTCCTTTATTATTATAAATCATATGAATTATGAACTATTTCCATCTATATACAAAACGGAGAATTATGTTGTAACTTTAGTTTGTGATCTACAGAGCTTACAGACGCTGTTTGCATACCTACAGTAGTTGTTTCAAAGACAAATAGTTTCACACCTATATAGTTTTCATTGGTAGAAAAGTGTTATCATCACAGATTCTCTATTATTATAATTATTATTTCGTCGTTCTTTGTTTCAGTGCGAACGGTCCCATACTTTTGGAATATTAGTTATATATATTAGTAGAGAAGTTTCATATATTAAAATTCATACAACGCATTTAAATATATGAAACAACTTTAATTCATATGGTATTTAACAGAGTTAAAATCACAATGATTCATTGCTATATATCAGAAGTTGCGTACTACTAATCTAAAACAAAAATATATTTGTTTATTAACCGACTTCCAAAAGAGAAGGAGATTCTCAATTCGTCTGTATTTTTTTTTGTTTTTAATGTTTGTTACCTCAGAACTCTTGACTTGGGGAACCGATTTTGACTTTTTTCTTTTATTTGAAAGCTGATGCTTGTCGTTTGGTCCCGATTAACTTCACCACAATCGGTCAAGCCGTTTTCGAGCTACACTCTGGAACTGAAAAATATTGAAGTACCTATCTTGACAAACGATCCCGTTAGAAGTAAGGGTCACAAAATGAGTAAAAAAAATTTGAACCAAAAAATGGAATCGACTTCAACACTCAAAAGTGTGAAATAACTTGTCGAAATCGGTTCTATTTTTTGGTAATTTTTTTTTTGAAAATCTTGCTTCAAAATTACAGTTGTCTCTCATTACATACCTACCTAAATTCTTATAACGTAATATTCCAACCTCTATAGCTACCTATCTGCAGAACTTGGTATCTTCTTATGATGACGTTTGATTAATCCGTGAAAACTCAATGACCTTCAAGTATTCCTCTAGTTTAAGCTTTATTATCTCTGCACTTTTTATTTTGCCTTCCATATGTACACTTATGTACTTATATATTCTACTTTACATTTTCTGAGAACTGCTTGTTTATGTATATCTAATGACATATTGATAAATAAATGTCATTCTGGTCTGGCATTCACAGCGTGCCCGCTAGTGTTCCTAGAAATGTAAGGTTATATAACCTACAGGTCGCCTATGAACTCTGCAATCAATTTTGAGATAACTTTTTACTAGGGAATAAGCATAAAGTATAAATTTGCTTGTTTTTTTTTCGAAATGTACCTATATCACTGTCGTGATAATTGTGGAACTTTCTGCCCCGCGGGGCGCGGCGAATAGCGCGTTGCGAACGATTTCCATGCAGCTATGCTCCGCCGCCGGGCCTTTCAAGCAGGGCAGAAATAGCATCTCTGGTCAGCATGGAGAGGGCGATTAGCATAGCTTCTTGATTCAATCATCGCTTTAATCCGGCGAGGTTAAGGGTCCGTTTCAGAATGTCCTTATAAAGTTTCGGGTTCACCCAACTAACACATAAAATAACTGAATGATAAAAATGACAGTTAACATGCAGCGCGTTTCAAGCTTTAACCGATGAATAGGCTAAATCGGTGACTGTGAAACGCAAAGATAGTATGTATTTAATAAATAAGTTCTGGGTAATATAACCGGCACTTATTCGAACTTTCCATCATTATAAGTTACATTGTTTCGTTATTATATATGTAGTATTATTATATGTTCTATGATATAGGTACCAAATGCACAATACAATGTACATTTTTGTGGCAATATTAAATTATTTAATTCAATATAATATTCTAAAGACCTCTTCTTTTAGAAGTCATCATGTACCTAATATTATCTCACTATATTTGGGTTGCTACAATTGTGTTTTCCTGTAACAATACAAAATGTAGACAATCACAATAACATCATTAGAAAAATGTTTACGGTAAAACATAAAAAAACACAAGGACATAAATAGTTAAAGTTTTGGTTTCGGTTTTACAGTCTGACACCTACCCTCTTCGGGAATATTCTTGGTGGAACAACCACTACCTTTCGGGCAATGAAGGCCTTAGGACGGTAGAGAGCCATGTTGAGCGTGCAATGTGCAGAATGAGTCAACTCACGTCAACATGAGAAGCGTCATGTTGGTCATTTAGCTACTTTTCCTATCGTCGCCGCTTACGAAATCCCCAAGATAAAGATGGACGGATGTAGGTTCTAGCCTAGCAGCTTACGTGGCTTGAAATTAATATTGGCTTCAAAACATTTCAATTCAAAGAATACTCATGTACATACCTAGTTGTATGTCATATTTTTGATTGATTGTTGAAAGAAGTGATTTTCGTAGGCCCCTTCTCCCGTCGAATAAGATTGGGTGAGATGTTGCTGATGCCCTTTTATGAGAACTGGAGAGTTATAATTAAAACAAAGATGGAATTACTAAAACTTTTATTATTCATCAATCACATAAATTGCAGCATTATTACACATATACAGAGAAGAAGTAGTATACACCGGAAACCAGTAATTCAGGCATAGACAACAAATATCTTCAACCCCCAAAACAAAGTCATTCAAAATCAATGCACTGTCATTAATCATATACCACTTACCCATCTTTTCAATCTTACTACACCTTCCGACCTATAAATTATTAGTTGTCCGATGGACAGGCTTAATAGATGAATATGAAACGCAAGAACAGTGCTTATTCAACAAATAAATTCTGGTTAGTATAACTGGAACTTACTCAAACATTCTTAAACAGGTTCTTAATCTTTTAATGTCATAGTACCATTACAATCGTCCGAAGTTTATGGCTGCATGTTACTAACTGGAGCCTGTAGTTGTTTGTAACATATTGCGTCTAATTTTATTTATAATGTAATGGAACACCCTCCGTCTTTGTTCCCTGAGAGCTACAATTTGGAAGTCTTCAAGACGTATAGAGTGAACAGATATCTTCTAGGCAAGCTGCTCCACCGTAGACCGCGTCGTCGCTTACCATCAGGTGAGATTGCGGTCAAATGCTTGCCTATACGGAATAAAAAAAAAATAAAAAAAATATCAATTTGTGTATGTGTCATAACCTGTGACCTGGAACCAATTCCACGGGTCTTGAGCCTAGTTTAGGAACCAGGGGCTCCTTTGTATTTTGTGTTTTTTTGAAGCGCTCGGAGCGAAGTTTGCTTAGCCATTCTGAATCGATCAGCAAAGTTAAGCAACGTCCGCCGCGGTCATGAGTTGGATGGGTGACCGCTGGTGACATTACTACTGAGCGCTTCCGTGCTTCGGAGGGCACGTTAAGCCGTCGGTCCCGGTTGTTGTCTTAGGATAGCAGTCGTTACAGCATGGTGGTAGGGCACTTTGCAAATGCCCGCCTGGCTAGCTACCACCCTCAAGTTGAAAATCTGTCGCCAAGCACCTAACGGTGTGTTCCGGCAGCTGTCCTTGAGATCCAGTAACTCTAGGTTAGTCTGAACAACATCCTGGACCACATCTTCACTTACCATCAAGTGAGATAGTGGTCAAAGGCTAACCTAACAAGCATAAAAAAAAAATTTAAAAAATTTAAAAATATGTCTTGTTTTGCCAAATTGTATTACTATTATATTATTATTATTCACGTCATTTATTTCATAACATAATTTTAAATTTTTTACAACATTCATATATAATAAATAAATATTATAAAAAACTTAAAACTAGGATGCCGCCAGCAGCGGGGCAGGTCCTAAGCTACCAGCGGTTAGGACTGCAGAGAGAGGAACCTTCGGACAATGCGTGTCGTGTCGAGTATCACTGCCTTCTGTATCTGACCCTTGATCCAACCGTCTAGCGAGAGCCTCTTGAGGTGTTGGTCGAGGCTCTTCGCTATTAGGTCGTTCGCCGAAACGACTATCGGGACAATGATCGTCGAGTCAACATCCCACATGGCGGTTACCTCGTGAGCTAAGTCAAGGTACTTGCTGACTATGTCCTTCTCGGCCTTCACGAGGTTCTCGTCATGTGGGATGGTGATGTCCACAAGCACTGCCCGGCGCTGGGATCGGTCGACCACCACGATATCAGGCTTATTACAAACAATAGTCCTGTCCGTGATGATAGAACGGTCCCAGTAGAGCAATGCACGACCATTCTTATCATTATTATTATTATAATCTTACTACATTTTCTCCGGATCTGAGGGTCTATCGCAAATTAACATCTCAGTTTTTAGGCAATATTCCTATTCCTAAAAGGGCGATGCATGAATTGCTTTGATGATTATTTTATATATGTTTGGTATAAGTAATTCAGAGGTGGTCCTATATCAATTTTATCAACATCGGCTGTGTAGCTTTTCAGTTTTAATCAATTAAAACAGATAATAGTTATTTGTTCTACAAGAGTGCAAAGTTGCTTTTTAACCGCGTGTTCAATTGCGCAGCGAGTGATTCAAAATTAGAATCCTGAGCGTTAGCGATGGAATCAAAAGAGCACGAGGTGAAAAATCTTTGCACTCGAGTGCAACACGTAACTTTTCATTCCACCTCAGCGAGGAAATGACTAAATGCAAAAATTGAAAAAAGAACACCAAGAAGGTTCCGAGTCTGAGTTTTTAACAAATTAAAAAAAAAGTTGTATGATATATTCGGCACCATAGAGGTAGCAGTAAATAGGTTTAATGTTTTATTTAATTCACAAACATAGTGCACACGATGTTCTAAATTCAATTTACTTTATCCTCTAGAGAATAAAAACGGCTTTTCCACTCAGAATATTGAAGATTAAAAATACTCTTTCCGAGATGGTGGGATGAAAAAGTATTTGCCAGTATGCCTATACCCGGTGATATTGTAATTTCACTTCTCGATGGTGGCTAGTGTTGTGGGTGACTGCAAATCGATTTGGTCGGCAGTACGTATCCCTAAAGGAAAAGAGTGATAAAACATTTCCTAGTTAAAAACTGAACTTCTAACACTGAATAGTATAAAAAAAACATTCACACACAAGTTAGGAGTCAGTTCCGTTAAAAATATTATGCAGTTACTAGCTTTCCGGGCGCGGCTCCGCCCGCGCGTATGTCGGTTATCGCGCAAAAACATTAACTTCTTTTTGCGCAGTTGAATAAAAACTATCCTACGTTTTTTCCCGGGTCTCAAACTATTTCCATACCAAATTTCATTCAAATCGGTCCAGTAGTTTTGGCGTGAAAGCGTAACAGACAGACAGACAGACAGACAGACAGACAGACAGACAGACAGACAGACAGACAGACAGACAGACAGACATACAGACAGACAGACAGAGTTACTTTTGCATTTATAATAATAGTACTGATGATTAAAGAATTAGTCCCTTAAACGACCCCGTTGTTATTTAATTGCGGTTACTTCCACCCTTCGGCGAACAATGTACTCTATTAACACTCAATAACTACTTTTACTTATCCACACATAAAAATGCTGATAAATTTCCACTATAAAATCGGTATCATTTCGTCTTCACATTTATTCCAACATCGGCTCTCAAACGCGCATTGTAATTTAAAAATCGATCAACAAGTCAACATCAGCGCCGGTACCATGAAGATTTTTCTGTTTTTGTGTCTCATCTTAACAATTCTTGCATATTCTTCTGCTCAGAAGCAAAAATACTGCGGGAGTGCTTTAACAGACAAAGTAAAAGAACTCTGCAACGGCAAGTATGCGAGTCATAACTTTGGCAGAAGAAAGAGAGGCATCTATGAAGAATGCTGCCTGCAGCCCTGCTCTGACGATGACCTTCGGAAGTACTGTGACTAGACTAATTCGAACGTATGGGGTCAATCAAAAATGATTTTATATCAATACATGCTCTAGGACAAAATGTAATGTTTCTTATATTCAATTTGTATAAGTTTTTGCAAATAAAAAATTATGAGCTCAGCCCAGATTCTGGCAAGTTTCATTCATAATATTTTCCTTATAGAAAATTGATTTTGTTCAAAAGCTTTTATTATGTTAGTTTGCGCTGTAAAAGTTTTGGAATCGACTTAAGCCCAACTTTTACTAATTAATCGGGTTGTGATATGTGTGACAATGTAATAAATTTTTTTTTGCCTGATACGTTAGCTTTGACTACTATCTCACCTGATGGTAAGATGATGATGTGGTCGAAGATGTTGTTCAGGCTAACCTAGAATTATGAAACTCAAATTAACTATGAAACTCTAGCTGGTCTGATGTACATCATCAGATGTATGATGTCCGGTCAGTAGCTTTACTAGCGCTAATGTGCTTCGCAGGGAACGTAACCCTGCGTCGGTCCCATAGTTGTTGTCCTAGGAAGGCATTCGCTATAGCACTGCGGTAAGGCATTTAGCGAATGGCCTTGGGAATGGAATTTAGTGGCCACTAAGGTAAAATTACCGGAATGTAGGCAGCAGTGCCTACGAACTGTTATCTAATACTGCGATCCCCAAGAGGCCTGCCAAGCGTGGGGATTATGGCTGACCTCCCTCTAATTAATGAGGAAAGCTGTGGACAATCCAGCTGATACGGTACTGTTAAAAACAATAAGAAGTTTTCGAAAAACATACTTATAATTAAATTAAACAAGGATATATGAAAAATATGTTTTTTCGTACGAAAACTTATTTTTCATATGTTCTTGTCTTATGTCCATATTGTGTTTTTAAAAAAGACATGCATCAAACCCATTCTTGTAGGATAAGGGTAGGAGAATGATATGGATTCAAATTAATAATATCGGACCAAGTTTTGAAGCAATGATGGCTCAGTGGCATTAGCTATGGACTGCCGCGCTGTAGGTCCATGGTTCGAATCCCGCCGCGGGCATGAGCTTCACCGCGTGGTGAAAGGGCATTTGCGAATAACCACCTGGCTAGCGACCACCCTCAAGTAGAAAATCTGTCAGCACCCAACGGTGTTCCGGCAGCAGTGCAGCAGTCCTTGAGAGCCAGTGAAATTACAGGCACATGAGACTTAACTACAATGTCTCAAGGTGACGGGCGCAGTGCAATTCGTGACTTGTGACGAAATGCATCTGTTATTATACTGCAGAGGTTAGTCCGCTTAACATCAGGTGGGCCTCGAACTTGTTCCGTCAAAATAACATAAAAAAATAAAAATCAATTAAATATATTAACTTAAGTGGAACATATCACTAAAACTATCTAACGTGTACACAGCATACAACAAATAAGTCCACGACATAATTCAAAAGAAACGAGACAAGGAGTCCAACAAAGTATAGCTAAACAGAACAATACCAAATGTGAGAAGTTTCTGTAAAATGCTAAACAACTTAGACACTGGGGATAGAATCCAGGGCAAATATGATATACCCACAAACATGGAGTTCTCCGCAATGTAGTCAATAGAACATGACGACAACTATATAACGCCATATTGTCTCTTTTACGAATCCTCATTTTCCGCCGTTGATTGGCTAATTCAACCTCTTTCTTCTCTTTTTTTGTTTTACCCTTTGAAGCAAAGGCTTGATATAAAGGACTATCTTGTAAAGTGTCACTTAATATTGTCATTTTCTCCGAAGCAGCTATCGTATGAGCCATTTCCATCTTTTTTAATGTCCACTTTTCTTTAAACCACCTTCTAAGTTTTTCACATGTCCCGATAGGATCCAAAGCTCTCATCTTCACGTAAAGGTATGATGTTCTTGGTTTAAAAATAATGTTGAATATAACAACAACAATTGTCTTAGTAATGTTCACGCCTAACTTCAAAAGACCTAAAAAGAAATTAGCTAAACAGCTTGACTCCTCAGTTTCTTCTTTTCCTTTGAGTTTAGCTTGTAGTGATTTGAACTGTTGTTTCTGTATTTTTAAGTTTTTCTTTCTTTCTTTCGCAGCTTTGCGTCGCATTTGCTTGTTCTTTTTCTGATCTTCTTTTAATGTTGCTCTAAGTTTTTTGTCCGTGTTTTTTCTTTGTCTTCTTTTTTTGAGTAATTTTTTTTTACTAACTTTCGGCTTTTTCTTTTTCTGTTTTCGTTTTGATTTGTCCTTACGCCTGTTACGTTTCTCCTTTTGCTTATCTTTGACTTTTTGTAGTGCACATTCACATTTAAGGTTACACAAACATGAGTGGGTTTGGTTAATCAGTCCAGGTGGTACATATTTGCCAAATTTTGTTAAGACGTTATTGCGGTGAAATATTGTGTTTTTTTCAGATGTTTCGTTACTAGTTGTTTCCGGTAGAGTAACACCGCGTACCGGAGACGTAATTCTAGATTGCCCCCAAAATAATTTTCTTGAGGTTCTTGATTCTAAGTTTGACGCTTCATGAACAGGCGACGTTTTATTAATATTATCTCTACCAAAAATAGCATTTGATACCAAGGGTTCACGATTTCTCGTAAATTTTGTGATAGAACCAAATATTGCACGACTTAATTTACATCTTATTTTGGGTGGATGCTCGGTAATTATTGGGCTGCGATCACACGTAGCATTGGTACAGTCTAGGGGATCATGATCGTGTCTACAGTAACAGGACATTCTAATACCTTCTGCATTTTTACTATCTCTACAAACTCCAACGTTACAAATTTTTTCACCTTTTTGTTTCGCTTTCTCTAAAAGTTTAATTTTTTGTCGGACTTCTTTGGCGTTGGTTATATTCATATTATGAGGATCTACTTGCATTTCAAATAATGGTATATTCCTTCTAGGAGGCTGTGAAATATTATTGTTGCAATCCATGTGGAGATACCCATTTTGGCATACATCTTCTGAACAATGTAAGATTCTCTTTTTCAGACATCTGCATTTAAAACTAGTCATTTTGTTTTTCTTTGCTCTATCACACGGTCCTGTTGGGCAAGGAGTGTGGTCTTCTTTTCTATATTTAGTCACTAAATGACGGTGAGAGGGACAACGGCACGGGCCTTGTTTGCCTGTTGTTTGCCTGTAAGTCTTTACATTTCCTATTATATCAGAAGAATTTAAAATAGACATATCTATTGAATTGACTTTCATTTCAAAAAACGGATCACCAGTCTGATCTTTGCGATCTAAAAAGTTAACTTTATTGTTTGAATCCAAACGTTTATTACGAAAATATGCATTGATGCTTTCCGAATACCTTGAAATGTTAGAACATTTTTGTACCCTGTTACTACATTGTTTGTTATTAATTTCTCCATTGAACGTTTCTCGTGGTAAGGGTTTCGGTTCGTTTTGATATGCTATTCTTCTATGGACTGTCAGATGATTTAAATAGTTATCATCCAAAGGTTCTGGGCTTGTCGTCCTTATTCTATAGCAATTGACGTCCCCACATCCTTTATTTTGTATCATTGTGTTAGTGATCATAGGGTTTGTATTAATATGATTAATTCTATTTTTACATTCTATGCAATTACAATTTGGCAAATGCTTTGGGTTAATATCAAGTTTAACTCCATGTTTGGTTGTAAAGCTATCAGAACGTGAGCATAATCCACGACACCATTTAACAGCCGAAGAAGTGTCATACATATTTGTTCTTCGCCTTCTGCGTATATGTTGAGTCTGCGAAAGTGTTATGTTTTCTAAGCTATTAAGATATTGTTTTCGTAATTTATGCAGAAAACTGTTTTTCCGAGCTTGATCTGTGACCATACCATCCATTGCCAACGTTTGTTCAGTGAAAGTTGGTCTATTGTCATCATAGTTGCTATTTTTTCTAAATAACTCCTGTTTTGGAGAATCACAGGTAGCATTAATGCATTCAAGCGGTGTGTGAATGTGTCTGCAAGAACAAGAAATTCCTACTTCTTTATTATTTACGTTGTCTTTACATACACCAGATTTGCATATCATTTCTCCTTTTCGTCTTGCTCTTTCCAAAATTTTCAATTTTTGACGAATTTCTTTGGCATTCGTAAGACTCATATTATCTGGATCTAATTTCACTTCAAACAATGGAGCTTGATTAGTAAGGAGTGGAGTACTTTTTAAATTATTATATTCTAATTTGCCCTTTTTACATATGTCTTCTGAGCAATGTATAATTCTCTTTTTAAGACATCTACATGAGAAACTTGTCTTTTTATTTTTCTTTGCTCTATCGCAAGGCCCATCTTGGCATAAAGTATGATCTTCTTTTCTATATTTAGCCATTAAATGACGATGAGAGGGGCACATACATGGACCCTGTTTACCTACAGTTTTCCCTAAGGTTTTAATTTTATTTATTACATCTGGAGAATTAACAACAGACATATCTATCGTGTTTACTTTCATTTCAAAAAACGGCTCTCCAGTTTGATTTATAGCGTTTAGCGAAGTTTTGCAAGTTGCTTCAGTGCATTCTTTGACTCTTATTTTTTTTGGGCAACTACAGACAAAATCTTTATTAGCTTCTACACAAATACCATTTTCACAAACATTGTTTTCTTGATTTTCTTTCACTTTTTGTTCATATTTGCGGCTCAATCTGCGTATTTTTTTTTTAAGTTTTAGCATTGAAGCATTTTTTTCTGGAACAGTAAGATGTATTTTACAGCTGTTTTCGTTACATACATTTGGTTTTTTATTCTGGCACTTGCACGTAAAATCGTGTTCCTTAGTCTTTGCGGCATTCACACAAATTCCACCTTTACATAAATGATTTAAGTTTGATTTTGATCCTGTAGCTTTTACTTCAATCTTCAACTGTTTGATTTGAGTATCATTTGTAGAATGGCCATTGATTATTGTTTGGTTACATGGTTTTTTTTTTATTTTGCGAACACGATTCACTTCGTATTTGCGTCGTCCATGTTTTTTATTTCTGTCTAAACTATCAATCACCTCAATTTCTCTGAAGATAACTGACTTATTTAAATTCCCATCAATATCATTTCTTACATCTTGAATTTTCATCTTATATCTAGGACTCTGCGTCCGGGCGGTTTTGTACTTTACTGCACTAATGTTTTCTGTCATTTTGTCACGATGATGATAGTCCTTGCCTGCTTTTTTTTTCTTTGGATGTAATATAATATTTTCTGCAGAAGTTCGGCTTACACTATCATAATAATCTACGCCGGCATTAAGAATATTACTCTGTATACACTTACACTTGGACTTTTGTACATGTATATAATTTCCGTCATATGTTGCCGGCGTGTTTCTTGTTGAATATGTCATTTTACCGTCTCATTTTATAAGCTTGATGCAAGATTCGAAGTTAAAATTTTGATACCAACCCATTTATCAACACTTTTAATTTTACATCACTCCAAATAAGTTTTAGTAAATAAAAATATTATTCTTTCGATTACATTTCACTCAGATTCAGATCCAGAGATAACAAGAGGATGTGATCAGAGATAAGTAGAAGCAAAGAGAATCAAGCACTACGGTTAGTCTTGGAGCAAGTCTCACAATGGAAGGAGTTTTGATGTCCAAAACGTGTCCCTTTTTCTGTATGAATTTATAGATTTGTATTAGTATGTGGATTTAAGGACATATTTACAAAATTTCTTGGTTCTATCACATGAATAAAGAACCGAACAGAATGAACAGGTATTATGGTCGGAATCTTCCCGGTAAATATAACGCGGGTCCTAGTCGGTTCCTAATCTATACTTATAATAAAACTGTAACAGGTCGAATTCTGAACATGACAGATATTTTGAAAAAAAAATGTACAGTATACTCTGTAGCTGATACTGATGCCGAAACTATATTTTTTTTTATTTTTGTCTGTCTGTCTGTCTGTCTGTATCCCGGCCGCGTATCACTCCAAAACTACTGAATGGATTTCAATGAAACTTAGCATGATTGGAGTTCATACTACAAGGTAGGATAATTTATGCTTTTTATCCCGAAATTCAGCATGGTTCCCTTGGGAGAGGGGATGAAAGTCAAAATATACACTTAGTTGTAATTTATTAACGCGTAGTCCGATTTCAGACGTTCTTTTTAGGGTTCCGTACCCAAAGGGTAAAAACGGTCTGTCCCGCTGTCCGTCCGTCCGTCTGTCCGTCCATCCGTCCGTCTGTTTGTCACCAGGCTGTATCTCAAGAACGGTGATAGCTAGACAATTGAAATTTTCACAGATGATGTATTTCTGTTGCCGCTATAACAACAAATACAAAAAGTTGGCCAAGTGCGAGTTGGACTCACTCACGTTAAAACAAAAAAAGGTTAAAATATGAAGTCTAATGTTGTATAGCTAATGGTACGGAACCCTTCGTGCGCGAGTCCGACTCGCACTTGGCCGATTTTTTTGTTAGAATAGTGGTACTTTAAAATTTATCCCGTAAATATTTCATATAGTCGATAGGTCTGTAGTCGGACCTCTCCAAAATACTGATTTTTCAAACGATAAAACACAGTTTTTTTATTACGATAAGCACAACTTCCCTACGTATATTTTTCATAACATGCAATGCTCTAATTAGTCTAATCTATACCTATAACAGAAAAAAAAAACATTCACCACAATCAGTTTTTTAAACTACATCTCTTTTGACGGATACATTTCGGAGACTGCGCAATGAAAGTGCACAATGAAGTCTTAGGTTTTCACGATTGTTACACTTTGTAATTAAACAACTTTAAACGGTTTAAATCGCGTATATTTATCATTATTTTTGACCCGACGTTTCAAACACTTTGTAGTGATCGTGGTCACGGGGTGACTGTCGGGACAAAAATAATGATAAATATACGTGATTTAATCCGTTTAAAGTTGGAAGTGCACAACTTTAGTAGATTGTTATACAAGGGTCGAAAGGAATTGGTAACTTTCACCCGCGTTCAGCTCTCTACTTTTCATATCGAATTTAAAGAAAGTAAATAAAGTAGCTTTTCTAAAAATTATTCATTGATAAAATAACATACTTACTAAAAATTGATTGAGAGGTTTGAACAAAATTTTACGTTAAATTTTGTTTGGAATATTTACGGGCGGCTATAGCCCGTATAGGAATCTCTCTGCTTTTCACTACTAATATAAGGAATAAAGATATAAATATAGTATGTTTTTTTATACTATTTATTTTGATTTTAATAACATGACCAGTATATTTTTAAAATTAATGCGGCTATAGTCCAAGTAGGAATCGATGACTTACATCCGTGTTGAACACTCTACTTTTCATTTCAAATATGAGGAGGGTAAAAAATAGTAGTTTTTCTAAATATTTACTAAAAATAATAAACATGAGTAGAAGATACAAAGATACACTAGGAGTTAGAACAATGAAATTTAGGGAAAGTTTAAATTTTTTTTTTACCTACACTTTCTACCTTATATTTAGTTACTACCCTGCCAAACATAGCTGTTATTAATTGTTTTACAACAACAGAATATTTTACAACGAAAAATCTTAGACATATAACTTTGTTTACACCAATGTTTTTCCCGGCCTTAGGTGGGAAGGAGCGTCTCCTACCCGCTACTCAGATCAAACAAACACTACTTTCCGAGGATGAGAAATAAAAAAAAATTCGATCTACCGTCAAACAAACCGCCGTTTTAAAATCGAAATTCTAAAGAAACACACAAGGTACTTTGCTTCAACATTTATTGTGCGAACCGGGAAAGAACTCTCTGAGTTACTTAACTACTGTCTTCTGGAAAATACAACCCGGGAGTTTTGAAATCCAAAGTTGAAAGCTCCATTCTGAGCTATGGTATACTATAAGAGTGCTTCACCGCAGACCACAGTGTTGCTTAATATGAGATAAACAGTGCACAAATGTGAATAATTAGTCTGCAGGTACGGCAATCGCGAACGAAGTCGCGGGTACAGCTAGTAAGTTAATATGGATAAAACTCGCGATAGTTTTCAAAGTGAAGGTACCTATATCTGTGTAATCTGTCACCGACAACGGGGCACAAAACCGGTTTGAACCAGCTCAATAAGTGAACCACAGAACACCATACTCTCTAACGAGAAGCGTACAATGAGATGGATGGAGGTCAGTGTAGTTCGATTTTTCACAGTATTGCAATATTGGATTGTAAAACCATAGTAAAACCAGACAAGTACTTTGTGTTTTTTTTTTGGTTTTATATTATTCTTAAAGATACCCCAAACTGTTGTAAGTATTGTTCAACAAACAATAATAGTAGGGAAGCCAAAGAGGATTCTGTACTAAAAAACGGGACCTTCTTACTAATCGTCGGCCATCGGTCTGTCCGTCAGTCCTGTCTGAACTTTCGCTCATTTGTCGTGGTTCTATTACATGGTTCCTTTAAAGGTCCCGTGTCATCTGCTGTTTTCAATTAACCGTTGTAAGTACCTATCATAAACGACAGGCAGGACAGGATGTGAGGTTAGATGAGAACATTTTTATGTGGAAGCTGGTATATTCGCGCACTTTGATAGCAGTAGACGACACTTATCAAAAAACAAAAGTTTATTATAATGGTACTAAAGTGTCACGTTTCCGAAATATTTGGAGGTAATGTTCGCCACATGAGAATAATAAAAATAAGTGATTACGTGTGTATACGTAGGTATTCCATTATATTCAAATATCAGTTCCTAAATTGATTTAACTATTTATTAGAAGGCAATATGTACTAGTATCTGCATGAAAAACTACATTTATTGAATATTTATGTTACTAAATCACATCACATCGCAAACAAATGCTATAATATGAAAGTAGGGGTAAGTCACTCGAGACGTGGCGGTTACCTTGTCTCACAATTCACCGTGGGTATGAAGTGGCATCCCGCTGAACCCGTCGGCAGCGCCGCGCGCCGGTGGTTTCATAGGGGTATGAAACGAATAAACATGTAAAGTACCGAAGTAGTTTTATTTAATATTGCTGATAGACTAGCCTTTGACCACGATCTCGCTTGAAGGTAAGTAATGTCACTAGCGGTGACCCTTCCAGATCCTGACCGCGACGGACGTTGCTTAACTTAGCTGATCGATTAAGAACGGCTAAGCAAATTTCGCTAAGAGCGCTTCATTTTGTACGTGGCTTGGAACCTCTTGGGCACCAAGAAACCCTATCCCATCTCTCGCTGCTTTTTGAATAACGTAATTAAGTAGATTTGATGAAGATGATTACGTTTAATTACATATATTATTGATTGGTTACAGATTAATAAGAGTATAAGTGTATCGAACACTTATACTTACTAATCTGTAACCAATCCATAATAATATATGTAATTAAACATAATTACATATATTAGCTTACTCAATATCTTTGCTTGCCTAGCCTTATGACCTTTTTTTAATGTGATGTAATTCACAAGCAGCCAGACGGGATGTAAACTAAGTACCTACCTACCTAATATAATATGCTAATGATTTTGCAACATTAACTACTATAAGTACAGTGCAACCTCGATATAATGAACTTGCGTTGTACCTACTAAAGACAAGACAAATTTATGCAAATATCTATTATTTTAATATTTTTATTTTTGAAATGATATATTCGCGGATAACGTTACAAAATTAGAAACAGAGGAAAAATTTGTCATGTGCGGGATTCGAACCCTCTCTATCCACCCCTATACCCGGGGTATGCTCTAACCGCTAAGCCAACATGACATATGACATTAAAATTCTAGATCCCTGTTAACATCTTCGACCTAATCATCACTTACAACAGGTGAGATTACGATCAGTCAAAAGTAACAAAAATAAAATAAAAATACCCTGCGCGATGGTACGGCATGCCCGCCTGGCTAATTACCACCCTCAACTTGAAAATCGGTCGCCAAATACTTAACGTAAAGTGCTGTCCTTGAGTCAGATCCCATTCTAGGTTGATTCCTGTTTAACATGTTTGATCGTATCATCACTAACAAACTAATATACAAGTGGCTTAAGCTATTCTGAAATGCAATAAAATGTAATAGGTAAATAAACACCTTACATAGAAACTTTTTCTCCTACCACGGCATAGATAATATTAGACAATTTTCGTAAATTTTCGAATAATTTAGATTACATAAACAACGTACGTCATCACAGATAAGCCGTAAATTTTTCCATAGGGCTGTCAATCGGTTAAAATAAAAATAAAATCCGGGCAACTGCGGTATGAGATTTGTCAACGAACACAGACGAGTAAACGGACTGATGGACAGACATGACATATGTCGAAGTGACAATTGATGACGTATACTTCGATTTTAGTTTCATATTTTGATACCAAATATCCCATAAAACACTGGGAAATAGCTATTTAGACCCAAATTTGAAACACAACTTTATTCAAATTTATATTGAAAAATATGACATCAAGTGTCACATTGATACAATAATAATAATTTATTTATCTCAAATACAAATTCACAACTTTAGTACTAAAATACAAGGCACATATTGTATTGTATATTTATAGCAATGCCTACACTAAGATTAATCTTGTGTTGTAGGTTTGCTATCCTTTCCAAGGTCACGCATGTATTGTATAGTAGCGTATTATAGTTATTATAGTGTGTTATATAATATATATATATAACATTATATATATTATATATCTATTAGTAACTTCGAATACCTATATGCACACCAAATTTGAAATCTAAATATGACACTACTAATTATGCTATTATACTAATTATGAAGCGCTCGTAGCGAAGTTTGCTTAGCCATTCTGAAACGATCAGCAAAGTTAAGCAACGTCCGCCTCGGTCATGACTTGGATGGGTGACCGCTGGTGACATTTCTACTCTGAGCGCTTCCGTGCTTCGGAGGGCACGTTAAGCCGTCGGTCCGGGTTGTTGTCTTAGGATAGCAGTCGTTACAGCATGGTGGTAGGGCACTTTGCAAATGCCCGCCTGGCTAGCTACCACCCTCAAGTTGAAAATCTGTCGCCAAGCACCTAACGGTGTGTTCCGGCAGCTGTCCTTGAGAGCCAGTAACTCTAGGTTAGTCTGAACAACATTCTCGACCACATCATCACTTACCATCAGGTGAGATAGTGGTCAGAGGCTAACCTATCAGGCATAAAAAAAAAAAAAACTACAAAATTACAAATGTACGAGCGGAAAAATTATAGTCATGTGCGTGAAAAATACATAAGACCTAGGTTTTTTTGCTACCGAAATATGAAATCCTAATTGTTAAATATGACATAAAGTGGTTCATTCCTTTCACATTTAATTTTGATCAGAGTATACTGTGACAGAGTCCACTCGGATCAATGACAAAAGAAAGAAGAGGACATGAACTTTATGGTCGTATCGAGTGTCGAAAAAGAAAGTAAAATGGCGTCGGCTCCGCCCATTTCCCAGTGATGTCCATGACTGTAAGTAATTAAATCGTTATTTATTACAAGTTCGATTAATCGATCAAAATTTCAAAAATCATCACATTAGGTAAGTACATATTATTTTATCTTATCATAAATAACAAATTACTCTGAGTTCTTATCTTTTGACATCCACATCCACCGAAATAGGAAGGAATACTACTTTATTACTTTACTACAAATAATTACTAGTAAATTTAAATTGAGCGCCTTAAAATAAGACAGTTGCAACTTTTAGAGATACCTAGTGCATTTCTCTATGCTTCAGAGGTTTGACCAGTCGAGTTGTTTGCAACCATCCGAACGCTTACCTTATGGTTATGAAATACGTTGTGGTATGAAAAGTTGCACTCAGAGTGCAATCTCACGTAGCAGCGCCAAGTTCAAAATAAGTAGGTGTCAGGAGTATAAAACTCTACAGTATAATTTATAATGGGTGACGACTTGGTGGTAGTCTCAATCAAGAGGCTAAGTGGGTACCACCGCAGTGACAGATATTCTGGCCAAAAGCAGTATTGTGCAAACACTACTGTGTTTAGGATTAAAGAGCTTAGGAGACATAACAATTTTTTCCGGAGTGACGAGGTAAGTGTAGTGTCAAGGAAGTAGATAGGCACTGTTACTGTCATTTTCCGGCTCTTCTACTCATCAAGCGTTGTTCCAAAATCATGGAAGATGGCTTTGGTGCACCCTATCCCTAAAAAAGGTGACCGCTCAGATCCAATAAAATCATTACTTTCGAGATATTCAATTTTTTTAATATAATACTTGTAGCAAGATAATTCGAGAGATCAATTCTTCAAGGAGAAAATTTATCGACTGAAAACAATATGACAAAAGTAAAGGAAAATTATAAAATTTAAGTATAATTTAAAATTTAATCAACAGTTAAGAAATCAAATATTAATTTTAAAAAAATATTAATAAATAAAAGTCAATTATTTATAGAAAATTTACTTAATATATAAAAAAATTACTGATAATAATAGTGATACTAATAAAATAATAAATGATTTATAACCAAATATGGAAAAAAATATAAGTAAGTAATCTTCAATTGACAATTTTATAAACATTTAACATATGTTCATAAAATTTACATAGCAAAAACAAATTGGCATATGTACAGAAAATAAAGCTGTCTTGACTGTCATGTGATTGTGAATTTTAAAATATGAGTTTTCTTTAAAATAGCTAGTTTTTTTTATGGCATTGCGAAAACAATCGATATTTTAGAAACATCGATGTGTGTATTAATACATCTTATTAACATCGATGCAACCGATCAATGCATTACATCAGAAAAACATCGATGTATATTTTAAATGTCCATCTCTAGTTCTACTCAACAACCAGAAACTAAGATGGCGGGTTGGCCGATGGGCATGACCAAAGTGACATCATATGTTATTGTTGCAATTTTAGAAAGCTGTAAAAGTAATGTTGTCTCTTGTTACATTAATACAATCACATGCGTGGGAGTGAAATGCATACAATTTTTTTATTTCTGTGTTGAAATGCATCGTATTTCTATAACATACTAATATATAGGTCATATATTTCTAGTCCTCTTCCTTCTTTTGTCATTGACTCGGATGCTGTGAGTGGATGAATGGACTCTGTGGATCGTATCGTGTCAACCAGGAATATAGATCATAGTGTAATCGGTTTCGCGGTTGACACGACACGATACGAGTATTATCAGATTAAGCGTCGGAGTGAATTTACCTACCAAGGTAGGTACTCTTTTTGGGAAGACTTGAATTTCGTGGAGTAACTGTAAACAATGTAGAGGTTACAACGTTTATTCTTTGGATTGTCACCATAAATATTATTGTTGATAAATTGACGTTGTCATCCTAGACATATGAAAAATATTGCTTACGATATATTTTCTTTCCATTATGTAAATTTCCTTTCAATTCTAATAAAAAAAACAACAAGTTAATTCAGCTTCAACGTTTATTTCATAGACCACATCTTCTAAACAATTTAACATGGTAGCAGAGCGTTAAAAATTCGACACGTGAAACCGAGTCTTAAGAAAAATGTCGAGTATTGAAATTGAACCCCTTACTAGGGAAAACTACGACACATGGGTCATTAAAGCTGAAGCTGTTCTTGTAAGAAATAAATTATTTGAAATTTATCGAGGCTGATGGTGCTGCAGATGACAAAGAAGGACACAGACAGGCAAGACCTGAACTTATTCTAATAATCGCTCCTTCTGAGCTGAAACAAATAAAAAATTGCACAACTGCTAAAGCCTTATGGAATTAATTAAAATATACGTACGCCAGTAAAGGACCTGCAAGAAAGGCATCTTTATTGAAGCAACTGATTCTTACTAAATTGGAAGGTGATGAAGTTCGTGGCCATCTCAATAAATACCTGGATACGGTTGACAAGTTGGCTGACATGGACGTTATCATCAACGAAGAATTATTAACAATTATGATGCTGTACAGTCTATCACCAGAATATGAGAGTTTCAGAGTTGCAATTAAAACGCGAGACACACTTCCGAAGCCAAATGAGCTTAAAACAAAAATTATAGAAGAGTGTGAAGCACGTCATATCAAAAACATGACCAATTATGACCAACCTGAATCCCCTTTTCACGAAGAAGCATTGTATGCATCATGTAAAATTTGCAAACGAAGAGGTAACATTTTCAAACGCAAAACACACAAAATATGTACGAGCTGCTAGAAGAAAAGTCATGAGAAACCCCACAAAGACAATGACGGTCCTCATAAGAACAATTTTGCCACGAAGTGCCTCCTCACATGGAATAAAAAGCCGGAAGACAACATTTGGGTTCTTGACAGCGGTTGTACGTCTCATATGACCTACAATAAAGATCTTCTTAAGAAAATAGAGAGTACATCTGGAAAATTAAACTTTGTGACAGAAAAACACACTGCAGAGATAACAAGAAAAGGTACAGTCTCTTTTATATCTAAAAATAGTGATAGTTTTGCACAAACTCACCTAATAGACCCACTATATGTACCTAGTCTATGCACTAATCTGATGTCCGTTGGAAAGATGACAGACGCTGGCTATTCTATCCTTTTTGCTAAGAATAAAGCGACAATAAAAAATCCTAAGCGCGGAATTACTCTCACCGCATACAGACATGAAGATGGACTATTATATCAAACCAAACAAATGTGAAGAGCGCAACAACTTGGCAGACACAGTTCCTACAAAAACGAACTCTTCAAACATTCATGACTGGCATAGAAAACTTGGCCACATGAACGCCAATGATCTAAAACTTGCACTCAAAAATAATACATTACTTGGCCTAAATTTCGATAGCTCTGAAAGTTTAGATGAATGTGAAACATGCATTCAAGCGAAACTCCATAGAGTACCTGACCCCCGCGAAAAAACGACTCACCGGACTACAAAACTCTTGGAAATCATTCACAGCGATGTATGTGGACCTATAAGAACGCCTACTCTTAGCGGCAACAAGTACTTTGTCACATTCATTGATGATTTTAGCCGATACAGCAGAGTTAATTTTATGAAAAACAAGAATGAAGTCTTAGAGAAGTTTAAAGAATATAAAGAGGCAGCGGAAAGGCACACAGAGAACAAAATTAAGTTCTTACAATCAGACAATGACACCGAATACATAAATAAAGAGTTCAGCTCTTTTCTAAAACAATGTGGAATAGAACGAAGGCTCTCTGCGCCATACACCCCGAATCAAAATGGTGTTGCAGAAAGAAAGAATTGCACACTGGTGGAGAAAGCGAGAGCTATGATGATAAATGCTAGGGCACCATTTAAATGCTGGGGCGAGGCAATATTCACTGCCAACTACCTATCCAACAGGAGTTTAAAGAGCGCAATTCAGCACCAAACACCATTCGAACGATGGATTGGAAGAAAGCAATGCATTAATCATCTCTACACATTTGGATGCAAAACATATGTTCTGTTAAAAGGTTCAAATGGTCACAAATTTGCAACAAAAGCAATACCTGGAATGTTTCTAGGGTATTCTGAAACTTCCAAAACATTCAGAATCTTTGTACCATCGAAAAATACCATCATTATATCAAAAGACGTTAGAGTAATGAAAACAATGTTCTATGATATACAGAACAAAAATGAATGCTTAAAATCTTCAAAAGATTTATTTTTACCACAAGATCAACTTAATCAAACATCATCACAACAAACACCTCAAAAACAAGTGGAGATTACGTTTAATGATCATAGTGAAGGAGATGAACAACATGAAAGTGAAAGTAACACAGAAGATCATGATGAAACGCTTCAAATTCAAATTCAAATTCATTTATTCAATTTAAGCGTCTACGGCGCTCTTATGAAGGTCAATTACAAATTTTAATATTGAAATATTCTACATTGTACTGCCACGTTCAGCAAAAAAAATTATAGAGCCACTGCGAGAAGAACGGGCAAGAAACTCGGGGCCATTCTTTTAAACGTATTTTACAATGTGTTATAAACAATATAATACAATTATTACAATATTTGTTTAAATTACGTAGGAGACAGGTGATGGCTTGGCAGAGCTGGAATTTTCCAAGCATTCAAAAACTTCAACAAAATATAATTGAAAAGGTTAATCAAGAAGTAGCTAATGATGAGAGTGATTACGATTACGAATCTTTTTCTGATGCTGATGCAGAGGAAAATCCTATAAATACGAGAATGTTGAGGGATAGATCTAACATTACTGCTCCTAAGCGCTACGATGATTTTATTTTGGCTGCAGCAGAGGAAATAGAAAATCTTCATAAGACAGAACCTGTCACTTTCAAACATGCTATAGAATCTATTGAAAAGGAAAAATGGCTCGAAGCCATGAATAATGAGATATCTGCCTTGATTGATAATCAAACATGGGACCTAGTGAATTTGCCCAAGGGACGGAAAGCCTTACCAAGCAAATGGGTATTTAAAGTAAAAATGAACCCTGATGGTACTGTTGAGAGATATAAGGCCAGAATGGTTGTCAAAGGTTATTCTCAAAAACTTGGATTCGTATACGATAAAACATTTAGTCCGGTTGTTCGTCTAAGCACTGTACGAACTTTACTTGCCATTACTGCTCGAGAAAATTTAAATTTACTTCAGTTTGATGTGTCAAATGCATTTGTAACGGAATCGTAGATGAAGAAATTTATATGAAACAGCCTGATGGCTACAAGGATGGAACAAAACGAGTCTGTAAGCTTAAACGCAGTCTTTATGGGCTAAAACAAGCACCAAGGTGCTGGAAGACCTGCATTGCTAATTTTTTAAAACGGTCTGGTTTCCAACTGAGTGAAGCTGATCCATGTTTGTATGTACGAGTGAGAGGACAATCAAAAGTCTTTATTGGACTATATGTTGACGATGGACTCGTAGCATATAATACGACCAAAGCAGGAGACGAGTTTATTGATGAATTGAAAACCAGATTCAAGATAACTACTAAACCAGCATCATATTTTCTTGGTATGGAAATTAACTTGCAAAAAGATCAGACAATTACACTTTGTCAAAAAGCCTACACCAAGAAAGTATTACAAAAGTATGGAATGTCTAATTGCAAGCCAGCACCAACTCCAATCATTAGAGAAAATGAGAAGGAAGTGGAAGAGAGTGCCTCTGAGTCTTTTACATATAGACAAGCCGTGGGTGCTTTGGCATATTTATCAGTAGGCACAAGGCCTGATATTTCGTATGCTGTGGGTGTTGCATCTAGAAATCTCGCTACACCTACTAAGAATGATGTCATGCTAGTCAAGCGCATATTCCGGTACCTCAAAGGAACTCAACGGAATGGACTTACCTTCACGAAAAAGTCACCTCCTCAGTTAGTCTGTTACAGCGACGCAGACCATGCAGGAGATCAAACTTCTGGGAGATCCACATCTGGAATGGTGTGCTTATTTTCTGGAGCAGCTATTAGCTGGAGAAGCCAAAAGCAAGCGATGGTTTCCATATCCTCAACTGAAGCGGAAGTAATAGCAGCAAGCGAGACTGCCCAAGAAATTTTGTGGTTGAATCGTCTTCTTAACAACTTAATTGAAACGAAAAAACCAATTTTGAAACTGGACAATGAATCGGCTATAAAACTTGCACATAACCCAAAGTACGAATACCACAAGCGTACCAAACACATCAAGCTAAAACATTTATTTGTTAGAGAATGTGTTAACAATGGAGACTTCAATGTTGAGCATGTCTCCTCGGAACTACAGTTGGCCGACATGCTGACTGAGCCCATGTTCGGCCCCAGGCTGCAAGATTTAAGTTACAGTATGGGATTGAAGAATTTATCTATAAATTCTTGAAACTTCCGAAGATGTAAAGAATGTAGAGGTTACAACGTTTACTCTTTGGATTGTCACCATAAATATTATTGTTGATAAATTGACGTTGTCATCCTAGACATATGAAAAATATTGCTTACGATATATATTCTTTCTATTATGTAAATTTTCTTTCAATTCTAATAAAAAAACAACAAGTTAATTCAGCTTCAACGTTTATTTCATAGACCACATCTTCTAAACAATTTAACAGTAACATTGGTAATGACGTTGAAATACATATCAGATCAAATTACGAACATGTAACCTCAGACCGAATAAAAAGTCAAGACAGAATGTTGTGTAAAGAGCAGTGAGGCCGGCAAAACTACGCCTCGCCGTGTACAAACACGATTACACACACATATGTACAACGAAACTGCGCCGTGACTCGTCAGTCGAACTATTGCGGCGTGGTGGCATTGGTGTTGCCATTATTAAGCCTATAAGGTTTACCCTATTATTGGGTGATAATACACAACGTATTGGTATTAGTTTTTTTTTAATAGTTGAACAATGTGATTTAACCGACTTAAAAAAAGAGAAGGTTCTCAATAGGACTGTATTTTTTTAAAATACAGATAAATATTTTAAAGACAGATCATTATCAAAATCGGTTGTCTAATTGTGTCTAATCAGTGGTCTAATTGCAAATTTAAAATGTGGATTTCATTCATTCAGTTCATTTTCAACCGACTTCAAAAAGGACAAGATTTTCAATTCAGTTCTATTTTTTTAAATTTATTTTACTTGATTAATACTTTGTTACTTCATAACTCCGTCATTTTATTTTTTGTTGGAAAGCTGATACCTTTAATTATGACTCATATTCATTTCATTAGTATTGGATTTTCGGTTTCGAAGATAATGAAGTAGATGATGTTTTTGTCGTCATAAAAAAACACATTTCCATTGTTTTTTTTTGTTTTTAACGTTGTTGTGTATAGAGTTGAATTATAACCATATTATAATTAATTTTACATTTTCCGAATTGAGTCCAAAAATTAAATAAAATTGGATCGAAATCATTCGAAAAAGTAAGAAGGAACTATCATGGCATTATTTTAAAATCGGCGACTTATATATATTTATACCTATTCCAACCGCCAAGCAGTAATGTTCACATTCCTATGTTCCGGTAAAATTACAGGCACATGAGACTGTAAGGTTTTATGAAATGATTATCTGCAATCGTGGCGCACGTCAACTATGAAGGTTTATATGTGCGCCCTCATTTCATCCATATTCGTGTTCTTGTCTGTCTACTGGGATGGGCAATAAAAGTACTACATTTCGGTGATCACCATTAATTATTATCCGTCAGAATTACACAAATTTAGTTACAAAAGGTTATACTAATAAGGTGGGCTGAAGTACGGACGCTCGGTACAAACGTGAGGGGGCAACTGAGCGCATGTGGCTACCTTTGCAATATCATCAAATTGCGCTCACGTTGCATGTGTCCCTACAAGACTTAACATCTTTATGTTTCAAGGTGATGGGCGCAGAGCACTTTGCCACTTGTGACGACCTGTATCGGCAAAGGTTACAGCTTAACATCAGGTGTGCTTTGTGCTTATTTCCCCGATTGCATAAAAAACCTGACACTAATTAGTTACAAAAAATAAATGTATGTAAATTAAATACCCAGTAATGTTATTTCTGAAACACTTTTTCCATTCCCTTCCCCTACTTAACGACACTACTTTTGCCGACACCTTACATAGGAACCCTATTGTTGTATTAATACTAATTACGTTATTTAATTGGTAACGTTATTTTCATAAGGTAATTTGATTATCATGGCAACACCGACACACGCACACATGTTTGGAAAACCGGCCTCACTTCTCTGTTCACAACATTCTGTCTTGACTTTTTATTTGGTCTGAGCATGTAACGGCCAATAAAATAAAATTGAAACTAAGTTCAATATAAATGCGGCTACAACCTTTTGTTTATCCAAAAAGAGCGAGAATTAGAGAAAATAACAGTTTCCACATGAACGCAGTAATTTTTTTTAGCGTGAGCTAGATGTGATAATTCATCGTTATGAGTTATTAGTCATCATTGCAGGAGTTCCAAAATATACTTTTTACCACACCCACTCAGAAAGTGTCTCACTGTTCGTTCAAAAACGAGTTATAAAGTTTGTCATTTCTCCCTTATAAATGTGCGGCCGGCGGGTAAAGTTATATGGAATTTCGTTCCTTCCCTCCGTAGCAGTGAAGGAATGTTGTATGAAAATCCATACCTGCCCTGGTAGCGCTCTTTTGCTTTTTTAGCCGCAGACAAAAAAAAGTACAATCGTCAAATCTCAAAAAGGTTTAATATCAAATAATTAGATAAAAGAGGTAGGTTTTTTTGTCGTACTCAATTTTCAATGAAACAGGTTGGCATCCTTTCTCTGCACTAAGAAAAAAAAGCGCGGCAGTTAATTTGTTTTGATAAATTTTGTTTTTTTACTAAATAAATAATTGAACAATAGGTACCTACGCTTTAATTATTCCAAATATTTTTCCAAAATATCATCTCATAGTAGAAGTGACGATTTTATAAAGATCACGCCACCAGAAATAAAAAATACAGCTCCGTAACTTATGTACTTCAAAAAAGGTTTTCTATCAAATAATTTTAAAAAAGAGGTGGGACTTTTTTGTTCTGGATTTTCAATGAAAGGAGGTCGGCAACCTTTCCCTGGACTACGATAAAAAAGCGCGGCAATTTATTTGTTTTGTTAAATTTTGTTTTTTACTTAATTGATAATATAACAGACAGTACGCTTTTAATTATTCTAAATATCTTTATTATCCAAAATGTCATCTGATAGTGAAAGTGACGATTTTATAGCGACGGCGCCACCAGAAATAATAAGTACAGCTCAAGTTATAAAGAACTTACTTCCTGAGACGTGTCGGGACAAATACGAGAAAACTAATAACTAGATACGTAATGATTTTATTTTCCTCGTAGATGTAGTATAAAGCACTATGTACCACTCGGGAAAAGTTCTACTTCTGTTCTCTAGTTTCCTTGAAGCCCTCATATGCGCGTCGGGCTTAAACATACTCTCGAACAGAAATAGATTGTTTTCTCGCCTCGATGTACAATGTACTATAGAACGGCTTTTTTCTTTTTACTTAATAAACAAGCAGTTATGAGAAAATCTTCAGTGCGGATTTATTGCCAATATATCCGTCCATAGCATATAATATTTTTCGTTCATTGTTAACGACACCTCCAAAACGACACCCCTGGGGTGTCGTTAACAAAAAGCATTTGTTGACGACACCACTAACAAATAGTGTTGTTACCCTGCTGTATGTTCGTACCTATACCAAAATAATAAATAAAATAAAAAGAACCTGTAAAGATATTTTTATTTAACTTGATCGAAGCTCAATAATCCTTTCCATGGCATTTCAACTTTTTGTGAGAGGAACATCTCCAATATACTGATCCATCTGCATAATTTTTATGTTTATGATATTTATACTTGCCTAAAAGTAGGGCCACTCCGCCATTGGTATTTATTAATCTGAATTCGGACATTGTTATCCTTTTCTTCGAAAGTTATTGAAAATGTTAGAAATGTCAATATATTGATTAACTTCACAAATGACACATAATTTATCTCTTGAACGTCATAAACGTTATCAGCCAGTGCATTAGAGAAAGAGATAAAAAGATACAATTGCATATGTTTATTAACCATTGAGAGTATACTAGCTCGATAATAAATTCTTAAGCGATAAGTTATCCCAACATTACGGTGGTGTCGTCAACAAATGCTTATTGTTAACGACACCCCAGGGGTGTCGTTTTGGGGGTGTCGTTAACAATGAACGATATTTTTAAATCCAAACAATGATCCTCTGAAGAGAAGTTCACCTTTACAGTGGCCATATATTTTTAAGAGAACTGCCCCTTACTATAAACAATATTTCACTGACACCCCATAAATGGATTGAGAGTAAGAAAGTGATGAGTTTGTACATGTGTCAACAAATGTACAAATAAGTCCTTGTTCAATCCTCGAAATAAATCCACTATGAGCATCACATAATTTTCCTGGGGAACTACGTACTACGTACCTTCAGTAGGTGTGTTATATATAAGGATAAATTTGCTCCAGTAAAAAGCAATGGTATATTATTATTGCATCAAAAAGTGTCAGTTAGTTGTAACATGTTCTATAAACATGTTGTGTTTCGTATTTGTGATCGCGCTGATTCTACCGTGTGAGTAACATTAGTAATAAACAGTTTATAATATAAGGTACATGAGTGACATACAGAAGACGGGCTAACAATCCTATGTAGAAAACTTAAAGCACCAAACGGTGTGTTCCGAGTCAAGTTCCGCAGGAATGACTTGAGGCTACGCCCAAACCAACGCGAGCAGCAGCATCAACGGTTGCGTTCATGGTGGCAATCGCTTCTTTTTACTGTTATTTTTATTTTTTCGTTTGTTCGTGATAGGACAGATTCGTTTTACGTCACACTCTGGTTAGGACAGATTCATTTTACGGCAGTTTCGTGTTATGGCAGAAGTATCTACACTGAAAAAAAGAAACATCAAACTCAAATTTCAAGCTATGTTTAATGTAATTCTTTACATTAAACATAGCTTGAATTAGTGTAATCACCGTTACGAGTTTAATTATTCTATTATATTTTGTAATTGACATTACATTTATCAAACTGACATTAAATAGCAAATTGTATCCGCCTATTTCTGAATTACATCCCCAATTTTTATGTAGTGTGGCTAGCATGAACCAAAGAGATTATAATTAATTATATTGGCCCTTAGTGCAAGTTTGCTTAATGTTGGCTATTTAGTTTACAATAGCACAAAAGTATGAAAACACAGCAGGATGTGACTACACAATTTCTGCCCTAACACGAATCTGCCGTAAAAAGAATCTGCCTTAACCAGAGTCTGTCGTAAAACGAATCGGTCCTAACGGGAACAAGCGGTCTTTTGTACTCACTAGCACTATTCCGACGAATAGAGAACCTGCTTTTTTTTAAGTCAGTTCAAATATTTCTTTTCATAGCCTTTGACCACTATCGTACCTGATGGTAAGTGGTCGATCGACCATGTGATCGAAGATGTTGTTCAGGTAGAAAACTGACCGCCATGCTCGGACGCAGCTGAACACGTTGGTTTGGGCACGGTAATATAATATATTACCTGACTATATATATATTGTATGACCATCAACCAGACTACTAATTGCTAATGTGCATTTTGAACAAGCGATATACTGTTGAATAGGTTATCCAGTTTCGGAAAAGGTGATATAATATTTTGAACACAGGATATTGGTGCGGCCGAATGCTCGTATTGGGAAACAATAGGTACAACCACAATCAGTAGACTAATAAGGAAATAATTATATGGTTATGTTCATAGGGAAAAAACAGGAATCTCTGACGCACATAATGTTAAAGAGTACCTAGGTAAGAAGCTAGTGATCTGCAACTAATTAATAATAATTTATTATTAATTAAGTTATTTTATCATAATAATTTATTGTTACTTAATATAATAATTTTACATACTTCTACAGCAAAGCAGTAATGTTTTCCGGGTAGGCTCAGAGAAATATTTTGTCAGAGCGGGTAGGTAATGTGATTCGGATTGATGGGTGCCGTGACATTACAGGCACATGAGATCAAACAAATGTATCATGTATATCTCAGGGTGTTTTTTTTATAATAATAATCACCATAATAATACGAGAACCTCGTGAAAGCCGTAGGACAAAGCCAGCAAGTACCTTGGCTTGGCTCACGAGGTAACCGCCATGTGGGATGTTGACTCGACGATCATTGTCCGTTTCGGCGAACGGCCTAATAGCGAAGAGTCTCGATCAACACCTCAAGAGGCTCTCACTAGACGTCTGGATCAAGGGTCAGATGCAGAAGGCAGTGATACTCGACACAATACGCATTGTTCGGAAGTACCTCTCTGCAGCCCTAACCGCTGGTAGCTTGGGCCCTGCCCCGCTGCTGCCGGCGGCATCCTAGTTGTAATTCTTTTATATTACTATTTAGTATTTTTTTTTATATTTATTAGTGAATAATAATAATATATATTATTGTACCAAAACAGTTTCTTATATTGATTAGACAATATTATGGGATATCACTATAAATGTTAGTAATAAGTTAGTATAGCAGAAGCAGTTTATATAAATATTTAACAAAATAATAATAATTTAAATTATTTCTATTCAATAACTCTGGACTCATAGTTACTGATTTATTAATTCATTCATCATATTGAAATGTGATTTTTGTTTAGATTATAGAGAAATTATTGGTATTAACCCCTCGCACGTCCATTCATCTGTACAGGGTATGCAGTAGCAGTCCACGCATCTGCTCAAGCTTTTCATCCCTCGGCGCCCCGTGACGTTTTTCTTAAGTACTAAGACGTTTTCCAATACCTAAACTTAAAACCCTCATATCCCCATACCCCAATATATCACTTGCACCATACAAAAATTACATTTTCATCCATTTAGTTTGAGTAGACCAAAAAGCGAAATAATTTTTTTTTTTACAGATTTTGAGGTTTTATGATTTTACATCGGGTTTATTTGATGCAATTTATAACATATGTAATAACTTCTTGGTACCAATGCAATCCTCATCATGTAGGCTTTACGGGAAAAGAAATGAAAATAAACCTTTTCATAGAAAATTTCACAGAAAAAGAGGTTTGAAAACACGACGAAAATGGCGCGAAACAGCTTTTTTTTTTCCCAAACTATTCCACCTATAACTTTGTTTTTTCTTTTAATATGAGTATTTACTATGGTTCTCTACCCATGAATTATTAGAGATAGTTAGGACAAATGTTTTAAAAGAAGTAACGAGATTAAAACGATGCGATTTTTTTTAAGAGTTTTGGCGGGAAAAATCCTTTGGAAGCGTTTTTTTTTTTTTTCAAAAACTATGCCACCTACGACTTTGGTTCTTCTTTTGATATGATTATTTACATGTAATCTATACACCTGAAATTTTTCAGATGTTTAAGTTAAGTAGTTACGAGATTATTTATTACGTAAGTTTCCATCGGTAAGTGTTTGCGCGGGAAAATGTATCGAGTGAAAGTTTTTTATTTTAATTTCACGATTTGAATAACTTTCCGTTACCGTAGAGTGATGCGGTTTCTTGTGTTGTATAGCCAAGGATACTAGCTTACTAACAACGTTTGAATAATAACGATTGGATATATACAAGCTTCACACTAAACCCTTTTTTCAGACTACCGAAATCCCGGTCGGGACACACAGGGGGGTAAAACAATAAATATAAAAAAAAAAAAACTTTTCAATCCTTATCCTTTTTATTTCTTTTAACATCGTTATTGACTTGTGCTCTATACATATGCAAAATTACAGCTTTCTAGGTTCATAACTGTAGAAGTTGTTACGAGATTATTATTAAATGACGAAATATTTTGGCGCCAAAATGTAATTTGAGCTGGTTTCAGATTTCATAAAAATATTAAACATACTTTTCGTTATCTCAGAAAAATATGTATTTTTTGTCGTATAGCCATGGATGAATCCTTTCGAAAACCGTTTGGATTACGAAAATCGGACTTACGCAGATTTTAGGACGATTTTGTAAAAGTAGTAGCTACTCGCCGACCGGTTACCCGGACGGACAGATACTCACAAAGCCGCGAGCCCGGCCTCGACGCATGAAAACAAAAACATTTTGCCATTTTACCGACATGGTAGGAAATTATGAAAAACCACCCAACACGGTATATGGCAAAGCAAACAAACAAAAAGTCGGTAGATCTTGGAATAGTTCCAACATTTTACTGTAGGTACAAATGATTCGGTCATCTAGTTGAAGAAGGGCCCAACCAAACATAGTTTGATACACCAAATCTTCTAAAGGGAACTTATATCCTAGGTTTTGGTTCGCATTCGCGGGGTGTCAGCATAGAAAATAATTATACTAAAAGCTTTATTTAGGATATATTTTGCCAAATGTTTCTATTTTGTATTCTATTTGCTTACTCTGCCTACATAGTAATACTTACAAAAGGTTTCGTATTAATGATCCCAGTTGTTTCAATATATTTGTCGAAACTTGTATGATTTATGATTAAATAGAGATATTAAGATATAGGTATATATTTTTTCATTTTGCATCTCGAAACTCCAGCCTAATCAAAAAATCTTTTTGTTACAGCCCTAGCGTACCCAGAAAATGGAGAAAAGAAGAATAAAACAATCAATTGCGATGATCCCCGTGTCATTGTAAGTTCAACTTTAATTCTAGAGTTATCTATCTAATATTTTGTTGGCTTTGGTATGCGATTGGTAACTTTTTCATCACCATCATCTCTCCTGTCCCACCTTATCAGTCATCCTAAGCCTTTTTTTTTTTTTTTTTATACTGAACTGGGTAGCACTTGACCACTATCTCACCTGATGTTAAGTGATGATGCGGTCGATGATGGAGCGCGCTTACCCAGGAGATACCTGTTCACTCGCGTTTTGAAGACCCCCATATTGTACTTAACCGGAAACACAGACTCAGGCAGGGTATTCCATTCCCTGGCGGTTCGTATAATGAACGAAGAAGCAAATCGCTTTGTTCGGGTAAATGGAATATCTACCATATAGCGGTGGCGCTTCTGAGTATCCCTGGATGTCCGGTTATAGAATGGAGATGGCGGAATCAAATCATGTAGTTCTGTGGCACACTCCCCGAAATGTATCCGATAAAAAACCGATAAGCAAGCGACTTTGCGGCGATGCTCGAGACTTTAGAGTCTCTTGCTTACAAGTTGGTCGTCGTTAATGAGTCTCTTGGCTCTCCTCTCAATAGCTTCCAGTGTCTCCAGCTGGTATTTGGCAGAACCATCCCAAAGGTGAGAACAGTACTCCATACACGACCGGACTTGCGCTTGATAAAGATTAAGCAGCTGTCCCGGTGTGAAGTATTGTCTCACCTTAGCCAAAATACCAAGCTTTTTTGAGGCCAACTGGGCTTTAGACTCAATATAGGAGCCGAAATTGAGAGTCGGTGTTAATGAGATGCCAAGAAGCTCGAGATGGTTACTTATCGGCACAGACACATCCCTGAAAGTAGGAGCCAGCTGAAAAGGGCTCCGTTTGGCGGAGAAAAGACACGCCTGGGTTTTAGCAGCATTGAACTTAACCAGATTGGCATCGCCCCAATCGGAGACTGCCTTCAGTGAAAAGTTCAAGCGCTGAACCATCGCTTCCCTATGAGACTGGATTTGTAATGCACTGGTTCGTGCGTTAGATTTATAACTCTCCACAACGGTGCTGTCGTCTGCATACCCAAAAATACCGGGCTTAAGCAGATCATTAATATGCAGCAGAAAAAGCGTTGCAGAGAGTACTGACCCTTGAGGGACTCCGGCATTTATAGCCAATTGGTCGGAAGAACAGCCATCGATGACCACTCGAATCGACCGATCCTTCAAGAAATCTGAAATCCAAACACATAAACCAGTGGGAAGGCCGTATGAAGGAAGCTTGCTAATAAGGCTATCGTGCCAAACCCTGTCAAAAGCCTTCGAGATATCGAGAGAGACAGCAAGCGCCTCTCCGTGGTTCTCGATGGCTTCGCTCCAGATGTGAGTGGCATACACTAGAAGATCCCCAGTAGACCGGTTTCGGCGAAACCCGTATTGTCGGTCACTGAGGAGATCATTCACTTCTAGGTATGCCAGGAGCCTGTGGTTCAGTACACGTTCCAACGTCTTACAGAGCATGGAAGTGACTGAAATGGGCCTGTAATTGGCAGGGTCTGCGCGACTACCTTTTTTGGGCACGGGCTGCACGTTTGCAAGCTTCCAGGACTTAGGCACTTGACCAGTCGTCATGGACAAGCGAAAGAGGCGAGTCAATATTGGAGTCAACTCAGGCGCACACATCCTCAAGACTACAGCTGGTATACCGTCTGGACCACTAGCTTTGTTCACGTCTAGATCGCGCAACGCTTTGCGTACTTCAGACTGTCGAATGCGGATTTCTGACATTAACGTCCCGCAGTTTGGCAGGCTAGAAGGTACAGCATTGCCAGCATCTAAACGTGAAGACTCTGCAAACAGAGAGGCAAATAAATTTGCTTTCTCTTCGGCAGTGTGCGCTAGTGAGCCGTTAGGTTTCAGCAGTGGAGGCAGTGAGGGACGGCAGAAGTTATCTTCGATCGACTTTGCCAGGGACCAGAACGCTTTGCTACCCGAGGGGTAAGAAGCAAGTTTGTTCCCTGTTCGGCGTATGTGGTCGAAGCGAGCCTTCTTAAGAGCCTTTTTGCAGGACTTGGCGGCTAGGTTAAATGCTTTCTTCTTTTCACGTACATCTCTAGATTTGCGGGTTCGAGCATCAGCCCAGGCTAAATAGGCCTCATGTTTTGACGCTTCTGCATCTCTACATGTAGCATTAAACTTTGGGCGAGCTTTGCTGGACATCGGGACGTCAGAAAATGGTATGAAGTATTCTATACCCTGACGTAACACCTCAGTCACAGCATCCGCGCAAGTTGAGGGATCGCTCGAAGAAAAACAAACCTGCCGCCAAGGGTAAGACGCGAAAAAATAACGCATCTCATCCCAATCTGCTGACCTGTATCGCCACACCCGCCGGGTGCCTCTTGGGCTGGGATCGGGTGGGGAGTACACTGATACAGACTTCACCAGACAGTGGTCGGAGCTACCTAAGGGTGATGAAACCGACACCGAGTAGCGGTCTGGATCTGTTGTCAGCAGAAGGTCCAAGCAATTGGCTGTGTGGCCATCAACATCCGGTATCCTTGTGGCTCCTTGGACCAGCTGAGTGAGGTTTAGCGTCAAAGCAAGCTTGCGCATCTCTCGACCAGCGTGGTCTGTGCTCTGGTATGGGTATAGCCAGTCTTGATGGTGGGCGTTGAAATCCCCCAGAAGCACTAATTGAGCCTAACAATAACAGCACCCCGCTCTGCTCAGAGTTTCTGATACAGCACTTAATGTGTCATTCAAGTTAGGGCTTTACGGCGAAAGGTGGTTGACAGGTTGATTCTGGGAACCGCTAAGGTCGCTCGTGCGTTATCTATTTAGTTATTTAGCAATTCAAGATCAATAAGTGCACGAGTTTAATATAGATGGCACGCTGCGCTGGCTTACTATTATTACCTGATCATATTAGCGATCAAACAAAGTAAGCTTTCGACTCGACTAGTATTATGTTTTAGTACTTAGGCGTTTGTTAGCAGAAATGGACCGTATAAAAATATTCGTACGAACTTAAGGAATAAAAAGCCCAAGCTTGATATCTAACAAATTTGGTACATCAAAATATTCATTTCAATGTAAAGTAAATAATTGCTAATTACAGTTTAAAATTCAATATACGTATTACAGGATAATATAATATTTATTTTAAAGTTTAAACCTTAATAAGCTGTATTTACGCCAGGAAACATGCCCAAAAACACTTCGTTTTTGTGTTTTGCCCTTACACTTCGCCTTAATGTATATTAAAGTAAATTTTAGAATTACAAGCGGCTCGCAACGCAACAATCTCACTTGCCTTTCGTCTTGTAGACCACGTCATTCATTTAATACAAAACTTAAAGCCCTAACTTGAGCTTGTTATTTATTTGCAGTGTCGAATTGTTATGATCAGAGATGACCTTTATGTGGGCTCTCGATCTCACTAGTAATAAAATCTATGCACATATATATAATTATATACCCATTTCTATAAGGTATAGCTGTGGTTTTATGGTTGGCCGTTGGTCAGACTATTTTTATTTATCAGACTACTTGGGAATAATTCTCCTTGGTAGTATGAGTTTACCATAAAACCTCGGTATATAACTACGCATGCTGCTTTTTTTTTCTTAATTTGGCGCCTACTGATTTGTCCATTTAGTCTAAATAACCAATTGCTACACGCTAACATTATATATCTCTATACAGGGTTATTGGTAAAATGCTAACAACCTCTTAGGGTTGACTTCTGGTAGTCCTGACAAACATTTTGCGATGTATTTTTTTACGTATTTTTCTCAATTTTTCTTAGCGCGGTCCTGTGTTGCCGCTATGGGCGTTCTTGACTCGAAGTACCTACGCTTTAAAACAGAAAAAAAAAACACAAAATGTTTGTTAGGACAAGCAGAAGGCAACCCTAAGAGGTTGTTAGCATTTTACCAATAACCCTGTATAATGTTAGCGTGTATGTATTCCTGCACCCCTACATTTTACCCCTGTAACTCACCCTTTCTAGCCTGTGGGGAGCCCGGTTAGAATGTCACCTCCCAATCTCTTTCCGTGGGTGTTGTAGGAAGCAAATAAGAGCACAATACGTGAAGGTGGGCAGCAGCGCCATCTGATGAACTTCCAACTTAAGGGACAGAATTCTAAAACCAGATGTTAGATTTTGTCCCCACTTCTCCTCGCGTGTTTACTTCGCGGTGTACATGGCGCCACGTCCGCAAGTCAACGGTAATATTTTATTTGGTTAAAAATTTAGAGCGCTCTCTAGTAGAACTAGTAGAAACTATCTTGTCACACACGAATGTGATGTGTGCTGAAGCGCCATCTAGTATGCATACATGATACCAACCATTAGTTGATTGTATGCTGTAAATATCATAGTGTGACACAGTTAACCCTTTGCGATCATAGTTCCCGCGAGCCTAAATTTACCATACCTACAGTAGAACAAGTTTAGTCTTGATTATTACCAACTTGTTTGATTTTGCAGTTTTTGTGTATGTTCATTTTTAATGAACATGAACTATGGTTTTGATGAACATGAACTATGTATCTACTTTGATGCAAGGCGTAAGCTGTTACACAATAGATGGTTTATTTATTACAAAAACAAGTATATTGTGTAAAATTTACACAGAAAATCATAAAAAAACTTTTTTACCCCTGATCAAAATACAAATAGCGGGTTATACTATTGGGTATTTTTAACTGACTTCAAAAAAAGGAGGAGGTTCTTAATTCGTCTGTTTTTTCTTATATGTTTGTTACCTCAGAACATTTGACTGGGTGAATCGATTTAAAAAAATCTTTTATTGTTTGAAAGCTGATACTTGTTGTTTGGTTCCAGTTAAATTTCATCAAAATCGGTCAAGCCGTTTTTGACATACACTCCAATAACTGAAAAATATTTACTTATCTTGATGATATAGTCGTTGACAATGAATGAAGATCGATCCCGTAAGTAGCAAGGGTCATAAAAAGAAGTGTTTTTTTTTTAAAATAAAAATGGAAATGACTTCATCACCAAAAAGTGTGAATTAACTTGTCGAAGTCCAACACTAGTACCACGTGCACAATATTGTGATAATAGGTACTTTTGAACTATACTGGTACCGACTTGAACAAGTTATTTCACACTTTTGGGTGTTGGAGTCGGTTCCAATTTTTGTTTTTTTTTTTATCAAGTAGCGTAGTTCATTCAGATCCTGGCTTTGTTTCCGCTAACAATCAAGGGTACCTGCTCGTGTCATTACTACAAGTCATATTAAGATTTCACTAACAAAAAATCACATGGAGAATGTAGTAGGTAGGTACAGTTATTGTTTGAATTTGTTAATAATAATAAATACATCTCGTGGATGCTATTGTGTAGATGAGTGGAACAACAAAACTTCTAACAAAATAATACCATTATTGAAATCACCCAAGGAGAAAGATAAGTATTTTGTTTGAAAATGTATTACTTTGTATTACTATTCATACGTAATACCACAATATTACATATCGATTATAAAACCGTGGTATTACTGTTATTAACTGTATTTGTCAAAGATTACGAAAGATACGTTTATGTTTGTAAACGACACCCGTGCCGTCACTTGATGTATGTATTTGTATAGGTAGATTATGTTGCGAAGATGCACCGGAGTGCGACATAAAATCGGACATTCTATGAGAGTAGGGCTGCCATCCGTCCGGGTTTCCCTGGATTTAGCATTTTACCAATAACCCTGCATATTAATAAAAAAATAATCGAAAGGTGAATGTTTCGAGATTTGTCTTAATATACTCTTTGTGTAATAGTGTATATCAACAATGCGTCGTTCTTCTCCTCCATTTTCTATACTAGAAAAATAACAAACTTTTATTGATTTTCAAATAATATTTTTGGTGTCCGATATTAATCGCCGGTTTTCGGTACGCGTGTCAAAATTCAATTCATCTAACAAGCCATCACAATTAACAATCCGCTAACTTTCAACGGGTTTCTGGAACGCATATTAATGAAAAATTACAGAACACCTGATTAAAATGCTTGTTTATCTATGATAACATGAAATTTGAAAATGTCGTTCAAATTCATTCTCTAGTGTTCTGTCTTTTTTTAACACATAGCGTTGTCTCTTCTGTTTTGACATGAAATTAATCCCAAATCATTTTTGGCATCACCACCGTTACTATGGTTACCAATTAAATATGACGGATGATCGTAAACGTAAAACAACAAGAGAGAGGAGTTCGAAGCGTTCCTATTTGTCAAAATACAAGCAGATTTGGGCATTCACATCCAACAATACTATTTGCGCTCGGATTTCTAACTGACAGAGTCCAGTCGTGCGAGTGTACGCTCTAATACCTAAAATGTCAACATTGATGGGTTATCGCTAGTGGAATTATCAAATTTCATTAATTTTTATGAATCCAGCAGTGATAGCTCAGTGGCTTTGGCTATGGACTGCCGCGCAGCAGGTCCATGGTTCGAATCCCGCCGCGGGCTTGAGCTTCACCGCATGGTGGAAGGGCATTTTGTGAATGCCCGCCTGGCTAGCGACCACCCTCAAGTAGAAAATCTGTCGCCAAGCACCTAACGGTGTGTTCCGGCAGCTGTCCTTGATAGCCAGAGTAATTCTAGGTTAAGCCTGTTAACACCTTCGACCACATCATCACTTACCATCACGTGAGATTGTGGTCAAAGGCTTACCTATCAGCTATAAAAAATTAAATTAAAAAAAATCCCTTTATCCTCAATACCATCATGATGATTATAAATACTCTTTAATTTTATAGTTATTATGTCAGTAATAGTTTATTGATAGTGAAAGTCACTAGCGTACGTGAAAATGTGCGTGTTTGTCTTCCCTTACTTGTTGCTTTATATCGTAAAAATCGATTAAAATAAAAAAATCATGAGTGGCATTTTTTATTGCTGCTAGGCTACGCTTTGACTATAATCTCACCTGATGGTAAGTGATTGACGTCTGATGATGATGAAGTCAGTAGAGAAGAATAGGCAAGAACAGCCGTCGTAACATACCATTAGATCCTTGGTAATATATTTTCTACTTGAAGGCCAACAACTATCAAGCCTATCAATGATTCTAAAAACTCCCGCCCTCGCATCATGCGGTGAAGTGGAAGACCGCGGCGAGATTCTAACTATGGACCTCCTGCGCATCAATACAAAATAATACCACTTCTAACATCAACGTGAATATGTTGTAGCCGCACATCAGGCGCTAAACAGAGCTTTAAACCATATCTTAACGCCCTCAGCCGAAAGGTGTTTTCTCAAAGAGGGTTGGGGTTTGGAAGGTCCATAACCTACTTATCTTGGAAATGCTTTTGTTGGTATTACAATCTACCCAGCTGCGGTTTGTTTAATGGTTGCTATGGTTATGTTATAGCACCCTATTGAGTAACAAATGAGCAGCAACACTATAATCACGTAGTCTTTAGTAATATATTTACGTAGTTCTATAATCGGACTCTTGTTCTATACTCGCTCATCATACACACCGCTAGGGAATGGAACACTCTGCCTGAGTCTGTGTTTCTGGTTAATTACGGGGGGGTTTTCTAAACAGGAGTGAATAGGTATCTTCAGGGTAAGCGAGCTGCATCATCGATGGCATCGTCACTTAACATCAGGCGAGATAGTGGTGAAGTGCTACCCAGTACCTACGGTATGAAAAATAGCAATATGTGTTTTTAGAGTAATCATACTTGATATAATTCTGTTCTTGTTCTATCTTATCAGTTATTAGAGTAAACGTTGTAGGTAGGAATGCTTAAAACTATTTTTATATATTTTTACGATATCAACACGTTAATCTTAGAATAATTGGTCGATTTTGGGCAATTAGAATTAGTCAGTTTAACAAACCGTTAACGTACCGAAAAGCTTTTCAGAAACCCAAAATTGAAATAATTGTCGATTAATTGGAGATTTGACATTAGTGTTGACAAACAGTCACATGAAGTTTTTAGAAACCCAATCTGCGTATGACAATGGATTAACAAGTATTTAAAATAATTTGTCGCTGATTTGCGTTTCAGAAACCGGGGGTAAGAATTTTATTGGTAAGTAAGTTATGGGATAGTATCAATAACCAAGAAGCATCCTCCTATCCAATATATGGGGTTGTTTATATGGCTACCATATGTTGTTTATACAACACAGAAGATGTAACATTTAAAAACATAATGGCTATAATGTGTATGATTTTAACTTTTGTTGAATTACCGGCCGCCCCTTAACACCAAAACGTCCTGGGGAATACTCTCTTTGGTAGTATATCCGCTACACTTTGGTTATTAAGGGCGTTATAGTTAAGTCCTCTATAATGCACCTTACTCGATGTTCTTACGTAAGTATTGGTATGGTGCTAATTATTTCATTTTCTTTTAGTCAGTTCTTAATTCTTATGCTATTCAAGAAAACCATGGAAAGTCTCATTCTAAAGCAGAAGCTTAGGCTTCATCTTTTTGTATTAAGTTTTCATTTCAGAATTTCATTATCTCTATCGCATCAAACGTTTACGGCCATCTTTTTACTACTAATTTATATGTACCTACTAATATATTACGTACTCGATAATACCATGAATATTTCAATAACTTTCCATGTATGAAAGTTTGTGTTTTCTATAGTAGTGGACAGAAGGACGGTGTTTACTCAACATAGCTTTGTAGTAAATTGAAAATGTTGTTCTACTGTAACTATTACGCTGTGGCAACTCGTGTCCATCCAAGACATACTTTTTCGAGATCTATGAAAAAACGTGTTCAGGTAGCTAGATTAGGTAGTACCTATTTAATGTTCACGTTCATTAGATATACTAAACTCTCCAATTATATGAAAACATGGAAACTCGAGATACCTAATAAATTTGCAAGCATTGTAATCGTAAATTGAATACGCGTCAGAAAACTTAATTATACGTAAATATAATACGTATCAAATAAAAAGTAATACAAATAAAAAAGTCACCAAAAAGAATCTAGGTATGTGAGATTCGATCCACGGTACTCGATCTTCTGATTCGACTTCAGTAGTTACACACTATACAATCATTGACCAAGGTGTCGAAAATTACACACATATCGTTTATGCCTTACTGTCAGACACATTATATTGGTCCACGTACATACGTAAAATTATTATTGTATTATTAAGAATTATGTCGTAAAATTAAAATTAGACCAAAAAGAATCTCTTAACGCTGGATTCGATCCACGTGCCTGTCAATTGAGAAGCGATGTCACTTACTATGCGCTATTTGAACGACGATTGATTTGTCGAAAATTATGTACATAACCTGTGTGCCTTATTGTCAGAAACTGTATAAATTAATCATGATCCATCTAAAATAATTACAACACATTCATTACGAAAAATTCTGAATATTGCTTATAATAATTATTTTAGGTAGCTAAAGTTGTACCTATGTCTTGTAAAATGTTTGAAGTGTTTTTTATATTGCGTTAGGGTTCACAATCATATCATAATTTCATTAATATAAGAGATATATACATAGGTACATGGAGAAAGGAAGCCATAGATGCTTACCTTATTATGTCCATCATGCGTTTTTGACGATTTTTTGCATTCCCAAAGCGTTTATTTATAATTTTACCCATGTTTTATTTTAATTGAGATCGCCGAGAAAAGTGACACAGGTCCGACGCATGACGCGGCTGACCGCGATATGAGCGAGGATGATAGCAATATACGTAGATCGCTGGAGTAAATAGTGCGACATGATGTTAACGCTTCTCGGAATGAAAGGGCGTATGTGACATTTTGTAAACAGGCTCAGTACGCATTAACTGTGCTTTTTTTGGATTAAAATAATCAATGAAATTTATTGTACTTAAAAAATCAATATTTTAGAAAAAAAAAACAATTTTTAATACACTAAAATCTGGCGGAAAAAGTAAGAATCCTCTATTTTCAGAGGTGTTTTTGAGATTTTTTTCTATCGAGCCAATTATTAGGAAACATGTTTTGAAATCGATGAAAGTATTACTTATATCCTTGAGTATCGTGTATTTAAATTGCAGTACCATCCGGTACCTGGTTTATGAGATTTTCCATATCATGTTGGCACTATTTCGTAATTTCCGAGCCTTAAACTGCGATCCCTAAAACACCTGCCAAGCGTGGGGATTGTAGCAAATCCCCTTGGGATTTTTCTGCCATAAAAATTCTCAGTTCGTCCACGTCATATTTTCATGTCATATCACATACTTTCCTTATTCGCCCTAAAAATATACTTATTTTTAAAATATATAATATAATTCTTGTTATGCCCCGTTATTATATTCTCAAAGAAAATGTGCTTAGTTACTACCCAATAATAAAATATAAATGATACTGATAGCCTCAAAACATTCTTGCGTTTTTTTATTTTGGTTTGGTTATATCAGTGGTGCGGAACCAGTGGTCCACGGACCACCGGTGGTCCGCAGGAGTCAAAATTTTGTCCACGAACAAATGGCGAGAGCGTGGGTGGCGCCGACCGAGTATCGGAGAACGTTGGGATCGTAGAGGAACAATTATATAAATAAACTTCGCGCCTTTATTTGAGAACTTCAGTTATGGTTAGACAAAATTGAGGAAAGTAATTATCGATTACCAGTGTTAATGTTATGACAAAAACCTGAAGAGTTTTATCTACAGTTGTTAATTGATGAATTCAATCGTAACATTCGTAACTTCCCAGAATATTTCTAAATAGAAACTAAGTTGAACTAAAACTGATTTGAAACCGTTTTAGTACGGATTCTAGTGAAATTACTGAAGAAATCTAGGAAGAACTGATTGATTTCAAAATTATAAAAACTGTAAGGTCGCATTTGAAACTTATTTGCTTAATAAATTTTGGTGTAAAAGAGCTATATCTTACACCAAAATTCGAGAAATCGCATTGCAATGTTTTTTCCTTTATTGTTTATTCAACCACTAATGTAATATGCGAACAAGGATTTTGTCGCTAATTAGAATCGGCCAGAAATCTTAAAAATTAAAAGTGATGATTTGCATGAAGGTTTGTGCAATAATGTTAGTTCCAGGATTACTGAACTTGTGCAGAATATGCAAGTTCAAAAATACCATAAATTGAAAATTTACTTATTTTTTAGATTGGCAGTTCTACAAAAAAATATAAATATTCTATTAAAACAACATTCCTAATGTATAATACTATTAATTTTTTGATTAAAGTTTATTTTCGGATGATTCAGTTTTTTTGTACATCGTGGTCCCTGCTGTGCACAATATTTTTATAATTTAATTTAAAAAACGTACATTCTGGTTTCCTAAAGATTATTATTCCTTTAATTTGGACAACGATTTTTGTGAATCCCACGGGAAAGCCCCTGATCTACAAAGCTGTATACTTTTTAACACTTATATATTTTAATTTCAGGAATCCGGTGATAAATTCTTTGCATGTTTTGATATAATTGTGAACAATGCCATAAAGAACGAAAATAAGTAAGTGACCAACCATTTGTATTAATTAACTAATACGTACTTAATAAAATGTTATCCAGTAAAAAAAAACTATGTTCTAGTTACATGCATTACCAGGTGGTATGTCTCCCTAGCAAGGAATCCTTCTTGGTTGGTATCAATATACAATAGAACATATACAATAGAACATATATATATATATATATATATATATATATATATATATATATATATATATATATGCTATAATATATTAATATTATAACATAGCTATATGGTGGATATTCTATTTACCCGAACGAAGCGATTTGCTTCTTCGTTTATCATACGAACCGCCAGGGAATGGAACACCTTGCCTGAGTCTGTGTTTCCAGTTAAGTACAATATGACGGTCTTCAAAACGCGAGTAAATAGGTATCTTCTGGGTAAGCGCACTCCATCATCCATCACTTAAAATCAGGTGAGATAGTGGTCAAGTGCTACCCAGTTCAGTGTAAAAAAAATAGAACAATGAACTTTGAATATGAAAACTAAATTATTTAATCCTATATTTTAAATATGAGTCTAGTGACGGATCAATTAAGGGGCCCACCTGATGTTAAGATGTGACCTCTGCATATACAAAAAACAAATATAACTGGTGCATTTCGTCTATTGACGATCTGCACTATTACGCCCATCACCGTTAGACAAACAGTTAATTAGTTTCACATGCCTGTAACTTCATTGCTTACTGGCTCTCAAAAACTGCTGCCGGAATACACTGTTAGGTGCTTGGCGACAGATTTTCTTTTTGAAAGTGGTACCTTGCCAGGCGAGCATCCGCAAATCCGGAATAGTTCCTTATAACCAAGCGCTCGCAAGTCCATTGAATAATTATGTCAAGGCTTATTTTACTTACATACTTAGTCCTTACCCAGTAGTTAACCCAAGTCTTGTTTGTAGTACAATGTAACTTGAACTATAGATGTCGCTCCATCCCCATATGATGGTTAGTAAACAAATAAGAGTCATACGTCATATATTATGTCATGTTGGCTTAGCGGTTATAGCATACCCCGGCTATAGATGGCTGGGTTCAAATCCCGCACATGCCATTTTTCCTTCCATGTAATTTTGTAATGTAATGGAGCATGTGCTACTGCAAAAATATAAATATTAAAATGTAGTATACTCAATCTACACCAATATAACAATACTTTTTTTTTTATTGTGACGGAATAAGCTCGAAACCCACCTGATGTAAAGCGGACTAACCTCTGCCTATAACAGATACATTTCGTCACAATAAGTCACGAATTGCACTGCGCCCGTCACCTTGAGACATAGTGCTTAAGTCTCATGTGCCTATAATCTCACTGGCTCTCAAGGACTGCTGCCAGAACGCACCGTTAGGTGCTTGGCGACAGATTTTCTACTTGAGGGTGGTCGCTAGCCAGGCGGGCATTCGCAAAATGCCCTTCCACCATGCGGTGAAGCTCAAGCCCGCGGTGGGATTCGAACCATGGACCTGCTGCGCGGCAGTCCATAGCCAATGCCACTGAGCCATCATTGCTTCGATATTATAAAAATTATAAAAATAAACTAATATCAAAATACTTAAATAAAATAATACGCACACATGTTGCATTATTTTTGCAAGAGAAAACGTAGTCATTTCACGTTAAAATAATTGATTGTTTCTGAAAAATCAGTTTCAGTTGTTTCGAAGTCGGTATTGCTATTACCATATTTGGCTATAAGGTACCTTTACCACAGTGTTAGATTTGGCCATAAAGGCCCGTTTAAAAAGTCGTCTGTATAAAATTAGTTTTTATTGTTAAAATGTATTATTGTACACATTTCAGGACGTGCGTCACTTCGTTAAGTAAAAGTATAAAAGAATTTATAAAAGTTGCAAACGAGACCTGTTACCGAGATAATCAAGAGCGAACTTCATTATACTTGCGGAAAATGACTAATGTCAGTTTGAGTCATGGTTCTTACAAAGGTAAAAAAACCCTTCGACTAATATACCTAATTATTATACTAGTTGATGTAAAATCCAGTACAGTAATAATTTATTATTAAATATAATTCATTGTGATGTGTAAATAACTCACGCGGAATTTCGTGCATAAGGATATACACGTAATTGTTTTTATTGTAGGTAGGTATACAATTATCCCTAAGAAAAATAGGTAAAAGTTATTAAATTCACAAAATTGAATTTTATTTCACTGCAGTTGACTTCTCTGTTCTAACACATTGGTAACACTAATTTGTATTTCCTTTCGGTACTTAGTTAAAACTTATAACTTATATACAGCGAGCTATGAAGAGGGCTATGCTAGGTGTTTCTGTACGTGATCGAATCAGGAATGAGGAGATCCGTAGATGAACGAAAGTCACCGACATAGGCCGGAGTTGAAGTGGCAATAGGCAGGGCACATAGCACGCAGACCTGATGGTCGATGGGGCCGAAAGGTTCTCGATTGGAGGCCACAAACAAGCAGCGTCGGTAGACCACCAGCAAGGTCGTCGCAGAAAGACGCTGGATGCCGGCCGCTTCCAACCGTTCTATTTGGAAATCAATTGGGGAGAGGGCCTATATGTAGCGGTGGACTTCTTGCGGCTGAAATGATGAAAACTTATAATATTTATTTGATGAGAAGCAAATTATTACTTACAATTCCGCTTTCAACTTTGTTAACCGTGCGAGTGCCGGGAACAGTAACACCTGACGAACTGATACCAGAGGGAAGAGACAAGAAGAATTCTTTTACCGTAATGACATAATAGAGATGAGATAGTCTAATCCTATCGATTCGGTGGGTGGCACAATCACTTTATAGAAGAGCATATTGCAGTCCAATCGACGATACAGAAAGGTTTACATTGATATTTTGGATAAGCTCAAGGATAGATGTTTCATTTTAGTATGACATTTGTATTTTTTGTCACCTGGCGAAAAGGGTAGGATATGCTCACCTAGAAGATACCTATTCTTTAGATAAAATGTAAATGGGATATTGTGTGTTGAAGACTTCAGCCATTTGTATTGCGAAGCTGAAAAAGGTGCGTAGCGTGATTAATTTTGGTAGGTATATCGACCATCTACGGACGCCGCGTTCCAGTCCTTCTTGTTGTCCGCTGAAAAAGAAGATAAAGGAAAAGGATTTGTACCTAGATCGATCACAGTCTCCGAAGTGAATTGTGTAAAGTGCCGATACGGTGGAAGCTCGTAGAGCTCGTAGGCTTTGGAGTAGAACCTTCACTGACACATCGTCGCCAATGAGCTTCTTTGGTTGATATGGAGTCCAAGGCTCTAAGCTGGTATTTATCCCAACTAACCCTGAGAAACTGCAGTCATGGAGTGTACCAAATCAGGTGGACACCATTTTGGGACGATATGGTGGAAATCCCATCATGTATTTTTTCGGTCCAGGTAGACGTGAAGACACTGCAAAAAGTTATCTATACAAGTTATCTAATGATCCGTCCGGATTTAGTATTGTTTTAGTAAATAAGCACTATTGGCTGATACAGTATTGATTTCTAAACTCGTTCCTGTTACGCCGTGACTAAAGTGATTATTTGAAGCCTAATATAATGAACAAAATAATTTCTAAAATTTGTGACACTATTTAGTGGCGCGTGTACACGTGGTACATGGCAATAGGCATACTCGTATGTAGATAATCGATCAAGTTACAGACCAGAACATGTCTGGTGAAAGGTGACTGTTCAGAAACCCTCTGCTGACCCCTTCAGGAATACAGGCGTGACTTAGATATGTTGTTATGTTTTCAAGAGGTAAACTTTTGGTGGGTCCTGGATATTTTAAGATAGAAAAGTAATTTTACATTTCAGACTTTATTGCTGGCGGTGGAGTGAACTGTATAGACTCTATAAAACCAAAAATAACTAAATGCGTAAATACGGCAATGGGTAAGACGAAGGGGGCTGATAATCACTCCAAATATGATACCCTGTGGAAAAATATTGCAATAGTGAATTTAGACGTAAGTATTTTTCTTCGTTTTGTTTTATTACAAGCTTGTATTGTTTCAAGGTGACTTTATGAAGTACTTATTTAAAAATTATATGCATAGATCTACTGAAAGCAAAATTTGGACTTATTATTAATTAGCTTATATTTGGCAAGGGGCGGTTTCAATGATGACGGAAGCATCGTATTGTATTAACAACGGGTCTTATAATAATAATGGAAGCTAGAGCCAGTCATCATTATCACATTAACCGGAACGATCGCCGTTGATCAAAGGTCTATCTCATTGGGGGAGTTTTGCCATATAGGCACGTTGGCGTAGGTATATACTGTGGTATAGGAGGAGGGTAGGTACTTTTCCTTTCGTCGCCTATTATGCCTCTCACAGGATGATATGGATGATCCAATTCTAACCAAACACCCCACGGGGAAGTCATAGCTAGTCACGGATAGTCAGTTGATTAAAAAACACTAACGTGTTCATCTCATTTTCATTAGAAAATGTTATTAGCAAAAGGTAAATAAATTAATTAAATACGTTAAATAAAACGACTGCAAATTAATTATTTTCATTAAGCGTTATATCGATCTATTGTCAGTTGACTTTCAAAAAAGCAGGAGGTTCTCAATTCATCTTCTTTTTTTTTAGTTTGTTACCTCAGAACATTTGACTGGGTGAACCGTTTTTTTAAAATTCTTTTTTGTTTGATGCTTGTCGTTTGGTACCATTTAAATTTCATCAAAATCAGTCAAGTCGTTTTTGAGTTACACTCCAATAACTGAAAAATATTTACTTATCTTGATGTTACAGTAGCAAGGGTCACTAAGAAGAGTGATACATTTTTGTTTACCAAAAAATGGAACCGACTACAACATCCAAAGGTGTGAAATAACTTGCCGACGTCGGTACCATGCGCACAATATTGTGCCAACTTTTGAACTGTCATGGTACACACTTCAACAATTTATTTCACACTATTGGGCGTTGAAGTCGGTTCCACTTTTTGGTTAAATTTTTTTAATATCTTAACATGAGTTTAGTTCACGAAGGTATAAGGAATAATTCCTAGTCAGAATTATTGAACCTGCTTTTTAAGATGTATTAGATTAGGCTCATTATGTCATCTTTGTCAATACGAATAATAATTGATATAGGCGTCCACCAATGTTACATATAGGTAATCCGCCTTCTTGGTCTCGCAGCGGCTACCTCCTTACTATCATTTCGTAAAATGAAGAAATACGGAGATGAGGATCTTGCTCCTTATACACATTTACCCTTACAAAATAACAAAACGAGAGGAAAAATTGTAGTCATGTGCGTAATTGTAATGTGGATTTGTAATGTGATCCGCAGAGCATGCGTTATTGCAATAATAAAAATATTAAATTCATAGGGTTGTGTCATCATTTTTCAAGTTAATGTTTTACTGTATATTTACCTACCATTAGCATATACAGTATACACCCTCACTGAGACCACAGTAGACATAATAATAGTAACACGTAGTGTACAAGGGAGGCCTACCATTACAAAGCGCATCAATAATTTGCTGTGGAAGGGCGCGCCTTCACTCAGTAGTTCTCGTTCATTCACGAGTGAACAGATCTCTACGCAGCTTATCAATGGTTGCGTATCGAATGTACGTGTCCCACGGCAATGTAATGTTTGAATCCTGAAATTGGTCGAATCTTGAAATTTAATGTAATAGTATTATATGTTCTACTATATGCAAAAACATTAACCTCTTTTTGCACAGTTGGATAAAACTATCCTATGTTTTTTCCCGGGTCTCAAACTATTTACATACCAAATTTCATTCAAATCGATCCAGTAATAGTAGTAAACAAATTCAGTTTTTTGGCGTGAAAGCGTTACAGACAGACACACAGACAGACAGAGTTACTTTCGCATTTATAATATTAGTACTGATGATGTATGCCATACTAGGTAGGTTCTTAGCTTCGTGACATCCCAATGGACTTTAAAGAAATCTTGGCCTAGGATGGATACTTTTTCTATAATCAGTCGGTTCCTGCGAGCGAGTGATAAACATATGATTTATAGAACACTCAATAATATAGATTGTTAGTTCAGCTAAAACAGAGGAAACTCCATGCGATTAAGGCATTTATATGTAAGCATATATTTGTTCACAGAGCAAGCCATGCAAAGAGTCTTTTAATATAAAGGAATGCACTTTGAACGAGATGAGGAAATCGGAAAATATAAATTGCAGAAAGACCGAGTCCGTGCTCTACGTCAGCTCCCTCTTCGACTACATACAAGAGCAATGCATCAGGGCTCGCCCAATGATTGAACCATCATCTCCCGGACACACAGCACAGGTATTTTGTTTTCCAAATTAAATAGCATTGTGAAACTTCTCTGGGACGGATGCCCGTGTTGCCTGCTCTAAGTATCTGATGGATAGTGACGATGTACTTCATCGTGAATCATGCCTGTCTATGGTACCTGTTCATTCTTGACTCCAGTGTCTGTGGTAATCAGTAAACAAGGAGGCTAGCAAGGTGATCCATAACTTTACAGTGGGTATGAATACCAACCGTGTCTTTTAACAGCCTTGTTCCTTCGATAGAAACTGACAATAAATTCGAATCCCGCCGCGGGCTTGAGCTTCACCGCATGGTGGAAGGGCATTTTGTGAATGCCCGCCTGACTAGCGACCACCCTCAAAGTAGAAAATCTGTCGCCAAGCACCTAACGGTGTGTTCCGCCAGCAGTCCTTGAGAGTCTCAAGATGACGGGCGCAGTGCAATTCTTGACTTGTAACGAAATGCATCTGTTATAGGCAGAGGTTAGTCCGCTTAACATGGTTAGGTTAGGCCCAACAGGTGGGCCTCGAGTTTGTTCCCTCACAATAAAAGAAAATAGGAGCATTTTGTAATCAGTCAAAAATTATCCTGTAAAAAGACTGATAAACTACTTTAATCGTTAATAATCGACGATGCTCGAAGGTCGGAAGCTGTGCCCTATATAGGTAATCTGATCATCAGAGTTGTTCAGTGTTCTTTTTTATTCATGGACGCAATGATAGCCGTACGATTATAGGTATTGACTGCCATGCCGCTGGTCTATTGATCGATCCTCACCACCGGATGAGCTTTACCGCTTGGTGGAAGGGCATTTTGCAAATGCTCTATTGGCTAGCTACCACCCTCGAGTAGAAAATCTGTCGACAAGCAACTAAAATTGTGTTCCTGTAGCAGTCCTTGAGAGCCTTTTAAATTAAAGACACTCAACAACTGAATGTCTAAGAGTGATAGGCGCTGTCAGTCACTTGTGACAAAATACATCTGTTATAGGCAGATGTAGTGTGAGCCTTGTGCATTTTCCGTCACAATAAAATAGCCACACGTATGGGACTGACGGACAAATGAGCATTTAGGCTCAGTCCTACGTTCAATTTTCTCGCCTTAAACCCAGGCTAAGTATCCAAGGGAGATGTGCGAGGAAAAATCCACCAATAGGATAGCTTTATTTTCATAGCCTCGCTGAACGCAGTGATCTTATTGGTGGAATTTTTCTCTCGCACATCTTGGGCGAATACGCTACCTGAAACAGTAACAATTTAATTTTCGTTTTTCTAGGTGCATAATGATATATTCTTAAAGAAGCTTGTAAAGGACACAAAAACAACACACATCCTGCTCGCACTCATGTTGGTCCTGGCATTAGTGGGGATTCTTTACGTCCTAGGGCGAGATTGTCGTATCTCTAGTCGATGGAAGAATTTGAATGAACAATTAGAGATGAGGCAACGTCATCGGTCGTTGGTTAATAATGAAGTGTGTCAACGTCCATGAATAGAGATGATAACAAAGCCTATTAGCAATATTAGAGTGCTCAGAGTTACCAGTATGAGCACTCCACACTTTTTTAAATAAATTTTCCACAGTATTATTATGTTGTTTTATTTCAATTCGGGCACGGAATAAAAAGGATCACAATAGGATCAATCGGCAAAGCCATTCCAATAAATTAGTGCACTTCGATTTGCAAAGCACGGAGTGCCTATTATTTATATTCTCCAACAAGGCTTTCCTCTTTCTATCGCATAGCCACGCATAGCTATGATCTCTTCCGACGCGGCACGCGGCACGCACCGTAGAATAAGCCCGTTGGGACGGATACACCAATGTACCTGTAGCTTTGTAGTTTGTACGTCATGTGTACAGCGAGCCATGCCTGGGCCCTACTAATAAATAATGAATAAAATATTTTAAATCGGATTCGTACGGTTTGTAAATTTTTCAAATATTAAATTATAATTGTTTCGTTTATTTAAAAGTAGTCAAAGTCCAGTTCTAAATGGTTCCGGATTCTCACGTCACGAGTCCGACTGACTTTGCGTGAAAGAGAAAACTAACTTACATCCATACTTAAAAAATTTCGCGTTTGTAATATTAGTAAGGATTAGTGCTTTCAAACAAATAATACAAAGTTTTATAGATGTATGAATATTTTCCCGCGCATGTCTGCGATACTACTTATCGGATTGTGACTATTTTTATTTTAAGCCTTATATTTAATTTAACTTAGGGAACAGTGCAAGTTTCATGATAGTTTTCAAGGTATGAACAAATATGACTAACGGCTTGGCTCATTAATATGCACTCCAAACACAGTAGGTACCTACACAAATTCAACAATCCATATTATTATATATTATATCCTTATATAACTTATAATAAATTGTATTATGCGAATAAAAAGGACACCCTGCCTCTTTACCAATGGTGCCAACAGACTAGAATAATATTAGTCTATTTCACTATAAGCATTATTATAGAACGCGACAGCATATCTAAGTTTTTTAACTTAACTTAAAAATTGTAGTGCGTGTGGTACAAATTATGCTCTAAATTTTGACATATTAAACAAAGTCGTGGGACTATTCGTTCAGAAGATACAGATGAGCAGCTGTAGACACGTGGTCTCCAGCTTACACGTTGTAATCAGGTCAATACCTACTGCTACAGCTTTCAAGTAGGGCGTTTTAATTTTTTTGTGCCACTGGCACAATTCATCCTTTAAATCCCTGGCTATAGTATATAATCACATCTTATGCCGTTTAGTATATACAGCACGTGTCAGCTGGAGACCATAACGTCAGCTCACACGCTAACAATCACACATGTATAACATCGAAGTTTATTTGGCACCTATTGGTATTCATAATTGCACTAAAAAGCTCTAAATATTGGCATATTCAGAATTGAGTAGGCTAGAGACATACACATGTTTAAATAGTATATCAAGAGCAGTGCAAGTACCGTAGTATGAATCGATGTAATAATTTAACGAATCGTATCGTATCACCTATTGCAGGTATGGAACTGTTGTCGATAACTCTTATCGACGTCTTACGATCGTTAAATTGTGGACAGTATGTCGATTATTACGAAACGGCAACCTTGAAATTAGACTGAATTTGCACAGATTATTAAAACTGTTCATTCACTAGGGCAATGAGTCTTTCTGAAAATCATTATGTACAATTAAAGCATTTTTTTTTATATAAAACAGATAAATACAGTAGGTTTAAATACAACAAATTATAGAACATTTTACACTAAATTATAAACTTTCTCAGTATCGGGTTGAAGTTAAATCAAAGAGAAAAAAATGCTTATGCCAGCTGCTGACTGAAGTTATCTTTCCAATACCCGTGGAGGAGAAAATTTGCTTTTTTAAATACCTAATCGTTATTAATTTTTATGAGCGTACCTATTCGTACCTCAACCAATAAAACATCTCAAAATTCTTCTGCCCGCTGCAGAAGATATAAGCAAACAGTAGGTAGGTAGGTATTTAGTTTGTGTAATGTGCACGGGTAAGACCGTGAGATCGCGTCCAAATATCCGTTCTCAAAGTAAGATAAGTTCATAATTTTTATTTTGTCGATTCAGCTTTTGTAATTTTTTTCTGAAATGTTGGACGTATGATATGATAATTATACATTATATAGTGTTAAAAGTATGGACGCCTACCCTATATTTAATAGCAATTATCCTTGATGTGCACGTCAGTTGCCAATAAGTGATAAGCTTCGATCATAATTTATGATCGAAGGTGATAGGTTCTATTCTATCCCTCTCGTCTATACATGTGCACAGCACAGTCATTATCATCGTACAATACTTTTATATTTAATTTAATTGTGTTCAATGGTAAGCTATGCAAGGGCAGACTCGCGAGGTTACAAGCTCGGAGAGCCACTAATTGTTGATTACATTTGGTATTAAATTATCTTAAATGTCTCTTTTGAAGCGCTCGTAGCGAAGTGTGCTTAGTCATTCTGAACCGATCAGCAAAGCTAAGCAACGTCCGCCGCGTTCAGAGTTGGATGGGTGACCGCTGGTGACATTACTACTGAGCGCTACCGTGCTTTGGAGGGCACGTTAAACCGTCGGTCCCGGTTGTTGTCTTAGGAAGCAGTGATAGCTCAGTGGCTTTGGCTATGGACTGCCACGCAGCAGGTCCATGGTTCGAATCCCGCCGCGGGCTTGAGCTTCACCGCATGGTGGAAGGGCATTTTGTGAATGCCCGCCTGGCTAGCGACCACCCTCAAGTTGAAAATCTGTCGCCAAGCACCTAACGGTGTGTTCCGGCAGCTGTCCTTGAGAGCCAGAGTAATTCTAGGTTAAGCATGTTAACACCTTCGACCACATCATCACTTACCATCTCACGTGAGATTGTGGTCAAAGGCTAACCTATCAGCACTAAAAAAAAAAAAAAAAAAAGGATAGCAGTCGTTATAGCATGGTGGTAGGGCATTTTGCGAATGCCCGCCTGGCTATCTACCACCCTCAAGTAGAAAATCTGTCGCCAAAAGCAACAGAGGGACCTCTTTTAAAAAGATGCAACAACAAACGAACTACCTTACACTTCAAAACATATTTCATACTCAGACTGGCAACACTGGCCTAGTGAACATCTTTAGTCAAATCTGTGAAAGTTTTTATTGTTTATTATTGGTGAAACGAACGATTGTGCAAGTGCAGAGTTGTAAACAAAAGTAATACTAACCTAGTAATCAGCTGAGAACATTTTATTCACGCGGTGAGCAGGATTTTTGTTATTTACATCACATAATTTGACCACCAGAAATCGTTAAATGTTTAAAAATATACGCACACAGCTGCTTTATATTTTTTGGCGATAATATACACGGCACACACACGCACCACGCACTTGAACTGAATTCCGCTGTCATCACGAGCAGACAGATACAGTTTTGACGTTGACATATCGCTCGTTATACCAACATAACGGAGTGGATGCGTTCATAAATTACGGAGACTGCAAATTATCGATTATAATTAAAATCGATTTTAAAATCAGCTATTGCCTTCGCTTTTGCTTACGCTGGACGCACAATAGTATTTTTTGTATTGCAATTATTAAATATATTTTCATAGTGATTGTCATGGATTGTACAGCTTGTGGCAGTTATATTATGGATGGAGATGACAGCTTGACTCCAGCTGGGATCTCGAAGAAATCCCGAGATGCATATGTTACACTTCGTAGAAAAGTACCTTCTGCTATCATAGAAGAAGAGGAACAAGGAGCCGAGGAAAATAAATCCAATTACGAAATCCGTAACATAAAGCAAGAAATGCTAATTTTGCAAGAGCTACTTACTCAGGCAATCAAACTGATTAAAGCCAACAATAGCCGAATCGATAGTTATACGGCACAAATTGAGCAACTACAAGGCAAGCTGCAACACTTTGAATCTACGAATGCTGCAATGGTCCTGGAGATAGGGAAGTATGTGTCTCAAATGGATAAAAGTACCAGTAGCAGTAATTCTGTCTCAGAAGCTATTAACATTCCAGCAGAGTCAGGCAGACCTTTATCTCACTCCAACCCTACTCAATCCTGCAAAGAAATCAATGTTACTAACCCGAACTTTTCCAAGCAGCAACTATTGCAATCGACCAAATTACCATCAACGTCCTATATTGAGGATAAGTCACGTCCTAAGTCAGTGCCTGTGGTGAAGACCGCTCCCGTGAGCTCTATAACTTTGGCGACAACACGACGTAGCCAGAGAAAGCCTAGAAGTAAAATTGATAAACAAGCTGTGTCGGATTCTATGCTTTCTCCAAGTATACCACGAGCGTCAATGTTATCGGACCTCAGCGTACCTTGTACCACGCAAGCACCATCCGACCCAACTGTGCCAGCAGCGCTGCATGTCGCATCTACAAACGATCTAGAACAAGGTGCAAGCAATACCAAGGACTGGACTGAAGTTAAAAATCGTCGATCTCGCCGAGACAATAGCGGCGTGGTCCGCGGGACAGCAGCCGCAGGTTCCACGTCTTGTTCGATAATTGCATCGGAGCGTAAATCGTACCTCCACCTGTATTACGTTCACATTGGAACTACTGTTGAACAGGTGTTGGCCCACCTGAACAAAATTTGTATGGGTAATAAATGTTCGGCTGAAGCATTAAAATCTCGAGGTGACTACGCTTCCTTTAAGCTGACTGTACCGACCAAGGATGTCGAGAAGTACCTATCCTCTGAACACTGGGCGAAAGATATACACATCAAACCCTGGCAAAGTAGATTTCGCAACTCCCAGAAAACTGAGTAAAACAATTAAATACAAATACTATTCTCTGTTTTATCAGAACGTTCGAGGACTACGTTCGAAACTGAGTGAGGCAAAAACAGCAATCCTTGCGCTATCGGCTGATATATACGCATTCACTGAGACTTTCCTAATATCGGGCGTAAGTGACGGTGAGTTGTTCCCTGCTGGCTATACCGTGCTGCGACACGACCGTGCACGTGACCGTGGCTGGGGCGGCGTGCTGCTGGCCGTGAGAGACTCTCTCACCATCCAGCGGGTGCTTCACGTCGATGGCTACTCCGACGAGATTGGGATCGTTATCGCGCTTATATCTTTGCAGTATAAGAAAATTGTTTGTTGTGTCGTCTACATTCCACCGGGCTCACCCGAAGACCGTTACGTATCTACTTTCAGTGTATTAGAAAATGTATTAGTTAAATTTCCTAAGTTAGATACTGTAATTGTAGGGGATTTTAATCTGAACTCATGCAACCAGGACGTTCGTATGCACTTTGAGAGTTTGATTACTAGCTGTGAATTGGTACAATACAATAATATTATTAATAAGAATGACGGAATCTTAGATCTGGTGTTGGGCAGCCGAGGTGATGCGAGGATTGAGGTGAGTGGCGATACACCGCCCGTAGTGAAAGTTGACGGTTACCATCCGCCGTTGCTTGTGTCAGTACGGTGCGCGCGCACGCAGCGTCCAAGGAACATTAACCCTCATCTGTTTCAGCACCACCCAATGCAGGATAACATCCCTCGCCAGTGGAATTTTCGTAAAGCTGATTTTTATTCACTATACGCTGCCATGGCTGCTATAGAGTGGGACGCGGTATACTTATCCGAAAATGTCGATATAGCGGTGAGCGCTCTGTATGAATTATTAGGCAAGTGTTTCGATAGCTGCGTTCCTCTTAAACTGCCAGTAAATTCAGGCTCGCGTTACCAATATCCCACGTGGTTCACGCCAGAAATAATAAATAACATTAAAAACAAGTACTTTAATCTAAAAAGATTCAGAGAACAGAACAAACAATTCAACTGGGAAATGTTTAAGTATTACCGAGCAAAAGTTAAAACTTTTATTGATCAGTCTTATTCTGAGTACATTAGTAGAACTGAATTAGATATTAAACAAAATCCGAAGCAGTTTTGGAAATATATAAAAGATCAGCAATGTAACAGGCAACCAGTATCCGATTTTGAATTTGGCGGCACCACTGTTTCCGGTGTCGATGCGGCAAAAGCGTTCGCCACGTATTTTAAGTCGGTATTCCTAGCTGACATACCGACTCTGTCTGCTGAAGAGGCGGAACGCGAGGCTGCAGAGTCTCTGAGCTCGTCTCGTATAGCGGTAGACAACGTTGGGCCGGGTGATTTATTATTTGCTGTTCGACGGTTGAAGGCTTACTCTTCAGTAGGACCGGACGGCATACCGCCTTATATCGTTAAAGATTGCTATGCTATACTTAAAGCCCCACTGTTGCATATATTAAATTTAGCATTAAGCACCGCAACGTATCCGTCTCAGTGGAAGTTGTCCAGGGTCACTCCAGTACCCAAGGACGGCTCTAGGTCCAAGGTCGAAAACTATAGACCTATAGCGGTTTTATCGGCCCTCGGTAAAGTGTTCGAGACAATACTGAACCGCGATATCGTTAGGCAGATCAAGGCGCAACTAAGCGACTCTCAACACGGGTTTCGAGCTGGTAGGCCCACGACTACTAACCACATACATTTTGTGGACTACGCTGTTGCTCAAATGGACTGCAAAAAGCAAGTGGATGCTGTTTATTTAGATTTTAAAAAAGCTTTTGACCGCGTCCATAATGACGTTTTACTAAAGAAATTTTCATGTATAGGCTTCACTCCAAATTTGTTAAAACTTTTTGCTAGCTATTTTGCGAACCGGCTACAGTATGTGCAGCTTGGAAACTGCCGCTCAGATCCTTATTTGACCTGTTCTGGCGTGAGCCAGGGCAGCATTCTTGGTCCAACCCAATTTTTAATCATGGTTAATGACTTGCCGAGGGTCGTTAAGACGGCAAAATGCCTCATGTTTGCGGACGACTTAAAGCTATTCTTGGGAATAAGAAATTCCGCCGACTGTGAAGCGCTGCAGAGGGACATCGATAATGTTGTAGCTTGGAGTGAACGTAACCATCTTGAGTTTAATGTGACGAAGTGCAAAACCATAACTTACACTCGCACTCAATCGTCCATGTTGTACCCCTACAGCATTGGCGGTGTTCCTCTCGAGCGCGTGGAGCAGTTACGTGACCTAGGATTGACCCTGGACACCGAGCTGACATTTAACTACCACATCGCTGAGATTACTGCCAAAGCTCATAAAGCGCTCGGTTTTGTCATCAGGCAATCCAGGCAATTCCAAAATAGGAGTACCATTATCACTCTTTACTATGCTTTTGTCAGGAGTAAGCTTGAATACAATTCGATTGTATGGGACCCTCACGAAGGCAAGTATAAACTCATGATCGAAAAGATACAAAAGCGGTTCGCTAGATTTCTTTACAATCGGATTTATGGCTACTATCCTTATTTATATCCGTCCTTATTCGTATCGGGCATGTTAGGCATGAACACCTTGGAGCTGCGGCGCAAATGCGCACTCATGCTACACTACTTTCATTTGGTGCGCGGTGAGATCGATAACCCCTCAGCACTGTCCCGCGTGGGGCTGGTAGTGCCAGAGCACCTGCTGCGCCCGAGCCGGCGGCGACTGTTCACGCTAGTTGCACCCTTTGCGCGCACCTGCACCTCACAGTTTGCTCCCACCAGTCATGCCATCTCTCTACTCAATGCCCTGGTTGCTCAATTAACAGATCTTGACATTTTTAATATAAGATCATGGATGTTTCTGAATATATGTTTGAATAATTTTACGATACCTAAAAATGGATTAATTTTATGATATTTAAAACTTGGCATTATTAATTATATAATATTTAGATACTTGGTTAACAGATTTTGACATTTTTAATATAAGATCATGGATGTTTCTGAATATACCTTTAAATAATTTTACTATACCTAAAAATTGATTAATTTTATGATGAAATTATCGTGAGTTTCACATTGACATTACATTTAATAATTTTATGATATTTAAAACTTGACATTATTAATTTTATATAATAGTTAGATACTTGATTAATTGACTCTATGATAGTTTGTCATATAAAAATAATAATTCTAGTTGTTCTCTAATTGTTGTCTAGTTGCATGCCTTGGCGTTGCTGTAAATGTAACTGGTAATTGAAATAAATAAATAAATAAATAAATATTACTTACTGCGTCGCGCCCCGGCTTCGCACGGGCGAAATGCTGATACTAAATAATCTGTAATATCTTCGAAAATATATATTAAATAACAGTTTTAACTTGCAAGAGAGCTTGCAAGAGCCATATTGATCTTTATTAAATGCATAATGTATTTAAGGTTCTTAATTGGCTAAGGATTAATGCTGTATTGCTTAAAATCACTTCGTACATAAGCCATATTTCTCGTATTTAGGATAAAAAAAAACTCGCAAAATGGACAAAAATGGTTATTATGTGTTAGAGATAGACATGATGAACCATCACGGTCTTTCTTGTAAGTACCTCTTTTTAACCCTAGATAGCTTACCTTCCTCGATACCCCTATAAAGCTAACCATCAGTCAAAACGACGGGTATTATATAGAAATCGGCCAAGTGCGAGTCGGACTTGCACACCAAGGGTTCCGTATCATTAGCTATACAACATTAGACTTCATATTTTAACCTTTTTTGTCTTAACGTGCGCGTGTCCGACTGGCACTTGGCCAACATTTTGTATTTGTTGTTGAAGCGGCAACAGAAATACATAATCTGTGAAAATTTCAACTCTCTAGCTATCACCGTTCTTGAGATACAGCCTGGTGACAGACGGAAGGACGGACAGCGAAGTCTCAGTAATGGGGTCCCGTTTTTACCCTTTGGGTACGGAACCCTAACAAGTGTGTTTTAGCTTACTTATGTTCATGAATTATATTTATTATATATACATTTTAAGGTTTTTACAATCAAACTGCGAAATTAAACTTTAATATTACTTTTTGTTTATGGTGATACATGATAAAATTTAAGAGTCTAGAAATATAACAAATCAATTTTCTTAAATTTAAACATGCAAAATCAACAGAAAAGATACATTAGTCTTGTGTTAAGTTGGTAATGGTAACTAAAGAGTAAATTATTTATAAACCCAATTTAATTTGGTTTCTTTGGTGCAATTAGTCAAGAAATTAACTTTAATTTTGCTTCAAATTGCTACTTTGCACTTCATATAAATAGGTACTTTTCCTAATTATTTTTTTGTAACGGCAATTCCCACATATTTTTCTTTGAAGTCTTGGATACCTCGTCTGATTATTTTTACAAGACAGGGTAAAACTACAGTCAATCTTTGTCATAATCGAGTTAGGCTCCTTGAAGTACACACAATGTTCCGCACCGAGGTTCTCGATGAAGTCTGTCTCTTAGTGGTTGCTTATAAATGCTTATTTCGGCCTCTGGTGCTGGCTTGCGGCAATTGAATTACGAGTATCTGCGCTATTAGGCTATTACTGATGTTTCAACTTATCAGGATTCGTGTAATTTTGTGGTTTACATACATAATATTCAATATAGAAGGTTCATCGTCATGATTCAGTGGCGCGGAATGCGTTGTAGCGAGCGCAAGTATACCGTGCGGTGCATTATTGTTCGCCGCAATCATGTTTGACGCGTCGGATCACAGCGTTTGTGAGCAAGACAATGAGATTAATGAGATAGAGGATTTGTTATCGGATGCTCAGGTGCAGCGACTCAAGAGATTGAGAAGTAGCGGGTCTGACGAAGCGGATGATGGGTTCATAGAAGTTACAAGAAAACCTAAGAAGATATATAAAACTATGCCGAGAAATGGATACGATAATGAATCATTGATTAGCGAGACCGTGAACCATACTCAGGATAACGCGACGGAGTCAGAATACAAGACTTATGAGGTGACCATAAGTTCTATGGGACCATTACCAAAACAAATGAGCCTGGCTAAACTATTAAGAAGCCAAAATATTGAAGAAGTTATTAGAGTTAAATATAAAAATACCTACAAAGCCGTTATTACCTTCGAATCAGAGGAATGTGCAAATGCTTTGTTGAGCTGTGATGAGTTGATAAACAAAGGCTTTAAATGTCAAAGGTCAGACCAAGTACGCTTGAGCTATGGAATAGTGCGACAAATAGAAATTTATATGGATATTAAGGAAGTTGAGAAAGTATTAAAATCAGAATATGATATCGAGTCAGTAAGGAGTTTAAAGAGACAGAACGACGAAGGGAAATGGGTGGACAGCGAAACCATTCGGATATGTTTTAAAGGTTCTACTAAACCTCCATAGGTTATAGCATATGGTTGCAGGTTAGTCGTTGAGCCATACACCTTCCCTGTCACCCAATGTTCAGGCTGTTGGAGGTACGGCCATGTCGTGAGGTATTGTCCATTGAATAGACAGTTTTGCCCTAAATGTGGTTCCGAACACGCCAATTGTGAGACAAAGGAATTCTCGTGCATAAATTGTAAAGGAAAACACATGTCCTTAGAAAAATCTAAGTGTCCTGTTTTTAAGAAGGAAAAGGATATAAGGAGTATAATGACTAAGGAAAATTGTACATATAAAAGGGCTTACGAGATGTACCAAGCAAAAGAAAATAATGATAAGAAAGAGGTCACAGGACTCATACAGGAAGAAAAAAGTAGATTTTCAGACGAAATACCACAGCACACTTACTTCCCTGAAACTGAAAATCATAGCTATAAAGAGGCTTTATTAAGCAAAAATACACTATTATATGCGGATAGTAATGATTTAGGAGAAGAAAGTTCTGCAAATGAATCTATTATTTTGCGAGGGAAAGGAGTTAATATAAAAAGTAAGAAAAAACTTAAAAAGGGGAATACTAATACCATGAAAAATATGGAAAACACTAGTATGGAGTCAGATATAAAAATTGGAGAAAAATTACAAAAAGATCAGGAAATTAGAACAGAAGAAGGAAACAATAAAAAGAAAAGATTTAATTTTATGAGACTATTTAGTAGATTAAGAGAAATTGTTTTATCAGAAAATATGCTCCAAGAGAAGATCACTAACTTTTTATCTGTCATTGTAGAAGAATGCTATATTTACATAGCAGAGATATTTAAGTTCGGGAATTGTGTTGACAAATTCCTGTCCATAATAAAAAATGGATAACAATAAGATGGATAGGAGTTTTTTAAACATAGTTCAGTGGAATTCTCAGAGCATAAAACTATAAAACCCAAAAAGGCAGAATTTGAGTGTTTATTATATCAACATAAGGTGCATATAGCTGTATTGAGTGAAACTTGGTTAAGTGACGATGACTATATAAATATAAGTGAGTATAGTATTCATAGGCGTGACAGAGAAGACCACTATGGTGGAGTTGCCATATTAATACACAAATCTATTTAAATTGAAATTGTTTCTATAGGTATTAGTAACTCTGAGATAGAAGTATTAGCAATGAAGATTTTAAACTGTAAGTATCTTAATAATCTAATTGCCGTTTACTGTCCATCATCTGTGCGCACTATTCAAACTGACTGGGAAGAACTATTTTCTTTATTTCACAATAAAACTATTATATCAGGTGATTTTAACGCACACCATACCAACTGGTCGTATAAAGTAAACACAAGAGGTATGCAAATTTTGGATTCATCTACAGACCAAGGCTTTATCTCATTGAATTCAGGGAGTGCTACTAGGATTAAACTTGTAAATAATAAAGTGCAGATCACATCGCCAGATATCAGTTTCGTTTCCTCGGATATTGCAATTCAATTTAATTGGCAGGTACTAAATGAAAATCTAGGCAGTGATCATTTTGTTATTAAAATAAGCTCATCATATACAAATACGCCTAAATTTACTAATAAACGTAACTTTAAAAAAGCTAATTTGATTATTTACAGAGAATTTATTGATGAGATTTATAGAAAAAACCTAGTAGTTCTGATAGTGTGCAAGAAATGTATGATAATTTTATATGTATAATCAATGAGGCGGCAGATAGAAGCATTCCTTGGTTAAGGATTTGTGAGGATCCAGCGAGTAACTTCAAGCCAAAGCCATACTGGAACGAACACTTGTCTAAAGTTACAGCCCAAAGAAGGTTAGCTTTAAGCTCATTTAGATAATCCTACACCTGATGATTTGACGGTACTGGAGGATAAGAATGCATTAGTTAAGCAGGATATTGCACATGCTAGGACTGAGAATTGGCGTGGCTGGTGTGTTTCAACTAACGTAGCTACTTCCATGCCCGAGATGTGGCAACGAATGAAATGGATTAAGGGAATTAGGCAACATAAAGTTCACCTATCGAACGACAAAAAGGCTGAGCTATTGCTTCAATTAGCTCCGGACTTTGTAGGAATTAATAAACTTGTATCGTCGAATTTTCAACTAGATCAAAACTTTGAAATGCAGGAATTATTGGCATGCCTAAAACAGAAAGATACAGCATCTGGTGAGAATAATATTACATACTCCATGTTATATAATTTACCAGAGACAGGAAAAACTTTATTATTATCCCTTTATAACAGTATTTATTGTACTGGTTATGTTCCACATCAATGGAGAGACATTAAAATAATACCTATCCCTAAAATTCTGAATAATAATAATAATGGTGTTAAATTAAGACCCATATCATTAATGTCTTGTATTTCAAAAATATTTCACTCCATGATGTGCAAGAGACTTGAATGATATATCGAAAACAAACATATATTATCATCATTTACAACAGGTTTTAGAAAGGCGCAATCATGCTTAGATTCTGTGACACGTTTAGTTACATACACTCAGATCGGTTTTACTAGAAATTTTCCTACATTAGCATGTTTTCTAGATCTCGAAAATGCATATAATAATGTACTTATCCATAAAGTTATATCAACTCTAGATCAATTAAATGTAGGGTCGAAGATAATAAATTACTTATGGGAATTCTTGAAGGAAGAAGTGGAGAGATGGACCTCAAAGGGTTTGGCTCAGGGAGATCCTATCTCTCCACTTTTGTTTAATATTGTGACACATGAAATTTGTAAGAACATTAATATGCATATTAAAATTGAACAATATGCGGATGATTTTATTATATATACCAGTAATAGTAAAATAGATAACTGCGTTAAGGACATACAACATACCCTAAATATGATGTCAGATATTGTTCATGGTATAGGGTTAGATATTTCACCAACTAAATCCAAATTCTGTTTATTTAGTAGAGGGCGGAGAAAGCACCATATTCAGCTGAAAATTAATGACACCAATTAAAACTGTGAAGTAAACATAAAATACTTAGGTATATGGCTAGATCGTTCACTTCGATGGAACAGACATATCAAAGAAGTATATGAAAAGACTCAAAGATTTTTGAATATATTAAAAGTTTTGGCAGGTATTAGTTGGGGTACATCCTAAGCACTTACGGCGACTTTATATTAACCTGATAAGAAGTCGTATAGATTTTGGTTCCTTTCTGTATGACTATAGTGCAAGCGTACATATTAGTAAAGTTGACAAGGCCAAAATCAAGCTTTAAGAATTATAGGCGGTTTTGTTAAAACAACTCCAATTCACGTGATGGAGAGCGAGATATGTATACCTCCATTATTTATCAGACGAAAGTATCTGGCTTATAAGTTCTGTTAAAAGCAAAATCTTGGTGTAATGGAGAGACTACACAGCTCTTAAATACTCTGAGCAGTTTACACTCCAATAATTACTGGAATAATAAAAAGAAACCTTTGCTTTCCAAGACGCTTGATCATATTAAACAAGAAAAAATTAAATCTTCAAATCCCCAGAAATGTTTTTGTTGGAAGTTTGGCCATCCAAAATTAACACAAGATGCTTTATCAGACCTTATTTAGACTGCGTACGGAATGCTAAAAGAAACTACAATCTAAGCGCGTTAAAAAATGAAGTTTTAGGCGAGATTAATATGAAGTATAGCAACTGGTATAGAATATTCACAGACGGGTCAAAAGGCGTCGATAAATCCGGAGCCGCTTATTATAATTCAAATAGATTCAATAGAAAAGAAGGAGAATGCTTTAAAAATGTATCCAATGTGTCAATTATGACTTTAGAACTGTTGGTAATTTCGGAAGCTCTAAACCACATTCAGCACGAAGTCACCGCTAACACGAATATTGTTATATTCAGTAAGAGCGCACTACAACATATATTACGATGTGGTGTGGGGTACGTTGGAGTATCGACAGCATACAAAATTTTAAAATATTTACACGACTTTAACAAAAACAATGTAAAGGTTGTATTGCAGTGGATACCGTCACATATAGGTATAGCAGGGAACGAAGAAGTTGACCGTTTGGCAAAGTCTGCCGTGACGAATGGCACTGAAGTATTTATTCTACCAATGTATTCAGGAATTATGTACATCTATAAAAACTTTGTTTTGATAACTGGCGGGAATATTTTGATGAACGGTCAAAAACCAAAGGGCTATGGTATAAAATAATTCAGAGCCAACCCCCTAGTTCACCATGGTTTTTAGGTAACATACTAAATAGGTTGCTGCTCATAGACTTCGTTCCGGGCACATGCCACTCAACAAATTTGCGTACTTGAAAGGTCGAGTCACCTAACTGTGAGCTCTGTAATAAGCCGGAGGATGCGTATCATGTTTTGGTGGAATGTGGCCGAAACAAAGCTGAACGAGAAAAAATACTAACCGAGTTGAATATCACTGTAAATAATGTCGGTATTTTGCATTGCTTATTATCTGTACCTAATTCTAATGAAGCAAAAATGATTTATAATTTAGTATATTAACTATAAGTACGAGTACATTATAGAACATTAGGTATAGAAAAGCTAGTTAAGAGGTCACCGTGCTGTGCACACTTTAGTTATAATTTTTGGTTTGTGTTTATATATTATGATAAGATAATTACAGGGCTGACATGAACATGTTGTTCAAAAGTCCTTAAATAATAAAGAATAAAAAAAAAAAATCGTCATGATTCTTAAACATAAATTTTTCCACAAATACATCTGTTTCACTAGCTGAAGCAGTCTCTAAGTGTCAGTATCAAGGTCTTGGTTAACGAAACATTAAATTTCCACAATATTCAATGCTCTCCCGGTCGAAGTAATTGAACAAATCAATAAAAAAAACAATTAATTTCATAAAAACACGCATACACTTCATCGCAAAAACTTACAAAGCGAACCATCTGTCGAAACGGGCAAGGCTACACTTACATTTCTCTAAATCTGTGGTAGGTACCTACCTATCCTTACTTTTCCGACGAGTGCATCACTGCAAAGACCCCGTTTGCGACTGAGTTGGTTAGGCATGGTCACGGTAATGTTATCTATACAGTATTTCAACTTCATAGAAACGGACGAAACGCGAGTTATACCTACGCGCCTCGATCTCGGCCCGCGCTCAGTACGCAGACAGTCGCGTCTGTGCCGCAGTGACGAAAGGACGGTGTGTTATTTTTTTTAACAATAAACGCGCGATATTTTCACCAAAAATAAGTTTATGTACATATTACATATTTAATATGACGAGTAGGATATATTGTGCTGTTTTTGGTTGCATGGATTCGTCAAAAACGCATCCAGAGATTTTTTTAGATAACCTGGAAATTGAAAGGTAATAATAATACTATAAAATAATTTTACTTACTAGGATGCAAAATTATACTCGATTAATAAAAAAAATGAATAGAGTAAAGGAAAGTGATTGACACGAGTGAAATAGGTAGTTATAAGCTATATATTAACATGCGGATTGTTTATACCTTAAAATTTTATAATAAAGCATTTATAAGTCTCACAAATATTTTTTGGTCGCAAATTATTAAGACTGATTTTTTATTCAAATATACACATGGCTTTTTAATTAAATCTACCTACTCGTCAAAAATCAACACGCAGTTTTAGTTAACATTTCCTGTTAATTTCACAAAGAATGTTATTTGTTTATATAAAAAAAAGTATAGGTATTTACAATCACAAAACTAAATGGAAACACAGAGTAGGCAAATGTAATTAAAATACAGGAGGCGGATAGCCCTATCGCATGTTTACGTACAGCGCGGTTGTAGGTAGTTATTTCAACGACAGAGTCGAGTTAAGATACTGTATAGATAACATTACCGTGGCATGGTAGGTATAGGTACTACTCCAATGCACCGATTAAAAGATACAGCTATAGGTATTTCGTTGCGGTACCCGTCGAATCGAAGGAGGTTAGCTATCTAAGGTTGAGGTATACAATATTTTAGTAGGTAGGTAGGTACATAATTTTAATCTAAGTATCTCGACGGGTTCAGCCACTGTTTGGAAGTAAGCGCATAAAAAATGTGTTCATTTTCGACATTACATTAGAAACCTCTCAAATAACCAGTTTTTCTCTGTTATATTAAGAATATATTACAAACATAAACATTCTTCTTGAATCATTCTATGTAATAAAAAAAATCCCATCAAAATCCGTGTTTTAGTTTTAAAGATCTAAGCATAGGTAGGGTAGAATACCTAGTTTTCGGCCATTTAGTGGCCCCTTCAACTTTAAGACGCTAGAAAAAATTATACAATTGATTGAGCCCTGCGCTGTTTACTGATATATTATGTACCCTATATAATGTAATTTACGTATTTAATATTTAATGGAACGTCAAGTGCTTCCTTATTTTTAGAAAAATATATAAAGCCAAATATAGCGAAATCGCCGGTTTTCGGCCAGTTTTCGGTCACAATATTTAATATTGATTAACAATTAATGTACCCATACAATTAATCAAAAAAAAACATTTTTATGTGTAATATGTATGTATGTATCCATTTAAAATATCCTACTAGCACACATTTATTCCAACATCCTCATTGTTCTGGCAGTACATACCTACTTAAAACTATACTTTAATGTTTGATTTAATTTGTTTCACTTTAATAGTAATACTAGGGTAGCTTGAACAACATTTTCGCCCACATCATAATTTACTATACAAATACAAATACAAATAATTTATTTATAGCTCCATAGTTACAAGTCGTATAGTTATTATATAGTTCAATATTCTTAATTTATATTGTTTTATAATAATAATATTATAAGTTATTGATATTATTTAAATATATAGGTACATTAGTAAACATTATTAAAGATCATTCAAATTTCAGGCATTTTATAAAGTTCGTCTAGATCATAGAACAAATGGTCAAACAGACATTTTCTAACTTTGGTTTTAAATATCATGGTGGAGGTTGCATCTCTGATAATTTGTGGCAATCTATTGTATACCACTGACCCCAATATAAATACGGATTTTCCGGATTTTTTAATATTATGTGATGGCATCAAAAGACGGTCCCTATGTTTATTACTGCGCAAGTTGACAAACTGGTTCACACCCTTGCGCTGGAATCTGTCAATATTGGCGTATGTAAATACCGCTACATTATAAATAAGCTCGCACGGCAGCGGAAGGATCATGAGCTCTTTGAAATAGTCTCTGCAGGAGACGTCTGGTATTCCTACTATGGGACGCACTGCTCGCTTTTGCATCACAAAGGCTCTCTGGGTATCCGCGGCGCTTGCCCAGATCTCCACACCATATGTAAGTGAGCTATGAACGGTGGCAAAGTAACATGACCGCACTACGGCGCGCGACGCGGTAGCCGCGAGCCGGCGCAGTGCGAAGCATGAGCGGCCCAGCTTAACACACAGTTCGTCGATATGGGTGTCCCATACGAGAGCGCTGTCGATGTGGAAGCCTAATAACTTTGTGCTTTGCACCTGTTTAATCCTGGCATCGCCGGCGGTAACTTTCTGCGACTTTGGTGTATGTCCATTAAGACTAAACGTCATAAAACACGTTTTATCCCTATTTAATGCTAGTCCATTCGATCTGAACCACCCCTCAAGCTGTTGTACTACCGAGTTTAATTTACACTCAAGCTGCTGATGAGTAGGAGCGGAGATCACTGCGGCCACATCGTCAGCATACATATAAATATCGGCGTTGTCTATGGCGTTTGGAAGATCGTTGAGCAGCAAACTGAACAAAGTATTCGACACACAGGAGCCTTGCGAGACTCCCATGACGATTTCCAATTCAGACGACATCGCCTTTCTCTTGTCCTCTACCACAACTTGCGACCTATTTGACATAAAGGAAGTGAGCAGAGACAGTGTTGGACCCCGGATGCCGTAAAACTGCAACTTGTCAGCCACAAGAGCGTGGTCAGCAGTGTCAAACGCGCGCGAGAGGTCGCAGCACAGCAATGCGACGTGGTCTCCCGCCTCGCGGGCACTCACCACGTGCCATACCACTTCTCGCACGACGTCGGTTGTAGCGCGCCCAGCTCTGTACGCGTATTGTCTATGTGACAACACGTTGCGCTCGCTTATAAATGATAAAAGTCTTTTATTTAGCCCGACTTCGAACAGTTTGCTTACCACTGGAACGAGAGATATGGGACGATATGACTTAATGTCGGTTTTTTTGCCTTTTCCTTTATAGAGTGGGGTTATTTTAGCTTTTTTCAGTGAGACTGGGTAAATGCCCTCACGAAGGCACGAGTTAAAAAGATGATGATGTGAGCTAAGGGGTTTATTGCAGTTATTAGCAGTTTAGCAGATAAACCATATATACGAGTATCAGTGCTATTTTTTGGAGCGATCAATTTGGTGGCAATTGTAAAAATTTCAAATGTGGTGAAATGGCATAACTTTATTGATACGTCACTGGGCACGGAGCCAGAACTCATTATGGCTACGGCACGTATGCTGTTGGCCGCCAGAGCACCACACTTGTTGGCTGCTGTCACAAACTCCAGGGTGAGCGAATCCACAACTGCTCTTTTGGAATCGAATGGCAGACCGTCATTCCGAACGAGATCGGTGTAATCAACTCGTTCCCCGTCTTTGCGACCCAGCTCGGAGTTAATTACGCGCCACATACATTTGGACTTATTACGGTTTTCACTAATTAGGTCGCTATAAAACTTCGTACGTTTGTCTTTTAATAACGTGTTATACCTCTTCGAATAATCTTGGAATTTATCGCGAATTCGGTCATCATTAGGAAACGTTTTTTGTTAATGTAATACATCAAGTAACAGGTGCTTATAATTATGTATTTCCTCATCAACCCAATGCCTACATTTCGCCACAGGTTGTTTTTTAAGGGGAAAACATATATTTAGCTTATTTGTTAATATTCCTATCAATGATTTTTCTAGTGACTGGCAACACCCATTGGACTTTTTGACGATGTAGTCCCATTCAATTGAGTCAAGAGCACTCGTAAAACTGTCTATGTTAGATCTACTAAAGCTTCGCATCAGCCTAGTTGTTGCCGCGGGTGGGGCACTTTTTGTCATCGTCAGACACTGAGCTATGTGATCGCTAAGGAGCGTATTGACGCCAATCACACTCACAACCCGTTCAGCGGGGATGTTTATGTAAGCGTGGTCTAGGAGAGTACAACTAACCCCATCGACCAGTCGAGTAGGGAAATCAACTAGCTGAACGAAATTGTAAACAGATAGGAGTTCAATTAATGCCTTTTTAGTTTTGGAATTTTCTAACATATTTATATTGGTGTCACCCATTAACACTGCGCTGAGGCGGTCGTGGTTTATTTTGGCAAGTAGTTTATCGAACAGTTTAAGAAAGTCTGTGTCGTTCGTCTGATTAGAGTGATATATACCTACAACAAGGATATTTTCATCAAGAAGGTGCACAGCGCACACATCAAAAATTTGTTCCTGTGAAAGGTCACAGTAATATTGCCTATTCATCGCTTTTATCCCAGATCTAACATAGATGCAACTTCCACCATGCGCGATCTGCTTTCTACAGCTATAGGTCAATAAATTATAATTACATAATGTAACGGACTCTAATTGATGGCTGCGGAGCCAATGCTCACTTAAAATTAAAACTTCGCAGGTGAGATCCTTTGTCAAAAGTACTTCGAGATTCCTTGTCTTGTTTGTCAAGCATCTTATGTTTTGGTGACATATAGTAAATAACTGTTTTTTACTGGCTGGTGGCTGGTCGGCAGGCGGACGAGGCACCGGTACAGGCGCCAGTAACGGCGGCGGCGGTGGTGCGGCTGCCACTGGTGACGGTGTGAGGGCGACGGGGGGCGCCTTTCGCGCGCCCGACGCTGCGACGAAACCACTCACTAATTTCTGTGCGCGACGGCCAGTTTTCGGCTGTCATAAAAAAATCGAACTGACTACTGGGGACAGTAAGCGCAAACGATGAGTAATACTTGTGGTTTAGCTTAAGTTTATCTACAATATAGTCGTGATAAGGATTTTTCTTCAGCATATATTCTTTAATAGATTCCGGTGTCGTTTCTGGCCTAAAGAAACAGGCATGTATTTTACGCACTCGTTCAACTGTCTGCAAATCTTCGTCGTTAGAACCACTTCCGGTGATAACTTTACGCTTTTGCTGAGAAGGCTTCCTATTCTTCCGGTTAACTACCTGCCATTCGGTGTTGTTAACAAGTGATATGGTGGTCAAAGGCTAGCCTATCAGCTATAATTCACTATAAATTATTTTTATCCGTCTAGGTGAAACTGTACAATCATATTTATCTTATACCTTTTTTTTTTCATGGGGTAAATGCTTTTAGGCATACCCAACCGTCGTCGGGGAGCAGTTGGGTGATGCCAGACTCGGGGTTGATAGGGACTACGGACTAAAAACCCCATGGTGTATCACTGTCCTCAACTAGAAGCAGAGACCGCGGGTTCAGTCGTGCACTCTTCCGCAGCCCGCACCGACGTCCTGCCCAGCTCGCCTCTTCAAATCGGGAGGTCGCTCCTGCGCCTCCCTCTGCGAAACTATTGTTCCACACGAGAGGCCACCGCCTCCCACGACCTTTCTTCACCGACCATCTTTACGATGATGGCCGGCAATGAGAGGTCGGGCCCCATAACTGCGATCAGGGATATATAGGTATATGATATACACGTATACGACCGCTTCTCCTGGGCATGCCTCAAGTGCAAGCTGTCTTCCACGAAGCCACACTGGGGGCCGGGGAACGCTCCCTTCGTGCGATGTTACACAGGTATCTCCCAAAACAGCCATGTCCGGCGAGAACCTGTGTCAGTCTGATCTAGGGCCTCCCATGCTTTCTTTTGACCCACTCTCCGAGTACGGACCGGATCGATTCGAGTCGAGCACCGCCCCCTCCCCCCTCTTGTGTGGGTCCTGCGAAGAACCTGTCCCATGTGGTGAGAGCTGAGTGTCCGGTAGCCCCAAAAGACTCTAACTGCCATTACTCTCTGTACCGCAAGCAAGATGGAGATGCACTCCGCAGCGCAGAAAGCCCTCCCCTCTCCTCCTCGGGAGTTTGGAAGGAAGCGACTCATAGCACCAGCTGTCTCCATGGGGGGGCCAGCTGCCGCACATGCGCCTCAAACCTCTATTTGCTATCAAGGACAACGCCAAGATATTTCAACGTTGTCCTGACCAGAATGCAGGTTCCGCCCACAACAATGGTAGACTCTGCAGATGGCGCCCATCATCGGCCATAAAAATATATGGCCTTGGACTTATGGAGCGCCTTATCCAGGCACAGCATTCTGATTCTGGCCACGACCGTCCCGACACCATCCGTGGCCATCCGATTTCCGCTTCTCTGTAATTATCCCGAACGACGTCAACTCCACGAAGGTTGGCGCCCCAAAGCACCCAAATGCTCGACTTTCCACAAGAAGGGGCCCAAGACTCAGCTCTGCGGAACGCCACGCCCCGCGCGTCACGGGACCTCGAACCTCCACATTTATCGTCGGGAAGACTTCCTCTCTATCGGTGAGATAGTCCCCAACTAGCCTTCAGAGGCAGTGGGGAACTCGTTGATACTATAGTCCAGCGTGTATTGTGCTCCAGGGCAGCGTGTTGAAGGCGTTGGCAACGTCCAACAACACACCACTACTGGAGCAGGCCTCCTTGGAGAGGTCGCGGACGCTGGAGATGGCATCCAGGGTCGAGTGACCTCTCGGAAACCCGAACTGGTTGTGTGCTAGGTTGGGCACTGTTGTCTCAAGGTGCTTAACGAGGCGGGCAGCCACGATACGCTTCAACAGTTTGCCCGCATCGTCAACTACCACAATCGGATAGCTCGAAGGCTCATCCGCGGGACGGCCTTCCTTCCTTAGGAGAAGCTTGCCCCTCTTCCACCGTTTGAGAATTCGCCCTCCCTGAGACACCTGTCACATAGGGCCTTCAGAGGGTATCAGGTGCTCATTATTAAAACCTTTGTTATTATATTTAAAAAAATACAAATAATCCTTAAAAACAATATTAGAGTTTAGTAACTTCGTAAGTAGGTAATGAATATCAATAACTATATACAAAAACAAGACTTTTAAACAAGAATTTAAGTTCATTAATAAAAATGGACGAAGAACTAATACCACCGTTTTCCATACCTCAGTTTTCGGTCGCATTTCTTTCATACAAATATTATGTGACTGAAAACAGAATGTCAATTAATTACGGCTTATGTTTTCGGCCATCTGTAAAATGTGAATATCGTTATTTAATCATATTAATGCAAATTGACGGCCGAATTCTGAAAACTAAAATCTTAACTGTAATTGCAGTTGAATAAAAAGAGTAGTTCCGTACGTGTACTATCACGTTAAAAAAGAGACAAAACTATTTTAGGTTGCATGTCGCTAAAACTCGGCCACCTCGGCCGAAAATAGAATAATTAAAGAATATCTTGCTTCTGTCGGCCCATTAAAAAATCGTTATTTAAAATCAAATACTATTAAAATAATTATTAAAGAATGACTATAACTTATTTCTTCAGCTATAAAACTATTAACAATCAACATTTACTTAGTATAACAGTAAAAAACTTACGGTTGAACGAGAGGTGAGCCACTATTTTTTTTTTGTATTTGCGTGCTTAACTCTTTCTCATCTGCCAACGTGAAATTAAACAATTCCTTAAAAATCGTTTGTTATAATAACCCAACCGAATAATGTTTTAGGGTATCAGGCGATTCAATCAAAGAGTACTTACAAGACTTTCGTTCCTATATTGTATTAGTAAGTAGCTAATATCTAAATAATACTGCAAGAGGATCAGGAATGGCCGATGGATAGGTGCCGGCCGGTGGACCGGTTCCCCTACCCTACATAGGGACAGGCAGACAGTGGGAAGTGTCTTTGTTTTATACTATGTAGTGATACCTAATTCATAATTATATTATATTAAGTACATAGGTACTACCTATCTAACCCATCTACAAACTAAAACTAATTAAAATAGCACACAAATCTCGAGTCTAAAATCTCAATAAACCTTTATTTAACATACCTAAAATAAACCTTAAAACGTAAATTAAAATGTTTCTTTACTTATACCCTACGAATAAATACTTACTATACCTTATTTCTATTGCGAATCTTGTCCTGTTAGCAAAATACAAGGATAAAGAAACCAAAAATGTCATGAATGAGGATATAAAGCGGTAGCTACCATTTCAAAATAATCAAGGCTTGTTTTTTTTTAACCTAACCATTAACCAACCAGTTCGCATCCATGCACGGTGTAGACATGTTGTGTCTCTTGTTATATTTTGTGTTCGTTTTGGTTGTGCCATGTAAGTACGCAGTATGTTTTTCTATTCGAAATAATAGGCTCAGACTCAGAATGATAGTTTCTTTCAAACCTCAGCTATTACTCTCATTAGTGAAGCAAAATAACAAAGTAATGCGTAAGCGTCATGTTTCTATTTAGGTACATTCTCCGTTACGCACAGTCTATTTACACGCTGTGTTCACGGTCGAATAATGTTGCAAGTTTATAGACACTTTCCCCAAAATTCAGAATAGTTATAAAATTTTATTATTGTGGTAGTACCTAATTTACTTACTTATAACATAATTCAGGATTATGTAAAATATAAGTCACCAGACAATTGGCTCAAACATTTGGAATGCTCGTAGGTTGCAAGAGAGTATAGAGTTAAATGCTTTGTAGTAGTTTTAGAGTTATATTTAAGTAGGTACGTAGTTGTAGTGTTATATTTAGTTTGAACATGTTTTTTAGTGTGTCAGCAACACACACTTCGCTTTAAAAAGCAAAAAAATACAGTTATGTTATTTAGATGAAAGTATGCATTTTTTATTATATTTCATCAAACCACTATAATAGGTTTCCTGAGAGTAAATTCATATTATGCAAGGATTTCAACCGATTTAAGAAAAACACATTAAAGTTTGTCCTTCTTTCTCTATGGAATAAGGACTGGAAAAAATGTGAAGAGAAAGACGATATAAATTTGACTTTAATACGTTATTATTTTACATATGTTAATATTATAATCAAACATAAAATCTTAATTACCTTGAAACTGCAATAGTTTGCAACTACAAGGGCTTGTTAATAACGGTGATCTCCAAGGCGTCAGCTAAGCGTGGGGATTATGATGGCAAACTCATCTCTTACTTCCAAACTGCCTGCCTGCCATATTTCAGCTTGATAGTATATACCTAAGTAGTTTACAACTAAAACATAATTTCATTACAAAATACAAAGTTAATGTAATTCGCGGAGTATGCGTTATTGCAAAATATAAATATTAAAAATAAGGCTTTCATATTAATTTATAATCCCTATTTTTGTTCCTTAATTCGCCTCTATCATGAATCATCTTGGTACTTTACTTTTAAATTTTATGTCACAAAACTTATTACTTAATTGCACGCTCATAACTTTAAACATACGACTTTCATTCAAATTTGAGCCCTAATTTGACCCCCTTAATTGAGCTCTGTTACAAAACCCCGTTCTATTTTCTTAACAGAGCTCAATTCGTACCTAACGTTCCCTACGAATGAAAACAGACGGACAGACGGATATAACGAACTTACGGATTACGAAACCATAAAAAAGGCCAAATATTTTTTTCCAAAGCTGGCAACATTTATAATGGCGTCTATTGCGTTATCGAATAACTTTTCTGTTTTGATGCATTGACCTATGTATATATAGGTCAATGTTTTGATGAATGTTTATTTTAAATTTGTCAAGTACCTAGTGCTGTGATCTTCGTATCCTTATGGTGGTTATGAGATGCTTAGTAGGTAGGTACCTATATATAGATTATAGGTCAATGAGCTAGACTGTATCGTGTCGTGGCCACTGACGCGACGAGAACTAGGGTAGGGGAACCGGTCCACCGGCCGGCACCTATCCATCGGCCATTCCTGATCCTCTTGCAGTATTATTTAGATATTAGCTACTTACTTAGGGCTGCCATCCGTCCGGGTTTCCCCGGATTTGTCCTAGTTTAGAGGGCGTCCGGGGGGCGTCCGGGAGGGGTTTTCAAAGTGTCCGGGTTTTACCCGGACACTATTGTGAATTTATTTCTAATTTCATGCCAAATAACACTGCTACTCATTATTTTTATCACCAGATTGTCTCAGAAAGAGAAGAGTAAAGTCTTGTTTTTGTACATAGCTATTGATATTCATTACCTACTTACTAAGTTACTAAACTCTAATATTGTTCGAGATAGGTACTTACCTACACCTTCTAACGAAAGTAACTTGTGTAGTCGGAAAAGATGGTTATTATATAAATTTACGTAAAATAGTGTAGGTATATACCTACCTATTAGATGAATTGTAATTATCTTCATATTTTTTTTTAAACTGTGTGTAGACCTTGCAGTTTGATTTGAGGTAAGACCGTCTAGTAGAAATACCTATACTTTACCATAATTTTTGAGACAATCTGTAGGAAACCAGTTTCTAACTGTGATGCAAAACTGACATTGGAATATGTGTTATAAGTGGTTATCTTCACGTTTCAAATTTAAAGATAGGTAGGTAATTAATTTTATTTCACATTAAGGTAAGACCGGCATATATTTGGTGACAGGGGTTGAAAACGTTTTTAAAATAAATTAAGTAATTTCTTGTACTTATATTAAGAAGAGAATAACAAAAATCTTTACTGCTAATTGAAAATTATAGGTAGGTAGTTACTACTGCAAAATCAACATGAACATCCCTCTTATCAGTAAGGCTGCATATCTCTTAGCGTACCCATTACCTGTTTAGGTAACTATTTTTTAATATGGCGGCGCACGATGACGTAATAATTTAAGAAAGGTACTTAGATGATATATTACTTACTTAATTTTATTTCATATTTATATTCATAAAATCTTATCAGAAAAATCAATCGTGAGTACTTATACTTACTAGTTACTAGTAAGTAAACAAATCTACCGTGGAGTTGAGTTGACCTTGTAGAAATAAGATAGCCTACAGTTTACATATGCACCTACAGTGCTGGATACTAGCTACGCTTAGCTATTTCCTTACAAAATATTGAAATGTCAAAATTACTCCTTGGCCTGTTTGCAAAGATGTTCTATCAATTGGGGCGAATTAAGTAAATTTCAATCTCAATGCACGCTGCACAGTTATTTTCCGTAGTTCCATCCATCGTATGTCCCATTGACGGGACTACGGAAAATAACTGTGCCACTAACCCATCTTGCCCCACCTCGACGGAGGACTGCTCAGGTGGGGTTTTAGTGGGTTCAAATCCCACACATCCCCTTCTGATACCCCTTAGAAAGAAGGGCAGTGAGAAGGCATTTCCCCCTTTAAGGTGATCACCGTAGTGAAACGCGCACTTTTGGAATCTTCTTTTACCGAAACTATTCGTTCAAAAAGTGCGAAAAAAATATATCATATTATTTAATTCTTTATTGAGTGAATTAGTTGATTAGTTTTTACTAAAAAATATTAGTTCTTCTGTAATAAATTGTAATCGGCGACCCTTTTTAGACTGTTTTTTATTAATTTAAGAGGCATTATTGATGTAATCGCAACGTTTCTTTTTTTAAAAAATAGCTAATACTATACTCTAATGAACTACTTAACAACTTGTGTTGAAAACATTTTTATAAATTTTTGGCACAAAATTGCGTGATCGCGAGAAGAAATCGCAACGAAAATCAGTCTGCCCGCAGCGCTCGGGCCGTTTGGACGTGGGATCTGTGCCGTCCGTTACGCCATCATTTTTGTGCATTTATTTAACGAAATATACATTTTTTTTTTTACCATACGTTAATTTGCAAGTCATAAATTATTGAAACTCAAGTAAAAAAAATATTGGATAAGTACTTTTCTTTATATTGATTTATAAAATCTTTCTAACAACGAGTTGATTAAAGTTCAGACACGGCATTGTTAATTTCTATTTTAGTAGGTATCTAGATTTTTAACCCTTAGTAAAATATTTCATTTTGTTATTTATAAGCTACTGTACAATTAAACGAGAACTAATTTCTAATGCACTTAACACACTTTCCGAGACGACCAACTACTTTCTAGGAATTTAGATATTCAATCATTCAAATAAAGGAAAGTTATATATTTATTATAACTTTGACTTTAATAGTTACTTAGTAGGTAGTTAGTCGGATTGAAATTTGTGTTACTCTCTTCTTTCGTCCTACCTATAAAGACATGTGCCCGTAACTTTTGAACCGTAACTTCTGTAGATGTTATCAATAATTCTGTAGATTGTTTCAAAGGTGATGCTTGTCGTTTGGTCCCATTTTATATTTCATCATAATCGGTCAAGCCGTTTTTGAGTTACTCTAAAATACCTGAAAAATATTTACCTATCTTGATGATATAGTTGTTAAAAATGAATGATAATCGATCCCGTAAGTGGTAGGTAGGTAGTAAGGTGGCAAGGGTCACTAAAAAGTGTGAAAAAAAAATTTAAGCAAAAAAATGGAACCAACTTCAACACCCAAAAGTGTGAAATAACTTGTCGAAGTCGGTACCATACGCAAAGTTTTGTGATATTAGGTACTTTTTAACTGTCATGGTACCGACTTTAACAAGTTATTTCACACTTTTGGGTGTTGAAGTCGGTTCCATTTTTTTGCTTAAATTTTTTTTTATTATAATTATTATTATAATAAGTGGGGTTCCTTAGGAAAAGTGACTAAGAACCCCGGTACGATTCTTCCCGTATAACTTTTAATGGCAGCAGTCGAATGAGACTTGTCAAAAACCGAAATGACGGATTCAAGATGGCAGGCAAAATTCAAGATGCCCTGATCCGGCTGAAAATTAGGGTTGCTTAGAGCGTCGTTATTCGGAATTAAGAAATTATTTCTTATGATGTAATTTTTCAAGATGGCCGCCATACATAGATGTATGGCGAAAACATCATTGAAACCATTGGCTTAAATTGTTCAATGGGAAGGAGTCATGGGGAAAGAAAGTATTCTAAACCGAAAATAACAAAGTGATTTTCATGATATAGAAATAATGGGAAATCATAAAATAACGTCTGCCAAGTGAAGATAGATGACGTATCTCGTAAACAGTTACAAATAAGTAAAGAAGTTTTGAACAAATGTCATAGGGAATCGAGAGAGCACTCAAATGACACGCTGCAAAAATCCAAAATAGCAGAATTCATACAAAGTGCTGAAGTGCGATCCCGCTGAAGTAAGGTTGAGCTTCAGTGTAGTCGGAGTACGTTATGGTGGCTATCTTGAATTACATCATTCTGGATTTGCCATTTTGCTCTTCTTATTTATCATATTGCATTTAGAGCACGGATGGTGCGTGAGTTCGAAGGGCGAGTGCAAGGTGAGGGTGCAGTCTAAGCCGAGCAGGAACTTGCAAGGCCGAAGGCTGAGAAGTTGGGAGTATTTTCCAAATGTCAAAATCCAATTTCCAAATCTCCAATGTCTCCATGATGAATGGCCGCGATAACCGAAGCACCTACGAGTGGGGTTCTTTAACCAATGTGACTCAGAAACTTGGTGCGATTCTGCCTGTAGCACTTTTAGTAGCGGTAGGGTGAATCTTATATGGTGGTTTCATTAAGGTTATCTTTTGTATTGAGCATTGCATTGGGATAATACTTCTATAAACATTTTGAACTTTTATTATATTATTATTTGTAGCTATGTTATTTCATACTGCATAAAAATAAATGACACACTGCCTGATAAACTTGTTAGCATATAAGTACATAACAAATAATTAAAAAGTTATGGTTACATAAGAAACGTAATTGTATTTTTTTTTTAGATTTGTAATACAATGGGGAATAAACGAAAGTATAAAGTGCTCCATTAACGTCTTGTAGTAACACAAACTGTGAACGAGTTCTTGAGTTCAGTGAGTTATAAATCTCGTAAATAAACTTTAAAATTGCATAATGACTTTCTATAACTGAAATTATACCTATACATTACATTTATTCACCTATAGATTTATAGAAATAAGATAAGGTAAAATTGTAAGTTTCTGTTTTAGAGTTGGTAAGTATATTACAGTAAGCCAAAACACAAATTATTTGACAGTTTTTTGTAAACAAGGTTATTTAAAATTAAAAACACATTCTCACCATTTTCCCTTCAGTTTACACAATTCTTTCTGCTTACCAAAACACTGACACACTTTTTTCGCTTTTTCTACATGAGCGTTATCATACATAATAATAATAATGAATAATAATAATTTTATTTCAAAAAACGTTTAACATGTTGGAGCAGTAAGGAACACATAATGTATACATAGAACTATGAATAAGAACAACAAAACACATGTATAGGTACAATGTAAGTGCTACAGGCACAAATATGCTCCAGGACGTTATCCGCACCAACCCGGTGGTTGGTTGAATGTCTTCTTTCATACCGCTTTCGTACCTCTTCATGAAATCGAACTACTTTTTTGAGCACAATACTGACTTTTGAACTAACACGGTACCAACTTTGACAAGTAATTTCACACGTATCAGGAACATAAGTCGGTTCCATTTTTGTTTTTAAAATGGATCTCATAATCTACTAACCACCAAACAATTAAAACTTTTACTTACAAATTATGTTGATATGGAAGATAGGCACCTTTCTAACAAAATTTCAAGAAGATCGGATCAGGCAAGCAATCGAGATAATGACTGAGAAATATACACTGCTCAGACCTCCACCGAGACCACGCTTCGCTTAGTCTATTAAATATTTCTATACTTACAAGCGATGATATTTTTTACCGTATAGGTTCGCAGTAACTGCAGATAAAATGTTGTTATGTACACTTCTGTTCTGCCGCTTCTAATAGCGCACGAAACTCTACAATTTTAGCGATGCTATCCGTGGTACGGCGACTAGTGCCGCCGTGCGACTGAATATTTTTATGAGTTGAAAGTTAACGCCTATTTCTTTTAGCTCCGCCCGAATTAGAAATTATTTTGACTACTGTCTTGCCCTTAAGGGTTCCGGCAAGCTGTCCTTGAAAACTAACTTCCAATTTTAGGAGAAGCATAAGAGATTGTAATTAAAAGCTATCCTATCGACAATACCTACAAACAAAACCTTCATTTCGCAAATAATACCTAAATTCGGGTTGTCAACAATTTCTGGTGATGAAAGTAAACAGTTGTTGAAGACATTTTTGTAGGTAAAGAAAAGAGGCAGCAGTTTTCGTCGATTCATTGATTAATAATGCTTATCTCTATTACGTATAATACCCATCTAATACCTACATAGGTACATATATCGTAGTCGTAGTCTTTCTAGGTATTTAGGTATACATTATAATAATTAGGCACATTGACCTCTATATACTATTATCTCAATGATTACTTGATTAGGTACGTGATTCTTGTTAGGTAGGCTTACCTACCATGTTTTTTTTAATTTTTTTTTATCGATAAGTAATTACCTACGCATCACAGAATTCACAAAGCCAAAACAAGAAAAATTAGGTAGGTATACCACTGTCAAGAAAGTACCGGGAAAAGATGTCAATAATACTCAAAATGTCAGTTATATTCATCCAAAGTTATCTTATCACCTGGCGAAACGATACGAATAATCTAAACATTTTTTGAACACTTTTTCCGGATTGATTCAGTGCGAATTTTCTTTTATGTCTTCTATCGACTGAAAACGGGTGCCACGAAGAGGCAATTTGGGTTTAGGAAAAAGAAAGAAGTCTGCTGGAGCCATTATTGGTGAATAAGGTTGTCGCTCGATGGTATCTGTAATTGGTCAAACTTCTTTCACATGACATGATGGCCTTGCGCTTTGTGCGAAGGCGCATTATAGTGGTGAACCTCCCGGCAAGAATTCCGAGAGCACAACACCGTGATAGTCAAAGAAAACAGTCAACATAACATTGACTTATGCGATTGAGTTTTTGGAGAAAATTCAGGTCTTTTGAAACTAGCCGAGCTGCAACAAGTTTCACACCCAAACGATTATTTAAAATGGTACGGATCGACTCGTGAAGTCGTGAGACAGAAAGTTCAGCGGCTATCTCTCTCAAACTTGGATGACGATTTTCAGTCACTATTTCCTTCACTTTTGCGATGTTAAGAGCCATTTCACAAAATCACGCTACTGAAGTTTAGGTAAATGCGCTGGCATCGCTTGCACAAGCGGAAGAAATGACGACGGAATAGCATGACTGTGAGTAACATATTTTGATACTTGCACTCATAAAGAAATATAAGCTGTGATTTTAAAAATTATGTGATTGGAATGAGTAAATAATCAATTTACTGTCGATTATTTACTAGTTTTATGGGACAGAAGTAGGCATGCACGTTAAAAAGTCTACCTACATTGTGCATCCTATATTTAAATTTTATCCTTGTTGAATGTTGAACAAAAAATATAAATATTTGAATCATAAATTCCAAGAATAAATTTAAATAATTTAAAAATTGAGGGGCGTAAAATTATATAAATATTTGACGTTACGGCATTGATCTTGTTTTTCTAGGGTCTATGATTTCTGGGATTAGGCAATCATTGTAAAATCATACCAATTTCGGAAGCATTTATACTTGCCAAAAACATCATCTTTATATTTTATCCTTACTTACTACTTTAAGAGGAAAATCAGGTCCAGTCCACACAGCAAATAAACATGTATTTTTTTCTAGCAATATGCAACTGGATAGTACTAGTCATGATTTTGGTTCATTTCTACTTGAGATTTATCCAATTTGAAACATTTAAGTTTCTTTTCTCATATGGCAATATCAGGATCTATTCCGAAAACGGAGCTAAGGCATTTTATTTCGACTAAACCTTCATTGCACAATCCGTCAGCGTCGCTCCTAAAAAACAGTATTCCATTTCAATGAAAAGTCCATACTTTTCCATGACCGTGTTTTCTTGTACGCTGAGGTGAAAGCCTTTGGTTCATTGTCTCTGCCGTGTTTTACTGAGGCAATGTTATCCAATTTGTATGTACAGTATAATCTCACTAATCCTGCACTTTTAAAAAACAGAGGGTGCCGGATTATTGGAATGTTCGGATTACTGGATTATAGAGAAAAAAACATAATAAATAAAATAAAACTAAATCGTTTTTACATTTATCCAGCCATCCATCGTTGGCCCAAAAATCTTGTTTGGTAATTTTTTTATAAAATTTGATTGCTATTGCTTTCAGAATTTCTCCATATAGGGGAATAGGTTTATATTAATTTAGATAGGAGTGTGCTTATAAAGCTGTTGCATGAACCACATGTAAAGAGCGTTTTCCATCTTTGCACAATCACCAACGCTTAATGTTTTACGCTTTCCTGGCCCAGATTCTATCGTCTTCCCGTGGTCTACTATGCTTTTTTTCATAAGATCGTGTATAGCAGCATGCCCAATACCACATGTTTTCTCCACTATCTTACTTCTTTAAAATATCCATTTTATCTTTCAAGTCTAGTATCTTGAGTTTTTTGTTTATTTAACATATTTAATTACACACTATTCTTACTTTAAAGAAACAGGTAAACTATATACAACGAAGAGACAAAGACTGTATAGTGACAGCCTTTAAAACAGATAAATGGTCAGCTAAACAATGCTATAAATAATATTGTTCAATGATAGTTAAAAGATAAGACTAAAAGTTCACAACAAAATAAACAAGGTTTCTCCTTGAAGAGAAAAAATATCTAGTTAATTCAGAGCACTAATAAGCAGTATTTAAAAAACAAATAATAAAGATAATAAATGACGCACGTGCACGTGATTATAAAGCTGTTGCATGAACCACATGTAAAGAGCGTTTTCCATCTTTGCACAATCACCAACGCTTAATGTTTTACGCTTTCCTGGCCCAGATTCTATCGTCTTCCCGTGGTCTACTATGCTTTTTTTCATAAGATTGTGTATAGCAGCATGCCCAATACCACATGTTTTCTCCACTATCTTACTTCTTTAAAATATCCATTTTATCTTTCAAGTCTAGTATCTTGAGTTTTTTGTTTATTTAACATATTTAATTACACACTATTCTTACTTTAAAGAAACAGGTAAACTATATACAACGAAGAGACAAAGACTGTATAGTGACAGCCTTTAAAACAGATAAATGGTCAGCTAAACAATGCTATAAATAATATTGTTCAATGATAGTTAAAAGATAAGACTAAAAGTTCACAACAAAATAAACAAGGTTTCTCCTTGAAGAGAAAAAATATCTAGTTAATTCAGAGCACTAATAAGCAGTATTTAAAAAACAAATAATAAAGATAATAAATGACGCACGTGCACGTGATAAGTTTTGAGGTGAGACTGCTAGACGACAGACTTCGCGGCACTGGAGCGCTTAGGCGTATAAGGCGAGGGAGGCGCGGGCGGAGGGTGCCGGATTATTGCTCAATTGATACTCTGCCCCGTGGGGTGCCAGGTTAGAATTTCACCACCCCATATCATCCAGTGGGTGTCGTAAGAAGCGACTAAGGGAAAAATACTGGAAGATGGGCAGCAGCGCCTTCAAAAGAACTGGTAACTTTCACTGCGATCCCCAATACGCCTGCCAAGCGTGGGGATTATGGCAAATACCCCTTTAATAGGGGAGGCTGTGTTCAGCAGTGGAAGATCCGACAGTTACTGTACAGAAAAGAAAAGAATGATCGGGATCAAGAATTTGCGGATACTTCTAGAAAAAAAAAATCAAGATGAGGCTGTCGAGGGTGACTTGCAACATCAAAGTGCAAATCCTTCAGTACTTCCTCCCGCCATAAAAAGAAGACTTAAGAGCCTTTACGCTTTGCGCGATCGGTCAAGTTTAGGCATTTATTGAAGCACGGCGCAAACGGGCACACCGTTAGCAAGGATCGAGCGGTCAACGACGATGTCGCATGGAATAAAACATTTTGATCCTTTTTGCAGTGTTATTTATTTTTGATAGATAATGTGGAATGTTATGTAACTTTGTAAATTCATTTCTCATCTTTACTGTTTACAAACAAAGTAGACTTAAATGAACCTAATAATAAACCTTGAGGTATCTACTCATTGACTAACTATAACTATAGTCCATTAAAAAGTTACATGAGCTTTGCATTTTTAGAGCACGCAATTTATTTTTGGGACATCTTTTTATATGTGGGTCTGTGGGGGTCTGAAGAAGCTTAACCTCAAGTTTGTGGGGTCGCCACCCTTGTCCCCCGGCCGCCTTCTTGGAAAAAGGGGTGAAAACACGTATTTTGCAATATCTCAGAAACTATGCGTTTTATAAAAAAATTGTAAGAACATAATTTGTAGCAAATTGTGTTGCCCACAAACATATTTATATAACTTTTTGCCCTAAATTAAATATTATAAGCAATAATAATTTTTTTTGCTCTATAACTTTTTTATACATTTTACAAAAAAAATACCCTAGAACAATCTCGTAGATGATCTGCTCAGGATTTTTTTACGAAACTCGCAGGTTAATTGATAAAACTGAAAATAATATCCACAATTTTCAATACGTTTACACGTTGCAAAAAATGTAGCACAACTAAGAGAATAAAATGAGATAGAAGAAACAGCTAAGCCTACGTATAATAATAATAGTCGTAGCAGGCAGATGTTCCTTTGAACCCAAACGGTTACTCAGACCTTTTCTACCTGCTTATCCTTCCGTAAGTTAAATTTAGTAAGTTCTATGGTAAGGAAAACAGGAATGAAGAAGTAAAGTTGTACGAATTCAACAATTTTTTTTTAAGAATATATTTACAATAAAAAATATAATAAGTTAAACATTTCTTTTTGACCGGATTCTCATGAGCATTGACGAACCTGGTCAACTTTGGAGCGCTGTAACAGTGTGTTAAATAAATTAAAATAAAATAAAAAAATCCTCAAAAGATAATCAAAAATGTTGGTGGCTGAGGTATTATTTTGTAAAATAAGAAAAAAAAGTTATAGAGCAAGAAAAAAAATATGAAAATTTTCTCACTTTTTTGCTTATAACTTCTTAAATTTTTAATTTAGGGCAAAAAGTTATAATAACATATTTGTAGGAAAAATAATTTGCTACAAATTATGTGCAGCGGAATTTTTTGTAGGACACATCGTTTCCGAGATATCGCGAAATAAGTGTTTTCACCCCTTTTATCAAGATGGTGGCCGGGGCACAAGGGTGGCGACCCCACAAACTTAGATTTGTTTCAAAAGTAAAATTGCGCCCTCTAGGAATTGCAATATTCAGTCCTTAAATTGTAACATTTAAATGGACTACTATGTAGGTATCTATATTTGATTATGTCCTTCTAACCATAATTGTATACATATAGGCAAATAACTTAGTTTTGTAGTTTGTATACCTGCTTTGTGCATGCATACCTTGGTTCATTATATTTGTATAACTGGCGGCAGGTTGGCGGAACGGCTTTAGATAGATAGATACATATCAAACAAATTATTGGAGTACAAAATTTTATGCCCAAGGCGGGAATCGAACCCGCGTCCTCCGATATCGCGTCGGATGCTTAACACCATCTCAGCCACCTGGACATTGGCATTTCTGCCGAAACTTTGTGCTCCAATTGTATTACTTTAACCGTCATAGGGGACGGTGCGCGGCCATCAACCAGACTACAAGACTTCATCTGATCGAAAGAAGTGTTTTTTCAAACACTTAACTCTCGGTATGATGTTGCTACCCTTCTATATTTCTAAATATGATTACAAGCACTATCGCGTGCTAAGCGAAATCATATCAAACAAATTATAGGAGTACAAAATTTCGATTCCCGCCTTGGGCATAACATTTTGTACTCCAATAATGGCTAATGCACTCAATTACAAAAACAATAAACTTTCTTCCTGCATCATTTAAAAAACATAAACTTTTATACTTTAGCCACACCAGCCTTGAGAAAAGGGCTGTAAAATGGCTTTGCTGGAATAAGGGCTCTTAACTTAATGTTGTCTTAGGTTTTCGCGATTGTTACACATAGTAATTAAACAACATTAAACGGTTTAAATCTCGTATATTTATCATTATTTTTGTCCTGACGTTTCAAACACTTTGCAGTGATCGTGGTCACGGGGACTGCAAACTTGAAAAAAAACTTGACTTTCCGTTTCCGATACTCGTTATTTCTCACGCACACTTTTGCATATCATTAAAACTGTATAAATTGAAAACAATATATATTTTTTTTTATAAATGATTTTTCGTTAATTTATATACATCTTAACTTAATTTGTCGATAACCTCTGTAGACTATACCACTTACTAACAATCTAAGAATCCACTATTTTTATTTTAAAGTCTAATTTAGTCACCTGTTCCAGTACCTCTCACTTGTCTGCCATGTTTCATTAAAAAAGCCTGTATAACATGTTCCCTACAATGTTTCTGCAGCTGTGTGTTTTTTTCATAAAATATCCCAAAGTTTAAGGCCCTTACAATTGCGTATGTAGACTCTTCTGCAAGTTTCGTAAAAAAAATCTTATCCTGCTGTTTAGAAGTGGCTAGATATATATCTGGTTGGTCTAATTTTTACCATAGTTGGTATATGAAAGCAGAGTGGTAGTAAAGTTCGCCGCGAGAGTTAGCGCATTGGCGCAACAACGCCAGGGCGTTGGCTCTTGCGAGGTGGGAGGGACGGCTCCTCGACGGGTCCACTCAGAGGGGGGATAGCAGTCGACGACTCCTTGACGCTATCCAGCCCGTTCTCCGAGAGTGGATCGATCGGAAGCATGGGAGGTTCTCTTTTAGGCTGACGCAGGTGCTCTCGGGACATGGTTGTTTCGGGAGTTACCTGCATCGCATCGCCCGAAGAGAAGCCTCCCCGGCATGCCATCAGTGCGGCTACGCGGTAGACACCGCCCAGCACGCGCTGGAGGCATGCCCAGGAGGAGCTGAACCGCGACAGGCTCTGGTCGCGGTCATTGGGACGGACCTCTCATTGCCAACCATCCTCGCCGGGATGGTCGCCAATGAGAGATGTTGGGAGGCAGTAGCCTCCTTCTGCGAAGTTATTGTCTCGCAGAGGGAGGCGGCGGAGCGAGAGAGAGAGAGAGACCCTCTCTCTCTTCCACTCCGGAGAGCGCGGACACGGAGGCGGGCTAACCGAGCCCGCACTCCATCTCCGCTGAGAGGGCCTGGGCCGTCGGATGCGGGGGCATCCGGCACCCCTCAGAGATAGGTCCTCTCGCGATGTTGATGCCCCCTCCGTGTTCGGGGGGCATCACACGAGGGGTAGGGGTGTTCCTATTGACACCCCTCACCGAGGAGAGCCCGCCACTTTACAGCGGGCAGCGGCGTCGACGGGGGCTGCGGTAGAATACTAGCGGTCCCGCGCCCCCCGTCATCAGTCGAAGACGCTGGAACACCGTGGGGTTTTAGACGGTATGGGCGCCTTTTGCCGAGTCCGTCATACCCCGTCTGCTCCCCCAGTAGGCGGGAATGCATAACATCATTTCCCCACGTACAAAAAAAAAAAAAAAAAAAAAGCAAAGCCATTTTACAGCCCTTTTCTCAAGGCTGGTGTGGCTAAAGTATAAAAGTTTTTGTTTTTTAAATGATGCAGGAAGAAAGTTTATTGTTTTTGTAATTGAGTGCATTAGCCATTATTGGAGTACAAAATTTTATGCCCAAGGCGGGAATCGAACCCGCGTCCTCCGATATCGCGTTCGATTCCCGCCTTGGACATAAAATTTTGTACTCCAATAATTTGTTTGATATGATTTCGCTTAGCACGCGATAGTGCTTGTAATCATATTTAGAAATATAGAAGGGTAGCAACATCATACCGAGAGGTAAGTGTTTGAAAAAACACTTCTTTCGATCAGATGAAGTCTTGTAGTCTGGTTGATGGCCGCGCACCGTCCCCTATGATGGTTAAAGTAATACAATTGGAGCACAAAGTTTCGGCAGAAATGCCAATGTCCAGGTGGCTGAGATGGTGTTAAGCATCCGACGCGATATCGGAGGACGCGGGTTCGATTCCCGCCTTGAGCATAAAATTTTGTACTCCAATAATTTGTTTGATATGTATCTATCTATCTAAAGCCGTTCCGCCAACAGAGCAGTTATACAAATATAATGAACCAAGGTATGCATGCACAAAGCAGGTATACAAACTACAAAACTAAGTTATTTGCCTATATGTATACAATTATGGTTAGAAGGACATAATCAAATATAGATACCTACATAGTAGTCCATTTAAATGTTACAATTTAAGGACCGAATATTGCAATTCCTAGAAGGCGCAATTTTACTTTTGAGACAAATCTAAGTATGTGGGGTCGCCACCCTTGTGCCCCGGCCACCATCTTGATAAAAGGGGTGAAAACAGTTATTTCGCGATATCTCAGAAACGATGTGTCCTACAAAAAATTCCACTGCACATAATTTGTAGCAAATTATTTTTCCTACAAATATGTTATTATAACTTTTTGCCCTAAATTAAAAATTTAAGAAGTTATAAGCAAAAAAGTGAGAAAATTTTCATATTTTTTTCTTGCTCTATAACTTTTTTTTCTTATTTTACAAAATAATACCGCAGACCAACATTTTTGATTATCTTTTCCGCTCGATCCTTGCTAACGGTGTGCCCGTTTGCGCCGTGCTTCAATAAATGCCTAAACTTGACCGATCGCGCAAAGCGTAAAGGCTCTTAAGTCTTCTTTTTATGGCGGGAGGAAGTACTGAAGGATTTGCACTTTGATGTTGCAAGTCACCCTCGACAGCCTCCTCTTGATTTTTTTTTTCTAGAAGTATCCGCAAATTCTTGATCCCGATCATTCTTTTCTTTGGGTGGCGGGGATCGACCAGCTCAGGAAGAAGGCAGTCCATATAGAATGTGACTAGTTTTGTCTCCATTTTTTTCCCTCCAAAATTCTTCATCTTTTTGTAGAATTTTTATTTTTAATTTTTTGTCTCCATACTACACGGCAAATAAGCATTTAGTTTTGCTCGAGTTTATTTATAATATGTGGTAACAGATATTTATGACTAAAATTAACATATTTAAATAAAAAAATAAAAAAAAAATACTACAAACTAATCCAATATTCCGCTACCATTAGGCAGTGTTCCCAAAATGCTGGCCGCATTGCCACGTTGTATGGCAATGCTTATCCTTTGTCCAAAGTATATGCCAGCATTTTGGTCACAAGTAGCGTCGATCAGACGTTTTGAGACGTCTTTGAATAATAGTTTGGCGCTCGGTCCCCACGGTCCCAGCGTTTCGACCCCAAAAGGCACAAACATGTAACAACTACTGAGATTACTATATTTGCGCCTTTTGAGGCCTTCTGCTAGTTCAGCCGCCGCACCGGCCACTTTTTGGGTGGCAGGAATATGAGAAGGTGCTAAGGTATCGACACAGGTAGCGTCCCATACCAGAGGCCTTCCCATCCTCCACGGAACCAAAGTCATGCCGTCCGGCCTTATACCATCGCCACGTACAAGGCCTAAGCATTTAGTTAAATTACAAATGTGCATTTAGCCTTCAGTTTGATAATATCAATCAAATTTTTGATTGATATATATACCTGCAAAATACATTTTACAGAAAAGCAACTGTACATTTCTGTTTGTCCGACAATCAATTTCGCACAATTTGTTAGAATGTGTAGATAGAATTTGTTAAAAGGTAGAAGTAAGGATAAATGTCGGGAGAGCAGTCGAATGACACCTGTCAAAAATCCAAAATGGCGATTTCAAGACGGCCACCATACAAACTGCTCCGTCCCTGCTGAAGCTCGGCCTTCAGAAAGGGGGTGTAGTGAATATGAATAAATGAATTTAAATACATAAATTCAGATAATTTTCACGTCAGATTTTTTGCACGTCAAGAGTAAAACATCGCTCTTTACCATCTATCTAATACCCTAACTAATAACCGAAAAGGGGGCAAAGGCGAGTATAATACATATCAACGATGGCATACGCAAAGGCATATTGCTTCAGATAGGAGGCCGGCCATAAAATTTAAGTCTTACTCCGCACAATTATGTCAATGCGTTGTCTTTTGTGAAGGTACTCAGAAAAAATGTATTGTTTATACCGACCCTACAGAGGTGTGACAAGTGCAGGGCGATAATAATGTAAAGTTTTTTTCTTCAGTGTAAAAAGCATGACAGCTCGGTGGCTTTGGCTATGGACTGCCGCGCATCAGGTCCATGGTTCGAATCCCGCCGCTGGCTTGAACTTCACCGCATGGTGGAAGGGCATTTTAGCGAATGCCCGCCTGGCTAGCGACCACCCTCAAGTGGAAAATCTGTCGCCAAGCACCTAACGGTGTGTTCCGGCAGCTGTCCTTGAGAGCCAGTAATTCTAGGTTAAGCCTGTTAACACCTTCGACCACATCATCACTTACCATCAGGTGAGATTGTGGTTAAAGGCTTACCTATCAGCAATAAAAAAAAATGTATATATACATTTATACGTTTTTGTTATTTAAGTTTACCTGCTGCTCTGCTATGGTTAGGTCAAAATATTTTTTTGCCTAATATAGGTATTATAATATTTAAATAATATATTAAATATTATTTCGTTTACGAAATAATATTTTTTCGTTTACGAAATTTCCTGTGAATAAAATGTGCAAATTTAGTAATACTTTATTCAAAGATTACTCACTTATTTTCATATAGTGGAAGAACACAGTCTAAATTTATTATATGAGATGGCGACTCCGACAGTTCTCCCTGTTCCGAGTGATCTCGGACTTTGACTGATTTATTATTTTTTTTCCTGAGAAAGAAGGTGCATTTTATGAGCACAGTCTATTTTATTATATATATGTACAGAATCTATTTATTCCACTCTATTATATTTGTATAAATCGTTACTTATATGTACATGTCTAAGTGATAAAATGTATATTTAAAAGTACCTATGCAGGTGACTTTGTAGATAATCTCTTGAATATATACCTACTTGCCTGATTCTGAATATTCTTTCATTGATATAAATCTACATTTAGTCTTGAGGGACATGAACAATGTTCGATGTTTTATTGCGATATACCCACCAAACCAAATGCTTTGATTTGCTACGCTTGTGTTATTATTATTTAGCAACACTCAACTCCATTTACGGTTGAACGGCAGCTGTACTTTAGAGCCAGATAATTTTAGTTATCACCTGTTTGGTACCTTCTACCACATCACTTACCATCAGGTGAGACCATAACTATACATTACCAGATATTATTATAGTATCCAACTAATCGTACTTAGATTAGTACGACATTTAGTTATTTTATAGCTCCATTACAGTACTATAGGAACCTATTAGGTATAGAATCTCTTAGTTCGATAGAGATAATATGTTTCATGAATAGAATAAACACCGAAACACAAACGAATATTAAATTTGCATAGGTAAAAATAAACTGAAATATTATACGCTCTCTCATAATTCTTGCAAAGTCTTTGTATCGACTCTTCTGCTTCGTTTTTTATTTTTTAGTTATCTTTATTTCCCATATTGATTGATATACCTACCAAGATACGTATTTATACTGCACAGCACAGGTGATAGCGCGCGAGCGATAGGTCCACGTCCAACGGCGCACAGCGCGGCACTGAAGGACAGCTCTTACGCATTGATTTTATTTCGTAATCCTAAGCTAATAAGGTTGAATATCGAATCTTCCGATTGACCGTAATCCTGCACAGAACTAAAGGTCGTAAGTCTAAAACACTATTTAATTTATTATGAGAATACTAATTACTCTAGGTAAATTTTACTTATACAGCGGATAATAAACTACATTTCCTTTCTATGTGTTTTTATTATTAATATGTAACTGATGTAGTTTCCAAGAAAACTCCAATAATTTAAAGAAAAGGCTTCATTTTGAAAAATTAAAACTATCGAGTGAATTTCTTTCAAATGTGTTTCTGACTGTACAACTGATAGAAAAAGGTTTGAAATATCTGACTGTTGTGTGTCGTCAACCCTTTCTCATATTCTGGGTTGGTAGAGGTATCGAGCGTCCGCTCATGACCTCTGCTGAATCTCGCGGGGCAACTACCCCGCGGTATCTTGTCACTGCGCAGGCTTCTAAGAATAAGGCCGCTCTGCGCAGTGTCTGTATGCACTTCTTTGTGCTTTAACTACTGTGGTCTCTTGTTTAAATTCGTTCTTGTGTCTGTTGTTAATTTGAAATGGACCCCTCATCATCCGGCACTAGTAGTTCCCTGGGTGAGGGGCGCCATTGGCGGATCGCATCGGGCGGTCTCGCGTGCAACGGTGCGAGACCGTTCAGGTGTTGGTGGGGTCCGTTGTCCGCCCTATCGAACATTTTTCTGGTTATGCGGACAACGAACTCGTGGATTGTTTCCATCTTCAGATCCTTAGTGATGGTGGAATTCCTTACGTAGCGCCCAGCGCCTGTTATCACCCGGAGGGCGATATTCTGCTGGGCCTGTATTTGCTTTTTATTGGTGTTAGAGCAGTAGCTGTACCAAGCTGGGGTGGCGTATGTCAATCTTGTCCTTACGTACGTCTTGTACACCCCCAGCTTGGTTCTTATTGGCAATTTGGAGTTCAATACAGGCCGCAGCAGAGCTCTTGCCGCCCTCGCGTGTCTCACCACATGGTTTGTTTGCTGCGCCATCGTAAGTCTCCTATCTATGGTTACGCCTAGATACTTTGTTGTCTTTTGCCATTCTATCTCTTTGTTTTGCATCTTCAGTTGTTTATGTGGGTTCCTCTTACTGCTCACGCTTATTGCGGCTGTCTTCCCCACATTGACTGAGATTCGCCATTTGTCTAGCCAGTCGGGCAGCAGGTCCAACTGACGCTGCATTTTCTTGGTGGCTAGAGCTGGGCTGGCTGATTTGGTGAGAAAGGCGCTATCGTCGGCAAATAGTGCCAGCATGATTGGCTCTTCGTTCTCAGCGACTTGCAACAGTGGGATGTCGTTTGTGTACAAGCCGTATAGCCCAGGCGATAGGCAGCTGCCTTGGGGTACCCCGGCTTGTATCTCTCTGTGCTCTGAGTTTCTTTTCTCCACTGTTACGTAAAATTTCCGTTCTTGGAGGAAGTTGGCGATAAGCTGGATGTATTGCAGGGGGAGCGATGTCTGCTTGAGTTTGTAGAGAAGGCCTTCGTGCCACACCCTGTCAAAGGCCTTCTCTACATCCAGGAACACTCCAACTGTTGTCTTCTTTCGGTTAAGGTTTGCAGCCATCTCGTGGAGCACTCTTGTCAGCTGTAAGGTAGTAGAGTGATGGCTGCGGAACCCAAACTGTTCTTTTCGGGGAATGATGTGGGGGCGTAGCCTGCGGAGCATCAGCCTTTCAAATAACTTCGCCAGGTGTGGGAGCAGTGAGATCGGCCTGTACGACTGGGCCATTCTTCTGTCTTTGCCTGGCTTCGGGATCATGATGACCTTCGCTAGCTTCCATGTCTTCGGGAAGTACCCTGTCCTTAATATCCCATTGAAGAGCTTGGTAATGGTTACTAAGCCCTTCTTTGGGAGTTGGTGTACTGCTGCGATTGGTAGGTCATCATGTCCCGCGGCTTTTCTTCTCGGAAGTCGCTTCACTACTCGCCACGTTTCGGCTGGTGAGATGAACTCTTCACCGCCCAGCGGCTCCGCATGGCTGTTCAGCATCTCCGATACTGTTTCGAATATATAGGTGTGATGTCTTCTGACTGCTTCACTTGCTTCGTGTCTTATCGGGTGGAGCTTGAATTGCTGTTCGAGGTGTTCTGCCATTACTTCGGCTCTCACCCTTGGCTCGTATCTCCTTTCCCCGTTCACCAGTAGGGGGTATATGGGCTGCGGTGCCCTGGTTAGCGCTCTATTCAATTGGTGGAGGTTGGTCGTGTGTTCCGTCGTCTTGTCTATCACCTTGTCCCAGGAAGTACCACGCCAACCCTCCACTGCTAGAGCTACTTTCTTGGTTAGTGCATTGAGTTCTCTCTTAAGGACAGGGCATCTTGTTATGGCCCACATCTTCCTTAGTTCTCTCTTCTTGGTTAGGTCCTTCTGCAACTGGATAGGTAGCTCAGTGCGTTTGTTTGGTGGTGGGCAATCTGTTGTAGCTTGATCTTTAGCTTGCTTTAACCGATTGGTAATGAGTTCGGTGGCTGCGTCGATTTCTTCCGCATTGCTCACCGGTCCAATTGTTAGGTCTTCTAGTGCTTGTGCATAAGCTGTCCAGTTGACTCTTTGTCTTGGCTGTGTGTTTACTGGGCTGCTTCCGAGTCCTACTGTTATTAAAATGGGGAGGTGCTGTTCGTCCATATCGTACAGCACCTCCACACTAATGCTTCCTTGTATGCCCTTGTATGCCACTATGTCCAGTACATCTGGTAGGTATGATGCCACAGCGGGTACGTGGGTTGGTTCTTCTGGGCCTGTGATCTCGAAGTCAAATCTCTCTGCCGCTTCAAAGAGAGCTTTCCCTGTTGGGTTTATGATTCTTGAGCCCCACGCTGTGTGCTTGGCATTGAAGTCGCCAATTAACAGCGTGGGCTTCCTATCTTTCATGACCACCTCAAAGTCCTTGGTGTTGATGGTCTGTTTAGGTGGTCGATATCCTGCATATATTTGGAGCTCTCCTTGGCTTGTATTTATGATGACTCCATTTGCAATGAGTTCTTGGAGTTGGGGGATAGGCAGTTCGTCGTGTATTACGTCTCTACGTATGAGTGCTGCCGTTCCCCTGTAGGCCCTGCCATTCTCTGTTAGACAGTCTTTCCGATATGTGAAATAGTTCGGGATCTTGAAGTCTACCGACGGCTTCAGCTTCGTCTCGCCCAGCAGTATAATATGCACGTTCTGCATTTGGGCGAGTAGCTTCAGATCTTTCTTCTTGTCCCTTATGCCGCCGGAGTTCCAGTAAATTATGCGGAGGCCTCTATCCATACTGGATGCGGGCCAGTATGGTGAGACCTCTCCTGGCCGCCTCTTGGATGTCTGCTCCGGCGGCTATGGAGACAAGCAGCTCCGTAAGGACCCCTAGGATAATGGCCATAGGGTTCCCTCCGCTGCCTGTTGGTATGGGATGTAGGTAGGGGCCATAGGCTGGCCCTCCTTCTCTTTGTTGTTGCGTTCTGGGGTCGGTCCAGTGTGGCGGTTGGTTCCCCCATCTTTGTGTAGTCGGCCCCCCTTGTTGCCCCCCCCTGGGGTCCATATAAAAGGGGGTATGTTGTGGTTGTGGTTGCCTTGGTTGCGGCCCTTGAGAGTTGGGTCGTGATTGATTAGCGGTTGGCCCCCTAGACTGGGGGCGGGGTTGGTATGTTGGCCCTCTTGATGGTGGGCGTAATTGTTGTTGCGGGGGGCCACGCATTTGCGGGCGTGGCTGATGGGTAACCGGTCCATGCGGTTGAGGGCGTGGTTGCGGTCCGCTTGATTGTGGTCTGGAGGGGGTACCCCTCTGCCCTTTGGAACGTTGGCGGGGGGGTTTTTGCTGTGTTTGGGTTTCCGTTCCTTCATTCGGTTTCGTTCCCACTGTTACTGCGTTTCTTTGTACTTGTAACGGTACAAAAGTTGGTGCTGGTGGTCCAGTTGGTACTGTGTCTGCGGGTCTGGGGGGTACGCTCATCGCTGCCCTGGTCCCAGTGTGTATTGGTGTTGAGGCCGCCGCCGGTGGTTGTATTGGGTCGGCTTCTTGTTTGTGTTGGCTTCGCTTCCTATTGCGTCTGTTGCTCTTCCTTCTACGTGGTAGTTTAGCTCCACGTTCGGTGGGGGGGTTAGCCTCCACCGGTTGGTATAGATTTTGGTGGGGGATGGGCCAACCATCCCTTTGTGGTGGGGGTTGCATCCCCCATTCTGTAGGTTCTTCGTGATGTGGTGGTTGTGCACCCTGCTTCTTCGGGTGCGGGGGGGGTATGGTGATCCCCCTCTTGCGCGCCTCCCGTAGGTAGTGAGGGCACTTCTTGTTGCATGCGACGTGAGGCCCTTTGCAGTTCACACATTTGATTTGGCCTGCATTCTGACAATCGGCTGCTAGGTGGTCTCCCGCGCATTTGACACAGCGCGGGGGCCTGTGGCAGCCACCTGAAGCGTGACCAAAAGCTTGGCAGCGGTGGCACTGCGGTACAACACCTTTCCTTGGGGCCCATCCTTCAATGCATATGTTAGGTATGTTTAACATTTCTGTAATTGCATACAGGTTTCTCAGCGCTTCCTCTGATTGACGTTCGAGTACCACGTGGTAGGTTGGTCCCCCTCTTGCCCCTTTCCTAGGTAGTATCTCTTTCACGTACTTCGCTGTGTATTGTTTGGCCGCTAGCTCGTGGATTATGTCAGCCGGGTTTATTCCGAACGGTAGCCCCTTAATAGCTACCTTTGACGGGAGTTCCTCTTGCGTAGCATAACAATGCCACGATACTCTCGGATCCTTATCAGTAGCTTCTGTGAGTAGGCGCTGAACCAGCCTAAACTCATCCGTTGTTGTACAGTTAAATCTGAATCCTTTGTTCTGCGGCTTAACATTCGGCGGCCTGCCCAGCTTGTTACGCATTTGCGCAAACAGCGGCACCCAGTCCGGTAAGTTATCTGCTACTATGGGTGGGTAGCCTTTTGGTGCGGGTGCAACGTTCGCTAGTTGCGGCACGTTGCCTGCACTGACTATGTTTGCATTTATATTAGCATTCGTAGTCGTACCTGATGGTGAGTTGGTGTTCTGCGGCCGAGATGACGGTGGTGACACTAATGTTATTGCATATGTTCTAGCTGCATCTGCTGGTGGTGATGGCGGTGACGGCATTGGAGCTGCATCCATTGGGACGGGTTCCAGCACTGCATACGATGTTGAATCTGTGTGGCCTTGGGTATAAGCCACTTCGCCTGCGGTTTCGTTTTCCGAGTCCGTTTGGGCCTCTGATGTTGATGATGGTGATTGAGATGATGAGGATGAAGATGTATACTTGTTGGATGATGGTTGGCTATGGCTGGTGCGTGCGCTCGCCTTAGTTTTCTTCTTGTAGACCTTCTTTTGTGGGGTGATCGACGTTTTGGCCTTATAGCGCTTCTCGTCGCCCCCCTCGTCCCCCTCAGAGGAAGACCGCCTCGACTGTTTGTGCGGTCTGTCTGGGCGTTCCCGTGCGGGTTCGGGTACCTTAAGATGCTCAGTTCTTACGTGCTCGATCCCTTGGTCGGCGGACGCCTTACGACCTTTGCTTTCGGTCGGCTTGACCGAAAGTGATGTGGTTGCCTTCGTAGTGTCTTGGGTCGGAACGGCTGCCGTATCGGATTCGCTGCTCAAGGGTACAGTCCTTGCCGCGGCGAATCCCCCCGCTGCCTTGGTTGACGCTGTTTCCTTAGCTTTCCTTGGTCTGGGTGCCCTACGCAGGCCAAGTACAGTAGCCGGAACTATCACTGATTGTTCCGGGTGAAAAAGGTTTCTACAAACGATACCTTCTGCAACCGGTGTTCTGCTCTCGGTCGGATCTGGGTCCTTCCGAGGCGGTGGGTCCTCGTCCGCCATACTTCAGTGATGATGATGAGATAGTATGATGGTGATGATGATGTTGTTGTGATGGTTGTAGGTGGTATGAAGAAGATGATACGGTGTACTCTGGTTCTGCTACTACTTGGGGCCTCAAAGCGGCGCTTCCCCTACCAGGTTGAACCCCGTTCGGGATAGCCCAGCAAGGTAGCCGCAGAGGGAGACCGCCAAGCAGCAAACAGATGTTGAGGATGACAATGTATCACGGCGCTACTACGCCCGGCGTTTTCAATAAAACGCCTAGTAGTAGCTACACGGCTAATTACCTGCGCGGAGTGCACGGGCCGACGTCGTCACGCAGTAATTGCCGGAAGGTGTTTCAGTTTACCTTAGGAGATGGAAATAGTGTGCGGTGGGAGCCTCGACGCTTTCGCGGAGGATCAACCACCAGCACAACCGAACCGAACGCGCTAAGGGTCACTGAAAGAGAGGGATGGCATACGTGTGGGTCATGAGACAACACTACGATGAACCTCTTCGTTTGAAATATCAAATATTTAAGTTTTCGTGTTGATTGCATATTTCAGTTGCTTAAAAAAACTAGTCGAATGAGAGTATTTTTTCCGCAGCCTCGTCTTAACCACTGTAACTGAAAAATTAAACGAAATAGGATGTATACGAATTACGAACATATTTTCAACATAAGTAATTAATAGTCAAAAATTATATGATAGCAATAAAAAAAACAACCTGCATTATATTATTATGGGAACGTGTACAGTAGCACAGTTATGAAAAACTATAATTCATATTTGTATGACGAGTCGTGGTAAAATATATTGCCCACAACTAACATTTAATGAAATCAAATCAAATCCATTTATTTCAGGTCAATTGTACCCATATTCACCGAATATAATATAATATTTTGCTCATTCAATTTGATGGTATTTTACTTTATTCTAATGATGTGTAACATGTAATCTGATTAATCACATTCCAAGATACTGAGAACAATGTTGATTCATTCATAAATTATCGTCCACGCGGATGCCAAGTAACATTACTTTCGTTACTACGGAGAATTTAAAAACACCCCATTTATCAATATATATCGTGCCGTTTGGGCTGTTATGTACCACCATCATATTCCGACCCTTGTCTCACTTATGTTGGTTTGGTGCAGTATGTTTTTTTCTATAAACACGGAGACTGCGACGCAACAACATAGCAAAGAAACTTTAAAAAAAAAAGACTTGAAAACAATTTTTTTAATTAAACAGTCTGAAATAACTGGTTGATATCGGTTCAATATGATCTCAAATTTGTGTTTTTATCACTATTGAACAATAACTTTCATCTATATTCATAGTTGCCACTTACATTAGTTGCTAGAAGCACTGCGATCGTCAAGGCATTGTAGCAAATTACTTTTTAGTAAGTTGACTGTAACTGGCAAACCGTTCGCCGGTGTTGATGAAATTAAAATGAAACCAATAAAGTGTTAAACTGTACTAGCAAAAAAATAATCTTCTATATTGTAAGGTTCAGTAAAAAAGTTATGTGTGGTCAAACATAAAATAAATAATAGACAAGTCAATTTAAGAACCCTCTTTCTATTGGGAAGTCAGTTATATATGTATAATATGATATACCAATAGTATATACCAATAAAGTCGAGCAGACATGAACATATGGTAATAAGTAATAAGTCTGTCGACCGTAAGAATAATTTTGAAAAGTAAATCAAATAATCAATTTCTTACTAAGAAATATTAGTAATGTTGATAAAAATAAAAACGTGACATCAATTGCAGTATATACAAAGTTACTTTATATATCGAAATTCGTCACGTGAATAAGATTATAAAAAAAGTTGAAATCGTCTCAATGGTATCTGTGTTCGCGAATCTAATATCAAGTATACAAATATGTTTATAAGCGAGACGCATGCGCCGCTGCTGCACATCGCCTCGTTCGGTGCAGCGGGGATCGTTGCGCCGCATGGGCGGAGCTAGCGTGGGAATTATTTTTGACTGCCTGCTCTAAGGGCCCGTTTCAGAATGTCATAATAAAGTTTCGGGTTGCTATGCAACACATAAAATAACTGAATGATAAAAATGACGGTTAACATGCAACTCGTTTCAAGCTTTAACCGATGGATAGGCTAAATCGATGACTGTGAAACGCAAAGATAGTGTTTTGTTTAGTAAATAATATGTTCCGGGTAGTAAAACTGGAACTTACTCGAACATTCTGAAACAGGCCCTAAAAATGGTAAAACTGTATTTTATTTTCAGATATATAATTGTAGAGATTTATTTTGAAGTTAATGGCTATTTTATATAAAAGCAGTATTACTGCTTTTATTTCAATAAAATAGACACAGAGATCAAGTTTTTTTTTCCGGCGGTATGCCTTTATTTAACAAAATACTATGAACTATATACAACACTACAGCTACTACAATAAAAGCATTTAGACAACCTATAAGTCATAGCAGACTCATAGGCAGTCCAAATGCTCCAGCCCACGTAAATTTAGGAACGAAACGGCATAATCTTATAATTGTAAAAGCCATATGGGCGTTAATTTTGGATAATCTGCTAAAGCATTTCTATATGTTTCGAATTTGTTCTTCGACAAATGGTGATAAAGATTCGTCAAGAATCGGTGAACCCAAAAGACGAAGCGAACTTTTTTCTACTAATTTTATATAAGGTGCAAGTAAGTTGAATTTTTCAATAATCGAAACTTTATCCGGACAAGTATCACAAACAAAAAGTTCACATTTGGAAAAATTCAGTTCAAGGCCAATAAGACGAAAATCGTCTATAAGTACTCGCAAGTCATCCAAAACCGTGTTCGCATCGCCTCATAAAGTTCCGTCATCCAAATACCAAACGTTAAGTCCAGGCAGTCAAAAATAATTCCCACGCTAGCTCCGCCCATGCGGCGCAACGATCCCCGCTGCACCGAACGACGCGATGTGCAGCGGCGCACGCGTCTCGCTTATAAAAATATTTGTGTACTTGAAATTAGATTCGCGAACACAGATACCATTGAGACGATTTCAACTTTTTTTATAATCTTATTCACGTGACGCATTTCGATACATAAAGTAACTTTGTATATACTGAAATTGATGTCACGTTTGTATTTTTATCAACATTACTAATATTTCTTAGTCAGAAATTGATTATTTGATTTACTTTCCAAAATTATTCTTACGGTCGACAGTAGCTTATAAAACTAAAGCCAAAAGTTTTACTTTTTACAATATGATCATGTCTGCTCGACTTTATTGGTATATATTATTATGTATGAATGTATTGGTATATATATTATTCATATTTAACTGACTTCCCAAAAGAAAGAGGGTTCTTAAATTTACTTGTCTATTTTTCATTTTATGTTTGACCACACATAACTTTTTTACTGAACCTTACAATCTTGAAGATTATTTATTTGCTAGTACAGTTTAACTTTTAATTGGTTTCATTTTAATTTCATCAACATCGGTCGAACGGTTTGCCAGTTACAGTCAAACTTACTAAAAAGTAATTTGCCAAAATGCCTTGACGATCGCAGTGCTTCTAGCAACGAATGTAAGTGGCAACTATGAATATAGATGAAAGTTATTGTTAAATAGTGATAAAATCTATAAATAATATGTGAATAATAATCTCTCTAGTAAAGTCTGTAGTCATCAGTATATCAAATAACCTGTCTAAGTCAGTTACATGAGCACAAAATTGAGATCATATTGCACCGATATCAACCAGTTAGTTACCAGACTTTTGAATTAAAAAAATTGTTTTCAAGTCTTTTTTTTTCTTTGCTATGTTGTTGTGTCGCAGTCTCTGTGTTTATAGAGAAAACATATTGCACCAAACCAAAATATAGTGAGACAAGGGTCGGAATATGATGATGGTACATATCAGCCCAAACGGCACGATATATATTGATAAATGGGGGGTGTTTTTAAATTCTCCGTAGTAACGAAAGTGATTTCTACTGATTAAACTTACTACAAAAATTTCATTACCCCTTGGCGTGGACGATAATTTATGAATGAATCAATATTGTTCTCAGTATCTTGGAATGCGATTAATCAGATTACACATCATTAGAATAAAGTAAAATACCATCAAATTGAATGAGCATAACATTATATTATATTCGGTGAATATGGGTACAATTGACCTGAAATAAATGGATTTGATTTGATTAAATGTTAGTCGTGGCCAATATATTTTACCATGACTCGTCATACAAATATGAATTATAGTTTTTCATAACTGTGCTACGGTACACGTTCCCATAATAATATAAAGTAGGTTGTTTTTTTATTGCTATCATATAATTTTTAACTATTAATTACTAATGTTGAAAATATGTTCGTATACATCCTATTACGTTTTATTTTTCAGTTACACTGGTGAACAGAAAGGTGTTATTTTACTACCACTCTGCTTTTAGATACCAACTATGGTAAAAATTAGATAGACCAACCAGATATAGATCTAGCCACTTCTAAACAGCAGGACAAGATTTTTTACCAAACTTGCAGAAGAGTCTATATACGCAATTGTAATGGCCTTAAACTTAGGGTTTTTTAAAAATAACACAACTGCAGAAACATTGCAGACAACATGTTATACAAGCTTCTTTTAATGCAACATGGCAGATAAGTGAGAGAGTGAGTGGCACTGGAACAGGTGACTAAATTAGACATTTAAATAAAAACAGTGGATTCTTAGATTGTTAGTAAGTGGTTATAGACAAATTAAGTTAAGATGTATATAAATTAACAAAAAATCATTTATGAAATAAAAAATATATTATTTTCAATTTATACAGTATTAATGATTATACAGAATTAATGATATGCAAAAGTGTACGTGAGAAATAACGAGTATCGGAACGGAAAGTCAAGTTTTTTTTCAAGTTTGCAGTCCCCCCGATCGTCACCCTGTGACCACGATCACTGCAAAGTGTTTGAAACGTCAGGACAAAAATAATGATAAATATACGCGATTTAAACCGTTAAATGTTGTTTAATTACTATGTGTAACAATCGCGAAAACCTAAGACAACATTAAGTCAAGTCTTCTTTTTATGGCGGGAGGAAGTACTGAAGCATTTGCACTTTGATGTTGCAAGTCACCCTCGACAGCCTCCTCTTGATTTTATCTTTTTCTAGAAGTATCTGCATATTCTTGATCCCGGATCAGTCTTTTCTTAGGGTGGTGGGGATCGACCAGCTTGGGCAGAAGGGAGTTCGTATAGAATGTGACTAGTTTTGTCTCCATTTTTTTCGTCCAAAATTCTTCATCTTTTTGTAGAATTTCTATTTCTAATTTGTTGTCTCCATACTACACGGCAAATTAGCATTTAGTTATATTACAAATGTTTTTTTTTTTTTATGCCTGATAGGTTACCCTTTGACCACTATCTCACCTGTTGGTAAGTGATGATGTGGTCGAAGATGTTGTTTAGGCTAACCTAGAATTACTGGCTCTCAAGGACAGCTGCCGGAACACACCGTTAGGTGCTTGGCGACAGATTTTCTACTTGAGGGTGGTAGCTAGCCAGGCGGGCATTCGAAAAGTGCCCTACCACCATGCAAAATGTGCATTTAGCCTTCAGTTTGATAATATCAATCAGATTTTTGATTGATATATATACCTGCAAAATACATTTTACAGACAATCAGTTACCTGAAGCCTTCAGAAAAGCAACTGTACATTTCTGTTTGTCCGACAATCAATTTCGCACAATTTGTAATATAATTTGTAAGGATAAATGTCGGGAGAGCAGTCGAATGACACCTGTTAAAAATCCAAAATGGCGATTTCAACACGGCCACCATACAAATTGCTCCACCCCTGCTGAAGCTCGGCCTTCAGAAAGGGGGTGTTGGGAATATGAATAAATGAATTTAAATACATAAATTCAGATAATTTGCACGTCAGATTTTTTGCACGTCAAGAGTACAACATCGCTCTTTACCATCTATCTAATACCCTAATAACCGAAAAGGGGGTGAAGGCAAGTATAATACGTATCAACGCATTCGCAAAGGAGTATTGCTTCAGATAGGAGGCCGGCCATAAAATTTAAGTCTTACTCCGCACAATTATGTCAATGCGTTGTCTTTTGTGTAGGTACTCAGACAAAATATATTGTTTATACCGATCCTACAGAGGTGTGACAAGTGCAGGGCGATAATAATGTAAAGTTTTTTTTTCAGTGTAAAAAAGAAAATTTCATTGTATTTATACATTTATACGTTATTTTATTTAATTTTACCTGCTGCTCTGCTATGGATAGGTCAAAATAATTTTTAGCCTAATATAGGTAGTATATAAAATATTTCCTTTACGAAATTTCCTGTGAATAAAATTTGCAAATTTAGCAATACTAAAGTATTATGTTCAAAGAATTACTCACTTATTTTCGTGTAGTGGAAGAACAGTCTAAACTTATAATATGAGATGGCAACTCCGACAGTTCTCCCTGTTCCGAGTGATCTCGGACTTCGACTGATTTATTATTTTTTTTCCTGAGAAAGAAGGTGCATTTTTGAGCACAGTCTTTTTTATTATACGAGTATATACACAATCTATTTATTCCACTCTATTATTTTTGTATAAATCGATACTTATATGTACATGTCTAAGTGATAAAATGTATATTTAAAAGTACCTATGCAGGTGACTTTGTAGATAATCTCTTGGATATATACCTACTTGCCTGATTCTGAATATTCTTTCATTGATATAAATCTACATCTAGTCTTGAGGGACATAAAGAATGTTCGATGTTTTATTGCGATATACCTACCCACCAAACCAAATGCTTTGATTTGCTACGCTTGTGTTATTATTATTTAGCAACACTCAACTCCATTTACGGTTGAACGGCAGCTGTACTTTAGAGCCAGATAATTTTAGTTTACACCTGTTTGGCACCTTCAACCACATCACTTACCATCAGGTGAGACCATAATTATACATATACCAGATATTATTATAGTACCCTACTAATCATACTTAGATTAGTACGACATATAGTTATTTTACAGCTCCATTACAGTACTATAGGAAACCTAGTTGGTATAGAATCTCTTAGTTCGGTCGAGATAGTATGTTTCATGAATAGAATAAACACAAACGAATATTAAATTTGCATAGGTGCAATAGGTAAAAAAAAACTGAAATATTATACGCTTTTGCCTCTCTCATAATTCTTGCAAAGTCTTTGTATCGACTCTTCTGCTTCCATTTTTTATTTATCTTTATTTCCCATATTGATTGATATACCTACCAAGATACGTATTTATACTGCTCAGGTGATAGCGCGCGAGCGACAGGTCCACGTCCAACGGCGCACAGCGCGGCACTGAAGGACAGCTCTTACGCATTGATTTTATTTCGTAAGCGTAAGCTAATAAGGTTGAATATCGAATCTTCCGATTGACCGTAATCCTGCACAGAACTAAAGGTCGTAAGTCTAAAACACAATTTAATTTATTATGAGAATATTAATAACTCTAGGTAAAATTTACTTTTACAGTGGATAATAAACTACATTTCCTTTCTATGTGTATTTATTATTGATATGTAACTGACGTAGTTTCCAAGAAAAATCCAATAATTTAAAGAAAAGGCTTCATTTAAAAAAATTAAAACTATCGAGTAAATTTCTTTCAAATGTGTTTCTGTCTTAACAACGGATAGAAAAAGGTTTGAAAATCAAATATTTAAGTTAACGTGTCGATTGCATATTTAAGTTGGTTAAAAAAACTAGTCGAATGAGAGTATTTTTTCCGCAGCCTCGTCTTAAGTTTTGATTGGAGACGTTGAATTATTGAGTGGATCGCAAGGCTAAAGATGGCTGGTCCCAGAGGATCACCCTGTTGACATCCTACAGAAGATAAAATAACGTTATTTTGGTATGTTAATTTTGACGGTTTGCCGTAGCATTGCCAAAGAAAAGGGTATAAGGTGAGTTGGGGTAAGCGCGGCGTAATTTTTTTAAAGTAAACCTTGCACTAGTATATCTTTGATACTATGGCAATTTTTATATAAATTGTTTTTGTACTACATTACCCGATGAATAATGTCCGATAAAAACTTATAATTTCAGGAATTTGATTCATTATATTCGATATTTTATTGGTTTTTTAAAAGCTTGTTCCTAGCCGCACTTTCCCAACGAAATGGGGCAAAAGCGGCAGTACTACGAATTTAACAGTAGACGTGTATATTATGACATTTTAACGTGATTAGCATTTAGATAATCTATAAAATAGACGATAATTTTCAATCCTTTGTTCATAGAAATAAGGTTCATCTCTAAAAAGATAAATATAGTAAAACGGGGAAAGTGCGGCATATTTCCAAAGGACAGTGGCGCTAAACAATTATTACCCGACTGTCCAAGAAAGAGGATATCATTTTTGATTTGTCTGTGCAAATGTGACTATTAAAATTTAATTGACCTTCATAAGAGCGTCGTAGACGCCGAAATTGAATAAATGATTTTGACTTTGACTTTGACAGCAGAAACATACTAATACTATGATAAATATAATCAAATAATTTTACATAAAAACGTATAATGTGTGAGGGAGTGACTGCATAGTAGGTGGGAGCATTTTGTTAATTATTATTATACTAAAATAATAAAACATTACCTTTAAAAAGTCTTGTACATCAGTAATGTTAAATAATGAATCGAGTTACATTGCTTTGTAACTGTGGTTGAATTGATATTTTAAAAAAATAGTCTTAATTATTTTTATTATTAAACTTATAATATTAACTTTTACTATTATTAGTAAGTAACCTATCGACATCTAAAAACTTTTATAATTAAAATAATAGGCAGGTAATTAAACAGTGGTTAAGGAAGTGTTAAATATTAACTTTTTAATGATTATAGTAACAAGCAGCCGATACAATCAAATAAAAAGTTATGATTTTGAATGAATGAGAGTGGCAAGTGTTTTTTCAGTATCTGCGGATAGAGCTGTTGGTCTTCCCAAACTGTTAGACTTTTGTCCTCGTCGACCAGTCATATGATCAAATAACGTTGCTCGTGGAATTTTATATTGTTTACTAGCGGCGTAATATGTTAAAGTTCCATTTCGGATAGCTACTAATGCTCTATGTAAAGTTTCGTGAGTCTAACTCGGCCCATCTTTGTGTTTCACATAATTTCGCACCATGATCTAAAAAGGAAATAAGAAAATGAGGCAAAGGCTAAAGGTTGAAAACCTCTGATCATGGGAAAGTGCGTCATAGGGCCGCATTTACCCCAAGCATGACAGCCGCACTTTTCCGAACAATACAATTTGAGGTTAGGTTTTACAACTGGTGATAATAGCGTATATTGTTATTTACAAATAAAAAAAATATGTATATATGAAGCTTAGTATTCAAAGAAAACACTCAAATATTACAGATCAGTGACTTTCTTGATCAAACTAAAATTTTGAGTACAGAAACGCACACGTGTTAACTTCAAACCATAGTGAAATGTCAGCGTAAAATAAAAATGGCGTTAAATGTTGATTCATTTAAGTGACGCCACCAATTTTTTTTCTCGTAACTATTTTAAATACTCCGTTTATAACTAGATAGCTGGCTCATCAATATCATTGTTAGTTTCTGGTATATTAACGCTCGCCGCGCTTTCCCCGATACCGCACTTGCCCCAACTAACCTTAATTCCGGAATTTTATCTTTCACTTCAGTCAAAAGAGTGCCTCTATCTAAAGAGTTGAATGCATTTTTGACATCCACCTTCAAAAGCACATCTCCACAATTTTGTTAAAGAAATGTGCGAAGTGAATGTACAGCAGCCTCACAGCCACCCTGTGAACCAAAACCGAGTTGCAGTGGTTGAAAAAGATTACTTAAAAAAGCAACCTTTTCCTACAACCGCATTTGGCTGTGAGGCGACGATAAGTGGTGACTACTGCTTAGGCCTAATACCACCATCTTTTTTATTTAGGGCACATAAATTCGCACCGTACAGAATTTCAGTAATTTCATTGTTGACCTGACCCGACAACATCAAATTAACCAGAGCCGTCACATCCCTTAAAAGTGTCTCGGCTACCTCACCAGAACTATAAGATAAAATATATTTTAAGTGCTGAGGCGTTAGGCCATCAAGACCACCGGCTGAGCCACTTAAAAAAGATGCCACGGCTGCAGAAACATCCTGTGGGGTCACCTCAACAATGTCTTGTATAGGAGATTTGGGAAGGTGGAGACCTGCAGTTGCGGGCGGATGCTTTTCTATTAGGGAATTCAACGTATCAGATGTAAAAGGAGCGATTGTATCACTCGAAAACAAGATGAGTGCCGCTTTTTTAATATCACCATCACTACTATTTTACTATTTACTACTTTAATAGTAGCTGAATCGAAATCATTTGTTTTTGTATTCCGCCGCAGTGGTGGAATGATTAAAGTTGAGCCAAAAGATTGCTCTTCCCGTGCCCTGTATTTCACACAGTTTTCTTTTACTCTAGTAGTAAGTGATTTTTTGTTTAGGCGATTAGAGTCGCCAATGGCCTTGAGCATCTGGACCTAATCGAGCTTACTTTACTCGCGCATCGCCGCATACGTTCCGCGCTCGCTGCAAAAATATAACGGTCAAAGAATATGCAGATGCGCGATGCGCTCCGGTAACATGGCACTTTATATTCCTACCGTACGATTCTAGTGAGTATCCGCAATTGCAACTGCGACTGAGATCAGTCGTCAAATGAAAATGTATAGTGTACCTACCTAGGTTGTTCTGGACGTCTTTATTCCTTTTCTTTATTTTTCAATGTCATCTGCCGAGTGAAGAAAGTTACTCAGATTTGTCTGATACTCGATATTTAGGCTGTGCTGAGAGTCATTATTCCGAATTTGGAATTATTTTTTCAATGTCATCTGCCAAGTGAAGAAAAATGCTACGGTTTGACTGAAAATTGATATCTAGGTTGTTGTAGACGTTATTATTCCATGTTAAGAATTTGTTTTACGTTGACGTCTGCCAAGTGAAAAATGTACTTCGATTTGGCTGAAAATCGATATCTAGGTTGTTTTCAGTTCGCACACAGACTCTTTAAAAAATCTGCAAATTTTAGTAATATGCTACATAAACGAGTTTTCCAATTAAAATAACCTGTCATTCGTACAACTTTTACAAGAAGATTTAGCCCTTTTATTAAAACAATTTATATAATAAAGTCCTGAATTTTTCAGTTTATATATCACCATATAGCATCATACATACAAACACGTAAATAACACAAATTTAGTTAAAATATAAATACCACCTGTGTGGATAATTTATAAAAAAAATGTATGAAACTGAACAAGATGTTATTTTATGGATAATTTGTAAGTTAAATTTATGTTTATAACTATTTTGCGCTTCGATAAAATATACCCTAGATGCAACTTTTCGTATTGACAGAACGCATATAAACGGCTCGAGTTATCCTATACCTTTCTGTCTATTGAGATACACATAAAAACCTTAAAATTACACAAAAACGTAGTAAATTTATTTAAGCTATTTAACAATATTTAAACTTGTTTCTGTTGCATAAGGTTTAATTTTCAATTACTTCGTAATACACATATAGCACTTTTACTCTGCGCCATTGAAGGGAGCTCGTAAAATTTTATTACCCTTTGCTGTGATAGAACATAAAATACAATGGAGTCACTTACTCCTAATCTCGTACTAAAAATATTATTTAGTAATTAGTTTTTTTGGTGACATTTATAATTGGAATTTTAACTATCCGCATTAGTCAACTAGCTTATATACCCTGGTTTTGCCCGGGTTGAAAAGGTGTGTAGTAGATTATTTGCGGATGTTGGGAGATAGAAAAGGGATCTGTTATAATGAAGTCAGAATATTAATTATTCAGCTTTAATTTTCATTAATATTTATTTATTTATTCCAAACAGAGCAAAAAGCAATTAAAAACAAATAATATAACAATATAATGTATCAGACCTGAATTGCAGTTCAGATACCTGCGTGTTACAGCAAAATGTATAAAGTAAACGTGTTTGAGTAATTATGAATGTTAATACAATGTTAATGTTAATGTATATGTAATACAATATTTAATATTTATAAACTATAATGTATAAATATTTAATATTTATAAACTACCTTTACATACTATATTCATATTACCTTTACATACATTCTGAAAATCATCTGTAATAATAAGAGTGCACGCTAAACCTCGTGCATTCAGGATTGTGCAGGCTCGGACATTTCGATATTAAATTATTAACATACAACATCGATTAAAAACCGGAACACTAGAACTTGAAAAAGGTTTTGTGGTGTTTTTCCAATCAGTAAGCCAAGTCACTGTAACACGTATTAGTACATAAAACATACATACATATGCACACACACACATAAAAATATTGTATATATTATGTTTGTAAGCACTAATCCATATTATATGCGAATATGTTGCAGTTCTAATAATATTTCATACATACATATCAAATTGATAACCTCCTTTTTTGAAGTTGGAAAATGTAAAATAAATGCCTGTGTATAGTCTGAGAAAATAAAAGATTATTATGGCGACTCCAATAGACTTGTTCTGAATTAGCGCTCACTTATTCTTGTCTTGCATGGGATGTTATTATGCGTGCGAAAGAGACAACTGCGTAACAGGAGTAACGGAATTTAATTTGTTGATGTATTGATTTGGAGGTGATAATTAAATAATTATGAATGTTTATCACTTAAAATACTATAAATATGTTTAAAACTTACCGAAAATACGCAATCCCATGTATTTTACGCTTTGTAAGTGTATTATTTTTGCAACTATTCACAGAGCACTTCGGCATTGTTTCACTCGACGATCAGCGCGTCACTGACGACAAAACTGTGCTTCAGATCATTATAAGCACAGTTTTGTTTGGTTAACTTTGGAGCGTTCGCGCAGAATCTAGGGTATATTTTATCGAAGATTTTGCGTGAAAAATTGTACTGAAGTCAACTGTGCACTGTACAGCTATCAATTAAGGTCTTAACGATACAAACTTCAACGTCGAAGTGTGAAGACCACCAGCAATACAAGATTTGGAAAAAGTGTTATTGGCTTAAATAAAGATTTATATTATTATTATTATTCTGGACGTTTTTATTCCAAATTTGGAATTTATTTTTCGATGACGTCTGCCTAGTGAGAAAAGTTACTAAGATTTGGCTAAAAATCGATATCTAGGTTTTTCGGGGCGTCCTTTTTCCAAATTTGGAATTTACTTTCCGATGACGTCTGCCAAGTGAAAAACTACTTCAATTTGGCTGAAAATCGATATCTAGGTTGTGCTGGGCGTCATTATTCCGAATTAAGATTTATTTTTTTAATGGCGTCTGTCAAGGGAAGAAAGTTACTCCGATATCTAGGTTGTGCTGGGCGTCATTATTCTACATTTGGATTTCATTTTTCAATGACGTTTGCTAAGTAAAGATAGATGACGTATCTTTAAAACGCTAAGATATATCGGATAAGAGTAAGAAAATTATAATAATCAATCGTTTATTCAAATCTCCTTATAAATGAGATTATAGCCGACGCGGGTTTACTCGTTTAAAAACGACGATATAAAAGGAAGATTTGTATAATGGCGAAAATACATTGAAAAATAAGAATAGGGACGACTGTGTCGTACGCAAAAATACAAAATGGCCAACGTTTGTGCTATTGGACATGTCAGCCCTTGAGAAGGAAGTATTTACCTTTAGATTTTCCCGCCCATAGGTGGGAAGCAGTCTTCCACCCGCTACTCGCATCAAACAAACACTACTTTCCGGGTACGAGATATGAGATGAATAATTTCTTGTCTAGGAAATAATAATATGGGCAATTTATCTACAGCTATATTGTAAAGATTAGTTCCATCGTGAAAAGGTAACCGATATACTTTCTCATTTATTAGGAGATTTGAATAATTAATTTATAAGTACTTTTCTTTAAACTTTCGTGAACTAAACTCATGTTTCTAAATTACATTAACGAAAACCAAGCGGGGTAGATTTAAATCGCTCCCGCCGCTCCTCAAGACGATGACACCCGCTTCTTCAGTCTACTCGTGACCACGGTCAATGCAACTTGATCACATTTTAAAACTCACAGTCTAGCGCGGTAGGGCAGCACAGCTGTTTACGTTACATAGGTTTTAGTCAGCACTATGAAATAACAATAATAAATAAGGAACTCACCCTAGAGGGCTTCACGCACTTAACAACAAGTTAATAACAATTAAGATCGATAGTACGAATAGAAAAGCGTCCAGGAAAACCAAGATAAGTATCGATTTGTAGCCAAATCAAAGTAACTTTTTCCACTTGGCCGACGTCATTGTTAAATAAATTCTAGATTTGGAATTAAGACGTCTAGAACAACCTAGATCGATATCTAGGTTGTTCTAGACGATCGATCTTTTCAGCTAAATCGAAGTTACTTTATCTACTGGGCATACGTCATCGTAAACAAATTCTTAATTTGGAATAATAACGTCTAAAACAACCTAGATATCCATTTTTAGTAAATTCTGAGTATTTTTCTTCACTTGGCAGACGACATAGATAAAATTATTCCAAATTCGGAATAATGACGCACAGCACAACCTAGGTATCGATTTTCAGCAAAATCGGAGGAACTTTTTCACTTGGCAGACGTCATCGGAATATAAATTCCTAATTTGGAATAAGGACGTCCAGAAAAACTTAGATATTGATTTTCAGCCAATTCAGAGTAACTTACTTCCCATGGCAGACGTCATCGAAAAATAAATTCCAATTTCGGAATAAAAACGTCCAGAACTACCTAGATTTTGAATGTTAGCCAAATTGGAGTGACTTTCCTCACCTAGCAGATGTCGAAAAATGTATGCCAAATATTGAACAAAAATGTCCAGAAAAACCTAGATATCGATTTTCAGCCAAATAGGAGTAACTTCTTTCACCTGGCAGACGTCTTCAAAAAATTAATTCTTAATTCAGAATGACGATGTCCAGAACAACCTAGATTTTCAATTTCAGCTAAATCAGAGTTACTTTCTTCACTTGGCAGATGTCGTCGAAAAAATAATTTCAAATTTGGAAAAAAGACGTCCAGAAAAACCTTGATTTCGATTATTAGCCAAATCGGAGCAACTTTTTTTACTTGGCAGACGTCATCGTAAAATACATTCCAAATTCGGAATAAAGACGTCCAGAAATACCTAGATTTTGAATTTCATCCAAATTGGAGTAACTTTCCACACTTGGCAGACGTCATAGAAAAATACGTTCAAAATTCGGAATAAAGACGTCCAGAACTACTTAGAGTTTGAATTTCAGCCAAATCGGAGTAACTTTCTTCACTTGGCAGACGTCTTTGAAAAATAAATACCGAATTCGGAATAAAGACGTCTAGAACTACTTAGATTTTGAATTTCAGCCAAATCGGAGTAACTTTCTTCACTTGGCAGACGTCATAGAGAAATAAATTCCAAATTCGGAATAAAGACGTCTAGAACTACCTAGATTTTGAATTTCAGCCAAATCTAGGTAACTTTTTTCACTTGGCAGACGTCATCGGAATATACATTCCAAATTCGGAATAATGACGCACAGCACAACCTAGATATCGATTTTCAGCCATATCGGACTAACTTTTTTCACTTGGCAGACGTCATCGAAAAATAAATTCCAAATTTGGAATAAGGACGTCCAGAAAAACCTATATATCGATTTTCAGTACTGTAACTGTAACAGTCAGTTCGTCCACTGCTGAACACAGCCTCACTTTTTAAGGGGGTATTTGCCATAATCCCCACACTTGGCAGGCGTCTTGGGGATCGCAATGTAAGTTGGCAGTTCTTTAGAAGGCGCTGCTGCCCCCCTTTAAGTAGTTTTCCCTTAGACGCTTCTGACGACACCCACGGGATGATATGGGGAGGTGCAATTCTAACCCGGCACCCCACGTGGCTGCCCACCTTCCAGTAGTTTTCCCTTAATCGCCTCTTACGACACCCACGGGATTATATGGGGAGGTGCAATTCTAACCCGGCACCCCACGGTGCTAATCTCCCTTACCTATCTCTCACTATTTTCGAGATACGTTATCCATCTTCACTTGGCAGACGTTATCTTTATGTAGTATTAATTAACCTATATCAAAACACCTAATACAATTATCAAGAAAAGCTTAGAACTCCAAAAGATGTATGTAGCCCCATACAAACTCTAAATGTAGTAGAGAACCATTTTGTACCCTACAAACTATTAAAGCCGGAAACTATTTACCATAATATAAAAAAATATATTATCTTTAGTTAACCAGTTATAACATGAGAGCGTTATAGACATTACTAATTAATTTTGTACATATATTATAAAACTTTTCATTGATCTTATTGATAAGGCCGCCCATTGTAATTTACCCACAACATTGTCAATTTCAAGTTTTGATAATTTTCATATGTGAGACAATTCGAATAAAATTTGTCTACAAAATACCAATAATAAAGCGTCACCGCGCATACTTCACGTCGCAATCAAGTTGGCCCTCTGCAGCGAGCGAATCATTGCACGCACACAGCTACGAATCTCGCGTGTCAATGCACTAATACAAAGACAAGATCGTTATCAGTCGAAAGCGCGAGCGGAGCTACGAGCGACACAGCCTCCCCGTGCCAACGCTTGCGCAACACTGCCGCCCGCGTCCGCGCAGAGCACCTCGGAACCGCAAGCGTTCTGAATCTGAATAATTCGACATTTTCTTAGGAAAATATCAATGGATTTACAAATGCTATGTTATAATTGTAGTATAACAATCTAGAAATTTAATGGTACAATTTATTTTTCAAAAATCGTAGCCGTTTAGAAGGAGTTCGCCATATAAGTCAAGAAATAGTATGTAGTTTGAATTTTTTTTAAGGCAAAAGTAATAGTAATACCGTAAAATCATATGTTGCAAATGTTGTACTTGAATTCATCTATAAAATATATTTTTTTCAAGTCTTCAACTTCAGCGGTTACGGAGGAGTTCGCTTTAGAAAGTACGAATTTGACGTACCCAAGGGCCTTAAAGGGATCAAAATTCACGTGAAATACGTGGTACGGGAATGCTAGAAGATGCTCCCAGGCTTGCGTAGTATTAATAGCCAAGTCGTTTTTAATGGAACAAGATAAAGATTGGGCAACAGAAATTCTTGCACCCCGAGGTATGCGTTTTAATAAAGGAATATTATTTTTGTACGAGCTTAAAACCTCCCAAGGTTTGGAAGGCGTAGCAGGGCTCGCAACACTGCTACTACTTACGGTTTGATTATTAATTGGTGCCGAAAGGGGAATTTCTGATTGTTTGTGACACCTTGTTTGGTGAATTTTGAGGCCTTTATGACCTTTGAAATAACGAGCCTGGGGGCACTGCGGACACAACATCTGGCTATCTTGCGATACAAAGGTCCCCGCTACTGCATTCATAGTTGGGGCACAAAGCATTGTTTACAAAATAAAGCAAAGCTTATCTTAGAATCTCTAGTGTGACGTCTCAACCCGGATGAAGGCTCGCGTCAACACCGTCGTCGTAGTGCGCGCGCCGGTGTCGCAGGCAGCGTTGCCATGGAAACAAAAATAACTGATTAGAAAATGCCTATCTACTATCTGAAAATAAACTTAATTATTTTTTTAAAATAAATTTGAAATTTACTGACCTGTCACGTTGATTGATTGATCAAAAGTTATATTTTTAAAATTAATATCAATTGCACCCAAAAAACAAATTGAAAATCAAAAAAATAAATCATACGTTTTGCCAAATTTGTTTAATTATTTTTTTCATACACAAAATTTGGTCTAGTTGCACCCCATTTCGTTTGTTGACTTTATCCAGAAATTCCAGAATAACACTATATTGAAATTTAATTCTGGTTGAGGTGGTAAGCATAATTGGCAAGAATATTTATACCATAACATAGGTTATCTAGTTAGCGATATCTCGATGTCTGGAAATTATTAGCCTGTTTTCAAGTTCCTGACTGATGTATTTTCTATCTCTACCTTATCTTTATTTATTTCGAATTTTCTTTTTACTCTTTTCTTTTACTTTCTTCTGTTGCTTTAATACTTCGAGTAGTTTCTCGATGCTTTAATACATATATTAAAATGTATTATGTGCTATACTTACCTACTTAGTTATTTAGTCACTATACCTAGTTCCTGCGCTTGGTATCTTCGCAATAAGGAAAATCTGAGTAAACCTCCCTAACTAAGTATTTACAAGCTTTTCATACTGGTATATTAATAATGGGAAAACCCACTGTCTATCTGTACATACGAGTACAGGTAATTCTTTATACAGTGTGGTAATAGGTACACGTAGGTCGTAGGAGTTGTAGGTATTATAGACACGAAGGTTTTATAGAGTGTTTCACGGCTAGGGCATGCTATCCGGTTATCCGAATTATCCGGATATCCGTGGTATGTATTATCCGAATATCTTTGGTGTTATTATTCGGATAAAACGAATAATTCGGATATTTATTTTCTATTTATTTTATAGTTTATTAATAATTTTAATCATACTTTTTACCATATGCCGCACGAAACTTACTTTATTTAATGGCTATTGATTAATTAAATTGATAAAACGAATAATTCGCATATTTATTTTCTATTTATTTTATAGTTTATTAATAATTTTAATCATACTTTTTACCATTATGCCGCACGAAACTTACTTTATTAAATGGCTATAGTGTGATAGTGGTCAAAGGTTAACATATCAAGCATAAAAAAAAGTGGCGGTATTCGTGAAGCAGAATCTTGATAGGTACGTAAAACTAGGCGATACCCACTCTCATTGTACGAGAAATATGGGAGTGTCGGCTAGCAAGTTCTGCTCTCAAGTTAACGCACAAAATGGATCCGTCATTGCAGTATACAGGGCTATTGGTCAAATGCTAACAATCTCTAAGGGTTGACTTCTGCTAGTCGTTACAAACATTTTGAGATCTTTTTTATTTGATTTTTTTGAAAAAAACTTTTGTTTTCTTTTTCCAGAGTTAATTTCGGGTTAATTTGGTTTTTGTTTGACAATTTATACTTATTATATAATTCGAATTTAACTCGCGTTTCCTAATTGGCCCAAGTTTGCCTAAGTGTACCTAAGTGTGTGTGTCTTAATTGACTCCGAAACAACTGAACGATAGAGTTATAATTATGAAATAGTCTTCCCTTGCACAAAGTTCGATGAAGTCGTGCAGCCGACAGCGACATACGAAAACATTTTCCACACTATAAAAAAACTGAACGGATTATGAAACTTATCAGGTTTCAGGAACCTACTAGCAGTGTTTCTGTTTTGTGGTAGGTTAGTTGTGATACCTACCTACTCACATTTATTGTATAGATCCTGGACAAGGACATATAATACTATTTACCTTGATTTACTGCGTAGTTCCCAAAGGGGGGCGTTACAACCGATTCCCCAGCGGGTGAAGCAACTGGCGGAAGCTACTAGCAAATATGTAAACATAATTAATTAATATAATTATTTATGTTTGTTTTTCGTACATAAATATGTGCATAGTATATAAGTATATGACTTAATATACAGTACGCTTGTATTTCTAGCGTTCGCGAGGGTGAAAGAGAATTATAATGGAAATCAGATTGTTTGTGCCGATCCAAGAGCTATAGTAAGTTTTATATAAAATATCAGAAGTCTGTAATCCCTGTTAAGTATTTTGCCGTCAATTTAATTTAAAATCAATCAAATCATGGGTGCAAATAGGTCGCTGCCAACTGATAGTGGCTGGGGCATTTGGACTGCCTGTGAGTCTGAAATGACTTGTGGGTTATCTAAATGCTTTTATTGTGGTAGCTGTAATGTTGTATATCGTTCGTAGTATTTTGTTTATAAAGGCAAACCGCTAGTAAAAAGAAGAAAAAAACAGCGTTTAAATATGGCGCGCTGATGCCGCTTCACGGTGACTTGTCTGAAACAGGATAATAAAGAAATGAATAAATTATCTTCTTCTTGAAATATATTTTTTTGGCCAGTCCAATGCCTATTTGAAGCTATTCATGCCTTAAATTTAGTAGATTTTATATCACTCATTATTTCTACACTCGTTATTTATATCTATCTATTGGTATTTGCCCGGTCTAGTGGAGACACGAAGACTGACAGAATCCTGATGTTTCCCCTAGAGGAGAGAAAGAAGCTCTCAATAATTTCAGCTATATTAAAAAAATACCTATATTATGCATATAGGTATACAATACAAGGTTACTTCTTATTATTAACTAGCGGTAAGCGATATGGGAATAAATAGACCAACAAAAATAATAGTAATATTAAATTATATTTATTTTGAGTAAACTAGGTGTTTTTTTAAATATTTATACTTAATTGTCTCAGTCATAAAACTACTGATATTTAAACGAGATTTTGTTTTATTTTATGTATTTTGATCACATTGTCATCTGAAGATAGGGGATGATGCAGTCGAAGATGGTGGTGGTGGTAGTCAAGCTTAGCTTGGGATAAAGAACTGGCGCTCAGGATAGCTGCCGAAACACACCGTCAGGTGGCGACAAATTTTCTACTTGAGGGTGCATACAGTTGACCAAATTCCCTTCCACCATCTAGGTACTTTATAGTATCGATGTGTACTTTCAAGACAGTAGAAATTTAATAGTAATAAGTAATGCTAGATTGTAACTTCTTACCGTTATTTTACAGGAAGCCGGGAACAAATTCTTTTCATTCTTCGATTCGACTGTGCAAAATACTATAAAAACTGGAAACCCGTAAGTAAGAACTCTAACCGTTTCTAAACCTATATTGATGATTAACTGACATGGTCGCTTATTAAGGTTACATATAATTCTGGAATAACATACCCCCCACCCCCCTCCCCCTAATGTGAGAAGACTAGACGAACATGTTCTACGAAGGACATTAGGACTGTTGATGTGAAAAAAAACTGTTTCATACTGTTAATCCCGTTTTTTTATGCTAAGTAATTCCTGAAGACGCGGGAGGAGGCTCGTAGTCTTGATATGTATATGTACATGTACTCACAGTGTATATGTACTCACAGTGTGAGACTTAGCATAAAAAACGGGATTAACAGTATGAAACAGTTTTTTTTTTATTTATTGTGACGCAACAACCTCGAGGACCTGATGTTAAACGGACTATCCTCTGCTTATAACAAATGCATTTCGTCAGAAGTCACGCATTGCACTGCGCCCGTCACCTTAAGACACAGTTGTTAAGTCTCATGTGCCTGTATGTTCACTGGCTCTAAAGGACACACCGGAACACACCGTTTGGCGATAGATTTTCTACTTGAGGGTGGTTACGTTAATTGTTTACTTTACCTATGCAAAGTAGACCCAAACAAATCGTACTTTAATAAAGGCGAGATTGTTTGTGCAAATGTTGTTAACCGTCTTAGTGGGTCGATTGGGGTATTGCTAAGCTTTTAATATGACGTTCCTTTTTTCAGACAAGATCTCTGGCCATTATTACCTCGAATTGTATTCAGATATGTAAATATTGCAAATGAGACATGTTACAATGACAATGTCAGCCCAGAGAGGGATTCGGTTGAGTTCAATAAGTTCTTTCGATTCAGTGTGAAAACGGCATTTAAGGGTAAGTGTTAATTGACCAAGCGAGAACTAAATTCGAGTTCGTATGTTTGGTTATATACAGGTCGCATTTCTCAGCCGATGGTCACGAAATTTTGAGCATGTTTGGTCCATAACAATTTTTTGTCCATTCAGTGTTTGAAAATGTTTCATATTGACGGAGCTATTATTTGAAAACATTTTATGTTGTTGAAGTATGGACGTTAAGTTTAGTGGCAACATCCCGGAAACGTCAGTTGCCCAATAAATAAGTGATAAGTTCTCTCTCTCGTATAATCAATTATTTATTTTCGATGTTTCTTGAGTTTCTGTAGCCAGTATATTAATTCGAGATAAATAAGAGAGATAATTAAATCACAAACAACAAAATTATGTAAAATTATTTTTATTAAAATATATTTGCGCCTTCTTAAACTGCCCGGAGCGAGTATGCCCACCCACCAATCCTATATTCGGGACCATCACTGCTTCAAAAAGTACAGAGTGATTTTGAAATAATCTCCACGTCTTCTCTTTTTGGAGTCATGATCACTGGTAATAGAATAATGTTGACATCTCTGCTAAAATCTCTGCTGTTTTACCGATACCCATCCTCATGGGTATCGGTAAAACAGCCCAGAGGCGGCCGGTACAATGGAAAAAAAGGACGAAGACTTAATTTTTATTGTACTTTTCAGATTTTATTGATCTTGGAGGCGCAGGATGTATAAAAGCAATAAAGGGAAAAATAACTGAATGTGTGACAAACACTGTTGGGAGAGTGCGGGGGGCCAATAACAAATATCACGTGCTGTGGAAGGTGTCTGGCCTTGATTACGATGTAATATTTTGTAACTCATTAGGTTTTAGAATATTATTAATTTATGGAAATAGTGTACAATTTTTTTTTTTATATTTTAAGAAAAGATTAAAGAGAAGAAAAATATATCCAGAGACGATGCCACCTAATTTTCTTGTTAACCCAACGTGTTACGTGATTTCATAACCGCCACGTAGCCAACCGACATGATTTTCGCTTCATCACGAAGCATCCTCAGTGGGTCTTGTCATCAACAGTTTACAAATCAAGTTGTCCGAATTTTTGTTTTTTGTACGAACAAGTACAAAATCGTTTAGCAACAAAGTTTAACCGTTGCTGTAATACTGATAGGTAATAAACGTTACATAAAATATTTATCAGTTCGTTACATAAATATTTTCAATTGCTTGAAAGCGTTTTCAACTCATAAACTGATGTGTGGGTTCATGAGTTCGTGATTCAATAGAACTTGAACGCTTATCGATGTCTAATTATTTAGAATGGTGATGTAGATGTAGGTACTATTTATTGAAATTTGGACTTTTTAAATGCAATCTCTATAAATTATGTAAAATTATTAACAATTTAATTTGACAATAAAGACTGAAAATCTGATAAAAACGAAACTGAACAGTTTCGTTTTTATTTAGGCATTTATTATATCACATTTCCTTTATTTACAGGGAACCTCTTGCTGGCAAATTAATCGCATTAAGAACTGCACCCTGAATGCGATGAGAAACGAGGGTTCCTACAAATGCGTGGACGAAACCAGCTTGGTGCTGTACGTGAGCTCCCTGTTCGACTACATGCTGGAGGGCTGCAATAGACTTGTACCGGATTGGCCGCAGCCTATATGCCCTAAGGTAACTAGCCGATTTTCTATCAATAGCTAGATTCCTACTTTCCGACGATAGTTATAAGAAAGGAAACGCATGTTATTACATGAGAAAGCAGTTATTTTTGGAAAAGCACATTTTAGGAAACTATTCTGTACGATGCTGGTTGGTAGTTCTAGATATCCTACTTTAAGGGTTGTTCTTCGGTTCAAAATAAAATGCAAGAGTATATTTATAAAGTCAGTGCAGGCGGTGGCAGTACGGGAGGTCGGTGGGCGAGCGGGCGTTCGATGGCTAGCCGGTTTGTTGGTCGATTCCTTTTTGCTATATATATATATTATACCCGCCCCGCGACACCACTCGGCCCTCGTCTTTTTGAAGTTAGGTAAGTTTTACTTTGCGTATTTACTTAGGTACATCGTGCACAGAAACGTTCATTGTGCGCACTCCGGAGGGCTACTACATTATGTGTCGATGATCCAGAGCTGAGAGTTTGGATAATTTGTTTTATTAAGTAAGAGAATTAAAATCTTAAGGAACGTTAGAGAGAAAACAAATTTTAATTCTTATAATTCTCACTAAACAGTGGTTGGTATAACGTAGCAATGCAAGCAAGCAAAAACACTTCTAATACGTACTGTAACTGTACGACTAAAATATAACCAGTGTGGCAAGCTTACAATAGTTAAAATAATATGAGGACAATTAACTTCATAAAAATAAGACTGTGGAGAGTTAACACATATATTTACTTTGTGACGAATTAGCAATGTTCTAACACATTCAAATCTGAATTTAAAAAGTTATGGTAATGCAATGAAGGATCTAATGTACAAACATGAACCCTATAAACTTTTCACTTCTTTTGGGCAATCGTGCAAATATAATCTGAAAACATGGCAACTTTACTAGCTATATGCCATACAGAATATTCACATTCGTGTTCTGAACGGTCTGGGGGCCAACTCCTACCTTTTATGAAACCATCATAGAAAAGAGCGCTTTGTTTCATGCTCAAAATAATCATACACAGACACGTATTCTCACCGCCTCATAATCACCTCGAACTAAATTGCTTTGATCCTTCTTAAAGAAATAATTAAATATGTGTCATGGATTTGCAAGCGAGATACAAGATGATTATAATATAGCGTTATCCCGCTCGCACTGCTACGATGAGAAGGAACGTTTTTATCATAGTTTTTTGATATACTATTGATGTAGAACAACTAAATGTAACGATTGTTGGTATTAAATTAGACTCGTACGGTTAGTCCATTTACCGTCTGTTAATTAATAAAGATAACTAGAAATACAAAGAAAATTGGCATAAAAGTATTAACAGTCAAATTAAAAGCGAATTAATTATTCGTTCTTAACCGTTCAATAAGATTAAGGAACGTCCCCTGTTGTCATGAATTGGATGAATGACCGCTAGTGGCATTACTAATGAGCGGTTCCGTGCTTCGGTGGGCAACATTAAGCCGCCAGTCCCAGTCGTTGTCATAGGATGGCATCCTTCCATCTTTTTGAAAATGGCCACCTGGCTAGCTATCGAACTCAAATAGAGAATCTATCGCCAAGCACCTGACGGCATGTTTCGGCATTTGTCCTTTAAAAATGCAGTAATTCTAGGTTAGCCTGAGCAACATCTTAGATTACATCATGATTTATCATCAGGTGAGATAGTGGTCAAAGGCATAAGCATATCAGCTAAAAGTATAAAAGTAACATTTCTTTTCACTCGGCAAGGCAGGCTTTTGAAATATAATTTAGTTGAGTTCAAATTGTACGAATCAAGTATATACACGAAAAAAAAAATTATTGTCTGACATCTAGAATTGCATCGCATGATTTTCACGTTACTTAACACTCAACAATTATTTTTCTGCATTTATTTCATAGAAAGAAAAACATTGTACTTAATTTAAACATATAATAAATACATTTTCATCGTAAAATATTCAATATCATGTTTAAATCCACTGCTAGAAAGTATTTTTTTAAGATGGATAAACATGACGGCTTTGTCGTTGGTTGGAACAGTAAAACTTCGTATTAAATGTCACATCAGAGTATTCGAATAGAGTGAACAATTTGTTGTGGCGTCGAGCGATTCCATTTATTTTCTGTTTGTACGCTTGCTTAATTGACGTGGAGGTTATACGATTGAGCAGTAAGATTAAGTTATTATTACTATAAGAGGTGAGAGTTGGCCCCTGTAGGTGCCAGAGGCAGTATCTTAGCAAATAGCTTGTTTTGCCTTATCTCATGAAACGTTACTAGGTACTCGCTAAATTACTTTGTATTTTTCCACTGTTACACGATTTAATATTTTGATATTTTATTTTGCCCTGTAGAGCGCAGATAATCGCCGCTGGAAGAGCGCTGCGTCTTCTGCAGATCTCTGCTTAGCTTTATTTGAGATTGCGAACTATCTACAAAAAAAATTATACAGACGAATTGAAAACCTCCACCTTTTTTGAAGTCGGTTAATAAGGGAGACCTACTGTCCTGAATAAACTGATCCTTCTTCCTAGAGGAGTAACATCCGTATAGACGCCTTGCAAGATTGAGGACCATGATATTGTCGTGCTACTATTTATATATTAGGTATAATTCAATCAGTAGAAATTATTTCGGATTTAAAAAGATAACAACCAGGGGAACTTGAACCCACAAACCCAGAATACTGTTCCAGTGCAATGCCGTCATGGAAGCGGGAGCTGGACAGTCTAATTTTTTCATCCGTTTGAATTCACGTCTTTTTGACATTTAGTGACATCTACCTAACTAGCATGACACTATATACTAAGGCTGGTAGGTGGATATCCCTACACTATACCTACGATCAATACCACTAAACCGATGAAAACATCTTTTACATTGACTATATCGCATTATTTTGGTTTGGGGTTGCACGTTCAAGTCCCATTGGAAGTTATCTTTCTCCATCCAAAATCATTTCTATGTTTTCACTTAGCATAGGCACATATGCTCTTGAAAATAATATTCAATCAATCATATGTTTCTTTAGTAATTCAGTTCAAAAGTGCATTCTCTATACCATAGCTCTTTACTTTACTCTGTATTTGACATTTGCAGAAGTCTGAAATGGGAAACTTAAATGGCGTGAGGTTTTAAAAAACGGTCGAAATACTACCCGCATAATCAACTTTATGAATAACGACTCTGATGAAACAGTAAGTTACATTTTATTTTCCATTTTTGTACCAAATACTGTTAGCACTTCATGTCCACATATTGAACCAAGGTTTCCGTTCAATTTCTTTACAATATCTTTTTCGGCTTACATCTTTTTGGACGACAAAAAAATTTAGGAGATTCTCAGTTTAACTGTGTTTCTTTGTATATTTTTTTTTGTAAAGCCTACCTACTCCGCCAATTTGAATTGATTTTGATGTTTTATTTTGTTTAAGAGGTCATAGTTCAGTGGTCCCATTATTTTTTTATAAAAATTGGTTCAGTGGCTTTGGTTTTTAAATCAAAATTACTAGAAAAAAATATGAGTAAATAAAACCAAATTACCTTTCATACTTTTCAGTTGTAGAAGACGGGAATTTTCAGATGTTATTATTTTAAGCCTGTTAGCTTTTTAGTCTGCCCTATTAGCTGAGTATGTAATAGTACAAATATATCTACTAAAGTGTAGGGTATGATTTGTCCATTGTAATCACTACTCATTACTGACAAACGCACCTATCTGATTACTATATTTACTATACTATTCGAAATAGTAGGAAGGTAATATCTTTTAGTCTAAAAATGCACGCCCTTCGTATACGAGTACATTTACTCCTACATTACATGCAAAATAGTTATATGCAATATACGCTTCGAGAAAGTAACCCAAAGAGAAGCCATTCTAGTTTGCTAGTGCTTTGTACAAAATAAATTCAGTCAAGGTTTCTCTTATCAAAACGTTTTCTAATTGGCTAAGCCACCACCACGTGGTTTATATTGATGGGACGTAATTAATGTGCTAATTTAATCGATATCGATAAAATATTTTTTTTATGAAATTCAACGTATGCGTCCTTTATTCTATCTTGAGAGTTGAGTGTGAATACCATGTAATTATATGCTTGGCTATAGAAAGTAGGTAGACAGTAGAAACTACTTCCTTATTTGTAACATTATGAGTTCACCATTCTAAGAATTTACCAAATGTACATAGCTTTACCTATTGCTAGTTTATAAAAACTTCAAAATTAGTTTCTTATCACAAGCTAGGGTAGGAATTATTTGCAAATTCATTATAATACTAGTACTTTCAGAATTTTGTGATTTTTTTAGACTTTAAGTAATTAATAATTATATATACATTATTAAATTGAGCAATTCACCGCTTGTAATAAGTCTGTTTTTATATAGATGCAAGAAAGAAAGACAGAAGATTAAAACACCATAAAATAATATAAGTTTTAAAGCGCTCGTAGCGAAGTTTGCTTAGCTGTTCTTAACCGATCAGCAAAGTTAAGCATCGTCCGCCGCGGTCATGACTTCGGTGGGTGACCGCTAGTGACATTAATATTGAGAGCGTTTGTGCTTTGGATGGCACCTCACTAGCAAAAGAATTAATTAAATTTCACATAAGTTGCATGATTAGCCGGACCGTGAATTCCACTCTCGAGGTTAGTTTCTCGATAAATATACGCAACCTCGCCAATTCATTTGTTTTTCAGTTATCGTGGTGTGTGTGCGGTCAACGTGAACGTGTAAAAGCACAGTAAAATCGCTGCACGCACACATTTTTAAATAATCAAGATTAAAAATCTCCTAGGTGGTGAAGCGTGCATTTTTAGAGTGAAAGATCGCTTCATACATAGTAGGTTATGATGATAATCAAATGATAATTTGAATATCCCCAAAAGGAAATCAAGTTTATGTTTAAAATTTATAAAAAATAAAAACATTTGACAAATGGCGAAGAAAGAAAAAGGTGAGGTGGTGAATGAGGCAAAAAAAATTGAACCAAAATATCCAAAATAATGTTTCTACTCAAAGTTAGGCTCCTGTCCATAAAATCTGTAGTACAGACTACTCAGCAAACGCAAGTGAAGTGTGTGTATAATAAAATTAACAAGACAATGCAAACTTTGCTTATTCGGCTGCCACGTATGAACATCGCTTACCTACTCGTGGCCGAAAAATAGCAAAAACCTAAACTTTAGACATTGATCTCTATCGTATATCTCGATGACTTTAGAGGGAAATTGCACGTTCAGGTTTCTTACAATAGATGACTTTCGCGGTGGCCATTGTTTGACAACACGGCGTTGGTGACTTATACATCGCTGCAAATGACATAATAAAAACGTTATTAAAAACTTTGCATGGTGCAAAGTTATAAATATCTAGGCTACAAATTAGTTTAAAAAAATTTAACAAAAATGGAAACGACATCGACACCCAAAAATGAGAGAAAGAAAGAAAATACATTTATTTCTGACAACACACAACATCAAACATTTACGAACAAAACAAAAAAAAATTACATATAAAACAAAAAATCAATCTATAAAAGAACAAACATAAACAGACAAATCCAAAAGATATAATATTACATAAATAAAAATAATTAAGGACAAGACCGTAGTCAAAATAATTTCTAATTCGGGCGGGGCTAAAAGAAATGGGCGTCAACTTTTAACTCATAAAAATATTCAGTGTCACGGCGGCACTAGTCGCCGTACCACGGATAGCGTCGCTAAAATTGTAGAGTTTCGTGTGCTATTAGAAGCGGCAGAACAGAAGTGTAGATAACAACATTTTTATCTGCAAATACTGAGAACCTCTAAGGTAAAGAAAAAAAATTATCACTTGTAGGTAATGATATTTTTTTAATAGACTAAGCGAAGCGAGGTCTCGGTGGAGGTCTGAGCAGTGTATATTTCCCCGTCAATAAATCTCGATTGCCTGAATCGATCTTCTTGAAATTTGGTAGAAAGGTGCCCATCTTGCATATCAACATAATTTGCAATTAGGAAGAGCCAGTAGGAGCTTAACTGGATTGTGGTTTGCTGAGATTATAGGGTCCATAAAACGAGGTTATAATTTAAAATTCAAAAGTATTATCTCAATATTGTGCTCAAAAAAGTATTTTGACTTCATGAAGCGGTACGAAACCACGGTAATATTATCTATACAGTATTTTAACTCGGCCCTGTCCTTGAAAAAACTACCTACAGCCGCGCGGTACGTAAACATGCGATAGGGCTGCCCGCATCCAGCATTTTAATTGCATTTGCCTACTTTGTGTTTCCATTTTGTTTTGTGATTGTAAATATACTTTTTTATATAAGCAAACTACTGATTCGCCCCGGCTTCACGCGGTTATTTAACAAAAAAATCTTAACTTATAAATTAAACATATAAAAAAGCAGTTATTGTGACATAACTGTAATAGTTAGACTTATAGTATTGCGGACTTTTTATAGATGTCTTCTATAAAATGTAGTATATCACTTGGCTCTATTTTCAATAATTTCCGCAGCGTATGCGATATACCTAACGAATTTTTTTGGTATTTTTTTCGCACTTTATGTTACGTTATCGAAGTTTACATACGACCTAACTTTTTTGAAAATCTTCTATAGCCTATGTTCGTCAGGGATAATGTTGGATTCTCACGGTGAAAGAATTTTTCAAATCGGTCCATTAGTTTCAGAGCCTATTCAATGCAAACAAACAAATGCACAATCAAATCTTTCCTCTTTATTAGGTACCTATATTAGTTTAGATAAAATACTTTGTAAATTGAATAGGAAGTGTGTACAAATGCGTGTTGTTTTTGATTGGTAGTAAAAAATATTTGCACCTCGACTGAAACGTACGAAATGCTTTATTATTGAATTTTAAAGTATAAAGCTTAATCAAAAATTGTTTTGGCAAACATGGACAGGGTGGAGAACAGGGAATATCTGTTACTTGGTTATAGATACCTTCAGCTATTTTACAATTAATATATTTGGTTTGGACGAATTCATGCAACCAAAAACAGCACAATATATCCTACTCGTCATATTAAATATGTACTTGAACTTATAGGACGTTATCCGCACCAACCACTGGGTTGGTGCGGATAACGTCCTGGAGCATATTTGTGCCCTGCATACAATGTAAGTACACATGTTTTTTGTTGTTCTTATTCATAGTTCTATGTGTACATTATGCATTCCTTACTGCAACAACATGTGAAACGTTTTTTGAAATTAAATTATTATTATTATGTGTGATAACGCTTATGTAGAAAAAGTGAAAAAAGTGTGTCAGTATTTTGGCAAGCCGAAAGAAAAATGGTGAGAATATGTATTTAAATTTAAAATGAACCTTGTTTAAAAAAAACTGTCAAACAATTTGTGTTTGGGCTGACTGTCATATACCTACCATTTACCAACTCTAAAACAGAAACTTGCAATTTAACTCTTGACCATATTTCTATATATCTATAGGTAAATAAACACTATGCATAGGTATAATTTCAGTTACAGAAAGTCAGTTTGCAATTTTAGAGTGTATTTATGAGATAACACGCAAATAATAATATAATAAAGGTTCAAAATTTTAATAGAAGTATAATCCCAATGCAATGCTCAATACAAAAGATAACTGTAATGAAACCGCCATATAAGATTCACACTACCGCTTCTTAAAGTGGTACAGGCAGAATCGTACCAAGTTTCTGAGTCACATTGGTTAAAGAACCCCACTCGTAGGTGCTTCGGTTATCGCGGCCATTCATCATGGAGACCATTTGAAGATATGGAAAATATTCCCAAGTTGGACCCCAGCCTTCGGCCTCGCAAGTTACTCACTCGAATCGGACTGCAGCCTCGCCTTGTACTCGCCCTTTGAACTCACGCACTATCCGTGCTCTAAATGTAGTATGATGAATAAGAAGAGCTCGTAGGGCAAATCCAGAATGACGGAATTCAAGATAGCCACCATACAAAGTACTTCGATCACACTGAAGCTCCGCTTTACTTCAGGAGGGTCACACTTCAGCACTTTGTATGGAAGCCATCTTGAATTCTGCTAGTTTGGATTTTTTTGCATGTCATTTGACTGCTTTCTCGATTCCCTATGTCATTTCTTCAAAACTCCTTTACTTATCTGTAACCATTTACCAGATACGTCATATATCTTCACTTGGCAGGCGTCATTTTTATGAGGCGTAATTTATATTTCCCATTATTATCTTATCACGAAAACCACTTTGTTATTTTCAGTTTAGAATACTTTCTTTCTCCATGACTCCTTCCCATAGAACAATTTAAGTCAATGGTTTCAAAACATCTATGTATGGCGGCCATCTTAAAAAAAAATATCTTCGAAAAATAATTTCTAAATTAGGAATAAGGACGCCCAAAACCACCCAGATATTGATTTTCAGACGGATCGGAGCAACTTGAATTTTACCTGCCATCTTGAATATGTCATTTTGGTTTTTGTCAAGTCTCATTCGACTGCTGCCATTAAAAGTTGTACGAAAAGAATTGTACCGGGTCACTTTTCCTAAGGAACCCCACTTATTACAATATATAAAATAAAATTATAATAATAGTACACATTATCACTTTTGCTATGAAAATTGAAACTATCTACAGAAGTAACGGTTCCAAAGTAACGGGTACATGCTTTTAGAGGTAGTACGAAAGAACAGCGGAGTCATACAGATGTAACACACATTTCAATCCGACTAACTACATACTAAGTATCAATGAGATAAAAGAGATATATGTAAGATCCCTTTATTTGAATGATTGGATATCTAAATACCTAGAAAGAAGTTGGTCGTCTCGGAAAGTGTGTTAAGGAGCTTTGGGAATAAGTTCTCATTTAATTGTACAGTAGCCTAAATATAACAAAATGAAATATTTTACCAAGGGTTAAAAATCTAGATACCTACTAAAATAGGAATTAACAATGCCATGTCTGAACTTTAATCAACTCGCTCAAAAAAGTTATTATAAAGATTTCATAAATCAATATAAACAAAAGTACTTCCCCAATAAATGTTTAACTTGAGTTTCAATAATTTATGACTTCCAAATTAACGTATGGTAAAAAAATATTGTAATATTTCGTAAAATAAATGCACAAAAATGATGGCGAAACAAACGGCACAGATCCCACGTCCAAACGGCCCGAGCGCTGCGGGCAGACTGATTTTCGTTGCGATTTCTTCTCGCGATCACAGAATTTTGTGCCAAAAATTTATAAAAATGTTTTCAACACAAGTTAAAAAGTAGTTCATTAGAATATAGTATTAGCTATTTTTTAAAAAAAGAATCATTGCATTTACTTCAACTATGCCTCTTAAATTAATAAAAAACAATCTAAAAAGGGTCGTCGATTACAATTTATTACATATGAACTAATTAGTTTGAATAAAAAGTAATCAACTAATTCACTTAATAAAGAATTAAAGAATATGATGTATTTTTTTCGCACAATTTGAACTCATAGTTTCAGTACAAGAAGATTCCAAAAGTGCGCGTTTCACTACGGTCATCCCCTTAAGATGTTGCGTGACGTCAGAAAAGAGCCCCGACTCAGCATGTGCTAGGTTCATAAATTAACCACAGCGCTGTTTTTCAGTCTGAATTCACGACTAACATCACGAACGCACATGAACAGGAAATTAAAAACATTGTGAAATAACTTGTTGAATTCAGTACCATGATAGTTCAAAAGTACTTACCTATTATCACATTGTGCGCATGGTACCGACTTCGACAAGTTATTTCCCACTTTTGGGTATTGTAATTAGATAAAAGTTGGTACGTTGGTTCTTTGTATATAATTTTTTTTAAACTCTTTTAGTGACCCTTGCTACTTACGGGTCTTTCATTGTCAACGCCTATATCATCAAGATAGGAAAATAATCATCTAGAACGTGTAACGTTCATGATCGTAAGCAGAAGTACAGTTTCTGTCCAATGTTTATACGAAGTTTTAGCACGGTAATGTTATCTATACAGTATTTCAACTTCATAGAAACGGACGAAACGCGGGTTATACCTACGCGCCTCGATCTCGGCCTGCGCTCGTACCGCAGACAGTCTCGAGTGTCGTGACTACGCCGCGCCGCAGTGACGAGCGAATGGTTTGTTGTTTTTTAACACTAACCGCGCAATTTTTTCACCTAAAATAAGTTCAAGTACATATTTACATATAAAATATGACGAGTAAGATATATTGTGCTGTTTTAAGTTACATGAATTCGTCAAAAACGCATCCAGAGATACCTAACTATTTTGATTACCTGGATACTGAAAGGTATATATGATTACTTACTAGTAAGTAAAATTGTTTTTATAGTATTAAGTTAAATTATTTTATACCTTTTAGTTTCCAGGTTAGCAAAAAAGTTATCTCTGGATGCGTTTTTGACGAATTCATGTAACTTAAAACAGCACAATAAGTAGCCTACAGCCGCGCTGCAGCGCGGCTGTAGGTAGGTACTTATTTCGATGACAGAGCCGAGTTACACTACTGTATAGATAACATTACCGTGGTTTTAGCATCCCTATCCATTAGTTTACTAAAACATGACTGACTCATTATCAACATTAGACCACTATAAGTAATAATTCTTGTATCTACATAGTATGTTATACATACATATTAAGAAATAGCTAATGTACCTATGTACAAACGAAACAAGAACAATTAGGTATATTAAATAATTTGAAAATATAATTTAATATTGTATGTCCGAAAAGGACGAAACTGCTGAGACTCAATGAAGCATTGTTATAACACCATTTTCTGTACAGCTTCTGCAATGAATGATTCTGATTCTGAATTTAAATTCAAAATAAACTAATGCAATGTATTCCTTACAGGAAAAAGGCACTACGATCGTGCTCGGAGTTCTTTTAACGCTGACGGCATTGGGAATCACATACATTTCGTTTCGCTCCTGGCGACACCGTTTATGCTCCAGCAACTGGAAGTTATTTAGATAAATAATAACTAGCTCTTAGAAACTAACTACATCTGCCTGACTCGAACCTAGTTGCATGAATAAATAAAACATAACCTGTCATATTTAGGGTATCGTATCCCTATAAGGTCGTGATGGGGGAGGCTTTGTTAAATAATGGACATCTTCTGATAATGATGACCCCTAAAGCTCAACTCAGATCGAAATGTCATCTTTAATGTGCCGGTGGCCCTTCTGACGATAGCAGCATGTTCGGTTATAAAAGTGTGACCTCATAAGGTCAAAAATCTCGTCAAAGCATTCCCCATTGTACTTGCAGAAAAAAGTCTTTCAATCGATACTATGCATTGTAGTGATATTGACAAGACAAAAAATGGTTTGCCATTAAAACGGTCGCTGCCACTTTGGTGTGAATTAAGGCTAAAGGATATGCAGACAGAGATGTACTCAATTTTCAAAAGTTTACAAACCACATAATATTTTGGCAGATTTTCTGTCTATATTTTGGCGGGCTTATTGGAAATTCGGGGAATCGAACACGACGTGGTTGATACCTACCTATTTGCACCAAACGCAGAAAATATTTTAGTTGAACAAGTTACTAGGTGAAAACCCTACGTGTGTAATATGTCGACCCTCAAGATAAATTAAGAAGTTCAGTTATAGCAAAGCAAAAAACCAAGCTCTTAATCCTCCTATTTAACACTGCAAACCCGAAGAAGTTAATGTAAAGAATGTATCTGAGCTTGAATCATAGAATAATGATATTATAAAGTAATGTAGAACGTTTTTCTACCTTCCATGTATTTCTTCCAATTAACAATCGTGAAAATACTACCTGATGGTTTTCTATATTTATATACTATGGTTAGATGTTGTTAGTAAATGTTCTGGTCGCAAGCCTTTTATGTTTGTATTTTTATACCTAAGTCTAATTTAAAGATGTAATAAAAATCATTTGATGAGTTTATTATAATCGCTTATTAATTTATTACACCTACATATAGGTACCTATTTAGTAAATGTTTTCATTACCTAATTAGGAAAAACGATATCAGTGAAATAGAAGTTGATTCGTTCGAGGTAATTTTCAGGGTTCGTGGCTTAGGCCCACAGTGGTCAACGCACCTGTGGCTGACGCCCCCGATTCTAATAAATTTAGTATATTTATTTTTGTCCTTTTTTCTCTAAGTACAGTAAACGACAAAAGTCTATCTTAATCAAATGATCATACGTACTACGCATACGTGACGCAGTTATTAAGAGGGAAAAATCTTTTATTTTCCCGTGTTCACGTTAGTAGGTAATTATTTGCTAATAATGTAGCTTTCTATCGGTAAAAAACCTTTTGAGTTTGCCCATGAAAACAAATATACGAAAAATCAAAACTTTTCTCTTTAACTAATTATTAGTTTTCATTTCCCACAAACGTTGGTAAATTTTGTAAGTAAGTAATAAATTACCATGTGAAATCTTATCTTCCATCTTCAATCAACACGTCTACTAACTGGGCCGAAAGAACACCACAAGAAAGAATGGAAATATGATTTCCAAGTTCTCTGAACAATACGAAAATAAAAATTTGCATTTTGTGGAATTTTGGAGCCGTTTGTGGAAATCCGACCCAAAAAGTAACAGTTAATTATTTATTAAGTATATAGAGATGATTTTTGTTGTTATTTTTTGTTTAAGAAATAGATGTATTCTTTAGTATATCTGTATTACATTTTAAAGTTGATTATTTTTAATTATTATTGTTACCAAATTTTTAGAGAAAACTACACATTTAAATGTTGTTAAGTACTTTCCAGTTATTTATTTAAGACTGATTTTTAATTACTATCTTTTTACTTTTGAGACTGATTGTCATAATTAGGTAATTTAATTCAAAATAGCTAGAGAAATAAGGTCAACTCGGCGAAGACCGGCATACTTCATTTAAAATGTTACAAATTTACTTATTTTGGCTGTTCTATTAGTGAAGCGCTCGTAGCGAAGTTTGCTTAGCCATACTGAAACGATTAGCAAAGTTAAGCAACGTCCGCCGCGGTCAGGAGTTGGATGGGTGACCGCTGGTGACATTACTACTGAGCGCTTCCGTGCTTCGGAGGGAATGCCCGCCTGGCTAGCTACCACCCTCAAGTAGAAAATCTGTCGCCAAGCACCTTACGGTGTGTTCCGACAGCTGTCCTTGAGAGCCAGTAATTCTAGGTTAGCCTGAACAACATCTTCGACCACATCATCACTTACCATCAGGTGAGATAGTGGTCAAAGGCTAACCTATCAGGCATAAAAAAAAAAAAAAAAAAATTCTATAACCTTTACGTTAAATTTTGTTAAACAAGGTAATAAGATATTTAGTTGATCTGGCAATAGATATATATATCAAAATCCCATAAAAACCATCGATCACGGAATAACAACCATTTTTGAAAACACAGTGAAAATAGACGGATTTGGCTTCCATGTCGGATAAGACCGTCTAGTGACAAATTTACTTAGTTATCGACAGTTTTCGTAGTTATAGATAGAGTGTACGAGTGCCAATTATTGTAACAATTTAATTTGTGCACTCTAACTCACAGGAATAAGGTTTTTTATAGCTTATTTCACGAGATACAGCATTTGTCGGGTAAGACCGGCATATTTCGCACTTCCAGGGGTGCAAAACATATTTCACCTTGAATAATAATTAATGATTTTTATAGTAAATTTTATTACAAATTCCAAGCTTATACGAGTACGTAATCAATGAAATTAAAAATGTTTTTTGTGATAGTTTTGGATAAACTTAGTAGAAACAATAAACGTAGAAAAAACTTAAAATAATGAGATTAAAACATACTAACCATAGAAACCGCTTCTGAGTAAAACCTAAAATTATTAATAAAATTTATTTGCTTTTCTTTGAACAAAATAATCAGTCTTCCATTTAACAAAAACGAAAAGAAATTACGTTTTAACATACTTTGAAGTAACCAACCAGGAAGGTAATTAAAAAAAAGCTTAATTAGACACCAAACGTTGACGACTTCTGAATGTGGCGATGACCGGCATATGACACTATTATACCTCCAGAACCTAGACGGACTTCCCCACTACAATTGTAAGCTTGCCACACTGGTTATATTTTAGTCGTACAGTTACAGTACATATTAGAAGTGTTTTTGTTTGCTTGCATTGCTACGTTATACCAACCACTGTTGTGTCAATTATAAGAATTAAAATTTGTTTTCTCTCTAACGTTTTTTGAGATTTTAATTAAATTATCCTAACTCTCAGCTCCGGCGATCGACACAGAATGTAGTAGCCCTCCGGAGTACGCACAATGGACGTTTCTGTGCACGATATACCTAAGTAAATACGCAATGTAAAAGTTACCTAGCTTCAATAAAGTAATGAGCAAAGACGAGGGCCGAGCGGAGTCGCGCTCTCCGAAGCACGGAAGCGCTCAGTAGTATATAATGTCACCAGCGGTCACCTATCCAAGTCATGACCGAGGCGGACGTTGCTTAACTTTGCTGATCGGTTCAGAACGGCTAAGCAAACTTCGCTACGAGCGCTTCTTTGCACATAAGTTATGTATTGTGGTGACCAAATGTTACTGCAATACTCAAGAGTACTTCTGTCATAATATGCAAAATATAATTACTTTTAATAATAACAAATACCTTTAAAAGTATCTTAAAAAACATTAAATAATATTCAAATAAAACACTTAAAAATGTATAAAATTATATATATTTATAGTAACAATTCCACCTAATTTTCCTGTTATCTACGTGACGTCAACAAACATCACGCAGCCTAACCGGAAGAATACCCGACTAGTTTCGCTTCTAAACGAAGCATCTTCAGGTCCTGACTTACCGAGCGCCCGATCGAGACTAAACGGCCAGCTTTTTTTTTAGGAAGGATATCAATATCTCCCGAGACGGGTGTAGAAGGCGCAAAGCGCCTTATACCATAGCTCCGTCTCCTGCGGACGCCGAAAACGTGCCGCTACTATAGGAGGGGTTGACAGCGAGCTCAAGGGCACCACTGTGGTTTGGACCTCGGCTTGTCTCGCTGTCGAGAGACATGGGGGGGATCGGAGCAAAAGGCCTCTGTGCAACTGCAGTGTTGCACAATTGGGCCCTACTGAATTGATCTCTTTGACTATTTGGAGAGCCATTTATCGGGACCTTGTTTTTGCCTCGAGCTCGCCGACGAGCTCGGTGTCTGACTGTGTAACCTCTGAATACATTATTACTTACTAGCTTTCCGGGCGCGGCTCCGCCCGCGCGTATGTCAGTTATCGCGCGAAAACATTAATCTCTTTTTGCGCAGTCGGATAAAAACTATCCTATGCTTTTCCCGGGTCTCAAACTATCTCCATACCAAATTTCATTCAAATCGGTCCAGTAGTTTTGGCGTGAAAGCGTAACAGACAGACAGACAGACATACAGAGTTACTTTCGCATTTATAATATTATAGTAAGTATAATAGTATATAGTACTGATATGTAGTGTAGAAAGTATGGACGCCTACGCTAAATTTAATGGCCATGTCCCTGATACTCACATCAGTTGCCAAAAGTGACAGGCTCACTCTCTTTCGTCTTTATAATTATGTGCACAGCACAGTCATTATCATCGTATAATACTATTAATACTTTTAATTGTATATTACTATATACTATAGTACTTTTGTGTAAAACCTTGTTAAATTGTGTTCAATTCAATCTATGCAAGAACAGACTCGCGAGGCTTACAGCTCGAATTACATCTGATAAATTAAATTAAATGCTCTCTAAGGTAAATAAAAAGAATTTATTTAGCTTAGGGAGACCTTTTTTAGGAAGTTGCAACAGCACACGAACTTCATTGCACTTCAAAACATATGTATTACTTACTTTACTAGCGACCCGCCCTGGCTTCGCACGGGTGCAAATATACTAAACAATCTATAATATCTTCAAAAATATTCATTTAAATTTAAATAACTTGCAGTAACTTGTAAGAGCTGTATCGATCTTTAATATATTTAAGATAGGTACTTAATTGGATAAGGATTAATTCTGTATTGCTTAAAATCGCTTCGTATATAAGCCATTATTTCTGGTAAAGAGTAAAGGATAAAAAATGGTTATTATTGGTTATTCCTAAGAGATAGACATATGATAAACCATCACGGACTTTTTGTAGCCTTTTTTAAGGTATGCAATATTGTAGTAGGTATGTACATAATATTGATCTATCTCGTAGGGTATGCAATGTAAGCGCAAAAAATGTGTTTATTTTTTTAACATTGCATTAGAAAACTCTAAAATAAGCAGTGTTTCTCTGTTTTATTATGCATTTATTATAGGTACATATAAATCTACTTCAATCTCAAAAACCGTTGCGTAGTTTTTAATATCTAAGCATACATAGGGACAAACAGTGGAAAATGACTTTGTTTTATACTATGTAGTGATACCTTATTCATAATTATATATATATATATATATAAGGTCACTTTTAATTCATCAACAATACTGCGGGGGGTGGTGTAGAATCGATAACTGAATGTGATCCACACATTTTTAATTTTCACATAAACAATTCAATACTAACTATTGCCTAAGCTGTGGCGCGTTGACTTTGAGAATGATAGCGACGACAACACTCGCGGCCGCCGTGGACAAGACTCACACATACACACACGTTCTAGGTATTCTAACGCATCGCGAGGGCAATGAACTCGGTAGGTATACCTACGCATTGCGAGGGTAACGAACTCGGTAGGTTTACCTACGCATTGCGAGGGCAATGAACTCGGTAGGTATCTCGGTAGGTATACCTACGCATTGCGAGGGCAACGAACTCGGTAGGTTTACCTACGCATTGCGAGGGCAATGAACTCGGTAGGTATCTCGGTAGGTATACCTACGCATTGCGAGGGCAACGAGCTCGGTAGGTTTACCTACGCATTGCGAGGGCAATGAGTCTTGTCCACGGCGGCCGCGAGTGTTGTCGTCGCTATCATTCTCAAAGTCAACGCGCCACAGCTTAGGCAATAGTTAGTATTGATTTTGTTTATGTGAAAATTAAAAATGTGTGGATCACATTCAGTTATCGATTCTACACCACCCCCCGCAGTATTGTTGATGAATTAAAAGTGACCTTATATATATCTAATACATACTTCCTATCTGACCCATCTACAAACTAAAAATTATAGCACACAAATCTCGAGTCTAAAAACTCAATAAAGTGGCATAGTATGTTACATAAACTTTACAATAATCTCCAATAATTGATCTTGCCAATCTTGTCTTGATATTTGCAAAATACAAGGATAAAGAAACCACAAAATGTCATGAATGAGGATAAAGCTGTGCCATCTCAAAATAATCAGTGCTTGTTTTTATTTTAACCAAACCAACCAGTTCGCAGTCATGCACGGTGTAAACATGTTGTGTCTCTCGTCATATATTGTGTTCGCTTTGGTTGTGCCATGTAAGTACGCAGTATAATGTTTTTCTACGTTAGTTACAATTCAAAGTTGGTGTAACAGAATATTGGTAGGTAATTTTTGCCAGTACATTATTGTAGGCATCGAAATAATAGGCTCAGACTCAGAACGATAGTTTCTTTCCAAGCTCCGCTCAATAATGAAGCAAAATAACAATTCATGTGTGCGTGCGCAAGCGTCATATATTTACATTCGCCGCGCCGGTGCGCAAACTCAGTCGAATAATGTTGCAAGTTAATAAAATTTTCTCAATACTCAGAATCGTAGAGTTACAATTATTATGTTAGTACCTAATTGACTTTTAACATAATTCAGGATTATGTTACAAGTCGCCAGACAATTGGCTTAAGCATTTAGAATGCCCGTAGGCCTGCAATAGCTCTAAGATTGCCTAAATGCGTTCGTTGTAGCAGCTTTAGTTAGTTATATTTAGTTTGTAGCAAGTTATTCAGTGTGTCAGCAACACACAAACGCTATCGGTTTTAAAGAGCAAAAAAAATGACACTTATATTATTTTCATGAAAGTATGCATTTTTGATAACATTCAAAGAATCCACTCTAAATAGGTTTCCAGACAGTTAATTCATATATTATAAGGATTTGAACGGTTTTAAAAAATACTTTAAAGAGTGTCCTTCTTTCTCTATGGAATAAGTGTAACTGGAAAATATGTAAGGAGAAAGACGATTCAAATTTGTACTTTAATATGTCAATATTTTACATTTGTTAATATTATAATCAAACATAAAATCTTAATTACCTGGAAATTGCAAGAGTTAGCTACTGCAAGGGCCTTCTGAATAACGGCGATCCCCAAGACGTCTGCTAAGCGTGGGAATTATGGCGAACTCATCTCTTACTTACAAACTAAGCCTACCTGCCATATTTCAACTTAATAATATAAGTAGTTTTCAAACTAAACATGATTTCAATGCAAAATTAATGTAATCCGCGCAGCATGCGTTATTGCAAAATAGAATAACTAGCTGTACCTGCGACTTCGTTCGCGATTGCGTGATCCCTACCTGCAGACTAATTATTCACATTTCAGCACTGTTTATCTCCCAACGCTGTGGTCTGGGGTCACTCTTAGTAAAGCATAGCTCAGAAAGGAGCTCCTTACCTTGGATTTGAAAACTCCCGGGTTGTATTTTCCAGAAGACAGTATTCATGTTCTAACATTGACATGAACTCAGATAGTTCCTTCGCGGTTCGCACAATAAATGCAGACGCAAAGTACTTTGTGCGTTTCTTTAAAATTTCGATTTGAAAACGGTGATTTTGTGTGGTGGTAGAACAATAATATTTTAGATTGTGCACTTCCATTGCGCAGTCTCCGAAATGTATCCGGCAAACGATAGATAATTAAAAAAAACTGATTGTGGCGAATGTTCCAGATTTTAGACTATTATCTTAGCAAGCTTACTAAACTAAATAAGGGTGCCGGGTTGCACGTCGTGTGCCAGGCTCCCCGTCGGGTGCCGGGCTGCCCGTGGGGTGCAGGGCTGCCCGTGGGGTGCCGGGCTGCCCGTGGGGTGCCGGGCTGCCCGTGGGGTGCTGGGTTACCTGTGGGGTCCCAGGATGCCTGCAAGGGATGCCCACCATTCTAACAAAAAAAGAATTACGCGTGAATAAATTACAATTAAGTGTACATTTTGACTTTCATCCCCTTTCCCAGGGTAACCGTGCTGAATTTTGGGATAAAAATGTATCCTATGTCCTTCTTCGTAGTATGAACTCAAATCGTGCTAAGTTTTATTTAAATCCATTCAGTAGTTTTGAAGTGATGCGCTGCGGTCAGACAAAATATATAAAAAATACAGTTTTGGCATCGGTATCAGCTACAGAGTGCTGTCAAAAATTATTTTCAAAATATCTTCAATGTACAGAATTGGACCTGTTACAGTTTTATTACAAGTATAGATAGATAAGACTAAATACCAAATTGCACGCTCATAACGTCTAAAATATACGACTTTCTTTCAAAGAGGTCCAATTTGACCCCCTTAATTATTGAGCTCTATTTCGTAATCCTGCTCTATTTTTTTAACAGAGCTCAATTTGTATCTAACTTTCCCAACTTATGAACTACCTAAGTGGCAAGATTTCAAAGGCCTAAAAAAAGGCAGTTGGGCCAAATATTTTATTCCAAAGCTGGCAACATTTATAATGGCGTCTATTTTGTTATCGAAACTTTTCTCTTTTGATGAATGTTTATCTTAAGATTGTCAAGTAGTGCTGCTGTGATCTTCGTATCCTTATGGTGGTTGTGATAGCTTTTGACTGTGCAATAAGTCATTTTAAAATAAATACCTAATGTGAGTTTTTCGCAGCTAGACCATTGAGCTAATAGGACCAATAAATAGGTCAATGAGCTAAATGTTATAGACTGTATCGTGTCGTGTCGTGACTCGTGACCACTGAATAGATACTTATGATGAATGCGGAAAAAGCATGCGAACGATAATATTTGATGACATATTTGCACAAACATTTTATATGACGTCATAATCACCATCATGTAAAGAGGTTTCACTATAGGTAGGTATCTGGTTTCATAAAGATTTATCAAAGCGGAAGAGTTTTGTTTCAAATAAGATAAGTACAAGCAAAGTGAGCACAACTGTATTGGATTAGAGTTATTATATTAAATTATATTATTGGAATTTTAAAATTGTATTTGAGCACGAAATTTTAATTTATGGGCGGGATAAAATGTCGTGCTTCAATAATTTGTAAAATATGATTTTCACGCGGTAGTGCTTGTAATCATATATGTAATCATACAACTCTATAATTTAATGGTTTCATAGAAAAACGATACTGGAGTAAATGTTATTTTCCGTAATGCGTGGTCCACTAGTCCCGTCCATGGGACGTCCAAAGAAACTACGGAAAATAACTGGCGCTGCACGTGGTGGCGACGACCTTTTATGCCTGAAATGAGCAAAAATAAGATAAAATATTACATTGCCCGATTTAAAAAATCAGGACGGATTGATAATGATATATATAATTGGTCACATTTTAAACTTACGTAAGTTACGGTAAGTTAGATTTGAAAATACATTATCGTTAAGGCGCTCCTGGCCAGAAAACGCCATACAAGAATTAACTTTTCTCAGAGAAAAAACTCGGTTATTAAACTAAAAAAATATATATGTTATTTTTAAGCATATTCTTGAGTTAATTCATAAATCTGATACACATAATAAATAACTTCACTCGATAGAAAAAAATCCTAAAGTTACCTCTATTTCGAATTTAAAAACGATTTTTGTCTCCCTTTTTACCAATCTTTAATTTTAATTTATTTTTTAATGCATTACTAATCAATAAAAGAAATTAAATCATAAATAAAAATGTTTAAAAGTTATCATGTTAATTTTGTATGATTTTTTATCATGAATTCATGGTATCAGAGCTCGCTCACTTGACCGCCAGTGAGCTCGCAGAGCTCGTCGACGTTGGACCTGTGTCAATTTTTGCGACCTACGCAGCGCCACACAGAAAAAGATCAAAATGAATATCAAACACAACAAAATAAAATATGCTCAGGGCTAACTTTTAGAAAATCGACTCGTTACGCTTATCTTGATGACTTCCTGATTGACGGTGAATGACAATAGATTTCGTAAGTAGTGAAAGTTAGTATGGTAAAAGTTATAGTATGTGTGTTAATATTAGGAAAATGGTGTTTTTTTTACAAATAAATGGAACCGAGTTCAACATTGAAATCTTTGAAATAACTTGTCGAACTCGATACCGTGATGGTTCCAAAGAACCTATTATCACAATATTGTGCGCATGGTAACAACTTCAACAAGTTATTTTGGACTTTTGGGTGTAGAAGTCGGTTCCATTTTTTGGTATTATTTTAATGTTTAAATTTTTTTTTAATTAATCTAGCTGAATGCCTATTATTTCGTACCCAGTGTCTATGACAATGAAGTTAATAATCAAAGCCCAGTGTATAGGTACACACGGGGCTTTAATTATTAACTTCATTACTATTATATAATCAAAACTATGCTAGATATATTATTTTCATTATAGATTTACTCCACCCTTGTCTAGCTTTGATATGATAAAAATAATATAAATTATAAATTAGAAAGTTAGTATGTGTGTTATTAACCGATTAAAAAAAAAAACCTTAAAATGGAACCGACTTCAACACCCAAAAGTATAAAATAACTTGTTGAAGTCGGTACCATGATAGTTCCAAAGTACCTATTGTCACAATATTGTGCGTATGGTACCGAGTTCGACGAGTTATTTCGTACTTTTGGGTGTTGAAGTTGGTTCCATTTTTCGGTAAAAAAAAATTTAATCTTTTTAGTGACCCTTGGTACTCACGGGATCGATTGTGATTCATTATCAACGACTATATTATCATGATAGGTCAATATGTTTCAGTTATTGGTGTGTAACTCAAAAACAACTTGACCGATTTTGATAAAATTTAAATGAGACTAGACGACAAGCATCAGCTTTCAAAAAAACATATTTTTTGAAATCGGTTCACCCAGTCAAGAGTTACGGAGGTAACAAACGTAAAAAGAAACAGACGAATCGAGAACCTCCTCCTTTCTTGGAAGTTGGTTAAAAAGGGGGAGGTTCTCAATTTGTCCGTTTTTTATGTTTGTTACCTCAGAACTTTTTACTGGTGAACCGATTTTGATGATTTATTTTATTTGAATGTTGATGCTTGTCGTGTGATCCCATTTAAATTTCATCAAGATCGATCAAGCCGTTTTTTGAGTTACACTCCAATAACTGAAATGTTTTTTCTTATCTTGATGATATAGTCATTGCCAATGAATGACAATCGGTCCCGCAAGTAGCAAGGGACACTAAAACGTGTGAAGATTTTTTATTACCGAACCTACTTCAACACCCAAAAGTGTGAAATAACTTGTCGAAGTCGGGAACATGCGCACAATATTGTGATAATAGGTACTTTTGAACTATCACAGTACCGACTTCAACAAGTTATTTCGCACTTTTGAGTGTTGAAGTCAAGCCCATTTTTCGGTAAAAAAAATTTGTGCGACATTACATGAGTATTGAATTTGTTAGTAAATTTGAGTAGTCTTTTTTTATGATTATAGAAATAATAAGTGACATTAAGCGATTTTTTAAACTGGATGGATATAAATTAAATTATAAGTAAAAACATAAATCTGGCTGTATGGAAACTCATGTCACGTCACGACCATGGTACGCGATGTCACACCCGTGATGTGAACAAGTTTTTTTGATAACTTTCTAGGTTCAATAAGCTTGCTAAAGTGCAATGAAATTATTGTTTTTATATCTAGTTTTAGCCGAATGTCTAGTATTTCGTACCCAGGGTCTAAGATAATAAAGTTAATAATCAAATCTGTACTATATTATTTTTAGTATAGATTTACTCCACCCTTGTTTATTATATGATAATAATAATAAATATTATAAATTTGAAAGTAAGTATGTGTGTTAGCTTCTTAACCGTCTTCAAAAAAGGAGAAGGTTTTGAATTCGTCTATTTTTTTAAATGTTTGTTACCTCAGAACTTTTACTGATAAACCGATTTATATGTTTTTTTTTATTTGAATGTTTGTGGTGTGGTCCCATTTAAATTTCATCAAAATCGGTCACGCCGTTTTTGAGTTACACTCCAATAACTGAAAGGTATTTTCCTATCTTGATTTTAAATTTAAATTGTTATCACTATTGTTAGGTCCAATGCCAAAAAATATGAGTTTAATTTATTCTGTTGTATTTCTTTATATTTGTTATCTGGGTAATCCTCAACTCAACTGTAATAAAATATATATTTAGATTTTTTTATGTATATCATTATCACACATAAAAACCCTTTACATTTTTGCAAGCTCATTGAACCTAGGAAAATATTAAAATACTAGTTCAAAGTCTCAGGTGTGATATTGAGCAACATAGTCGTGACGTGACATGAGTTTCCATACAGCCGGATTTACGTTTTTTACCCATAATTCAATATATATCCATCCAGTATTAAAAATCACTTAATGTTACATATTATTTCTATAATAATAAAAAATACTACACAAATTTACTAACAAATCCAATACTTATGCAATGTCTCAATATAAAAAAAATGTTTACCGAAAAATGAAACCGACATCAACACTCAAAAGTGTGAAATAACTTGTTGAAGTCGGTACCATAATAGTTCAAAAGTACCTAGTATAACAATATTTTGCGCTTGGAACCGACTACGACAAGTTATTTCACACTTTTGAGTGTTGAAGTTGGTTCCATTTTTTGGTTTACATTTATTAAAAATTTTTTCAGTGATTCTTGCTACTTACTGGATCGATTGTCATTCACTGTCAAAGACAATATCATCAAAATAGGAAAATATTTTTCAGTTATTGGAGTGTACAACTGATTTTAAAGAAATTGATACTTTTCGTTCGAATTCATTTAGAAATCAAACGACAAGTATCAGCTTTTAAATAAAAAAAGTATTATAGAAATCGGTTCACCTTGTCAAAAGTTCTGAGGTAACACACATAATAAAAATATAGACGAATTGCGAACCCCCTACTTTTTAAAATCGGTTAATAAGCTTTGCTATTATGAACTGAATTTATTAGAAATTTGTTAAAAACCTTACCTTACAATTTTCATAAACTATTTTTTATATAGTAACTTAAAATTAATTTATCAATTTTTAATTCCAAATAACATTTTGATTTATTATAGTGCGCGTATAGACTCATTATATCTAAATATAGTATCTGTTGCCCTGTTTTATGTCTTTTATTTTTATTTTTACGGCATATGGTTCTACTGTATCTTCAATAATAGACACTATCTGGCAAATTTTATTTTTATTTCTGGCCAATTTCGCTAGAAGGCACATATCTGCCTGAAGAAGGTTGCCTTGATGAGCGATGATTATGAAGTAAGAATTTGTACTCATTGACTTTGAATTGAGCACTCTGTAAAGGACAGCTTTATGAAATTTATTACAATGGGGCTCCTGTCACAACCAAGACAATTGATACATATTTTTAGTTTCAAAAATGCTCTCTATAAGCGCTCAACTTAACACGTATCGTTTTGGATAATATCTTTTTTATAAAACTTGCAAAACAGTACATTAGAATGAGCTAAAATGATATCCAAAAATATTGTGGAATTTGGTTTATTTTAAACGCACGACATAATTCTTTTTTATTATGTTGAATACATGGTCTGAAAATAATAATTTAAAAAAACTTAACTAAAACTAAACGATTCTGTCTCGACCATGGGCCTTAGGCCATCAAAACCACGGTTGTGACGTCCATGGACGTGAAATGTTCGCATCATGCTATAACCACAAAGATTAAACAAAAATAGCCATCTTAAAACAATCACTAGATTCATTGTTATTAAACACACCATATTAATATTAATCTGCGTAGACATATTCATAAATACATATTTTAAGAGTCACGGTCTTGACAGCATAAGGGTACTCGTTTTACAAAATAACTAATATATAACTTATTCTTACGAAGCTATATCACTCGACGCCATTAGTTAATAGGACAACTGTGACAGACAGACTTGTTACTGAGTTCTGGGAATCTCACATGACATGGTTGTGACATTTAATGTTTTCTTTTGATGAAGTTTATATATATATATACATATTTGAAATATAATAATATTACCAAATTCCATTTGTGAATAGGTGCATTAAACGGCTTTCTCTATACTAAAAATATAATAGAACCTTAATATATTAATTTAATGTAGTTCTCACAAATAAAAATGTTTTTCTTAAGAATGATAATTTACCCATCTAAAATAACCGTAGGTACACAATGACCCTAACATCCTGTATAGATATATAAACACTACTGTACTGACCGAACCCCTACAGGACCCGATTATTTTTCCGGCGTATGTACCAATACACGACAAAAGTTAATTCCATTCTAAAATGTCATAGGTACTGACGTGATCTCCGTACGTAGGTAGGACTGTACTGTACCTTACCTGGAAAGCTAAAAGCGTGCGCGCGGCGCATCGCACACAACTTTGTGTCGCGTAAATGAATACGTCGCGCTCGAATAAAATACCTAAAGTCCGTGGAAAGCCTCGCCTTAAGGAGTATCAAAAAATAACTATGAAACAGCTGCATTTCAGATATTAGGTATTTTTACCTATTCATTTTTTAATATAAATAGATATCAAAAAAAGCTTCAGCACGAATTTTTTGCCATAACGTCCATACCTACATAATATTATTTTTTATGAATCCAAGTAACATTACTCTTACTATTCCAAGTTAAATTAAATACCTAAGTATAAGTAACATTCCTTACTTAAGTACTTAGGTATTTAATTTTAAGTTCTCGTAGCAAATCTTGCATAGAATGTTCGCTGCAGTCAAACTTGGGTGGATGATCACTAGTCGCTTTTCTGAGGGCACATCGTAGTCTGAAGGATGACAGTCGCTATTGCATGGTCCTCGGCGGAGAGCGATCGTGGCAGGCGGTGGTCTCCTGCGGAGCGGTGATGGCGCAGAAGAAGGCCGCGGACCGGGTCAGGGAGGATGATGGCCGAGTTGCCCCGCTTCGACACAACCGAACGGGGGCGAGAAGAGGAAGGTTCTTTTCCTCCTCCCTTCTCCGTAGTGGGGTCACTGGCTTGCACGCTGCACGGCCCACACGTCTGGGCCTTGGTAGAGTATAGGGTTCCTGCACCTCACATCACTTTCCGCCATCCCCGTGGGAGAAGGGCAGCGCGAAGGCATTTCTCCCACCAAAAAATGGTGTTAAGCCATGCTAGCTACCACGTAGATAATCTGTCGCCAAAAACCTAACGGTGTGTTCCGGGCTCCGGCATGCTGTCCTTGAAAACTAGTTCTAATTTTAGGCTGAGCATAAAAGATTGTGATCAAAGGCTATCCTATCTTCAGTAAAAAAAATACCTTCATTTAACAAATTCGGGTTGTCAACAATTCGTGGTGAAGCATCAAGTGAAACAGTTGTAGAAAAATGAGTAGTGATTATTAATGCTTATCTCTATTACTTATAATGTTATATCCACCTAATACATCATAGTCGTAGTACCTAGTAGTTTTGAAGCAATGATGGCCGAGCGGTAATAGCTATGGATGGACTGACGTTTCGCAGGTCCATAGTTCGATCCTCACCGCCACCTCGAGCTTCACCGCATCGTCACGGCAATGTTATCTATACAGTATCTTAACTCGGCTCTGTCGTTGAAATAACTACCTACAGCCGCGCTGTACGTAAACATGCATAGGGCTACCCGCCTCCAGTATTTTAATTACATTTGCCTACTTTATGTTTCCATTTAATTTTGTGATTGTAAATATACTTTTTTTTATACAAATAAAATTCTTTGTGAAATGAACAGGAAGTGTTCACTAAAAATGCGTGTTGTTTTTTTACTAGTAGGTGGATTTAACTAACCATGTTTAAGTATGTTGTAAGTATATTTGAATAAAACATCAGTCTTAAAAATTTGCGACCGAAAAATATTTGTGATACGTACGAAATGCTTCATTATTAAATTTTAAGGTATAAAAAATCCACATTCTAATATATATAGCTTCTAACTACCTATTTCACTCGTGTCAATCACTTTCCTTTACTCTATTCACTCTTTTTTTATTAATCGAGACTTTTTTTTTCGGGGGATTAAAGGAAATACTTGTCAATTAAAAAGACACACATTATGTACCGTGAACTATGTAGACTATAAAATGATTTTACTTACTAGTACCGTTCAGTTTCCAGGTTATCTAAAAAAAGTTATCTCTGGATGCGTTTTTGACTAATTCATGCAACCAAAAACAGCACAATATATTCTACTCGTTATATTAGGTACATATGTAATATATAAGTACATAAACTTATTTTTAGATAAAATAACGCGCGATTATTGTTATAAAAATAACACACCGTCCATTCGTCACTGCGGTCTGCGGCACAGACGCGACTGTCTGCGTACCGAGCGCAGACCGAGATCGAGGCTCGTAGGTATAACTCGCGTTTCGTCAGTTACCATGAAGTTGAAATCTTGAAAAAAGTACTTCAGTACTAATATCAGTACATCAGTACTAATATATTAAATGCGAAAGTAACTCTGTATGTCTGTCTGTTACGCTTTCACGCCAAAACTACTGGATGAAATTTAAATGAATCGATTTGAATGAAATTTTTGGGCGATAACCCTAAGATTTTTCAAATCACTGCGATAACCAACATAGGTACGCGCGGGCGGAGTCGTGCCCGGAAAGCTAGTAGGTAGGTATTGTATAAATAACATTACCGTGGTATGGTGGAAGAGCATTTTTCGAATACTCGCCTGGCTAGTTCGTGCTAATACGTGATTCTTTTAAGGTCTATAACCATGTACTTAACTACCTTCTATAATTTCACTTCTTGTCGTTCAATGCTGATCATGAGTACAACACAATAATGTAAACTCGTAAAATGTAATTTGGTACATAAGCATTAAAATTTAATTTTTTCAACGTGGATGTATTTATTAAGAAGATGTATAATACCCAATACCCATATCATAGTTAGCGACATTTCGATGTCCGGAAATTAGCCCTTTATTTTCAGGAGCTGATGTATATTTTCTATCCTAATTTTAATTGTTTCGCGGGTTCGCGCCATTTTGAGACGTATTCACGTACCACAAACGGCCGTGTTCATAACACAGCCATACCCATCGAGCTTTAAACCTGTTTGAGTTTTGAGTTATTTGCTCGATGGCTACATCCAATTTATTTATTTGTTTTACTTTCCACACCTAGTTAGTTACTAACTGCCTAGTTTCTGTGGCCAAGCTTGGTCTCCTTCCAATAAGGAAAATCCGATTGAGTAAACCTCCCTAACTAACTTACAACCTTTGTAGATAGATATACCAGGATTCTTATACTGGGAAAACCCACTGTCTATCTGTACATACACTAATTGTTAATTACACTATGCTAATAGTTACTCGTTGGTAGGTAAGTATTATAACCGCGAATGTTCTGTTACTACTTTACGCTGAAATGGCCGAACCGATTTGGATGAAACTTGGAATATACTTAGAAAGTTCAGGATTGCTTCAGGTTACTGTATAATTTTTTATCATCATAGGTTTTTATTATAGTCAACGCGAGTGAAACTGCGGGGAGCAGCTAGTTAAGAAAAAATAAATTAATGGTGTAATCATATATCATGTTTAGGTAAATATAAATGGGACAGTAAGAGAGTGTGTGTCTCTGTTGTCTCCAAAACTACAGAACTGTAGGGCTATCTATAATATAAAAGAGCCTTCCCTCGCCCAAAGTCCGGAGTTGTGCAACCGACAGTGGCATAGAACAACCTATATATACTTACCATAGAACGGATTATGAAACTTGGCAGGATTAAGGGTATATTTTAGACGAACGCCCCCATACAAAACGCAGCTCCAATTTCATTTTAATAATAGCGAATAAAACTCAATGATTTTTTACCTACGTAATCAGTAATCACTACCCCAATATCTAGATTTGTGGTGCATCAGATTTTCATTAAATTAGGTAAGTATACAGTTTTGAAATTACACTAGCTCAAAAACTCGTAATTTTAGATAAAAGAAAGACCGAACTTTAAGCATCTCTTTCAAGAATAATAAGCATGTTTTTAATATTTCTATTGCACCACAAACATGGGGAATATAATGAAATTTCTATAATGGGAAGTTATTTATACATGTGTACAATACTTTTAAAATAAATCTGGAGCTACGAATAACTGGATCAAACTCCTAAAACGTATACTAAACGCTATATAATAAAAAAAATAATTATGGTCCAAAAGAGAAAGGATTTAAGCCAGAAACGATAGGTCTAATAATACACTATATTTACATGCGAGGTTTTTTAATAACAAGTTGAGTTTATACTCGTATGAAAGTTCACACTTTGGCTGGCGGGTATATTATGTCCTCAAGGAACCTAGTTAGCTAATCTTTCTAATAATGTGGTAGGTACCTACCTACTCATGTTTATTGTATATAAGTCAATGATATTATATATAAAAGGAGGATTTAAGTAGATCCTGGACAATGACATGGAATACTTACTTTTTTCTCAATTTACTGCGCACATCCTGAATGAGGGCGTTATAACCGATTCCCCCGCGGGCGAAGCCACAGCGGAAGCTACTGGCAAATATGTAAAAAGTCATTCAACAAAACAATTATTTATGTTCGTTTTTTTACGCTTGCATTTCTAGCGTTCGCGAGGGTGAAAGAGAATTATAATGGAAATCCGATTGTTTGTGCCGATCCAAGAGTTATAGTAAGTTTTATATAAAATATAAGAAGTCTGTACCTAATCCCTGTTAAGGTTTTTGCCGTCAATTACATATTTAATCATTACAAAATAACAAATTTACGAGAGAAAAAATTAAGTCATATGCGGGAATTGAACCCGCGTCCATCCACCCATTTAGCCTGGGTATGCTCTGACCAATTGAGCTAATATGACAATGAGTCAGAACTCAAATTTTTCCTATCGTTCTTTAACCATCGTATTGGGATGGAGCGAAATCTATAGTTCAATTTACATTGTACTACAAACAAGTCTAATTTTGCAATTAGCTGTAATGATGACTCAACCCAATAAATTTAATATTTTTATGTGTGCAATAACGCATGCTCTGCGGATTACGCATTTTTCCTCTCGTAAATTTGTAATTTTGTAATGTTATCCGCAGAGAATCCAGCAATCTGGTGGTGGCCAGATCTGGCATTTGGACTGCCTGTGAGTCTGCAATGACTTTTAGGTTGTCTAAATGCTTTTATTGTAGTAGCTGTAGTGTTGTAAATCGTTTGTAGTATTTTGTTTATAATGGCGAACCGCAATTATAAGTAGAGAAAAAAACCTGCGTTTAAATATGGCGCGCTGATGCCGCTTCATGGTGAAGATGGCGATACGGTAACTGTCTGAAACACGATAGTAAAGAAATTAATATTCTTCTTGAAATAAATGTTTTATTTCAAAATCGAATTAGATTTTTTGTTTTAGAATAGTAATATTAAATCATATTTATTTTGAGTATATAAGGTTTAAATTTTTTTTATACATATTTGTCTCAGGCATAAAACTACTGAAATTTAAGCGAGTTATTTATTTATATATGTCTATTGATAACATTGTCATCTGATGATAAGTGATGGTGCAGTCGAAGACCGTGGTGGTGATAGACAAGCTTAGCTTGGGATAAAGAACTGGCACTCAAGGATATCTGCCGAAACACATCGTCAGGAGTTAGGTTGTGGGCTGAGACGAAAGACTTTTTAAAAAGAAACGAGAGGTGCGTTTCGCTTGAAGAGCAGTACAAGACTGATTTTATTTCATCTTAATTCTTATGAGCTAGTTATATAAAACAAAGGTGCATTATATTCTAAATGTATCTTGTTATCGCAGTACCGGGAAGTTACTGATAATGTATTCTTATTGCCTAATTTCTTATAAGCTATTTATATAAAACAAAGGGTTATTATATTCTAAATGTATCTTGTTATCGTAGTACCGAGAAGCTACTGATAGTATATTCTTATTACCTAATTACAATGAAGGTTATTGTGTAATATCCTTGATATGCCTATATAACTCCTCCCCCCTTAAGATGGAGGCGCGTCGAAGGCTGCAACTGAAGTTGGATTGCATCAGCTTCCGGTTGTTGCAGGACTGGAGAATGCGCCGACTTGGGTATCCACCAGAACTTGTATGCTGCCACTCCTATTCCTGTCGCAAGTATTAGGATGTACAGGGATATCGATGACCAGCTAGGAGTGCTTGAAATGATAACTGGATCTATTATTGATGATTCAACCTCTTTTGATTGTTGTAAGGCTTTCTTCAGGTTGTCTAGTTCTATGTTTTCTAGCTTTATCTTGATAGGTAAGACTTTTGGTGTCTGGTGTGCACGTGGTAGTGGTATGGTTTCCCGGATGTTGACGTACCGCTGATGTGTTGTCAGGGTTCTGTCCATAACTTGTACTTTGCAGTTATTATCAGTTGTTATCAGGAAAACGCCCTTGCTTCGTTGATATTGTACGTCATTGCCGCAGATGGTTTTGATGACTTCTTCTTGCTTCATGATGACTATCCAGCTGTTATCCTTAATTTGCTGGATTATGTTGTTTTGGAATGTTGCAGTTGCATATGTGCAGTTATGTGGTTCTTGATGTTGGATGAGTTGAGCTATGCAGTCACTTGAGTGCAGTAGGGTGTTCCATTCTAGGTGCTTGCAGATTACATCGTCTTCTATTATCTTGGTGCATGGCTCGTGGGGATAAGCGAACTCATTATTTCCCAAGATAAGGAAGGGATTTTTAGGTATAAGGATTGTGTTATTAATATTAGGGATGGAGTACAGGTGTAGGAGGTTATAGGGTTGTTCTGCAACTATTGGTATGTCCAGTATGAAGTTAATTGTCTCATTAGTGCTATATGCTTTTACTGTAATAGCTTTTTCCCATAGTTGAATGTTGTTTAGGTTTGGGGCAAAAGCTAAGTTTCCGCTGATTTCATTCTGTATGCTATTTAGTTCTTCAATTAGATACGAAGGGTCGATTATGCTCGGATGCATTTTATCGAGATGAGCGAATGTTAATGCGTTTTCCAGAGTGTCTAATCTGTCGTAAAGCTGTTGGAGCGAGTTTTCGATGTTATTAAAGATGCTTGTTGTTAGGTAGTTAGTTTCCAATTCTGTTTTTTGGGTTGAATATCTATCTATTGCCCTATATAATTCTAATTGGTTATTTTTAATGTTCTTTAAATTGCTCTCATATTCTTTCATGAATTCCTGCATGATACTTATACTTTTTCTCTGATTGGCTCTATTATTACTGAGTGATGATTGAATTGATTTGATTTCACTATCAAACTTCGTAGCGTCATTCTGATCTAGGTTACCTGTGATGGCTTTTACTACAGTGCCTAAGCCATCTATAAGGCCACGTTTATATCTATAACTAAGTCTAAAACCTATGGTTTCTAATCCTAAATAGAGTAACTTACTTTCTATCGTGTCTATTCGGTAATCTATTTGTTTAGTTATTGATTTAGTATCTGTGGAACAATTATGTTTCAGTTTAAATGTGTAGTAGTTACTGCAGATTTCTATAAAAAGTTCTCTTAATTTAGTTGTATTGTAAATTACTGCTAGGTGGTATGTATCTATTTGATATTGGGCTTTAGCTTCCGTTAGTACTAATATCCCATTGTGATTATCTATTGGCTGTATGACTGCTGAGGCAGCGGCGAGCTGGAGCACTGCGACGCAGGCGATGGCGTTCCTGAAACATTTTCAGGCCGCCTTAGTAAGCGGAAGTGGACTCTGATTGTTTTTGCATTAACGTGTTTACCTACAATTTCCGCTATTTGTTCTGGGTGTATACGAACTATTGTGTACGGTCCTAAGTACTTGGGTTCTAGTTTGTTACTCCGAGCTGTTTTCGCTACCTGTTTGTATACAGTGTCTCCTACTTTGAATTGTGCTGTTTCCTTATTTTTATTAAATCTTTCGATTATTTGTTGTTTGTCGTTTGCCAGTTTATTGTTTATTAGTTTTTGTGCATTTTCCATAATTTGTTTGTGTTTGATTACGTATTCTTGGTAGAATTCCTTAGGACAGTGTAATTCTAAAGGGTTTCTACTATCGGTATGTCCGTAGAGTAATTCGAAGGGGGTGAAGCCTGTTGAGGAATGGATCGTGTTGTTATAGGCTATCATGGCGTATTTCATTAAGTTTGTGGGATCTTCCTTGTCTGTTATTCTTTGTATTCTAATTATTTCTGCTAAAGTTGAATGTAGTCTCTCTATTGGGGAGTTTGAATTTGGGTTATATGGTGTTGTGAAGTGTATGTGTATGTTATGCATTGCACATATTTCCGTGATTACTTCGTTATCGAATTTTGTATCGGAGTCTGTTGTGATTTTCTTTGGTACTCCTACAACTGAAAATAAGCTGAGCAGAGCTTCAGCTATATGTATGCTATTTGAAGCGCTAAGCGGTATTGCTTGTGCATATTTACTGAAATTATCTATTATTGTTAAGAACGTTATGCCTCCGCTGCTGTATAGGTCCATAAACATGTGTTCCATTGGCCTGTGTGGTGTGTCTGTTAGGGAAAGAGGTAATTTCAGAGGGTTGCGTTCATACTTGCTCTTAAGGCAACTGTCGCATTTATTAATGAATTTTTGTATTGAAGCTAACATATTAGGCCAGTGGTAATTTCTGTGTATGTGTTTGTAAGTTTCTTGAATGCCTCTATGTATGGTTTTTCCTTCGTGATATTTGCGAATTATGTCTGTTTGTTCTGAAATATTTTCAATTAGTGTGACTCTATTCATACATCGAATTAATTTTGGTCCACGATTGCTGAAAATTGATTTATATACATCGCAGAATAGTGGATAATGATCTTCGTGGTGGAAAAAGCAATGAAAGACTCTATCTGGAATTGGGTGTTCTTTTAGGAACTGTATTACTTGTTCTTTTGTGTTATTAATCGGGATCCATACGTCTTTGATTATTGTTTTGCCTTTAGACCTATCGTCTACTCTATAGGTGTCTCCGGGTGTTTTCCTAATGTGAAGTTGTTTTAATTGTCTATCGATGGCATCTTCTATTTCTGGGATCTTATTTACAGTTGTTTCTACTTGAATACTATCGATGACTGGGTCTGTTTCTGCTTGAGTAATGTCTTGGGGTTGGTGTGTAGTTATTGTTTGATTCTGGGTTTCTTGTGATTGGTTTATGATATCAGGAGTGGTAGGCATGCCTAATAGTGTTCGAATATCTATATTTTCCAGGTCTATGTTGTCGTTTGATGTACTAGATTGAGGGTTTTCACTGACTTCGTTATGGTGTAAAATTTGAACTCTTGAGAGTGCGTCTGCATTTGTATTGGATTTGCCTTTTTTATATTGCACTTCGTAGTTGTATTCCGCTAATCTTAGGCGCCAGCGTGTGAGTTTAGAGTTTGGGTCTTTAATAGACATTATCCACGTAAGTGGGCGATGATCTGTATAAATAGTAAATCGTTTACCATATAGGTAAGGGCGAAAATATTTAATAGCCCAAACGATGCTTAATAGTTCCTTTTCTATAGTGGAATATCTTTGTTCTGTGTCTGATAGTGTACGTGAAGCGTACGCTACTGGTTTATCTGAACCTATTTGTCCTTGCGATAATACTGCGCCTATTGCTACGTCTGATGCGTCCGTTGTAAGAATGAAAGGTTTTTCGAAGTCTGGGTATTGAAGTATTGGTGCATTAATAAGTACTTCTTTGCATTTTTCAAATGCTTGTGTGTACTCTGGTGTAAATGTTATTTTACTGCCTTTTTTTAAACATTTAGTTAGTGGTTTTGTCAGATTTGCGAAGTCTTGGATAAACTTTCTATAGTAGCCTACTAATCCTAGGAAGGACTTAATTTCTTTTTGTGTCTTTGGCAGAGGGAACTTTTTCACGGCTGCAATTTTATCTTCATTTGGCTGAAGGCCTTTATCTGTTAACGTATGCCCGAGGAACTTAACCTGTTTTTGCAAAAACTCTGATTTGTTTAGTTGAATTTTGAGGTTGTGTGCCCTGAATCTGTCAAATACTTGTTTACATTTATCTAAGTGTTCCTGTAAGGATGTGGAATATATAATTACATCGTCCAAATATGTTAGTACATTATCTAATCCGCGTAGTACTGAGTCCATTAATCTCTGGAATGTGCTTGGTGCATTTTTTAAACCAAACGGCATTCTTAAAAATTCATAATGTCCTCGATCTATTGTAAATGCAGTTTTTTCGACGTCACTTGGATGCATTTCTACCTGATGGTAGCCTGAGGCTAAGTCAATGGTAGTAAAATATTGAGCACGTCCTAGTTTATCTAGAATGTCGTCTATGTTAGGTAAGGGATATTTATCTTCTACGGTTTTGTCATTTAGTTTCCTGTAGTCTATAACTAACCTATATTTCTGTTCTCCTGAGGCATCAGCTTTCTTCGGGACTATGTGTACTGGGCATGACCACGGTGAGTTACTTTCCTGTATTATTTTATTTTCGAGGAGTTCGTTAATTTGTTTTTTAATTTCCTCTTTTTGTTTCGGTGCCTGTCTATAGTTGCGTACGAAGATAGGCTTATTGTCTGTTAACCTAAGTTGGTGTTTAATTTCGTGCGTAAATGTTAACGGAATTTCCTCGCAATGGAAAATATCTCTATAATTGTAACAAAGTTTTCTAATTTCACGATTTTCCTCCGGGTTCATATGACTTGTTCGTAATCTTTCTAAGTTCTGCTTTTGTAATCTATCTATGGTAATATACAATTCTTTAGTGTTGTTTTCATTTTCCTGTTGGGGCTTTTTGTTCTTTATATTTAGTTTTTGAAGGTTTAAGAAACAACAATTTTTAAGGTTTATTGTATTATTGGACGTGTTTATTACTGACATTAATGCGTTTCCGTTTTTTACTGTGACTAATGCAGCCGGAAAAACTAATCCGTTTTTTGTTGTTTTCTTTTCGGAAAAGTATTCTCCTTCTTTATAGTTGCATAATAGGTTTATTATTTGCTCGCATTTGGGACCTATTTTGCTGCGCGATTTTATGTCGTCCCTAATCGGTATTAAAGCTTTTTCTGTGCGGAGAACCATGTTCTTTATATCTATTTTGCATTTAAGTGGGACCAGTAGATCTAATCCTAGTAATCCAACAAAATCCGAATAAAAGTTAAAAATTAAAAATTTATGAGTAATGTCCTCGTTAAATAATTTTTTCGGAAGTTTTATGTATGCTACCTGTTTATGTTTGGAAGTTGCATGTGCGGTTTTAATAAAATGTGTTTCATTTTTGATAGTGATATCCATATGTTTTGAATCTTGTAAAATTTTCGGATTAATGAGGGATTGTGAGGCACCTGTATCTAATAGAAATCTGCCACCCAATTCACTTATGTAGATATATGGAAGGCGGCTATAGTTTTGAATATTATTCATAAAAACTATATTGTGAGTTGATTTTCTAGATCCGTCAGAAAATTTTCATCCTCTACCTCCTCGGAGACGTCCTCCGTTTCCTGTTCCGGGATGTCATTGTATTCTTCCCTATCTTCAATTTCATTTTGGAAATGAATTTTATTTGATTGTTCCGTATTGTTAGGGGCTTTATTTAGGAATTTCTTTTGGAATGGACCCGGTTTGTTTGTCTTGTTGTTTGAATTGGATGGTTTATAGGTGTTAGGCTTATTTTGTTCACTACGTCTAGCTCTTAGTTTAACTTCTTCCTGTTTAGCTACTGTAATGGCCTGATCTAAATTACGTACATATTTGAGTTTAATTAAAATGGCTGTAATAGGGTTTAATTTATCTAGGAAAGTTTCGAGAGCCATTTGCTCATAATAATCCCTTTTTTCAGGGTTAGTTGAAATAAGTGTACACATTAGGGCTCTGATTTTGTCACCAAATGCATCTATGGTATTATTATCTCTTTTAACTCGCATTAGTTCTTGGACTAACTGTATTTCTGTTCTAAATTCTCCAAATTTTTTCTTTAGAACACCTTTTATATCTTCCCAGGATTTGGTACCTGGGTTTTCTGACAGCGCTTCAACAGCCTTACCTGTCAGTTTATTCCTAATAAGACACGCTATGCAATCGTCATCTTTATTTGTAATCAATTCTAGAGCATTCTCGACACCTTCGATGTAGAATGCTAACGTTCTCTTGTTCCCATCGTAGCTGGGTAACAGTTTTGAGAACGTTGAGTAGTCGGTGGGAATCGACTTCTCATCAGTAGTAGGTTTCTCTTCTGGTACTTTCTTGTCACTAGCCATGTTTATCTTAGAGAGTCAGATAGTAACCAAGAATGAAAAACAAGCGATAAAGTTGTATTAATAAAAATACTGATACCTAAACACTATGAACACACAAAAAGTTGCTTAAAGTTACTGTGTTAGGAATGAATAAAAGGATTCTCGGGAATAATCAGATTTAATGCTTACCCCACGAGCATAGCCGATGAGAGGCTGTTTGGTGATGGGTGAGTCTTCGCTGATGATGCGGTGCGCTGCTGCTTCTGCCTTTTCTGCTGCCTGACGCTCTGCTGGTTGCCCACGGTAGGTTCTTTATGCACGCCACGGAATCTAGTTTTACGGAATTATTCCACTGGAACCGATAAACGCGACGTACCGACTGCGCCAGTTAGGTTGTGGGCTGAGACGAAAGACTTTTTAAAAAGAAACGAGAGGTGCGTTTCGCTTGAAGAGCAGTACAAGACTGATTTTATTTCATCTTAATTCTTATGAGCTAGTTATATAAAACAAAGGTGCATTATATTCTAAATGTATCTTGTTATCGCAGTACCGGGAAGTTACTGATAATGTATTCTTATTGCCTAATTTCTTATAAGCTAGTTATATAAAACAAAGGGTTATTATATTCTAAATGTATCTTGTTATCGTAGTACCGAGAAGCTACTGATAGTATATTCTTATTACCTAATTACAATGAAGGTTATTGTGTAATATCCTTGATATGCCTATATAACTCAGGTGGCGACAAATTTTCTACTAGAGGGTGCTCGATGGTAGCTGCCCAAGCGGGCATACAATTGACCAAATTCTCTTCCACCATGTAGGTACTTTATAGTATCGATGTGTACTTTCAAGACAGTAGAAATGTAATAGTAATAAGTAATGCTAGATTGTAACTTCTTACCGTTATTTTACAGGAAGCCGGGAACAAATTCTTTTCATTCTTCGATTCGACTGTGCAAAATACCATAAAAACTGGAAACACGTAAGTAGGAACACTTACCGTTTCTAAATATTATATTGGTGATTAATTGACATCATGGTCGCATAATAAGGTTACATAACATTCTGAAATAACATCCCCTCCTCCCCCTAATGTGAGAAGACTTGATGAACATGTTCCACGAAGGATGTTACAGCTGTTGATGTGGGTGTACTAGCCTTCGGAAATTTAACGGGATTAACAGCATCCCAAAACAGCTATGCTAGAAAACTGTTTTTTTTTTATTTATTGTGACGGAACAAGTTCGAGGTCCATCTGATGTTAAGCGGACTAAACTTTGCCTATAACAGATGCATTTTGTCACAAGTCATGAATTGCACTGCACCCGTCACCTTGAGACACAGTTGTTAAGCCCCTTGTGCCTAGGGTTACCATATCTCAGGATTTGTCCTGAGATTACAGGAATTTTTAACTTTTCTCAGGATTGCGGCCGGATTTTGCAAATCTCGTGAAATCTCAGGATTTTCAATAAAACACAGGTTACATTTTAAATATCTCTTTAATTAAAAGTTACACCAACTAAAATAATCATCTTTTGGTAACAATTAAACAGTTAAAATCAATACTTATTTATCTAAGTAAAACAAACTAAAATAATCTTCTTTTGGTAGATAACAATTGCAGTTAAAATCAATATTATTTATCCAAGTAAAACAAACTAAAAATAATCTTCTTTTGGCAACAATAATTGAACAGTTAAAATCAATACTTATTTATCCAATTAAAACAAACTAAAAATAATCTTCTTTTGGTAGATAACAATTGCAGTTAAAATCAATACTTATTTATCCAAGTAAAACAAACTAAAATAATCTTCTTTTGCTGTGCCGCTGCCACCCCCCGCCCCGCCGCGCGCCGCTTTGAGTGCGATGTGCAAGTTGCAACGCGTGAGCTAGATCCGCAGTGTATAAAACGATAATAACACGTTTTTGAGAGAAAATTCTCAAACTGTATAAAATCTCAGGACTTTTCCATGGTAATCAGGCCTTTTCTCCGGTCTTTTGATTTTTACATCTGGTAACCCTACTTGTGCCTGTATGTTCACTGGCTCTAAAGGACACACAGGAACACACCGTTTGGCGACAGATTTTCTACTTGAGGGTGGTTACGTTAATTGTTTACTTTACCTATGCAAACTAGCCCCAAACAAATCGTACTTTAATATGACTGTAATAAAGGCGAGATTGTTTCTGCAAATGTTGTTAACTGTCTAAGTGGATCGATTGGGGTATTGCTAAGCTTATTAATATGACGTTACTTTTTTCCAGACAAGAACTCAGGCCATTATTCCCCCAAAACATATTTAGTTATGTAAATATTGCAAATGAGACATGTTACAATGACACTGTCAGCCGAGAGAGGGATTCACTTGAGTTCTATAAGCTCGTTAAATTCAGTGTGAAAAGGGCATTTAAGGGTAAGTGTTAATTGACCGAGCGAGAACTTAGTTCGAGCGAAGCGTCTCTGCTTTAACTTACACAAAAATGCTTTTGTATGTCCTGTTGTTAGAGAACACAGGTCGCATTTCTCAACCGATTCACACGAAATTTTGTGGGTATGTTTGGTAACACCATAATTTTTTTTGTCGATTAAGTGTTTGGAAATTTTTCATAATGACGGAGATATTATATGATATATATTTTATGGTGTTGCATTGTCCCGAAAACGCACGTCAGTTGCCCAATAAATAAGTGATAAGTTCTCTCTCTCTCGTATAATCAATTATATTTTCGACGTTCGCATCAGAGCAAATACTGTGTGAATAGGGAACGTTATGATTAATATAAAATTTTCTGACGGTAGTCCAAATAATTTCTTAATAACTCATGTGACAAATAAAACCAATTAGTCACCCCGTGACCATGATCACTGCAAGGTGTTTGAAACGTCGCCGTCGCGCGTCGGGGCACTAACAATGATAAATATTTATTACTAACAATGACAAATATATCACGATTAAAGTAACCCATGTAAATAATTCTGTTTCATTTAAACATATTACTGAAAAAAAAAACTATATTGGTTGAAGTATTATGTATATTTAATAACTAGAATTAATGTAATATAAATATTAGCAGCAGTTCTGTTGTACACTTATTAACTATACTAGCAAATTCAAAATATCTAATTTTGGTTTTAGGAATCCTAATCCTCTATCCTGTATTCATTTTGCCGCTACTTAACGCTAGATAGCGCACCATTCAAATTGTTTTACAAGACTTTTTTGTCTGTGGTACGTGTTTCTTATCTATAGGGATTTGTTTACATCCTAGCATTACTACAGCCTGATTATTATGCCTTACTTTTGAATGGCATTTCTATTGATTGTTAATCTATCTGCTAATGAAGTAATTAGGTTAGGAGAAGATGAGATATACGCTTAAGAAAAAAAATTGGTCCTAGGCATATAATAAACCTACATCCAGGGTCAAGGCACACTGAACTCTGGCACTGTGCCTGATATAAGACAATAAGCTCAATATTTAAACACACCTGCCATCCCTCCGAGTAATACAAGCACAACATGATTTTGTAAATCCAAGTTTGTTGTTACCTGCCTACAAAGCTTTAGCTTTAGTTATGCTCAAATAGAAGAATAATCTCAAAAATAGAGTTGTCGAGAGAAGCACCCACATAGCCGCATACTTCATACAACTGAGAAAGCAAATAAGAAAAAATAAGATAAAACAGCCAAAATAAAATAATGGCAGAATATTACAGTCAACACCAATTTCGATGGTGATTAGTTTTAGTTTAAATTATCTATGGTTCCACCTTATCTGACTAAATTATGGTACAACAGAATAGCAAAACTGCACATTTTACTAAGTTTAGTAATTATAATAATTTTAGAGCTAATTACCTAACTATACTATGGGTCTACAGAATAAGGAATGTTCATTTGCTATTTCTAAATATAATTTTACTAAATTTGAGTTAGTTTGGTGTCAAGGGAATTGCGACCGTTATCTTAAATCTCACTGTTTTAGTAACCAAGGAGAGTGATATATTTATCGTTTAAAAATGTTTAATTACTATGTGTGATAATCGCGAAAACCTCGGACAACATTATTTTGACCACAACTTTAATTCTCGTACAAAAATAAATCAGTATTATATTAATTAGTTGTATTTTTTCCAGCAGTTTTGTATTTCAATATGGTTTCCCTCGTTTTGTAACCGCCTTTGTATAACAGGGTTGCACCAAATTTGACGATGATTAAATCTGCAAAAAACGTTACATATATCAACCTCATTCCGACGTTATATTTAAATTGACGATTTGACGTTAACCAGAGATGGTGCAACTCAGCCTTGTGTTTTTATTCCTTAACGTCTATTAATTTTTATTGTACTTTTCAGATTTTATAGATATCGGTGGCGCAAAATGTATAGATGCAATAAGGGGAAAAATAACTGAATGTGTGACAAACACTGTTGGGAGAGTGCGGGGGGCCAATAACAAATATCACGTGCTGTGGAAGGTGTCTGGCCTTGATTACGATGTAAGATTTTGTAACTCATTAGGGTGGTTTTAGAATATTATTAACTTATAGAAATATTGTTAATAACATATTTTTTTTTATATTTTGAGAAAACATTAAATTACTATTTTAGAAATATTTTTCTATATATTTATCCAGAGACGATTCCACCTAATTTCCAACGAGTAACGTGGTTTCATAACCGCCACGTAGCCAAACCGGAATAATTTTCGACGCGTTCGCTTCATCACGATTAATCACGAAGCTCCTCAGGTCTTGTCATCAAGAGTTTCTTTTTTTTCATCAAGTGTCCGAATTTTTGTTTTTGTACGAACAAGTACAAAAACGGTTTAGCAAAAAGTTAAACCGATGCTATAATACTGATAATATACGTTACATAAAATATTTATCATATTATGTTAAGTTCAATTGCTTGAAAGCGTTTTCAACTCAAAAACTGATACACATCAGTTTTTGAGCCGAAAACGCTTTTTCGAATTCAACTAAACTCGAATAAAAATATCACTCATTGCAAAATAACGTCATGAATCATTATTGTCTACCAAACTATAGGTATTTATTGGGACATCAACTCAATAAATACATGAATATTGATAATATTTATAATTACGTGTTGAGTACATTCAAAAAATGTTTTAAAAAGAGGAATATACCTAAGGACGGTAATCTTCTTCTTCTAATTGTTGATGACCTTCGATAAAATATACCCTAGATGCAACTTTTCGTATTGACAGAACGCATATAAACGGCTCAAGTTATCCTATACCTTTCTGTCTATTGAGATACACATAAAAACCTTAAAATTACACAAAAATGTAGTAAATCTATTTAAGTTATTTAACAATATTCAACCTTGTTTCAGTTGCATAAGGTTTAATTTTCAATTACTTCGTAATAAACTTATAGCACTTTTACTCTGCGCCATTGAAGAGAGCTCGTAAAATTTTATTACCCTTTGCTGTGATAGAACATAAAATACAATGGAGTCGCTTCCTCCTCCTAATCTCGTACTAAAAATATTATTTAGTAATTAGGTTACATGGTGACATTTATAATTGGAATTTTAACTATCCCTATTAGTCAACTAGCTTATATACCCTGGTTTTGCCCGGGTTGAAAAGGTGTGTAGTAGATTATATGCGGATGTTGGGAGATAGAAAAGGGATCTGTTATAATGAAATCAGAATATTAATTATTCGGCTTTAATTTTCATTAACATTTATTTATTTGTTCCAAACAGAACAAAAAGCAATTAAAAACAAATAATATAACAATATAATGTATCAGACCTGAATTGCAGTTCAGATACCTGCGTGTTACAGCAAAATGTATAAAGTAAACGTGTTTGAGTAATTATGAATGTTAATACAATGTTAATGTTATACATTGTATATGTAATACAATATTTAATATTTATAAACTACCTTTACATACTATGTTCATATCATACATTCTGAAAATCATCTGTAATAATAAGAGTGCACGCTAAACCTCGTGCATTCAGGATTGTGCAGGTGGCTCGGACATTTCGATATTAAATTATTAACATACAACATCAATTAAAAACAGGAACACTAGAACTTGAAAAAGGTTTGGTGGTGTTTTTCCAATCATTAAGCCAAGTCACTGTTACACGTATTAGTACATAAAACATACAAAGATATGCACACACACACATAAAAATATTGTATATATGTTTGTAAGCACTAATCCATATTATAAGTGAATATATTGCAGTTCTAATAATATTTCATACACACATGTCAAATTGATAACCTCCTTTTTTGAAGTTGGAAAATGTAAAATAAATGCCTGTGTACAGTCTGAGAAAATAAAAGATTATTATGACGACTCCGATAGACTTGTTCTGAATTAGGGCTCACTTGTTCTTGTCTTGCATGGGATGTTATTATGCGTGTGAAAGAGACAACTGCGTGACAGGAGTAACGGAATTTAATTTGTTGATGTATTAATTTGGAGGTGATAATTAAATAATTATGAATGTTTATCACTTAAAATACGATAAATATGTATAAAACTTACCGAAAATAGGAAATCCCATGTATTTTTCGCTTTGTAAGTGTATTATTTTTGCAACTATTCACAGAGCACTTAGGCATTGTTTCACTCGACGATCAGCGCGTCACTGACGGCAAAACTGTGCTTCAGATCATTATAAGCACAGTTTTGTTTGGTTAACTTTGGAGCGTTCGCGCAGAATCTAGGGTATATTTTATCGAAGTTGATGACCCAAAAAGTATAGTTATCTCTAATTACACTAAACGGATTCATTATTAGGGTTCCGTACCCAAAGGGTAAAAACGGGATCCTATTACTGAGACTTCGCTGTCCGTCCGTCTGTCACCAAGCTGTATCTCAAGAACGGTGATAGCTAGGCAGTTAACATTTTCGCAGATGATGCCGCTATAACAACAAATACTAATAATAAAATAAAATAAATATATAAGGGGGCTACCATACAATAAAAGAGGTTATCGCCGTGTAAGGTTACAGATAATAGTACGGAACACTTCGTGCGCGAGTCCCACTCGCACTTGGCCGGGTTTTTAAAAGTTTTCCATATTTCTAATGTTTGATCCGTGACCCCGAAGTGCGCAATATATATATGTAAAATAAAAAAGAACATTTAGCTTATCTACCATCTATTCTAATTAGATAATACGTCAGATGATCTGCTATCCGTGGCTCCCTTTTATTTGTAACAATTTTACCCAACTTCAAAAAAAGAAGGAGGTTATCAATTCGTCTGTATTTATTTTACGTATGTTATCTCAGAACTTTGGACTGGGTGAACTGATTTTGATATAATTCTTTTTTTATTTGAAAGCTGGTGCTTGTCGAGTGGTCCTATTTAAGTTTCATCAAAATCGGTCAAGCCGTTTATGAGTTACACTCCAATGACTGAAAAATATCTTGAAACCATTGCCAATAAATGGAAAACGATCTCGTAAGTAAAAAGAATGAAAAATTACTTTTACCGAAAAATGGAACCGGCTTCAACTCTTAAAATACTTGTCGAAGTCGGTACCATGCGCACAATATTATGGTGATAATAGTACTGTTGAACTATCATGCTACCGACTTCAACAAGTTATTCCACACTTTTAAATGTTGAAGTCGATTCCATTTTTCGGTAAAAAACTTTCATCATGTTTCTTTTATTTACGGGATACCTCTTGCTCAAAAACAAAAACTCGCAGAATATATAATAACGCTTATCGATCTAACTAGAATGTATGTAGATGTACTTCTTTTTGATATTTGGACTTTTTAAATGCAATCTCTATAAATTATGCAACATTCTTATCAATTTAATTAGACAATAAAGACTGAAAATCTGACATCCGCAGTTCGTTTTTACTAACGACATTTTACTTAATATCATATTTCCTTTATTTACAGGGAACCTCTTGCAGGCAAATGAATCGCATTAAGAACTGCACCCTGAATGCGATGAGAAACGAGGGTTACTACAAATGCGTGTACGAACTCGACTCGGTGCTGTACGTGAGCTCCCTGTTCGACTACATGCTGGAGCGCTGCAATAGGCTTGTACCGGATTGGCCGCAGCCTGAATGTCATACGGTAACTTGCCCTTTTCTATCAATAGCTAGATTCCTGCTTTCCGACGATAGGTATAATAGATAAGAAAGGAAACGCATGTTATAATATGAGAAAGCAGTTATTTTGGGAAAAGCACATTTTAGGAAACTGTTCTGTACGATGCTGGTTGGACCTGCCTACCTACGTGTCTTGGTAGTTCTAGATCTTGGTTGTTCTTCGGTTCAAAATAAAATGCAAGAGTATATTTATAAAGTCAGTGCAGGCGGTGGCAGTACGGGAGGTCGGTGGGCGAGCGGGGCGTTCGATGGCTAGCCGGTTTGTTGGTCGATTCCTTTTTGCTATATATATTATATATACCCGCCCCGCGACACCACTCGGCCCTCGTCTTTGCTCATTACTTTATTGAAGCTTGGTAACTTTTACATTGCGTATTTACTTAGGTATATCGTGCACAGAAACGTCCATTGTGCGTACTCCGGAGGGCTACTTACTACATTATGTGTCGATGATCCGGAGCTGAGGATAATTTGTTTTATTAAGTAAGAGAATTAAAATCTTAAAGAACGTTAGAGAGAAAACAAATTTTAATTCTTATAATTGTCACTAACAGTGGTTGGTATAACGTAGCAATGCAAGCAAGCAAAAACACTTCTAATATGTACTGTAACTGTACGACTAAAATATAACCAGTGTGGCTATAGCTTACAATAGTTAAAATAATATGAGAACAATTAACTTCATAAAAATAACACTATGGAGAGATTTTATTTATTTATTTATTTATTTATTTAACCATTTTCGTTACATTTCATAACATTGGTAAGTCAAATTGGTACAGAAGAACATACATAGCATTAAAGCATATCACACAATATAACACAGTGTCACAATACAAGTACAACTTAGCGACTACATTACATTCTCATTTGCAAATCAGAAAATGAACAACTCATGTACTCGTTGATATGATAAAATGGATGGCTTTCAAAGAATTTTTTAAAAATAAACTTGAATTTATTTAGAGGGAGACGTGTTATTTCCAAAGGCAATTTATTATACATAGCCAGTTTAATACAGAGGCCTTGTTTATAGGTTTTAACGAGTTTAGTTCTTGGTACATGTAACCTTTCTTTATTTCGGGTATTATAATCATGTAGGTGCATTTTCATAGGCAATTCGTGCTTTTTGGAATGTACTTCCATTAGAGAGTTATATATGTATAGGCAAACTACAGTCAATATTTTCAGTTTTTTAAAATAAGGTCTGACAGATGTTAATCGTTGTAATCCATGAATAATTCGAATTGATCTCTTTTGACAAATAAGAATCCTTTTGATATTAGTAGCATTTCCCCAAACTGTTATGGCGTAACTTAAAATCGAGTGACAGTATGCGTAATAAACCGATATAAGAGTTGCTTTATCAACTATAGACTTTAACTTAAATAACGCATAATTGGTATTATTTACTTTTACAATCTGACTTCTGTCCTTTAAATAAGAACGTAAAATATTTAATTCTGTGCCTTCAAAACCGTAGAAACAAAGTTTAGAAATCAGGATATCATGTCGCAGACAATCGAACGCTTTTGACAAGTCACAGAAAATACTAGATACCTTTTGCGACCTATCCAAAGCTCCCAATATAAAATACACCGTTTTTCTAATGGCCATTTCTGTTGATCTCTTCGATCGAAAACCAAATTGACATTCAGTAAATAATTTGTTTGATTCAAAATATGCAATCATTCTACTTTTAATTGCTGCTTCTAGAAATTTTGACAAAACGGGTAAAATACACACTGGTCTGTAATTCCCAATATCAAAAGTGTTTCCTTTTTTAAATAAAGGTACTATTTTGCCTCTTTTCAGACTGTCAGGGAAAACACCCTGTATAATACATTCATTTAAAACTTTTAGAGTCATGTCAAACATATAACGATTACACAGAATTAATCCCTTAACAGTTTTAGTATCCATGTCATATATATCTTTAGATTGCTTACTTTTAGTATTATATTTCTGAGTTCCACAGCACTAATACAAGAAAAACTTATTTTCCTTCCAAGTGTATTATTTAAGTATTTACGACAGTCCTCTACTTGAATGTCTAAATTTTTTGTCAAATTTCTAGCTATATTATTAAAGAAATTATTAAAACTATTCGCGATGACTTTACAATCTGTTACAATATTTCCATTAATATCTTTTATTTTATTTATTATGTCATTATAAGCTTTGTTTTTATTTTGTTGTTCTTTTACAATTGTCCATGTTGTTTTAATCTTATTTGTAGATTTTTGAATTATTTTTGATATATTAATTTTTTTTGCTGTTTTCAGAACTTTTTTAAATATTTTTCTATAGGTTTTAAGTTTTTGCTTTCTAACTGCACAGGGATAAAGATTCTGCAATATTTCTTGTTTATGTAAGTTTTGTTTCGAAATTGTTATGCCCTTAGTTGTTAATATCATTTTCTTTTTACTTGAAATTATAATAGTTGTTAAAGGAAAAGCTGTATAGTAACAATATTTAAGGTGATCCATTAAGATGAAATATGCTCTATGTCTAAATATTTATTTCCTATGCTTTGTATATTAATATGGACTATTTTTAACCATTTACTTCCATCATCGAAGTATTCGGAAAATTTGAGAACAGTTCAGAATTAGTTCTAATAAACTGTAAACACGAAGAGCCATTAAAATTATCACTTGCGCGTATGATTTCTTCCGTCATGAATTTTTTTATTAAGCTTCTATTTATGTTATTTAACTCCAGGTATTTAACATTTTCAGATACAGTAGCTAAGCGGGCAAGTTCTGTGTTAATTTTATAAATTTTAGAGTCATTTTTTCCGTCATACACAATACTTCCTAGTAGTAAACATCGAGAGTCATTGTTCAAAATACTTTTTATCATTTCAATATAAGGCATATCCATTTCTATTGTTTCATAATAATTTCCAATCAATATAACAGCTACATCATTCGGCTGAAGATTTTTCGTATGTTTATAAAAGTTTCCCAGTATTTGTCTTTTCGAAGCTCCCGGTTTGCAATGGTTCATGATTTCTATCGAATCAGATTGTCTTAACACCTTGATGGCCAATCCACTTCCAAAACTGTCAGAAAAAATATTTACTTTTTTCTTCACATTTTCATACTTATTTTTAGGAAATTTATCACTATTTTGGTGTATTTTATTTTTAGTTTCTACTTCTAATATTTTATGTTGAGTTTTATTTCTATCTATCTTTATCTTTTCCAGATCTTTTTGTAAATGTTTAATTTTTTTCTTTTGTTTTCTTAATTTCCTAAGAAGGTTTTTGCTTGCGTAACTTTTTTTTGGTTTTATAGTAAGTTTCATACATTTTTTCGATTTATTGATAAACTTTCTTGATGTTAGACTGTGTATTTCAGTTTGTACCGCTGCATCATTCATTGTACTTGTTGTTTCAAAATCTGTCGCTTTTTTTTCTCCGTATACATAATGCTAATGCGGCAGCGCTGTCAATCACTCTAGGTGATTGACAGCGCTGCCGCTCAGATACAGGAATTTGCATGTTTTTAAGGCTTTTTATTATAAGATTACAATTTTCTATCTCCTTTTTTAAGCCACTATTTTCAAATGTCAGAATATCGACTTCTTGGTTGGCTGCAGACAAAAACACTTCTATTTACCTATTTCGTCATGGCGAATTTACTTTGTGACGAATTAGCAATGACCTGTTCTAACACATTCAAATTAATTTTAAAAGTTATGGTAATGCAATGAAGGATCTAATGTACAAACATGAACCCTATAAACATTACATTTCTTTTGGGCGATCGTGCAAATATAATCTGAAAACATGGTAACTTTACTAGCTATGCCATACAGAGTATTCATTTTCGTGTTCTCAACGGTCTGGGGGCCAACTCCTACCTTTTATGAAACCATCATAGAAAAGGAGCGCTTTGTTTCATGCTCAAAATAATCATACACAGACACGAACTCTCACCGCCTCATAATCGCCTCGAACTATATTGCTTTGATCCTACTTAAAGAACGAATTAAATATGTATAATGGATGTGCAAGCGTGATACAAGATGATCATAATATAGCGTTATCCCGCTCGCACTGCTACGATGTGAAGGAACGTTTTTATCATAGTTTTTTGATATACTATTGATGTAGAACAACTAAATGTAACTATTTTTGGTATTAAATTAGACTCGTACGGTTAGTCCATTTACCGTCTGTTAATTAATAAAGAAATCTAGAAATACAAAGAAAACTGTCATATAAGTATTAACAGTCAAATTAAAAGCGAATTAATTATTCGTTTTTAACCGTTCAATAAGATTAAGAAACGTCCCCTGCTGTCATGAATTGGATGGGTGACCGCTAGTGGCATTATACTAATGAGCAGTTCCGTGCTTCGGAGGGCAACATTAAGCCGTCAGCCCCAGTCGTTGTCATAGGATGGCATCCATCCATCTATTTGAAAATGGCCACCTGGCTAGCTATCGACCTCAAATAGAGAATCTATCGCCAAGCACCCAGCGACATGTTTCGGCATCTGTCCTTGAAAAATGCAGTAATTCTAGGTTAGCCTGAGCAACATCTTAGATTACATCATGACTTACCATCAGGTGAGATAGTGGTCAAAGGCATAAGCTAAATATATAAAAGTAACATTTCTTTTCATTCGGCAAGGCAGGCTCTTGAAATATAATTTAGTTGAGTTCAAATTGTACGAATCAAGTATATACACGAAAAAAAATAATTAGTTTGACATCTATAATTGCATCGCGTGATTTTCACGTTACTTAACACTCAACAATTATTTTTCTGCATTTATTTCATAGAAAGAAAAACATTGTACTTAATTTAAACATATAATAAATACATTTTCATCGTAAAATATTCAATATCTAGTTTAAATCCACTGCTAGAGAGTAATTTTTTAAGATGGATAAACATGACGGATTTGTCGTTGGAACAGTAATACTTCGTATTAAATGTCACATCAGAGTATTCGAATAGAGTAGACATTTTTTGTGGCGTCGAGCGATTCCATTTCTGTTTGTACGCTCGCTTAATTGACGTGGAGGTATATACAATTGAGCAGTAAGATTAAGTTATTATTACTATAAGAGGTGAGAGTTAGCCCCCTGTAGGTGCCAGGGTTAGTACCTTAGCAAATAGCTTGTTTTTCCTTATCTCATGAAACGTTACTAGGTACTCGCTAAACTACTTTGCATTTTTCCACTGTTACATGTTTTAATATTTTGATATTTTATTTTGCCCTGTAGAGCGCAGAAAATCGCCGACGGAAGAGCGCTGCGTCTTCTGCAGATCTCTGCTTAGCTTTACTTGAGATTGCGAACTATCTACAAAAAAAATTATACAGACGAATTGAGAACCTCCACCTTTTTTGAAGTCGGTTAATAAGGGAGACCTACTGTCCTGAATAAACTGATCCTTCTTCCTAGAGGAGTAACATCCATAAAGACGCCTTGCAAGCTTGTGGACCATGATATTGTCGTGCTACTATTGATATATTAGATTAGGTATAATTCAATCAGTAGAAATTATTTCGGATTTAAAAAGATAACATCCAGGGGAACTAGAACCCACAAACCCAGAATACTGTTCTAGTGCAATGCCGTCATGGAAGCGGGGCGGGAGCTGGACAGTCTAATTTTTTCATCCGTTTGAATATTCGTCTTTTTGACATTTAGTGACATCTACCTAACTAGCATGACAGACACTATATACTAAGGCTGGTAGGTGGATATCCCTACACTATACCTACGATCAATACCACTAAACCGATGAAAACATCTTTAAGGCGTGAGCCAGACAGAAGAGACGTAAGACGGAGACGGGGCGCGGACCTTTGTCTCTTCCGCGTCTCTTTCATACAAAATGTATAGAAGCGTCGTGACGCAAAACATACAGAAGAGGCAGGGCGCGGGCGCGACGCTTTTACGTCTCCGCCTTTTATTCGAAACACACAGGAGAGACGCGGCGGAGACGCGGCGGAGACACGGCAGGGGCGAGGTTGGGGCGCGGGGTGGCATGCCCGCCGGGCGGCATGCCACCCCGCGCTCGCTCTGACTGTTTCGCGTCCGCGACGCGTCTCTTCTGTATAATTCAAATAGTCGCGTCTCTGCCTCGTCTCCGCCCCGTCCTCGACGCGTCTCCGTCTTACGTCTCTTCTATCTGGCCCACGCCTTACATTGACTATATCGCATTATTTTGGTTTGGGGTTGCAGGTTCAAGTCCCATTGGAAGTTATCTTTCTCCATCCAAAATCATTTCTATGTTTTCACTTAGCATAGGCGCATATGCTCTTGAAATTAATATTCAATCAATCATATGTTTCTTTAGTAATTCAGTTCAAAAGTGCATTATCTATACCATAGCTCTTTACTTTACTCTGTATTTGACATTTGCAGAAGTCTGAAATGGGAAACTTAAATGGCGTGAGGTTTTAAAAAACGGTCGAAATACTACCCGCATAATCAACTTTATGAATAACGACTCTGATGAAACAGTAAGTTACATTTTATTTTCCATTTTTGTACCAAATACTGTTAGCACTTCATGTCCACATATTGAACCAAGGTTTCCGTTCAATTTCTTTACAATATCTTTTACGGCTCACATATTTTTGGACGACAAAAAAAAATTTAGGAGATTCTCAGTTTAACTGTGTTTCTTTGTATATTTTTTTTGTAAAACCTACCTACTCCGCCAATTTGAATTGATTTTGATGTTTTATTTTGTTTAAGAGGTCATAGTTCAGTGGTCACATTATTTCTTTTATAAAAATGGGTTCAGTGGCTTTGGTTTTTAAATCAAAATTACTAGAAAAAAATATGAGTAAGTAAATAAAACCAAATTCATTTCATACTTTTCACTTGTAGAAGACGGGATTTTTCAGATGTTATTATTTTAAGCCTATTAGCTTTTTAGTCTGCCCTATTAGCTGGGTATGCCAATTGTGTCATAGTAAAAATATATATACTAAAGTGTAGGGTATGATTTGTCCATTGTGATCACTAGAGGAGAAAGAGTGATCATTACTGAAAAACGCACCTATCTGATTACTATATTTACTATATATTCGAAATAGGTAGAGAAATAGAGATCTTTCAGTCTAAAAATGCACGCCCTTCGTATACATTTACTCCTACATGCAAAATAGTTATATGCAATATACGCAACCTCGCCAATTCATTTGTTGTTCAGTCATCGTGATGTGTGTGCGGTCAGCGTGAACGTGTCCGAGTTCGCAGTAAAATCGCTGCACGCACACATATTTAAATAATCAAGACTAGAAATTTAATCTCCTAGGTGGTGAAGCGTGCATTTTTAGAGTGAAAGATCGCTTCATACATAGTAGGTTATGATGATAATCAAATGATAATTTGATTATCCCCAAAAGGAAGTTAAGTTTATGTTTAAAATTAATAAAAAATAAAAACATTTGACAAATGGCGAAGAAAGAAAAAGGTGAGGTGGTGAATGAGTCAAAAAAAATTGAACCAAAATATCCAAAATAATGTTTCTACTCAAAGTTAGGCTCCTGTCCATAAAATCAGTTGGTACAGACTACTCAGCAAACGCAAGTGAAGTGTGTGTATAATAAATGCAAACTTTGCTTATTCGGCTGCAACGTATGAACATCGCTTTCCTACTCGTGGCCGAAAATAGCAAAAACCTAAACTTTTGAGGGAAATTGCACGTTCAGGTTTCTTACAATAGATGACTTTCGCGGTAGCCTTATCGTTTGACAACACGGCGTTGGTGACTTACACATCACTGCAAATTACATGACAAAAACGTAAAAATAGGCCTTGGGCAGGGTAATGTCATCTATACAGTATTTCAACTTCATAGAAACGGACGAAACGAGTTATACCTACGCGCCTCGATCTCAGCCCGTGCTCAGTACGCGGACAGTCGCGACTGCGTCGCAGTGACAAATGGACGGTGTGTTATTTTCTTTAACAAAAAATAAGTTCATGTACATATTTAATATGACGAATAGGATATATTGTGCTGTTTTTGGTTGCATGATTTAGATTAGGTACCTACCTGGAAACTCTGAAAGGTAAAACTATAAAATAAATTTACTTACTAGTAGGTAGGTTACCTACACAATGCGTGTCTTTTTAATGGATAAGTGTATTTCCTTTTATCTCTGTAGTGTACTAGGGTAGGGTAGTTTAGAGCTAAGTACAGATTAATTACGTAAGGAGGGTAACCAATATTTTGCTAGTGGTTGTCAATCGAAATACAGCTACGTAACGGAGTACTTGTTGTTTCCTTTTAACTTCCTAGTTACAAACATTATAGTGGCGACGAGGTATTACTCTAATACTTGTATTACTTATATAAATCCCGGGCGTGCATTGGACATAAAATAGTCATGTCTATAGGAAAAATCGGCGAGTTTGACATCAAAAATGGTACGTGGTCGTCGTATGCGGATCGCCTTGAAATGTATTTCAAGGTCAACAGTGTCAAGGAAGATCTTAAGTTGCCCACGCTTATCTCACTGATGGGAGATGAGGCATACGAGCTTCTCGTAAACCTGGCGAGTCCGAGAAAACCAGCGGATCTAACATATCCAGAGGCTAGTGAAGTGTTGCGGAAACATTTGCAACCGACGCCATCCGTGCTCGCGGAAAGGTACCGGTTTCGTCAGCGGAGGCAACGAACGGAAGAAAGCGTGAGCGAGTACGTAGCGGAATTAAAGAAATTGGCGCGATATTGTGATTTCAAGGATTTAAGTGAAAATTTACGCGATCAGTTTGTATGTGGTATCGCGAGTGACGTCATCCGACAGCGGCTGTTTGCAGAGGACGACAGTTTAAATTTTACAAGTGCAGTAAGGATTGCAAATTCCTTGGAAGCTGCGGAACGGGACGCGGCCGCCGTGGAGGTACGGGCCGTGCCGGATTTGGCAGAGGCAGGCAGTGCGGTGCATACCTTGCGAACGAGCGAGCGCGCGGTTCAAGCGCGGCGGGGGCGCAGATATGGTGAAGGATCACATGCGGCATCTGGGCAGACGCGGAAGACGCCAATGTTTACATCCAACTGTAAGGGCTGTGGTGCAACGGGCCATAAATACGAGAACTGCAGGTTCCGGGACTACGTCTGCAGCCGGTGCAAACGACCGGGGCATTTACGGCGAGTGTGCATGGCATGGGGTGCCGGTACAGAATCTCGGGGGCAACCGAGCGGAACGACGCGGAAAGGTGCGGGCAACGGAAAATTTTACTTTGGCAGAACAGCTACTGATGATGATATAGAAGAGAATGCGGAAGAGGACAATATTGATTTACACCAGTTGAGCTTAAGAGACTACAAGCCGGTGAGTTTGCAAATCTCAATAAATAACAGACTGATAAGCATGGAAATTGATACCGGGACTGCTATATCTTGTATCAGTAAAGCTACATACGACAAATATTTTAGCAATATTCAACTTGTTCCCTGTAATTTACGATTAAAGTTTTATGATGGTACTGAGGTTCGGCCATTGGGAGTTATTATACCGACAGTGAAGTATGGTAGATATGAGAAGGAATTAGAGTTATTTGTTATTAAGGACGGGTCAACGTCACTATTGGGTAGGCAGTGGCTTACTGAGTTAGGTATTCAAATCCCAGTATTATGTAACAATTTAGGCAGTGACAAAAATGATGGAATAGGAAATGATATAAATGTTTTGTTACACAGATATAAACAGCTGTTTGATGGGACTCTGGGAAGGTTCACGGGGGGCAAGGTGACACTCCGGTTACGGGAGGGTGCGGTGCCCGTGTACCACCGAGCGCGGCCGCTGCCGTTCGCGCTGCGCGAGCGTGTTGATGCAGAGCTAGATGAGATGCTGCAAGCGGGCGTCATCGAGCCGGTCGACTGCTCCGACTGGGCTTCCCCGCTAGTCCCTGTTAACAAGCCGGACGGAACTCTCAGGGTTTGTGTAGATTATAAAGCGACTTTAAATCCCGTTTTGCTGATCGACCGTTATCCTTTACCTAAAATTGACGAAGTACTTGTGGCGTTAAATGGTTCTAAATTCTATAGTAAGATTGATTTATCTCAATCATATAATCAGTTAGAATTAGATGAATCCAAGAAATTTACTGTAATAAATTCCCATCGTGGTCTTTATCGGTATAATCGCCTTGTCTATGGATTGTCGTCTAGCCCAGGCATCTTCCAACGTACCATGACCAATTTATTGAAGAATATACCCAACGTAGGTATATTTGTTAATGACGTCATAATTTGAGGAAAAACAGAGCGGGAACACTTAGAGGCCCTCGAGGCGGTATTCGAACGTTTACTTTCAAACGGACTGCGCCTGAAAGAAAGTAAATGTGTCTTCCTAGCGGAAGAAGTAACTTACTTGGGTTACGTTTTATCAAGAGATGGTATTAAGGTGGACCCAGCAAAAACAGAAGCTATTGAAAGGATTCCAAGGCCACAGAATGTTACAGAACTAAGGTCTTTCTTAGGTTTAACAAATTTCTTTGCAAAATTCGTTCGAAACTTTAGCCAACGTCTAGTGCCACTTTTTAACTTGCTAAAAAAGGGGACTGAGTGGTGTTGGTCCCAACAATGCGAAAATACTTTCAAAGACATTAAAAAAGTTTTAACAAGCGCGCAAGTGCTAGCACATTATGATCCAAATAAACCCCTTTTTGTAACATGCGATGCTAGTCCGACCGGTATCGGAGGCGTAATTTCTCAGCTGGGCGGTCCTAACGGAGAGGAACGGCCTGTAGCATTCGCTTCAAGGACGCTTACAAGCGCGGAGAAGAACTATTCTCAGATTCACCGAGAAGCCTTAGCCATAATATTTTGTATGAAGAAATTTCATCAATATCTCTACGGAAGACATTTTACTTTGCGCACTGACCATAAACCGTTAGTTTCTATATTCGGTCCAAATAATGATATTCCAGTTATGGCGGCAAGTCGAATGTCAAGATGGGCAGTTATCTTATCAGCGTATACCTATGACATCGAATATGTACGAAGTGACAGGAACAGCGCGGACGGCTTGTCGCGTTTGCCAATTGCTAGTAAAAAGCTACCTGATTTGCCTGAGATACCAGAACAAACCTACTTGCACTTCGCTCAGGATGCATTGCTACTAGACTACAATGAAGTTAAACAAAGCACTCGTCGTGATCCCACTTTAGGTAGAATTTTAGGCTTTATTCGCGATGGTTGGCCGGATGTATGCGAAGTAAGCGGTATGCAACCATACTTTAATAGGAAATCCGAGTTATATGAGGAGTTAGGATGTCTAATGTGGGGTCACAGAGTGGTCGTGCCGGAACGGTGTAGAGATAAGGTGTTGAGGGTGTTACACGAACCTCACATGGGAATCGTTAAGTCCAAGGCTCTAGCCAGAAGTTATGTGTGGTGGCCTGGACTCGACGAATCATTAGAGGCAATATGCCGAGGTTGCACTACCTGCGCATCACAAGCGGATGCTCCGCCTAAGCAGGTGCTCCGACCTTGGCCGTGGCCCGTCCGACCTTGGTCTCGTCTTCACTTAGACTTCTTAGGACCCATATTTGGAAAAACTTACTTGGTTGTCATAGATGCCATGTCTAAATGGGTAGAAATATTTAGTGTTCCTAGCACGGCCGCCAAATGGACAATTGACAAACTGACAGAATTGTTTGGTAGGTGGGGCTTGCCAAAACAAATAGTAACTGATAACGGACCTCCGTTTACAAGTAGCGAGCTTGCCAGTTTCAATAAAATAAAAGGTATTGAGCATATCTTCACAGCACCCTATCATCCGGCATCAAATGGCGCTGCTGAAAATGCGGTACGCACTCTAAAGAGGGTAATTAAGAAAGCGGCCTATGAGAAAGAGGACATAAATAGGGCCTTGCATACATTCTTGTTGTATTATAGGAATACGGAACATACTTCGACAGGGCAAAGCCCAGCTATCTTAATGTTGGGCAGAAGACTTCGTACGCGCTTAGATGCGTTAATGCCCGATAGAGAATTGCGGATAACTCGCGTGCAGCAACGCCAGGTAAATGACGCAGGTGGCCTGGAAAGGAAAATAAATCCCGGGGACGATGTTTGGTACCGCCAATATTTAAAGGGGGAAAAGTGGGTACCTGGAAAAGTAGGGAGTAGAATGGGCTCATCAAATTTTGAAGTAAGAAATAACAGAGGAGAACAAGTACATCGTCACGTCGATCAGTTAAAACTTAGGACTAGAAGTTCTTTAATCTGTCCAAACCCTGACCGAACTCCAGATAGTATTACGGCTGAACCTACTGCAGATTGGTTGACAAATAACGAACGGGTCACCAGTTCTTTCCCAGCAGTTGACCAGTGGGAGCATTCGGAGCGGCCTGACCGATCGCGGTCTTCTAGTACTAGCCCTGAGCTTATTAAAAACTCGATTTCTAAGGCACGTGAACCTTCCCCAGAACCGCAACTACTTGAGTGTACACCTAAGGCTAGACCAGTACGAAAGTGCACGTTGAATAGACCCAAATATTTGTAATAACGGCACTTGTAAGGAACCATTGCAATAATGTTATTCTAGTTACCTACTCGCACTATTTTAGGGTATGTGCGTAGCTTTGTATTTAGTTATATTTAATTGTGTTTTATGAAAATGTTGTCGTATTTTTATTGTTAATTTAGTGGGGAGGATTGTAGTGTACTAGGGTAGGGTAGTTTAGAGCTAAGTACAGATTAATTAAGTAAGGAGGGTAACCAATATTTTGCTAGCGGTTGTCAATCGAAATACAGCTACGTAACGGAGTACTTGTTGTTTCCTTTTAACTTCCTAGTTACAAACATTATAATCTCCAGAAAAAAGCTAACTGGATTGATAATAAAATAAGTGAATAGAGTAAAGGAATGACACGAGTGAAATAGGTAGTTATAGGCGGTTCATGAATCACGATACGGTGGGTACGCTTGTGTTGAAACCTCGGGGCATGTGTGTTTTGTTTATGTATAATTCAAAATAAAGACGTGGTATTTTATCAGTACTAATATATAATATATAATCAGTACTTATATTATAAATGCGAAAGTAACTCTGTCTGTCTGTTACGCTTTCACGCCAAAACTACTGGACTGGACTGAATTTATAAGACTGATTTGGTATTCAAAAATAAACATGGTTTTTTAATTAAATCTACCAATCAAAAAACAACACGCATTTTTATTGAACACTACCTATTTAATTCACAGTCTTTTATTTGTTTACACAAAAAAGTATATTTACAATCGCAAAACTAAATGGAAACACAAGGTAGGCAAATGTAATTAAAATGCTGGAGGCGGGCAGCCCTATCGCATGTTTACGTACCGCGCGGTGGTAGGTAGTTATTTCGAGGACAGAGCCGAGTTAAGATACTGTATAGATAACATTACCTTGCCTTGGGTGACAGCTGACAAAGTGACGGTTGATGTTATAATTTTCAGTATTTATTTTATTTATTGTTGATAATAAGCTATCCTCTATCTTACCCGATGGTAAGTGATGATGCGGTCGAAAATGTTGTTCAGGCTTACCTAGAACTGGCTCTCAAGGATAGCTGCCAGAACACCCCGTTAGATGCTGATGGCTAGCCAGGCAAAAAGTCCTTCCACCATGCAAAGTTTTAAATAACTAGACCAAAAATTAAACAAAAAATGGAACCGATTTCGACACCCAAAAATGTGAAATAACTTGTTGTTCAAAAGTGCCTATTGTATATATTATTATTATTATTATTATTGTGAGCATGGTACCGACTTCGACAAGTTATTTCCCACTTTTGGGTACATATTATATCTAGATAAAAGTTGGTTCCCTTCTTTGTTTATAAAATTTTTATACTCTTTTTAGTGACCCTTGCTACTTACGGGATCGATTGTCTTTCATTGTCAACGCCTATATCATCAAGATACGAAAATAATCATATACCTAGAACGTGTAACGTACATGATGGCAAGCAGAAGTACAGTTTCTGTCCAATGTTTATAAGAAGTTTTAGCATCCCTATCCATTAATTAGTTTACTAAAATATGACTGACTCATTATCAACATTAGACCACTATAATTCTTGTATCTACATAGTATGTTATAGGTATACATATACAAGTACATAATATACGAATAGCTAATCGATACCCTAATTTGCAAACCTACTAACTCCTCTGGAGCAAATTTTACAGGAGAGACTTAAAACGTCATAATAAATTTTATTTAACGCAATAAAGAAAACCAAAAATCCCGTTGGAAATTATGCTTTTTATTTACCTAAAAACACTTAAAAATCTATTTTTTTTTATAACTATTGGGTTTTATAATGAAAAAAGGAGTTGTTAGATTTGATTTAAGCAATAATCGAAACTAAAGGTGGAGTTGTTTGTTTTTATCTTAAACTTTAAGCAGAGTACAATCGCACAAACAAATTGTATTTTATAAATTAAAATAATTAATTTTCGTGTGGCAACGCATAGTAATAGGCGTGATAATCACGGGGCATAGATGACTTAAGTTGCTGTAGATCAGACATTTTTTTTTCCGTGATTTTTATTCTTTCATCATATAAGTTTTTAGGTCCTCCACCCTCACGGGGTCAACTTGGGTTTTTCTTTGATTGAGGATCCTCCACTCCTCGCCAAACCGCAGCTTGTACATAACATCTCGATTAGGTCTGTACTGCAGAGCCTTCAGATCAAAAGTAACCTGTAAAAAAAACCACTTGATTTTAGAAAGCCTCCCTGTAAATAATCACATACCTACCAAACATGTAGAAAGAAGGTCTTAAGTCATGATAAGTTGAAACAAAGCATGCAATTAGAAAGAAAAAAAGGGTATACCTTTGGATCTCCTTTCATATTCCCTTGGGGAATAGATTTATAAAAAGCGATTTGTTTGAAATCCTTGAAGTAGGGAAAAGTCAAATATTCACAGATGTTTAAGTATTTGGCAGGGGCATGGATAGTTTGGGTTTTTCAGCCGCTTCTCAATCATGGCATGCATGCTGTAAACCTCCATTTGTGTGTGCCCAAGCTCGAGGTATTTATGAGTTATTGTAATGTAATAATATATTGACATATTAATGAAGGCATTACTGAGAAGACAGGAGAGATAGAAGCGCTCGTAGCCAAGTTTGCTTAGCCATTCTGAATCGATCAGCAAAGTTAAGCAACGTCCGCCGCGGTCATGACTTGGATGGGTGACCGCTGGTTGGGCTTTACTACTGAGCGCTTCCGTGCTTCGGAGGGCACGTTAAGCCGTCGGTCCCGGTTGTTGTCTTAGGATGGCAGCCGTTACAGCATGGTGGTAGGGCACTTTGCAAATGCCCGCCTGGCTAGCTACCACCCTCAAGTTGAAAATCTGTCGCCAAGCACCTAACGGTGTGTTCCGGCAGCTGTCCTTGAGAGCCAGTAACTCTAGGTTAATCTGAACAACATCCTCGATCACATCATCACTTACCATCAGGTGAGATAGTGGTCAAAGGCTAACCTATCAGGCATAAAAAAAAAAAAAAAAAAAAAAAAAAAAATTGAGAACTACGTTGCGGTTTTGATAGGTACAACCATCAGTATAAAACAGGATGTGCCGGTCCTTGTCGTCCATTTGAGGTAGAACTTCTTTTACAATAAATTTCGACATTATGGTGGCAAATTCCTCCGAATTCAGGCCATTCATTAGATTCGTTCCAGACAAAACAATAACCCTGTTCCATTTCATGTCAAAAATACACCAATTGTGGACACATAATTTAGTTTTGTAATAATTGCTGGAAACAGTAGACCTAGGTGGCAGTAGAATACGTTTTTGGAATTGCATTCCTCTTTATAGAGGGTATAAAGCTGTTGCTTTGATATAATTTCGGGTTGAAAGTACAACAGAGAGGTCTTTTGCCGGCAATAGTGAGAAGGTAGTTTAGGTAATTCGTCCAGAAAACTGTCCATAAAATTATTTTCTGAGGAACTGGCTCCATTGCTGGCGGAGGCCGATACCCTCTACATAGGTGTCAACTGTCGAAAGTATCATCCTGTACTGTATTAGACAAACTGTAGGAGTTCCTATTCAACGATCAAAGAGAGCTACATGTTGTTGTGCATGTATGGTTGGTGGAAGCACATGGTTAGAAAAACACTGCACACTATACACACTTCACGTTCATAAATTTGACACTTCTGCACATGATTGTACAATGGACATAGTAAAAATTAAACTTCTAGGCCCACAGTATCACAAAAACCTTGCGACAAACATATCAACTCCAAGCGTCACACCAAAATAACCATAAGTCAAATCTAATAACTCCAATCGCCGTGTAAATTTTCCAAAAAAACATGTCAAAATAATGGTACAAGGCTGTTTAACCACAAATACACTAACCTTAGTATATCTTCTACAGTTTTTAAGCTTTAAATGGTGATAAAACCCACTTTAACTATTTGTTTTTAAAATAAATCTTCGGGAGCATTCGTACGCTTCTGTGACGCCAAACAAAATGCCCCGACTGCGCGGGAGATATTCGATTATTTTGTCAAAATCGATGCGGTTCGTTTCACTCGGAGTTGTTTGATTTTCAAATAGCGTTTTACACCAACACAGTTAGGAATCATGGAGTTATTAGTATTTTAAAAAATAGAGCAAAAAATCTAGTTTCTGCCGGTATCAAAATGTCATTTTCGTGAAAAAGTGGAGTTATTAGGTTTGCAAATTAAGGTATCGTAATGTATGTACAAACGAAACAAGAACAATTATATTAAGTAAATAATTTGAAAATGTAATTTAATATTGTATGTCCGAAAAGGACGAAACTGGTGAGACTCGATGAAGCATTGTTATAACACCATTTTCTGTACAGCTTCTGCAATAAATGATTCTGATTCTGAATTTTAACTCCAAAAAAAAAACTAATGCGATATATTCTTTACAGGAAAAAGGCACTACGATCTTGCTCGGAGTTCTATTAACGCTGACGGCATTGGGAATCACATACATTTCGTTTCGCTCCTGGCGACACCGTTTATGCTCCAGCAACTGGAAGTTATTTAGATAAATAATAACTAGCTCTTAGAAACGTAACTACATTTGCCTGACTCGAACCTAGTTGCATGAATAAAAAAACATAACCTGTCATATTTAGGGTAGCGTATCCGTATAAGGGTGAGATGGGGGAGGCTTTGTTAAATAATGGACATCTTCTGATAATGATGACCCCTAAGGCTCAGCTTAGATCGAAATGTCATCTATAATGTGCGGGTGGCTCTTCTAACGATAGCAGCATGGTCGGTAATAAAAGTGTGTGGGAGGTATGAGGTCAAAAATCTCATCAGAGCATTCCCCATTGTATACTTGCAGAAAAAAGTTTTCAATCGATACTTTGCACTGTAGTGATATTGACAAGACAAAAAATGGTTTTCCATTAAAATGATCGCTGCCGCTTTGGTGTGAATTAAGGCTAAAGGATATGCAGACAGAGGAGTACTACTCAATTTTCAAAAGTTTACAGACCACATAATATTTTGGCAGATTTTCTGTCTATATTTTGGCGGGCTTATTGGAAATTCGGGAAATCGAACACGACGTGGTTGATACCTATTTGCACCAAACGCAGAAAATATTTTAGTTGAACAAGTTACTAGGTAAAAATCCTACGTGTGTAATGTGTCGACCCTCAAGATAAATTAAGAAGTTCAGTTATAGCAAAGCAAAAATCCAAGCTCTTAATCCTCCTATTTAACACTGCAAACCCGAAAAAGTTAATGTAAAGAATTCATCTGAGCTTGAACCATAGAATAATGATATTATAGAGTAATGTAGAACGTTTTTCTACCTTCCATGTATTTCTTCCAAGTAACAATCGTGAAAATACTACCTGATGGTTTTCTATATTTATATATACTATGGTTAGATGTTGTTAGTAAATGTTCTGGTCGCAAGCCTTTTATGTTTGTATTTTTATACCTAAGTCTAATTTAAAGATGTAATAAAAATCATTTGATGAGTTTATTATAATCGCTTATTAATTTATTAAACCTATAGGTACCTATTCAGTAAATGTTTTCATTACCTAATTAGGAAAAACAATATCAGTGAAATAGAAGTTGATTCGTTCGAGGTAATTTTCAATGAAGTTACAGGAGTTAGGTATCTCGGCCACGTGTTAGCTACATACAACAATACGTACATTCAAATTCAAATTCAAATTTATTTATTCATAAGAATATTGTACATTGTGTTCTTACATTATCTTAGAATCAAATATTCTACCGTTTCCGGCGTACAAATATATTGTATCAAGCTCTATAATAAGGACAGAATAATTTTTCAAACAATTATTGTAAATACAATTAATAAAGATTACTGTACCTAATTTTTTATATAATATGAATAAATGGTGATTTTAATTACAATATAAATATTTAAATGTCACAGGTAATACAAATATAAATTAATCAAGTATGTCAAGTAAATTATTAGTCCTACAATTTATCATCTAAAAATTCATTAACTGAATAATAACACTTATTTATTAGGAATTTGAATAATTGATATTTGAATCTATTTGTGCAATGTATCTTAAAACTATCTGGCAGTTTGTTATATATTCTGATACACATACAGAATGAGTTATTTTTATGCACCATTAGGTGTTGTTTAGGAATACACAATGTGTATTTATGCCGCCTACTTCTATTTACTACCTCGTTTTGCTTCGGAAATATGGCGTGATGTCGATGGACAAATAAACAAACTTCTAAGATGTAAAGGGATGGCAAAGGTAATATGTTATGCTTTTTAAATAAAGGTTTACAGCTATCTAAAAATTCGACACCACAAAGCGATCTCATGCATTTTTTCTGTGCTATAAACGCTTTTTTAGATTCAACAGAGTTACCCCAAATAACCAAACCGTAACGCAGTACCGATGACACATAGCCATGATAAGCACTAAGTGCAGCTTCAAAAGTAGCAATACGCCGTATTCGACCTAGAACATACACATAGCGATCAAGCTTGTTACATATTTTTTCGACATGTTCCTTCCAGTTGCAGAATTTATCTACAACCAGACCCAGAAACGTTGTCGAGTTAACTTCCTCTAAAACAGTATTATTATGGGAAATATGTAGTTTTATTGGATTAGAGTAATACGTTTGAAATTGGATGTATTTAGTTTTATTTATGTTTATGTAAAGGTCATTGTGTTGAAGCCATAAAAATACAGAGTTCAAAGCTTTATTTATTTCAAGTTCAAATGTATTTACGTCATGTCCTTCAACAGTAAGGGTCGTATCATCGGCATATAGAACACATTTGTGCTCAGTCAAATCTGGAAGGTCATTAATATATAAGAGGAACAATAATGGACCCAAAATACTTCCCTGAGGGACACCACGCTGGTTTAACAGGTATGACGATTTGCACATGATTTTGTCCTGACCAGAGTAGCTTGGTATCGCAACGTATTGCATGCGGTTGTCTAAATAACTTCTTAACCATTTCAACGCGTTTCCTCTGATGCCATACTTTTCTATTTTATGTAATAGCAATTTATGATTGACGAAGTCAAAAGCTTTAGACATATCGAGAAATATAGATACAATTGGTACTCTACTACTCAAGCTTTCTGTTACGATTTTCATTAATGAAAAACTAGCTAAGGTCGTAGACATGTTTTTCCTAAAGCCAAACTATTCGGATTTGAGTATCTTGTTTTTTGTTAAAAAACTAAAAATTTTGACATACATGACTTTTTCAAATATTTTAGAGAGAACAGGAATGAGCGTAATAGGACGATAGTTGGTCATATTTTCTCTTTCACCTTTTTTGTACAATGGTTTGACAACCGATAATTTTAATCGTGTAGGGAATATTCCTTGGACAAGTGACAAGTTTACGATATAACTTAAGGGTTTTGCCAATATTTTAGAGCAATGTTTTAAAATCTTTGTATTAATTTCGTCAAATCCTGTCGAGTTGGTATTTTTTAATGAATTAATAATTTTATAAATGTCATTATGGTCTACTGGACTAACAAATATTGTGTTATGATTATTTGGAATGTCAAATGGATAAATGAATGTATTATGATGTCGATTAATGTCACTGTTATTATTAGTCAATTTAATGAAAAATCTATTAAATAATTCAGCTATCTGTTCTGGTTGATTATATTTTATCTTGTCAACACATATAGATACAATCTTAGTAGATTGGTCAGTCTTACCAACCACATCGTTCTTAATCGTTTCCCAAGCAGCCTTGCAGCGATTTTTAGACTTGATAATGAAGCGAGTATTGTTAATCCTTTGAGCATTAGCAATACATCGTTTGAAGACTTTGCTATAAAGAATGTATTTTTTCTTATTTCTATGTTTGTTGGAAGCAGACAGATGATAATGTAGGTACAAGCGGCGTTTATTAACCGCAGAGCGTTTAAGTCCTTTCGTAATCCATATATTTTTCATCGGTTTATTAATTATTTTGAGGCGAAGTAGGGGAAAGCATAAATTGTAGAATAATAATAAGATGTCATGAAAATCATTAAATGCCAAGTCCAAATCATTGTTCGCATAAATATCTGAGAATGACAGTGATGACATGCTTGTAGTAAATTTTGTTATATTATCATTACTAAAATCTCTTCTATTCTCAAACCAAAACTGACGATTTTGTTTGATAATACTTGTTTGATCCACCTCAGCATCGAATGTTACAGTCTGCCCAGTTTCATGATCAGACAATGCTAGAAAGTGAATCTCTGATGCAATACCTATAATATTACTTGCAATTAGATCAAGGCATGAATTTTTGCGGGTCGGTTTAGTTATATGAATAGTCATATTGTAATTGTTCAAAATTGAGATCAATTGTTTATAATTATTGTTGTGATTAAGAATATTTATATTCCAATCACCACACAAGATCACTTTTTTTGTGTTTTTCTTTATAAGTTTTTTCAGAAGTTTGTCTAAATTGTCCATAAATATTGCTACCTTTGCAGCCCTATCATCAGTACAACTCCTGTAGATGCATATAACAAAAAGTTTCAGAATTGGAATTTCAACAGCACAATACTCAAAGTGATAATAAACAGGTTCAATTGGTTGCAGAGTTTTACAGTCAAAATTATTTTTAACCAAGATACAAGTACCTCCCCTTTTTTCATGAGATCTCGAAAAAAAAGACACAAGTTTGTAATTTTTTATAATAATATTAGATTCCATACCCTGTTTAACAAAAGTTTCCGTCATACATATAATGTCTACATTAATATTTTTCTTTTCAAATTCGTCAAGTGTTATTTCAAGCGTATCTTTTTTGCTGAGGAGGCCAGCTATGTTCTGATGGAAAAGCGTATATGACATTTTATTGACGAAAAAAATCCTTCTTATTTAAATTTTGTTTATTTGACATTTTAGAGAAGAAGTAGGGAATAGTTCCTTTGGCTAATAAGTCAGTTTGGTGTAAAGTTTCTGGAGAGATTGTCTGTTTTTTAAAGTAGTAAGGAATGGTTCCCTTCCTCTTTTCATATGATGTGTTAGATATGGACTTACTTAATGCAGGTTTTTTTAAAGTCACATTATTTTTGTTTACTGACAAGATTTTTTGTAAATTAATGTTATCTATTTCAATATTAATTTTTGAGCAAATGAAATTCCTTGAGATACTATTATTAGTTATCATATCATTGAGGTCTATATATTTACAATTATCAAAACTTTTTATTAATAAATTGATGTTTTGGTTCAATCTGTCTACGTTAAGATGGGGATTGTATAGCACACTCATCAAAAAAACTTGACAATTTCTCAATATATACATGATATTACATAAATTAGAGTATACCTCAAATGGATTTTTGTCGTTGGCACCTAGACCTAACAATACAATATCGTTTTTTCCTAAACGCTTCGATAAATTTTCAGCACTGGTCAATATATGCGATGTTGTAGCATAAGGTTTTGTAAAGGCAGTGACTTCATAAACATCATTCCACTCATTGGCTCTTCTCATGTTAATTATTCTTTCTGCGTAGCCCGTGAGCTGCTGATCACCAATTATAACAATTCGTTGTTTATGGGGAATATAATTATTGTTAATAGGACTATTTAGCATCTCCCTTGACTTGTTTATCACGACTTGCTTTTTCTCAAAGCGTAAGGATTCACTTGAGCTTTGAAAGCCTGACAGTGCCATTGTGTTCCTCTCTTTTTGCCTAGTGTTGTTGGTTGCAAATTTGAGTTGTTTACACACAATACTCTCTGAATGTAGAGGTGATATTCTTGGGGTTTTAATTCTTATGTTTAAAAGCCTTTTGGCGACAGGAGTTGATACGTGTTTTCTCTGAGGCGTAGAAGAACATGAGTTTGCTGCTATGTTTTTTAGAAGATCAATATGTTTATTTTTTTCTGCCAGGGTTTTCTTCAACATTACTACTTCTGAATTTAGGTTACTAATTTCTTCATGAGCTGAGTTCAGGCATAACGCCTGGTCATCTATTTTTTGTTGAAGACTCACAACTAGGGAGTTTTCATTGACCCTTATTGTGGGGTCACTCCGAGTGGTAGCATCTAACAGGGTCGAGTTGATAAAAGACCTATTAAAGGTTATATTTGAAATATCGTGAGCAGAGTGCGCTCTTTTGTGTCTGCGCGTAGTGACAAACTCCATTATAATTTTATTTCAGTCAAGTTTACACACAATATTTTCAATAAAATTGGCTATTTCGAACGCACTCCACGCCTTTATGTCCAAGTATGATAAGTCAACGTCACAGCTGTCAACGTCTGTCAAATGATTATTGAATGTCTGGCTGTCAACTGACCTGTGAATTTGTGCGTTTGTGTGCCGGTCGCGTGTCTTGTTTATTGCCTAAATTATCCAAATATCTCTGTGTGCGTGATTTTTGAAATATATAACGATAATATAATGGTCAAGTTATGTGATATTATGATCAAAAAATGGCTCACCACGTTAACAACTCTTCAACAAAATATTTTTGGTTATGTTACTGTTTGTTTACAATCACTCCACTACAGCAAAAGTAAGTTTAACTAAATTTAAATAAATAAAAACTTGCAGAGATTTCACTTAAGATGTTTACTTGGACAATGTTGCCAGTAGTTGCAAATATCTTTGACAACTTATGTGATACATTGACTTTAATTTACTCTCAATGTTCTCTCTGGGAATCTTCATTTCTCGCCATAAGATTATTGTTGAGTTATCATAATATTTTTACTTCCTAATGGGATTTCGACCAATTCTGGCTTTAATAGCATTAATTTGTAGTTCTAAGATACGTGGCTGCCATGATCTTTTATGGTCTTGGACAGAGGAAGTGTTGTTGTATTTGTTGATATTACGATATACGAACATACGGCTGATACCTACCAAGCTTTTGAAGTGTCTGGAATGTGACCGACGCGACGGCTCAATACCTACTTTGTACAAGGCGAATACTGCTATGATGTTTTCTTTAACACCTCGAAGTCATTTCAAATCGTTATTTGATAATGAACACGAAATAATATATGAAATGGCGCGTAATCGTAAGAAAATTTTAGAGTAATAAAAGGGTTCCAAATTTTAAATAATTCTAAAGCTGAATAGTTTTTATGTTACAGTATTTATGGCCAGACTAGTTATATAGTATAAAAATAGCCTATTTATAAGGTAGTAGAATAATTATTTATGCTACGGCAAATAAATTGAATAACATTCAAATTCTTACAATGTATACCTACCTACCAACAGTGATTTGAAATATTTAGATTAGTTATATCCGAACACCACTGCTCTAAAAGCTTACTAGAATTTACCTATATACATACCTACGCACATGTATATGCAGTTTGTAGTGACAAGGAAAGAACGTTCAAATATTATGCGTCATATCTGTTGTTAGAAAGAGATAAATAAGCAATTCGTGTTACCACCGAACCGCCACGAGACGTTCCGATCACCATTATGCTGCGATCTCTTTCACTCTCTCACACCAAACGATACACATATCTCGCTCATCCATTTCATTGAGATTAGTTCCTAAGATAAAATAAAATGACGATATTTTCTATTTCATCAATAAAAGCAATAATTACGCTTGAAATGAAACAGTTTTCTTATCTCTCACAGTGCTTGTATAATTGGTGCAGAGTCTAAAGACACAAGAAAGGCATATTGTCCACAGATTATTCCTAAAAAACACGATTAGTGGCGATGTATTCACCGGACGCTTGGAATTGCAAGACTGGTAGTGACTCAGGTGATTACCCTGAATTCGTCTAGTAAATATGGAGGCCATACAACACATCTACAGGTAAAAAAATCTTAGCCTACCAACGGATTCTGAATCACGCTATCGTTACGTTCATTCGAGTATCTACCTATAGAATTCACAAACCAATTTAGTTTAATTTTCGAATTAGGTACCTACAATTGAAATAAAAACTTGGCGGCAATCGTAGGTACTCTTATTTCTTAGATTTAGCAGGAAGTAAGTGTAGGAGAATAAAGAACTACAGAATGGTTCTATATTATGATAACGGGTTTCTACGGAACCCTACATTGTGCGTGGCTTGACACGCATTTGACCATTTATTAAATTACACGACAGATATGAGTTTACTATTCAATTTATGTGGCCGCTAGACACGACAGATAATATAGATTTTCATACATTTTTGCCGGCCGGTATTTGGCCAGTACCTACAGTAATTTCGATTTATCTCGAAGAAGGTTGTCAAAATAATGCTCACATTTCCAAGCATGTTTCAGAAATAATATATTACATGAATACCACCTACCTAACCCATCTAGGTACAAACTAAATATTATATTATAGCACACAAATCTCCAGTCTAAAATCTCAATAAAGTTACAAAGTATGTTAGGTACATAAACTTTCATATACAATATCTACTTTATTTATCTTGCGAATCTTGTCTGGTCATAAGAAAAATACAAGGATAAAGAAACCACAAAATGTCATGAATGAGGATAAAGCTTTACCATCACAAAAGAATTAGTGCTACCAACCAAAACCAAACCGACCACTCCGACCAGTTTGCAGTAGCGATGGGCGATGGTTGCTAAAAATACAATCGACTGAATCGAAACTTGGGCTATAGCGCATTCGATTGTCGATTTAGTAGTTCCTCACTATGATTATTCGAATAACAATCGACGAACTACTAATAATTGTACGCACACCGCAAGCCGCTATGCAATGCGCTACTGATTCGCAGCGCAGCGCACGTAAACCGCACCATCTTTTTAGGGTTCCGTAGTCCTGACAAGGAACCCTTATAGTTTCGTCATGCCCGTCTGTCTGTCCATCTGTCCGAGGCTTTGTGCAGAGACCGTTAGTACTAGGAAGCTGTAATTTCGTATGGATATGTAAATCAATTACGCCGACAAAGTGGTAAAATAAAATTTTGAAAAATATTTTTTTAGGGTACCTCCCATACATGTGATGTGGGGATGAAATTTTTTTTCGTCGTCTATCTCTTCGTGTGTGGTATGGTTGAATAGGTCTTCTAAAACTATTTAGGTGTTGCTAATATTGTTTCTCGATTTAATGCTCCATTTACGAAATATTAAACCTTAAAGTGCAAATGTTTGTTCCAGCAGGGCGTCCCCCCCCCCTCTAAAAGCTAAACCACGGGCTTGAAAAATCTGAAAAATTCAAGCTGATAGTGCATTTTATGAACTTTAAAGGAAAAGTATAGCGGTTGAGATTACTTTATTAGTTTAGCAGTAATAGTCGTTGAACTTGGGTGTTGGATAATTTTGTACCAAACATAAAATATATAGAATAAATGCTTTAAAGTGACTAAGATGAAGTAGTTGGTTGTTTATAAGGGATAAAGACTGGCATTGAAAACTTAATCTAAAATAAAAAAATCTTAATGTCTAACTATGCCCTATGTCATACCACTAGGTGAACTGACGATATCGTGAATGTCGCGGGTAGCCAATGGCTACAAGTGGCTAATAGCCGTTCTTTGTGGCGATCTATGGTGGAGGCTTTGTTCAGCAGTGGACGTCTTCCGGCTGGTGATGATGATGATGATGTCATAAATAATAGACTAGCTTTCCAGCTGCGGCTCCACCCCCGCGTAATGTGGTTATCGCGCAAAACTATTAACTTCTTTTTGCGCAGTTGGATAAAAACTATCTTATATCCTTTCCCGGGTCTCAAACTTTTCCATTTGCATATATATAGATATGGCAGTACAAAGATTCGACTTATATAGGTATAAAGTACTTTTTAGACCTCATCTTCGCCGTACACTAGAAGTGTTTGCTGTCTGTACCTGTCGTACCAAGGTCATCGATCACTTCATTTCACACATCATCAATTTGCTGATTGTATTGCTCATCAATAGTGTAATTTTTTTCATCGGTAAAGAGAATATTTCTGTACCCTTCACTTGCGTATCGCAACGGAAAGCACTCTATTTAATTTTAAAGATTGGTTTAGGACATGTAGTGTATATCGACGATAAGCACCGAGCTTCAGGTCTTGTTTTATAATAAGCGACATTTTCCTAGCGGGAATCTTCACATTTCTCGCAATAAGATTATTGTTGAGTTATCATAATATTTTTATTTCCTTAAGTTCCTAATGGGATTTCGACCAATTCGGGCTTTAACGGCATTAATTTATAGTTCTAAGACACGCGGCTGCCCTGATCTTTTATGGTCTTCGACAGAGGAAGTGTATATCTGTTGATACTACGATATACGAACATACCTACGGCTGATACCAAGCTTTTGAAATGTCTGGAATATGGACGGCTCAAAACCTACTTTACACAAAGCGAATACTAGGTACTATCCTATTTTCTTTAACACCTCATTTCATAGTGTTATTTGATAATGAATCGAAATAATATATGAAATGGCGCAATCGAAAAAAAAATTTAAAGTAACAAACGCGTTTCAAAATTTGAAATAATTCTAAAGCTGAAAAGTTTTTATGTTACAGTATTTATGGCCAGACCAGTTATATAGAATAGCCCATTTATAAGCTTACTTGTATATTATTTATGCTACAGCAAATAAATGAAATGACATTCAAATTCTTACAATGTACCAACGGATTCTGAATCGCGCTATCGTTACGTTTTCATTCGAATAAGTATCTACCTATAGAATTCACAAACGAATTTTGTTAATTTTCGAATTACAATTGAAATAATAGCTTGGCGGCAATCGTACTCTTATTTCTTAGATTAAGCAGGAAGAAAGTGGAGGAGAATAAAAAACGACAGAATCGTTCTATATTATGGTAACGGGCTTCTACGGAACCCTACATTGTGGGTGGCTCGACACGCATTTGACCGTTTATTTATTACTAATTTAGTAGTACGTTCGAGTATAGTAATTTATGGTAGGTGCGCTGCGATACAAACGAATTAGTGGTGAACTGGTAATAAAATTATACGAACACCGTGTCCGTCATTGTCACTCGCCGCACAACGCCATTAGATAGTAATTACTAACATCGATTGTTATCGACTTTTATCAACTGAAATGAACAATCGACTAAGTCGATTAGATTTAGTAATAATCGCGCATCTCTAGTTTGCAGTCATGCACGGTGACCGGTGTAAACATGTTGTGTCTCTTATCATATTTTGTGCTCGCTTTGGTTGTGCCATGTAAGTACGCAGTGTAATGTTTTTGTGTGTAACAAGTTAGGTACAAAGGTTATTATTAGTATTACTATTTCAAAGTTACTGTAAAGAATATTGGTAGGTAATTGTTGCCAGTATAGATAGTGCACCCACGAAGATGCGCCCCACTCATCTTCTAGATCGCTCGTGTCGCAATGGGAGCTAGGCTACTTAACTTACTCGTATGCATCGAACTTTGTGTGTCATAGATCAAATAGAATATGTGTGTATGTCAGCTCGCGACTGGCGCTCAGTTCAAAGACTACAATATGTATACTGCTCAGTTCAGAAACCCCGTACCCCGTGATTCCTTCTGTTGAAAAAGAGAGGGGCGCGTCTTCGCGGATGGCACATCTATTCATTCCTGTAGGCATCGAAATTACAAGCGCAGACTCAGTAGGTACGATAGTTTCTTTCTAACCTCTGCTATTACTCTCATTAGTGAATCAAAATAACGAATGAATGTGTGCGTAAGCGTCATTTATTTACATTCTCCGTTACGTTACGCACACTCACAGTCGGATAATGTTGCAAGTTTAAAGACACTTCCCCCAAAATTCAGAATAGTTACAGAGTTACAATTATTGTTTTTATATTATATTGTTTTATATATTTATAAAATTTAGAATGCTCGTATGCCTTCAATGGCCTTGAGATTGCGTAAATGTTTGCGTCGTAGTATCTTTAGTGATATATTTGAGTAGTTGTAGTGTTATATTTAGTTCGTAGCAAGTTTTGTAGTGTGTGCAGTTATAGAGCAGTGTTGCACAAATGCTTACGTTAAGCCCTTAGCAGTTGTGTGTTGCCAACGCAAAAAAGCAAATATATGACAGTTATGTTTATTTTCATGAAAGTATGCATTTTTGATTAGGTTATATTAAATCAAACCACGCTAATAAGTTTTCTGACAGTAAATTCATTTATTGTATGGATTTGTAAGAATTTTAGAAAAAATCTCCTATCTATAAACTATTTACCTACTTGCCATAATATCTCAGCTTCATAGGTCAAGTTTTCGAAATTTCTAGTCAGTAGGTAGTTAACTTTACCTTTTATACAGGGTTATTGATTGGTAAATAGGGTTGACTTCTGCTAGCAGAGATTTGAAATATATAGATTAGTTAGATCCGAACACCACTGCTCTAAAAGCTTACTAGAATTTACCTATATACATACCTACGCACATGTATATGCAGTTTGTAATGACAAGGAAAGAACGTTCAAATATTATGCGTCATATCTGTTGTTAGAAAGAGATAAATAAGCAATTCGTGTTACCACCGAACCGCCACGAAACGTTCCGATCACCATTATGCTGCGATCTCTTTCAATCTCTCACACCAAACGATACACATATCTCGCTCATCCATTTCATTGAGATTCGTTCCTAAGATAAAACAAAATGACGATATTTTCTATTTCAACAATAAAAGCAATAATTACGCGTGAAATGAAACAGTTTTCTTATCTCTCACAGTGCCTGTATAATTGGTGCAGAGTCTAAAGACACAAGAAAGGCATATTGTCCACACATTATTCCTAAAAAACACGATTAGCGGCGATGTATTCACCGGACGCTCGGAAGTGCAAGACTGGTAGTGACTCAGGTGATTACCCTGAATTCGTCTAGTAAATATGGAGGCCATACAACATATCTACAGGTAAAAAAATCTTAGTCTGCTAGTGCTAACAAACATTTTAATTTAGGAAGGGTTATAATTACACAATTTATGTTTCTTGGTAGCTTGTAGGTATATTGTAGTTTCTAATTACAAAATGTCTTGACTTCAAGGAGCTTTATTTTTATATATAATTTTAAGTTTAAAAATGGTGCTCTAGTTTTAGGTCGTAAGTGTCAGTATTCGGCCTCATGTGGTTTAGTTATCGGCCAACGTGATACGACTGTTTAAAATTAAAATCTTATAAATAAATTAACAATAAAAATCAGATAAATTGAATTTTAAATTTCGAATTGATTTAATCAGTAGATCGGATTTCTTTAAAGGAAAACCACACTTTGCTTAGTACGAGATAGTTTTTGCATTCATACCTATATGATGATAGGATTAGGCTGCGCTTTTAATCGTATCACTAGTCGTAGAGATAAGATCTTGTATAGAATTCCGTAATGTCGACAAACTTCCCTTATATACAAATTTTCTCTCTGATATCCCTAAACGCCAAGATCACAGATTTATCTGAATATTGAGAGGCTTTTTTGTTTTGCTTTAGGAGGTGCCATCTAGACCGTTAATTTTTAATTGATACACAAATTTAAGCCTAAATGGTTAGTAGTTTTGAAGTTTGAGTTCACTATATCATTGAGTGCTCACACTTTATCTTTTAGTGTTAATTTACGTACTCCAACCGAAACTTTTAAAAAGCTTGAATACAGTAAGAAAATAATGATGAAAGTAAAATAAAAACATCTATTTATATCGGTGTAAGGTATTTCTTTTGCAACTTGGTGCAGCCATTCAGTTTTCGGCCTAATATTGCTCCATACATCTTTAATAGGCCGAAAACTAACTCAAAACATTGTTGCTGTTTTAGCTTTCGGCCATTACTGAAATTGAACTGTTATTGCCAATGTTATTCAATTATTTTTCCGTATTTAATGCGGTCGAAACTAGACTGATAGCTAGCATCTTTAAGTGTAATAAACTGAAAAACAGTTGGTTACATAGCGGATCTATATGAAAAAATGAGAAAAATAATTAAAGTAGTCATAAGCTAGTATCGGCCACTAAGCCGAGAACTAAAATTTTAATAATTTTATATGTTAATATTCGGCCACCTATTTTTTTGTAATTTTTGAACTAATATCGCAATAAAAACAATTGTTACCTTATCTACATTATTTCTTCATAGACTATAATGTATACATCTACATTGTTTGCGTTAACTACATCAAATAACTTACCTTGCAATGAATCGCGCGTCACTATTTTTTTACTAAATTTATGCACTCGGTGACCAGTGCCAGTGTCATTATTAATTAATTATTATTATTCACGTGTACATGCTACCCACGAAAAAAAATATCTGATGTTGTCTGACTATTTTAAGTTATGTTGAACGTAGAATGAAAAAGTACTATAAAAACACTATTTTCTTAATTTTACTCTAGGGCTTCCACCAAAAGGCCGAATAGTAACGCTAGCTGGCTTACTAACGCAATGAACCTACCGATTTTTCCGATCCACTGAACCGGTTTTCTATGTAAGTATACAAACCTACTGTGGTTGTCTTTTTAGTTAGTTGACCTTGTAGAAATAAGTAGGTAGCCCACAGTTTACATATGCATTTATAGTGCTGGATAGATCATTGCCCTTCGCCTACGCTTAGCTCTTTTCTTACAAATATTGAAATGTCAAAATTGAATGAAGCGCTCGTAGCGAAGTTTGCTTAACCATTCTGAATCGATCAGCAAAGTTAAGCAACGTCCGCCGCGGTCAGGAGTTGGATGGGTGACCGCTGGTGACATTACTACTGAGCGCTTCCGTGCTTCGGAGGGCACGTTAAGCCGTCGGTCCCGGTTGTTGTCTTAGGATAGCAGTCGTTAATGCATGGTGGTAGGGCACTTTGCAATTGCCCGCCTGGCTAGCTACCACCCTCAAGTTGAAAATCTGTCGCCAAGCACCTAACGGTGTGTTCCGGCAGCTGTCCTTGAGAGCCAGTAATTCTAGGTTAGCCTGTACAACATCTTCGACCACATCATCACTTACCATCAGGTGAGATAGTAGTCAAAGGCTAACCTATCAGGCATAAAAAAAAAAAAAATTACTCCTTATCCTGTTTACAAAAATGTTCTATCAATTAAGGCGATTGAGATCTGCTTGTACCTACCTAAGTAATGATTAAATAAAGTTCAATGCACGCTGCACAGTTATTTTCCGTAGGTACCTATGTCCCAATTGTCCCATTGACTACGCGGAAAATAAACATTTAACCGTGTACGAACCACGGAAAATTGATTTTACTCCATTTTCTTTTATAGAGATGTCACAATATGATGCGACCACAATGTGCCTAATTCAAACTTAAATGTATATATCAAACAAATTATTGGAGTACAAAATTTTATGCCCAAGGCGGGAATCGAACCCGCCAATGACAATCAATCCCGTAAGTAATCTCTAATTTATCTTATTAAAACAACTTCATGAAAATGCACGGAAAGTTACAATTTCTGAGCCTTTCCTCAAATATATTCTCGTGTAACTTGTTGAACAAATGGGAGTAGAGAATTTCTTAGATGCATCTAGGCACCTACTAACGAAGTTTTTCTAGAGCATGACCAACCGCGATTTCGCCATTAATAAGTTGAAAGTTGAAATTGAGTAGGTTTCTAATCACGGCGTTCCTTAAAATGTACTCCTTCCTGCGCCTTGCTTATTTCCCTCGAATGCATTTCAACTTATCAATTTAAAATTCCGCTAGATTACCTATTCACTTATAAAACATTTACCTAATAATCGTTGTACCTATACTATAAGATGACGTACTTTGAAAACGGTGCAAGATAGATAGGGGGTGCTTGAACAAATGTCGTGGGGAATCGGGACTTCGGGAGAGCTGTCGAATGACACCTGTCAAAAACCTAAAATGGCGGATTTCAAGACGTCCATGTTCAAGAGTGCCATGCCTCAATTATATTATTGGTGCGGTGACGTTCGTCGAATGCACTTACGATGTCGAAATATTTATTTTTGTTTACAATCTGTCTGATGTATAGTTAAAATTTTGGCATTAGTATATTAGGTACGCCCTAAACTATTCTTGCCTGAGTTTAGTACCTACTTATGCCCTAAATATTTTCCTTTGCGCCATATTTCTCGCGCGTAGTGATAGTAACACCTCTTCATTTTTATGTTTGGAGAAACGCTTAAAAGTGCATCAATAGCAGCGACTTCAAAATTACAGTAAAACTTAATAGGATTCCAAGATAGTATTCATAATCGTACATAGTCGTATAAGTTTTTTCCATTTTGTCACATAGTAGGTACCTACATGATACATAAAATCGGATTTTTCTTATCTCTCACAGTACCTGTATAATTGGTGCAGTGTTTAAGGACACAGTAAGGCATATTGTCTACAACTTATTCCTAAAAAACACGATTAGCGGCAACGTATTCACCGGACGCTTGGAAGTGCAAGACTGGTAGCAACTACGGTAATTACCTTGCATTCGGAAAATCCGATTGGGTAAACCTCCCTAACTAACTTAGAAGCTTTGTAGTAGATAGGTATACCATGATTCTTATACTGGGAAAACCCACTGTCTATCTGTACATACACTAATTGTTAATTACACTATGCTAATAGTTACTCGTAGGTAGGTAAGTATTATAACCGCGAATGTTCTGTTACTCCTTTACATTGAAACGGCCGAACCGATTTGGATGAATCTTGGAATATGCCTAGATACTTAGTTCAGGTCCTGGATTGCTTCAGGATACTGTATAATTTTTCATCACCATAGCTTTTTATAATAGTCAACGCGAGTGAAAACGTGGGGAGCAGCTAGTTTAGAAAAAAATAAATTAATTACGAAGGTATTCATTTATTATTTAACACTAACATTACCACAGAATAGAAAAGACTAAAGGTATGTTTAGGTAAATATAAATGCGAAAGTTAAGAGTGTGTGTGTGTCTCTGTTGTCTCCGAAACAACTGCACGGTGGGGTTATAAAAGAGACTTCCCTAGCCTAAAGCATAGAACATATTATAATAATACTACCCCAAAGTCCGATGGAGTTTTGCAGCCGACAGTGGCATAGAACAACCTTGTTCCCACTACATAAACAACTGAACGGATTATGAAACTTGACAGGATTAAGGAACTTAGTAAGCTAGTCTTTCTGATATTTGCTAAGTACCTACCTACTCATGTTTATTGTATAGATTCTGGACAAGGTATTAGAATACTTTTTATCTCAATTTACTGCGCACTTCTTGAATGAGGGCGTTATAAACGATTCCCCCGCGGGCGGAAGCTACTGGCAAATATGTAAAAAGACATTAACCATTATAATTATTTATGTTTCAAACTCATTATTCAATTTAGGCGTCTACGACGCTCTTATGAAGGTCAATTACAAATTTTAATATTGAAATATTCTACATTGTACTGCCACGTTCAGCAAAAAAACTATAGAGCCACTGCGAGAAGAACGGGCAAGAAACTCGGGGCCGTTCTTTTAAACGTCTGTTTACAATGTGTTATAAACAATATAATACAATTATTACAATATTTGTTTAAATTACGTAGGAGACAGGTGATGGCTTGGCTGAGGTGGAATTTTCCAAGCATTTTTGTCGTTTAAGTAATCACAAACTGTGTAGTAGGATTTCTTAAATAAAATGTTTTTCACGTGTAATTTGAATTTTCCTTCTGTGAGCATTGTAATATGTTTGTTTTTGTTATATAAGTATGGGCATGTAGGTAGGTACCTAATGTACAGTACGCTTGCATTTTTAGCGTTCGCGAGGGTGAAAGAGAATTATAATGGAAATCCGATTGTTTGTGCCGAACCAAGAGCTATAGTAAGTTTTATATAGAATATAAGAAGTCTGTTATCCCTTTTAAGTATTTTGCCGTCAATTTCATATAAAACAATCACAAATAACAAATTTACGAGAGGAAAAATTTCAGTCATGTGCGGGATTCGAACACGCCACTCCTTTAGCCGGGGTATGCTCTGAGCAATTGAGCTAACATGACAAATGAAACTCAATTTTTTCCTATCGTTCTTTGACCATCGTATTGGGACGGAGCGACATCTATAGTTCAACTTACGTTGTACTACAACAAGACTGATTTTGCAATTAGATTTAAACTCGTTACTGGTCATCATTATTCCCCTATACATTTAATATTTCAATAGTTCAGTCTGCAATAACGCATGCTCTGCGGATTACGCATTTTTGTCTCGTATATTTTGTAATTTTATAATGTAATCCGCAGAGAATCCACTAATCAGTGGCTGGAGTATTTGAACTGCGGTAGTAGCTGTAGTGTTGTAGGTATATCGTTTGTAGTATTTTGTTTATAAAGGCAAACCGCAAGTATAAAGACAAGAAACCTTCAATTAAAAAGGCGCGCTGATGCCGCTTCATGGTGACGATGGCGGTTACGGTAACCGCTTCTTAAAATTGTTGTTCTATTTCAAAATCGTATGTAGGATTTTTATTTGGCCAGTCCAATGCCTATTTGAAGCTATTCAGGGCTTAAATTTGGTAGATTTTATATCACTCATGTTTCTACACTCGTTACTTGAGAACTTATTGATATTTTCCTGGCCTAGTGGAGACACGAAGACTGATAGAATCCTGATATCTCCCCCAGGGGAGAGACACAAGCTCTCAATAATTTTAGCTATTTAATTAAAAAGAACCTATATTATGCATATAGATGTACAAGTTTACCGCTTATTAACCAGCGGTAAGCTACAGGAGTCATGGGAATCAATAGATAACCAAAAAAATGGATAGTAGATAATATTAAATCATATTTATTTTGAGTAAATTAGGTGTAGTTTTTTTTTATTTATACGTGATTGTCTCAGGCATAAAACTACTGACATTTCAACGAGTTTATGTTTATTTTTATTGATCACATTGTCATCTGATGATAGGGGACAATGCAGTCGAAGACGGTGGTGGTGGTGGCCAGGCTAAGCCTCGGATAAAGAACTGGCTCTCAAGGACAGCTGCTGAAGTGCTGAAACACACCGTTAGGTGGCGGCAAATTTTCTACTTGAGGGTGCTCGATGGTAGCTGCCCAAGCGGGCATACAGTTGACCAAATTCCCTTCCACGATGTAGGTACTTTATAGTATCGATGTGTACTTACAAGACAGACACAGTAGAAATTTAACAGTAGGTACGCGGTAATAAGTAATGCTAGATTGTAACTTCTTACCGTTATTTTACAGGAAGCCGGGAACACATTCTTTTCATTCTTCGATTCGACTGTGCAAAATACCATAAAAACTGGAAACACGTAAGTAGGAACAATAAAACCGTTTCTAAATATATTGGTGATTAACTGACATCATGGTCGCTTATTAAGGTTACATATAATTCTGGAATAACATCCCTCCCTCTCCCTAATGTGCGAAGACTTGACGAACATGTTCTACGAAGGACATTAGGACTGTTGATGTGTGTGTGTGTGTGTGTACATAACAAGACTACGAGCCTCCTCCCGTATCTTCAGGAATTAGCTTAAAAACGGGAATCATAGCATCCTAGAAACAGTGATGCTAGAATAGAAACTGGTTATGTTCATTGTTTACTTGACCTATGCAAACTAGGCCTAACCAAGTCGTACTTTATTATTACACGACTGCCGACTGCCCAAAAAAGGAGTGTCATGTTTTAAGGGTTCATGTATTTATGTATCTATGTTTGTGAGTTTCTTTATTCCACCATAACTTCTAAACTGCTCAAACGATTTTAATTTATACTATGTCATTAGATTTGTCTTAATAGCCCAAGTGACACTGTGTACATAAGAAGTAAAAAAAAATACCAAAAAATGGAACCGACTTCAACACCCAAAAGTGTGAAATAACTTGTTGAAGTCGGTACTTACCATGATAGTTCGAAAGTACCTATTATCACAAAATTGTGCACTATGTATTATCACAACATAGTACCGACTTCGACATGTTATTTCACACTTTTGGGTGTTGAAGTCGGTTCCATATTTTGGTAATTTTCATTCCTTGTCAACGACTATATCATTAAGATAGGTGTGAATATTTTTCAGTTATTGGAGCGTAACTCAAAAACGGCTTGACCGATTTTGATGAAATTTAAAATGGGACCAAACGACAAGCATCAGCTTTCAAACAAAAAAAGAATTTTCAAAATCGGTTCACCCAGTAAAGAGTTCTGAGGTAACAGTTAAAATAAAAAAATAAAAAAAAATACAGAAGAATTGAGAACCTCCTCCTTTTTTTGGAAGTCGGTCAAATTAACAAAATAAACAAAAACAATTAGTAAATCAAATTAACGGGTAATAGACGCAATATTTTGAGAACAAAAAAAATGGTTTTTCTCCCATACCAATCGAATGGGGTATTAAAATATTATAATTTTAATGTAACGATAAAACGCTTTACGAAAATAGATAATTTGCTGGCGGGTTTTTTAATTTTTAATAAATTTATACATGTGACAATATTAAATGCGAGATTGTTTCTGCAATTAATGTTGCTAACTGTCTTAGTGGGAAGAATGGGGTATTGCTAAGCTTATGCAGTTTACTGCGGTTGTTGACTTGCCTATACCCTACATGTATGATTTATTATTTTGATTACTACAGTGAGTATAGTAAGATGTATGACGTGATGAAAGTTGTGTCGATTGAAAAACATGTTTGAATGTACCTATTTAAAAATTACTAAAATGTTGCCTGGAGGAAGACATTGACAACTATAACACAGGCTTTAAAGCGCTCGCAGCGAAGTTAACTTTCGCCATTCTGAACCGATCAGCAAAGTTATGCAACGTCCGCCGCTGAGTTGGATGGTGACATTACTACTGAGCGCTTCCGTGCTTCGGAGGGCACGGTCCCGGTTGTTGTCTTAGGATGGCAGTCGTTATTGCATGGTGGTAGGACATTTTGCGAATGCCGGCCTGGCTAGCTACCACCCTCGAGTAGAAAATCTGTCGCCAAGCACCTAACGGTGTGTTCCGGCAGCTGTCCTTGAGAGCCAGTTATTCTAGGTTAGGCTTTTTTTTTTTTTTTTTTGACGCTGGGAAAAATGCATTACGCATGCCCCCCCATCGGGGGATGGAGGGGGTATGTGGGACTCCCCGGTAGAAGACCGGAATACCCACTAAACAACCCAGCGGCATTCCGGCATCGTCTCTGGTGAAGGACTGGGAGACTGGCAGAGCCTTTACGTCCAGTCCCTCGCCGACGACCGCCCGCTTTTACAGCGGGGCCTGCACCCCCCTCCCAACGGGAGGGGCCCGGGAATGGCCAGGAATGCTCGGCCATTCCCGCCCGACGGAGGTGGTGAGCACGTGCAATGCGAGAGAAGGGGCCCCCGCGCCTGTCTCTCGCTACTCACCACCGGGAGGGGGAAGGTTTAATCGCCTTCTCCCACCCCTTCTGCGTCTACGCAGTGGCGCGGCAAGGGGGTCTTCCTCCCTTGCGCGTTCTGCTGCCTCCTTTTGGGACATTACGTCTTCACAAAAGGAGGCGACCGCTGCCCAGGCCCCCTCGCCCTCCAACATGGCGTTGACCACGCTGGGGAGCGAGAGGTCCGGCCCGACTACAGCGACCAAGCTGCGGCGCAGCTCGGTCCACGACGGACACACCTCGAGGGTGTGCTGTGCCGTGTCTTCCGCCGCCGCACAGTGGTGGCACGCTGGTGTTTCCTCCCTTCCGATCCGGTGCAGGTATGATCCGAAGCATCCGTGCCCGGATAACACCTGCACCAGACGGAATGAAAGGAAACCGTGGGACCGCTCGAGCCAGCCTTGCAGGACTGGCCCGAGGGCGTCCAACGTTCGGCGGCCAAAGGTTGCGGCGGCGAGGTCCTCTGTCCAATGCTGGACGACTGCGTCCCTCGCCTCACGCCGGATAGCCTTCCGCTCCTCCGGAGCAGGGTGCTCTCCAAATGCCTTACGCCCCGCCGTCCACTCGTACACTCTGGCGAGCACTCCCGCCTCGAGCTCCCAGGGGGGGGTGCCAGCCAAAGCGCACGCCGCTGCGAAGCTCACCGATCGGTAGCCCCTCGCCACCCGCAGTGCAATGGCCCTTTGGGGCCTACGGAGTGAAGTGGCGTTCTCCCTCCTGCGGAGGGAGTCAGCCCAGATAGGGGCCCCGTAAAGGGCCATGCTCTTCAAGATGCCGGCGTATAAGCGCCGGCATCGTCCCCTGGGCCCACCAACATTTGGAAGGAGCCATGAGAGGGCACCCGCAACCTTCAGCAAGCGCGTCGACAGCCCGTTAAAGTGCGGCTTGAGCTTCACCGCATGGTGGAAGGGCATTTTTGCGAATGCCCGCCTGGCTAGCTACCACCCTCAAGTTGAAAATCTGTCGCCAAGCACCTAACGGTGTGTTCCGGCAGCCATCCTTGAGAGCCAGTAATTCTAGGTTAGCCTGAACAACGTCTTCGACTACATCATCGCTAACCATCAGGTGAGATAGTGGTAAGGGGTAACCTATCAAGCATAAAAAAAAATAACTGTAAGACCTAGCACAGTTTGTCAATGTAAATGTACTGTAATATTAAATCATTACATTACTGCAGCGGCCAGCAGTGAGAGCAACGGAGGCATTGATGGACGAACGTATAAATGTGGGCCGAGGCGAAGCCGAGGCACACATTACGTATGTGTGTCCATCAATGCCTAGTTGTGACCAAGGCTTGTATAGTGCTTTTCTCAAATAATGCGCGGAAAATTAAACAAAGTAATACCTAGGCAGAATTTTTTATTTGAAGATTCCGTTGTTAAATGTACAATTTCGATTTATCTCGAAGAAGGTTGTCAAAATAATGCTCACATTTCCAAGCATGTTTGAGAAAAATAATATATATTAAGTACGTATAGTTGTAAATGTACTGTGTAATTTTTATGCTATACATTTTTGTATGTGTATTATATTATTACAGGTCCAAGAGATTCTGTATAGTAAATTTAATGCAAATCTTTTGAGCCGGAGAGAAACTAATAAAGATAAACACGTAGAACGTACATAAGAATTACATATAAGTATATATATTATGACGTAACTTTTTTCAGACAAGAAGCACTCGAGACGGTATTCCGCAGAAAAATATCCGGATATCTATATTTGGCAAATGAGACATGTTACTATGACAATGTCAGCCGAGACAGAGATTCGCTTGAGTTCTATACGCTCCTTGAATTCAGTGTAAAAAGGGCATTTAAGGGTAAGTGTTAATTGACCGAGCGAGAACTTAGTTCGAGCGAAGTGTCTCTGCTTTAACTTACACATAACTGCTTTCGTATGTCCGGTTGTTTTCCTATACAGGTCGCATTTCTCAAACGAATCTCACGAAGTTTTGTGAGCATGTTTGGTAAGTCTTTTTTGTCGGTTCAGTGTTTAGAAATTTTTCATAACGACGGAGATATTATATGATATACATTTTATGGTGTTGACGTATGGACGCCTGCGTTAAGTTCAGTGGCAATCTTCCTAAACGCACGTCAGTTGACTAATAAATAAGTGATAAGTTATCTCTCCCGTATAACCAATCATTTCTTTTCGATGTTTCTGAGTTTCTGTAGCCAGTATATTAATTCGAGATAAATGACGGAGATAATTAAATCACAAACAACAAAATTATGTAAAATTATTGTTATATTTTACCTACTTATTGCTGATACATTCAACTAGCTTTCGCTGGGGTCTTCGCCCACGTGTCATTGATTTTCTTGTACATAAGTCTGATAAAATCATTTATTATTTTATCTGGATTTTTGGATTTTGTGACCAATTTCAGCGTGCGCAGTGAACCTTTATTCAATTGTAAGCTATGCAAGGGCAGACTCGCGAGGTCTACACCTCGGAGAGCCACTAGTTCATTATAATTATTCTTTAAAGTTGGTGGCTTTTGACCACAATCCATCTGATGGAAAGATTATAAACAGCCTTATCCTGAAAGGGGAGCGAGGGCAGTTGCCGGTGCACACCTATACGTGCTTGGCGATAGATTTTCACACCGTAACCACGATCACTGCAGTGTTTGCAACGTCGCGCGTCGGGACAAAAAATAATTATAGATATACGCGATATAAACCGTTTAAAGTTGTTTAATTACTATGAGAGATTTTCCTCTTAAGATTGGTAAGGACGGCTTGAGCTTCACCGCATGATAGAAGGCTATTTTGTGAATACTAGCCTAGCCATGCTACCACCCTCCTGTAGAAAATATGTCACCTGTGTGTTCCGGCTGCAGTTCTTGAGAGCCAGTAATTATAGGCCTGGTCCGTTTACTATCCACCAGATAATAACTTATCAATAGGTGAGATGGTGGTCAATGGCTAGCTTATCAGCTGTAAAAAAAACGCAGATGTACATATCAGCTTGCGAAGCTCAGGCCCACAGTGAAATTCGAACCTTCCACGTGCTTCTATACGTGGTAGAAACTTGATAGTGGCGCCCACTCTCCAACATTTGAGAACTCACAGATATAATAATTAGTGTCAGACCGAAGGTTCGGTTTCGGTTTCGGCCGAGTTTCGGCCAAAAATCTCTTCGTGTTTCGGTGGCAGTTCCAATTTTGGCTGAAACCGAAACTACTACATGATGGTTAAATCCGCAAAAAACGTTACATATATCAACCTCATTTCGACGTTATATATAAATTGACAACAACATGTGCAACTCAGCCTTAGTGTTTATTCCTTAGCATCTCTTAATTTTATTGTACTTTTCAGATTTTATAGATATCGGTGGCGCAGGATGTATAGAAGCAATAAAGGGAAAAATAACTGAATGTGTGACAAACACTGTTGGGAGAGTGCGGGGGGCCAATAACAAATATCACGTGCTTTGGAAGGTGTCTGGCCTTGATTACGATGTAAGATTTTGTAGCTCTTAGGGTCAATTCAAAATCATTTATTCAATTTAGGCGTCTACGACGTTCTTATGAAGGTCAATTACAAATTTTAATATTGAAATATTCAACATTGTACTGCCACGTTCAGCAAAAAAATTTTTAGAGCCACTGCGAGAAGAACGGTTGGTTTTAGAATATTATTAATTTATAGAAATAGTGCTCAATAATAACATTTTTTTAAAATAGGTATAAGTTAAGAATACATAACTATTATTTTATAAAACAATCCAGAGACCGATCGAATCCGCCTAATTTTCGTGTTAAACCAACGTGTTACTGGATTTCATAACAGCCACGTATAGTCAAACTGGAATAATTTTCGACGCGTGTTGCTTCATCACGAAGCATCCTCAGGAAGTGTTGTCATCATGAGTTTACAAATCAAGTGTCCGAATTTTTGTTTTTTGTACGGACAGGTACAAAAACGGTTAGCAAATATGTTAAACCTTGCTATAATCCTGATAACATAAACTATTTTTAAACACCTATGCTCGTAAAGTGAGCTTTATTATATCGCTCTTAGGGCCATAAACCGAACTATAACACCCTCGTGCATAATAATATTATGCACTAGTGCGTAATAGAATTATCCCTATAAAGTTAAGTTAGTACCTAACTGCAAATAACATGCGAGTAAACAGAGCATTTTCAATTTTACCGCGTAATTTATCCCTACAAAGTTAAGTTAGTACCTAACTGCAAATTATATGCGAGTAAACAGAGCATTTTTAATTTAACCGGGTAATACAGACAACAACAAAGGGGTCTAACTATATGCAATAAACTACAATAACTTCGCCGCGCGCAAAAAAAATAATTGCGCGTTAATTCATCACCATCAGCGCCATAATTTCCGCATGTTGTTTGTATCGCATTTGTACAATATATTTTATTTCCTCGCAAGGGTGTTGAAAAAGTGCATATAAAACTCGTGAGCAACTTGCTCATTATACACTCGGTTGATTTACGCCCTCGCATACGGCTCGGGCTGCAAGCCACAGCCTCGTGTATGATGTGATGAGCAACTTAGCTCAATTGTATCATAATATACTATATCAGTTCAATTCATTGAAAGCGTTTTCAACTCAAAAACTAATGTGTGGGTTCATCAGATTTTGAGTAAAAAAACGCTTTTTCAACTGAACTTGAATAAAATATCACTCATAGCAAATAAAAACATTTTAAATTTTAATAGCATATTTCCTTTTATTATTTTATATATGTGTATGATATACTCGTATTTTTATATTTAATACCATATTTTATTTTATATATGAATGATATTCACACAGAATTTCACGCGAAAACAGACCTGATCTGCTACGCAGATGAGACTGTGGCTCTCTTCCAAGGCAGAACCTGGAAATTAGCATTTTAAAATGCAGAAACAGGCATGGCAAGCATCACACACTTGCTGGACTCAAATCTCTTAATATGAAATCTAAGTAAAACCAAATTCACCATGTACCTTTGTTCATCTGAACCTGACTCCCGTCTTAAAATTCATTCAGCATGCAGTATCCTACAGGATACTGCAGGGGGATCTCCCGGTCCCCCTGTATTAAATACTTAGAAATCATAGTGGACGAACGATTATCATTTAAATAACACATATCCACCGTAGGTAAGAACTCGCAAGCAGTTTTTGCAACTCGCAGTCCACCATAAATACCCTTACCTAGTAAGCACCGGTTCACCAAAGAGACGACTCCCAAGTCCCACATGCGACACAACCTCTTCTTAAAACTACCTTTGCACAACGTCTCCCAGAATTCAGATTCCCTTACATATACAACAAAATTGACAAAATATGCGACATTGGAGACAAACGAGTAAAATAATGTACAACTGTAATAACATAATACTTATGCACACTCACACATGACGACGACACAGATAAATTGCTGAAATTTGACACTTAACATCTATCACCAATACTTATAACTACTTTGGGTACTTGTATAGAAATTCACTCTCACACACACCCCATACAAGACACTGATGTGACCTTACCTTATACCCACTGTTATGTACACCTTAAACACACTATTCACTGCATACTTACAAATCTATTCACATATTACAAATCTATCACTCACTCACACCACACTATACACTCTCTGATACCTTGGGCTGCCATCACCTAAACCACCGATGCAGGACATAATCTTAAAAAACCCGGACATGCGGGCAAAATTGAGTTTTTTCCCCGGACACCCATGAAAACAAAGTTCATATATTTTTCATTCATACAGCTTCTTTGCGCAAAAACTACGGTGCTACAAACATAATTATTCACTCTTCTCTTTCTGAGACAATCTGGTGATAAAAATAATGAGGAGCTGTGTCATTCGGCATCAAATTAGAAATAAAGTATAAGTTTTGGTTCAGTAAATAATCAAATAACCAGTACCTAGTTAGAAACCACAAACTACATAGTATCAATATTTTTTTAGTCAACTTGTTTGGTTATGTAGACTAAGTACCCAAAACGGTAAAACCGTTTTATGTAAATCAAAAGTAAGTAACAAGTTCAAATTTTTATGAGCTCAAGATTTTTTTACTTTACAAAATTACGAGAATATACGAGAGGAAAAATTATAGTCATGTGCGGTCCCGCGTCATCCACCCCTTTAGCCGGGGTATATTCTGAATTCTGATCTGTCTGACTGAGCTAAAATGACAATTGTCACAATGCTTATTGTTATTTTAGCTCAGTCGCTTGTCGGTTAGAGCATACTCCAGCTAAAAGGTGGATGACGCGGGTTCGAGTCCCGCACATGACTTTAATTTATCCTCTCGTATTTTTGTAATTTTGGAATGTAATCCACAAAGCATGCGTGATTGCAAATCTTTTTACTTTCGGTATTTTTCAGATGTTCAAGTTTTTGTCAAAGTGATCTTTCTTTTCCAAGAGGAATTTTGAAAAGTCAAAGCAACTCAGGTTCTTGAAATTATATTTTATATCGATCAAAGAAGAAACCGTGTGTTTTTTTAGTGAGTTTTTCTCCTTCGTCCATTACCGCGAGACTAGCGAATAAACTCAAACGTAACTCAAATGAAACTTGAGTTGTCAACTAATATCAAGATTATCATGTTTTCCGCCAGATTTCACTAGAAGTTTTTAGCGTACGGTAATGACGAAAAAGCGCTAAAGACCCTAGACATGTTCTAGACCTAGCGCCAAATGCACCAAAACGGCAACACTGTGAGTGAATGATCGGGGTCGGCGGCATTTTTTTATGGTGAGGGCCGGCGCGGCTCTAGGGACGTTCTGTTGTTGTAGATTTTGCAGCGCCGGAGTTAAATTGTATGCAGCTTACGAGTGAATGTATTTTCAACTCACATTTGTTTCAACGAATTGCTTATATTTCCGGTTGTGTTTTACCCGGACACTATTTGAAAACCCCTACCGGATGGCAGCCCTACTCATACCGCATACACGATTACACACTTGCTGTTCCTATTCTCTCTCGATCAATAAATGATTAGATTATTATTCTCATAACCAATCACGCTCAATGTTTAAAATATGTTTTAACACTATTAAAACCCAACCATCGCGGGTTCTGCGATACAGGTTCGCCTAGTGCAGGACTCTCAAGCACATTGTTAACCTTCCTAAATAGGTATTTTAAGACTTTTGCTACACTATGGTTGGTTGATTTATTAAGGTTAAGTTTGTATTATTCTTGGTAATAAACTATTTCTATTCTATTTCTGTATTCTAAGGGAAACCTCTTGCTCAAAAACAAAAACTCGCAGAATAATAACGCATAAGTATCGATGTCTAACTAAAATGGTGATGTAGATGTACCTCCTACCTACGACTTATTGAAATTTTGACTTTTTAAATGCAATGTCTATAAATTATGCAACAATACCAATTCAATTACACTAAAGACTGAAGATCTGACATTAGTAGTTCCGTTTTATTAATGACATTTTACTTAAATATCCCATTTCCTTTATTTACAGGAAACCTCTTGCAGGCAAATGAATCGCATTAAGAACTGCACCCTGAATGCGATGAGAAACGAGGGTTACAACGAATGCGTGTACGAAATCAGCTTGGTGCTGTACGTGAGCTCCCTGTTCGACCTAATGCTGGAGCGCTGCACTAGGCTTGTACCGGATTGGCTGCAGCCTGAATGGCCTACGGTAACTTGCCGCTTTTAGATCAATAGTTAGATTCCTACTTTCTGACGATAGGTATAAGAAAGGAAACGCATGTTATTGTATGAGATAGCAGTTATTTTGGGAAAAGCACATTTTAGGAACCTGTTCTGTACGATGCTGGTTGGACCTACCTACGAGTCCTGGGGGCCAACTTTCACCTCTTATAGTAGTAATAACTTGATCTTACTGCACAATTTTATACCTCCACATCAATTAAGCAGGCTTACAACCGGTAAAGGAATCGCTCGGCGCTTTGATGACGTCACAACAAATAGTTTTTAGTTACTCTTTTCGCGAACTCTGACGTGACATTTAATACTGTCTGAAATTTAATTTCTGTATTACTGTTCCAAAGGCAAATCAGTCACGTTTATCCTTCGATGAAAAGGTATTTCTGATCGAAGCGTTTATCCATCTTAAAAGTAACTTTCTAGCAGCGGAATTAAACTTGATTTTGATTATTTTACAATAGGTAAGTTAAATTAATGTGTAAATTACGAACAATGTTTTCATTTCAATTATTACTGCACTACGTTTTCAGCAACTGATACCTTTATTCAACAGTTCTACAGTCACTTCATACTTTTTTAAAACAACACTGAACTGTTCGCACTTTACAAAAACTGACTAGTGGGCCCGGATCCGACTCTATTTAAACCCAAAAGTCATAGTTTCTAGAATGTTCTCTAATAGTCTAGAAAGAAAAACAATAGGGACCATAAATCACCCTTTCAACCTAACTTTTTGGTTGTTTACTAGTTGTTAGAGAACAAAGGCGACCCTTTTTTATAACGTTTTGTGTTAAGAGTAGGTAGGTATATTGTTGATTTCTTACTGTACTTGTTCATTGATGTTGGATTATTCTAGATTGTGCGAGCCCTTGCGCAATATGATAGACAAAGCTAACTTTGATCATTCGGCGGCAACGTATGAACATCTTTTACTTACATTACATTGCCGAAAAATAGTAGGTAAAAACCTAAAATTTAGAGGGAAATTGCACGTTCGGGTTTCTTACAATCGAAGGCTTTCGTGGTGGCCTTGTCGTTTGGCAACACGGCGTTGGTGGCGTAAACATCGCTTCAAATGACGTAATTAAAACGTTTTTATTTTATTTATTGCTGATAATTTTTATTTTATTTAATGCTGATAAGCTATCATCTATCTTACCTGATGGTAAGTGATGTCGCGGTCGAAAATGTTGTTCAGACTTACCTAGAATTACTGGCTGTCAAGGACAGCTGCCAGAAAACCTCGTTAGATGCCTGCCGCCTGAATTTCTACTTAATGGCTGGCCTGGCTAGCCAGGCAAAAAGCCCTACCACCATGCAAAGTTTTAACTTCATAGTTAGGCTACAAATTAATTAAAAATAACCTAAGCATGTATCTTGGGTTTGACAGCTGTCAAGTGACAGTTGATGTCATGTTTATCAGTTTTAATTTCATGTCTGGGTTAAATTTTACTTAAAAGACTTCAGACTCGTTAGTACCAAAACGTGTAATATAAATGTGTGCATGATTGCAAGCAGAAGTAAAGCTTCTGTCCATTGTGTATACGAAGTTTTAGCAACCCTATATTCATTACTTTACTAAATGATAATAAATAATACATGACTGACTCATTATCAACATTAGTATATATATATATATATATATATATATAATATATTATGTACATAGAAGTACATGTACATACATCTTATGGAATAGCTAACGTATGTACAAACAAAACGAGAACAACTGAAACTCCAAAAAAACTAATGCACTAATGCAAACATTTTTCTCAAAAATGGCATGTAATGTTGGCACAACATCTCTAAAAAGTATCCAGAAAGTGAGTTCTACCGGATATTTATTCACAACTGTCCAGTAAGAACGAGATTTTATTATTTTCTTTAAATACTGTCCAGTAAGTAAGTATGTAATTTACTTACTGGACAATAAGTAGGTCATCCTCTTTAGATCTGCTTAGAAAAAAAAACATTGTTCCTGACACATATTAGACTTAAGCCATTATAACATGGATATAGGAGGGAGGCTCCAAATATATATATATCTCTTTTTGGTATGACATTTTATTATTTATATAGATATAAAGCCTTAAACAACCATTTTATAGTCTGTGACACTTAACACGACGCAGAAAAAGTATGCACGTTGCGTTTTATACTTAGTAATGTTGTAGTACGAGTTTAGTGTGTCATTTTATGTTTGTATTTAGGCATTTCAGTTTATAAATCATGTTTCATTTTTGAGAAAAGAATTATACAAGCCTCAACCAGTGAGAAAGACATCCCGGCCTCGTATATAACCGGACCTCACCTGTTATTGGTCCGGTTAATTCATACTTGGCCAGGAAGGCTTACTTACTGGATTCTGATGTAATGTACTATTTCTTTACAGGATAAAGGAGGCTGTACTACTGCCATCTTGCTTGGAGTTCTACTGACGCTGACGGCAATGGGAATCACATACCTTTCGTTTCGCTCCTGGCGCCACCGTTTATGCTTCAGCAACTGGAAATTATTTAGATAAATAATTTAATAACAATAAATAATTTAATAACAAGCGGACAATTTTACTGTGAAACCATATATGACTGTCTCTATCAAATAATACAAATACAAATATTTTTATTGTTCAAAAAGTGAAAATTAAACATACATAGACAAAACTTAAAAATATATATAGTCTTATTAGGTACGTATTTACTTATTTAAGTTAGGTAGGTTGTACAAATATAAGTATCAAGGAAAACATTGCATAAAATGATAGTCAAAGAATATTTTACTATGTACTTAAGGTATCTATAATTTTTTTTTAAATAGTTGTCTGCATATCACTCTAGCCCCCACACTAGGATACCCTGTGTTGTGGGTGGACTAGTCTCTTCCTATGACAGATCATTATATATATTTTTTACAATAGGTGACAAACCAGCAGACTATGAACACCTATAATATCCGCAGCATTACTGGTGCGTTACCTACAAAGAAAGGACTCTATTCACGCCTCATTTGAAGCGGTTTACATTGTAGACCTGGGGTGCGTTCTTATTTGTCGTCCGACGACGTCCGACGACGCCCCGAGCGTTTTTATATGCCCGGGGCGATCGTCCGATGATCATCCGGAGCGTTCTTATATATCGCTCGACGACGCACCGGTCGCCCCACGAAATCGGTGGATAAATATCGCCCTGACGTTTCATTTGACAGTTGGGACTTGATTTTCCTTTGTTTTAAGTTACTTTTTGTTTACGTAAACTTCTGTTTACAAAATTTTATTATTATTATTGTTATATTATGTATGTTTGTTTTAGTTATGTATTCTGGAAAAGTACATAATTGTAAATACATTTCTTCTGAGTCAGTGAAACATTTTAAGTAGTGTTCTTGATACAGATATGATACAGAGCCGTTCTTAAAAGGCGGATGACGAGCGTCGCTCTGCTTGGAGCGATCATCCGTCGTCGGACGACATATAAGAACGCACCCCTGAGGAAAAACCTGAGAAGGAAGTTTATTCCACTACTTACAGGTACATGGCAGAAACAGACGAATAAATCGAGTAGTATGAGACTTCCACGTATCTATAATGTGCGGGTAGCGATTCTGACGGGTGCTTGTGGTGCCACTGGGCTTAAGTCTTTCAACCGATAATATGCATTGTAGAGATACATAATACAAGACAAAAATCGTTTGTCATTCAAACGGCCGCTGCCACTTTGGTGTGGATTAAGCCTAAAGGATATGCAGAGAGAGGTGTACGCACTTTTCAAAAGTTTATAAACCACATAATATTTTACCAGATTTTCTGTCTATATTTTGGCGGGCTTATTGGAACTTCGGGAAATCGAACGTGGTTGAGACCTATTATCACCAAACGCAGAAAATATTTTAGTTGAACAAGTCACTAGGTGAACAATCCACGTGTATAATGTGTCGACCCTCAATATAAATTAAGAAACATGGCGCATAAAACAAGTGAAGCAAAAAAACAAGCTCCTAACCCTCCTTTTTAACACTGGCAAACCCGAGGAAATTAATCTGAAGAATTTATCTGAGCTTGAACCATAGAATAATAATATTATAAAGTAACGCGTAGAACGTTTTTCTACCTTCCATGTATTTTCTTCCAAGTAACAATCGTGAAAATACTACCTGATGGTTTTCTATATTTATATACTATGGTTAGATGTTGTTAGATAATGTTCTGGTCGCAAGCCTTTTATGTTTGTATTTTTATACCTTAGTTTAATTTAAGGATGAAATAAAAATCATTTGATGAGTTTATTATAATCGCTTATTAATTTATTACACCTATAGGTACCTATTCAGTAAATGTTTTCATTACCTAATTAGGAAAAACGATATCAGTGAAATAGAAGTTGATTCGTATTCGAGGTAATTTTCAATGTAGTTACAAGAGTTAGGCATCTCGGACATGTGTTAGCTACATACAACGATATACGTACAGTGCTAAATATCTTTGACAACTTATGTGATACATTGACTTCAAGGTACTTCAGACGATAAAAGTATTGTCTTCACTTCTGGTCAAATTATTATTCCGCCTCTCAGACTCGACTTAAATGTATGGGAACTAGTGAGAAAAAAACTCCCAATAGTTCCATGGAAGTACCTAGTGAGAATGATCCGTGTTTTGTAGTATCTTTGAAGGTACATGTATAGGGCCTACATAGTGTAAGGTATGTAATCGAATACCAATGGCGTTTGTACGCGGCCTGCAGTTTTGTGATTATAACGCAAGTTGTAACAGTGAATCCAAATTTATTTATTATTTAAATAGATAAAATTATTTTTTCCTAGGGCAAATTCGGGTTAGCAATATGCCCTATCATGAGTACTGCCTCACACACTGGTAGGAAGACTACGAAGTCTACATTACATCCAGCACGCGCTTCCCTTCAAGTTGTTATCCTGTCAGTGTAGGTATATATTAAGTACCTACTAGCTTTCCGGGCGCGGCTACGCCCGCGCGTATGTCGGTTATCGCGCAAAAACATTAACATCTTTTTGCGCAGTTGGATAAAAACTATCCTATGTTCTTTTCCGGGTCTCAAACTATTTCCATACCAAATTTCATTCAAATCGGTCCAGTAGTTTTGGCGTGAAAGCGTAACAGATAGACAGAGTTACTTTCGCATTTTTAATATTAGTATACTGAAGTACTGATACCAATGTCTCTGGTACCATGAAATGAAGGTATCTGAGTACATGTTTTACATGTTTAAAGTGCTCCAATCCATAAATATTGTTGAATTGAGATAAGTAACTGACTGCATAGGCTATATTTGGTCTTGTGGCTACTGGCAGACATAAATGTGCCTATGAAATTTTGGTAATTTTGTATTAAGCGTGAAGGTCTCTGTTGTAAGTAATCTACGTGAACATGACATAAAATCTAATGGAGTGACGAACGCAGTGTAGTGTCAGACAATTCGTCCACCGTGAGACGGCCGGCTATAGCTTTCATTCTCTTTGAGCTCAGTTAGCCATTGAGCGCACCTTGGTTTTCACCAAGTTTCCGATTCGGTGTGCAAGCTCAGGTCTTTCGCTGCTTCTGCAGCTCTTGTGATTATGACGTCCATGTATACATCGAAATTCCTTACCACCCAAGTCGTATCGCCACATTCTGGAAACGAATGGATCGGTCATGGAAGCATTCTGGAAACACTGGAAAGTACCGAAATGACAATGGGACCGATCCTTCGATGCCCGACCCCTCCGAAATAGATTTCATCATATCGAGGATACGGTGATCTTGCATTATTTTGGTGCCCTGGGCCTTTTACCCTCATCCAGACCTCTTCATCAACATCCATGACATCTACTCGTAGTTTGTCCGAAATTTTCGGAACTTTTCATATTATGGATTTTATTGTCCGATTTTAAGGATATAATTGGACACTTTTTATCGAAAGTTAGTTGGCCAAATTCATTATTGTTGTTCAATAGTGTTGAGATGGCTCAACAATAATGAATTTCTCCAATAATAAATTATAAAACAGCTGCACTTCACTTTTTTTTACCTATTAATCAAACATTTATGAAAAACCTTCAGCATGACGAAATAAAACACTTCCTCCTTGTTAATACATTTATGTATATATTATAATGAAGATACTTATTTCTTGATACATAATATGTTATAAAATCGACTTCACTACCCCACGTCTGAACAAGAAGTGCCGCTAGACCGCCATCTCCTCATCACACACTTCCCATCTTGAGCAGTTGGCGGGAATACCGTGAGACAACGTGTTTTCGGTGGCCAATTTTATTTAAATAGAGTAGGGCATAATAAGGAAGTGTCTTCTTTTAAAACCTAGGCACAAAAAAATGTCTTCTTTTAAAATCTTGGCATAATAGAAAGTATCGGAAATCATGACAATGGATATGTTACCAATAGGTGCGTATATGTATGTATAATATTCCTAATTATGATACTCAGAAGACCCGTTCAAAGTGTCCTAGCGGGAAAAACCCGTTTAATGAGTTAATTTTGTTTAATACAATTAGTATAGGTACGCTTGACGCATTTTTGTTTGTATCAATTTGTCTCAGTCCTCCTCTTTTACCTCTTCTCACGTATGATTTCTGCTGTGCCCATATAAATTCTTTGGGGTTTAACAGGCAGTGGTAAGGCAGAAGGCGTAAAATTAGGGGAGCGGAGGGTATTGCCGTACACTTAACCTCAGACGTTAATTTAAACGAATCTGCAGCGCAAGTACCGAACTTACCGATCGCTAAATTTTACATTACAATCGTCTAAATTCGATAAAATAGGTTATAACGATGTTTGCAAACATCGATCCCGGGTCTCAAACTATTTCCATACCAAATTTCATTCAAATCGGTCCAGTAGTTTTGGCGTGAAAGCGTAACAGACAGACAGACAGAGTTACTTTCGCATTTCTAATATTAAGTACTGATATAATATATATAGTAGGTATATGTATAGTATATAGTATATATAGTATTAGTACTGATAGTCACCGTTAATTAGTAGTTTATTTGATATATGCATATCGCTGTTTACATTAATCTGACCTTGGGAACATCAAAATTGAGTACCTAATAGAAAAAGTAAGCATGTACGGAATTTCCCGACACTGCGCTGGCGTGTTATTTCGTATGCCATTCAGTTTAGTTTATACAAGTAATTAGGAGGCAGACCTAGGTTCGGAAGATATCAGTATCTTTCTCTAAACATGTTCAATATACACTCGAGAGCAATGAATCCGGGTCACTTAAAGAATCCTAAAAATCTCGGAAACTAAAAATGCTAGGTTAATGCAATAAATTGTATTTAATAGACAATGTAATACTCCTTAAATGAAGGTATTAAAACTTCTTAGTTATTGTAAAGTTATATCATAAAAAAATCTAATTTGAAAAAGGGCCACTTTCGAAGATGGAACTACGAAATTACAGCATTTGGTTTTGCTTTTGTTTGTAATCTGTTATTTATGTGGGTACATAAACCATGTTGATAGTGCTCTATATTCATTATTCAAGCTGAAATTATGTCGCTTACGCCTGAAGAATGCACCAGAATACTTACAATGCTGGAAACCGGCCGGAGTCAGCGCGATACAGCCAGGACTGTCGGTGTGTCGCTGTCAACAGTACAAAGAGTTCTCCGACGTTACGAAGAAACTGGTTCTAACCTACGCAGACCAGGAACGGGCAGAACCAGGTGTACCATAGCACGAGAAGACCGATACTTGTTGAACACCATGCTTCGAAATCCCTTTCTCACAGGAACTGAACTCACCAATCAGTTTCGACGCCTCGGAGGAAGTAACCCAAGTGCATGGACAGTAAGACGTCGGCTTGCTGAATCTAACTTAAAACCCCTTAGACCTGCAAACGGCCCTAAACTGGAGCGTGGGCATCGTATTTCGAGACTAAGATATGCCCAGAGCCACGTAAATTGGAGTATTGAAGATTGGTCAAAAGTTATGTTCTCCGACGAATCAAAATTTATGCTCTACAAGCACGATGGAAGACACAGAGTGTATCGAAGACCAGGGGAAAGATTCAAGCAAGCATGCATCGAAGAAAAAGTAGCCTACGGTGGTGGGTCTGTACTTGTGTGGGCCGGAATTTCTTCTGAAAGTCGCACAGAGCTGGTGATCATAGAAAACGGCTCTTTAACTAGCGTAAGATATGTGGAAGAAATCCTCAATGATCACGTTGGTCCATTTATGGTCAATTTAGGTGAGGATGCTATATTTATGCATGAAAATGCCCGACCTCATACAGGTAGGATTGTGAATGACTACCTTCAAGAGATGAACATTATTCGTATGGAGTGGCCAGCGCGCAGCCCGGATATCAACCCGATCGAGCATGCTTGGGAGGAGCTAGGCAGATGCGTAAAACAACGAAACCCTCCCCCAATCACGCTTCGTGAGCTCAAAATTGCTCTCACAGAGGAATGGGATAATATTCCCCAAAATCGTATAAGGAACTTGGTGTACAGCATGCCAAACCGCGTAAACGCAGTAATGGAAGCACGAGGAGGCAATACGAAGTATTAAAATTCAAGAAAATCGTAATAAAGTTCAAAAATTTCATGTTTCCTATTTTTGTTTTAAGGAGAGATCAGCAGTTTTTTTCTTTATGTAATTTTGTGTTGATAAAATGTATGGTGACTCATATTTTTTTTACTTTCATTTAAGGAGTATTACATTGTCTATTAAATACAATTTATTGCATTAACCTATCATTTTTAGTTTCCGAGATTTTTAACATTCTTTAAGTGACCCGGATTCATTGCTCTCGAGTGTATTTCCTCGTTGATTTCCTTTCCTTTGGTTCTTCGGTTGTATAATGAAGAAATATATCAACATCAGCTCCTTATTCGGGTCAGATTCTCGTTGGTTGATCTTCTCTCTTATTTCTATCAATTTTATAACAATAGGTAAGATTCTTAAAAGACTTGAAGCTAACTTGTTTCCTTATACGTTCCATATATTTATCTGAATAGAAGCTTAGGTAATACCGTTCAATGTACGAAATAATCCAAACCCTAATTTGGACTTCCAACATTCGGTAGTAATAACAACTATACCTATAAGCCATAAACAGATAAATCAGGCATAATCTTCTGCCAAACATACCTTCAAATGAAACACAATATCATTACTACATATATATAATACTACATAATAAAAACATTAAAACTTACACGATAATTTCTAATGTGAAAAAACTGTAACATCAAGTGCAAAATTACCTACCTACTTCCCAACCAATTTCACCGACGCCGCCGCCAGACGCCCAGCCCAGATCATTGACCTCTATGTAAGTGACGACATGTGAGGAAGCGAGACCACACAAAATGAATGAGATAGGGATAACGCGTTTATGTTGTTTCCTTCGTTCGTTTAGCCAGGTTTGTTGCCTTCCACCAACGCAACTCATATTATTTGGCACTTGTTCCACTAATCTTGAGTTGTATAAAGCGTTGTCTAGAATATTTTTGAAGCGCTCGTAGCGAAGTTTGCTTAGCCGTTCTGAACCGATCAGCAAAGTTAAGCAACGTCCGCCTCGGTGATGACTTGGATGGGTGACCGCTGGTGACGTTACTACTGAGCGCTTCCGTGCTTCGGAGGGCACATTAAGCCGTCGGTCCCGGTTGTTGTCTGAGAATGATAGTCGTTATGCCCGCCTGGCTAGCTACAATACAACCCTCAAGTAGAATTAAGCACCTAACAGTGTGTTCGGGCAGCTGTCCTTATGTGCCAGTATTAATTCTAGGTTAGCCTGAACAACATCTTCGACCACATCATCACTTACCATCAGGTGAGATAGAGGTCAAAGGCTAACCTATCAAGCGTAAAAAAAATATTTTGTTTGGTATAAATTTGATTTAATACTTATATACATATAACAAATAGACATACTGTATCACATAGCCGGAGTGTTCACTGCTGAAGGGGGGTGGGGGGGCTAGCCTCCCTTATTAAGAGGGGAATTAATATTTCAAATCACTGGGGAATTGCCATAAACCCCACGCTTGGCAGGCGTCCTGGGGATTGCAGTGTAATCTAAGATAGCAGGTATCTCAGAAGGCGCTGCAGCCCATTTCACGGGACCGGATGTAGGGGTGACATTTTAGCCCAGCGCCCCACGGGTAACGCCCGGCAATAGATATAGTACCTACATTATTTTATAATTTATTATAGATATTTATATGATATATTTTAGTTCTGGTTACTAAAAATAAAACAAAATAATATAAACAAAACAGGTGGTAATAATGAGATCAAATGTTGGAGCACAATAGCACAATAGTAATAGTAATCTTCCCGTAGGTAGGTAAGTACGTATATAAGTCTAAAGCCGACAGATTTCTGCCAGCCATACTTCTCCAAATTTAAGATCCTGACTTTTCCATATCTATATATAAGGTGACTATTAATTCATCAACAATACTGCGGGGGATGGTGTAGAATCGATAACTGAATGTGATCCACTGATAATTAATTTTCACATAAACAAAATTAATACTAACTATTGCCTAAGCTGTGGCGCGTTGACTTTGAGAATGATAGCGACGACAACTCTCGCGGCCGCCGTGGACAAGACTCACACATACACACACGTTCTAGGTATTCTAACGCATTGGTAGGGCAATGAACTCGGTAGGTATACCTACGCATTGCGAGGGCAATGAACTCGGTAGGTATACCTACGCATTGCGAGGGCAATGAACTTGGTAGGTATACCTACCCATTGCGAGGGCAATGAACTCGGTAGGTATACCTAGAACGTGTGTGTATGTGTGAGTCTAGTCCACGGCGGCCGCGAGTGTTGTCGTCGCTATCATTCTCAAAGTCAACGCGCCACAGCTTAGGCAATAGTTAGTATTAATTTTGTTTATGTGAAAATTAATTATGAGTGGATCACATTCAGTTATCGATTCTACACCATCCCCCGCAGTATTGTTGATGAATTAATAGTCACCTTATATTTACGATCCGTCGCTATTTGTTCGAACTAATCTGTACCTTTATGAATTCGGGAAAGGTACACAAAGCGGAAACAAGTTGAAAGTTAGCACTAAGAACAGCATGTTTTAGACAAGGTGTGTGCGTATGGGTCAACGTGTATGGGTCCTAAGATATACCTACAATCATTTGCCAGAAACAATATTAAAATCGGAAAGTGTCACTGCATTTAAAAGAAGTTTGTATAAGTTTCTTTCACAAAAACTATACTACAAAGTAACTGACTTTCTTGTACCTAGATAGATTCTAAATTTGTCGTTACTTCATTATAATTATTTGTATTTATATTGTTTTATTCATGCCTATTATATATCATTATTCATGCCTTAATAATTAAATGACTATAAATATGTATTACATATAAGCACATTAAAATTGTATGTCCGATTGGACTACTCTTTTTTTTTGTACTATTGATAATATTTAAGAACTACATGTAACACAGTCTAACAATAAATAAATCTGAATCTGAAAAAGTAAGTAGATACTACTCACTAAGTCACTAGATTTTGTGATAATTGCGTTTATTGAGGTAAATCATGGAAAAAACAACAATGATATTTGCCTGTTTTCGAAGTTTTCGTCTTTCTTTTATTAGCTCGTCAGTTGTGCATGGCCATATTGGAATGATTAAGAGGCCTGTGAAGAGAAGCTCCTACAGAAAAATAGGTATTTTAACAAAATGATGCTGTCTCGCCGCGCCGCTAAACGCCGGTCTCGCACTCCGCGCCCCGCACCGTCGTCAAATCCCATAAACATATAATATGTATAGGTACTACGGTACAGAGTCGTCCAGTCGAGTCATTATTGAATTCTCTTTGCATCCGCGCCGCGCCAATCATCAAAATCGGTGATTGTTTAGGGGGGTAGAAACATTTTCTCTTTTTGTATGAAAATTCAACACTTCCTTCTCGTCTTACGACGGAAACTTGTGAGTTTGAAACAGGGCGATGTTTGGTTACATTTTAGGACAGGTAGCAAGTAGGAAAATATTGACTTTACCCATGTGGGTTATTGGAATAGCCAAATAAACTTATGTCTTGGGGATCGCGGTGTGAGATATCAGTTCCTCAGAAAGCGCTGCTGCCCACCATGCTCTGTAGTGTTACCCTTAATCGCTTCTTATGACACCTACTACGGGTAAAGATGGGAGGGTGACATTCTAGCCCGGCACCCCAAGGGCAGCCCGGTACCCCACAGGCAGCCCGGAACCTCACGGCAGATGGGCAGCCCGGCACCCTACGGGTACCCTTATTTAGTTTTGCAAGCTTGCTACGGTAAAACTCTAAAATCTGGAACATTCGCCACAACCAGATTTTTTAACTACATAATATATCTTTCTTTTGCCGGGTACATTCCGGAGACTGCGCAATGGAAGTGCACAACTTTAATAGATATATATACAAGGGTCGAAAGGAATCCACTCCACATGAGGTATTTTGAGTAGGAATTGATAAAACACACCCGCATTAAACACTCTACTTTTCATTCAGAATTTAAAGAAAGTAAAAAAAGTAGCTTTTCTAAAAATGATTCATTAAAAATAAACATTAACATACGTACTAAAAATTTAAAGGCTAGAACTATTATTAATTAAACAACATTAACATTAGAAATTTAAATAAACTATAGTAAATGGAGAACTGCCAAGGGAGAAACGTGGTGGTGACCATTACTCAACAGAAAAGAAAGAGAGCCTACGCCAATTTTTTTATAATTTGCCTGCACAAGAAAGCCATTACAATAGATCAAAATCAAAACGAATTTATTTAAGTAGTGAACTATGTCCTAAGAAGTTACTGAAATTATATAATGATTCTGTTCCTATCAATTTAAAAGTTAAACCAAGCATGTTTTATAGAATTTTCCATGAAGAATACAATATTGGTTTTCGCAAACCTTCTTCAGATGTGTGTAATACCTGTACCTTATTAATGAATAAAATAAAGAATGCGAATGATTTACAAGAAAAGACAGAATACATGATACAGAAACGTGTTCACAAAATGCGTGCAAATGCCTTTTATGACCTAATGAAAATGGATACACCTGATAGCATTAGAATATGCTTTGACCTACAACAAGTTTTGCCACTCCCAAAAACACCTATACAAGATTGTTACTACTCTAGACAAATCAGTTTGTATAATTTCTGCATTTATGACATAAATGCCAAAAAAGCAACTTTTTATGCGTGGGACGAAACCCAAGCTAACCGAGGAGCCACAGAGATTGGTTCAGCACTTTACTGCTATTTAAATAATCTTAATATCTCTGACCATGTTACAGTGCTCAAATTATTCTGTGATGGATGTGGGGGGGGCAAAATAAAATAGTTACATAGTACATGTTTTAATGCAATGGCTGTATTCTAAATCACCACAGAATTTAAAAGAAATATGACTACATTACCCAGTTCGTGGTCACAGCTTTCTACCAGCTGATAGAGTTTTTGGAAGAATAGAAAAAGATTTGAGAAGGTGTGCTATATATCAAATAAAAAAGAAGAATATATCAAAATAATTGGTCAACATGGAGATGTGCAAACATTAGGTGAGCTTTGGTATTTGAAAGATATCAAACAATTATCCAGTTATTTAAAAAAAAATGACAAAATTCAATCTTTAAAAAAGGTTTCTATTCAAAAAATTTAAAATAAGAGGGGGAAATTTTTACATTGTAAAGTGATTGGATATGAACACTTCAGATTTCAGTCTGGTTCAGAAGAGGCAGCTTCGCTGTTGAAGCAGGGTAAAAGAATCCCTTCAGATATACCAACATTAGACTGTGTGCGGATACACCTTTCAGCTAATAAAAAGAAAGATGTAGACAATTTGTTGAAAAAACAGTTTGGAGATGATTGGAGAAATTTAGATGATCTGACTTGGTATAAAAATATTTTTATACTATACCTGCTCGGAAAGTACCTTGATACTTTATCAAATTTACGGTAGAAAGTACGTCATTGCATATCGAACAAATATGCGGGGAGAAAACGCATCTGAGCGGGAGAGAAAAGTGTATGAAAATCCATTTCTTACGTGGTTTTTCTTTTTTAATTTTGGGTAAGACTATGCGCTGGTAACCTAAATATCAAAAGCCAAAAAGTTTTTACAGTGAGTTTTTATCTCCAAGTTCGCAAAATGACACTGGCCACTAGCTGTGTGTTGGATGGTGTCAAACAATTTGAAAAAAGAACATGTGAAAATAGCAGACGCCATTGGCGCCATTTTCAATTTGTGTGTTGTTTGAGGATTCAGTTTTCGTAGAAAAGTAAAATAAAAGGTAGGTGTAGTATAAAGCACTATGTATCACTCGAGAGAAAGTGCGATTCCCGATCTCGGGTGTTATAAGCCTTCAAACGACACCCTCGACGGTAATCGGTAACTTTCTCCTCTCGGTGAACAATGTACTATAGATGATTTGCTAAGTAGTGTGCAAGAGAACTGTCATGAACATGACATACTCGTAGAATGTGAATGTCAGCAACCAGATGATTTGATGAACCTTAGAATTTAAGTGTAGATTAACATTGTGACCTTTATAAAAATGTGATTAAAATATTTCCTGATTAATTATTAGTTTGCCTTATTTCCAACTAATTGCTACCCGAATAGAGTGATTATGACTGCGTCGATCACAACATCCTGCTCCGCAAAATGCAAGAACTTGGCATATGTGGAGATCTTAGTTAGAATCTTATCTGCGCAATCGCTGTCAAGCTGTTATTGTGGGTACGGGCATCGCTCGGACCTTATAAATGTCTCTTCAGGCGTCCCTCATGGATCGATTCTCTCTCCGTTGCTCTACGCGGCGTACCTATATGATACTGGAAATTGTTTTAAATATATAATATATATATAATAATAATAACCTTATGTACCATGCTGACTGCATAAAGCTACAATAAGATTTAAACAGACTAAGCGATTATTACAACGATAATAAAATCACTATAATTTATACATATTAATAAATGTACGTTCATGTCATTCACAAGGAATAAATTGCCATTTGTTTTTCATTACAAGTAAAACAACATTTCTATCCAAAAACACAGTTAGAGACTTAGGAGTTCTCTTGGACAACAAACTAATATATAATGAGCATATTTCAGATATAATTAATAGATCCTACAACAACCTAGGTTTTATTCTAAGAGCTAGCAAACCGTTCTCCGATATCAAATGTGAAAGTATTATAATGAATAGATTCAGGCGCTACTTTGTAGAAATCCATATTTAATAATAACAAATACCTTTAAAAGTATCTTAAAAAACATTAAATAATATTCAAATAAAACACTTCAAAAAGTATAAAATTATATATCTAGTGACAATTCCGCCTAATTTTCCTGTTATCTACGTGACGTCAACAAACATCACGCAGCCTAACCGGAAAAATACCCGACTAGTTTCGCTTCTAAACGAAGCATCTTCAGGAGGTCTTGACTTACCGAGCGCACGATCGAGACTAAACGGCCAGCTTTTTATTTTAGGGAGGACAAAGATGCTGGCTACCGCCTGTGCGATCGTCCAGCTCCACCGGATTTTGGGCGAGGGCCTGGCCCTACAATAGCCCGAGACAATATTAGAAAACTAGTTTTAAACTTAATATTATGAAAGGGTCGCAGAGTGATGTCAACACGGTTCGGCGGGTAGCACAAATGTATCAGACTTAACTGTATATCTCAGGATGACGGGTGCAGGCAGTGCAGTTTGTCACGTGTCGCACACGGACGAAATGCATCTGTTATAGGCAGAAGTTATTGCTTAACATCAGATAAAAAAACAGTACGTCAATATTATCTAGGTTGATTAACATGGTTAGTTCTTTCATCTACGAAATGGCCAATTTCCCATCACTACAATAACAGGGTGTGTTTTTATAACTAATACATATATAACAACTACCATAGGGAGTGCCCCACACCTAGCCATTACCTAAATGCGTTATAAAAAACCAATTAATTTCTAGAAATTGCCATATTTACGGTGAAACGGCGGAATTTGCGCGCCATTTCGTAAAAACAGTGGCGGTTGACACGAATATCATGATTTGCATAGTGGGATGGGTAATGGAATTGAAATAAGTGTCTTTTTTTCATTATCAAGAGAAAGGTTTTAGCCAAGTGGGAACACCGCTAAGGCACCGCACTCACACACCGCTTAGGTTCCGTACAAACACAGTATTTAAATAGCATAAAATTGCTTTATTTAAATACAGTTCGATATCCTCCGCGTATATCAGATATAGCACAGATATAATGATAAAAAAATATAGTTATATTACATACATATATATATAATATTAAAATACAATATTACTGTTTCTATTATAGAGTAAAATGAAAAATATTTTGTTCGATGTTGTCTTAGGTCTTCGCAAGGATAAGATTGTTTTTTTACCGGCGGCATGCCTTTGTTAATAAAATACTACGAACAAAAAACATAAAAAAATAATAACAATAAACAATTTTTGTTTATTATTTTTTCATATTCGTGCCGAGCCAAGCCACCCGTCGAATTAGCAACAGTGATGACGTCACGCTACGAGTCGTCCCCACGTGCCGAGTAGCTACAGGTCCTGTGATTGTTTCATCGTTGGAAGCTGCATCACTCTGCGACCCTTTCATAATATTAAGTTTAAACTAGTTTTCTAATATTGTTTACTACATATATTATTCAACATTTCTCATATTTGTAAACACTAAACATACCGTATATAACTTAAAAATATTCTGTTACGATTCAATAACCTTTTTAAGTAATTATCCCTTTAAAAACGTATATCTTTACCAATTGTAAGCTACAACAAAACAGTGTGTCACAATCGGGCCTATATAAAGGCGTGTTTAGCCGCTGGCCGTTCCCCGCCGATACTTTGATCGAGAGCCCCACCACCCGAACCCTTTGGTTGTCCAGGCATCGAACTACTCGACTGCCCCCTCCGTCCCACATTTTAAACCTCCCCGTCGCCGACCACGGCAGGTATTGGACGACCCGGATGACCCCATCGCAGCCATTACGTTGGCAGCTTTAGCGCCATCCGCAAGTCATCCAGGTAACATCCCCAGGTATGAGGTATTCAGAGGTTACACAGTCAGACACCGAGCTCGCCGGCGAGCTCGAGGCAAAAACAAGGTCCCGATAAATGGCTCTCCTAATAGTCAAAGAGATCAATTCAGTAGGGTCCAATTGTGCAACACTGCAGTTGCACAGAGGCATTTTGCTCCGATCCCCCCCATGTCTCTCGACAGCGAGACAAGCCGAGGTCCGAACCACAGTGGTGCCCTTGAGCTCGCTGTCAACCCCTCCTATAGTAGCGGCACGTTTTCGGCGTCTGCAGGAGCCGGAGGTATAAGGCGCTTTTCGCCTTCTACGCCCGTCTCGGGAGATACTGATATCCTTCCTAAAAAAAAAAAGCTGGCCGTTTAGTCTCGATCGTGCGCTCGGCTGAGCGCTTCCGTGCTTCGGAGGGCACGTTAAGCCGTCGGTCCCGGTTGTTGTCTTAGGATGGCAGTCGTTATAGCATGGTGGTAGGGCATTTTCCGAATGCCCGCCTGGCTAGCTACCACCCTCAAGTAGAAAATCTGTCGCAAAGCACCTAACGGTGTGTTCCGGCAGCTGTCCTTGAGAGCCAGTAATTCTAGGTTAGCCTGCACAACATCTTCGACCACATCATCACTTACCATCAGGTGAGATAGTGGTAAAAAGATCTAGAAAAAATTCAATGTAAATTTATAACAAATTAACTACAGAGCAGGCCATAGGTACATTGCCTATGAAGAATCTTGAAAATTCCATAACGTAATGACTCTCAGAGATAGACGCAAAATGTGAGAAATGTTATTTCTCCATTAAGTGTGTCATGGTGATTTTTATTTACATGCAAATTATAAATAAATACTCTTGGTTTGTTTTTATTGGGAATATGGATATTTATTTCAAAATTCCTTTACAATTAACATGATTCATGAAAGTAATTTTTCTCAGTGAACCACACTATACAAAACATGGATCATTCTCACTATATCCATGGAACTATTGGGAGTTTTTTACTCACTAGTTCACATATTACATACATTACATCACATATAAGTCGAGTCTGACAGGCGAAGTAATAAGTTGACCAGAAGTGAAGACATAACTTTTATCGTCTGAAGTAAATTAAAGTCAATGTATCACATAAGTTATCAAAGATATTTAGCACTGCATGTACATAAGTATATCGTTATATGTTGCTAACACGTGGCCGAACTCCTGTAACTTCATTGAAAATTACCTCGAATACGAATCAACTTCTATTTCACTGATATCGTTTTTCCTAATTAGGTAATAAAAACATTTACTTGATAGGTACCTATAGATTTAATAAATTAATAAGCGATTATAATAAACTCATCAAATGGTTTTTATTGCATCTTTATATTAGACTTACATTTATATTAGACAAACATTAAAAGGCTTGCGACCAGAACATTTACTAACAACATCTAACCATAGTATATAAATATAAGAAAACCAGGTAATATTTTCATGATTGTTATTTGGAAGAAAAACATAGGAAAGTAGAAAAACGTTCTACAGAAGGGCTGCTATATAAGGACTGTCCTTGAGAGACAGTAAGTTTAGGTTAGCATGAACAACACCTTCGACCACAGGTCACATCACTTACCATCAGGTGCGATAGTGGTCAAAGACTAACATATTATCAGACTAAAAAAAAAGAAAAAAAGAAATCCTCTGTTGAACAAAGCCTCCCCCATCTCAACCTTAGGGATCCGATACCCTAATTATGACATGTTATGTTTTTTTTATTCGTGCAACTAGGTTCGAGTCAGGCAGATGTAGTTAGTTTCTAAGAGCTAGTTATTTTTTATCAAAATAATTTCCAGTTGCTGGAGCATAAACGGTCGCGCCAGATACGAAACGAAAGGTATGTGATTCCCAATGTGGTAAGCGTTAATAGAACTCCCAGCACGATGACAGCAGTACGCTCGCCGTTTTCCTGTAAAGAAAAATTAAACTGCATTATAGTAATCAAACAACTTTAAACGGTTTAAATCGTTGTTTGTACATACGTTAGCTATTATATGTACTTGTATGTATATAACATATTATATAGATACAAGATAGTGGTCTAATATTGATAATGAGTCAGTCATGTTTTAGTAATGTAATGGATAGGGTTGCTAAAACTTCGTATTAACATTGGACAGAAATTGTACGTCTTAAGTCTCTAACTCAATTTTCACCCAAACATGAGATTAAAACTAATAAACCTTGTCACTTGGACAGCTGTCATACCCAAGTTCCATGTTTAGGTTATTTTTAAGTGTTGCCTATATATGAAATCAAATCTTTGCATGGTGTAAGCGCTTTTTGCCTGGCTAGCCACCACCATCAAGTAGAAATTCTGTAGGCAAGCATCTAACGGCGTGTTCCAGCTGCTGTCCTTGACCGCCACTAATTCTAGGTTAGCCTGCACAACATCCTCGACAGCATCATCACTTCTCATCAGGTAAGATAGTGGTCAAAGGATAGCTTGTCAGAAATAAATAAAATCTAATAATTAAGTCACTTTGTCAGCTGTCACACCCAAGGCTTTTTTTATGTTTTTATTATGTCATTTGAAGCGATGTGTTAGTCACCAACGCCGTGTTGTCAAACGATAAGGCCACCACGAAAACCATCGATTGTAAGAAACCCGAACGAGCAATTTCCCTCAAAATTTTAGGTTTTTAATATCTTTCGGCCATGTAATGTAAGTAAAGGATGTACATACGTTGCCGCCGAATGAGCAAAGTTTGCCTTGTCTATCATATTATTACGGCGCAAGTTCTCGCACAAACGCAAAAAAGGGTCGCCCTTGTTCTCGGTCAACTAGTAAACAACCACAGTATAAGTAGTAGGTAGCTTACATGGAATTGCATACAAAAGTTGTTTACGTTAAAGGGGTGATTTAGGGCCCTTATTGTTTTCCAATCTAGACTATTGATGAACATTCTGGAAACTATGACCCGGGCCGACCAGTTAGTCTTTGTAAAGTGAGAACACTGAACTGTGTTCAGTGTTGTTTTAAGAAAAGTTTGAAGTGACTGTAGAACTGTTGAATAAAGCTGTCAGTGGCTGAAAACGTATTGCCCTCAGCTCGTAACAATATGTTGCTTAGTATACACAAAATTCACTTGCGTTTGCTGAGCAGTCTGTACCTACTGATTTTATGGACAGTAGCCTAACTTTGAGCAGACACATCGGTTATTTTGGATTAAATGTTTTTTACTCATTCCCCACATCTGTATCCGTTTTTCTTTCTTCGCCATTTGTCAAATGTTTTATTCATCATTAATTTTAAATATAAGCTTGACAATCAAATTATCATATAGGGATCAATACCTATAATGTAAATAGAGATCTTGCACTCTAAAAATGCACTTCTCTCCTCCTAGGAGATGTGCATTTTTAGTCTTGATTATTTAAATATGTGTGCGTGCAGTGATTTTACCGTGAACTCGGACACGTTCAAGCTGACCGCACACACACCACGATAACTGAAAAACAAAGGAATTGGCGAGGTTCGTATAACTATTTGCATGTACGGGTAAAGGCATAGGAAGGACGTGCATTTTAGACTACTTCTACTACTCTTAGCTATTTTGAATATAATATAGTAATCAGGTAGGTATGTTTTTCAGTAATGCTCACTCTATCTCCTCTAGTGATCAAATTGGGCAAACCATATCCCTACACGTTAGTATAATTTATTCTATGACACAATTGGCACACTCAGCTAATAGGGCAGCCTAAAAGCTAGCAGGTTTTAAATAAATACATTTGAAAAAAATCCATCTTCTAAAACTGACAAGAATGAAATGTGATTTGGTTTTATTTACTAACTTTTATTTTTTGTAGTTATTTTGATGTAAGACCCAAAGCCATTTAACCGATTTTAAAATTTATATGGGACCTCTGAACCTATCAAACATCAAAATCAATTCAAATTGGCGTAGTAGGTAATAGTGTTACAAAAAAACAATACACAGAAACACAGTTAAACTGAGAATCTGCTAATTTTTTTTATGACATTCAAAAAGATGAGCGCCGAAAAACATATTGTGAAGAAGTTGAATGGAAACCTTGGTCCAATATGTGGACATGAAGTGCTAACAGTATTTGGTACAGAAATGGAAAATAAAATGTAACTTACTGTTTCATCAGTGTCGTAATTCATAAAATTGATTATGCGGGTAGTATTTCGATCGACCGTTTTTTAAAACCTCACGCCATTTAAGTTTCCCATTTCAGACTTCTGCAAATGTCAAATACAGAGTAAAGTATTGAGCTATGGTATAGACACAATGTACTTTTAGGCTGAATTACTAAAGAAACATATGATTGGTTGAATTGAACATAGTAGGTATTATTTTCAAGAGCATAAATGCGTCAATGCTAAGCGGAAACATAGAAATTATTTCGGGTGGAGAAAGATAACTTCCAGTGGGACTTGTACCTTGCAACCCCAAACTAAGGTACTAGTCAATATTAAAAATGTTTTCATCGGTTTGGTGGCGTTGATCGTAGGTGGATATCGACCTTCCAGCGTTAGTAAATAGTGTCATGCTAATTAGGTAGATGTCACCAATGTCAAAAAGACGTGAATTCAAACGGATGAAAAAAATAAGACTGTCCAGATCCCGCTTCCATGACGGCATTGCACTGGAACAGTATTCTGGGTTTGTGGGATCAAGTTCCCCTGGATGTTATCTTTTTAAATCCGAAATAATTTCTACTGATTGAATTATACATATATACATGCATGGTGATACGGCTATTGCGAATGCCCGCCTGGCTAGCTGCCACCCTCAAGAAGAAACTCTGTCGCCAAGTACCTAACGGTGTGTTCCGGCAGCTGTCCTTGAGAGCCAGTCATTCTAGATTAGCCTGAGCAACATCTTCGCTTTATATATAATTATCACTTACCATCAGGTGGATAGTGGTCAAAGGCTATCAGGCATAAAAAAAACTATAATATCATGGTCCTCAAGCTTGTAAGGGGTGTCTTTAGAGATCTTACTCCTCTAGGAAGAAGGATCAAAGTTTGTTCAGGGATACGCAAAAAACTGGTATTTTCTGCGCTCCACAGGGCAAAATAAAATATCAAAATATTAAATCGTGCAACAGTGGAAACATACTAAGTAGTTTATCGAGTGCCGAGTACGTTTCATGAGATAAGGCAAAACAAGCTATTTTAATATTTTTATGTTTGCAATAACGCATGCTCTGCGAATTACATAACAAAATTACAAATATACGAGAGCGGGATTTGAACCCGCGCCCATCCACCCCTTTAGCGCGGGTATGCTCTAATTCAGTTGAGCTAACATGACAATGAGTCAAAACTCATTTTTTTCCTTTCATTCTTTAACCATCGTATTGGCACAAGCTATATGCTAAGCTACTGTCCCTGGCACCTACAGAACACGTAGGTGAATATTCTGTAAGGCATAGCTAGTAAAGTTGCCATGTTTTCAGATTATATTTGTATATTAGATGCTTAATTGCATTACCATAACTTTGAAAATCCTGATTTGAATGAGTCGTTACAATAAGCTTTTGTTCATTCGTCACAAAATAAATTTGCAACGACAAAATATATATGTAATCTCTCCACAGTCTTATTTTTATGAAGTTAATTGTCCTCATATTATTTTAACTATTGTAAGCTTATCACACTGGTTATTTTAGTCGTACAGTTACAGTATAGATTAGAAGTGTTTTTGCTTGCTTGCATTGCTACGTTATACCTACCTACCACTGTTAGTGACAATTATAAGAATTAAAATTTGTTTTCTCTCTAGCGCGTTCTTTAAGATTTTAATTCTCTTAATAAAACAAATTATCCTAACTCTCAGCTCCGTATACATCGACACATAATGTAGTAGCCCTCCGGAGTGCGCACAATGGACGTTTCAGTGCACGATGTACCTAAGTAAATACGCAATGTAAAACTTACCTAACTTCAATAAACTAAAGCGCAAAGACGAAGGCCGAGCGGAGTCGCGGGGCGGGTATATATAGCATAAAGGAATCGACCAACAAAACGGCTAGCCATCATTGACCTCTGTGTAACGTATATATCTCGATGCTAGCCATCGAACGCTCGCTCACCCACCGATCCCGTACTGCCACCGCCTGCGCTGACTTTATAAATATACTCTTGCATTTTATTTTGAACCAAAGAACAACCCTTAAAACTAGGATATCTGGAAGTACCAGGACTCGTAGGTAGGCAGCTCCAACCAGCATCGTACAGAACAGTTTCCTAAAATGTGCTTTTCCCAAAATAGCTGCTTTCTCATATTATAACATGCGTTTCCTTTCTTATCTATTATACCTATCGTCGGAAAGCAGGAATCTAGCTATTGATAGAAAAGGGCAAGTTACCGTATGACATTCAGGCTCAGGCAGCGGCCAATCCGGTACAATCCTAGTGCAGCGCTCCAGCATGTAGTCGAACAGCGAGCTCACGTACAGCACCAAGCTGGTTTCGTACACGCATTTGTAGTAACCCTCGTTTCTCATCGCATTCAGGGTGCAGTTCTTAATGCGATTCATTTGCCTGCAAGAGGTTACCTGTAAATAAAGGAAATATGATATTAAGTAAAATGTAATATATGAAAAACACGGGTGTTTGAGCGTGAACTTACTATGAGTCGATATCGCTATCGACAATGTTTCGGCTTCTACAGGAAGCCTTCCTCAGGATTTTGAGTGTGGTACGTCCGCCGCGGTCGCGTCACGCTTCACACTGCGGGCGGCAGCTCGCTGTGCTCGAGCCGACGGCGCTGGCGGCGGGGGTCGTTGCGGGGAGTGTTGTGGCGAACGCTGCGTTTTCGGTAAAGGATGCGATGCACCATCTTCATCGCTACTGCTTTCTTCAGATGACACCATCGCAGTCCGACAAGCAAAACTAACTGTGTCCACCATCTCCTGCTTCACATTTTTCAAACCTCCATGAAGACAAGTTCTCCAGCTTTGTGACAGCGCCCACCCTCTATCTCTGTTAAAATTAGGACGACAACTAATTTCTATAGCCTCGCGGATTTTGCGCGGTACGTAAAACTTCTCCTTAGCTAAAACCCGGGCTTTGTCGAAACGGATGTAGTGCGTCGTCCCAGATGTCAGGGCGTGCTCTGCCACAGCAGACTGATGGCTGTCCGCGTTTCTCATGGAGCGAATGTGTTCTCCGAGCCTTGTGGACACGTTCCTTTTTGTTTCTCCTATATAGCATTCACCACAATCGCATGGAATCATGTAGACTCCGGGGGTTCCCAGTGAGTCCTTATCTTTCGGAGATCGCAGTAATTGCCTAATATGTGAGGGGGGGCGGAATATCGTCTTGATAGAAAATTTACGCCGGAGCAAGTTTCCGATTTTATCCGTCACCCCCTTGATAAATGGTAGGTATGCTACTGCCCTCTCTGCTGTTGTTGTCCGGTTCCGTGCAGACGTGTTTGCAATCCTATTGCTTTGCTTCCAGCTATACCCATTGGACTCTAGTACTGAACGTACATGCGCAAGTTCCAGTTCCATATCAACTTGCGCATGTACGTTCAGTACTAGAGTCCAATGGGTATAGCTGGAAGCTATATGTGGACACAGTTAGTTTTGCTTGTCGGACTGCGATGGTGTCATCTGAAGAAAGCAGTAGCGATGGATGGTGCATCGCATCCTTTACCGAAAACGCAGCGTTCGCCACAACACTCCCCGCAACGACCCCCGCCGCCAGCGCCGTCGGCTCGAGCACAGCGAGCAGTGTGACCAGATTTAGCAGAATTCTGCGATTTTAGCATAATTTGATCTCCAATTTAGGATTTAGCAGATTGTGTCGCAGATCTCAAAATATAGCAGATTTTGGCAGAATTTTATATAATATACGCAGAAATTTAGCAAGATGGAGAAGAATTAGCAATTTAGGTAGTGGTGCTAGGAATATTTAAAAATTTTACAATTCATAAATAATGTACGAAAGATTTCTTCTTATTGTTCTGACAGTTTTCCTTTAAATACAGTTTAGGCGAATTCTCAGAAATTTTGATCGCACTTTGCATTGAACTAAAATCTTGTCTACCACTTAATGACCTATTTGAGCAAGTGCTATTTCTTGACCCACAAAACGTTCTGTACAAAGATTATATAAGTTTGGTCATAACTGGTTCTCATTTTCTAAATCTGGTATACAAATCTAACATACCCGCCACTTAGGCCAATTTCGAAATAACAAGCAATTTACTCCGAAAATATTGACCTTAAATTCGATAAAGTAGTGGCAGATCTTGTAGAATCGGGAGAAGTTCTGCTGACCTCACACTAATGAACACTAAATTATAACTTACGTGCGGGACAAAATTAAAATATCAACATGTTGCTGTAATTCTACATGTAGATGCAAGAAAATAACAGGGTGGATGCATTTTTAATTAAATTTGTGTTGATTTTTTTTCGCCGTCACAAAAATATTAAAGACTCTCAAAGTTCAATGGTTCTATATATTAAAATCGACACCACAGAAAATAAGAAGTACATATGTACCATATAGAGTTACTGTTAATTCGTGTTACTCAATCATAAATATTTTAGAAAATATTTGTTTTTTTGTACATAATAATATCATTAATTTAATTGGGACTTAATTCAGTAGCAATCAATCAAAAATAAACTTAGCAGACTTTAGCAGAATCAAAAATAAACTTAGCAGACTTTAGCAGAATTTAGGGGAGCAGCTAGCATAATGTCCAATTTAAATCTGGTCACACTGACAGCGAGCTGCCGCCCGCAGTGTGAAGCGTGACGCGACCGCGGCGGACGTACCACACTCAAAATCCTGAGGAAGGCTTCCGGTAGAAGCCGAAACATTGTCGATAGCGATATCGACTCATAGTAAGTTCACGCTCAAACACCCGTGTTTTTCATATATTAGATATAAATATGAGCGTAAGTTTTTATAATATGTTAAGTAAAATGTCTTAAATTATAAAAACGAACTGCGGATATCAGATTTTCAGTCTTTATTGTCTAATTAAATTGATAAGAATGTTGCATAATTTATAGAGATTGCATTTAAAAAGTCCAAATTTCAAAAAGAAGTACATCTATGTAGATGTACTTCTTTGGTGATGGTGATGTCACCATTCTAGTTAGATCGATAAGCGTTATTATTCTGCGAGTTTTTGTTTTTGAGCAAGAGGTTTCCCGTAAATAAAAGAAACATGATGATAGTTTTTTACCGAAAAATGGAATCGACTTCAACATTTAAAAGTGTGGAATAACTTGTTGAAGTCGGTAGCATGATAGTTCAACAGTACCTATTATCACCATAATATTGTGAGCATGGTACCGACTTCGACAAGTATTTTAAGAGTTGAAGCCGGTTCCATTTTTCGGTAAAAGTAATTTTTCAGTATTTTTACTTACGGGATCGTTTGCCATTTATTGGCAATGGCTTCAATTGCAGATGGCAGATATTTTTCAGTCATTGGAGTGTAACTCATAAACGGCTTGACCGATTTTGATGAAAATTAAATAGGCCCACACGACAAGCACCAGCTTTCAAATAAAAAAAGAATTATATCAAAATCAGTTCACCCAGTCCAAAGTTCTGAGGTAACATACATAAAAAAAATACAGACGAATTGAGAACCTCCTTCTTTTTTAAAGTTGGTTAAAATTTTTATCAATAAAAGGGAGCCACGGATAGCAGATCTTCTGACCTATTATCTAATTAGAATAGATGGTAGACAAGCTAAATGTTCTTTTTTATTTTACATATATAAGGTGGCTATTAATTCATCAACAATACTGCGGGGGATGGTGTAGAATCGATAACTGAATGTGATCCATAATTAATTTTCACATAAACAAAATGAATACTAACTATTGCCTAAGCTGTGGCGCGTTGACTTTGAGAATGATAGCGATGACAACACTCGCGGCCGCCGTGGACTAGACTCACACATACACACACGTTCTAAGTATTCTAACGCATTGCGAGGGCAATGAACTCGGTAGGTATAACTCAGCTGTTTCTTGTTTGACGGACGCAGAAGCGGTAGCAATGGCGAGGCGGTGCGGGCCAAGTAGGTATTAGATGGTAAGTAGTAAGATGATTGATCAAAGAGGCGAGGAAATTTTCAACTGGTTCTCAATATCCGCTACCAGAGTTCACTTTTATTAGATACATAGTTAGGTCCATCTCAAAATAGTGTTCACGACAACGATGAAAATTCTTAAAGTATTAAACTAACTTAATCCAATAAATCAAGATGTAACGTTTGTGCATCAAAACGCTTCACAGGAGGCTCTGACATTTATCATTTGATAATTTTCATCGACAATCGATTTTATTAAACGAATGTTAAGTTTGAGGTAGAATGAAAACATAAAATTACATCCACTTGGCGTGTTTAAAAGTCAATAAATCCTATTTACAACAATCACTTAGTACCTACACAATTATTTACATGGCTATTTACACATGAGTCTGGACATATCCACCGTTCCTCTCGACGCACACAGTTATTCTTCAAAGGATATGCCCTTGCACTCTTTCACAACTCAACTGCCGAAAGGCGGCAACAATTCTGCCCTTTAATTTACCCACCACGGTAGGTACTAAGATTATAACCGTTCTGTCCGTACACAAGGTCTTTACTGCACACTGCACTGTCTCTTGGGGTGTTTTGGCAGCTATAGGAATTCTCAAAAGTAATCTCGCTTTCCTACACCAAGCTATAATTTGCTAAGGATTTAATGAATAAAAATGATAACAATTTTTTTACGTGCCTATAGTATTGAGATGTAGATACCTAGGCATGTCGTATTGTTTTAAGCCGCTACCGCGTCGCGCGGTTCTTTTGTCGTAAGCCGCCAAAAATTTCCCGACAGCGCGCGGCGTGTTTGTGCGCCCCGCCGCCCTCACTCCTTCGCGCCCCACAACGAAATATTTTATATTTTTACAAATTATTCAAATAAAAATGTCTTAAGTTGGTTCGTAGCACGCGTCGTGAAAACTGTAAGTGAACGGTGCCGTGCGTACTTTTAAAAATGCCACCGTACGGCTATTCAAATCAAGAGTACCTACCTACATGGAGATGCTGATATGTTATGAGCTCTCAGACTGGATTTATTTGTCTGGGGCCGTGTTAAAGACCTTGTAGAACGGTTATAATCTTAGTACCTACCGTGGGTGAATTAAAAGATTTACAGAATTGTTGCCGCCTTTCGCCAGTTAAGTTGCGAAAGAGTGCAAGGGCATATCCTTCGAAGAATAACTGTGTGCGTTGAGAGGAATGGTGGATATGTCCAGACTCATGTGTAAATAGCCATGTAAATAATTGTGTAGGTACTAAGTGATTGTTGCAAATAGGATTGATTGACTTTTAAACACGCCAAGTGGAAGTAATTTTATGTTTTCATTCTACCTCAAACTTAACATTCGTTTAATAAAATCGATTGTCGATGAAAATTATCAAATGATAAATGTCAGAGCCTCCTGTGAAGTGTTTTGATGCACAAACGTTACATCTTGATTTATTGGATTAAGTTAGTTAAATACTTTAAGAATTTTCATCTTTGTCGTGAACCTTATTTTGAGATGTACCTAACTATGTATCTGATAAAAGTGAACCCTGGTAGCGGATATTGAGAGCCAGTTGAAAATTTCCTCGTCTCTTTGATCAATCATCTCATTACTTACCATCTAATACCTACTTGGCCCGCACCGCCTCGCCATTGCTACCGCTTCTGCGTCCGTCAAACAAGAAACAGCTGAGTTATACCTACCGAGTTCATTGCCCTCGCAATGCGTTAGAATACTTAGAACGTGTGTGTATGTGTGAGTCTAGTCCACGGCGGCCGCGAGTGTTGTCGTCGCTATCATTCTCAAAGTCAACGCGCCACAGCTTAGGCAATAGTTAGTATTAATATTGTTTATGTAAAAATTAAATATGAGTGGATCACATTAAGTTATCGATTCTACACCATCCCCAGCAGTATTGTTGATGAATTAATAGCCACCTTATATATTGCACTTCGGGGTCACGGATCAAACATTAGAAATTGGGAAAACTTTTAAAAACCCGGCCAAGTGCGAGTGGGACTCGCGCACGAAGTGTTCCGTACTATTATCTGTAACCTTACACGGCGGAAACCTCTTTTATTCTATGGTAGCCCCCTTATATATTTATTTTATTTTATTATTAGTATTTGTTGTTATAGCGGCATCATCTGCGAAAATTTTAACTGCCTAGCTATCACCGTTCTTGAGATACAGCTTGGTGACAGACGGACGGACAGCGAAGTCTCAGTAATAGGGTCCCGTTTTTACCCTTTGGGTACGGAACCCTAATAATGAATCCGTTTAGTGTCATTAGAGATAATTATACTTTTTGGGTCATCAACAATTAGAAGAAGAAGATTACCGTCCTTAGGTATTTTCCTCTTTTTAAAACTTTTTCTGAATTATGTGCTCAACACTTCATTATAAATATTATATGATTCATGTTTTTATTGAGTTGAAGTCCCAATAAATACTTATAGTTTGGTAGACAATCAGGATGTTATTTTGCAATGAGTGATATTTTTATTCGAGTTCAGTTGAAACGCGAAAAATTTTTAACAAAAAATGGAACCGACTTCAACACCCAAAAGTGTGAAATAACTTGTTGAAGTCGGTACCATGATGGTTCAAAGTACCTATTATCACAATATAGTGGGCATGGTACCGACTTCGACAAGTTATTTCACACTTTTGGGTGTTGAAGTCGGTTCCATTTTTTGTTAAAAATTTTTTTTCAATCTTTTTAGTGTAACTCAAAAACGGCTTGACCGATTTTGATGAAATTTAAAATGGGACCAAACGACAAGCATCAGCTTTCAAACAAAAAAAGAATTTTCAAAATCGGTTCACCCAGTCAAGAGATCTGAGGTAACAAACATAAAAAAAAAAAAAAAATACAGACGAACTGAGAACCTCCTCCTTTTTTGGAAGTCGGTTAAAAAGCGTTTTCAACTCAAAAACTGATGAACCCACACATCAGTTTTTGAGTTGAAAACGCTTTCAAGCAATTGAACTTAACATAATATGATAAATATTTTATGTAACGTATATTATCAGTATTATAGCATCGGTTTAACTTTTTGCTAAACCGTTTTTGTACTTGTTCGTACAAAAACAAAAATTCGGACACTTGATGAAAAAAAAGAAACTCTTGATGACAAGACCTGAGGAGCTTCGTGATTAATCGTGATGAAGCGAACGCGTCGAAAATTATTCCGGTTTGGCTACGTGGCGGTTATGAAACCACGTTACTCGTTGGAAATTAGGCGGAATCGTCTCTGGATATATTTTTATATATTTCTAAAATAGTAAATGTTTTCTCAAAATATAAAAAAAATATTTGTTATTAACAATATTTCTATAAGTTAATAATATTCTAAAACCACCCTAATGAGTTACAAAATCTTACATCGTAATCAAGGCCAGACACCTTCCAAAGCACGTGATATTTGTTATTGGCCCCCCGCACTCTCCCAACAGTGTTTGTCACACATTCAGTTATTTTTCCCTTTATTGCATCTATACATCCTGCGCCACCGATATCTATAAAATCTGAAAAGTACAATAAAAAATTAATAGACGTTAAGGAATAAAAACACAAGGCTGAGTTGCACCATCTCTGGTTAACGTCAAATCGTCAATTTAAATATAACGTCGGAATGAGGTTGATATATGTAACGTTTTTTGCAGATTTAATCATCGTCAAATTTGGTGTAACCCTGTTATACAAAGGCGGTTACAAAACGAGGGAAACCATATTGAAATACAAAACTGCTGGAAAAAATACAACTAATTAATATAATACTGATTTATTTTTGTACGAGAATTAAAGTTGTGGTCAAAATAATGTTGTCCGAGGTTTTCGCGATTATCACACATAGTAATTAAACATTTTTAAACGATATAAATCACGTAAGTATATTTATCATTGTTATTGCCCCGACGCGACGCGCGACGGCGACGTTTCAAATAGGGATGGGCCGAATATTCGTTTTATATTCGGTATTCGGCATATTCGGCAGGTTTGCCGAATATTCGTATTCGGCCGAATATTCGGTCAAATCACCGAATATTCGATAAAAGGGTAGGTACTCAAAGTTAATAAGGTATTAAACCGATTGATCATGAGTTGAGGTTAAATGTGTCCTATATTTTGTTTTTATGTATTAAGTAATTTGCAGTATTTTTATGTAGACACTAGTTTTATTTCCAATAACAGCAGATAAAAAATATGGTTATTAAAAACAATTTATAAGTATGTAGCAGTTTTTGGGTTAAACTATTGTACGGTGCATATTCGCCCGCGTAATCATTTTTGGCATCGTTCTAAGTAAATGACCAGTTCGTAATTAGCATCGATTTGATTGTATCTCACGCAGCTCACTATCATTAAGTCACTATATTTATTTTACATATCAAATAAACATTTATATCAACTAGCAAATCAAGGGTTTATTTCTCATTTTATATCATCTTTAGAATACGGTCTCGGACCGTACAACTACTGTGAAATCTTTATAATAAATAACGTTATTATAATCAGATCTGAATTGTGAGAAATAAAGTATTTTTTTATTTATAAATTTTATATAATATAAAAATTCCCATAACAAACCTACACGGTGAAGTTTTACTGTTTACTAGATGATGCAATAATAACATCGGCGGTACAACGGGGGAGCGGGAGGGAGTGTCCGGCGCATTATTTAAGTAAGGTAATCAATTGTGCCGAACATTCGGCCGAATATTCGGTTCGGTATGAGTTTTACCGAGTATTCGGCCGAATGTTCGTATTCGGTGAAACCCATGTTCGGCCCATCTCTAGTTTCAAACATCTTGCAGTGATCGTGGTCACGGGGTGACTAATTGGTTTTATTTGTCACATGAGTTATTAAGAAATTATTTGGACTAACTTCAGAAAATTTTATATTAATCATAACGTTCCCTATTCACGCAGTATTTGCTCTGATGCGAACGTCGAAAATATAATTGATTATACGAGAGAGAGAGAACTTATCACTTATTTATTGGGCAACAGACGTGCGTTTTCGGGACAATGCCATTAAACTTAACGTCAACACCATAAAATATATATGATATAATATCTCCGTCACTATGCAAAATATCCAAACACTTAATCGACAAAAAAAATTATGGTGTTACCAAACATACTCACAAAATTTCGTGTGAATCGGTTGAGAAATGCGACCTGTGTTCTCTAACAACAGGACATACAAAAGCATTTTTGTGTCAGTTAAAGCAGTGACGCTTCGCTCGATCTAAGTTCTCACTCGGTCAATTAACACTTACCTTTAAATGCCCTTTTCACACTGAATTTAACGAGCTTATAGAACTCAAGTGAATCCCTCTCTACGCTGACAGTGTCATTGTAACATGTCTCATTTGCAATATATACATAACTAAATATGTTTTGGGGGAATAATGGCCTGAGATCTTGTCTGAAAAAAGTAACGTCATATTAAAAGCTTATCAATACCCCAATCGACCCACTAAGACAGTTAATAACATTTGCACAAACAATCTCTCATTTAATATTGTAACAAGAAATTAAAAAAAACCCGACAGCAAATTATTTATTTTCGTTAAGCGTTTTATCGTTCCAATTATAACTCTAGTCTAGTTTGCATAGGTAAAGTAAACAATTAACGTAACCACCCTCAAGTAGAAAATCTATCGCCAAACGGTGTGTTCCGGTGTGTCCTTTAGAGCCAGTGAACATACAGGCATATGAGACTTAACAACTGTGTCTCAAGGTGACGGGCGCAGTGCAATTCGAGACTTGTGACGAAATGCATCTGTTATAGGCAAAGTTTAGTCCGCATAACATCAGATGGACCTCGAGCTTGTTCCGTCAAAATATCATAGAAAAAAACAGTTTCTAGCATAGCTGTTTTGGGATGCTGTTAATCCCGTTAAATTCCCGAAGGCTAGTACACACACATCAACAGCTGTAACATCCTTCGTGGAACATCAAGTCTTCTCACATTAGGGGGAGGAGGGGATATTATTCCAGAATTATATGTAACCGTAATATGTAAGCGACCATGATGTCTGTTAATCATCAATATAGGTTTAGTTACGGTAAGTGTTGCTACTTACGGGTTTCCAGTTTTTATAGTATTTTGCACAGCCGAATCGAAGAATGAAAAGAATGTGTTCCCGGCTTCCTGTAAAATAATGGTAAGAAGTTACAATCGAGCATTACTTATTACTACTTATTACATTTCTACTGTCTTGAAAGTACACATCGATACTATAAAGTACCTACATGGGGGAAGGGAATTTGGTCAACTGTATGCCCGCTTGGGCAGCTACCATCGAGCACCCTCAAGTAGAAAATTTGTCGCCACCTGACGATGTGTTTCGGCAGTTATCCTTGAGCGCCAGTTCTTTATCCCAAGCTAAGCTTGTCTATCACCACCACCGTCTTCGACTGCACCATCACCTATCATCAGATGACAATGTTATCGATAGACATATATAAATAAATAACTCGCTTACATTTCAGTAGTTTTATGCCTGATAGAAATATGTATAAAAAAATGTACCTCTCATATACTCAAAATAAATGTGATTTAATATTACTATTCATTTTGTTGGTTACCTATCGATTCCCATAACTCCTGTCGCTTACCGCAAGTTAATTAGCTTGTATACATATATGCATACTATAGGTACTTTAATTAAATTGCTAAAATTAATGAGAGCTTGTGTCTCACCCCTAGGGGAGACATCAGGATTCTATCAGTCTTCGTGTCTCCACTAGGCCAGGGAAATATCAATAGGCATTCAAATAACGACTGTAGAAACATGAGTAATATAAAATCTACCAAATTAAGGCCCTGAATAGCTTCAAATAGGAATTGGACTGGCCAAATAAATAAAATCTACATACGATTTTGAAATATAACAATAATTTAAAAAAGAAGAGTATTCATTTCTTTACTATCGTGTTTCAGACAAGTGGTTACCGTAACCGCCATCGTCACCACGAAGCGGCATCAGCGCGCCATATTTAAACGCAGGTTTTTTTTCTTTATACTTGCGGTTTGCCTTAATAAACATAATACTACAAACGATATACAATAAAAGCATTTAGACAACCTACAAGTCATTGTAGACTCACAGGCAGTCCAAATCCTCCATCGACTACCAGATTGCTGGATTATCTGCGAATTACATTACAAAATTACAAATTTACGAGAGGAAAAATGTGTAATTCGCAAAGCATGCGTTATTGCAAACATAAAAATGTTAAATTTATAGCGTTGAGTCATCATTAACAAGTTTAAAGTTTGCAAAATTAGTGATGTTTGTAGAACAACGTAAGTTGAACTATAGATGTCGCTCCGTCCTAATACGATGGTTAAATATGGATAGGAAAAATTTGAGTTATGACTCATTGTAATGTTAACTCAATTGGTCAGAGCATACCTACCCTGGCTAAAGGGGTGGATGGACGCGGGTTCAAATCCCACACATGACTTAATTTTTTCCGCTCGTAAATTTGATATTTTGTAATGATTTTATATGAAATTGACGGCAAAATACTTAACAGGGATTACAGACTTCTTATTATTATAAAACTTACTATAACTCTTGGATCGGCACAAACAATCGGATTTCCATTATAATTCTCTTTCACCCTCGCGAACGCTAGAAATGCAAGCGTAAAAGAACAAACATAAATAATTGTTTTGTTGAATGACGTTTTACATATTTGCCAGTAGCTTCCGCTGTGGCTTTGCCCGCGGGGGAATCGGTTATAACGCCCTCATTCAGGATGTGCGCAGTATATTGAGATAAAAAGTATTCCATGTCCTTGTCCAGGATCTACTTATATCCTCCTTTTATATATAATATCATTGACTTATATACAATAAACGTGAGTAGGTAGGTACCTACCACATTATCAGAAAGACTAGCTAACTAGGTTCCTTAATCCTGCCAAGTTTCATAATCCGTTCAGTTGTTTTTTTAGTGTGGACAAGGTTGTTCTATGCCACTGTCGGCTGCACAACTCCGGACTTAGGGCGAGTAATATTAGTGTTAAATGATAAATTAATACCTTCGTCTTTAATTTACTTTTTCTAACTAGCTGCTCCCCGCAGTTTCACTCGCGTTGACTATTATAAAAACCTATGATGATGAAAAATGATACAGTATCCTGAAGCAATCCAGAACCTGAACTTTCTAAGTATATTCCAAGTTTCATCCAAATCGGTTCGGCCGTTTCAGCGTGAAGGAGTAACAGACACACTCACAAACATTCGCGTTTATAATGTTACCTACCTACGAGTACCTATTAGCATAGTGTATAAACAATTAGTGTATGTACAGATAGACAGTGGGTTTTCCCAGTATAAGAATCCTGGTATATCTATCTACAAAGCTTGTAAGTTAGTTAGGGAGGTTTACTCAATCAGATTTTCCTTATTGGAAGGAGACCAAGCTTGGCCACAGAAACTAGGCAGGTAGTAACTAACTAGGTGTGGAAAGTAAAAGAAATAAATAAATTGGAAGTAGCCATCGAGCAAATAACTCAAAACTCAAACAGGTTTAAAGCTCGATGGGCGTGGCTGTGTTATGAACACGGCCGTTTGTTGTACGTGAATACGTCTCAAAATGGCGCAAAAAAAGTAAAATGGGGATAGAAAATACACATCAGCACCTGAAAATAAAGGGCTAATTTCCGGACATCGAAATGTCGCTAACTATGATACTTATGGGTATTGGGTATTATACATTTTCTTGATAAATACATCCACGTTGACAAAATTAAATTTTAATGCATTTGTACCAAATAACATTTTACATGTTTACATTATTGTGTTGTACTCATGATCAGCATTGAACGACAAGAAGTGAAATTATAGAAGGTAGTTAAGTACATGGTTATAGACCTTAAAAGAATCACGTATTAGCACGAACTAGCCAGGCGAGTATTCGAAAAATGCTCTTGCGGTGAAGCTCAAGTTGGCGGTGAGGATCGAACTATGGAACCGCGGCACGTCAGTCCATCCATAGCTATTACCGGCCATCATTGCTTCAAAACTACTACTACGACTATTATATATTAGGTGGATATATATTTTAAGTAATAGAGATAAGCATTAATAATCACTACATTTTTTTTCTACAATAACTGTTTCTTAAACTGTCACGGTCATTAAAATTATAATTATTATTACCAACGGGATATTTACCGTGTTTTTGATTAATTTTGAGCTCCCGATATTTCGGCACTGTTGCAAGCGCCATGATCACGAGTAAACTGAAGTCTATACGAGTGGATGGTAGGCACTAAGAGCAGACGAACCGGTCTACCCTCTTTCTAGTACGTTTTACGGAAAAAACGTACTAAACGAGCTCAAAATTAATCAAAAACACGGTAAATATCCCGTTGGTAATAATAATTATAATAACTGTTTCGCTTGACGCTTCACCACGAATTGTTGACAGCCCGAATTTAAGTATTTGTTATATGAAGGTGTTTTTGTACTGTCGATAGGATAGCCTTTGATCACAATCTTTTATGCTCATCCTAAAATTAGAACATTGAGATATGGTACTACGTACTAGTAATAATATCTCAATGAATTAGAACTAGTTTTCAAGGACAGCATGCCGAAGCCCGCACACAGTTAGGTTTTTGGCGACAGATTATCTACGTGGTAGCTAGCATGGCTTAACACCATTTTTTGGTGGGAGAAATGCCTTCGCGCTGCCCTTCTCCCACGGGGATGGCGGAAAGGGATGTGAGGTGCAGGAACCCTATACTCTACCAAGGCCAAGGTGAAGTGAACCGACTCTCCACCAGTGACTCCACTACGGAGAAGGGAGGAGGAAAAGAACCTTCCTCTTCTCGCCCCCGTTCGGTTGTGTCGAGTCGAAGCAGGGCAACTCGGACATCATCCTCCCTGACCCGGTCCGCGGCCTCCTTCTGCGCAATCACCGCTCCGCAGAAGGAGACCACCGCCTGCCACGATCGCTCTTCGCCGAGGACCATGAAATAACGACTGTCATCCTTCAGACTACGATGTGCCCTCAGAAATGCGACTAGTAATCATCCACTCAAGTTTGACTGCAGCGAACATACTATGCAAGATTTGCTACGAGAACATAAATAAGTACCTACTTAAGTAAGGAACATTCCTAGGATTCATAAAAAATAATATTATGTAGGTATAGACGTTATGGCAATAAATTTGTGCTGAAGCTTTTTTGATATCTATTTATATTAAAAAAATAATAGGTAAAAATAATATCTGAAATGCAGCTGTTTCATAGTTATTTTTTGATACTCCTTAACGATAATGTATTTTCAAATCTAACTTACCGTAACTTACGTAAGTTTAAAATGTGACCAATTATATATCATTATTATTATAGTATATATCATTATCAATTCATATTGAAAGTTTGAAATCGGGCAATGTAATATTTTATCTAATTTTTGCTCATTTCAGGCATAAAATGTCGTCGCCACCACGTGCAGCGCCAGTTATTTTCCGTAGTTTCTTTGGACGTCCCATGGACGGGACTAGCGGACCCATCGGCCAATAGAATTACGGAAAATAAAATTTGCTCCAGTATCGTTTATTAAATTATAGGGTTGTATGATTATATATACCCAAGTAGCACAAAACTGCATTATAAGATGTCACAAGAGGTAACATCGGTAACTTTAGCACTTATGAAGAGTTATTACAGTACACTCGACCTACAATAGGTGAAAAGTGAGCTTTCACTTGAATAAAAACGTTATTATGTGTCACGGAGACCACACTGTAACTTTCGCTGTGTTAATATAGGTAACAAGTTCAATATTATACAGCTTTAAGCAATTTAAAGGATTTTTGTGGACTTTAACTAGGCTATACTATGAATTAAAGACCACAAGTGTACCCTTAGACCACTTGCATTTTAAGAAAGAACACGTGAGCTACTATAATGTAATCAGTTATTCTGTGGTTTCAAATAACAAAGATATAATGCTTTTTGCTGCACACAGTGGAACTAGTGTAATGTTAATCAGCTTGTTACACGCAATTGTATAATAGCTCTTATTAAGCCCACATGATCTCTATGGGTTAACATATATGGCTAAGTTAAAACAAACTGCTCTATATTAGCTCACATGTTACCCATAATCTCAGTGAGAGCTGAATACTTGTACTAGCGTTGACAATTAATCTACTAGTGCCGTTAAATAAGACTTTGAAAATTTTTTTATTCAGCGCTTTGTAGGTAACTAATCGCGTCGTTTAAGATATTGAGATATGTGGAAATATAAAAAAGGGCTAAAATTCCTGCAGAGTTTATCGGTACACTGATGATTACCTAGTACAGCTATTTGCATACATGTTGCCCAATGTAAAGCTTAACATGAATCTGTAGCTGACATTGTTTAACACAAGAACCACTCGTAACAGCTCGTTACTGATTCATGTACCACGAGTGGACACTTAAACAGCTCATGCTGTTTGATTGTGGTTAATATAGTACACATTGCTTGTTTGCCATTTTTTAGATTATAACCGTGTATACAATATAATAACAATTTGTTTTTGTTTAGTCAACGGAAATAACAACAGAATTTGAATAGAAAATGTAATGATTTCACACGTAAACAGCCTATTGTCAAATTATAAAAAAAGAAAAAGACAATTTTTTTTATAATACTTAATATCATCAACTTATTTTATACTATAATTTTCAAGTAGTTAGTGATATTTTGAGAGCGCGTGAAAATTTTCGTCTATTATTATATAGTATTTGACAATAAACTCTCTTTCCCATTCGAATTTCATGCACATGGAGGAACATCAATAAAGTTTTACTTGGCGATAACAATTTGCCTATTTCCCACAAACACTTTACAAAATGGTTCACACAAAACATATCAAAATAATAATAAAGTAATAGGGTGAAATTATTCACAATTTTGCTACTTGTGAATTGTCAGCTCCATAAAAGAGTTACTAATTTCCTGGAGTGTACTTTGTGCTGAAAAATAGGTAACAATTACTCTATTATTCAGCCCTTGTGTTGTATAAAAGGTAAGACATACCCTGATAATCAGTCATTATTCAGCTCTTAGGGCGACTGTTACCTTTAATAATGCTCAAATAACGCTTATATAGTGCAACCAGCCACATTATTCAACTAACAGCTGATTAATTTGTGCCCAAATCAGAGTTATATTAGCTGAGTAAGCGCCTCTAACGCTCTTATTCAGCAGGTTTTTTCAGCAGAAGATTCCATTGTGAACAGTGATTCAGCTCCTATTCAGCGCTTCTGTGCTACTTGGGTATGATTACAAGCACTACCGCGTGCTAACTGAAAATCATATTTTACAAATTAATCTTAAGTTCGTCTCCGAGATTTATCTGACTATGTAGTGGTCCTGCTACGCCCCTACCAGTCGCACAAGTATTCAGAGTATAGAAAAAGACATACTTGTCTCTTTCTTTTACTGACTCATTACCTCCCGTCGGATCAAACGTCATTCTTGTCCGTGCGCTCGCGCCGACAGCACAAGTTATCAATAAGCTGCAGTAAGTGGGTTAAGCGAAAAATGCCGAAACGAAATGACGAAGAAAGAAAAGAAGAAAGTTGTGCAAGGAAATTTAAAAATATGAGCTGATATCGCAAGAGAAACGACGTCGTAATAGCCATCGGATTATTTACTCCAGCGATGAAGATGATGTTGCGCCTACACGTGGTTATTAATAAATGTATTTCTTTGATCTCGTTGAATTCTTCGAGAATATAATTTCACAAGTCCTGTTGAATTCTTCAGGATAATTTTAATGCACACCTAAGTATGTGCTAAAACAAATATTGAAGATGCTTAGTAAACAATCATGTTCTACATAATTATTACTATCTACCCGCATTTTAAAAAGATTTTCCTATTAATATTTTATATAATGAATAAAAGTTTTGAACATTTTAATGTTATTTCCAGAACATCTTGACCACGAAATATTTGATTATACCGTTTTCGAAGGCACCAATTTTAAATCCTGACATTGAGGCTATGCTCGCAGAAACACGTTAGGGCTTAGAAAAAGCCATAACAAGCCTTTTAAAGAAAAACTAGTGGCCGATTCTCACTACGCAGAGACTGATACTCTTCGATCAGTAATTTTTCCGCTAGTAGAAGAAACATTGGCGGATCCCTAACGAGATTGAAAATTCTCGTGGCATTAAAAAGACAAGCCAATTAATTAAAGCAGTAGCACTGTACACTACTGTAATAAAAACAGCTAATTAAACTACAAAGGTCCATCGACTCGGCCGCGTCAACAGTGGGCCGGTCAAACCTACCCACAACATCGAGCCGGTGCGGTGGACAACGAGCGAATCCCCAGGCGCCGGCCTGCCGCCACCTCCGCAGTACGCTCGCCAACAGACGGCTCCGCCGCGCCGCCGCTCCACCGCACCGCGCACCGCCCCGGCAACAACCCGCGCTGAAGCAGCGTGCAGCCACTTTTCTTTATTTATGTGGTGCAGCCACCAAGCAACCGCAGAAGTAGACGTACACGCCGGACGTTTAGAATATTTTATGCAAGCCTGGCGTTCTCTTACAGACGATGAATTTATTTTAAGTACTGTGTCAGGACACTTTATTCCATTTACTTCTATACTACTTACCAGAAGAACATCAACAAGAATATCCGAGGCGCTCATTTACCGCTGCTGAAACTCTTGCTTTAAAACGAGAAATTTGACATTTACTTGACAAAAGCTATAAAAAGGTGTAAACTCGTCAGTGGGCACTTTCAACGGATGTATATCTGGTACCGGAAATGGACGGAAGTAAGCGATTTATTTTAAATCTTAAATAATTAAATATGTACACGCCGACCGCTTAATTGACAAAAGATTATTTTATGGCTAATATTGACTGCCGGAGGCATACTTTTGGTGCCTATTCACAAAAATCACAGAAAGTATTTGCGATTTTGTTTTGATACCCTCTAAGAATTTACCGCTTTGCTATGTGGACTTTGCTCTGCACCGTACATATTTACAAACACTTTGCAACCTATCTTTACATAGTTAAGGTTGCGGGGGTTCAAATCAGTTCAATATATATATATATTTTAATGGGCGATCCAAAGCATAATTCTTTAAATAACGTAATTATTAATACAATAAACTGTTACACAAAGTTAGGTTTTGTAATCAATTATAAAAAAAGCACTTTGTAACCAAAGACAGTTTTGGTCTTTTTGGGTTTTGTTCTGAATTCAAAATCCATGAAATTGGAACAACCTGAGCAAAAAAAAATAATAATAGTATCTTATTTGGCTTAGGGCCTGTTTCAGAATGTTCTAATAAAGTTTAGGGGTTGCTAACCAACATATAAAATTACTGAATGATAAAAATGACAGTTAACATGCAGTGCGTTTCAAGCTTTAACCGATGGATAGGCTAAATCGATGACTGTGAAATGCAAAGATGGTTTTATTTATTGAATATGTTCTGGGTAGTATAACCGGAACTTACTCGAACATTCTGAAACAGGGCCTTAGAGAAAATGTTAAGGTCTACACGCATGCGTCTACGGACCTTTGCGCGAATTCTCGGTACCCTCACCGCAGCTTGTCCGGCTCATGCATATTGGTGGTTGTATACAAAGTCACTTGAAAGGACAAAATACTAAGGGCTTCGTAATAGTAACGATATCTACGAAGCTTTTATGACAAGACCAGATATAGATAGAAATTACTTATCTTGGTGGAGAAATAAAACTCTTGTCTCTAATAATCAGATTAAACGGTTTAAATATTCAATAGAGATCTTTACCGACGCTTCAACCACAGGGTGGGAGCGTTTCATAATGATGTGAGAACAGGGGGTTGTTGGACAAAGCAAGAACGATGCAATCATATAAATTACTTGGAATTGTTGGCCGTTTATTTTGGACTCCAATCATTCGCTAAATATAGAAGAAACTGCAATATCCTTTTATGTGTGTGTAATACCACAGGAATTTCTTGATAATAAAGTCGGGATACAATATCCCCATTTCAATGACATTGCCAATATGATTTGGAAATGGTGCGAGGTGAGGAAAATTTTTTTTTTTTTTTTGCTCCTTATATTAAATCCTCTTCAAATAAGGAGGCAGATTACGAATCTAGGAGAGTAATCGTTGACACGGTTTTCAAAAATAGTTCGTGTTGGAAAACCGTATTTTACCTTTTCGCATCGCGAGTCAATGCAAAGTGCTCTAGATATATATCCTGGAAAAGAGATCCTTATGCAGAGAATACTGACGCATTCACTATGTCGTGGTGATTGGTTGTCCTTTTATTTTTATGCATTTCCGTTTGCTTTGATACTAAAGATTCTAAATAAAATCAAAACTGACAATGCGACTGGGATTGTAGTTGTACCACAATGGCCGTCTCAGCCATGGTATCCTCTTTTTAAATCATTATTTCATATCAATATAAACATTTCCCGCTAACAAATATTTACTCTCATCTTATTTCAGTTCAACACACGGAAATTTCCCTGGCAGCATGTGTGTGTTATCCGTGAAGCCTTTACCAGGCGAGAAGTACCAGACTCAGCCATAAAAATTATGCTATCGTCTATGTCACAAAACACTGCTTCCAGCAGTACAATGTAGAATATTTCAATATTAAAATTTGTAATTGACCTTCATAAGAGCGTCGTAGACGCCTAAATTGAATAAATTATTTTTACTTTGACTTTCCCAATACACTTCAAGTCTCAAGAAATGGTGACAGTACTGTATTATATTAAAATTAATTGTAATTTTTATATGGTTAGTGCAAGCTATTTACTAGATTTTGTTTCATAGTGTCTTCAATCAGGATTGTCTTACGGGACCTTAAACATCCATAGATCCGCCATCTCTTTAATTAGTACCTATACATCATCACATCATCATATATGATAACATCGGTCATGATAATAGAATAAAGCGGATTTTTAAGGTATTTTCATACAAAGCAGCCTTTCCCCGTTACAACATAACGTGATATCGTAATGTTGGTTTAGATTTTTTTTTTGGCTAATGTCTCAAACTATGCAATTTCTTTAGATTTGTTAAGTAGGTTATTAACCTTGGCAACTTGGCAAAGAACACAAGCACTATCATCAATAAAAATGTCTTACATAACAATTTACAATGATCGTATATCAAATCCGATATATAACTATATCGGATTTGATAAAGACATCTGGCAACCAGTTTTAACCCTTCCATATTTCGATATAAGGCCTTGTGTTTGCCCAGTTCAAACTATTAAATCATACTTAGCAGCAACTTCATCTTTAAGACCAGATAACGAGGATCATTTAATATTTACTTATAAGAAACCTCATAAAGATGCTTCATGAGGTGAAGCATCTTACCATATAAGGTTGGATGAAGCTGACTTTACAGGATAGTGGCATCAACATTTCGATATATGCTCACGGTAATGTTATAGATAACATATGGTGCCCACAGTACGAGGCACGCCTCAACCTCGGTTCCACCTCGATCTGGGATAAGTATCGATGAAATTCAAAGAGCTGCTGGTTGGTCAAACCAATCGACAATGTTTGCAAATTTTGATAACCGGCCCATCGTAATACTATTTCTAATTTGTTATTTACGTAAAAAAAAAAAACTGAATACTAATTAATTAAAATAAAGAAAATATGAAACGAATTTAAATTTTGTAAATTATGTTATGATAACGAAATATTTGTGAATTTTTTTTTGTTTAATTGATAAGGTATTATTGATATGAATAAATCTTGTAAGGAAAATATTTATTCTTACTTATTTAACCACAACATTGATTAATAGCTCTGAACATCTACATAGTCAGATAAATCTCGGAGACGAACTTAAGATTAATTAAATGATCAAACGAACTTACCTGAAGTGAAGTTCGATCTTAATTATCTTAAGTTCGTCGAAGAGATTTAGAATCCCACCCGTCCCTATGTATCACCCATTATCTCAATGTTGTTACTTTTTGCTACTCTCTAAAATAATGACGTTTGATCCGACGGGAGGTAATGAGTCAGTAAAAGAAAGAGACAAGTATGTCTTTTTCTATACTCTGAATACTTGTGCGACTGGTAGGGGCGTAGCAGGACCACTACATAGTCAGATAAATCTCTTCGACGAACTTAAGATAATTAAGATCGAACTTCACTTCAGGTAAGTTCGTTTGATCATTTAATTATTAAAGCACGACATTTTATCCCGCCCATAAATTAAAATTTCGTGCTCAAATACAATTATAAAATTCCAATTATATAATTTAATATAATAATTCCAATCCAATACAGTTGTGCTCACTTTGCTTGTAGGTACTTATAGTATTTGATACAAAACTCTTCCGCTTTGATAAATCTTTTTGAAACCAGATATAGTGAAACCTCTTTACATGATTGTGATTATGACGTCATATAAAATGTTTGTGCAAAATTGTCATCAAATATTATTGTTCGCATGCTTTTTCCGCATTCATCATAAGTACCTATTCAGTGGTCACGAGTCACGACACGATATAGTCTATAACTTTCAGCTCTTGAATTATTTATTGGTCCTATTAGCTCAATGGTCTTGCTGCGAAAAACTCACATTATTTATTTTAAAATGTCTTATTGCACAGTCAAAAGCTATCACAATGCATCTCATAACCACCATAAGGATACGAAGATCGCAGCAGCACTACTTGACAATTTTAAGATAAACATTCATCAAAACAGAAAAGTTTTTCGATAGGTAAGAAAATAGACGCCATTATTAATGTTGCCAGCTTTGGAATAAAATATTTGGCCCAACTCAGAGATTTGAAATATATAGATTAGTTATATCCGAACACCACTGCTCTAAAAGCTTACTAGAATTTACCTATATACATACCTACGCGCATGTATATGCAGTTTGTAGTGATAAGGAAAGAACGTTCAAATATTATGCGTCATATATGTTGTTAGAATGAGATAAATAAGCAATTCGTGTTACCACCGAACCGCCACGAGACGTTCCGACCACCATTATGCTGCGATCTCTTTCACTCTCTCACACCAAACGATACATATATCTCGCTCATCCATTTCATTGCGGTTAGTTCCTAAGATAAAACAAAATGACGATATTTTCTATTTCAACAATAAAAGCAATAATTACCGCGTGAAATGAAACAGTTTTTTTATCTCTCACAGTGCCTGTATAATTGGTGCAGTGTCTAAAGACACAAGGAAGGCATATTGTCCACAGATTATTCCTAAAAAACACGATTAGCGGCGATGTATTCACCGGACGCTCGGAAGTGCAAGACTGGTAGTGACTCAGGTGATTACCCTGAATTCGTCTAGTAAATATGGAGGCCATACAACACATCTACAGGTAAAAAAATCTTAGGCCCAACTGCCTTTTTTTAGGGTTTCGTAATCCGTAGTGTACACGTACAAGGAACCCTTAGAAGTTCGTCATATGCGTCTGTCTGTCCGTTTGTTTTCATTCCTCCTAACTTTTGAAGTTATCTCTGTATGATGTGAAGGTACTAAACTACTAATTAGAAATCTCGAAAACTACTTTACCTAAGAAGCTGAAATATGGCAAGTACGTAGTTTACTTTATAGGTAGGATAAGTCAGCTAAGACGAAAATTTAGCAGCAGGGCCGAATTGAAGGGATCGCATCCCAGCTCAAAGTTTGTATAAAAGTACTATGTTTTTGAAGAAAGGAGCTTGAAATTCCGTATAAGTTTAATAAATTATTTAGAAAAGTACCGTAGGTACTCTAAAAAAACCGTGAGGGACGAATTAAAGAACACAAATAGGGGTTAAGTCTTATGTTTAAGCTGAATATAACATGACCTATGGCGCTGAAATCTTGCCAATCAGGTAGTTTATAAGTTAGAAACGTTAGGTACAAATTGAGCTCTGTTAAAAGAATAGAGCAGGATTTCGAAACAGAGCTCAATTAAGGGGGTCAAATTGGGGCTCTTTGAATGAAATTCATATATTTTAGAAATTATGGGCGTGCAGTTTAGCATACGGTTACACTTATTCCATAGAGAAAGAAGGACACTCTTTACAGTATTTTTTTAAATCCGTTCAAATCCTTACAATATATGAATTTACTGTCAGAAAACCTATTGAGAGTGGATTGATGAAATGTAATGTAATCAATAATGCATACTTTCATGAAAATAACATTAGTGTAATTTTTTTTGCTCTTTAAAACCGATAGCGTTTGTGTGTTGCTGACACACTAAAAAACTTGCTACAAACTATATATAACCTTCGAAAGCTACTACAACGAATGCATTTAGGCAATCTTAGGGCCATTGCAGGCCTAAAGCATTCTAAATGCTTCAGCCAATTGTCTGGCGACTTGCAACATAAGTCTGAATTAGGTATGTTAAAATTCAATTTGGTACTAACACAATAATTGTAACTCTATATTCTATTCTGAGTGTTGGGGAAATTGTCTATTACCTTGCAACATTATTCGACCGTGAGTTTGCGTACCGGCGCGGCGCGGCGAGTGTAATTACATGACGCTTACGCACACATGAATTGTTATTTTGCTTCATTATTGAGCGGAGCTTTGAAAGAAACTATCGTTCTGAGTCTGAGCCTATTATTTCGATGCCTACAAGAATGTACTGGCATAAATTACCTACCAATATTCTGTTACACAAACTTTGAATTGTAACTAACGTAGAAAAACATTATACTGCGTACTTACATGGCACAACCAAAGCGAACACAAAATATAACAAGAGACACAACATGTTTACACCGTGCATGACTGCGAACTGGTTGGTTTGGTTAAAATAAAAACAAGCACTGATTATTTTGAGATGGCACAGCTTTATCCTCATTCATGACATTTTGTGGTTTCTTTATCCTTGTATTTTGCAAATATCAAGACAAGATTGGCAAGATCAATTATTGGAGATTATTGTAAAGTTTATGTAACATACTATGCTACTTTATTGAGTTTATGACTCGAGATTTGTGTGCTATAATTTTTAGTTTGTAGATGGGTTAGATAGGAAGTATGTATACTTTTATATATATAATTATGAATAAGGTATCACTACATAGTATAAAACAAAGTCACTTCCCACTGTTTGTCCCTATGTATGCTTAGATATTATAAACTACGCAACGGATTTTGAGATTGAAGAAGGTTTATGTGTAGGTATAATAAATGCATAATATAACAGCGAAACATTGATTATTTTAGAGTTTTCTAATGTAATTTACAAAAATAAACACAGTATTTTGCGCTTACATTGCAAACCCTACGAGATAGATCAAAATTATGTGTGTAATATTGCATACCTACCTTAAAAAAGGCTACAAGAAGTCCGTGATGGTTTATCATTATCTCTATCTCTTAGGAATAATTGGTTTACGCAAATATGATCACGTCTCTCAGTTTCGCTCTAAGCTCAATTGGCTGACAATACGTTTTCGCCGGAATGCTCATATTCTCAGTCTCCTTTACAATATATTGTTCAATCCTACATCCCCGCGCTATCTCAAGGAACGGTTCGATTTCCTTCACTGTTCTTCATACACTTTAAGGTCATCAGAAAATCTCACACTTGAAATCCATCCTCATACGAGTTCGTTTTATAGCAAATCTTTCACTATTCAGGCTGCCCGATTGTGGAATTCTCTTCCTGTATCAATCAGACAAGCACCGACTCTCAAAATGTTCAAGGATCAAGTTAAAAGATTTTATTTGTCTAATTAATTTTGCACTACATTTTTGTCAATGTCTATATTATATGAGATAATATTATAATTTGTATATATTTTTATATAATTTATGTATGTATCTATGTTATTATGTATATATTTATACATATATGTATTTATAATTATTGTATTTATTTAATTATTGTAAAAACCTATAAGTAATTTATTTTTATATACTATTGTTTAGAAATAACACTAAAATTCGTTTTTATTTTAAAATATTTTATGAAATTTGAGTATGCCCTTTTTTCATTATTCATTTTTGGTCCACACCCGCCCCAATTGTTTTGTTCGTTTAACTCCATCCTAAGGTTGCCTGGTAGAGATCACTTTTAGTGATAAGGCCGCCCATTGTAACACTATGTTATTATTATTTAATTTGTAAACTTTTATATTTCATAAGTGGTGTAACAATAAAGAGTTTCTATCTATCTATCTAATAACCAACTAACCATTTTTTTCCGGAACTGTTCACGAATGCGTTGGAGGACGTTTTCAAGCTCTTGAACTGGAAAGAATTCGGCATCAACATTTATGGCAAATATATCACTCACCTTCGTTTCGCGGATGAGATAGTCATAATGGCAGAGTCGCTTGAGGAACTCAGTACAATGCTCACCGACCTCAGTAGAGTTTCCCAGCAGGTGAGTCTTAAAATGAACATGGACAAGACGAAAATGATGTCTAATGTCCATGTTGCACCCGTACCAGTAGTTGTTGGGAACGATACGCTCGAAGTTGTTGACCACTACATTTACCTGGGGCAGACTGTCCAGTTAGGTAGGTCCAACTTCGAAAAAGAGGTCCTCCGAAGAATCCAACTCGGATGGGCAGCGTTCGGGAAGTTATATACGCGACATCTTCTCGTCGAAGATCCCGCAGAGCCTGAAGACCAAAGTCTTCAACCAGTGTGTGTTGCTAGTGATGACTTATGGCACTGAGACGTGGTCCTTAACTGTGGCCCTCATGGACAAGCACAGAGTCGCTCAACGAGCTATGGAGAGAGCTATGCTCGGAGTTTATTTGCGCGATAAAATCCGGAACGTGGATATTCGCCAAAGAACCAAAGTCACCGATATAGCTCTCAAAATTTGCAAGTTAAAGTGGCAATGGGCGGGCCACATTGCTCGACGAACCGATAACCGTTGGGGAAGAAAGGTTCTCGAGTGGTTACCACACTTTTTTGATAAAGAAATCTTACTACACAGTTTGTGATTACTTAAACGACAAAAATGCTTGGACTGGTTCGCCTCTGCCAAGTTAGCGCCTGTCACCTACGTAATGTAAATTAAGTATTGTAATAATTTAACTATATAGTATGTACTTAACACATTGTTAAAAAACGTTTAAAAGAATGGCCCCGAGTTTCTTGCCCGTTCTTCTCGCAGTGGCTCTATAATTTTTGTTTGCTGAACGTGGCAGTACAATGTAGTATATTTCAATATTAAAATTTGTAATTGACCTTCATAAGAGCGTCGTAGACGCCTAAATTGAATAAATGATTTTGACTTTGAATTTGACTTTGACTACATCGGAAGACGTAGAGTTGGTAGGCCCCCCAATATGTGGACTGACGACATCGTGAAAGTCGCTGGTAGCCAATGGCTACAAGCGGCTAATAGCCGTTGTTTATTGCGCTCTATGGAGGAGGCTTTGTTCAACAGTGGACGTCTTCCAGCTGATGATGAACCATTTTTTATCCTTTACTTTTTACGAGAAATAATGGCTTATTTACGAAGCGATTTTGAGCAATAGATAATTAATCCTTATCGAATTAAGTATCTTAAATATATTGTGCATTTAATAAAAATCAATAGGCTCTTACTTCTTGTTACAGCATGTTATTTAAGGTAAAATGAATATTTTGGAAGATATTACAGATTTTTTAGTATCAGCATTGCACCCCTGCAAAGCCAGGGCGGGTCAAGTCGCTAGTAAGTAATATTTATGTCTTGAAGTTTAATGAAGTTCGTTTGCTGTTGCAACTTCCTGAAAAAGGTCTCTCCAAGGTAAATAAATTCTTATTTTTTCACCTTAAAAATAATTTAATATCAAATATAATCAATAACTAGTTTAGTGGCTCTCCGAACTGTAAACCTCGAGTCTGTCCTTGCATAGCTTACAATTGAACACAATTCAACAAGGTATTACATAAAAGTATTATAGTATATACATAGTAATATATAATTAAAAGTATTATACGATGATAATGACTGTGCTGTGCACATATGCATAGACGAAAGAGAGAGAGCCTGTCGCTTATGGGCAACTGACGTGAGTATCAGGGACATTGCCATTAAATTTAGCGTAGGCGTCCATACTTTCAACACTACATAAGTAATAATGTATATTATATCATAACTCCATCATTTTGAAAAAATACAAAAACTGAATCGACAAAAAAATTTATGAATTTATCAATGCTCCTCACAAAATTTCGTGAGAATCGGTTGAGAGATGCGACCTGTAGAAGAGAACAACCGGACGTACGAAAGCGTTTTTGTGTAAGTTAAAGCAGAGACATATATGATATAATACCTACATGAATAATTAAGATATTTATGTTATAAGCGTAATTGAGAACCATCTTTGCCAATGTAGTTCATAGAAAAAAAATACGGAAACGTGTTTCAGAGTTAACTTGGCCTCAAAGAATATGATCAAGATTATCATACAGTTTTTTTACCCGACTTGAAAATAAGGAGGAGGTTCTCAATTCGTGTGTTTTTTTATGTTTGTTACCTCAGAACTTTTGACTGCGTGAACTGATTTTGATAATTATTTTTTTTTATGTGAAAGCTGATGCTTGTCGTTCGGTCCAATTTAAACTTCATTTAAATCAGTCGAGCCGTTTTTGAGTTACAGTCCAATAACTGAAAAATATTTTCCTATCCTTATGATAAAAGTAGTCGTTGACAATGAATGACAATAGATCCCGTAAGTAACAAGGGTCACTAAAAAGGGAGAAAAATTTTTTTTTACCAAAACAATGGAACCGACTTCAACACTCACAAGTATGAACTTCGGTTTATGATCGAAGAGTGTGAAATAACTTGTCGAAGTCGGTACCATTATCCGGTCAAATTAGACCAAAAAATAATAGTAAAACTACATAAATTCCCACCAAGCTGAAAAGTAGTAAGATTGTTTAAAATTAAAATATGATCAGTACTAATATTATAAATGCGAAAGTAACTCTGTCTGTCTGTCTGTCTGTCTGATACGCTTTCACGCCAAAACTAATGGACCGATTTGAATGAAATTTGGTATGGAGATAGTTTGAGACCCGGGAAAAAACATAGGATAGTTTTTATCCGACTGCGCAAAAAGAGGTTAATGTTTTCGCGCGATAACCGACATACGCGCGGGCGGAGCCGCGCCCGGAAAGCTAGTGATAAATAAAATGACTGAAAGTTCCCCATCTTTCCCCTGTATGGATTTTTTTTATTCAAGGTCCAAGGTCAAAAAAATTAGTATTTCGCGATTTTCACTAAAACGGTAAGCTTCATCATAAAAATACTCAAGACGTTATAAGGGTGTCTTACCAACGGATAAAACGGAGCCCTATTAATGAGACTTCAATGTCTGTCTGTCCGTCCGTATGTTATGGTAATGGTATCTAACTCGTAAGCGGAGTGAGTTAGGAAACTGAAAGTTTCATATTCTATGAAGAACGTTGAACCAAAGATGTTTTATTCAGGGAGGCTCCAATACATATGGAGGTGGCTGAAATAATATTTTAGCACCTTAGATAATGTCAAAGTTCAGCACTTGGGATGTGTTTATTTCTCATTGAGTAGAGAACTTAAGGTAGATAGATGGCTCCGTTAGAGTGGAAAGTTTAAGACCACTACTTATTATACAGGGTTATTGCTAACTACCTCTTAGGGTTGACTTCTGCTAGTCCTAACAAACATTTTTAGATGTTTTATGTTTTTTTTTTTGTATTTTTTTATGTGTTTTTCAGAGAATATGCACGAGGTCCATCTGATGTTAAAAGTGTCTTGTGCTTGTAATGTATTAATTTATATATTTTATTACTTTGCTCGATGTAAATATTCAAAGCTCTATTCAATGCGAGCGCGGCGCGGTCCAGAATTGCCATTTGTTGGGTGCTAATAGCATTTTCGGGGGTTATTCAAAGTCAAAGTCAAAATCATTTATTCAATTTAGGCGTCTACGACGCTCTTATGAAGGTCAATTACAAATTTTAATATTGAAATATACTACATTGTACTGCCACGTTCAGCAAAAAAAAATTATAGAGCCACTGCGAGAAGAACGGGCAAGAAACTCGGGGCCATTCTTTTAAACGTTTTTTAAAAATGTGTTAAGTACATACTATATAATAAAATTATTACAATACTTAATTTACATTACGTAGGTGTTAGGCGCTAGCTTGGCAGAGGCGAACCAGTCCAAGCATTTTTGTCGTTTAACTAATCACAAACTGTGTAGTAAGATTTCTTTATCAAAATATTATTCACATGCAACTTGAATTTTCTTTCTGTGAGCGTTGTAATATGTTTGGGCAATTTATTATAAAACCGCACACAATTTCCTAAGAAGGACCTTTTATTTGTCTTTGCTAATCTAAAACCTGGCACCGCTATTTTATCTTTATTCCTAGTGTTATAATCGTGAGTGTCACTGTTTGATTTAAATTTGCTCAAATTTTTACGAACATACATAATATTTTCAAATATATACAGACTTGGTAAAGTTAAAATATCAATTTCTTTAAAAATATCTCTCAGGGATTCCCTAGGATCCATTTCATATATGGCTCGAATTGCACGCTTTTGTAAGATAAAGATTGTCGCTATCTCAGCAGCAGCTCCCCACAGCAATATACCATAAGACATAATACTGTGGAAGTACGCGAAATAAACGAGCCTAGCAGTAGCTACGTCTGTTAGCTGTCTTATCTTACGAACTGCATATGCAGCAGAACTAAGTTCCTGTTGTCCCCCACTTGAATAACCCATTTTCGGTGGGTGGTAAGGCATTTTGCATTAAGGCAGAGAGCGTATATAGCTAACTATCTTAAATAGAAAATCTGGCGCCAAGCACCTATCTGTGTGTTGCTGCCGCTGCCTATGAGACTCCGTTACCATTCTAGGTTATCCTGATCACCATATGGTACCACAAAATCACCTACCATTAGTTGGAATTGAAATCAAAGGCTAGCCTAACGGTTAAATATGTTCATTCAAGTCATTCAATGGGTTGCTCTTAACATAACATCTTTCGAGATAAATTGATTGATTGAAATGTTTTTATATATGATTAAAATAAGCACTATTGTGAAAGTGAAAATCACATTCACAATTTTTTTGCAATACAAAATTTCTCCCCTGAAATGGGAATCTAACCCACCACGTCCCTCTTTAACTGATCAGGTGGATTAACCACAAAGCCACCGAAGACAGGTAATGAATTTCAAAAAGTTTTGTACTCCAAATCAAATTTGTAAATGGAACCTAATGAAATGCTAAATACCTAAAAACATTTCAACACTGTAGAATATGTCGATTATTCTGGGGCAACATCATATTAAACTTATTATATTATAAACTTAATCGACTATTGAAGACTTGTCGAACCAATTTTTTCGTCGTCAACATACGGTTTGACTACAATTCGGCTTATTTTTACGGATAATTATTTTTAATTAAGCCATAACTTAGTTAAAACCGAACTTACCCTGAATTGGCCTCAATAACGTCATTTGCAAATTAAAAGCTGTCGGATATTGACAACTTGATCGTTCTGAACCTCTGAAACATGCAATTAAAACTATCAAAAACTTTACCTAACATGACTTTGACATATGATAGAATTATATGCATTACGGTGGCTTTTCAAATACATTAATATATGTATATTTTGTACTACCATCCCGCTATAATAGAAAACATAGCAAACAGCAAATTTAGATATTTTATTTTATCATCAATGTCGATAAAGGAGGTCTTAAAACAACCGTGTCGTTCCGTACCTACCTACGAGTAAGTTGAAAATCAATCAAACAACTACACACTAAGGCTCAGAACGTAGCCCTACAATAGAATGCAACGGTTAAACTCTGCAGTTCAAATTTTTCAAACATTGCTTTCGTTGAATCCATTGCAAAAACTCGGGTCGGATTGCAATACGGGAAGATGCACAGATAGAGACAATACCAGAAAAATATTGACTATTTGCACTAACAATTTGAACTTACTAGCAGGGATGCGTTCAAAACCTAATTTAGAGCACTCGGGGTGCAAATTTTCACACTAACGCCGCCACAATCGTAAAGTAGTTCAATTGTTGGCAACTAGATCGTTCCAAACCTTTACAAAATTACGTTTTAACTTTTAAAATCGCTCGTTCAATTGCATCCGTACTAGACATGACATTGACATTTCGTCGATGCGCTTGCCAAACCTGATATGTGTTCTTTTTCGATTTTTCGTTTTTTAGCTTACGTGCTTCATTTTTAAAAGCTGCATCTATTGCAAAAACAATCAGGTGTATAAACCCTCTGGTTCATGATTTACATTTGTTGTTATGTGCAAATTATCTGATGCCATTGTTGATATGTGTATTTAAAACACTTAACAGAAAGTGGCTGATCATTTACTTGTTACATAACAGATTTTGCGAGCACATATCAGTTTTTAAGGACTCTTGTTTTGCACATAGCAGAAATTATACCGTGATCTACATGGTTGCGAGTACAGTTTCTAGAAAAGTTAAATGAAGCAAAAAAAAAGAAAAGTTCTGTTATTGTTAATCTAACTAAATATTAGCTATGTAGTGGTTGAGATACGTATTACCTTAGTTATTATAAGTATATAACGGGACTTAATCGCGAATAAACATGTATTTTATTTATTATTACGTTTCGAAAAAGTTGCACTGGTCGTAGTCACGAGCTGACTGAAGAGCGGGTATTTTCTCCAACTACCCGCATTTGATTTAGAAATGCACCGTCTCGACACACAACACTGACAATATCCACAAGTCTTAAGGAAGGTAAAACGCATTTGGTGCATTTCCTTAGCACTAGATTACGAGATGCATGATATTTCTTTATTTCAGTAGCTTCTCGTACTGGTCTAGAGAGGTAGTGACGTTCCGTTGAGAAGACTTTCGGGTCGTGGAGCTCAATCCAGTGGTCAAGTCCTGACTCTAGCAGATGTTCAGCTATAGCAGATTTCTCCACCTGTCGATTTTTCACAGCTGCAATATGTTCTTTGGCCCGTTCACTTAAAGTTTGTTTGGTTTGTCCAATATATGAACTACCGCAACTGCAATCTACCCTGTATACACCAGGTGTCTGAAGAAGATTAATATTCTTGGGTGACCTGACTTACGCTCCCAACTTTGATAATGGACGATATACAGTCTTAATGGAGAAGGATCTCGATACTGTTCCAACTTTATCCATCACCCCTTTTATATATGGCGAGAAAGCGGGTAGCCTCTCCACTTCCGTAGAGTATCGCGATTAAGTCCTGTTAAATACTTATAACTACGTGTTCAAGTTTCGAAAGTATTTTAGTTAGAGTTACGTATTACCTTATTTGATACTAATATAAAAAAATAGTTTCTTAATCTACTTTCATAAGAGTATCTTTCTAATTTCTAATCGAAATGATAGTAATTAATTAGTTTTTAAAGTACAACACTTATGCGTAAGTCCAAGTGCAAAAGAGGGCGCATGGCACTACGTTTTATGGCCTCGTATGCGTTTTTGGACCGACTACAATACGTACCTTTTCCACTGCCTGTTTGATTTAAGTATTGCTAGATAGCCACACTGCATTTAACCATTTAATTTTATAAAATATTATAAAAATGTATAAACATTTAAATTTGAATGGTTTTACTATTCAATTTTAAATATTGTATAAATTAATTATAATAATATACCTGTTATTTATATCAGATTAATTACACTTATAATCGATCATGGCGTTCGCGGGGAATAATGCTCGTCGACTTCAGTACTGGAAGTGTTTCCATCGGTAAATGTAATGAAAGTACCTCAGATAATGCTTCACCCAATTCAGAATTCCCACTACCTCATGATTAATCTATTGATCAATTCCTGCTTTCCTCATTTAACGGGGCTTACTGAAGAAGAGCGGCCTGAATATCTCATATAACTATACTGGGAAAATACCTGAGCATTCAAGGGAACCTAAGGCTGAATCAATGAACTCAACTATACACATTATATGGAAACAAGCCAACATGAAAAAAATTAAGCAAGAAGCCTACAATAATAAAAAAGATTGGCTAAATTGATGTGTTCATCTGAAGTACGTAACTATGGATGTACTTTTATCACCAAAGCTTCAAGTATCTGCCCAATATTATAAAATAAAACTGCAGTTGCATAATTTCACCCTTTATGAAACAGTAATGAATAATATTCATATCTGATGGGTGCTCCTACCAAAACCACTATAAAATATTTGGCTCAGATTTATGTAATCTCAAAAAGTAACGAGATATTGCAATACAACACACTATTCTGGAAAAGAGGCACACAATGATAAAGGTGGAAAGTGTGCCTTCGACTTTGTATCAACTATTCAAACTGCCAATATTTTCTCCAAATGATTTGTGCCATGAATAAGCCATCGCATGCTACAAGCTCGTTGTGCTAAGCCTTATACCATCGCCTTGGATTACACATTCTTCAAAGATTTTGAAAAGACAGTTTGCTTGATTCCATCAGACCAGGAAAAAAAATAGGTGATCATGTGGTTACCAATATAAAGGGTTAATTATACAAGAGACAAAATTTTTACAAATTGCGACATCCACATGATTGGAAATTACTGCCACAACGAATGCGCGGTGGTCAGCACCCAAACATCTGTATAAAATGCCCACGAACGTTGAGAAATCAAAATACGATAGTTTACAGTTTTTAAAGAGTTACGTGCACAGAGATTACCACTGCTTTATAGCCTTGAGCATAACTAAGCCATGGTAAGGCAGTTCATTTATGATTACCTAGTAGTTGGCTTAAACCTAGTGATGTCTAACGAACTGGTTTGGTTTTTGATAGATTTCTTAAAAATATTAGTATCTTAACATAATTTTACACTCCATAGTAAGTTCCAGAGTATTACTTGTATGGAACAACAAAAGACTGATTATTATGACTGAGCAGTACTTATATAAAAAAAAAAGTTTCAAACGAGTAGGTATGTCTAGGAATACAATAATGAAGCTACGTTGTATTTGAATACTAAGATAAAAAAAATGATTTTTAATACTATGTTATCATTTAAGACCTAAGTTCAAATTGTTTTATGAACTTTTGGTTGCTTAAAACCTAAAGGAACGTGATCCCCGTCGTATTCAAACTGAATCGTGACATAATTGTGATCTCTTTGTTACTCAGAAAGTATCTTCATTATAACATTAATTGGTAAAATAATGCTACCCATTTATATAAAACAAAACTCTAAGCACTCACTATCAAAAGAATATTTGCTATTTTTATTGTACAAACACAAAATATTTCGTTTCATAATAATAAAGATAAGATTTTCATACGAAACTATTGAAGTTATTTATGTTTTCCTTTAATACCTGAAATAATATTCCTTTGTATTTGACACATAGACAATATTTTTTAAGATTTTTGTTTCAGTAAAAATTTTTATGTGCACAATTTTCACATAACAAAAATTATTAATCCGGTCAAATGCATATGTGCATAGAAATTTACAAAAAAATAAATTGTGCTTTAGGTGAGCAAGTAAAAAAAAAATGTTTGTTGTCACGTAATAACATATATTATTTGCCATGAAAATGTTATCAAACTTTTTTGATAAGATGAAAAATAAATGAGTTAATACGTTTTTTCTTCCTCCTGAAAAGTTGCAATTCAACACATATCAGATTTGGCAAGCGCACCGACGATTTGTTGATTTTTAAGGGACAATTTTCCAAGTAAACAGTTTACAGTGGTATTATGCAGTATCACTATTTTTACTAATTCTACGCAAAAAAACAACCAAATTCAACAAAATAGTCATAACAATATTTAAATAACCGTTCGCATATCAGAAATTACGCTTTGACAGATAAGTAAGCAGTAACTATTATATGCAGGCCGATCAAATGCTACCAACAATTTAGAACAGTCATAATCGCGCTCACCTAGCTCACGGCCACATGGCGTTGTATTATATAAAATATTTAGTAAATAACTTAGGCGTCGTAGTGTGTCGTCAACCCTTTTTCAGACTCTGGGTTGGATGAGGCATCGAGCCGGAGCTCATGGCCTCTGCCGAACCTCAAGACGCTACTACCTCTTGGTATCTTTACTCTGCGCAGGCTACACAAGTTTATGGCCGCTCTGCGCAGCGTCTCTATTCAGTGCTATATCTGATGTTGTATCCTTATAGTTGAGTAGGCTGGGTACCCTCTTCCCCCAGTGCTAGTAGCTCTCTTGGTAGGGGGCGCCATCTTGTTTTCATATCCGGTGGTCTCGCGTGAAGCGGAGCGAGTCCGCGGAGTTGTTGGTGGGGTCCGTTGTCCGCCTTGTCAAACATCTTTCGTGCTAGGCGGACAACGAACTTTTCTACTGTTTCAATTTTAACGTCTTTGGTTATGGTAGAGTTCCTCACGTAGCGTCCAGCAGCCGTTATCACTCGGAGGGCGATATCCTGCTGGGCCTGTATTTTCTTTTTGTTTGTTTTTGAACATAGGTTGTACCAAGCTGGGGTGGCGTAGGTCAGTCTAGACCTTACGTAGGCTTTGTACACTCCCAGCTTGGTCCTGAGTGGTAACTTCGAGCTTAATACAGGCCTCAACATTGCTCTTGCTGCCCTCGCTTGCTTCAGAGCGGGATCGGCTTGCTTCGCTAACGTGAGTCTCCTGTCAACTGTTATCCCCAGATATTTGATGGTTTTCTGCCATTTGATTTCTTCACCTTGTAATCGGAGGTTGGCTGTTGGGTTTGCTATTTTTCTGTTCATACAGATTGCGGCTGTTTTGGTGACGTTGACTGAAATGCGCCATTTATTTAGCCACTCTGGTAGCAAGTCCAACTGTTGTTGTAGCTTTTTGGTTGCTTGTTTTGGACTTTTGGATTTTGTAAAGAATGCGCTATCATCGGCGTAGAGAGCGAGGATGACAGGTTCATGTGTCTCTTCTGTATCTAGCAGCGGGATATCGTTTGTGTACAGGCCGTATAACCCAGGCGATAGTTAGCTGCCTTGGGGTACACCGGCCTGTATCCCTCTATGGTCTGATACTCTATGCTCAACCGCTACGTAGAATTTTCTGTCATTTAGGAAGCTCGCCATTAGATGTAAGTAATGCTTCGGCAGCGTGGTTTGTGACAGCTTGTAGAGAAGGCCCTCGTGCCACACCCTATCAAAGGCCTTCTCCACGTCCAAAAATACTGCTACCGTGCTCTTCTTCAAGTTCATGTTGACTGCCATTTCATTTAGCACTCGCGTGAGCTGGAGTGTTGTAGAATGGTGGCTTCGAAATCCGTGTTGTTCCGGTCTTAATTGTATATGGGGACTTAGCCTTCTGAGCATCAGTCTCTCAAACAGTTTCGCCAGGTGTGGGAGCAGTGAGATAGCCCTGTAAGATTGTGCCTCCCTTCTGTCTTTCCCTGGTTTCGGGATCATGATGACCTTCGCAGTTTTCCAGGTGTTAGGGAAGTATCCAGTTCTTAATATCCCATTGAAGAGCTTAGTTATGGTTACTAAGCCCCTCTTTGGGAGTTGGTGTATTGCTGCAATGGGTAGGCCATCATGACCCGCTGCTTTCTTTCTTGGAAGACGTCTCACTGCTCGCCACGTCTCGGCTGGGGAGATGAACTCATCTCCACCCAGCGGTTGAGTTGGGATGCTCAGCAGGTTCTGTACCGCCGTGTGAATTTCCTTGTGGTGTTGTAGAACTTGTGGGCTGGCTTCAGGCCTTACAGGGTGGAGCGTGAACTGTTTCTCCTGGTGGTCAGCCAGTATCTCCGCTCTCACCCTGGGATCATATTTCCTCTCGCCATTCAGCATCAAGGGGTATATTGGTTGAGGGGCACGGGTGAGCGCTCTGTTTAACTTGTATAGGTCTGGTGTGTGGTCCTGCGCTTGGTCGATCACCTTCTCCCAAGATTCACCTCGCCAGCCGTCCACTGCTAGGGATATTTTTTGTGTAAGTGCGTTTAGTTCTCTTTTCAGTCTTGGGCATCTTGTGCTGGTCCACATCTTCCTGAGCTCGCGCTTCTTAATTATTTCCTTTTGCAGGTGTGTGGGTAGCTCGTATCGTTTACTAGGTGGTGGGCAGTCGGTAGACGACTGTTCCTTAGCCTCCGTCATTCTGCGGGTGATCAGTTCGGTGGCATAGTCCACCTCACTGGGAGTGGTCAGCGGTCCAATCGTCATATCTTCCAGTAACTGGGAATATCGCTGCCAGTTGGTCCGCTGCCTTGGCTGGTGTATGAGCGGGGTTGCTTCGAGTCCAATTGTGACCATAATTGGGAGGTGCTGCTCGTCCATGTCGTACAGCACCTCCACGTTTATGTTCCCCTGGACGCCCTGGTAGGCCACCACGTCCAGCACGTCAGGGTGGTGCAATGGGTTTGTTGGGTAATGTGTCGGATTGTCTGGACCGAGCACCTCGAAGTTAAGGCGTTCGGCAGCTTGGTATAGTATCCTTCCCGTGTTTGTGATTATTCTTGACCCCCATGATGTGTGCTTGGCGTTTAAATCAAGTTAGGTTAGATATATGCTTAAGTAAAAATTAAATAGCCACATCCGGGTCAAGGCATACTGAAGTCTGGCACTTTTTTTTTATATATAAGATCTTTATATAACATAAAATATTGTTAACAATACTTACAAGACTCTATCAAGTACTTATTTAAACTAATTTACAATGGCTTGGCATGTTAACATCACCTTTTTTATCCGATATTATAACGATAACCAAATAGTCGCCAGCCGCACACCGTTAGTCGATATCAATTGACTAACATCGATTGTTATCGACTGAACTAAACAATCGATTATGTCGATTAGATTTAGTACTAATCGCCCATCGCTATTCTATTGTAGTCTTTGATGTCTTTGAGTCTTTGACTTAGTTGCAAAAAAAATTTGTGATTGGTGAGACGTGTCGTGTATCGTATATATCGTGCTAAAATATATTTTTTGCTGAATAAGATTGTCTAAAAATAATAAATTGTTGGTTTGGTTGTAAAAGAATCCTCACAATGTTTGCAAAATGTCTACTATTTTCGGCCGTTATCATTGGTAAGAAAAGAGTAATCCCTATCTCTCTATTATTTGTAACTAAGTAATTTGATGTATTTTTTTTTTTCAATTTGTAAGTAGGTACTAAATTATAATTTCATCGTTATTTGAATCTTTTATAACTTATTTTTTACCAGAGCTTAAACTCATTTTTAGGTAAAAATTATTCGGCAAATCATGATTATGCTAGTCGGCAAAACTTGATGTACCTACAAATTTAATAGAAAATATTTCAAATCAAAGTACGGCTCGTCTTTAGAATCGGTATACACCACAATGTACCTTAATTCTTTTTTTACAGATAGATAAAGTTATTTTAAATAATCACACGAAATGTTATCTCCCGGTAATATGTATACTGATTCTAAAGTCCTTCCCAAAGTACCATTAGACCTACGTACATACCTACTTACGTCTGTTTTAAGTAGGAATAGATTTAAGATTTTGCAAGCGGTCAAATAGTGTGCCGTTGTGCATGTAGGTAGATTTAAAACATAAGTTCTGTACATACATATTAATTAATAATTCCACTTGAAGTGTGTTGAAAATAAGTCTCTCATGACATTTAATCTGCCTCCAAGCAGGACCGCATTCAGTAACTTTTAGTTATGTAACAACTGCTATGTTGGGTTGTTTTTAATTGACTTGTTGGTACCAAATAACATGATGTTTTGTAACTTCACCATAGATATTGATAATTATCTACCTATTTTATGCTTCTTGTAATTTTTTTTTGGCTGGAGCAGTGGTGAAATATATATGTTTTAGTATTTGAATGTGCCTTATAACAATGCTTGCCTGCTAAATTATATCTATATTTCAGAAACATAAAAGTCACGTCAGGTATGCTAGTAATTACCAATATTGATTGTTAAAAAGTTCCAACCTTTAGATGTTTGGAATGGTAGAGTTGTAAATGAAAACAAGCAAACCTACCCAAAAAAATCCCAGCACTGCACAAATGCAACTGTGTTTAGGCTTAAAGAGCAATGTAGTATATTAAATAAGTTGGTAAATAAAACTCAAATTTTATTTGTAAGTGCTTGCAGATATGACTTCATCTCTGCGTGCAAGCTACTTGCATTGGAAATATTTTTGGCAAAACTTGCAGCTCAGATGCGAGGTTGAACTTGCTTATAGTCCAAAGCTTTTGTCATATTAGAGCACAATGAAGCAGGTGTACATCATAGGCCGGAGACATGCTGTGGTTGGTGCTGCTTGCAGAGTAACTTCTGAGATATTATAATAGCATTATAACCCCTTATAATTGTTTTCCCAACCTAAGTATGTTCTGATTATTTTCCGCCTTTGTAAACTCATATAAATTCCAATATAAAGTTAAAAAATAGCACATCTGTGCAAAAAATGTTTGATTAATAAAAGATTATTAGAAAAGTAGCCATACAATATTTCATTAAATTGTTCCAGGCATGTCATGGGCACAATCAGAAACAACAAATACTTTAGACTCCATCTCGCTACCTAATGAGCTTCAAGGGATTAAGGACAAGTTGGACCCCAAGACACTAGAAACTGTTCAGAACAAAACCATGTCTGAGGCGAAAAGTCGCTGCGAGAAGTATGGTGGCCCTGGTGCCTTTGATAAAGTCCAGGTAAGATGATACTGTATATTAACTATTTGAGATAATCATGTTCAGATCATTAAAAAGCTTGCATAATAGAAACAGTAGATACCCAGATTTGAAACAATGCTGCATAAAAATATTATTTCATAAAAGCAGCCATGTTTGAGGTGTCTGTCAGGTTCCGCACTGCAACATAACAATAAATAAAATAATATTTTCTGGTTTTAACCATGAAGCAAAAGCTAAATGATTAACTTGCATTTACAGTTTTATTGGGTGTAATGTATTACATGACATGGAGTGAAATTTCATATATCTTACTAGTTTAGCTCTTCAGATAGAACATGTAACAATGATGGTCTAAGTTATCAACTTTGACAAAGCCCCAACCACTCCTCTTTTGATAAATTTTTCAGTAGATATCTGGAACTTTTATAATTTAAATTGGCTGACAATGTCTCTTTTTATTTTGGTGGCTACACTGTGTGTAGGTATTGTTAGATTTATTGTTAATAAGCATTACCATCATTTGTACTTAGGTTGATAATAAATCAACACTTAACACCTATAGCCATTACCAGAATAATTGCCTCAATGCAAGGCTGAGAGTATATTCTAATTATCTTGGCATTGTAGATGGTATTACATCTGAGCTTCTAGATAGGGTAGGTTAATTGATTGTTGCTTTCTGGACATCTCTGTGATATTCTTTGTATTTCATATTGCTATCTATATTGACTTATATTTCTTTTTCTACTTCAGTTTACAATATTTATTGTTTGCTTTGTCTACTTTTCTCGGCAATATTCATTGCATTTCATCGTAGTTCCTATGTTGATATTACTGCTATCTTATATAAGTATTCACTGTTTTAATATGCTTAATTAGAATATGATAATTTTTGGTTGAATAATATATTTACTTGTTTTCATATTCTGTTATCCATTTCTGTGATGTAGGTATATTTAACAACATAAAAAAAACTTTATATCTCCAGCATGAAGTGGGTTAAGGAATGAATGTGTGCTGTATGTGTACCCAAAGGCCGATGGTAAAAAAGTATAATTATTTTGGCACTAGTAAGGGCAATACCTGCCGGTATTAAATAAATTTGTAGGTAGGTTTATCCCTTTGATTACTGACATCCATTTGGCCAGCTTTTGAGTTACCCTTCCCTACTTCTCTATATTCAGTTTGCTAACATATCCATAGAAAATAAAGAAAATATGTTATTATAATGGATAATACGTACATATAAGAGGAAAGAAAAGTGAGAAGAGAAAAGAAACAAAGATTCTATTCTTCTTCTCCTGAGTGGAGTGAGGGAAGAAGTACCTTTCTATATAGTTTCCGCCTGGAACTATGTCCGCAATTATATTTGGATAGATTTTAAGCATAAAGAGATCATTGTGGTACAAAATTTGTGTGTAAGTACAGGCTGTGCACACATTTTTTTACCGGAACATGATATGAATAGGTGCTCGCTTCTCAGCCGTTTTTTAGATCTTAGTAGATATAATATAAGTGTCACTCTGATATATGTGGGTCTTCCTATGAAATAAATAAATAAATAAGATCATTTACATTTTACTTGCCTAAAATACTATTCACAAACAAGAATTGCAATTACCATTAAATCATCCAGATATGCAAATATATTTTTCAGTTTTATTTGTTTTTGACATAAGTATATCTTATAGAATATAAATCTGACAATATATTCAGTAATGATTAATTTAAATTTCCTAAGTACTAATAATAAACAATAAAAAAAATTTATTATAAAATTAATCTATACAGATTTCATCAGGTTGATTTCTGGCTTACGCAGGTCTTTTCTTTTTATTATTTTTTGGTAAGCTTTTGACAACTACTCAGCTTATGATGCTGTTAAAAATGTTGTTCAGGTTGACATATAATTATTGGCTTTCAAGAACAGTTGTCGGAACAAGGACTGCTTGGTGAATGATTACCTATTCAACTTGAGGATTGAAGCTAGCCAGGCGGGCATTCGCAAAGTGTCCGCCTTTAAAATTAACCCTGATTTAATCAATCAATAATGTATCAATGTAGAATCAGTCATTTTGAAAATAAAGGAAAATCCAGTCGCTAAAATTTGCTTTTATAATATTTAGAAATTTATTTCCAACCGCAGCCTTTTAACACCCTGTATAATTCTGAGTACATAACTAACTATTAATATGATATACTAGCTCCGCGCCGCGGTTACACCCGCGTGGTGATGGATGATGATGATAAAAATTATGATGTGTCAATCCAGTACCTTATCCCATGCCATACATTTAAATATGATCATGTCTCCGATTTTGGCAATAAGCTCATGTACCTATTCGTCATCGCCGCAATGCTCTATATATTATCTCTCAATCCTTTATCCCCGAGCTGCCTCAAGGAACAATTTAAATGTCTTCATCCTACGATTCCATTCTCTGTCGTTACGGTCATTAGAAAACTTAACGCTACAACAACATGCAACTAAAACTACCTTTTACTACTATTCTTTTGCCGCTGAAGCTGTCAGACTGTGGAATCTACTACCGCTAGAAATTAAATGTGCCCCTTCATTGAAATATTTTAAGGATCAAGTCAAAAACTTCTCTTGCTCTAAATTTCTATAATAATGGACACTGTGGTACAAACATCCTTTTTAAATCAATTGTGTTTAACATGTATAAAATTATATGTGTATAGATAATATATGTCTGTGACGTATTTATGTATTTTTTTATTATGATAATATTAGTATTTATATTATAATATATTTATATATCATTATGTGTATTTATTTATTTATGTAGTTTTTGGTTAATTATGTAATTATTTGGAAACATTGGTTATTTATGTATAGAATTATTAAGACCTTAAGAATACCTGCCCAATATTTTGATCATATATCGAATTAATCTGTGGTCTGGAAGAGATTGCTCTGAGCAATAAGACCACCCCGTGATATACTTGGTGTTAAGTTATGTTTTAGAATTAAATTTATTGTTGTTATTATGATGTTTTCAATAAACAGCTATCTATGTATCATACCCAATTTCCTCAAAATCAGTCGAGCCGTTTGAACAAATGTTCGCCTTTATAATATTAGTTTGAAAAGGATCAATTTGTTACTACTGAATATGCATTAGATTTTTTTTTTTTTTTATTGGATATATGGATCACTATTTTGCCGATAAGGGCTTACACATAAAATATAGATATATGCTGTCGCGGGCTTTTTTGTAAGAAAATTTAAGATAAACTTTTCCTGTTATACATTATGTACTTGTGAAACTTAAGGTTTTTGCAGCGCACCCCAGAATGTCTCGCATATGGCTGATTTTTTACTTAGTTACTTGACACTTATCGTTATATTTTCGACAATTCACACAATATCTTTACAAATTATAGCCTATGTGTTATTCTGATATCTAAGCTATATTACTGTAAAGTTTCATTAAAATCCATTCAGTAGTTTTTGCGTGAAAGAGTAACAAACATCCATACAGCCATACACACTCACAAACTTTCGCATTTATAATATTAGTAGTATGTGTTATTCAGATGTCTAAGCTATATTACTGTAAAGTTTCATTAAAATCCATTCAGTAGTTTTTGCGTGAAAGAGTAACATACATCCAAACATCCATACACACTCACATACTTTCGCATTTATAATATTAGGGGGATTAAACATACGTAGATAGGTAGTAACTAAGTAGGTAAATTAATCTGTTTAAACATCATTGTGGTACAAGTATGTATATACATATATGATACTATATATTATGTATAAAATGTATACTTCAACTTTATAACCCTTTGCTATTATTGGCAATGATCTATCGATGTTCAAATTGCCGTAGCGTAGTGTTAGTTACTGCTAGCGACACTGTAACTGTTGGTCCAAAGTTCAAGAACCGACCCGCGAATGATAATAATTACTTGTATCGTGTACATTTGAATGCCTTTGTTTATGAATAAATAATTTTGCTAATAAGTACTGGCAAATGATATTGTGGTCTAAATATGTACATTTACTTGTTGGTAATAAAATTTAAATATAGAAGCGTTTGAACAACTTCCGATATTAAAGACGTTGATAACAAAAATAACAATTTTGAAGCAGTGATGGCTCAGTGGCATTGTCTATGGACTGCCGCGCAGTAGGTCCAAGATTCGAATCCCGCCGCGAGATTGAGCATTGTGGAAGTGCATTTTGCGAATGCCCACCTGGCTAGTGACCACCCTCAAGTAGAAAATCTGTCGCCAAACACCTAACGGTGTGTAACCGGCAGCAGTCCTTGAGTGCCAGTGAAATTACAGGCACATGAGACTTAACAACTATGTCTCAAGGTGACGGGCGCAGTGCATTTCGTTACTTGTGACGAAATTCATTTGTTATAGGCAGAGTTTAGTGCGCTTAACATCAGGTGGGCCTCAACCTTGTTCTGTCACAATAACATAAAAAAGACTTAGTTGTCTGAGAAAAAATCACCATTTTTTCAAACTGAAAAGTTGAGTCCACAATTTCTGAGAGCCATGCTGAATACCTAATCTAATAATACAAATACAAATATTTTTATTTCCAATTAGAGAATTCAGAGGTCAGTCCGCTTAACATCAGGTGGGCCTCGAGCTTGTTCCGACACAATATCATAAGAAAAAAAACTGAAAAGACTGTCTTTAAAGCCGAGTAAAGAAATTTAATGCGCTAAAAAAATTACTCTGTCATTTTACTAGCATCTAATCGTGTTTTAGCTGTACCTACTCGCTTAAAGCGATTACTATTGACAAGAATTTCCACGGAGAGTTGGTGTCATTAGGAGATCATACCATTAAATACATTGAGATAATATGTAGTCCTTTAGCTCAATGTAAAAATAATACTTTTGAAATATGTCTAGTGAATTTGGCCATTATACATTAGAACTTTTTTGTCAGAAAACCAAATATAATGTACATATGGGTAAAATAGGCGATGTCTCCAAAGGAAGTGTCTTCCTAGATATCTTTAGATCTACGTTGCTATTTCATTTTTGTGCTGCCATAATTTTATATTCCGCTGTAGATGGCGCGTGAGAAAAGACAATTTACCTACCTACTCTACCGAAGAATTCGTTTAGGTTACATTATGAATATTTTCACATGAAGGGCCTATACTTTTATAGTCCCCTTCTCTTTATAGTCTAGAACTCAGTCACGCATGGAAAAACAGATAGTAACAACATACATTTATACAATATACACCTACCTAGAATATTCTTACTTCAGTAAACTACCAGAAGCACTCGTTGCGTAGGTTTCCAAATCGTTCTTAACCGATGAACTAAGTTAAGAAACGTCCGCTGCGGTCATCACATGACTTGGATTGGTGATCGCTAGTGGCATTACTTAGTACTAAACGCTTTAGTGCTTCGGAACTTAAGGCGCCGCGTTTGCCCCGGTTGTTGTTTTAGGATGGCAGGCGGTGAAGCATGGTGTTAGGGTATTTTGCGAATGCCCTCCTGGATAGCTACCACCCTCAAATAGATAATCTGTCGTCAACTAACGAATGATGTGTTCCGGCAGCTGTCTTTGAATGCCAGTCATTCTAGTTTAGCATGAACAATATTTTCGACCAGGTGAGCTAGTGGTCTAAGCTAGCCTATCCACAATAAAAATAAACCCCTTCATTTCTACTTAACTAGGATTTCGTGTATAGTGATTTCTCTGCTTTTTGTTTAATTATTCCACGAATAATAATGATTTCTTGTCCTTGACGTTCCCACCCTATTCAGAATCAACAAAGCCATGGATTTCAGTGTCTGATGTGCTGTCATACACTAAAGCAACATTAAGTGTACCTTTTATATATCTAAAGACCTATTTAGGACACTTGTACAGAAGTTCAATATGAAATAATGTATTTTTCGTCCACGTGATCTGAAAGCATTTATCATCGCATGTGGGACGTGTTATTAGTACATGATAACGTAATGTTGTATATATACCCAATGAAGGTTATATTCTAATAAAAGTGCATTGACCATTAACAAAACTTGATAAATCGAAAACTTCAACATTGAAATCTTGCATAAATGTCTACTAAGCGAAAAAGATTGTGTCATCGTAAACAAGTTAATGCCGATTGCAAAATTAGTCTTGTTGTAGATAATTTATTGGTTTTTTATGTATGATAGGTTAACCCTTGAACACTATCTCACCTGATAGTAAGTGATGATGTGGTCGAAGGTGTTGTTCAGGCTAACCTAGAGAATTACTGGCTCTCAAGGACAGCTGCCGGAACACATCGTTAGGTGCTTGGCGACAGATTTTCTACTTGAGGGTGGTAGCTAGCCAGGCGGGCATTCGCAAAATGCCCTACCACCATGCTATAACGACTGCCATCCGAAGACAACAACCGGGACCGACGGCTTAACGTGCCCTCCGAAGCACGGAAGCGCTCAGTAGTAATGTCACCAGCGGTCACCCATCCAACTGATGACCGAGGCGAACGTTGCTTAGCTCGTTCAGAATTGCTAAGCAGACTTCGCTACGAGCGCTTTGAAATTCAGGAGGTAACTTAGATTGTCATAGCATGTGCGGCTTCAGTCTCGGTCGAGGATTCGAATCCTGCTCCTTATGTTGTTAAAAATTGAAAATTTAGAACCTAACTGCAATGCTAGCCGAGCGGTAACAGCTATGGACTGCTGTGCCACGTTTCTATCCCTACCGCGCTTCACCACATGGTGAAAAGGTAATTTGCGAATGCTCACCTGGCTAGCTACCAACCTCAAGTAGAAAATCTGACGCCAAGCACCTAACAGTTACAGGAACGTGAGACCTTACACCTGTGTGGCACACAGCGGTTCGTTCAATTGTGATCAAATGCATCTGTTAAAGGTATAGTTTAACATCAGGCCACGTGCGTGCTCCGTCGTATAAAAAAAAAATAAGTGAAAATATCAGTCCATTAATTTTTACTGTAACATATACATTCATAATTCAATATCTACACTAGTATGGTTAGGTAAGACAAGTTTCGATATACATATTACTAATAAGCTAAATTCCAGAACAAAGGGCATTTGTTTTTTTTAATGCTGATAGGTTAGCCTTTGACCACGATCTTACCTGATGGTAAGTGACGATGTGGTCGAAGATGTTAACAGTCTTAACCTAGAATTACTGCCTCTTAAGAACAGCTGCCGGAACACACCTTTAGGTGCTTGGCTACAGATTTTCTCCTTGAGGGTGGTCGCCAGTCATTCGCAAAATACCCTTCCACCATGCGGTGTAGAAGCTCAAGCTCACGGCGGGATTCGAACCATAGACCTGCTGCGTGGTAGTCCATAGCCAATGCCACTGAGCTATCACTGCTCCATTTCATTCACTTTGTTTATTTTACTTAACTCAAAGCTATTCTCTTCCTAACTGTATTTTCCTCACATCTCTGTTTTCACACGATAAAAGCGAGGCGCCAAACTTACGACTTTTTTACTCGAAGAGGTAGGGTACTTGTTAAAGGAGAAGCAATGGTGAAATCGTTTTTTATGCCACTTTGTTGACGAATCGGGTGTCAAAGACTCGTTTTTATAACTGCATCTCAAAATCGAGATCGACCTTATGATGCAGTTTTAACGTTTAATGCATGGAGTATCTGTCAAACACAGCAACATATGATCGATCGCCGCTTTGGGATCTGTTATTAATACGACCCTTAGAAACGGTAAAAATATCTGAGTTACACTGAGGTTCGCCCGACAAAGTAGATACACTTACATCTAATATAAATTTACTACCCAGCTCATGCTTAATTCTTTGCTACATCCATCGATTCGTGGAAGTATAAACAAAGGAACAACGGTGTTTTGTTACTTGTTCCAAGGAACTAATGTAGGTAAAATCCCCTACGTAAAATTAAGTTCTCAGAAATTTAACAGGGGTATGCCCCGACATGCCCCGACTATGTCAAGGATAATGGTCACATAAAGCTTTAGAGATTGTTAGGAACAAGGTGAAAACATTTTTATTAATATTCAATTCATTAGATTTTTTTTTTTTTCAGGCAAAATTGTACCCATATTCACCGAATATAATATTGACTTGTTTTATGCAGTCGTTGTACAAATAATCTATTATTATTTATCTACATAAACTCCTTCTAATGCACTTAGAATACCGTTTATCTAAATAGCTTATTCCTACCGTAAAAATATTCCTTTGTGTTAGTTATGGTACTAGGTAGTATTTATTAAAATTTCAACTTAGTAGGTATTTCTAAATAAGAAAAAATTGGTGCCGAGCGGTTTAGGCATCCGACGCGAAATCGGAGGACGCAGGTTCAATTCCCGCCCAGGGCATAACATTTTGTGTTCCAATAATTTGTAAAAATATGAAATTCAATTAAGTATTTTTATGCCATGGGTAAGCGAAAATTATCTTCTTAAGAATCAAGATTATTGTATAAGCCCATTATTTGCCATTGGATCCATAATAACGCAGTACGATCATATTATAAATACATAATAAAAGGATAATACTACTACTATACTTTAATTTCATTTTATGTACTCACTTTATGTGCTTAAATGTTAGAGATAATTTTTCCACAGGGAAGTTGTGCTTATCGTAATAAAAAAACTGTGTTTTATCGTTTGTAAAATCAGTCTTTTGGAGAGGTCCGACTACAGACCTATCTATTATACCTATACGATAAAGTGCAAACGCCAGCTTAAGATGAGCCGTACGTTGAAAGGTTTCTGTACATTTTGGGTGTCAAGTTTTTTGAAACGTAATATTTAGGTTGTGATGTCTGTTATTTCTGAACTTCAAACCCGATGACTTTGAAATATTTACGGGATAAATTTTAAAGTACCACTATTCTAACAAAAAAATCGGCAAAGTGCGAGTCGGACTCGCGCACGAAGGGTTCCGTACCATTAGCTATACAACATTAGACTTCATATTTTAACCTTTTTTTGTTTTAACGTGAGCGAGTCCAACTCGCACTTGGCCAACTTTTTGTATTTGTTGTTATAGCGGCAACAGAAATACATCATCTGTGAAAATTTCAACTGTCTAGCTATCACCGTTCTTGAGATACAGCCTGGTGACAAACAGACGGACGGATGGACGGACAGACGGACGGACGGACAGCGGGACAGACCGCTTTTACCCTTTGGGTACGGAACCCTAAAAAAAACGTCTGAAATCGGACTACGCGTTAATAAATTACAACTAAGTATATATTTTGATTTTCATCCCCTGTCCCAAGGGAACCATGCTGAATTTCGGGATAAAAAGCTAAATTATCCTACCTTGTAGTATGAACTCCAATCATGCTAAGTTTCATTGAAATCCATTCAGTAGTTTTGGAGTGATACACGGCCGGGATACAGACAGACAGACAGACAGACAGACAGACAGACAGACAGACAAAAATAAAAAAAAATATAGTTTCGGCATCAGTATCAGCTACAGAGTACTGTACATTTTTTTTTTTCAAAATATCTGCCATGTACAGAATTGGACCTGTTACAGTTTTATTATAAGTATAGATACCAAGTGTTAGACCATATATATTTATATATATATCTTATTTTAAATACCAAGTGTTAGACCATATATATTTATATATATATGTATATATACACGTTTGTATGGAAACACTAATCGTAATTAATTGTTCTTAGAGGAAATGTATTTTCAAGTGGGTGTTGAGTGAACATAGTAAAAACAGCTGCCGCTTAAGTGTTTTGTGGCAGATTTTCTTATGAGTGTTAGTCTCCAGTTTTCTACCATATATGCAGGTTGAAATGATTGTGAAAAAAAGAAGATTTTTGTAGATACAACAAATATATATATACTATACTACAAGTTCTTGAACTTGTGTGTCATAAGTTGATGGTTGATGACATAAATGGTGCCCCCTGACATTTAGAAGCGAGTATTGCAGATATTTTTGTATGTAATGTCACTTTAAATACTAAAGTAACAATGGTTATATAGGAAAAGATAAGATTTACATTGCGTCTTATTTGTGTAAGTATCCTTCTATTATAAGAACAAGGAAGAATATGATTGGCATACAATGGATTGCATCATTTTGCAATATTTTTTTATTTAATACATCGACATCGGTCACAATGGCTGAAAATTTTCCCGTAGGTACAAGGGTGAGTCAACCTTCGTCAAGCTGGGTTATGACTCAGCCGTGTAAAATATATTCGGTATATTCCCTCCCTACAATGGCAGCCTGAATGTGCAAGGGTTCTTACCGCGATACACGGGTTTAGTGCTATTACTGACTGAAGTTTCACCCATAGATTTTCAGGGATGAGTCATATTATGGGTCGTGTTGTGACTCATGGGTCGTGTAAAATATCAATAAATAGGGCGATTGGTACATGCTCCTTTCAGAAAATCGCAACATCAAATGGAATCTTCTTCTCCCTATAAGGTTAGTGAAAGAAACGTTAAGGTTAGTGCTAGAAGAAACTTTAAAGTTCCGAAGAAAGCAGAATATGCTTCTAACTTTAAAGTTATTTAGAAAACTGGAATAAATAGAACGTACAAGCCTAGTCAGTAGTAGTTTTTTTTTTGCTGAACGTGGCAGTACAATGTAGAATATTTCAATATTAAAATTTGTAATTGACCTTAATAAGAGCGTCGTAGACGCCTAAATTGAAATAATGAATTACTACCTAAGCATTTATGATTTTCCAATACAAATGTATCCTTAGATTTTATTTATCGTACCCACCCTATAATCGTCTAGACCTTCAACGATGAATGGTTACTAAAAGAGCTCTAGAGCTTATCGAGCAGAGAAGTTCCAAATATATGTTATCTAAAATAATAAAGATATAGCTGTCATAGTTGTTACGGGCTCTTTAATACGTAAATGCCAAATATATTATGTATTTTTCGGTTTTAATTTTAATAACCAAATTTTTTTTATTCTCCTCACAAAACAAACTCAGGAAAAGATTTTTAAAATCCAAACATATGTAACAGTTCCAAAAATACAAACTATTATTGTACTAACCCTAGGTCGGTCGCGCTAATTTTTGAAACTTTGTCGATCGCATGGGGTCTTTGAAAGCTCTATTTTTTTGGATAATACCTTAGTATATTATATTTTTTATATTGTTTACACTAGAAAATAATGTTTTTGGCACACTATTAACAACTTAAATTCAAAGTTATATAAAATCAATAACCGTTACCTATTTAAAATTAACACAAATTAACAAATCTAAGACTTATTTTAAAGAGATCATAAAAAACATGATAAGATTATTAAGTACTACTGAATTATCGCCCTTGCAATACCTATACCGATCCCATCAGCTGTGTACGCAGCTTCTTTAATATTTCACATGGCAGGACTTCTGTTCTTATCTCTGGTATGTTTGTCGGTCGTGCATCTTTCATATTTATCGTAGAGTGAATTTTTCGTTCGTGGTCTGAAAAATATTATTCAGTACATCTATGGAAAAAAAATAACTCCAATCCTCGAAAGGGGTGTTTCTATCACGACCAATACTTCGTGGAGCCGGCAAATGTGATATATATGCTGCCGTGTCCTAATTGAAGCATTTGGAGCAGTTTTCTTCCAGCGATATATGGTTTAAGTATTTCCATTACGTATTTTCGACGAACAACGTAATTATTCGATGTTCTTAGATGTTTGAGTGGAACATTATATTCATCATCGTCTGAATTGAGTACTTTGGGCAGTTCGTGATCTGATATGCCACTATCCTTAGAGGCGGTACAATGAGAGCTTTATACAAGCACGTCAGGTCCATAATCAGAGTCATCATCATCTAAAGTTTCATCAGTCAGAGCATTCACGTCATTTCAAACTATTCTACTAGCCATCGGACTGCTGTTCGATCTGCTGTTCTTCAAAATGTTCCATTTTCAGCTACATATTAAATCAATATGTAATGCCTTCGAAAAAATATATTACACGTTCGATTTTGGTCGCGTGGGATCATTGGAAGCTCGCGCGCAAAACAAACGCCTATCCTCCGCAAGCACAGCGTGCTTTACTAGGCTATTTCGTACTTATGTATTTTTGTATGAAGCTACTGTAAAGCACAAGTTTGTTTAACTATTTTAAAATAACAGTTTTTCCAGACCCCGTGTTTTCAAAGACTCCATGCGACCGACCTAGGGTTTATGATTGTAGTAATTTTACTTTTTATTTTTAATATCACAAATGTAGGATTTTATTGCTATTATAAGCTGTTTTTCTTGGAAGTTGCATTTTCCTCGCCGTAGTGAGGTGAAAAATTGTGTTTTACTCTACAACAAAGTTATTTTGCATCCTTTTGAACCTATGAAACCTTTTCTATGCTCAGGATTCTATTTTGGTATTCTTATTCCTATATATTTGGTATCCTTCGCTGGTATTCTTCGAATTTCAATACAAGTCTCATCAGACTTCCCTGGAGGGCTATCGGCTAAGGCATCGCAAAAACCCAAAACACATTTGCTATGCAAGGCTTCAAAGTTATTTGGCATGTTTTGAAACCGGAGGAAGCAATATTGAACCACGAGTGAAGTGGTTTGTAGACTTTGTAGGTACAGCTGTTTTGATTTCACATACTTCATCGTTACATGTAACCCATGTAAGGTATAATAGTATAATACTGACGATATACTTACTTCAAAATAACTTTAAATCAAATATGCAAATGTATTTAAATCAAATAATGTACATATAATGGTCGGTACCAACTAATTAAATCAAACCTGTATTTGTCCGTTACCATGTATTTGTCTTTAAATACAATTTACATACATTTACAAATCGTCCTGCCTTTTTTCCGGAGAAGTAAGAGACCACGTACTTGTGTTATCACATTACACATGGGCGTACCCAGCTTCTGATCTAGGGAGGGTCAAATGCAAATCAGAAGAGTCTTACAGGTTGACAAATATTATAAAAAATCGACCAAGTGGGGGCACTAATGCCAAGGTGAATGTCAGTACTCAGCAATAGGCGTTCAAATACCGGGGGAGTGGGGGCAGCTGCCCTCCTCTGCCCCCTACCTGGGTACGCCCATATGTATAATTATGTTGTGTCACGGGTTTCTACTTGCTGCGATCTTGGCATAGGTTTCTTTTTACCTCTCTTGTTTCCTTCACTCTTGATATGACCTAGACTATCTTCTAGAAGCTTACTAATATGCAGCCTTATTGTCTAACTGGAATAATATATTGAAGATTAAATTACAACAGTTCAATCGTCAAGATAAGGTTCATCTTTATAATTACTTTAATTTGCCAATTTATATGATCCGTGCTCTAGAAAAACTAACTTAAAGTGCTCTGAGGATCCGTGTTGGACAATAAAGGCTTCCTGATCATACTAAGTTCACCGAGGTCTGTCCGTTCCAACTGTTCGATTCAACTTTAATTTCACTTGTCCCTCACCCTTCAAACACGAACACAGTAATGCGAACATTACTGCCTAAAAGGGCTAAAAGTGCTACATTATCGATACCATCACATGTAACTTATACGACAAATCAAGTACCCAGTCATTCCGCTACTTTTCAAATCTATTGAAAATTGCTAAACCATTCAACCATTTGACTTCTGAGAAAGAGATTTCAACAGCAGCAACCTCAATGCTCACTTCATACGTGGACATTACTTGGTTCTGGACACCACTCAGGAGTGCCTGATCGGGATTTCTATTTGCTTCTAGAGCATAACAGTACAACTGTAACTATAGTATTGCAGGTGTCGAAAATGGTCAGTAAAGTCAGTAAAAGTCAGTTTTTTTAACTTCGGTCGTTCGTTTAAGTCAGTTTTTCCTGAAAATGGTCAGTAAAGTGAGTATTTTGTGCCGTTATTGATTGCCAAGATGAAGAAGAATATTGTTGCCATCTACTTCTTATTTTAGCCATTTTTTGCCTGTGTCATGGTACCTAGTAGCGAAAGGAGATATTAATTAGGTAATGTGAATTAAAGACTAGTGATGTGTGTGTCAGTGAATATCATCAGTGTGTTAGTGTAATTAATATAAAATTGGGTTAACTAATTATTGTATGTTGGGACTGGGAGTATTGGTGATATGCTTACTAATAATAGAGTGCCTGTATAATAATAATACAAAAATATATTATTATAAATATGTAATGAGGATTGGCTCAAAAATACTGACAAAAAAGGCATTGTGATTGGTTTGGGGTCGAAACGATGAAAATAATGATAGTGAAAAGTACTGTATGCTATGTTTAAAAAAAATCTCCATTGAATGGGGATATGAAGCTGTGGAACAACATGCAATAAGCAAAAACACAAGGAGCAATATAAAGTCAAACTAATGAAACTAAACGCCTCACAGTTACATCTTGCTACCCAGTAAGAGGTCAGTAATAGGTCAGTATTTTTTAGTCTTTGACTCCTGGTATTGGCATTTGTTAGATTATTAGATTAGATATTATGTTATTCGATATATTTATCCTTGTATGCTGTGTCTGTTGGTGTATTGGTGTGTATTGGTAGGTAAGTAGGTAGGTGCTTTGGTTTATACACAGTTTTATCACTCAATTATGTATCTTATTTCACGCATTGCTTATTTAGGCCATGTGGTGAATAGATATCTAATTATGATTCCAATAATAGATAACATTCGTATCTAACTATCGGCCTGTGGAAAATGTACAGTTGAAAAATTAGTATGTTTTGGATTTCTATATGTTGACCTAGAAATTCCTTGTAGGCTGGTATTAAAGTTTCGTACAGTGTAGTATACAAATTATTTCTAGATTTCACAACAACATGATCAATTTTCTATCTAGTTACAACCTTCTTAATATTGCAGTAAGTTTTGTCCACCTTGTTGGATGTCGTAAAAGGGAACTAAGTCAAATAATAAACATCATGCCACTTCTCCCGTTCCCGTGAGTAAGGTGTTACCTACAGACTTTTCACTATCTTAATTAGCTCATTAACCTTAAAGTAGGTAGTGGGTAACCAAGTAAGTACTTACCAACAAGAACATGTCTAAGAAGGGCTAGCCTTAGAGCGATCGTATAACCGAAGGTTCTACAATAATTCCTTTGTAGTTCACTTATGCAGATGGCTTTATCTATACCTAAAAAATAGAGTCATCACAACAGCCATAACGTTCACTGTTGAACAAAATCTCTCCCATAACAGGATAGGGGGAGGAGTCGCCATAATGTTCACGCTGCGCTGACAGTTCTTCGAAAGGCGTAGATATGGGAGCGGGGTGCAATTCAAGCACGGAAAAATACCTATATTTTATTCTAGAAAATACTTAAGAACCAACAAATGTAAGCTCTGATGATATTCCCTATCACTATTCCACAACTTGAACATTTTGTGGCGCCCTTTACTGAAAAACTATCACGCCTACAGATTTGTGCTTTAACATAGTAATTTAACTTCATATCTACATGTGTTATCTGTTAAAAAAAAAAAAAAATTATAACCATAAAAAAATGAACAATAATATTTTTGTATTCATTGGATAGAATGTTATTGTACTACTAACGCCATCTGTTAGAAAACTAAAGAGTTAACATAGCTTCAACAGAACGAAACTCAATTCTCATTAGAAAAACGCGAGCCCTCACAAAGATCAGCTTTTAGCTAATCTAAGTGGATGGTTAGGTTTTGGTTCATAGATTGTTACGGTTGGTATTACTAAATAAGCTCCGGTCGTTTTGGTAATCAGTTCAGAACATAACTCCTAAACGACCACCTAACCTATGTAGGTGGATGCTTTGATTGGTAAGTTAGTGATAGACGGGTACAATGGCGTTTCCTTTCTATTTGTTAGATAACGTGGTATAAGGGTGTGAAGAAGATAAGACTGGTGAACAACCCTTCTAGGTGAAGAGATTGACTTGGGTCCCTATTATAAGAACGGTAATTATACATCTAATTTATCAGTCTGATAACAGTTATTTGTTTACTAGTGTCTAGTAGCACACTGTGTCTGATAATGGCTGACACGTTTGTTTTGACATCCGCCCTCAATTAAGGGGACCGGGGCAGATTTCAAATAAAAATTGCGCTTTACACTTCTGAGTGCAAATGAACTGACTACACGTAGACTTACGGCGCGGCTAGTCAAATTAGGAAACGATGGATATATGTTAGTTTTTTTTTAATTTCAATATCAATATCCTTGGCATTTTTGGAAAACATATGCTTAAATTTTAATTATATTAAAAAAGTCTTTGAAATATGAAATACTTTTTTAAAGCATATGCTGGTAAAAATATTTAAAATATATTTTAACAGCATATGCTTTAAAAAAGTCTTTGAAATATGAAGGTCTTTCACAGAGTTGTCATTTCAATGTTTCAGAATTGTTATTTTTTTGACATAATATCGCGCCTAATCTTTTCAAACGTGTTCTTAGAGCAATGGTTATATTTTATCAGAGATTGAATAAACTAATCGAAGAAAAAATGATTTTATCAAAGATCAAATATTCCCATACTTACATAAGATACCTACATGGTGGATACCTGCATACTACCCACCAATTGGTCTTAGTATCTTATATATACATATGACACCTAGTTTTTGTTATCGTTTGTTATTAAATAATTCAGTTCCCACTTGCCGTCTGTTCTGATTAAATGTGTAGGAATGACCTTGTTGATGTCAAATTGATAATAAAATAGGTCAGATTTCCTGTTTAATTAGGATCAAAGATCGTAGGATTCGCTACATCTATATTGCAAATTGATTACTGTGTACTATTATATCTGAAGGTAAGGTACAAATGGGAAACCGCTCGTTTAGGGCAAATGACTATTTTCATGAAACTGAATTAAGTTTTGGAGTAAACTTGCAACTACTGCAGCCTACCCAAGCGATAATATTTAAATGTTTATTGTTTTACTGTATGCATTATTAGCATTTAACTCACGTGGGGTGCCGGGTTAGAATGGCACCCTCCATCTCTACCCGTGGGTGTCGTAAGAGGCGAAGAAGGTTATCACACCAGGAAGTGGGCAGCAGCGCTTTCTGAAGAACTGATATCTCACACTGCGATCCTCAAGACGCCTGCCAAGCGTGGAGATTATGATAAGCCCCCCTACGATGGGGGAGGCTGTGTTCAGCAGTCGACAATTCGGCTGATACAGTACTATTAGCATTTACACCCACATTAAGATCTAGTCTACAAAAGAGGCCTACCTGTAGAAATGCGCAACAATAATTTACTGTGGAAGGGCACGCCTTCGTGACTGAACAGGTCTGTAAGGGAAATGTGCTGTAGAAAGACGAGACGTTACCTTACCTACCGACTTCGAGACACAGAATTATGCTATACAATCTGTCTGGTTACGGATTACCGATACTTGAGGGGGGTGATTTTCGACTATTTTTATCTATCCACCCCCTTCTGGTGACCTTGTTTGTAGTTTTATTGCTGATTGATTAGCCTTTGTTCACTATCTCTCCTGATGGTTAGTGATGATTTGGTCGGAGATGTTGTTCAAGCTAACCTTGAATACTGGCTCTCAAGAACAACTGCCGCTAGGTGCTCATCGACAGATTTTATACTAAAGGGTGGTAGCTAGCTATATAGGCGGGCATTCGTAAAATGCCTTACCACCATGCAAAATAGATATAGTTATATATCTTCATATTAAGACATATTGTCCATATAAATGCATATAGAAAACTTCTTCAATAAATACGAGTAGGTAGTCATGTATTGAGATTTTATACTCATCTACTTGAAAACATGACATGTCAAATATTTATGATGATGGAAAACGAAGTTGTGATAATAAAAATTTTATATCAAAGTATACATAAGGAGCAATAAATAAGCAACAAAACACCACGACTTCTACAAATATGAAAACCAGTTATACAAGTGCCAACAACATAACGAAAAGAAGTTCTGAAACTTGTTTGGCGGCGCTAAACCTATTCAAGCCATACTTATTACCTAATTAAAGTAAACACAAATATTTAACTATTAAAGATACGAAAGCAGTATAAAAACAATATACTATGGCTGGAATACCATCCAATACCCAGTGTATTTGATTTATCACGTATAGATTATGTAGAGATGAATTTCTCTTTGATGAAAAACCGAAATAATCCTATTGCTTCCTGTGGCTATCGTATAAGGCAACCAGGGTAAAATACCGGAAGGTGTGCTGCATCGACTTCTGAGGTCCTGATATCTTCAACTACGATCCCAAGACGCCTGCCAAGCGTGGGGATTATGGCAAACTCTCCCTTAATGGTGATTAATGTGGGAGGCTGTGTGGACACTCTGTCTGATACAGTATACCAGGATCTAGACGTGAACGTTCCGAAAATAGAGAAGCAGCTATATGATTTAGATCTCTCTGCAGCTCTTACCACAAAATATGCCGTTATGTTTGATTGTTCAATAATCAACAGATATCCAATTATGCATTAAACGTCCAACATTAATCAGATTATGTTATCAAGAAGCATGTAATATATATTTGAGTAACGAAGGACCGTGATCCCGAAACTACTTATCATATAATCCATCGATAACTGTTGCGAGACTACGATATATTAGTAGTATTTAATATCTTTATTGCATTGTTACTCAATAATTTCAATAAAAATATGACCCTACCCTACATTATCACTTAATTTCCTATACATATTCCACATTCATACTTCATACTCCCATTCATAATTCAATGTTAAAAGCATTGCCGCATCTTCCTGCCTGTCTGACACATTCCACTCTTAGCTCTCTTAGACTAAGGACATCTGTTAATCAAAGTCCTGTATATCTGTGTTTCTTTTCTTCTTGTTCCTGTCATCATCACCATGACCTGTTTCTCATATTCTTCAAGTATATTTTTGACATGAGTGCGTTGCCCTGCAACGAAGATTTTAATAAAAAATGATGATTAGCAAAGTCTTACAGTCTCGATCGTGCGCTTGGTGAGTCAAGACCTCCTGAAGATGCTTCGTTTAGAAACGAAACTAGTCGAATATTCTTCCGCTTGTGCTGCGTGGTGTTTGTGACGTCACGTGGGTATAACAGGAAAATTAGGCGGAATTGTCACTAGATATAATATATTCTTTTAAAGTGTTTCATTAAAATGTTATTAAATGTTTTCTTAAGATACTTTTAAAAATATGTTTGTTATTATAAAATATGGATTTCTGCAAAGTAACGCCTGAATCTATTCAATACCTAAAGTCTTACAAGCTTCATAACATAAAGACGATCGTTCTCTACCCAAAAATAAATAAATAGGTACACTAGTTAATTTTATTCACTGCATCACTCTAGAATTACGAATATATATGGGCTTATACCAATAAATTATATTAGTATTATCACCCTATTTCTCGAAATTTTTCCTCAAATCCACACACATGAGGTATGTCTCGTTTTCTAGGTTTGAAGGCAACCAACCTTACCATGCGCACAATATTGTGATAATGGGTACTTTTGAACTATCATTCAACAAGTTATTTCACACTTTTGGGTGTTGAAGTCGGTTCCATATTATGGTAAAAAAATAATTTAATAGACTATATAGAACTCTTAGTGCGAGTTATTCTGTTATTTTTAAGATATAGTTGAAGTAACTCCCTCTGAGTAAAGCTTACTACACGGTAGATGAATACATTAAAAACAAATTAAACGTACCTACGAGTACATAATAGAATTAATTAATTTTTAAATATTAATTGTAATTGGAGTACTTGTCATTTTACCAATAAATGATCTGTATCTGAAGTACTGCCATCATACTTATTTCTTTTGAAGGATATGGTTACAAGTGAAATTACATGCACATGAGATTTCACTACTATTTGTCTCAGGGTGATGGGCGCAGTGCAGAGCGCAGTTCGCCACTGTTATAGGCGACGAACTGCATCTGTTATAGACAGACGTTACTGCTTCGCACCATTTGGGCTGCGTGTCCGTTATTTTTTAGTTCCGTTAAGTTTTATTGTATTTAATTAGCTATGCAGTAGTACATATCTAATATATAATGGCCTGGCATTAGGTATTTGCTATCAGGGTCGTGTTTTGATGTGTCTTTTGATAACAATCCATTGTAAATTTACTGGTTATCTAAATAGTAATAAGTATTTATTCCGTAACTCACTAACATTAATTATGATGAAATGTTTTCTATGATTTAATACAGAACCGAAACTATCTAACTATCTATATTCAAAGTTTCACCCAAATCGATTCAGCCGTTTCAGCGTGAAGGAGTACCATATACACAATCACTTTTATCATCACTGACTTTAGCATTGATGATATTAGTTTTTTTTATGCCTGATGGGTTGGCCTTTGACCCCAATCTCACCTGATGGTAAGTGATGATGTGGTCGATGATGTTGTTCAGGCTAAACTAGAATTACTACCTCTCAAGGGCAGTTGCCGGAACACACCGTTAGGTGCTTAGCGACAGATTTTCTACTTGAGGGTGGTAGCTAGCCCGGCGGGCATTCGCAAAATGCCCTATCTCCATGCTATAACGACTGCCATCTTAAACAACAACAGGGACCGACGTTTTAACGTGCCCTCCGAAGCACGGTAGCGCTCAGTAGTAATGTCACCAGCGGTCACCCATCCAAGTCATGACCGCGCAGGACGTTGCTTAACTTTGCTGATCGGTTCAGAATGGCTAAGCAAACTTCGCTACGAGGCTACGAGCGCTTCAATTAGTGTGATAATATCTACGTACATTGAGTCGCTTGAGACTCCCGAGGTGCTGGATTCAACCCTGTTTCGTACTGTAATTGCTTTTTTCTTTCCTAGCTAAGCTACTTACGTAATCGGAGGAATGATAGCTCCCAACATACAACTGCAAATGTCCCACTTTAATTTTGCTGCTATAATTTCAATATCCTATTCCCCTTATTCCAGAGTGCTGGACAAGAGATGCAGCAGTGCATGACCAAGCTTGTGAACGTGTCCGCTTTGCAGCAGGAGATCGAGGATGCTAAGCCCAACGGGACGGTGGATGAAGTTTTCAAGAAGTGAGTATATAATTTCTTTTCACAGCTCCACAAATTGACCATGATCATGGTGGGAACACTCCATATTTTGTTAAACAATATTTGTGGTTATTTTTTGATCAGCAGATTTTCCACTGCTGAACACAGCCTCCCCCATTAGGGTAGGTTTGCCTTAATCCCCACGCTTGGCAGTCATCTTGGGGATCGCAGTTTAAGATATCAGTTCCTCAGAAGGCGCTGCTGCCCACCTTCCGGTTTACCTTTAGTCGCCTGTTACGACACTCACCGGTAGCAATGAGGGTTGACATTCTAGTTCGGCACCCCACGGGCATTTTAAATAAGTGAGAATTTGGGTACCCTTGATCTCAATGATATATAGCACTTTGGGAATCTTACTGTCTTGTGTTATAAACTAGTTCGACTCCCACTCGTATTTTTTTTATATTAACGTATTTACAGTATCTGATATTAATTGAAGCGCCCGCAGAGCAGCTTGCCTAGTGGCATTCCGGTTTTTGTCTCAAGATAGAGTCTATTGCATGGTGGTTGGGCATTTTTGCTAGTAACCACCATCACGTAGAAAATCTGTCGCCAAGCACATAACGGCTACACTAGTTTGGAGACAGAAATTATTCTAGTTTTTAGCCTGAAATAATTTTCGACCACATCATACATCAGGTGAGATAGTGGTCAAAGGCTAAACTATCAGGCAAAAAAAAAACCTTTCGTAGTTATTTTGTGCCTAAGTTCAGTTTCTTAGCAATCGTTAATGCAAAAACTTTAATTATTTACATACGGAAGAGTGTGTTAAAAAACGTAAACCGTCATTAAACAGTCAAGGTCATCGTCGTGTTGTTGAGATAAGTTGCTTATTCAAGGTATTATTAAGCATTAATTAACGGTGAGCAAAAACATATGTACCTATAGTATATTATAATATATTCATTTTATATTGGATTTCATACAGTACTAAGTATAAAAGTGCCTGTGTTTTAGGTACTAAACAATTATGATATGTTATTAAAAATAATAATAAAAAATGAACTTACTTGATCGTTGTAAAAAAAGCATTCTAATAGTTTCGATTACCACGCGGTAGTGCCTTTTATAATATGAGAAATATAGAAGGGTAGCGACATCATTTCGAGATTGAAGTGGTTGAAAAAGCACTTCTTCCGATGAATTCTAGTAATTTGGTTAATGGACCAAACCGTTCCGTTTCCTATGTCGGTTAAAATTATATAATTAGATCACAAGATTCGACTCAATCGAGCATGTTCCAATAGCCTAGAGGTCAGGGCCTCGGCGCTTATCTAGGGGAAGCAAGTTCGATTCCCGCTCGGGAAAAGAATTTTGTGTTCCTATTATTTGTAAATATCTTTTATGTATGTTTGGAGAACCAAATACATTGTGGTCCTTCTACAACAAAGTATGCTGACAACTATTGTATAGTCGTTTTAACTTCTCATTTCAGATACTGTGAAAAGAAGCCCCTGTTCGAGGTATGTGTGAAGAACTTCACTGAAACTTCGAAGCTGTGCTTATCACCGAATGAACAGGTTCACCTCAAGACTGTTTATAATGTATCGCAGCAGCTTGCAGAGTTTATTTGCTTCAAAGAAGGCGACAGGATCGCTTGTGAGTATCTATAGAGTATTGTGGGTAACTTGCCATCGTTCTGTAATCAACAACAAAATGTATGCTTCAACTCTTTGGGGTTGTCTCCATCTCAAGCTGTTACGACATCTCGGTAGTCTTCCCTACGCAGATTCCATTAATTTTCCACTCTACATACCTTTAAGTATTACCCACGTATTATCTTCTTTTCACATTATCTCTTACCGTTCCATTAAATAACACGCTGTAAAAGCACAACTTTAATTCCATGATTTTTCATAGTGATCAAACTTTCTAACTATAGGTAGGTACTGCTAAAACACATCCCAACTGCAACTTATGTGTCTTTCACTTTTAAAATAAAAAATAGTAACTCTGACTGGATTGGTAGTAGATTTACTAATACGTAATTTTATCATAAAACTAATGCCATACATATAATTATAATGTAACACTGTACAGTGACAACGCACACCTGATACAAAATTAAATAAAATGGCGTTTCACTGAAAACTGTATAAAAACATCAGTATAAAACACACTCAAGGATGATGTAGCTTGCTTATAGAGATTTCAAAATTTGATTGGTAACCTATTTCTGCTTGAGCCGGGCTTTCGCAAAATGCCCTACCACTAGACATAACGTCCGCCATCCTAAGGCAACAACCGGGACCGATCTTTTAAGATTACTGTCTTTGGAGATTACTCTCTATGTTCAAAAGTAAGAACAAACTTTGCTTCTTTATAATATTATGTAGATTAGTATAAAAATCGTTCATTGTTTAAGTGAAATTATTTTTCTTGGATTTTTTATAATAATTATGTATAAATAAAGGATGTGAGGAACTGCACATTGTAGCTTTACTACAGGTCACTGAAACCTGAATTGTTTTCTGCATAAAACTGGAGCAACAGACATTCCTCTATATAAAAATTGTATGCGAAAAGATGAGACCGTGGAGCATGCATGGGCTACAATTGCACTGTGAAGCCACGGAACAAATAAGAATTGCCGGACTCCATTATCATCAACTACATTCTCACCACCATCACACATGTCACTGCAGCTGGAGCAGCCATGCCAGCAATCCTCAGTCCATCTTCGCTACATCAAGTAGTTGGGATGGCTTGGGTAGAAGCTGGCGAGGGAAATGCACAAAATACCTTAAGAGACTTCAGTCTAGGACATAACGCCCCCAAATAGATTATAAATAACATATGTATAAATTTGCCCATTCTCAATAAATTTCAGTGTTCATCGCTGAGGGCGGACAGGAATGTTTCCAAGACCAGCAAGAAGGTTTGAGAAACTGCGTCAACAAGACTATGGGCTTGGATGCTGAAGTCGACATCAACAGTGTCTCCGATGTTTCGCTTACTTTTGATGTGAGTATAAGGCAGTATTAATTCATGAGTTACGATCAGATATGTTCCAAAGAGCAACTGGAATGTCTGAGAGACTGTGTAAACAAGACTATGATGGGTGTTGATGTCTTTTATTTACTATTGATGTGCTATCTTTGATCACAATCTCACCTGATGATAAGTGATTTACTTTCTACCATATTAGAAAGTGGTAAACAGGCATAACCTAGAATCAGAACTGGCTTTTGAGGTCAGCAGCTGCCGGAAAACACCGATAGTTGATAGATTATCTACTTTAGTACTCTCTTACTCCCCAAGCCGCCTACCAAGCGTGGGGATTAAGGCAAATACCACTTACATAGGGGAAGGCTATGTTCAGAAGTGGACAATACTGATACAGTAACTAAGGTAGTATACGATAATGAGGGACGATCAGGTATGTTTTAAAACCAGCGCTAATGTGACCTATTATATTATATGTAATATTATGCCTTTAATTATTTTATGTACTTAAGTTACCAACCATTAATAATTATTTTATCCGTCCAGGAGAAGCAATGCAAGCAGATCTCGGATCTGCAGACATGCGTGGTGGGGGTACTAGAGACCTGTCCGAAGCCGACGTCGGCCAACATCGTCGAGTCACTCTTCAAGTTCATCAGGAAATCTACGCCATGCAGCAAATTCTCGGTAAAATTTTGTTTTGAATACAATTTTTCTACTCAATTTATTCAATCGCACCGCAAATGATGGTTAAAATAAAAATAATCGCAATTAGTTTCCGTCGTGCCAAAAAAACGTGTTTGGTGCGTATGGCTCCAACATTTGGGTTCCTTTACCGCACTAGCCATTTTTTTGCCTTAATTCCCATGCTTGGCAGGCGTTTAAGGGATTGCAGTGTGAGACGGCAGTTCAAAAGGCGCCCATTTTTTGGTATCTTTCCTTTTATCTTTTACAACCAAAGGAAGATATGGGGATTCAATTCTAGCCCGGCACTCCTGGGGCTGTGTCACCGCTGCTGTCTCTATATCACTTCTAAACATTAGATTAAGTTATAAATATTAAGGTCCAGTTTTTCAATCATCAGACATTTATTCTTTGACAATGCAGCCAAATTAAAATGGTCATGGACAAGACAAGTGGAGTTTCTTTTGAATTTGTTCGTATTATAATTAATTTAACTCATATATCACATAATAAAAGCATACTACCTGATTATAGAAAAACCGGACAAAAGTATCAATTGACAAATAATACTTTTAAATATTAATTTACCATTATTACGCCATACTAACAATACTAACACTTTCAAATTTTTTATATAGCCGGACCAGGAGAAAGTTGAACCAAAAAATAGAAGTCATAAGGCTGTAAGTCAATATTGAAACCAACTGTTTTATATTTGTTGTGTTCGTCAAGTTTTGTTTTGCTTGATTTTTGTTACTGTTTAATAGCATATTATATAATTCCATCATCATGCTGCCATTATCCTGCTCGTGGGGTCGGTAGGGAGTATATACCAGAGTTTATTTACTTTAAATATTACTTTGAAGTCTTTTTATTTTTTATTTTATTTATTATAACTTTGAAGTATTAAAAACGTAATGAGAAAAAAATCATGTAATCGCTGAGTAAAATATAAACTTTTGAATAGTGTTTCTTGTCTCAGTTCGCTTATCGGCAAAGGCGTTCTCAAACTTTTTTCACAGAGTCCAGTCCCTTATTCTTCTTCGGTATATTTATATGTTCGGTATATTCCCTATGTTTTATTTCTAAATATACTGTAATATATATACTCATTACACAAAAGCATTATAAAGATTTCATTTCATTCACTGAATATAATAAAAAACTACAAATTTACGACCGAAAAAATTATAGTCATGTGCGGGATTCGGACCCGCGTCCATCCACCCCTTTAGCCGGGGTATGCTCTAATCAATTGAGCTAACATGACACAATGACTCATAACTTTAATTCTTGCTCTCGTTCTTCAACCAACGTATCGGGATGGAGCGACACCTATAGTTCAACTTGCGTTGTACGACAAACAAGACTAATTTTGCAATTGGTTTTAAACTTGTAAATGATGACGCAACCTTATAATTTTAATATATACCCCCACCATAATAACCCCACGGCATCAAAAACAGACACGGAACTTGGACAAGGACTCGAAAAAGTAGTGCAATAAATGTAGGCAGCAGGGTGACCGCATGTCATGCCGCTGGTGGTCTTTGTGGAGTCTGGACCAACCATCACATACGGTCGTGGTCAGGACAAACTGCATGTTCACGCACGCAATCTTCGATGTCATTAGCATGGACAGTCGCCGTCCACAATCCCAAGCATTGACATTGGAAAATTTCTTTGTCGATATCGGTGACAAAGAGCTTGCAGGAGTTTTGATTTTGAAAGACTTAAAAATATATAGAGCTTTGTAACTAAGAATCGGAAAAGAAATAAGATTAATCTTATCGTTTAAGATTGGACCTATTTAAGCATTTGAGCCATATGTTATTAATATCGTTATGTAGATGATGATAATAATAATAAGGTGGACATTGCACTAAAGCCAAAAGTGAGCAAAAAAACTTATCAAAAAATGTATAAATATTATAAAAAAAAACAAAGATGATTATAATTATAATAATTAATCGTTATTTTAAGTGTATATTTTATGTAGAGAAACGCCTATGTTTGTATGACCAATGCTTAGTATGTCATAATCATTGTCATGTCTGTCCTTCATCTTCACAAAATTTTACATGCAAGAATTGCTTGTCGTGATATCGCGAGGTCCAGTTCGGGGCGAACTTCTAGTTTGTAATACAAATACCAAATATACTATACATAAACAAAAAAGGACAGTACGACATCAACTGATACTTTGACTATTGTTAGACCTAAACCGTACTTCTAGGATACTTTTATATCATTTGTAACACAAATACTAAGTTAGAATTAAATGAGCTTTTTCAAAGTAATTTTATTGACACATCTCCAATTTGTTTCTTGAAATATGAAGAAAGTTTTCGTTTAATTTTTTTGTTTGTTATATGTGTAATTTTTATGAGTTTGATATATTTATCCATCATTTATAAACCGATTTCGTTATTTTATTCATTCTTTAAATTAATTACGCTTTTTGATTTCAGGATACGCCCAAAAAGAGCTCCGCTTCAGGGCTAATGGTCACATTGACGACCATTATGGCAGCTATTGCTACCACAATATTGGTTTAATCGTCGCTTGAGAAAAGTATGTGTAATTTTTGTGTTCTTTGTGTATGACGATGTTAAAAGACGTGTCTGCTTGTATCTTAGTTTAAGGGCTCCTTTCTTAACGTCGCTATTAAACCTAATGACTAGACTGAAAGTATATACATATATAATTTTAATAACTTGTAAACATCAGTAAGGGATGTTGACGCATTTAAATTATTACTTTTACCCTACGACTGATTAAAAAAGAGCTTAAACTACAGGAACACCAACATGTTAAAAATATCTCCCTCCTCCTTGCGTCGTTTCCCCAATGGTGGGGGTCGTGACCACATCATGGTTTCAAAACCTCCTTTATTATTTTCTGCCACTTGCTCCTACTTTCAGCGACATGCACGGCTTCTGAGGCTGTTCAGGAAGCTTCGGATTTGGTCCGCCCAGCGCATGGGGCTTCTACCTCTGGGTCGTTTTCCCTCGACTTTTCCATCTTTTGGTTAAAATAAATAGTCAGTAAAATAAAGGACCTCATCAAACACATACAAGACAATCTTATACAGGATTTGAGTGTAAATTGTATGCCGGTTGTCTTGTCGTAGTTTCTTGTCGATGCCTGCTCTATTTAACATTCTAGGTTTATGCCTGCTTATCATACATATTTTTTTAAAGATACTTTAATACATTAAATATATTTGTTTGACCATTATCATGGAATTCTTCAACTTTTCCTAGTGCCTAAGATTGGTCTTGGGATCTCAACCGTTTGTCAAGGAGCAGCAATTATAGGGTAGTCGTTCTAGCGCGAGTGATTCTCCCTGGTTAAGTCTGCGTATCGACGGAAGAGACGAAGAAGATGAGCGTTGTGCGAGGAAAAAATCTACCAATAGGATCGCTTGATTTTCCTAGACTCGCTAACCGCAGCGATCCAATTGGTGGATTTTTTTCCTCGCACAACACCCATTTTCTTCGTCCCTTCCGATGCGCAGCTTTAACCAGGCAGAACCACTCGCGCTAGTACGTCTCCCCTATAACGACTGCTTCTTGACAAACGGTTGAGATGATTGACGAGGGGTATCTCTCATCTTCCTTTCACATATCTGGAGAATACGCAACCTAACGTTCTCCCCAGCGCTGTTGCACGGTCTTAGATGTATTTGCCACTTATTTTACATTCACTTTTCTCGTTCGTTATCTCCATTTCTTTGTTCAATAATATCAATAAACAGTTAGTCTACATCTCTTATTTTAGTCTATAACATATCGCTGTTGCCAGAGACAAGCTTTTTTGATTATTGCCATCCGAATTCTAATGTACAAGTAGACATGCTTTTTTGTCCCTTTAATGTTATGTTGTAAGTTTAGTATGTACGTCAATTGCTCAAAGCGATAATGCCAATAAATCCTCATTCACAAACGTAAGAGATGCCACAGAAACCTATGACATACACCAAAATATACTTAAGGGGGCGATAGCTTTCCAGAAAACTTTAATGCGAACTCCTCTTCAAACGATGATTATTTGGATTCAGAAAAATATGTGTTATGTACGAACGTTTTAGCAACGAATCCGTATTTAAAGTTATTCATAATTGCTTGATTAATAGTCAAAAAAAGGAGGGCAGTTGATATAACATATTTTTATAACTACTGCTCAACGATAACGAATGTAACTCGCTAAAATCTGTCCAATTACATCCTTGATAGCCGTGTTGAAAATTTTATAACCAGACAATGGCATCTATGTGAAAAGTATAAATTTTCGCGCATTTTGCACAAACAAAAGGTCATAGCCATACAGTGCGCTTTGAGATTAGACATTTAATTATGTTTTGTTTTATTTTCATCGTCAAAGGGAAACGCTTCGGCCCCTTAAATAAAAAATAATGGTTTTTTATTTACAATTTGATCAAACATTTTTTTTAGATACAAAGCAATGACGAACGGCAGTGATTTTTTATAAGTTTAGTAAGATAAGTAGGTGTAGACCAAGTAGAACCCGACTTAATACAGAAACGAAACAAAGACGGCGCTGTAAATTTACATCTCGCTTGCAATATAGATAGTCTGTGGTGTGCAAGTGTGTAATGATTTAAATCGCCATCAATAATATATCTACAATTATTTTCTTTAATAAACCGGGTTATATAGCTTTACGTGTCAAAACAAATTAAGCTTCAATGACTTAAGGTAAGGTACAATATCGTCCAATGATTAAACCGTTCCACTGTTTGATAGAAAATAAATTAACAGCCTGACTTCTTTCAATATCAATATATTTAGTAAGCTGTAGATCCCTCTTTGGACGCCACAATAAAGGGCCATATTCAGAATATTAAGTGTTGTCTGCGTGCAATCCACCCTTGTAGAACTACCATTTTCAATTCAAAACGATAATATTGAACACGTAAGCCAAAGTTTTTGCTTTTAAATCAACAAAATCATGATAAAGCAATATGTTGGTGGTATGGTTAATAGATATTAGTTGGATAATCTAATTTGGGTATGTTTTTTTTGAGCTAATTGTAATAAAAGTGAGCGTTACGTTAGACGATGTTTTAGTTTGTAATACAAATTTTAAAATAACACTATTTTGTAAGCGATATAAAGGAATGCCTGAGTAAATAAAATAAAAAACAATTACAGTAAAAAATGGCTACTAGCAGTGACACTAGTGCTTCGGCTCTTAAGAATTGCATATGTTTGAGAGCAGCACCTGCTAGTAGCTTAAAATTTTTAAATTTATTAATATATCGTAGGCAGCAGGCGATCGTACAAGGTTAATTTATGTAAACGCCATCTAAAAAGAACATTTTGCACTACTGGCTGTCAACTAATTTCTATCTGAATTTTTACAAATATTATTGTTCACCATGTGTTCATGATCAAAACTAAAATTTGTTAAGTTTATTACTTTAATTTCATGATCAAAAAATATAATTCGTATTTTTATTACTTTAAATAAATGTTTTAACCATTTAGAAATAAATAATATTGCTTATCATTGTACAATTAAACCATTTGAAATGTTTCAATTCAAACACATTATTATATATGAAAATCTATAGGTGATCCCAGGTAACGTAACATGTATTAAATAATAGTTAATTATTTAATATCATAACTACAATCGATTTAAAAAAAAATAGAAATGAATAACGATATTGGTTTCAATTCTGGAGTGAGTACTGTCACATATATCTGTCACAAAAATCGTCGTACAATTTTAATAATATAGAATTTTAGAGATAAATATGCGCCTCAAAATACCATGATACATCTAACTTATATTTAGCGAATTCTGGATTTAGATAATGCACTTCAGAATCGTCACCATTATGCCACTATAATGAACAAACTAGTTAGGTAAACTATGTGCCCTTGTCGGCCTGTAAGCCGAAATGTTAGCAGTTCGTTCTGTAGAATTGATTGACAGTTTCGACTTGTAACAATATGGTCGAGGTGGGTGCTTCAACCTTTTTCCTTTTATCGTCCTTTGCGATGTCCAATAACAGGATGGAGCAGTACTGATATATTCATAAAACGTGAACTTAAACTTGTGAAATACGGCGTACAGTAACGGTCGACGCGCCGGGAGAATTTCGGTCAATGACCCCAATATCTTCGTCATTGATTTTTTCCACATCTTCCAAAAAATAAGCTTTGCTATTAATTAATTATTTTTATCTGCAGTAAGAAAAGTCACAAAATATAAACATATTTTTATAGATATTCCTTTACTGCCCTCTATGTAGCAGGCTTTTATATCTTAGAAAACATATCGTTTTATATTATTATTGTTATACAAGTATACATGCCAAAATTTTGCGGCCAAATACGATATTTATATCCATCCAAAAGCTTAGGCCTATAAGATAGTATTGTAATGAAATAACGCTCAAAATCATATAAATACATCATCGCATTTCAACAGTGCAAGGCATATATATATAACAATAAGATTGTCTTTAATTCTCAGCAATTTTCGACATTCCCTATTGAAATACTGCGATTTTATTTTAGACTTAATTACAATTTAGATATAGTTCTTCGTTATGTGCGCCAATTTAGTTTAATGTATTTTATCTGTATAACAAAAACTATTTAAATTTTCTCACAGTTTTTAGATAATTTTATACGTGTGGACATTCATTAAAACACATCGTTTATTGTTTTTATTTGAATCAAATTTAATATTTTCATTATTAATATCCAGTAAGATCAATTTTGTGTTACTTTAGACTGTTTCTTAATTTCAAATTTCATTATGAAGGGAATAACGATAGTTATTGAAGCTAAGGGTAATAGGATCAGAAAAAAAGACTTGTTACTTCAAAAATTTGCGTCGGAGCGTTATAATAGTAATAAAAGCATTGAAAATGCAATCCGTAGTAATATAAATAAAATAGACTAAAGCTTTTATAGTACAACGATTTTAATACAGCAACGAGCTTCCATTCCATAAATGTATATTCAATTTGCCAAAGTATAAAAGCTAATGTTTTAACGAGCAATGAAGGCTGGATTGCCATTATTTAATAAGTCACTTTTTTGTTAATCGATAATTTATACTAAGCATATTAGGTACATTGCTTAGAACAAATGTGATTGGCCATTGGTTCATTTTTCTTTTTATTGTTAGATTATTTTTTGTTACATGAGAAAAAGTTTTAAGGATACATTAAAAAGAGTAGTTTTAAATCCATGTTTATAATATTATTTGGTTTTTTTACGAGACATGTAAGTAGATATGTTGAGAATTAATACTTGTTTTTAAGAGCTTTTACTATCATGGTTTTTGGAATATGTACAATTATCCTAGTACTAGCTTTAAGAATTAAACATTTGAACACAGCGTTTTTGTATATTACTATATTTTACGTACTTAAAATAATGTTTTTAAAAACATAAATTAATTTCTATTATATTTGTATTTATTGTATCAATTTAGAATAATTTATGAAAACAGTATGTAATTCAAAATGTTATAGCCATTTTTCTAAACTGATTACAAGCACTATCGCGTGGTAAGAAAAAATCATATTCACAACAAAACTTTGTGGCCATATAATTTGTTAATGATAGAGCCATCTGTTGGACAAAATATATTAATGACATTCCTGAAACTTGTTTTTCTTAATTTTTTAAAAAGTCTGATACTCAAGTGATGTAGCTTATATACCCAGTTATATTGTTATACTTTTTTTTATTGGGTAGCTAAGATTAATTATTATTGACTGGTTTTCTAATGTTTCCTTATGATACCTTTGTTACCTTTACTAAGTTATGTTTTGTGATAACCCTTTATTCCCAGTACTTCAGTGGTTCCTTTGGGGGTGCAACTGGGACTGTTTTGTATGTTGAATTGCTGAACTAAATAAATGGCCAATGTCTTGCTTATATAATAATTTGTTTTATTGTCACATTATAAGACCTATTTACTGAGCTTAGGGACATGATGCAGTGATGGCTCAGTGGCATTGCCTGTGGACTGCCGCGCAGCAGGTCTATGGTTCGAATACCGCCGCGGGCTTGAGCTTCACCGCATGGTGGAAGGGCATTTTGCGAATGCCCACCTAACTAGCGACCACTCTTAAGGAGAAAATCTCTCGCCAAGCATCCAATGGTGTGTTCCGGCAGCAGTTCTTGAGAGCCAGTGAAATTACAGGCACATGAGACTTAACAACTGTGTCTCAAGGTGACGGGCGCAATGCGACTTGTGACGAAATGCAACTGTTATAGGCAGAGGTTAGTCCACTTAACACCAGGTGGGCCTCGAGCTTGTTCCGTCACAATAACATAAAAAAACAACACCTCTAGCGAAGGTATTCCTGCTAAACTTGCGCTAATATAAGCGTCGTAAGTCATCAACACGGTTAATCCTGACGTGGAGTGCACTGCGTTTATCTATCTATACGAGTAAGTCTCAAAAAAAGTTCACCAGCGCCATTCGGGAAGGATTTTTTAACTCTGCACACTTCAATTCGATTACAATTGCTACATCATTCATACCATACCCTATGTCTACACCAGTGCCATTCTGGAAGGTTTTTGAACTGTTATTTATAGCTTACAGCTCGACACTTTTTTAAGTTTTCTACCATAAGAGATGACGCCTTACCCTCCATAGTTCGGATGCACCTATGGTGTCTGTGAAAACGCCATATTTTACTTTGAGTCTGGCACCACTGCCCATAGAGCCTCTGCTTCTTGACGCGTCGTGGCACACGCGCCTCAAATTGTAAATAATTTCTATGGTGTCAGAACAAACAGACATGTGTTGTCAGTGTACGAAGTCTACATAACATCCTTAGTAGCACGCACTTCCCTAAACACCGTTTACTAGGCCGTCAAATCTGAAGATAACATTCACGTACAGATAGCTTGGAAGCTATAATTTTTACGACGTTTCTTTTTTTTACTAGCTAAAGATCCTGAAGAGTAGTTCACCTTAAAAGTGACCCAAATCAGGTAATCGCCCCCTTAATGTGGAGGAGGGCGCCTTCGCGAGTAGTTGAATAGGTCTATTACCAAACTCAAACATTGAATAAACACGAAATACGTAATAAAATTGTTTTAGTCGGACACGAACTAAGTATGCTGAACCGATTGGAAGGTGTTGCGAGGGCAAACTAGTAGGCTGGTCACCAGAGATGTCGAGGATGCGTTGCCGGCCTTTGAGGCGCTCTCTACTCTTAATTTCCTCGCAACTTTTTTGATGGTCTATACTATAATATAATTACAATAAAATATACTTATATCTATTGTGATCAGGGCATGGCGGTATTGGACTTATTGGCAATACCGGTATTATATGGGTCAATTTTAAAAAAATGTACCTTTTAACCTCTTTTTTGTCCTCGGTTATTTGTTATTATACCACAAAATATATACTAAGATGTGAAAATAACTATCATATTATATGTGGCACAAAAAAATAAACATAAATATATAAAGTTATTTCTATTTATATCAAGTATTTCGAAGTGGTGCGCCGCGGTCTCATACAAAATAAACTGTCCCATCTTGAGAAGCTACCGAAGCCGAACTATACTGATTATATTTTAAACTGTTATTTAATGAGCGTGGAAAAAACAATAGGGATTTCAAACAGGACGTATTAACAAAAGAAAATTTAAGACAATATTTCTAAATATATCTTGATATTAAAAAAAAATTATAAAGTAATGTCTCATATTTTTCTCAAACAAATTCAATTTTGTGATCTGATTTTCCATATAATTTTAGTAGTATTTTAATTTGAATACTGGCAGCATTAAAGTAATGTTAAACACAGATGGCACTACTGCGTTCACCCTACTATTTTGTCTCTGAACACAGTGAGCGTCGCTGATGCAGTGATACATTTTGGACAACATTTCTAGTGCACATTGTATCTCTGCAGATTGTGATACATAAGTTTTTTTAAAGGATTTTATTTATTTAATTGGAGTCATCGTACTGTAGAATACATTGTGTGTTACGTAATATAAACAGTTAATCGTGTTGCGTAATTATGAATTATTGTTTATATTAGACACATGTGTTTTGTTCAATTTTGTGAGGTTGTTTTTTGTTACGTAACAAAATTGAACGACTAAGCATGAGACATACTTAGAGAAAACGAAATCTTAATTTTCAGTTTTTTTTTTATGTTAAGGGCATTATTTATCAACAATAAATAAATATTATTAAATATTGATACGCTCGAAAATGTTGCCCATCAGATAAGTACATTTAACTGGGACAGACTGTCTAACTTCGACAAAGAGGTCGCCCGAAGAATCCAACTCGGATGGGCAGCGTTCGGGAAGTTACGCGACATCTTCTTGTCGAAGATCCCGCAGAGCCTGAAGACCAAAGTCTTCAACCAGTGTGTGTTGCCAGTGATGACATATGGCACTGAAACGTGGTCCTTAACTGTGGCCATTATGTATAAGCTCAGAGTTGCTTAACGAGCTATGGAGAGAGCTGCTATGCTCGGAGTTTCTTTGCGTGATAAAATCCGGAACGTGGATATTCGCCAAAGAACCAAGGTCACCGACATAGCTTTCAGAATTTGCAATTTGAAGTGGCAATGGGCGGGACACATTGCTCGACGAACTGATAACCGATGGGGAAGAAAGGTTCTCGAGTGGTTACCACGTTACACCAAAAGACGAAGAGATGGTAGGCCCTCCACTGCTGGTGGACTGAGGACATCGTGAAAGATGCGGGTAGCCAATGGTTGCAAGCGGCTAATAGCCGTTCTTTGTGGCGTTCTATGGGGGTGGTATTTGTTCAGCAATGGACGTCTTCCGGCTGATGATGATGATGATGAAGAGAATAATTGTCATTGAGATTAAATAAGTTGTATAAGTAATTTGTTATGTGTTGTGTTACTAAGATTAAATATTGAACATTTAATTATTTAGAATAAATATGAATAGCAGATATTCAATTTATCAGTTCTTACCATTTTGGGCCCTGCAAAGATTCTAGACAAAATAAGCAAACTTTGTATGAGGCTTGGACTACGGCCCGAACTAATCAGGACCCTAACATCTCTGATGCGAAACGCAAATTTAACGCTGCTTCCAGGTACAGTAAGCGAATGATTGCCAAGGCTAAGTTCGATTTTGTCGACAGATTTGGTGAGAGGCTGACTAGCCTTCCCTCTGGAAGTCGTGCTTTCTGGTCTCTTGCCAAAGCTGCTGAAGGAAACTTTTGCCAGTCGTCCTTGCCACCACTCCGTAAGCCGGACGGAAACTTGGCCCATAGTGCAAAGGAGAAAGCTGATCTTTTGGGCTCTCTCTTCTCAAACTCGACTTTGGATGACGGGGGCGCTACACCGCCTACCATCCCGCAGTGTGCTAGCTCCATGCCGGAGATAAGCATTACCCAAAGGGAGGTCCGGCGGGAACTGCTTTCTCGGGACATCCATAAGTCGAGTGGGCCAGACGGCATACCGGCAGTGGTACTGAAACGGTGTGCTCCTGAATTGTGTCCAGTATTGACGCGTCTTTTCGCACTTTCCTACACCAAAAAGGAAGTCCCGTCTTCGTGGAAGACTCTGTGCCCAAAAAGGGCGACAGATAAGACCCGACGAATTGCAGGCCTATCGCCATTACCTCCCTTCTCTCCAAAATTATGGAGCGTGTCATCAACACGCAGCTTTTGAGATACCTGGAGGATCACGAATAGTTGAGCGACCGACAATATGGCTTCCGCCACAGTCACACAGCTGGTGACCTCTTAGTGTATCTCACGCACCGTTGGTCACTCGCCATTGAGAGTCAAGGTGAGGCATTGGCAGTGAGCCTAGATGTGGCGAAGGCGTTCGATCGGGTCTGGCACAGAGGTCTTCTAGGGTGCGTTCTTATTTGTCGTCCGACGACGGATGATCGCTCCAAGCAGAGCGACGCTCGTCATCCGCCTTTTAAGAACGGCTCTGTATCATATCTGTATCAAGAATACTACTTAAAATGTTTCACTGACTCAGAAGAAATGTACACAACAACGTGTAATTATGTGACAATTATGTACTTTTCCACGACACACAACTAAAACAAACATACAAAATATAACAATAATAATAATACAATTTTGTAAACAGAAGTCTACGTAAAAAAAAGTATCTTAAAACAAAGAAAAATCAAGTCCCAACTGTCAAATGAAACGTCAGGGCGATATTTATCCACCGATTTCGTGGGGCGACCGGTGCGTCGTCGAGCGATATATAAGAACGCTCCGGAAGATCATCGGACGATCGCTCCGGGCATATAAAAACGCTCGGGGCGTCGTCGGACGTCGTCGGACGACAAATAAGAACGCACCCCTAACGAAGTTACCATCATACGGGCTTCCCGAAGGATAATGCAAATGGGTTGCCAGCTTTCTGTCCAGCAGATGCATAAGAGCCGTCGTTGACGGTAGCTGCTCTGATAGCATGGACATAAATGCTGTCGTCCCGCAAGGCTCTGTGTTGTCCCCTACACTGTTCCTACTGCATATCAATGATATGCTGTCTATTGACGGCATTCATTGCTATGCGGACGACAGTACAGGGGACACCCATTACAAGGACCGTGCAAATATCGCTCGTTCCGAGGTGGAGGAACACCGCGAACGGTCGGTGTCTGAAATCGAGAGTACACTAACATGTGTCTCCGATTGGGGTCGACTAAACCTAGTCCATTTCAACCCCACTAAGACTCAAGCCTGCGCGTTCACCGCTAAGAAAACCCCATGGTCTGTGGCTCCACAATTCCAGAATACCTCCTTGAACTTCACTCAAAGCATCGGGATCCTTGGCGTCGACATTTCCAGCGACATTTTATTCCGAAGTCACTTGGAAGACAAGGTGAAGCTGGCTTCCAAAAAGTGCTCAACAGAGCGAGGCAGTACTTCACATCGGGGCAAAGGCTGCAACTTTATAAGTCGCAGGTCCGGCCTCATATGGAGTACTGCTGTCACCTGTGGGCGGGAGCACCTGGATACCAGCTTGGGCCTTTAGACTCGGTTCAGCGACGTGCCATCAGAATTTTCGACGATCCCGAGCTGACAAGCGGTTTAGAGCCCCTTAGTTTGAGGAGAGACTTTGCCTCCTTATGCGTGTTCTACCGTCTGTACAACGGAGAGTGTTCTAAGGATTTGTTCGACTTGATGCCCACGGCTACCTTCCACCATCGCAACTCTCGCCATCGACGGGGAGTCCAACCTCACACATTGGAACCAGAACGGTATCGAACTGTGCGGGCTCAAAGGGGTTTCCTTCCGCGGATGCTTCGATTGTGGAATGAGCTCCCTGCCGCGGTTTTCCCGATGAAGTATAGCATGGGGTTCTTCAAAAAGGGCGTGAAGAGATTTCTTCAGGGTCGGCAACGCGCGAGTGATACCCCTGGTGTTGCAAGCGTCCATAGGCTACGGTAACTGCTTACCATCAGGCGGGCCGTATGCTTGTTTGCCACCTTAGTGGTATAAAAAAAAAAAGATAACCGACGAATCAAGTGAGAGCGCACAATGCAGTTGAAAATATGCGTGAGATAAAAAGATGCACCGCGCGGGTCTGAGGGGCGTGCGGTGGTCGGCGGATGATATGTCAGTTTTGTTAAGCTATATAAACAGTCTACCACCATACATGTAAAACAATTTATGTGCTCACAATTGCACGGACATATTGACTGGTACCAATCTTAAAATGTAATATTTATTAAGTAGAAATCAACGTTACCTAATTAGATTATGATTTTTTGGTTATTGAAGTCGGTTCATTAATTAATTTGTAAAAGCATGAAAAGAAAACGTAAACTGCGCATTAATTTACAACCATAATATTTAATAAGTTGTTGATGTTATTCATATAAGTAATCTAAAGCCGCCGTATTGGTTTTTAAGCCTTTGATTAGTTTTCATGCATATAAACTTCTTTTTTGTCATAATACCGAAATACCGGTATTTTTCATTCCAATACCGGTATTTGAAAGTACTCTAAATATGCCGATATTACCGGTTTTTCGGTAATACCGAATACCGGTATCCATGCCCTAATTGTGATATTACGCTCAGTACTTCGGTGTGCGAATCCAATAATTGGCTATAGTGACGCTTTTTCGGTTTTGAGCAACACAAAGGATAAACCTACTAGTAAAAAAATAATTTCAACAATATACCAAAAGAAACAAAGATAATTTGTGTGGGGAAAATGGTTTACTTATTGATTGTTACATGGCACTTTTACAGATAATGTTACTTATTCCGTCTGCGGTGAAAATTGCAGTCCTCAGTTCTGGAAAATAAAAGATTTATGTTAATTACTCGAAAATTCTTGTAATAAGGTTTTTTTTACTACCGACTATCTACTAATATCTACTATTTTATTTACTACCGACTATAAGCTTCGCGCTATACTCGTTTAGGCAGGCGCCATCAAAGTTGTATGAATTTTATTGCTCCAGCAACAGCCTACAAATCCATTATATTCTTGATTTTTATTTAATACGACGAAAGGGAAATACCAGAAGCAGGGCAGGAGGGTCATCTGAAGAACTGTCACCTGGTCGGCAGTGGACGGTCTGACAGATACAGTATACCTACTCTATACGTGAGGATGTTACATTGAAATAGCACAATAAGGCTGCCGGACTTATGAAATCCATTTAATGCCCTTTCAGACATTTTGGAGATGAAGTGACACATTAAAATGCTTTATATTGGTTTGTTGTAATTACCTTGGGTGGTAACTCAGCGTGACAAGGAGAACTCTTGCGCACGAATTTGAAGAGTGCTTCAGCCATGTTGGCGGGTGTGGGGGTATCGCATGCTTCCAAGGCCTTGACGGTGCAGCTAGAGAGGACATCGAACTTCTGACATCTCTCCTGTAAAGGTAAAAGATCATGTAACTAGCCCGCCCTATTATTCCATTATATTAGGAACCGATCAACTCATGGTGTAATGGCACAGAATAAAAGGGTGGGTGGTAGTTAGTTGTTATCCGCCTAGCTAGCTGCTCTCTTCCCTTAAATACTAGATTATTTGATGGGATACATGTTTAAGTTGAAGAAAAATGTAGAATACTTGCACCCGAAAACAATAATTTTCAGGACTCTGAATGTATCACTCTCTAGCATGGTTATACTTAGCGGGGCATGTCTCTATACATTTTTCGTAGTGGAGCTTACCAACAAGAACAACTATGTAGGTATCTGTCACTAGATCAAACGATTTTTCAATGTTTTCAAACGCTAGGGTTCGTTCATGCATTCTACAAGATCATAGTATTCATGAGTTTAAAATCACATTGTTCGTGTTATCTTTAACAGTTATTGGACACCAATGTTCATGACTCCGCTCCTAATTTAAAAATGTCAAAAATAATAATTATTACGTTTACCCGTAACAAATTTAACTAATTCAATGAGTATTAAAACTATGTATTGGATTTTGTGAACTCTTTTCCGAATCGCGTGATCAAGTACAATACTAAGACGATCTCGCTACAAAACCAAAATAATAATACAATTATGGATTTCCCGCCAAAGCATTCAGCGTTAGCCTAAAAGCTTCGGTCTCGGTTGTTGCCTTAGGATGACAGTCGTTCTGGGACAAGATGGTGAATAATAACGCGACCAAAAAAAGGTGGCAATCATTATAGAATGGTGCTAGGGTTTTTTGCGAATGCCCGCTTCTATAATAAGTACCTATAGTTACTCTCATAATGTAGTAAATCTGTCATTATGTGTTAAAGTCAAAGTCAAAATTCAAAATCATTTATTCAATTTAGGCGTCTACGACGCTCTTATGAAGGTCAATTACAAATTACAATCCGGCAGCAGTCCTTGAGAGCCAGTAAAATTACAGGCACATGAGACTAGACGGCTGAATGTTTCAGGTTGACGGGCGCAGTGCAGTACTTATGACAAAATGCATCTGTTATAGCCTGAGGTTACCGTTTAACATCAGGTAGGCATTTAATTCACAGTTATAGTCTATGATGGGAACACCATTTTAGGCTATTACCTGTTAACCATTATCGACCGCTTCACTACTAAACAACCATCAGGTGAAATTTGATATGGAATAAAAAATCAAGCCTCGACGGACGACCTGTTTGCTTTAGTTTAGTTCAGGATTAGCGCCGTTGTGTATAATAGACCGTAGTTACCAGGAAATTATAAACTCTATATTACGTTGGCGGGTACAAAATTGTGCGAGGGTCATTTTATTCGTGGATTTCATCAGTATTGTATGACTTACGCGTAGGGTCATGGCTTTTGCGCCTTCGACGCCAGCGGCTTGCAAGTCGTTCTTGAGTTGCATACCGCACTCGCGGATGCTGTTGGACTTGCTTTGGAAACATTCAGGCCCATGCTCGGCGATGAACACTAGAAAATAAAAATGATAATAGTTCTTCATTATAGCTGTAGATGTAATTAATTTATAAGAATTAATAAGTGTAATTAAAGATTGAGATCCGGCTGATAATTCCATTTGTTCTGATTGATTCCAGCGTATAATATGATTACCAATTACATAAGTTGTTTTTCCTCAGTAGCTTCAACTAATTTACTTACATAAAAGTCTTAAAAGTCCCAAAGTCTGATAAGTCCTATAATACTGGGAAAACTTAGGATGAACTACTGCGCCCACTACCTTGTAGCATACATTTGTTAAGGCATCCATACATTTCAAACAAAACGTCTTGGCAATAGAAATAGGTGACAGTACATCCCTGGACGAACTCATTTACAGGTAGTGGGCGCAGTAGCCGTAGAACTCTGTAAATGAGTTCGTCCAGGGATGTACTGTCACCATAGGTACCTATTTCTATTGCCAAGAAGTTATGTTTGAAATGTATGGATGCCTTAACAAATGTATGCTGCAAGGTAGTGGGCGCAGTAGTTCATCCTAGTGACGAAATACATCTGTGATAGGCTGAGGTTACCGCTTTACACCAGGTTGGCCTCCTGCTTGTTCTGACACAAAAAAAGACTAGCGTGGGTACTTGATACTGATAAAGCCTATGATCTAAAAAGGTCTAACGTGCCTGAAGCAAAATAAAAATAAAAAGGATAAAAAAATGTGTAAATAAATAGAACATCTTTCACACGATTCACATGTGAACACCTAAGCCAGGTAAATGGTGGGGAGTGTGCATGCACAACGAGTTTACTCCCTATGCTAGTCTAGACACGATTATAAAAACGTGGTTGTAATGCTAGCTAAATTTTTCGTAATTTTGAGTTGAGTTTATACGTTTTTTTCATATTAAAGTTACACATATTAAACTTGACAGAACCTCTTATGCAGTTTATCGTGGCTTAGTATTTATTATTTTAAAACAATTATTGAATTATTTATGAATATATAACCTTGAAACATGCGGGACGACCAATAATACCTCGTAAAGGAAAGGCCAATTAAAGGTGAATTAGGTAGACATTTATTGTATTAATTATCTTACAAGGTACTATATTTTGTAGTAACACGTCTCTTGATGCAGGTATATATTGGCTCATAGGTATTTTTTGATCTATCAAAAGCATTTGCCACTGTTTCTTAATAGATAAGATAGAAATACTTTAGTACCTTAACAATTTTCTTAGATTAGGTACGTAGTATTATTATATGTTCTATGGATTAGGTACCAAACCAATTTTAATAAATCTTACCTAAAATTTAAACAGTTACAAGTTATGAGGAAAATTTGGGTGATTTTGGTGCACCTCTGGGAAGCGTTCTTAGTCCCACTGTTTTCCTTGTTTATGTTAATACTTTATACCAACTAAGGATCCCGAACTATGAAATTGTAACATTTAGATGTAAAATGTATTACATCTCGTTATAGCCACCATCTTCCCATATCAACGTCGCAAACCAATACACTGTGATTAACAAATATGTTCCCATTCTAGGTCAAACCTGTTTGCCCCCTTCAACTGCATCATTAATTGCCATCAAGTAAGATTCTGGTCAAAGGGTAGTCTACAAGCAGTTAAACAAAAAAAACTTACAAGCGATCCTGTCACCATCCTTGTAGCAAACGAAGTCGATAAGCTGGTCAGTGCCATTCTTCGCAGATGGTAGGAGGTCCTTAGCTCCCTGGTCCAAGCACGGGGATACTCCGTCGATCATGGTGTGGATACATGTCTTCAGTTGGGGAGTCTTGGCGCAATACCTGGGTACGAGTTATGTTTAATAAGCGTGTGTTACAACTTGTTTTCGTACGTTATACACAGATCTCGTTGTAAAAGCATGACAATAGTCAAGGTTAGAGTCTCTCTAACCGGTATGTACCTAATGTGACAAGATGCTTTCTGCAAATACATTAACACATAAGTGGCATTTTCTGTTTCACACTGCCAATCTCTCGCAATGCCTCGCTGCACAATGTGGTACCAGCTGCCACATGAAGTATTTTCGAAGATAGCATATTCTCTCCACAAAGACCGTCAACTCGTACACGAGACTGGTTATGCGGATGTTTGCGGGTTACGGTGCTCACATACAACCAGGTGAGACAACTACTCTTTTGCCCCCATATCCCATTAAAACATTAACAATTCTAAAGGCTCAAACCGGCATATAATCTTCCCAAAATAATCGCAGCTAGAGAAGTATCATTAATCATAGTAGCTATAGTATTGTAAATAGTTCGTAGTATTTTATTAATAAATCCTTTAATCTTCATACCTATGTATGTCGGCAAGTCAGGTATCGCCACCAGGTACATTTCTATAATGTCAAAACCTGCTAAAAAGCCGGTGAAGGCCAGATTCCATACAAACGTAATAACAAAATAATGTGTAACGTGAGCTCTATAATACCATACTTTACTTATTATTTCATGGCCTTCATGACGCCCTCCTTCCTTAGTGGCTTTTGTTTGTATTCCGTTTAACCACTGTCTTTCAACTAATTAGGGCATTAAGATAGTAAATAGGTCGCTTATACAGCCTCCGCCGGAAAGATAATGGACCTCTTATATGAAAAATTACAAATTATTTTAATAAAGGCCGCTTATTCCTAACTCGGGAGCAATACGTCTATATTATATATTTCTTTTTAAAGCGCTCGTAGTGAAGTTTGGTTTGTTGCTCTTAACAACCCTAAGGTGGAAAATCTGTCACCAAGCACCTAAAGATGTGTTCCGGCAGCTGTCCTTGAAAGCCCGTAATTCTAGATGAGCCTGAATATCATCTTCGACCACATCAACACTTACCAGCAGGTGAGATCGTGGTCACAATCTAGCCTATCAGCATAAATATATTTATACATATATGTATACGAAGTTCTTCACCGATTCAAAATTGACGAAGTGCTTACTTAGATAATTTTCTTTGGTATAAAAATAAAATACTTCATTATAGAACATTTTTCTTGTTAGCTCTTTATATTTCTTCTTCCCTAGGTACTATAACGCACTTAAATTGTGTATTGTTTGTCCACCAACTACTTTTTTTTTTTTTTTATGCCTGATAGGTTAGCCTTTGACCACTATCTCACCTGATGGTAAGTGATGATGTCGTCGAGGATGTTGTTCAGGCTAACCTACAGTTACTGGCTCTTAAGGACAGCTGCCGGAACACACCGTTAGGTGCTTGGCGACAGATTTTCAACTTGAGGGTGGTAGCTAGCCAGTCGGGCATTCGCAAAGTGCCCTACCACCATGCTGTAACGACTGCTATCCTAAGACAACAACCGGGACCGACGGCTTAACGTGCCCTCCGAAGCACGGAAGCGCTCAGTAGTAATGTCACCAGCGGTCACCCATCCAAGTCATGACCGCGGCGGACGTTGCTTAACTATGCTGATCGATTCAGAATGGCTAAGCAAACTTGGCTACGAGCGCTTCAAAAACATTTTCACAACAATTTCTTAACAGAGACCAGTTTTATCTGCGGCGGAGTAGCTATGGGTAGTCCAGTTGTTCCTGTAGTGGCTAATCTGTGGATGGAACAATTAGCAGAACAGGCTAACTCCACATGTTCTGGCTCAATTAAATACTCGAAGAGATATGTGGATGATGTACTCTGTATACTGAAAGGTGATGCCACAGCAGTAGACCAATGCCTGGATCATTTGAACAGCGTTCACTCTGCCATTCGGTGCACAGCAGAAGTTGAAAAAGATCGGGCTTTGCCATTCCTGGATGTAATAATTAAGGTTATTGTTAGTAGTTAGATGTAATGATGGGACTCTGAGCCATACAGTTTACATAAAACCTACACACACAGACCTCTACTTACCCGCTGCCTCACATCACCACCCGAGTCATATGGATTCCGTGGTTAGTTCGCTGACAAACCATGCGTATGATCTTTGCGATACAGAACACCTCGTTCAGCAGGATGTACGTTAACGTAGAAATAGATACAAAATGAAAGACAAAAAAACGAAACCATGAAATAAAGGGATAGGTACCTAAAGTGGATCGCCACAGCCCACTTTCTTGCCATATCTGAAGGAATAACGGACAAAATTGGTCGAATTCTGGATAAATACTCTATATAAACTATATATGAAGCAATGATGTGAGACATATACTGTGAGTGTATTTTATCGAACTTTCAGTCCAGTTCGAGTTCCAGTGGTACGCGTAGCAAAAGACAAAGAAAGAGGTTAGACCGATTCGTCTGCTCGTGATTTTTGTCAACCGCTCATTTCACCAGTCGCCCTGCGATCATGATGCAGTCAATTGCATGGAAATATCGGAAGCTCAAAAATAAAAATCGCCACGGTACAAATCCCGTATGTGATAATAATATTTCCTCAAAAATGATAAACGTAATGATGCCATAACATCTCTAAAAAGTATCCAGAAAGTGAACTCTACCGGAGACTTATTCACAACCACATGGAATCTCCTACTGTCTAGTAAGTATATAATTTATTCACTGGACAGTAGATCGGCTTAGAAAAAAATAACACTGAACCAGACACAGATTAACAGATTATAGTTAAGTTATAACGAGGCTCGAAATATATATCTCTCTGTTTTATACGACATTTTATGAGATAGATATATGTGTTTTGTACTTAGTAATGTTGTAAAAGTATAGTGTAGTATTTTACGTTTGTATTTAGTAATTTCAGTTTATAAATCATGTTGGATAATATAATCGATCACAATATCTGTCTTTAAAATATATAAATAATTGCCCTAATATGAATGTAAATTTTTGTTAAACTTTCTTTCATTTCTGAGAAAAGCATTATACAAGCCTCAACCAGTAAGAAAGCCATCCTGGCCTCGTATATAACTGGACCTTACCTGCAGTTCGGTCCGGTAAATAAACCGTGATAGTTTTAAAAAGAGTGTAACGTACTTACTTCTTAAAAACCTCATCAAGAGCTCCATTAGGCTTCGCATCCTCTATTTCTTTCTTTAACTCGGTTACGTTGAACAGGCTCTGTACGCAGGTGACGAATGACTGGGCGGCATTGGCGATTTCATCGACCTTGTCTTCAGCGTTCTGCTTCTTGCACTGTTCTCTCAAGGCATCCTTAAATTTATTCTTATGTTCTTCTGTCAACTTATACTCCTGGGAGAAGACACCTGTAACAAAATAAGGATTGTGCTAGATTAAGTATGATCTGGATACGTATAAGCTTATTGTTTTCCAAATTGAGACGTATTTTAATAGGCACCTAATATTTATTTTTATTTCATAACACTTTTCGAATTTGTCTGGTAGTCTGATCATGGCGTAGTGAAACGGAGCATTTTTATTAATTTTCAGGGTCTTATTTTCTTTAGGGCGAGTTTGGAAATTACTGGGTGAATGTAAAAGTTACCTGAGTGCTGGCTGGAAATCGCTTCGGTGAATTTTTACATTCACTCTAGGCCATTCGAATAACATGTAAAAGTTCACTTGACAGTTGAATTTGTTACCCGGTGCAAAACATGGTGAGGATTTTCACCTGTCAAGTGAGTGGCAGTCAGTTGTCATTTAAGAGTCCATTAAATATAATTTTAATTAATTCCTTGTAAACAAATAAATTTAATCTAAATTATTTATCTATACTAACAACGTGAACTTTTTTTGTTCTATATATTTTCCAAGTTATTGGTCATTAATTATTGTCATTGAAAATCATATTACATAACGGTTAAACTTTTTGACAAGTGTTACACTGGTGAGATATCACTCTTTTCCGAACGCTGCATTGGTAAGTGCTGAAAAAAAAACGCCGCTGTCCGGCGTGTCTATAGCACCCAAGATTTTATGTTAAAAAGGATTGCGCATATATTTCATAGGCCGACATCCTCTATGCCTCATACAGGTATGGTTATTTTTTGACAATTTACATGCGTTTTAAGCCATCAAAGTTATAATATAGGTATTATAAATATAATATTATTTGCATAAAATGTTACTTGCTACCGACTTCAATCGTAAAGTACGTAGGTAGTAAATATTTTGCCGATTCCTGTCTAGTGATTCAGTTATCTCAGTCACTATACATTTTCAAAAATATAGTCAACGAATTTTACTTGTCCACTCTGAGCTAATCTATTTCCTTGGTTATTGCTAATTATATTTACTTTGTAAGTAGTATTTGGGTACACATAATATGTATATATTTATAGGTATATATTTATTTAAGTGTATGTATGTATATAAGTATTTATTTATATTATAATGTATATAAGTTTTCTTATTTATTTATTATATATTTAATATAGTTTTTTTTTTAACTTAAATAGTACTTCGTGAATAATTGTTGTTTACCTAGTAAACTACCAACCTAGCAAATTTTGTAAATCCTTTCTGTTCGGTTGTCTGGAAGAAATTGCTTTAAGCAATAAGACCGCCCTTTGTATACCTAATATGTGTGTTAATTTTCTGTAATGTTTTTTCATGGTATGCAAATAAAGTGTTTCTATCTATCTATCTATCTATCTCTTGATATCACATTATTTTGTATCAATTTATAGATAATGCATATTGAAAGAATGCGCCAATATCTAAAACACCTTCGTAGTTCTTAAAGCGTTTGTAACATGGCATTCACTCAACTTACCCTAAATTTAAAGACCTATAGCATAGAATTATATCGCAACGCATCTTTTAGCTATAACGTTAATCAAGGCCATATTTGAACAATATTATTGTAATAATAACACGACAGTCGACACCAAGTTATAATTAAATGATTGGTATTCCTTAACTACCTGTAGGCAACCAAAAGAGGTTAAGTAAGATATCCTCTATTTGCTTGCAAACACCGAGGTTTTCTTGGCTTTTTGGTGGATCACAAAAACCGCCCAACCTTCAAAAGTTTACCTAATTCATAGTGTAAATAGATCTTACCTAGACACCATTTTAATTCTTTTACTATCTTTTCAATTCTCCATTTCTTGCTGTACCGGGAAGATCGTATAGCCATTCTCTAATTTAGTCTCCCTCTTAAACGAGTATAGACCTAACTAAAGCTTTATTTGGGGCTAAGATTTGCCAAACAGTATCTTCAACTCAATGAAAAAGTAAAAAAGAAGAATATGTTCATATCCTATCAACATTATATAAATAATATGTAATAGAATACATTATGATATACTTCAATTGAAAGTCAATTTAATTGCATTACGATTAAAAAAAGATTTGCTAACGATAACGAGTTTGTCTACATAGCCCGTAATATCAAGATAAAAACCATAAGATAGGTAATAGAGAGAAAAAAATATATAAATAAAGCATTTGGACTGCCTGTGAGTCTGCAATGACTTATTGGTTGTCTAAATGGTTATATTGTAGTAGCTATTGTATGTAGTTCTTAGTATTTTGATAATAAAGGCAGATCGCCGGTAAAAAAGATATGGTTTTGATCATGACTAGTTAAGTTTTTGAGATGACTAAAATTATTATTAAAATTGTTACAGTCCCTTATTTATGTATTGATTTGGATAAAAATTTATAACAAGTTTAGTTGTATTCTACTCAATGAGCTATAGACGGCTAGCTTCTCATGTTAATGAAGCCCCCTGAAAGATAATCCAGAGACCCGTCACATATGGACGGAGGGTCGAATCGGACAGACTGACGGACAAACAGCCGAGATTCGTTGCCTTCTGTTTTTTGGGAACGGAATGTTATAAAATGATAAAAATGAATATAGTTTTCATAAGAAACTAAAAACCAAATTGATTGCAAAATGTTATTACCTTACATGTAGAACATTAGAAAAATGCTATCAACCTTTGTTGACTTCTGTGAGTCCTAACAAAAATCTTTAGTCGATTTTTGTGTTTATTTTTTATAAGTGTTTGTGATGGAAATTTTATGAGGCGTACCTGATGTTAAAAGACTCTTGTGCCTGTAATTTATTACTTCATATATTTTATTTTTTAAAACTCTTTTCAAAGGGAGCGCGGCGCGGTCAAGTGACACGTTATAGGTTTTGTGTAAAGTCGTAGAACTAATATTATGTTTTGTTAAACGGAGGTCCACAAGAGCAGCTGCATTGTCGTATATACGTATATTCTCCGTGTTTATATAGATTTTCATATAGATTTTATACAGAATAGCATTGGATACAGAATTTTATACAGAAATTTCGCAATGTATTGACTTAATAGCCGTAATCTGGCAGTACCTACAGCACAAGGCATGGCACATATCAAATTAAAAAAACACAATAAAATGCCGACCGTGAGTGTAGTATTATTAAAATTTTAATTTTCAATTGTAATAACTACTTTAAGTACGAGTACATATGACAGTTTTATCGAATTTGTGTCTATTTTTTATTTGAAGCTTTGAATTCGAATTTGTGTCTATTTTTTATTTGAAGCGCTCGTAGCCAAGTTTGCTTAGCCATTCTGAATCGATCAGCAAAGTTAAGCAACGTCCGCCGCGGTCATGACTTGGATGGGTGACCGCTGGTGACATTACTACTGAGCGCTTCCGTGCTTCGGAGGGCACGTTAAGCCGTCGGTCCCGGTTGTTGTCTTAGGAAAGCAGTCGTTACAGCATGGTGGTAGGGCACTTTGCAAATGCCCGCCTGGCTAGCTACCACCCTCAAGTTGAAAATCTGTCGCCAAACACCTAAAGGTGTGTTCCGGCATCTGTCCTTGAGAGCCAGTAACTCTAGGTTAGTCTGAACAACATCCTCGACCACATCAACACTTACCATCAGGTGAGATAGTGGTCAAAGGCTAACATATCAGGCATAAAAAAAAAAAAAAAAAAAAAATTTAATCCCACCTAACTATTCCATGGATTTTCAAATAAGCAGAACAAAGTAAGCTTATGGTAAGTAGGTTCTGTTTTGGTTATATTTACCATACAAATTTCTACAGATTTAAACAACAGATACAAGGTTTAATGCATCTGGCAGCACTGCACAAGAGGTTGTTAGCATTTTTCCTATTACCCTGTATAACAAATTCTTATATAAAGAGATCGGGCCACTGCACATGCCATACCCATATAAGTTAATCGTTACTAAGATACATAATGTGTAAACGGTCTGACTTTGACTTTAAAATCTTATTACCTTATGTTCAGTATGCACAATCAGTAAGAAACGTTTATTAGCCTATTTAGTTGTTTTCGATATTGTTTATTTTTTTGTGAAGAGCAACTATATAATGACCTTTCATTATCGCTATGACCTCCTTAAGCCGTGTTTATCTCAGTAAGCAAATATTTTCGTTACACATAATATATCTATGCTAAAATATGGGTCTTTGAACTTGACAAATTAATGATAATTACTGTAGTATACTTAAGCGTTAAATAAGAAATCAACATACTTACTTTAACTATCTAAATACTAGGTACGTAAAGTAATAAGTTTGATTGACTAGAATAACCGAATGAATGAATGACTAGGCATAGGTATCCCATAATATTATAAGTAGGAATTTACACCTGATTATAATGAAAATATTAGTATTGATTTATTAATGAAATTACATTTATATCATTAAAATTATTAGATACTAAATTATAATATTAATTAAACATGTCATCCTCAATTTGCACCGAATAATTCAGTAATGTCAAAAAAGCATTTTTCTTTAAGCCACTTAAAAAGTTTAGTTTTGTATTGTATAATTGGTAATTCTCTAATATCTCTAGGAATCTTGTTAAGTAAATATTTTTACTGTCATAGTCACACAGCTCTTACGAGCAAGTGCAATTTGCCATATGGGCATCATTAACCTCAAAAATAATAATATAAGTATAAATATAACTTACAAAATTACGACGAAAAGAATAAAAGGAATAGTTTGAGCTCTCACTTCGCTGCGATAGGTCAATTGGCAAAGTAGGTATGTCTTGGGACGAATGGTCGACGGTTACAAATAATTCCGTAAGCTTGTTCGCTTTTTACAATGTTATAATAAATATTTGATACTTAATACTTATACAGTGGCTTACCATAATTATGAAGAGCCAAACCGGGACGCAGAATAGCAAAATAAAAATTTTGGCGTGTTTTGCTTTTTGCGTGACCGTTTTTATTGAGTCGATGATCAAAATTACGAAGAACAAAGCAAAAACAAAAATTATATACGAGTAAATAGAATACATGCTCACACGGGAGCTTAACAAAAATTTCAAAAATTATAAATTTATATACAAAATAAAAGTAGTTACTGTGACATAACTGTAATAGTTAGAGATATGGTTTAGCAGACTTTTTTGTAGATTTTGATGTCTTCTATAAAATTGTAGTACATCACTTTGCTCTATTGTTAATAATTTTCGCTGCGTACGCGATATAACTTTTTTTTTGGTATTAAATCGACGCGTCGAAGTTTTCATACGGATTCCTATCTTTTTGAAATTATTCTATAGCCTATGTTCATCTGGAATAATGTAGGATTAACACGAAAAAAGATTTTTTCAAATCGGCCAGTAGTTTTTAAGTTTATACATAAAAAATTATAAATCTTTCCTCTTTATAATATTAGTGTAGATATAAAAAATCACTCATATATAAAAAGGAGTTATTAACCTATGATTTTATATATTGATAGAGTAGAAGTTAAGCAAACGAAAGAGATTGTTTATCTAGATATTTTTTATTTTTTTTATACCTGAAAGTTTGGCCTTTGACCACTACCTCACCTGATCATAAGTGATGATGTGATCGAAGGTGTTGTCCAGGCTAACCTAGAATTACTGGCTCTCAAGGACAGCTGCCGGACGGAACACACCGTTAGGTGCTTGGGGACAGAACTTCTACGTCTTGAGGGTGTTAGCTAGCCAGGCGGGCATTCGCAAAATGCCCTACCACCGTGCTATAACGATTGCCATCATAAGACAACAGCGGGGACCAACGGCTTAATGTCACTAGCGGTCACCCATTCAACTCATGACCGTGGTGGACGTGATCGAGTCAGAACAGCTAAGCAAACTCCTGTCTTTACACTGCTTGTAGCTATACAAGCGCTTCAAAATTTCATTATTCATTATTCCAGGAACGAAAAGCATAAGTGATGTTAACTCGGGAGTGAATGCATCAAATATAGTCAATGGGATACCTTCAAACTTTCATTAGCTGTTTTGGTTTCGTATTAGAAAGCAGAACCCTAACATCAACCTACAGTGTAAAGACAGGAGTTAGTAAAGCTCCAGGATAGTGTAGTTTCAACACATTTGTAACAAATTCTTTAACATTTTATTTGACATCCTAACAGTGTACGTCATAGAATACTGTAACAACTAATACGGCTGTCACAGTAGAACATGGTACAACACAACCGACCCAAAAATTGTTTGTAGACCTAGGCTGGCCCTGGACCAATGGCTGGCAAAATGTTGTGAGTGAAACTAAGGTCCACGGCAGGATTTCGACTAGGTGCCCTAGAACCTACAACGCAGTCGTCACTCACTGCCACTATGCTACCATGGCTTCATAATTATGTATATACCTTCTTACTTCATCTGGTAGGCACGCACAATGAGTGTTTACTGTTTTCAATCACAATACCTATAGGCAACACTGTAATCCCAGACCAAACAATACCTTTTAACGTTGGTCTTACGACATTACCTACTACGGATAGAATAAAAAATATGTAAAAGGTTTTCCTAGAAATAATTTGTAGTATGAAACCTCCATGAACGTCTGCGCTTCTGGTACTTTGGTAGTATTCTATTTTGGTTTATATGTACTGTAGCGTTGAACATAGTTTTAATCATCACAAACTTTTTTGCTAACGTACTTAAGTTGAGCCTATTAGGCATATGATACTTAAGATTTCTTGAAATATGACACCTGTACTGAAATTATGAGTTGTTTAAAGTTGTAGTTATGAGTTGTTTAAGAAACGGCTTCACGAAAAACTTTAGTGTTATAAACCAACATATTAATCTATCTAACCTACATTCAAGCAAATCCCGTTTTGATATTCGCAGTACTTGTTAAGATATATCAAAACCTATTTAAAACGGCATAGCTTTTTAAAATTATATTTTATCACGAAATTTTTGAGCTTCCTTTTTGTGTTTGCTTTTGGAGACAAAATACACATAGAACTGAAAAAATACATAAAATAATTGAAGTCATGGCTGGGTTAGAAATTGGCTCATCGAATGACCTGTTTGTCAAATCAAGGTTATAAAAAAATATTGGGATCAGGGCGGAAAAGGAAACAATATTACGATCAGACCGGAATTTTATTTTATAAAAACTTAGTATGGGATCGGTTCTTGAAGGAATACACAAAAGATATTTAGGGTAATGTCAAATCATCGAGTATAACTAAGATCAGAGAAACGGAGAAAGTAGTAATTATATATTAAACTATCCTATCCCAAATAATCTATGTGCCAAGTCTTATAAAATTCCGTTCAGCCATTTAGGAACAAGTGTACAAACACAAAACTTTTGCATTTATGATATTAATTTACTTGTATAAAATTAACGCGATTTGATCTAAGTTTATTTATAAAGATTTAACGATAATATTTATGCTTATTAATGTCATCACTTAGAATTCAGATTGTTTTAAACAAACGGAAACTTTTACCAATACCGAAAAGTTTAAGATTTTTTCAAAGAATTTCCATTGATATTTTGAAATATTTTTTATTTAAACAAACTACTCAATTGATTGTTTATTAAATTTTAATGAAATCATTCTGAAAGTATCCTAAAAATAAATATAAAAATCGAATCGGCTAACCTTTTACACATTGGTATCTAATTCTTAAAAATAGAAATTTATTGTTATCTGGTAAAAATATTCACAGACGTTCCTCAGCGGCTAAGATGGTGATTCCCTGATCTTGGTTAATTTAAAGGAGAACTCCTCTTCAGAGAATAAATCTTTGGATTCAGAAAAAAATATATGTCATGTACATACGTTTTGGCAACAAACCTGCTGAAGGTTTTTCGTACCTGCTTGATTAATAGGTTAAAATTAATTAGAAGTGGAGCTATTTAAAAGATTTTTTGCAGTATATTTGTGTAATAATTTAAAAACCTAATAATAATTATTTCAGTGCTAAGCCTATACTGAGAATACGGTTGGTGTACTGTGAACTCTGAACAAGTGACCGCTTTATAGAGCAAATTGGTAAATTACAAGATGCGAGCTGGCAGGAAGAGGGGACTCTATGCCAGACAGATGTAGTTAGGTACGAATGCAGGGTATAGTAAGAGAAAATATTGTTTGCAACATTAGACTCTAACGCTTACAATGTATAAATATAAGTATAGTAAATGTAATACCAGGTAGGTATTATATTTACTCTACAGAGAGTAAATCTGAACATTTATTCGTTCTGTGAATTGGCAAATTTATATAAGCAAGACTTGTACGCTGAAACATATCAATAATCTATATGAAATAAGTATTTGTCAGTAGAGTTATTAAAGTTTTTTTTTCTACCTGTTCGCACAGTTTCACAATATGCACATTTTATAACAATTTGAATTAAAATTTTCTAGAGTATATATTTCCTATTATTCTTCCACGTACCTAAGTCACTCCAGTCAGTTATTTTTTGTATGAGTGCTTTATTCAAGAAAAATGCAGAATATATATTGGTTATAACATTATTCAAAACAATAATAAATTACAGAAATTTTGATTTCCATAATTCGAAAATTTACTGAGTTTCAATTGATTAAAAATTTAGGTGAGAGAGTAAGAAGAGAGGCAAAAGGATACCGAGTCGTGTACAAAAGTGAGTGGGTGAGTAAATTCAAAGAATCATGTCATAATCATGCCTGTATATTCCCGAAGAGGTACAGGTAAATATGGCTGAGGTGTCTGAACATCGTGAGAAAATAAATATTTTGAAAACTAGAATAGAAAAAGACAATATGGTCACATTATTTTGTGATCTCAGTTATAATTACCATTTATCGTTACAATTTTTTTAATAATACAAACTAACGACATGATAACAAAAGTAATATGGAATACCTAGGTATTGTCTTATATGAAAAAAATATGAAATACGATCTTTGACCAGTTTTCCGAAAGTGCTTACACATGATAAAGTTTTTTTCACTATATCGAGTTAATAAAAAAATTTTCTTTACTCACCGATAACGCAGAGAGCGACTAGCAACGTTTTCCAGAACATGTTGGAATCACTACAAGTTCTACGTAATACTATTAAATGGTTCAGTCCTACTTATTCCGCTGTCGGACGCCAACTGAAGCTTTACAACACCTAAGGTCACGTTATATAGTTCATGCGAAGACATTGTCCACTTGACGCTTATTCTGTACGCGATAGATAAACCAAGTGACAAAGAATCTCTTAGCAGAATGGGTTATTAAAAATCTAAATCGATATGCTAATTACTAATCTATACAAATATTGTAGGTTGTCTTGCTTTTATTGTAGTAGCTATAGTATTGTATATAGTTCGTAGTATTTTAATAAATGCTGTTGAAATGTTAATAAAGGCATACCGCCACTATTAAAAAAAACCGTGAAGTTATTGTGTATGTCTGTATGTTTACGAGACCCTAGTAGAGATATCTAACCTCAGTAACGGTCGAACAGATTTAGATGAAATTTGATACAAAATTATTTAGTTGAATAACAAATTATTTAGTTGAATACTTTATTCCGATTGACAAATTTGCTCCCGAAAGAGAGTGGTTCAGCATAATTAATAAACGTACGCATATGCGTGCATATCATTTAAAATGGGCTAATATATCTTGTAAGAAGCTTATATAAGAAATACGTAATTGTAATGTAAAAAAACTAATTTTTTTCCAAGATGCTTTTCATCATTTGCTTCTTGTATTTTTAACGATGTATTCCGGCAGTTGTCTTCGTACTCAGTAATTTTAGGTTCACCTGGACAATGCATTTTACCACATCATCACTCACCATCAAGTGAGATAATGGTCAAAAGCTAGCCTATCAGCTATAAAAAGAACTCATATTCCATTTTTTCTTACTTAAGCAGTATTTCAAGTCACATGGGTAAAGGATGAATTTGTTATAGGTTAATTTTGTAATTCAGAATTTTACTTACACTATTAAATAGTTGTAGACTGTAGTAAATTGTATTTGAATAAATAAATAAATGTAATTCGTGATTCTCAAAAAAAAACTGTACAGAACAACTCTACGGAACTCAGATTTCTTATGTCACAGCTGTTACAAAAAAATCCTTTAACAGATCACATTGTCTTATCTGGCAAAGTCATCATCACCTCCCTACCTTTATCCCACATAGGTAAGTAGTCGGCACAATATGTTTTCTCTAACTGAACAAGAACATATTTTGTACATGTTATACCTAGTTAGACAAGGAAATAAGTAAATTAAATATTTTTATTAGCTTCAAACGCAGTTCATGCCGATTGATTAACTCATCGCTAACTCTTTGTCTTTACTTTTTTCCTTATACATTTTTATAAGCGCCATATATGGATGGGTCTGATAGAACACCTGATGAATGATTATTTAAATATTTCTCTGGTTTATCGTAATTGATGTGTGCTGCTGCATACAAGATGGTTTTACATTGTGCATAATTAAATTGTGCTCTATGAAAGACTACTAATGGTAGATTTATAATAAATTAAATATTTTGCTTTGAATTGAAGACCTACGTGCAGATTCTTATTTGTGTTATAGGTATACGTTGCCTACGTCTGTATGAATTTCCACTGGGTCGGTCTCTCACTAGTTAATGGCCATGCAAAGAGACGACCATAGAACACAATGTACCTACATACTATTAATGATAACACAACGAGATCTTTTAAAATCCATTGCGATCCGATTATAGTTTCTATAAAGTAAAAAAAAAACTAAATATAATTGGAATTGGAAATTAACGTAATATACCTAATACCGGTAGATTATGTCATATAATTGAAATTCTAATATATTATTTTATATCCTATTTATTATGATACATATTAGTAGTTCCTTATATATAACGTATTACATTGTTATATGTACTTTTATATTACCTTATAATACGTCTGAGAAGAGATTGCCATAAATAAGTTATAAAGCTGCTAATAAAGACTCTTCATTGTAAGCCTTTGTAGTTTACATTATTTGAGTCGTAAGAATATAAATTCCATACATTAAGGATAAACGTAGTTTATGGAATAAAAAACAACTATATACATCTTTATTTATATCGTCTCACTTGTTTTCCCTTAAAGAGCAAGCAGAGGTGTTTAAGCACCCATGTTTCGCCAAAACTAAGGTTCCATGTAATATTTTTTATACCATACTTGAGACACTTTCTGAGTGGGTACTCAGAAAGTATCTCATTATTCGTTCAAAAACGTGTTATAAAGATCGTCATTATTCCCTTATACATGTGCGGCGGGAAAAGTTATATGGAATTTCATTCCTTTCCTCCTTAGCAGTGAAGGAATGTTGTATGAAAATCCATACCTGCCCTGCTAGTGCTCTTTTGTTTTTTTAGCTGCCAACAAAAAAAAAATACAATTGTCAAATCTCAAAAAGGTTTTAATCTATATCAAATAATTAGAAAAAAGAGGTAGAATTTTTTTCGTACTCAATTTTCAATGAAAGAAGGTTGCTATTGGCATCCTTTCTCTGCACTAAGAACATAAGCGCGACAATTAATTTGTTTTGTTATTTTTTTTACTAAATAAATAATTGAACAGTAATTATTCCAAATAATGCTTTAATTATTCCAAATAATTTTCCAAAATATTATCTGATATTAGAAGTGACGATTTTATAAAGATGACGCCACCAAAAATAAAATACTGCTCCAGAACTTACTCCAAAAAGGTTTAACATGAAATACCTAATTAGAAAAAAGAGGTGTGATTTTTTCGTACAGGATTTTCAATGAAAGGAGGTTGGCAACCTTTCTTTGCACTACAATAAAAAAGCGCGGCAATTTAAGTATTTGTTTTGTTAGATTTAGTTTTTTACTAAATTGATAATATACGCTTTTAATTATTCTAAATATGTTTCCAAAATGTCATCTCATAATGAAATTGACGAATTTATAGCGACAGCGCCAGAAATAAAAAATACAGCTCAAGCCATAAAGAACTTACTTCCTGAGATGTCTCGGGACAAATACGAGAAAACTTATGAGGTATATAGGTACTTAATGATTTTATTTTCCTCGTAGGTGTAGTATAAAGCACTATGTATCAGTCGGGAGAATGTTCTATTTCTGTTCTCGAGTCTCCTTTAAGCCTTTAAACATACTCTCGAACAGAAATAGATCGTTTTAAAAAGTTTGTTACAGCGTTGATGCGTACCAAACAATCAGCTTTTTAGGACTTTATATTGTACAATTTTGAATTATTATGCAAAAACTTTCTAGGTAAGGCCAGAAGGGACAACAGAAAAAAAACATGGCATTTAAAATATATACCCAAATTCCAGACGATAGAGATAAGTAATGTTTTTTTGACATATCTGCGAATGTCGTAGGATTAGGAATAGCACCACTTTGTACATGCTATTTGTTGGTGTTGTTTGTGGCTCACACGAGTGAGAAACCTACTCTGAAATTACAAATTCAAGATTGATTGTAACTCAACTCGAAAACTGTAGGAATTGAATAAAAGATAAATACGTTTGAATTAAATATTATAGACATCACACGGCCGTCCATGAGAGGTATCAAAGGTGACGTGAGCATGGCTTGATGATTGAAGTTGTTCAAAGTTGAAGCCCTCGACCCTTTAGAAACTCGGCGTAGTCTCGTCAAGAATTAGGATATTTGTTAGATTTTTGATACACCTACGAGTATGTTGGGATATATATCTACATTAGTACTGATTGCCTCCGTGCTTCAAAGGGACGTAACGTCGTCGGTCCCAGTTGTTGTCTTATGATGGCAGTCGTTACGGCAAGGTGGTCAGGCATTTTGCGAATGTCCACCTGGTTAGCTATCATCCTCAAGTAGAAAATCTGTCATCATTACACTTGAGTATCTTTCCTCAAATCGTTTATAACCTGTTGTAAAATACAAGCGTTTATTTGTTTGATTATTACTTGTACTTTTTGAAGCGCTCGTAGCGAAGTTTGCTTAGCCATTCTGAACCGAGTCCTAAAAAGCTGATCAGCAAAGCTAAGCAACGTCCGCCGCGGTCATGAGTTGGATGAGTGACCGCTGGTGACATTACTACTGAGCGCTTCCGTGCTTCGGAGGGCACGTTAAGCCGTCGGTGCTGGTTGTTGTCTTAGGATGATAGTCGTTATAGCATGGTGGTAGGGCATTTTGCGAATGCCCGCCTGGCTAGCTACCACCCTCAAGTAGAAAATCTGTCGCCAAGCACCTAACGGTGTCTTCCGGCTGCTGTCTTGAGAGCCAGTAATTCTAGGTTAGCCTGAACAACATCTTCGACCACATCATCACTTACCATCAGGTGAGATAGTCGTCAAAGGCTAACCTATCAGACATAAAAGAAAAAAGTTATAAATTACAAAGAGCATACTTGAAGAAGCAGGTAAAGATAGAGGTAGAAACACCCATATGTTTCGCCAGATATGTTTTGGTGCCATGTAATAGGGGACGTAACTATTGCCATAGGGCAGAAAAGACAACGGACTGCCATTAAAGAAAAATAGGGAAATACCCAATAACTGTCATGGGGATTGACCTCGAGATTGCAAAGCTACTATCTATGCCACTCAAGCTAAGAGTCAATCACGATACTCTCGTAGTGGAACAGTGAGTGCTGTCTATCTAGACCCCTGGAGGTAGCTTAGCGAAATAGTGAGTGCTGTATTGCCCGTGGGGTGCCGGGATGTGACCTCCCTATCTCTACCCGTGTGTGTCGTAAGAGGCGATTTAGGGTGACGTACGTTAGAAGATGGGCAGCAGCGCTTTCTGAGGGACTGATAATTCACATTGCGATCCTGAAGAAGCCTGCCAAGCGTGTGGATTATGGCAAATCCCCCCATGACGGGGGGGGGGCTGTGTTCAGCAGTGGACTATCCGGCTGACACATACAGTATAGTCCCCTAGAGGTATCGAAGTGGAATATTGAGTGATGTCTAGTCCCCTGGGGGTAACGTCGTAGAATAGTGAGTCCTAAGCTGTTTATTCTCCCAGGGACCTGCCCGGGAACGGGTTTTAATGGAAAGAGCGCATGTTAGCTCTTTTCACTAAAATCCATATATCGTTAAATGGAATATATTGTTACTCAACACAGTAAGTATATAAATATATAATTATCTATCTTGCAGTACGCTAGCTGTCAATTCAAAACAATCGAATACAAATAAATAATGAGTCAAAATAATCAGTTTCAAAATTGCGTCAAGTATGTAAGTACTCAGACTTAGTATGACTGTGATCGGAACGAGTGGTTATTTTCCATTTCTCAGTAGCTCATCGTTTACTGTGCCATAGTATAGGTCGTAGTGCGTTCAACCAACTTTGTGTTGTGGAGTTGAACGCGATAAGTCAGGGTTATCGCGTCAGTGATACGATGTCGTCCGATTCTCCAAATGTGGTGCGTGCGGCAGACGTTTGGTTAGTAAGGCCTGGTTCTTGGACAGCTGCAAGCCACTGTTAAGATCCTCGAACATCCTTCCACTACCTTGCCTTTACATTAGAAAAATGTGTCTTTTGGCAAAATGTCATCCAGAATATATCAAAAACCACTGTGAAGTCATAACGAGACAAAAACGACAAAGATTCAAAAACCTACTATATCAACCCCCCTGTAGGAAGGATATTTATAAGAAAATTGTATATAATATGATTATTTTAATTTATAATGCATGCCAAATGACATGAAATTATTAGACGGCAATAGATTTAAGAAGGTTTTAACTAATAGGTTACTAAGTAATGGTTTTTACGATACTAATGATTATTTAAGTTCTATCTCTGTAAAATAACTTTTTTAATATATGCACGCCATGCAGGCTGATTACACTGAACAATTAATATTATTAATTTAAGACTAAATATGTATTACTGTATTCTAGCAAATAAAATTTTGATTCACGACTTGGATGGGTGATCGCTAGTGACATTACTACTGAGCGCTTCCGTGCATCGGAGGAAAATCGGAGGGCAAGTTAAACCATCGGTCCTGGTTGTTGTCTTATGATGGCAGTCGTTACAGCATGGTGGTAGGGCATTTTACGAATGCCGCCTGGCTAGCTATCGCCCTCAAGTAGAAAATCGGTCATCTAGCATCTAAAGATGTTTTCCGTTGGTTGTCCTTGAGAGCCAGTAATTCTAGGTTAGCCTGAAAAATATCTTCCACCACATGATTACTTACTATCAGGTGAGATAGATAGTGGTCAAAGGCTAGCCTATCAGCTACAAATAAATAAAAAAAAAACAAATAAATCACTTTCATATCTTAGAAAAATACTGATACTCATAGTAGATGAACTTTTTATTATAAAATGTTTTTTTTTTTCAATGCTCAACCATCATGTTGGATATTATGAATATTGACGGACATAATTATGGGCAAAGGAAGCCTGATGAGGGTGTGGATGGCGTGAAGAAGGATATATGTATGATGTCGACTTCTCTAACAGTAACAGAATAGAATTGAAAAATAAATTTTGTGGCGACACTGCATATCGTGACATAGCAAAATGTATTTAGTTTGTAGCACTAAGAGAATTATATGCTAATCCTGATCACATTATCTATGGCCAAGAAAAGTCCGAAACACGTTACCTTAAAATTTTCTCGATGGAATATAATTGCAAAATTGACTCTACTCTTGTAACGTAAATATCCTTATTTTTCGACCTTATTTTTCGACGCGCAGGTAGTCGAGGACTCTACTGAATGTACATAATTATGTAGGTACATTCAGTAGAGTCTTCTAATTACAGAGTTCGTGTGGAACGGACTTTATGTTGATTACGTGGGCCAATAGCAACGCGGTAACATTTTTGGTACTCGTTTGTTAAAAAAACGGACTATAGTTTTGTGTTATTAAGTCTTTCGGATTTAAACTGATCGCGATTTCACCATCGCTGCCAAGAGGCAGTAAAAGAGATTTCACTCCTACGCAATCTATGATAGTGATAAAATTACAGCATTTGACAGCGTCTTAAGGATGTACGTCATTACTTTTAACTTGCTTCTTGTTTTCTGTATTTATTACTTCATCGACACTACTACAATATAATTTTATTAATTTGAGATTCAAAGTAGGGTTGACCACGTGGAAAATCAATGAACCTCTGAAACACTTTTGATAAAATTGTCTGACCACCCAAAACTTGTAAGTAGGTATAAAATGATTTAATGTCAATAACATCGTGCAATGACTCAAAGCCGAAGTTATTTAATTGAGATAATAATGGTACAACAAAGGCCAATAAAATAGATGATAAGTATGCGCACTATATATACATAAACTATATATACATAACATTGTAATGAATAGCCTCACAAACTACAAAACCGATTTAAAAAATTCTTTCACCATTCGAAAGCTACAATATCCACTCGTAACATAGGCAAAACTTTATTTTGGAAAAGGGGTTCCGTAAAATATTTGGGTTTTTCGGACACAAGGTGTAAAAAATCAACCAGAAAAGTTACTTCTTTTGCGTACGCTGCTTATAAATATTTTCATCATTAACAATTTTAACTATCCATCATAAAGACAATCTATGCAGCCTGCGGATAATGACTGCGTCGTCGATGTTAGTGTCGGTGTCTGTGAATTGACCTGGGATTTATTTTTCTGATCGTGTCTTTCCTGGGTAGGCTTTTTGCAGTGGTAACCGACATCCACGCGGGCGGAACCGTGTTATAATTTTAGAGGTCTAGCGCGTGAGGCGTGTTAAATAAAACTTCAAAATTCTCACTGCGCCAGTATGGTATAGGTAGGTAATAATGAATAAGCAAAAAAAAGCTCGCAAATACAGGGTGATTTGGATTTTTTTTTTACGTAAGAAATGGTTATTGTTCGTTAACCATAAAAGATAGACATATACTGTCGCGGACTTTTTTGTAGATAATGATGAATACTATTAATATGTAGAACATTATTTTTATGTATCATCAATACTTTTCGCAGCGCATGCGAAAAGAATTGATGAAGTACCCATTGCAAACATACAAATATAATGGTTTCTGATATTTACGCGAATATTACAAATTAAAAAAAAAATCTAGCGTTCGTATTATGGTTGCCTAGGCTACACTCTCTCTAACCCTTATGTGACGCAAACGAAGTTGCGCGGGCCGGCTAGTCTTGTATAAAAAAGTTAAGTTATGCAACTATTGTATCAATAATTGGTCTTTTATGCATATTAGAATTATTTATATAAAGCATTTACGCATGCTGGGCGAGATTTTTTTTTTATGCCTGAGATCATATAGCCTTTGACCACTATCTCACCTGATGGTAAGTGATGATGTGGTCTAAGATGTTGTTCAGGCTAACCTAGAATGCTCTCAAGGACATGCAGCTGCCGGAACACACCGTCAGGTGCTTGGCGACAGATTTTTTCTTGAGGGTGGTAGCTAGCCAGATGGGCATTCGGAAAATGTCCTATCACCATGCTATAGCGACTGTCATCCCAAGACAACCGACGGCTTAACGTGCACTCTGAAGCACGGAAGCGCTCAGTAGTAATGTCACCAGCGCGGTCACCCATCCAACTCATAACCGCGGCGGACGTTGCGTAGCTTTGCTGATCGGTTCAGAATGGCTAAGCAAACTTCGCTACGAACGCTTCTTTCGATTAGAATCTGTTACATGGCGAAATAATGGGCTACTTAGTCTTGTATTAATTAATTAAACTATCAATATGAGAACATACTCGTAAAAAGAACAATAAACATTATCTACTTCCTGGATGCAACATGTCAATAAGTTCAATAAAGGTCGTTGTCATAGTTCCGATATAAAGCAATGCTCTTTGTTTTAATTTATAGGTTCCGTTATAAACTATCCCCACAATTATGTATGAAAAATGCAAAAGTATATTCGTCATTCACGCTTCCACGTGAATTTTTTGTGCAGGCTGGAGAGTATATTTTACTGGCGATACTTTCTCTAAATTATGTAGGCTATACTTTAAACAATGAACAAAAAATTTGCGCAATTATTTATGTAAAATCTTTGAGTATTGGTACTGAAGGAAATTCTGATTGATTTGATTCAGACAAGTAAAAATTAATTAAATAAGTAAAATACCCGACTGCTAATTGCTTATTTTCGTTTACCGTTTTATCGTTCCATTGAAATTAAAACTGCAAGTTGTATAAATGTGTGAAATCGTATTTTAAAGCCCTTTCTTTTTAATACCCTACTTGTTTTTCTCACAAAATGTCGTCTAAATTGCGCGAGTTTGTTTAATTTTTATTTTTATGTACCTAATGTCACTTGCGCTATCAAGACCAATCTAACGATATCTCATACATTAAGAAGTTTACTTATACTTACACTCCTTTTTTTGCGCCGTCGTTTAAAAACAATTTATTTTTTGCTTGTCATTCTCCTTGTTCTTTAGATGACATTCGATTCCATCCTATACCTAGGAAGGTATAGAATGTCATCTAAAGAATATAAAAAGCGCTACTACTATCCTTTACAGGAGTAAAGGATAGTAGTAGCGCTTTTTATACAAAACGTAGTTTCGACTTATTTTGTCAGTTTTGAGATAGACCCCGTAACAAAATTAGTGTAAATTTGACCACTTTAACACTGTTATATTATTCTAGAAAAATAAAAATCACCCTTATTTTCAATAGCCATCACGTCCACCTTTGAATAAAGAGTGGAGAGGGATTTTAATAATGCGCTTGGCAGGCATTTTGAGGATCCCAGTCATTAAGTCAAGTGCCATCTTACGGCAGTTCTTTAGAAAGCGCTGCTGCTCATAATATATGAAAGTGGTGAAATCCTAGCCCGGCGGCACTCCACGGTATTTATATTTTATTATAAATATGTAATATATATTAGTACTCTTTATTCAATGTGTTCTGGACATTATACTCATGCTAAACCTAGCGAAGGTATAACCGTAATGGCAAAAAAGTGTATTTTATATACTTCATGGCGATACATTATGATATTTTCGATTTCAAGGGGAAAAAATATTTCACTGATTAATCTGCGAACCGGTTTACCTGCGAACTGGTGATCAGTGTAACTTTCGATTGGACGGGCAGACAGATAGACAGATGTTCATCGAAGTCGCATTAATAGAGCTACGTTTTGGTCTTCACATAGAGAGTAAAAACGAAGCATGGACACAGCACAAAGGGAACACTGCATATTCCGTAGGATGCATAAACAACACTTGTCATTTGACCCCTTAGCATATTATTTTGACCCCTTATAATATCATATTCAGATAAGATGGAGGCAAACGGTCAAGCTTCAAATTGAAACGCATTAATTGCAACATAACTGGATAGCATGAATTAGATTCGGTTCACATAACTTAGTCACAACATAATTGGAGCCACTATTATAATTTAATAGTTATCTCTGCCCTTGGGATGTCGGGCTAGAATGTCACCCCCTCCCCCATCTCTAATTATAGTATAATATATAGATAAAAGCTATATTTATATTAATTTATTGCTAACAATTGGTTACAGGTCATTGATTTGAGTAGATAAGTATATAAACGAATATACCTATATATTCTATATAGTGTATATACTATTCTATATACCTATATATAGTTGACTTGTTTGTATCGTTAATCACTGCTGCGCTATCTGCTTACAGATATGTTATGTTAATTTATTAGAATGATTATTATCATGTGTCAAAAATTACCAACAAAATAAGAGTACCTAATAGAACTTGGTAACTAGGTAAAATAATAAAGAAGTTATAAAATATGTCAAGGTACCTACCATAAATTAAATGAAAATAGTAATACAAATTCGCCAACAATAATACTTCGGCACTCTAATTCAGTGTTCCACCGCCGCACCGACCAATTTTATAACTTTTAACTATTGCCGTAGAAAACCCGAAACACGTAGTTATTCTACGAGAGATTATTTTACCCGTAGAAGACTCAGGCCTACGTTTCTACGAAGTGTTCCGCGGGCGTGTGAGTCGGGTTACAACTGGTCAATGTCCCTAATTTGCCAATTTCCGAATTCGTCACTTTCAGCTTATACAGTTCCCCAGTTTTCGTTGATTGAACAGTTATCGTATAGTCTTGTATGTATTTCAAACTACCTTTGGCCTTTATTTTACCTGTTAATTGGTAAGCGATGACATGATCGAATATCGTAAATAGGCTTAACTTAGAGTTCTCAATGATGCTGGAAAGTTCCGCTTTGTACTTGTCTGCAGATTCCCTACTTGAACTGTGATAGCTGTAGCCAGGGGAGCATAAAATGTCCTACCCTTTTAAAACTTAAGAATAATATTTACCTTACTCCTAAAATCATAACTAGCTATACCTATTATACTAGCGGCACGCCCAGTCTTCGCACGAGTATTAAACAAAAATTTAAAACAATACATTTTTTTTATAGATTCTTTAGCCTATGTTAATCAGGGATTATGTAGGATTCAGATGATGAAAAAATTTTTCAAATCGGTTTAGTGGTTTTTAAGTTCATTCTTTACATACTAATATACAAATATTTCCTGTTTGGAATATTAATGTAGATGTCGATAATAAATCTACCCATCTACAAATATCACTATTTCACTCTGCCCGATTAAATCTCATTTAAAAAAAGTTTAGCTTTTTGTTTATTTTCTTTCGTTTGGTGAAGTGCCTGTGGATCATCATCAGTTTTCGCGTAATGATACACGATATTTGCCTATAAGCTAACATAAGAAAGCAGGCGTTGACTTAGTCTTAAACAGCCAGCGCACTTCACCACTAATTCTAATATTATCTTTCAATTTGTTTACAAGTCCAAAAGATATTGGATTTAATGCTATCATTACAATATAAAATAGTGAAGAGTTCTTTTTTAATATTTTTGTGTTATTAGTAGTGTTAGCGTCAGATACAAGTATGGATATTTTGGGTATTGATAACGCGTAATAGTCGTTGCAACTTGTAAGGGAGCAAGTATGTGAGTGATAAATATATACTATGGACATTACTTCTTATGCAGTCGTGTCCCAAAATAATAATCTATTCTGTGCGTATTTCAAGAATAAGAATTATTTTTATATAAGAAATGGTGCTTATTGACAAAAGCTACTCATAGTATTCCGTCATCTGTGACTACACGCGCCGTTCGCATTACTACGTTTTACTAACCACGTTCAATCTAAGCCGTCATTGATCACAATACTCTTTCCCATGGAGTCTAAAAAATGGTAAAATATAAAGTAAAATGTCTGCGTAATGTAATTATTTTAATAGAGATTGGCTATGGCCTTGGCAGCGTGTACATTTGCCACTACCCAAGAAAATTATATGAAAACGAACTTTTTCAGCTTTTAATGCACAATAAGTGTTCTCATATGCCATTTAAGATGTGTATCTGTTATTTGTTTGAAAAGTTAAATTCCATAAGCCAACGAAGTGTCGATTCCATATAAATTCTTTAAGATCATCTAAATTATGGTAGTTCTTATTGTGTTCACGATAAACTCGTAGCGAAGTTTGCTTAGCCGTTCCTCAGGCGCGGTCATGAGTTGGGTGACCGCTAGTGATATTACCTGTTCCTCAGAGCATTAGTTTTTCAGAGATTCTGTTCAAACTAAAATCTTAATTCATACGAGTATAACGCTTGAGAAAAACCTTAAATATCACTTTTGTGTTCGATTAGAATATGTAAAGCGCTAATTTCAGCATGTAGCACTATTTCTTAGCCGATTTTTTAGCCTAGCTTTTGAGCACTATCACACCTGATGGTATAAATGCGGTCTTTGTAGTTATATAAATAATTAGCTTCCGAAACAAATTTGTGCCATCGTGCTTAGTGACAGTTTTTCTACCTAAGGGTGATAGAGACTAGGGTAAGGGATTTTGCGAATACTCATGTGAGTATATTCAAAGCAACATGCACCTTTCCTCTTAATAGACAATACAACATAAAATTCAAAATTGAAGCGAATACGATAAAAAAAATTTAACAATAAATGGAACCGACTTCAACACCCAAAAGTGTGAAATAACTTGTTGAAGTCGGTACCATGATGGTTCAAAAGTACCTATTATCACAATATTGTGCGCATGGTACCGACTTCGACAAGTTATTTCACACTTTTGGGTGTTGAAGTCGGTTCCATTTTTTGTTAAAAATTTTTTTTCAATCTTTTTAGTGTAACTCAATAACGGCTTGACCGATTTTGATGAAATTTAAAATGGGACCAAACGACAAGCATCAGCTTTCAAACAAAAAAAGAATTTTCAAAATCGGTTCACCAAGTCAAGAGATCTGAGGTAACAAAAATAAAAAAAAAAAAAAAAACAGACGAATTGAGAACCTCCTCCTTTTTTCGAAGTCGGTTAAAAACATTCTTAACACATTACCAATACCGAAAAGCATTTTTTCATTTCAATAGAAAATGGGACCCAATTACTATGCTAAATCCGATCGTTCGTTCCGAGCAAAATCTACACGCTCGCATTGGCAGGCTTCTCGTGGATAGACAATTAAAAAAAGAAGATAGATGGAAAAATGTTGGAAAACCTTCAGAAGGGCAGCAGCACCTTCTGAAGATTTTCCTTTTTTTTTCTTTCCATCGCCTCTTTTGTTTCCCATTAGTAGGTAGGAATCTCAGGAGATTTCATGTTATCCGCCGGTATTATTCGTCTCCAAAGGGACAAGAGGATTTTTCTTCGTTTTGAGCCCAATCAGGGCCAAGGGTAATATAAATTCCTGTTGTCAATTAAAACTTATTATTATATTTCATACTAATTGTAAACATACAACATTAGTCACTACGTTATATACGTATTAATACTGATGATGAAATTGAAGTTAAGATTGGAAAATTATCAATGGTCAACACTTCCTGTAGCCGCTATGTAACCAAGCGTTGGCTGATTTTTACCCGACTTCCAAACAAAGAGGAGGTTCTCAATTCGACACGCGATTTTTTTAATGTAAGACCACGCATAACTTTTAAAATAATGGTCCGATTTTGATTAAAATAATATTGAAAAGGTTATAAATTTAATCAAAACTTGGTAGTTGCAAGTTTTGTCAATGTTGACCAGTATTGTAGGTGAGGAAAAATCGATCGCTTAACCAGTAACTATCACTAAAAAGGGTGAAAATTATTATTTAATAAAAAAATGGAACCGACTTCAAAGTATGAATTAGCTCGTTGAAGTTACCAATAGATATGTCACATGTATTATAATATTACAATAGATGTGTCATCATCATACCAAATACTATGCATTTTAAATATCGTATCATATTTGATGTAGCCAGCCAATTTGGAAAATATGCACAGACCACATACGGTCTGTGGACTCACTACAGTTCGACCAACTTATGTGTGAACTCTAAGAGGGCGCTGTCGGTTGAGAAACACCAAAATTTTGAAAAAGAATTTAATTCTTCTTCTAATTTTCGTAAGCAATTTCTTAGTTCCTTTTTCTGCCACTTCACAGATAACTTGGTTGAACTGTAAGTTATTTTTAGTAAATTTTGTCCTAGGACGTCCACAGATCACATGTGGTCTGCTAAAAAATGTGTCTACCCGTTATTACTTTAAATTTTAAAACACCTAAGTACTTAGCTTTACTACTAAAACACCAACTTTTCACAAAAACAACTGGACGTGTAGGACATTTTCACTTTTGAGCTTGGACTCTGTTTATTTCTGATGACAGCTGTCCTGCTTTTGAGAGCAATATCTCAATACCTAATTCTGCTTTTCGTGAAATGTAATGCAATATTATTCGTTCTCCCAATCTTCATTTATTACTCTTTGGTACTTGTCTATTACTTTCTTCTGTTTGTCTGGTATGGTATGTACGTAGGCATTCCTGTCCGCAGTCAAGGTCATACAAACATTGACCTTGAAATAGCTGGTAGTAGTATACAGGTAATTGAATTATTACTACTTTATTTACTAAGGAAGATACTTGCTTACATAGTAATTAACTGCTTAAACGTTAGGACTAACTGTATGAGTAGTAAATAATGGTAAGTATTATAGACATACTGTTGTTTATCTACATAATAATATCATGTAACAGAAATGACGTTATTAATCAAATTACATTTAATGTTATTTAGAAAATCATAATCATTTAATGGGGTCCACAGGAATTTAATAGTTCAGTTCGCCCCCACAAAATTCAAGTGAGAGTCAAAAGGGAAAAATATCCTTCGGGGAGATAACAGGAACAACCCAATTCAGTCCGGCTACCTACAGAGTGGCAACTTATTCCTAAATTACCAGTTCTTTTTGCACGCCACTGGAGTCTATTTAATCTATGTCTATTAAGAAACTTCCAATAAATAATAACACACGCGTACAAGTCCATAGATATTGTTTATTTTAAACATTAGTAATATAATCATTAATGATAATTATTATGGAACTCTACTGGCTGATTAATAAAATATAATTACAAACAATGTTTTCCGTTAACATTCGATCATTTATACCACCCAATCATCGAGTTTCTTTTGTAACAGGCTGGAAACGGCAAATTATGATTGGCTAATTTAGGCGGTAGATAGGACGATGACCCGTTAACAAGTTATTACACCTATCAATATTATTACACTAATTTTATTTATATTGATACAAACATTCTTGTTAGTTTTGTGATATGAATATCATTTTCGTTCAAGTAATTCAAATATTGGCAAAGCAATCATTGTTTCTTGTCTGATGGCTTCTTTTTACATTCAATAGGTAAACATTAAGTTATTTTGACTACGTACTTACATATTTTAATATTCTTTGTACCTAGGTATTATAAATAATATGACCCAGATGATAAGTACCCAGGTAGCTATAATAGTTTTAATAAATATATTTATCAGATTTCATGAAAGATTATTTATCAGATTTTATCATATTACCAAAACCAAAAGCCATAGGTTGCTTTTCTACCAAAGATGCGAGACATCACTTTATTTTCTTAACTTCTTCCTTAAATAATCCTTAGGTATATATTTAAGGCAGGAGTTATTTATAAAATAAAATAACAAGTTCAAGCTATATACGCGACTGACAGCGAATGACAGTTGTTTTGAAGTAGGTACTTTGTAGAAGTGGGTAGACCAGAAATGACTTTTAATTACTTTTTAAGATTCATTAGTTAGGTATTCGCTCTGATTAAATAAAAAAGCTAAGACGGTACTCTGCGAAAAGCGACGCGAGGCTGGGTAAAACGATGTGTACAAACACGGAAAAAAGATGTCTTAAATCAAGACAATATCAACTTGGTCAAGAAATTTTATAATTTCTCATGGTTCAAGGTTGAACAACAAAATTATGCCTTTACGCGCAGCAATACTTTTTGAGTGATCGTAAATTGACATCGAAAATGTCGAATCGTGTTGTGAAAGTGGGTAAAAAAGAATCTTCCAAAGATAAAAAGAAGGATGTAACTGTCGGCAACGTGCATGGTACTGTCGAACCACATGTTTAGAAAATCGGCCTCACTTCGCTGTTGGCAGAGTTCCGTCTCTTAACTTTATTATTTGGTCTGCGTATAATCGTGATTTATTGCGTTTATTAATCCAGCATAACAATGCTTACGAATACATGAGGTCATGAAATTATGACATTTGAAATGCCATCATGGAAATAAAAAAAGAATATTACATATGATGTTTGTACTCCCAGCGAAAATGAAGATGGAATAACCTTCACTTTTTCACTTGTTTACCACCCTCTTATATCAACAAGTTTCACAAAACCTCTTAGCTTCAGTTAAAATGAACAACCTAGCTCCCTCGCAAATTGGTGAATAGGCAGCCTAACGGGTAAAGCATCACTGTAGACAGTCACGGTAGGTATACTGTATGTACCATGAGGCATATTCAATTTCTCGTATTTGGTATCGAGGCGAGAGTACAAATACTTAGTTACAGATAGGCTGTCTTGATATTTGTGAAGTGGCGTAAGTTATAAATAGAATGTTTACTACTGACTAACGACTGCCTGGAAATTTGTTAAGTGGGGACGCATTAGTCACTATCTATCAAATGTTTAACTCAAGACTAACACTCGTAAAACTAATCTAATATCATCTTAATCCAACAGATACTAGGTAGGTACAGTGAAGGCTAATTATCTATACCTAGGTACAATAAACAATGTAACACAAGTGATATTTATTATTTACCATGCATATATAGCTGTAGGAATAATAACAATTAGTAGGTATTATATGTAACATAAGTCTAAAATCGATAAGGTGGTAAAAACGAAGCCAGTCTGCAAAGTAACAATGCAAGTGTAATGTTATTTACATAGTTATATAATATTATTGACCTTAATACCCATCTCGATATAATTTCAGATTCATACTGGACTTTGGATGCATGTTTTTGATAGAACTTATATATATACGTATTATATTATATAAGTAAAGTTATCAAGTCTTATTCAATTTTATATATTTAATATATTGCATAATACAAAGAAACACTCAAAATATAAAACATCTAAGACATAAAATAAATGTCAAAAAAAATTTGTCTCTTGTCACACAAGAATGTTTTACAATAATAAAATCACAGGTAAGTATTTAATTACTAAATATATGATCGGATATAATCAATCTCTTTCAGAGATAATATTAAGGTGACTACGGGGCACCTGAAGTTGAAAAAAAACTTTAAGGGATAACCTAACAGGCACAAGAATGGAAAAACAAAAGAAACAAATTAATCGTACATTAAAATAAATATATATAGCATAGGCGGGTTTTATCTCTTTACAAACTCCATAGAATTATTAATAATATCCACGCAGTTTAAGGACAAGTGTTTATTAGTATCAATGACTTATATAACTGAAGTAGACGCGCCCTACGCGCTAAAAAAGAATAAGTCTAAACGGAGCTAAATAGCACCGTTGCACGTGTTTAACACAGTTGGGCTATCAATATTGTCGTCACGCGATGGTTTTTTCATAATCATCATTTTCATCATTTCAGCCGCAAGAAGTCCACTGCTGGATATAGGCCTCCCCCATAGATTTCCAAATAGAACGGTTGGAAGCGGCCTGCATCCAGCATCTTCCTGCGGCCTTAATAACGTCATTCGCCCACCTTGTAGGTGGTCTTCCGACGCTGCGCTTGCTAGTTTGTGGCCTCCATTCGAGAACCTTTCGGCGCCATCGACCATCAGTTCTGCGTGCTATGTGCCCTGCCCATTGCCACTTCAACTCGCTAATCCGCCGGGCTATGTCGGTAACTTTCGTTCGTCTACGGATCTCCTCAATTCTGATTCGATCTCGTAGAGAAACACCGAGCATAGCCCTCTCCATGGCTCGTTGTGCGACTTTGAGCTTACATATAAGGCCCACAGTTAGAGGCCACGTTTCGGTTCCATATGTCATCACTGGTAACAATAAATTTTTAATAAAAATCTTTATTTTTCATAATAAAGATTTTTATTTAAAAAAAAAATTATAAATTTAATGTTAAAGTTCAAAAGCTTGATTTTTAGGATGACATTTGTCCAATAAACCACGTGGCCCTCAGTTATATAGAATTATTTGATTATACAAGGAGTTTTACTTAAGAATTGTAGAGCATCAATTTTCAAGTGAAATCCATTCAAGCCAATCCGTACCGTCTCAAATCCATTGAATTTTCAATCCTCAGGTCTCGTCGTAATTAGTTCTACTTAAAGTTTTTAACATATTAAACTCATTACAAGTTGTGATTTACACAAGACATTACCTTATTGAAGGTATGTTACACTAGAGTAATTTTATGTCAACGATTTTATAGATCTTTTAAATGCTAGGCCCTTTAACGTCATAATAATATATGGTCATAATTAAGTATTTATTACATTTTAAGTTTTAATAGCAAATATGTAAAAGTACATTTACAGGGTATTACAAAAATCTCCATTGAAAACATCCATCATGGAAATCCAAAACTCCCCATAGACAGTGTTTTTTAGTGTAGATTTATGCACATTTTGCCAAAATATATTTATTATTCAATCCCCACAACAATAAGATGTATCACAAAAAATGCATGCGTAAAAGCTTGGCTAGTAGTCTATTGGCCAGTAATTTGTACCTTTCAAATGAAATTTGGTAGGTACATTTTTGCCATTATACTTAGCTTAATTGATAAGCCTCGCGTTTCGACTTCGTATGACGAAATACGACCTTATGAGAATATCATCTACCGCTTCGTCGTCGTTGCCACAAATGTTATGGGCTTTAAGTATTAGAACACACATATCTACGCGTTATTCAGCTACTTTAGTACATCCTTTATGTTAAGATCAAATTCAAAGTGTGAAGCCCGAGCTTAAGTAGTATAGCCCTTACCTTTTAATTAGATACTACGAAATCTCGCACTACTAGTTATATACGTATTATATCTTCCATAATCAGATCATGTATATGAAACACGTTGAAATATATTTTACTGCGTGCAACTTACTTCATGTACGTTCGCGACAAATACTTACCGTGTAAGGTTGTTTTATATAAGTACGTATGTTATACTTCTAATACAATCATCAAAAATGTAAAAGAAGGTAGATAGTTCCTTAGAAACCTTGTAACATGTTTGGGGCTACTATATTCAGAACCTACCGAATCTGTTTGCTTCGAATTCAATTAAGTATAAGGTATAATTATTGTAAAATTTATTGTAGGTAGGTAAGTATTAATATTTTTAAGATCAAGTAGTGTATAGATACATAAGCTTAGGCAGTGACTTCAAAAATACCTGTTTTAATCGATAGCGGGATTCAGTTTTTATTCAAATTCATTAGAAATAAGGGTATTTTATCGTTCTCGTATATATAAGTACCTATTGTTTCAACACTTACATTAATTAATACATATAAAGTAATTTTTCAATAGTTTTATCTAATATGAATTATACTATGTTAGAAGTACTAAATAATTTCCGCGGGAATAATATCTACGCTGTATTTTTTTTTACCAAAATTGTACAGAATGTCAATATTTTGGCACCATACAATTGCCTTAAACATTTTCTTGCAAGTACACAACTATAAATAAAAATAACTTACTTCAAAAGTTTAGAACATAGGTACTCGATAGATTAGGTACTAAGAGATAAGGAAGCACAAGATATTTACAGAAAATTATCATTCCAGGTTTCACTTTAGCCTCTTCAAAACTCATATTTATTAGCATGTACGATTTTGCCCGACTCTTTAATTTATACAAACTTTCAAAACACAACCTTTTAATTTATACAACCTCCTCAAGATTCTAATGAACCTGCACGATAACAATAATTAAATGACATTTATGTAGAGGGCGTTTATCACAAGCCGAAGAAGAATTAACAACATCAATTACAATAGAACCAAATTAAAACTTCCGATTCGAATACATAAACACGTTTCGTATTTACATAATACATGTAAGAATTATTGAAATTATCTAAGTCATATTTTACTTATTACACTTATTCAGAATATTGGACATACTTTAATTATTTCCATACAGTAATTAAGCGGTATTTGTAATTTACAGAATTCGTTTATCATTTTGGCATTTGCTGTAATACTTTGGATGCGTTTCCACCACATGTGTGCGAAGAAGATGAGCGGAGTGAAAGGAAATAACTCACCAGTAGGAAGGCTGCGCTCGGCGAGGCTCGGGAAATGAGGCGAATCTATTGGTAAAATATTTCCTTTTACTCCGCACATCTTTTTCATACATATCTGGTGTAACGCAACCTTAGACTGATCCAGATACATCATTTCTAAAAAAAGGCTTTATCTTCGGTGGGATTCTGTGAAGATTAGGTGATAATTTAGGCTTAGAGAACGAATGAATTTGAAAAAATATCAAGTAATATATGATACCTGATGCAAAACAATATTCATAAACCTTGATACTAATAATTAAAAAAAAAAAACAAGAAATGGAGCTCTAGATCAGCCTAAATCAATGTTTAATAATGTAGCTACTTTATACAAATTGGATGCAAATAACTGTGCTCCGATGGTTCTAGTAATTTTGAAAAATTGTTTGCCAGTCGGTATTTTAAAGACAAATTATTTTAACATTAATTAATTGAATCAAGCGTTATTTTGCAAAAAACAATATTTTATAATAATAAATATTTTCCCAATATTTTATGATAACAATAAAACGTCTAATATTCCTGTAAAGCTGATGAAACGTCATAAGCTCACGATCGATTATTCTTCGATCGTGAGCTTCTGACGTTCTAAAATTCAAGAATTTTTGTAGTATAATGTATCGTATCATGTCTCAAAGTTAGGTACATATTCTTCTTTTTGTTTTTGATAGCTGGTGTACTTTTATGCGATGCCTACCATTACAACTTAAAAAATCAATAACAATGTTTGATTGATAGAAATGGACGAGAGTATAATGTAACACTGACTGGCAAACTAAAATCCTAGATTCTATACGGATAGAAAAGTTCTGTCTCTAAAGATTCTATAAATCTAAAGTGTTTTCTGTTTATTGATGAGTGCGGAGATGAGCTTGATTCTAGCCTTGACAGTCTTGTATCTGACGTAATCGTCTTCGCGGCCCTTCTTGTCGTCCCTTTGCACTTTTCGACTGTTCAGTATCTCGAAGCTGGATTCGTACTCCTTGATGGTACGACGGAGGTTCTGTAATTGAGATTATTCTGATTAAAATTGACATTTTTATTGAAAGTTCGTCGTGATACACTGAGGCCCTTGCTTTCTGCTTTGCGTAATCGTATTTATTATATATCGTATCAAAATAGTTCTTAAAGGGTGTTTGTTAATAAAAGTAATGACAAAAGTTCGTCTGGCATTTGAAGTTTAAGAATAATGTATCTACAATCTATATTTTATCGATTTACTTTTAGTTTCCAAAGGGTGCATGATATATTTTAGGTATATATTAAGTAACTTGATAAAATATATTAGGAATATAAAGGAATTATTATTAATTCATTACAAAATCATGTAATATAATACTAATTCCTAACATTGTTGTCTCGTTGCATGCCTTGGCGTTGCTGTAAATGTATCTGGTAATTGAAGCAAAATGTATAAAATGCGACGTGGACATAGGCGCGTTTTCATACCACTTGCTTGAGCATCACAACTGAAAAGTTTGCACTTCATCATATATTGAATAAATGGCGGGCAAAATTGGAAAGTATTGGACTGAAGATCAGCAGAACGAAAACGGAACATTGATTCTTCGTATTCAGTGACAGTTTTTTTCCATGTAACATTAAATGGCTTATAATATTAATGGCTAATAATATCATACCAGTCTGTTCCAATTTTCTGTATCTTATTTCAATACTACAAAATGATGGTGATGTTGGACGGGACGTAAGGAACAGGATAAATATAAGATCGATGAAGTGGTGTCACCGCTTCATCCTATAAACTTAACGAAATAAAATGCTTCTCCTGTATCAACTCTTATGACCAAGCGAGATTGTGGATATCAATGTTGGGCGACGAAAGAAATGCATGAAATAAGTGTATGTGTCAATTAAAATGGACAAGATAAGGAATGAGTAGATCAGAGGAGGCTTGAATGTATCATCAAAAGAGACAAAAAAAAATAAAAGTCAGAGTAGGGTGGTATTGGCGTGTCCTGATTATGAGGTATAACTAAAAGCATATAATCAAAGGTATGAATAGACAGCGTTAAGAAAGATGAGTGTACGAAAGATGTAAGTAGTGAGATGAAGGGTAACAGAACGGTGCGAAGGAAAAATATATGTTGTGCCAACCTCACTCAGCGTGGGTGAATGGCAGGAAGATGACGATACTAATAAGCCATTGGGTAAATATCTTACGCATTTGAGGATCTTCGCTTCAACCAGGGCCTTATTAAGGTCTTCGAGGCCAAGGCAGTGAAGAGCCTCGTTGGAAGTTACAACTTCTTCGCTAGCAGCTGACTTAGCAGAAGAAGCGGAGGAGGGGATCTCTTCTGTCGGTGGCGGCGGCAGATCGCGAGTCGGAGGCGATTGGAGAGGGGTCTCAATGGTGTCCTGAATAGTGTACACATAAAAACATTGATGAAAATAATACAGACATAAGAAACTCTTGTCCTAACATTTAATGGATTAAGCTTATTCAATGTTCACTAGTTGGTCCTACAGAGTAAAGTAGTGATGGCCCTGTGTGCAATAGTTAAATGACTCTCATGCAGCGAGTACACTACTCGAATCCTGCCAAAGGTTTGGCAGTGGGGTAGAAACGCTGTTGCCAAGCACCTACTACTAGTAGTGATCCGGCAACTGACCTTGACATCCAGTTCCCATATTTACCATCTTCGTCTATATCATTACCTATCAACGATAGTGCTCAATACTAGTACATCAGCTGAAAACCAAAACATATTACAATATTTCCTTTATACGCATGCTATATCCGGGAACATGGATCCCTAGTAGGTCCAACTAATCCTGGTTAGGAAAACGCATAGGAATAAATTGGTTTATCCTGAAAGACGACACGCTGGTTTGCCCGATAATACATTTAAACTATTTTAATATACAAAGAAGTCACAAAGGTCCCAACAGTCGAAAGACGACCAGACGTGTTGATTGTTGTTTTCTGCCCTCTGTTCTACACAATACATAGCTATTAGCAATAAGGATTTGCATTCATTGGTTCCTTGGAGACACTTTTCATATCCTAGACGAAATTGCGTCATAATTTACTGAATTTCTAGTCATTTCACCTTAGAGGCATTAATAACTGACTGCAATAGCATTTGCTCCTAATTTTCCCTTTAGTCTCATTTCCATTTCTATCCCTTGTGCACCACAGGATGTAAGAGATACGTAACTATTGATTTTAATGCCTTAAGTTTAAAACTGTTGTAGGTACAATATGTCTAAGTGCTTGGGCGTTTTGGCTGGCAAGAATGGCAAAATAATGGAATGTTTTGGATACTGTTCATCTCCAACATTCATAATTTTTCACACTTATAAAATCAGTCTTGGGAAAAGGTGATTTTGAAGTTTGATCAAAGTCAAAGTCAAAATCATTTATTCAATTTAGGCGTCTACGACGCTCTTATGAAGGTCAATTACAAATTTTAATATTGAAATATACTACATTGTACTGCCACGTTCAGCAAACAAAATTTATAGAGCCACTGCGAGAAGAACGGGCAAGAAACTCAGGGCCATTCTTTTAAACGTATTTTTACAATGTGTTGTTATGTACAATTATAACAATATTTAATTACGTAGTTGACAGGCGCTAGCTTGGCAGAGGCGAACCAGTCCAAGAATTTTTGTCGTTTAAGTAATCACAAACTGTATAATAAGATTTCTTTATTAAAATGTTATTCACGTGCAACTTGAATTTTCTTTCTGTGAGCGTTGTAATATGTTTGGGCAATTTATTATAAAACCGCACACAATTGCCTAAGAAGGAACTTTTATTTGTCTTTGCTAATCTAAAACCTGGCACCGCTATTTTATCTTTATTCCTTGTGTTATAATCGTGATTGTCACTGTTTTAACAACATTGCAACCACCATTATAAATTTGCTCAAATTTTTACGAACATACGTAATATTTTCAAATATATACAGACTTGGTAAAGTTAAAATATCAATTTCTTTAAAAAGATCTCTCAGGGATTCCCTAGGATCAATTTCATATATGGCTCGAATTGCACGCTTTTGTAAGATAAAGATTGTCTCTATCTCAGCAGCAGCTCCCCACAGCAATACACCATATGACATAATACTGTGGAAGTACGCGAAATAAACAAGCCTAGCAGTAGCTACGTCTGTTAGCTGTCTTATCTTACGGACTGCATATGCAGCAGAACAAAGTCTTCCGGATAGATCATGTATATGTGGATTCCACTCGACGATCAATATGAGATTAGTACAATAGAAAAATCAGTCTTTACTGACAAACTCCCATTCAACGACTCCATCTTCGTTTGACGTTGACATTCGACATTAGGTGTGGATATATCTGGTTTGTGTAAGGGCCCAGCAACATTTTTGTAAGACAGGTTTGTAACTTACGTACCACTTTAGTTCTATTTGGTTATACGAACTGTTGAGATGTTATTATTCATTGGAAGCTTTAAAAAAAGTTGGACCTACCTGTGACGATTCAGTGGGCTTCTCCTGTGAATCACTCGAACTGTCAACGCTGCTGTTGAATAGCATGGCCTCGTGTTCGTGTATGGTCGCAAGTTCACCGTTACCCATTACCTGAATGAAATAAAACCAGATTTATTTACAAGACTATACGATCACAAAAAAAATATGCCAAGTGCTGTCTGGACTCACACTCCAAACTTTTTTCACTCAATTCGAGAACCCTAGCGGTAGTCCTAGCCACAGCTGGCCAGTTTATTTTTACTATGCGGTAGGTTTTACTCTATAATGACACATAATTTAACGCTTGTATGTGTTACCGTTATTAAGATAGAACATAAACAAATACAAGTTCTTTTTATTTGATATTATTTACTAGGCAACCCATTTCAAAACATTCTTTCAATCTGTTACCTATTACCAAGAAATAGCCCTTTTAAGATTGTACTGACGGAATGCTGTGGCTCAGTAATAGGGTCCCGTTTTAATCCTTTGGCATCCGAGATAACGAGAATAATAGGATTTCATTCTTAAATTGACGATATCGTCCAGACGCATGGAAATAGGAGCCTTAACACTGTCAAGTACAACTGGCAGTATGTGTTTAATTATTTTTTTGGTATTTTTTTGCCTATCCATGAAATTGTAATAGAATAGGCAACTTTAGCCTTTTAGACCGATCTACTTTTAATCTTTCTTAGCTAGAAAGTTTTACGGCAGTAGGTTAATCATTATTTCCTATACTGAAATACATACTCACATAAAATCTTTGAAGTGTATAAGTGTATGGATGGCAAAAAATCAAAATGAATAATCTATTTTAAGGTGAACACTGATATTTACGGAGAGGTTTTTTTATGTTGATAGATTGTTTAACTACTGTACTGAATTGATCACGAAATACACGAGATTCGTAGTAGATTGTTAACGGTATAGCTAATATATTTTAAATTACTTTTAAAGGTCGGTATCTAATATTGGAATATTGTGTATTGCCTACAAGGTAATACGAGCAATATTATTTTAAGCCCACAAAACCATGATTATGTAGAATGGTTACCAAATCTACCTACAAGAGAGAGAAAATAGTAAAAATATTGAATTCTCCACCACAGACCTGAGATTCCACATTAACAAACACACCCTCAGTGTCTGGCAAGTATGTCAAAACTTTAAATAGTTGAGAGCTCGAAACAAGTATTATCCAAAGTTGAGAGACTTCATATTATAATCAATGCACCTCAAAGTTGAGATAGATCTTAAGATGCCGTTTTGATGTTTAATTAAATATTTTTTTGTCAAAAAATACACATTAAAATCGATCTCAACTTTGAGATTAATTAATACAAACCTTATATAGTCTCACAACTTTGGATGATTCTTCTTTCAAGTTTCATCTCACATCTCTGGTGGATATCCAATCTTAGGCTCGTATTAATAATTACTTTTCCAGAATTAGATCGATTTTACGATGCTGTTTTTGATGTTATCAATAATTACATCTCAAGAATGAGATTGAATGAAAATGCTGGCCTTGACAAATTTTCCAAACATTAAACGTTAAACTGTATCATAAGATTGATCTCGAATTTGAGATGCATTTATTAGTACGAGCCCAAACTGAATGCTTATTATTTCATGGTATTTGAACGCGATGGGTAAGCGATTGCTTACCCACTGACTTAACAAAAACTTTAACAATCGTACTTAAAACTAGAGAACTGTCACCAATGACGCCTGAATAAAATGGACATTGCGATGGAAACGTAAAAGCAATCGTAGTGCAAAGTATTATCAATGAGGTTAGCCCGTAGATTTTGTCAAATATACAAATGTCAAATGTCTTATTAACAATTATACATATATAATGCAAGCTATGCTAGCGCCACTTTGACAGCTGCCAACCCCAATGGAAGTTAGTATCTGCTGATCTCACCACAAATGTCAATTAGACCGATTAAGACAAATGTACTACTTCTGAGTAACGCTGAGACCATTTATAAAAAAAAATTGATTAAGTCGTGGAAAAGAGTAATGATAAATAAAATTTATCTAAGTAGCAAATGCCCAGCTTTACTTGGAAAAAAATTCGCTGCATTGTCAAGTCGAGATGTGCTATATAAATGATCATTAGTTGTTTCATAAAAACAGCCAGCATTTTCTACAAATACTATATATCTGATGAAAAGCAAGCTACAAAGGATTGAGATAAAACAAGCACGAGGTGTTAAGTGGTAACAAGTGCCTTTAGCAGATGTATTTCGTCACAAATGACGAGCTGCACCGTCACCCTGAGGCATAAAGTTAAGTTTCATGTGACTGTAATTTCTTGTCGAAGAAATTACAGGTATGAAGGATAAGGATCCTTCATGCCTGAACAAAGGAGTGCGAACATAACTGCTTATAGCGGTAGAAATAGGTATGTATGGTTTCAAACTCCTACAAAAGGCCAGCATTTTCTACGATCACTTAAATCTGATGGCAAAAAAATTTATCCACACTTACAGCATCTGGTCTAGTAGAAGCCAGCACGCGTTTCACAGTCCTGTATCTCTCATACAGGTGCCTGGCAGCTCCTCTCTCCACTGAATGTGCCGGTGGTCTTCCTCTAGCTGCCTCCAGACGAAGTAGGGCCTTCTGAACACAGGCTTTTTCTGAAGCCAACTGAGCTGATGTCCAATTTGTCTCTAGAATAGACGCTCGCCCACCAGCCTGACGACAACCTTCCAGCCACTGTAATCCCGACGAAGAATCCTTTTAATTGAAATCAGTAAGGTTCTGCATGATTGCAGACTCTCGGAAGGTGTCTATATACATGAGGAAGAATCCTGAGAGTCTGTTCAACCTACCTATTACCTACTACATTATCAGTACCTAGTATTATATTCAGGGTATTAGATGGGAGCTTGTTTTTTTTTTGGGTGCAGTACATGTGACTTTATTGAAATGTGTACAATTTTGTGTATCTCGGTAGATCTCTAACGATTTGGGTTGGTCTCTTAAATTTTGTAATAAGATCGGGTTAGATATACAGTACAGGTGCAAGTTAGTAAATGGTCGTTTTCCACACGTTATTAACGAGGCTAAGGTAATCGAGAAAGCCTATCGACAATAGGTATTTAATGATACCTTGCTACCATATGGGCACGACAACAATTCAACACAGGCCATTGGACATTCCTACAGGACTCGCACAAAAAAGGAATGACGTGACAATAAAAAAAAAATACATTCTGTGATTCATTTCTGCAGGCGAGTAGCCGCCATACTCCCGAGCCTAAGGGCCTTATTGTGTAACTAAAGACATTTTGAAGTTATCATTTGAAAAGGATTATATATATTATGTAGTCCCAATTTCAAAATTGATTATTTTCACTATAATTCTAGTTCGACAATAAAATCATTGCGTCCAATGGACTTCTACATGTATTATGGTCAATTTCCCCAACCAGTGCCTCAAAACTAAAAGATACTTAAGTGTGAAAACCACGGATTTAGGAAGGGAGTCCCTTCCTAAATCCGTGGTGAAAACCCTGAAGGCAGCACTTCGTTCCCTGAAGGTAGCACTATAAAAGCGCCGAGCTAGGCTCTTTAACCAAGGCAAAATAAACTCGAAACAAAGACTTTTGTTTGTGGCATCAAAATAGACATTTGACTGTAACAGTTGCTGTAAGACTCACCATTTTATTCACCATACATATCACTATTATTTCTAAATTTCTTACCTCTTCAATATCCTTCACAATATCAGTCATGGATTTCTCGCTATTCAGCGCGATTTCCAACTTCTCATCCCTCTCTTTCTGCTGCTTAGCGGCTTGAAGCTTCAAGGAGTATTCTACAGGATCTGATTTGATGCAACGCTTCTCTGCTTGGAGACGACGTAGAGCCTCGTACATTTGGGTTAGTTGGACGTCGGTGATCCGCTCACTTGGAGTTATGGAGTATCCATTCTGAGCTTCAAAGTCTGCCTCTCGTTTGCCGATGGTTTTCTTGAGCATAGAAATCTGTAACAGAGAATTAGGGTTAGTGAGGCTTATCTCTCTGTTCACTCTACGAGCAGCTGCCAGAAACGCCTTTCCTTTTTCGATTGAAGTGAAAAAGAAAAGGTGAATGTGAATTAACTTGCTCCTTTTGATAATATTTTGCTACTTTATATATCATATATTTTTATACAAATACATACATAAATAATTATGATAGTTTCGTTACAAGCGGCAATTTATTCTATCGAGAAAAATTTTAATAATCGTGATTTAGAATCAACTTGGCCAACACTCTATAGCTTATAAAACTACATAGGTTATGGTCATTACCTGATAACTAACCTCCGTAGTATGGAGGCGCTATGAAGAAAAAATATTTCAGGTTGTCGATCTACCGATCTTTATAGGACCTTGCCGGACAATACAGACCCACACTATATAATAACGCTGCTATTTTAGTATTTAGAAAAGTATGCAAGTACAGTTTATTATACACAGAAGATTGTTGCCTTACCTTCTTGTTAATCTTCTCAAGTCTACGATCAGGAGACGGTTGATCCCGGCGCAGTGCGTTATGTGGCGCCGCGTTGCGTTCGTCTCGGCGAGCTTGTTCAGCAGCAGTGCACTCCAGCCCCACGGAGTCATCAGCACCACTTGTGGGCTCCGCGCTTTCTGAACGCTCCGCTTGGCGATTTAACGCCGCAGCATCGAGAGTTTCAGGTTCATCGGAAACTAGACAAAAAGTCATATTATTTTGCATTTGAAACAAGGATTTGTTAATTAACCTTTAATCTGGTGCTATTCATTAATTAATATTATATAAATTCGGATGAAAATGAAAAAATATTAAAAAAAAATATAGTATTAAAAACAATATTGAAAGCGGCTGATTATAATTACCTATTTACTTTTTAGTAATAAAATATATTCAGAGGTATTAACAATATTAATGGTGGGTATCTCTGCTAATTATGAGTTTGATTTGAAGACAGTTATTGCTTTATCTTATTTAAGACAATTAGGATTAATGATAAGAATTTTAAGAATAGGTTTACCTAATTTAGCTTTTTGTACAAAGACAGAAGTATATTTTAAATGCAAATATTATATAATATGATGCTAAAAGAGGACTGTGTTGTTAATAGATAAAATATTGAATTCCAAAATAGACTTCACTCTTAATTATTGTAGGGACATAATATTTACTATGATAGAAAATAATTATTATGATAGTAATAAAGTATTTGACTGTATCAAACATATTGATTTTTTTGCTGTTAGGCTAGCCTTTGACACTACCATACCTGATTGTAAATGATAATGCGGTCAGTGATGTTGCTAGGCTAACCTAGGATTACTGGGTCCCCCCCGACGGTTCCCGCCTTGTCGTGGCGGTGGGGCTTAGTAACCGTGGCTTGGTCACCCACGGTGAAGCGAAGAGGAACCAGGGGCCGTGCCGACTTGGGTCATCGGCCGGCTCCGGAGGGGCCGCTCCACTGGGCTTTGCCTCTAAGTCCAGTATGGAGCGGCAAGGGGGGGTAGGCTGCGGTGCTGTCTGGACAGCACCGCATCTGACGGGGAGGGGCCACGGCGGGAGAGGAGTGCCGGTATTACGGTGCGCCGCTCTCCCTACCTTCCGTGGCCACGGCGGGGCCGCCACCGTTCGATGGCGGACTCGGAGGGGCCGCAGGGGAAGAGGAGTGTCAGTATAGCGATGCGCCGCTCTCCCTATCCTCTGCGGCCGAAGTAGCAGGCGACGGGGCTATTTATCTGACCCGTCGCAGGGGGACCTCGGGCGTCAGAAGCGGGGGTTGTCTGACGCCCATTTGCGGGCTTGGTCCCCGGGTGGTAGCGACGTGCCATGTGTTCTGGTGCGTCGTGAGGGGTAGCACCCCAGGAGGGGTCCGGCAACGGACAACCGTGGCGGGTTCGTGGTCGAGAGCTAAAGCGTCCCTGCGGCCCGCCGAGAAGCGGTAGAGTTGGAACACCGTGTGTTATTTAGTCGGTAGGGGCACTTGCTGCTGTGGGAGTAGTTGGTGTCGAGCCCGACATATCCCGCCCCCTTTCCCCGAGGTGGACGGGAATGCGTAAATGCATTTTTCACACGTAAATAAAAAAAAAAAAAAAAAAAAAAATAAAGTATTACTGGGTCTCAAGGACAGCTTAGGGCAGTAGCAAAATGCTCTACACCCATGCTATAACATTCCATCATAGTTCATAGTCATTTATTCATATAAAAAAATAGACGTAACAATACATTATAGTTCAAACCTTACTTAAGAACATAAAACACAATATGAAAAACACACACACACACACTATATACCGCTGCATCTGCGGTGCCACGGTGGAAACCAATGGTCACCACGCTCTTAGCTGTCGTCGATGCGCAGATAGGTTTCCACGGCACCACGCTCTCAACGATATCGTCCGTAGAGCACTTGTTTCTGCAAATATCCCATGCGTTTTGGAGCCTCCCGGACTGAGCCGTGCGGATGGCAAAAGACCATACGGTCTGACGCTCGTCCCTTGGCAGAATGGTAGGTGCTTGCTATGGGACCCGACCTGCGTCAGCACCTTTGCTTCCTGTCACCTAGGCCAAACAATCCGCGCAGCAGGGGGTGCCGCAGAATCTGCAGCGCTTAGAAAAAGCGCAAAATACGCTGACCTCGCCCATAGATACGAGTTTGTCCCTCTGGCGGTCGAGACGGCGGGGAGTTGGGGTGCGGAGGCGAAAGCCTTCGTACGACAAATTGGGCGTCGTCTCAGAGAGAGGGGTCACGACCAACGCTCTGGGTCGTACCTCGTTCAAAGGCTGGCCATCGCCATACAGCGTGGTAATGCATCCAGTGTGATGGGCACCTCTGGACCGGGTGCGACCGGGGGCGGGCTTTTTTGTTAGTTATATTGACATTTAATATCTTTTAATTTATTATATTATTTTAATTTAATTTTGTTGTCATTTTTATAAACACAACTATTGACATTATACAATCAATATGAAAAATAAAATATAATAACTGCTGTATGTAAATCAATCAATAATTGACCGAGCGAAAACTTAGTTCGAGCGAAGCGTCTCTGCTTCAACTTCGACAAAATGCTTTCATATGTCCGGTTGTTCTCCTATACAGGTCGCATTTCTCATCCGATACTCACGAAATTTTGTGAGCAGGTTTGATAAGTCCATAATTTTTTTTATCGATTCAGTTATTGGAAATTTTTCAAAATGATGGAGATATACATAATAAGTTGTTGAAAGTGTGGACGCCTGCGCTTAATTTAACGGCAATGTCCATACGTACGTCAGTTGCCTAAAAATGATAGGCTCTCTTTCTCGTATAATCAATTATTTATTTTCCAAGTTTTGTACTTACATCTGATACAACTAGCTTTCACAGTGGCCTGCGTGTAAACAATGACACGCTTACATTACATATCTAGATTTTTGAATTTCTTGACTCATTCTCCCATTAACATGCGCAGTGAACCTTTATTCAATTGTAAGCTTTGCAAGGCCAGACTCGCGAGGTCTACAGCTCGGAAAGCCAATAGTTTAAATGTTTATAAGTATACATGATAGCATGATACCAGTCAACGCATGAGAGCTTACCATGACTTTAACATCATTCGGAAGATAATTAGATATGCGTTAACTTCACAGGCGCACCAATCCGCCGGATTTGTCGCTGGTGACAAATCCACGGACGAATCTGCATGTAAATGCTGGTTTGCGATTCGTCAAGCAATCTTTGGCTCGCCCGGGAGCCGCATCGCACCCGCGCCTAGCTGTATCAATCCGTGCTCAGGATTTGTCGGCGAACAAGCTCTGAGTATGTTATAGCTTTATTCATTGATAAATATTTAATCAAGAACAAGTATTAAAAAGTGTTGTATTAAACTGAGAATCAATAATTTAGGCGGAATTGTCAACATAGATATTTTTTTAAATGTGATTCTTAAATATTGAATGCATCGGTGGCTTTGGGTCCTTTGAAAGCCTTTGTTACTGAGGCTGAATTGTAATTGATATATTGCCAGAATTTTCGTGATTCGTGAGAATCGTAACTACTACGATGCAGCTAAGCTATATGTCTGATGTATGGAGGTTTGGAGTAATTTCAGAAAAAATATTATAAAAATGAAAAGAAGCCCTAGTCCTGAAAGAAACCTATGAAAAGCTCTATTTTATATAAGATAAATTAAAAATCTGCTCACTTTGCGGTTTCTGTACGACGACATATTCGAAGTTTGGCGGTGTGCTGCATCTGACCTCCTCTCTAATGTTAGCATGGTGTTCGTTTTCCTTGGGCTGTCTCTGGATCCTGACCGGTGGGCGACGGCGTTTCACACCAAACTGAGGCCGACGTGCGCGAGATAGACGTTCGGCACGGCGTTCCGACTGGAAAAGAAGTTTGGCGCTGGTGACAATGAAGGAAAAAGTTAATCCTAGTAGTAGAAAGAAAACCCTGAGTTCAAGAGAGACTTTATTTGGAGGTTGCAAGAACGTTCTTTAATTAAAAAGAAAACTTCAGTACTTAGCAGATTTTTGTACCAAATTTTATACGAATATATAATATATAGTATGATTAGATACTGGATGGAAAACTTTCCACTTTCCATGTGGCATTATAGGAAAATTTGAGACTGCAGCGCAAATATTTGTATTTACAGCTTAATAGCTTGTTTTATACCTAGCATGGTTTACCTCAAGACGGTTGTAGTCTTGTAGCGGTGGTGGTGGCAGTGGTGCTTGCGGTCTCTCTTCGCTGTGCGGTCTTCGCTCCTTTCGCTCGTGCGCGCACCCGGAGTCGCGCCGCTCGCGCCGCTTGCGCGCCTCTCGCTCGCACTCGGGCGCTGCCATTTCTTCTGTCTCCTTCTCCCGCTCCCGCTCGTCCCGCTCGCAGCACTGCGCACGCCACCCGAGCCCAGATATTACTACCCGTCGCTCGCTCGAGCAATCACTTTCGTGTCCGTAACCCTAACAGTCATGAATGTTAATGTAGTGTAATGTGCGGTAATGTTGACTTCGATTAGTAAGAAGTTTGGTAATATTGACCAGTTGACTGTGGGTGAAAGCTGATGTTCTGATTGTGAGTGGCGGTGATCGTGGTGTTACAAAGGATAAGGTAGATATATAAGTAAATTATATTATTTATGTAAGTTGTATATACATATATTGTAAATAGGTAGGTACATAATATTACAAGGGTAATTCAGTTATGGATACATTAGATGGTATCGCTCATAAGCAATTATAAAATCTAAAAACTATTTGCCACACAGGATTAACTGGTTGATGAAGCGTTATAACATCTCTACCACACTTCTACCCACCACCTATACATGGTTAGTCACATAGAGATACAGGAAAAGCAAATTTGGACAGAGTGGATACACTATGACAAAAATAATCTACAAGATGTCCAAAATAAATACTTTTCCGATGTACCCAATGTCGGTTAATTGCGAAGCAAATATTTATAATGGTTAAGTAAAGCTTTTGGGTTAATATAAACGGGTAACTATGGAAAAAAAATTGTTAAAGAATTCTACGATTTAGGTAAATGATGTTAGTGAAGCCCCTTTTAAAATTGTCAAGAAATACCTGTAAAATATCCAATTGTACCATTTTCGCTAACTCGTAAATACCCCCAATTTTCCAAAAGCTTTCGGCCGTTAATGTCGCGTTTCTGAAATTAAACCATGTTTTGGTGCTAATGTAGATGGATGCGCCCAAAGTAAACAAGCGACTTTCACTATGGTTTAGTTAAAAAAATGTGGCATTTTATCTGAGTTCCGAATTGGCCTTGAGCTTCAAAGCTTTGCTTCAATAATATGAGCAAGTAACCGTTATTAATAGTTAAAGTGATACTCACAATACAATATCTCGCTGCACCAACTATGGAGTCCAATATTCTGAATATGCTGTCCCTAGTACGGCTTGCCAGGGTCACTCTTGAGCCCCTTAGAGGGCAAGGACCCTTCCAATAATCCACAACCAAACTTTAAACACCCGGGCTATTGCTTATCCTTTTATATAAAACAAAATGAAAGAAACAAAACGTAACGGCGGGGCGAATTCGCGCGCCGTTTTGACGGTATTCTGTACACTAAACTATACACAATATAGAGTCAGTCGCGTTCAATATGAAGTCTCTATTTGATGATGTCACTTTTTTGCTCCACCATATCGCGATCCCGGCACATATTGGTACGGCACAGATAGTCAATGTTTTTACGAGCACGATCAAACTACGGTTGCTTTAGAAAATGCGTAGAGACAAGCCTATAGTTTAGCATTGAAACGGTGAGATCGGTTGTGGAAAGTGCCCCGCTTGTAACTGTTAGTGCGTGCTCTTTTGTCCTTCCATCTTGTGAGCAACACGACTCAGCAGGTAGTAACAAAACGTTTACGGTCAATTTTCCTCGGTCATGTTGGAATTTCTTTTGTAACTGGCACGATCACTGATTCGAGCTGAAGTCACTGGAATCACTTTTGCGATTCTGAAACAAACAAACGTGCAATTTAATGTCAAACTAACCATCAATAAGTCGCATTAACCGAGACAGATAAACGCTTAGGTTATATGATTTTATCAACAGCAATCTCATCATAATGGAGTCAGGGCGAATGTCAGCACGCCGATTGTTTTTGGCTAATATAGTAAAAAATTATGTAATTTCTTTTCTATTATTCCAAGTCATCCGTGAGAACGATGACTGTGCTGTAACTTCAGGGTACAGTAAAGTAAACTGTATTAAATAAGTAGAGATCCAAGCAAAATGCAGTTGAAAGAGTTAACATCAAGACTACTTTTCGCCTGTATTCAAAGGTCAATAAATGTTATAGTCATATAATCAATGATATTGTTTAATAATAATGTATAATATTTTACAGATATAAGGCGCTTAATATCACCCTCACACGCATGAGTTAACGACGCCACGTCCATTAAAAGCCTATTATACTAAAAATAACGTGCCAATAAAAGCATTAGGTAAACGTGTTCGGTAAGTACACGTATAGCTAGCATGTGGTAGTAGTAGTACCATGTAGTTGTTAATCACTAGCTGTAAAAATCGATTTGAAAATATCAAAGGTCTAATAGAGTCGTATTTTCGTGCAGAATGCGGTGTTTCTAGTTCCGTATAACTTCGATTGCTAGATAGCTTGTGGGATTAAAATCTGTAACGTATTCCTCGAACAATCTCAATGGGTTTACATTACAATTACAATTACGAATTTAAGCATATAAAATTAAAAAATAAAACTAATCACCGATGATACTAGCTAAGCGTTTTTTTTTAATTCTATCCTTTAGGGAATTAAAATGGATCCAAAGGTTGTATGAATTTTTTTACTAAACTGGCAAATTAGATCTTATTTTAACACATAAAACGAAAAACGATTAATGATGCAAAAAGCTATTTTGGAAGATCTCCCCCTGAGGGGATTAGCCGATCTATGTGGCGGAGGTTTAGTTTAAGTTTATCATGAGTTTTATATAAATAAAAATCTGTTCGAACAAACTTGCAAACTTCCAGAATATAAATGCATAGCATATAGTCAATATTTTGAATTGAATAAAATACAGTTTACAACTGTCGGTTTGTAATTGTAATAAAATATAAATGCGGGTACACTTGTTTTTGTATTATTTTAAACTTATCAGGCAGGTGTGAGCAAAGTTACACAATATCTAATACCTGTTGGCGTACTATTAAACCTTTGAAATAATTAAAGGAAACTTGTTGGAGTAATAAAAAGAGCAATAAAGCCATTTATACCCAGAGAGAGAGGCAATTCATATCGCAGCTATAACTTTCGCTGTCGAAAATATAAGTGCCAACCAAATTTCATTACCTACGTTCAAATCGAATAACGATATCAATTTACGATTTTGCACCAACGCCGTTTGACGCTGTATATTCTATTGTTATTTCTATGGTATCACAAATAGAACACATAACACAAGTCTAACTTGAGATGTGTTTTCATTATTTGTTGCTTGATTTTTTTCATTATTTGTACATACTATGAGAACCTCTCAGTTCCCTAATTATTAGGAAGTCGACGAAACCAAACAAGCCATTTCATTTTAATATTTTTATTTAAGCAATGACGCATACGAAATATATTACAAAATTGTAACGAGGGGAAAAATTATAGTCATGTACGGGATTCAAACACGCGCCACCCAGCCCTATAGCCGGGGTGATCTGACTGCTAAGCCAACATGACATAAGACTCATAACTCTAATTTGTCTTCTCGTTGTTAACTATTGTATGACAATGGAGCGACATCTATAGTTCAACTTACAACTACAAGCAAGATAATTTTATGCAATTAGCTGTAAACTTAACGCACGTTACTAAAATTTCTCCTCCCGTCATAACTTTGGAAACCATTTAATGTTCAAATAAGGCTTATATTAGAACGGCGTCCATCCGTTCTTCGCCGTCATAATCGCATTTACCTACATAAAACTTATTAAGTTTATCGTCAATGTCGTACTGCACTAACTTAACGATACTTTATAATTTTCTATTCTGCAAGTTTTGATGCATCTGACAAGGGACATATTGTTAATGTAGTCATGGATCTGTCGGGTCTTGGTATAATTTTAATAGAGTTTAAAAAAAGAGGAGGTTCTCAATTTGACTGTATATATTATATTTTTTGTGACGTTTTACAATATATACGGTTTTTTTTATATTCGAAATTCGAAAGCTGGTCATGTGGTCCCATTGAAATTTGAATGAGATCTGACGAGTAGGTAGTGTTCGAGTTATCCCTAATAATGCGTACCTATTTCATGTTTGAAGTTAGTTTTAAGTTTTCATACTTTTTAAGGTTCCGTACCCAAAGGGTAAAAACGGGACCCTATTACTGAAACTTCGCTGTCCTTCCTCTGTCACCAGGCTGTATCTCAAAAACGGTGATAGGTAGACAGTTGAAATTTTCACAGATGATGTATTTCTGTTGCTGCTATAACAACAAATACAAAAATTTGGCCAACTGCGAGTCGGACTCGCGCACGTTAAAAAAGGTTCATCTATATGAAGTTTAATGTTGTATAGCTAAGAGTACGAAACCCTTCGTGCGCGAGTCTGACTCGCACTTGGCCGATTTTTATTACTACTATCCGTGTATATAAATCTAATAAGTGTAAGTGATTCTAATTTGAGGAATGTAGGGGTCTTAAAGCTACATTGACACAATCAGAGTATACTAAGGCAGAGTCCACTTGGATGCTACCACTGATGTTACTCGTTTCGTGCCTACTGGGGATTTAGATCAGAGTGTACTTGGATTCTCGATTGACACGATACGAGTACCATCATAGTCAGTATCCGAGTTTTAGAGAATATATTGTACCCACCCTACAAATAGTGGGATAACAGTATACAATGAAATCCTTGAACTGAATACAAATAAACTTCGCAGTAAAGACAACATATTACGCAGTTTGGCCTTCAAACGTCTTTGGCTTGTGTTCAGGGACTCGATTATTATTTAATCCCTAAATAGAGCTGGTTACGCACAGAGAATCGTTGATGTCAAATACTAATGGAGCATAATTAGATTATAACAAAGTGGCTTTCCTAGATATTGGTTGTAAATATGGTAAAGTTAATTAATTTTATTTTAGATTTTGACTAATGTATTAGAAGAAAAGTCGTCTGTTATGTCAGTCAGACGTGACCCGCAAGAGGTTGCATTTTTAGGCTAGCATATTTTCAATAAGCCTGTAGTAATTCTTATATAGGTAATATAGGAATTACTCCCTGATGTGGCTGATGCTGATACTATCAGAGTTGTTTACACGGCACTCTGCCGATCTGTCCCCATATTGCATTACATCTTGGGGAGCAGCTTGTATTACTCACTTGATGAAAGTAGAGCGGGTGCAACGTGCCATACTGAAAGTTGCATATAAGAAGCCATACAGATACTCCACCGATGCACTATACGCTGACACAAAGGAACTTAGAGTAAGACAACTCTTTGTATTGGCAAGTGCATTAAGATTCCACAAAACAGCCCTCATCAGTAGAGATCGAAACAAAATTTATTCCAGGCGCAAATGTTCTTGGCAAACAACATTAACAAAAAAAACTATAGGTAAACGATGCTATAACTATCTAGGACACTATTTATATAAACAATTGAACAAAACACTTAATTTAATACACGATACTAGGAAACTATGTACACGAAAAATCACAGATTACCTACTTATATTAGGACTTAAAGGTACCGAAGATTTGCTACATATTAACATATAAACATTCACAAATAACATACACCCACACTCATTCAAACACACACCAACACACACACACACTCACCAACACACACTAACACACACTCACAAACACACACTAACACACACACACACACACACACAACACGCGCACGCGCGCTCACAAACTCACAAATATACACACAAATTTAATTTAAAAAAAAAATAATAATAAAACTTGTCATAATAGTTGTGTTAAGTTATACCCTAATGGAGTGAACTAGCTCTCACAAACACAGGGAATCCTACCGTGAGAGCTAGAGTTATAAATTGTTATCTTGATGAAAGTTTTAAATTGCAAACATTGTTTTAGTTTTAGAATAGTTTTTAAGATAATTAAGGTCAACATTTTTGTAACAAAGAATTAAATAAATTTGAAAAATTTGAACTCCCATCAGTTCCCAGTTCTGTCCCTACGGAGGGGCAGATAGGAATACAGTTTGCATTGGTCGTCACTCAACTGTATTCAGGGGGAGTTGCAGGGTTAAAGAGTACATCTATCCCTTAATTACAGACGGGGCAAAGACGATACTTTTTGGATCAGTTACATTAGATCAGTATACCGCAGAAAACTGTATATATTCAGTCTGATATTATAATCAGACAAAATTACAATTAATAGGTAACTATGAATCCATTAGTTACCGTTCTTACCAAGAACTTATTTGTGTGTAAGGATCTGTTTCAGAATGTTCGAGTAAGTTCCGTTTTTACTACCCAGAACATATTTAATAAATAAAACACTATCTTTGCGTTTCACAGTCATCGATTTAGCCTATCCATCGGTTAAAGCTTGAAACGCGCTGCATGTCAACTGTCATTTTTATCATTCAGTTATTTTATGTGTTGCATAGCAACCCGAAACATTATTAGGACATTCTGAAACGGGCCCTAAATAAAATAAACCTTATGAGTATAAAACATACCTACGTATGTTTTATACTTAATATTATTTTTTCCAATTTTTTCAATACAACAGTATTATTAGATAACAAATACGACAGTATTGAAACAAGAACATCTTTGAATAAAGGGAATATTGTCCTAGCATCTTTGATCGTATACCTACAAAAGCTATCAAATCTTGAGTAGTTTACTAAAGCGAAAAATAACCTTTTTTATTTGAATTATTTCAATACTTCCTGTAATTCACAGTACAGTTTTGTTTATTGTACAGTTACAATTTTTGGAATCCAGTGTATTAATAACAGAAGAATGTATATTTAGAAGAACTTCAGGTATTTTTCCATTAGTTGCCTCTTACGACATCCACGGGAAGAAATTGGGAAGTGACATCCTATCCCCACGGGGTACTATGTGAGTACAGTATATCAAAAAATGAATCAACTTCGACAAATATGAACAGAAATATTACTCCAATATAACCTATAATAAGTCTTTTAGGTAATTTAATCTTTTAAGGCCCACTCGTAAAAGCCTTACCAAGGTAGATTAATAAATTAGGCATTTCGTTTTATAGCAATTGTTAGCGGAAAAGCTCGAAGATTTGGCTACCATCCAGATTAATCTAAAAGTTGTGTATACTCCAGCATATCGGAATATTTCCCTCGTTTATCGTATAGTATACAGATAAAAAAGTCGGTCGTTAAGCTCAATTTTACTGTCTGAATTGTCAACAATACCTACCTTGTTGGCAAAGTTGAATATTTATCGCCGTTCAAAAATACACGCTACTATCGTTTTAAACAGTGTAACATGCACAGCCTGTAACTCACGGTCTCGCGCCAATATTGCGCTACCGTCCCAGATTACAATATGAAATACAAATACAAAATTGTTTATTGCGTAATGAAATATATCACAGTGGGTTAATTTAAGAATCCGATGATATCTCACACATATTTTGTTTTATTAAAACTTAATGATAGGAAGTTTTTAATGTAAGACCCCTATGTACTTTACTTTATTTTATGATATTTCTACAAGTATTATACTTAAGTTCTAATAATGCTTCAGTTCCGTTAACATCTGGATTAATATATTTTGCTTTACGTATCTAACTGTACTTGCTCGGAAATATAAGAGTACAAGAATTTATAATTTGAAAAATAAGGAATTTGGAAAATTGCGATAATTTAATAATTTTGATAAATCAGATTACAAATCACAAAAAATATGGAAAACTGAATTTGGAACTTTTTGCTGACACCACCAAAATATTTTTCCCTTTGCATCCAAATCGGTTAAGATATTTAAAAGTTATGATGGGATTAAGTAACTCTTTGCTTACATGCACCCTATAAACATTACACTCCAATTGGGCAGTCGTGTAATAATGCCTGCATGATCGTTGGCCTGGAAAAAGTTTAATTAAATATATTTTGCGTATTGATAGTGGAGGCCTTTGTTCAACAGTGGACGTCTTCCGGCTGATGATGATGATTGATAGAGCATTTTGTTGAATGCTCGATTCGCTAGCTACCCTAACCGAAGAAGAAAATCTGCCGCCAAGCACCTCTCGCTATGTTCTGACACCTGTCCTTGAGAGCCAGTACCTTCTAGATTAAGAGTGTATACTATCGTCCACATCATCGCTTTTTATCAGTTATGATGGTGATCATTATAGTTAATATTATGTATTGCTTGATCTAGAATAAACTAGTATACTTAATAGTAATATTGTTGACCTAAATTAAATAAATACTTGAAACATTTGTACGCAAACAACACGAACTGGGATGTTTACCAACATTTGTTTTTGACATGGCATCATATATCACACAAACAAAATAAAAAACAAAGCAAAACTTTACAATAAAATACCCACTCACATTAAAAATGTACACTCATTCAACGTATATCTAAATTGCAGGACTATATTTTAGCACAACAAAATAAATACGTTGAATGAGTACATTCATAATGACGACGATGTACCTAATATTATTTTTAATTAATGTTCTCATGTAAGTGACTGTACTGTCTTGTTATATGAGAATAAAATATATCTTTAAACCTAACCTAACAAAAAAAAATACAAAAATATTATCTTACATGATATATACGGAATTTAATAGGTACAATTCGGGTAAGACAAGTCTGCTAATGAAATTTTCAGTATTTTTTGAGTGTGATAGTATTAACACTATGTCCAGTTTATGGCAAAAGGCTTGCCCCGTGAAAAGAGACTAAGGATCCGTTTCAGAATGTCCTAATAAAGTTTGAGGTTGGTATGCAACATGTATAATTACTGAATGATATAAATTACATGCAACATGTTTCAAGCTTTAACCGATGGTTAGGCTAATGGATGGAGATAGTGTTTTATGTAATGTTGTCTTAGGTTTTGGCGATTGTTACACATAGTAATTAAACAACTTTAAACGGTTTAAATCGCATATATATATATATATATATATTTTTTTTTAATATACGCGATTTAAACCGTTTAAAGTTGTTTAATTACTAGTGTTTTATGTATTAAATATGTTCTGGATAGTAAAACAGGAACTTACTCGGTAATTCTGAAACAGGCCCTTAATCTGTTATGTGCTAGAATAATAGAAAATTAACCAGATATACAAAGCAAAATACAAGTTCGATTGATTCTTTAGTTATATTTGGGAAAATATTTCTGATTCTAATAAACAAGTATTTTCAAAACATGGTTAACGCGTATGGTGTATATGGTACAAACCACGATTAAATTAAGCGAATCCAATTAGTTGGAACACGTGAGACTAAATCCAAATTGGAAGTGTTAATTAGGCACAAACTCAGTTTGCCAGTCAATTAACGCTGTTTATAAATCTGGGTTAATACGATAATATTAATTAATTACTGCAGGAATATTGTCATGACGATACAATTTTGAGCCCAGATTGTTTTTTATTTCAGTCGTATCGAAGGTATAACGTTTAAATAATTGTAAGTAGATGATGGTTACTTGTTGTTAGCATAAAGTTGTTTGTTCTATTATTACACAACTAATTGTGTATAATAATTAGTCTACAAGGAATACCTACTTCAAAGTTATAAATAATCATAATTGAAGGATCGGATTTGTCCAAAGATTTTTTTGGCTTTTTGGGTGCCAATCGAGAGCAAGAATATTTTTACAAATTGTAATAAAATATAGTCAAGTAAGGAAGCGCTACAGAAAGTGCAAGAATGAAACAAAGTACGAGTAGATATAAGGTCGAAAGAGACTAGAAAACCTTGTTGATGATGGGGTGCAGAAACCAGTGTATTGCAGTGCAGCAGATGTCCTGTTATCAGCCTTACATAACTTTTCGTTCATTTCGAAAACAGGTTAAGTTATATATTATATAATAAAACCATTTACAACTTTTTAATCCGGAAAACAGAAACGTAAGCTTTGCTACGTCGCTTTAATACGAAATCCCTTTAAATTTCGCCTTTAAAAAAGAGGATTTTCAGATTTGTATTGTAATGGCCTTTATGGCTTTGAATGCAGAGCAAAAGGGATTTCAGCTATTGGTAGTGCCAAAATTCCCTTCCTGAATTGGAAAACCATGTTTTGGATGCGCCTTTATAGGAGTTTTCGGTAACGTTATCTCCTTGGTTTATGTAGAGTGGAAGTAATTAAACTTTGTTTTTATTTAATGATATAATTAAATCTTGGCCAGGACAAGCTTTTGCGAGTTGAAGGGTTATCCACAATCTGTTGTTACGCAATCAGAAATTTTCTGTTATCTGGTGTACCAGTTAGATCACGTGTCTTGTTTTTTTTTATGTTATTGTGACGGAACAAGCTCGAGGCCCACCTGATGTTAAGCGGTTACCTGTGCTTATAACAGATGCATTTCGTCACAAGTGACGAATTGCACTGCGCCCGCCACCTTGAGACATAGTTGTTAAGTCTCATGTGCCTGTAATTTCACTGGCTCTCAAGGACTGCTGCCGGAACACACCGTTAGGTGCTTGGCGACAGATTTTCAACTTGAGGGTGGTCGGTATCTAGGGGGGCATTCGAAAAAAGCCCTTCCACCATGCGGTGAAGCTCAAGCCCGCGGCGGGATTCTAACCATGGACCTGCTGCGCGGCAGTCCATAGCCAATGCTACTGAGCCATCACTGCTTCAAAACTTTCCTTATAATTAACCTCTCTTCACATGGTTTCATGTAGCACTCAATATGTCAAATTAATTTATCAATAGATAGAAGATAGTAGGCACGTTGAAGTTTAATTTTAACTTTACTAGTGTTGATAAATTGAATGAATTGTGAGTAAGGCTATTGATTCAACCTCGTTTCAGTTCCGTTCGAACCGTCTCTCTACTTCCTTATCAGCAAAAATATCACCGTTAAACCTGAATTTAAAGTGTTAATCTATACTTATAATAAAACTGTAACAGGTCAAATTCTGTACATTGCAGATATTTTGAAAATATTTTTTGAGTGCACTATGTAGCTGATGATACTGATGCCAAAACTGTATTTATTTTTATTTTTGTCTGTCTGTATCCCGGCCGCGCATCACTCCAAAACTACAGAATGGATTTAAATGAAACTTAGCACGATTTGAGTTCATACTACAAAAAAGGACATGGGATACTTTTTATCCCGAAATTCAGCACGGTTCCCTTGGGAAAGGGAATGAAAGTCAGTTCATTATCGCGTAGTCCGATTGCAATCATTCTTTTGTAAGAATAGTGGTACTTCAACCATGGCACTTAAAGCACCCCACGGGCAGCCCGGCACCCAAAGGTTATCCCGGCACACCACGGGCACCTCGGCACCCCACGGGTAGCCCGACACCCTTATTTAGTTTTGCAAGCTTGCTACGATAAAACTCTAAATACAGGAACATTCGCCACAATCAGTTTTTTTAACTACTTTTTTTTGCCAGATACATTTCGAAGACTGCGCAATGGAAGTGCACAACCTAATATATTTTCGATCTACCGTCAAACAAAACCGCCGTTTTAAAATCTAAATTATTAAGAAACGCACAAGATACTTTGCTTCAACATTTATTGTGCGAACCAGGAAAGAGCTTTCTGAGTTACTTAACTACTGGAAAATACAACCCGGGAGTTTTCAAATCCAAAGTAAAAAGCTCCTTTCTGAGCTATGGTTTAATAAAAGTGCTTCACCGCAGACCACAGCGTTGCTAAACAAGCCACAAATGTGAATAATTAGTCTGCAGGTACGGCAATCGCGAACGAAGTTGTTTAATATGATAAGAATATTTTTACACAAGTTATTGAATATTAAATGAAAATTCAGTGAAATGAAAATTTACAAATAAATTAACAATAGCTTCCAGAACTGTGAAAAACATAATTGTTGTTACTTTGTAATGTTTATTATTGTGTTTTAAATGTTACTTTTAAAAACAGAAGAGAGATAATAGGTTCACCCATAATCTCTTTTCTGTTTTTCATTGTCTCTTATTAACGAAGCAAAAGCTAAGGCAGCGCCCGCTTTTTGGCATTATGATAGCACCGAAAGCATATAAAATGCAGTATGGTGGTATCTAAGGCAGCATGACACGTCGACCTCGCACAGACCTTCATTACTATACTATATATACGGTTGAATCGGGAGCAGAGCACAGTTAACTTCGTATTTAACAAATTTATTTAGCTGATTGATTGCAAAATCAAATCAAGTGGAAGGCTTTTTAGCTTAACGATACATTGAGGCGATAAATCGCTCAATCGATGAATATTATCGACGCTAGGTTGGTATTTCTAAGACAATAAGCTATTATTTACCTAATGTCACCTAGGTGCGTGCCGCTACTACAAAAATACCTACAAAGAATACCCACGACGTGTACTATAATAAATGTGACCCGGGGAAGGTATTCCGGGTATTAAACATTACTCACCGCACAATGTTATATGAAAATTCCAAGAATTGTATCTAAAAGAATATTATAGAAATACAGTAGGAGTATATATATCGCAACTTATTTAAAGAAAACTACTTTTCAACATAGCTTCAGCGACAAATTATATGCAATAATTTTACACCCCTTTGGAATTGTTAACGTATATCCGTGCTGTCTTTCAAAACACAGTATTTAATAATAACAAATATTTTGAAAAGTATCTTAAGAAACATTAAATAATATTTAAATGAAGCAATCTCGATCGTGCGCTCGGTGAGTCAAGACCTCCTGAAGATGCTTCGTTTAGAAGCGAAACTAGTCGGATATTCTTCCGGTTAGGCTGCGTGATGTTTGTGACGTCACGTAGATAACAGGAAAATTAGGCGGATTTGTCACTAGATATTTTTTATACTTTTTTAAGGGTTTTATTCCTAAGATACTTTTAAACACATTGTTATTATTAAATATGGATTTCCGCAAAGTAACGCCTGAATCTATTCATTACAGTATTTAATGTGAATTAAGTACTTACTTTACCATTAGTCTATTAATTACCGTATTAGATAATACAATTATAATGATTCATAATTATATTTTTTTATAAATTGTATCGTTACCGTTGAAAGCCTTGTGCGTACCTGAGACCTTACAAATGCCTACAATAAATTCTGTCTGTGAAAAGGAGCAACATTTATTCCTCCATTCATAAAGGAAAGGGCGAAAACAGCCGATTGCGCAACAAAGGTCGACGCAAAAGGTCTGAAAACTGCGTAGCGGACAACTGCGTAACTCCGTCCGTAGCGTATTCGTAGCACGCGCTACGGGCTACTGTGTAGGCAGTGCTGAACGAATTGAAAAAAGACCTTTTATTTACTAACCAAATAAAAAGAGTAGGATACTTATTACAGTATGGATACGAGAATCTGTAAACCAAAGCATCTAAAAATAATTCCCATTTAACATTTTCTGATTTCTAACAACCTAATATAGGAGTAGAATACTGCATAGATTTATAGCATTGGAAGAGTTTCTAGCTACGTATTACTATGTAAATAAAAGGTTCGCTGAGTATTTAAATTTTTAAACGAGTAGCTGATTATCTTATGTATTTCGGGCTTTCAATATTTTATTTTAAAACACAGTAGGACGAAAGATCCCATGCATTTTGTATGCTTGAATAAGTAATTTATGAAAAGCAGAAAACTTTGTCTATTAGACCTTTTTGACCGTATTTCATAAGATTCGCAGTTTACTTTGAAATAGCTCATTGAATTACACAAACGTCGCCGATTGAAATCAGTAACCAAACTAAAATTAGATTGCTTAATATTATAAAGAATATTATATTATCCGGAATTAATATCACCTAATCAAAACACGATTTGTTGAGAGTAATAGTTCGTCAATTTTATTAAAAATTATTTATTTCAGTATCTGAATTTCGTAGTATTGTAAATTTAAACTGAATGATGTAAGGTTAGAACATCCCAGAAATAGCTTAGTACCGTACAGTTGAGTCGGGTTTAAATTGAGCTTTGCTTTGAGTGAAATGTTTTTAAATTTTATGGAGCTGGCGTTGAGCCAAAATAGAGCTGCAATACTGATGCACCGCAGAAATATATATTGTATTATAGTCTATTAGTGATTCGCTTGTAAACCAAGTATTTTAATACTCTTAGTAATAATATATTGTACAAAACATAGTCACAGTTTTGGTTTTGCACGGGTCAGAGTAACCAGATATAGTGTAAAACAGAATCATTTGCTGATGATTTACATACAAGTCCTACGTATTCTTCATCATAGTACGGTCCATTACCACTCAATACACAGGCAAAAGACTCAAAGGAATTTCAGTTATTAATTAAATTAAATTTCATACAACCGTGTTAAACGGGGTCCCATTTTATCTAATAATCTTACTTACCTTTAATAACGTATTTTGAGTTATGAATCTTATTACGGGTAATAATTCATATATAATCTTGATGCACAACTAATTATTAGGACTATAAATATTGATGTTTTAAAAAAAATTATGTACATGTCAGATTTGAGACGAGTTATCGTCGTTTATTACCAGTGTTTAGACACTTTTAAAAGGTTGAGGTTGCACATTAAACAGCATTATTCAATCGTAATTGATGAAAAAAGAGAATTGAAGAAAGATAATCAATGATTTAAAATAGCTGCAGTAACAGCTGCCGATGTATTCCAGTCGCTGTCATTGGGAACCAATTTCAAGTAAACTACCATATTTTACCGGCAATCGCCCACCGTCGAGACAGTACTGAAAAACTACCCTAATCAGTTATATTTAAAAATAAATAAACAAATAGTACGCAGTAGTTATCAGCAACGTTCCATAAGTGCTAACTCTGATGCACAACACACACAACACTCTATCTACAAGTACATGACAGGCAGCATGACATTCCATACAACAACAACTTTTAATTTATTTTTTCACCCAAACAAGTATTTTTAAACGTAATTTTAAACCTTGCACTATAGAAGAAGAACTTCTGGTTTGAAAATTCAGCAAAATTATTACTGCTAAAAAAACAAAAACCAAAATTAATGAATCAGCACGATTCATAGAAGAGTTTAATAATAATTAAGATGATTAAATAGGTATTTATTCTCAAGATAGAGCCGCGAGCGGTGGGTGGCATTTGACCCCGTTTTCAGGAAGTTCGACGATCGCGAGTGGGCGTGACTGCCCTGTGACAACAGCCACGGTTTGAATTATGTGAAACTTTTTCTGTTTGGGTTACATAATTTCTGCAACGATTGAAGAAAGTTTTCTACATATTACTATAAAAACATTTTTTTTTTATTTCAAAACTGGTTATTTACTGTCTGGTATTAATATAATAAGTAAATTTAGTAATTTACTTATATGAGAGATGTTCAGATCTTGGAAGTTGTTTAATTTCTTATATGTCTACTTCGAAGAAAAAATAATGCTACTGTTTACACTTATATATAAATAGAAACTATAGAAATGTTATAAAAAAATGCCTGAAATATAGTAGTCAAACATAAAGACATCTAAGTAAATTAATATGCATCTCAGTATTATAATATCAACAAAAACATTGATGCAACGTTATTTCTTGACCTTCAGTTTCTAGAAAACTGCATACACCCATCCCAAAAGCGCACTACCATATTGCAAACGAGACAATGTTCCTCAATAAGCCGCACACAAAAACGTCCTTGGAACCGCATCCCGGTGCACTTATCGCCACAAAACCTAGCATTACCAACTATATCTCAAGTAATTTAAGATACAAGTGACTTACCGTTCTGTGACTGTTAACTTCAGTCGTTTATAATCAGTTTAACAAGGAAGTAGAGACAGAAGGACACGGAATGGCGTCGCGAGATAGATGTAGGTTCGTAACCGCACGCGCGCGCCCCTCAGACCTGACTGAAGGGAACTGAAGGCAGGGTTGCTAGTGTGGTATGCGGCTACGAGATCATTTACTTCTGCTCTTTGATCTTTATATTTACCATAAGTTTTCTTTTGATCTTCGTGCAGTTGTGATATATTGAATTAAGTTTTGATAGTATATATTTCAGAGTTTGACCTGACATATATTTTCAAGTAGAAAAGTTGTAGCGTGTAAAACATGTAAGTTTTATAATTTTTTTATAATTAAATCATTTTAAGGTGATTACAAACGCGCTTAAATAAAAAAAACAACATATTTAAAGTCAATACCTAGTAACTAACGTGGAAAATAATGTAAATATATGGTATGTGTAACAATACATACAAATAAAATACGCATACTACTCTAAATTATTTGCGATGGCAATTAGGGGTACCTACTTATTAGACCAAAAATTTATCTATACACCAAATTCTATAATTGTATATAAACCAGACGAATGTTGAGAGAATACTGTTGAAAATATAATTTTTGCAAACAATTTGAGTTTACGCCAGAATAGCACAAACAGTACAAAAGGCGGTCATATACTTCGATCTGGTAACACTGCTGAAAAACTGAAGGGTGGAGAGGGAGGAAGGGTAGAGTCACGGTGGAGAGAAGATAGTGCTGAAAATTAATATCGATACCTACACACAGTAAAATAATTAGTTATTCCTGGTTATAACTTATAATAGGTAATGGAAAACAAACCCGTAATACTAGTGCGTTGCTCTTGTTCTTTTTATACAAAACTGTTAGTTTGGAGCTATTGGCATAGGCTTGTAATATAATCTTGTTTTATTTTAGAAAATAATGCTATTATTTATTTATTACAATTTTAAAGTACCTACACTTAAAAGTAGAACTCAATGTAAGATATGATATGACATACTATATAGTGTAGCTTACTAAATGTTTCATTTGTACAATCCGTAATTACCTATTACATAAAATACTATTTTAAAACCCACCTAGCAATAACCTAGCACTCAAAATACCAATATATTATCAATAAAGATCATCTCATAAAATAAAAAAGCAATTGAAATGATGTTAAGAATATAAAAATATACATGTTTACAAAAATGCAATATGTGCATTAATTTAAAAATATTGCTACCGATATGATATGAAAAAGAATTTCCTATCTGAATTTCTAAAACACTTTCTACTATATCAAAGACGCCGGCCGACCGGCGGCGCGGTGCGGCGGAGTCGTCTTTCGTTATTTAACTATACTGAAGAAATTGGACTCTTGTAACTTTTAATGGGTTTTTGCTAAATAGAAGCTATTTTCGTACGCGGCACAAAACCTACAGATGAAAATGGACAAGTCGATGCTTTAGGATATCAAAAAATGTGAACTTCATTCATAGTCGAAGTACTCGTATATAAGGTAAGCTTTTGTTAACTGACTGTACCGACTGGTAATAAACAAGAAGCAAGGAAATGCCTAGAAATTCAATTAAATTATCATCGTACTGTAGTTTATTAAGAGTTACACTAAATTACACTAATATTATAAATGCGAAGGTTTGTAAGTGAGTGAGTTTGTTACTCTTTTATGCTGAATCTGTTCAACCGATTTGGGTCAAACTATAGAATTATAGATGGTTTTGGTGCTAGATTAATACAAAGGATACATTTTACTACCACCCTCGTAGATTGTTGTGATGAAAATTGATGAGGATCAATTTTCATCACAATCTACGCGGGTAAAATCACGGAGAGCAGCAGTTATAATTAAAACATCATCACTTTCCTTGCCTATCCCACTTAAGTAGAGTCATGCGATTCTTGAAATTCATCACCTACGCAATATGTATTTTTTGTGTATAAAAAATATGAGACTGACAATTCGCTTGCCTGATCGTAGCGTCACGCCTGACTATTACAGTTGCAGTGTCTACACTGAATTGCGCTCGTCACTCCGAGACAATAGTTCTTAAGTTACGTTACTACCAGATATTAAGCGGACTAATCTCTGCCCATAACAGATGCCGTTCGTCATAAGTGACGAAATGCACTGCGCTCGTCACCCTCAGACATACAGTTGTTAAGTCTCATCTGCCTGTAATTTTATTGGCTCTAAAGGACTGCTGCCGGAACACACTGTTAGGTGCTTGGAAGGGGGGTCGAACCATGAAGCTGCAGCACGGCAGTCCACAGCTATTACGGCTCGGCTATCACTACTTTGATGATCTTTGCATCTTGCTAAAGAAACCTGGCTGGTGAATAAGCGCACAAAGATTGAGCCCTGTTGCGAGTATATAATTAGCAACACACTACTAACACGATGGCGTCAGCAGTGATATGTTAGTTATTCAGTCAATTATTTTCTCTTGTTAGGCTTTTACGATCATCCAAATACGAACATGAATACAGACTGTCCTGATTCTTATCCGGAATACAGGAATAAAGATAAGGATCCAATATATACCCGTGCTTGTCCGTGGTAAGCTCAGTAAATTTTTTAAGTATACTAAATCCTGTGGGTGTATTTAAAAATTCTGGATATTCCATAGCTTTTTAGCAATTAATTTGTCAAAAGATTACATTGTACACTAAAGCAACTCGATGTAATAGGCAACACTCGTAGATCTAAGTTTCGATTATCTCATCCGTGGAACACCCGAGTTAAAATAAATGTAGTTTCCATGGGCAAGTACCGAATAAAGTTAAGCTTTGAAATAGAAACTACTTAAAATTAATACTTAAAAACAAATCATCAATTCCGTTTTCTATATATCTGTACCAGACAGATTGTCCACTGGTGAATACCGCCTCCCCCATAAAGGAGGGAGGGGGTGTGACAATCCCCACGCTTGGCAAGCGTCTTGGGGACCGCAGTATAAATACAACAGTTCGTCAGAAGCCGTAGCTGCAACCACCTCCTTTTAGTTTACCCGTAATAGCCTCTTACGACACCCGTGGGAAGAGATGGGGCTGTGACATTTTAGCCTGGCATCCCACAGTCACTAATAAAATTATTCTGTATTAGATTAGGTCCCAATATTTGTATGACACAGAATTAAAAGATTACATACACGACGCCTATTAAACTATCTTCGAAAAGTGACAAGATGTCAGTAGGTATTTGTCCTATTACGTTGACAAATTCATTATGCGTATCGGAAATCTTCCTAATTCAATTTCCATTCAAAAAAATTATTAGTTAGATCAAGTTGTCCTATATCAGATAAGCGATTATGTAGGTATCACACAATATACTCGTCGTTAGAAACTCACGTTGAGTCTAAAAAAGGTTTTTTGAAAGTGGTAACTTATTGTCATTTCATAACGCATAGAAAGTTTTGTAGACTGTAATGTTTTGGTTTTCTATTAAAAGTACCTAAGTACATAAGTCCAAGTATAAAAGCGTAGCGTATATATTTCGTATCTTCCAAGGACATTGTCTGCGGCGTAGCTTCGTTATCCCTACATAAATACGTAGCGCTACGATGTTTGTAGCAGCCGACTTATTTATGTTACTTTGCAATACTTAAATTTTGTTTGCGTTCTTGTAACGGGACAAGCTATTAGTTCGTTTGGTGATAAAAGCATCGGTATATTGTGCATGATACTCTGGGTGATCATTTTGAGATCATTGAACTTTATGGTACTGTGTCACTGCGTTGCTACAGTTTGTGGTTATAAGATTTGAAAAAAAAACTGCTTCAATGCAGATGGCCCGGTATTGCTTATGCCTACGGTACTGTACCTGCTAAGAAGGATTTCTGGATCGTTCTGAAAACTGCGAGTTTTGCGAACGGGACATTTACCATCCAGTTCAGAGCTGAAGAGACAATATATACTAATGATCAAACTGTATAATACGAAGGTTACATGAGTGTCATTTTAGGGGAATAGTAGCAAAACGTAACCCTAGTTCCGTTGTTTTATTTTATTTCCAATTGATAAGACAACGTCAAAAAAGGTTTGATAGTTAAATTTCCGGCCGCTGCGCCGATAACTACTATACCTCTTCGGTGTGAATTGACGAACATAATTCCACCGTTTCCATCAGTTTATTTGCATGTCACAGTTATTTTATTAAGAGGCTATAAGATCTTCATAGAACACCAAAATTTTGGGTCGAGTACATACCTATTTCATGGCGGCACGGGAACATATTGATATTTAGGTACATCAAAAGTCCCCACTTTTGACTTGAAGTGATTGATATCATTCCTATGATGACTCCACACTATGATGATTCATCCCTTCAAATGGGGTACATTAGAAAAAATAAATCATCATGAGGTTAGTAAATACGGTTGCTCAAAACATGCAATTTTGTGTCAAATTCTAAGTGTAAATATTTTCCGAAATCCATCCATGCTTCTGGTTTGCCATTTTTCGTTTTATTATTTATTTTATCTCAAAATGGGAAAAAACAATTCTCAAACAAAACTATATTTCTGAATAATTTAGGAAATAAATAATGTTACCGAAAAATCAAAAGGATAGGCTCAAAGAGTACTCAAGTGCTATGAGTACACTACTCTTAATAAATCTTGATAGAATTTAGAAACAGTGCGGTATTTTGTTTTAGATAAGGATACAGTTGGCAACAAAAACCTTATTGTTAATCACTGTGTTTAAATTTTAATAAACAAGTTAACATCCAGTTTGGTGCCTACTCTATTTCTAACAGCATAATGTTGTTAATTGCTCATAAATTGCTAGAACCTGCGTAGTTCACATAGCCGTGACTACAAGAGGGTTACAACTCGTTTAGTTAATTATGTTTACGTAACTTCGACCCGAATATTATATGTATGCAAAAGTAAGTGTGCGTCTGTTGCCTTCACCACCAAAACTGCTGAAAGTGTAAACTAGTGTATGAAACTCTGTACATATTTCTTACAGAAAAATGACACTTTTTATCCTGGTCACAATGAAATGTGACACCTATCCATGCGATTATTAATTCAAGGCTGCATAAAGCGTAACGCTTTCCATACCATCATAACATAAAGACAACTAATTCTCTAAACATATTAAAAATGGAAAGTGTATTGATTGGTTTTCCTGTTACGCAAGTACGAAATATCGAATTTATAGCCTACTTTTTATCATATTCAACAAAATATGAATTCCCGAAGGTTTAACATTAATAACTCCAAACGGGAAAGCAGTCGGCGGAAACTAATTACTATAAATGACCTAAAAAACATCCTCCTTTATGTATTTAGCGTTGAGGTAGGCACGCTGTGAGCTGTGTATTTCAAATATATTTGAAGCATTCGTGCACTCGCGTAAATTCTAAATTTAACCACATAACAGAGCTAGACTGTACACATTTTCTTGGTAAAATATCTGAATCAGCCGTCATCACTCTCACAAAACTGGACTTTAACTTATATGTATAATAGCTTCGGAATTTGGCACCAGATATAGTTTTGGTAAAAGCAGTTAAGTAGTTATAATGTCAGCATTCGCAGATAAGTTCCATAGTACTCTGCTATACTTGTAGCAGCTGCGACTATAATATATAGGTAGATGTTTAAGTAGCAACTTGCCTAGTTGTTACTGGAAAGGCATAACGTCGCCAAGCACCTAACGGTGTGTTCCGGCAGCAGTCCTTGAGAGCCAGTGAAATTACAGGTACATGAGACATAACAACTACGTCTCATGGCTTGACTTGTGACGAAAAGCATCTGTTATAGGCAAAGGATACCGCTTAACATCAGGTGGGCCTCCAGCTTGTTCCTTCACAATAACATAAAAAAGAACTACTACACTTTCTGAACAATATTGATGACACAACACTGTCACATATTACTTAAATAAAAATGAAACTGGTAATAATCTGAACCCACTGAAGCTCGGCTTGTGAGATAAAATAATAAAACGATGTTAAAAATGTATGTCCTTAAGAGCCAGATATTTTAAGTTTGGTTTGTTATCACCTTCGACATCATTCACTTAAATATGTATATACCTAGTAGTTTCTATGATCAATGTAATAGGTCCAATATAAAATTAAAACATACAGAAAAGACTCATTTTCTCTATGATTAAAATAACAAACATAGAACTAACTAGCGCAAAAATATAATTAAGGGCCAAGAGTTGCTAAATCACTGTTTTTGATAAAAGTACTATTCTATCAACATTAGAAAAAATAATTTGCGTAAGAATAATTCATCGTGATTAATTGTAATTTAAAGGAATTTAATTACATTACGATTTAAAAAAATTCTAACGTGTTTGTCTATAGCCCGCAATATCATGATAACAACAAATGCTTTATAATCGATTCTTACACCAAAAGATAGAAAAATCAAATATATAAAAACGTGATAACTTTTTAAAATTCCGTAGTTCTTGTGTAGTAAATAGTTTAGAAATGCTATGTTTGATTCTCGCTCATTTCTGACGAAAATATTAACGTAACTGCCACGTCGGGGTGCACACTAAAATTATTCTTATTTTAACGGTAATTTGTTTGATTTTCGTACTCGCTGACAGCGAGCTGCCAATTCAGCAGCGGTTAAGCCATTAAGAAAGAAACGTAAACACTGTGGCATTAAAAATCAGTGACTGACAAGAAAGTAACAAACGACGTCCGCAACTCCGGCATCAGCAGTTCTGTTGTTTCAATATATTTCTAAAAACGGCATAATAACCCTTTCGTGCCGTGTCGTAACGTGAACTGCTATAACAAATGCCTGAAATGCACGAAATGTGCTCTGTCTTCAACTGCGTCTAACTTATCTTTAGAGGACACGTGGCGGTCATATGGTAAACTACGCATAAATGCTTACAAGTGAAACTGAAATGACTGAGTAAACTACGCAAGTACATAACCTAAAAACGAATAATTGGATTCCAAAATTATGTGAAATATTATTATATTAAGTATGTACCTTTGTACCTATAATATAGATTTTGTGAGCCATAAATAAGACAAAAATATAATGCTTACAAAAATTATTCACACACGGACTAAACCACACCCTCCCCATACGCAAAAAATAAAGCAGCCGGGTAGACTTTTTAGCTCAATCTGCCAATAAAACCTAAGTCCGCGAAACACCATTTTTTATTTATGTTAACTACAAGCTTGGAGTAGTATCAGCATTATATATATATATATCATAAGTGCTGAACAGAAGTAAATAATATATATGATTGATGTTTATCTGAAAGTACATGGAAGCAGTGGAATTAGGTACATATGAACGACTTCCACAAGTCGTAGCTGAAAGAAGTGCCAGTCTTGTCTTTGAACTATAAAAATAAAGTTTACATAACCGCCAATAAACCGCTCACTTCCAAAACAAAATAAACAACCTTAAAGGAAAGTTCCTTCGTCATCGCAATATGCATTAGAGTCGCCTAATCTTTGGTACACAATTTCAATGTTTACTAACACGCGAGCCACCAATTTCCACTACGAAGATTTTTCATTAGAATGAAACAGATTATTGTTCACATAGCGTTATCTCACTCTCCGATCGATATGACCTTGACAGTGGTAGGTACATTATCTAATATACACTCTTATCCAGAGGGAGAGGGTGACCAAATATTATGTCAACTGTATGTTTTCAACTAGAGTAGCTTTAGGGCTTGCATCTATGAAAATGACGTATTCATGTCTTCATATCATGTTCTTTGTTCGATCGGGTTCAATATTGTTTGCTAGGTGGATTGCCGGATTCGCATCTTTCTCTGTTGTCTTGTTTATGTCTGCGAGATTCAGTGTGGTTTGGATCACAAAAGTTGTACTGGCATTTCAACTCAACAGTAAAATTCTATTTGGCAATGTTATGTTTTAACCGTCAACCTGTAATGCTTGCTAATAAAGCTTTTATAGTGTACGTACGAACAGGGGATAATTTTATTTATTTATTCTTTATAGCTGATAAGTTAGCCTTTGACCACCATCTCACCTAATGGTAAGTGATGAGGTTGTCGAAGATGTTGTTCAGGCTATATATCGACTGCCATCGTAAGACATCAACCAAGACTTACGGCTTAACGTGTCCTCGGAAGCACTGAAACGCTCAGTAGTAATGTCATTAGCGGTCACCCATCCAAGTCATGACAGCGACGGACGTTGCACGGCTAAGCAAACTTCGCTACGAGCGCTTCAAAACTGACAGTAAAGTAGCTTTCTCGACATGCCATTACTCTATCTGGAAGTATTTCATGTGATCAGGGTGGATTCGCATGGAGTCTCAGCTGCTAAGCTAAGCACCCACCTGTAAGTAGTGTAGTTGGAAGCACATAACTTTTGTATAAAATGTCTCTTGTGACCAACGCAAAGCAAGGCGTGTATAGATCTATGTTAGGTATATGATGTTTTCTTGGACTTCTGGGGCGTTACTTTGAGCGATTGTACTTTTAGACATAGATAACCAAGATGCTATAGACGTCAAAATGCCTTGGAATCTTTGCTTTCAAAGCGATAATTGTTCTAGATAATCAATTAAAATGGAGCTTTGCTACCCATAACTTTATATTCGTTTCATAAAAAGGGGTTCGTAGTGAGGGATTACTAAAACACCTCTACCGGAGTTTATACCTATACTCAGACTCACTTAGAGCTCAAAGATTCTGCACGTTTCCGATAGGTACTGAAACGTGAAATCTATAAAGGCGGTATATGTGGTATTTGTACAGATAAAGGAAAGTAGATATCTGAGACACTTAAGTGTAAGCAGTTTAAGCCACAGCTTACCTAAGCGAAATACATCGACGAAATTATATATCTACAACTATCAATAATGCTCTGGCTAATTAATACCGCTAGAATGTAATTGCATTTAGTTTTTAACATATGCTGATAAGCTGACAACGCACCAGGAGATATTCTAAGAGATTAAAAAAAATACGTACTTTATATAATATAGTCCGTTGTAGGAGTGATAATAAGAGTGTATAAGGCCTAAACAAAGTGCGCCTATACAACAAAAGTGGTCATAGATAGGATCTGATAGCATATGAAGTAGGTATAGAACTAGAGCAAACGATGTCTTATAGTAGGAGAAAAACGCCTGTGTATGCCTGCTTCTTGGACCTTTCAAAGGCATTTGACCTGGTGTCATATGACATATTTTGGAAAAAGCTTCAAACTGAAACGACCTTACCGATAGATGTTGTACCAACAACTTTTTAAGTATTAGTACGAAACCAAAACTATATAAGTATGGTAGATATATGAGTATGGTAGATACTGATGTTAAATTAGTTTTCCTAGAAAAAAGATGTATCTATAGACTATGATGTATCTATAGAGATCGATTTATCGCCCTGAAAACCTACATCTGTATTTATTTTGCAGCAGTAGAACTCTTTGTGCGGCTTCGTCGGGGGAAGTAATGCCACTATACATAAATCTACCGCCAAGCAGTAATGTCCACACTATTGTGTTCAGGTTTGAAGGGTATGGTTGCCGGTGAAATTACAGGCACACGAAACTTAACAACTTTATGTCACAGTGTACCTAATGGGCGCAGTGCAGTTTGCCACTTGTTACGAACTGCGTCTGTTATAAGCAGTGTGCCTGGTGCTTGTTCCAGAGCACGATACCACATAAAAAAACTAAATTCTATGAGGCTTATTCGAGAACGTGATTTAAGAACCTGTAGAAAATCTACTCCAATTTCAGAAGTTCAAAACTGAGGCCTTTGTGAAAATTAAATGAAGTTATTAAAATTTAAGCTAACCTAAGATTTTGTCAAGAAAAATGTTGGGCAATATCTAGGGAAACCTTATGTTTCGGCACTTTTTCGGTAATAAGAATGTACACAAAATTTGGTAAAGCTATCTGTACTTGAAAACAAAAAGAAAGTTCAACTCGTTTTGTGTAAAAGTTTTTTTGCTTGGAGTTCTTCTAACAAAACAAAACACAAAACACTCTTTCTATGAGTTTATGCGAGCAATACAAAGTTTTTTGTTAAATAAAAAGTAAACTGATATAGGTAAATACTCGTAGTAAGCCATCTTTTTACACAATTTTGTACCTAACTATGCTCAATTGCTTATACGGAAATCATAAAATATGTCAGAGGATCATCATAATTGTACAAAACATATTAGCATAAAAATTAACACGTGTAAAATCTATATAATTCAATTAGAGTTGAGACGATAGTGTCATGGTTTATCACGCGACAGTAGAGTCACTTAGCAGTGTAAAGTTCTTAAGAACGTCATAAAAGTAACGAAGAAATAATTAGAAACATGATAACTCATTGCATAGAAAACTTTTCAAGAACGTATATCGCCTTATTGAGCAAGAGCTTGCCACATTATGCCCTGTTTGAACGCAGTACCACGACCTGTACATATGATATGGGGATATAATTTGATGTTGAAACCAAAAATAACGCCAAATTCTATTCTAATATTTTTAATTTATACATTAAAAGCGTGAATTTTCTTCTCTGTCGGGATTTAAACTACAAACGTCCGAGTTTACGCACGGTACGATTGTGCTTAAAATCATGATTAAAAGCCAAACTAATAAATAGTTGAATATAGTATAATTATACAGGGAGCGTTAATCAGAACTACTTGGATTGTTTTTCTCCCATTTGCGCCTTGTAGAAATAAAAAGTTTTCTTATTTCCTTTTGTTACCTATAGGGAACAAAGTCAGTGATTACAAAATGTTACAAGTGTGAATAAACGTTATGATAGGATAATACAGAATACGTAACAACTAGTGGGTGAAGCTAGGGTATGTCAATTCAAGTCCTGTAAGACTACCTCCCCGAGGGGATGAGAAGAGGGATAGGGAGGTCAATATCTCCGCGCTTGCGTAATACACATAAAATTTCCACCTTCCCTTTCAAGGGAACATTTCATGCTTTATTGTTAGAGTGTTAAGGCGGTGTTTTGTTACAATAGCACCTTATAAATGACAAAGAGCCTTATGTGAAAGGGAAAAGGAATATTTTAGATGTGATATCAGATCGGAAACTGGAAAGTTATTAGAACTCCAAGGATTAGATTAAAGTACCTATATAACCTACCCAATACTTACTTTGTTAAAATGTTACATGTAGGTAATAAAAGAAATGAAAAGAATAAATAGGAAAGTTTAGCTTTGATTTGATTTGGCAGGTAAATAAGGATTTCCACACAGTATTTGTTATTATTAAATATGGATTTCCACACAGTAGCGCCTTAATCTATTAATTATGTTATTCAATCATTAGTAAGTATCGTAGTATATTTATTAATCATTAATGCGAAAAATTTTGTCAGTGAAGATGTGTTATGTTCGTTACTCATTCACGCTGAAATTGCTAAACCAATTCCGACAAAACTTGATATACCTATATTTTATTTTATTTATAGCTGGTAGGCTAGCCTTTGACCACTATCTCACCTGGTGGTAAGTGATGGTGTGGTCGAAGATGTTGTTCAGCCTTACCCAGAATTACTGGCTATACCCATCCAACTCATGACCGCGGCAGACGTTGCTTAACTTAGCTGATCGGTTCAGAACGGCTAAACAAACTTCGCTACGATCGTTTTAAAATTAAATACATACTGAAGTTTTTGAAGCGCTCGTAGAGAAGTTTGCTTACCCATTCTGAATTGATCAGCAAAGTTAAGCAACGTCCGCCACGGTCATGACTTGGATGGGTGACCACTAGTGACATTACTATCATTAGTAGCGCTCATGTGCTTCCGTGCTTCGGAGGGCACGTTAAGCCATCGGTCCCGGTTGTTGTCTTCGGATGGCAGTCGTTATAGCATGGTGGTAGGGCATTTTTCGAATGCCCGCCTGCCTAGCTACTAGGGATGGGCCGAATATTCGTTTTATATTCGGTATTCGGCATATTCGGCCGTTTGCCGAATATTCGTATTCGGCCGAATTTTCGGTCAAATCACCGAATATTCGATAAAAGTGTAGGAACTTACTCAAACTTAATACGGTATTGAACCGATTGATCATGAGTTGAGTGTTAAAGGTGTCCTATATTTTGTTTTTATGTGGTAAGTAATTTGGAGTATTTTTATGTAGACACTGTAGTTTTATTTCCAATAACAGCAGATAAAAAATATGGTTATTAAAAACAATTTATAAGTATGTAGCTGTTTTGGGGTTAAACTACTGTACGGTGCAACCGCATATTCGCCAGCGTAATCATTTTTGGCATCGTTCTAAGTAAATTACCAGTTCGTAAATAGCATCGATTTGATTGTATCTCACGCTGCTCACTATCATTAAATCACTATATTTATTTTACATATCAAATAAACATTTATATCAACTAGCAAATCAAGGATTTATTTCTCATTTTATATCATCTTTAGAATATGGTCTCGGACCGCACAACTACTGTGAACTCTTTATAGTAAATAACGTTATTATAATCAGATCTTAATTGTGAGAAATAAAGTTTTTTTTTATTTACAAATTTTAAATAAAACTCTTTTGCAAAAAAAACAGGCACTTTAGATTTTTTTCTCTACTTCAATGAAGAAAAACAAGAAATAGTTTTGTTAATTTGACCATGTATTGGCATGTTTGTTGAAGCATCCTGGCATGATTCTTTACGTTACAAATTTAAAATTTGAAATTATTAAAAGAAAAATAAAAATGATTATTGTGGATTATTCTAAAATTGCTTTACTAATGGCGCGAATTGCTGAAACGATTTTTAACTGATTACGATATTTTAAAACTTTTGGATATTTTCTGCAAATTAAACAATTTAATCTTTCTTTTTACATTAAATACCACTTTTTGATATGAGTGATAAAGCGATAAGGGCCGGTAAAATTATAGCCCTACTTGAAGAAGGTTGTTCGCAAACTTACGTGTCTCAGCGGCTAAATGTGAGTCCTTCAACTGTCCAGAGGACTTGGTAACGGTATCAAGAGACTGGTTCGGTCAAAAGAAGAACCGGTTCGGGAAGAAAACGATGCACAGAACCAAGAGATGACCGCTTTTTGGTGAGTCAGGCGTTGCGTAATCGTAAGGCGTCAAGTGTGGACCTGAAGAAGAGCCTTGAAGAAGTAAGAGGAGTAGAAGTTAGCTTGTGGACGGTCAGGAGGAGGCTTTTGGCTGCCAATATCAAGAGTTGCCGCCCAGCTCGGGGCCCTAAATTACTCCGTGAGCACCGTGTTGCTCGACTTCAGTTTGCTCGGAACTGTGCTTCATGGACTCTGGAGGACTGGAATAAAGTATTCTTTTCTGATGAAGCTAGAATCTCTTTGTGTGGAGAGGACCGACGCCGGCGAGTGCTGCGAAGACCACGGGAAGTGTGTTTCGAAGAAATCACTCCTTATGGCGGAGGCTCCGTTATGTTTTGGGCAGCAATTAATTCGACGGAGCGTACGGAGTTAGTTTTCATAGAAAATGGAACATGAAATGCACACCGGTACATAATGGAAGTCCTAATTCCATATGAACAACCCACATCGACTGCACTTGGGAAAGATTCCATTTTTATGGACGATAATGCTCGCCCGCACCGTTCTGGCGACTTGGAAGCGTACATGCAAGAAGTTGGGATCCGTCGTTTGGATTGGCCAGCTCGAAGTCCTGACCTCGATCCAATTGAGCATGTGTGGGATGTTCTAAAGAGACGGGTACGATCAGTGCAACCTGCTCCACAAAACATCAGGGAGCTAAAAAGAGTCATTGCAGAAGAGTGGGAACGTATTCCTCAAAACATTATTAAAAACATCGTGTAAAGCATGCCCAGAAGGATTCAAGCTGTGATTTTGGCAAGAGGAGGTCACACTCGTTATTAGGTTTTTACATTTGTAACTTTATTTAATTAAAAAAAGGAAAAAAAAACTTGTCTTTATTGGCGAACACTACTTATTGTTTGGGTACATCGCTTTTAAAGAATCCATCGTTTTTTTTTCTTTTAACTGCTCGAATTCACTTCACGCGCATTAATTTACACGATTATAAGTATACAGACTACGTCAAAGAAATAAATTTCATTTAATTAACTAAAATCGACCTTAGAACGTAAATTTCCTTAGGTGCCCGTTTTTTTTTTGCAAAAGAGTGTATAAAAATTCCCAGAACAAACTTACGCGGTGAAGTTTTACTGTTTACTAGATGATGCAATAATAACATCGGCGGTACAACGGGGGAGTGGGAGGGAGTTTCCGGCGCATTATTTAAGTAAGGTAATCACTTGTGCCGAACATTCGGCCGAATATCCGGTTCGGTATGAGTTTTACCGAACATTCGGCTGAATGTTCGGTGAAACCCATGTTCGGCCCATCTCTACTAGCTACCACCCTCAAGTAGAAAATCTGTCACCAAGCACCTAATGGCGTGTTAATATCATATAACATATCAGGTAAAAAAAAAGTAACTGCATAGGCCCTGGTTATAGGATACTCTCACATCAACATCAATTAAATTTTCATATTATCATGATCATTAGGTATACGGGCGAAACCGCAGGGCGCATCTAATCCAAGCATATAACTTCTCTCTATTAGAGATCGTGTATGATATTCAAATTTGGAGGCTTACCTAGGTAATCCATCCTGGATAATGAAAACAATACAATTTCATTAGTATATGGACGATATTGTTCACGCTACAGTTTTGTACTGAAATTGTGTCAGTACCATTAATACTTGGTAAAAGCAAATATTACTTACCATATAAAGGTAATCGTTCATCCACTTCTAGCGTAGCGGTTATTATGAAGCTGAGATTCATAAACTTTTGAAGCACTTACTTGTTTTATATTGGTAATTACACTAAAATTTTTTTTTATTCGTTTGACATTGCTATAGTTTTAGAGGCGATGATTCTGTAATCTTTGATTTTGCTTGGTTTTGCAATGACGTCTAATTCAAAGAGAATTATACCTACACCCTCTTTCAGTAAAACCTTCTTGCCCCGGTGACATGAAATTACTATACAAGGTATTTTTATGAGATTAGAAGGCAAACGGCTCACCTAGTGGTAAGTGATCGCCGTCGCCTACGAACATTTGTAACGCCAGAAGTCGCAAGTAAGAGTTATCGGCCTTTGAAGAGGGAATATGCTATTTTCTTAAAGACTCCCAAGTTGTATCATACTTATACATTGCATACATATACATTGCAGCAATGCGCAGCAGAAAATGCCCTGAAAACCGCATGGTAAAGGACTTCCAAACGACAAAATGAAATTGATGAAACAATGTTTTATCGGGTCGTCTGATGTGAAATTCAGCTGCAGGTGTTATTATTTATTTAAAAAATAATGCGGCTTACAGACTATGAACAAACATTATTGCTTATATATATGTTGGAGCGTGAGCAGCTAGTTTGTTACGAGACTGGCAACACTATGATTTACCGACGTTAATTCTAGTCTGTGGTCGCTACTAGTCTACAGTGTCTACAGTTTGAGATTGTGACAGTGACTCAAAGCTTACAATGCGATTAATAAGAATAAGATCGGCCTAGCGCCATGTTGTGACGTCAAAACTAGAATTTGGTAGTGTGCAAAAAAACAAACGATAAAACAAGAATAAATGAATAAAAAGTCGACTGCGAATTATTTATTTTCGTTAAGCGTTTTACCGTTTCGCATTGAAATTTTTTTTTTTTTATTTTATGGCTAATAGGTTAGCCTTTGACCACTATCTCACCTGATGGTAAGTGATGATGTGGTCGAAGATGTTGTACAAGCTAACCTAGAATTACTGGCTCTCAAGGACAGCTGCCGGAACACACCGTTAGGTGCTTGGCGACAGATTTTCAACTTGAGGGTGGTAGCTAGCCAGGCGGGCATTCGCAGTGCCCTACCACCATGCTGTAACGACTGCCATCCTAAGACAAAAACAGGGACCGACGGCTTAACGTGCCCTCCGAAGCACGGAAGCGCTCAGTAGTAATGTCACCAGCGGTCACCCATCCAACTCCTGACCGCGGCGGACGTTGCTTAACTTTGCTTATCGATTCAGAATGGCTAAGCGAACTTCACTACGAGCGCTTCGAATTAAAACTGAAAGTTATATAATTTATGAAATCATTAAAGCCCTTCATTTTGATAACCAATACGATAGGTTTGGAAGGAAAAATAAATTGTTTATCTCATTATATGGCGTCTAATTTTTTTTTTTTTTGTGTACCTAGTGTCGCTTGTGCTCTCAAGACAAATCAAACGATATTTCATAGGAAGTTATGGTGGAAACAAGAAACTCACACATATATGAACCCTAAAAACATAACACTCCTTTTTGTGGGCAGTCGTGTAAAAAGAACAAGTAATCATAAGTAGGTAAACGAAGTTGTAGGTGACTTTACAGCAAACAGAAATAATTTGAACTGATTTTTATAGAAATATCTTGCGCTTAGGTATCTTAATCTGAATAGCTTAGCTCTTCCATGCCGCCCATGTCCTGATGGCCAACTGAGTCAGACTCATCGTAATGGGTAACAGAAACAAATTAAACGAGAAGATAAAAAGCACTCGAAAACGTTTGGGTAGTACACTGACGGAGAAATAAGATAAGAATCGTGCCCGAGATGTCATCAAACCAAGATGACGTCTGTGCTGTCAACCTTAAAAATAAGAATTTATTAAAATTAACAATCTTGGGTCAGTTACTTCGGTCATTTAAAATAACGTATAAGTAAATGTGGTTCTGCTGATCGTACTTATATGAGTGAAGTTAGCCGAGACCGTCCTATTCTTATTTTAATCGCATACGTCATTTCAATTATTTTAAATCGATTTTCGAGCGAAATTGAATTTATTGTAACAATTGCCAAAGCATCTACGACGAATACGTTAAAAAACTAAATTTCAAAACTGTCCCTAATTGAAAAATGAAAGTTCTTGTTGAAAAACTTCTTCATTCTTGCTTCTGCATTTATCTAGGAAGGTCACCAGAGCGCGGGGCTTGCCCTCTTCTGCCCAGCATGGCTCCCATACCACCTCCTCCAGTGAGACAGGCGTAGAACGAGGCGTCAGGTAGGTACCTACGTATAAACTCTTTAATGGATATGCAGCTGTTTTAGTATCTATTTCTTTATTTAATTGATTCATTTTTAATTAAACTTTTTTTTAGACACAGAAGTCCCGCTCATAGAAGCCCGCCATGCGCCAGAGGGACTTGTGCGAAGCGTTTTGACGCACTCCACTGGAGCAGACGATGGACTAACTACCTACAGATATTGTGACACATGATGTGGAAATTGAATACATCGTATTTTCACCATGTGAGTCAAAAGCAATACTTAACTTAATCATTTTTTTGTGATGAAATGACGAGGCTGATAAGTTTTACACCCGATGATAAGCGTCAAAGCTGTCAATTAAAGCTGCATTGTCACCGTCCTTAACATACTGCACTGCGCTCATAGGTACTCCTAAACGTTAGTTCTTGTCTCGTTTGCCCAGTAATTTGACTTAATTAGTATTAGTAGGAAGTATTTGCACATTAATGCTTCGCAGCAGAATATTTAACTCTGATGTGGTACCCACCAAGACGCCTTTCCCTAAATAGATTTACCACCTGGTAAAGAATACACCTAGTTAGTCTTATAGCCCCTGTGAAACTGAAAATTATCATGTGACCGTTTATGATAATTTTCAGCTTCAATCGCTGAGAAACTGTTCTTGCGTTGGAGGCGAAAGACCAACAGTTAGCGCGTCATAATCTTCACAAGTTATGTCACGTTGTTTCAGATAGCTGTTCTTTTCCAATCGCAAGTCATGTTCCCGTAACTCTTGTCATAGTTATAAGGTTGATTCATTTCTTCTTTCAAGAATAATATTATTGAATAGTTTATTAAATTGCAATGAAAATTCAACTTAATAAGTTAATCTATATGTTCATTTTACATGTTTTATTTGTTTTAGGTTTCGATCTATTCAAAGATGTTCCGGCGTTTGAAGCGTGGGAAGAGTGCATCTCCAGAAACCCTGGTAATGACGTGGAGAACGACGACGTCGACGCTCATGAAGTTCCCAGCCAACGAGATGCACTGGAGTTCCTGAAGGAAAACCTCCCGCCGGATATGATTAATATCCTCAAGGGCATAGACGCTCGCGAGGTTCGTGCAATACATTATCTCGCGAACGAAGATTATCTTTTGTTTGTCAAAGACATTTTGTTGCCAGCTAGAAAACATGTCATCTTTGCTGGTTTGAAAGCGCAGAAATGTCTCCATAGAAATTTTCGAAAAAAATTGGTATACAGATAATATGGGGCTCATAGTGGCCAACCAATAAAGTGGAAACCAATAGGTAAACCCATCAAAATTTATTACCAACAATAAGCCAGCAAGCAAGGATGCGAAGATATGTAGATAAGACCGAAAGAGGACATGTAATCCCTTTTCGGATATCTGATGCTCTAAGGTATCAATCCATTCCCTGTGGAGACGGAGTATTGGCATCCTTGCTTAGTTTGGTATTGCAGACGTCATCCCCGTTAGGAAGTTTCTACTGATAAAGAAATGTCTTAATTTTGTAGGTCTACAAAGGTAGACTTACGCATCATCAAATAAAACATATATCATGGACTTATGTAGACCGATGTCACTGTGTTGTTCTACAACAGTTTTGCCTACTGCGTCAAATGATAAATAAAATTAGATAAAATATTGCCTACATTGAACATTTAAATAAAAGTTTTCCTCATTATACCTACCCGAGCAAAACATCGCGATTGACGAGTCGCTGTTATTGTGGAAGGGCATGCTCTCTTTTGCCCAACTAATTTCTACAAAACTGCTCGGGTAGGGATAAAGAGCTACGAATAAATTAATTGTGCTAGTCCCGAACAGAGTATTTGTGGACCATAATTGTGTACACATGAAAAACAGATAAACGGCAACCGTTCACGGAAGAGGAGGCGGATATGCAACCCCAACGAGCCTGAAGGCTGAGCTACCTCCAAAATAGTATACTCCAAAGTAGTACGCCCTTTACTGAATAAAAGGCACACGTTAGTGATGGATAATTTTTGTAACTCTCCATTGTTGTCGCGAACTTTGAAACGCCAGAAAACAGACACTATGGGAACACTACGTGTCAAGTTTGAACCTGAATGTCTAAAAACTAAGACTAAAACATATACATGTACAAGTGAGATTGCGTATTCACAAACTAAAGACCAGTCAATTCTTGTGTGACATAACGAAAATATGTCACCATAATCTTGACCTATCACAAAATAGAAGTCAGCGGCCAAGAAACACACAATTTCTATAAATACAGGCCTAAAGCTTCGATCATAAATATGTCTTTATGATCGAAGGGCTAAGTTGTACTTTAGTACACCAAAAAATTTCTTAATTTCGAGTTTGTAACTCCGGACGGACGTTCAAAGCAGCGCAGCCTCTTAAGTTAAGCTTCGTAAGTCCATATTGTTCTTTAGATATAGAAAGATACAAAGCATTATCAATAAAATTGTGATTTTCAAATTGATAAAAATTAAATTGTAAATACAACTCCAAGACTTTTGAAATAAGGGTTTTTGTTCAGAACGATAAAACGACATATAACAAAAACCAAACTCAGGTTAAGAATAATAAGTACTAAAAATGCTGATTTCTAATGTAGTTTAATATTAACAACCTACCCTTGATAATGTACTTGTCACACAATTGTTAAATTTCTATCTGTAAAAGTGTCCATGAAGCTCGGAAGCCCTTCAAGCTTCATGCTTTAGTCATACCTATGAGTATATACATATAAATAAATAGAGAATTAGAGGCCAAAGCAAATAATTTCTAAAATTTACAACTATGACCGCCCTATTCATTGTTAAAATAAAGCAAATATTTTTGTGTTTACTGAGCTTTAAACAATGATACCCTATATGCAACCCTGATAAAAATTGTCATTTTATTTCTGATAATTGAACCCCAATTTAACCACTTTAGGTGTTTACTTTCCAAAAACTTTACTGGTTGATACCATATTGATCAAAGAATTATCAATAACAGTTCACATTTTACGGATAGATACTTACATAAAACAACCGTTCAAATTGAAAACGTCCTCCTTTCTGGAAGGCTTTTCATTTGTATTTAAATCCGGATTAGGAATTTTAAAAATTGACGATTATTTTTGCAAGTACTTTATTGCAGAAATAAAGCTTTGATAATAGACGTCTAAACATACTCATTATTTTACTGTTTCATATTTTAATATTACATCTACTACCACAAATTGTTCCTTTAACGCTCTTCGAACGTATCTTGGGTACAATGGTTACATATTTTTTATACAAGTGCTTTCCAAAATCACTTACAGGTGCAGATTTATCGTAATGTCTATCAACTTTTACTGTGTTGATAACTGCGAATAATGAGGATAATAATGATAGTATTATTCTTAATCGTTTTTTGTTTGGATAAATAATTGATTATATATAGAAATATAATACATAAATATAATATAGAAACGAAAACAATCAATTATTTATTTACATACTTATTTTAATAGTATATTAGAAAACTTTTTATCATTTATACATAACCGTTGATCACCGTGACAAGAAGTAGGAGATGCGGACAAAAATGTATGTCTTAAATATTTAGATAAATAATTTGTGTAGTTTTAAAGGGCTAATTAACAAAGGGGTTCCAACATTTTCCTATGGAAGCTGTCATATACACCAGCCACCGTATCTTTTCAGTTTCCGCGGAAAATAGTAGTATAATTATGTTTAGATGACAGACCTGAATATTTTTTGTTTCTATTCGGACCTGTTTCAGAATGTTCTAGTAAGTGCCGGTTATACTACCCAGATTATTAAATAAACACTATCTTTGCGATTTGGCCTATCCATCGGTTAAAGCTTGAAACGCGCTGCATGTTAACTGTCAATTTTATTATTCAGTTATTTTATGTGTTGGTTAGCAACCCCAATCTTTATTAGGATACTCTGAAACGGACCCTGAGTGTCCTCTGCTTTTGTACAATTTTATATTATGTAAATAGAGGGCATTATGTATTATATACTAAATAAATCGTGGGCGAAATCTTTTAAAAAAGAATACATCAATATGGCGGCGAGCCAAACACAAAGGTTGTGTCCCCTTTACTTTATACATTTATAGGAGCTCCTACCTATCTTATATTTTAATATGACTAAGCTTCATTTTGAACTCTGCAACCATGCTAAAGAAAAGCCTGTCAATATGGGTCGATGTATTCAAGAAATTAAACAACATTTCTTAGACACAACTAAAGCTTATTTTAACTATCTTTATTAAATCATACATAATTCATCGCCGTACCTATACCACACAAATAAATACCTATAAACCTTAAAAATATCCGTAATAAAATATTTAGTACCGACTGATAATCATGGAATAAAAAGATAACATAAAAAAACATCTATTATATTCAACCTAGAGATCAAACATTTACGAAATACTCAAATAAGCTTCTTTATTTTACATTTAGATAAACACGCAGAATTTGGCAAAAGTTATGCAAAAAATAATTTAACTACATTCTACAAAAAAACCTTAAAGTGTGCTTTAACTTTGTAATATTATTTTTTTGATTTACTTATCATAACTAAGTACACAATACAGACGTTCATACTGCACCTAACTACAAGATATTTTCCCAAAAAATATTGTAAGCATCTTAAATTCATAACAGACCTTATTAAAAATAATATATCTTAACAAGACTAAACATATATTAGTATATATACTTATAATAGTAACTATATTAGCTGATTTACAATTTCACATAATTTTTCTACTTTTGTAACACATGTATCAATAACAAACTCAATACATTTATATGTACAACATAATAATGGTATCCTCGTCACGATGGGCCATCACGGCAGTGTTTAAAGAAGAAAAGATCAGCTAGACTAGATGTCAACTAACTACCGTATTATAGCGACAAACTTGCTTGTGTGAGTCATGTATGTACTTAAAATGCGCTGGTCTGCGCTACGCATTCCTAATAAGCAAATGTCTTGAACATTACGACCAAAGACAGGCTGCTATTGTTAGAGCTTTCAACATTTAAAACATTCACCGTTGCTGGTTATCTTTCTCGTCTATATTTTACTATGCGGAAATGTACTGTCTCTCACATTTTGTCTTCAACTCGGCGAGTTGGTAACCTGATGGTATGGTGATCAACACGGTACAGATTTTCAAAAACACTTAAATCTAGAACACATTGCAGCGCTTGTTGCTCACAAAATCTTGAAAGCGTATCTGGCTCTGCATATTGTTTTTTTTTTTATCACTGGACGTGATAGCCCATCGCATAAAGCCTAGTCCACTGTAAGACTCACGCCGTAAATTATTGCGATAATCAACCGTGGTGAAACTTAAAAGGCACCCTCTCTTGTCACAAAGAATGGTTTCTCAGAGACATGTCCGGTTTACCAAACATGGTAAGGTGTCCGGTTGTCGCGATAATTAACGGCATTAAGCCTCAATGATATCAGGCCTTAAAGGATATTTAATACTATTTCACTTTTAAAGTTCGTTTGCACTTAACATAAAGAAGTCCATGGCACTGCACTAAGAAGCATATCGCAGCTCCATCGCACACGCTCGCACTGTTCATATCAGTTGTTAAAATATCCAAAACTCAGATCTTAATTTCCAGTCACAGGTAAAGCGCTTTAAGCGAATTCGCTACACCACAAACTTAAACGACGAGCGTTTTGCTCATCAAGTCTTCAAAAACCAAAGAGTGAACTGGTTACGAATGACAGCGAAAACGCTAAAAGCGATTTTTCTCTAATCCGACTGTTAAAAGGGTTTTCAGTATCAATCATGGAGACCATTTTACTATATGATGAAAAATCCGTAATACAATTATTTTACTACTTATCATAAAATACTTTACGTTGCACGACATTGTTACCAATGACAAATTATTTCAATTTAAAAGTAAGCGAGTAAAATTAATTAATATTATTAAAAGTACGTAAAAAAGTGGGAATTCGAAGTTTAATTTGAGCCTTTCAAATTACATAGGTAACCTTTTCAAATTTAGTTTATGAACCAGTCATCGCGTTTTTTATTTTTCTAGTATCCAGAATTATCTATTCCAAAAGTTGATTTTATTAAAGACATTACGCTCGCATGCGAGTTTTTGAACACCAAAACACCCATTTTGTGCTGGAGAGGTGATAATAAATGTTTGGAGCATATCGCTAACTTTGATTCCTCGGTTTTTATACCACGTTTTTATGTCGTCACTTTCTTGTTTGTCCGTCTGTCTGTCGTTCCGGGGGGAATTGTGTACATCAAACGAGCACTTCTCGATTAGTTTCATTGTTTTAAGGCGCATACAAATGTGGGTTTTGGATATTCTTTTACGTTAATTTGCATTACATACTCTTCGTTCTAAACATTTTAATTTGCGCCTCCATTAGTGTTCTCGGTCACTAAAAATAAAGGCAAGTTCAAATTCAAGTTCAATTAAAGGCGTTAAGAGCAGATGTAAGGATTGCTGATATGTTATCCCATTAGCGGGGCAGCAAAATCATTTCATAAACATTCGATTATCATGCAAAATGCTACATTTTAAACAGAGATCTAAACTGAAAACCCCTTTAACAATCCGCTTTCTAAATAACTTGTTACTGGTGAAGGATTTCACACATTTCGGTCAATATTTGAAATATAATTTATTTTGTAAAAAAAAAAAACATTTAGTGCACAAGCATAATTTTCAATTCGTCGTGACAATATAGAGCTCACTGGGTTTAAATAACACGGCATCGTCTGAAAAGCCGAGTCAATTGGGTTTGCCACGTGTTCTTAGAAACATTCAATAATAACAGAATTTATACACAAAACTTGTTTTTGAAAACATTTGTAGATATTTTTGAAAATATTTGTAGATTTTTTGAAAACATTTGTAGATTTTTTGAAAACATTTGTCTCATTTGGATATCAATATTATAAAAAAAAAACAAGACATACGCTACATGATCGCCCTGCAGGTAAGGAGACAAAAAATATGCCGCGAGCCACTTTGTCTATAATTCTCCGACCTCAGAAATGTGCGGAACCCTTCACGACTCTTATCGAATACCAACACTATAATTTCGAAACAAGGTTAATTTTGTCATGTTTTTACGACTCAATCAGATGTGATTACGTACAAATGAATATCTACATAGCACGTGGAGTGAGTAGTTGACCGCAATCACGAGTAGACTTTTTCGTTGAAGTAGTCTTTTCTTTCAACTATCTAACTCGGAGAGTAAACAGATTGAGATATACAAAGCCAAAAGCTGTTGAAAGTCCTTCGCGGTATTGTAAGCGGTCCACACACTACAAATATTTTTTTTGCTCATGTAATTCTTACCGGGGCGGGACGGGACGGCTGTACCATTCTACATTTTAATCAAAGTACATTATCACGCCATTATATCCCCGAAGAGGGGATAGATACACCCCTCATTTCACCAGTTTTTATAGATGTATTTAAAAGAATGGGATCTTACTGCCATCTAGGGGACACAATCCAATACTACGAACTGGTACTAACGGTAGAAAAAACCAATGACAGGCACGCTAACCTCGGTATGGGTTACATATTTGAGCCGATTGATGTAGAGACGTTGGGTCCGTGGGGACCGGGAGATCATCGAATTTACCAAAACTTATCTGAGCGCTTGGTCGATGCGACGCGTGATCAAAATGCTGGTACCTATATGGCTTGATGAATAAGCATTGCAATTCAACGGGGCACTGCTGCCAGCATGCTGGGCACGCTGCCCAATGGTCATGGGCTGGAGCAATTGGACTACCTGTGAGTGCTATGACTTATAGGTTGTCTAAATGCTTTTAATGCAGTAGCTGTTGTGTTGTATATATTTCTAATTTTGTTAAATAAAGGCATACCGCTGTTAAAAAAAAATATTACAGGTCTTGTCCAAAATTTTTGTAGTGGCGATAAGCTAGCCTATTCTTTGACCTCGTACAAGTGATTGTAGGATAATACGAGGGGTGATCCAAAAGTAATGATAATCAGGTATTTCTAGACCGTATTAAAATCTAAAAAAAATTTTTTTTGCTTGCTTATACATCCACAAGGTGCGCGAGAAAAAATCGTATAAATACACCATGATTCAAGGGAGATACATTCATTTGAATACTGACAACCGGAGTGATAACATCAAAATGGAGAAAAACGAAATCAGAGCTGTCATTAAATATCTCTCTCTGAAAAAAATGTCTACCAAAGACATACACAACGACTTGGTGGAAACATTGGGGCACTCTGCCCCTCCATATTCCACGGTTGCACGCTGGGCCAAGGAGTTTAAGCTGGGTAGAACATCCACGGAAGATGAACATCGTGAAGGACGCCCATCCACGTCCACCACTGAAGACAATGCCAAAAAGATAGAGGATATCGTGATGGCAGATCGAAGAGTGACCGTCAGGCACGTAGCTGAGATGACAGGGATCTCTTATGGTAGCGTTCAAAGAATTTTAACCAACGAATTGCACATAAAGAAGGTCTCTGCGCGTTGGGTACCGAGAATGTTAACAGACGAGCAAAAGAAAAAACGAGTTGACATTTCAAAGGTTAATCTCGAGAAGTTCCAAGCCGATAAAGAAAATGTTTTGTCACGTTTCGTGACCATGGATGAGACCTGGGTCCACCATTTCGACCCGGAAACCAAAAAGCAGTCGATGTCCTCCTCACCGACGCCGAAAAAATTCAAAGTCTCAAGTTCGGCGGGAAAGGTTATGGCGTCCGTTTTTTGGGACGCTGAAGGAATTATTATGGTCGAATACTTGGATAAGGGAGCTACTATTACGGGCTCTTACTACGCAGACCAAATAAGAAGATTACGGGAGGCCATTAAAGAAAAAAGGCGCGGCAAAATGCGAGCTGGGATGCTGTTCCACCAAGACAACGCACCGGCTCACAAAGCCGCAGTTGCGATGGCTGCCATTCAAGAAACAGGGTTCGAACTGCTCGAACACCCTCCCTATTCGCCAGATCTAGCTCCCAGTGACTTCTATCTCTTTCCTCGGCTCAAAGAACATCTCCGAGGCCAGAAATTTGAAGATGATATAGCGAAGTGATGGCAGCTGTTGAGGCATTTTGGGAGAGTCAAGATAAAGATTTTTTTTCTAAGGGAATCCTAGGTTTAGAAAAACGTTTAACTAAATGTATTGCTATTAGGAGACTATGTAGAAAAATAAATTATTTTCGTAACATTAACCACCGTGTATTATTTTGATTATCATTACTTTTGGATCACCCCTCGTATGGTCCAAGATTTTTACCACTGGGAGGAATTATTTCGATAATTCAATAATATTACTTTGCATTTATCATAGTAGAGGTTAACACCCGTCCCGTATCATCAGAACACCAATTACAGCTTATATAATATTCATTTGTACGTGAAATATATCGATAAAGTCATAAAAAACAGTTTAACAAAACCGTTTAACCGTTGTTCTTATTGAGAGCAGTCTTCCTCAGATACTGCACGTACTGAGTGCGAGCGATGCGACTGGCGCGAGTATGCGGATGTTAGTAACGATGTCTATTCGGGTATATATTCGGGTTGGCGACATTCGGGTTCGTCTGTTGCACCGGGTACCCTTGAGTTATACTGCCAGGTTTCGCCGTCTGTAAATATACATATACTATATTATATATATATATATACTCTGTATGAAATGCTTGTTTAGTGTTAAGTCTGTTGGAAAACCTTAATAAATAAATAAAATAAAATATTGTTAGATAGAAAACTGACGGGATGGATTTGAACCCGCGGTTAGAGTGCTTACCATATACAACCCGGTCAGAATATCTGTGCACCTCGCTGGAATGCGGCGCCTCTCCCGCTTCCCCTGTCATCTCTCCGCGCACTCCCCGGTGCGACAGTACGGTTAGCATCTTCGTTGCCGATACACGTCCCGCTAATTTTTTTCACTTTTTTTCACACCGTACCCAGACCGCCGATATGACGTCACGAGGTCTGGTGCACAGATATTGTGACCGGGTTGTAAATAGTTTCGCGACAGGTTGTATTCTAAACAACGACCTAATCTTCAAACTATGTGAAATTTTGATGTATACCTGCTTTTTGGTTTCTGCTTTCTGTAGGTTATAGAATACATAGCTAGGTATTCATTCATTCAGATATATAATACATTCTCTGAATGTAGGTACCTGTTTGCCGCGACAATTGTATCGTGTATACCGAGCAGTTTTCGTGCGCCGTATATTCGGCATAATGAAACCAGCTTTTGATAAGAAAACACAATGAAATTATTACAAATCTGAATATACCTAATTATACTATAACCTACAGAAACCAGAAACCGAAAAGCAGTTATTCCTAAGTGCGAAAGTATGTAATATATCTCCCTACTAGTGTTCCTTTCAATATATGGACCATATCCCTTATTGATGGGTTGTCTGGAAGAGATCGCTCTGAGCGATAAGATCGCCCACTGATACACTTGGCTTTATGTTTTTGTAAAAGTTTATTGTAGTTATTACGGTGTTGTCAATAAAGAGTTATCTATCTATTCAGTCAATTTTATTTTGGCTTTTCTTGCACACAATACGTATTCAGTAAAATACTGACGCAATTACATACATACACTCACACACACACACACACACACACACACGCGCGCACGCGAACACACACACATACACACACACGCATACACACAAACATTATTTGAAACAGATACGTAAACATTGAACATGAAAACTGTTCTACCCATAAAATGTATATTTTAAGTCATTTTATCTCATACCGTGTAAATACGAAATAGTTTTGTTTATTCCCAGTATGTAGTCGTGTCAAGAGAACATTAGATAAAATTGCACTCGGGCCCCAAGATACAGGCCTCGTGCTTAGTTTGGGGACCACAGAAAATGTGTTTCTGACTATGATTTGTATTTAGATACTATACCCTGTTTGTTACATGAATGTTTATGACTTCTGAAAAAATAAATATTGTATTGTATTGTATAATTGGACAGTATTCGTCCAAATATCGAATACCTAAAGTGTGGAAGATAATACATAGTTAAATTGAAAGGATAACTCGGTATAACTATTCGAATAGTTATGAAAGGGCTACAAAAACTACGGACGCTGTTAATATCATCCGAATATGGTGTATAAAGATCTACGATGTTTTCCACTTATTGTCGATAGGCCGTAGATGGTAAACAAGCTTAATCTAGAATCGGAACTAGCTCTCAAGGACAGCCGCTAGAACATACCGGTAGGTGCTTCACGACAAGTTTTAGTAAGCCAGACAGGCGGGCATTCGCAAAATTTCCTGCCAACAAGCTAAGACAACAACCGAAGCCAACGACTTCATGTGCCCTCCGAAGCTCGGAAGCGCGCAGTAGAAACTACCACTAGCGGTCACCTATCCAATTAATGGCCGCAGCGATAACCTGATTCATCAATTTAAAAAAAAACGGTCAAGTGCGAGTCGGACACGAAAAGGTACCATTAGCTACAACATTAGACTTCATATTTTAACCTTTTTTTGGTTTAACGTGCGCGAGTCCGACTCGCACTTGGCCAACTTTTTGTATTTGTTGTTATAGCGGCAACAGAAATACATCATCTGTGAAAATTTCAACTGTCTAGCTAACACCGTTCTTGAGATATAGCCTGGTGACGGACGGACGGACGTACAGCGAAGTCTCAGTAATAGGGTCCCGTTTTTACCATTTGGGTACGGAACCCTAAAAATGACTATACAAGCTCCGAGGGCTACAAAGTGGCGGTTTGGTTGTGGGGTAATATAAAGTGTTATGTGTAGTTACCTGCATAGCCGAGTGTTGAGGCGGGTGTATGGCGAGGTGCCGCGAGACTGGCGGCGCATACGCCACGCCGCTGCTTACGTGCGGGTGGTGCGCCTCGCTCAGACCGATCAGGACCTGCGGGGGCTGACATATTAGCTATTGTTAATATATACACGTCAATACCTATAACCTTAGAAGACCGGCAGCCTTATTGTTCTAATACAATGGCAATAGAGGTTAACTTTATTTTGACATTTGAACTACAGAATCGGCATTGTTTTTGAAGAAAATATGTTGAGTTTTTAGCTCCTAGCAAAATATTAGCATAATAGTACCATTGTGAAGGCAGTTAAAATTTAACCTTTGTTCTGATTTTATCTCCTTAAAGTTACTATCTCATCAATACTTGATTTTACCCTTGACAAAGTTTTTATGTTATGAAGTGGTGTGAACGATGCACCCATCTGAAAATGGGAGTCACCCGTCTAATGACATGCATCACGACTGTCCATCACAGTTGCACTATCACCGTTTTCATTGTGTGACACTGCACTGCGCTTGTCACTTCAAGATGTTAGATCTAATGTCTCGTTAACTCAATAATTTAAGTTGCTATATTGCTCTTCATATCTGTAGAAATCTGTGGTAAACATTTCGAAAATTGGATGAACTTATTTTACACAGAGTTTACATTGATCATCATTGGCCACAAATAAAAGATTTTGATAATTTGTGGCCGTTCTGGAATATATAGCCACGACGAACTATATATTTGTTTTTTTTTTTTATTGCTGATAGGTAAGCCTTTGACCACAATCTCACCTGATAGTAAGTGATGTTGTGGTCAGGGCCGGATTTAAGGGAGGGCAATCGGGGCAACTGCCCGGGGCCTCCACAAGAGAGGGGCCTCCACATTAATTGTATTAATTAAAAAAAACTTACACAACTATAGCGTATCTAATATAGTGGAATCTTTGTAACTAAAATGTCAAGGGAAATGCAAAAAATATCGACTTATCGACTTAACAAGAACTTTGAGATACATGTCTTATTTCTTCCAGACACTTAGTAAAGCTGTGTATGTATGTATGCTTAACGAGTTTGCAGTCTTGACGAGACCTTGACGAATATGCAGATATATATATAAAATATAATAAGGCTTTACGAGAAAGCAGTCTACCAGACCAGTATGTCGAAAATCGATTTAACTGCTGAAATTTCGAGCAACTAAGGCGCGATTTTCAAGTATATTTTTCGATTAGTAGAGTCAAATTTGAGTAACAATTCAACTTAGTTTTATTATTATTTCTTACATTTTAAAACAAATTACATAGAAGTGAAAATTATCCAGTTATTTTAGTAAATCATCCAAAAACAAGTTCCACAAGATGCTGTAAATACAGTAGGAGATACCAAAGTACATGGAGATTTGGTGGATAGTATTCAAAATCATCCAGACATCCAGATAATTGCATCAGATAACACCGCAGATTCTTCAAAACTTTTTGATTAGAATAATAAGGAAACAAAATGTTCTAGTTTCAAAAATTACATTGTTCTTTGGCCTGAAAGTATTACAGAAAATATGATTAAATATGGGGCAGAAAAAGGTTCCATAGATTTTTAAAATTGTGAGTAAGTATCTTTACAGAATTCAGTTCAACAAGGTCGGTCGGATCAAGTGCGGAAATGTTAAAAGAAAATGTTTACATGCCGGAATCCTAACTACAAGTAGATTATATTGTTATACGCGTAAATTAATGTCCACCAAAAATATGACGTTAAGTGGAGAAGGCTTTTGTGACTGGAAGAATACATTTGATCGCCTAAACGAGCACGAGACGTCAAACACTCGCTTGGAATCGGTAATGAGTTTAGTGCAACGGGGAAAAATCACAGGACAGGGCCCATTGATCAAGTGCTAGTGATACAAGAGGCACAAGAAATCCAGTATTGGCGAAAAATCCTCAGAATTATCATCACTATTAAATTCCGAGGTGATGATGAACGTTTAGGTTCACCGAGAAATGAAAATTACCTCAGTATTCTGGAATTGCTAGCCGAATATGAACCACTTTTCGCAAAGCATTTGAAATAAATCTAAGTATTATTCGGTGTCAGTGGACTCCACGTTCAACGAAACTCATATTGATCTACTGACTATAGTTGTTCAATATATTGAAGGATCGATGCCAAACAAAAGATTTCTGACAAAATCGCCTATCGAAGTTATCTTTACTTAGCATTGAAAGTGATTCACTGCAGGAGCTGGATTTCAGTGAAATCATCAGTGATTTTTTGTTTAAAAAAGCTCGGAAGGTGCCATTTCCATGAGAGGCTTTGATTTAAAGATTATTTTCTTATTGTGTGCCTTGATTTGTGATTGCCTGTTCAATCTCTTTGTGCCATACAATTATATAAATATATTATTGAAACACTCGCAATAAAAATATTATTTAAGCTAATTGAAAAATTAATTAGGGGCCTCCACTCCCTTGTTGCTCCAGGGCCTCCACACCTTCAAATCCGGCCCTGGTTGTGGTCGAAGGTGTTAACAGGCTTAACCTAGAATAACTGGCTCTCAAGGACAGCTGCCGGAACACACCGTTAGGTGCTTGGGGACATATGTAATAAAATAATCATGTTATGAGGGGGTACCGCGTGATGATGCCACTTAAATACAGTAAAACCCTTCTTAACGAGCTGCGTGAGCCTCAGACGAGCTCTGTGGCATCCCTTGGAGAACCACCGTCATCGTGACGCTTTTACTCTTCGTTCCACACAAACATAGGCACAGATTAAGCCATAAGATTTAGGGCAGTTAATAAAAGGTGTCGACACAATATAATAAGATACATCTCGTCTAATGTGACAAGCATTAACATAGAAACTGTAAAAATATTAGAGCATACAGCAATCTATACTTTCGTCCTCTCATCCCTCGTCATCATCTCTACTATGGTGACCATGTAAGAGCAATTCCCAGGTGGACTCCAACACTGGCCATACTTTTGTTGGCTGGGTATAAAACTGAACAGATTGTATGTGACTTAGTGCAATGAAAAGAACACAGAATAAGAACTTAGGACACGTGAAAGCATGACTGTCTTCTGTTAGCGAAGCCTGACTAGGTCCTCAGACATCTTTTAGATATTCCACATAGTTCAGACATCAATTGCAAAAAACTAAAGACTCGTGTTGGAATCACGCTGATGAACTTTTGAATTCTAATTCTATCTTCCTCCTGTAATTATCCCACGCTAAGTGGGGACGGCATATCACGTTTCTTCCTCCACACCGTTTTGTTACATATCATTTCACTACCAACACCTTTCTCACACACGTAGTCCTCACCTGAGGCGGTTCTTTCTTCTGTTCCTGATGTTGCTGCGGGTCCCTATTCTTGAGCATGTCGAGGTAGAGATGCGACTGCGACTGCGGCGCGTAGAGCATGGGCGCGTGGTGCGGGGTGTGCGGGGTGTGGGGGGTGTGCGCGTGGTGCGCCGCGTACAGCAGGGGGGGCGGGGGGCCCCCGCTCACCACCGACTGCGGCATGCTGTAGTACCCGGACGAGGATGAACCGCCCACGTTTTGGGCATACTGGGACGGTTGTTGCTCTAAGGGAATTAATAGCGTTAATATGACCATTATTCTCATAAATTGATAGATGTTCTAAGAGTGAAATAGCCGGTCAGTTCTCCATACAAACGTCGTAGGTTGATCACTCCCTTATATGAGGATTTAGGTCCAAAACAAAGCATAATAACGATTGATCTTGTTTTACATTATCTAGGCTTGTATGATACCCAAATTTTAATAAGATAATTCACTTGAGAGTTGTGAGCCTCGAAACATTTTCATATAAGTTTTCGAGGCTCATAACATTCATATTAATTCTTTTTAAAATTTCTGCATCATACAAGCCTAGATAATGGCGAGATCAATCGTTATTATGCTTAATTCTGGACGTAAAATTCAAATAAGGAAGTGACCACCTTACGACGTTTTCATGGAGAACTGACCGGCCAGTTTAAACCTTAAGCGAAGCCAAAGGTTGATCTACTTTTAGACTGATTACTTTTCTACAACATGCCCTAAGCTAAGGCTGCATATTCACTAGATACGCACGAGGAAGATGAGCGGTGTGCGAGAGAAAAGTCCACCAATAAGAGCACTTCATTTTCTTAGGCTCGCAGAGCAGAGCGATCCCATTAGTTGATTTTTTCCTCACACCCATCTGCCTCGAATATATCTATATACGCAGCTTAACGTTACATAAGGAGCCGCAGCGGCTACGGGGTGACTGGAATGGAAGGCTCGATGCAAAAAGAGGTGCCACCATTGGCAGGTGTAAGCCACCACTGTTGCACCATTTGTAACTATTTAAGCAGCTTACCTACAATGTGCTTATCTACGACTTTATGTAAAGAAGCAACACTATTGTGATGTTTTTGTACTGAATACTTACATATATGTTATTTTCTTAAGAGCAAGAGCATTTATTCATTATTTCAACTTAGAGAACATTTTGATAAGTATAATAATTACATTCGCAAATCGCAATGCTTTACATGGGCATTAGAAAAGATAAATAAAGCGGTTACTTATTCGTTTTTGTTTGGTTATGATTTGCTTTGAAACGAAGTTGTTATGATAGCATTCGATTAAGAAAAGCCTCAAAAGGATTACATACTAAAATGAAAGAGAATAAAGATCATCATGCGTTTAGTCACAAATCAAAACTTTTTATACTTGAAATTGCACACAATACGAAAGAAAATCAAAAGAACTGAAGTGCAAAAAACTCATTATGGTCCTACCACCATCATCACTCTCACAACAAACAAACATACCATCACACGAGTATATACCAACGCTTTTACGTCAATCAACCAATGAATCACACTCCTAGAAAAATATACTTCTAGTGAGCTCTAAACAAGGCAAACTGAAAGAGATAGAAGATAAAACTGAAGGAGATGAATAGGTTGAATTATATAAGTAGTTAGCCCTTAAAGAGTAGTGAATGATAGAAACATATATATGAGATAGTCAGCTGGAGTGAAAGCGACAGAGGTGACATCTAGCGTCAAGATATGGGGTCTGGTGCAACATCAACTCACTGTTCCACAGCACTGCCCGCATTTGGCGGCCCATGCGCCCGTCCTCTACCTCTGTAAAAGTGTATTATTGTTATAGGTTACAATGCTGTTAAAATATTTCTCAGTTCAACACATAAATAGAGGGAGTATGAATATAAATTTATACTGAAACAACGGCCTTACCTAATGGATAAATTTAATAACCATTTCAATACGCTTTATTATAATATTGTAATTTAAGCTTTAATGTCAGATAAGCAGATTTACCTTTCAAAATCACTAAATCAAAATCATAAACATGACCCTAGTATGAATGAGTCCTTTCGTTCGTATTACAAAACTGCCATTAAGAGATTGAGAAAAATCCATTATTAGTGTGAATTGACCTAAAATAAGGCATTAAAATGCTTAAGTAGATACTTATACATAATATAAGAACTTAAGCATTTTAATGTCTTGTTTGTAGTTGCCCTAAAACGAGAACATATAGTATTTAAACGAATGTCGTTACCAATCAGTATTTCCAAGCCTATAACCAATCATTTTTAATTTTTCGAACTTATAGTTTTTTTTGTTTGTGTGATAAAGAAGGAAACTGAAATCACAAACATACAGCAGATTGATAACATAGGTACCTAACATTATTAAAAATATTTAAATAAAGCAAAATAGCATACTTAAATTTATACTATTTCCAAATACTTAATTCCAGTATAAATTAATGTTCATAGGACCCTTCTGGGTAAATCTGACTACTTTTCAACACCTTATTTATATATTATTACTTTAATAATAATTATAATGCATACATAAATACACGGTAATAAAGAGAGAACTTATAAATGCGTACGTGTTTTATAATTCACACCTGAAACAATTTTGATGAAGTTTGGTATTGATTCCTTAGGCTCTGAATTTAGATATAAGAAACTTTTTAGCCTGATAAATTGAGTAGTGCCCTAAAGAGCACAATATGACCGATGTGATGAATGGGCGGACTATTGGAAGTCGGAGGAAGAGGGGCTAGTTAACTAATAAAGTACATGTGATAGTAACTAAAAATAGTCCTGCAGTTTTTTAATTGTTATCACATGGACATATACAATTTAATCCAAGTAAAGGAAAATTTAATGCCTCTCATCGAAGACTACCAACTCTACGTCTTTCCGGTCTGATGTGGTAACCACCTTTCTTCCCACTTCAACTTGCAAATTCTGATAGCTGTGTCGGTGACTTTGGTTCTTCGGTGAATATCCCTCGTTCCGGATTTTTTTACGGCAAATAAACTATATTCCTTGTCAATCAGTCCCAATATATTATTATCATGCTACATTTTTAATTGTGACTTTTACTAAGTAATTATACGCAATGCAATTACCATTTGTAGTGCCTCCAACGGCAGATATATTTTAAATTGCTAAACTGATTTCTTTGTAGCATTATCTTAAATTGTTAACGGTCTATAACAACCGTACGTAAGTTTTATGTTTTATCTAACACAAGAAAATTATTTCGCACAGGTTATTTCCCTACCACCAAATAAATTACATGTCTTTTAAACAGGTACTTATACGTAGACCTACTGTGATCCGAGTAGACATGTTGTGGCTTCATCGGAGGCTGGTGCAGCCGATGAGCGTATAAGGCATAGTTGGGGGATGGGCTTCGGGGCCGTTTCACTCCAGATTGCATCGGCCCACGGACTATGGTTTGCTGCGGATATAGATAAAACTATATTTATATAATTTTGAAGCAATGGTAGGTCCATGGATTTGCATGGTGGTAGGCTATTTTGTGAATGCCCGTCTGGCTAGCGACTACCCTCAAGAAGAAAATTTGTCGCCAAGCACCTGACGGTGTGTTCCGGCAGCTGCCCTTGAGAGCCAGTAATTCTAAGTTAAGGCTGTTAAAACCTTCGACCACATCATCACTTGCCATCCATACCAGATGAGATTGTGGTCAAAAGCTTAACTATCAACAATAAAAAAAAATGGTAGTTAGTGTCGACTGCTGATCAGGCGGATACTGGTTCGTACCCTAAGTGTGATATTGAGCGCCATTACTGTGTAAAAAGGCACTTTGCCAATGCTCGCCTAGCTAGCAATCTTCGAGCAGAAAATCTGCCACCAAACACCCAGCATGGACAGCAGTATTGTCATGAACAGTCGGCGCGGCATGTCTGCGGGAACTGTCCATGAGAGATAGTTAATTATATTTGTAATATAATTTTTTTGTGTTAAAATATTCTTGATTTCATAGCAATGGTCATTTGATAACCACATTAAATGGCAATGTACAGCCCCACTGAATAAACTGAAGTATCTGTCTATTATATTATTACTATAGTCTATTTTTTTTAACAAACGAGTACTGAGTATATCTCTTGCACATTTCCGATATTGACAGAGTGAGATGGGTCATTGCCGTCATTGGTCAATGCCTTTGTTCTTGTTTTGAAATCGTTAAGGCCCGCAGTGCTATTATGTAACTCTCGGTGGTCTTCGTGAACGTCAGAGTGGACATCAATTTTTGAATTAACCGTCATGACGATTACCAGACATTCTGATGACGATTACCAGACTCTCTGAAGACGAGAGAATGAACGAAACTACTCACTTTTGACGTAAAATTGGTATTATGTAACTCTAATGACAGCTTCAAGACCACTACGAAACGTCAACTGAAGAAGGGAGCTTTATTGCTCACTGGTTGGCGGGTTTTTATTGCAAGTTTGCGTTGAGATACATAATAGAGATTTTCTTATTTTAATTGCAAATTCAAAGATCCATATTGATTTATAGAAAATAATCACTAGCTTTTTTCTGATTTCAGCCACTCATTCTGCGGAAATTTGGACTTGCGTGTTAATTAACACTTGTGAAAGTCGAACAGGATTTTTCTTTGTTTATTTTGATATATTTGCTTATTATTCATGCTAGCTTGAGTCAACTATTCAATTTCGATATTAATCTTTGATTTCAGGTAGCAATATGGCTGGAGCTATGTTGTTGGCAGCTGCAGAGGAAGAACGCCTTAAAAGGCTGTTGATCATTGAGCGCAGGGTACTCAGGCAGGCTAGCAAGCGTCTATTGTTACCTCAGAAGGAATTTGTCGGGCATTACCGTCTACGAAAAGCCGATTTCCAACAACTCTGCGAAGATTTAATTCCGCTTTTACCGGTAAAACAGCGCACTAGCGCTGTACGGCCAGAATTTTAAGGTACCTTAGTTAAATTCCTTTTCAAATAATGTACAGTGTTTGATGTTGCTAAATATGACGTTGATACTGTCTTGCAGATATTGGCAGCACTGGCATTTAATGATATCAAAAGAACATTGGTGCCTAACCAGCTAGGCCTGTCACAAGCCTCTGTGTCACTCTGTCTAAGAGATGTCACCAAAGCCCTGAATAACCCAGAGATTCAGGCCAAATATATAAAGTTTCCTATGACTATGGTAGAGCGTGAGGACATCACAAGGAGGTGAATTTTGCAATTTATAAATATGTACCTATCTACTTTTAGTTTTCTTATACTTAATAAGCTTTTACTCTGATGCATATGCATCAGAGCAAAAGGCATGTGTTCACATCATTTCATGTACATTTAAAGATCTAGATACTATAAAATGCTGTCATATATAAAATCATGTTGCAATCATTCGTCCCAGTGAAAATGAAGAGGCCTACTACAATAGGAAGCAATACCATTCATTGAATGTCCTAATTGTATGTTGTTTGAGTTTTGATGTAGGTAAGGTATAACACAAGACATGTTTTTATAAACCTACTTACTAAAAAAACATTTGTTTGTTTAGATTTGTGATGCTGATTTGCGCATCCTGCACATAGATGCATCTTTTGGAGGTCAGAGCCATGACTCTCATGTCTGGAATAATAGCCAAGTAAAGGCTCTGATGCAAGACATTAATGCTGAAGGGGAAAGGTGTTGGCTTTTAGGTAAGTAAACAAATTTAAGGACAATTGGTTGCACAGATACACGTATATATATAATCATACCAACCATTCATAAGTGATTAAATGAATAATGTATCAAAACACCACAGGTGATTCGGGCTATGCACAGCGACCATGGATGATGACACCAATCCTCAACGCTGTGCCAAACTCGCCTGAAGAATTATACACCTACAAGCATGTTCGCACATGGAATGTGGTAGAGCGTTGTATTGGTGTGCTGAAAACTCATTTCCGATGTGTCTTGGCACACATGTAAGTAGTTTGTTGTCTTCCTACCATCACAACATCATATCCAAAACTTCCAGCAGAGTTTTACTTTTACTTGAACTTATATTCCTGTATGACTCTGATATGCCTGTCTCATCATCAACATATTTTAATAAATCATTTACAAAACATGCAGTCTTCTTGTGGAATGCACTACCTGTTGATATCAGACAAGCTAAGTTTATTTCTTTATTCAAAGATATGGTGAAGAAGCACTACTCAGTAAACATATGCTGAATATTTTACATATGTTCATTATGTTTTGTATAAGATATGTATGTATTGTATTATATAAATTGTAGTACCTATATTATGTAATATTATAATGTATTGTATGTAAATATAATATTATATTTAGTTATTGTATTTATGTTTTAATTATATAAATATAGTTTATGCACAATTCAAGACAATTATATGTGTGCTGTGCATATTATAATGTATAAATACATATGTTTTATCATTATTTATTATTATTATTTTCTCTTTTCGTAATCCCTAAACCGCAATATTATAAATCCTCTCCATGCAAGGTTGCCTGTAAGAAATTGCTTAAGCGATAAGGCCGCCCTTTGTCCAATCTAATATATTAATTTGTTTGTAATAATTTTATTGTTTTCCTTAAGATTGTTAATGAATAAAGAATTTTGTATTGTATATCCCTTTTAAAATTTGTTTTTTTTTTTAAATAGGGTGATGCACTATGCAACTGTCAAGGCAGGGAAAATAGTCAATGTGTGTGCGGTCTTGCATAACTTTGTGTATGACCAACGCTTCGCCAATGACGATGAAGAAATTCTAAATGACCGGTCACAACAGCCAGAGCCATGAGCGGCGGAACCACCAAAACTTAGATGGGGAAAGGCAAGGTGTTGTGCAAAGATTGTGGTCCAGTAGACACCTCACATAGGTAAAATAGTGCAATACAACAAGAGTGTAACAAACATTGCTGTTTCATGACTCATTAAAAATATCTGATTTTGTTTTTTTTTTTTTTACAGGTTGATGCACTATGCATCCCGTATCAAGGCAGGCAAAACAGTCATACTGTGTGGTCTTGTGTAACTTTGTATTACAGAAGAAGGAAATCCTTAAGAAGGACATATAATAGGATGATAATATTAATAGGAACATAATAAAACGAAATTAGCAGAAGAAAAAATGAAGTCACAGAAGTCATTTCATATAGCTTATTAGTAAAATCATTTTAAGATGTTTAAACAATGTTTCACTGACTTTTTCACTAGATTTTAACTAGAGTAATGTTTTTTAAGAGTATGTTTGTATTTAAGTATGTATGGCTTAATTCTTTGTAACCCTCTACAGCCTACACTGGAACACCGATTTTGATGTGAGACATGTCAGGTTTTTTTTAAATAATTCTTTTGTATGATTATATGATACTAACTGCGCTCCGCGGTGTCACCCGCGAGGTGATGGTAATGATAAGTAGCCTATGTGCTATTCCAGGGTATGAACCATCTTAATTATAAATTTCATGCAAATCCGTTCAGCCGTTTCAGCATGAAGGCGCAACAGACATACAACAAACTTTAGCCTTTATATTATAATATTTTTTATTGTATTCAATTTTATCTCTAAATTGTAACTTAGTATTCTATCAGAATAATAAAATTAAAGAATGTACATATTCTAGTGTAAGATAATATATGGAATTTTTGCTACATTTTAAGATTCTGCACAAGAGTTTCTTGCTGGTTCTTCTCTGTGGATGTAATCATACTAGCTGAATAAAAATTACAATACTCAATAAATTCTTAATCATTTATTTATAAACAATACAAAATACAGCAATCCTATCCTAAAAGGGCGATGAATCTTGCACCAATGTCCTGCTTGGGGTGTATTGTGCATTACCCTCCTGCCAGCCCAGCCCCAGCCGCTTCTTATCTTCAGTATCATGTATGGAGTTGCAGTGGAGCAACACATTCTACAGTTTCATTCTCATGCAAGCAGCCCTGGCACGGTGGACTCTGTTTTTCCAGTTTTGTGTAGGTGATAGTAGGTATAGATCGCAATGGCCAGTATTGATCCCAATCATCACATGGAGATCTGCCCTCGTGAGCTTAAGTAGATTATTAGATTATTTTTTGTTTTATATCAGGAAGGACACCGCATATTTAGTCAAGACTTCTTGTTCCATAGATTTTGTAGTTGTTTCTCAGTGTCGACATGCAACAGATTCTGTGATTCCTTTGCTGTGGGCTTACAGAGCTATGCAACGTCTGTAGAGATATTCTTTTTCACTCCTTCCCTTGACAAGAATAACTGCTCTATTATTACCCTGATATGAACTGTGGCTCTTATTACAAGTCACCGTTACATAATACAATTATGTCTGCTAGATTTTGTAGCGCCAAGTGACAATCGGGCATGACTCTTGACCTAGCTGTTGGTTTCCTGAGTGCATAGGTGATTTCCGCACTGTCATTGGTAAATGTAAGAAACTCGTTCTTGATTTATCTTCTTGCGTTTTGTTTTTCTTGAGTTGAGGGTTGCCGCCAGCTCTTCCCACTTCTTCGCTTTTATTTGTTTTTCTAATGGGCACTTATTTATAATTCGGCCCACTGCCAAATCGGTACTCATTTCCTTGAACTCTATTATAAGTTGGAGTTGTATGTCAGATATGACTTTGTGTGCAGGCATCCTAAAATGAGAAACTGTTATCACACTGTTGTTATGAGCCATGTAATTGTAACTTTTAATCACATCATCTAGTTTTAATTTGATCCACTTCACGAACGTTTTTGTTTATCGCGTGAAACATAAACAAATGTCAAAATAAAAAAGTATATCTTGCGTTTCGATATTATTTTAGGAGATACATCATTAACAGCGTATCTAAGATATGTGCGAGTTATATTATGTACTTTAATGATATATAATTAAATGATTTTACTCCCTATTTAAATAATTATATAATCACAATATAATTACCATTTTGCGCCTTACAATTCCATGTAGTGCCAAATGGCCCTAAGATAGGGCCAGAAATTTCACGAAAGCATAAACGAAACGCACAAAAGACCCAATCTATTTCACTTTTGTTAGTTCATTCAACTTCCATCGTCAGTAAAAATGATAGATAATTCCCCTGAATCGCACCCCAATTGCCTTCGTCTTGAAGTTCACCAAGAGTTAGCTAATAAGCCTGCCGTTCATATAGAATACTTCTAAAATTTACTGTAGGAAAAGTTACGTTATTTAGCATTTTATGCTTTAAATTTGCATTTTTTTTTTATGCCCGATAGGTTCGCCTTTGACCACCAACTCACCTGATGGTAAGTGATGATGTGGTCGAAGATGTTATTCAGACTAACCTAGAATTATAATACTTAGTATATTCGTAACAAAATGTTCTGTTCTCGTTTATGATATAAAACCATACTGTAATATTATATATATGTATATATTATGCACTAGAACATATAAATCAAATAATTCTACTACATTCTTGTAATCTTAAAAATTATCATCATCATTCTGATGAGTTTTCTGCAGATACGACAGTAATAAATTGCTCTAACATATTTTGTACATGATTATCGACTCCGTACATTTTTGTTTCTATCTTGGTTATCAAATGATTCAGACATGAGCATTTTTATTTATTCACTTTAGCTACTCCCTGTTACAAAACAGTTCAGACTTCGTAAATTTTAGCACTTTTATTATTTCCTGCCATAGCCCTTCACTTGAGACTGAACGAGTTCAATTGGGTTGAGCTACAGTGATACATCGGCAAACGTATGACGAGACGACTTGTTGACTTATTTACAACATTTTATTTTAAAACGATCTTTGTTTTGCTTATTCTAATTCAAAAGTTGAAACTTTAGTATTAATTCGTTACAAGCAATATTTTTCGACGCGCAGGTAGTCGAAGACTCAACTGACTGTACCTACATGTAATTACAGAGTTCGTGTGGAACGGACTTTATGTTGATTACGTAGGCCAATAGCAGCGCAGTAAAATTTTCAGTACTCGTTTGTTAAAAAAAACAGAGTATAATGTTTGGTCCCAAGGTAACATCTGATTTGCGTTAACAATGGCATCCTCTTCAACACTTCACTACGCAGCAATCTGTGTAGTCCCTAAGAATATAGCTTTTTCTGTCATAAAAGTCAAAGCCCTAAGAACGTTTGCATTTTCCTTTCGCAAATCATGATCGTTCACTTCTCTGATTGAAATCTGTGCAAAAAATGGGGCGGTTTTCATTCATGTTAAGACGCTAGAAAAATGAATCCCTTGTTTTCTTGCTCACTATGGTGGATTACTGTAAACCTAACGAACTTAAACCATACACTATCATAAAAAATCGGCCAAGTGCGAGTCGGACTCGCGCACGAAGGGTTCCGTAGCATTAACTATACAACATTATTAGACTTCATATTTTTATCTTTTTTGTTTTAAAGTGCACTAGTCCGACTCGCACTTGGCCAACATTTTTGTATTTGTTGTTATAGCGGCAACAGAAATACATCATCTGTGAAAATTTTATCTGTCTAGCTATCATTGTTCTAGAGATACAGCCTGGTGACAGACGGACGGACGGACAACGAAGTCTCAGTAATAGGGTCCCGTTTTTACCCTTTGGGTACGGAACCCTAAAAAGGTAGTTTTGTCAGCCTCACCTTATTTAACATATGAGATGTGAGCGGTGGAGGTCTGCCTTGATTTGGTGGAGGCTCCCCTTGTCCCGCAGAGCTCGGCATAGAGAACATGGGCATGTTGCCCATACCTTGGACATTGTTCATGGGCATCTTCATCGACTGCATTTCACTGGAAAGGTCACTGGATTGTGATGCGAGTTATTAGTTATTGCAAACAAAATGTTAAAAGCAAACATAATAAAAAACCTTAGCGACTTACTGGTTATGGCAAAATAAAGCAATAGATTCACAATTGTACATTTGAAAACAAATAAATTTAAATTAACTAAAATGTAATAGGCTATTAATCTGCATGTATGTGAATGACAACAACACATCTTGATCATATCTAGAAGACAAGTTGAGCGGAGAAAAAAAACTATGTGGTAATAATTTATTCGCTTATTCCGAAAAATATCTTCAGTATCCATGTCTGTATTAGCATTCATATTTCAATAAAAAAAATTAAAATAGAATTATTAATAGTTGATAAGAAAATGAGTATGGAAGAAGATGTCTAAAAGTAAAACTAAATTAATTTATTTAAAAAGAAACTAACAAAATATATATTTGATAACATCTCTTAAGATCGCTGGGCTAACATAATAATATAATATAAAAACTTGGCTAGTTAAATTAATTAGTATATAAGTTATATATGTAATTTGAACAAATAGGTTTTGAAACTGAATGTGGATGATATAAAAAGAGGAGGAACATGTGGGTATGAATATGAATAATGTATGGAAATACCGTGTGCGTAACTGAGGGGTGAATTTTCGGCACAGAATCTAATTATGTAATGCTCCTCCGAGAACTATATGTATACTAGTTACCTATATGTATACCAGTTTAATGCTCCTAAATTCTTTCAATAGATTTAATATTCCGAAACAACTAAAGGAGGACATCCTCTTTTATAAGTTTCCGAATCATAATACGAGTAGTAGTAGATTAAGTAGTCTAAACTTGTAAATGGAAATATGGCGGATGAAATTTTCATAAAAATAATGATGGACAAGTAACTGTCTTGCATGAAACCTAATCAACAAAGTTATGTCAGTCGTAACATAATCTACTCCTAATTCCATGCATCATAGATAATGATAACAATTGAATTTCATTCATAAAATGGACGATATCGGTTCCGCGTGATAAGTAAGAATTAAGCTAGCTTCTCACAGTCTGAGATATCATAGACCCAAATATTAAACTACTTTTTTGTATATTCATCTCTTATAATAGTATTTACATTCATTGGAAACCTCCCCTTAACCCTACTCAAGACCAAGCACCCACACAGTGAGGCAAGGGAATGCTACGTAATTCATCTCTGATCAGGTCACGAATTCATAGTAAAGGACGCCTTTACATATTATAAATAGTAAACTGTGTTAAAACACTCACTTAGTTTCCTTCTGCTGCTGACGTTTCCGAATTTCATCTTCATTCAAGACTTTTTTGAGCTGCATGAACAACTGCTGTTTCTCCTTCTCCAGCTGTTTCAACTTTTGCTCTAGCTGCTCAATCTGTTCTTTTGTTTCTTCTGGAAAATAGATGATAAGGCAAAAACTGTTTAATTTTTAAAATAGACATAAAACATTACACTTTATTATAATGTGCTATATATATATTATCTATATATATGCTTATATGACTGTTTTTTAGCAGAATGCAGAAAATGTGTTGATTTTTTCAATACATTTAATATAATATAACCATTTAATACTTTTAACTAACAGTAAGACATGTTTATTTGTACAACCAATTGTTTTATTATTAATTAGTAATATTGAATACATATACTATTTAAATAGGTACCTATAAAGGCTTTATCTTATAGTTGATTGTGAATCAAACATTGCACATCAATATATTGTCAGTTCATACATATAGTAATCACATACCTATGACAAAAGCTACAGTCTACAGATGCTTGTGTAAATACAACATTAGTCTACTTATTAACTCACATTACATTAGGTACTTAGTACTACTTCAGCTATAGGTTTGTAGCCTCTGGTATCCCAGAATTTGACAATATCGTATGGATAAAGTAAAAGATAATCACTGTAGACTCTACACTCTACGGTAGAGTTCTTCAATTGTTTAGTTTAGTTTAGAGTCTAAGCTTGATTTATATGTCAATCTAAACTAACTGATCAAAATAATAATTACAAATATATTAAAATATTATCCTGGATATAATATGGTATACTAATCACAATAAACATTACATAACAATTATTTATACTACAATTTAATTTTAGTAATTAGTAATATCTACTTTTTAAAAAAATTACACAAAGCATGGCTGCTCAAACCTGTTAAACTCCTTCTAGACAGGTACAGACATTTTCACTGAAGAAGGCATGCCCCTCTACATTTTTTGAGTGTACTTGCAATTTACTATTGCCAGCCCAAGCAATCATATTATATATAGTTTATTGTTTTACTGTACTAATAAACCATTCGCATTTACAAACACACTAAGACGTAGACTATGCATCGCAAATGCGCATCAATAATTTACTGTGGAGCTGCGCCCCTTCGTGTGTAAAAAGGTCTATAGTATATTTATATAAAAAAAAATTTTGTTTGCATATAAAATGCGTCTAATATTTTAATATAAATTGAGACACACTAAGTAAAAATCATTGCTATTCACAAAGTTAAGATATTTTTGCAGGTAAGCCGGCTCCAGTGTAAGCCAGGGGAAAAAATTCACCAGGACCAAAAGTGTTGAGTTTAGCCTTATCAGGCAATTCTACTGCTTGGAAGCATACTAAACATTACGTCACACCCTGGACACTCGACTCATTCCCTATAAAAAAAAAGCCGCGTTCAACTACCTATTACAAACACTACACAAATGTTGTTTTTGTACACGCGTAATTGTGTGCGTGAAGACTAAGGTTGTCACTGTGAATAATTATTGTACTGATATAACTAAAAATCTTTTGATACTTTTATTAGTAGTATTCAATTTCGTAAATTATGCATTTTTTATTGCTGATAGGTAAACCTTTGACCACAATCTCACCTGATGGTAGGTGATGATGTGGTCGAAGGTGTTAACAGGCTTAACCTAGAATGACTCAAGGTCATCTGCCGGAACCACCGTTAAGTGCTTGGCGACAGATTTTCTACTTGAGGGTGGTCGCTAGCCAGGCAGGCATTCGCAAAAAAGCCCTTCCACCATGCGGTGAATCTCAAGCCCGCGGCGGGATTCGAACCGCTGCGCGGTAGTCCATAGCCAAAGCCACTGAGCTATCACTGCTTCAAATACATTCCAGGCCCGATCACCGAACCCGGTAAGTAAACCGCGGCGCGCGGCGCAGGAGCACCAACTTGTAGGCCATATAGGTACGTTGGCATGGCATCCGCTTTGTTTGGTTGTATGCAGTTACAGCCTAGCCTATAAGATTTCACTATTTGCTCAATTAGTAATAGTAACACTCACTAGTCCTAATAGCTATTAGCCAAAGTTTAAGAAATAAGAATTTGTTTTGTTTATAACAAAGCTAGCAGAGTTTATCTAATTTTTTATGTTATGACACGTTTAGTACTTTAAGCTGCGTTATTAGTTTCTTATTTGAATACTATGTTTTCAAATAGATATTGTAAAGAGTAAAGGGAAAGACCTGCTTTTTTAAACTAATAAAAATGAATCATTGCTAATACTAATGTTACTTCTCCGTCCATGAGTAAAAGTAATCAATTGAAATAAAATATTAAGTGTGATTTTGAAACTTGAATGAGACCCTTTATTGTGAATAATTACTGTTCATAAGCCAGTTTGAAATAAATATGAACCTTGAATCATTGTCTTTTTCCATTCATATTATAGAAATTTTTAATAGAATACTATAATGGTTTCATCGCTAACTATTTTCAAATGCTATTTATTTAAAAAAAATAATTAATAAATAGCAATAGAATTACTAAATCTGTATTCTCTGTGAACATGATTAGTCCAAAATAAAAGTGGTAGCTGTATGAGAACTACACTTCTTTACATATTTACGAGGGGTGATCCAAAAGTAATGATAATCAAAATAATACATGGTGGTTAATGTCACAAAAATAATTTATTTTTCTACATAGTCTCCTAATAAGGCAATACATTTAGTTAAACGTTTTTCTAAACCTAGGATTCCCTTAGAAAAAAAATCTTTATCTTGACTCTCCCAAAATGCCTCAACAGCTGCCATCACTTCGCTATCATCTTCAAATTTCTGGCCTCGGAGATGTTCTTTGAGCCGAGGAAAGAGATAGAAGTCACTGGGAGCTAGATCTGGCGAATAGGGAGGGTGTTCGAGCAGTTCGAACCCTGTTTCTTGAATGGCAGCCATCGCAACTGCGGCTTTGTGAGCCGGTGCGTTGTCTTGGTGAAACAGCACCCCAGCTCGCAGTTTGCCGCGCCTTTTTTCTTTAATGGCCTCCCGTAATCTTCTTATTTGGTCTGCGTAGTAAGAGCCTGTAATAGTAGCTCGCTTATCCAAGTATTCGACCATAATAATTCAGCGTCCCAAAAAACGGACGCCATAACCTTTCCCGCCGAACTTGAGACTGAATTTTTTCGGCGTCGGTGAGGAGGCTCGTTTCCAAGACATCGACTGCTTTTTGGTTTCCGGGTCGAAATGGTGGACCCAGGTCTCATCCATGGTCACGAAACGTGACAAAAAATTTTCTTCATCGGCTTGGAACTTCTCGAGATTAACCTTTGAAATGTCAACTCGTTTTTTCTTTTGCTCGTCTGTTAACATTCTCGGTACCCAACGCGCAGAGACCTTCTTCATGTGCAATTTGTTGGTTAAAATTCTTTGAACGCTACCATAAGAGATCCCTGTCATCTCAGCTATGTGCCTGACGGTCACTCTTCGATCTGCCATCACGATATCCTCTATCTTTTTGGCATTGTCTTCAGTGGTGGATGTGGATGGGCGTCCTTCACGATGTTCATCTTCCGTGGATGTTCTACCCAGCTTAAACTCCTTGGCCCAGCGTGCAACCGTGGAATATGGAGGGGCAGAGTGCCCCAATGTTTCCACCAAGTCGTTGTGTATGTCTTTGGTAGACATTTTTTTCAGAGAGAGATATTTAATGACAGCTCTGATTTCGTTTTTCTCCATTTTGATGTTATCACTCCGGTTGTCAGTATTCGAATGAATGTATCTCCCTGGAATCATGGTGTGTTTATACGATTTTTTCTCGCGCACCTTGTGGATGTATGAGCAAGCAAAAAAAATTTTTTTTAGATTTTAATACGGTCTAGAAATACCTGATTATCATTACTTTTGGATCACCCCTCGTATTCATAGATATTTCCTATAATCAGCCTTTAATTACCAAAAACCTTGACCTTGATATCTAATAATATTTATGAAGATATCATCTTCTTTTATATTTTAATTTTGTAAAAACAAAACTAATTTTGCAATGAACTGATTAGTTCATTTTGCAAATAACTAAATGCAAAATTAGTCTTGTTTGTAGAACATAATTTGAACTATAATTGTCGCTCCATCCCCACACTCTGATTTTACTCTTTGCACACTGCTCTTTAACCTGATGGTTAAAGAGCAATAGGTAAAATCAGAGTTATGAGTCATTGTCATGTTAGCTCAGAGCATAACCCGGCTATAGGGGTGGATGGCGGTTTGAATCCCACACATGACTATAATTTTAAGAGAATTAAATCCAGGCAATTCAATAAAGAATTATAAAAAAATGCCCTAAATATTTCTATATATGATTTTTGATAGAGTACTTTGTAAAAATATTTAGAAACATAGAAGGGCAGCAAAATCATTGCGAGAGTCAAGTGTTTGAAAACACACTTCTTGTGATCAGATGAAGACTAGTAGTCTGGTCTAAAGCACAACCTTTCAGCTCAAATAAGTATGTTCTGGTGGCATATGGTTTAGGCATCTTATGCAAAATCGGAGGATGGAGGTCCTATTTCAGCTTCTAAATTAAGGATAATCCAGGGTCAACCTAATGGCTACTTTCTACCAGGTCAACAGTTTACCCACTGAAAAACATGTTGAATAGGTAGGGTGCAGAGTGCAATCCTCTAGTTTTTACCAATATAGGTCAAAAATTATTAGAAACTCCCAACAGATAGTATAGGTAAGAAGGATTCTACCCTCCCCCTATCAAACTTGCACTATAATGCTAATGCTATTTAAGTATATATTACACTATTTAACATACGCTGTACACAGACATATATCATCTTCATTTGTCTTATGACTTAACTTCCATACTTAGTTCATTTCTGAGGGGTTGATACATGCTTGTATACAGTACTCACCTAGTGTCATAACATCTTGTCTCTCCCGAGCTTCCCTTTCTTTGCGAAGCCTCTCTTCTTCCACCTCTGCTTCATATTCTGTAATGATAATTACATTATTAAATGGGAAAAATGAACTTATTATCATTAAGTTAAACCATAGTTAATCTTTATTACCTTCTTTTTTCCTTTGCCTTTCTTTGATTATGTATTTCCTAAGTGCACTCCACATTTTCTGCTCTTCATCATTTTGTTCTTCAGTCGTTGACGTAACTGATGGCATTATCACAAATCCGAAGGACTGCCTATGGATTAAGGATTGTTCTTTAGGATTTTTGATGACAAGCTGATTCCATGTAAGTACAGTCTGAAGTGAAATGGACAACAATAAATATTAATCAGGTAGGTATCGAAATTCTGAACAAAGATTTCAGAAGTCTTCAAAATAATTACTAAAGAGTAGGGATAGTTTATGAAGGACAGACAGAAGTAGATCCCACAATACCCAAATACCTGAAAGCTCAGAGCAATAAGTAAGTGCCTGATAAGTGCGTGGACAGCTTACCCAAATACTATAATGTAAATAAATAAATCTATTCAAACTAATATTTACCTCTGTTCGCATGTAATAGTGTAATTTAATTTTATTAAATTATTGTTTCAGTAAACAAAAAATAACTTTATAATTTATATGTAGAGGTACTCTGAGAGGAACTCTTCTCTTTACCAGGGGTGCGTTTAGGCGAGTAGAATAAATTTTCACCAGACGAAAATTTCGCCGATTCGGTCCGCCTAAACGGTGTCATAGCTGTACGTCAATTATTGTTGTCAAATTCAATTGACATTCGGCAACGAAGTTTTTATAATTATATAAATCTTGAAAAATTTATAAAAAATCCTGGATACAATACAATTAAATATAATAAACATTATTATTATTCTCTAATCCCGCGATAAAGTAGAAAAAATTTAAACCAAAACCAATACAAAACAATCCAATAAGAATACCTACAGGAAAACACCAACATATGTACACAACTTGTCTTGTTATATAGTATGTCTTCCCGCCCTTCCGTAATCTTTGGTATTATGATTGAAGTAACATGACATATAGCTTAAATCTGACAGCCGACAAAATTTAGCGACCTCAAAAGGTCGCTAAAATTTAATCTACTTAGCGAAGATTTAACCAAGCGGACGCGCCTAAACGGGGCATATAAAATATTAGTCTGTGCAAATTTTCGCCTCGAGGAGGCCGTAAACGGGGTGTTTGACGTTTATCTAGTTGAAATCTTATCCTGGATAAGTCGCCTAAACGCACCCCAGAGAGTCATAACTCATAGATCAGATAGAGATCACAGATTACCTAGGGTGCGTTCCACTTAGTGCTAAGTTTGCCAAAAACGCTAATAACGATCACACCTAATAATCCGTTTCACTTGGGAGAGAGCAAAGTTAACGTTATTTTTACCCAGAACGCTTACATGCTACAGAAACAGCCAATGAGTAAAACGTTTGACATGTTTGACTTTGACATATGGACTATCGTAACTGAATTCGTAAACACATTGTAAATTCCTTGATTCTATGCTAACTTTAATCTACTCTTATATATATTCGTTTGTTAAGAAACCTATTTTTTCATGAAATATAAATATAAAAGAAGACGAGTTCACTGATCCATGTTTAGCCGACTTTGTTGTGTTGAGTTGATTCAAATAAAACAAAGTGCCAGCACTTCCACCTTGAGAGAGACAACACCTGAAGAATCCATAACGGAGGAGCAGTCACGTGTCAATTTCTAGTCCAACATTTCGCCGAGCCTAAGTAGAACAAGTCTTCATCCAGTATATGTTTCCAGTGATAACTTAACTATACTGACATGCAATATACTGGCCTAATCAGAGTCAAACATAGACAAAGAAGTGGAGAGTTTTCAATTTCCTCACAGTATAACAATAACGACGAGATTCTACGAAGAAGAAACAGAATACATAGATTAAGCTGTTACTTTGCGAAACTCCAATATTACTTAATTATAAAAAGAAAAATATATTAACATAGTGATAATAATGTCAGAAATACCAGCTTAGAGTTCCTTCCTACATTGAATTAACCTTAGTAAAGTAAGTGTTTATAAGCAGGCCACAGCATTAAACAAAATGATAATATTAGTTGTGCTGTTGCTGGATGAGAATAAGTACTTTGACACAATGCATTGGAAATAACTGTATTATATTAAAATAAGAAATGCTCCAAGAAGGATGTTAGTAACTATATGAACCGTTGTAGGTGTCCAGTACTAAGAATAAATATCAATAATGAAAACTGCTAAGGTTCTAATATTAACAATATATATATATACACCATAGTACTCACTTTTTATTTCAGTTAACACAACTCATATCTTAAACTAACAATATATAGATAAAACAATATACAAACAAGCAGTACCTACAATAAGAATTACAAACATAGAAAGCCTACTATGTAATTGCATTCAGTGGAATAAAATCAGGCTGTCCCTTAAATGCTGTTGGAACGTATACATTATTCATACATAGGTAGGTGTTAATATTAGAACCTTAGCAGTTTTCATTATTGATATTTATTCTTAGTACTGGACACCTACAACGGTTCATATAGTTACTAACATCCTTATATATATATATAATATTTTCTTTTATGTGGAGAATAGATTTCTTTATTTTTTATCGGTAAATTATACTGTGGTTGCAGATGTTTATAAGGCTAAAACTAGAATGGATCTCAAGAAAAGTTCAATATCGAAAAGCTGGTGGGACATGCCGTTTGGTGCTTGCCGACTGATTTTTTTTGTGGGTGGTATCTAGGCAGACTAGTATTTGCAAGTATATGTTGAATTAAGTCTGGCGAAGTATTGATGAAAGGTATATTAGAATTAATGTACACTTAAATTGATAAAATACTCGTTCCAGCCTCTTTTCGTATATTTATTTATAAAGAATTACAATAATACAGAAAATACATTTATTTATGACATCAGCAATTGTTCAGACATTAAATGTAAAAATAAATTGAGTAGTAACTCAACCTCAGCATATCGACTGTGAAGTGGCAATAAGTCCTATCTGGTTTTTTTTATCATATTGTTTTTCTTATGTTGCATGATAAAAGATAGGATATTTTGCCAGTTCCAAGTCAATATGCTGGTCTGTTGGCGCCAGTTTGTGATATCACAGAAGGATATTAAGCTTCAGCAGCATCAGAGAAATAGTTAAAACCAAACAGATAAAATATTTTTTACAATAAATATAGTTAGATGCAAAATATAAATAGCTGTGTTCCAAATTATTAATAAATAATTAAATATCGGCTAAGTCCGAGTCGGACTCACGAATGAGAAGTTCCTAGTATAAAAGACTATAATATAACCTTTCAGTAAGTTTCAACCTCTAATGTTATATAAATAATGCCACGAAACCCCTTGAGCGAGAGTTTGACTTGCATTTGGCTTATTTTTTGTATATGTTGTTATACCAGCAACATATATACATCATTTGTGAAAAAAATCAACTGTCTGACTGTTAGATTTACCCATGGGTATGAAACGCAAAAAAAAACAACATTGTGAAGAATAATCTAGTATGTGGATAGATATAAGCTGGAAATCAAATTTGATGTCCATTTGACAGTGCTTTTGCATAATCATCAGTGGAAAATTTAAGATTGTACATTACTGTTGAATGATGAAAATTTGTTTGGATACATAACAAGATGTCGAAAAGACTGAAATGTGTATATAACCTATCTCTATAATCAAAATATACATCATTATTAAAACCAAACTTATATCCAGATATATTATTATTAAGAACTTGAATAAATAAGCTATATGATGCAGCTGTTTTTTCATTTCTTTTAAGTACACATAAGCAAATACTCCAGTGACAATTTATTAACTATAACATTGACATATTATAAACAATACAAAACTAATTATACCTACTATAAAACAGCTAAAATTGCTTGCAAATCCTTATTTTAAAAGTGCTGCTATATTGGTAAAAATCATAAACCTGTCATACTTCACAATATTCTAATAAGCAGCTACCGTACCTTTAAGACAGCTCCATGCAATAATGTTATTTACTCATTATTAACCAATACTGGTCAATAAAGAATAAAATACATATCTATGTTCACCATCAGCGGGGATGATGGTGAACATAGATAGGTATGTATTTTATTCCTAACACAAGTTATGGATACAGATATGATATATAATGTGAGAATAATATATCATTCTCACTAATGAGAATGCAAACAAAGTTGATATTACCAACTCTTTTGGCACTGCGCTTACCAGTAATATCACTAAATATTTTTTTACAGGTTCTAACTACCCATTATCCAAATGCTTCATCCATATACTGTATGAACTAAATAGAACTTTACACACACTCCTTAGCAGCACTTGGTTATTGACTATTCCAGATATGCAAGTGGTAGTTTAATTTTTATAATTGGCTGTATAATACAGATGATAATGGCAGAAATCGAATAAATAGCATTCACAATATTTCTTCCGTACTTTATATTTGTAGATAAATTACTTAGTATTGTTCAGGTCTGCAAACACAAGTTTCATTTTCTTATACCAATTAGTCACTAGGGAAAAACTAAATTAAACCGTCTAATATAACTTGTCACTGAGATTTAAAATTCACCATCATTGCCACCATGTGAAGTTTCCAAGCTGAGAGGCTGATTATTTGTAGATATTAGTATTGATTGGAATTATCCAATGATTACCCTTAATCTGAAACAGAGTTAATTAAAATCGTTATTAGACAATTCAATTCAAAAAAGGTTTAAATTGAATTGTATAGCTAATTAACACTGCATTTTACTGAAGTATTACTCATAAACAATGTAACGTATAACTTTTCCTTTGATACTACGAAGACAAGAAAACCTGCCAACAATTCCTTTAATGTTTCTAATTTATGAGACACTAAATAAATTGACTTACGTACGAATATCGTCTTCTAATCAATAAACTTATTCAAATTTCGACTTAATGTACCACGAGAGCCGTCACAACTCACAACTGACAGGTTGGTAAAAATGGCATTTTTCAAATCCGAAGTGGAACAGGGGAGAACAAACGCTCACTGTGATCAAACCATAGACGCAAAATGTGATCAAAATTATCGAAAATAACGTTCTATGCGTCCAAAGGAATACGCTACTAGTGATAGAGATAGAACATATACTAGAGAGTATATGTAACCAAAGTACATGGAAGTAATAAGTACTGTTGTACGTAGTACTTATTACTTCCATGCCAAAGTATTATCCATGAAGCTGTAGATCTACAGCTTCATGGTATTATCATATTATCTAAAGTCTATGGTAATATTTGATTCTAGTGGTGTCAAAGTTGATTAAATAATTTATTTTACAACCTGATGCTAGTGGTTTCATTGAATATTAAATAAATTTACTAATACAAAATTGGTATTGTTTTCTTTTATTATTATATTGTTTTTACAGATAACACATCTAAATATGAAGATCAATTACCATGCACACTAGTGTACTACAAATCTATAAGCATGACAGTTTTTCAGTAATGGATGCCACATTATATTCAAGTTGTGGGACGGTGACAGTGCTCGCTTCGCACGCATTAATAATACTAGCTAAACATAATACGCTTTTTCTGTGGGCTTACTAATGCCTATTCTATGACACAGCACAAACACGGTAATACTATGTATATGGTATTTTAACTAGGCCCTGTTCTTGAAATAACTACCTACAGCCACACGGTACGTAAACATGCGATAGGACTGCCCGCCTCCAGCATTTTAATTACATTTGCCTACTTTGTGTTTCCATTTAGTTTTGTGATTGTAAATATACTTTTTTATATATAATAAAAACAAATAATTCAAAAAATTTAAAAACACGCCTGCCATGCCATACCAAAAGGTGAACTAAAAAATTACAAACAAGTTACAAGTTTTTAATGTTGAATGGCCACAGGTAGGTACTTAATAGATTATATTTACTGTGCAATTAAAACACCGTTGTGCCCAAAAATGGAAAACTCATAACCAATCTTTTCATCGAAGTCGGGGGACCTCTAAGGAACTATTCCAGGGAACCGTCCCCCGGCTGCTATGAAAAGATTGGTTATGAGTTTTCCATTTTTGGGCACAATGGTTTTTTAATTGTACAGTAAATATAATCTATTTAGTACCTACCTTGTGACTATTCAACATTAAAATCTGTAAAATCTGTTAATATGTGTGTAACTTGTTTGTAATTTTTTAGTCCACCTTTTGGTACGGCAGTAGTGTTTTTTAATTTTTTGAATTATTTGTTATTATTTTATATATTTTAGTAATAAAACAATATTTGTGCAAACGCACAATATGCCACAAAAGCTTATTTTATTTTTATGGAAATCAATATCGCGCAAAGATAATGCGAATCATTATTTTTTGATTATTTAATCATTAATACGATCTCTGAGGTGTTTCAGTTCTTGCAGAGACTTTTTGTCATGGGGGTTCGTTGATTAGCTTTCATGGATCTAAAGCTCCAATTGCCAACCTTCTAGCTATCTGATTCGACTAAGAGCGATTTAAGCTTGGCCCTTGGCAAAAAATTTAGTGCCTTTAGCCTATCCACTGGTTATAGCTTGAAACAATAAAGGAGTTTATTGTTTGCTTTGTTTATTAATTCCATTTCTCACAACCTCACTTCTTCCTACCGCCTATATGCAGACGATCTACAGATTTATTCTAAGGCACCAGTGAATAAACTATCTGAAGCAATTCAGACTGTTAATGCTGATCTTGATCGTATAGCTAAATGGAGCAATTATTTTGGGTTACAAGTAAATCCCATTAAGACACAAACAATAGTAATTGGTAGCTCAAGATTGCTGTCTACAATAGACTGGACATTACTTCCTCAAGTTTTCTTTGGTGGTATTGCTATTCCCTTTAGTAGTTCTGTAAAGAATCTTGGAATAACAATGGATCGCTATATGAGGTGGGATCAACAGCTACAAATCACCAGTCGCAAGCTATTTGCCGCAGCAGGATCCTTAAAAAGGTTGCGCAACTTTCTTCCAACAGCCACTAAAATTGCATTAGCTCAATCTCTTTTACTTCCTATTCTTGACTACGCTGATGCCTGCTATCTAGATCTCACGGAGGAACAGCTAGATAAACTTGAGCGTCTTCAAAATTTTTGCATTAGATTCATATTTGGTTTACGCAAATATGATCACGTATCTCAGTTTCGTTCTAAGCTCAATTGGCTGAATATACGTTTTCGCCGGAATGCTCATATTCTCAGTCTCCTTTACAATTTATTGTTCAGTCCTACATCCCCGCGCTATCTCAAGGAACGCTTGGATTTCCTTCACTGTTCTTCATACACGTTAAGGTCATCAGAAAATCTCACACTTGAAATCCATCCTCATACGAGTTCGTTTTATAGCAAATCCTTCACTATTCAGGCTGCCCGTTTGTGGAATTCTCTTCCTGTATCAATCAGACAAGCACCGACTCTCAATATGTTCAAGGATCAAGTTAAAAGGTTTTATTTGTCCAATTAATTTTGCACTATATTTTTGTCAATTTCTATGCTATATATGAGATAATATTATATTATGTACTATATTTTTATATAATTTATATGTATATATATATATCATTATCTATTTATGTATGTTGCTATGTATATGTTTATAATTGTATCTGTTTAATTATTATAAAAACCTATATGTATGCTATTTTTGTATATATTTGTTTAGAAATTACACTAAAATACGTTTTATTTTAAAATGTTTTTATGAAATTTGATTATGTATTTGGACTACACCCGCCTCTATTGTTTTATTCGTTCAACTCCATCCTAAGGTTGCCTGGTAGAGATCACTTTTAGTGATAAGGCCGCCCATTGTAACACTATGTTATTATAATTTAATGTGTAAACTTTTATATTTCTAAAGTGGTGTAACAATAAAGAGTTTTCTATCTATCTATCTATCTAATGTACTCTAAAAACCTAATGAATTATCTTATGTTTTACTATGCGGATGCATAGAATTGTTTAATTACAGCACTTTGATCGGAAAATTGGGTGTATGCCAAAAAAAATATTACAAACTAAAAAGTTGGGAGGCTCCGTTATATAAATCTACAATGTGACAATTAAGTATAGTAGGTGAGTGTTTTAGTAGGTTAGTCCTAAATCGCTTATTTGTGTTTGCAATGCTCCAGGACAGCACCAGTTATGTGGTAGCAGAACTTAATAGATGCAGTAAATGAAATGGATTTGCACTTAGAGCTATCAAATTCTAAGTGTTTAGCTTCAGCCCATCTTACTACATTGTCAATGTTGGCCTGGAGTATCTCACAGTCTTTCGTGCTACCAACACCCAAGTAAATCTTAAGGTCATTACCAAACACCAAACATTTAGCTCTTCCCACAACCTTCGGCAAGTCATTGATCATGATGTGAAGCTGGGTGCATCCCTGAGTACTACCCTGACTGACATCAGAGCAGATCAAATAAGATATAATAGGTCCGTTTCAATCATACACACTAGAGTTCAGTTTGCGAAAGTTTAAAAGTAGTATAATATTATCATCCTATCGAAACCGAAACTTGGGTAAATAAAATTCAGAACATAGCAACACGTAACCTATTTATAATTTTGTAAATTTAGTAAAAAATAACAATATACCTACATTTCTTACGCAAAAACCAGTAGTTAAGATTTATATAAGTATAAAACCCTATAGCTTATCATGACCTTGCATAAATATGTCCAAATAATAACAAGTCTGTTGACTTAAGAGTTACTCCGGTTATTTTTCGCTCACTGCGGCTTTTGCAACCTAATACACTACACCCTATCATCGCAAATACACTTAATTGAAGGAGTCTCTGTCTCAAAACACACTGGTACTCTATTAAAATCTACAAATCCCACATAAACACATAAATTTTATCCGAACGCTGAACCAACTTTGCCGAACATCGTATTTTGACAGCTTGACAAACAACAAAAACCGGCCACGGTGACAAAGACAAAAAAACATGTTTGGTCCTTGTTTTTCACCAAAAACTTACATCTTGCGAACTCGCTTTATGCTTTGGAAGTACAAACATGGTTTTGTCTATAGGTATATAGTCTAAGACGTGGGTTGATTATAAGTGGCGTTCTTAGCGTTATCCCATAGAGAAAAGTAATATACCGGACGTTATCCTAAGCGGAACAAAGGATATTATTGTCAAAATTATGAAAAATAACGAAATCGACAAGAAATGGAACATAGCAATTGTGAATTTCAATGCCACTGTCATGTGTCAACTCAACAGTAAAATTGATTTGGCAAACTTCAAAATATAGAAAAAAAACAGATCCGACAAAAATCAAATGTTTCTCTGTTATCTTTGTTTCAGAATGAATAATATTTAATTTATGAATTAAGAATAGTGTCACTTAATCACAAATTTTATAAGTGAGTGGTACTTACGCTTTGTTGATTTTTAAAATGGATATGGACGGCCCTTCTGCTCCAAAAAAGAAACTTAAAACTGTGAGTCACATTTTGCTCCGTATTTTCTTTTTTAATTATATAGTATTGACTTTAACACCTTTATCTTAGACGTAGACAGGTATATTGGTAGTAAAACATGAGAACTTAGATATTTTACCTAGATGCTATTTCCTCGTAACCGTGTCCTACAGCAAATCAAATAAGTAATTTTAATTATTAGCATAGCACTGACGCATTTATTTATAAAAACAGAAATTTTGCACCATTGTTTGTAATGATATGTACAAATTGTCAATATCTTCAATCTGTTCTAAAAGATTATCTCTTTAGATCAGCAAGTTCAGTGATAAGTATCTAAGTAGGACACCTTTTTTATTTCAATAGATATACTTATATTATACTGAATTAAACTCAAGGTATAAGTAATACCGGCATGCACAAAACTTGCTAATGTGTATGCTACAATACCACTACACATTAACATATAGATTGCTTTCACTGATATTGAATATATCAAGGTTATTGTTATTGTTTTCCACTTGTATCTTGTTAATATTCCTGGAAAAAATATAATAATAATATGAACATTTTGTTTCATGTAAATATGAAAAGAAAACATAGTTGTGTTTTTATTATATTTGTTAACTCCATGTGCATTTGACCTGAAAGTAAACTCAAAAGGTGCTAATCATTATAGATTGCTTTCACTGATATTGAATATAATATTGCCTATTGTTATTGTTTTCCACTTGTATCTTGTTAATATTCCTGGAAAAAATATAATATAATAATAATAATATGAACATTTTGTTACATGTAAATATGAAAAGAAATCATAGTTGTGTTTTTATTATATTTGTAAACTCCATGTGCATTTGACTTGAAAGTAAACTCAAAAGGTGCTAATCATTATAGATTGCTTTCACTGATATTGAATATAATATTGCCTATTGTTATTGTTTTCCACTTGTATCTTGTTAATTATCCTGAAAAAATGTTACAATAATATGAAAATTTTGTTACATGTAAATAGAAAAGGTAGATATGTGTTTTTGTTACATTTTTTAATTTCCATGTGCATGTAACCTGGTAAAGAAAGAAAACTCAAATGTTGTTAATGATGACCTCTTAGTCTCAAACTATTTCTGGCTATGCCAATACACATAAATATACAGTCTGCATAAATAAAACAATTAGGGTTTGACATCAAGCTGAATTGAAACTCCCAGTAATTTAATATGCCATTATTTTTGTAATTTGTGATTGTTAGTGTGCATTGTTGAGTTTTTGTTTCCTAGTATGAGTACCTGAAAACTAAGAAATATTCTTCTTAGTGCTTCATAATCTTTTATGAACAACTAACAATCCTCAGAGAGAGAGAGAGAGAATGGACTCATATCACACAATCTTTAAGTTGTATAGCAGGCAAAAGCTAGTACTTCTTCTTTTGCGCACTGTACTACTTGAGATGCACATACAAGCCTCTATTTTATTTTAAACAAATTTTTTTTAACTGTTTTGTATACCAACACTGAAGACAGCTAAAAATCTTAGTTATAGTTAATACACAATATAATTTAAAAACCAATCTAATTCAAAATTATTTATTCAATTAAGATGTCTACAATGCTCTTATGAAGGTTAATTACAAATTTTAATATTGGAATACTCTACATCATACTGCCGCATTCAGAAAAAAAAATTTATAGAGCCATTGTGGGTAGAAGGGGTAAGAAATTCGGGCCATTCTTTTAAATTTCTTTTAACAATAAGTTACAATATAAAAAAAATATTTCAATATTTGTTTAAATTACATAGGTGACAGGCGATAGCTTGGCAGAGGTGGAATTGTCCAAGCATTTTTGTCAAACCAATTACAATATAATCACAAATGAAGATGAACCTTTTTCATTATTAGATTTTAGTATGAGGTTTTTATTGGTTTAGTATTAGATGTATAGTTTGCAGTGTAGTGTGATAAAACCAAATACCAAGTGGAAAGCAGTTGATAAAGTTTTTATTGTCATTTGCGCCCATTCTAGTTTCTTCTATAGCTTTTATGCAGCTCTCCTTTGACCTATATCTTACCTGATGGTAAGTGATAAATAATAATGCAGTTAAAGATTTCAGTTTAGTCTGCACACTATCTTCGATTAGAAGTGATGGAAATATTATACCAAATAAGAACCATATATTATAAATACCACACAATTTACACAAATTTTAAGAAGGATACCTAACTGAAGAAATTAATGATGTCACCACATCATCCCTTACCACCAGGTGAGGTAATGGTTACAGGTTAATCTATCAGCAGGAAAAATGCATAGAAACATGTTGTTAGGTAGTTACAGTAGTTATCGGGAGCTGTCTCATATCTACTAAGCATCCCCATACCTTAACTTTGCTGCTTTAATCAAAATTCACAATCATTGCTATTTATCTACCTACCTATCATGATATTACTATAGCTCTGTACCTATGTCATACGTCCCATAATATAATACAATCCACCTTATCTATAGAAGTTAGTTGCGATTACACGGTCACTACCGACACACATTCTTTTTCATTTTTACAACCCTTCCCCACTAAACAGAACCTTAAGGCGTCCACACACGTGAAGTTCTCATGCTTCACCTAAGTGAAGAAACTTTTATATTGTTTTGTGATGCTATGAAAATGCATCACTCATACCGCTCTGCTCCTCAGGGGGAGACTCCCGGTTATGTTGGATTTGGATCGAAAAGCCGCACTCCTGGCAGTGCTTGTCAAGTGGTCCAATTTGAATTTGAGTGAAATCTGACAAGTAGTATTTGAGTTATCCCTAATAATGCTTTTTTGTTTAAAGTCGGTTTTATTTAAACAACTTTAAACGGTTTAAATCGCGTATATTTTTCATTATTTTATCCCGACGTTTCAAACACTTAATAACTCATGTGACAAATAAAATCAATTAGTCACCCCGTGACCACGATCACTGCAAAGTGTTTGAAACGTCGGGATAAAATAATGAAAAATATACGCGATTTAAACCGTTTAAAGTTGTTTAATTACTATGTGTAACAATCGCGAAAACCTAAGACAACATTCGGTTTTATTTGTTAAAATTTTATATATATATAAATACATATAATTTTATAATGTTTTTTAAACATTTCGAATTTATCTGGTGGTCCTTTGAATGTAGTGATAAAACGAGACATTTTTGTGATTTTTAAGATCATATATTATCTTTAGTAATAATTTGATGGTGAAATGACAGGGGTGTGGGCTATAGATAACCGAGACTAAGCAAAATAAAATAGAATCCGCTTAATTTTGGAAGGAAAAACAGGGGAACACAATACACGTTCTGCATGGTGTTAGGGCATTATGCGAATGCCCGCCTGGCTACCACCCTCAAGTAGAAAATCTGTCGCCAAGCACCTAACGGTGTGTTCCGGCAGCTGTCTTTGAGAGCCAGTAATTCCAGGTTAGCCTGAAGAACACCTTCGACCACATCATCACTTACCATCAGGTGAGGTAGTGGTCAAAAGCTAACCTATCAGGCATAAAAGGCATAAAACACGTCGATTTCGTGAATTTCGTTCCTATTTTTCGCACGCATACTCCCCTTCCCTTTTAATAACACTTGTTTTTGGAACACTTTCGTACAATTAACAACTTTTATTCTTTCATATGTTCATGCAATAAATACATTTGAATTTGATTAGTAGCAAATGTGAACACGTAAGCGATTGAAATGAATTATATTTAGGTGTTTAATCAAGTTCGTCGTATGTAATCGCCTTCATCATAACACTTACATAATAATTAAAGATCAGAAACCGGAAGCCCCTTTCTAATATACCAGAACCTAAACGATTTTGAAGCATGATGGCCTGACCTGTAGCATGTGCTATGAACTTCCGCTCAGGAGATATGTGGATCGAATCCTGTCCTGGGCGCGTATTTTGGGATTTTTGCGAATCTTAGGTTAGGAAACTAAGTAGCTACCAGCCCAGGTTTTATTTTTACCAAAGTTTGTACCAAAGAGAAATACATTTTATCACTTGATAATATGAAATAAGTTGTGTGAAGTCGGCACCATGCTGATTCAAAGCACCCTTAGCTCCCATTTTCATGGTCTGACTTCCATAAGTTATATCAAAATTTTCAGTGTAACAAGTCAGTTCGGAATTATATGAAAAAAAATCCTATAGTTATCTACATACTCGTTAAAAAATCGATTTTCACTCACCCACAATGCTCAATGCTGGTCACTATCGACAAGACTTGCAATTCCATCTCCTCAAGTTTTAAGAGTATTGGCAAATACTTTTTTAAGTTATTTAAGTGTAATTTTAAACCTACTTAACCAATATTGATGAAATTTAAATGGGGCTACCCCTGAAGTATGGTACGACCTAGCAAACTAGCTACAATAATGTCACCAGAATCAATTCATAATTGGGGAAGAAATCTGGTAAGTAATACGTATAAATACAAAACAAAAATCATACATTAAAAACTATCAGCAATCACGTGGTAGCAATATAGCGTGCGTGTTCCAGCACGAAGGCCAATTTTAAATAGTTTAAAAGGCAATACCTATTCAGACAATGATAGCACTCTAAGTACACTTCAGCATGCTCATGATGAGAGACGCACATAATGCGCGTTAGTCATAAAATAAAAAAAATAGTTTTTTTATTGGTGATACCTTTGAACACTGTCACAACTGATAGTATGTTATGATGAGGTCGAAGATGTTGTTTAATAACCTAGAATTACTGGCTCTGAAGGACAGCAACCAGAACTCACCATTCGGTGCTTGGCGACATATTATTAAAGGTGGACATTCGGAAAATGCCCTAAGACTACCACCTTTTGAAATGAAATTACACCTTATTGGTTGTTGTATGCGGGGCAGACACGACGGCTTAACTTACTCTCCGAAGCACAGAAGCACTCAGTAGTAAATGCAACTAAGGTTCACTGTAATGACAGCAGCGAACGTTGCTTAACCTAGTCGATCGGTTAAGAACGACTAGGCAAGCTCCGCTATGAATGCTTAACTACACGAAAACTGCTTTTTTGTATCAATAATCCATGTAGTATCCACCTATAAAAAGTATATTTCAGGTGCATAGCGACAGATTTTCAACTTGAGGGTGGTTGATAGCTAGGCGAGCATTCGGAAAACGCCCTTCCTAAACTCGGTGAAGCTCAAACCCGCGGCGGGAATCAAGTCACGGACCTTCAGTCAGTTCAGTCCATATTATTATCTATTGCTACTCTGTCATTACTGCCTCAGAAATAACTCGACACAACATAAATGGGATAAGGGTAGAAAAGATAACCAAAATACATTAGTAAACAAGATTTAAATATTGCAAGCGTTACAAGGTACAAAATAAAAAATAAAATAAAAACCTTGTTTTTAATGCCTTTAGGTCGCCAGACTGGGTCCAATCAACATTTTTTTCGTCCCACAAAATAAAAGTAAATCAGTTTGCCCTTTTCATTAAATTTTATTTCCATTTTTTTAAATATTTATGGACCGTATATATTTTGGCGAGGGCAGGAATACTTGTTTTTTTTTGTTACAAGCAGACCCTGTTGAATTGATAGTAGGTACGTAAATAAATTACGTAAAACAGAGACAGGGCGATCAAGTAAAAAAAAATACTCGAATGCTCAACATACTGAGTTTTTTTTATTACCGGGTATAATATTATGGGATACAATACAAGTCCCAGGCACCTCTGACTTGGGCCCGGCATCCGCACGGTGAATTCATGGGATGCTAAGTAATTCATCTCTCTTAATATACTGTGGCTATATATATAATAATGTAATACTTAATTTACTCGTTTTTTATGGTAGGAAGTATGCATAGGTTTTAATTATAAGAACGAAAGTGACGAAACGGCTGATAGTTCTAACACCCTTCCCTTCAAGAAGACGATGTATTGGAGACGACAAATAATTTATAAATTGTGTTAAATTGATAACAAAAAAAAGGAAAATCTAAAAAGACTACGGGCCCAGAGTCTGTAGTTCAAAAAGTAAAGTAATAAAAAAAAAGGCTGATAGATTTTTTCTGCCGATAGACTAACCTTTGACCAGAACCACAATTGATGGTAAGTGATGATATGGTCGAAGGTGTGATAGGAACAGACAGGAAATGCATCTAATGGACTTATTTGTTCTGACGTCTTGTTTGTCCGATTTAATATGTAATTTTATAAAATATTTGCAAATTCGTAGTGCTAGTGGGTTTGCAGGAGATAGCTGGCACTACGTGCACAACAAGACTGACTCTAGAGGCCTCGTACCTGGTTTATGATACATAAAAATAAAAGATACATTGAAAGTTCTAACATTGTAATTTTTAATTAACGCCTTCTAAGCGAATAAACTTACAAAATTACAACGAAAGGATTTATTTTGAGCCATGACTGCGGTAGCTCAATTGGCAGTCCCACCGCCTGCGCCAGCTTGACCTTCACCGCTGTATATGTGGATGGTACAAAATCTGTCGCCAAAACCTAGTAGTGTGTTGCGGCAGTAGTCCTTGAGAGGTAGTAAAATTACAGGCACATGAGACATGAGACTCAACAACTATATGTCTCAAGGTGACGGGCTCAGTTCATCACTTGTGACGAAATGCATCTTTTATAGGCAGAGTTTACTACTTAACATCAGGTGGGTTGGGAGAGTTTACTGCTTAACATCGTGCTTGCTCCGCCACGAGCACATAAAAAAGAAAGTCATTTGGAATAAGGAGCCGGGATACCTTTTCGAAAAATTACCATGCGGAGTAAAGATATGCATCAATTAATTACTCGCTCGAAGTTCCATAACACTCTACTATCTATACCCAAACATAACACTGCTCGTTTTCGCGATTATTACACAAAGTAATTATACAACTCTAAACGGTTTAAAATTTATCTACAAAGTGTTTGAAACGTCGGGATAAAAACAATGATAAATATACGCGATTTAAACCGTTTAAAGTTATATAATTAATACTAGCTTTCCGGGCGCGGCTCCGCCCGCGCGTATGTCGGTTATCGCGCGAAAACATTAACCTCTTTTTGCGCAGTCGGATAAAAACTATCCTATGTTTTTTCCCAGGTCTCAAACTATCTCCATACCAAATTTCATTCAAATCGGTCCAGTATTTTTGGCGTGAAAGCGTAACAGACAGACAGACAGAGTTACTTTCGCATTTATAATATTAGTACTGATAACACTGCTGGCTTTATAGGTTATTTCAAATATAGCGCTTCCAAAAATTGGAACCGCCCCCTCGATGGAAAAAATGAGTTGTAATGGTTTTAAAAATAAACTAAAAATAATAATTCTTGATCACCAAAAGCAAAATATCTACGAAGCTGACTTTAAAATACAATACAAGGTAAGGCCAAAAAATAAAACTTGTCACCATCAAATCCACACAAATTAACATTACTTTTTTCACTCACACCTAAACACACTGTTTCACCTTCACTTACTCAATAAATACTGTATCATTAATTGATACAGTTACGAATTATTCTAGGCAGAACTGTCTTTAATTATTATTTTTATTTTTTTGCATCAATATCCAAATGTTTATATTTCTTGTTCAAATGTTAGTTAGACCATATTTTTGTATATATTATTTTTTGTTTTATATTCCCCTTTCTTTTCTAATAATTGTCCTCAAATACTTTGCTCAAGCTGTTTCTGATTTGTTCTAAGCTTTGGTAAAACGTTTTTATTACTATTCTATATCTCGCTCGGCAAACAACTGCCTGAGAACATCAGCGACATGCTGAAAAACAGCGCAGCTAATCAGCGATGCTCCTCTGAAAACGAACATCACACAAGCTGAGCAAAACCCTATTACCTTAATTTATTTTAAATTGTGATAATTTAGTAATTACATAGATAGATAGATAGATAGAAAACTCTTTATTGTTACACCACTTATGAAATATAAAAGTTTACAAATTAAATAATAATAACATAGTGTTACAATGGGCGGCCTTATCACTAGAAGTGATCTCTACCAGGCAACCTTAGGATGGAGTTAAACGAACAAAACAATTGGGGCGGGTGTAGTCCAAAAATGAATAATGAAAAAAAAAAAAAAAAAAATGGCATACTCAAATTTCATAAAATATTTTAAATTAAAAACGAATTTTAGTGTTATTTCTAAACAATAGTACAAAAATAAATTACTTATAGGTTTTTACAATAATTAAATAAATACAATAATTATAAATACATATCTGTATATATACATATAATAACATACATAAATAGATACATACATAAATTATATAAAAATATATACAAATTATAATATTATCTCATATAATATAGACATTGACAAAAATGTAGTGTCTTTCTTTCTTTCTTTCTTCTTAGTGCAAAATTAATTAGACAAATAAAATCTTTTAACTTGATCCTTGAACATTTTGAGAGTCGGTGCTTGTCTGATTGATACAGGAAGAGAATTCCACAAACGGGCAGCCTGAATGGTGAAAGATTTGCTATAAAACGAACTCGTATGAGGATGGATTTGAAGTGTGAGATTTTCTGATGACCTTAAAGTGTATGAAGAACAGTGAAGGAAATCGAAGCGTTCCTTGAGATAGCGCGGGGATGTAGGATTGAACAATATATTGTAAAGGAGACTGAGAATATGAGCATTCCGGCGAAAACGTATTGTCAGCCAATTGAGCTTAGAACGAAACTGAGAGACGTGATCATATTTGCGTAAACCAAATATGAATCTTATACAGAAGACATTACATAGGTAACTTTTAAAGGCAAAATCGGTTAATACGTTTTTGAGTTACACTCCAGTACACTCCAGTAACTGAAAAATATTTTCCTATTTTTATGATATAGTCGTTGACAGTGAATGACAATCGGTCCCGTAAGTAGCAAGGGTCACTAAAAAGAGAAAAAAAAATTTTGAAACAAAAAATGGAACCGACTTCAACACTCAAAAGTGTGAAATAACTCGTCGAATCATGTGCACAATATTGTGATAATAGGTACTTTTGAACTGTCATGGTACCGACTTCAACAAGTTATTTCAAGCTATTGAGTGTTGAAGTCGGTTGCATTTTTTGGTTATTTTTTTTATATAGAACATGAAGACTTGTAGACGACGTTGCATTCATCCATTCTGCATTTTGTCCAAGCACTGTTCAATGTCACTGTAGTGGTGGATTTAATTTCCAGATACTCTGGAACTCTTCTACTCTTTTCTCATTATTTTTAAACAACATTGACGCATGCTAAGCCAAAACTGTATGGGAAAAAACATCTATGTTTTCGCTTATCATGTGTTAATGCTGTGCAAAAAATAATAATAAATCGATGCGTCATAGAATTTTGTATTATCAAATGTTGATCGAATCGAATATCAATCTACCATCCTGAGTAGATAGTTCCATATAGTATAGGTAGATGTCACCTTATATCAAAAAGTTGTACATTAAAGTGAAGGCAAAATTCGACTGTCCAGCATTAGTAAAGCGATAGAACGGTATTCTGGGGTAGCGGATTCAAATCCCGCTGGAGGCCATTTTTGCTTTATTAAAAAATATCTACTATTTTTTCATACACAGCCCGCCATAGATCTTCTCGGGATATTTGCGGTTTACCGAAATGCATACAAAATCAAATTAAAAAACCAACAAGTCTTAAATGGCTATAAAAGAATATTCTATATACTTTTTTAGAAACCATAGAATTACCTTGCATGGTGGAAGGGTAATTTGCGAATGCCCGCCTGGCTACCTACCACCCTAAAGTAGAAAATATGTCGCCAAGAAGTCCGGTGTGTCAGTTGTGTTCCGGCAACTGTCCTTGAGAGCCAGTAATTCTAGGTCATCCTGGACAACATCTTCGACCACATCATCACTAATTATCAGGTGTGATAGTGGTCAAAGGCAAGGATATCAGGCATCAGCAATAAAAAAAAATTACCGCATTTGAACACAATTGAATATATAAAAAAAAACCGACGACATAAAGAGTCAAACCCTGTTTTGCATTGGCCTATTAAATATTTCGGTTCAAACAAAGGTATATAATTTCCACCGAGATCCGAATATCTTGATTAATGACGATCAGATCTTCATCCAACTTGGCTAAGATAGATCTAATGCATCAATACCAAGCCTTCAATTAAAATAAACATTACCGAAGGCATTCTCATACCAACCATCACACGTGGATGCAAATTAGGATATTGCGGTGAACTGAATGACATTACATACACACATAGATTATGGCTGCAACTTTTAAGTTTGACCCTTTTGCCGCGTCCTCGTCGCGGGTTAAATCAGGTTTATGTATACAATTGATTGGAAAATTATAAATATAATTGAAATAAATAAAAAACCAACAGCAATATATTATATATTTTTTGCAACTACACATCAACAGAAACCGGAACAAAAGAAATTAAGGAAACCACAAACATAGAGACCTTTCACATTTGTAAATGTTTAGGTAAACAATGCATTATTGACCCTGTTCACGGCCGTTATGGAAAGAAACTAAAAAAAATCCTATCATTTATTTAAGTGCAACAATCACCTTATAAAATCTGCTTTGTTTACCACAATTTAAAATACAGTATCGTACCGCGTATTCGTCAGTTGGACTGCCAGAGTCGCGGTTCGCGCGCGTTTCTCTCATCACTATCGCTACCGGTTTTCGAACGTAAATATAGCTGGCGCGAAAGTTATAAGAACGTTTCTTTTTTAATTTTAAAAATGAGTTTGGAACAAAGGAACAAGAAGGTTTGCGAAACCTTTGAAAAGTTTAACATCGCAGAATGGGGAAAAGGCAACGGGTACAGCAATGGCAATAATATGAGAACGGTTTGTATTTATTTTTATATGATTTTTATATTCATATTTATGTTTATTTTTTTATAAATTTAACCGGTGTTAAGGTACTTATTTTGTGAGACAATATTAAATGTACACTTAAGTTTAATATTGTCAATGCCGTAGATATATTGATAGATATCCTATTTCCCGGGGTCCGGACATATATCTAAAATTCAATTCTGTTATAAGTACTTGTGTAGGTAACTAGGTATGTATGTGAATGCATAATTGGATAGACACTTAGTCTACCTGAATTTTGATTTCTTAAAATGTCCCGCGGCTCGCTTTCTCTCAACCATAACAGGTACGAATATTTCCGTGTAATTATTAAACTCTTCCGCACTGTACCTAAAGTTTCGTTCTAAAACCTACAGTTAATATTAAATACAACATTAACGTGCCTGTAACTAATTAAAATTAACACCCAATCAGCTTATCTTACCTATCAAACACGTGTTCTAATTACGCTGAATTTATGATTTTAAAGTTAAAAAAACGCATTGTAACGCACACGAATGAAAGTATAATGTGTAAATTTACTTATTGAATCAAGCACAACCTCAATTTGTATGTAGGTACTACACCTACTAGCCTACTATAAAAAATATACACACATCGTAGTGGTAATTGATGCTCTAAATGAGTAGGTAATCATTAAACTTATTATCAAGAAAGAAGAGGTCATTGTCTTCCAGATTTACATATTACATGTGATGTGTAATTTTTCTCTAATAAAACAGATGTGAAAGTGAATTTATTTATCAATCAGCTGATACCGTCTTCACGCATAAATTACTGAGCCGATTTTTGTCAAATTTGGTACACGTCACACGGTAGTATGCATCAATAAAAACATTACTCTTAGATGAGGTAGGTACGTAGTTCTCGAGGGACCGCGATTTCAAAATGAAGGAAGTTATTTTGCGATCGACTATACTGCCTATTGAAACATTTGGTTGGAAGGTGAGTTTATTTTTGTTATTATGGTATTTCAACAAAGATTTCTAAGCATGATAGATAGCATTTTGAGAGGCCATGAGAGGTAACATTTTGCTATAAAAAACGTAACTATTCAGTGTGAAAGTGAGGGCAGTGCACATATTTTTAAATTACTTCCAAAGAAGGCTCTCAATTCGTCATAATATAATTTGTATTATGTATTTTATGTTTATGTATGTTACTTAACTGATATCTGCTTAAATTGTGAACTGTTTTGGATAGTTCCTTCATTTTTCAATACATACATTTTATTCTTTGTAAAGAACATGTTTAGAAAAAGTGTAAGTACGGCGTTACATCAGTACTAATATTATAAATGCGAAAGTAACTCTGTCTGTCTGTTACGCTTTCACGCCAAAACTACTGGACCGATTTGAATGAAATTTGGTATGGAAATAGTTTGAGACCCGGGACAAACATAGGAGAGTTTTTGTCCAACTGCGCAAAAAGAGGTTTTTTTGTATTAGTCCAAAAAAAAAGGATTTAAGCCAGAAACGATAGGTCTAATAATTCACTATATTTACATGCGAGTTTTTTTTTAATAACAAGTTGAGTTTATATAAAAGTACAAGCTTTGGCTGGCGGGTATATGTCCTTAACGAAGAAAATAACTAACTCAGTACATAATTTTATAATGGCAATAAAAATAATTGTATAATTTGTATACCAATGGGAGGTACACAAAAAAAATACTTCATGGGTACTCTGAAAAATATTAAACATAAATAAGTTGAAGTCGGCTCATATACGTATCGTATGTACCTATATGTATAAACTATCAACACAGCCTGTCTGGGTCGGAATAAATGTGGCACTAACTTAAAAAAAATGATCTAATGCTTTTTCCAGCAGGAGGTACAGAAATATAAAAAAAAAAAACTTGAATATATTACAAAATTTACATTACCACTTATTTAATGCGGTGGCCTATAATACAGAATATTATATTTCACTCATAATACTGCATAGTGAAGCCAAAAATAAAAATCTTCTAGGGTTACTAATTTGATACAAATATGTTCATGAAAGACGTACATTGTCTCACATGTTACAAAAGTTGATTCTCATGTTAATATGTAGCCTTAGTAATGCCGAAGAGTGTTGTTTATGCCTTTTGGTAAGCTAATTTCATGGTAATGCATTTACAATCATTTCTAATAACATTGTGGATGTCCTACCAGTTGGCAGGTCGACCTCAAACGGATTTCACGTGATATTCATTATTTCATATTTTTTTGGTTACATTCGTAACTAAACACATGAAGTTTCAATATAATACCAAATCTTCACTCACTCTCTCGTCCTCCTTTTCTCGCCCTGTGACACCATATATAACCACCTGTGATAACATATCAACCGATTTCAGGGGTTTTATTATTTATTCTCAATTTCTATTCGCCCCCTGGGGTGCCGGGTTAGAATTGCACCTCCCCATATCATCCCGTGGGTGTCGTAAGAGGCGACTAAGGGAAAAATACTGGAAGGTGGGCAGCAGCGCTTTCTAAAGAACTGCCAAATTATACACAGCGATCCCCAATACGCCTGCCAAGCGTGGGGAGTATGGCAAATACCCCCTTATAGGGGAGGCTGTGTTCAGCAGTGGACGATCTGGCTGTTACAGTATTATTTATCATCCCTCTTCAAATAAATGAGTAAGGATCCGGATAGCAGTAGCTAGGCTCAATATGAGAACAGGCTTACTAGCAGCTGTAGCTGCTGTGGCACTTTTGTCAGATTTTACTTTACTTGTTAAAGTCCTGGGTATTAGCTTGTCAGGCGTCCATTCGAAATGCTTTAACACATCTCCGCACAAGCTCGTGATAGGACTATTGTATCATCGATCTCTGATATTCAATGGACCATAGCACCTATTAAATCAAGAGCGAGACTGCTATGTGCAAGTTTAGCCTTAGCGCTACCAAACGACAAGATTTTTCCTGACGTTTCCGGAATGTTGGGGTCTCTGTCAGGAAAACAGGGTTGAAACAGTAATTGTCAGGAAAAATAAAATAATCAAACCTTAACAAATTTGGTTAATTCAAATATAGGTATATCGTGAATCAAGTTAGTTTTTTCGTCGCTTGATATTAGTTTTAACAGAGTGCGGGCATTTCATTAATTTCGTCCACGGTTGTATTTTGAAAACCTCGCTGCCTTCACGTACCTACCACTTACAAAATATCAGGTTTACTGAAAAGTTTGAGTTAGTGTCAGGCAATTACATTATTTTTGATCTCGCTCTATTAGGATATCACATCGCAACAAATGTCTTGCTTGTAAATAAGTTGCTATTTAAAAACCACTTTATTAAACAAAAGAGTTTTTAATTTCTGTGACGATCGCGCATGACTAATATACTTATTTGGAAACTCTCTGTTCTAGACAGACTTTTGTTATTAATATGATGTCTTTGGTCCTAGACGTATGCTATTTTATTTAAATAAACAGTTCTCTAAACTCCTTTTACCATTTTTTGATTTATCATGTATAGATTACGATTTTGTTCATCTATTTTCATTATCTATCTATAGGTTAGTTAGAAGCACACTTGACAAAAATAATTATGTATTTATTATATACCTGTGTTCATACCTATGTGTACTACAATAACCAAAGCAGCTCTTGAAGCGCTCGTAGCGAAGTTTGCTTGGCCATTCTGAATCGATCAGCAAAGTTAAGCAACGTCCGCCGCGGTCAGGAGTTGGATGGGTGACCGCTGGTGACATTACTACTGAGCGCTTCCGTGCTTCGGAGGGCACGTTAAGCCGTCGGTCCCGGTTGTTGTCTTAGGATGGCAGTCGTTACAGCATGGTGGTAGGGCACTTTGCGAATGCCCGCCTGGCTAGCTACCACCCTCAAGTTGAAAATCTGTCGCTAAGCACCTAACGGTGTGTTCCGGCAGCTGTCCTTGAGAGCCAGTAACTCTAGGTTAGTCTGAACAACATCCTCGACCACATCATCACTTACCATCAGGTGAGATAGTGGTCAAAGGCTAACATACCAAGCATAAAAAAAAAAAAAAATAGAAAAGAGAATGACTAGAGCTTTTTTATGCTTGGTATGTTAGCCTTTGACCACTATCTCACCTGATGGTAAGTGATGATGTGGTCGAGGATGTTGTTCAGACTAACCTAGAGTTACTGGCTCTCAAGGACAGCTGCCGGAACACACCGTTAGGTGCTTAGCGACAGATTTTCAACTTGAGGGTGGTAGCTAGCCAGGCGGGCATTTGCAAAGTGCCCTACCACCATGCTGACCATGCTGTAACGACTGCTATCCTAAGACAACAACCGGGACCGACGGCTTAACGTGCCCTCCGAAGCACGGAAGCGCTCAGTAGTAATGCCCAACCAGCGGTCACCCATCCAAGTCATGACCGCGGCGGACGTTGCTTAACTTTGCTGATCGATTCAGAATGGCTAAGCAAACTTGGCTACGAGCGCTTCAAATAATTTTCTTTCTAAATTTCCTTCGTACATTTTATGTTAATATATTTTTTTTTGACGTGAAGCTGGCATTAATCTTAACGACAAATTGCCATAAAAAAGTGTATCTAGAGCACCCTATTGTGTTTTAATTGTACCTAACTCATATTTGGATTTGGTCGAAACTAAGAATACCGATATATACGCAATGGTCTAAGTAAAATTCTGATAACATCAAAATCGTAATGCGTTGTTGAGGGCAATATCTTATCTTTAATAAGATAATAATTTGTAGGATCAATTTTAATGTTAGTATATAAATCGAAATATGGAGATCAGTTATATCGAATGCAATAAAGTTTACTATGCATCCGATAGAGTTATCTACGCTAAAGATAATGCGGTAAAGTTGTTTGTATGAGGTAATCTCTGACTACAGTCCCTATTGTTAGGTAGTTACTCAAAATTATGACGTGTTTCCACTATAGTTAGGGATCAATGTTCTATATATTATATATAAAAATCATACAATATGTTAGGAATCTATATATATATGTAGCAATAAGATAATGATATACCTATACCCCCGAGTATTATTGTCTTATACCGAAAGCTACGCATAAATAATGTTATTCGTAGACCAGAAGGTATAGCGCATACAGTCTCGATAAACTAAAAAAAAACGGCCAAGTGCGAGTCGGACTCGCGCACGTAGGGTTCCGTACCATAAGCTATACAACATTAGACTTCATATTTTAACCTTTTTTGTTTTAACGTGCGCGAGTCCGACTCGCACTTGGCCAACTTTTTGTATTTGTTGTTATAGCGGCAACAGAAATACATCGTCTGTGAAAATTTCAAATGTCTAGCTGTTACCGTTCTTGAGATACAGCCAGGTGACAGACGGACGGACAGTGAAGTCTCAGTAATAGGGTCCCGTTTTTACCCTTTGAGTACGGAACCCTAAAAATTAGGGGTGAAAATATTAAGTTGCTGTTTTAAATAGTAAAAATTTAGCACTATATTTTTAAAGGAATAATGATTAATTAATCCATGTATTTACACACTTATTACTATGCTTATTACGTCTCATAGTTTCTTCGATCTCGAAGGAAGATCTATTCACTTATGTCACCCAGAGGGGAAATCGTTAATATATGGCTTTGCGATATAACTCTGAGGATCTGTCTATATATCAACAATGTCTATATATCCAGAAATATAAAGGCTTTTTGAACTATTTTTTTCATGTTGTACTAGTTAACGGGACACAATTACTAACCCTGTCTGTTCGTCCGTCCGCGCGTCGGACTCTAAGAAATCATAATAGAGAATTTTGCTCTATTTTAAAAACGAGCATACAAACAAGAGCCAAACTTAAACACTCTGCAGTAAAGTACCGAAAAAAGTAAGTGTGTAAAGTACAACTAATAATATAAACATGCTAAGTACAGGTCGGTCTCTCGGTAAGGAACCTCACCGGCTTGAAAAGAGATAACTTTTTTTTGGTAAATTGTGTATTGGTACAATAAGGGTATTGTACCAATACACAATATACCGAGGGCGGTATGCGAGTCCGAATTGCACTTTTGCTGATTTATTTTCCTACTAAAAGTAAAACCGCTGCACCTTGAAAAGGAACGTAACGTGCTAGTGATAGAATGTATTATTTAATACATGCCATAGTATAGACAATACCCACTCAAAGTATCAAGGAAGATTGTTCAACTGTTCAATGAGGTACATCCGCTCGGTCGTTCTATTCATAAAGATACCATACTGTGACATAATAAAAATTGAGTGTTTCTGTGTCTACTCTACCTTGGCATTTAAAAGTGTACGGCTGGATTGCAACCAACGACCAAAGATGGTACAAGCCATCCTTACTCTAGTTAAGAATAAAGTTTCCACTGGATCTCTATATTTACTCTATGTTTTTTTTTTTTTTTTTTTTTTTATGCCTGATAGGTTAGCCTTTGACCACTATCTCACCTGATGGTAAGTGATGATGTGGTCGAGGATGTTGTTCAGGCTAACCTAGAGTTACTGGCTCTCAAGGACAGCTGCCGGAACACACCGTTAGGTGCTTGGCGACAGATTTTCAACTTGAGGGTGGTAGCTAGCCAGTCGGGCATTCGCAAAGTGCCCTACCACCATGCTGTAACGACTGCTATCCTAAGACAACAACCGGGACCGACGGCTTAACGTGCCGTCCGAAGCACGGAAGCGCTCAGTAGTAATGTCACCAGCGGTCACCCATCCAAGTCATGACCGCGGCGGACGTTGCTTAACTTTGCTGATCGATTCAGAATGGCTAAGCAAACTTGGCTACGAGCGCTTCAAAACTCATTAACTGCAATAGTAGAACACCAATGTTATAATCTCTCTATCTATTTCTTCTTTAATTAAATTAAAGAAGAAATAGATAGAGTGATAATAGCCTTTTGCCGCCAATTGCCGAAGGTCCTTGGTTCGATTCGTACCGCCTGCTTGAGCTTTACCGCATAGTAGACGGATATTTTGCGAATGTTTTGGCTAGCTATCAGCCTCCAGTAGAAAATCTATCGCCAAGCACCTAACGGTGTGTTCCAGCAGCTGAGTTTGAGAGCCAGTAATTCTAGGTTAGCCTGAACAACATCTTCGACCACATCTTTACTACCAGGTGAGATAGTGTTCAAAGGCTACCCTATCAGCTATAAACAATAAAAACAACATAAGAATGTTAACCAAATAAACAAAATGTAGGCAATAAGGTTATTAATACAAATAACAGAGACCTGTTAACAACATAATCAAGTTATGTCAATTTCGTGGTGATAAAAGTCACAAGTTTGAGTACTCTGGAAATATCGAGATAAACGCGATGTTCTATAACAGATTTCTATAACTAGTTTTCGGTCAAAATTTGCGTATTATCTAATATCTGTTAATCCGGTCTGACCAGTAAGAGTTATACATCTTAAATAAAGAAATTAATATACAATATACTTGTTAATTCACGATGGCGCGCCCCTTGATTTTGATGGTTTTTTGGGTATACCGGTTAAGTATACCTTCAAGTTGATCCCATTTAAATTTCATCAACATCGGTCGAGTAATATTTAAGTTACAGTTAATTAACTGAAGTTTTTGAAGCGCTCGTAGCCAAGTTTGCTTAGCTATTCTGATTCGATCAGCAAAGTTAAGCAACGTCCGCCGCGGTCATGACTTGGATGGGTGACCGCTGGTGACATTACTACTGAGCGCTTCCGTGTTTCGGAGGGCACGTTAAGCCGTCGGTCCCGGTTGTTGTCTTAGGACAGCATGGTGGTAGGGCACTTTGCAAATGCCCGCCTGGCTAGCTACCACCCTCAAGTTGAAAATCTGTCGCCAAGCACCTAACGGTGTGTTCTGGCAGCTGTCCTTGAGAGCCAGTAACTCTAGGTTAGTCTGAACAACATCCTCGACCACATCATCACTTACCATCAGGTGAGATAGTGGTCAAAGGCTAAACTATCAGGCATAAAAAAAAAGTTCCAACTCTTGTCGACAGTGAACAGTATTTCGGGCGAGTGGCAATATTTATTTGATAACGAAATTGTAAGGAAAGATAAACTCATTAATAACCGAATAAAGTTAGTAAGAAGTCAAGAGTCAAAGTATGCTAAAGTTTTGAGTAGTAATGACATAATCAGTTGGCACAGAATAAAAGAAATAGACTTTATGGTACAGATCTCTTAAATTTGATTGAATGAGGCTTGACCTACTTTTTTCTTTATATCATCTTGCCCAGAAACAATCAAGAAAAAACATAACTAGATCATATAGACGATTTAAGATAGCTCAAGTGCCAATTGCTGGTGATCCTATAGCAATAAAGATAATGCTCTCTTGTTTATCATCTACATCTCGCAAATGATGAGATATCAAAGACAAGTACAAGTAATAAGATAGAAGATAAAATGATTATTAAAGTATACCCCCGATAAAACAATTGGAAACCTGCATTGCCTTGGCCTAACAAACATTTTAGAATAAGTCCGAAGCATTTTGTTACGGTTATCGCCGAGAATTTTGTTTATCCTTTAATTATGTAACGTTACATAAAGCTATCAATTTCTTATCGGTATACCATAAGTAGATATATTCTATATATTATACGTTCTGACAGCTTTTATAGTAAACTAGCGGCCCGCCCCGGCTTCGCACGGGTAATCACGACTATAAATTGTGCCATCCTATCTTTCAATTTGGATCAAATTGCACACAGTGTGCAAATCAAATTTTAAATTGGTTCAGTAGTTTCGGAATCCATCGCGGACAAACAACGTGACACGTAATTTTTATATATAAAGATAAACTTTGATAGTAGACTCAACTAACCTTTGTAGTGATATACGCATGGATATATTTATTCGGTATCGATAATAGGTCGTAAGTAATATATCGGTAGTAATTTTTACCATTTTTTATTTATTTATTGTACGATTGCATAAAGTGGTTAGTTGGTTAGTACGCGCCGTTCAAAACATCATCATGTTAATGCATCGGATATGTAATGATTCCCATTATTTTCTCTGTGCAGTTTATACGTAGTCAGATTGATACTATAAGGATTTCCTTATAGTATTCATAACTCATGAGTTACATAACACCAAAATCTTTATAGTTTCATTACAAGTGGGTCGTCGCTGGTAAGTTACGTAATTGGGCAGCTGGTAACCGGTGTGCGGTGCGGTGCGCAGAATATGCTCACTTGATTCTTGCAAACAAATAATCAGATTTTCCTTAAATATGGCTAAAATCCTTACCATAAATACCTCTACAGCATCTACAAAAATCTGTTCTGCTGTTGGACAGCCACAAAACATAATGAAATACAAAAGCAAAACTTATAACATACATCCCTCTTAATATAATTAAAATGTCATAAAGCACCATAGCGGCAACCAGCACATTTAAAGGGTAAATGAGTATTTTTTAAAACCAGCGGCAACCGTTTTCAATTTTTAGTATAGTACTGGCGCACCTACTTGATACTTTAATCATAAAAATGTACATAATAAAACAAAATTTGGTTTAAAGTTTAAAAGTGACGCAATATTTTGTCGAATTCATTTCATTAAAATAGTTTGACCACAAGAAACAACTTGTTCCCAAGGGGAGCACGATGTTACCAAATTCCCCGGGGCGGCGGTTCAACCAGCTTAGTATTAAAATATAAAAATATTCCTTTTACATTCAATGAACACGATCGCTGATTCAACTTCGTACAAGTATTATCTCACCGGTTATGCCAGCGACGTCAGTTTTACGTAAATCCTACTTTCTCTATATCCACACTCTCTAGGTATGTCATGCGAATCGAACGGTTCCACTAACTTCGGAATCGTTGGAACCAATACACGTGTTGATTTACATATCGGCAAATCCCCAAGCGAATATTATGCGCCTTGACATTGGGAAAACAATTAAATGTCAAAAATAATTTCGGTTCACTGACCTCTACTAATGCTGGTACGCTGGACTTGCAGTTGAAACATTATTATTAATATTCCTGGCTGCTTGTTTATGGAAATTTAAAAGTAGGTATAACTAATTATCCATGCATTCGTCAGTACGTAAGCCAATGTTCAATTTAGTTGCCGGAAGGTGGGTAGAAAAAATTTGCCAATATTTTAGGGCTTCAATCATCACTGCACGAGTATAAGTACAGGTGAATGTTTCCATTGCAGTTGGGTTCGGTGTTGTCAAATTACATAATAGCCTTACAAATAATTAAAACAAATATTTTCTAAAATGCTGATATCAAAATTTAAGAGGATAAAGAATTTCGAAAAATCCTTATTGAATTAGCATCGGAGCGAATTTCATTTAAATCTAAAGTTTGTATCATGGCCTTCCTTACTCTTATGTCCTCCCAAATACATACATATTCAACAGCATTTTCGTTATATACTTTCTTATCTTCGTATCACATACACATACCTACCACGCCAGTCAAATACCGCTTCAAGTTTTCTGTCACTGGTGCTGCTTCCAATCTGTTCCTGATAAATATTATGTATACATGACTAGATCTCAAGGACACCTGCTGGAACTCATACCATTAGGTGTTTGGCGACAGATTTTCTACTTGAGGGTGGTAGATAGCCTGGCGGGTATTTGCAAGATGCCCTTCCATCGTGCTTTCCTTATCACGAGACCCAATTGCAGGGTATACTGAAGCAAAGCAATGCTCATCGATCTATAATAACATGCTCGGAAACTTGCAATATGTCGGTTTTCGGATACATTTACTTTACCAAAGTATATGCGTACTGTTATTCGAGACTCCGGAATCATCTTTAAAAAAACTAAACTTTCAAAAAGCGAGATTTGTTTTGGAAAATAATGCGGAAATTTACATGGAAATAGAAAGACGGTAAATGTGAGATGTAATGCGACGGAAGATACTGAACTACCCACGTATGACTATTAATGCCTCTAAATGGAAACTGCTGAATAGGAGATATGGTTTTTTTTATTATTTTTATTATGCATTATTGGTTCGCGTTTGACCACACCCTGCCTGATGTTAAGCATAGGTGTGCACTAAGATGGAGCACGCTTACCTACTCGTAGAAGAAACCTATTTACTCTCGATTTGAAGACACCCATGTTGTATTCATCGGGAAAAACTGACAACGGTAAGGAGTTCCACTCTTTCGCAGTACGCACGAGAAAAGTGATACATATAAATTAGGGTGCAAGTCTGTATTATTATAGTACGCCTTCGGGGATATACAGACGTCGTAAGGTTTAATTAAGTTTTTGTATTTGGAAGGTGTTGTGTAACGTGGACGTATTTTGCGTTCACTTTTATTTCTCTACTGAACAAGTATTATATCGCGGACATTAAGTTCATTCACGTAATTCTGTTATCTGCATATTTTATGTCCTTGGATAAGTGAGAGGAATGACTGAGCCTATTATAGCCTGTCTGTACTAAGGGCTTCGGTCACCGTGACATCGCAACTTGATTCATTCTCCTACTATATACTCTATAGAGACCTAACTTACATTTGGATTTACTTACAGAAAATGGAATTAAAGATTTTTTTCTCGGCATCCCAGGAGGTAATTTATGTATCAGGTGCATCTGCAAAAAATTTTATATATGAAAAGATCAGTCAAAAAAAATAGTGCAAGATGACGTATCTCATATTTAGGATTCAGGTACTCGTAGCCGTATAAATGAAACTCCGCTGTCTGTCCGTCCGTCAGCTTTGCACCCTAGCGAAATGTCATCGTCTCTACCTCGCTGAGTAGAGTATACGAGTAAATGGGTATATAGTTCGGTATCTGTAATTTTGAAAAAACAGTGATTAAAACCATTAAACAGTTTTTATTTTTCGGGCTGTTGCATTGCGGAACCTTCAAAGTCAAGGTCCGACTTGCCCTTGGCCACTTTTCCTATATCGCAAAATCCATGGTCGTGTAGACTGGTCACAAAACTTTTAAATTTCAATGTACTTACGTTGGTCTAACTACTTCAGTTAAGTCCCATAAAATAATCAACCGTCAATCATAAATTTGATCGTTTATTAGTTTCTTATATTATTTCTGCATTCATTGTTATTATAGTAATCAAATCTATATTATTCTCGTAATACTTTTATGTTTAGGAAGAGGAAGGCATGTCTAATTGCCTATTACGATTTGAAATGATTTGATTCGTTCAATAAAATGAATTTAAACTTGACCTTAATAACAAGGCCAAAGTTAAGTGTATACACTTGCCACATAGACTTTAGATTGTGTCCAAGTGCAAGAAGTAGTTACCTATAGTAGTTAGTATAATTTTTAATGTTCTTGGAACGTATAGCAACGATAATTCAAGAAGCATTAAAGGGGAAACATGCGAGATAGTGTAAGTATTGAAGCAATTCTAGGTTAGCCTGAACAACATCTTCGAACTAATCATCACTTACTATCAGGTTAGAAAGTGGTCAAAGGTTAGCTTGTATGCTATAAAAAAAGGCAATGATATCCGAGCCGTATCACCTCTATCTATGGACCACCACCGTGTCGCAGGTGGTTCGATCCCACCGATCTTGATCTTACTTGATCTTCACCTCATGGTGGAAGGCAATTTTGCGAATACCCACCTGGCTAGCTAATACCCTCAAGTAGAAAATCTGTCACCAACCACCTAACAGTGTGTTCCGGCAGTAGTCCTTGAGAGCCAGTAAATTACAGGCACATGAGAGAAGTTACCGCTTATTAAAAGGTGGGCCTAGTGAGTGTTCCGTAACAATCCCATTATTATATTATTAAATGATATAATAATCGATGCCTTGAGAGTGTTCCGTCACAAACCCAATATTATATTTTATTATATTATAATAAAATTGATGGTGTTAACGTTGAACTAGGAAAATAGTTTATAAGGGAACTTTATTCACGATGATAAGAACAGGGAAGATGTGTGATTGCTGAAAATCAAGTAAAAATAGGACTCTACCACGATGATATAAGTGGCTATGTGGGCTAAAGATCACGCGACTGAAATATTATTTAATTATAAAATATCAACCGTTTTGAAACGTTTCCAAAAAACTGAGTCAAAAAAAAATAAAATTATCGAACTTGTTCACAAAATCTTACAAGTATCGGTTATGATTATAAAGAAATAAATAAATGACATTGATTTGAGAAATGCGACTTATATTATAGAGAGAGGAGAACGACCAGACAGACATACTAAAGAATTTTTACTCAATCTAACGGAGACGCTTCGCGTGCGCTCGGCCAAAAAGGCTACACTTTCATGTCCAGCCGTAACGTGTCTAAATTCTAAAAAGGTACGAGTAGCAATTCATAGACGAGTGTTAGTGCTGTCATTAAATGTATGGTAGTGAAAGTTTGGTATGATGGCCGAAGGAGGATCAAAATCGGTACAACGCAGTAATAAGAGCTTTGACAGTTGCGTCTATTATGATTTTGGAAGACAGTGAGAAACAGCGTGATAAGAAAAAAGTGCGGAACGTGAATAAATAATATAAAATGAGTGAAAGAAGTCATTATAATATTGTTATTCTTGGATAAAATTAAAGTTAAGTAATAAGTTCAAACTTTATTACATTTATTTTAAATACGGTGATATGAGATACTAATACAGTATAATATGTAGATGGACTTCGTTAAGAACGACATATCTATAAAAAGTTCAATACTGAGAAGACAGCTGACAAAGCGAAGTGAATTACATAGACTACCGCGAGGTCTGGCTCACTTCGCATATTAGGTACAAAGCTGCAGGTGCATCAGCATATCCGTCCGGACGGGATTATTTTATGGTGCGTGCCGCGTCAGAAGACATCAGAGCTATGCGTGGCTATGCGATAGAAAGAGAGACGCCTTGTAGGTGAATATAAATATTAGGTGCTCCGTACTTTGCGTGCCGAAGTGCACTTTATTGCTTCGTTGCTAGAGTCGCTTATTTATTAGAATGGCTTTGAGTGATCCTTCTGGTCCTTTTTAGGGTTCCGTACCCAAAGGGTAAAAACGGGACCCTATTACTGAGACTTCCCTGTCCGTCCGTCTGTCTGTCACCAGGCTGTATCTCAAGAACGGTGATAGCTAGACAGTTGAAATTTTCACAGATAATGTATTTATATTCACGCTATAACAACAAATACTGAAAATAAAATAAATATATAAGAAGGGCTCCCATACTACTTGTGTTTTTTACCTTGTCCTGCTCGATACTAATAACGGTGACAGGTTGACGCTTTAACTATTCACAGAATATTTAGTTTTATGTTCTCTTAATAAATAATATAGTATAATTAAAATAAAATAAATAATTAAGGGGCTCCCATACAATAAAAGAGGTTTTCGCCGTTTATTTGCTAAAAATAATTATAATGAAAACAGAAATTTGAAATATTCACCGAATATTTAGTTGTATATTTACTTTAAAAATAAACAATTAGTGAGATCACTATTTAGGGTTTCGTACCTTCCTAGAATAGGAACGTACCTAATTTCGTACCTACCTAGGATAGGAACGTACCAGCTCAATCGGACACTGCGAAAAGTGTCTGTAACTTGCAAGATTAGGTTACAGATAATGCAAGATTAGGCACGGAACCCTTCGTGCGCGAGTCCCACTCGCACTTGGCCGGTTTTTATTATATGCTACTGCGTTGTGCCGACCCGCAGTTTTCCTACAACACAAACCTCGACGGGGTCATTGACATCAAATTTAAATATTATTGTGTATACAGTCGGAAAGTAGGTCAAAGTCGTATATCATAATTCATATCTTAACATAAGATTTGACTTGACCGCAGGCACGAGGCGATTATAAGTAGAAGAAGATGTAATGTGTTATGTTTTTTTTATTATTAAACCATGGTCGGTTAGATCATATCGAGGTTAAAACAAGAATTAATACAGATTATATAAATAATCTAAAAATCCACGTTTTATGCTTTTTCACAGAAGAATAATATTGATAGTATACTCGAAATTTGAGTTGCATGATTTAACCGGAACGACAGATAGACAGACAAACAAGAAAGTGACTTAATAATGCAGTGTTGTATAGTTTTGAGCTACCCTGCATTTTACAGACTGTTTAAGTCTCTATGTATTTCTTTGTTCCAGTGCGCCCAGGTGGCTACAAATGTGGTGGAGCAGAAGCACCAGGTGTCCAGGGCGAAGAGGAGCAGAGCCCTCGGCAGCAGAGCGTTCCGAGGCAGCACCGTCTGGTTCACAGGTCTGAGTGGTGCGGGGAAGACCAGCATTGCTTTCGCTCTTGAGGCTTATCTGGTGTCAAAAGGTATGTAGTTTACGAGTTTCGATTCGACCATCCGTCTCTGGGCCGCCCCTACTCTAATTCGTCGAAGCTTCGAACTTCGGGTCCGAAAGAAAGGTATCCGCAAAACACGTTTTGGCTCACTTTTGTTTAACTTCGTTCGAAGCATTGACTAAACTCCGGCCGCCGAGAGAATGCGTTTGACAGTTCGTTTTGTGAATATTTTTTCCCCAGTTCAAAGTAACATAGACAGTTTGACTGCATAATATTGTATTAGTCAGGCACCGAAGTATATAAAAATAGGGTAAAGATTTTATTTTACTCCATTTACAAGCCACAACGCCAATAAAAACACGTACTTACTGTCAAACGCATTCTCTCGGCGGCCGGAGTATAGTCACTAGCAAGCATTTGCCTGATGAGCAAGCATTTTGAATAAGAGATATGGTTTGTACATTTTCAAAATATGAAATCATAATTTATTCATATGTATTGTTCGGGTTCGGTCAAACTCAAGTTCTAATGATGCAGAAAGAACACAAATACTAATAAGGATATAAATACCTATGGAGAACAAAGAAATTAACGTAAATTTTAAATACGAGTATCTAACTTCTAAAACAGTAGCGACACCTCTCGCTGATCCCTAACTAGGTACATAGGACTATCACTCTTACCAAGTGAACATTTTCTTTAATTTCTCTCAGTTAAGACTTAAAATTGATTTAGGCATAATAGCGTTCTCAGAGTAGTATGGGAGATTCCCTAGAGGGCACGATTTGCGATGAACGATGCGATCCGACTATAGATTATATGAAAAAACGCACTTCGTATCGCAAATTCAATTTAGACAACGCTAAAGTGTCACTCGTAACATGAAAACGAAACTTCGTTGAATTGTAGTAGCGGCCCTGGGACAGAGAAATACTTTTACAATGATTTCAATTTGAGCTATAGATCTTTTCACACAAAGCCGCGCTTTCCATATTTTATGAGCGTAGTTGTGACTAGTGGCTACTACTGCCCTTATACCCAAAAGACCATACAGTACACCCGAGGTAATACGAGTACGATAGGTAAACGTTTTGCAAGGCTGTGTCGCCTATTCGAATTTGTAATACTATAGAGTAATGCCAAGGATATCTTGTAATCTGGGACATTGTTGTAAACCTGCTGCTCTACAACATACAAACGAGGCCTACCTGTACTTAAGCACATTAATAATTTAGTGTGGGGGATCGTGCTTTCATTAGTGAACACTTTTTTTTTATGCCTGATTAGCCTTTGACCACTATCTCACCTGATGGTAAGTGATGATGTGGCCACTATCCCACCTGATGGTAAGTGACGAAGATGTTGTTCAGGCTAACCTAGAATTACTGGCTCTCAAGAACAGCTGCCGGAACATTCAGTTAGGTGCTTGGCTACAGATTTTCTACTTGAGGGTGGTAGCTAGCCAGACGGGGATTCGCAAAATGCCCGACCACCATGCTATAACGACTGCTATCCTGCTATAAGACAATAACCGGGACCGACGGCTTAAAGTGCCCTCCGAAGCATGGAAGCGCTCAGTAGTAAAGTTACCAGCGGTCACCCATCCAACTCATGACCGAGGCGGACGTTGCTTAACTTTGCTGATCGTATCAGAACGGCTAAGCAGACTTCGCTACGAGCGCTACGAAGTCATCTGTACCGTGATGAGGAATCATAGCTCCGATTAACCTTTCGCTCTTTGAGTTTCGTGGACCTGTCTTTATCCTGACCTTCCCGTCGCAGTGTGTCCCAGTGCCAATGTATCACCAATAGTAGGTATAAGTAATGTAATACGTAGATACTTGATTTTATATAAACTCATACTTATTATTAAAACCTAATTAATAACAGTTGTTCAGCTGTTTTACAATGAAATTATCAGTTATTGTTCCTTACCTACCTTTTACGTAGTTAAATGGATAATTTGCATATGTTTTAAAATAAGTTTAATTATAAATTTTGTAGCTAAATAAAAAATAACAACCTGCTGTGAAAAGTGGAAGTTGAGAACAATATTGCAACAGCCTGAAAAAAAATTTTTGTTTTTATCTCACCTTCAAAGATACTCGTTGTCAATATTTGTTCGTTAAATAGAGGATACGATACACATAATTACAAAACTTCAGATTCCTCAACTTTTCCATTCCTCAAGATTCCTCAAGAGAATATTAAAGAATCTTTACGTCTGGGGGATTTTGCGAAATCCCACTTGGCTAGCTACCCTCTACTCCAATATGTTCAAACATATAAAACAACTTTTGTTCATGTTTTTCAACCTGTGTGAAGTTTTAACAAAAATTGCCGTATTTAATTGTTTTTATGTATCAATCTTGCCATCAATGTCGTTTGCACGGCATATGAATTATTTTTTTTACTGGAAGAAAGTTTATTTAAATCATTTATAGATTGAACTGTAATTTTTTGGTAAGCTGTTCAACTTTTCTCAAATATGAAAAACTGGACGAAAGTTGTTCAATTGGTTGAACTGAAAGATAAGGGCTAGGCTCCGTCAAGTAGAAAATATGTCATGTGTATGTAACTCTAAGTTAGCCACATCATCAGTCATCACTTACCATCAGCTGAATTAGTGGTGCATATCAGCAATAAAAAAAAAACCTCGACCAATGAAAAAATTCATTTCTATAATATACCTACAAAAGGGTAGCATGAATTAATCCTTACAATCTTAAGCCGAGCACTGAACGAATGGTATGAATAAACAGTGGATTAATTGGAGACTGCACGTAAGCATGACCTAGATTCCTAATATCATACCTACCTGTGGGTGATTAATTAAAACTATACAAAATACTATTTGATATTCATGTAATAGAACTAAACGATCGCTCAAATCCCTCATGTCTAGGACGTTGCTTGAACCGTATAACATAGTTATTGCAGTTATAGGAAAATAACCGGCCACGTGCGAGTCGGCCTTGCACACTCTGTACCAAATGATAATAACATAGGCTGTACCTACGATTAAAATATAACTGTAGATATTTCTTTCTTATCAGGATGTGACCATCCTTTTTGGGATATGATCATCGTTTTCGGGATATGATCATCCTTTCCGGGATATGATCATTATTTTCGAGATGTCATCATTTTTAATGATAAAGATACTTTTAAAAACTAGGACGGAAAGGTTAGGCTTTGTGATAGGAACTCCTTTATTCGTCCGGATGCAAATTTTTTCTTAACTTGTACCTCAATAAATGTTTTTTCAAAGAATTAATAGTTAAACTATGACATGCTATCCTTTTCATAACCTGTAGTAATTGTTTCGTTATTATAAATAGCTAAACGCATCGTTCTCTGTGTGTGGGATGTAAATACGATGTGCGTACCTTCATACGCAAGCAGATTACTCTAGCATGGTAATATTTGGATACTATTAGACTTTTTCAGCCAAAACAAACCCAAACCTTGTGTACATATATAAAGATTGATTTTGCTTTGCACCTATACAACGAATTATGCATATCGTGCCGTGTCTGGATTATTTTACTGGTTGATACATATACCAATCAGTCTGTGTTAGGGTCAGTTATTATTTTTACGCACGTAATTTACAGTGGTAGCGAATCGATAATGCAATTCTTCTGATGTCTTTCAGTGCAGTAAACTTGTTTTTTATAGCGATAATTATATATATTGGTCGTTAATGATGATCTATTATCTAACTAGACTTGAACTAAGTTTCAAGATTAATTATACATGCTATGTAGGTATAGCACAGAATAAATAGAACCAGAAGGCAGAAGGATCTCTCTGCAAAGCCATTCCAAAAATAAAGTAAAAAAGGCTAACTACAAAGAAATAAAGTACACTTCATCTCGCAAAACACGGAATGCCTAATATTTGTATTGTACTATAAGTCGTCTCTCTTTCTATCGCATAGCTCTGATCTCTTCTGACGCGGCACGCACCGTATAATAATCCCGCCCGGACGAGTATGCCGATGTACTTGTAGCTTTTTACCTAAAGTGAGCCAGGCCTGCCGTAAGACGATTTTACCAACTGCAAATGTCTGTTTTGAAACTCAACAGTAACTGTTGAAAGGGAGATACTAAATTATGATAGTACCTATACTACAAAATTGATTCTCAAGCATTTATTTCAACTTAAGTTAGATACATCGTATAGTAGCAATTTTACTTTTATAGCTTTGGATTATATTTTGTGCCCTATATTATGTATCCTATTTTAATTCATTACACATTTTCTAGTTCGCCTATCACTTCTCATTTCTTCACTATTTCATAAATTGTCGTCTTCTGAATTCGATTCTCGTAGCAAGACTTCCATTAAAATGTAACTGGGGCTACCAAAACTCCTCTTCCCAACTCGATTGTGGTAGGGTGTGGTGAAATGACTATGCAAAGTCCGTATAAATACTTTAGAAATAATATATAATAATATATATAATAAAAATGTTACAATTTCGAACACTCTTTTACACGAAGCTAACTTAAACAGATGCTCTCTTTTGAATAATCACGCCCGGAGATGTTGACTGCCGTAACCGCCAGTCATAGGTTCGATCCCATCGCGGCTTCAGCTTCACAGCATGCCGTGTTCCTCCATTATGTTTACTCTCACATGCTAATTCTGTAAACCCAAAATTGTTCGGATCTGTTGGCCAATTAGTTAGAAATGCCGCGATGCGCGTCAGAGCGGACGTGTTATCTATTCCTTAGAAATCACAGGCTAATTTACAATAATATGTACAGGCTTCTAATCATTCAAAAACAGTATACCTGGACTTCTCAGACGATTACTCAACGTGTCTAAGTGCGCAAAAGAGTCCAAGTATACAGTATAGACGCCGTATGTAAGACACTAGAGTAGCATTAAGTATTTCATCAATTAAAATAATCATTAGAAAGACGCACAATTTATATTTAAGGATTTCTTCGGTATTTTTCCATTCCTGGACCTGCTAATAACCTCTAAAATGGCTCACACATTGCCATTTTTCAACTTCGTATATAATCAGCCATCTGATTAGCCCTAGATCCATAACTCACCCAACGGAAGGCTATTCCGGGGAGTTAGTCCGAGTGTAAATTGGCTAAAAGCTAGCTAAAATACCACAACGTTATCTAATGCATGGTTTCTCTGTACAGTAGCCTTGTACCTATCACTATATTATCAGTAACATGCCTCTATACCTTTATCGTTATTGTGTAATCGCTAACACCACATTAAACTGAACTACGAATGGTAAATAAGTGAAAGCGGGCAAATTTTTGATAGTTACAACAAGTACTTGTGTGGTCGTAATTGTCCTGTTTAATCATCATCATCAGCACCCGGAAGATGTTTCTATCGACTGATGAACAAAGGCCTCCTTTTTAGAACGACTATTAGCGAACTTGTCACCATTAGCTACGACTCTTACGACGTTGTCAGTCCATCTAGTGAGGTGCCTACCAATTCTACATCTTCTGGTGTAGTGTGCCACTAGAGAATCTTTCTCCCCATCGATTCGTCGAGCAATGTGACCTGTCCATGCCACTTCAACTTCCAAATTCAGAAAGCTGTGTGACTTTGGTTCTTCGGTGAATTCTCTCGTTTCTTATTTTATCGCGCAAAGAAACTCTGAGCATGGCTCTTTCTATAGCTCGTTTGGCGACTCTAGGTTTGTCCATAAGCGCCGCAGTTAAAGACCTCGTCTCATTGCCATAACTCATCACCGGCAACACTGCAACTTATATAATAGAAAGTTAAAATTGCTTTGCACGTTGACGATGTGATGCTGTCTTCATCAACGTCGTGGTTGATTGCGGAATCGAGTTACTTTAGTCCTCTGCATTACTTCGAGGACCGGCTACTCGTTTCTCTATTGTCTGCTCAAGTTTTGACACAAGTATTCACTTTAGGGAGAATATATATTGCATTTATGTTTGAGTATGCGTTCTGTGCTTATGTGGAGGAAGGAGCCTTCCTCCTGCTTCTTCTTCTGGCTTTCTGCATATAATGAAGTCGGTTTCAGTCAACTCAGCAGTTCTCCGGCTTCTTCCGTAGTCTTATCATAATATTAGTGTAAGGATACTTAGTTAGAAATTCCATTAGGAACAGTAAGCTGTAAGTTGTAAACTAGAACGACTATAAAGTTGTTGCATGTAGGACAGTGGCAATGTATTGAAGCGCTCTTAGCGAAGTTTGCTTAGCCATTCTGAATCGATTAGCAAAGTTAAGCGAACTCCGCCTCGGTCATGACTTAGATGGGTGACCGCTGGTTCGACATTACTACCGAGCGCTTCCGTGCTTCGGAGGGCACGTTAAGCCGTTGGTCCCGGTTGTTGTCTTAAGATGGCAGTCGTTACAGCATGGTGGTAGGGCATTATGCGAATGCCCGCCTGGCTAGCTACCACCTTCAAGTTGAAAATCTGTCGCCAAGCACCTAACGGTGTGTTCCGGCAGCTGTCCTTGAGAGCCAGTAGTTCTAGGTTAACCTGAACAACATCTTCGACCACATCATCACTTACCATCAGGTGAGATAGTGGTCAAAGGCTAACCTATCAGACATAAAAAAAAATGCCGTCGTCCTCGTTCTGCTTGACACTGCACTGCGCTCTTCACTCTTAGACGATAGTTCTTATATCTCGTTTGCCTAATAATTAGGCAACTGTGCCTTTCACGCCTAAACTTTTGTATATACACTATGTGAGTGTGGTTGTTCATGCTATTGGTACATATAGTTTATATTTTATAGTTTTTAAAATGTTAAATATGATTTATTCATTTACTACATAAAAAAAGGTAATGCCATCTTATTATTAGTATATAGAATGAACCGCGCTGATAAAATATTGCATAGATTGAGTGATCAACATAACTAGAAAAAATTACATTTCACCAATAAAAATGTAAAATAATATGACATTTAGAAACATTTATGTAATACAAAGAATAATTTTACATTTTAAGTTTTTCTTAGAATAATTTTACATGTCAAAAATTAAATTTAAAATAATATATTTAGGGTCCGTTTCAGAATCTCCTAATAAAGTTTCGGGTTGCTATACAACACATAAAATAACTGAATGATAAAAATGACAGTTGACATACAGCGCGTTTCAAGCTTTAACCGATGGATAGGCTAAATCGATGACTGTGAAACGCAATAATAGTGTTTTATTTATTAAATATGTTCTGGGTAGTAAAACCGGAACTTCTCGAACATTCTGAAACAGGCCCTTAGAAATAGTTCCTGTCATATGATGGCTTGGGTAAAGCAGTATTGCTTGCAAGTACACTCAAAAATATGGAGTGCAGGATCTTCTTGAGTGTGTCTGTAAATTAAATATAGCACAACACGTGTTTTTAATTATGACCGAGATATTTGTTCATTCATAAATAAATAAGTCAATGTTAATTATTCATTAGCAACCGCTCCACCATGCGTCGGAGCTGAACATTTACTGAGTAATAATGCTACATATTGTATCAATCAATCTATAATAATAGTGATAATTATAATTATGTACGCTAAGCAAACTTTTACACGACGAAAATAAATAGATAAAACGACAAGCGTGTTATACCTACGCAAATATTTTTTTTTTATGCCTGATAGTTTAGCCTGTGAACACTATCTCACCTGATGGTAAGTGATGATGTGGTCGATGATGTTGTTCAGACTAACAGACAGACAGACAGCTGCCGGAACACACCGTTAGGTGCTTGGCGACAGATTTTTCAACTTGAGGGTGGTAGCTAGCCAGGCGGGCATTTGCAAAATGCCCTACCACCATGCAGTAACGACTGCCATCCAAAGACAACAACCGGGACCGACGGCTTAATGTGCCCTCCGAAGCACGGAAGCGCTCAGTAGTAATGTCACCAGCGGTCACCCATCCAAGTCATGACCGCGGTGGACGTTGCTTAACTTTGCTGTTCTGCTTATCTACAAATAATGAATAGATGCAGGCGTTACTTTGCACGATCGTGCTCTCGACACTTCGAGAGCACGATCGTGCAAAGTAACGCTTCACCAAAACACAAAAAAAACAAAACAAACAAAAACCAAACCTGATGATGCTTCATGTAGAATCGATACGCGTAGAATTTTTCCAATTTGGCTACGTAGTGTTTATGACGTCACATGGAGGCAGCCTTTCCATCAAAGATTTGAGCTATGGATGGGTGGGGTATCTACGAATCTGATCGCGTGATTTGTCTTGATATGGCAAAAATTCAGCCTATGCTTAGAAAATCAAACGATCTGATTGGTGAATGCCGCACACATCCATAGATCCTATCTCTGGTGGAATCGATGTGTCTATATGATGCAAAAAATTTCCATCGAAATTGGGATATACTGTTCCTTGTAGTTTCAGATGTAACTCATGTATCCGCCTTCACCGCTTTGTTAGTGTATGCCTAATACCCCAAATAACCGATCCAAAAGTAACGCCAGAGCACAGAATATAAAATGGCCAGGGTCAATCAACTTTCTTATATGGTCATATCCGGCTAATTAGACGCATCAACTTTTCAAACATGTGTATATGATGCAACAATTTTCCATCGAAATTGGGATATACTGTTCCTTGTAGTTTCAGATGTAACTCATGTAACCACCTTCACCAGTTTGTTAGTTTTATGTTTACTGTATCAGCCGAATCGTCCACTGCTGAACACTGCCTCCCCTATTAAGAGGGTATTTGCCGTAATCCCCACGCTTGGCAGGCGGCTTGGGGATCGCAGTGTAAGTTGGCTGTTCTTTAGAAGGCGTTGCTGCCCACCTTCCAGTATTTTTCCCTTAGTCGCCTCTTACGACACCCACGGGATGATATGGGGAGGTGCAATTCAAACCCGGCACCCCACGGAGGTTTTTGTTTATAAAATATAAATTAATTGTAATTAAATAGAAAAGTATAAGTGTACGATTATGATTATCTTTACTCCAAGAATCAACATTATCGTAGAATCCGGACTCCCCATGCTCAAGTCGGACAACATTGAATATGCAACTTTTCAATTTTTCACAGGAATCCCAGCGTACGGTCTCGACGGTGACAACGTCAGAACCGGCCTGAACAAGAACCTCGGTTTCTCCAAGGAAGACCGAGAGGAGAACATCAGACGAGTGGCAGAAGTCGCTAAACTTTTCGCAGACAGTGGTGTGGTGTGCCTGTGCAGCTTTGTATCACCTTTTGCTGAGGTAAGAAATCTATGATGAGCAATTAAAAAACATGGTATGACTATACGTAAATATACAGGGTTATCTCTTAGGATGTCAACCCCTTTTGGACTAGCACAAGTCATTCTGCTAGTCCAAACAAACATTTTGAGATGATTTTTTGTGTTGTTTTTTTTTATATTTTAATTCCTACTCCGAGCCAAGATCGCCCGCCGCGGCAACACTGGACCGCGCCGTGCTCCCTTTGAATACAGTTTTGAATATGTAATCGAGTAATAAAAAATATGAAATAATACATTACATGCACAATAGACTTTTAACGTCATAAACACACAAAAATTTAATTTAAAAAAAAATAGGTATTCTAAAAATACTAGTAGATTATAGTAGAGTTACACTAAATTGTAAGTAACCGTTTAAGGGTCATTGAACCACCACAGTTTGTTCAAAGCTATTTCAAATCTAGGATAAACGGGCTAATTGATATGAAGAAGAAGAATCACATATTGATAAACAAAATAATGAAGCGATTCCGTATATTTCTTCTCAACCCAGTAATACCTACTTGTTATTTTATAATAATGTAATTATAGGCAATTTAAATATGTTTAATCATGTATTCGGCTTCGGTGTTGTCTGTCGAGATTCCTCTCTCAAGGATTCTAGATTTAAAAACTGATTTTATATCACATTTAATATCATTATATACCACATGAATTAAAATGAAAAACAAGTTAGTTGCTTAGCAGATGGTGTTAAATATTATATGTATGTTAATAGAAGTAGTTCCTTGATGGTATCATTTTCATCCACACATATTTATGTATATTTCACAAGTAGTTCGATCAACGTGACTATCAAATGATGTCGTGTTTAAACTCAAGGCAACTTGATCAGAAAAAGTATTGTTTGCAATGAGTCTGGCCACTTCTTATTATGTACTAGATTATATATATATATATATATATATATATATATATCGCACGGCTAATTGCGACTATAAATTGAGATGTAAGCTATCCTATCTTTCAATTTGGTCAGTAGTTCAGGAGTCCATCGCGGACAAACAACGTGACACGTAATATTTATATATAAAGATATATCTATCATATTACATGGGGTCAAAGCATTATAAGGGCAACTTTTTTTTTGTATTTTGTGATTTGGTCTTTAGATATACCAGTGCTTTCTAATTATTATACTTTTACATTATATGTTACATATTTTTATAAGCTTTCAGTACCATCAAAAATTCTCGAGAATTAAAAGAATGACTTTTAAACTGCTCGATATATGGACCGAGTTTTTTTTATCTAAGTATATAATATAATTATGAGTATATAATTATATATCAGTATTTAATTGATGAGTACTTACTTTTTTCAATTTCACAGTCGTTAACATAATTATTAATTTTTGTTACGATATAAAAACAGTAAATATTTGTTTTTGTACGCTAGCGATATTTAGACGCTGATGCAAGTGCCCTGATCGCAGCTAAGGAATTAAGTCCGTGATTCTATGTTTTTTTTAGGGAGGACAAGGATGTTTTTAGCCGCTGTCGGCTGCACAACTCCAAAGGACTTTCGTTTTATGAGCTCTCAATATTTCAAAGCTGTTGCAAGTGTTATAACCGTGTCGTCCCGCGATCATCTCCATTGCGACAGGCGTCAAAATATCGGGACACCGTAAAAACAAATCATGACTAAATTTAAGACACGGTTTTTCAATCTTCAGATAATAAATATCAGACTGATAAAATGTAAACCAACCTAATTCAAAAGAATTTTTATTTTAAACAAGCAACATTCGTTAAGCTATATTTATTCTTATGAATAGCAACTATCTGATTGAGGCCCCGTTTATCAATATAATAAAAAATGATTTTACTCGGGCAGGTGTTTTGCGTTTTAGACATCGTCTTCATAAAGGAACATAACACACCGTTACTGTGAAATGACGGATTATTATCTAGAATTAGTCAATGTCATTTTTGGTAAGTGAAGTTTGAATCTACCACAAGGTTGTTTTCTTTTGTAAAATTTGAGTTTATTCGATAGGTATATCAAAAAGCCATTGAAAATTACTAGAACATTAGTTTTCTTACAGCAAATATTTATTGATTTTATGTTCCGTTCCGGAAATCCGGTTCCGTTCGAGAAAATTCAATGACTAGGACAACGCTGACCTGCCGTCCGTGCGGCTGTTTTAGTTAACTAGCAATTTTTTCACTAGCGAAATGCTATCCGTTGTTTAATGTCTCACTTATTGGTAATTCATGGTGTTTTCGAGGATGTTGTTCGAGCTAAACCTAGAATGGAATCGGACTCTCAAGAAAACCACTACTTGCTTAGCTAAAAATTTTCTACTTAAGGACAGTAGCTGACAGGCAAGCAAAATGTCAGAACTAAGGTGAAGATCAATTCCGATACAGGATTTGACCCCATCGCATGCCCATCTATATACCCATATCATTTATCATTGCACCAAAAATGTATATTAGTATTTTTGAGCCTAAAAGCAATACTGTATGCATATTTACTTCGTACTTCTTGCGATTCACCATCCAATATTCGTTTTGAGTTTTCCACACCGTACAATTTGTCTCAAAACCTACTTATCGAGCCCGCGACTACAGATATTTCAAGGTTAAAGGTAAAAAAAACTATTTTTTACACATTTATTAGTAGATTTTGAGACAAGTTTTAGGGTGCCAAAAAAAAGGTTTATATAAATTTATCTATCAGCGACTATCTCTCATTCCGAAATACTTGCTTTTATTTGACTAATATTCCTGGACTGCAATAGTAATATCCACGAACTCTAAGTTTTGAAGCATTTAAAAATTCAAAATAAATGACAATTCTCTATAATTATAAAATAAAATGAGTGTGCAAATATTTAAATTTTTTAATGATTACAAAATTGTTCTCTCTAGCGGGAATTGAACCCGCGCCTTGTGATTCTATATGTAACGGGCATCTTAACCGTTTAGCTGACTGATTGATGTAATTGTTTTTCCCCTCATAGACAGTTTTTCGCAACACAGCTGCAGATTATTTGCCCAAAATTTTATGTCTATATTATTACACTATACAAATTATAATAATGTCTATTTTAATTAGAACTCTCTCCCATTGTCCACAGGACCGTGAAGTGGCGCGCAGAATTCACACAGATTCGGATTTGCCATTCTTTGAGATTTTCATCGACACGCCATTAGAGGTGTGCGAACAGAGAGACACAAAAGGCCTTTATAAGAAAGCCAGGGAAGGTTCTATTAAGGTACGTCATTCACTTTTCCTATCTACCTATTATATTTTTTATACCAGGCCTTTGACCTTTATGTGATCGAAGATAGAAATAGAGTAGACTCAACTGGAAGGATCTAGGACAGCTGCCCGAATTCACCGTCTTGGTCTTGGCGGTAGATTTTTTATGAACTGTTTTATGATTTTTGAAATGAAATTATCGTGAGTTTCACACATTATTAAATGTTATACAATAACCGGCAAAACACTCACGTTGGGGATCGAGTACGTCGACCCGGGTTTCGGTCGACGTTAATAGGGTTAATAATGTTAATAATGTTTTATGATTTGTTGTTAGGTTCTTTAACTACTGTTCATAAGCACGTAATACGCGAGATTCAGATAATATTTTTTACGATATCTAAGTACTTAATATATATTTTTCCAAATTATTGAATTAATTACATTTGGGACCGGTAAACGTAATTTTTAATATTTTTGATAGGGATAACTTTGAAATAATGTGCATTGGTTGACTGTGAAATACGAGCAATAAATTTTAAGCTCGCGAATACCATAATCACGTATGGTGTATTTTTGGTATTTTTTTTAGATAACAAGATTTCACCTCTTACTTCAAAGAGGAGACGATAGTATGGAACATTATATCATTAAGCCGGGAAGTATACTAACTGTAATTAATTAAATAAAGTACTCAACTAATACAAAAAATTATATAAAGTGAAGAAAAATACTCGACTTTTGTCAATACCTTAAAAAACGATTACTTAATAAATGTTATTTAAACCTTAAATGAATTCTTTGGTGACAAATTTAAATGATATGAAAAAGATCGGTCGCTCTACTACTATTATATATGTTGCTATACCCAAAATGGGATATGTATAACTTGATAAAAATGTATTTAAGATCTGCATGTACACCACATTGATGCAATAAAGAATAGAGAATTAAATTATATTATATCGTAAACGTCCACTCCCATAGAAACAAAAAAAGAAAGCTTATACCTATCATATTTATCAATTATCAAACGATTGCGTCACCGCTTCTTATAGGATCTGTTTCTATGATAATTTAGCTGATTATAATGTTTATGTACCGATAAAAACATCTGATAATATCTAAATGCGTATCGAATGATAAGAAAAAATATAGGATCGCAATGATAATAAAGTCACCCCACTGAAAGCTCGTAATTAGGTTAATATTGAGGCAATCAATTATTATCAGTTTATTTGTTTTGTGTTGTAGGTAATAAATTTCGTTATCGGCGTTCTGTAAATTACCTATATGTCTTATTTATATATGCTTATATATACATATTGTACATTTATTCACAATCTAATTAAGAGTAATTCCTATAAACATTTTTAAGTGACTTCTAAAGTTCTTACTACTTCTAGAAATGCTGAAATTCCATCATTGTCAGCCTACGTAAGAGTTAAAGAGAGACAGCAATCGATGGAGAAAACGCGATAAGTTTTGGTGGAAAAAAAAAGGAATGCTCATTACCTCAAAACTGACTTATATCTAAAATCCGTTAACTTGTCCCTATTGACTAGGTTTTTACTATATTATTGTTTTATTTTTATACACATGTATACATAAACAATTAATATATTTCGTTATAATATAAAGAATCTAGAATCAAGTTTGCAATTTTATTCAATCGGAAAAAATGTAATGCAATGTTTTTTAGAACTTTTTAGCGCTGGTCAGCGCCTAAGGTCGACTCGTATGTAGTGTATTTTTGCTTGATAAAAAAAAAACCTGATCCTTGTGGAAGTCGGACAGACTAACTGGGCTACTAGTTTCAAAATTATTTATAAAATTAATATAAACAGTTCATTAATTCTCTTAACTCTTTATTTCTAGGGATTCACAGGCATCACCCAGGTATACGAAAGGCCAGAAGCACCAGAGATGATTGTTCAGACCGTGGGACATTCCATTGAGGAGTCGACCATGCAAGTAGTTCGGCTGCTTGAGGCAAATGTAAGTGACTATAAACGTCTTCAGGTCCTCAACATATTCGGTGCCGTTAACTATGAGATGGGCTTGTTGCTAACGTTCACCGCTAAACAAAGCATTCCCTATTAGAGGGTTTGCCAATAATCACTACGATAGACAGGCGTCTTGGGGATCGCTGTGTGAAATGGTAGTTCTTCGAAAGGCATTGCTGCCCACCTTCTGCTTTTTATCCATCGTAACCTCTCACATGAAGATATAGGGCTGAATGATTCCAAGCCTGATACCCGAAGGTACATTAAAACAAAAAAATATGCATATTGATCCTTGTCGCGTTACAAGGAATAAGAACATAGGAATACACTACTTATATACGAGTAAGTGCCGTTTTTATACGTCGTTACTCAAGTAGTCGCTAACTCCGAAACGATGGTTTGAACAAAAAAAAAGTTTAAACCAAAAACTAACAATAACCAGGTTTTAAGTTACCATAAAAAAGTATAATTATAAGCAAATAATTCATTTGAATCAGTGATGGCTCAGTGACATTGGCTATGGACAGATTCACCGCATGGTGGAAGGGCATTTTGCGAACGTCCGCCTGGCTAGCGACCACCCTCAAGTAGAAAATCTGTCGCCAAGCACCTAACGGTGTGTTCCGGCAGCTATCCTTGAGAGCCAGATTATAGGTTAAGCCTGTTAACACATTCGACCACATCATTACTTACCATCAGGTGAGATTGCGGTCAAAGGCTTACCTATCAGCAAAAAAAAAAACTAAAATATGATTAAAATCTTCGTTATCTTCCGTATTCTTCAGAAAGGCTATATGGTCAATAATAGAGCATAGACTATCATAAATAATATACGCTACACACGAAATCAACTCTTCATAATCGAGGTCGTTAATCGTTAATTGTTTCCCTATATCGTGAATATTATATTTGAGTAACTACCTGCTACGTGCTCCTTTCAATTGGGTATGTACTTATGTACTTATTTTTTTTTGAATTGCACTGCTAGTAACTGAATACAATCACTTCCTTGTAAACCATGTTCTTTAATGTATTTCCTTGAAGATTGTTCTCCTTCAGTGTTGCCCTTGATAGCTATAAAAACGACTTAACGATACAAAATACTTAGGTATAATAAATGCGTAGGTATAACAAAATCACCAAGAAATAACAAGAATTGTATCTGGACAGAGTTAAGTTTATTTTCGTAGAGGAATTAATTCAATGTTACGAATTGGAATAGGTTCAGGAAATGACAGCTGTTTTCAATTCTAAATGTTCAGTCTTTGTATTTTTTACGTTATGTAGGCGAACACTGTTTTATGCTGTTTGTATTTATATATCCTACTGGTTTTTGCTGTGTGTTTTACGTATTACAGGGAGTTATAAGATTAGTTATATAGGCCAACTTAATTAAAAACTATATTATTGTACTTCTTTATCAATTGCGAATAGCTCAATTCACTTGTTGTCATTAAACAAGGCAGCTACTAACAATAGTTACGTTTCAAATACTAGATACTTATTAATAATGTATCATTAGGTTCCTCTAGTTTGTGTTTCTATTTTTTATCGTTCCTTTTTATGGCATGGAACTAAGAAATAAACTGTGATTAAAATGGACCCCGCAATATTTAATGGATAGTGGACAAATTTAGTTAAAAGTTTATGCCACGAGTGTCAACTAGTTCTATGATACAAGTATTTAGTGTAACTGATTATATATATCTTCACTTAGAAAACTATCGCGAGTTTTGTCCATTATAACTAAGTAGGCACCCGGCTGGGACTCACGTATAGTTACCGGATAGATTCCGACCAGTTTCGGGCTATATTGTAGCCCTTCGTCTGGGAGTCACGGTTGCGCGAAGCGGCGAGCGCGGGCCGCAGCACATGTAGTTTTCACTACTAAATATATCAAATAGCCATTCTTTTTTTTTTCTTTTTATAATTTACAAGCAAGCATTTGACCGCAGTCTCACCTGATGGAAAGTGACGACGCGGTCGACGGTGTAACATGCTTGCCCAGCAGATACCTGTTAACTCTGTACTTGAAGGCTTCCAGATTATACTTATCGGGAAATAGAGACGCTGGTAGGGTGTTCCATACATCGGCCGTACGCATTATAAAACTTGATTTAAAACGTTTTTAAATTAATTTAATTCGGAACTAACCACAATCTTCAGGATTGAAACTTAAATCTGCATGCATTGGTGGCATACAGCCATATTGAACTGACATAAATTATGTGCAAAATTGTATGATTCAATGAAATTCAGTATGGTGGAGTTAAAGTCGATGTCTTCAAACTTCTTTATAAAATGCTTTTTGTTTTTTTTTCGCTGAGTATGTTTTTTGGAACAGCTAATATCTAGCGTCATTGATATTATAACGTTGCTTGATTCCATGAATAAAGGCAGTAATGTCACTAACACTAATGTCACTCTCTATTCTACTATAACCATCAGTGATTTGAATATCTCTTGAAAATCCATTCTTCTTCCAATCCAGTTCAAATCATTCCTCAAATCCAGTCTTGAATATAATATGTTTGAAAAGACTTTCCCTTTGTTTTAAAAAGCTACCGTGTTGCCTACTGTGTGTGTTATTTTCCCGTTATATTCAAATTAAATATTTATATTATTATTTAATCAAATCATGACATTTTTGAATGTTAGCTCCTGAAACAAAGTAAGGCAAATATAACTCATAAAAAAATGGAAAATTCACGATTTTTGCTAACTCTGGCAACAGGGAGCAGTGCCGATACTATTGTCGAATCATCATGCATGGCCTTACAGTACCCCTGCTGTGGCCAGTATGCTCAGTAACATTTTTTGGAATAGTTTTTAATAACACTGAGCGGAAAGGGCTAATTTCATTACATAATTTTCCACTTTATTTTCGCAGGGCATCATTCCAGGCTTCGAAAACAAGACTGTGGGTGTAGAAGAACTGTTCATTTATGGAAATAGACTGACCAGCGCCATTGAGGAAGCAATCCGACTTCCACAGATAGAGCTCACTGAGCTTGACTTGCAGTGGGTTCAGGTAAACACATAGTGGCACGTACGGGATTCCAAAATAATAATAATTTAATTTAACACGTACATTTTTTGACAATGAAATTTTCCAGAGTGGTCTGTACCCTTCACTTTAACAGCCGTACATCTACCGTTGAACAAATACCTCCTCCATTAAGTCGGGCTTTACGCGTGACAGGCGTCTTACGGATCGCATTGTAGATGGCAGTTCTTCAGAATTGTTCCCAAGGTGGAATTGTACTCGGTAGATAGTAATAGACACGCCTCTAAGATGGGCAATGCCCAAAATAATATGTGTAGGGAAAAAGGGGGTGTTTTGATAGCTCAGCCTACAAGTAAGTACTGTCATCGTACCTATTTCTACCTCTAAGAGTAATATTCACATTACTGTGTTCCGCTTTGAAGGATATGGCATCATTAACAACTTTTTGTCTCTGGGTGATGGGTAGTCATGCGACTCTTTGTATATATGCCGTGACTCATAGGGCAAAAATACAAACAGTCATATGCCTACCTGTTATGTTGTTCATGTTTTCGATGATGATTTCAAAGTCCTCTAATCATTGTTTATTTGCCACCGATCGATTAGATAATTAAATTTGAAAGTATATCATATCATCGGCAGATAATATGTATAAGGAAAATTGTTATTTTGCAAACAATAAACTGTACGTACGGTAACAAGCGGCAGGTTTATCACCTGTTTTATCACTGACAATGTAGCTTGTCTTTGTCCACTGCCTCACCTCTTGGTTATAACGAAGACTGTCTAAGGTTACAATATTTTTAACATTTTAGTTACTAAGTGTGTGTGTAAGTGTGTATGAAGTGTTTGTGAAGTGTATGAGTGTAAGTGAGTTTGTAGTGTATGTTGTGTGTTTACAATTGGTAGTGGATGTGATTGTAAGTAAGAATGTGTATAAGGAAAAGTATGAAGTAATTGATTACACTGAGTGTTGGGATATATTATTATTTTCTCGTATCGGTATGAATAAATAAGAGTTTTAATACAAGATTATATTGTGTAATGGTCATAATAGTTATTCAATTGTAGTTATCAGTAGTCTATATTAGAATCACTTACTACTCTCGTGATTCAGTTCTAGACTATTTCCCTGGCTCAGGATTTAAAGTCGATACTCACACCAGAAGCAACTTTGCTCACTTGTTGAAAGAATAACTATTTTCTATCCCCCAGTCACCGTCCGTCGTGACGTTAAGCGTGTATGCATATATGATATCAATAAATAGTAGATTGGACAACGAGTTGTACAACGGCTGCATAAAGCATGTTGTTTTAACCGATTTTCTCTTTGATTGCGAGGTATGGAATAAAGTTAATGTAAGAATATCTGTAAAAAAATATTAATGTATACTGAACCTTTTCAATTGATATTTGAACAATGTTCTATTTTGAATGTCTTTGTTTCGAGGAGATGTATGTCTGGGTCTTTGATAATACTGCTAATCTATGGGTCATATGAAACACCCAGGTAAACTACCCACAAGTAATATATTACAAACTGAACCGTTTTAAACAAATGCATTTTATGCACTTTGTGCTTAAAACTCAAGTTTTATGCCTAGAGCATAAATAGCCGTTTTTACGCCGGGTATAAGAAATAACTTTACGAGCACGCGAAGTTATTAATATAAAAACTATTTATTTTGTTAATCGGTTAATAATCTCTTTCAGGTACTTTCAGAAGGATGGGCGTACCCACTTAAAGGTTTCATGCGGGAACAGGAATACTTGCAAGTAAGCATGATTATTTTTATAGGTACATACTAGATAAATTTAATCATTTTATTTTGTTTTTGTGTGGAAAGCTACATATTGCATCATTTTGTAAGGTAAGTTGATAAAGTATCGTTGTGGTCTTAGCGACATCTATCTAATCGGAACGTATTAACTTCCTGCTGGTTATATATGCCTCCTTTTACTGACATTATTCATTGTAACATTGCTTAGGTACCAATTAGTAATGACCACGCCTTAGTTTTTCAAATGGGGTCTAAAAAAAGCAAAATTCGTGTGAGCGTCATATATCAAAGAAAATTATTATCCTCTTTGATTATTGGATCAGCCTATGTAATCGATTGCATTAATTAATTACTCTTTTGCAGTCGGTAATATTTAATGTATTAAATGTATCCGAATCTATACAGTATACTTCACGACCTCTCAATTTACTGGGTGAATTAAGAGTTCACGGAATATGAGTATTTCCCAGGGAAAGGGAAATTCGATTCGTTTTAGCAATATAGGAAGACTCGAAAAGGTACAGATTTATCGGGTGTAAAATTTTGGAACTATCGTTCAATTCGTGAGTAAATCCAATGGTAAAGACACTTCCTTTTGAATAGCTATGCTTACTTTGATTGTTGTTACTCAAATATGGAGGAAAAAGGGATTCATTCTCATAATATTGTGTTAAAGGACAATTGTCAATCAGTCAATAAGCAAAAATGAAGAACTAAAAGATATACGTTCGAGCTACGAGTCGCTGGGCCCACGGCCAACAGCGAACGGTCTAGAGTTAGGAGTTCTGCGATCTGCGTTCACTGTGAAGTATACAATAGCGTTAATGGACACTAAACAGCTGTGAGATCGGGGCGGTCAAAGCGAACGCACGTTCTGTCGGGTATTCTATTTAAGTTGACCGCTTAGCCGCAATCATTGCTCTGTACATAAAGGATAGGTATGTCGGAAGATATGGTGCCAATGCTAGAAAGAAAAGAAGAAAGACCTTTACTCTGTAATATAAGGCATAATAACTATAGAAATGGTGAGAAGATAAGAGCGTGGGGACGTGTGGCGTATAACTTATATTGCAGAACTGATGAATACGACCGCTCGCTAAGGGCACGGCGCCTAGATTAACACATTAATTTACTGTATCTCAGATTGGAAAAGCATAATATATCAGCCTCATGGAAGGAAGATCACGGGGTTCGAATCACGCTCGTAGTTAAACATTTTTCTTATATTTATATGTTTTTGTATGCTTTTTTATGCCTGATAGTTTAGCCTTTAACCTATCTCACCTGATGGTAAGTGATGATGTGGTCGAAGATGTTGTTCAGGATAACCCAGAATTACTGGCTTTCAAAGACAGCTGCCGGAACACACCTTTAGGTGCTTGGTGACAGATTTTCTATTTAAGGGTGATAGCTAGCCAAGCGGGCATTCGCAATGTGCCCTACCACCATGCTATAACGACTGCAATGCTAAGACAACAACCTGGACCGGCAGCTTAACGTCCCCTTCGAAGCACGGAAGCTATAATGTCTTATATATCCTATAACTTTGCTGATTAATTCAAAATAGCGAAGCAAACTTCGCTACGAGCTCTTCAAAATGCTTAATATACATAAGAAACGTTCAAAGTACAGTATGTAATATTTAATTCCCAGTCGCTACACTCAAACTGCCTGACTCTACCGGACGGATCCATCATCAACCAATCCGTGCCAGTGGTTCTACCAGTGGACAGCAACACTAAGGACCGCCTTACCGGAGCCGAAGCTATCGCCTTGACTTACAATGGTAGACCCATCGCTGTCCTCAGAGCGCCGGAGTTCTACCCGCATAGGAAAGAGGAGAGATGTTCGAGGCAATTTGGCATTTATCACACGGGACACCCTTATATCAAGGTATGTTTAACCTTAGTAAAACTAGAAAAATAGTTCATTTCAGGCTCGTAGGAGGTTTAAATGCCTATAACTCTAGTCGGGATACGCAAGTAGTCCATAATTCAAAGCTTTATAGAATCAATCAATCTACAGATATCAAATCAATTCAATGGTTGATTTGCAAGAATACAATCTTATAGGGTCTTAAGAAGCATTTCACATTTGATGCGTGTATCGAAGATTTTAAGCGCTTAATTTACTATCATAGGAAAGATCTACAAATTGTTGAATAATTGATAAAAATAGTATAATCTGTTCCCTTTTCGGTTAATGTACCACATTTACAAATATTACTTCAAGTATTTTGTAGTAACCTATCTCCCGCACCTTGTTTTACGAATTAATGTACGCATAGCTATCTTCTGAGCTATATCTCTTGTATAAAAATTCATCAAAATAACTTTTAAAAAAATCTATACATCAGACATATAATCTTGTTGACACAGTGTACTAGAATATCGATAATTTATCATAATTATGGAATAAAAATTAAAGACCTTGCGCCAATTTTCACGAATTATATACGCATTTTAACACGATTTTTTGCGTTAAATAAAGAGTAAGTCCAAAGATATATTATATCAGAAGAAAGTGCATTCTCCAATTAATCTAATCTCAATTAACTGTGATACTAACTCTGTTTTTTGGTCAGGAAAAAATATTTAACATAACTCTAAATTATCATGATTTACTCATGCCAATTACACAATGTTTTATATCACAACTTATATTTATTTATTAATTAGTGCAAATATCAAAATAAGTTACTCACAGTTATGCTATTCCGTCCTCACTTCTTTCGCTTGTGTAAGCGATGCGCTGGCATTTACCTAAACTTCAGTAGCGTGATTTTGTGAAATGGCTCTTAAATGTAGGTGTATTCTGCCTGCACTTAATTATTATCATTACTAATGAATTCTCTTAAGCTATAGAAGACATTTAGCTAAATTATTGTATTTTTTTTTGTATCTAACTTAAGGAGGGATATAACTTTTGTCATGGTTACTCGCAATAATTATGTTCTCTTCAAATAAATCAACGCATTCTGGACACGCTACATATTTGCCATAGTGTGCATACTGTCACATATGCCTATGGGCACGCACACATACAAGCTGCGTTTGATATCTCTATTAAGTCCAACTACTTGTTTCGTTTTACTATGGATGTCTTAATCTTTTACGTATACAACGGGGAGTGTTTTGATGAAAAAATGTTCAAAATATTTCATAATGACCCTTAACGCCGTCGCGAGACCAGAAAGCTTATGTACAAATATAACTGACTAATGGAATCACGTACCGAGCCACTCACCTGATCTTTTTTGCCGTACACCTGCAAAGTGTGGAATGATAAATATCTCCTCGTATTTTCACTCTTATAAATGACTAGCTTTCCGGGCGCGGCTCCGCCCGCGCGTATGTCGGTTATCGCGCAAAAAAATTAACCTCTCTATTTCCATACCAAATTTCAATCAAATCGGTCCAGTAGTTTTGGCGTGAAAGCGTAACAGACAGACAGAGTTACTTTCGCATTTATAATATTACTAATTACTATCTTTACGGACGTGGCTCCGCCCGCGCATATGTCGGTTATCGCGCAAAACCATTAACCTCTTTTTGCGCAGATGGATTTTTATCCATCTGAGACCCGGGAAAAACATAGGATAGCTTTTGCTATCCTATGTTTTTTCCCGGGTCTCATACTATTTCCATAACAAATTTCATTCAAATCGGTCCAGTAGTTTTGGCGTGAAAGCGTAACAGACAGACAGACAGAGTTACTTTTGCATTTATAATATTATATAGTGCTGATTAGTACTGATAATCTTTCGTGTAGCCACTGAAAACAGTGTAAAGTCGCACAGTTTCCCTTTTTTAGGTTTCCGTATCCAAAAGGTAATAACGGGACCCTATTACTGAGACTTCGCTGTCCGTCCGTCCGACAATCACCAGGCTGTATCTCAAGAACGTTGATAGCTAGACATTTGAAATTTTCACAAATGATGTATTTCTATTGCCGCTATAACAACAAATACAAAAAGTTGGCCAAGTGCGAGTTGGACTCGCGTACTTAAGTTATTTCCAAGTGCCATAGGTTATAACTAAAGCTTTTTGTGTTGCAGATGATAAAAGAGGCCGGCGACTGGCTCGTTGGCGGCAACTTGGAAGTGTTCGAGCGCATCCGCTGGAACGACGGCCTCGACTCCTTCCGACTCACGCCCAACGAGCTTAGAGAGAAGTTCAGGGAGCTGGGCGCTGATGCTGTGTTCGCTTTTCAAGTAAGAATGTCATAGTAACCACAATCACCACAGTCACCCCGTGACCACGATCACTGCAAAGTGTTTGAAACGTCGGGACAAAATAATGATAAGTATACGCGATTTAATTACTATGTGTAACAATCGCGAAAACCTAAGACAACATTAAGAATATCATACTATCCATATATATATAAAAATTACGTGTCACGTTGTTTGTCCGCGATGGACTCCTAAACTAATGAATTGCACACCGTGTGCAATTTGATCATAAAAAGATAGGATAGCTTACATCTCAATTTATAGTCGTAATTACCCGTGCGAAGCAGGGGCGGGCCGCTAGTAATATATATCGCCGATTCCCTCTTATGGTTCCATTAATTTTAATTAATACCCATTAATGGGTTCATCATCAGCCGGAAGACCTCCACTGTTTGTAGTCCACTGTTGAACAAATGCTTAAGATCGCCTATTAGCCGCTTGTAACCATTGGCTACCCGCGACTTTTACGATGTCGTCAGTCCACCTAGTGGAGAGCCTACCAACTCTACGTCTTGTGGTAACCACTCGAGAACTGAAGAATAAATGGAACCATGAGCGGCGAATTCGGATTATTAAAATAACTATTTGAAGGCAATGCGCAACTGATGCCCCTGGTTTTGCAAGCGTCCGTAGGCTGCGGTATAGTACATAGATGTAGCTCCATCCCTAAGACTGTTAAACAATAAGAATGGAAGGATCAATTATAACAGGAACGGGTGGTCGTATCGGGCTCAAATCCTGCTAAGGCTAAAATACACATAATAAAGAATAGTTAGCCGATAGTGGTGAGTCACACATGTCAAATTGTAATTACAAGACTGTCCACAAGGAGTGTGTTGTATAGAGGGGGTTCATTTATTCATGTGATTTTCTTTATTCTTCCATAACTTAAATTCTTGAACACATTTGGATCTATGGTATCACATGGTATCGTAAGAATTATCAAAAATGAGGTTCGCTATCCTTTTTGGTGCGGCAAACATTTTAAATGTAGTGAACACAATACTCCTTGCATTTTGTAGCTACAATTCAAACAAGTTATCTGTGAAGTGGCAGAAAAAGAAACTACGAAATTGCTTACGAAGATTAGAAAAAGAATTTGGTGTTTCTCAACCGACAGCGCCCTCTTAGAGTTCACACATAAGTTGGTCGAACTGTAACTGCAGCAGACAACCACAGACTAGTTAAGAGATTTGTACGTCAGTTTTTCAAACAGATACTTACAACTGTCTTTGGGCCATTGTTTTTGCCACAGTGATGACATTTTCGGAATAAATGCACGTCATAAAAATAACGGCAGCTGGTGTACCGGCACATAGCATGTTCTGATAATATTGCAATTTTTTGGACAATCAGCTATAGACGTTTCCACTTACGACAAAGGCGCGCGCCTCCATAATTTTTGAATGTAGTTGCAACTACTACGACCTACCCAAGCTATCACATTTAATTTTTTACTGTTTGTACGATTAGCATTTACAACACAATAACACGTGTACGAACAGGTCTGCCTGTACAAATACTAATTGAAAATTAACGGTTTGGTTCTTTTTTCGAATATAGAAAAAAAAAGTACTATTACAAAATGACGAGAAGAAAAATTTTTGTCATGTGTGGGATTCGAACCCGTGCCATCCACCCCTATAGACGAGGTAAGTTCTGACTGCTAAGCTAACGTGACATATGACACGTAACTCTAATTTGTCCTCTCGTTCATTACCATCGCATGGGGAGCGGAGCATGCGTTATTGCAATATAAAAATCGTACCAATATTTCCAGCTCCGCAACCCGATCCACAATGGCCACGCCCTGTTGATGCAAGACACGCACCGACAGCTCGTCGAGAGGGGATACAAGAAACCAGTACTGCTGCTGCATCCTTTGGGTATGTCTTATATTACAGGGTTATTGGAAAAATGCTAACAACCCTCAGAGTTCACTTCTGTTAGTCCTAACAAACATTTTCAGATGTTTTTCATTAATTTTTTTTTTGTTTTGGGCTTAAAGAACATTCTCATAAGATATACATCACAAAATTTGGAAAATATATTTAACTATATTTTCCAAATTTTGTACTCCAATAATTCGCCGACTCGCATTTGACAGGTTTGCTTTTTATTTCTTAATACTTGCCTTTGATATCTTTCTTATCTGTATGTAACTGATAATGTAGTCTAGGATGATAGCAGGCTAGGCTGAAAATCAGAGCTGACTCTTGAGAACACCGTCGTTTCCTTATCGACAGATTTTTCACTTGAGAGTGGTAGTTAATGGGCTTAGAATAAGACTGCCTGATCCGTTGCTAATCAATACTTCAGAGGTGTAATAGTTATTTTAAACTTTTATATGTTAAAATTATTTCTTAATATGATTACAGGCACTATCGCGTTCTAAGCGAGAATCCCGTTTACAAATTTTCATTATTCTTCTCGAATGGGAATCGAACCCGCTAACCCGGCCTTATTCCGCTGGAGATAAAAAAATATGCTTTATAAATTTGTCAATGTGATTTTCGTTTAACACCCAAACGTGCTCGTTAAATATAATTATATTGAAATATAGATATCTAGAGCGAAATCATTACTGACTTTCGATCAGATGAAATGTTGACAGTAGCACCGTACCAAATGACATTTAAAAAAAAATTTACAATATTTTCGCTCATTTGAGCCAGTCTCGATAGCCCATTGGTTAAGGCACCCGGTGTCTATAACCGCGAGGCGCAGGTTCAATTCCAGCTAGTGACGAAATATTGTGTGCTCATACATTTGTCCGAGTAGATGTGTTTACATTAGTTATGTAACGTATGTGAATTATTTATAGGCGGGTGGACGAAAGACGACGACGTGCCTTTAGAGACGCGCATGAAGCAGCACAAAGCGGTCCTCAACGAGCGTGTGTTGGACCCGCAGGCAACAGTATTAGCTATATTCCCTTCGCCTATGATGTACGCGGGACCTACCGAGGTAAGTGTCTTAGAAAATATCAGTTTAAGCGAGTTCCGAAACAAGGAGCAAGATTCTTAACCCTAGATTCATAAACATTCGTCGCATAGACGAATCAAGTAAACGCTTATAACTTTCAGATAAAAAGTTCAACTCCTTAGTGCCTTATTTATTTATTTTATTCAATTAGTACCGCTTTCACGAATTACACTAATGATAATGTTAAATATTAGAGAATTATATAAAATTAATGTCAAAAATGATAATTATTAGAGAATTATATAAAATTAATGTCAAAAAAATATAAATATGTCAAAAAAATAAAATTATCAAAATTGAGACATAGAAATCACAAAAATAATAGTACTATATACAAATGTCAATGATAAAGAAAAATAATGGTTCTTATACAATACCTAATTGCTATGTCACGACCTACCTAAATATACTACGAGTAGATTGTTTCTGTGATGCGACAGACTCACAGTAATGTAAACAATCTTTCATTACAATGTTCCACTCGCCCGCTAGCACATCACAATCGAGTTGACCTTCGAGTAGAGCATTAAGTGCAGCAAGGGATCGCGGTATCGGGGAGGCCGCATGACCCACCGTTCTACAGCGTGGTACAGCAAACAATTTATGTTTCCTAGCCCGAAGATAGTTGTCGGGAGTATAGAGGCGGCATAACTGCTCGCTGAGCTCCGGTACATCAACCTTACCGCGCAAGATTTTACACATAATTCTCAGTTGGTCATGCGCTCTCCTTACTTCCAACGAATTGTATCCCAGACAACCGTGTAAGAATTCGGTGGGATACATGTACGGGTAGTACCCCATACCTACGCTTATAGAGGTATCTCAAAAAGGCCTTCTGAACTTTCTCCAGCATTAAGGTATAGCAGCTCTCCTGCGGATGCCATACACAAGCGCTGGATTCTAGTTTGCTTCGTACCAGGGTACTGAATATGAGCTTAATCACACCAATATCATTAAAATCCCGGGAATTCCGTAGCACGAATCCAAGCCGTTGGTAAGCCTCTTTAGCGACCGTAGCGATATGGCTATTAAATGTCAATTGACGATCAAATGTGACTCCTAGATCTTTTACTAATTCATTACTCGAAATGACGTCTTGACCCAATTTATATTGAAATTGGAAAGGATAATGCATTCTGCCAAATGTCATCTGGGAGCATTTAGAAAGATTAAATTCCATTCCATTTTTGATACTCCATTGATAGATCATATCAACGTCTCTTTGCAATTTTAAACAGTCATCAAATGAACTAATCTCCATGTATAACTTTAGGTCATCCGCATATACGAGACATTTCGCGTACTTTAGAACCTTAGGAAGGTCATTTATCATTATCGCAAAGAAAAAAGGGCCAAGCGTCGATCCTTGACTCACTCCTGAAAGCGTGGGATAAGGTGTAGAATCGTAAGAACCTAGACGAACAAACTGTCGACGCTCGCGGTGATAGTCAGCGAGGAAACAGAGAAAGCCTGGAGTGAAACCTATAGCGCTGAACTTTGCCAACAGTATGTCGTTATTGATTCTGTCGAATGCTTTCCGATAATCAAAATAGAGTACGTCTACTTGTCCCACGATCGAGACTGGAAGATATATAGTCCACCAACGTCAATAAATTAGTGTTTACTGATCGTTTCTTTCTGAATCCGTGTTGTTCATCACATAAAAACGGTTCAACCTGCCTATACATTTTTTTATGAAGCACGTGCTCAAAAACCTTCGCTACGTTCGGTAATATGGCTATTGGACGGTATTCCTCTACCGATATTCTATTTGAAGTTTTAGGAATAGGACAGATACGCGAAAGTTTCCATTGAGATGGGTAGACTCCCTTCCCCGTAGAGCAAGGTTAAACAAGTAGCAGAGAGGGTAGCTCAGTAATTCCTTTCCGTCCTTCAAAAACCACGGAGGTATGCAGTCTGGCCCAATTGAGCCACTGGCTTTCAAACTTTGGATTCCTTCTACTACATCCCAAGGAGATATCTGTGGTATGCAAATAACATTACTCGAAGTTGATAAATCCCTAGCAGAGGTGCTTGCCGCATCTAGTTTTGGCACATCTTCGAGAAAAACACTTGAAAAAAATTTTGCAAAAGCCTCAGAAGCTTGTATTCCGCTGAAGTTGTATTCAACGGTTGGTTGAAATCCTCCCTTTGATCGAAGAGATGAAATATGGCGCCAAAATTCCCGAGGGTTTTCCCTAATACTGTTCTCAATATCCACCACATACGAATCGTAGGCACTTGAGACACGATTTTTTAGCTGAGACCTTAAACTGGAAAATAATTCATAAGACTCCTCGGAACAAGTACGTTTCCAGTTACGATGAAGCTCAAGTTTTAGTTTGATATCATCGATAATATCCTTACTAAACCAAACCGGATACCGCGATCCCACTACTCTATCGCGACATTTTTTAGGAGTACAGGCATCGAAAATTTCATAAATACGGTCGTAGAAAAAGTTTGTGCACTGAGACACATCGTCAAGTAAATAAAATTCATCCCACGATACATTAGTCATCATCTCACACAGCTGAGAGTAATTGCACTTTTTAAAATTCCAGTCAAGGCTAGGATTGATGTTACTTGGTTCATCAAGTACCTAGGTAACTTATTATTTAGTAACGCGCTGGTCACTAGCAAGGATGCACACTTGCAAAAAGAGTTGTATTACTTAGGTCGTCTGACAGGCGAATGAATATGAGGATAGCAAATATTATCATTTTAGTTCAGATGTGATAGTAGATGAAGCCGTGATTTATTCGAGATTGTACAGCGTGTATCTAGGTTAATATTTATTGTTAATAAGATAAAGTGAGGTACCTATTTATGTAACAGTTATACAAATTTCATAATTTGTTTTATTTTTAACCGACTTCCAAAAAAGGAGGAGGTTCTCATCCGTCTGTATTTTTTTTTATTTTTTTTTTATGTTTGTTACCTTAGTTTTTGTTATCTCTTGACTGGGTGAACCGATTTTGAAAATTCTTTTTTTGTTTGAAAGCTGATGCTTGTCGTTTGGTCCCATTTTAAATTTCATCAAAATCGGTCAAGCCGTTTTTGAGTTACACTAAAAAGATTGAAAAAAATTTTTAACAAAAAATGGAACCGACTTTAACACCCAAAAGTGTGAAATAACTTGTCGAAGTCTTGAATTGCCAACTTTTGAAGAGATGCCTAAAATTGCTGAAGCATTGGGCGAAAATAAGACAATGCTGAAAAAACAACCAGTGGGTCAAAAATAAAATTTATGGTTGCTGCAATTATGAAAAACGCCGAATTATAAAAAATCATGTATAATGGACTACCAAGGAATATTATGTGAATGCTCAAAATAACCTTTTATCTCATTCCTTTTTCATTAAATTTACTAACTAGTAAACAAATAAAAAATATTGTTTATTTGTAGGTGCAATGGCACGCGAAGTGCCGCATGAACGCGGGCGCTAACCTCTACATAGTGGGGCGCGACCCGGCCGGCCTGCCGCACCCCGACGGCGGCGGAGACCTCTATGACGCGAGGCACGGGGGGATTGTACTCAAGAACGCGCCCGGGCTCAACGACCTAGAGGTATACTTTATATATAAAAATTACGTGTCACGTTGTTTGTCCGCGATGGACTCCTAAAATACTGAACCAATTTTCAATTTCATATGCTCACCGTGTGCAATTTGATCCAAATTGAAAGATAGGATAGCTTACATCTCAATTTATAGTCATAATTACCCGTCCGAAGCCGGGGCGGGCCGCTAGTATAATGTAAATACTGATTAGATACCTTCTGAGTAAGCGAGCTCCATCATCGATCGCATTATCACTTAAGATCAGGTGCGATAGTGGTCAAGTGCTGTCCAGTAACTTCTGTTCTGTCGCAACGTGTTTGTTGCTTCAATAATTTATAATGAAACTTGTTTACAGATAATTCCATTCCGCGTGGCGGCGTACGACACTTCAGTGGGCAAGATGGCGTTCTTCGACCCTACGAGGAAGGAGGACTTCGACTTTATCTCTGGCACGAGAATGAGAGGTACATAACGGAAAATATTGACACTAATAATTTGGCTAGCAACGTTAATTTTTCTTTATTTATTTAAAAAAATATATACATCATGGTTTATGATAGTAATGTTTTAAAACCTAAGTATTTTGCTTTTTTTTTACTCAACTCAAAAACAGACTAAGCTAAATAATCATTGCATAGTTTTGGCGCAAAAAAAGAAGGAGTAAGGTTATTTGAATCTCACAGAAGGGTGATCTATGTTGTGAGATTCATGTTAGGTTTGTCTAGATATTGAATTATTATTTACATGTAGATATATAATATCACACTATATCACAAATATAATGCGTTATGTATATAGTTAGCATAAAGTATTGTTATAGTTTACAGTTTAGTTAGTTTAGTCAGTAGTATAGTTTACAGTTTAGTTGATAATAACTTTTGACTTGAATTTCTACCTATGATTCTTTGCTCTATAGCACGATAAGCGACTATGACATTTACATTTCGTCTCGGGAAGAACGCCATGAGAATTTTCTTTTTTTTTATGAGATTGTGAAGGAACAAGTCCGAAGCTCACCTGATGTTGAAAGTAACCCTCAGCTTATAACAGATGCATTTCGTCACTAGTAAAGAAATGCACTGCGACCGTCACCCTAAAACGTAGAGTTGTTAAGTCTCATGTGGCTGTAATTTTACTTGTTCGCAAGGACTGCTGTCGGAACGCACTGTTAGTTAATAAATAGATTCTGGCGTTACTTTGCGGAAATCCATATTAAATAATAACAAAACGTCAAATTATAAAATACTTCAAAAATATAAAATAATATATATACACTGTAGTCTGATAGTCTCGATCGTTCGCTCGTAGAGTCAACACCTCCTGAGGATGCTTCATGAAGAGAGCGCGTCGAAACGAAAATTCTTTCGTTTTGACTGCGTGGCGTTTGTGACCACTGCGAGAAGAACGGGCAAGAAACTCGGGGCCATTCATTTCAATTTTTTTAACAACGTGTTACATACAATATAATAAAATTATTGCAATATTTGTTTAAATTACGTAGGTGACAGGTGATAGCTTGGCGAAGGCAGAATAGTTCAAGCGTTTTTGTAATGACAAAGTGTGTAGTAGGATTTCTTAATCAAAAATTTCTTGACGCAACTTGAATTTTCCTTATGTGACTATTGTAATGTGTTTGGGAACTTTATTTCCAAGGTCTTCGATTAATACATAACGTACAAATTCAAATAAGTATACATTGCAGATAAGTCTGCATTACGTTGCCAAATTTTATCGAAATCGGATTAGCAATGCATAGATAAATAAATAACATCCTGAGTGTTAAAAGATAATAACATTTATATATTTGTACAATTTCAGGACTCGCGAGAGCTGGCAAGGAGCCGCCTAAAGGCTTCATGGCACCGAGCGCGTGGAAAGTTCTCTCTGATTACTACCAATCCTTGAAATCCAAGATGGACACCAACTAGATGTACACGACCAAGTACTATTCAAAATTATACAATGTGTTCCTTCCTTCGTAGTCTAGACGGAAATACAAGGCTACCGATACTTTTAGGTATACAAAATATTATCAACATAATTTATTTGGTTTGAAGAATGGCTGAAGGGACAAAAAATACGAATATTTTGCAGTTTGGCTTGACTTCTGTTAAGTATTTGATGGTCTAAATTTAAGTCACACATAAATATTTATCGATTTCAAACCTAAACCAACCCAACTTATTAATTTAGTCGATTGAGAGATACATACATAAAATCTTATAGTAATACTTTCCTATCTTCAATCAAAATGTTAAAATTAGGTAGCCATGACAAAATGGTTCAATTATCCTAATCCCTATCTAATGACAACATGGTTCAATTAGATAGCCTATCTAATGACAAAATGGTTCAATTATATAGCCTATCTAATGACAAAATGGTTCAATTAGATAGCCTATCTAATGACAAAATGGTTCAATTAGATAGCCTATCAAATGACTAAATGTTTCAATTACCTGGCCTATCTAATGACAAAATATTAATATACGTGACATTAATATTACTCATAGATTAATAAATATTTCATATCTTAGCGTTACCTTTCTCAAAAATAGTCACAAGTTTTAAACGAATATTATGCACAAACGATACCAATTACTTATTTATAAACTTTTTTAACCGGCGGTATAACTTATATTGACTAAACGCTAAAGCCTAGATACAACACTATAGCATTTTGGCGACAAATTAATTTATTTAGGACTTAAATGAATTATAGATTTAAATTTGCCGCCATTTTCACCTACACCTATTCTAATAACTTCTGTGGATTCTCCATAAGATGATAATAACACACATTATCGAAAAACTACATGTTAATTTTTATTTTTTTTACAGTTCATGTATTATTTTTATTATTTTAATTAATTATTTTAGTGCATTGTTATAATTATTTTAATCAATTATTATTACTCCGCAATTCAATATTATCATTTTTAATTCTATATTAGCTTGAAGGTAGACCTGAAGCCTAATGAACTCATATACATGTTTTGTATAAAATTTATATTTTATTTTATAAAATCGGAACATTATAGTATACAAACGTAATTCGAATATTTTTTATTCAGGTCACGATAAGTTACAGGTATATTGACTATGGAGTTAGAATGCCATTATTTCTATTATCATTCTATCAGCACTTTAAGCAGGAAAATAAGGTTCCTCATATTTTTATACATACTTCAGTTATTCAACTTTTAATCCTCTTATTATAATTTGAAAACTGTAATGTGTAAAATGTTTATAATCTTTCTGAGATACACTAAAAAAAATCGGCCAAGTGCGAGTCGGACTCGCACACGAAGGGTTCCGTACCATTAGCTATACAAGATTAGACTTCATATTTTAACTTTTTTGTTTTAACGTGCGCTAGTCCGACTCGCACTTGGCCAACTTTTTGTATTTGTTGTTATAGCGACAACAGAAATACACCATCTGTGAAAATTTCAACTGTCTAGCTATCACCGTTCTTGAGATACAGCCTGGTGAGGTGACAGACGGACGGACGGACAGCGAAGTCTCAGTAATAGGGTCCCTTTTTTACCCTTTGAGTACGGAACCCTAAAAATCAAATGTGTCTGCAAAAAATAAGTCACTCTGGTGGTCATGGCCTAAATTAATAGTTAATATTTAGCTTTAAAAACACTCGCTTTGTTTCATTACATTATCCAGTGACATTCTACCCTAGTAGAAGTGGAAAATAATATAACCTTTGAAGAAGAAAAAAACACTTCATATTTTACAGCCAATGAAAATAAAGCAATATATATTGGTGGATTCTTTTGCCACCACTGCACTTCCTCACAAAACTGTGGTGAAACGGCACCCTTATGCCTTTATCCATTTTATAAAGGCATAAGGATGCATTTCACATAACCGTATTGATAGGAAACAGTAATATAAAATAGCGCATGTGTCCTTTAAATAGGCCCTACGCTTTTCTAATACATATTATATAATAAACAAACAAGTGATAGCTATGTTTTTTTGTCACAAACACAACACAACTGTCATACTCATATCATTCTCATACAATTGAGTAAGTAAATCTTAAGTAAACGCTTTAGTTAAGCAAATTTTGGGCCTTGGAGTTGCAAAGCCCAAATCAATAGACAGCTAGATTAGAATGCTGGCAGTAATTGCTGCGATGAATATTTAGTGAATAAGGGCGTATAAAACAACTTTTTATTTAATTTTACTAGTAAACTTAATCATGTTTTTTTTTATTTTTTATACGAGAATCTCGTAAATCTCGTATTTACTAAATTATTGTTAATATATATTGTGCAATATTTAAATCGTTTATAAATTTATATTTTAAATGTTTGACATTCCTATTTTTTTTAAATAAATTTATGTGTAAAATATACACATTCCTTTACGTATTTATTTTGTACATTTTCTTCCTCCGGTGATGATTTCTAGAATAATAAACTCTTGGTAATAATATCACATTATATAATAACTCGCCGTGCATAAAATAGCTTTTATTTAATTTTTAATCGTTCGTATTATTTTTTATGTAAGATATCTACATATTTTAACCGAATATTGTGTTGGGATGTATTGTTAATCAATAAGAGATTTAAATCTGTAATTGTTGTAATTATAATAATGGTGCTTGTAAAGCTATTAGTTTTATTATACAAATAAATATGTTATACATGAACTGTTTTTTTTATTTAATTCTTATACGTTTTTCATTCCTCGTCGTCCTCCCTTATCTACGAATTATCATTATCATCACATCTACCGGAAATACCACTCTTGAACAAGGTTTCCCCTATTGGTGGGAATTTGCCACAATCGCACGCTGGACGTACTTCCCACATTCCTGTATTTTTCTCTTAGTCGCCTTTCACGACACCCACGGGAAGAAATGAGGTGAACACGGCACTCCCGTAGTGTCTACGAATAATACGTATTTTTCGTAGTCCCTAGCGTTTTGTTCTTTCAAAAACTATATACTACACTACAGCTATTGCATTATAGTACATTACTGCAGCGGCCAGCAAAGGAGGCATTGATGGACGAACGTGAATGTGGGCCGAGGCACACATACGTAAGTCCATCAATGTCTAGTTGAGGGCAAGGCTTGTATAGTGCTTTTCTCAAATAATTCGCGGAAATTAAAACAAAGTAGTACCTAGGCAGATTTTTTTATTTGAAGATACAGTTGTTAAATGTACAATTTTCAATAAACGGCGTTCTATTTGCGAGCCAGATCGAAATTTAAATAAAACCTTTGATAAGTTACCTTACCTCCTTGGTAGCCATGCTTCGAAGTAAAAGATCGTTCCATTTTTAAATTACACGACAGATATGAGTTTACTATGCAATTTATTTGGCCGCTAGACATGACAGATAAGTATAGATTTTCATACATTTTTTTCCGGCCGCTGCGCGCATGTATTTGGCCAGTACAGCAATTTCGATTTATCTCGAAGAAGGTTGTCAAAATAATGCTCACATTTCCAAGCATGTTTGAGAAAAAAGCATTTAAACAACCTACAAGTTATTGAAGACTCACAGGCAATCCAAATGCTCCACCTCACTATCAGTTGGCAGCGTGCCCAGCATTTTTTCTCGGATTTACATTCAAGGTTCTTTCCATTTTAGTCAAAAACGCATTTACCAAATGCACTCTTGTCCACCTCTATTATTGCCCAACTTTAGGCATAAATATAGACTTTGTAAACATCTCGTACCCTTGGCCTCTTCGTACGCATGTGAGGTCGGTGCAATAAGTCTTCTCTAATAACAGGACAAAGACTCAAAACGCTCAGGACACAATGACAATGTATAGATATGTATATATATAATAATTTAATAATAATATTGCATTATCTCCGGTATGAGATTCAAAAAAATTCAAAATTGTATTTATTCATTTTAAGTACATGCTTCAAATTTGCGGCTCTACCTACCAAACTGGGTATAACAACACCCGTATCTTGGTTGGTAGTTCCTTCCCTATAATATTACAGGTTTGTACGTATGAACATTTAATTTATTTTTTTATATATGATTTTAATCTAATCTTAATATATATTGGAGACATTATTATATATCTTCACTTCATAAAATTATTAGCTATTACACATATTTTGCCATTTGCAACTACTTTTGTCCAGTTACAAATTTACAGTAATTTATATTGTGTATCTATCTATATATGATGCATATGTATTACCAGTAAATATTATAATAATTATGAGTACAATTAGATTAACCATCTATTTGAATACCTATTTTAGTCAGTTTAGTATACATTTATATTCAATTTATATACATTTTAAACAAAAACATTTTGTGTTACAGTTTTGATATATTATTATGTATAGAGAGATGTAATAGTACGTTACTGTGAAGGGCGCGAAATAGGTAATTGCAGAGTGCAGAGCGAGACAAGCCATTGCCATTTCCGCCGCGGCATTTACCTATAGAGCTTTTCTCACAAAAATGCAGGCAAATAAAAATATAATTACATTTACCTTTGTAAATGCATCTGTGGCTATTTGGTACCAAGATCCATGAAGGAATAGTTTAACTTTTGTACTCCAATTATTTGAAAAATATGATATTCGCTTAGCACGCGGTAGTGCTTGTAATAATATTTAGAAATACATGAAATACATTTATTTTAATAACGGTGGTGGTATAGGGCACATCTGCATCAGTGCAGCATACCCAGCATATGTACATGACTATTTTATATTTTTCTTATAACTACTGTATTTATTAGGCATTCCATACCTATAGACCAATCTGTAGGCATAACTAGTTGTATTATAAGGAATAAAATATTGAGTAATCTTTCATGTAGGCACAATTACTTAGTTATATTTGATCAGACTCATTTCCCGTATACACAACTAGGTAAGTACTTATACCAGCACTACTACTCTTTACAATTTAACCTGATAGGCCACTAAGTTCACGTGATTGCCAGTGACGGACTTTGTTTACTTTCGAAGATTTATCTGAGATGTGACAGCTGTCAAAGTGGGAGTGAACATTTTATATTCCCCCTAATCCATCCTTTCACCAAACAACCTAGCCAAGACCTAGAACAGAAACGCGGCATCTGTATCTACATTTTTTTTATGGGCTTGTGACGAACATTATACAACGCACTGCATGGGGGCCCACTTGATGCCTATAACAGATGATATCACTCAGAGACAATTGTTAAGTGTTACGTGCATTACGTGTATTACATACTGTAATTTATGATTACTTACCTACTGGCCATCATGGACTGCTGCCGAAACACACTGTTCGGTGTTTGGCGACAGATTTTCTAATTGAGGGTGGTAGATAGCCAGGCGAACATTCGTGAACTGCCCTTCCACCATGCGATGAAGCTTAAGTCGGCGGTAGGGATCGATCAATAGACATATGACAAGGCTGTCCATAACTATTAGTTTTCGGCTATCACTGCTTCACATATTGATATTCCAAAAATACGCACGAAGAGCTCTTATTTCACGTTTACTATGTGTAGGTTACAGGTACCGTTGGAAAATCCTGCCAGCATCTCTGCTTCCCGATGGGCTGAATCTGTTAATCTTTCAAGTACCTATATAGGTACAGTCTTTTATTCATCTTCTAGCACAGATATATTGGTCTTTGTCTTCTAAGCAACAATGTTCGAACTACAACCGCGTCGTCACTTTTTACGAGATGGAACTGCGGCCAAACTCTTGTGAATCTATAAGAAAAGAACCACATTCACAAAAATAGTCGATCATTACATGGTGTTAACAGAAGAATGCAACAATCAATTAGACGAAGGCCCGTAGTCCTGGCACTTTTTACCACGGGTGGGAACATGGTCTACCACCATGGGCCCGCAGTTCTACTGGTGAGTAATGATAGTTATCTACACCTATCAGAAATCGCTCTACAAATCACTTTAGACTAGCAACCATATCAAAAGTTAAGTCATTGGAATTTAAAATAAACAATTGTGATAATGCTATCACAGTTCGTAATCAACACTGAGTAATTATCATAATCACATAAGTGCTATTTTATACAAAATACGCACTTAATCCATTGAATTAAGGTATATATTATTTACTAGATGATAAGTTCATGAACTTGTTTCCAAGTTGTTTTACACAGTATTGAGTCAGAAGCGATCGTGTGCGGCCGACAGTATGTTGGTTTCGATTAAAAGAGTGTTGCAATGTTCTAATCGAAGTGCCCGCTGTTTGTCGCACTATCCTATAGACGAACATGTGTTTGGATTATCTGAAGAACAGCAACAGGTAATAAATGACCTAAGATCATTACCTTTGTACCTACCTACCGTGACCTTGTGGAAAGAAATATGTTAATTTAAAGTAGTTTTGGACATTTGATACCATCTCTTACAAGATAAGAATTGTTTTATCGGGAGTGAACTGAAAAGGTCCCTATAATAAGTAAAAATCAAAAGTGTACATACGAGAAGTATACCTCGGTATATATAACATACTAGTTTTCGATTGTGGCTTCACCCTCTTGGAAATTCCAAAGATATTCTCCTTAAAATCGACATATAGGTATCCAATGCCTTGAACCAAGACCTAATGACTTGGTACCAGATTGACACAAGTGAAAATTAATATAGTCATATATTAATCAAAATCCGTCTAGCCGTTCCGAGATGAGCGGCAATAAACCCAAACAAAAATGTACCTACTTATTTTCGTATTTATTTATTATTAGTGTGATGGTAAGTTACTAATTTTTTTTATAATAATTTATCAATTTTCAACAGACTTCAGGGTCCGTGCTATTTTTTAAGTTAGCGAAGATATTAATTATACAACTATATTACTACGGGAACATCTAACATACTCAGGGGGAAACACGAAGTTCCTAAGTGACATATTTCACTTAGTAGATAATACTGAAATGATATCTGATGGAGTGTAAGAATAAGAATGCATCTGATACCGATCCTATTTGGTATGCATGTGACTAACGCAGGAATATAATACTTTGACTTATCTGCATCTACCACTAGTTATACCTAAGTACTTGTGTTAACTTGTTTGCTTTATAACTTGACGAATCGCATACCTATGTATAAAAACCGTTTCAAATAGAGAAAACCATTGCTGCTTTTGGGATGGATTCAGAAATAGTAGTGATAATTTGCCATCGTTCAGCGATTTTAGTCAGACTTTATCTTGGCTCGATAAATACTTAGGTAGCTACGTTTTTCGCAAAGTTCACTAAGGATACAATGACCTTAACAACTAAAGTCTCCTCAGTGTACATATCTTTTTATGATATAACGAAGGTTGTAGACAATGTTTTTGATTTTGTGTTTTTCAGCTTAGAAAAGCCGTGTTCGACTTCGCGCAAAAAGAGTTAGCACCAAAAGCAGCTGAAATAGACAGAGAAAATAACTTTAAAGAAGTTCGGCAATTCTGGAAAAAGCTTGGTGATTTAGGCACACTTGGTAAGAAATCTTTATTACTCCATACTATCTCTATGGTATATCTATCTATTATACTAGCCCTGCAGTATTTGATGATTTTGGAATGACCTCGAGGCTTAGACCTGAAAATCATCATGACATTAAAGGCGGCACCAAAGGCGGTCAATATAAGAATTCTTGCAACTTTTAATAATTTATCAGAGATGGGTTAAAAATAAAACTAAGTTATTTACATGCACATTTATTAAACATTAAAAAACACGACTGCAATGCCAAGAAATTATAGCCACCCATCACTCGCACGGGATGATTCTAAAGATATCTAAATACTACATCCAAATCTGCTCAGGCATTTAAAAGTTGTGATAGAATAAAGAAACTCACATTATTATTATTAATATATATATGTATATTAGACATTCATGTAAATTAAAAAGACACGACTGCCCTGCCAAAAAAAATTATATAGCTTGGAGGTATGCATTACCCCAGCAAGAAAATCACTTCTGGAATAAATTGAGTTGTACAAATAATTAGTGCCTTTTACGCTGTAAATGTGCACTAAATAATAAATTTGTGCACTTTGCCGTTTTGTTGAAAAAAAGGAAAAACCAATTCTGCTGGAGTAACGTTGTTCCAGCAGGAAAATTTTAATCTAATGATCGGAAAGAAAAATTAAGTATATGGACAGATAGCTTATATTTGTGCATAAATGTGCGCAAAAAATTAAATTTGTGCGTCGTAAGGTTTTCGAGATATTTCATTTCCTGCTGGAGTAACGTTTAGCAAAATCCATTTTCTCGAAAACCAATAATTGTGCGATCTTACAATAAAAGTATATTAGTAGCTCTTAATTTGTGCTTATTTGTGACACCATTAGGTTTTCAAAAATCTGTACCATTTTTACGTAATTATGCAATTACGAAAATAAAAAAAATATGTCTAGCGCTAAAACGAACAAACGGTTGTACTCACTAAAAACGGTATTTGGTTCTTCTTGTAATTCCATTCATAAAAAGTAAACTTATTAAACAAAATATACACGCATTTATCAATAATATCAATATATGTCGCAACCGACAGTGTCATAATTAGACATCAAAATGCAAGAAATAGAATTAACTCAACATGTTTCAGTGTTAACCAACAATTAGTGCGTTTAATGAAAAATATATACTGAAAATTTCAGCTTCCTATGTAAAGTATTAAAGAAGATTTGAACAAAAAACTAAAACGAAGCGAGATTACTGGTAATCCGATCAAATTCGAAAGATAGCAAAAAAGCGACGGTTTCATACATATTGATGATCTTCTTTAATAAGCAGTATTAATGGAAGCTCTTGTCCGTACAGTCACACATAAAATACTTAAAGAGGAATTTGTGTATATTTTCATAATAGGTATAGTTTAGATTTTTATTTTGACGAAATATTTTTTTTGTTGTATATTCCTACGCTCAGGCAACTTATAAGATATCAAATGAAAATGCAGGTTTATGCTTACATTATTTATATTTTTTTGTATGTTATTATAGGTAACCTACCTTCTAGTAAGTATATTCATTTTATAGTCTTACCTTTCAGAGTTTCCAGGTAATCTAAAAAAAGTTATCTCTGGATGCGTTATTGACGAAATCATTCAACAAAAACAGCACAATATATCCTATTCGTCATGTGAAGTATGTACATGAACTTATTTTTCGTTAAAGAAAATTACACACAGTCCATTCGTCACTGCGACGCAGTCGCGACTGTCTGCGTACTGAGCGCGGGCTGAGATCGACGCGCGTAGGTATAACTCCGTTTCTATGAAGTTGAAATACTGTATAGATAACATTACCGTGCTATATCAATCAGTCTGTTTCCCATGATTTTATAGCTGTGCGAACTTCAGACTACTTCTTCGTTGCAATCGTAGGTAAAGGTAAGTTGAACAGATGGTTGATATTTTAATGAATGTACCTACGAAGCAATAACAACTATGTACTATTATTTATTCTGTGATATGATTAACTAATTGCATCATCTAACAATCGTAAAGCTAATAATAATTTGTCTTTGGACTAGCAACTAATGAAAAACAACTCCATTAATATACCAAAAATACATTCATTTCATAAAAATGTTTGATGTAGTAATGTAACCCGAATAAATTTGTACTACTCTTTATTGTGTAAACTATAAATAACTAGATACACCACGGTACTTACGTATAAAAAAACCTTTAATATAAACTCAATATAAAAAGCCGATAAATAATTTCTTAACAGTTTTATGACACAATGTACCCAGGCACAATATGTGTACACCTGTTAGTTCAGCAAAGTTAAGAAGATCATCAATATGTATGAAACCGTCGCTTTTTTGCTATCTTTCGAATTTGATCGGATAACCAGTAATCTCGCTTCGTTTTAGTTTTTTGTTCAAATCTTCTTTAATACTTTACATAGGAAGCTGAAATTTTCAGTATATGTTTTTCATTAAACGCACTAATTGTTGGTTAACACTGAAACATGTTGATTTAATTCTATTTCTTGCATTTTGATGTCTAATTATGACACTGTCGGTTGCGACATATATTGATATTATTGATAAATGCGTGTATATTTTGTCTAATAAGTTTACTTTTTATGAATGGAATTACAAGAAGAACCAAATACCGTTTTTAGTGAGCACAACCGTTTGTTCGTTTTAGCGCTAGACATATTTTTTTTATTTTCGTAATTGCATAATTACGTAAAAATGGTACAGATTTTTGAAAACCTAATGGTGTCACAAATAAGCACAAATTAAGAGCTACTAATATACTTTTATTGTAAGATCGCACAATTATTGGTTTTCGAGAAAATGGATTTTGCTAAACGTTACTCCAGCAGGAAATGAAATATCTCGAAAACCTTACGACGCACAAATTTAATTTTTTGCGCACATTTATGCACAAATATAAGCTATCTGTCCATAAACTTAATTTTTCTTTCCGATCATTAGATTAAAATTTTCCTGCTGGAACAACGTTACTCCAGCAGAATTGGTTTTTCCTTTTTTTCAACAAAACGGCAAAGTGCACAAATTTATTATTTGGTGCACATTTACAGCGTATAAGGCACTAATTATTTGTAGAACTCAATTTATTCCAGAAGTGATTTTCTTGCTGGGGTAATGCATACAGCTTGGAGGTAGGTATCACTAACTCTGGATGGTGGAAGGAATCTAACCATACCTACATCATAAGTACATCCAAACCTGTTCAGGTACTTAGAATAAAGAAATTCAACTTAAAACGTTAGGTTGCGAGGGAAGTCGTGAAATATTTCCAAAAAAAAATTTAACTAAAAGTACTCTTTTAGTTCAATTTTTTTTTGGAAATATTTCACGACTTCCCTCATACATACTTGTAATACAATTAATACAAGCACGTAATAGTTCCGACATGAGTATAACTAAACTAAGTTAGGTAAGTACGAGTAGTACATTTTCTTCTGTGATGTAAGGAAGTCTTGCGAAATGAACACACCAAACTTTAGCCACACTTCGCGTTCGCCGTTGGAGGCCTTTGCTGAGGCACGACACGACCCAGAATTAAGGGAACATTGTAAAGAGGAGAAAGAAAAAAAAAGTGAATAGCAAAAACACTAACTAGTTCACGGTTAATTAATTAAATTTATTATTACTGAGATATACTCGATTAGCACATTTAGCACTATTTTTAAAAGAGCCGTGGAATATCCAATGATTTTCAGTTTCGTTATGAAGTGTAACAAGGAATCCTTATTTTTAATATGTTAATAGATCCAATGACGCACGCTCCGTGGTTTACATTACCATTAAAGGAAACCGTATTGTTTGCCGTTTGACTTGTCCGGCTGTATATATTTTTTTATTGCTGATAGGTGAGCCTTTGGCCACAATCTCACCTGATGGTAAGTGATGATATTGTCGAAGGTGTTAACAGGCTTAACCTAGAATTACTGGCTCTCAAGGACAGCTGCCGGAACACACCGTTCATCGTATATCACAATAAAAGCATAATATAAAAAAAAAATTAAATGGGATACGTTTCCAACAGCACCTTTTATAAGTACCTATATTTTCAAACTATGAGGTTTCCTTAGTTGGAATTTATGCTGGTGTCATAATATCATATTTTTTCTTCTGCGAGATATGATTGTCAACTAGTTTACCGAGACCGTGACCTACCCATATAAGTATTATATTAATATATATAGTAAGTACCTACCTATTTATAAACTTTATTTTCAGGTATTACTGCTAGCACTGACTATGGCGGTACTGGTGGCAAGTATTCAGACCACTGCGTCATCATGGAAGAAATATCAAGGTACCTACTCAATCTAGCTGTTAGGGTTCCGTAAAACGGGACCCTATTACTAAGCCTTGACTGACCGTCTGTCCGTCCTTTCATCATTGGAACCGTAATATAAAAAGGCTTGTTTTTTATGCCTGATAGGTTCGCCTTTGACCACTATCTCTCCTGATGGTATGTGATGTGTTAGATGTTGTTCAGGCTAACCTATAATTACTGGCTGGTTAGGTTCTTGCAAACACATTTTCTACTTGAGGGTGGTAGCTCGCCAGGCGGGCATTCGCAAAATGACCTTCCATCATACGGTGAAGCTCAAGGCAGCGGTGGTGATCAAACCAGGGACCTGCGGCACGGTAGTCCATAGCTGAAACCGCCTGGCCATCATTGCTTCAAGGATCTACTGGATAAATAGGTAAGGAAACCTGAAATGCAACTGTTTGAAGTATACGATGGAACTCCTCCTCAATGATAGTAAATTTTCACATCTAACTTTCGCAAAATGTGACTAATATATATAACTGAAAATATATATTTTTAATATATTTTTTTTCCCTTAATAAATTAAGTGTTGAAATTTTTAAAGTAGAACAATCGCATTCAGACGACAAATATAATTTTCTCTAATTTTCGGATAAACAAAGTGTTGAAGCCACCACGAGCAGCGCGCATAAAGATTGAAAATTATTTATTTGAATTTTTGTTATATTTTTCTTTACAAGGCCTAATTGATCTGCATCGCCACGCAAGGGAGCACTTTAAGAAAGCAAAAAAAATATGACAGTGGTTTCTCTTTACATCAATAATTATTCATTAGAAATGCACGAGGATAGAAATATTCCAGAAAAGTAGGAAAGCTTTACCCTATACAATGTGCGTAATAATGAAAAACGAATTATAAAAAATAAAGACATTCGGGTCGTACCCAAAATCAGATTAGCTAATGTACAGAAACAAGGTCGTTATTCGAAAATACTGTTGTTAAATTAGATTACCAAAATGCTTGACCACCTTAAAATATAGTTTGTTCAAACTAAACTTGAACTATGTTGTGCATACTATTTATGTCAACGTATTTTTTAGAATATTTGTTCTTAGGACAAGTGCAAACGCGATAACTGTAAAATGTATTTAACTGTACTAAGTGTACAAATATTAAGATTATTAAATTTAAGTCAATCATTTACATAGAAATAATTAGAATTTAAAATATGTAGTATAAATATGCATAAAATGTACCTTGGACTTGCCTGTAAAAAAAATTACAAGAGGGCTAATAAAACTTCTTTATCTTGCAAATTATAACTTCTTTTGCCTTGTTATGACGGGCATACGACATACATTTTGTAAGGCAACACGTATTTTAATCCATATTTGTTTTTTTCTTACATTTGAAGGCAAACTTTTATAAGAACAAAATGGTTTTCAGAGCCAGCGGGAGCATTGCACTATCATACGGTGCTCACTCGAATTTATGCGTGAACCAAATCAACAGAAATGGTAATGAGGAGCAGAAGAGCAAATATTTGCCAAAGGTAAAACTAACTACACTTATGTCTTACTTAACTAAGCTGCTTATGGTGAAAAATGGTAGGTAATAACGACTAAAACCGTTTCTAATTATTCTGAAGGTAGACTACTACTCTCCGTGGGGGTGCCGGGTTAGAATTACACCTCCCCATATCATCCCATGGGTGTCGTAAGAGGCGACTAAGGGATATATACCTACTGGAAGGTGGGCAGCCGCGCCAACTTTCACTGCGATTCCCAAGTCGCCTGCCAAGCGTGGGCATTAAGGCAAACCTACCCTGATGAGGGGATGAGGGGCGGGGGCTGTGATCAGCAATAGAAAATCCGACTGATACAGCTAGGTACATAAAAAAGAAGCTTTGTGGAACTGTGAAAATGAATTATATACTCACTTCTTGAAAACTTCATCCACCGTCCCGTTGGGCTTAGCATCCTCGATCTCCTGCTGCAAAGCGGATACGTTCACAAGCTTGGTCATGCACTGCTGCTTATGGCAAATACCCCTTTAATAGGGGAGGCTGTGTTCAGCAATGGACGATCCGGCTATAGTACAGACTACTACTTACTCAGTTTTTTTTACTCAATGATAGGCAGTTCACCACTATATCGATCACCGCGGAACTGGCGCTCAAGTTCAGCAGCAGAAACATGCAGTTAAGTGCTTGGCAACCTTACAGCATGTTCTACTGCAAAAATTAAAAGGGATCCGTCATGAGCAGCACCGTCTTCTGCACTTGTACCAGCAGGGTTTATAGAAATAGCATCATTATAAAATTTAAAAATTTTTATTTACGGGAATTGAACACATGCCTCTCGGTTGTAAGCACCGCGTACCTTAATCTTGATTGTAATTTTATTCTCCATCATATCTGAGGCTACCAGCCTGGACTTCATCAAAGTAATAAACGAAGAGCACAAAGTTCGCATCTCATTCCACCTGTGTCGATGGCCGAGGGGTCAAGCCACCCGGTGCGTAAAACCGCTCGACGCGGGTTCGGTTCCCACTCGAAATGAAAATTTTGTGCCCTATAATTAAACATCTTATTCGCTTAGTGTACAATAGTGCTTGAAATCATCAATATATATAAATAAGGCTAGAACCTTTCATGCGAGAGTATTACACAATACTATTTTCCAACCGCATTTTATTGGACGATATTGGTCGTGCTGCTTCATTTAGGTACTACGTACTTCAAAATCTGGATAAAAAAAATTATGTTTGAATTTAATTTTTTCGTTTTCTTATGGAATTGTGACGGAGCGCCTACCCTCTGTTTGACTATAACAGGTGCATTTCGTCACAGATGATAAATTAGACTGCGTCCTGAGACACAGTTGTTAAATCTCACGTGTCTGTAATTAAACTTGCTCTCAAGGACTGCCACCTGAAGGCACTTTTAAGTGGTTGGCGATAGATTTTCTACTTGATGGTGGTAGCGAGTCAAGCGAGACTATGTGCTAAATCCCTTCCACTATGCGGTGAATCTCTAGCTCGCGGTGGGGATCGAACCATGGTCCTGCGGCATAGTAGTCCATAGCTGTTTTCGCTCAGCTGTCAATGCTAAAATAACTATAGTATTATATGATAATTCTGTATTATTATACCTACGTACAGAGAACGGGCGATGCCCCGTCCACCCACTGGACTTTCCCACTGGTGGGTGGACGGGGAATTCAAGTTTCCCCGACCACCCACTGCACTAGAGTTGGAACCAAATCCACTGCTTCATCGATATTACAAATAATATATATTTTTGCTACTGGATTAACTCTCAAGCAAGGCCTTAGATGTGACAGCTGTTAAAATGACAGTTGATGTTGCAGTTCTCAGTTTCGTTACTTGTTTGGGGTTTTTTAAACTAATCTATAAAGAGTACAGATTAATAGACATAAGTAATCATCATCACATCAACCGGAACTTCAAGCGTTGAACAAGGACCTTACCAAGTTCACAGGTTTCTTTTTGGGAAATGGATCTTATCTTACCTGCGTTTAGACTTCGTGGTACCAAGTTTCTGGACAAGTGTTTGTTTCTTTCAGCTGTGCAGTGGGGAATACATAGGAGCTCTGGCCATGTCAGAAACAGAAGCTGGGTCTGACGTGGTCTCAATGAAATTACGAGCAGAGAAGAAGGGCGACTACTACGTGTTGAATGGAAACAAGTTCTGGATCACAAACGGACCTGTCGCTGATGTTTTGGTGGTAAGGATTACGTAGGTACTAACATTTTTGTAGTTATCGTAGATTACATAGATTCAAAATTCTGATGAAATTTCGGGTTGACTAGGCTAATATAATCATCTCCACAGTGACTGTTACTTTAGCCGTAATTCACGCCAACTAGAATGCAAAACTGGCCAAGTGCGAGCCACCAATTGTAAACTGATTTTGATGATTCTTTTATCCAAGTTGCTCCTATTTATATTTTATCAAAATCGGCTGAGTAGTTTTAAAGCTATATTCAATGAACTGAAAAATGTACTCGTATTTGTATACCTGTATGATTTAGTGAGAATTGCAATTCTTGTCGATGGTGAATTCTATTTTAGGCGAGTGTATATGCATCACTAAACAGAGTGAAAATACGCACATATAAAAATGAGAAAATATATAACACGCAGCGGAAACGAACCGTATGAAATAATTTATTGATGTCTGTACAATGTTGATTCAAAATAAGTTCCACAAGTTTTTTAATACTTTGAGTGCCGGAAGACAGTTCCTTTTTTTGTTAAATATATTTATTGAATACTGCAATGCAACAGCCCGTAAAATAAAATGAAATACCAAGTGCGAGTCGAGACTTCAGTGCTCCTCATTGAAACAACTCATAAAAAAAGTTGGTTTTGATCAGAGCTTCAAAACTACATTATAAATTGGCGTTTCCAGTAGATATTTTTGTATATTTAATAATGGTACCTTCATAATATACTGAAATAACTTAAAATATTTTTTTACTTTAGATTTCGGATTACAAAAATTTAATAATTTGCAACTTTAATGGCCCCACATTTATTTATTTTTTGGATAAAATTAGATGTTTTATTTATTTCTTTCTTTATTTTCTGGAATAGGTACAAATATGATCTTAAATAAAAAAATAAATCTCTATGTCCAATGAATATCCTGGTGTGCAAATCTTGATTGATTATTAACTGACACATACAATATATAATCATATATTTAACCCATACAATTTAAATATATATTACGAATAATACAATACACTTCCGAATACGTAAAAACGGCATGACATTTTCATAAGAAATTCTTCAATTGTGTAAAGTTATTTCGTACCAAAGGCTCAAAAGTTTTTGTTTGGCGCGAGAACTTGTATTGAAACCTGAGGAGGCGAAGGAACCTAAGATTCATTCGTATATAGAATCCTGAGCGCAACAAAGTATAATAATAATGAATGAATAATAACTTTGCTGCCGAGCGAAACACACAATTTTTCACCCTACTACGGGGAAGATGCTATTGGTACACGAAATAAGCGTAAACCAGTGTTTTTATAAATTAAAAGTTATAAGAAAATGTCTACAATTGGTAACATTGAGCGTTAAATTGTTTTAACTCTTATTAAGGTTCTAATTTTAAAATTTTTCTTCACGCTAGCGAATAAAAAGCTCTTTTCCACAAAGATTTCAAATGATAAACCACACTTTTCCGAGCTTGTGAGGTGAAATAGTTATCTGTTATGCAAGGCTGCAAAGTTGTTATTTGGCGCATTTACCTTTGAACCATTGAAACCTGAGGTGGCGAAGGTTTCTAGGGTTGAACCACGAGCAAAGCGTAGTTCTATGGCTCGGCTATCACTGTTTCAAAAGTGTTTTTAAATTTTAGTCCAATACAGTTGACGTACTGTAATCCGGCCCGCCAATACCGGGACCCCCTATTCCGACCTCAAATTCCTACATACAGCACATTTATATTGGCAAACATTCTTCGGTGACAAGACTACAAGAAAATACTGCTGCTGACAGCCATATCAAAGAGCAACCTATAAGCTTAACAGCTATTCCAATTAGCTTACTATATAGTAAAAACATTATTTCAATCTGAAATGCGTTCTTGGAATCGGCCATTACCTACATCCTCATGAAAAACTTATAACCAGAAGTTGTAACTACTCCCGGCACTGCTCTTCAAAGCAGTGTTAGTTGTGATAGAGCAAGTAGCCATCGAATTATGTAGTACATATAGATTGAATATAGTTAACCATTTTTATAAGTATGTTATGCAACGTATTTGATGGCATACAAGCTACTGTTTTTCAAAAAGTTCCAGACTACAAGAAGTTTATAGCAGTACTGTATACTCTGGCGAATTCTATTACCCAACACCGCCTTGCAAAACCTTTTTTGTATTACCACGGGTCACTCGGTATATATATGCATCTTTGGGTCAACATTCCAAAAGTTTTGATGTAGGTATAATAATATATTAACTATAATAATAAATATTAACTTATTCCGATTACTAGCTAGAGGAGAGCCGTGGTGACCTACAAACGAACAGACATGGTTCCGTGTTGCCCTTTGAGTACAGAATCCTAAAAATAGGATATATACAATCCATGTACTTACCTTATTATTATAGTCTCTTTATAAAAAAAAAGTGTCATATAGACAGTGAGACAACGAACGGACACGGCAAAGCTTTAAGGATTCTGTTTTCTATGTAATCCTTAAAGCTTATTTTTTTTTATACTTTCTATTCACAGGTGTATGCAAAAACTGACCTGACCAGCAAACCAAGTCACGGCATTACCGCGTTCCTCATCGAAAAAGACTATCCTGGGTTCTCTGTGGCACAGAAACTGGACAAATTCGGGATGAGAGGTTCTGATACCGGAGAACTGGTGTTTGAAGACTGCAAGGTAACCTTGATTCTTGAAAATTTCTTTAAAAGCAATGCTGCGCGTGGCACCAACTTCAAGAAGTTATTCAATTTTCTCTAGTGTTAAAAGTAGGTTTCGTTTTTTAATTTTTTATTTAAGTAACTCAATAGAATTTAAGGGCTATGAATAATAAAAATACAATGAATAGACAGGTGACACTATAAGAGTTCTGTTTTACTAGGAAACCTCCTTTAAAACTAGGCATGGGCACTACTAAATAGGAAAATTATAACATTGGGAAATAATAGAAATCGAGGGTGACAGCTCACCAGTGCTTCTATCGCCTCTTGGGCTTATTGACAGCGAAAATATGTGACACTTTAAAAAAAATCCTTCCATCTAAAAATTTAATCCTTAATACTTTCAATTCATATTTTTAAGGTGCCAGCCAAGAACATCCTAGGCCAAGAGAACAAAGGTGTATACGTCCTCATGTCTGGGTTAGATTTAGAAAGACTAGTGCTGGCGGCAGGTCCAGTCGGTCTTATGCAGGCAGCCATAGACACGGCCTTTGAATATGCTCACACCAGGAAACAGTTTGGCAAATACATTGGAGAGTTTCAGCTGCTACAGGTTCGTATAAAATTAAATTGCACCAAGCAAAAGTACAAATTTACTACATATATCTTTAAACCTTGATTAGATCTCAGGCTAGTTCTAACGAAAGGGCGAGTGGACCTTTGGACAGCAAGAAACGCAATGTTTGAATGCGCACACAATACTACTAGGAAGGTGTTATATACATGTATGAGTAGTTTGTAGCTATAGTATCATTGACTGAATTTCTGTGGGTACTACAATAATATACTCTACCCCACGATATTTATTCACTCAATCTAGATTGCATAAGGAATCTCCACTTCTTTACGGCTACCTAGCCAAATACACGTTAAATACATATTTGTGTGTTTTATTGAAGTTATAATATAACAGAAGGATTTGGGCAAATAAAATAGAGTTTTTTTAAGCATAGATAGCTCAGTGGCTTTGACTATGGACTGTCATGCAGCAGGTCCATGGTTCGAATCCCGCCGCGGGCTTGAGCTTCACCGCATGGTGGAAGGGCATTTTTGCGAATGCCCACCTGGCTAGCGACCACCCTCGAGTTGAACATCTGTCGCCAAGCACCTAACGGTGTGTTCCGGCAGCTGTCCTTGAGAGCCAGTCATTCTAGGTTAAGCCTGCTTACACCTTTGACCACATCATCATTTACCATCACTTGAGATTGTGGCCTATCAGCAATAAAAAAAAAAAAAGAGTTTGTTTATGATATTTGTAGAACAAGCAAGAAAACAGTAGTTATGTATAGGCCCAATAGGACTTGTACAGTACTACCCAGATAGGAGTTTGGGTTGTTGTTTTAGCAGGCTAAATAGCACTGGCTCTCAAGGACATCTGCTGGAGTACATTGGTAGGTGTTTGGCAGCTGATTTTCTATTTGGGGGTGGTACACTGTCAGGCCAGTTAAATGCCATTACACCATGCTGTTAGCAAAGCGAGGTCTCTTTGGTTAATAGGGGAGCCTGCACAATTGTATGCTTTTGTAAACATGTATGTATTTTTGCCTGACAATCACTTCTCTGATTCTCATAAAAATTTGCAGCATACCTTGCAAAATTTTATATTAATAATAAGAAATTTTATTTTACTATATGAGCAAAAACAGTCATGGAATTGTTGATATAGTATTGGATGAAATTTTTTAAATGATAAAAATAGGCCATCTTGTTTATGTCACATGACCAATTGTTGTCATATTTACAAATAAAATGGCTTATTTGTACATATTAATAATAATTAATAATAATAATATTAGCATAATATAAGATATAATGTAGTATTCTTTACCACTACTCTAATTTTATTTATATGAAAATTTTCTTAATTGAAATTATTATATGAAAAAGCAAAGAGCTTGATTTCTAGACACATTTCAAAAATACCAACGAAGAAATATTTTTCTATTATTTATTTGTTTATAGATGAGCAGCATAATTGCTGATATGTCTATATCACACAGTATCGAAAGTCATTAATTTCACTTTGGATGTTCACTTATTAATGTTAGTTTGTTGGTTTGTAGACAGTTTTATCCCACCTTATGAAGTTCTTGCCCACCATTCACATTATTTTACAACTTGTGTCACATAGTCCTTACATTATTGTTTTATTAAGTTTAAACTATAGATCTTTGTAAAATGTACTTAATTAATAAGTAAAATATAGTAGGTACAGCAGAAGGTTTCAGTTCATGGTGATCAACTACTTACTTATACTGAATATTTTTCTTATCTTAGGGCAAAATGGCCGATATGTATACAACTCTGTCAGCATGTCGCAATTACCTGTACAATGTGGCGAAGGCCTGTGATGAGGGACACGTGAATAGCAAAGACTGTGCAGGAGTCATCCTCTACTGTGCAGAGAAGGCTACCCAAGTTGCGTTGGATGCAATCCAGATACTCGGTGAGAGACAGAAGCACAAATATTGCATATATCCACTAAAGATCAGTTGTTACAATGATTACAGGATAACGATAGATTTCTTTGGTTTAAATTTTTTTATTGAACAATAGCCATTAAAATGCATATACATGTAAATCAAGATTTGCTTGTAAATGTGTGATTTATTATTATTCACTGAAGGTTAGCTCCCTGATATATCAACAGCTTAGGTGTCTGCCTTTATTCAAAAGACATGGATACCATTGCATTATCAAAACTTCCACAATTCTTTATTATTAATTATTTTTAACTCATCTCCTTAATTCAGATATAAGGTATGTATTTTTTTCATTTGCAACTAGAATAGTAATATTTTGGTCTATCTTTGTACAGGTGGGAATGGTTACATCAACGACTATCCAACAGGCAGAATTCTCAGAGATGCAAAACTCTATGAGATTGGAGCAGGCACTTCAGAAGTCAGAAGAATGCTTATTGGCAGAGCATTGAATAGTGAATACAAGTGATAGAAAAAACATATTTCTGTTAATGCATTGTTTTATTTTATATATATATATATATATATGTATACTAATAAATTATAAATATATGTTTACTTACCAAGACTATTCCCACCAAAAACTGACAGAGAAACTAATGGATAGTGCTTCAACAAAATGCCACCATTTTGGAGGTATGTACAACATCTGCCCTGGCTTTAATATGCAATAATGAGCCTGGGCCTCTTTGTATTTAGGATACTTTTCATAATCAGGCTGTCTGGGGTCTACTTGAGCTGTGTTGCTCAGGAGTTCGTGTTCATGGGGGTATAAGAGTTCTGAGTCTGATGGAGGAAATAAATATAGCCTTTTCTCTCCAATAACTTGTGCCAGTAAATTACGCTTAGGGTCATGATGTAATGGAGAAACAGTACCTTTGGGCCCATACCAAGCATTGATATCTACAGGTTCATTACTCTCAGAAAAACAACAATAATCTGGCTCTCTAATATCCTGCTTTAACTCTGGAATTTGATCAAAAAGTTGATATTGAGCTAGATAGCCTGTTGGTCCTTCTGTTTGATATATGTGTCCTTTGATGAACTCTTCAATGGTCATCAATTTTTGTGTCCAATCCGAGTCAGTATATTTGCTACCTAGTTCAACTGCTACTGTTCTCAAGCCTGCCAGCTTAATGAAATAGCTCTGATCTTTCCATCTATCTAATGCTGGCCAATGATTCATACAGTTTTCTAAAACAGCAGGTTTTCTCGCAAGCACATAGTTAGTGTAAAAATTCTCCATGCTTGGACAGTCAATGAGGTCTATAATGGTATAATTACTTGGCTTAGACTCGCCAATTGTTGACTCTATTGTTATGTCTTCTACAGATATTCTTTTCATGTCATGTTTATCATTATGAAATAGCATAGAATTTAATATAGTAGCACAGTTTTGCAAAAGTTGAGGTTCTGCATCTAAAGGGCACCCAAACATGATTCCGAAGTCAATAATTCGAAATGTTTCTTTACATAAATCATCCGATTCGTTAAAAAACATAAAATGAGCGAACAGTCTTAGATATGTAGCAATGGTAATAGCTTTTCTTAGAAATAGCGGTACCTCCCTCCAGTTGCCAATGTTGACTTTTTCATACATATAGTCCAAAACTGCTTGAATTTTTGTAACTGAGGCCAAATTCATTGAACTTGTCTCGTTAAGATATTGTTGCAGAATAGATTTACATGTTATATCCAGATCAGTAATTTCTTGTAAAGACAACACTACTTTAGACTTGAAACGATCTAATGCGTCAATAAATTCTGCATTATTCTTCATAATATTAGCTAAATTATTATTATTTAACATTATAATCTTCTCACGATAGAGTTATTTAATTTTTTCTTACCTACTTGCTCATAAAGTAACTTTGTATATAACTGTACCATAGATCAAATAGAATATATACTACGTATAGATACAAATCAACTGAACAACGAAGCCATTGTTAAAGGTGAACATGAATTGGGACTGATGACAGTAACTATTAAGTATTCTGCGACTCTCTGCTTGAAAACGGGCGAAATCACTGATATTTATGTAAACTAGTGATGGGACATTTATATCAAAGCCGCTATAGTAACCTATTCGACTTCAGTTTCCTGATTTAAAAAAATAAAACACATATTTTTATATATAAATTTTTATTCAGATAAACTGTCATGACCGCTATTTCTTTTTAAATGCAGACTTTACCTTTGAATTCAGCGGTACATTTCTTTGGTACTAACCTTAAAACAAAGTTTAAATTTAAATAATAAAGTATAAGACGATTTCTCCGATTACTATCTTAGTCTATATTAGTTAACCTAAATATAGTTTAAAGAATAGCCTACATAAATTACAAAAATAAAATGAAATTTGACTAGGTATACAGCCTTAAAATTGACATTTTATTGAATCGCATAACTATTAATACACAGTTTATCACACCAAATTAAAAACTGTCTTCTGTTATTTAGTTTTATGCTATAATACAAATCAAAATAAATGCTACATAGAATGGGCAAGTGGCTTTATTGAACTAAGTACCTACATACAGTTATGGATCTATCAGTATCATACAAGTTGAATTAAATATTTAATAAAAGAAATTGCACACAGAAAAGACGAATGCATGAATTGAACTATTAGCTACATACAATTATAGAATAGAATAGATTTCTATTCTATAATTGTAAGTAGCTAATAGTTCAATTTATGCATTCATCTTTTCTGCATGCAATTTCTTTTAATAGAGTAGAATAGAATATATTTCTATTCTATTCTACAATTATACTAAAATATATATAGAAAACGGTTCCTTAAAAAAATATTGAACTATTTGATATGTTTCACAAATCAAAATAAATTATACATAGAACGGGCTCTATTGAACTAACAACTAACTAATAAATTAATCAACTTAAGAATGTTATTATGACAGAACAAGCCCGAGGCTCACCTGATGTTTAGCGGACTAACCTCTGTCTATAACAGATGCATTTCGTCACAAGTTACGAATAGCACTGCGCCCGTCTCCTTGAGACATAGTTGTTAAGTCTCATGTGCATGGAATTTCACTGGCTCTCAAGGACTGCTGCCGGAACACGCCGTTAGGTACTCTACTGTATCAGCCGGATAGTCCACTGCTGAACACAGCCTCTCACAATATAGAGGGGTTTGCCATAATCCCCACGCTTGGCAGGCGTCTTGGGGACCGCAGTGTGAGATATGAGTTCCTCAGTAAGTGCTGCTGCCCACCTTCTGGTGTGTTACCCATAGTCGCTTCTTATGACACCCACGGGTAGAGATGGGGGGGGGGGGGGGGGTAACATTCTAGCCCGGCACCCCACGGAAAACCACCGTTAGGTGCTTGGCGACAACTGTCAGAATGATGCAAATCAAAATAATTATACACAGAGTGGGCTTGTCCCTCTATTGAACTAACCACTAAATAACTTATACATCAATCAACTTAAGATTAGACATACAATATTAACTGTCAGAATGATGCAAATCCAAAGAAATTATACACAGAGTGTGCATGTGCCTCTATTGAACTAACCACTAACTAACTTATACATCAATCAACTTACGATTAGACATACAATATTAAGTGTCAGAATGATGCAAATCCAAAGAAATTATACACAGAGTGTGCATGTGCCTCTATTGAACTAACCACTAACTAACTTATACATCAATCAACTTAAGATTAGACATACAATATTAAGTGTCAGAATGATGCAAATCCAAAGAAATTATACACAGAGTGTGCATGTGCCTCTATTGAATTAACCACTAAATAACTTATACATCAATCAACTTAAGATTAGACTTACAATATTAAGTGTCAGAATGATGCAAATCCAAAGAAATTATACACAGAGTGTGCATGTGCCTCTATTGAACTAACCACTAACTAACTTATACATCAATCAACTTACGATTAGACATACAATATTAACTGTCAGAATGATGCAAATCCAAAGAAATTATACACAGAGTGTGCATGTGCCTCTATTGAACTAACCACTAAATAACTTATACATCAATCAACTTAAGATTAGACATACAATATTAAGTGTCAGAATGATGCAAATCCAAAGAAATTATACACAGAGTGTGCATGTGCCTCTATTGAACTAACCACTAACTAACTTATACATCAATCAACTTAAGATTGGACATACAATATTTAACTGTCAGAATGATGCAAATCGAAAGAAATTATACACAAAATGGGCATGTGCCTCTATTGAACTAACAACTAACCTATACATCAATCAACTTAAGATTAACATACAATATTTAACAGTCAGAATGATGCAAATCCATACTGGGAGCATACTGCGGTATCAGCCAGTTGACCTGCAACAAAAAATACATTGGCAGAATCATTATTTCCTAGTATAACTTCTGATCGGACTACATTTTCAGTCAGGTCATTCTCACAACTAAAATTTGGAGAATATGGAATCAATGCTTTAGAGAGCAAAAGAGATTTAAAAGCATTTTGAAAAGTATAGCAGTCTGGGTTTGTGTTGCGGTAATTTAATGCTCTAATACGGCCAAAAAAGTTTTCTAGAGGATCTTGATTAAGATTTCTGGTATAGAAATATTGGACACCAGATCCCTGTAAATCAGTTCAGATGTCAATGAAACTTTTCAAAGTTGTTATCCAATTTTTAATACTAGGCACTTGTTTGTTAATTGAATGACCTAACTGCTGGGCCTGTTTACTATTCCTATCAATAAAATATATATTCTCTAAGATATTAATTGCCTCTCGCCAAAATATAACATGTTTTGATACACCTGTTTTATCCAGTTTCGCCGGTCCTCTCATCTTCCCTGGCGCTGCCCCTCCACAAGACCCGTTGACGCTGTCGAACAGCTTGTCAAAGAACAGCACTGCCTCCGCAGTATTTTTCATCGTAGGGCTAACCAGGGTCCCATCTGCATGATTTTCTAGGAAAAAATAATATCTTATTTTGACTGATATTATAAGCGCAATATTGCATTTTTTGTGGCATGTCACATGTATCCAGCAAGACCACGAAAGATAATAATGTTTTCTTTGTATGCATTTTCATAAAAAAATATGTACACTAATGTACATTTGAAAGTAAAAATAGTTTTTTTTTTGTTTTTGCATTCCCTTTGTTTTGACATGGAAGTTGTGGCGTGCTGTGAAGATAGTTTCTAGCACCACCACTCGCATAACTGAAGCCCAAGACACACCTAATGTGGCGCGGGAGCGTCAGGTAGTGGGCGCGGAACGTGACCAGCGCGGTGGCCTTCACACTGAATGCCAAAAAGGGCCAACGCGTGAGGCGCGGTCTCACTGCGGTAGAAGCAATTTTTCCGCACGACCGCTATACCATACCGTCTCTTGATCAGAGTCTTAATATCTCTAAACACATTTAAAAGTCTTCGTTTGGAGCAGACTTTATTAGGATCGTCATGGTTTCATCCCGTTCTTTAAAATGTTACCATATAATATATTATACAATTAATGATTACCAAAACAAAATGTGTGGTCAGTACGTCAGAGTAAAGAAAAAGTATTAGCATATTATTTCCACACTGAACAATAGTTTGTATATATTTAAAATAATTAATTAATGGTGATTAGCTTCTTGAATCATTTAATTTTAAAAATAATGGTCCTATATATCTAATTTTGTTTACCTGGGAATTATCATGTTCAGTAAAATTACAAAATGTGTCATATTGGAAGGATGAACTATTATTTACATTATTATATGCATATATCCTTGCATGATCTTTGAATAGCGATGATTTATAAGCAATTTAGTGATTAGTTTTGTTAAAACATATGACATTTTGCATCAGCGAAGACAATACCAATCACTTAATATATAAACATTAGCTAATAATTGTTTTTTATGTAAGAGAATAGTGCTTTTTTTAGATTTTGTCAAATGTTATGTTAGTTCATGTAACATTTATAATCCTTATAGAATTATAAACACCTCAGACTCATAATACTTTTCAATAGAACATACAGAAGAATATTTAGGTACTTACTCAAGCATACAGGATTGTCAGGAGCCCTGGTTTCAATTTCTTTCGGTGTAAATAAGGTTGGGCAACCTATATGCAATCTTCTCCGCCCCCGAAGATATTTGTCCTCGAAATGATGCCTGCATATCCTTGGAGCATTTATACCAGCTACATTTGGACTGTGTGGCTGCACCAAGTCCAACCATAATTTCTTCCTGTCTTGATGGCCAGGAAAACGAAATAGCTGGACGTGTTTATTTTACAGCTACAACTAGCAATGCAACACGAGCGAGAAGACATTATTGTAAAACACACAGCAGCAACAGTATTTTTTTATCCTGGTTTGTAATATAATAAAACAAGAACCATCCACATTTACAATCAGAATTTCTTATTTTCACAAGCAAATTGATAAATAAAATGGTGGGAAATGAACCATAGATCAAATAGAATATATAATGAACTCAAACAGGAAGGAATGAATGATACCACCACAGAGCAAGTAATGTCAAAAGCCTACCAACGTTCATCGGTCACAGTCCGCTCCGTTCATTTCTAAAATCGTAGATAAAGTTTTGTGATTAACCGCCGTGAACTGTACTTGCTCAGGCTCAGTGCAGTGTAACAAGATTTCAATTGGAAATTCTGCTAGCTGCTCCCCTAAATTCTGCTAAGTTTATTTTTGATTGATGTCAAAACATTGCTGCTGAATGAAGTCCCAATTAAATGAATGTTATGAACTAAAAAGACAAATATTTTACTAAAATATTTATGATTGAGTAACACGAATTAACAATAACTCTATCTCTGTATAATCTGTACCATGTACATAATTATGTACTTCTAATTTTCTGTGGTGTCGATTTTAATATAAAGAACCATCGAACTTTGAGTCTTTTATATTTTTTTTTGACGGCGTAAAAAAATCAAAACAAATTTAATTAAAAATGCATCCACCTTGTTATGTTCTGTAGAATTGCAGCAACATATTGATTTTTTAATTTGTCCCGCAGGTAAGTTCTAATTTAGTGTTAATTAGTGTGAGGTCAGCAGAACTTCTCCCGATTCTAAAAAATCTGCCACTACTTTATCGAATTTTAGGTCACTATTTTCGGAGTAAATTGCTTGTATGTTAAATTTGTATACCAGATTTAGAAAATGAGAACCAGTTATGACCAAACTTCTAAAATCTTTGTACACAACGTTTTGTGGGTCAAGAAATAGCACTTGCTCAAATAGGTCATTAAGTGGAAGAGAAGATTTTAGTTCAATGCAAAATTAGATCAAAAATTGTGAGAATTCGCCTAAACTTTATTTAAAGGAAAACTGCCAGAATAGTAAGAAGAAATCTTTCGTACATTATTTATGAATTGTTAAATTTTTAAATTGGGATGTATGGGAGCCAAACAACAACCTTTGCTCCAAGTCAACCTCACCTGCCCGTTGTACATCCTGCTGATTAACGAACGAGGCTCTGACGACCGACAGATGGCGGTATAACCATCCTTAACAAGGCGTAGCTAAATACTACAGACGGGAGACGGGCAGCAGCGTCACCGTGCGAATAGCTACGTCCTGCGATCGCCAACCCGCATGCCCAGCGTGACGATTATGGGCAAATACCCCCCTAATGATAAAAACAAATAGAACCAGGCCCCCAGTCCCCGGCGGCTTCGCTATTCCTGGCAACGGTAGCAGCCATGATAATGGCGGAGCAGGGGGTGCTAAGAATCCCCGGCAGACGCACGGCTACCATCCCTTACGACGACGACTGGCCCTGGTAACACACAATATACGGACCATGAGGACTGACGAAAAGATATCTGAGCTGGAAGAGGAAATGAGTAGGTTACGATGGGATATAATGGGGTTATGCGAAGTCCGTAGAGAGGGTGAGGACACTCTAACCCTGAAATCTGGTAACCTACTCTACTACCGGGAAGGCGACCAACAGTCCCAAGGTGGTGTCGGGTTTCTCGTCCACAGGTCCCTCATTAACAACATTCTAACCATCGACAGTGTTTCGAGCAGGGTAGTATACCTAATACTCAGAGTATCTGAGAGATATTCGTTGAAGGTGATTCAGGTATACGCGCCGACCTCGACACACCCAGATGAAGAGGTAGAGGCTGTGTATGAAGACATCAGTCGGGCCATACATACCTCTGAGACCTATTTTAATGTTGTTATGGGGGACTTCAACGCGAAGCTGGGCAAACGGAGTGATGAAGAGATGAGAATGGGGCGATTTGGATATGGGCAACGGAACCCCAGGGGACAGAGGCTGGTCGATTTTCTGGAGAATGAAGGACTCTTCATGATGAACTCTTTCTTCCAGAAGCCGCCTCACAGGAAATGGACCTGGTTGAGTCCCGATGGTTCCACGAGAAATGAGATTGACTTCATCTTGACCACCAAGAAACATATATTCAGTGATGTCTCTGTGATTCATAGGGTGAAAACCGGTAGCGATCACCGAATGGTAAGAGGCACACTGGATATTAATGTTAAACTTGAGAGGTCCCGTCTGATGAAGACTGCGCTCCGACCTACTCGCGCACATATCCAAAACCCCGAAAGTTTTCAACTCAAGCTTACTAATCGCTTCGCTTGCCTAGAGAGTTTAACTTCGGTGGATGAGTTGAATGACGGTTTAGTAGAAACTGTCCAAACTGTGGGTTCTAAGTTTTTTAGACCTCGCCGTACAGATAGACCTCAGAAACTCTCTAGCCATACTCTAGACCTCTTGGAAAAACGACGCTCGCTGTCACTGCAATCTTCCGATGATGCTAAGTTATATGGGCAGCTCAATAGACAAATCTCCAAGTCCTTGCGACACGACATCCGCTCCTTTAATACCAAGAGTATTAAAGAGACGATAGAGCGGAATCAGGGCTCCAAAGTGTTTGCAAAAGACATGTCTATTGGGCAAAGCCGGTTAACAAAGCTTAAGAGAAAGGACGGCAGTGTAGCGATTACCAGGCCAGAGGTGTTGAGAGAGGTTGAGAGATTCTATGGACAACTCTACACTTCGGTCGCTAAACCCGATACCAGCTTGGCCAAAGACCCAAGAGCCAAGCTGACCCGACACTATACTGAAGATATCCCGGACATCAGCCTGTACGAGATTAGGATGGCCTTGAAACAGCTGAAAGATAACAAGGCGCCTGGTGATGATGGAATCACATCTGAGCTTCTGAGAGCGGGTGGAACACCAGTACTCAAAGTCCTCCAGAAGCTCTTCAATTCCGTACTGATTGGAGGTACAACGCCAGAAGCATGGAACAGAGGCGTGGTGGTACTGTTCTTTAAAAAAGGTGATAACACTTTACTGAAAAACTACAGACCTATCACGCTTCTGAGTCAGGTTTACAAGCTGTTTTCAAGAGTCATCACGAACCGTCTCAGTCACAGGTTTGATGAGTTCCAGCCTCCCGAACAAGCCGGTTTCCGAAAAGGTTATAGTACCATAGATCACATCCATACGCTGCGGCAAGTTATACAGAAGACCGAGGAGTATAACTTGCCACTATGCTTAGCGTTTGTGGACTATGAGAAAGCCTTTGATTCGATTGAAACGTGGGCGGTGCTTGAATCCCTCCAACGATGCCGTATTGACTATCGATATATCGAAGTGTTAAAGTGTTTGTACAATAACGCCACTATGTCGGTCCGAGTACAGGAGCAGAGTTCGAAGGCGATTCCATTGCACAGAGGCGTGAGACAGGGAGATGTCATATCTCCGAAACTGTTCACTGCCGCATTGGAAGATGCCTTCAAACTTCTGAAGTGGAAAGGATTCGGCATAAATGTATATGGCGAGTACATCACTCACCTCCGATTTACCGACGATATTGTGGTCATGGCAAAATCGATGGAGGACTTGAGCATGATGCTCGAAAGCCTCAATCGAGTTTCTCAACGGGTGGGCCTCAAGATGAATATGGACAAGACAAAGGTTATGTCGAACGTCCATGTTGTGCCCGTCCCGGTAACAGTTGGGAGCTCGATACTCGAAGGTGTTGACAAGTATGTTTACCTAGGACAAACAGTCCAGCTAGGTAAGTCCAACTTTGTAAAAGAGGTAAATCGTCGAATCCAACTCGGCTGGGCAGCGTTCGGGAAACTTCAGGGAGTCTTTTCGTCAAAAATACCTCAGTGCCTAAAGACTAAAGTCTTCAACCAGTGTGTGTTACCAGTGATGACATATGGATCCGAAACGTGGCCTCTAACTGTGGGCCTTATGAGTAAGCTCAAAGTCGCACAACGAGCTATGGAGAGGGCCATGCTTGGTGTTTCGCTACGAGATCGAATCAGGAATGAGGAGATCCGTAGACGACCGAAAGCCACCGACATAGCCCGGCGGATTAGCGAGTTGAAGTGGCAGTGGGCAGGGCACATAGCACTCAGAACTGATGGTCGATGGGGCCGTAAAGTTCTAGAATGGAGGCCACAAACCAGCAAGCGCAGCGTCGGAAGACCACCCACAAGGTGGACGGACGACATAACTAAGGTCGCAGGAAGGCGCTGGATGCAGGCCGCTTCCAACCGCTCTATTTGGAAATCGATGGGGGAGGCCTATATCCAGCAGTGGACTTCTTGCGGCTGAGATGATGATGATGAAATTTTTAAATATTTCTAGCACCACTGGAATTGCTAATTCTTCTCCATCTTGCTAAATTTCTGCGTATATTATATAAAATTCTGCCAAAATATGCTACATATATTTTGAGATCTGCAACACAATCTGCTAGACCCTAAATTGGAGATCAAATTATGCTCAAATCGCAGAATTCTGCGAAATCTGGTCACACTGGCTCAGTGGTTACAAGTAGGGCGGATAGCCTGTCAGTTCCAACAATAACACTCACAAACGCTAAAAATGATCACACAGGGCGTTCGTATAGGGAGTTCGTGAGCATATATATCGTTTTCGCTCACCGTTCGGATAGCTTTGAAAACGCTACAAATGACAGAGAAAAGAGCTATTTTTGACCCACGTCTTACCGTGGGATCGTTGTGATCGTTTTTTGACAACTTGGACATTCATATCTACCTAAACATTTATGAGAAATATTGTGGTTCCTATCATAAAGAATAGAACTGGCGATGCCTCCGACAGATTCAACTACAGACCTATAACTTTGGCTTCAGTTATTGCACCTATATCTCTAGCTGCAGTTCTAGAAAACGTTATTTTGGTTGTCAGCGGTTGTCAAAATATGTATAAGTCGTTCGGATAGCATATAGTCATTGTTGGTCAAAAATAGCAGAAGCTTCTTTCCGAACGCTAAGATACAAATGCCACTTTTGAAACTGCCACAAATGCAATCAAGCCAAAACGAACGCACCTAATGTTCTAATTTACAATCTTTTTGACAATGAAATGGAGCAATGAAAATTTATGACGTTGAAATCTGTAGAGTGATATGACATTCCTAGGGTTGCGGTAGTGATGGAATAAATTGATTATCGAACCATATTGAAGAAAAATCGACCATCGGAACTTTTCGGGTTGATAGTTCACATTAAGGGCCCGTTTCAGAATGTCTTAATAAAGTTTCGGGTTGCTATGCAACAAATAAAATAACTGAATGATAAAAATGACAGTTAACATGCCGCGCGTTTCAAGCTTTAACCGATGGATAGGCTAAATCGATGACTGTGAAACGCAAAGATAGTGTTTTGTTTAATAAATATGTTCTGGGTAGTAAAACCGGAACTTACTCGAACATTCTGAAACAGGCCCTTAGTGAAATAAAACAAGAGAGATACACGAGTAAACAGTTATTATGAAATCATTAACACTTTTTATAGAGAGGTGTTCGATTTTATTTTTATATATACCATTTACATGCAAATACAAACCACACAATAATTTTATGTGGTCGTCTGTTTGCCACTATAGCGCAATCGAATTGACATATACATAATCTATCCGGAAGACTTAGATCTGCTGCTTAAGCAGTTCGTAATACAAGACAATTATCAGACATAGCTACTGCTAGCTGCAAGGCTAGTTTACTTCGCGTACTTCAGTATTATGTCGTATTGGTGTATTGCTGTGGGGAGCTGCGGCTGAGATAAGAGACAATATTCATCCAACAAAAACGTGCAATTCGTGCCAGCCAGAAATGAATCTTAGGGAATCTCTGAGAGATCTTTTTAAAGAAATTGATATATTAACTTTAGTGAGTCTGTATATATTTGAAAATATTATGTATTTTCGTAAAAACTTGAGTATATATAAATTAATCAGTGACAATAACGATTATAGCACAAGGAATATAGATTAAATAGCGGTAACAGGGTTTAGATTATCAATGACAAATAAAAGGTCCTTCTAAGGAAATTGTGTGCGGTTTTACAATAAAGTTCCTAAACATATTACAACGCTCAAAGAAGTGAAATACAAGTTGCATGTGAAAAGATTTTGTTTAAGATTTCTTACTACACATTTTGTGATTACTTAAACGATAAAAATGCTTGGACTGTGTCGCCAAGCTATTGCCTGTCACCTACGTAATGTAAACAAATATTGTAATAATTTTTCTATACTTTAAGCAATCAGAAGTGGTTTAAGTTTTTAATTACTTACGAATTATCTATTTTAAACACAAATATTCACAAACAGCCTTAATCACCAATTAACAAATTAAACAACATATAAAAAGAGAAACGAAAATAAAGGGGAGCTCTAAAACACGTCCGTTCCACTCAAAATCTCGAAAAGCACTGCTGTGCGCACCTTGTGCTTCGGTTTATATAGTCTGTGGTAGGGATGCTATTATTCGATTTATTTTTTTTATTTAGGGAGGACTGAGATGCTGGCTACTGCCTGTGCGGTCGTCCAGCTCCACCGGGAGATGGGCGTAGAAGGCGAAAAGCGCCTTCTACCTCCGTCTCCTGCGGACGCCGAAAACGTGCCGCTACTATAGGAGGGGTTGACAGCGAGCTCAAGGGCACCACTGTGGTTCGGACCTCGGCTTGTCTCGCTGTCGAGAGACATGGGGGGGATCGGAGCAAAATGCCTCTGTGCAACTGCAGTGTTGCACAATTGGGCCCTACTGAATAATACTCTTTGACTATTTGGAGAGCAATTTATCGTGACCTTGTTTTTGCCTCGAGCTCACCGGCGAGCTCGGTGTTTGATTGTGTGACCTCTAATTACCTCACACCTGGGGATTTTACCTCGATGACTTGCGGATAACGCTAAAGCTGCCAATGTAATGGCTGCGATGGGGTCATCCGGGTCGTCTAATACCTGCCGTGGTCGGCGACGGGGGGGTTTGAAAAATGGGATAGAAGAGGCAGTCGAGTAGTTCGATGCCTGGACAACCAATGGGTTCGGGTGGAGGGCGCTCGATCAAAGTATCGGCGGGCGCAGTCCTTATTGAACTGCGCTAAAGAGGGAAGGTTTAGGTCGCAATGCAACTCGCTGTTCCGGACACACCACGGGGCGCCGGTTGCATTACGAAGAAAACGGTTGTGAATGACTTGAAGCTTATGAAGATGGGCCTCACTAGCATGACTAAACACTACTGATGCGTAAGTCATGATGGGGCGGATGCAGGCAGTGTAAAGTGTCTTCTTATTACTAAGAGACATTTTACTCTCTTTGCGAATCAGGGGACCAAGGTGACCCATTACAAAGGCCGCTTTGTTACGGACGGTTGTTATATGATCGTTAAAGGTGAGATTCCGATCAAGGGTGACTCCGAGATATTTTGTTTTACTAACCCAGGGGATGGGTTGGTCGAACAAAGTTAAAGGTTGCGGGTAACGGGGGCGAGTATTCTCAGTAAAGTACATAGCTGTACTTTTAACTGGGTTGACCGCGATGCGCCATTTACGGAACCAGTCACCGATCTCGGTGATGGCCCGTTGAAGGGCGAAAATGGACTTTCTACTGATACGCCACCCAGTGGTATAAATAGCGGTATCATCCGCGTATTGGGCTAATAGGACGTTAGGCTGAGAGCGTGGGATGTCGCTGGTATACAGTGCGAAGAGAATGGGTGATAGCACGGAGCCCTGAGGGACTCCGGCTCTGACTGGGTGGGGGGAGGAGAGAGTGCCTTCCACGCGATAGCGAAAGCTTCTGGCTTTAAGAAAGTCTTGTAGGATGAGCACAAGACGTTCTGGCACGCCAAATTGGTATAGCTTGTAAATCAAGCCATTGTGCCAGACTTTGTCAAAAGCTTTCGCTACGTCGAGGAAGACTGCTAGCGTTGTTTGGGGTTTGGGGTACTTGTTAAAGCCCTCAATGATGTGCTCCGTGAGGCGGTGCACCTGTTGGACGCATGAGTGTCCGGGTCTGAAGCCAAACTGCTCATCTGGAATAAGGTGGTGTTCCTTAGCATGGGACTGGAGACGGTTTGCAAGTAACCGCTCGTAAAGTTTGCCTAAGGCACTGAGGAGATTATGCGATTCTCGTAGGTTCCAATACGGCCTCTCCTGATACCCTGCCGTCCTCGGCAGGCTCGTCGTCTCCGGACTGAGAAATCAGCCTAGGCAAGCAAGGTAAGCATGATGGACCGGCGTCATCCAGCACTGGTTCTGTCCCCAAGTCATCCTCGACATCATTCGTATCTAAAATCAAATGATCACAGTGTTTATATCAATCACTAGAAACCTAAGCCAATCTTGTAGGACAGACAAAGTCAAGCGTATTAGTTTTGTCAGTTAAAGTTAGCTCATTTAGCTTTTAAGATGTACACAGATGCATATAGATAGGTACACAAAAAAATATAAAACACCACCCAGTGGCTTCCCAGTACCGGCCGATACTGAGAAGTTATACTGCACTAGGTATCCAATGCAACGTGGATACATTAACAGGGTATCTCCAATAAGACATAGGAGACACACACAGGGTACTAAGAACAAGAAAAAAAAATAAAAAGGGTTAGAATATATACCGAGACACTGAGTACTTACACGGCTCAGTCAGTTAGGAACCGACTAAGCCACTCAGTGGGGCTCCTCAGTACGGGCCCATACTGAAGAGCTTCCTACCTACACTGGAGGCAAAGGGCCTAGGTACTCCTCCAGTGACTTTTCGCAAAACGAAAAGCATTCCACGTCGGGGGAGAAAGGAGTGTGTGGTCCCCCAACGGCTCGCCGATAAGCGGAAAGACTTCACAAGGTACCTCTCTCTTTGAAAGCAAGCACATACAGGGTGCTCCTTTCTCAGAAAGCAGGCACATACAGGGTACTTCAATCTCCAGAAGCAGGTAGACACGAGGTACCTCTTCCTTCGAGAGCAAGTACATACAAGGTACCCCTTTTATTTTAAAAGCGGGCACATACAGGGTACCTCTTTTTTATAAAAGCAGGTACATAAGGGCAGACACCAAATTTGAAAAAAAGACGCACGTGTCTCAGGGGTCCATTCGCCTTTCCTGGGGACCATGTACTGGGCGGCTGCATACGTCGTCTTTCATATGACCCATCCAGCAGTGTCAATTCATATGGTTCATTGCAAAGGGCATTATCAACTATGTAGGGACCCCGCATACCAAGGTCCAGTTTACCCCGATCTTGCGTGCATTTTATCACAAAGACCAGATCATCCTTCTGGAACTTAAGAGGGGGTCTACGACCCTCATTAACAACAGCGTTCTGATTGATTTGATTGTTCTTCAACCGTTCGGCCGTCCTCTGTCGAAGCATCTCTTGTCTACCTAGCCGACTAGACGATTCCGAATTCAATGTGACATCTCGCACCAAGGTTCAAATTACTGGCGTCGCACTCTCATGACCAATCAAGAGATTCAGGGCAGAAGTCTGTGGTTTTCTCTTTCGTCAGATTCAAAATAAGTTGCAATTGCCATAGTTCTTCAGCCAATTCGCTCTTCCGATGATTGACGGCAATGCAAAGCATGTTGAAGAGAGTTTCGAGTAAGCGCATTTAAAGTGTGATATAATGGAGCTGTACTCCCAGCAGCTGCATCCAAGAAGTGAAGCCCATCAACTCGAACATCCGTCCCCTGTGTTACAACTAACTAAGGTGTATCAAACAATGGCATCACAATCTTAATGTCTCCTTTCAACTCATCAAGATTAGGTCAAAAAACAGGTGTAAATAAACAGAATTTTGTAATCGAATTTACCACAAGCATGGTAAATGTATAGCCCTTTGATAAAGTTAAAGGTCCCAACACGCCAACATGTAAAGTATCAAATGGGACATCAGATTTATCCCATGAAGTAATTGGCTGTAAGGGTGCGCGGGGTACACGCTTGTGGCCGATACATGCGACACAATAAGATACGTACTTTTTAACGAAAGAACTCAAACCAGGGAACCAAGTATCTAAATAATAAATCTACAACTTTATCTGCGCCAACGTGACTATGCTCATCGTGAAAGATACGCAAGAGGCTCAAACGATGACTTTTTGGTACACAGCTAAGAAGCCTGGTCTCTTCACCAGTAGGCTTATATATTTGTAATACAACAAATCATTTGATTTCACATACCTCGTTGAATCTAACGAGAACAGTCCTCCAAGGACTGGATCATCGTTTGGACCTCCTCGTCTCCTGCTTGAGCTATCTGCGCCCAATTCCCAATTATGAGGCAACATGGCTCCTTTTCTGTAAATCAAACTTAAATTAAAATCTTGTAAATATGTCCACCATCTTTCCAAACGCGGTAAGAAATCTTTTTTATTCCGAGTCACTTTTAAAGCATTACAATCTGTGATCACATAGATAATAGAAGTTTATTAAGCCGTTTTAGAGATAAGCGGTTTCGGATTTTTGTGATTGTACTTCGTGCTTTAGAAGATAATCGTTCTGAAGGCACTGACGTCGCAACAATTGAATAATACTCACAAATAATAGTCACACAAAATATGTAATGATCAACAGTATTAATAAAGCAGAAAAACAAAACGAACGAATACAAATAAAATGAGATGCAGTCTTAAAGGTACTGTAGCTGCTTATTAGAATATTGTGAAGTATGAAAGGTTTATGATTTTTACCAATATAGCAGCACTTTTCAAAATAAGGATTTGGAAGCAATTTTTAGCTGTTATATATTATTTAGTTGGTTTTGTATTGTTTATAATATGTCAATGTTATAGTTAATAAATTGTCACTGGAGTATTTGCTTGTATGGTGTTGTACTTAAAAGAAATTAAAAAAAACAGCTGCATCATATAGCTTATTTATTCGAGTTCTTAATAATAATATATCTGGAGATAAGTTTGGTTTTAATAATTATGTATATTTTGATTATAGAGATATGTTATATACTCATTTTAGTCTTATTGACATCTTGTTACGTATCCAAATAATTTTCATCGTTCAACAGTAATGTACATTGTCCAATTTTCCACTGATGATTATGCAAAAGCACTGTCAAATGGACATCAAATTTGATTTCCAGCTTATATCTGTCCACATAGTACATTATTCTTTAGTATGTTGTTTTTTTTTTGCGTTTCATACCCATGGGTATATCTAACATCCAGACAGTTGATTTTTTTCACAAATGATGTACGAGGCCTACTCGTATATGTTGTAGGCTTACTCAAGGAAACTCCAGGTTTATATCGATATATATATATAATATTCCACTCTTGTTGTATACAGTAGTAGTTATTTTAATTTTTCTATTAATCGGGACAAATATTCAGTCGTTAGTTCTTTTCCGTTTAATCGTCACTCTTCGACTGCTTACTTCAAAGTGTGTTTGAACGAACTCCCGAACGGGTGAAAAGAACGAACGACTGCCCAGGAAACAAAACAGTCACAGACTAATAATAGAGTAATATTAAAGTTTACATTCTTATTCAAATTGCGTATTTAAACATCAATAATTTATACATATATTTTATGAACCTAACAGCTCGTCCATCCTGATATTAGTTCACGTCCTCGTGAACATACTCTAAAATATTAAACTACATTAGCCTTAAGTTATATAAACTGTTGACACTATAACAGATTAATTAAGAAATTTACTAAAATAGACATTGAGTAAATATTTTGTGCTAATTTACAATTTATTTGATAGCGTAGTGTGCGATTTACTTTTGGTAACAAATGTAATGTTATAGATATTAGTGCGTACGTTGCGCGGACACTTTGCCCACTAAATAATTGCGCACCTTGCGCGGGCACTTTGCCCAATAAATTATTGCGCACCTTGCGCGGACTCCTTGTCCAACATATAATTGCGCACATTGCGCGGACACTTTGTCCATAATATATATGCGCACCTTGCGCGGACACTTTGTCCATAATATATATGCGCACCTTGCGCGGACACCTTGTCCATAATATGATTGCGCACCTTGCGCGGACACCTTGCCCATAATATTATCGCGCACCTTGCGCGGACACCTTGTCCATAATGTAAATGCGCACATCGCGCGGATTTTGTTGAACATTCTTATAGGATATCTTATGGTAACGCACGTTGCGTTGGGCACATATTTGATCACAATACATTAATACAATAATTAAACTTTCGTGAACTAAACTCATATTTTTTAATCTCCACCGGGTCCACCCCCACAAATTAATGAATATGGGTAATACAATAATTATTATCATTTATATCTCAATATTATTACATTCTGATATCATTATATCTCTTATCTATACAGGGTGCATCGGATACTTTATATGTATACAATCATATAAATAAACATTTAAATGGTAATTTAGATCAATACTTCAAATTTAGTCTGGTTTGTTGACCCATATTGTCCAAACAATCTATTATACAATGATTTACACATGTTAGTCCAGATGGCAATTCATCCACTGATTATTTATGAAGGTATACTTAATTTTCATTCACATTTGATACAAATTAAATTGTGATTAAGCTAACTATCATCTGTATCATTATCACTATATGTACTATCAGAGGAGACATCTCTTTCTTTAAAACACATCCATGGAAAGATTTTGTCTACAGCAAAAATCCCAGTGTATGTGCTTTTCCCTTTCTTTGTTATAGGTGTGTCGGTAACCTCATATCTATCATTATCTAATATTCTTACTATTTTATAAGGACCTGACATTTTCGGTAATAATTTTCTACTTTTTCCTACTGTATGCGCTGTTCTCTCTATCCTCACTAAATCTCCAATTTCATACTTCTTCGCTTCCTTCCTTTTTTTGTCAAAATTGTGTTTTTGCTTCTCTTGAGATTTATTGATGAATTTGTCAACTTCTGATCTAATTTTAGTAATATTTTCCTCAATTTCATTTGAAAGTTGGCTTTCATCTCTAAGTCCATTATCTATTAATGTAGATTTATTTACTTTATGAGGCTGATCGTCAGCCATATCATTGTCTGATGTTTCTTCTACATTAGATAATGTACCATGAGTAACCTCATTTATACTACCATCGCCTATGTCAGAACCACTGATATTTACCATGTCAGATTGTATCCCCGATACAATACTACCTTCGTTAATACTTGTGAGTTTAAGTCCGAATAAAACTTCTGCTGGGGACTTTCCAGTACCTTTATTTATAGTGTTATTCATTCCCCATTGCACCTGTAATAATGTGTCGTCCCATAACCTTTCATCTCGACCGTGATTTTGTGCAGCTATAGCATCTAAAATCGTACGATTGTACCTCTCCACTTGACCATTTGCCCTTGGAGAGGCCACTGCATTTAGGATATGTTGGACTCCGAGTTCTTGCATGAACGATTTGAATTTGGAGCTCGTAAATGAAGAACCACGATCACTTATTAAGTGGACGGGTAACCCAAAAGTGCCAAAATATTCCCTCATAACCGAAATAGTTGTGTTAGATTTTGTATTCCTTACGGCCCTTAGTATAATAAACTTCGTGTAAGCATCAATAACTACAAGTATATATGTATTTTTACGTTTGCTACTCACGAAAGGTCCTAGGTGATCGATGTGGACCGTGTGAAAAGGTGTGGATATTTTAGGTATAGGATGGAGATAGCCCTCTTTCCTACCAGGTGGAATTTTATTATGGACACACTCTAAGCATGACTTTACATATTTTTTTACGAACTTTCTCATTCGTGAAAACCAATAATGTTCTTTAATTCTGTCATATGTCTTTTCAAAACCAAAGTGTCCAATTTGGTCATGATTTTTTTGTAAAATTTGCCATCTACAGCCCTTTGGTACAACCCATTTTAATCCATCTGCAGTAGTTCTAAATAAGCGACCCCTTTTTAGAACAAAATTCTTTCGTATGTCTATAATGTCATCATAACTGGAATTCGTCAATATATCCTTAATGCGTTTTAACTCGGAATCATCAGATTGCACAGTACTTAACCAGTCACAATCGATGGTCATTATATCACGACTCTCGACAGCTTCTATGATACCTTTTTCATCAGTGACTGGGTTTCTACTCAACGCATCAACGTGGAGCATTTTGTTTCCAGATCTATACAAAATATCACAGTTATATTCTTGGATTAAACTCCACCATCTAGCTACGCGAGGAATCATGTCCCTTTTAAGAAAAGTGGCTCTTAGGGAGTTGCAATCGGTTACTACAGTGAAGTTTAAGCCCAGAACATACGGTCTAAATTTTGTTAACGTCGCAATGACCGCCAGAGTCTCCAATTCATATGAGGAAAAATGAGACTCCTCCGGAGATGTCTGCCTACTGTAGTAGGCGACTGGTTTAAAGTGTGTATCAACTTGTTTTTGCATTAGAACGCCTCCTATACCATGTTTGCTTGCGTCAGTATGAATTTGAGTTTCCGCTGTTGGACAATATAAAGTTAATACTGGTCTTGATGATAAAATTCTTTTGATCTCATTAAACGCTCGTTCTTGTTCATCATTCCATACCCAAATCGAGTTTTTCTTCAACAATTTCGTTAAAGGTCTAGTGATTTGAGAAAAACCTAGAATAAAACGTCTAAAGAAACTGGCTAAACCTATTATTTGTCTCACATTATGAACATCTTTAGGGGTAGGGAATTTTTTTACTGCCTCTACCTTGCGTATGCCTGGCTTGATACCATCTCCTGAGACTTCAAACCCTAAGTAGTCAACTTCTTGTTTGAAAAAGTAGCATTTCTGTGGTTTAAAAGTCAAGCCAGCCTGTCGCAGCTTATCAAATACAATTCGTAGCCTTATCATACCTTGCTCAAAATTTTTAGACGGTACTAATATATCATCCATGTATGCCAACGCTGTATCAAACCGAGCATTGCCCAGAACCATATTTATTGCTCTTTGAAAAACTGCTGGGGCATTTGCTAGCTTAAATGGCATTCTGTTAAATTCAAACTGACCATCTGGGGTAATAAAAGCGGTTCTAGGTTTGGAGCCATCATTAATTGGTATTTGGTAATACCCAGAAGCTAGATCCAATGCACAAAAGAAAACATTACCAGATAACCGGTCAATCTGGTCTTCTATACGCGGAATTGGATAATGTTGCTTAACTGTCTTAGCGTTCAATGCACGGTAATCCACACAAAGGCGTTTGTCACCAGTTTTCTTTTTAACTATTATTATCGGTGACGCATATGGTGAAGATGATTCCCTGATAATATCATTTTGTAGAAGGTCATCCACCATTGATCTAACTTCAGATCTTTCGATGTGGCTAAGACGATACGGGCGATATACGACTGGATTATTATCTTTTAATTCTATGTCCATACTAGTTATATTAGTGCAACCTAGTTCAGACAAGCATGTGGCGAAACAATCCCTATACTCATTTATTAAGCCTAATAACTGACCCTTTTCAGCTGTACTCAAAGTGTTTCCCATGTGTAAGTCTTCTATCGTTAAAATACTACTAGCTTTGCAGACTTTATTAACATTTAAGCATTTCGTACCCTGGATATGATCAATGCATACACTCCCACGAGATATTATCTCGTCTTTATTAAAATGCAACGTATTGTTTTGACAATTTATAATTTTAATATAACCAAGGCCGTTTTTTATTGCAATGGTCCCACCTTCTAACTTGTATTTTAATCTTTGACTATTTTCTATTTCTATTTTCCCTGTAAACTTTATGCTAGTACAAACTTTAATGACTGCACTGCCATACAAATTTATTGTATCTATAGTTTTCAAGTTAATACGTTTCTCATTCGTGTTTATCTGTGTTTTTATAATCAGCTGTTTGTCGTTTTTATGTATTTCAACGTGGGATTGTTCTGTCACTGTTTGACCTACTAAGACTTCATAATTGAGATAGCGATCAGGTACTACAATTAATTCAACATCAACTTTTACATCATCAACCTTTAGCTGAACCATGAACGTGCCTATAGGTTGTATAACGGAGTTTCCGAAACCACGTAGGTAAGGTAGGCCTACACTGGTCCAGTTATCTGCATTAATCAATTTCCTAGCTATCGATTCCTGAATTAAAGAGCACTGACTACCAAAATCAACATAGGCATTTAATTCGCAGCCATTGACTACTACTTTCTTGTAGAATTTGCTGTCAGCCCTTTCTTCATCCTCTACTAGTCATAAAGATTTAACCTCAATCTTATCCTTTAAAACCTCCCTAGGACAATGAGAATCATCGTGGCCAATTCGTGAACATTTCTGGCATTTAACTAAAGGCTTCTTGCAACTATTCACGACGTGTCCTATTTCATGACAATTAAAACATCTTGTTGGTTTACTAGAATCTAGCTTTGGTAATCTACGGGTAAACTCTGTGGTGGGTCGTATAATTTTCCTAGTATTTTTATCAATTTTCTCATGCTTTACACTTCTTAAATATCCTAATAGTTTATCACTATCTTCAAAACCTACTGCTTCAGCACCATAACGTATTGATCTGTCTTCTATACCATAAACTATACAATCTATAGCATTCTTACCTAAAATACCGCAACGATTCAAAGCTATTAACTTCTCGTAATAATATTCTTCCAAATCATCACCAAATTTAGCCTTTATACCTAACATTTCCGATAATAGCCGTCCATAATTTTCGTAGACAGGAAAAGCAGACCTAAGCTTTTCTTGCCAAACTTCCCATGAGTGCAAAACCGACGGCTGTCCCTCGTACCAACGTTTTGCAGTACCCACTAGTTTTGGCAACGCATAGTGTGCAGTTTGTTTGCTATCCCAACCGTAAATTTCCGCACACTCTTTAACTTTGTTTAGCCATGTACTTATAGTTTGATTCTTTATTTTAGGGTCAAACTCAGGCACAACATTAACTGACGGAAATTTATCTTTGTTTTGTGGGTTTACGGTGGCAATAGCTAGTAGAGCTTTATTTAAACTATCCACTACATTTTTATTCATGACCACCTCATCAGTGCTAAATTTTTGAGCTGCCTCAGCATTAGGACCGGTTGATTCAAGTTGAATACCTTCATTGACATATTTATTTGACACATTAACAGATTAAGTATACCTCCATTATCTAACGCTGGTTGTTCAAAACAGACATTCTGTTGTTGCAAGGTGGTGGCGCTACGATCATTTAAACTAGGTACTTCTAAATTAAGTGGCATAATATCAGGTGTCGGAGTATTAAGTGATTTCCTAGTTCGACTACTTCGTTTTGACCGATGATTACTTCGCGAATGACTTCTACCACGAGAATAAGCGTGTGCTCGTAGACGTTGTGCACTACGTAATCGAGATTCGTTACGCCGACGCCGTTTATCACGTACAGTAGAATCTGACCTTGAAGATGAGCGAGACCGTTGCCCACGGGAACGCTTGGGCGGCGTCACTGCTTGGCGCCCTCTTCTGCTGCGTGACCGGACACGCCGATCTCGAGTACGCTGGTCTCGAGTTTGCGATCCACGTCTCGAAGCGGACCGCGACAGCCGGCCACGTGGTTGCACTTGCCTCGGCATTGTATTCAAACAATGTTAACCTGGGATATGCGAAATGCATTAGTACTTATTAAATTCAAAAGATGCAAAAAGGCGACAATCCTAGAGCCAATACATACATTTTCTAAACTTAGCGCCACACAATATATACAACATACATTTGAACCCATTGTTCCTTAACGATAATTGTATATTCACACAAACAGAACAAAACTTTGTCAAATATGTACGATGTTAAGTCACTGGAGTTTATTTGCAAAGAAAAACAAAAGAAAACATATTTTTATCGGCCTCGGATATACTACCAAAGACTGACATACATTTATAATGCATCGTGTAACCCATATGTGCATTATTGGCAAATAAACGTTTTCAGAATAAAATAACAGTCTCGATACTTAATACTGTTGTCTACTTACCCAATGGTGACCAAAAATCCCCAAAATATCAAATGATTAGGCGGATTAAAACGGATTTCAAAGTAGAACAGTGATGGATTCGATACAGCGAGGCGACACAACTTCAAGGTTATATGATTCGTCAAGCCTCGGTCGCTTCTGTCCGAGAAGTAAAGATTCAAACGTCAGCTGTCAATTGCCTGCTGTCGAATGTCATTACTGCCAATGTCAATCAAAGAAACTTCTTGACATTTCCGAAGGTGTACGATAGATATTGCTGTTAACTTCAAAAGCAATTGATTAAATTTGATAATCGTGCGAAATCATCATGGCGTCACAATGAAATTTTAAAAGAAACGTTTTCCCACCAATATTCACTGTATCGTATATTTCAAATACAAGAATTCAAATTGCGAAATAACAAAAACTGATTGCCATAAAATATAATCATTTTGGACTCACCTTGTAATTGATTTAACCTGTCTTAATATCAAACCTTTGCTAGAACACTAGCCGAGTAGACGTTGTCGTACCACTTCTGAAGTTGTTGTAGGCTTACTCAAGGAAACTCCAGGTTTATATCGATATATATATATAATATTCCACTCTTGTTGTATACAGTAGTAGTTATTTTAATTTTTCTATTAATCGGGACAAATATTCAGTCGTTAGTTCTTTTCCGTTTAATCGTCACTCTTCGACTGCTTACTTCAAAGTGTGTTTGAACGAACTCCCGAACGGGTGAAAAGAACGAACGACTGCCCAGGAAACAAAACAGTCACAGACTAATAATAGAGTAATATTAAAGTTTACATTCTTATTCAAATTGCGTATTTAAACATCAATAATTTATACATATATTTTATGAACCTAACATATATATGTTGCCAGTATAACAACATATACAAAAAATAGGCCAAATGCAAGTCAGACTCTCGCTCAAAGGGTTCCGTGCCATAATCTATACAACATTAGAGTTTGAAACTAAATGAAAGGTTTTATTGTAGTGTCGAATGTTGTATACATGATGGAACTCTTTCATTCGCGAGTCCGACTCGGACTTTGCCGATATTTATTTATTTATGAATAACTTGGAACACAGCTATTTATATTTTGCATCTAACTATATTTATTGTAAAAAATATTTTATCCGTTTTGTTTTAACTATATCTCTGATGCTGTTGAAGCTTAATATCCTTCTCTGACATCATAAACCGGCGCCGACAGACCAGCATATCGACTGTGAACTGGCAAAATATCCTATCTTTCATCATGCGATGAAAACACCAGATAGGACTTACTTATTGTCAGTTCACAGTCGATATGCTGAGTTGGGTTACTACTCAATTTATATTTACATTTACTGTCTGAATCATTGCTGATGTCATAAATAAATGTATTTTCTGTATTATTGTAATTCATTATTAATAAATATATGAAAAGAGGCTGGAACGAGTATTTTATCAATTTAAGTGTACATTCATTCTAGTATACCTATCATCAATACTTTGCCAGACTTAATTCATCATCTACTTGCAAATACTAGTCTGCCTAGATACCACCCACAAATAAAAAATCAGTCGGCAAGCACCAAATGGCATGTTTCACCAGCTGTTCGAAATTGAACTTTTCTGTAGATCCATTCTAGTTTTAGCCTGTTAAACATCTGCAACCACAGTATATATTACCTATAAAAAAAATTTAGTATTGTCCATAGTACTCATTTGTTTATTAAGTTAACACAACTCTTATCTTAAACTAAGAATATATAAATAAAAAAACAATGTACAAACAAGCAGTACCTACAATAAGAATTACTTAAAACATAGAAAGCCTACTATGTAATTGCATTCAGTGGAATAACATCAGACTATCCCTTAAATGCTGTTGGAACTTGGATCTGTCCAGAGCTAACGCACACCTTTTTTGAACAATGGCATGGGTATCACTTATCTACACTTTCACATACTTACTAGATGCACTATGTAGTGTGGCAGTTCCCATCACTACCCTAACTTTTTGTACTGGACCATAAAACTAATATTTTTGTTTCTAATAGTGGCTTTTCTAAGCCAGTTCTTTAGGGAGTAAGGTATTACAATTTATTCACGAGCTGATGCGGGTGACAGATTACAAAATTTCTTTGGAATACATTGTGGGGAGATATGTTTATTATTTATATACATAATAGCTAGTTTCATAAATAAAAACTTAGCAATTATTATGGTTATAAACTAAATGCAAACTTTTTTGAAGCTGGAATACTTTGTGCCTTAAGGTCATTGCCATTAGGGGAATGTCTGAACATAATGATATTCTGGAACATAATATGAGAACCGGATAATGGCATCTTGAAGTATCTAAGTAAAATTTGTGTTGTCCTTTTTTTGAACACTGGATCTCTGTCCACCAGAACGAAAATAAAAATGACATGTATTATTGCAATTTTATTTATTATATCTATTTTATTTATATGTTATTGCAATTGTACTATTTATTTCAATTTTAATTTTAATGTGTACGATATGGGCGCTTTTTGCCTGAAATAAAGATATTTCATTTATTTTTTATTTCATACAACGATCTTTTCTTATATACATTTCAATTCCTACATTTCTTTTCGTGTCACACGGCCGCCTCCCGCCGTGGACTGCGGGTGGTATCCCTGTGGGGCATGGTCCAGACCGCGACTGCTCCGCGCCGGATTGCTTTACCGCAGCTTCCGCCTCGGTGTGTTTTAAGCTTTATGACTGACGTTTTTTTTCCATCGATACCACTTAAGATGACAGTATCGGTACTTTCTATTCAATACAGTGTACCTACCTCGAACTAAGCATGCAAATGAACATTTACACTAAACGTTCATAATTGGAGTTCTTTGTCATCTCATAATGAACCTTATTCCGTCGTAATAACAGTGTGATTACACTGTTCTTCTTCTTCATTTTTGTATGGTTCCAGCCAATGAACGCCTGATTTTCAGCCGTGGTGTAGATAAATTACTAACCCCGGTTTCTGAAACGCAAATCGGCGACAAATTATTTTAAATGCTTGTTAATACATTGTCAAACGCAGATTGGGTTGCTAAAAACTTCATGTGACTGTTTGTCAACACTTATGTCAAATCTCCAATTAATCGGCAATTATTGCACTTCTGGGTTTCTGAAAAGCTTTTCGGTATGTTAACGGTTTGTCAAACTGGCTAATCCTAATTGCCCAAAATCGACCAATTATTCTAAGATCAACGTCTTGATATCGTAAATATATATAAAAATAGTTTTATGCCTTCCTACCTACAACGTTTTCTCTAATAGCTGATAAGATAGAACAAGAACAGAATTATATCAAGTATGATTACTCCAAAAACACATATTGCTATTTTTATACCGTTGGTACTCGGTAGCACTTCACCACTATCTCACCTGATGTTAAGTGACGATGCGATCGATGATGGAGCTCGCTTACCCAGAAGATACATATTCACTCCTGTTTTGAAGACCCCCGTAATTAACCAGAAACACAGACTCAGGCAGAGTGTTCCATTCCCTAGTGATGTGTATGATGAACGAGTATAGAACATAAACCGATTATAGAACTACGTAAATATATTACTAAAGACTACGTGATTATAGTGTTGCTACTCATTTGTTACTCAATAGGGTGCTATAACATAACCATAGCAGCCCTTAAACAAACCGCAGCTGGGTAGATAGTGGTGCCAGCAAAAGCACTTCCAATTTATGTTATGGACCTTCCAGACCCCAACCCTCTTTGAGAAAACACCTTTCAGCTAAGGGCGTTAAGATATGGTTTAAAGCTCTGTTGTGCGCCTGATGTGCGGCTACAACATATTCACGTTGAAGTCAGAAGTGGTATTATTTTGTATTGATGCGCAGGAGGTTAGAATCTCACCGCGGTCTTACACTTCACCGCATGATACGAGGGCGGGAGTTTTTAGAATCATTGATAGGCTTGATAGTTGTTGGCCCTCAAGTAGAAAATATATTACCAAGCATCTAATGGTATGTTACGACGTCTGTTCTTGCCATGATGATGAAGTCAGTAGAGAAGTCTACTGACTTCTTCATCAGACGTCAATCACTTACCATCAGATGAGATTATAGTCAAAGCGTAGCAATGAAAAATGCTGCTCATTATTTTTTTTATTTTAATCGATTTTTACGATAAAAAGCAACAAGTGATGGGAGACCGCTTTTTTGCGAAAAGAAATATGCAAGAAAATGCAGTTCCTTTTCATCGCCCAGCAAAACCAAAAAACACACATTGAACGCAACGCTGTATATAAGCTTGCCATAATTTACACTTATAAATCGATCAATCAAAGCGGCACGCTTGGACAGCACAATCAATGAACTTACACAACAAACACGCCCATTTTAACGCTAGTGACTTTCACTATCAATAAACTATTACCGACATAATAACTATAAAACTAAAGAGTATTTATAATCATCAGGATGGTATTGAGGATAAAGGGATTCATAAAAATAATGAAATTAGATAATGCCACTAGCGATCACCCATCAAAGTTGACATTTTAGGTATTAGAGCGTACACTCGCACGACTGGACTTTGTCAGTTAGAAATCCGAGCGGAAATAGTATTTTTGGATGTGAATGCCCAAATGGGCTTGTATTTTGACAAAGAGGAACGCTTTGAACTCCTGTCTCTTGTTGCTTTACGTTTACGATCATCCGTCATATTTAATTGGTAACCATAGTAACGGTGGCGATGCCAAAAATGATTTTGGATTAATTTCATGTCAAAACAGAAGAGACAACGCTATCCGTTAAAATAAGACAGAACACTAGAGAATGAATGAATTTGAACGACATTTTCAAATTTCATGTTATCATAGATAACCAAGCATTTTAATCAGGTGTTCTGTAATTTTTCATTAATATGCGTTCCAGAAACCCGTTGAAAGTTAGCAGATTGTTAATTGTGACAGTTTGTTAAATGAATTGAGTTTTGACACGCGTACCGGAAACCGGCGGTAATTCTAATTGCCCAAAATCGACCAATAATTATTCTAAGCATAGAGCTAGGAGGAAGAATATCTATGATGGAGAAGACATTTATATTCTGTTGGTTGTGAGACAAGAATGGTAATATATACGCTTTCATTAGTTTGAAAGAGACAGCATCAGTTTTTTTTGTCTTGCTCGGCGTATGCGATTTCTTTGTTTGCCACAAAGCAGTTTTGTGGCAGACAAATTTATTCGGTGCTTGAAAGTGTCCTTTATTCGTGTTAAACAATGACTTTGAAGTGTGTATTGTAAATTTTAAGTTAAATTCAACGCTGCTGCTTCCAACAAACATGTTGAAATGCAGAATTCTTGTCTGTAAAAACAGAACAGAACGAAATATGGAACACCTTACGTATCACATGTAAGTTCTATTTTTCATATGTCTTCACCATTTTTACACAGTCTATGCGAATCATATATGAATTTCTGATCACAACATGAATGTCTGCGTATTAAATTATTTGATAATCTTACATTTTACTACAAAATAATTTCTTGATTTTGCGATTATAATCCATAAAAATTAAGTAGTGTTCTTTTGTCTATTTATCTCGCTCTACTATTATGAAATTTATTTAGGGGGAAAAATGAGTGTGAACATAGATCAAAAATTATACTTTTTCGAATTATAGCAATTTTCGGAATACCAGCTCATGACCGAAGATATTTCCCATAAAAGTGGGTAATTTTGTATTAACCACTATTAACCATTTATGCATTAAAATTAACGCAATTAAATTTTGATTTGCAGTTATCATAAGGATGCTGTCCTTCATCGTGTATGGATTCCAACAACTGGACGACAAAATTAATTAAATAAAAAAATGCATAATTCATCAATTAAATTGTAAGTGGTGCCAAAATGTTGAATCTCAATGTTATTCACACGTATGTTTTATATACCATAAAGCTATAAATACATTATTACTATGTTTTATTTTAAGTGCACACTATGAAATATTATAGGTACGAAAGTTTGTATGAGTTTGTTACTCATACAAACCTTCAAGTCACTCAACGCCGAAGTTTTCAACGAAATTTCGCATATAGATTCCGTAGGACCTGGATTAATACATTGGCTATCTTTATTCCGAGATATTTAGTATTATCGGGGGACTACGATATAACTATTCGACGCGGTTAAGTCCACAGGCGCAAGCTAGTTATCCAATAGTACCATGGGTTAAGTTATATATTTATCATGCCATAGTTTTAAACTACCAAAAAAATATTCTGTACATTTTCAGTTAGTTTTAGGATCATGGTAATTTTCTAAAACTAGCTGACCTGGTTTCTCTGCCATTAAGGCGGACCGTTCAATCTGTAGCGAGAAATTCAAAATTTAACAGTCTGTCTATTTGTTGCGAGATCGAATAACATTTGTAGGTATTTAATTTACTCAAACAAAGATCCTTTATAGAGTATTTTGTTATTGTGTCTTACGTATATGTATCTGATTTCATATATTTCTCTACTAATCTGCAAAAACAGTTAAGAAACAATTATATATTTGTAAGTTATGATGCCAAAATACTTTAGGGTATAATTTCCGATTTGCGCAATTTAAAAACAATACACGTACTAAAGTTATCCAATCTAGCAATATACATAAAATTTTGAATACCCCGATATAAAAAATTGAACGGTCCAGTCCACCTTGAGCAAGTACCATGCAAATGTATTTTTTCAGCGGCAATATTTTTCTAAAAGCTTCATTGTAATTTGGATAATGTTATGGGACACTGGAAATTCTGCAATATTAGGTATTTATACTCTGTCAATATCGGGTATACGCGCATAGCTACTCCACCATAGATATTCTTCCTCCTAGGCATAGAGATATAAAATACTATTTAGAGTGGCAGCCATGTCAGTTTCCTTAGAAAACGAGCGTAACCAGTTCAACACATGTAAATGGTACGTGACATTACATCTTTATTGTTCAATACAAACAATCCGATTCCCTGATTAGACCCATTTTTACCCAATTGAAACGTTTAATAAGCCAATTTATGTTAGGAATAATCACTCATGGCAACATTCTGTGTAGTCTGTGGTACGTCTTGAAACTGTATAGTTTTGTTGTGCTCGTTTATTCTTAATAAAGCTTCAGTATTTATCGGCCACTGATTTATTTATACCATTAATAAACAACAGCAGAGCGTGGTTCCGAAAAATCATAAGGAAGTGTTGGAGCAGAAGTAAAAGCAAAGATTTTCTACTTGGGTGGTTTGGGCTGTTTCGTGTCGTATGGCTGGCTATGCAATATGGCGGCCCGGGAAGAAAATATAAAATATATTGTCGAACCATTCAGAGGGACGAATTATCTGTTGTGGAAACGTCGGGCAGAAGCTATTTTTGCTGCAAAAGACCTGGATCAGTTTCTAATAAAGGAAGAAACTGTGGATTCTAAATCGAAAAAGGCGTACGCATTGTTACTTAGTATGATTGATGATTCCATATTGATGGCGATGTCGGATGAAACTACAGCATATAAACTATGGCATGCTTTAAAGGAAAAATATGGAAAATCAAGTGCTGTAAGCCAGATCCTAGTAAGAAAGAAACTCACGAACACAAAAAAACGCTGTGATAGCAGTATGCAGGAACATATAAATGAAATACTGGGATTGGTGAACGAATTGCGAGCTTCTGGAACAACTGTGAAAGACATGGATATTGTCATTTATATCTTACCCTACGGTTCAATTCACGCAAATATGCGCTATTTGCACTATATGCACGCAAACGGTCGGTTCATAACTTGCTAAACAGTCACCACGATAGCATAATGACGTCATCTTTGACGTCACCTCCGGCCGCAAACAACGCTCACAGAAAAGTGGTAGTGCAATGTATGCACAAACGTCAAACTCAAATCTTGACAGATAGATGAGGAGATTTTTATTGTTGTGGTTAGAATGTTGAACGTACAAACATCTGTTTACAAAAGAATGCCTTGAAATGCGATACTTCTATTATCAATAATTTATGTGAAGGGATTTTTTTGGGTCAATTGCGAAAAAGCAAATTGACAGTTAGCAGATGTTATAAGCGCGGCTACATATCGGTTCACATCGTTTGCGCGCAAACAGTGCATATTCTCGTATTTCAGTTATGAACCAAGCTTTTGCAATGTATGCAGTGACAGCAGTGTTTGCGTGATTTAAACCGTAGTGTATATGTCATTACCTCCGGAATATGATATAGTAAAGGCAACAATAGAAAATCAGCCAGATACGACATTGACTTCAGATTTTGTTATACAAAGATTACTAAATGCAGAGGCATTAAAAAGTGACACAAGTGAAAAGAAGACAGAAAATACAAAAACAAATGTAGTATTTAATGCCGAAAAGTACCAACATATTACGTGTCACAAATGTAAGAAAAAGGGTCATGTTGCAAAATATTGTCCAAGAAAAACAACATGTTTTAACTGTGGACGTTCCGGCCACTTGAAAAAGGACTGTCGTACTAAGCCAAAGTCAAATAACAGTGAGTCTGCTGCGGTTACCTTTATGGTCAATCAAACAAGTGAACATTTTATGTTGGACTCTGGTGCATCGACGCACATGTGCAGCAAACAGGAATGGTTTAAGGACATGAGGCCCTACAGTGGCACTGTGACATGTGCATCTAAAGTTGAAGTTCTAGAAGTCAAAGGTATTGGGACAATTGTCGGAATGCTGAATGGTCGAGAAATAACTCTCAAAGAAGTCTTGTATATTCCAGAGTTGAATGGTCAATTGATATCTGTGAAAAACATACAGAGAGCTGGTTACAGTGTTATCTTCACAAATAATGTTGCAATAGTTAAGATGAATAAAGAAAAATTTGTTATTGCCAGATTGAATGAAAAAGGTCAGTATTTAAGTCAGTTTGATCCTATTAGTACATCAGCTGTAACACACTTTGTTGAGCAAGATGCAAAGTTATGGCACAGGCGTATGGGACATTCTAGCAACAATGTTATGAAAGAGTTGGGATTGCCAGTATCAGACTCTTTAAATTTTTGTGAAGAATGTGTGACTGCTAAACAAGCCAATGTGCCAATGGGCAAAGGTCCGAGAGAGAGGGAAGATAAACCCATGAGAATGATTCATACTGATATTTGTGGTCCGCTTGACCCACCTGCCAGTGATAATGAGAGGTATTTTGTTACCATAATAGATGATTGTTCAAGATTTTGTGAAGTACATCTATTGAAAAATAAAAGTGACATTATTGATATATTCAAGCAGTTTTTCAGGCAGAATCCAGAAGTATATAAAATAAGATGTGACAATGCCAAGGAATATGTATCAGGTGAGCTTGCACGCTATTGTAAATTGAAGAATATTTTGCTAGATCCTGCACCACCATACACACCTCCCTTGAACGGTGTTGCGGAGAGAGCTAATAGGTATTTGTTGGAGAAGGCTCGAGCTCTCATCTTTGATGCAAATCTGCCCAAGACTTTTTGGGGCTATGCGGTGCAGACTGCTGCTTATCTGAAGAACCGGATTCCGAACCATACAGTGGGTAAAACTCCTTTTGAACTTAAGTTTGGAAAAGCACCTAATTTGAATAACATCAAGGTTTTCGGATGTGATGCTTATATGAGAGTACCTGATAACCTGAGGAAGAAGCTGGATCCAAAATCTAGAAAAATGATTTTTGTAGGATACTCCAATATGGGCTATCGTTTATTGGATCAGAAAACTAATCGTGTAGCTGTTTCACGTAATGTAATATTTAATGAAGAGAAGAGGATGAGTATTCCTGACTCTGTTGATAATATAATGAGAGAGAAGACTGTTCCTGAGTCTGATGTGGTTCCTGAGGCAGCTGAAGAGCCAGGGATGGCTGATGGTGGTCAAGATGAATTCTTGGATTGTAATGAAAATGAAGCGGAGAATAACAGGCCTAGACAATCTAAAAGAGAAACTAAGCTACCAGCTAGATTTAAGGATCATTATGTCTATGAAGTGACTGTAGAAAGTCTTGAATCCATCTCGTATGAAGAAGTACAGGAATTGCCTGTAAATGAGCAAGTTTTATGGAAACAGGCTATGGATCAAGAGATTGAGTCCTTACATAAGAATAAGGTGTGGGAGCTTGTTGAACTACCTGAAGGTGAAAGGTCAATGACCTGTAAATGGGTATTATGTATAAAAAGGAATAATATTCATAAGGCTAGGTTAGTTGCTCGTGGTTTTGAGCAGAGATCAGGTATAAATTATTTTGAAACCTATGCGCCAGTTATAGGCATGTCATATCTGAGATTAATGTTTGCTATTTTCCTTCAGAAGAATTTTAATATGTATGTATTAGATGTTAAAACTGCCTTTTTAAATGGTCAGTTAGATGAAACAATCTTTATGGATCAACCTAAAGGTTATGATGATAAATCTGGTAGAGTATGTAAATTGCTTAAAAGTTTGTATGGACTTAAACAGGCACCTAGACAGTGGTTTAAAAGATTCACAGATTTTATATTTAAATTGAATTTTCAGCAACTTGAATTTGAGTCATGTGTATTTGTAAAGAGGTCTAATAATTGTGAGACATATATAGTTCTTTATGTGGATGATTTAATATTAGCAGGTTCAAATGAGGCTGAAGTTCAGATTGTTATTCAATTACTTAGAAAAGAATTTGAAATGTCTAAAGCTGATATTGCTGATGAGTTCCTTGGTATAAATTTAGAATATGTTCATGATAAACTTTGTTTAAGTCAGAAGGCATATATTGATAAGTTATTAGCTAGATTTAAAATGACAGAATGTAAGCCATGTGACACTCCTTTAGTTCCTAAGTCTACTGTATCAGATTTTGTTGATGGTGAAGAGTTTCATGGTCCTTACCGTGAACTTGTAGGTGCATTGTTGTATTTGTCAATGACCTCTCGACCTGATATCTTGTATTCTGTAAACTGTCTTAGCCAAGTTCAAGAGCGACCAACTGTTGCTGCTTGGGTTGGGCTAAAGAGAATCCTTCGCTATTTAAAGGGAACATCAGAGCTTAAATTAATATTCCAAAGATACATTACTGATGAAGTTAACTTGAATGTTTATGTAGATGCAGATTGGGGATCTAATATGAAGGATAGAAAGTCTGTTTCTGGTTATATAATTTTCTTTAATGATTGTCCTGTAATTTGGTGTGTAAAGAAGCAAAGTTCTATTGCACTGTCCTCTACTGAGGCAGAGATTTTGTCATTAGCTAGGGCTGTTCAAGATTTAATTGTACTTTATAACATAACTAAAGAAATTTTAAATTGTAAAATGATTCATATGTCTATCTTTGAGGATAATCAGTCTGCGATTAAGGCTATATTGAATGATAATAATTGTGCTAGACTGAAACAGTAAGAGATATAATTAAGTTGTATAAGATAAATATTTTGTATATTGCTACAGAGAACCAGCCCGCAGACTTGTTCACCAAGTGTTTGCCAAAACCTAAGTTGGTTAGTTTAAGATCTGCTTGTAAGTTAGCATGTAGTGATTAAGGGAGGGTGTTAGGAATAATCACTCATGGCAACATTCTGTGTAGTCTGTGGTACGTCTTGAAACTGTATAGTTTTGTTGTGCTCGTTTATTCTTAATAAAGCTTCAGTATTTATCGGCCACTGATTTATTTATACCATTAATAAACAACAATTTATAACAGTTGAAAATACATCTTATCTAAACAGTGGTAAGTTTGAATTTATTGTGAACTTTGTCAAGCTACCCCTTTCAGTGAGAGAGACAGATATATGGTAATGAAAGTTGCCAGTTGACAATATCTGTACAGTAATTGTGCAGTCTCAGCTCAGTCAAGTATAATTTCAATTTTAAAATCGTTCCTTGGTAAAGCATGAGAAAAGACAATTCAAACATAGTTCACAAACAACTGCACAAAAAATGGTTACGAGAAAATAATTATTGGGATAGCTAGTAAAATTTGATCTTATTTTATTTATTTATTCGGTACAAAAAGTAGTATCCTAGCCAGTCATGTAGTACATTTTATCGATAAACTTTTCCTTCGACCTAAAACGATTTATAGATGATGCGTTGATGTGCTGTGCGTTTGTACTATAATAAGTTTTTATGCGGTTGTATATATAAACATTTGAATATGTAGTAATGACAGGCAAGTAAGCATCTTGACTGAACCATATAGTTCACTAGTATGTCTATACCAAAAGCTTAAAAGACCGTTAAAAACAGAAGCATGTGGAAGAGCATAGTACATCGAGCGATTCACACTACTTCAGAATGAGACACGACCTTCAGCAGTGAAGATGCTGAATAAGAAGAAGACGATTAAAAGAAAATAACGCTATTACTGCGAAGTACAGCTTAATTTCGATATAATAAGTTATAGGCTTGCTTATTTGTAGTAAAATTATTACAAACACATGAAATTCGCGTAAAGGGTGGTATTAGAGATAGGTACAGATAGGGGTTCATAAAAATAAAAGGCGAGATCAAGGTCGAAGTCGTGATATATATAACAAGAGGTAAATTGCAGATGAGTTTGTGAGATTTGCCAAGATAGAGAGCAGTTATTTATACAAAAATATATAGGCTCAATAATTTATAAGATGTTTGGCAGGATGCGATTCCATGTAATAAGGTATTATTAGTTGAGTTAGTAATTAACTACCTATCTTACTAGATTTTCTACGAAAAGGGAATCATAGGGTAATCTCAAAAGATACAACATTTATAGGAATACATTGAGCGCTTTAATAAATATAATTCATTAGGATTATGGTAATTTTAATTCTGTATAAGTTTATAGTTACCATTCGCAACGATATAATCAAATGGGCAAACTATTTAGGAAGAACAAAGCCAACAAACTTAAACCCATACACAACACGTGCACAACAGTTATGTTCCACTAAATAAATCAATAATAGAACACTTAACTTAATCATCAATAGGTCTCGATGCGGAAGTCACTTGTGAAGAATCAAGACAGAGAGAGGCTCAGTAAGGTGAGACATTGGTTTTATAGCAATGACTGGCGCCAAGTGTCTGTCGCCTCTTCATGAAAGTTCCCGCCATATTTACCACAACGAATCAGGAGTTACCGCCACAACGTATCAGCCAATCCTAACTTAGACAGGATGGTTCGTCATTGGCTAGTCCAGAATGAACACAGATAAAACATGATTTTAGTGTGGCGGTTATTAAAAATGTCAAATATTAACAAGTTTTAGGATATTCTAGGATTACATAACGAATAGTTAGTTTTCAGTTCTCGTAACTTATTTACTTAAGATAATCTATATATCACACAATCTGAACAAAACTATCATATTTTCAGACTCCAAAAGCTGCCTCGAATCTATTCTGCCGAACCCATTTCGTCCAAATCTAGGTTCCCAATTTAAAAAAATATATAAAATGCCCTTTTCGAATGTAGTTCTCACGTAATAATGTTATCCTAGCCTGGATTTCTGGTCACGCCAGTATAGTGGGCCACAAATCAGCTGACTCCTGTGCTACATCTGCCATTCATACAGACTCTCAAGGACATTTTCCCAACTTTTCACGCTAGATATCTGTTCGACTTTAAAACCATCTTTAAAAAGAACATTGGAACCAGAAATGGCAAATTTATAGAATATTAAAAAGTAAATTCTATGGTAACATTCAACCTGAGATTCCCAATAAACTCTGGTTCTCAATATTCTAAAACGCTGCACTAGTGACAACCTCTACAATATTATGCAGTCTATGTCTAAACCATTCCTATAACCCAGTCTTCCTGGCCAAACTTAAGATTAGGGATAACTCCCTCTGTGAATGTGGTTTGGACAAGGGAAATGTGAATCACATATTCTTCTGTTGTCCCAAAATAAACTCTTCTCTCTACATATTATATAACTTATCCAAAAGTTGTTCCCAGGTGTTCTATATTGCCCATCTGTATAATAAATTTGTGTGTTTGTGTGAGGGTGTGAATATTGCCCCTATATATGATAAATTTGTGTGTTTGTGTGTGAGGGTGTGTGTGTATTTGTGTTCGTCCAGTAGACAGATGAACTAACATCTTATGTTTCAGCACCAATTTTGCCTTGGCCAGAAAATGACTTGGCTTGAAAATATTTGAATAATTTGTTAATTTAAGTGATGTTAACCTTCTGATCTACACGTGTATTTTTACGTCCTGATAAAAATTCTTTATGCACTAAAAGCAGAGGAACAGATTGTTATTGCTTTTGTAGGTCTAACAAGAAAGCTCCAAATTAGATATTGGAATGAGGTGACATTTAGTGACTAACAATTTATCGACAACATTTTGTCGATAAAAAAAATCATCAATCACTATGTCAGATTGCACCGACTTTGTTCATCAGCGATGTATAAAACATTTAGGTACAATTTATTATGTTTTTCGGTGATAGGATATTCCTACTTTCTTCACATTTGTGGCATCGCTATTGAATCTGCAATTTATAACAACACAACGCGGCATTTTCATACATTTACGGAGATGCATGCGTCGTGTTAACCGCGGGTCGACTGTCAGTAGCTTTATAGTCCGTTGACGTAAATACTCCTGTTTAGGAGTATGTTAGGCTCGCGGGCCACGCCCCCTTCACCCTTCTATTTCTTTCTCTTTTCTGTGATTCTAAGATTAACGTCTTGATATCGTAAAAATATATATAAATAGTTTTAAGCATTCCTACCTACAACGTTTTCTCTAATAAATGATAAGATAGAACAAGAACAGAATTATATCAAGTATGATTACTCCAAAAAACACATATTTTTTATACCGTAGTTATACTGGGTAGCACTTCACCACTATCTCACCTGATGTTACGTGACGATGCGATCGATGATAGAGCGCGCTTACCCAGAAGATACATATTCACTCCTGTTTTGAAGACCCCCGTAATTAACCAGAAACACAGACTCAGGCAGAGTGTTCCATTCCTAGGGTGTGTATGACGAACGAGTATTGAACAAGAGTCCGATTATAGAACTACGTAAATATATTACTAAAGACTACGTGATCATAGTGTTGCTGCTCATTCGATACTCAATAGTGTGCTATATTATAACCATAGCAGCCTTTAAACAAACCGCAGCTGGGTAGATAGTAGTAGTACAAACAAAAGCATTTCCAAGATAGGTTATGGACCACCCAGACCCCAACCCTCTTTGAAAAACACCTTTCGGCGAAGGGCGTTAAGATATGGTTTAAAGCTCTGTTGTGCGCCTGATGTGCGGCTACAACATATTCACGTTGATGTGAGAAGTGGTATTATTTTGTATTGATGCGCAGGAGGTCCATAGTTAGAATCTCACCGTGGTCTTACACTTCACCGCATCATGCGTGAGTGGGAGTTTTTAGAATCATTGATAGGCTTGATAGTTGTTGGCCATCAAGTAGAAAATATATTACCAAGCATCTAATGGTATGTTACGACGGCTGTTCTTGCCTATTCTTCTCTACTGACCTCATCATCATCAGACGTCAATCACTTACCATCAGATGAGGTTATAGTCAAAGCGTAGCCTATGAGCAATAAAAAATGCTGCGCATAATTTTTTTATTTTAATATATTATAAATCGATCAATCAAAGCGGCACGCTTGGACAGCACAATCAATGTACTTACATATTTAACAAACACGCACATTTTCAAGTACGCTAGTGACTTTCACTATAAATAAACTATTACTGACATAGGTAATAACTATAAAACTAATGAGTATTTATAATCATCATGATGGTATTGAGGATAAAGGGATGAATCCCTTTATCCTCAATACCATAAAAATTTATGAAATTAGATAATGCCACTAACGATCACCGTTCAAAGTTGACATTTTAGGTATTAGAGCGTACACTCGCACGACTGGTCTCTGTCAGTTAGAAAACCGAGCGCAAATAGTATTGTTGGATGTGAATGCCCAAATGGGCTTGTATATTGACAAAGAGGAACACTTCGAACTCCTCTTTCTTGTTGTTTTAAGTTTACGATCATCCGTCATATTTACTTGGTAACCATAGTAACGGTGGCGATGCCAAAATGATTTGGGATTAATTTCATGTCATAACAGAAGAGACAATGCTATGCGTTAAAACCTAGGAGGAAGAATAATATTCTTCCTCCTAGGTTAAAACAAAGCAGAACACTAGAGAATGAACGAATTTGAACGACATTTTCAAATTTCATGTTATCATAGATAAACAAACATGTTAATCAGGTGTTCTATAATTGTTCATTAATATGCGTTCCAGAAACCCGTCGAAAGTTAGCAGATTGTTAATTGTGACGGCTTCTTAAATGAATTGAGTTTTGACAAGCGTGCCGCGGTAGGTCTGCAAACACAAGTTTCACAATAGGTGCGTTCGTTTTGGCTCGATTGCGTTTGTAGCAGTTTCAAAAGTGGCATTTTTATCTTAGCGTTCGCAAAGAAGCTTCTGCTATTTTTGACCATCAATGACTGTATGCTATCCGAACGTCTTATACTTATTTTGACAACCACTGACAACCAAAATAACGTTTTCTGGAACTGCAGCTAAGGATATAGGTGCAACCACTGAAGCTAAAGATATAGGTTTGTAATTGAATCTATCGGAGGCATCGCCAGATCTATTCTTTATGATAGGAACCACAATATTTCTCATAAAATGTTAAGGTAGGTATGAATGTCCAACACAAAGGCTAAACAACAAGGCAAGTTTGCAGGGAAGGTGACTTATAGCATGCAGCAGATGCTCTATACTGAGCCCATCGTGGATGCTGGATTCGCCGATCAGTGACAAGATAGACCTAATATGTTTTGTGGTTAATAATAACTGAAAATATTCCTTGTTTATTTATTTATTTATTTATTTATTGCAATATGTACTTACATAATAAGACGAGTACATACCCTGTTAGGGTGTAGCAAATACATAATATTAAGGCTATACAATAATAATTGTTAATCCGTAGGTATTACAGTAACTTGATACATTTCTTAATTATGTCAATAGAGTAATTCAAATAGTTTAAGAATAATTTTCGTATTATGTTAGCTACATATAGAGTAAATGTATTAAGATTAACATTATCATGGTTAGCTAGATCAGGATCGGGAGTTCGTTACGCATTTATCTTCAATATATTCATTAATAGTGTAATAACATTTTTTTGCTAATAAATCCTTAAGTTTTATCAATCCTTAAGTTTTATAAATTGTTTCGTCCTGAACCAGGGAATCCATCTCCAAAATTCACATAAACAAGTGTGTTGACTCTTCTATCGCGCCAAATACAACTGTCAAACCAGCAGTTGTCAAAAAACGATCACAACGATGCCACGATAAGACGTGGGTCAAAAATATCACTTTTTTCTGTCATTCGTAGCGTATTCAAAGCTATCCAAACGGTTAGCGAAAACGATATAAATGCTCACGAAGTCCCAAATTGGAACGCACTGTGTGATAATTTTTAGCGTTTGTGAGTGTTATTTTTGGAACTGATAGGCTATCCGAACGCCCTATATCTTTACCAATTAGTCACTAGGGAATAACTAAATTTCACCGTCTAATATATTTTGTCACAGAGATCTAATAACTATTAATTAACTCTGTTATTAATTATGGATAATCATTGGATAATTCCAATCAATACTAATATCTACAAATCAGCCTCTCAGCTTTGAAACTTCACATGGAGGCAATGGATAGTGAATTACTATTATTAGACAATTCGATTAAAAAAGGTTTATACATACGCTCACGGTGATCAAACCATAGACGCAAAATGCGATCAAAATTATCGAAAATAACGTTCTTAGCGTCAAATGGAATACGCTAGATGTAGCGTATGAAGTATTGTCTATGGTCGTTATTGTTTTAGGAATATATGTAGGAACTTGATTATGTGAAGGGAAGATTTTAAATATCAATGTAATTTATTTTTTGAAAAGTTTGTTTAATCAAACATGAATCACGAATTTGTAAATTATTGCTATTGTAAAAGTGAGAGAAAATAACAAAGTTTTGTGTGACCTTGACCTTTATAAAATATTGTCTATGGTAAATCATATGACTTTCTCACGTGATCTAATCTGTCAAAACATATGCACCAAATAAAAAATAAAGAGATTTTCATAAAATGTTTTTCAAATACTTTGCAATGTAATCAGATATATGTATTTAAAATGCTACATACATCGGCAATTGTGAATACAGTGAAATGTTTCGGCCACGTGTAACACAATGACACTTTTCGACAAACTCTTCTCGCTGAAAAGGAGACTTGATTCGGACAGTAACTGCGGTTCAATAGACCGGGCCAGGTACGTCGACAGATGCTGTAAATTCAATATATTTATTTTTGTGTGGTGTGGTATGTTGGCTAAAGGTAGACGTACTAAGTGGCTACTGTCGGGAGTTTCGCAGGCCACTGGTGAACATCCGCGTTTTCGTTGGAGTGTTGACGCACTCGAGACGTGGTAGCTAGCTGGCAGCGAGCGGCGGCGCAGCGAGCATGTGACGAACGACTGCGCGGGCTGAGGGCCGCGGGCGTAGGCGGCGAACATCGCGTCACTAGCCGAGAGGGGCGGGTCGCTTTCAATGTTTACTTATTATTTACTCGCCACCTAAGCTAGTACACCAGCACATTCCACTGAAACCGGACGGCCGATCGCCGTCACTCGCATATCGAAGTGCATTTAGTGTCAACAGTATTGAAATAGTTGCATTTCCAGTCAGTGTGTGCATGTGAACATTTTTGTGAACAATATTCACATAGATATTGTGTTACATAGCTGTGAGGACAGCTGATGCGAGCATGTAATAAAATGAAAAATAGGTAATATTTACTTTTTGTTGACAAAGTCTATAAACTGGGTTGTTGTGTGTACTATATTATTGTAATAGAGCAATTTCATCAATGTAATTGGGTAGTAGTGATTGTGGCAGCTCAAACTTGTTCTATCTGATCCTAATAACAATTGAAATGAGCAAGCTTATCTGATGGATGAGTAGCCATAATAACACTTGACATTAGTTGCCAAACCAGTTTTCTATAATGCAATCAAAACATATTGTAGGTAATATAAAAAAATCTTACAGTCAAAGTATGTGACTGTGTGCTGATGGAAGTGAAAGTGTATTGTTTACTTAGTATTCAACACAAGAAGTGTACATAGGTACATAGTGCACTGGCAATATTTGTATTACATAAAGTGCAATGTTGACAGAAGATATTATTCTTTGAACTTTATTAACATAGATATTTTGACTTTGGACTTTATTTGGATTGTTTATGAAATTACAGCAAAGAAACTATAAATTGTAGAGCACTAACACTAAATTACATGAGTTCTATATACATATAATTGATTCAATTACTTTTGCATAGTACCACTGTGCTGAATTTCCAAATGAGGATAGTTTATGTAAAGGGTTTTTCATCAAGAACTTTGTTTTCTATATCAAAATAAAACAAAGAATTTAGATGAAGATGATTAAAATTTTTATAGTATTTCAAAGAGAAAAGTTCGGCAATTATGAATGAAAAATGATATCTGGGAAATGTCTACCACAAGCACACTGTCAGATGTTGATTCTTTTAACTAAGTTTTTAATTGCTTTTTGGCAAAATAGTGGGCCTATTTTGTTAGCACATGATGGATTTTGAGTTTTAAGGCTGCAATCGATTTGATTGGCTCGATATAGACTCTGTTCTTAACATAGCCCCACAAAAATAATCCAGTGGTGTAAAATCACACAATCTGGCTGGCCACTTAACCGCTGAATTTCCTGAAGTTATGCGATCTGGAAATTTTGTTTGTAATAAATTGATTGTTTCATTGGCTGTGTGACGTGTGTAATATCCTGTTGAAACCACATGTGATATCCATAGCATCAATAATAGGCCAAAATTGAGTTATCAACATCTCGCGATAGCGTGATCCAGAAAGTGATTAAAAACTTAGATGAAAGAATCAACATCTGTCAGCATGCTTGTGGTAGACATATGCCATATATCATTTTTTATTCATAATTGCCAAACTTTTCTCTTCGTAATACACAAAAAATTTGAATCATCTTTATCTAAATTCTATGTTTTAATTTTGTTTTAGAAAACAAAATTCTTCTTGAAAAACCCTTTATAAGATGTAGAAAATTAAATGAATTTGTTGTTGTATTAAAAGTCAGCATATATTTACATGTAGGACTGTTAATAATAAATTTACTTACATGTTGCTAAAAAAATATAAATTCCATAATTTATGTTCCTTACAAATTTTTTATAAAGTGTCTTAGCGATTGGATATTTCTATTTCCATAATGGTTACAAGCGTCTAATAGCTGTTCTTTGTGGCGTTCTACGGTGGAGGCCTTTGTTCAACAGTGGACGTCTTCCGGCTGATGACGATTTCCATACTATATGGGGCTCTGTATGTGTGTTGATGACCAATAAACCTGTCCGTGGTGGTCATTGCTGTATCACTGACAAACAAATAAGGACATTGGCAATAGCCATTGAAATAGATGACATTCTGGGAGCATAATTACCCAATTAAATGATAAAATAATAGATTGTGTAGTTCACTAGATTATTAACCAATTTATGTAAAAAATTGTCTGTAATGTAAATTTTATTCAAATCATTTACTGAGTTGAATAAAATAGAGTTTCCAAATTTTCATTTCATGATATGTAAGCTCTTGACCAAGTGGAACCTCTCATGCTGTTGAAACATACTTTTTTGTGCTGAGCGACAGGTTTTTCCTTAGAAGTAAGTAGAAAAGCAACTAACAGCGTGTTCTGGCAGCAGGTCTTGATAGCCAGTAATTATGAAATTACAGGCGTATGAGACTTAACAACTGACTAACATGTCTCAGCGCTAAGGCCGCCATGCAGTTTGTCACAAGTGACGAAATGCATCTGTTGTAGGCAGAGATTTCCTCTTAACAGCATGTGGGCCTCATACGTGTTCCGTCACAAACATTTAAAAAAGCAATAATTTTCATTTTACTAGGTCCTGTCAAATAAACCCGGAGCAAGTGCGTCTGCTTCTATTCAAGGAGTGCGACTGGCGAGGCAGGAGGCTACTCTTCGATTCTGCAGCTATAGAGAAAGTGTCAGCGGGCAAACATGACAAACCGTGCGTCAAGCCAGATGTGGTGCCTTGCATCGTGGAGGTGTCAGATGGATTCAGTTACGTGGTAAGCATAGTTTAATATTTTAATGTGTTTTATTAACCGCCCATACGCACGCGTATTGGTCGAGATTTTCGACCTAGGTAACGTAGGTGCACGGAGTTACGAGATTTAGACGGGTTAACTCACCTGATAAAGAGCATCGGATATATTCGAAAACTTAGTTCGACAATCTCGACCAATACACGTGAGTACAGCCGGTTATTCAACACATTGAAATGTCTTATACTCTCATAAACTTTCCAACCATAGTTGTTTCGATAAAGCGTGCCAAAAGCAGCAAGTGGCACCCCTGATGTTAACCTACTGTATATGCCTACAGTAAGTGTGGACAGTTAAGACTACATATGTGACTTCTGTAGGACACTACATTGCGTTTGCCACCCGGGGCTAGATCTCAAATCGCATGTTCCTGTAATGATACTAAATACGGCGGCAACGGTCCCTTTTATTCGTCCAAATTACGCAAAAATTTGAAAAAATAATACTTTTCATATAGATGCGGTTATCCGATTTGAATATTTTTAACAAGGGTTTGTTAAGTATATAATTGGTCACATTTCAGCGAAGGATATTTATGTGAAAGTTCATTATGATGGATTATGTTATGGCACATACTTCACTCGTTGTCTCCGGGTGAATCCACGCACTTTAATATTTCCTAATTTTTTTAATACATTTTTTTAAAATAGTGTAGAGCTCAAATATATGCAGGGTATTTGATCAAACCACATTAAATATACCATATTCAATTATGGGCATGGATTTATATAGATTATTGTAGGTTTTATTTGTAGTTAAAGTTAAACGACACAGATGGGGATGACTAATGTACACAGGTAATGACAATAGGAGTGAAGGGAATGACAACAATAGCAAGGAATGATTTTTTGTTTAATAAAATCACTAATTTAAAGTCTCACAAACTTTATTGTTAAAATTTAAACAATAACAACAAATTCTGTTGTTCAAATTATATTATTTATATTAATATTATACATGTATACCTTTTTTATTTTTTTCATTCTTTTTATATTATTATCATTAAAAGAATAACGATGTAGTCCTAATAATCCTTTGGTCTTCATTAGTTTTTCTTTAGAATAATTATGTTTGCTGCTTGCTTCCCTTTAAACGTTATAATTCGCGACGTTGAGGGTATTGGAGTGTTGGTAATATTAGAGAGAACTCGTTCAGGTCTTGTAGAGGCAAGAGTAACAACACCAGCCTCATCGTCTAATCGATGTTGCGATTCTCTTAAATCATCTGATATGGGGATTTTTTGGAAACCTAAGTGTTTTCCATGTACACACACATTCCCTACATCACATTTAAAACAACTTGTCTTCCTAAACGTTAAATGGTTTGAATATCTCTCCCACATCACTTGATGCACAGAAAGGGTGCCACTAAAAGGTTTCAAATTACTCTTTAACTGCCTTTCTCTATCTTTGATATTTTCTTCAGTTACCTGTAAAATTTTAATATTTTCGACGTGTTCCTGAATACATGTCAAAAACTGCTCAAATGTCCCGACATCGTGTCCGCACTTGACAAGAGAATCAGCGGTGCGCTTTATTACTGCACCTACGCCATCAGGGGCACCCTTTCCGTGCCCTGTCTCAGTATAATTCCATGTGATTTTTTTTACATTAGGGAAATCTTTCCACAATTGAGTTATCATAAAAAAAATATATTTATTCCGGTATTGTGAGGTAGGCGAATCCGATTGAAAATGAATGATTTCTATGAAAGGGTTGTCTTTCACAGCCACATCTATAAGAGGGATCAAATGAGCCCAGACTGCAGAGGCATCGTGCCTTACACATGGACTGACGGTACATACGCAGGTTTTTCCCACTGTACTCTGATGGAAGTCGAATGTGTATACTACAGCAGTATGAAGAGAAACTTCTTTTCGGCTTCCACCAAAGTGAAACGATTGTACTTCAGTTCCGAATTTAAGCCCATAATTTTCGGAGAAATCAATATGTATAACCGCTTCTATTACGGTCAAGGATTCTTTTAGGTTCTTCATATTGATATATTGGGTTTGTATTTTATAGCTGTGCTCGATAAAATTCGAAAGCTGCTCATTGAGGTTCTCAAGTACTTCTAGAGGAGACCCAAGAAATTCTTTCTTTGCCGTTGTTGTGCGCACATTTGAACCTTTTTTTGAGTGTACAGTTTCTCTGCAGCGAACCCATTGATGGTAGACCAATATTCGATCGTTTGAGAACTCATTACAGGGTATAACTACTTTGTCTTTGCATGACTGACATATTCGCGACAAACATTCGTCATTTCGTTCGGAACAACATACTTTTGCGAGTAGTTCCTGAGAGTTTTTTGGCTGAATAATAGAAGCCTTGTTAAGAGTATCAACAAGCAAATCAATATTGCAATGTATTATACACATACAGGTATCTCTATTCTTTTGTTTCGGTAGAAGCACCCAGAATGGTCGGTGCTTGCAAAAAAATCCATAGCTGACCTTTACTGTATGTGTAACTAGAAACTTATGGTACAAGATTTTTATCGGGGCGTTTAAATAACGTTTTTGCTTTTGAATTTTTTGTCTCGTAATATATTCCTTTTTTCCTGCGCCAAGAGTGCTGTTAATATCATCAATATAAAAATTTCTTACTAGTCTTACCAAAGCACTATTAGTTCTTCTATCTTCTTTATGTTTCTGTATTAGTGGTTCTATTCTTGGTTTCACCGTGGTTTTTTTAGGTATGTTCATCTTCTTCTTCCTCATTAGTATTTTTATTTTCTGTTCTAAGACAGCATTTCTCTTTTTCAGTTGCATTATGATATTTTGAAGTTTCTTGCGTTTCTTCTGCTCTATATACCGAATTTTTCTTATTATGATAGCTCTTGACTCCGGTCTCTGCAGAGGATCTGATATCTGATGTCGATCATCTGCTCTATTAACATCATCTCTAGCTTCAATAAAAACTGGTTGTGGTAATAAAGATTTAGCTTTAGCCTCTTCCTTTTTTTTCATACGATATTTTTTTGAAGCTTATCGCCATTTTTTTCTTTGAGTTCTTATATCACGTGGGGATTTTTCATTAATTCCGACCACTTGTTTTTTCTCCTTTTTTCTGATATATTTTTCTCTTTCTTTCTCTCTTTGCCTTTCATACAGTTCAGGATCAGCTTTGATATCAGCATATTTACGTCGTTTATACAATCTCTGAGCTTCCTTCGAAGCTCGAGGGTCAATTTTTCGTTTATTCATTGTAAGTAACTGAAACAAATATTACTTTATGCGAAAAAAAAAATCCTCTGCAATAATTTTACTTCTAGTTTTACTAGTTTTTACTACACTACATTTGCAATATAGGAACGTAGAAAATCTTGTAAATAATACATATGATTCATAGAATAAAACAAACATTTAGTTTTCGCCATTACCCTTCAATTGACATCATTCATTTCTTACCGAAAAACCGAGAAATGACGATACGGAGAATGACGAAACTAAATATTTGCGATCGGAAAGTTCTAGAAATTACGTCTCTTAATTATAGGTTATTATTTCATCGAAAACTGTACATATGACAATAACATGCATTAGGACAATTAAAAGTTATTTATCCACTTACCTGATATTATTCAACAGAAGGGAATGACCAATTAACGTGACAAACACAACTTTAAGCAAAATTAACAAAATTTTACGAAAAACGCGCAAGCTAGCCTGACATGCATTTCAGTGCATGATACTCGGCAAACTGAGAGGCGCGGGTGTTGCGGTGGCGTGATTGTAATAGTAACCCGACAAAATATATTGGTCATTTGACGCAAATATCGGGAAATGATGCAATTTGCGTGACAAATTTTGAAATTTAAATATCAGTATTGACGGATGCGTTCTCTTTATTCGAAAACTTGTCTACTAAGTAGTGTATAGTTGAATTTTAATAAGGTAGTCTTAAAAACGAGTTTTCAATACAGCTACCATCATGATATAACATTGCATTGAAAATTTCTTACTTGGTCATCATCGGGTAATGACTATTGGTGCGATTATTGTTCTTTTTTTTATTCAAATAATGGATATACTGTGATACTTTATTAAGCACACCATAAAACAGTTTACGAGTAATTGCTAGAATAGAAAAGTACATCGAAATATTTAGTTTCAACTTTTTTATAAGTCTGAATGGAATTTTGCTTAAAATGCGTGAATTTACCCCTCCGCAGTGGTAACATGATAGGCGGGTACACGACGATTATCACGTCATACTCTCTAGTTTCGTCGATGATTGTCTCGAAGAACTGTAACTGATGACTTGAAACACGTGGTTTTTGTGTTTTTAGAAACGTATTCTAGTTAGAACTGATATGTGATGTCTAATGTCTTACACATCTATAACTATCTATTTAAATAGTGAAAATATAGAGGTACTAGCTTTCCGGGCGCGCCTCCGCCAGCGCCTATGTCGGTTATCGCGCAAAAAAATTAACCTCTTTTTGCGCAGTTTGATAAAAACTATCCTATGTTTTTTCCCGGGTCTCAAACTATTTCCATACCAAATTTCATTCAAATCAGTCCAGTAGTTTTGGTGTGAAAGCGTAACAGACAGACAAACAGAGTTACTTTCGTATTTATAATATTAGTACTGAGTAGTACTGATTCAAGTCCAGTGTGAATAGTAGATTTTATCCAACCATTCCTTATTATTCCAGCACATCGCCTCGCCAGGTAATTTTTTGACTCTGAAATATATACAGTAAATATACAAATACAGTAGAACCCTACTGTAATTGAACTGTACAGCACAGTGGTAGCGCGTTTTATATGTTAAGTAGCTGAACAGAACAGTGCTAGGGCATTTTGTAGGTGTGTTAGCGCACAGTGCCAACCGCCAATGATACTAGTTTCTGCCGACAACTGTCTTTGAGGACTAATTTTTTAAGTATATCCAGCAACCATCATTGAATATACCGTCAGTTATGTAGGAGTGAGAGATTAAAGGTGAGAGAATATTTAAAGGAGACGTCAAATGTTTGCCAGTCTATAAAACAACAACTCTACAATTTGTTGCGTGACTTGCATTGTCTTACTTGTCATTGGAAATGGCGAAAGTAGCGCTCATATATAAAGCAACGGTAACAAGTCCACAGAAACTCAATAAAATATCTTGTACCCTCGTTTCATTTACTGTACAGACTAGATATTCGCAATCATGTGTTTGAAAATATATACGTATAATTATATCAGTACTAATATTATAAATGCGAAAGTAACTCTGTCTGTCTGTCTGTCTGTGTGTTACGCTTTCACGCCAAAACTACTGGACCGATTTGAATGAAATTTGGTATGGAGATAGTTTGAGACCCGGGAAAAAACATAGGATAGTTTTTATCCGACTGCGCAGAAAGATGTTAATGGTTTCGCGCGATAACCGACATACGCGCGGGCGGAGCCGCGCCCGGAAAGCTAGTAGATGATAATTAAAAATGCGGAAACCATGCTTCAGGCATACACGCTTTACTGATGCATATCTCTCGTGTCCTTGATTTATTTCCTAAAGTCATGGTTAAAAATTGTTGATAACCGTTTAGAGATAATGACCATTGAACCTCTAGGAAGTTAAAAACGTTCTGACCCGCTTAATAAAATATCCTTTGAATCTATTTTCTTATTAGGGTTAGTTATGTCAAAAGGAAAAGGAACTCTTATCTTATTTCTTAAGAACTCGTAGATGTATCAAGTTGAAATTTATCTCAAACACTTGGATCTACGGTATTTTACAACTGTGAAAAGATATGACCGTTTATGTCGCATAATTTGTAAACAAAACATATTATAGCGATCCTTCCCATTGACCTAGAATCATAAAATTTGGCATGAATCCAATGTCTAACAGCACATGTAAAGAAAAAAAACACTGAAAACCGTAAATAAGTAGTTAAATAACAAGAAAACTGAATTTTCTTTTACGTACATATTATTTTCTTTTTGTTCTATATCAAAAATAGTAAGCGTCCAACTTGGTATAATTATAGACAAATAATTAATGTACATCATAATGTCATAACATCAAATATAAAAACCTGGCAAATTGCTGGTCGGAATCCCGATAAGGAACTCGATTTTATGGAACAATTTGTGTTTTGGTATGGAACCCAATTTTCGGTCGAGTCGGAAGCGGTTTGTGATTTATCAGGTTCTTTAAATACCGGAATACTCGAACGCAGGACGAGGTCTTATTACTCTATTTGCCCTTTTCAAATTCGCCTTGTATGCTGATAAGTGCTAATATTGTGATTTTTTCTCGCTTATCCTGTCGACATTCATCTTGTCCACATATCGGCATACCTTTCTCAATTTACATCTCTATTCACATCAAACCCTACATGCCCACGCTTAAGGGTATATTTTAGACGAACGCCCCCGTACAAAACGCAGCTCCAATCTCATTTTAATAATAGCGAATAAAACTCGATGATTTTTTTACCTACGTAATCACTACCCTTATATCTAGGTTTGTAGTGCATCAGATTTTCATTAAATTATACAGTTTTGAAATTACACTAGCTCAAAAACTCGTAATTTTAGATAAAAGAAAGACCAAACTTTAAGCATCTCTTTCAAGAAAAATAAGCATGTTTTTAATATTTCTATTGCACCACAAACATGGGGAATATAATGAACTTTCTATAGTGGGCAGTTATTTATATACATGTGTACTATACTTTTTAAATAAATCTGGAGCTACGAATAACTGGCTCAAACTCCTAAAAACGAGTGCTATATACTAAACGCTATATAATAAAAAAATATTATTAGTCCAAAAGAAAAAGGATTTAAGCCAGAAACGATAGGTCTAATAATACGCTATATTTACATGCGAGTTTTTTTTAATAACAAGTTGAGTTTATATAAAAGTTCACGCTTTGGCTGGCGGGTATATGTCCTTAAAACTGAGATCCCCTTTATTTTTTTTACCAATAAGCCACGAAATCCTTCTATTACAACAATAGATATAAAAATATCTTATCAGTTACAAAAATAAACTGTACAGCAATCGTCAGCCTTTCGATCTCAATATACATTTGAAGCTTATGAGTTCACACTCCAGCGTCTAAAATTAGACCACTTAAGAACGATAGCCTTTTTGATTATACACACTCGGATCTAAATGGTCCGTATAGACTATATTGTCCGTGTGTGCAATACCCGTGGGACAGTAATTTTAGCTTGATACCAATTAATGGACATCACATGCCCGTTATGGTGACATTATATTTCTGATCTATATTTAACTGCAAGCAGAAATAGAATCACGTGAGTTTTTGAAAGTGTTTTAGTGCATTGTTCTCGAGGATTTTTAAATGTGAAGAACAAGAAGTGCATGTCGCTGTTCGCGAAGTTATTCATAGTTAGGTTAGTAGGTTCCCTTTTTTATAAATTAATGGAGCACAAAATTTTATGCCCCGGGCGGGAATTGAAATGCATTTTCCCATGACCAAAAATGCGTTTTAGTTTTAACTCCACCATGAGGTGCATATACTTTAGCCACAGATTACCCTGTGACTTTAGATAATTTAGTGTAAAGTAATTCCACCAAATTATTAGGGAAGAGAAATATTAAATAGCTTTATGAGTGTTAAAAATAAACCAAATGTATCAAATATGATTCCCGAAATCGAAGAGTCTTAAAAAATATCACGAGATCTACTCGTGGGCGGGCCGGGCTAAGAATAATGTTTTATTTATAGGCGAATCACGTGCTTTGATTTCGTAGGACTATATCTGTCACATTAAATATACTGATGCTTTTAGCTAACGATATCCCTTGAGCTGGTGAGTTATTGCCACGTTGAATTATGTTAACTTATGAATAAAAAACTGTCCAAGCGTGAGTCGGGAAAGCTATCATAGAAAATATGTTTGTTAATTTGGATAACAGCTGCAAAACTGCATAATGACTCGGTGTTTTCATGACGACACATAATATGTTATAGGCAGAGGTTTACGCTTAACATTATGTGACCATCGTGCTAGTTCCGTCACAATCCCAAGAGAAAATAAGTTTTAAACAAATTTTTATGTAACAAAAACAGCAGTTTCCGAAAATTTTGTAAAGTTACAATATTTTAATCCAACAAAAAAACCGTTTCTTCAAAAAAGGAGAAGGTTCTCAATTTGACTGTTTTTTTTTAGTATTACCTCTTAACTCTTTACAGGGTGTACCGATCTTCATGTTTTTTTATATATTCAAAAGCTGGTGCTTATCATGTTTTTTTTACATAATATACAAAAACAAAAAATTACTTCTACAAATAAAAATCACTGGTTCATATAACGACCGAGTAGCTTGTTCTAGAGAATATTTATTTTGAAAACAAATACTCCTGTACCTCTCTGAGATCCTATTAATACTTCGTAATAACAACAAAGCCGGTAACAGAAGTATATTATTATTAATTCCATATTAAAGCATCCAAGCGCCGTGGATACACCTCTTTGGTGATTATAATAATATGGTCGACTCAAGTAGTTACAATTTTATATGTTTTTTGGATTGTGTTATATATATATGAGTGAAAATATGCGCCTATGTCCTTATAAGTTATACCTAAGACTTATAAGTGTCCAAATTCGCAAAACACTGTATGAGTTAAACACGACTGTACTCCTAGTGTATTGAGAATCAGTTTTTTTTTGCTAATCCGGTGTTTTGTTGTTAATCTGGTCTTATGAGAGTCTGGAATAATGCTCCACGGAGCCTCTTTTTAAACTTAACGCCTTCATTAAGGGGGCATCCATAAATTACGTGAGATGATTTAGGGGGGGAGGGGGTCGAGTCAAATCTCATATAATCTCACGTTAGGGAGGGTCTCGACAAATATCAGGCAATTTTTGTTCTGATTGAAACAAAATATATATACTATACTACGCATAATTCTCCATGTACTGAATTAGAGTAGATATTCTTTCCTTTTATCACAGTAGTCATGATCTAAGTATTCTATTGTTAAATTTTTATTACATTTATAACTCTCAGCAATATTGATTACTAGTCTTAACTAGTCGTAAATAAAAGCACGAAGCAAATTGTTTTTTTTCTTTCTACAATAACAACGCAATGCGTTTACGTAAGAAACCCACATTCTGAAAAATCTCACGTGAGATTGGGGGATGGGGGAGGGGGTTGAACAAAATCTCACGACATCTCACCAACGGGGGAGGGAGGGACAGAAAATTTAAAAAAACACCTCACGTAATTTATGGACGCATAACAGAAAGTGTCTGAAAAGTAGCGCGTATAGACTAGCACCAAATGCAATATTTTTTTATTGACATACATTGATTACAATGATTGTGTTTTAGAGGAATCATATTGTATCAATCTACGTAAAAGTGAGAGAAGGGTAGAAAAAACTTTTTTCGTCACAACATAAAAGAACCGCCTATGTCACCTGTGTACCAATTTATCAAGTTTTACACATTTGGAAACACGCTAAACGTACCTAAAACGACTTTTATGTATTTTATCTTTGACGGTTCGCATATAGACCAACTCCAAGAGTAAATCCATATTTGTCACGTCACTTGTATATTAGCAGAGTCACTTAACAGAACACCACAAAAGGTGCCGTGTTTACCGGATGATAGTTATTCTGCTATAAATAGCGACTGTGACAGGTGCTTTATCAATTTGTAAAGGTTATTTTGGAAGTGCTAAATAATTGTATGCAGACCACGTGTTTTTTGGGGCCACGTTAACATTACGTTTCGAAGCCGTGATAGCTCAGTGGCTTTGGCTATGGACTGCCGCGCAGCAGGTCCATGGTTCGATTCCCGCCGCTGGCTTGAGCTTCACCGCATGGTGGAAGGGCATTTTTGCGAATGCCCGCCTGGCTAGCGACCACCCTCAAGTGGAAAATCTGTCGCCAAGCACCTAACGGTGTGTTCCGGCAGCCGTCCTTGAGAGCCAGTTATTCTAGGTTAAGCCTGTTAACACCTTCGACCACATCGTCACTTACTATCACGTGAGATTGTGGTCAAAGGCTTAACTACCAGCAATAAAAAAAAAAAACCGTGCAAAAAACATGTTTAGACAACTAAAAATTTTTATATTTAGGTGTACATATTGTAATAGATGTTTATGGTACCTAGTACTTATCTACATTTGTATTTTTTTTCTTAGCGGCATCCCATCTTTTTAATTGCCGATAGGTTTGGTGATACTTTCGAAGTATTCACCAAAGTGGTAACTGGCTCTCAGACTGCCGGAACATATCATTAGGTGTTTGGCGACATAATTTTCACTTGAGTGTGGTAGCTATGCTAGTATACAAAATACAGAATTATACCGTGTAAAAACTACAATTGGGATCTGTATATGCTGCAAATTCATAAAAAATATTTAGTACTCATAGTCAGAGCATGTAGCAAAAAATACCAACCCTGAATTACGAAGAAAAACATGTCATTGACTTAGGAACACAAATAAAAGACGTCTATGTATTTACAAATAAAGGCGTCTATTCCATAGAGCCCGTGATTAAATTACGAGTACATAGCTTCTACAGGAAAACAAAGAATTATATCTATGAAATAAATAAATAAAATCGAAAATGGACATAACTCGCATCTCAAAAAAGCTTTTAGCTTTAGCTTTTTTTATGCTAGATAGGTTAGCCTTTGACCACTATCTCACCTGATGGTAAGTGATGATGTGGTTGAAGATGTTGTTCAGGCTAACCTAGAATTACTGGCTCTCAAGGACAGCTGCCGGAACACACCGTTAGGTGCTTGGTGACAGATTTTCCACTTGACTAGATTGGTGCAAGGTGTCGAAAAAGTCTGTATATGCACCTCATATGGTGCAAGGGCATTTTGCGAAAGCGCCCCTGGCTAGCTGCTACCCTCAAGTAGAAAATCTGTCGACAAGCACCTAATAGTTCCGGCAGCAGTCCTTGAGAGACAGTTAAATTACAGGCTCACGAGTCTTAACACCTGAATGTCTGTGATGGGCGCAGGTATAGTTCCCGGCTGAAGAATTTAATACTGCGGTTCTGTTGTTCCACAATATAACATACTAAAACTTATCAGCGGAATGATTAGCTAAATGAATACCAGCACCGTGCGCCCTGCGACGTCTTGGGAAGGTGGTCCTGTGTATTATATATATGCTAAACTAGTGTATCTATAATGTTTGTGTTCAGCTGACTGGTAATACTATAACTAAGAATTCCCAAAGAAAACTTGCCGTGGCTGGTAGTAAGAGCCAATGAAGCATCATAGTAGTATCGTAGTTCAATGGTAGATAGTACCAGTGTCCATTGTTTCCGCCGATGATTTTTTTTCGGATATTACTCGCTAATCGTGTTCATCATAGCCTAGTGCATAGCATAAGTCGTAATTCTCATTAAAGATTATCATATTTTATTCACTGGCTATGCGTATATTGCCCGCGACTTCGCTCGTGTGGAATTTGGTTTTATGGCGCTGCCTATGAAATTGAGTAAATATATAATAGATGAAAAATTCCGGGATAGAAATGTACCACATTTCTTCCTGTAGGTCGTAAAGACGACGAAGGATAAAATGCCAGATGGTACTCGTAAATCTAGGTTGCTGTATATGGTCTTATCATAATAATATTGTAGTGATACAAAAAATGGGGCTCTTATTTTAAGTAGTTTAATTAACTATTTAATAAAAATTAAAGGTGGGCAGCAGCGCTTTCTGAAAAAATGTTATCTTACACTGCGATCTCTAAGACGACTGCCAAGTATTAGGGATTATGGCAAAGCCCCATAATAGGGGTTGCCTTAGAATGATGGTGGACGTCATCAGTACTAATATTATAAATGCGAAAGTAACTCTGTCTGTTACGCTTTCACGCCAAAACTACTGGACCGATTTGAATGAAATTTGGTATGGAAATAGTTTGACACCCGGGAAAAAACATAGGATAGTTTTTATCCAACTGCGCAAAAAGAAGTTAATGTTTTTGCGCGATAACCGACATACGCGCGGGCGGAGCCGCGCCCGGAAAGCTAGTATTGTTATATTTTCCTCGTAAACCGCTCAATTTCCTCGCACATTTCTGGTGGACACGAACTCTTAACCTTATTCTGTTTCCATTAGAACTAATAATTCCTTTGCGTATGCATTTAATTCTAAATATTAAACATAATTTAGGTGTTTTAACAGTGTTTCATTGTTTAGTACAAGGGCCCGGAGGAGGACGCGACCCTTCTCGGTGAGATGATATTCGGCGCAGTTGCGATGAACTACAAGAACGTCTCATTGAAAATCCACATTATGGATGAACCGAGAAGGTAATGTACCTACTGTAATACTTCAAGTGACGTATCGTTTATATGTTGCGCTTTGGTATCTCGAGATCTTGGTGCAGTGCTATAGATCCGTGATCACGTGGAATCTAAACATTGAGTTTTCTAACTACCTACCCCACCAGGGATTTATATCCCTGGTGGCTATGATGAAATGTTCGGTTCTGTTTAAGGAAATTCTTCTATGGCTAATAATAATATCAAGAAATAATTGTAAAACATTTTATAAAACATTAAATTAAAATTTAGCAAATAAACTAAATAACAAGCGGCTAATAGCCGTTCTTTGTGGAGTTCTATGGGGGAGGCATTTGTTGAACACGGCACGTTTACCGGCTGATTATGTTGATGAAATTAAAATAATAAATAATATATCTATTGACGATTCCGCATACATTTTCTACTAAGCCGAAAACTAAACCTCTTAGGCAGGGTTTTTTCAGTTAATGTTTTCTTAGAATATAATCCAAATAATTATAGATTATTGCAAAGTAACTCTTGTATCTATTGTATATTCTATGATCATAGTACTTTTGATTTGACCTTAATAAGAGAACGAAATGATTATGCTAACTGGTATGTTAGCTACCTACATCTCTGTCAAACTGTGGTCGAAACTATCTGACTTATTTACGTGATTTATACCGTATTGTTTACTAACATATTGAATATAATTTATATAATAATTGATATAGGATCTCTGTACATTGCTTATAAGTTCACTTTCAACAGGCTAATGTGCACGAAGGTATTCTGTGTGCCAGCGTCACGACGGATCAGCAGAGTTGAAAGGAAGGCCAGCGACAGGACAGAAACATCTAGCTCGGCGCGGAATATCGGCTTGCTCAGAAACGAGTCTAAGCCTTTGAACGTGCCATCTATGAAGGAGGATGGAGTAGCGCTCAGTTTCTCTATGGATAGAGGGGACTCAGGTATGCCATAACAGATTTTATAAGGGTACGGCATTAGTCACTTATTTAATCTGTAAGGTTTTATGATTTAAAATAATGCTCAAGCTTCAATAGTTCTGCTTTTGATTTTGTCGAGTTTTATGTTTTCGGGGAGAGATGACGGAGTTAAATTCTTTTCAGGCGCTCCGCGAAAAAACGTCTTGTATAATGTGGGCAAAATGGTTTTTTAATACTATGACAAGGATGATGATATTTAGACACCATTGCCTACCCATGTCGCCGACATGACGCCGAGTACAATGGCAAAATATAGTATATAAAAATTATAAAAACTTACGCTCATATTTATATCTAATATATGAAAACACAGGTGTTTGAGCGTGAACTTACTATGAGTCGATAGAAGCCGAAACATTGTCGATAGCGATATCGACTCATAGTAAGTTCACGCTCAAACACCCGTGTTCTTCATATATTAGGTAAATATAAAAATGTTGAAAGGACATATTTAATTCATATTTCAGAAAAACCTTTATACCTATATACTATATACATACGAGTATGTATATAGTAACAATCCCGCCTAATTTTCTTGCTAAGCAACGCGGACGTGACGTCATAAACGCACGTATCCTAACCGGACAACATTTCGACGCATTTCCTATCCAGACGAAGTATCATCTAGAGATCTTGTCTAAGCACATGATTGAGGATTACTATACGTTTGATTGATTAATTAATTATTGACGCCTGAATCTATTTATTATCTGTGAAGACGTAATTTGACCTTAAGTTGTGAGGGTTATAAAAGAAAGATGTCCTCTTGGAATAGATAAGTAATACAATGGAGATAAAAGTAGTTTCTTGGTGCATATGATTAATTAGTACTAAATATAACTTACTTATATTAATTGTTAAGTTATTATATATGTATAAGATACTTGACCAGAAGTACTTTAATGCTATGTTTTAATCTCGAGTCAAGGTCCTGATTCCCTAGCTTTTTGTAAACGAAATAATTTTCATTAGAACTCCAAGGAACTATCCTCAATAGAAGGCGATAGGCTCGCCCCCGTTATATAGGACCAAACCAAACCAATCCTTTCGGAGCTATAAAGGCTTGATGACATGTTGTATTTTTTATCCATGTATGTCTTGGATTTAAATATAGTTGGTTACTGTCGGTAATGTAAGTGTGATTTCAACAGGTTTTTGCGGAGATCAGTCATCTTACAGCAGCATTGGTTCGACGAACGACTACTTCACTATGTTCGATGATTGGGACGGTAATGTCTCGCAGGAGGACTTCTATTCTTTTCATTGTAAGTATGCTTTAGATATATATCAATATTTCATAACAATCAGCAAACATTTTAATTAGCGTTTGGGGAGTTTACAGTTGCGTATTGCCACGTACGTAAAATGACGAGATTAACGTATGAGGGGATACGCAACTTTACATAAGTGCTCGGGATAAGCGTGGAAAAAAATCGATGAATGTGGGTGAATTTTATAAAATCGGTGAATGTGGGTGAATTTTATAATATAGATGAATGTGGCTAAATTTTATGAAATTGGTGAATGTGGGTGAATTTCATAAAATCGATGAATGTGGGTGAATTTTATAAAATCGGTGAATGTGGGTGAATTTAATCGTATAGACGAATATGGGTAAATTTTATAAAATCGATGAATGTGGGTGAATTTCATAAAATCGGTGAATGTGGGTGAATTTTATAAAGTCGGTGAATTTGGGTGAATTTCATAAAATCGACGCATGTGGGTGAATTTTATATTGTGACTATCTTAAGTTGAAAACTCACGTCTGCGGCGAAAATTTCAAAATTTAAATACTTGCATCGCGCTTCTATAGCTTACATATCATATTAGATACAATATTTTTTTACGAATTCTACATTGTCATGTAATTATCTAATTAGTGTATAATATAACGTATTGCAACATCAATGCATATAATTACATAAGTAACCTTTAAAGCCGTCGAAAAGAAAAAAGTACGCATGGATCATATGTAATCAATTCCGTATATGTAACATATTAAATATATATGTAACATATCATAAAATGTTATTCCCCGAATCTTGCGTATTACGTGACCTGGTATAAATTACATTCAACGAACTAGCAAAACCAAAGATATGTTTAAATATTTAATTTCTAACCATTGATCGCGTTAAATAATGAAATATAACCTACCGAACAAAAAAATATCAATAAAATCAATTCATAATTAGAAGAGTAATGGCGTAACAAACAATAAAAAAAACATACAGCCAAGCTTTGTCTTTTCGTATTGATAAATGATTAGATTATAGACGAACATGAGTACCTATAACATATTTGTTATTAAATTTTTTTATATAGACAAGATTAAATGAATGATAAACCTGTTGTTTTGTTCCCTTCGAAATATAATTTATCGTTTTTGATGATCGATACAAAGTTAAGATAAAAATCTAATATTGTAAAGGCATCACACTAATATAATAAATTCAAACCTTTGTGTGTGTGTGTGTGGCTCTGTAGACACTCACGTCAGAAACGGCTAAAATTTGATGTTTTAGAAGGTGGTTTTAAATGGTATGAATGTGCTGTCGACTTGAGTAGGACGTCATATAATATTATTGCTGTTAGATTAGTCCTTGACCACTATCTTACCTGATGGTAGGTGTTGATATGGTCGAAGACGTTGTTTGGGCTAACCTAGATGTGAAACTCTCAAGGACAGCTGCCGGAACACACCATCAGGTGCTTGCTAACAGATTTTCTATTTAAGGGTGGTAGCTAGCCAGGTGGGCATTCGCCAAATACCCTACTGCCGTGCAAAATAGTGGACTCCAGTGCTCTTTAGTGTTCGTGCTGACCCAAAAAACGCGGGATAAAAGTAGGAACATGGTTAATATGATGAAGCTATGGCATTTTTATAATTAGTAGTGTTGGCCCAGTACTAGTAGCTATGGACTGCCGTACAGAGGGTCCATAGTTCGAATCCCGCTGCGTCCTTGAGCTTTTCCTCATCGTGGAAGGGTATTTTGCGTATGCTCGCCTGGCTAACTACTACTCTTAAGTATGAAATCAATTGCCAAGCACCTAACAGTACTTCGGTGGCTTTGCTTAGGTTAAGCCTATTGAGATCATCGCTTATCAACAAGTGAGAAAGTAGTCAGATGCCGACGTTGAAGTTGTATACAAAACAATCTTCCAAAGTTCTAACCGAATCTCTTTGTTGCCAGCTTTACCCGGCAGAAAGCTGAGCACATCAAGTAATGGAAGTTGGCAGCGTAGAACTTTCCAGAACATCGCTACGCGTTTCGAGATCGGACAGAGCTCGCATCTCCTGAATGTACCGACTGCGACCACCAGCAGCGATACACAGGTAAATTTATAGCAAAGCCATTCCAATAAATTAGCAACTCTAGCTAAGAAGCAACACGGTGAGTGAGTCAGTAAAGTGTACTTCAGCACGCAAAGCATAGAGTACGGCGTCTCTCTATGTATCGCATAGCCACGCATAGCTCTGATCTCTTCTGACGCGGCACGCACCGCAGAATAATCCCATGCGGACGGATACCTACATGTAGCTTTGTACCTAAAGTGCAAAGTGAGCCAGGCCTGCTATGGACAGGAAAAATCAACGCAGATCACCCCAAACATATTACAACGCTCACAGAAGGAAAATTCAAGTTGCACGTGAAAAACATTTTGATAAAAGAAATCTTACTACACAGTTTGTGTACGGAAACGACAAAAATGCTTGGACTGTTTAGCTTCCGCCAAGCTATCGCCTGTCACCTACGTAATGTAAACAATTATTGTAATAATTTCAATGCATAATATGTAACACATTGTTAAAAGACCTTTAAAAGAATGGCCCCGAGTTTCTTGCCCGTTCTTCTCGCAATCTCTCTATAATCTTTTTTTGCTGACCGTGGCAGTATAATGTAGAATATTTCAATTAGAAACTTGTAATTGACCTTCATAAGAGCGTCATAGACGCCTAAATTGAATAAATGATTTTGACTTTGACTTTTTGACTGATCCAGAGTAACACATAAGTTTCAGATAATATTGTGGGTTAGGTGGTATGGTTTATAGCGTAGCTTTAAAATTACGAGATCCTGGGTTCGATTTCTGGGTGTGACAGTCAGTATTGAGATTTCTGTAAAATACATTTTTGGTACTACACCTTTGTAATCTAAAACTCCGCCTGGTAGGTGACAATAGGCGATAATTATGAGCTTTCCATGTAAGTCAGTAGAATGTGCCATGCGATGTCGGGTGAATGTAGATCGCAGAGTAAAATGTTTTCCACAAATATCACATATGAATGATGCATCTTGATTATGGATGGCAATGTGCCTTTTGATATAACTTGAGTTAAATAGCTTATTACAAATTGGACACGATTCTTTTTTATTCTCATGCTCTTCAGTCAATTTGTGCTCACTGTACTCTTCAAATGATTCAAACTGTAAATCACATTTTATGCACCTAGGATTGCTATAGTGATCCTTTGTGTTTGCCGAGTTTGCTTCTTGTATCATAAGGTTACTATTAAATGTTTTGTGATCATCAACACTAGTAACATCTTTCTTTACACCATTAACACTTAAAAGAATACTATCATCATATTTATTATCAACACTGAGACCATTCTTTGAAATATTTACATTCTGAATACAGTAATTGTTTGATTCTTCTGTGTCAGAACTGATATTTCTGAAGTCCTCATCATTATTTGACACAGGTACATTTGTTTCTTTCCGTAGCTGCAAATCAGTAAGTTGAGCATTTCTTCTTAGTAACATTGCACCCTCAAGAAGCGCATGTCTAGTTTGCCAACTGGGACTACATGGTACCAGCTCATAATCTAGCGAAACGTGGATGCTTAGAAACCTCTACCCCTTGGGTGATATAAAAGCGTCATGATGTGACTTGCCGTCGTTAGATAACATTAGATTTTGTGTCTAATATGATGGCGTTATATTATGTATCTAATATAATAATATGCAGGCGGTATATATGAAGACTCACATCATATACCTACGTCTTGCCTCTGAAAAACCATTATCTATATGATCAAGCCATTATATCCTTGAAGGGGTATGAAGAGGTGTTCAAGTACTGTTTCATCTGATGTGTTTTGGTCCGATAGTTGCGAGTGTATTGCCCGGACTGCTACTAAAATGTATTTGTCTGAGAAACTCAAAATGTATCAAAACTGTAGACAGAAAGTGTTTAAAGGCTACGCTTATGGCTACTGGGGTAACAGAATAGCTGCCCCGGTAGTTCTAGTCAATGACTAGGGTAGAGAAACATAAATAAACAATAAAGATCATTAAATTTCAGGATCCTGTATTTGGTCGTTGATCACTAATTAACATTTGCAACGACGACATCTCAATTTACCTAACTGGTTAAGACATGTTTAGTCAAGTATGCACACAATCAGGTGGAATAATGCGCATACGCATCCCATTGTTTACAAATAAATTATCAACGAGCGCGTGACGGGCCCGTCACATGAGTGACCGGTATCGAGCTGTCATGTGAGCCGTTATCAATGCCTGTTATCAGGACGCTACAGTGCCTAAAGTTGCATGACTTTTGTTAATCTAAAGGTATTGTCGCTAGGCCATGTACTTCAAACATAAATTATCGTGTTAAGATCTCTTTCTATAAGATTAAATAATATTTAATTAAATAAAGATTCTGAATTACAACCCAGAATTTCGAAATGTAAACTCTACAACATATTTTCTATACTAAGTAAAAATTTTATGAGTAAGTAAAATTTTTATTAGACAACTGTTAAAGGGCTTTAAAGTTTAGGTCGTGTAGGTTATTTTAGGAGTGCCATCTAGTGAGTAGACGTTGCAACTTTTGAAAGCTAGCTCTCGTAATAAGGCGAACATTTTGATTACTCATAAACGTGACTTCTACAGTATAAATAATAAATATGCGCTATACAGTCCAAATTTCAATACGATGAAATTGACTATGATACAGCTTTTTAATTTTCAAATTTCATTCAAAGAGCAATTATCGGGTATGTCCGCGAGCATTATTGTAATAAAATAGAGCTTTTACTAACGTTGATGTTTCGATCGATTCTCTTTGACTACTTTGAAAGAAATAAATATATGCTAAATCTAGATTATACTTTTCATTAAAGAAAGCATCATAGAATATGCGACGTGCAGAGTTTTCGTGTCATGTCGTTCGCACAGTGGTGCCGAGCTAAAATTGTTCCCCCCCACCATATCTTATTGTGGGATTCACCTTCTTAAAAATTGCCATCTTATACTGTTATCTCCAGGCCTATGTTAAACCTCTTCTTATGGGGAACCCTGTGTTCAGGGACATCCGGCAAATACAGTCATGTTCTCCATGTAGTTCTCACATTTTTTTTTCACCAGTTCACATAGATAAAGTTTCCTGAACTACAGTCATTTTAATTTACCGTTCTATAAAAAGAAAAAAACATTTATTAAATGAAATCATGTGATTTTGTATGAAGATAGATCACTGGCTAAGATTATGTTATCAGGACTAAGTCATTGCGTGCTTTGCCTTTTCATTAAAATGTAAATAATTCATAAAGTGTTGTTTGCGTTTATTATTCGTATGATTTCAAGTGTCAATGGGACGTAGAAGCTTATGAAAAGATACATTAGACAGTTATGAAATATATCTAAATAGGATTAAAAGCATTGTGCAAAGCGAAATTATAATGTACTGAATGATATGCAAGAAATCATTATGTAGGTATACATAGGTTCGACAGTCGATAAGGTGCGCTCATGTGACTAGGGGGGATAAATCTAGAATAGAAATACAGTTTCTACTATGCACTGAATTATATAATATTCCTATATTGACAATAAAATGTGTATATTTGTATGTTTACTTCATTTGATTCTAATACGGAATCTGTACCAGAAATGATATATTTATGGCAAAAACGACGGTAACATTTTTGACTTTCAATATGACTGATCTCTTTCAAGTTGGTCTTTCAAGCTCAGATCCTAAAGTTTGTTGTTCATCGCCAATCACGAGAAATGGCGAAGAAACTTCTGGATATAATAGTTATTTTACCACACAGTTCGGGATTCTTTGCGGGGGCCCTCGCCGTTAATAACACCAAATAATAAAAACAAGTGAACTTGTTTTTTATTATTTGGTGTTAGCCTTAGGATTCCGAATATAATCATGCCAAAATCCTGATCTAGCTAACCACGATAATGTTAATCTTAATACATTGACTATCTATGTAGCTAACATAATACGAAAAATATTTTTAAACTATTCGAATTACTCTATTGACATAATTAAGAAATGTATCAAATTACTGTAATACCTATGGATTAACAATTATTATTGTATAGCCATAATATTATGCATTTGCTACACCCTAACAGGGTATGTACTCGTCTTATTATGTAAGTACATATTGCAATAAATAAAATTGAGATATTCATTACAGTTTTAAGATACAGTAAAAACATAACCAGTTGAAAATAATGTTTCTTGTATGTCACCACCAATATTTGTTTTAATTGTCAGGCTATCCTCTATAATAACAAATATCTTAATTGTTTTTCACCGGTTGCCTGTAATGGTATAAAAAATACAAGCCTTTTATTTATTTATTTATTTATACTACTATATGAAAGTCTCTTGGAGAAAAGTTTGTAACAGTCTTTAAAGTATTATACACATATTTCTACTTTATAATGACTGTACTGTACTGTATAATGACTGTCCGGCTGTATCAGCCGGATCGTCCACTGCTGAATACAGCCTCCCCTATTAAGGGTGGTTTACCATAATCCCCACGCTTGGCAGGCGGCTTGGAGATCGCAATATAAGATGACAGTTCCTCTGAAGGCGCCGCTGCCCACCTTCCGGTATTTTTCCCTTAGTCGCCTCTTACGACACCCACGGCAAAAAATTGGGGGGGGGTAACACGGGTGACACGGCACCCCACGGGGTTACTTATAATTACAATCCACTATTATTTAGGTTTGTGTGTCTTATAAATATTATTTTAAAAGTCGAATATCAAAATGAATAATAGTTTGTTTTCATAATATGTGTATCGTTTAAACCTACAGTTTGTTTGACAGATATACAGCAATAGTTCCAACAGTGGTACGAGCGACAGCATCGCCAGTGGTTCGACGCTGCCTCCGCGCAAGAGTAAACTAGGCCTCGCCGTTCTAATCACAGTTACCGATTCCGAACAATTGTGAGTATCTACGACTGTAATACTACGTTTTAATTTGAACGACACTGTTGATAGTTGTTGCAAGTATTGAAACTAATCGTGCCATATAATGGTGAAGAGTAGTGTAGTCTGCGTTATAATAAAATAACCGGTGAAGTCAGACTCGCACGCTCAGGTTTATGTGTTAACATATACTATTTTTATTGATTGTATATACCACAAAATTAATAATAAAAAAGAAAACTGAACTACATAAAACGAAACATGATTGAGAATTCCGTATTAAGTTTAGTTGCAAATTGAGCCCTTTAATTTTGTTTCGCCTTGTTTCGGTTCTTTAATTTCTTATTTTATTTAGGATTTTTAATGTTCCAGAACACACTATTTTAAACATACAACTTAAATATTTTTGTGATCCCCTTTTTAATTTCATTTATTATTTTGATACCCTCTCGATACGTTTGATTAATTTTTTTACTAACATTATTTCTCGCTAAAAAGGATTTTTGTAAATAATGTCTTGATAACATAATATTCTATAAATAATATTCCATGCATTACAAAGTCTTGCACTCTGTGATGTGCTGCGTTTTGCAGCATTTAGTTTGACCCGATCTTTAAAGTTCATTTTGCACAATGAGACAAAAAACAAACAAATAATATTTACACATCTTAGTGTTAATATAATACTCAGTTTATTGCGCATTGTCCTTCATGATTTGTTGTGCAAACTATTTGTATGATTTTGTTGTTTTTAATTTCTATGCTGTTTTATACTCAGAGTCGATTCCAAGATTTAGGTCACTTTGAAGAAGGTTTAGAAAGAGGGTAATTCTTAATAAGGATTCAGAAAACAAGTCAAATATAGACGTTTTGGCGACAAATCGTTCTTATAGTTTTTTCATAGCGGCTAAATAAAAACTGAAATGCAGCTGTTTTAAAATTTATTAGTAAAAACAATATACGTTTATGCCTGTGTATTTATTGTTTCGTGATGCGCATTGTACTGTCATTAGACAGACGTGCTTTAACTTCTTCGTATACTTACATATGTAGGTGTGGACTACACAATACCTAACCTTTCTTAATAAAGAAGTCACATAACGTCTGATGGAATTGTTATAAGTGATAGAAGATTTAGGAGCATTGAATTGGCCGATTAAACTATAGAATATGATTAGATATATATAATGGAATGAAAAGTACTGAACTGACTTATATTGAGCAATCATAATTTATGCAGTGATGAGTTTCTTATGGTTATATACGAAATAAAATACGGAAAAGGTTCACCATAAAACGATATGTAGGCTATTGAAGGGTTGACTAAATGTGTATGATAAATGCACTTATTTCCCATTAACAGTGTGCATTTCTGTTTAGGGAAGTAGTCCGCAAGTGCGTGGAACAGTCGCCGCAACTTCAAGCGCTAGTGTGTCGAGTGCGTTTGGCGGCAGTCCGCGCTGGGGCTAGCACTGGGTTCGTTTCCGCTCTACATCGCGCTGCCAATGCCGCTGCGCACTGGTATGTACTTAATTTATAATTGAGGTTTTAGGATTTTTTAATTTATAGCAGATTTAAGTGATGATGTGTTCGAAGATGTTATTCAGGCTAGCACAGAGTTAAAAGCTTTCAAGGAAAGCTGCCGAAACACATCGTACTTTTCGACAGATTTTCCACCTGATAGTGGTAGCTAGACAGGGGGGCATTTGCAAAATGCCCTACCACCATCCTATGCCGATTGCTATCCCAAGACAATAACCGGGACCGACGGCTCAACGTGCCCTCCGAAGCACGGTAGCGCTCGATAGGAATGCCATTAGCGGTCATCCAAGACGTGACCGCGCGGACGTCGCTTAACTTAGTTGATAGCTTTAGAACGACTAAGTAAGCAACGCTAAGAAATCTTGAAAATTGATATGGTCTATTCTTGACTTCGTTCAGGTTTGCCATAATATCAGAATCGTAACTTTGTCATATCATTTTAGAAGAGTATGATATAGAGGTACCGAGGTATTTTAATAGATTAAGCACAGATTACGAGTAAGTCTGAATATAAGAAAACACGACTATGTAGGATCGCTTCGTCTAATATCGATATTGGTGTTTTTTTCTGCTTTATTAGCTCTCACAAGTCGGCTGGTAATATAAAGCATGGATTTTTGTTTGAATATGTATAGGAGTTTATTGGTGGGTAGAAACCTTATCAAGTGTGAAAGAAAATCTGGTATCGATCGTTGTTTATTCAATAGATCTTTCAAGCAATGATAGCCGGGCGTTAATAGCTACAGACTGCCGTGCTGATCCATGGTAAGATCCCCACATGAGATGAGCTTCATCGCATGGTGGAAGGGCAAAAGTCCTTTGCCCAGTTTATTATGTTACATATATTGATAAATGTTGGCTTATTGTTTGTCGTTATCACAGGCTATCCGACCTCGTCTACGGGCCGCGGCTACAGTCCCGTTGGCTCGGGTTGGTGACGTCAGACGCCCGGCGCTCCAACAAGTTGGCCGACTCTCTGCTCGCCGATCTCTGTGCAGTGCTCGCTGTGGGGGACACCAAAACTACCAACTTGTAAGTGTACTTGTAAGACCTAGTATAATGTCCAAGGTTGTACTCACTCTAGCTTCGGTTGGCGACGTTAGAGGTGCGCTATACCAACACAAGTTATCAGACTCTACTAGTTTCGTACTTGGCGTGACAAACATTAAGACTACTTACTAAGTGTTAGTGTAAGATCTCGTATAAGGTCCATGACTGTACTTCTATTAGATCAGAATTGTGACGACGTGCAACAATCTAACAAATTAGCCAACTCCGCTAGATAAGAGTTTGGCGTGCGATATATTAAGGCCAGGAAAGTCAAAAATCTGCTCAGAAGTGTTAGTGTAAGATCTCGTATAAGGTTCAAGACTGTACCCTTTTAAGATCATGATCGTGACGCCAGACGTGCGCAAGACCAACATGTTAGCCAACTCTGCTAGTTTCGAGCTTGGCGTGAGATACGTTATGACTACCTGCTCATAAATGTTTGTGTAAGATCTCGTATAAGGTTCAAGGCTGTACTCCTTTTAGATCAGGATCGCGACATCAGACGTGCGCTATTGAAACAAATTAGCCGACTCTGCTAGTTTAGAGCTTGGCGTGGGATACGTTAAGACTACCTGCTCATAAATGTTTGTGTAAGGTCTCGTATAAGGTTCAAGGCTGTACTCCTTTTAGATCAAGATCGCGACATCAGACGTGCGCTATTGAAACAAATTAGCCGACTCTGCTAGTTTAGAGCTTGGCGTGGGATACATTAAGACTACCTGCTCATAAGTGTTTGTGTAAGATCTCGAATATGGTCCAAGGCTGTACTCTTTTTAGCTCAGGTCAGTGATGTAAGACGTGCGCAATTCCAACAAGTTAGCCGACTCTGCTAATTTCGTGCTTGCATTGGGTTGGGATACATCAAGATTACCTACTCATAAGTGTTTGTGTAAGATCTCGTATAATGTCCAAGGCTTTACTCTTTTTAGATCAGAATGACGTCAGATGTTCTATCAAGTCAGCATACCTCTCTGCTAGCAGATCTTTGTTCCGTGTTTAGCGTGGGGGACACCAATACCGACTTCTTAATGTTTTTGTACACTGATAATATACGATCGAACACTGTACTCATTTTAACTCAGGGTGGTGAAGTCATACGATAGTCGTTGCTTTTGGAGGTAAACAAGATTTTTAAGATTACTCATCGAGCTTATGTTAATCCACAAAAAGAAGTAAAGATAGGTGGTGTCGTCAGTAAATAATTTCTCCCATACGACAATGCATTGAAAAATCTAAAGCCATACCCTTTGAATTAGCGTACCGACATATATTTCCATTAAAACTTGACGTTGGGTCCGTGGGGACCGGGAGCTCATCGTATTTTCCAAAACCTATCTGAGCGCTTGGTCGATGCGACGCGTGATCAAAATGCTGGCACATATTTGGCTCAACGAATAAGCATTGCAATTCAACGGGGCAATGCTGCCAGCATGCTGGGCACGCTACCAACTGGGAGTGGGTTGGAGCATTTGGACTGCCTATGAGTCTGCTATGACTTGTAGTTTGTCTAAGTGCTTTTATTGTAGTAGCTGTAGTGTTGTATATAGTTCATAGTATTTTGTTTAATAAAGGCATACCGCCCCAAAAGCTTATATTACCTGACTATGTCAAGTAAAATATATTAAAACTCATATTTAAAGCAAAATAAGTTTATGAAGCTTCTTCGATCGAAAAAATGTTTTTCGATTATAATCGATTGATTGATTTCTATCTATATAGAACCATGACTTAATAAGACGTCTGATGTGAACTATACATATACGACCGTAAACGTAACATTGACCATTATCCACACGTAATAAACGCTAACTATAATGGACTGTTTGCGGAGGTAATATATAATTTGAAATAATTGGTTCTAAACAATCCTTTTGTTTCGTTGTTTCGGAAATACATTGCTATATTACATGCATTTTAGTGTTTTTTAAACAGTGCCTACTTTGTACTGTGTACATATTTATCTGTAGGAGTCGTACGAGGTGATGAAGGGAAAAACACCAAAGCAGCGTTTCCTGAAGAAGTATCATTTCACACTGTGATCTCCAGTTCTTTCCTTCTCTTTACGCAGGAGGCATTTGTTTAACGATGTCAACTTCCGGCTGCTGATGTGATTGTTTCTTATTGCTGATATAGGCTAGCGTTTGACCACTATCTCACCTTTTGCTAAGGTATGATATGGTCGAAGATGTTGTTTAGGCAGAGCTTAGTGTTACTGGCTCTTAAGCATAGCTGCTGGAATACTATGTTAGGGCGCTTGGAGTTAGATTTTCTACTTTTTTTTTATCAAGCTGGTATTAAGCTTTTGCCTTGCCACCATGAGGATAAGCGCAGTTCCGCGACATGATTCGATTCATGCATCTTTTGACCTGTATACTATCCTAAGGGATGTGTGAGTGTCTTAGACTCGTATTAAAAATGAATCTCAAGATAATGAATAGATTCAGGCGTTACTTTGCGGAAATCCATATTTAATAATAACAAATATTTTTTAAAATATTTTAAGAAAACATCAAATTAATATTTTAATAAAAACACTTAAAAATACAAAAATGAGAGCAAGTAGAGTCAAGACCTCCTGATGCTTCGTGTAGAAGCGAAACGCGTCGAAAAATTCTTCCGGTTTGGCTGCGTGGCGTTTGTGACGTCACGTCGGCTTGGCAGGAAAATTAGGCGGAATTGTCACTAGATATATTTTTGTATTTTTTAAGTGTTTTATTACAATATCAATTTGATGTTTTCTTAAAATATTTTAAAAATATTTGTTATTATGAATCTCAAGGTTGAGATCGGTCTTAAGGTGCAGTTTTTGATAGATGTTCCATACATTAAACGTCAAAAATGCATCTCAAATCGTACTCAACATTGAGATGCATTTATTAATACGAGCTTGAGTATCCACATCGCTTCTGATGTCTTATATCCCGTGTAATAAGCTAATAAGCATCTGCACGGAAATCGTTTATCACCGCAAGGCAAGCTGACGAGTTCTAATAGAGGTCAGTAACCGAAACTATTTTTGACTTGAGATGAGCATCATCCAATGTCAAGGGTACATAATCGCTTAGCAGCTCTTCTATGGGTTTTGAACTATAGATATACAGTAACTAAAGCCGGAAGTCCGGAATACGCCATCCCATCGTTGAGAAGTCAGTCGTCACGGAACAAAGTACCGCTACCTGTATTCAAAAGTGGTCTGGCCGTCACGTGATCCGCGAACGCGTCGTATATGCGATGCGGTTAACAATGCGATCATGTGATCACATAATTTATGCATTACGGTATGCGCCATACAAACCTGTTTTAAAATTAGCTTAAAACCGCGACCACGCGCTTTATTGCATTTTATACACTGTCTTATAAAACACATAATTTAAAGGTCTAAATAAAAGAAATAATATGTTTTGGAGTCTAGAAATAAAGGCTTTTTTATTGTGACCCATTCGATTATTGACCCATAAAAAGTCCTATCGCAGCTCGTCGACCGATCTAGAGAAATTGATTTACACATGCTACCTTTCAATTTCATGAAGATTGGATCAGGGGTATTCAGGAGCTAGAAACTTATCGTTGAGCAAGCACACATAAGTCTTGCACGTAGATACAAATGTTCTCGCCCCGACTTGCTCCGATTAATCAATTACTTAAACTGTGGAATCATATATACGATTAGATAATTCCTTTTCTTTTAAAAGCAAAAGAAAATAATAAATGTTTGAATGATAAAGGGAATAAGAAGCAACATCCGTGTGCTGGGTACTCTTCGATCACATTTTACCAGGTGGTAGGCCTATTAAGAAAATGACCGGAGCTAGGTGGCTACCACTCCAGTCTCTTATATTCTGTCTTGAAGCAGAAGAGTGCAAATGTTTAGGCGTTAGTTTGTTTAGGCGTGAAGGGCACTATAAGAGGATTCTAGGGCGAATTAACGTCTCAGAGTGTCGAGCGCATTGCAGTGTCAAGCAGATCAGTGCGAACGGTGACGATTCAACTGTGATAGTCGTGATGATTAAGTTAGTGGTCACATACAACAAATGGACTGAAACAATTGTATGTGCACGAAACCAAATTTCTAATGTCCAATTCATATCAAACGAGTTTCACATTATTATTCCTGTCTCTTTATTGAAATGAAGATAAGCAGATCGAAAACTGAACACCTTTTCTGCGACTTCGGTGGTAGGAGTACATGTAGTTTTTCTCAACGATCTCTTCCGGTATGTTCCAATTTTCGGTAGGTATCTTGGTTCAGGTTCAGTGATAGTAGTTGCACGGTGGTAGGGCATTTTGCTCAAGTAGACGTAATGATGTGTTCCGGCAGCTGTACTTGAGAGTCTATAATTCTAATAGGTTAGCACTAAAAACATCTGCCACCACATCCTTATTTACTATCAGGTGAGGTAGTGGACAAAACCAAGCCTTTTAGCTGAAAAGTTGTCTATGAAAAAAGATTGAATTCGAGGAACGAGTGGGCAGCATGGGCATGCCATGAGGAGAGACAAAAGACATATAATAAGAAGAGCTTCTTAAATGAAGATTGACTTAGGGATGCCAAAAAAGATATGGATGGACAGCATGAAGAAGGAGGTGGGACAAGTAACATGACGAGCAGTAGACCAGATTGAAGGATAAACACATGTGCTGATCCTACTTAGCAAGGCACCAACAGGAGTATGAAAAAGATGTAAATTTAATTTTCTTTCTTGTTTCAAGGAGAACCACAAGAAAAATAATATGATTCAGATATTTATCACCCAAATAACCCAATATAGATTCTCACGTGACGTTAAATATGAGTGATAAACATTTATAGCGTGAGTACGTACTTTTAGATCGGAAAACTTGTGACTCGTTTTACGACCAGTTAGATAACTTCGGTGCTAAAACATCACATGATTTGAACGTAATAATTTATGAGTTTTTGCTGTCTGTAAATAATTGCTGTTATTATGCTTGTACCGTAAATATAGGATAATGAAATACGATACTGGTACGTGGACGAAGGGTAAAGATTACTGTTACAGTATTGTTTCTTGAGGAATATTAAAGATATGCAAAAAGCTTATGGTTGTACCATGGTTACCATAATCGTAGCCGTAGGATCGAGGCGACGATGGGAAAATAATAGAAGGTGAGCAGCAGCACCTTCACCAGCTAAGCAGGAGGGCTATGGCAAATCCTCCACTTCCCCACTCGGGGTGGCACTCGCCCTGATGATCATCGGATATGCTCGATACCCGGGTCGGCGTATTCGATCCCTAACGCGACTGTTTTGCCGGTTTATTCGTCATATTTAAGCTGAATTATGTTAGTGGGATGACCTTATGACTAATAAATTCAGTAAAAAGTAATTAACTAGCCAATGTGCTAGGAACAGAGCTTAAAAGACTACAGCGTTACCTGGAAGCTTTGGTTGTTTTTGCGTTCTTTCGGTAGTTATTTAATAAAGCGAGATTGCAAAGAATCCTTTCCATGGCCTTTAAATTTATCCTGTCTAAAAACACGTTAATGCGCTGCTCGGCTCCCTATATACACTGACAAACATACTTTTTGCATATATGACGTGGGAGAAAACAAATATAATCTTAATTTACACCGTTCCCCTCTCTTCGCCTGTCTGCTTCGATACGACTCAATAATAGTTTTTGCAATAAATCACTCTGTTACATCTCATGAAAAATACTTGCGCAATTCTTCAGCCGCTAGCACAGAGATGTTATAAAATCCCACGCATGCCTTATGTCATTAGTGTTTCTATGTCGATAAAACTGAGATAAATCAGGAATACAGTGCCACTGCACTCTTCATAAAATCTTATAAAAATGTCAGGCTTTTTACTGCCATGAGTTCAGCTTTAAATTTTATTGTTAAGGTATGTATATTACTCATAAAATAATATTTTGGCTTAGTCATGGAATTATATTTTTAAGGCATAGTTTTTCTTCGAGCTTATTTAATTTGGCTGAATATATATTATTAAATATCAGTCATATTGTCCAATACTTTCACTTCTCTATCATATGTAATACTTTTGAAAGGAAAATAAGACGTTGCTCTTAATATCTGGTAAAACATGTTGAGGTAGTGTGTGTGTCATAAAAGTATAAACGATTTGCGATGCCATAGTAGCAGAAATTTTTGTCCAGGGAAGTAGTTGCCACCGTACCTACAACTGCTTGGGTAGAAATCTACCGCCAAGCAGCAATATTCGTATTTCTGTGTTCCTGTTTGAAGGGTATGGGTGCCGGTGAAATTACAAGCACAACTTTATGTCTCAGTCTCAGGATGCAGGATGCAGTGCAATTCGTCACTTATGACGAAATGCATTTGATACAGGCAGAGATTACCACTTAACACCAAGTGGTCTTAATGTTTGTTCCTAACCTAATCAAATCAAAAAATGGAACGACTTCAACACTCAAAAGCGAAAACTTGTTGAAGTCGGTACTATGATAGTTCAAAAGTACCTATTATCACAATATTGTGCGCATGGTACAGACTTCGAAGTTATTTCACACTTTTGAGTGTTGAAGTCGTTCCATTTTTTGGTATTTTTTTTTCTGCCCTTGCTACTTATGGGATCTATTGTCATTCACAGTCAACACGGCTATAGCATCAAGATAGGAAAATATTTTTCAGTTATTGGAGTATAACTAAAAACATTTTTTATGAAATTTAAATGACAATCATCAGCTTTCAAATAAAAAACGAATTATTAAAATCGGTTCGTCCAGTCAAAACTTCTGAGGTACCTAACAAACATAAAAAAAAATACAGACTAAAGTTTAGAACCTCCTCTTTTTTTAAGTCGGTAACTAATATATTTCTCCTCGTAGTTTATAAAAGTGTTCTAAACATCCATTTTTAATCACCATATTTTAGTAACGTGTATATTGTTGGCAATCATCAACTTACGATTTTCAATATGACGCCTGCATGGGGCATTGGACTTGCAACTGTCCATGCAACACTGACGCATCCGACCTACGCTTAGACGCAACAGGGAAAGTGTTTGTGCCAAGTTTTGACACCTATCCCGGCTTTTTGTCGTCACAGTTATACAACGACCGCTACGATCCACGTTGAAACTATTTACTGAAACTAATCAGACATTCTGTCTTTTATGTTTTAAATTTGAAGTCACAATATTTTTAAAGAAAATAGCTACGTCAGCAAGACTTGTAATTCAGTTGTTTCAAAACGTTTCTTCAGTTTTCAGTTCATATTCTTCAATTATTTCGTCAGTTTAGTCCGTCTACTAACATTACGGCAAACCTCTTCACGTAGGGGTAGACCGTGACCTGGACTGTTGACTTACACTTCTTACAATATTACTTACAGTATTTGTGATATCGTTATCTATTTTAAATTAAATAAATTAAATTATAACATATAATAAAATATGTATATATATATATATATAATTTTTACTCAATTTTAACGCAAGTTCATGATTGTTATTTTTCTGTCGTTTTTTCGATATGCAACATCCCGTGACTTTCGAACGCGCATTTAGCGTTTTGTAATGTAATATTATAAAAAAATTGCTTTTAAGTTAATGTTCGTCTCTAAATACATTAAACCACATTTCTTTTATCGACATAATTGTCACGTTGAGTAGTCGTATACTAAATTAATTGACGGTATTGATCGTTATGAATACGTTAGTAGCATATCGTGCTCGATAGGATATTGGAACTGTTCCAAATGTGATATCCGTTCACTGGAGGGCAATACAAATACATACAACTGTATTTACTTCTGGAATATCTCCAATTGTTTATGACATTATACGACAGTCGGACGCAAGTCTTAATGTTGTACAAAAAATACGTGTGAATGAAATTCTCTATCCATCTGCTCGTTACATATATACAGGTACGTTATTTTCGTACGTTCTGTTTACGTGTTTTTCACGTGATTCTGAATGGTTTTTAATGGTTTGACGTTAGCAAATTGTTCGACATTGTTGTGCAACCGTGGGCAGTGCAAATTAGCCGAATATTAAAGCTGGGAATAGAATAACGATTTGATGATTGGATATTGATTGACGCCATTTGTCTAGGAGTGCGCGTTGAGTGGATCGAGTTGGATTACTGGTGTAATGACACTGATGACGTAATACCTAGTCATGTGATGTTCAGAGGAAGTTTATTTGTGATTACGGTTAAGAAACACAGTTGTACAAGGTTAATAATTATAGTTATTTCTATTGAGTTTCTGAAATTGTAAATATGCCTTTGATAGAGAGTTTGAGAGTGTCAGGTGATTTATAAATACTATAATGACTTTGAAAATATGTTCAGTTACTATCAAAACACATATACAGTTGATTTATAAGTGTCTCAGTACATCATTGTGAAAACATTTGCAGTCATGCCTTATTATTAAGTACTGAATTTCAGACACAAGTGATTATATATTCCAGAAAGTTTATAAAACTTTCTACATAAACTTCTAAATAACTTTCAAATCTTTCGGTTTGAGTTTCTACCGAGTTAATATTTAGCGTGGAATAAGGGGTCTAATAAGATAAATACGTTTTTGTATTTTAAAACATGCTGACCAGAATGTGAATGTTTCGTATTGAGTTTTTTTTTATTTGAAACTCTAAGATGTTGGTAACTATGATTTACTATGTCTTATATGTACATCAGAGACTTATGTATTTTTGTTAAAACACATCCTGAATATTTCAAAGAAACCATGCCGGGCCAAAAACGTGCAAATTTCATAAACCTACTATATAACCTCCCTGCCGTAAATAGATCTATAAAATAAATGTTTTTAATATGTGCATTATGGCGTTGAATTTACTAGAAGGTATTAAAATCTTGAATGGTAATCTTTTTAGAGCTAAAAATGGCGTATAGTTTACCAGAAGATATTAAAATCTTGAATGGTAATCTTTAGAGCTAAATTGAATAGTTGGCCAACTGACAATTGTTTTTACAGCATGAATTTTACTAAGTGATGTAAATCTGAATTATTATATTAATGCTAATGTATATTATATAGATTTTAACTTAATTGACTATAATGAATGTTTTCAAAACTGTTCGTTGATAGAGTATCGGTCAAAAGAAACAGTAAAGCAACATTCAGATAAATCGGAAACATCTTTGAATATCGCACCAACATTTCCATTATTAAAGTATAATTTCTCTTGTTACAGCTTCATCAGCACACTACTAACGCACGTGTTGACGTACCACCTCGGCTGGGTGACCACCGTCAGTCCATACGACGCCGCCTCCCCTACCGCCCCTCACACCGCGGGAGTCCCTCGCCCCTACAACGCTCTATGGGCGCAACTCTCCGACCTCTGCGGAAGTATAGGTTTCCCTCCGCGAGCTGCAAGAACCATAATCAGCGGCGAAAAGAACACCCAATTCGTCAAAAGACTCGTCTCCATCCTCACATACTTCCTCCGCTGTGGTGACGTGAAAAGAACGGAGTTTCGTTACAAAGAATGCTCGCTTAAAGAAACAAAAACGATCAGTGTTAATAAACAGTCTGGTATGAAAAGATCCGCCACGCGTGTCGAGAAATTGGATTGTGACAGTTTAAAAGTGTCAGATAATACTCAGAACAGTGATAGTAGTGCCAGTACGCTAGTCGCGAGCGACGTTAGCTTGAAGAAGACGGCTACACTCGCGGATTTAAGACAGAAGCTCTCTACTAGCCCGGAGTGTTCCGGCTCCAAAGGTCTCAAACCGTCCTGTCCCCTTCGAAGAAACCCCACGATGATGCTGTCGTCGATGAAGGCCTCTTCCGATTCTAGTCTCAACTCGTCGGTTTCTGAAGACTCGATGCCGGAACAAAAAGTCGTATTCGTCTTGGGCGACGACGAAAAACTGATCGGATTGAAGAACAAATCGACCAACGGGAAATGCGTGAAAAAATCTTTTAAACTCCAAAATGAACCAGAACCCCTCACAGAGCTCCAAGATAGAAGAGAGTGCGATAGGAAAGATTGCGAAGTTAGAAACACCGAGAGCCCGTCGAAGTGCTGCGGGCAAACTCTTCAACATTCCAAACCCATTAAACATTCCGGTTTTAAGTTCGAGTTCGATAAGTACCCCCAGATAGTCACTAATTATATGAAAAGCAAGAATTTAGAGATATTAGATAGACACTATATCGGGAAACCGGGGAATTTGAAGTTGGATAACTTTCAGTTTGACCCAATGGTGGTGCCTCCAATACAGGAAGACAAGTGCGATGCTTGTGTTAAGTGCCAGCTAATGGAGTCGATGCTCCAAACTCCGACCAACGCTTCAGAAATGGAATACATGAACGATATGCCGAGGATATCGGAACCGCAGTACGCAAAAGAGACCCTAGTCACTGATGGCAGCCGACAACACAGGGAAATGTCCCCGAAAACATTTGTCAGAAGAAGGAAAGAAAATGTTGTGGTTGTTAATTTAATCAGAAATTTAAAATCTGATACCGATGCACAAGCTTGCGCGAAAACTGAAGATGAAAGTGCAGTTTCTGAGAATGTAGTGGTTTCCCAAAAGACTGAAAATACATCGCTAGCAGATATTTTGGAAATAGTAGACTCTAGCCTAGAAAGTAATGAAGGATTGTCTGTAATTTCTATACCAAATCCTGTTACCTTAAATGCCTCTGTCACCACACAAGTACCATTAGCAATATCATCTATACTCCAAACGCCGTATAATGCTTCAGAATTAGATTACAACATGCCAGAGATTTTGGAACAAACTAATAAAATCAACATCGCAACCAATACAACAAACAATATTACATCAGAAGATGAACTTACAATAAATAAGACTGAAAAAACATTGGAAGCAAATTATACATTATTTCAGAGAGAAACACTTCCTGAACAAGATAATACGCTTAGAATTTCTATTAATGATGAAGTACAGAACGCAAATTCTCCAGAACTTCGACCGTTGCAGATGTCAAACAATTTAAGGTTTACGAAATCTACGAACAATTTGAAATCCTTTCTAACATTAGAAGACTCATACTGCAGTGATACACCAATTAAATTTATGGACCTTGAAAACGATGAATATAAAACCATTTTGCCATTGGAACCGGAAGATATGTCAAACAAGATGCCAATATTACGATTAGATGAATCAAAGACATCCATCTCAACTAATGAACAGTCAAAACCGTATACACAAAAAGATTCACTAAACGCTCCAGAGATTGACGTATCCACGTCAGAAATAACTTCAAATAGTAAATCAGATAATACAAAAGTATCACCTCCTAACCTCCAATCTACTGACAATGTGAAATCCATGTCACAAAATGATCCTAATTCATCCACGTCTGTAGAAGAAACCTCAACGTTACCGTATTTGAAGCCGTTAGTATTCAGAAGGCCCGAAAGGCGATTGAACCGCGATAAGGAACAAGACAGAGCCATAGAAGTTAAGACTGTGACCGAGCTTGTTCTTCCGGAGTTAGGTCCCGAGACTGAATCAATATCGCGACGTACCGGTTTTGACGGATCGCTGCTAGGTGGAGTCACCGATCATTATGTACCTGATTTAATTTTACAAGGTAATACATTGTTTATTACTTTATTAAATGCTGTTTGATACGCTTGATTGCCGACTTGCTTGGTGCCAGGCTAGAATTCCGGCCTCATGTCTTCCTGTGGGAGACATAAGAGTGACGAAAACAAAACTAGCAACAGCGCCTTTTGAAGCAATGGTCGATGGTCGAGTGGTAATTGCTATGTTGTACAGTGTCGGATAGGTCCATGGTTCGATTCCCACCGCTGGCTTAACCGTATGATGGAAGGGCATTTTGTTACACTTGCTACCACCCACTAGAACACACCGTTAGGTGCTTGGCGACAGATTTTCTACTTGAGGGTGGTAGCTAGCGAGGCAGGCATTCGCAAAATGTCCCTACAACCATGCTATAACGACTGCCATCCTAAGATAAAACCCGGACAGACGGCTTAGCGTGCCCTGCGAAGCACGGAAGCGCTCAGTAGTAATGCCACTAGCGGTCATCCATCCAAGTCATGACCGCAGCGGACGTAGCTTTACTTAGCTGATCGGTTAAGAACGGTTTAGCAAACTACGAGAGCTACAAATAACTTTCGGTATCCAACTCGCAGTTGTATAATTTCATATTAGTATGCAAATAGTGTTACTTGTTTCGTAGGGACAATCGCGAAGCCTGCCACGTGGGAAACGGAACTGAGGCGAGACTTGGACATCACCTCTTATCTCAATAAGCAGCTGGACTCGCCGCCTATACAAGCGGTCGCCATTATTGGGGATACTAACACATGGTAAATATTATTTTTTTATTTTACATCCTATAAATTTAAACAGTAGCTTGACATTAGCGTCTAATTAGTTAGGTGTTTTGCTAATACAAAAAAAATAAGTCCTAATGGCCATCTTGAGATAACGCTATTGGTACTAGTCCTAAAACGATTCAGTTACGTGGTTCCTTTATGGGGTTGCGTCTGTTTTCATTAGTGCCAACTGCCGAGTTTCATGATAATGTAATTCGGAATCCCGAGAAAGTTCGGAGATTAATAGTGTTAACATGTGTGAAATCTAAACTTGAAGACTCACTACACTACATACAGATTCTTATTATTAGGAATACAAAGAGGTAGGCAAGTTATTGTTGTAGAATGCACGTGCGCTGTGATGTTGAAGCTCGATAGCAAGGGATGTCGATCGTGAATGGATGCTATTTATATTATATATCCATATGCCTTGTTGTCTGATAATGGAATGAAAATGGGGAATCATAATGTGCAATTCTGTGGAACACCTTCCATAAATAATTCAGTAGAACACCGAGAAGGTTCGACAAGACTCATTGGCAAATTAATAGGTAGACCTATTAATTTGCCAATGAGTTTGGCTCTTCTTTGAATGGACAAAGTAAAAACGAGTGGTCCCACTTCAACAAGTTATTTCATACTTTTCAAAGTTAATTGTCTGTAAATTAAAAGCTATCATACCGATGTTGAAGAAATTTTAATGGGTTAAACTTAAATTTCATACACTACCAAAAAAAAAAGAATCATCAAAATCAATCTACCAATTTTCGTAGTAATCGCGCACCAAACATCCTGTTTTTTGAAAGTCAGTTCAAAACTCGTAGCTTATACGAAATAGAACTCATAGTATAGTATGCTATAGTATGCCCTAGTACTGGCAATAAGTGAATACCTGACTATACAATATGCGTAATGTTTCCAGGGAGGTGCGGGTAGTCGGGCGGGAATGCGGCTCGGGCGGGATGTCCTCGCTAGTGGGCGGCATGCTCGACGCGCTGCCTCATATGTGGAACGCCAAGGTCCCGGCGCATCAGGTATGGTTCCATAGTTAATCATATTACCGTTTATACCTGGTACTTCTCTTTAGCAAATGTCGATCTTGATGTGTAACCACCGCAGTAGAAAAGACATAAGAACTAACATCTCGAGGTGACGAATGCAGTGCAGTTGACACTGCAGATCGGGGATAGTGACCTCTGCAAGAGATTTAATATGTCAAAAAACATGTATGTCAAAAACCATAAATGATTCAATACTAAGATTACCGTTGTTCTTATTATTAAAATAGTTAATCATATGCCACTTTTGCCATGAGTTTTTTTTTAGAATTTACCTCGTCTCTGCCGTAATACGTAATATTCTGTGACTACACGTCATCTACGAATACAATAGTATAAGTTATTAAATATATACGTGATCATATTATGGTGTGCGTATAAAAAATTATGATTATAACTGCTAATTGATATTTGTGTAACAATTAATAGATACGTTTTTCTTCCCAACGGCTTGCGGCAAAATTGTCTAATAATATGTGAACGATGATTTCGCTCGCTTCGCTCACTCGGCTCGCGTTTTGGAGCAACTTCGGTTAGATATTTCCAAAACGCGACCTCATAACGAACTGTTTTCGAGGGTAAATAGTAGCTTTTTGAGCGTAGGGTCTACGGTAATAGCTAGTATAAAATATAATTAATTAAAAGCAAAATCAATTAATTGTATCAGCTGAATTGTCCACTGATGAAACCAGCCTCCCCTATTAAGGGGGGGCGTAAAAAATGAGAGCGTCAGAACAGTTTGATGGCAAAATATGCCGACAGATTTTTTGCAAACTGTACGGCCGTTTGACACAGCTGTAGTGTGCAAGTGAGATATAATCATTAGCGGCGGAAAATACGTTCTTTAATAAAACGGCTTTATAATTGATAACATCCACTTTTCTTAGGAGTGTAATAAAATTTTAACCTAATTTATATGTCACATTTGTTACAGTGTCTGTCATTCTTGGAAGGCAAACTCCGCGAATTCTGCGTTCTATCTAAAACACTGGCAGACATGCTGATGTCCACGGACTTCTGCGACATTGCCACTCTCACCAAATCTCTCAACATCGACGTCAACGACGTACCATTGCTGCTGGCTGTCGCAACAACGCACACTCCTGAAGTAGCAACACGTTACGGCATCAGCTACAGGTAGAATCAAACAATGCCTGGCGTTCATTGCAGCGTAACATTCCTGGAAAGGAAACTCCGTGAACTCTGCGGGCTATCTAATGCACTGGCAGACGTGTTAATGTACACAGACTACTGAGACTATGCGCTCTAACATAATAACTCAAGTTCGCTGTCAACGACGTACCATAGCTGATGGCCGTCGCAACAACGCACGCTCCTTAAGTCGCAACACGTTACGGTCCATCAATGCAGCGTATCATTCTTGAGAAGTAACATCCGTGAATTCTGCGGGCTATCTTAGACATCGGCAGATAGGCTGATGTCTCTCATAAAACAGATCCAAATGGACATCAATGTCGTACCGTCGCTTCTAGCGGTCGCAACAGCGCCCTCATACATAAGGGGGTTAAATTCTATTGATAACATTTGGTATAAGTATTTTGTATGTTATCAGGTAAAACTATTAAAACGAATACATTCAACCTAATGTATGCAGAAATGGAGTTGAATTTTTTATATCTTCATTCAATATTATTATAAAAAATACTGGGATGTGGGTACATATGATAAAAGGATTTATATGGGCATCTAATTAAAATCACTTACATTCATCGACCACATGGTCGAAAATGGGCAACTAAAAAGGAAACTAGTTCTCAAGGAAAACATCCGAAACACCATTATGTGGTTGGCGATAGATTGTATGATTACTTGAATGTGGTAGCCTGGCGGGCTTTCCCAAAATTTCTTACTACATTCAATAATAAATCTTAAATCTTAGATTGTAAGACACATATCACAAAATATTGCTTAATGCCATATTGTAAACTATATTGAGTTGAAAATAAGCTTATTCTAGTTCATTTAAAATTGTATAGTATCAGCTTTATATAGAGCTTAATTTTGAAATCGTAATTTACTTTGGAAGTAAGATTTCTAAGCCATTCACATTGAGGTTTAATACAGTTAAATAATCTACCATGAAATGGCATCCTTATGAGACGAGTCGCCTCTAAAAAAAGCACAACAAGTGGCGTGTTTTAAACATTTCAATATTTTTTTGTACAGCTCTTATGTTTCTTACATTTTTATGTTCATGGTTAAATAGAGTGTAAAGTAGATCGTATATTACGTTATTGTCGTAACCATCATAAAAACGGAAAGAAGTATTATAAAGTAAACTAAAACATTTAAAGTTTTAGTTCAAGTGAGCAGCATCCCTGTCTATCGAAGTCTATGCCTAAGGTGAGGAGTACTTGATCAAGCAGTCAATAATAATCCAAATTTCCTTGCATTGGTAATGAATATTGTAGTATTCTACTAGGGTTATCAACACGGTGAAAATACCTCGTGGTTATCAATTAAGACCTTGATTTCAAACGTAAAAGAGTGGGAATCGAGCGGGTGCACTTATGGTTTGATTTTACTTCCCTTGGTTAATAATATGCTATTTGATTGCTGTGGAAATATCACAGTTTCGCTACAATTTCTTGAGATTTCATATTATTACCACCAACAAAAGATTTTTTTTGAAAAAGCAAAAACACGATGCTTGATGTGCAATGCGCTGTTAATAAGGCAATCTTTACTTGGCACTGTAATGCCATTCCAGTATCGATAATAGCAATATATAATGTCATTGAGCCTTAATGTGACCCGGCCATAAAAATACCTGTCGAGCACTGTGATTTATGTTCAATATTTAATAAATAATTATGTTTATGAATATTTGTGATAAGCGTTGTATGTTTGAGATTGTGAAGGTTTTCAAAAGGCCTGCAAATGTGATAGTCACTAAATAATGTAAATTTAATAATATTATTTACAATGTACAAAGCTTAAAAGCTTTGTTTTATAATCATTATCATCAATTATTAATGATAGGTACTTTAAAAATAAAAAGATGGTAGGGAATTCTTATAAAAGAACAAATTTCTTGTCGTCTTGCCAAATTTATTGCTTGACTATATTCATATTTATAATAATTTTACTAAAGCAACCACGCTGCGTTCTAGGCTCTTTTATTGATGATTTTTTTACTAAGTAACAAGATGCTGTACTCCGGCAGCTTGAACAGATAATCGTTACAAGTAATTTAAAATTTAATCGACAGCATAATATTTGTAGCATGCCGATCTCCCTGAATGCTATCATTAAAATTAGTAACTTGAAAAAATATTGCACAGCCAATCTTACTTAATTTGGTTTGAATACATATATTCGGTAATAGATTTTTTTGTCAAGTTTGCAATTTTATTCAATTGTGAATATTTTAAAGGAACGTATAATGAAAACACACACCAATATATTATCTTCTCTTGCATATTTAAAGATATTTTGCTGAAATCATGTTGCAAAATTTATTTAGCTCATATCAGCCTTTTGTATGTACACGGCGCCGCTCGGTATTTGCTGCAAGGACTGCTTCAAGCTGCCCGTTTATGGCGGCATTAAGAAACCAGAATACCATTAATATTTTTTATACAAGTCATTCGGCAAAAAGTGGCATTAACCAGAGTGGTTATTTTACTCAATAGTGAGTCATTATAGGTCTACCGATTTATTGAGTCGGTTCCTGGGAGGTAATCTGTGACGTATCTGTGACGTCTGAGTGACGTCACAGTGAATATGGCTACATTCTCTCCTCAGAAACAGAATTAGTATGCCTATATCTAAAGTATTGCGATAAAAGAGCTTAGAGATTGTTTTGCATGAATAAAACTGTAAAAACAATTCAATCTTTTTTTAAAAAAACAAATTTTCTATAAAAACTGTTGATAGCCTTAAATACTCAAATGATGTAAACATATATCAGTATCAGAATGTCGTAACTATTAAACCTTAGTTTTTTTTTAAATATTTCATATGATTTTTATATGATATGAATAAACATCTCAATTTGTATTACATCGTACCTTGTAAAACATATCTAAACGTAATACATTTTTCTAAGATGTTTAATTTACATTTGAAAACCTGATAAGTGTTTGTTTTTCGGTGATATGTAAAAATCTGTTTTAAGTTTCATATTTAATATAATATTTTTTATACGTTAATCAAAGTAATAAATATTTTTTTCATATTGACTAATGAATTTTTGTTTATTGTCCCATAAAATCCTAGGCCACATTCTATGGAGCTGACAAGTCACAAGTGACGATACTTTGACCAGATACAGTTTATTAAGATAGGTGTTTGCTACTCTTTAACAATTATTATTTAAAATTAAGCTACTCAATATGTGCCATGTGATGAAAAACTGCAAATCTTAAGATGCGTAGAATATTTACCGTTACAAGAGTTTCGAGTAGTACTCTTACTTAATTGCTGTAAGGTAGTACCAGTGACGAAAAAGCGCTGGCAGTCCTTCTCTTTTATAGAAATAAAAGGCCTAAAAAAGATGATTCCATCCACACATTGTAACAAAACGTTCATCACGTTCCATATAAATCCATTTGATATCGTAAGTAGGTACTCTACGAATTTCGCGTATGATGCTGTGTTCTGCCGAGCGCCGCTTAGCCAGCAAGTTGCCCGGTGCGCATCTGCAAGCCAAGTGAGCTATTCATTGCGTTTACACGCGCGCCGTGTAGCCTGGCAAGCAGTCCAGGAAACAGCTCCAATCAAGACTGTTTACACGCTCTCGTGGACATGCCTGTGCCCGTTGAATGCCATGTCGAACGCGCGCGTGAATGCAGCTATACGTTCTTAGTACAATCAATACATGGTGAGACCACCTGTTTCTACCCTACCCCAAAGGCTTCCGACATAACATCGCCTTCCTACGATAACAACCAGCGTAAAACGACGGATTTACGTGTCATCCGAAGCACAGAAGCGCTGTGTATTAGGTAAATGCAACTAGTGGTCACCTATACAAGTAATAAGCGCAGTGAACACAGCTTAATCAGTTGATTGGTTAGGAACTTTTAGGCAAGCTTCACCTCGAGTGCTTCAAAGCACAGTACGGTGATGGTGAAAAAAAATCTAACTCGCTACCTTGTTCGATGGATTGGGTGGCCCGTAAGTAATAAACGCGTAGGTAAACTATAACTACTAAATTACCCGTGTTCTACTTGATTAGTTAACTTGGCTGGAATGCGGCTTCTTAACCCGTGTTACACCTAGGTACTTGGTGTACTATGGGCACTTCTTCGAATCTTTGTCTTGCCTACTTGGTTTAGGTTCATGTCATCTTATGATGGATAAAGTAAATATTATCGTACGAGTATTATCGATTCGTTTTCAAATAAACTTCAACAAAAAGCAATATTTATTAGTAGTTATAGTCTCTTCATTGACAAGTAGGACGGAGATATTTGGCATCCTGTCGCTGTGCTGCGCAGACGCTCCAATCACTAATCTGAATCCACTGAACTATGTAAGTATTCAGTGATTCAACCCTTTAGAGGGATAAAAAGGCATTCGTTGCCCGTGATCTATATGTGTAATTCATCTTGTAGGTGGCCCTACATAAGGGCATCCTTTTGTCCGTCAATCTAGCAGTAGGACTGACTACGAATATATTGCATTGTGTCGTAGTTGGTCTAAGAGCAATTAAACTTATTTCTGATCCAACAAGTAGGTATCATAACGTCTCAGTTATAATGGTTATTTTAAGTGCAAGTAAGATTTATCTACCTACGTTACTTTCATCGTAGATAGCAGCTCAAAGAAAACGTTAGCAACAAAAGATAATTGCGAAAGTTTCGAACTACCCACGTCATGTTGAAATTGTTACAAAGTTACTTTGCCCTTAAGAGGGAAAAGTTCGTTTAGAACTCACAAAGCCAAAACGTAACTTGAAGCTACCTTATTTTAGCGACACACTTGTGAAGATTTACAAGAAAAAATCCTTATGGTGAACGTAGCCATTTATGGCCGAAAGTTTAAATTTTATTATACTCGTATTAAGATAATTGTGATTAAGTGATGAATTACAGATAGTTAAAATTTGTAACAAGTTGTTAGTGAATTTTTATTTATAATTATCAAGGTCATTTAGTATTTGCATGGTGGTGTGCATTTTGAGAATGCCCGTCTGGCTAGCTATTACTCACAAGTAGAAAATCTGTCCCCAAGCACCGAACGGTTTGTTCCAGCAGCTGTCCTTGAGAGTTAGTAATTCTAGGTTATCCTGAACAACATCTTCACTTACCATCAGGTGAGATAGTGGTCAAAGGCTACCCTATCAGCTATATATAAAAAAAGCGTCACCATCATTTTCGTGTAAGGACCTAGCTAGGTATCGTATTGTAATATTTTAAGTTTCCGTTTACAGACTTTCATCACGATAATGTTATCTATACAGTATTTCAACTTCATAGAAACGGACGAAACGCTAGTTATACCTACGCGCCTCGATCTCAGCCCGCGCTCAGCCCGCAGACAGTCGCGACTGCGTCGCAGTGACGAATGGACGGTGTGTAATTTTTCTTTAACAAAAAATAAGTTTATGTACATATTTAATATGACGAATAGGATATATTGTGCTGTTTTTGGTTGTATGTATTCGTCAATAACGCATCCAGAGTAAATTTATTTTTCATCCCACCATCTCGGAAAGAGTATTTTTAATCTTCAATATCTGAGTGGAAAAGCCGTTTTTATTCTCTAGAGCATGTAGTAAATTGAATTTAGAACATCGTGTGCATTTGTGAATTAAAAAAAACATTAAACCTATTTACTGCAACCTCTATGGTGCCGAATATATCATACAACTGTTTTTTAATTTGTTAAAAACTCAGACTCGGAACCTTCTTGGTGTTCTTTTTTCAATTTGCTTTGTACGCGGTTCTTAGTCATTTCCTCGCTGAGGTGGAATGAAAAGTTACGTGTTGCACTCGAGTGCAAAGATTTTTCACCTCGTGCTCTTTTGATTTCCTCGCTAACGCTCAGGATTCTAATTTTGAATCACTCGCTACGCTCGTGATTCAATTTTAGGATCCTTCGCTTGCTCGGTCATCAAAATTGAACACGCGGTTAAAAAGCAACTTTGCACTCTTGTATAACAATAGTTATTTGTTATACAAGATTGCAAAGTTGCTTTTTAACCGCGTGTTAAATTTTATATGTTATTTGTTATACAAGATTACAAAGTTGCTTTTTAACCGCGTGTTCAATTTTGATGACCGAGCAAGGGAAGGATTCTAAAATTGAATCACGAGCGCAGCGAGTGATTCAAAATTAGAATCCTGAGCGTTAGCGAGGGAATCAAAAGAGCACGAGGTGAAAAATCTTTGCACTTGAGTGCAACACGTAACTTTTCATTCCACCTCAGCGAGGAAATGTCTAAATGCCAAATTGAAAAAAGAACACCAAGAAGGTTCCGAGTCTGAGTTTTTACAAATTAAAAAAAAGTTGTATGATATATTCGGCACCATAGAGGTAGCAGTAAATATGTTTTATGTTTTTTTCAATTCACAAACTTAGTGCACACGATGTTCTAAATTCAATTTACTTTATCCTCTAGAGAATAAAAACGGCTTTTCCACTCAGATATTGAAGATTAAAAATACTCTTTCCGAGATGGTGGGATGAAAATAACTATTTTTGTATAAGCAAATAAAAGACTGTGAATTGAGTAGGTAGTGTTCAATAAAAATGCGTGTTGTTTTTTGATTGGTAGATTTAATTTTAAAAAACCATGTTTATTTTTTTATAACAAATCAGTCTTATAAATTTGCAACCGAAAAATATTTGTGCGTCGACTGAGTTACTTTCGCATTTATAATATTACTAGCTTTCCGGGCGATTCAAAATTAGAATCCTGAGCGTTAGCGAGGGAATCAAAAGAGCACGAGGTGAAAAATCTTTGCACTCGAGTGCAACACGTAACTTTTCATTCCACCTCAGCGAGGAAATGACTAAATGCAAAAAAAAAAAACGTTTTCTGAGAAAGTTTTGACTCCTTTTGCTAGTCGCCACGTGTTGAACATATCGTACTGTTTTAAATACTTCTGAGGGAGAAAGCTCATTTGCGCATTATTAACAGTTTCAGTCAATTCTGTTGGCGTCAAACAAACTTCCTCGTCGCTAGAATCACTCATTTTAGTTTTTTCACTTGTTTTCAAGTTTCTTATTTTTAATATAAGGTTTAACAATGACGTGAAAAAATGCCGCGTAAAGAACCGCGTACAAAGCAAATTGAAAAAAGAACACCAAGAAGGTTCCGAGTCTGAGTTTTTAACAAATTAAAAAAAGTTGTATGATATATTCGGCACCATAGAGGTAGCAGTAAATAGGTTTAATGTTTTTTTTAATTCACAAACTTAGTGCACACGATGTTTTAAATTCAATTTACTTTATCCTCTAGAGAATAAAAACGGCTTTTCCACTCAGATATTGAAGATTAAAAATACTCTTTCCGAGATGGTGGGACGAAAAAGTATATTTACAATCACAAAACTAAATGGAAACACAAAGTAGGCAAACGTAATTAAATGCTGGAGGCGGGCAGCCCTATCGCATGTTTACGTACCGCGCGGTGGTAGGTAGTTATTTCGAGGACAGAGCCGAGTTAAGATACTGTATAAATAACATTACCGTGCTTTCATAAATTGAAAGAAATACATAAAAGTAGTAGTAGGGATGATCGATGTTACAAACACATCGATATTATCATCGACAGATTAACATCGATGACCGATCTTTATCGAACTCAAAACATCGATTTGTCGCAATCACCCAAAGACTATGAACCCAGTTGACTAACCGTACGTACGGCTTCCCCTAAGCCTACCATTAGAAGTGTATTTCGACTGTTAGCCACTGATGGACAGTTGACAGTTTGGCTTAGGCTATCCGCGAAGAACGTCTGAGTTTAAAAGTCGAAAAAAAACATGAGGTACTGCTCAGTTAAATGTTGTGGGAAGAATACAAAGACATACAGCCGTGCAATACAATATCCTTCCACCTGAGTTTTTGATCTATGCAATCACCTAAGTTATATGAAACAAAATAATATAGGTAAGTACTTATATCACACATTTTGGCCGTTTTTGGCGGCGTTCCGATTTTATAAACCTATCAATATCACGAAGCCACAGATACGGATCGGTGTTATACAAGTATCTATTATTGACCTTGTGTCCATCAGAATATTATTTATTCGTAAGATGTCACAGCGCATAGGTACCGAACAATTCTTGTTTATAGTAATTAAACAAACTTTAAACCGTTTAAAGTTTGAGCTAAAAAGTTTAAAGTTTGTTTAATTAGTATGTGTAACAATCGCGAAAACCTAATAGAAAATTATTGTTTATTTAGGGCATATAGTACCTAATAGATATTAACTTTTGACTCATGATATATGGTTTGAGAATTAAATACTCAGTGATTTAAGCATCAAGATCTGGTTTCATTTCATAGCGATTCCCGCCATTCAATAACACGCTAAGACATCAAATAATCCTCTGCGAGCACATCTCTCAACAACGATATAACAACGGTTAGAATTACAATGTAATAACTTTGCTCGAAATAATTGCGCGAAGGGCCTATTCAAAAGTTGTCCGATTCATTTGCCCCAGGAAGATTAGAGAGTCGACAACTTTTGCCTGTTTTGCTGGAACTCCGGCTATCTCGTAATTCGACACTATTTATTGAAACGGGAAAAATGCTTTAAAAGTATACGAATAGAATTTTATTTTTATCTCCGAACGTAAAACATTAATGTTTATATAAAATATTGTTTTACTTAGGTGTGACATATATATAAAATAATAAAAAAATAAATGAAACTTAATTGTATTACTTTTTCATACTTACCTACTTATTAGCTATATGAAAAGTTGTTTCAATATACTTAAAACAACCTAATATATATTTATGGATGTCTAAGTTAATTATATGTCAGTGTGAGCTGCAATTTAAATTCTACATAATCTAGTTATAAATATCTCAAAATCAATTAACCAAATTTAAAATACGTATACACTCAATGTGACACCAGCCTAATTGCATTCGCTACTTACGAGTATAATGAATATTACTCGCACACAAAGATCGAGGTAGCTCTTATCTATGCTACACAGACAACTCACACACTCAACTCACGCACACCATTCTCTATAAACTATAAAAGAACTCTTAACATGTTTCGGAATGCACAACACAAACTAGAAATTTTATCCTTCCTACCTCCATGTTACCATTTGTATTTTAGTCATTGTAATTTGAACAAGATCTAGTAATGCTGTATTTTTTTTGTAAAAAAGTTGAAATAACATAGATATAATTATGTAATGTATATGTAAACATACATGCAAGGATGTTGACAAGTTTTTTGTGAGCTAACGATTCACATTATCTGTGTATAAGTGTGATACGAGTGCAGGTACCTACACTGTAATGGGTATGTTCCAAATTTGTGTTTACAATTCAAGTAAGCTTATATTTATCTCATAATATGTATATTATTTTGTTGATCCCTATTTTTCTTTATTTTATTAAAAAAAATTCATATATCCGAAAATAGGTTCTTGATGTGCAGTTTCGTAACAATGTTTATTTTACATTCCAAACAGGATCTAGCGTAATATTTAGTTTCTAATTAATACTTAAATTAATTGTAATGACGTCTTATCCTTAAATAAATGTTCTCTGGGAGAAACTAGTCCAACCACAACACAGGGTATCCTAGTGTGGGGGCTAGTGTGATGTAAGACAACTTGTATATTAGCTATTTTATTGCATAGTATTATAGTAAATAGACAAATGTTACTCATCTATTGTTAAAATTCATGTCTTCTGTCTGATCTATGTACCTGTTTTTGCACAATAAACATTATTATTATACTTTTTTGATAGAGTCAAATGCTCTACTCTATCTATGGTCTCATGTAATATAGGTATTGAATTGGCAATTATGAACTTACTGAATTTGTTTATAACGCTCTTGCGATTTGAATTTGGAACCTCAAAATGTATATAGACACGATAGTAATTTATCGTACAAAATAACTAAAACGATCTTACTGAAGTATTATTATAAATGTACTATGTTACTGACTCAAGAATCGAACTGGCCTTTGCCATCATCTTTTCATAATTAGAAATCATCGAATATTTTTGATTATGTACGTTTCCGTTATCCTTCTTTTTAAAACTTGAAGAAGAATCAATAAATCTGTCAGATCCGTAAAAATTTTCAGAAAATTAAAAAAAAATGTCTTCATATGAGTTCACTTAATTCAGAAAAGGAAATAGAGCGTACATTTTCGCTTCGGTTTTTGGACTTACTAATCACATGTGTTGCATGCGAAAACGATATATTGCGTGGACACATTCCAGAAGATGGATTTAGCAGATCTCCACAAGACGCGATTGGAAAACAAAGACAGCTCGATATTAACGCTGACGTTACGGGGGTGATTTAATAATTTATAGCCATCATATCTATTTCTACCGTCAAACAGAATATAAAAAAAAAATATCAAATTCATACTACTGTGTTCTTGTTTAAGGTATGGTCCGGTATGAGTGCTGTGAAATTTCAGGCACTTGAGACTTAGCAACTTTATGGTTCAGAGTGATATGGAGCATACTCCATCACGCTAGCTTAAAAAAAAAGTTTCATCAGTAATTACATAGCCTATGTTATCACAGGTTTTAACGATTATTACACACTAGCATTCCGGGCGTGGCTCCGCATTATACTAAGGGCCTCTTTCAGAATGTTCGAGTAAGTGCCGGTTTTTACTACCCAGAACTTATTTATAGAAGAAACACTATATTTGCATTTTACAGTCATCGATTTAGCCTATAATCCGATGCATATTCACTGTCATTTTTATCATTCAGTCTCGCCTTACCGAGCAAGGACATATCAAAACGGCAGAGTTGTGGTGATTGAATATGTATAAAAAAAACATATTACGTCGCGCGGTCTATAGCTCATAGAGCCACTAGTAATGGTGTAACAAATTGATTTCAAAATATTCTCTAACATACCATATAATATAATAAAATACGATCCAGTTCCAGTTGGCATAACATTTTCCAAAATACTGGCTGCCTTGAATGGAAATGCTTTTTAGTTGAGCAAAATACACTTATATACCAGAATATTAGTCACGGGTTGCTTTGCCAAATACTTATATACAGGCCACGAGCACATTTTGTTGGTTAGCAACTCGAAACTTAATTAGGAAAAACTGAAACGGTACCATATGTTAAAAAAAAAGTTTAAATTCACGCGGCCTTTAGCTCTTAATATCTCTTACATAATAGTCACCTACGTACAAAAATTACTGGGCTTAGCAGAATAGTGAAACATTCTAGTAATTAGTCTAGCCCGCCGAGACCGTGCCATTAGTGGGATTACCTGCCTCCCCATGTCTAATAAATAATGTCGTAATAACACGCGCGACTTTGTGACTTGCAGAACCTACATATAGTTATGACACTATATAATACGAAGAAAGCCCAGCAGCAATGTGTATAAATAGATGTGGAGTTTTCGTGGTTAGAATCTTGCCCTGGGTTTTACCTTCACCTTTTCGAAATGGTGTAAACTTAAAAAAAACATACCTCGAGATCTTCAGCTCACAGTACCACTAGTGATGGTAACAGTATAGAGATTTCCTTGTTTTTGTTTTGTTATTTGGATATCCGCCATAATAACGCATCGTTATTGAGTCTTTTTAAAATCTGCCATTCATTGGGTGATCATTTGATTTGCATAATATTTGAGATCTTAGTTTGATTTGCTAGAAAATGTTTCGAACACGCACCTAATTTTTGCATATTCATATTTTGGAAAAGTTATGTAAAGGCATTTTTTGCCTTATGTTTTAGCATACAGTTGTATGCTATATAACTACGTTAAATATATTTCAACACAAATGCTCGTAAGGTTACGAAGGCTAGGTACGTAGGCGTCGTCATCTCTCACTTTTTTTTCCACATATGTGCTTTTTAGTGTCCAGCTTAGTCTAATAAGCTGTCAGCAGATTAATAAGAAGTTATTGTAATTAAATCATTTTCAAAATTTTTATTTTTGCGTACCGATTCGCTACTGGAATTTAATTCAGTGAAAATCACATAGCACCGTTGCTAGTGCTATACTAAAGTTGCGATCGCTGCTACGTACTACTAATCTGAAACAAAAACTATCCTATCTTTCAATTTGGATCAAATTGCACACGGTGTGCAAATCAAATTGGTTCAGTAGCTTAGGAGTACATCGCGGACAAACAACGTGACACGTAATTTATATATAAAGATATATAATTGTAATATTAATTGAAAATTGTTGATATACCTTAGCGCCTGTCACCCTGAGGCATAAAATATAGTTGATAAGTTACTCGTACTCCTGTAATTGTACTGCATTTCAAGGACTGCTGCCAGAGCACATTGTTAGGTGCTAGGCGACAGATCTAGTTGCAGATGGTTGCTAGCCAGGCGAGCATTCGCAAAATGCCCTTACACCATGTGATGAAGCACAAGCTGGCGATTGGGATGAGAATGAGCAACAATCTTAAGGAACACATAAAAGTTATAAATATTTTAATTTGAGATTTTAATACTGTATGTGGATGACTTACCAAATTTAGCTAATACATTAGAAGGTAATTGAAAAATACTTATTTGCGCCCTATGATTTAAAATACCATCGTCTAGAGCTCACTGAGTTGAGTAAAATATGTTTTTTCAATGAAAATATATAAATATGTTCCATTAAAGTTATAAACTTAAAATAAAAAATAATTTACGTTGTCTATGGAAAAAATATACTGCTGAGGAATCTTAAATTCCAATATATTAAGTAGGTAAGTAACATGTTCTTTAAATAACAATACTGAAAGGTTTGAAACTGTGATTGAAAACGAAATTGTATTTTTTTTATGCCGGATAGGTTATCCTTTACCATCTCACCTGATGGTAAGTGATGATGTGGTCGAAGATGTTGTTCAGGCTTAGTTAAGTCTTATATCTATAAGCACTGCGTACGAGTATACTATCCCAGTAAAAACACAGTAAAATTATTACAATAGTTAGGAACCTGATATGAAAAAGCTCGCCCATACGCCATAGATACGAATAAACCGGAACAATGCAATTAGCCCCGTAATGGACATTTTATTGCAATTGTGCTCCAGTTACTGCTTCCATTAGATGAACCTCGAGCTGTATACGACTTTACGAGCTTTTTATTTTTATCGCTTTTAATGAATTCTAAATGAATACCTCGGGATGTGGTTCCTAATAGAGACCTCATGGTATCATTTTGGTTATGAATTAAAAACTGATACCTCAAAAAGAAACAAAATAGTAAGTGTGTATGTATATATATGCATTGATTGTATTTTACATTATGCTTATAATGGTATTTATGCTAAAACCCAGGCGTGTATTTTCTCCGCCAAACGGAGCCCTTTCCAGCTAGCTCCTACTTTCAGGGATATATCCGTGCCGATAAGTAACCATCTAGAGCTTCTTGGCATCTCTTTAACACCAACTCTCAATTTCGGCTAATATATTGAGTCCAAAGCCCAGCTTGCCTCAAAAAAGCTTGGTGTTTTGGCTAAGGTGAAACAATACTTCACACTGGGGCAGTTGCCGAGCCCAAGTCCGGAAGTGTATGGAGTACTGCTCTCACTTTTGGGATGGTTCTGCCAAATATCAGCTGGAGACACTGGAAGCTACTGAGAGGAGAGCCAAGAGACGACCAACTAGTAACCAAGAGACTCCAGAGTCTCGAGCATCGCCGCAAAGTCGCTTGTTTATCGGTTTTTTATCGGATACATTTCGACGAGTGTGCAACGGAACGGAACTTCACAATATAATTCCGCCATTCCCATTATATAAGCGGACATCTAGGGATACTCAGAAGTGCCACCGCTATATAGTAGATATTCCATTTACCCGAACATAGCGATTTGCTTCTTCGTTCATTATACGAACCGCCAGGGAATGGAATACCCTGCCTGAGTCTGTGTTTCTGGCTAAGTACAATATGGGGTCTTCAAAACGCGAGTGAACATGTATCTTCTGGGTAAGCGCGCTCCATCATCGATCGCATCATTACTTAACATCAGGTGAGATAGTGGTCAAGTGCTACCTATGTCGATATAAATAAAAAAAATAATGGTTTTTATGATATTTGTCTGAGATTTTCTTTTTACACGACTGCCCAATAAATGGAGTTATGTATTCAGGGTTCATATATGTATATGTTTGTGAGTTTCTTTATTCCACCATAACTTCAAAAGCGGCTTGACTGATTTTAATATCAGAGATATCGTTAGATTCGTCTTAATAGAGCAAGTGAATTTAGGTACAGAAAATTATATATAAAACAATATAAAACAAACGGTCGGGTTTTAGACGCCATAAGTATTTTGAGATACACTTTTTTTCTTTCAAACCCTTCAAAATTGTGTGGGATTTTCAGAGGGCTGAAAGACGAATGATGGTGAAAGAATTTTCAAATCGGTCCAGTAATTTCAGAGTCTATTCATTGCATACAAATAATCAAATCTTTCTTCTTTATTATATTAGTTTAGACTTGCAGTTTTAATTACAATGACATGCAACGCAAATACTACAACGAAAGCATCAAGGCAGTTTAAAGGCCATTGCATGCCCACTGGTGGTCCAAATGCTCAAGCCCACTAACAGCTGGTACCGTTCCCAACATGCTCCCGCAAGTACAAAAATACTAAGTTTAAGACTATAAATATATATATATTAACCTATCCAACGATATCCGGAATCAATAGTGAAGAGATTGTTCTGCAAGGCGGGGACTAGCTATAGGGGGTGGACGGAGGATTTCACCCCCCATAAACAGCGAATTAAAAATAAACCATGTGTTTTCCAGTGATCTGTGTCTCCTCGTTTGCACGATACCCACATGTACCTCCACGTTATGAGCTCAGCCATTTAACGATGAAGTATATATATCATAGTAAAAATAATGTCACGTTAAGATTACAGGTGAACCAATGTTGACTCAAGTGAAATCTAAGATTAATCTTGCAGTAAAAAGTAAACAGTGGTTGAGAAGTGTTCGGCGAACCCGCGCAAAGTGTGCTACGCGAGAACTTCGTAAGTGCGCTACGCGTGCCAATAGAATTTAACCGCTACGCTAGATTACGAGTTACCTTAGCTATGTGTGCTACGCGGAACTCTCAGTGCGTTACATGTAGACTTTTGATTAGTATGCTGCGCATGGCCTCTAGCTATTATACTCTAAATAAAATATGTTAAAAACGGACCCTACTTCAAACAATGAAAATTATTACTTACATACTTACTTTTCTGTCGGTTTTTTTTAAATTGTTTAGAAATGCATACTACAAAAGTTGCAATTACCATTATATATCATCCAGGTACCACACATGTATTCAAAATCTGAACTTATTTAAAACTCACTATATCATATGCAATGCCTAAATAAGTACTGGCTTGATTTCTTTTAGAGCTGACTGGCTAGCCTTTGATCACTATTTCACATGATGATAAGTGATGATGTGATTGAAAATGTTTTTCAGGCTATCCTAGAATTTTTGACTCTCAAAGGCAGCTGCCGAAATAAACCGTTAGGAGCTTGGCAAAAGATTTTCTACTTGAGATTAGTAGCTAATCATGTGGGGATACGCAAAATGTGAATATATATAAAAATAAACACAAAACAACCATTATGCTAAAACGTTCCACTAGCAATCACCCATCCGAATCATAGCAGCGGCAGACGATGCTCAAAACATAGTTGATCGGTCAGAATAACGACTAAGCAAGCTACTTAACGCTTCGAAACCCAAAATACCTTCTAAAATTGTAGGCCGGATTTTTTTATTCCACTGACATACAAGCTTCTGAGACCTTTACAAAGTCTGCTAACACAGTAACTGAAAGTCTTCAGAGTACTTAACAAAGATTATAAAATAACTTTTGCCGACCGTCACCGCAGGTACATGTAGCACTTGTCTGGAGGCAATTCTACTACTATACTATCATAAGCTGGAAGGCTTTGACTACACACTGACAGCAAGAGAAAACCCGTTCGTAGGCTATTTTATTTCTCATATCAACATAATTTTCTTACAAATAATAGCATCACATTTGTATATCCCCAAAGAAGTAGGCAGGTTATCTGTTGGGCACGGTACCATTATCTGGATTGTTATAAAGAATTTTTTTGTACAAAATGCAATAAGCCTTCTTCGTTAGGATTTTGACGTAACGCTCAACATCTCATCTCTATTACAAAATTAAAATTTTTCGCCGCACATGATTCAAATTTTCCTCTCGTAATTTTCTGATGTTATCAGTGGAGACAGCGTCATTGCAAAAAAAAAAATTCATCTCTATCACTTCCTGCTGTTTACAGAACTACTAAATATACTTCTTCTGGCCTTATTGGTCCAAAACGATTTGATAGGATTATAACATTAACTGTGAAATTAGACTGAATACTTACATTAGTATAGTCTTATTCTATTTGGAAGGGGAACATTAGTATACTATGAAATTTATAATACATAGATTGAACTATTTTTTGAAACACCACAGTAGGTACAGAAATAATATGATGAATTTTCAAAAAATAAAATACAATAATGTTACAATTGGCGGCCTTATCGTTTATAGCGATAATGAGACTAATGTGCCCTACTATACATTAGTATAATATGAAAAACGTTTTGCTACTTACTTGCAGAATCGAGTCCCTGAATTATTTTCTTGTAGAAAACAATTTTTGAACACTCGTTAAAAGTTTGGCTTCTTTTCTTAAGTTTTTTATGCCGCCATAAAGGTTTCTTTCGAGTGAATACTTACAAAGTTTTTTTATTTTGAGATTTTCATGATTTTGCGATAAAAATAAAGTGGAGTATCTTGTCTGGGAGAATACAAGTTGTTTATTGATATTATTTTATGTTTATGGATATAAAATGTAATCCATCTTTAGAAGATTCTTTTTATTTCTTTGTAGACACGGTTGCTTGTAGATATATAGTAGGTACTGAGTTCAGATCAGTCTGAGGTCTGACTGAGTAAATAATATTACCTTTGTTACTTAGCTCCTGATTAAGTAGCATACAGTTGTACATACCTCCTTAGTAGCTAATAGGTTACTTCAGAATGCCGTTCTCCTCGCCAAGGTACTCTTATTTAATGTGACCTCTTATATATAAAATTAATACGTTTTATCTCTAAAAGGAAGTCCCTGCAGATGCTTAGACGCTTCTAGGCACAGTTATACCTACACTAATTCCGCGCCTAAAAATTGCCAAGGCTGGTACAATTTTTGGTGAAGGATATGCCACCATCAGCAGTCAGTTGTTTCTTAATGCTTGACAATATTTTGACTAGAAGGTACCAGAGCATTGAGAAGCACGATTGGAGTCAAACGGAGTGACAGGATAAGGAATAGTGTGTTAAGGGAATGATGTGGTGTGAATGAGGATGTAGTGTCTAAAATTGAGAAAGGTATGTTAAGATGGTTTGGATATGTGGAGAGAATGAATGACATGAGACTTACTAAACAGGTACAAGTAAACGGAACTGTTGGAAGGGTGAATGAACCTAGGTGAACGTTCCAAAAGCAGATTGAGGACGTTCTCAAAAAATGTCAGGTGATAAGTACCACAATCTCTTATGCTTGAAAGGATTAATGAGTGTAAAGAAAGCCAATGAGGAATGTAAGAATCGTAGCATGTTAAATTTTGTGGTCTCTTCCTACCCCTACGGAAAAGAGGCGAGAAATAACCTATTTATGTACCATATCATATATAAGATATTCATAAGAAATTCTAACACAAATGTACTCATCAGAATCGAGTCTATTTGTTGCAGTTAATATCATTTCGCTGTACGTACAATCCGTTTTCAAACTGAACTCAGCATTGTATTAAGAGCCAGAATTTGTTCCGGAAAGTTCCATATATTTTCTGAGTTCCTCAGAACCTCATCAACCTGTTGAAACTACGCGTTTGAAGTCAAAGCCGGGAAATGAGGGTACCCCTCCATTACAATGAATTCTTTTGACGCCGCGACTTTTCTCATTTCGTTGCGAGACTTTTTTTACAAAGCCCTCAAATTAAATACCTCTCGGCCCAGGTATGTTATATTCGCAAGGAGATGTACTCGTATATCAAAGTCGTGAAAATGGCAGTTAGTATGTATTTATTTTCGTTACTGCTCGTTTATCCGGTATTAAAATCCTCACCTGCTAATAGTTTTATTTTTACCGGCGGTATGCCTTTATTTAACGAACTATATACAACACTACAGCTATTACAATAAAAGCACTTGGACAACCTGTAAGTTATAGCAGACGCAGTCCAAATGCTCCAGCCCAGTACCAGTAGGCAGCATGCCCAGCATGCTGGCAGCATTGCCCCGTTGAATTGCAATGCTTATTCGCTGAGCCAAATATTATGTGCCAGCATTTTGATCACGCGTCGCGTCGTCGATAAGTTTTGAAAAATACGATTAACTCCCAGTCCCCACGGACCCAACGTCTCTACACTAAACGGCTCAAATATGTAACCTATACCGAGGTTAGCATACTTGCGCCGCTGGTAATTGATGATCTTAGGTGTTAACAGGTTTAATAATAGTTACTGAACCTCAAGGACAGCTGCCAATTTCACCGCTGATATATATTCAGATTGAATGTCTATTCCAAATACTCCATCTAGACATAGGTCAGCACCGGTGCTATGATACTACTCACAGTATTGCAGCTAGGTACTGGCCAACTATCTTGAGGTAGTGTTTTTCACGGTAAATAAAGTAGTTTTCATCCAAATTAATACAGTATCTATATATAGCTCTCTATGATGGTGACAAGACAATATCAAAAATTAAACGGGGGTATATTCAAATTAAGACGACTAAATGAGATGTCCGCTTCTTCAGTCTACTCTTGACCACGGTCAACGCAACTCGATCGAAACAACGAGGTTAATCAAAATTTATTTGTATGTATGTTAATTTGTGCGTGTATATGGTATAGAACCGTTAGCGATTCATAAACAGTAAATAAGTTTAGTTCACTTAAGTTAAAAGAACTGCATTGTGTGTTGTTATTTAATGCGTGTTTTAAACAACACTTTGATTACAATATCATCTGAAGGTAAATATGAAGTGAAATGGTGGTAAAATGGCATGACCTAAAATGAGACTGGCTCTCAAGTACAGCTAAAGGAACATAAAATAATTCGTTTGTTAGGTACTTGGCAACCGATTGAGAGAGGTAGCTAGCCAGGCGTGCATATGCAAAATGCCTCATAATGTTATAATAACTGCATCGGAGCACGCGAAGCACGAAAGCGATTGGTGGTAAGAAAATGCCACTAACGGTCCCCCATCCATTTAACCACGTAAAACATTGCATCATTGTTGATCGGCTCAGCAAGGTCCGGTGCAAACGCTTCCAAATTTTATTTCTAATCTTTTTCTCTGGTGGACTTATTCCACTGAATACAAGACAGTAATGAATGTCTAATAATTACAAAAATTAACTTTGTCGATGTTTCATTTTCTACGCGAAAACTTGACACGTGTTCTTTAAACCCTTTCCTTGTGCCAAGTAATTCAATTCCTCCGGATGAAAATGATATGGCGACACGGATGCTTTGTGTAATAAAACGGAGCTGGAAACAATCTGGGTCGGTTTGTATAGTTTGAGTTGGTTTTATGAAATCCAGAAAATTCTAGAGTTGTCTGTAAAATTATAAGGTCCTGTTACCGCTGAAACCTTGCGGTGTTCCTATTTAGAATAAAATTAAGTCAACTGCCCGGTCCGGAATTATGCTTTGCATTTTTTGTTAAATTATTATATCCCAATAATAAATTTACTATAAATACGAAAATTTGTAAGTGTGTGAGAGTGTATGTTTGCTAGGCCTTCACCCTGATACGGGTGAACCGATTTGGATAAATATTGGAATGTATATAGTTAAGTGCATGGATTAACATTGAGGATACTTTTTGTTTCAATACTTTTTATCTTTTCATTACGCCGGTGAAACCGCGAGCTGAACTATCAAAATAATTCATTTCATTTGGTACCTACTTGCAATTTCACTGGATACCTATAATACCTATATATGTGTCGCTTAATTTCAAATTCGGATAAATACGCTCTACCCTCTTAGGAGATATTTAACCTCAGATCCATCTCCTCATCTACAACTCCTCCGATCCATCTCCTCATCTCCAACTCTTCAGATCCATCTCCTCATCTCCAACGCCCCAGATCCATCTCCTCATCTACAACTCCTCAGATCCATCTCCTCATCTCCAACTCTTCAGATCCCTCTCCTCATCTTCAACTCCTCAGATCCATCTCCTCATCTCCAACTCCTCAGATCCATCTCCTCATCTCCAACTCCTCAGATCCAACTCCTCAGATCAATCTCCTCATCTCCAACTCTTCAGATCCATCTCCTCATCTCCAACTCCTCAGATCCATCTCTCATCTCCAACTCCTCAGATCATCTCCAACTCTTCAGATCTATATCCTCATCTTCAACTCTTCAGATACATCTCCTCATCTCGAACTCTTCAGATCCATCTCCTCATCTCCAACTCCTCAGATCCATCTCCTCATCTCCAACTCCTCAGATCCATCTCCTCATCTCCAACTTCTCAGATCCATCTCCTCATCTCCAACTCCTCAGATCCATCTCCAACTCTTCAGATCCATCTCCTCATCTCCAACTCCTCAGATCCATCTCCATATCTCCAACTCTTCAGATCCATCTCCTCATTTCCAACTCCTCAGATCCATCTCCTCATCTCCAACTCCTCATATCCATCTCCTCATCTCCAACTCCTCAGATCCATCTCCTCATCTCCAACTCTTCAGATCCATCTCCTCATCTCCAACTACTCAGATCCATCTCCTCATCTCCAACTCTTCAGATCCATCTCCTCATTTCCAACTCTTCAGATCCAACTCCTCATCTCCAACTCTGCAGATCCATCTCCTCATCTCCAACTCCTCAGATACATCTCCTCATCTGCAACTCCTCAGACCAACTCCTCAGATCAATCTCCTCATCTTCAACCCTTCAGATCCATCTCCTCATCTCCAATTCCTCAGATCCATCTCCTCGTCTCCAACTCCTCAGATCCATCTCCTAATCTCTAATTCTTCAGATACATCTCCTCATCTCGAACTCTTCAGATCCATCTCCTCATCTCCAACTCCTCAGATCCATCTCCTCATCTCCAACTCCTCAGATCCATCTCCTCATCTACAACTCTTCAGATCCATCTCCTCATTTCCAACTCCTCAGATCCATCTCGTCATCTCCAACTCCTCATATCCATCTCCTCATCTCCAACTCCTCAGATCCATCTCCTCATCTCCAACTCTTCAGATCCATCTCCACATCTCCAACTACTCAGATCCATCTCCTCATCTCCAACTCTTCAGATCCATCACCTCATTTCCAACTCTTCAGATCCAACTCCTCATCTCCAACTCTGCAGATCCATCTCCTCATCTCCAACTCCTCAGATCCATCTCCTCATCTGCAACTCCTCAGACCAACTCCTCAGATCAATCTCCTCATCTTCAACCCTTCAGATCCATCTCCTCATCTCCAATTCCTCAGATCCATCTCCTCGTCTCCAACTCCTCAGATCCATCTCCTAATCTCTAATTCTTCAGATACATCTCCTCATCTCGAACTCTTCAGATCCATCTCCTCATATCCAACTCCTCAGATCCATCTCCTCATCTCCAACTCCTCAGATCCATCTCCTCATCTACAACTCTTCAGATCCATCTCCTCATTTCCAACTCCTCAGATCCATCTCGTCATCTCCAACTTCTCAGATCCATCTCCTCATCTCCAACTCTTCAGATCCATCTCCTCATCTTCAATTCCTCAGATCCATCGTCTCATCTCCAACTCTTCAGATCCATTTCCTCATCTCCAACTCCTCAGATCAATCTCTTCATCTTCAACTCTTCAGATCCATCTCCTCATCTCCAATTCCTCAGATCCATCTCCTCGTCTCCAACTCCTCAGATCCATCTCCTAATCTCTAATTCTTCAGATACATCTCCTCATCTCGAACTCTTCAGATCCATCTCCTCATCTCCAACTCCTCAGATCCATCTCCTCATCTCCAACTCCTCAGATCCATCTCCTCATCTACAACTCTTCAGATCCATCTCCTCATTTCCAACTCCTCAGATCCATCTCGTCATCTCCAACTTCTCAGATCCATCTCCTCATCTCCAACTCTTCAGATCCATCTCCTCATCTTCAATTCCTCAGATCCATCGTCTCATCTCCAACTCTTCAGATCCATTTCCTCATCTCCAACTCCTCAGATCAATCTCTTCATCTTCAACTCTTCAGATCCATCTCCTCATCTCCAATTCCTCAGATCCATCTCCTCATTTCCAACTCCTCAGATCCATCTCCTCATCTCCAACTCCTCAGATTCATCTCCTCATCTACAACTCCTCAGATCCATCTCCTCATCTCCAACTCCTCAGATCCATCTCCTCATCTCCAACTCCCCAGATCCATCTCCTCATCTCCAACTCCTCAGATCCATCTCCTCATCTCCAACTACTCAGATCCATCTCCTCATCTCCAACTCCTTAGATCCATCTCCTAATCTCGAACTCCTCAGATCCATCTCCTCATCTCCAACTCCTCAGATACATCTCCTCATCTCGAACTCTTCAGATCCATCTCCTCATCTCCAACTCCTCAGATCCATCTCCTCATCTCCAACTCCTCAGATCCATCTCCTCATCTCCAACTCCTCAGATCCATCTCCTCATCTCCTACTCCTCAGATCCATCTCCTCATCTCCAACTCCTCAGATCAATCTCCTCATCTTCAACCCTTCAGATCCATCTCCTCATCTCCAACTCCTCAGATCCATCTCCTCATCTCCAACTCTTCAGATCCATCTCCTCATCTCCAACTCCTCAGATCCATCTCCTCATCTCCAACTCCTCAGATCCATGTCCTCATCTCCAACTACTCAGATCCATCTCCTCATCTCCAACTCCTCAGATCCATCTCCTCATCTCCAACTCCTCAGATCCATCACCTCATCTCTAACTCCTCAGATCCATCTCCTCATCTCCAACTACTCAGATCCATCTCCTCACATCCAACTCCTCAGATCCATCTCCTCATCTCCAACTCCTCAAATCCATCTCCTCATCTCCAACTCCTCAGATCCATCGCCTCATCTCCAACTCCTCAGATCCATCTCCTCATCTCCAACTCCTCAGGTCCATCTCCTCATATCCAACTCCTCAGATCCATCTCCTCATTTCCTACTCCTCAAATCCATCTCCTCATCTCCAACTCCTCAGATCCATCTCCTCATCTCCAACTCCTCAGATCCATCTCCTCATCTCCAACTCCTCAGATCATCTATGTATCAGAATAGTTACACATTTCTCCACGTATATGGTTTTCTTTTTGGTTGACTAAAATTTTTGAGACTCCCGCAGGAACCAAACTTTTTACAGCAGAATAAGTAGCTTTTGTCCTATTCCCAGCCATTATATTATGTTTTAAAGTTCAGCCAAATCCTTTCCGTGGTTATCGAGTTATAGAAGAACAAACAGCCAAACATCCAGACATACGCATTTATTACAATATTTGTGTGATAATAAAACACACATACAAAAAAAGCAAAATTGCAAACGTATCCAGGCGACCATCTCCACAAGGCAGTTATATTTTAAAACTTATATGTAATCCTGTATATCAACACAAATCTGATCGGAAAGTTTCTGTTTAGTTCCTATACATTTATATCCAAATTATTCTGCAACAGTAGAACATCAAAATAATGGTGAGTACAACACTAGTGCCATCTCAGGATTCCCAACGATGCATAGGTATAGGAATTTAATACTTACCGAATTTTCGCTCTTTCCTCTTTCTTACGGCGAAGTTTTATGTTATGTCGCTTGTAGTTGCATGCTTTACTTGGTGACACAACTGTCTAAATAACAAAAAGAAACAATATAAAACTGGAGTGAACTGTGCCACTGTATCAGATGTTATGTCAACCGACGGCCATGTTGAAAAAACGCAATTCACTGATTGGCTCCCATGGACTTAGCTACATTTGATAAAAACAGTGTCATGGATCTATCTGAATTTGATATCATATCATGATTTCGACGGTTTATTTCTCAAGAACCGTGGGGATTTATACATAACTGATAAATTAGTTTGAAAGTTTTTTTTACCCTTTCATTTGACACCAAAATCTTAAAAAATCTCAGAATTGGATTTATCTGAGTTTGATGTTAAGCGACACACATAAACCTACGGATTTTCTTCTCAGAGGTACAGGGCTGGAATGTCACCCTCCCATCTCATCATCCCCTCACCACCCACGGGTGTCGTAAAGTGGCGACTAAAGGTAACACACCAGAAGGTGGGCAGCAGCGGTTTCTGAGGAACTGATATCTCACACTGCGATCCTCAAGACGCCTGCAAACCGTGGGAATTATGGCAAACTCTCCCTATAATAGACGAGGCTGTGTTTAGCAGTGGACAATCTGGCTGATACAGTACAGTACCCAATACATCATCTTCCAACGCTTTACGTGGGGTCGATAAGAACGCATAGTACTTATAAAACTTACTGTGCCGTGGGAAACAAACATACGTAAAGACCAAACGATAAAAACAATGAATTAACTTACAATTTTGTTAATTTTATTTTCATGTAAAATAAAATTAACAAAATTGTAGGTACGGTAGGGCATTTTGCGTATGCCCGCCTGGCTAGCTACCACCCTCAAGTAGAAAATCTGTCGCCAAGCGGTATGTTCCGGCAGCTGTCTTTGAGAGCCAGTAATTCTAGGCTAGCCTGAACAACATCTTCGACCACATCATCACTCACCATCAGGTGAGATAGTGGTCAAAGGCTCGCCTATTAGCTATAAAGAAAAAAAATAACCAAAGATGGTTATGTGGTTAATTTGTATGCTGTAGAAGTTGGAGGGGTTGAAAGAATTTGTGAAGATCCAAAAGCTTACAAGAGATGATTACAAAACTTGTGTTTGAGAGCGATAAAGTTGGCCTGTCCATAAATATGGGTAAAAAAAAAGTTACTACAAATCGTAGTACGATCCCAATTACATCAAAAAACATATAAATACAATATGTTGATGAATATGGTTAAAATAAAAACAATTCGAAAACAAACAAAACTTACTGATGTAACATATTGTATTAAAAAGCTCAAACGGAGATGGGCTGGTCATTTGATAAGATGCAAAAAAAGGAAATGGGCCATGGAAGTCACAGAGTGGTGTCCTAGATATAACAAAAGAAGAAAAGGCAGACAACGACAAAGATGGGAGGATGACATAAAAAGAGTAGCGGGAATAACGTGGAACAGGGAGGTGCTAGATCGTACAGCATAGAAAGCTCTGGAGGAGGCCTATGCTGGAAAGCAAGACAATCTTCAATAAGTGTAATTTACTGGAGTCAAGAAATCTATTGAAATTAACGAATTCTTACATTTTATAGTTTATAATTGTGTAAATTGAGTAAGATTGTAAATAAAGGCTATTATTATTATTATAGAAGTTGGAGCAAGGGGTATACCAGCGAAATCCCTATATAACCTCCTTAAAGACCTTGGCCTGCCAAGAACAACCGTAACTTCCATCCTAGAACGTGTATCTAAGGCCGCATTAGTAGGATCTTACTAAATTTGGTTAGTTAGGGGAGGGGGCTCGAGCGGTGAAGCGGAGCATCGATGCATTGTAAAGGGGCCCTTAACCCTGCTCCTGGGTTGCAAATCCCAGGCCCCTCTAGCCTCTTCCTCTGCAACGCTATGGACCCAGCACCCGCACGGTGAATCTATGGAATGCTAAGTAATTTGTCTCTTTTTGTCTAACGAGGACGCGACACTTCTCTCAAGAATCAAATTTGAGAAATCAAAAACGTGCAGTAGATTTCGTTTATAGCTGAAAGATAAACTGCAATGAAAATCGAACTACAATGATGATACCGTAATTCAATTGATGATGATGATACCGCCCAACCACAAGTTGAGTTCTGCACAGTTTTTAAATAAAAAAATTAATACATCCCGTTTTCATCAAAATATGGCACCTTAAAAGAAAAAATACATTTATTGTCCAATAAAACATTCTAAAGAAATACAACATATGTTTTCACAATTGTGTTTAAAAAGAATACGTCTATGAAATTAATTCGATCCTCATCAATTCAATTATTTACAGTAGTGTTTATTTAAATTTATAAATAGGTACGTAATTAAAAATGAATAATACGAAACGTGTGTGTGCAGATAAAATTTTTTGAAAAAAAAAAAGGATATCATATTGTTACATATTTTTTGGCAATAACGTTAGTTCCATTCGATAAAGAAAATTAAAGCGACGGTATTTTTCAACAGTAGTTAATTTTTAGACACCCTGTCTGGATCTAGTGAGTTAGGTACACTTTGGCCATCCATCTTTAGACAAGGGATTATTGCTAAACACTGTTTATTTTGGAATTTTAATTCGTACATTTATCTAAAATTCTTCACTTTCATATACGCTTAGCTCATCAATAAGTTTGATACAGGTTTTTTTTACGTCATTGTGACGGAACAAGCACGAGGCCCGCGGATTATCCTCGCCCTATAACAGATGCATTTCGTCATGTGACGAATTGCACTGCGCCCGTCACATTGAGACATATAGTTGCTAAGTTTCATGTGCCTGTATTTTTTTCTGGCTTTTAAGCATAGCTAACGGGACACACTGTTAAATGCTAGGTTAGGTAACTTAATAAAAATTAGAGTATTTAAAATTTTGACAGTGCGGTCTATTATCGATGCCCATTATTATACTCCTTACTGTAAATACTGTCAGAGCTAACACTAGTGATTATCCTAGACCTAGGTCATGAACAAAACTCTATAAATAACGTACTACTAGTACGCTTTCTTCCGTTGTCAATATGTATGAAGGTTGTCATGGGAACTCCATGTCGTTTAGTACGACTGAAAAACAGGACGGTCGTACTAATCGAGTGGACGGACAGGACACCTTTTGCTCAAGCATGTTCGTTGCACTGACAAAGGCTATTGTAATCTCTTAGTGTAGGTGCAGGTAACTCTTCTGGCTAGATTAACTTGGATGAAACCGAGCGAGCTACACTGACGTCAGAACAGAAGGTATTAGCTCAACCAGCGTTTAAATCTCCTCGTCGCGTCGAGTCGTTTGCATTATGCATGCACGTCCTAAACAGCATGAGTGGCGCATTGGGAGCTGGTACATATGAGTATAAGCTCGGGTGAATAATGCATAACTTGTCCTGTGAATACATAAGTATGTATGTAGGTAGATAGGTACCTTCCTACCCAAATAACAGGTTCTAAATCAGAAACGTGTTTATTACGTCTGTTTTATAAGAAAAAACTTACATATATCTAACTTGTGTAATTCAAATTGTTAAGTAAAAATAAAGCCATTCTGGTTCCGGGCAACTTTGGAAGTAATCACATTAAGCGATGCGGGAGTGATGGACTCTTTAAATCTCTACTTAACATCTGTAGATATACGAAATGTACCTGCATGACAAACTGACAATTGTATTGTAACTTTTTCACTTTTAGGGTTTTGTACCCAAAGGGCAAAATATAGCCCTGTTAATGAGACTCCTTCGTCTGTCTGTCCGTCCATCATCGGTCCGAATTAATCGGGTCTCTTCCTTGTAAAAAAATGAGTTACATACCTAAAATTGATATAATTGTGTAGCATTGGCCCAAAGATAAATATTAGGCGAAAAATTCAGCTCAAGCTATTCTGAGCACAGTGCCTAAAACGCAAGATGCTAATACCGCAAAAATGCCTAAGGCGTCAATAGACTAAGAAGCAAATTGCCTAATCATGAATGCCTAGACATTATTACCTAAATTTTATTTCGTCTACAAATCAGAATGCCGAAACTGCACTATGACTCTTCAATGCCTAATGCGCAAGTTTGTTTGGAAACTCTTTTGTTGTAAAGGGTTGTAATTCTATACTGACACTGACAAATGTAGTATATTATTTCCTTATTCCTGTCATTTTGTCAGTTCATAATTCTCACTTTGTTTTCCTGATATTTTCATACGAATTGGTGATCGTGATCTGTTTTTAAGAGTATTTTTTAATTTTTAAGGAATATAAGATTTGTTTTTACCTTAAAAATAAATGAGTATTTTAAGAATATAGTATTTTTTTTATTATTTATTAATATTTAGACATTTAAAATTATCGGTTGACAGCAAACATTATAGTCACGATACGTTGTAGGCAATCTGCTTCTTAGTGAATTAGCACTTTAGGTATTATAGCAGTAGTGGCATTTTCCATTTTAGGCAATACGCCTCGTAGTCTAATGACGTATTAGGCATTTTTGCAGCAGTGGCATCTTGCATCAGAACAAGATCGAATAACGACGACCAACGACCGACGATAGGGACAGATGATTAGAGAGTACAATTTCAAGCATGTTTTTCAATTGTCTCATCCCAGGATAGCCCCGGGATCCTGGGTTTATTGGACTTTTGATGCGTAACCCCAGGATCCCAGGCTATTGCGGGATAAGCTAAGTAGTTTCTAATTGGACTCAAATAAAAATATACTTGAGTTATTTCTCAGTTGTCAAAACTATGTTTTTAATATTGTTGCACACAATATATATATATATAACAATGTAATAAGAAAAATAAAGAGAAACAACAAAAAACCTATTTAGAATTTCGAAAAAAACAGTCGTAGGGATATCAAATTTTCCAACGTTTAACTTATAAGCTTGCTACGTAGTATTGCTTGTAAACAGCAAGATTTTGAATATAACACTAGATTTTGTATTATAAAACCAGTTCATCAATTCAATCATCACTTCGTCATCCGTTTTTCGTTTTTGCTACACAGTAATTGTATTATAAGATTTTTTTATAATAGGATTGGGTTTGGAGATGGGGTTGGGTTGGGATCGGGACTGTGATCAGTATCGGGATCGAGTTCAAGATTGACATTAAGATTAAGATACAGACCGAAATTGAGATAATTTTTGATTTATATAAGGGTGAAATAATAATAATAAAATAATAATAAAATCATTTATTTCGACCTACAAAGATCATGAAGAAATGATATCTATTTCGTAATTCAGGGTTGCAATGTTTTATCTAAAATTATTAAATATCTTCTTAACATCTAAAAGATCTTAGTAATAATAATAAATCTTCAAATATGAACTTCTGCCTGGACTAGTTAAGCTGTTTTACAGGATCCATGACCCGATAATCCAGTTAACAGTCTTAAAGTTTATCTGCTTGTGTAAACCATAAATTCTTTACGGGCTGTTCGAATTTCATTCCAACAGCTGAAAAAGTGAGGCCCGACTCGCTCTTGGTAAATTTATTTTGCCTTCTATCGTTTCCTCATAATCTTATGCATGCAAAAGTTAGTATATGAGTGAGTGTACACTTGTTCGCCGCACGGGATACCCCACTGTTACTCCAAAAATAAATAATTAAATTAAAATTGCACAATGGATTTTAGTATCGACACATTTCAATTATTAATCCTAAACTACCAAATACAAGACTTTTATAGACAATGATTTACACAAGCGAAGTTACAAGCAAAAGCTAGTAGATAATTCATAATATAGAAGTTCAAAAATTTTGTAATATCACGTAGAGGTAGCGTGAAAAAGTATTTTCTCTCTTAAAATAGGTCGAGAAGCTTTATGAAGGGGACCGTTGTTAAGTCTCAAAGAGGTGCTTTCAAAAGGATGTGAACAAGGCTTGAGTAAGGGACAATCTAGAGAAGCCTTTTCAACGTGCTGGTGGCGCAGAGTGTTTTGTGAGGGCTGCAAAAATTGTTAATTTTTGAATGGAGTTCCAGCGGGAAAAAATTAAGATGTGTGTCGTATGTTCATTGTTTTAACCAAAACTTTTATTTTTTCGAGCGTTGATATATATGATTATATACATGTATAGGTATAATGATGGTTTTTATGATGTGCACCACCTTACTTAAATATTACTGTGATATATTGGCATGAGTTTTCAAGACTGGAACTTAACAGTGAATACTTTGATGGAAATTGAGCATTGTATACCATATATTTATTATATACGAATTTGACATTTGTCACATACCGCTATTACTCCAATTTAAAACAAAGAAACAACTTTGAGCATAGCACGGCTTTCGTCGTAGTACTTACCCAAAGACTTTTTTTAGGAAAACTACTGGGAAACGTCTTTGTATATACCTTAGCATCACATATTCTGCCGTAACATAATTTTGTTTAATTTATACGTAAAAAAAATCAAATTCAACACGAAGAATCTCAGTCGCCAATCACACCTATTTACTTGGAAGCCAATTAAAATTGTAAGCGTACGAATAGGTACTTCCATCATCTACCACGTCATCGCTTCACATAATCGGATAAAAAGCATTTATATTTATATTTATTTATTATTATTAATTAAAACTGTACGAGGACCAATTACATTAATTAATTACACATTTAAACATTATATATAAAATTAAAATAATAACAATTGAAAAGTAGCTACTAATATCAGTCTCTTTCGCAATATCTCAATTATAGTATAGCTATAATTTAAATGTATCCAATTCTAAAATCCACTCAATACTATTTACCCTCATTACACCTACATATTCTTCTATCATACTTATTTTTATATGATTCTATATAAAATAAGTATGATTCTATAAACCACCAAAAATAGTTACCACAAAACTGTTGTAAAGCTGTAAAGTATAAACACCTGCTGAAAATAAAAGAATTGGCAATTTTTGGTTGTATTCATAAGTCGTGTTTGTTTGTTGGTCTTAAAAGTTGCCAATTTATGTTTGGTGGAGTTTTTTGAAGTTGCCAACTACATTTACAACTTTTGTTTTGTGGAGACACAATTTTAACTCTGATCCTGTGTGATAATAGTGTAATAGGGCTTAAAAGAAATTATGCGACAAACGGACATCATGTTTCTACTTTTTTCTATAAAAGCAAGTTTTTGCAAATAAGAAACACATCGCACATCTTATCGTAACTGAAAAGTGGGTAACCATAACCCATAATTACAAACGAGTGCTTTTCCACTTTTTTCCAATCTTTTTTCCATATTACTCGGATGTTCTTTTATCACATTTTTTGATATAATAGAGACAACTTATTGTGAATAAGCAAACAAAAATCTTATAATTTTGTTAAATTAAATGAAATGTATTCAGTCTATATAGACATGATATCTTGTTTATTGGAAAATATCTGTATACAAGAACACATACGTTGTTGTACATTACGAAAAAAATACCGTCTTTTCTACTACATAAACAAAGTCTGTAACAGATTGCCTGGATAAGACGCTCAAGGTTTCTCAAATGTTTCCTTCAAAGCGAAATAAAGGCGGCCAAGAGGAGAAATAAATCTCATTAGTTAGTTATACAGCCAGTGCCTCTTCTTTACTTTAGTTTACTCTAAGGAAAATGAGACGCCGCCACGGTGAAGACAAAAGATTTAAATCTTATTAACCTCTTGGGCTTATTGGCTGGGAATTTCATCTAGGTATTTCCTAGTAGTAGTGCCACGCTTAACACCGAAGGGTTATAGCTGAATGGGCCAGCACGACTGGGGCATTATTACTCTCCCACTACATTTGATCTGTGGTTGGTGTGTGTTGCATCTCCGGTCATCTCTGTCCCTAAAGATCGATCATGGACTGCCCTGCGTATTATTGTTAAGCAGCTGGTCGGGGCTAACGAAGCAAGAGGCTTTAGTCACCCCCTTCCAAGCTTGCCATGACTTTTGTAACACACGGGGTCTCCATTCTAATCGAACGCCGTCCATTACCACCTGGAGACTGCTGAGCCAGTCTTGCTCTCCGACAGACATCTCCTTCCTGACATACGTTGTCTTCTAGGTTCGTCTTTACGTCAGTGGTTAAAGGGAGGCACTAAATTATGAAAGTATACTTAAACGATTAAATTGATTTTCGTGCTTTAATTTCAATCTAAGTAAGATACTCCCTATGGTACTAATGTTACTAATACATATTATACGCTTATAAATGATATGTACCTTATTGTAAGACATCGCGCATACATATTTTCTAATTCATTTATCGCTAAACTTGTCACTTAATATCAAGATTACATACTATTTGTCGTCCATTCGACTCGACTTCCACGGCAAGACTGTGTATAAAATCGATTTAAGGTAGGGTGCAGGTGGGTCAATATAAATAATATTATCTTTAGGAATTATCTAAATATACATTTAATATTTCCTTACCATTCTTAACAGATGGAATATCTGTGGTTATCGCCTCAGTAGCCTTGAAGAAAGGTCCCTATCTAACATTTTACTGCTTTGCCCATCCGCAAATGCATGCTTTTATATGTCTCCTAATGATAAATGTGCCAACATAGATCAACTTATGGAGCACATACAGATATTACATGTTAACATGGCTTGCGGGCCTGAGCCCAGATTCTGTAGGTTCTGCTTATCCACATCCCCACCGCAGTGATCGTGATACTTGGCGATTTCAATGGCTACCATTCCAAATGGCTTAGTTCGCGCTCCACCGATTATACGGAGGGATTTGTTACGGTCGAATGGCCTACGGTTTTTTCAGACTAAATATCAGTTCACGACCTCGCTTTAGTGTCTGACAAATATCAGTCAGATTCTAGAGCGAAATCAGTCCCATCATCCCAGATATGGATGATCAAAGATCTTCCACTTGAGATATCAGCAATATCTATGTCTGGTAAGTAATAAAAATAGGTTATTAATAGCCTTATTATAAAAGACTCACATTTAGATGATTTAAATGGATAATTCGCACAGAAAATAAATATGGGTTGACAAGTTACGATATAAAATTGGTATTCTTAAGATCCTGTCTCGCCCAAATCTAAATATTCCTGGATACCTTTATATTAATATATACTAATATATCAAACGAAGGAGTTTTGGACAGTAACTATCCTCTGAGAGCTTGAAGAAATTTTCATATTTAAATACAAATACTTAAATTTCAAAATATTAATGGTTTATCAATATTAGAATGAACTCAATACGTGGGATAACCTATGTAGTAATAATTTGAGAATAATCTTGAGTGACGAAACTGAAGATAGAAGGTATGTATCTTATCCAATTAATCGCGAATACGCATGAAATAAGTAATTAAAGTATAACATAATTTTGTTAAAAGATACCTAAGTGAAGATAGTTGCCTCTTTATGGTCGTAAAGTTCACCAAACTCGCTGAAAATGGCTAAGTACATTAATTAATCTTCATAAATTATTTCGAACTGAAGAAATTTACGAAAATTAATTTTAATTACTTAAAAACAAAGTTAGCTAACAGCAAAGTCAAAGAATATTAATATCTAATGAGTTTTAAATTAACTGGCATTCGCAGTCGGTTACACCACTTACACGTTACGATCTAATCACAAAACACATTTAACCTTACGATCTGGTTGATGCATGTACTAAAGAGGATACTAGCGGCACGCCCCGGCTTCGCACGGGTAATTGCGACTATGAAATGAGATGTAAGCTATTCTATTTTTCAATTTGGGTCAAATTGCACATTGTGTGAAATTCGAATTTAAAATCGCTTCAGTAGTTTAGGAGTCCATCGCGGACTAACAGCGTGACACGTTATTTTTATATATATAAGGATATACATACTGGTATATCTTTCGCTCATGTTTCGCCACAAGAAAATTTTGTGTGACATTGACATTCAACATGCAACCCTTAGTACATAAATTTTATTTATCTGGGCAGCCACGTCACAGTTTCAGCTTGGTTACTGCCTACTGGAGAGGGTTCATCGATGGGTTTACCAGGTATTTTACCATTAAAAAATTATTTGACCATATTCCATAACATGAAAAACCTGCATGATTAAAATTCGTTAATTTCTGAATATTAGTATGACAAGCGATTGGTAGGTTAATATTTTTAATGTGCAGACAACAGCAAACGGTATATTACGGTACGGATTTGCTGCTCCGATGCGTCGTCACGTCGTTGTCGTCGCTGCGTGAAGAGAAGACAAACAAACCAACTAACCGCCAAAAATATTTCGCAATTATAAATGTGTGGGGTGGGGATGAAGGGGGGTAGACGTTACTATGGGTCATTATGAGTGGCCCTCCTGACTATAGTTAACCAGGCTGGATTAAGGAGACTTATTATTATGATTTACTGTAGCGTGTACGTAAATATTCGTGCGGGAAGAAAAGTCAATAGTGCGCTGCATTTGCGCGAATTTGCATAGTTTAATGAGGCGGCGTATCAACCTTATAAATTTTGAAAGGGACGGGCTCATAACTGATCATGCTTATAGACAGCCGTAAGAGCGCTTTCCATTTTGACATATATTTATATCCGTTCTGATTGCTAAGCAGTACGTATGTAATGTAAATCGACCTATTCTAAGCCACCTGAACAATCAGTTTTGGTCTTTGACTAAGACTTTATGTCAGAGCTGAGGGTGGTGATGTTTGACTAATCGATCCTAAGAGCACTCGAGCTTTGATGTTTGATTATGACAACTAAAATTATTATAATATGGCATTATGAAGGAATACGCTCCTGCTTATCGCCAGGAGGTTCAACTGGTGTTATGGTGAAGTGAGTCTCAAAAAGGCAAATTGTGTAGTATGTTGTATAACATTATATATGTTTTTAGAAAGAGCGTGCGCCTTACAGATTTGAATAAATATTTAATATTCTAGAAGATATGACAAATACTATGCTTGATCCAAATAACGATGGCATATATTTCTCTCAAAAGAAAAAAAAATGATACATCTTTAAAATTTCGTTTACTTTGTAGTCTTTTTTTGTGTTTGTACAGTAAATCGTATGCATACACATCTTATTTTTGAGTCTCATGTACCTTGTGATAACACCGGCACCAATACGATTTAAACTGAAACACCCCGGGGGAACTCCATCAAAAAGACTCTTACTACTACTGAAATCTATTTTCTTACTTACCTACTAGTTTTAAGTAGTATTACTTGCTCAGTGGTTCTTACCTACTGATAAAATTTGTAAAAGTTGTAGGTACTCTAGAGCAAAATAATTTTTTCATGTATAAAAAAAAATATTAAATATTATGTCTTGTTTATTTGTATCATAATTATAAAATATTCGCTGTTTTGTTTACTCTCCTGCTTTTTTGACTGTACTTGAATCATTCGTTGACATGTTTACAATATCTATTCTCTACAAAGCTGAGTCAAAAAATTCTAAATATTTATTCAATTTGGGCATCTACATTGGTCTTATGTAGATGAATTACAACTCATAGTATTGAAATATTCTAAGTTCTAATGCGAAGTTCAGCTAAATTAATTATAAATACTTCGAGAAGAACGCGCATTGCATTCTACTGTATGTCTGACACCGAGTACAGTTCTTATGATCCGGCGTGTGGCCTCTCGGAGAAACTCCTTTGCAATATGAGTAATACTTTAACAATATATTGTAATACTGTAATTACACGGTATAACAATGCATACTGTAATACTGCGATTATAAATGAAGACCACAGTATGTTTCAGTATATATACACACCAAAGTGGACTCCTATATTTTTTTAAGCGGACTAACCTCTGCCTGTAACAGGTGCAAGTCACGAATTGCACACCGCTCGCCACCCCGAGATATAGTTGTTAAGTCTCATTTGTCTCTAATTTTACTGTCAAGGACTGCTGATGCCTACGGTGAAGCTCAAGCTGTCGGTGGGTATCGAATAAGGGACCTGCGGGGCAGTCCATAGCTATTCCCCCTCGTCCAATCATTCGACTATCATTGCTTCCTAAGATATTTTATAAGAATATTTGTAAACCACTTTGATAAACTTAAATAAAATAAGACAAATATCGATCATTCCAACGTACTTTTGTGCCAAATTAATAATAACCATTACAAATAAACCCTACATGTACTTTATGTAGTATGAAAATATAAGAACGCAAGAAGAGTAGGAATATATATACTCGTGTATATAGAGATGTGCTACCTAACTATATTTTAACAGAAAGATTATCCCTACCCAACTCATGTTACAATTAACTTTTTACAAAAGTATCTATATTCATAAAAATATTATATATCGTAATTTAAGATATATATATAGATATATAGTAATTTAGGTACAACATTAATAATGTGCACAATCGTTACCGTGTATATATAATAGGATCTGAATGATAAGAACAATATTACATTTTATTAAGATTTCATAACGATGGCAATTTCAAAAAAGAATATATAAGAGCCACGGTGAGAATTATTAGGTACGGTGCAGAGAAAATCAAACTCAGCTTATCCAGAGCATTAGCGGGGCAAATTACCCGTCTGATAGAAAAAAAACAGTGTAATCTGTAACCTACGACCTTCTAAATATTTTAACCCTCCGCATTTACCTTTGAATTATTTTGGATTGTAACGCTTACTTAAACTTTTAAGTTTCATAGTTTTGAAAATACTAATACTTCAAAAGAAGTTACTTGCGTATTTACAATACGTAGTTAAAGTTGGCGCTTCTATGCAAAATAGTATGGAGAAAGCTGACTGAAAGCTTGTCTCTCAGGTACCGTCTGTGTTATCTAATGGGGTCGTCTCTCGGATTCACTCGAAAGCTCTCACAGTCGGAACTGTACAGAAGCTCGTCGCTTGAGTGCACTTGTGAGCTTCAATTCTAAGGTGCATTTGGAAAGCGATACGTGTTTGAAGTATGGTCTCCTTGATGCAGATGTATACTTTTGTAGCTGGGTTAGAGTCTTCTTATTTTTAGTCTAAATGGGGGCGATATGTCCTGCAATGAAGTCCCGGTTGGGTTTTTTCGTGTATTTCTCCCGCCAGTTTGACCGCTTGTGCTTCGGAGGGCACGTTAAGCCGTCGGTCCCAGTTGCTGTCTTAGGATGGCAGTCGTTACAGAATGGTGGTAGGGCATTTAACGAATTACTGTCTTTTAAAGAAAAACTGTCGCCAAGCACCTAACAGTGTGTTCCGATTGCAGTCCTTGAGACCTAGTAATTCTAGGTTGGTCTGAACAACATCTTCAAGCTGATGCTGATGAACCTGTGTGGTGAGATAGTATTCAAAGGCTAGCCAATCAGTTATAAATAATTATTCTACCCGAGCCATCACAACTCCTTAATAAAGCGAAGAAGGACTCTGAGTCGCTGGCATAGCTGCTCCAGTGGCGTATGTGGCGGTGGTGAGAATTTCGTAGGTGAGTATGTCTTAAATAGTCCTGTTTAAATTCTTATTTGTTCCGTGGCTTCACAGTGCAGTAGTACGTGCTCCACGGTCTCTTTATACGCATATGGTTGGGTTAGATATAAATGTTAAAGTTAAATGCTTCTGTTTGCTATATTCAGGAGGTCAGAACATTCGTATTACATACGGTTGCTTACATATACAAATATTATAAAATAACCGGCAAAAAGCTCTCGTAGTGGACTGCTCGCAGCGCACTTGCCCTGATGATAAGTATCTGATATGCTCGAATCCCGAGTCACGGTAATATTATCTATACAGTATTCCAACTTTATAGAAACGGACGAAACTCAAGCTATACCTACACGCTTCGATCTCGGCATGCGCTCGGCATGCAGACAGTCGAATGTGCCGCAGCGCAATAACCACGCGATTTATTCCATAATACTCGAAGTAGGATATATTATGCTGTTTTTGGTTGCATGAATTCGTCAATAACGCAGCCAGAGATAACTTTTTTTTATATTACCGGGAAACTCTGAAATGTAAGACTATAAAATTATTTTACTGAAGTACAAGTTTGTAGGTACATAATGTGTGTCTTTTAATGGATCAGTAGGTATTTACTTTTATCTCGTGAAAAAAATATATCTGTAGCCCAAGCACGAACATTTCGATAGTCCGTAAAGTAAACGTATCGAGTTTACAGTACGTTTACGCAGGAGGCGATGGTTGACAGCACAACGCATCGTTTCTTGGCTAACGTGAACTCGATAGGATTACGAAAGTGACGTCATCCGGCGTAAATCAAATTAATTGCACCTTCTTTCTAAGAGCTAATAATTCATTCCAAAAGAGGTTTGAATTCTTTTTCAGCTAGGAGAAAGTATCTATGATGGAGAAGACATTTATATTCTGTTGGTTGTGAGACAAGAATGGTATATACGCTTGCATTAGTTTGAATGAGACAGCATCAGTTTGTTTTGTCCTGCTCGGCGTATGCGATTTTTTTGTTTGCCACATTTCGCAGTTGTGGCAGACAAATTTGTGTCCTTTTTTTCGTGTTAAACAACGATTTTGATGTGTTTATTGTAAATTGTAAGTTAAATTCGACGCTGCTGCTTCCACCAAACATGGTGAAATGCAGAATTCTTGGCTGTAAAAACAGAACTGAACGAAATGTGGAACACATTACGTATCACATGTAAGTACTATTTTTCATATGTTTTTACCATTCTTACACAGTCTATGTGAATCAAATATGAATTTCTGATCATAACATGAATGTCTGCGTGTTAAATTATTTGATTATCTTACATTTTACTGCAAAATAATTTCTTGATTTTGAGATTATAATCCATAAAAATTAAGTAGTGTTCTTTTGCCTATCTGTCTCGCTCTACTACGATGAAATTGGTTTAGGGAGAAAAGAGAGTGTGAACATAGATCAAAAATTATACTTTTTCGAATTATAGCAATTTTCGGAATACCAGACCGAAGATTTTTCCCATAAAAGTGGGTAATTTTGTATGAACCACTTTTGACCAATTATGCAGTAAAATTAACGCAATTAAATTTTGACTTGCAGTTTTCATAAGGAATGCTGTCCTTCATCGTGTATGGATTCAAGCAACTAGACGACAAAATTAATTAAATTAAAAATTACATAATTAATTAATTAAATTGTAAGTGGTGCCAAAATGTTGAATCTCGATGTTATTCACACATATGTTTTATATACCATAAAGCTATAGATACATTATTACTTTGTAGGAGTCCCTACTACAGTCATTATTATATAGTTTATTTATTATATTTAATCACACAAATAAAAACATTACATTTATCATATTTATTTACATATAGAAATAACACACATTATACATTTACATACATTCACACATACGAGCATCGCCGCGCGGCAACCGGAGTAAATCCTTATCTAAGGAATGTTGTGACGCGCTCGCCCGGCCGCCGCGTGCGATCAGCTGCCGAGTTTTACTAAACCTCAGTCGTGAATAGGCCAATACTCGCGAAGCCCGCGTCCCTCTATACGGCACCAATCGTTGCGCGAACTTATTATTTGTTGACTTTTTATTTGTTATTGTTTGTGTATTTATATTTATCGTTTTGTTACCTTTGTGCTCGTCCAATATATACCGTGTAAACTTTCGTGATTAAAATAAACAGTGTTCTCTTGTGAATCGGACTTTACATTAACGCCGCCTACAACCTGTTAGGTAACTAGCCCGTACTATGGCACAAGACCCCACTAAACTGGTGACCCACGCCGAAGAACACCTGAAGGAGGATAATATATTGGAATCGAGCGATTCCGACACAGCACAGTCGCAGATAAACGCGCGACCACGCCGCCGTAACGTGAAAATGGCTTCGCCCGTTACGCCTGCAGCCAGCACAATGACCTCACCGCCACCGCCATTGATTAGAATACCTCCGTTTTGGCCAGAAAAACCAGCGATATGGTTCGCCCAAGTGGAGGGCCAATTTGCAATTATGCGCGTGACGGATGAAACGGAAAAGTTTTACCACATCTTGGCTACACTTGACCGCCAGTATGCTGCTGAGGTTGAGGACATACTTACAGGCCCTCCAAATTACAAGCGACTTAAGGAGGAGCTTATCAGAAGATTGTCAGCTTCCCGCGGCAATAAGGTGAAGCAGTTGCTGACGCACGAGCAACTTGGTACTCGTAAGCCATCGCAATTCCTGCGCCACCTGCAACACCTGGCTGGACCGGATATCCCAGAAGACTTCTTGCGGACGATATGGACCAGCCGGTTACCTACCACATTGCAGCCAATCATTGCGTCGCAGCTGACTCTGCCTTTGGATGCACTCGCCGAGCTCGCCGACCGTGTCCATGACATCGCGGCGCCGGCGAATCAGATCGCGGCAGCCGCGATGCCATCATCATTATCATCACCAATGGCATCACCGATCGACGAGCTTACACGGCAAGTAGCGGAGCTGACGCGGCAAGTTAGTGCCCTAACAATGGAGGTACAGCACAACCCGCGTTCGAGAGAACGCGCAGTAGGTCAACGCAGCCGCTCGTCGTCACGCCGATCGCAGTCTAACTACCGCAGGTACCCTATCTGCTGGTATCACAGCAAACATGGCGCTAATGCGCGCAAGTGCGTGCGACCACGTGACTACAAGGCGGGAAATGCGATAGGCAGTCAGTGATGGCGACTAATGACTGCCAGAGCTCTACAGGTCGCCTCTTCATCACGGACCGCAGTACCAATACACAATTTCTCATTGACACTGGTAGTGATATATGTGTTTACCCTGTGTCTGCACTTAGTGAGCGCCGTGCTAAAACTTGTTATCAGCTTAGTGCTGCCAATGGTTCGATCATTGATACGTATGGTTATTTACCTCTAAATCTTAATATAGGCTTACGCCGTAATTTCCCTTGGCGCTTTATTGTTGCTGACGTCACCAAAGCTATTATAGGCGTAGATTTTTTGTCGCACTATCGCCTCATTGTTGACGTCAGCCAACAAAAACTTGTAGATAGCTTGACCAATGTTAGTACTGTAGCCTGTTTAGATTTAAGCGATAATCTTATATCTAGTGTTAAAGTAACGACTGGTGGTGACAGTATATACCATAAAATTTTGTCTGAATTTCCGGAGATAACACGCCCTGCTGGTACTCCGGTTGTCGTCAAGCACCACACTCCACACCACATTCGCACTACACCAGGCCCTCCTGTATCATGCTCACCACGACGTCTTGCTCCCGACAAATTGAAAATTGCGAAGCAAGAATTTGACGCCATGTTGGAAAATGGAACAGCACGACCATCTGACAGCCCATGGGCCTCCCCCCTTCACCTCGTGTCCAAGAAGGACAATGGGTGGCGTCCCTGTGGCGACTATAGGCTACTTAACTCTCGAACCATACCTGACCAATACCCCATTCGACATATTCATGATTTTTCTCACTGTCTGTCTGGTTGTACCGTATTTTCCGTCGTCGATTTAGTTAAGGCCTACAATCAGATTCCCACAGCTGAGGAGGACATTTGCAAGACCGCAATTTCAACCCCTTTCGGCTTATTCGAGTTCCCTTTTATGAATTTTGGACTTAGGAACGCTGGTCAAACTTTTCAGAGATTTGTTGATGAGATGACACGTGGGCTGGACTGCTGCTATCCGTATCTGGATGACTTCCTGATTTTCAGCAGGTCAGCACGTGAGCACGAAGACCACCTTCGCCAACTTTTCACCCGTATGAAAAACTACGGCGTTCTTATCAACTCTGCAAAGTGTGTCTTCGGTGCATCTGAAGTTACTTTCCTCGGGTATCACATCTCTGAAAAGGGTACCAAACCACTAGACAGCAAGGTACAGGCAATTTCCAATTTTCCCCCACCAAAAACCGTCCGAGAACTCAGACGATTTTTGGGGATGGTAAACTTTTACAGGCGATTTTTGCCAAACGCCGCACAAATTCAAGCCCCATTGAATGCCTTGCTGACTGGATCGGTTAAGGCTTCTCATCCAGTAGTCATAGAAGGGGATTCGCTACAAGCTTTCGAGGACTGCAAAAAGAGCCTATGCAACGCTGCACTTTTAGCTCATCCTGACTCGCAAGCCAAGCTAGGACTCGTCACTGACGCCTCTGATACGGCGATAGGTGGAGTCTTACAGCAGCTCAAGGATGGAGACTGGCAGCCGTTAGCATTTTTCTCTCGCAAGTTGAGCCCGTCGCAAACTAAGTATTCTCCATACGACCGCGAGCTCCTTGCCATTTACGAGAGCATTAGATACTTTCGGCACACGCTGGAAGCCACTCACTTCACAGTCTATACTGACCACAAGCCGCTCTGTTACGCATTCCACGAACGGAAAAGTAACTGCTCACCACGTCAGCATAGGCACCTTGACTTCATCTCGCAGTTCACCACTGACATTGTATTCATCGCCGGCAAGGACAACTTAGTTGCCGATACACTATCGCGTGTTGATGAACTGCAGATGCCTGTCGACATTGAAGTGATGGCCAAGCTCCAAGCTTCAGACCCAGACCTCGAAGAGCACCTTAAAGGCGATACTTCACTTCGCCTGATCAAGACGAGCATACCTGGGAGTCGTACTGTATTGTACTGCGACGTCAGTACACCGACGCCCAGGCCTTTCGTCCCACAACAACTGCGCCGGCAAGTGTTTGACTGTCTTCACTCACTCAGCCACCCTGGCGCCAACGCAACAGCCAAACTCGTTGCACAACGCTTCGTTTGGCCACTGATGCGCAAGAACTGCCGTGAATGGGCTAAGGCATGTTTGACTTGCCAGCGCTCGAAGGTAACGAGACACGTTGCATCACCTTTAGGTAAGCACGATTTACCTTCGGCGCGTTTCAAACATGTCCATTTAGACCTGATCGGCCCACTACCGCCCGCTGGTGACTATCGGTACTGCCTCACAGCCGTCGATCGCTTTACGCGATGGCCGGAAGCTGTGCCTATTGCCGATATCACCACCGAAACAGTGGCCAAAGCGTTTATATCTTGTTGGGTGGCGCGATACGGTTGTCCTACCGAGATCGTAACCGATCGAGGCGGTCAATTCCAATCGGCACTGTTTCAACAGCTGTCCAAGTCCATCGGTTTCGATCACCGTAGGACGACAGCATACCACCCACAATGCAACGGTTTGGTTGAACGTTTTCACCGTCAGTTGAAGGCAGCAATCACTTGCCACGCTGACGCCAACTGGACCGAGTCTCTCCCGCTAGTACTTCTCGGCATAAGGAGCGCTTTTAAAGAAGACCTACAGACTTCTTCTGCTGAGCTGGTGTACGGTGAGCCACTTCGTCTGCCTGGCGAATTTTTTGGCCATGATGTCGCTTACTACACCACCGATATCACCGATTTCTCAGCTCGAATGAGACGCCGAGAACGTACGTCCAGTTCCCCCTCAGCACCACTCCAAGCACAGAACCTTCGTTTTTAAGGAGCTCACCACCTGTAGTCACGTATTCCTTAAGGAAGAAGTGCTACGTGGCTCACTCCAACCCGCTTACACCGGGCCATACGAGGTGCTTAAGAGAGGTACAAAGACCTTCGTACTCCGCGTTCGGAACAGAGACGTGACAGTATCAATAGACCGCCTTAAGCCAGCTTATATACTGTCCGCCGATAAAGCCCCACTGCGACGCGAAGCACCACCCTCCCCTGATCCAGAACCTCCCGAGCCACCGCCGCTACAAAATCAAACTGTGCGTACCACACGATCTGGGAGGAAGGTACACTTTCCAGATTATTATCGCCCTTAGTCGGTCTCTGGAAGGGAGTGATGTAGGAGTCCCTACTACAGTCATTATTATATAGTTTATTTATTATATTTATTCACACAAATAAAAACATTACATTTATCATATTTATTTACATATAGAAATAACACACATTATACATTTACATACATTCACACATACGAGCATCGCCGCGCGGCAACCGGAGTAAATCCTTATCTAAGGAATGTTGTGACGCGCTCGCCCGGCCGCCGCGTGCGATCAGCTGCCGAGTTTTACTAAACCTCAGTCGTGAATAGGCCAATACTCGCGAAGCCCGCGTCCCTCTATACGGCACCAATCGTTGCGCGAACTTATTATTTGTTGACTTTTTATTTGTTATTGTTTGTGTATTTATATTTATCGTTTTGTTACCTTTGTGCTCGTCCAATATATACCGTGTAAACTTTCGTGATTAAAATAAACAGTGTTCTCTTGTGAATCGGACTTTACATTAACGCCGCCTACAACCTGTTAGGTAACTAGCCCGTACTATGGCACAAGACCCCACTAAATACTTTGTTTTATTTACTATGAAATATTATAGGTACGAAGGTTTGTATGAATTCGTTACTCATACAAACCTTCAAGTCAATCAACGCCGAAGTTTTCAACGAAATTTCGCATATAGATTCCGTAGGACCCGGATTAATAAATTCGCTACCTTTATTCCGAGATATTGAGTATTATCGGGGGACTACGGTATAACTATTCCACGCGGTTGAATCCACAGGCGCAAACTACTTATCCAATAGTACCATGGGTTAAGTTACGTAGGTAAACATTTATTTGGACCTCTTAATGTAATAAGTAAGATTTTTGGTCCCACGTCCACTAAACCAATATAAAAGTTTGCATTTTTAAATGACGGACCTTGATGAAATTTGATACTTACATATATTTAGATAGCTTAAGTCGTATAACATGTATAACAACCTTTAAGTAGATTAACATTGAACTATGCTTTATTACCGAGGTTCTCGAAGGGATCGCGGCCCAACCAAGTTCTATGTGGGCGAAATTATATGTATTTAACTAACAAAAATGCCATAGTTTTAAACTCCACCAAAAAAATATTCTGTACGTATTCAGTTAGTTTTAGAATCATGGTAATTTTCTAAAACTGGCTGACCTGGTTTCTCTGCCATTAAGGCGGACCGTTCAATCTGTAGCGAGAAATTCAAAATTGAACAGTCTGTCTATTTGTTGCGAGATCGAATAACATTTATAGGTATATGATTCTATAATTTACTTAAATCAGAGATCTTTTTTGGAGTATTTTGTAATTGTATCTTACATATATGTATCTGATTTCATATATTTCTCTACTAATCTGCAAAAACCGTTTTATATATTTGTAAGTTATGATGCCAAAATACTTTAGGGCATAATTTCTGATTTGCGCAATTTAAAAACAAGACACGTAGGTACTAAAGTTATCCGATCTAGCAACATACATTAAATTTTGAATTCCCCGATATAACAAATTGAACGGTCCAGTGCACCTCAAGCAAGTACCATGCAAATTCTATTTTTTTCAGAAAGGGCGGCAATATTTTTTTCTAAAAGCTTCATTGTAATTTGGGTAATGTTATGGAACACTGGCAATTCTGCAATATTAGGTATTTATACTCTGTCTCTATCGGGTATACGCGCATAGCTACTCCACCATAGATACTTCCTCCTAGTTTTTCAGCCTATACAAAGTATTCTATTATTGCTATTTGTCAATTTTGGCGTTTTATTTGGTGAAAACTAAACTGTAATAAAACATCTTTATAGGTATTTAATATAAAATTTGATATATAAATAGTTATTAGTCAGAAATTCTCAAGCCTAGAATCTGTGCCACTGATAATTTACCTACTATATATTAATTACAAACAACTACTATCAGAATCTACACCTAATAATAATAAAATAATAATATAATCAGAGAGAGGAGTCTCATGAGAGAGCCGTCGTGAAGAGTAGCTGGCGCTAAATTTGATGGTGTTTTAGCAGAAAAAGGTTATTGAGTTCAAACAGTGTACCTACTCTCTTGGTTCTAAATGTTCACTGAAGGAGGTTTCCAATAGAATTTTAGTCTCCAGCGGTATTTTTACCGTCTGTTCTGGGAAATAAGAATACTGTAACAAACTGGAGCGAGTATATAGTAATATACCTAATAGTTTCGCAAATACAAACCACTTGGCATTCCATGAATGCACCGTTACAAAAAATCGGGAGTGCTGTGACTTTCAACAGGATTGATAGTGTTGTTTTGAAATTATAATAATTTTAGGACCTATACGTGTTTATTTTGTATGAGTCAGCTTATGGTTGGATTATAATTTTGTGTGTGTTATTACTTTGCCAAAAATAAAGTAATTACTACTGTTGGTGTAGCTTTATTTTTATCCATCTCCTTTTCTGTATTCTTAAGTAATAGTGTGGCAAAAAGAGCGTGATATCAAGTAAACCCAGGCCCATAACACGATCAGAGGGGGAAGAAAAATGCTTCTACTATGAGTTCGCCATCCAATAGTCTTGTATACATGTGTCTGTAGGTAATTTCACTGGCTAATCTTTAATCACACAGCACTGTAGGTAAACATTCCATGGTTGCAATTTGTAGACGAGGTTGTGGTACCTATATTGACCTACTCACGGATGCTAGTGTTAAGATAGCTGTATATAGCGACCGTCTTCCTAGTCAAAGCGTTGAATAGTTATATGCGCTTAGCAGTTTGGAGTACACACCATACAAAAAATACTGAAGGTTAAAGCGAATGGCGTCGGATGGAACAGTGTGCGCCAACCATTAGCAGCGCACACTGATCCATTTCATCAACACTGTTGTACGCCCAATGCGTAGCAACACCCCATTCACACCGACCTGAGTAGTGGCGAGCCGTCACGTATCCTTATCTTAGTCGCCTTTCACGTCATCCAACAAGAGGATATTGAATAATCCTTAAATTCATAAGCCAAGAACTTTTCGATATACCAATAAATAAAACGCACAAATGCACTTCGTTTACTTTTATTAAGAACCTAAAGTCCAATATCACAGCTTCTACATTTCATATTAAAATCTTCTCTTCGTAGTGGTTAGACTGTTGGCTTGAGCATGGTCATCACCTCAGAGTTCGTATAGGTAGTTAGTCTGACGAGCCGTTGGTATTCCTCTAGTATCGCCTTCTTCTGGTGCATTTGTTGACAGCCTTAGTTGATCTAAATGATGGGCGATCTGCTGAGAGCTTTATTGTTTTCGATTTGACCATGCACAATAAAGACTTTCATAACAACACTGCAGCGCCGCGAGACATATCCAAAGAGCGAAGTTGGTGTAAATGTGGGCTGGAACGGTGGAATTTAGAGGCTGTTTGATGCAGAGTTTTAGAAAATCTCCTGATTTGGGTCCATCGTACATTAGCATCACTTCCCTCCAGTGCCATAAATTAATTAACACTTACTTTGTTTCTGATAAACGAAATGGTACATTTCAACTTGTAATCATGCTGCCACGTTTGTAACTCTTTTCATAGTTGAAATATGAATGAAAAAACACATTAAAAACATGAAATTTCGATGTTTTTATTACAAATTCAAAACGTTTCGTCAACCATCTCAATGAAAACTTCTCAATGACAAACATTCGTAGATTTTTGACAGACTCTCGATAGCCAGCCTTCGAGTTTACGTTAAAATTAGGTTCGTGCTCACGATTTCATACAAAACTTTTTACGTGACGAAACGTTCACGTTAATATCTCGACGCGTTAAATGTCAAAACCTTTCAATCTGCCAAAATTTAGTTCCTTTTACGCACTGTAGGGGCGCTGATCAAATCCTATACAAAATGGTGACATTTCGATACGTTAACGTAACGTTTACGTTCTCGCAAGTTATTCGTGCTAGGGCTACTGGATGCATAAAAAAAGTGAATAGAGTAAAGTGATTAACACGAGTGAAGTAGGTTGTTATAGGCGGTTCATGAACCATGCAAGATAGGGTAGGTACGCTTGTGTTAAAACCTCGGGGAATGTGTATTTTGTTTTGTTAGTTTGTATAATTCAAAGTGATGATGTGGTATTTTATTATTAATTATAGTTATTTATTGTACTGTGTGTATGAATACTACTAGATAAAAAAAAAACCGTCTGTCAGTGACAGGCCAAACTTATTTTTCCACTATTATATAGGAATTATTTTTAGTAGATAGTTGAAATTTTCTCAGATTAAGTACTTCTGCTGCTGCTATGTACCAATAAAGCAAATTTATAAGACCGATTTGTTATTCAAACATAAACATGGTTTTTAAGGTTCCGTACCCAAAGGGTAAAAACAGGACCCTATTACTGGGACTTCGCTGTCCGTCCGTCCGTCTGTCATCAGGCTGTATCTCAGGACGGTGATAGCTAGACATATGATGTATTTCTGTTGGCGCTATAACAACAAATACAAACAGTTGGCCAAGTAAGAGTCGGACTCGCGCATGTTAAAACAAAAAAATGTTGAAATTTGAAGTCTAATGTTGTATAGCTAATGGTACGGAACCCTTCGTGCGCGAGTTCAACTCGCACTTGGTCGATTTTTTTATTTAATTAATTCTACCAATCAAAAAACAACACGCATTTTTATTGAATACTTCCTATTCAATTCACAAAGTATTTTATTTGTTTATATAAAAAAGTATATTTACAAAACTAAATCTGTAGCCCTAGCACGAATAACTTGCGAGAACGTAAACGTTACGTTAACGTATCGAAATGTCACCATTTTGTATAGGATTTGATCAGCGCCTCTACAGTGCGTAAAAGGAACTAAATTTTGGCAGATTGCAAGGTTTTGACATTTAACGCGTCGAGATATTAACGTGAACGTTTCGTCACGTAAAAAGTTTTGTATGAAATCGTGAGCACGAACCTAATTTTAACGTAAACTCGAAGGCTGGCTATCGAGAGTCTGTCAAAAATCTACGAATGTTTGTCATTGAGAAGTTTTCATTGAGATGGTTGACGTAACGTTTTGAATTTGTAATAAAAACATCGAAATTTCATGTTTTTAATGTGTTTTTTCATTCATATGAAAAGAGTTACAAACGTGGCAGCATGATTACAAGTTGAAATGTACCATTTCGTTTATCAGAAACAAAGTAAGTGTTAATTAATTTATGGCACTGGAGGGAAGTGATGCTAATGTACGATGGACCCAAATCAGGACATTTTCTAAAACTCTGCATCAAACAGCCTCTAAATTCCACCGTTCCAGCCCACATTTACACCAACTTCGCTCTTTGGATATGTCTCGCAGCGCTGCAGTGTTGTTATGAAAGTCTTTATTGTGCATGGTCAAATCGAAAACAATAAAGCTCTCAGCAGATCGCCCATCATTTAGATCAACTAAGGCTGTCAACAAATGCACCAGAAGAAGGCGATACTAGAGGAATACCAACGGCTCGTCAGACTAACTACCTATACGAACTCTGAGGTGATGACCATGCTCAAGCCAACAGTCTAACCACTACGAAGAGAAGATTTTAATATGAAATGTAGAAGCTGTGATATTGGACTTTAGGTTCTTAATAAAAGTAAACGAAGTGCATTTGTGCGTTTTATTTATTGGTATATCGAAAAGTTCTTGGCTTATGAATTTAAGGATTATTCAATATCCTCTTGTTGGATGACGTGAAAGGCGACTAAGATAAGGATACGTGACGGCTCGCCACTACTCAGGTCGGTGTGAATGGGGTGTTGCTACGCATTGGGCGTACAACAGTGTTGATGAAATGGATCAGTGTGCGCTGCTAATGGTTGGCGCACACTGTTCCATCCGACGCCATTCGCTTTAACCTTCAGTATTTTTCGTATGGTGTGTACTCCAAACTGCTAAGCGCATATAACTATTCAACGCTTTGACTAGGAAGACGGTCGCTATATACAGCTATCTTAACACTAGCATCCGTGAGTAGGTCAATATAGGTACCACAACCTCGTCTACAAATTGCAACCATGCAATGTTTACCTACAGTGCTGTGTGATTAAAGATTAGCCAGTGAAATTACCTACAGACACATGTATACAAGACTATTGGATGGCGAACTCATAGTAGAAGCATTTTTCTTCCCCCTCTGATCGTGTTATGGGCCTGGGTTTACTTGATATCACGCTCTTTGCCACACTATTACTTAAGAATACAGAAAAGGAGATGGATAAAAACAAAGCTACACCAACATTAGTAATTACTTTATTTTTGGCAGTAATACCACACACAAAATTATAATCCAACCATAAGCTGACTCATACAAAATAAACACGTATAGGTCCTAAAATTATTATAATTTCAAAACAACACTATCAATCCTGTTGCAAGTCACAGCACTCCCGATTTTTTGTAACGGTGCATTCATGGAATGCCAAGTGGTTTGTATTTGCGAAACTATTAGTATATTACTATATACTCGCTCCAGTTTGTTACAGTATTCTTATTTCCCAGAACAGACGGTAAAAATACCGCTGGGGACTAAAATTCTATCGGAAACCTCCTTCAGTGAACATTTAGAACCAAGGGAGTAGGTACACTGTTTGAACTCAATAACCTTTTTCTGCTAAAACACCATCAAATTTAGCGCCAGCTACTCTTCATGACGGCTGACGACCCTTCAGGGTTTCATGAGACTCCTCTCTCTGATTAAAGGTGTAGATTCTGATAGTAGTTGTTTGTAATTAATATATAGTAGGTAAATTATCAGTGGCACAGATTCTAGGCTTGAGAATTCTTGACTCTTAACTATTTATATATCAAATTTTATATTAAATACCTACAGATGTTTTATTACAGTTTAGTTTTCACCAAATAAAACGCCAAAATTGACAAATAACAATAAAAGAGGACTTTGTATGTATAGGCCTCAGACCGAATAAAAACTCAAGACAGAATTTTGTGAACAGAGAAGTGAGGCCGGTTTTCCAAACATGTGGTGTGTGTGTCGGTGTTGCCATGCTTATTCTAATTACCCTATAAACACAACGACTTAGTTCCGACGTAAGGGGTCGGTAAAAGTAGTGTGGAAGGGAATGGAAAAAATGTTTCAAAAATAAAATTAATGGGTATTTAATTTGCATGCATTTATTTCTTGTAACAAAAAAAAGCGACGGTTTTTTTATGAATTGGTGACAAAAAAGCACGTTTGCTACAGGGCCCCTAATTCTCTGCGGTGACCTCTGCAGTAACAAAATAACAGATGCAGTTCGTCATAAGTGGCAAACTTGCTTGGCGGTAGATATAGGTAGAGTGGCAATACTTCCCTGTACGAACTCGTAAAAGAGTTCTGCTGCTAAATATATTATATATATATTATAATCGCCTTCTTCAGTTTTAGAACTCGCATTAATTTATTTAAAAACCTTTATGTTGAATTATTTTTTTGTGAGATTGTCTTTTACTTTCCACTGATTTGGAAAGTAAAAGACTTAGCAATATGGTGAAATCTAATGCTTTAGTATTTCTCAATTACACACCGTAATAAATTGCTTATGTTCCTGCCCAGCATATTCATATTTATGTTTAATGTATCTATTCTGTTTCAAATAATTTTATAGGTTTAGTTAGGTAGTATAATACAATATACGTTTATACAGTAAAAATATTTTTATTTTAAGTAAGGGACCGCCCAAATTAAAAATTTAAAAATTAAAAAAGTCCAAAAGAAAAGAAAGTAGTCCAATTTAAAAATTATGATCGTGTCAGGCACCGGTTGATTTTTATCGCACTCTAACGCTTCAACTATTTCATTCTAATTCATTCATACTATTTTTTTTTGTTTTCAACCTAAAACAAACCAAACAGTGTAATTTATATTACTATCGTTTAATATAACACCAACTGTACCGTCAAATAAAAGATACGTAATGTCAAAAAATCAATCAATAAATATACATACTTTTTATAAAGCAATTAGAAATTTAAAAAGTGACTATAATCACGGTTTTACAAGAAATACTCAAAATAAGTTCATATTATATTATTTACTAACCTTGAAACACATGTAAAAATATAACTGTTTATCAAATCTTAAAAATTGTTTATATTCAACTCTTACCAGCAATAAGACACTTCTATTCGCAAGAGGTATCATACGGCTAACATAAACAATAAACAAAGAAATTTGAAACTACACATATTTTGTTTAATTTTTTTTTTCATTGATCCATATATCAAACGCGAGTAACAAGTGGGTTTATAATAAAGTTATAATTCAACTCTACACACAACAACGCTATACACGTTGTAAACATAAGACTTCAATGGAAATGTGTTTTTTAAACAAAAAAATCATAACTGGCTTCTATATCTTCGAAACCGAAAATCCAATAGCAATGAAGTTACTATAAGTATTAATTAAAGGTATTCACTTTGCAAAAAAAAAAAACGGTTCATAAATGCCGGTGTTATAATTTAAGGTAATAAACATATAATCAAATTAATTCTATAAAATAAAAATAAAAAGATACAACTGAATTGAGTACCTGGTCCTTTTTGAAGTCGGTTGAAAAGTGACAATAAATTTGTACCATCTTTTTAATTTGCAATTAAACCACTGAACCGATTTTGTTAAAGATATAACGTCGCAACATTACATATATTTAAAAAAATACAGTCCAACAGAACCTTCTCCCTTTCGGACTCCTTGTCCGTTAAAACACATGGATAAACTATTATAAAAAAACAAATGATATAACGTTATGTAAAATTACATAATAATAGGGTAAACCTTATATGCTTTATAACGGCAACACTTGCTATGTTTCAAGCAATTGCCTCTGTTAATATTTTGATTAATTTAAAAAATTGGTTTCCACGTTACTTACATGTGAAATGTGATTCCATCCTGCTTTTTATGTTTTGAAGTTTGTTTTCTACACCCTTTCACAACACAATTCGGCATTTTGACTAGCAAATTTATTGGAATCTCTTTCGTGTAGTTTCCACGCGCCGCGATAGTTCGACTGACGAGTCAAGGCGTAGTTTCGTTGTACGTGTGTGTGTGTAATTGTGTTTGTACACGGCGAGGCGTAGTTTTACCGGCCTCACTGCTCTTTTCCAAAAAATTCTGTCTTGAGTTTTTATTCGGTCTGAGGTATAGGCTGAAAAACTAGGAGGAAGTATCTATGGTAGAGTAGCTATGCGCGTATACCCGATAGAGACAGAGTATAAATACCTAATATTGCAGAATTGCCAGTGTTCCATAACATTACCCAAATTACAATGAAGCTTTTAGAAAAAAATATTGCCGCCCTTTCTGAAAAAAATAGAATTTGCATGGTACTTGCTTGAGGTGCACTGGACCGTTCAATTTGTTATATCGGGGAATTCAAAATTTAATGTATGTTGCTAGATCGGATAACTTTAGTACCTACGTGTCTTGTTTTTAAATTGCGCAAATCAGAAATTATGCCCTAAAGTATTTTGGCATCATAACTTACAAATATATAAAACGGTTTTTGCAGATTAGTAGAGAAATATATGAAATCAGATACATATATGTAAGATACAATTACAAAATACTCCGAAAAAGATCTCTGATTTAATTAAATTATAGAATCATATACCTATAAATGTTATTCGATCTCGCTACAAATAGACAGACTGTTCAATTTTGAATTTCTCGCTATAGATTGAACGGTCCGCCCTAATGGCAGAGAAACCAGGTCAGCTAGTTTTAGAAAATTACCATGATTCTAAAACTAACTGAATACGTACAGAATATATTTTGGTGGAGTTTAAAACTATGGCATTTTTGTTAGTTAAATACATATAATTTCGCCCACATAGAACTTGGTTGGGCCGCGATCCCTTCGAGAACCTCGGTAATAAAGCATAGTTCAATGTTAATCTACTTAAAGGTTGTTATACATGTTATACGACTTAAGCTATCTAAATATATGTAAGTATCAAATTTCATCAAGGTCCGTCATTTAAAAATGCAAACTTTTATATTGGTTTAGTGGACGTTGGACCAAAAATCTTACTTATTACATTAAGAGGTCCGAATAACTGTTTACCTACGTAACTTAACCCATGGTACTATTGGATAAGTAGCTTGCGCCTGTGGATTCAACCGCGTGGAATAGTTATACCGTAGTCCCCCGATAATACTCAATATCTCGGAATAAAGGTAGCGAATTTATTAATCCGGGTCCTACGGAATCTATATGCGAAATTTCGTTGAAAACTTCGGCGTTGATTGACTTGAAGGTTTGTATGAGTAACGAATTCATACAAACCTTCGTACCTATAATATTTCATAGTAAATAAAACAAAGTAATAATGTATCTATAGCTTTATGGTATATAAAACATATGTGCGAATAACATCGAGATTCAACATTTTGGCACCACTTACAATTTAATTAATTAATTATGTAATTTTTAATTTAATTAATTTTGTCGTCCAGTTGCTTGAATCCATACACGATGAAGGACAGCATTCCTTATGAAAACTGCAAGTCAAAATTTAATTGCGTTAATTTTACTGCATAATTGGTCAAAAGTGGTTCATACAAATTTACCCACTTTTATGGGAAAAATCTTCGGTCTGGTATTCCGAAAATTGCTATAATTCGAAAAAGTATAATTTTTGATCTATGTTCACACTCTCTTTTCTCCCTAAACAAATTTCATCATAGTAGAGCGAGACAGATAGGCAAAAGAACACTACTTAATTTTTATGGATTATAATCTCAAAATCAAGAAATTATTTTGTAGTAAAATGTAACATAATCAAATAATTTAACTCGCAGACATTCATGTTATGATCAGAAATTCATATTTGATTCACATAGTCTGTGTAAGAATGGTAAAAACATATGAAAAATAGTACTTACATGTGATACGTAATGTGTTCCACATTTCGTTCAGTTCTGTTTTTACAGCCAAGAATTCTGCATTTCACCATGTTTGGTGGAAGCAGCAGCGTCGAATTTAACGTACAATTTACAATATACACATCAAAATCGTTGTTTAACACGAAAAAAAGGACATTTTCAAGCACCGAACAAATTTGTCTGCCACAACTGCGAAATGTGGCAAACAAAAAAATCGCATACGCCGAGCAGGACAAAACAAACTGATGCTGTCTCATTCAAACTAATGCAAGCGTATATATTACCATTCTTGTCTCACAACCAACAGAATATAAATGTCTTCTCCATCATAGATACTTTCTCCTAGCTGAAAAATAATTCAAACCTCTTTTGGAATGAATTATTAGCTCTTAGAAAGAAGGTGCAATTAATTTGATTTACGCCGGATGACGTCACTTTCGTAATCCTATCGAGTTCACGTTAGCCAAGAAACGATGCGTTGTGCTGTCAACCATCGCCTCCTGCGTAAACGTACTGTAAACTCGATACGTTTACTTTACGGACTATCGAAATGTTCGTGCTTGGGCTACTGTTCTTATATTCTTCATTCACTTCTTAACGCCTACACTTTAAATTTGAAACAGTTTTAAATATAGGTACCTACCCAGTTTAACTTGGCGTCTTAGTAATCGTGATCCAACATAAGGGATCGCTTATAATAATATAACAAATTTTTATCTTATCGCTTATAATATCCTACGAGGATCAAATGTTGTGCTGGTCAAGGTAATTGATCCGCATATTGTCTATAGACATATTGCCAAGTAACGTACTGCAGGTCTAAGTGTGAGTTTTTTTGATATACGACGCGAGTGGGTAATCTTGTGTTGTAGAGCGTTACGTACAGCGCTCCTGGTGGCGCATTCGTCATGTTGCCTACAAAAGCACACAAAAGCCCTCCCTTGCTCCCCTGAGCCACAAATCATGGGAGCTGGGCTTTAACAGCCTTAACTGCCTTTTAGACAGGAACTCCTCTTCAGCTAATAATCATATGACAATGAAAAAGAGCTGAATATCTTGTTATTTATAACAGACCCGTGTTGAAGATTTTATTTATTAAAATATCTAATGGTAATGGATACTAAATATATCTATTGGTTGAAAATATCTGAAAAGAAGTAGTCTCGGCATATTATTTGAGAACTCTTCTTCAATGTCAAATATTTTGTTCAAATAATAAACACGCATTACTTTATATTCTTAGCAAATCTGTGTTCAAATAGGACAATCCCATCTATGTATATTATTTTCCTCTATTTTTGTCGTAGCATTGATGTGACAGCGCGCATTTATATTGTTGTGTGTTTGTGTGTATTTTTTTTTAGTTAATAAGGATCTCTTATTTGAATTGAATCGCCCTTGCGTTCACGGCGCATTGTGAGAAAACTCACACTATACCAACATGTGCAAATAATGAAAAAGCTACATACTAAGTAGAAACAACATGGGTGTCTTCAAATCGAGAGTAAATAGGTTTCTTCTAGGTAAGCGTGCTCCATCTTAGACCTCACCAATGCTTAACATCAGGCAGGGTGTGGTCAAACGCGAACCTATCATGATTAAAAAAAAAAAAAAAAAACATAGCAGACATTATTATTCTAGATTTCGTTTCTACTATATCGGGTTCTTCATACGTATGTTGTTTATTACGGGTAAATGGTCATTTATTTCCTGAAAATGGGAAATAAATGACTAAAATTAAAAATAGATGACATAATCACTGCCACTATTAACATAAACTATAAATAAATAAGCCCAAAAAATATTATTTTATGCAAAACTAATCCTATTGCACATCTACCAACGAAATCAATTACTTTCTACATTACTATTTAAAAAAAAATATTTGAAAAATATGTACTATATACTGACATTTTGACAAGATTTTTGTTAATCTTCAATCTTTATCTAACTTTCACATATAGCTTGGCATATAGAAGTTTAACTAGTCATCTAATTAGACTCACTTGTCTCGACATTCCAATCTAACAACTTGAAATGAAATATTTTGATTTAGTTAGTATCTACCTGCAGGAAGCCGTGAAATGCGTCTTTAACAGCAACCTAGTAATATGTATGCATATCACTATGTGAAAATTTTCCTTTATTTTTAACCTTGATGAAATGAATTACGAAACGAAATATTTCACTGTCATGAACATTGCGTGTCGGCTTTCGCGTTGTATTTTGCAGACAGAAACGAGGTCAATATGGCGAATTTATTAATAAAGCTATACGGTGGGTAAACGGTATTTTGAAATTGCTACGCTTTATAAAACTGGATGGAAGGGAATGAAGGGATTTTTCTACAGGGAATAATAAATTTGATCTCTGGCTGTGAGGCTGCTATATTTATTTTAGGGGGATGTGTCGGATGTATCATACGCAGTTTTACACGTAACAAGATTCGCCATCTTTCGTCTCGTACTTAGTTATTATATAACGAAATATTTTTTAAAACATATACCACCCGAGGCATAAGATTTTGTGCTCCAATAATTTGTAAGAATATGATGCTCCCTTAGCATGCGATAGTGCGGGTCATCATATCCTACTAATATTATAAACGCTAAAGTTTGTATGTATTGATGTATGGATGTTTGTTACTCTTTCACGCAAAAACCACTGAATAGATTTGAATGAAACTTTAAAGTAATATAGCTTAGACATCAGAATAACACATTGGTAATTTATAAAGATATTATATGAATTGTCGAAAATATAACGATAAGTGTCAAGTAAGTAAGAAAAAAATCAGCCATATTAGACCTGTTCTGGCGTGCGATTAAAAAACCTTAGGTGTCACACGCACATAGTGTATACTAACGGAAATGTTTATCTTAAATTTACCTACAAAAAAACTCGCGATAGCATATATCTATCTTTTATGTGTAACCCATTATCGCCAAAATAGTGAACCATATATATTATAAAAAAATATATAATAAATAAATATAACGTTATATTATTATGGTGTTGAGAGTATAGACGACTGCGCTAAATTGAATGGCAATGTCCCCAAAACGCACGTCGTCAGTTGCCTATAAGTGATAGGCTCTCTCTCTCTCGTATAATTAATAATTTAATTTCGATGTTTCTGTAGCCAGTATATTAATTCGAGATAAATTAGGAAGAAAATTAAATAATGTAAAAATTTAAAACAAAAAGGTAAAACTAACTAAGGTTAAATTTGGTTCTGTAGATGATTTTTTGACATACCTATATTAATTTTATTTTGTGGATAGGTAAATTCTAGTTAAACCAAGAGGCGTTTGTTACACTTAGGCATGATTCTTTTGACACATTCACTAAATTCTCATGCAAAGTTTTCCGTTATGATAAAAGTAAGTAAGTCTACCTATTTTAATCCTATTACTCACATAATGTATAACGGAAATGTTTATCTCAATTTTTCCTACAAAAAAGCCAGCGACAGCGTATATCTATATTTTATGTGTAAGCCATTATCGCCAATATAGTGAACCATATATATTATAAAAAAATATAATTTATTTCTAATGCATATTCGGTAGTAACAAATTGATCCTTTTCAAACTAATATTATAAAGGCAAACGTTTGTGAGTGTGTTTGTATGTTCATTGCTTCTTCAGCCTCAAACGACTGGACCGCTTTTGATGTAAGTAATTAGGTATGATAGATAGCGAGATAGATAACTCCTTAATGAAAACACCATAATAAAAACAATAAACTTATTACTAAAACATAAATTAAAACTGAGTGTATCAATGGGTGCTCTAATCGCTCAGAGCGATCTCTTCCAGACAATCCATCAACAATAGACATGGTCAAAATATTGGGCGGGGTTTCTTATGGTCTTAATAATTGTAACTGCTGTAGGTAATAGCGTTCAGTTTTCTAATGACAGTAACGACAGAATGGGTCGAATGTAGAAATTTAAATTGTTCCTTTAGGTAGCGTATAGGGATAAAGGGTTGAACAGAATACTGTAAAGGAGAGATAATATATGAGCATTCCGACGACGACGAATAGGGAGCGACTTAAGCTTATTACGAAAATAGGAGACTTGATCATATTTTCGTAAGCCATATATAAATCTTATAAAAAAAATATGGTATGGAGGTAATAAAATATGGTATGGGATAAAGGCACTTGATTAACACCTATCATACCACGCGGGTGTAACCGCGGGGCGCAGCTAGTTTAGAAATATTTTTTAAAAGATAAGCCTACGATAAACCTGACTTCTTAAACTATAAGTGTGATATAACTTGTATATAGAAGTCAGCCACGCTGACTCGAATACTCTGGCACAGGCTCTATGCTCAATTTTGTGATTATGGTATCAATTTCCACAAGCCTTTTCACTTTTCAGAGTAAAAAGTCGGTGCTATTTAAAAAAAAAAAACTAAAAAAGGTAACTTTTGACAGGCACTCGGGACATAACAACTGTATGTCCCAGACTGATGGGCGCAGTGCAGTTCGTCACTTATGACGCAATGCACCTGTTATAGGCAGAGGTTACCGCTCAACATCAGGGTGGCTTCATGCGTGTTTCGTCACAATCCTATTACTAATATTATAAATGCGAAAGTAACTCTGTCTGTCTGTCTGTCTGTCTGTCTGTTACGCTTTCACGCCAAAACTACTGGACCGATTTGAATGAAATTTGGTATGGAGATAGTTTGAGACCCGGGAAAAAAACATAGGATAGTTTTTATCCGACTGCGCAAAAAGAGGTTCATGTTTTCGCGCGATAACCGACATACGCGCGGGCGGAGCCGCGCCCTGAAAGCTAGTAAAATAATATTTTTGGTAGTAAGTCAATACACATGAAAATTTCCTTCCTTTTTTACTTAATTGGGATCAACTTCAACACTGATTCCTATAACAACTGTTGGCCACTATTAACAGGTGTAATAATGTAGATGACGTGGCCAGATGGAAAACAGACTAAAGGAACTTGATCTCAAAGACATCTGCCGGAGCATCAAATCGAATGATCATATTTGATAGTAACTTTAAGACTTGAACACAATCATGTTTATATCATGTGTGCGTAATCGTGCCATATCTTCTGTGCTGAACAATCAGCTGATATTTCCTTAAATAACCTTTTCAGAGCTTGTAAGATGGAAGTGAGAGTGCCGTAACAACGTTATACAGGTACCGGTGCGATGCCACTCTCGGGAAATTATACCGTGTGAAGCCATAAGGACGAGCACTTGGCTCGCCTTGTTACTTAGGTGAGTGTAACTACATTACCTACCAAGGAGGTAAGTATTAAGTGCTTCTATCTTCAACTAATAAAAGTCAGAATGCTTGTATGGTTTACAAAGTTATCAATTTATAATCTAATGTATAACATTAACAAATTAAACCAAGAGATAAGAAACCGCGTCGTCTGATTCCCGTCCTGAACAAAGAAAATGTGCTCCAAAATTTGTAAATGTGACTCAGCACGCGATAGTGTTTATAATAATATTAAGACATATAGAAGGATAACAGCATCATTACTAGGGCTAAGTGTTTGAAAAAGTACTTCTTTCGGTCAGATGAAGTCTGGTTGATGACCGCGCACCGTCCCCTATGATGGTCGAAGTAAATACAATTAAAGCACAAAGTTTCAACTCGAAAGAGTAGAGTTCTGGTGGCCAAGTGGAATAGACGGGCGTTAAATCGTAGGATATTGGTTCGATTTCTGTCCGGAACAAAACATTTCGTGCTACAATAATTTCTAAATGTTATTTTCGCTCAGCACGCGATAGTACTCGTACCTACCTAATCATATTTAGAAATATCCAATAGATTGATGATGATTGATTTCAACGTTTAAATTCATATGCCGTTGTGAAGTCCATACTGTACAATTGAAGCAACATCTCCATATGCACAATCACTTACAGATTCTTATACTTCATACGTACTCCTTAAAACGTAAGTACAGTGGTACAGCTCTGCCTATAACTAAGTAGTACCTACCCTATAACATCAGTCAATGTAAACCTGTTCTACTTAATATATATTGTGAAGCGCTCGTAGCGAAGTTTGCTTAGCCATTCTGAACCGATCAGCAAAGCTAAGCAACGTCCGACGGATGGGTGACCGCTGCGCGCTGGTGACATTTCTACTGAGCGCTTCCGTGCTTCGGAGGGCACGTTAAGCCGTCGGTCCCGGTTGTTGTCTTAGGATGGCAGTCGTTATAGCATGGTGGTAGGGCATTTTCCGAATGCCCGCCTGGCTAGCTACCACCCTCAAGTAGAAAATCTGAGGCCAAGAACCTAACGGTGTGTTGCGGCAGCCGTCCTTGAGAGCCAGCAATTCTAGGTTAGCCTGAACAACATCTTAGACAACATCATCACTTACCATCAGGTTCGATAGTGGACAAACGCTAAACTATAAGGCATAAAAAAATTGATTACATTTATTATTATTAGAAAATAATAATCATAACTCAATCTTAAATAGCTGGCAAATAATTTGCGGCAAGTTATTTAACTGATTTATTGCAAAAATGGTGGGAATCTCCAAGGACTTGGGGTGGCTAAGATTAATCGTTTTAATTTGCGGAAATAACGGTCGTAGGGATTTCGGGCTTTCTCTTGATTGAACATTATATATAATGTACTCACAATTAGTGTAGTATAGTAGCATAATAATGCTTCTGCTTGCTTTATAAATAAAATAGTATGAACTATAGCTACTACAATGAAAGCATTTAGACAACCTCGTTAAAGAGGGTCTTATAAATAACGATAACAAGGCCATGGCCAGGCGATGTCTCAGGGTTGTCAGGTTTATTGTACTTTTCCCCATCTTTCATGTATCAATTTATATACATGAAAGATGGGGAAAAGTACAATAAGGTATATATTTTAAATATACTATAAAACACATAAAGCTTTACACTGGTAATGCGATTCTTATCCCTACAGCATGCATACCCCTACAGCAAAATTTTAATAAATAGTCAAGTTGTTTTTTTTTTAATTTAATCAAAACTCGACTTTGATCGAAAATTGATCGACTTCAAAAAGGAAGAGTTTCTCAATCCAGTTGTATTTTTTTGTGTGTTACCCCTTAACTCTTTACAGGGTGTACAGATTTTGATGATATTTTTGTATTCGACAGCATTCGTTGTTTGTCATGTGGTCTCATTCAAATTTGAGTGAGATCTGACGAGTAATATTTGAGGTCAATATATCCCCAATAATACGTATTTTTTGTTTGAAGTCGGTTTTACGTTGTAAAAAACAATATTTGAAAAATTCTTCAAATTCAAATTCATTTATTGCATTAGAATCTAGGTTGTTCAAAGTTCTTAATAATAACAATAGAAAGTGTGCCGCATACAAACTACCTCATTAAGAAGTGTGCAACATTGGTTAAATATTTACCTTAATATTCTAAATTCTACTCATATTTGTTTACATTATAATGTTCACTTGTATTTCATTGAATTTAGAGATAATTCTATAAAATAAGTGATGCTCTACGCTAAACAAATATAAATTATGTATCACAAAAGATTTAAATAGAAAAAGATTAATAGATTATATAAGATCAAAAAATGACAATTTACAATTTATAAATATTATAAAAGAATCTTTATTATTTATTATGAAAATCTTGTAAATTTTCAAAGTAAAAAGTTATGGTGGGTGCTCAGACCCTCATCGTGGCCGGACCGTGAGGCGATTTTCTCCGATAGTTCTTCTTAACCAAGTTTTTAATCTCCTGGTCTGGTGGATATATAATAATTATGTCCTTGCATTCGGCTATTTTGTTTTTCTATCACTAGGAGGGTTTAATCACTGGGACTGATTATTAATGATTTCATTGTAGTAACTGTAAACAAATAAAAAGTATCTCATACTATTATAGAATTATGTGAGTGAGTTACATAGGACATTCGACGTAAGTCAATCTTTTTCTACGACAGACGATTGCTCGGAACGAACGGAAAAATATCCGCTTTGGTTGTCATAGTCCGCGCCTTTTTCGGTCGTGCCGTATGAACCTTAGGTATGGAAAGTTACACTTCTCAAATTTTGGAATGTCAATTTTTAAAATTGTTATCAGATAAAGCTTTAATCTTTTTAATTTGTGTTGTGTCTGCCCCCATGGACTCGCCCTTGTTTGATTTGCTTGCTAATTGAATACAGATTGGTGAGATTGTGACAATTCGTTGTGTCACTTGCTCCGGGACTGCGATTTTGTGTGCAACTTCTCCTTGCGTTGGTGAACTTCGCAACCTTATTTCGAAGGAACTCATCAGAATATACAAGGAGCGGCCGTTCCGAAAGTTCTTTGATAAATATCTAGTGGCTTCTGTGTAAAATTTGATTCCACGCACAGCAGTTGGTAGGACACTTCGAGTTAGGGGAGGGGCCGTTTTCAATCCCCGTAGTCCCACAATTTACCACGGACGTCTTGGTTTACGTAAAATACTGCGTGGGTAGAACTTTTCAACGTTTCGTCAACGCTTTATCTTAGACAAGACATTCTTTAAGTCCAAGAGAACGTGTTATAGGTACATCTGATATACATTTAATCCATTAAATTTGTTTATAGACAATGGATAGATTCAGGCGTTACTTTGCGGAAATCCATATTCAATAATAACAAATACTTTTAAAAGTATCCTAAAAGATATTAAATAATATTTAAATAAAACACTTAAAAAAGCATAAAATTATATATCTAGTGACAATTCCGCCTAATTTTCCTGTTATCCACGTGACGTCACAAACATCACGCAGCCTAACCGGAAGAATGCCCGACTAGTTTCGCTTCTAAACGAAGCATCTTCAGGAGTTCTTGACTTACCGAGCGCCATATGTGCCATAATCGTGAAAACCTTGGAGACAACTGCATTATTTTTTCTTTGCGAAAATTACTTTAATGATTAGGCACGATATAATTTTACAAACGGCAATAAATCGAACTAGCTATAAGTGTGATATCAGGCAAGACCAGTTTTTTATGGCTTAACTGCATACCTAGCGAACTTTTGAGTACTATTGACTACTAACTCTGTTTGAAGCGCTCGTAGCGAAGTTTGCTTAGCCAATCTGAAACGATCAGCAAAGTTAAGCAACGTCCGCCTCGGTCATGAGTTGGATGGGTGACCGCTGGTGACATTACTACTGAGCGCTTCCGTGCTTCGGAGGGCACGTTAAGCCGTCCGTCCCGGTTGTTGTCTTAGGATTTTGCGAATTTTATCAATATATGAATGAATGCCTGCCTGGCTAGCTACCACCCTCAAGTAGGAAATCTGTCGCCAAGCACCTAACAGTGTGTTCCGACAGCTGTCCTTGAGAGGCTAAATTCTAGGTTAGCCTGAACAACATCTTCGACCGCATCATCACTTACCATCAGGTTAGATAGTAGTCAAAGGCTAACCTATCAGGCATAAAAAAAACTTATATTGATAAAATATAGATAACAGCTAACCTTATTTGCGCTGAAAATATAAACGCAATAAAGACGATTAGTAACTTAGATAGGCGGCGCGACTTGATTACTGTAAGCTCGTAACGACTTTGTGCCACGCTAGCGAATTTCAAGATTTCGACTTCTGCTGACAGAAAAGATTTTAATTTTTAATTGGCCGTTTCTAATCTGCAGATACTCGTGGGGAAGAGATGTTTAAAATTTGGAAAACTGCAAGGCTTGCGTTATTTAAATTCACCGTAGTAGGCGTCCTTAGTTTAGCACAAGGTTCTTTTGTACGATGGCGAAGGACGAGTATTTTTACACGACTACCCAAAAAAGGAGAGTTATTTTTTAGGGTTCATGTACGTATGTTTGTTAGTTTCTTTATTCCACCATAACTTCTAAACGGTTTAACTGATTTTGATGTATGATATATCATTAGATTCGTCTTGATAACCCAAGTGACACTAGGTACATAAAAATATTAAATAAAAAAACCTGGCGGATTTAAGACGCTATATTGCGAGAAAAAAATGTTTTTCTTATATGCTTATCGACTGGGGTATCAAAATGAAGGGCTTTAAAATCGATTTCGTAAATATATAAAACTTGCTGTTTTGATTTCAATGGAACGATAAATAGCATAACGAAAATAAATATATTACAGTAGTGTTTTTTACTTTTTTAATTTTTACCGGCGGTATGCCTTTATTAAACAAAATACTACGAGTATGAACCATGTACAACACTGCAGCTACTACAATAAAAGCATTAAGACAACCTATAAGTCACAGCACACTCATAAGCAGACTCATAGGCAGTCCAAATGCTCCAGCCCACTCCCAGATGGCAGCGTACCCAATGCTGGCAGCATTTAATGAATATATTTAATAATATACCGATATATAGCTTTTTTAATTAATTATACGTGTTTGTAGCGTTCTACCTTTTTTATGGGATTGTATCGGTACATGCTCGAGGCCCAACTGGTGTTAAACGGTATCGACCATCTTCTAGTAGAAAATCTGTCGCAAGCACCTAATGGTGTGTTCCAGCTGCTGTCCTTGAGAGCCAATAATTCTAGGTTAACCTGAACAACATCTTCAACCACATCATTACTAAACGTCAGGTAATACAGCTGTCATAGGCTAGCCTATCAGGTATATAAAACTAAATTCACGTGCCAAATACACACTGGACAGGTATAAATGCACTAAGTAAATTCGACTAAATCAATAATGGCATGCTGATTATTTGGTGCATTACTTTCGTGGCACATAATCTTGGCACTGAAGTTATGTTACTTAAGATCTCTGTGCAGGTTCCTATCAAAACTTTGAAGTTTGAACTATAGCAAGTTAATAGAATATGGGATTAACGTCGTCGGTCGAATTGATTGTGGCCGAACTTGAGCCCAAGTTGGTAAGTGGTTGAACCTACTTAAACTTTACGCCTGGGGTCGTTCTATTGATGCTTGCCCTAACTTGGAGAGCTTCTTGACGGAAGGTTTTGATTCAATTGTCGCTTTTATGAAGAGGATCTATCTTCCTTTCCTTTCGTGAATTGCTTTTAAACTTATAAGTATGATATATTCAACTATTTACACAGTTCACGAAGCGCTTTTCATACAAACGTATATAATAGTTTCGTAATATTATAAATGCTAAGTGTTTGAATTCGGTGAAACTTTGCATTTATATCCTTGAGCCTAATGTTGTGCTTCTAGTGTGCCAGATTTCCGTAAAATTAAGTATTTTCAAAAATTATTCAAAAAATAGTTTTGTATGGGAATTGTTATTTTGACATTTAGGGATATAATTGTTGTCTTAGAATGGCAGTCGTTATAGCATGAAGGTAGGACATTTTGCGAATGCGCGCCTGGCTAGCTACCACCCTCAAGGCTCAGCAACATGCATACCTACAAAATTTTAACGACTTTGAACACTTGGTACATATTTAAAATATGACAAATTACGTTTGTATCGAAAAGCTGCGTGAACTCTACTCTTAAGGCCGTTCCCGGCATCTTAATAATGGTTATAAACGTATAAATAAGTAAAAATTGTAAACTATCTTCCAAAATAAGTTGAATTTATCACATATTGGTATGCATATTCATTGTATTTCAATTTCAAACTATTATAATAATGATAATTTAAAACTACAGTGTGATAAGCAAAATTTTGACGTTTAAATATCTACAAGAAAGATAGGACAGGCTACTGAATTTTATATAATTTACATTAGTAATAACAAGTGTTATTTAAATGAGCTCTTGAAACGTTATAAATTCATGCTGTCAAGAACTGGATCTCCACGATACAGGGAATCCTAGTGTGGAGAACAGAGTACAAACATCTAAAAAAATAAACTAACACTTGTTTGTAACATTAGCTAAAACAATTTGTTTGCTCTTGCTCAATATGATTATTATTATTAACCTGTTCCATATTTTCATATTGGATGCCGTAAAAGACAACTAAGGGACAGAATGCGCCAAATAAACAGCATTCTATATTTCTATCTGTATATATTTCTATATTCTGTCTACCAGTTTTTTTTTTATTTATTATTTATTTCATCATTTAATGTGAAAATAAGAATTCCTATACAAAAAGAGGTTTCCGAATATTTATCAATACAGAAATCTGACAAACCAGAAGAATAAATATTAGGCTCAATAACATGCATGTTAAATTTTACCGAGATTGAATACTTTACAAAACTACGTATGAGCACACTAGCCCATAAGAAAGAGTTGTGTATGGGTGTATGATGTCCTAAGCAACTGAATCTTGAGCAACGAGATTTTCGTGGCAATTGTGTTTCTATTTATATTCAAGGTTTAGCCACAAAAAACCGCATTCAGTATTGAAAAGAATAAATATGCCTTATAGTAGTAATTTACAATATTAATGCATGAATTTTTTAGATTTATAGAAGATATCATAGGGTTAGCAAGATATTGCATCAAACCAGTTACAGGAGATATGTTTGTTGAATATTTGTGGAGACGAGTTAAATTAATCTAGATTTGAACAACCATCCAGTTGGTTAAAGTAACTGGCTGACCTAATAAAAAAAGAGTTTTGCCTATAGTTAGTAGCATGATCCGGAGTATATAGGTAAATTGGTTGTCTCGTTGACCGTGTAGGTACTCGCATACCAACCTTAGAGAGGAGATACGGAGAGTCTATTTTAGATTGGGCTATTTTTGCAAGAAGTACTACACCTTCTTATATTTAGGGGCAGTTATGTTTAAAATATTCTCAAGAAAGATATTATTTCGAGTATTATTAGGCTTAATTTAATATTTATTCAACAAAATTATTTAATATAATTAGTGAGAAACATATTAATGTACTTGAAACACTTACAGTGGCTTGCACTTGTATTATACACAATATATATATACTAAAATTACGAGTTTTTGAGCTAGTGTAATTTCAAAACTGTATAATTTAATGAAAATCTGATGCACCATAAACCTAGATATTAGGGTATAGTGATTACGTAGGTAAAAAATCATTAAGTTTTATTCGCTATTATTAAAATGAGATGGAGCTGCGTTTTGTATGGGGGCGTTCGTCTAAAATATACCCTTAAAGTATCTACACATATGCCCCCTTACAATATTTATAGTATTTCAATGATTTTTTTTATTGGCAACGTTTCAACTGACCTGTTCTAAAACTTTCAATGTGATATTACACCACAAAGTAAAAAACGTCCTTATACAGAAAACTTATTTTATCACGTTTATGTTCATCCGTAAAAAGTAGACCCTTACTTCTAGTTTAACGTCTGCATCTTTTAATTTATATACTTGTAGTACAAACTCTAAAGTAAAACATACAAGAATACAACCGGCAAAGTGCCTTTCGGGCTCCCAAAGAACGGTTTTAGACTATAAAGTCTGAAAACGTTCAGCGTTTATATAAATAAGAAAGAGATAGTTTAAAGTCAAACCATATACCTAGATATATTTTGCTGTATTAGTTGATTACATATTAATTTTTCTTGTTATTTATTATTGAGTTCCATTGACCCAATTATACGTTTCGAGAAGTAGGTAGCTTCTATACATATTTTAATACCTCTATACCATTGTCAATCTGCAATGGCCACCTTGATAAAGGCATTGTCTAGATAATTGAAATTTAACTGCTGTGCTCCTATAGTTTAAGAATTTATAGCTTACCAACGCTTTTGTGGTGCGGATAGAGAAATGTAATAATAATTCATGTGTTAGATGGGTTCGGTAATCGAGTTTGATTTCTTGAATTTATATTAAGAAGCTGTGCGAACATTTCACATTAGTTTTAAGCATTGAAGTTTCCTTTTATATCAATATTTTGAATTCCAGCCATAAATGTATCCTAAGTATTTATATGTATTTTAATTCTTTAATAACCTCTAGCACAGGACAGACTGTTTAAAAAGCGTATTTAGTATGGGTCCTTCGATATATAATCATTTACTGAAGATTATGCTGAAATCAAGATGTCTCTCGGCGTTTATAGAAAAAATATTTATTTCATTTTCATTCAAAATAAATAATATTAAATATAAATATATATAAATTAAACGACTTTTTAGAAGACAACATCAAATTGTTGGTGATATGACATATTAAATCTTAACGTAATTATTGAATTTATACCCATTACCTATTTTTAATTTAAAAATAAGTGGAATTGTATTAATATTTATGTAGTGTTGACTTAAAAAAATAAATTGTTATTAATAAATCTTAGTTAGTTAGTAATATTATTGTATGTTCGATATGATGAACCACATTATTGTGACTATACAGGGTTATTGGAAAAATGCTAACAACCTTTTAGGGTTGACTTCTGCTAGTCCTAACAAACATTTTGAGATATTCTTTTTATGCGGTGAAAAAAATTGATTTTTGTATTAATATTTATCTTCCTGTTTTTTTTTCAACATGTTTTTGACGGAATAAGCACGAGGACCAACTAATGTTAAACGTTCTTTGTGCCTGTAATATATTACTTCATATTTTTTATTACTTTGCTTGATGTAAATATTCAAAACTCTGTTCAAAGAGAGCACGGCGCGGTCCAGTGTAGCCGCGGCGGGCGCCCTTGACTCGGATTACTCTTTAAAGTTGAAAAAAAAAAGTAAAAAAAGATCATCTCAAAATGTTTGTTATGACTAGCAGAAGTCAACACTAAGAGGTTAGAATTTTACCAATAACCCTGTTAAATAAAGTGTAAGATATTTAATATAACACAGTTTTACAATAAATTTATCTGAATCTTAATCTAGTACAAACAGTTGCTGACTTCAAACCTCCCAATGAAAGAAATTGCAGGTTTGGAGAATATTTTTAACAACAACAAGAAATTGCAGTTTTCTGCGAGAGGAGGTTATTTGAACGAATATTTACTTATGTAGGCTTGTTTGCTAAGTAGGTATGTTGGTTTTGCATAATTTATTCGCTTAAACCCTTAAACCCGCATACGGATTGTGGTCACGGAGCAGGTGCTCTGATTTGTGAGTGAAATTTATTTGTGCTTCTTTATGAAACGTTATAAATCAGCCTGAAGAAATGTAGGTATGCTGATTTTTGTGCTTATTTTTATGCCTATGTGCTACTCCTAAATTATTCCTTTTCGTTGCTGCTTTTTTTCCCGAAAAAAAAAACAGTTCCTGTAGGATATCAATGTGAAGACACTTAAAAATAGTGAAGTTAATAGTTTGGATAAAATAAATATAAAAACAATTATGCATGTCTGGAAATTAAATTTTAACGAAAAAATTACGTAAAAATTCTATTCAATAACAACAAATTAAAGATTGATGCGGGGTAACAATGCAAGCTTACACTATTCTTTTTTGTAAATTGACATATATTTTTATTTGTAATTTAACTGTTAAGTTATACCTATGTCTAATAAAATGTGATCATAATACATAATACGAGTAGTCAATGCATGGAGCAAACTTCCGGAAGACGTAGTTTCTACCCAAACTATAAATCAGTTCAAGAATCGACTCGACATACTTCTTACAACAAGAAAGTTAAATTTACGAACTAGTAGAGAGTAGCAGGATACAGGCAACTATCAGTTGTTACAACTGTCTGTCTGATATAAATAATAATAGAAAATAAGTTCTAAGGAACTAAATTGCCAAAAAACCTTGATAAATGGCAAATCGTGAGTGCGATTCCATGAAGCGAAAACAATATATTTTTTCTTATGTCATTATTTAGCTTTTCTACAGCCAGTTGTATGTATTGAAGTTCGCTCCAAGTTTTTTTTGGAGAAAAACCCCAAGGGGTATGTTTAATACAGTAATATGAAACGTACCCTTTGTTGTTGTATTGTGGAACGGTGTGCCGAAGTATTTGCTACAGCCTCTCGACCCTACAGCGAAGAGCCAATAGAACTATTGTTGACGATCCTGAACTGACACTCTGGAATCACTTAGCATTCGGAGAGACATCGGTTCACTATGTTTATTCTATCGATTGTACAATGTACTGCCGAACTCTTTGACCTTATTCACCTAACCCATTTTAGCATCGCACGTCTCGAAACCGGCTTTGACGTAAAGCGCCATCCGTTTCAAGCGGTCGTTTTTGCCGCCGGTTTTCTTCATAATTATGGCTAAGGCATGGAACGTATCATAATACTCATAAGGGTCTTTTTGACTTTTGAAAAGGTGGTTTAACAGATTCCTTTAGGTACTGCGTTGATAGTATTGATGTATTGCAGATGTCTATATGCGACGGTAGCCGCTTACCATCAGGTGAGCCATATAATTGTTTGCCGCTGATCACATACAAAAAATATATTACTGATTAATATATACTTATAATAATTATTTGATGTGTAAATTGGTTCACTGTCTTAATTCCGATGTTTAAACTTCTTTTCTAGACTATATTAATTACCATATGTTTGCCTATAATCTAGTTTCGTCTGCAGTAGCCAGTGCACTTTGCTACTAAGTATTTATTCAATTAAATTAAATTTTTATACATTTATTCATACTTAGTGCCACAGTTACAATGTACGAAATTACCAAGTAATAAATAAAGATTTTGGCAATTCCATGGAGGCCAGATTGCTGAAACTGGTAACTGACCCCACTTTATCGATTTTCGTGAAATTGGGGGAATAAAATGTTATTGAATTATAGGTAAAATTATCATTAAATTAAAAAAAGGGCCTAAAATTATGATCGGTTCTATGTGTGATCTAAGACTCGTGCTGTATTGTAAAATACAAAGTAATTCTTCTAAATGAGCGTGGGCAAAATATGGGGGTAAAGGTAGTAGTTTTATAAAGGGCAAAGATATTAGTTGTGTAAAGTTGACACAAAAAATGGAACCCAATAAAATATTTCATATAATTCTGAGATTTAACTAGAGTTTAATCAAACTGTTAAACTTGTGTTTTTTTTTAATGCTATTATGACGGAACAAGCTCGAGGCCCACCTGATTCTAAGCGGTTACCTCTGCCTATAACATATGCATTTCGTCACAAGTGACGAATAGCACTGCGCCTGTCCTTGATATAGTTGTTAAGTCTCATGTGCCTGTAATTTCACCGGCTCTCAAGGACTGCTGCCGGAACACACCGTTAGGTGCTTGGCGACAGATTTTCAACTTGAGGGTGGTCGCTAGCCAGGCGGGCATTCGCAAAAAGCCCTTCCACCATGCGGTGAAGCTCAAGCCCGCGGTGGGATTCGAACCATGGACCTGCTGCGCGGCAGTCTATAGTCAATGTTACTGATCCATCACTGCTTCAAAAGCGGTGTGTAGTTATCAGTTCATAAGCTTATTTATTTCTAAATTTCTATAACGTCGCTTTTATACACAATTCTACTACCAGAGATAGACCGTCCTGTCGAGCGTCTGCTCTGGTTACAACGTAATAACTAAAGTTTATTACGGCGTTATCTTTACTGGCTCGGGTCACGTATAACGGTGGCTGCAAAACAAGAAAACTGCGATAAAAATGGCTCGGAAAATACGGCCTCTAATTGTTTTTTCATTATTCAAAGAGACGCGGCATCTGCCGTTCGTTTACGTCGAAAAATACAGATGGAGTTATTTTAACAACTCATTTTATGATATTGTTTTTAAAATTACATGCGGTAATATTACCCGAGAGTAACGATTCTGAAGTGCCAAACTACAGTTTGTCCATTGATTCTAAAGGGGGAGTATTTTTTGTACCAGACTTTATCCAGTTTCTTCGCGTGTATCATTAAAATACATGTAAGCAGTAACATTTCGTGCAAAATATATTTTATAATGTTTCTCCCAAACCCTGCAGTTATACTATTTTATTTTTGAACTCAGAAGCCAATTTTTTTTTCAGAAGGTACTTTGTGTAGGTTGGGCAACTCAAATTAAAAAAGTTTATGAAATTATTATTTTTAGAATTTAATATTATGCATATTACACTACGAATAAATTACATGAATTCTAATGTAATTTATTCGTAGTAAGTACAGATCCTAGATCTGTGGAACAAATACCTACTGTCACTATTTACAACAACTCATCCATTTCCTATTGCAATAAAATAAGCATAAAATTAAAATAAAAAAAAATCAATGCTTAAAACTTCACCCACGGCATGGTCGGGTACAATCAGCTAGGTGTGTGAGGAGAAATCGCGCTAGTCAGATACGTAGAGCGCGTGCTGTGCGACCACCTTCACTCGGAAGAGTTGGTAACAGTACGTAACAATTCGGAGTGGCCCTAAGGCCTAAGACGCCGAATTGTTACGTAAGGGCCAGATGGCGCTCTGCTATGCTGAAGGTAAAGTTTTCGCGGACTACCTTACATAGATCTGCTCCCTTGTTTGCGAACAATACGTCTGCTAAATGGCGGATTATTCATGCTGTCGTTTATAATTGTAGCCAGGGGAAATTCACAGAAGCGGAGTGCAAGGCATTATAGAGTAATATATTTTTTTATTAATTTGCATTTGTTTACATTTTATTATGAACGAATTTCATTTTGTTTTGGATACTACTATTTTATTCATACATCGTCGTATTTGTTTCTTTTGTAATGACGTTGTTATTTTGTATTCTAAATTAATAAATAAATACAAAATCATATATCCTCTAAATCATAAAAGCAGATCACAATTGGAACCATCATATCGTTCAGTCTGAACGAAGCAAACGACCTGTTGTGTGGAGAGTTGCTGCGCAAGGCACGCAACAGAGTTCCTGACCTTTTTTTGGTCAGTTATTTGTCCTATAAAGCTTGGGATGATGTAAGCTGTCACGCTAATGATTATCCGTGATCAAGACAAAATTTATATTTATATTTGGAAATGAACTTCCTAGCGTCAGAATATTTATTTGTCTTGTAGAACACTACTGTACAATAAAGTTTACACATACAACTATTTTCAAATATAACGTAATAAGCAAACCATCTCGATCTAAACTAAAACATATTTAACTCAAAGTAAAATTTCAACTTTCCTAATAAATTGTATGGTAGAAGCTATCGCTCAATGTCACGCCGTTGAAACAACTATCATAATATTAATGGAGTACTTACTACGAGCGGTCCCAGACAGGCAACTATCTTAATGGCTTCCACATCAGCACTGTTATTTAATGAGTAGGTACTTGAAACATTTACGGCAGACATCTACTTTTGGCTAGCTACAATCTTCAGGTAGAAAATCTGGAACGTTCTCATTAGATCCATCTGACAGCTCCATGATCCCATGGGACTCGGGAATGGAACTAGTGAAACATTTTCTTATCATTAGTTCCTTTGCAGTTTTTTTAGTGTTATAAGCTTGGTATAAAAGCTGGTGTACGTAATGGATAATTATAAAAAAAAACAATCAATAAGCTTTACAATAAAGTTTACAATTACAACTGCAATTATTTTCAAATGTAACATAACAAGCTAACCAACTCGATCTGAACTAAAAAACTTTCCTAATAAATTGTTTCGTAGAAGCTATCGCTCAATGTCACGCTGGTGAAACAACTATCATTATATTAATGGAGTACTTACTACGAGCGGTCCCAGACGTGCTTTGACTTTCTTAATAGTTTCTGCTACATCGGGCAATGTCAGAATCAGAGTTCTTTTTACAGCTGATACAGATAAGCATTCCTTTACTTTCTTGTAACTGTTAGTGAAGATGTGGTCGTGGAAAATAAATCGGTTTTACTTAGAATGGGAACTGACTAAACACCGTTAGGTACTTTGTGACAGATTTTCCCGGACAGATAGCCTGGCACCCTACCAGCCAGATAAATACACTAATATACGACAAATATTTGAATTTAACATAAAATTCACTTCAAATAGTTCACCCGTACTAACCCGAGGAGTTTTCGATCGCCTTCAGCTTTAGCAATTATATTTGTTTTATTCGTACTTATTTGACATTTTGTACGAGTAATTTATAGTAAGAAATTAAAGAGTTTAATCCCCATCAATATATAAATTATTCAAAGGTACTTTTATAATATCATGTTTTTTATTATTAATAATTTAAATTTACATCAAATTATGCTTACTGATTGGTTTATTTTATAAATATCCATAAGATGATTTTTATACCAAGCTTATAACACTAAAAAAACAGCAAATGAACTAATAAGAAGAAAATGTTTCACTAGTTCATTCCCGAGTCCCATGGGACAAGTGAGAAATAATATACTCGTAAGTTCAACCATGGAAATGTCAGATGGATCTGATGAGAACGTTCCAGATTTTCTACGCTAGCCAAAAGTAAATGTATGCCGTAAATGTTTCAAGTATACCCACTCGTTAAATAACAGTGCTGATGTAGAAGCCATTAAGAAAGTTGCCTGTCTGGGACCGCTCGTAGTAAGTACTCCATTAATATAATGATAGTTGTTTCAACGGCGTGACATTGAGCGATAGCTTCTACCATACAATTTATTAGGAAAGTTGTAGTTTTACTTTGAGTTGAATATGTTTTAGTTTAGATCGAGTTGGGTTTCTTGTTACGTTGTATTTGAAAATAGTTGAAGTTGAAAATAAACATTACGACGCGACGCAAGCAATTTCATATTGAAAAATAAATATCAATTTTTGTCTTGGACATAGATAATCATTATTCTAGATATGATCTAGATAGCTAACCCTTATAGGAAATTCCACGTACTACAAGCCACAAAAGATGGTCAGGAACCCTGTTCCGTTGCCTTGAGCATCAACTGCCCGTACAACACGTAGATTTGCTTGCTGTCTTGCTGTCTTCACAGTTTACTGTCTGTTATCTGCTTTTATTATTCAGAGGATTGAATCTGAGATCTGTAGCTACTTTGAAGTTATATAGGCAGATAACTATTTTTTTAGATACCTAAGGATTTTTTTTATCATATCAGTGTTTCTCATGGTACTTTTCTGGATAAAAAAGTTTAAGAGTGCCAATTTTAAACGAGCCATTTGATGGCCAAGGTGGAATGAAAAGTAATTTTGTGCAATTTTTTAACCTTCATAGGCATCGGTGCGGCTAGACTAGATAGGTACAGCTAGATTTCATCTGACCGTAAGAAATGTTTTTACGAACAGTTTACTCTCAATTAGTTTGATGTTGGTACTCTACCTACTTATTTAAATTTCTATATATGAATTTTCAAGTAGTTTTAAGCACATGCTAAGCGAATCATGTTTTTTTCTATTATATCGTGATGGGAAAAGCACGAGGCTCACCTGGTGTTCAGTAGTAACCTCTGTGATGTATTTCTTTATTGATAGCTGATAGGCTAGCATTTTGCTACTAGGTATATCACCTGATGGTAAGTGATGATGTGGTCAAAGATGTTATAACATGAAGTTGTTAAGACTCATATGCCTGTAATTTCACCGGTACCCGGAACACGGTAATGTGAACATTATTAGGGGCGGCATGAATAGGTATGGTAGCGGTATTTCTTCGGACGAATTCGTACAAAGAGTTCTGCTACTGAAAATCACATTTTCAACACACTCGCTCGTAACGGGCCTTTAAATGCACCGATTTTAGTGTCATAATATAGTTTATTACGCACTCGTGTTTTTTGTTTACTTTACCGCACTAGTGTTTTAAATAGAACAAAAAAATAATGTAGTTTGTTGCGTTCGTTTTTCATATAAAAACAAACTAATGAGTTTTTTACCTACTGAAGTAGAACTTAAGAAGATTTCATTATAAACCTTGTTAATCAGATTATTATTGCTATCAAAAAGATCAAGAAAATATTTCGGATCCAAATTTTTGTATTCGTTCCTCGCAAGTGTGTTGATAAACATCATATGAAACTCGTGCGCGTTGTTTATTACAATCTCTACTACATTTAGGCCTTCCTGGCCTAAAACCCGTCTCGATTGGAATAAACAACTTCGCGCACTTATTTCATATTGTACTATTAAAATGTATTCTACTCAATGAGCTCAAGAAGATAAAACCATGATCTTTGCCTTAGCATGACCACATGCTAAAGACAAAAATATGTTTTATATACTTTTAATATTTTTAAAGGCTTCAAAAACAGTAATATGTTCTGAATTGGACTGTATTTTTTTTGTGTGTTATCTTATAAATCTTTTCAGGGTGTACCGATTTTGATGTTTTTTATATTCGGAAGCTGGTGCTTGTCACGTGGTCCCTTTTAAATTTGAGTGAGAGTAGTGAGTTATCCCTAATTATGCGTATTTTATGTCTGAAGTAGGTTTTTTTGCAAAAAATTAGGTTGTTATTTTCGCGGGATAAAATCTCGACGTGACTATAACTTTTTCTCATTGTAATTTTGTAATCTTTTAAATACCTTTTCATGCTGTTGGCCCACCACAAAGTTTAAATATGGATTTTGAATGTAATCTCCTGATAAAGTCAATATTTTACGCAAAATATGTAAATTTCAGGTTTCTAGCTTATTCTGTAGTAGAGACCCGTGGCGCAGGTACAGAACAGCTAAGTGTCATTAATAGAGCACTGTTTTTCTTCTGGGTACGGAACCCTAAAACGATAGAATAATGGATCCACAAAGGGTAAATACATCAAAGGTCAAAAATTATCCCGAAAAAATGCCCGTTGACCTTTACTTGAGGTGGCATCAAAGGCATGTCTGTTGGCAGAATTTTGGGCCAAGTACTCATTAAAAAGGGGATTTTAAGAGATGTAAGTGGTAATTTTGACTAATTGGAGGCCTGTTCAGATTTCGTAATTTCTTTTTCACGCTAATTAGAAAATACTCGTACTTAGGATCGTGTTCTGTAGGCCGATTAAATTTGAAGGGTCGGTAGTAACATGCCTTTGTGTTTTTTTTTTAATAAAATTGTTTGCTGCCGGTACAATAATTTGTTAATCTGATAAGGTATAATAATTTCTTCAGGCTGCCCGCTTGTGGAATTCTCTTCCTGTATCAATCAGACAAGCACCGACTCTCAATATGTTCAAGGATCAAGTTAAAAGGTTTTATTTGTCCAATTAATTTTGCACTATATTTTTATATAATTTATAGGTATATCATTATCTATTTATGTATGTTGCTATGTATATGTTTATATATATATATATATATATATATATATATATATATATTGTATAAATGTTTATAATTGTATCTGTTTAATTAATATAAAAACCTATATGTACGCTATTTTTTTTTATATATTTGTTTAGAAATTACACTAAAATAAGTTTTATTTTAAAATGTTTTTATGAAATTTGATTATGTATTTGGACTACACCCGCCTCTATTGTTTTATTCGTTCAACTCCATCCTAAGGTTGCCTGGTAGAGATCACTTTTAGTGATAAGGCCGCCCATTGTAACACTATGTTATTATAATTTAATGTGTTATCTTTTATATTTCTAAAGTGGTGTAACAATAAAGAGTTTTCTATCTATCTATCTATCTAATAATAAATGCCAGATATGCCAGTACATATGAAAATATATAAATAATATAGTTTATAGACCATTTTTTGGACTTTACATACATACTGGATATAGTATGTAGTAAAATGCACTTAAAACGAGTATACAAGTTGTAAAAACTATCTAATTGGATCGTTGATGCCTGTTGTAGTTATAAACTGTGTTACAGTCATCAGCGCACGCATATTGGATAAGAGCGCGGGTCTTCTAGATGATAATCTTCAATGTCTGCGATGTGGCATCGTCTAGTAAAAATGATGTTTTTTTATTTTATGTGCCTAAATCAGGCTTGGCTCACTCCGCACTTTAGGTATAAAGCTACAGGTACATCGGCATATTTGTCCAGACGGGATTATTCTACGAGTTGAGTGTCTCGTCAGAAGAGATCAGAGTTATGCATTGCTATACGACAGAAAGAGACGCCTTGTAGGTGAATATAATATTAGATACACGCTAGCTGAAGTGCTCTTTATTACTTCGTTGCTACAGCCGCTTATTTATTGGAATGGCTTTTCGAAGTGACTCTTATGTCCTTTTTATTCTGTGCCTAAATAGACTTCTAGACATAATGTGAAAAACAATAAGTGGAAGTTATCATATCAGGCTTCGTTTGGGATGACATCCCACTTACCTAGATATATTTGATCAACGTTACGTTGGGTACATCAGAAAATTTCTAATGCACGCAGAACCATTTTATCATTTAAACACCATCTGACGGTCAGTGATGATGTGATTGAAGAAGGTAATCTGGTTTAACCTAGAATGGAAACTGGCACCCAAGGACAGCTGCACAAACATACCGTTGGTTGCTTGGCAATAGATTTTTTATTTTGATGTTATCTAGCAATGTATGTATGTTTTCGTGTTCGGGTGACTTGAATACCCTGATTTGCACGATTCATTTTACGAATGCTCACCTGACTGGCTACCACCCTCAAGTAGAAAATCTATATACGTAAGAAACAATACCTAATTATTTTTAACCGAATACAAAATAAGGAGGAGGTTCTCAGTTCCTCTGTATTTTTTATGTTTGTTTCCTCAGAATTTTTGACTGTGTGCATCGATTTTGAGAATTATTTTTTATTTTAAAGCTGATGCTTGTCGTGTCGTCCCATTTAAATTTCATTATAATCAGGAATTTTTTAACCAAAAATGGAACTGACTTCAACAATCAAAAGTGTTAAATAACTTGTCGAATGCGCACAATATTGTGATAATAGTTACTTTTGAACTGTCATGGTAACGACTTCAACGAGTCATTTCACACTTTTTAGTGTTGAAGTCGGTTCCATTTTTTGGTTAAAAGTTTTTGTTACAATACCTACCGCGTGCAGATGAAGAGACACGTAGGTAAGCCGCGCAACCAATTTAAATTATTATATTATGTGATCTTAGTAAATGATTCTATATTAATTATTAATAAATAGATTATCCTATTTTGGTTCTCGAATTATCAACGTAACAATAACATTATGGTTAAATATAACTCAATTCAAGAAATTTCAATTATTAAAGTCCTAATCCACAATTTAGTTTAACAACCTTTGTTTCTGTAGTCAACGTGTTTACCACGGGTATAACTATCTTAGTTATTTACAGTACTTTGAACTCTATTATTCTGTATTCCTTTTAATTAAGAATACAAAGACATCGTTGGGAGCTGGATTTTTCCAACCAAAAGAACATCGTTTGTCACGTTTTTTAACCAACACCTAATAAAGGAGTAAGGCTGGCGCAAAATTCTTACATTTCATGTATTCTATGGCCACGCACAGCTTTTGAGTTTGTCATCCAATATTGATTAATCTTTTTTAGTTGGGTAGAATATATTATGTACCTCCAAAGTGGTGATATTAAATTTCTATCGATAAAGTAACTTTTAAGTTGAATTGAGCGACAACGGTATTGAATAAGTATGACAATCGACATATACACATAGCTCACAGCTGTCAACAGCAGATACTCGTGGTGAATGACATTCAATTAAACTGTAGTCATGTGACAGTGATGCATAAAATGTAAACTTTGTTCAAATAAACACGCTTCTTACCGCGACTCCATTTACGCGAAATTTTGAAATGTCGTGCTTCCTCGAGAAAAAAATATCTATAAATCTCTCACGAAAATAAAAAAATATGTTTTTAAATAAGATGGTTAAGCACTATTACATGCTTAGTGAAAACACTAACAATTAATTTTAGAACCAAAGCAAAAATTCACCTTATTCAATAATTATCCTTTCAGATGGCCCCAGATGAGTTTTTTGTTTAGACTATTATTATGCCTACTATTTATGGCTGACCGCTAACGGTCTGGATAGAGAAAACTTAAATTTAGTAGTTCAGAAGTGTGGAAACAATACGAAAGTTTGATGTTTATATCCAGAGACAGAGGATCGAGCTTACTCCGTCCTGTCTCACTAGAGCTTGAAATCCAGACTTGGCGAGTATACTCCGCTCTAAATTCAGAGTTGAGCGTGAATCACAGCCCCATGCCAACTACCCAGGACTAGATGGAGATATATGTAGAAATTTGTCATTTATATAAAAGAACAAGTTCGTGCGGATAAGAATAAGAATAAGTTCGATGAGCTGACGGCCATACCACATGAATAAATACGGGCCATACTCCAGTAATGGACTGGCACCGGATGAAGAAGAAGAAGAAGAAACAACAGTAGACGACGAAGATAATCTACGCAACAAGCAGGTGCCTCCTCTCTTTATCCCACATATAGTAGTATCGGCCCCTCCTGCTTGTGCACATTTTTTGTTCAGTTTTGTAAAGATGTTATAACAGTTATAGTAGGTACGTTGTGCTAAGAACCGTTTTTTTTAAGCTATAGCATAGCTTCTATCGCGGGCCTTGAGCGTGGAGACCGAATCCAGAAATTCCGTAACGAAAATACCCTAACACCCCCCACTCCGACCGGCACAGCGGTGATACTATATTTGATCAGCGCCTCTACAGTGTGAAAAAGGAACTAAATTTTGGCAGAAAAAAAGGTTTTGACAACTAACGTGTCGAGATTTATAATTGCATAAGTTGATAAAAAATGCTATGTAATAGCTTCACCGCGGCAGTTTCCGAGTGCCACACGTCTTCTTTTTTAGTAGTTTAATAATTTACACATCGAAAGTGAATAATAGAAAATGGATCTGCCAAAAATTTATAAAAGATTCCTACTGTATGACTTAACTTTTTGCTAAACAATGTAACAAGGCTAAAATATAATATAAACAAAATAGAGAATTATTGGCACATTATGCACGGTATACATTATAATCCTGTAGTAAAAACATTTTGCATTGTTTTACGCGTTTGAAAAAGGCTGAATGTTACTTATCATGCAACTCAGCCCAACTCATTATTTGCTGAGCATGGGATCTCCACTAGTCTGAATTCGATTACAGAAGTTTGGCGATTGGAGTTTGTGTCAAGATTATTTGACGATAAGAAGTTGATTGAACCTTAACTTCTATTACATAAATAATATCTAGAGGAATTTTAGAAAATGGCGCAAAAACTGTGTGAGTTGTTTATCCACCTTATCTTTAGTTTTAACTCACTCTTCTTTGAATGTTAGCCTATTTGCGAAAATTTCTGAATCACAGCCTAAGCACTTCTTATATTCTTCTTGCTTTCAAATGTAAAATAGTAGAAAATATCCACGTTTCCCAGGGGGGGGGGGGGGGGTTTCGCCTATTACTACTAGGGAGTAGTAATAGGCGGAAAAAACCCATTCTTCTCTACCAGTAGGGATAGATCCACGTTTCCCCCCTACTAGGGAGTAGTAATAGGTGGAAAAAAATCCATTCTTCTCTACCAGTAGGGATCAGTTGGGATATGTGGAATTGCCGGTTGTAGCAAACAAATAGCAATCGGAACCCAAATATTTCCCGACGCGTATTTTTTAATATAATACAGAGACAAGATGCGTCTGCCTGTCTATTACAATTTGCAATGTCATCGTCCTCATTCTGCACATGACATTTTTCGAGTTTTTATGTCTCGTTTGCTATTTTTTTTTTGTATGTTAGCCTTTGATCACTATCTCACATGGTAAGTGATAATGTGGTCGAAGATGTTGTTCAGGCTAGCCTAGAATTACTGGCTCTCAAGGACAGCTGTCAGAACGCACCGTTAGGTGCTTGGCGACAGATTTTCAACTTGAGGGTAGGCTAGTAGTAGGCTAGCCAGGCGGGCATTAGCAAATTGCCCTACCACCATGCTATTTAATTTCAATCACTACTTCGAAAATAAACCTTTTTTAAATGTATCACATTTATCTGGGATGTTTCCTACATCCATGGTACAACTGACAGAAGCAATCAAGGAAACCGCAGTAATCGCAATGCGGTCCATCCGAGGCGTCCCCTATTCCCACTTTAATCTCTAATCGAACATAAACAGCCCTGCCCAATGGTGATCATAGCGTCAATTAATTACTGTTCAGAGTTACGAACGGCAAATAATTATAGTACCTACCAAATTGTGTTGTTATAATCTATAGCAAAATATATATATGTATAAATTAGTAATGAGTTACCGACATAAAGTAAAAATGAAAGTAAACTTTATTTTCACCCCCAAACTGTATTGCTATAGATTATAATAACTAATTACTAATTTAAATTTATATTGCTACTAGCGGCCCGCCCCAGCTTCACACGAGTATTTACGACTATAAATTGAGATGTAAGCTATCCTATCTTTCAATTTGTATCAAATTGTACACGGTGTGCATATGAAATTAAAAATTGGTTCAGTAGTTTAGGAGTATATTGCGGACAAACAACGTGATACGTAATTTTTAGGTATAAAGATAGATTAAAATAATAACAGAATTTGGTAAGTATAATTAATTGCCGTATATATAACATGCTGTATATACTACATCTTAACTAAGTAATCTAAATATCACTCATTATTTTCTGGATATATCCATTAAATAGAAAAAATATACCTATACGTCATGTTTGATCAACGGGAGGCTTTCGTTCTAAGCAGTGAGACAGCAATGTTTCCATTATTCAGTGAAATGTTATTTTTACCGGGATATACGAGTACAGTTGTGATTTTCATAATAATCACAATTGTATTTGACACAATTATATTGTATTTTGAAGCAATGATAGCTCAGTGGCTTTGGCTATGGACTGCCGCGCAGCAGATCCATGGTTCGAATCCCGCCGCGGGCTTGAGCTTCACTGCATGGTGGAAGGGCATTTTTGCGAATGCCCGCCTGGCTAGCTACCACCCTCAAGTAGAAAATCTGTCGCCAAGCAAGCTAACGGTGTGTTCCGGCAGCTGTCCTTGAGAGCCAGTAATTCTAGGTTAAGCCTGTTAACACCTTCGACCACATCATCACTTACCATCAGGTGAGATTGTGGTCAAAGGCTTACCCATAAACAATAAAAAAAAAAAAAAATTATATGCCGGTTTAATAAAGATTGCATATCACTTGGATACCATGTATGTTGTGTATTTACAAGTGATATGAAGGTAATGAACTGCAGCGCCTTCTTAGATTCATTTCTTTAATAAATAATTATACCTGTGTACATCGTTCGTAATAAAATGTGTAACGTAATTTAAATTTAGAACTTTGCTTTATTTCTCGTAACTCAACTTATTTTTCATAAAATTAGAATATGCGGTCAGTGTTCCACACATAAAAACTGTTCTTTAATTAAAAATCTGAATTGCCTTGTGTATCTCTTCAGCTGCCAAGCTACCCGCCACGGGCACAAAAAACCAGTATCGATTGCCACGCGCCCGTGACGGGCACAACCACTTCAAAACACTTGAAAGCGGACCGGTATCGTATTTCGTTTTTAATAAATACCTGGTTTGTATACTCTGCTTGTATTCTCTATGCCAACGTCTAAGGATGAAAAGAGCTAGCGATATTCATTCATTCCAACAGTTGTACTATACGCGGTCTTTTAGTTCAATCGTCGGAAACATCAGCGATGCTTCATTGAGTGTTTCGCGCGCTTACATGGCGCACTTTGTAGCGAGTAAAATAGTGAGTTTTTAACTAAAAGTAGCGGGATTTTGTTGTTTCTACACAGAAAATGTATGTGTTAACCTGTTCTACATAGATTTATAATGATAGTCATGCACTTTTTTAAAAATTTAATGATTATGTCTGTTGAAGAAATTGGTTGCCATATTTAGGTTTAGTTGCTAAAATCGTATATATGTTTAATTGTTTTATTACAAAACCAATAGAGACAGGTAGATTATTTCATAAGAATTACGACGATATATAGGTGTTTATATGTCTAGAAAAAAATCAATAATAAATTAATTGCTGATTTTTGAATGAATTACAGAATAGTGATGCGTTTTTGTTTACAAATTTAATAATATATTGTTTAGTTAAGCCTGATCTCTCTTATTACCATTGACATAGGTACTGACAGATTCAATATCCGGCGGTCACCCGCAGGAAGGCACGCGGTCCATGATTTACCTAACGTTAACATATCTACTTAACCTCTGTCTGCTTTGAATTATTAAAATACCCTTGTATAATACTTGGATTTTTTTTCTTAGATAGTCGATAATAGATACCAAGTACAGGATTTAATACAACAGTTGTGAACACGTACTTGTAAATTATGTAATGCCACAATGCCCACGCTTGGCGGGCGTGATGGGGATTCCAGTTTAAGATATCAGTTCTTCAGAAGGCGCTGCTGCCCACTATCCGGTATTTTGCTCGTGGTCGTCTCTTACAACACCCACAGGTAGCATTGTAAGGGTGACATTCAGCCCGGCACCCCACGGGGCTTCGTGAAGAAAATTAAAAAACGATCAGAATTTGTTTTTTGTGTTCATTTATTCATGCAAGATAATATAGGTGATTACAGACAGTTATATGTGTCTTAGGTTAGTGATAATTATGTGCCCTGTAAGGGCATTGCAAGCTTGAGTTTGCGTAATTAATTAAGTGACGCATTTATAAAAATAAAAATCTTGATTAATAAAGCATCATAAATATTACTCAATTATTATAATTAATTGTGTCAAATTAAGATTATTTCATTAATAAATTACTTACATGTAAATTTTCTTTTACAGTTATTATAGAATGAACAAAGTCAATAAATACATTTTATGACATATACCTATTATTGTAACACGTGTTTCTCGGCAGAAGAAATCGAAATAAAGAGCAAAAGCACTGTTCTATTCCATGGATTCATGCACAAAATTGCGCGTAAGAAAGTCGGAAAGGAAAAATAGGACACCATACTATACGACATAATAGCCCTTTTAATTATAGCCCTTATAATTTCAGGGCTCGAAATTTTCAGATCTCTTAATTTTGAATCATGACCACGTTGTTAGTCAGATACTAAACCATAATAAAGCCATCATACCATCTTACCAAAATAAAGGACGACTGTTTGAGAAACACGAAAACTGTTATGCATAACTAAGTTACGAAGGAGAAACTAAACGAGATGCACCAAGATGTGATACTACCAACATAAATGTGAATAAAAATCGAGGAGCATGTCAAATGCTAAGTGACTCTTGTGACTTTAGTATTAATACTTATGGGTCATCAATGCCCTGACCAAGTATGGTTACATCTGCTGTATGTAAGTAACAGTGCAAATTCTTTACAATATTTTTATGAGAGAACAGTTACGTGTGACGCTGACATCGCCTGTCTCGCTCATACAGCAACTTGGAAACCAGTCTGTAGATAAGAGGTTGATTGACGAGGCAGTGAAAAATGCTGGTGCATCCTTATCAGTCGATAAGGGACGATTACCTAAGATTGTGTATAGTGTGTTTGTGATCAAGCAATGAATGTTTGCAATACGTAGAATTAGTCAAAAAGGGCGATGATTAATACAATGAACCTACTGCAGAATGGAAACCTGTTTATAGAAAACGACATAGAAATGGTTTCTTAGGATTGAAAAGGGATGCATTGGTAGATTTTGGTTGTAAATTTAAGGTAGTGAACGTTGAAAACCCTTTATTGAATAACAATGACGACAGGAGTATATTAATAGCATAAAATATTTAATTTCCATGACAGTTTTACTCGTAATGTCATTACGAGTGATGAAATGGAATGTGACGGAAATTGAATTAGAATGCGATTGATATTGGCGTCAATTGTGTTATGGGTACTACATACATGATTAAAAAAAAATAGATTTAGTAAAACAAAACAGTAACTGTGGGACAAATAAAAAAATGGTTTCCAGTTCTGAATTGCCAGTCTCTTGGTTATAAATTCCGTTTTTATTTATAAAAATAAAACCACGTCCACCTCATAAAATAATTCTTGATGAGAAATAAATCTCTTACTTCTATTTGCCAGTAGTCTCTTTATGGATCATTATTTTTATGAACCATAATCCGCCTTCCGATTTTCATTATAAGAACGTCATCCATAAAATAGGATTGATTGCGACAATTGTTATCGATTCTGGTTTATAGTTTATGATTGGATCTTTACCGTACGTAAATTTTACCCCACAAACACTGTCCTCATGGAGTAGATCAGAACAACTATCCATTGAACATTACTAAAAATAGCGCATTTCAGGATTCTTTCTATTACGGAGTTTAAATCCGAGATGAGCCGTTCCAACCTACGGACGATGAACCCGAAAGCACACTTAACACTCGTCTGCAGGGTTCAAACCCTTCGCTACAGAATCAGGACTTCTTCTCAATCCTACACTGCAGCTAAGCATGTATCATGTCTGAATACCTCAACAATCATTAAAGAAAGGCTTAGGTAATAGAGTACCAATATCTCTCAAATTGTCTCTTTTGCGATACGAAGTTTCATCTTCTCTAAAGGTATACCTATGTATATATAATTCTTCTGTATGTGTTTACAAACCTATACCTTTACTAACAAAACACTACAAACTATATGCAACACTACAGCTACTACAACGATATAATTGAGGCAACTTAAAGCTCATCGCAGGCTCACAGGCAGTCTAAAAACTCCAGCCAGCCAACCTACCAGTTGGCAGTATTCTCAGATTGCAGCATCGATGCTGAGAAAAAAAACTGACGGGATAGTAATATATCTAAGATGATCCCTATGTGAATATTAATAATCAAACCAGAATCATTTTAAAAATAATTCACGCTAACATAATAAGGTAACCTAAATAATCAAAACATATCTTTACAATTTTAATGTCACTTCCAGTTGCGTTATTTCCGCACACATTCCTTACGAGCGGTGCGCAGTCCGCACGGAGAGAACCGAACCGAAGTTTGATTGTGATTTGCCAGTTGTTATAAAACTACCCACGTACTACAAATAATGCTCATAATTTAAAATATGTACTAAAATTAGTTAATAAGTACCTGTACAAAGCCTAACAAATATGTTTATACCTAATTTTATGTTTCTCTTGTAAGTGAATTTATTCTTAAGAGAAATAAATATCTTAAACCACATGTAAAAAATGATTTTTTACTTGGCTCTGTGCTGTTGGATCTTGCTTATTGTCAAACTTCACAATAATAGGCTAGCGAGACGTAGGTTACGTACCTTACGAGATTTGTTATTCGAGTGTTACAAAGACTATGAACCTACAACCTAGTTTTGATCTGTGGAGTGTGAGTCAATTCGTGACATAAATGGCCGCATCTTTAATTGTGTTGACATATAAACTTGATTTTTTCATGGACAAACAAACAGAAATAAAGACAGCCATTAAAATAATCATTCCCTAAAATGTACATTTCAAATGCAAGGTCAATCCCATTTACAAGGTCAATCCCATTTACATGCATTTTCCAAGTTTATCAGACCTCGAGGATGTTTTTTTAGAACTCAGTTGTTTTTCATCACCTAAACATGTCACCCTCATATCCACATACCTCTATATATAACCTATACCATACAAAAATGACATCTTTAGGAATAGACCTAACAGCAAAAAGTAAGTAAATGTAATTTTTCTGATTTTGTTTTATAAAAAGAATTAACATTCATATAAACTTCTTGGTACTAATGCAATCCTCATTATATAGGCTTTACGAGAAATTAATGAAAATAGACCCTTTCAAGGAGAATGTAAAAAGGGTTTGAACCCACAGAAGAAAATGGCGGGTTTTTTTTTCTTTTTTTTTTTCTGAAACTTTTTCACCTACCACTTTGGTTGTACTATTAATATGATTATTTGCTATTAGTCTTAACACATTATTAATTACTGATTTTAAGGCTAGGTTAATATTTTAAAAGCAGTTACGAGATAATTACAACACGAAAACTGTATTGGAGAGCAATATTTTTTTCTCAAAAACTTTGGTTCTTTTTTTGATTTGATATTTAATTTATACACCTGAATTATTTCAGCTTTCTAATTAAGTAGTTTAATAGAGTAGTAGTTTATTACGCGAGTTTCCATCGATGAGTGTTTGCAGAGCAAAATGTATCCAGTGAAAGTTTTTTATTTTAATTTTACGATTTGAATAACTTCCCGTTATCTTCACAATTAAAGGATTTTTCAGGCAACAGGGATCCCGGTCGGGACAGATAAGGGGGTCAATACTTAAAAATTTATACAAGTAATACTTTTTGATCCTTATCCTTTAAATTACTTTTAAAACCGTTATTGACTTGTTGCCTTTATACATGCAAAACTACAGCTTCCTAGGTTCATTGTTGTAAAAGTAGTTTCGAGATTATTATTAAATAACATTTTTGGAGCCAAAATGTAATTTGAGATGGTTTTAGATTTCATAAAAATATTATTTTCATTATTTTAGAGTAATATGGTAATTTTTTGCGTATAGCCACGGATATTTTCTTTCGAAAACCGTTAGAATTATGAAAATCGGATCTACGCAATTCTCAGGGTAATTCTGTAAATTCGACTGTCGACCACCGACCTGGATCCCGGTTTGTACAGATGATGGAAAAGCCGAGAGCACATGACTTTGCGCCTTTTCTTTTAGAGGCACCTACGGAACCAAAAATAAACTAAACTACTTTTTTATATCACTTATGTATACCCCCGACATAGTTCCTGTTTTTCCTGTCCATACAAAGGGTTGCCTGGAAGAGATCGCTATTAGGGATAATGCCGCCCATTGTGACACTTTAGTTTTTGTTGTATGAATTAAACTTGTATTTTATTGGTGTAACAATAAAGTATTATCTATCTAATATGTGTTCTGAAAATAATTGACCTAGTACATAGTTAGAATTGGATATCTTAAACTGCGACCTCGAAGACGCCTGTCAAGCGTGGGGATTATGGCAAACCACCCTTAATGTTGGAGGCTGTGTTCAGCAGTAGATATTCCACTTGATAAAGTAATATGCGGTTTTCGAAACTAAAATTTCCATTTCACATACATATATAACCGTATTCTCATTATATAGCCAACAGTTCTTAACTTCTAAACAAGTTGATTGAGTTTTATAATAAGTATTGTATCGCTTCGTACTTCTCATTGGCATTATATCTGTTGAGTATATTCTCTGCGTTCGTAGTCACTTGATTTATTGTTGTAATTATTTATCTACTGAATTTCATGATACCGAATCTAATCAATGAAAGATTACTTCCAGTTACACCTATCTAATTGTACAAATAAAAATATACCAACAGGTTGTGTTTAATGTGGTAAAAGAAACAAATCAAGAAAAGTGTTTAAATATAAGTGTATAAGATATTAATATAAAAAAGAATGCTGTACCAAAATAATAGGTATACAACACATACGAAAACAAAAGCTATGGTGAATTCTGAGTGGCGTTACAGTGTAAAATGAGTGGAATACCACCTTCAGCTAAATCAGGAGCAGCAAGGATTTCAAACATGTATCTTGATCTAGAGCATGGCAGTGTCATTGCGCAAGCAAACGAAAGTAGCACCTTCAGGACCGTAACCCTAATTCTCAGCTCCATTGGAATTTGGCTTTCAATATCAGCGCTGGTGTTGCTTTTAACAACTGCAGGTCTGTTTCCAAAATGGAGAAGGAATTATAAAAACCAGCTGCTCATTCAGTTTATGTTTGCCAGGTGCCTCTACACATTCGTAAGATACTTCTTTGATCTCCGAAACCTTTTCCAGTTTTGTGGTGATAACTCGTGCATTATCTATCTAGACGAATTCATGATGATTTACTCGGAAATAGCCCTCATAAGTTGGATGTTTGTGTTCAGTAGACAAATGCACAGCAGTTTGGTAAAAGTGTTTAGTCCAGAGACTCCTAGCATATGGAAAGTGTCATTGCCCACTTGGATTGCTCCGATAATAGTCACGTTGACTATGTATGGACTCTATTATTGGCAAAATGGAGATGATCGTATGATTTTCTTTTTGTATCTAGCAATTTTCAAATGGCCTATTCTAGTTGCTAATGCCACAGTCCTCATCATGATATTAGTATCAATAACAAAACCTAACAGAGCTAATTTGAGAAGTGCTAGTAACAAACCTCGATTAGTTGTAACAATGTGCTTCTTGATATTCTTTTTTGGTTTTCAGCAAGTGTTTTTAGATATATACAAGATTGTTTATATATATTTCAATATTCCCTCGTTTATTTTGTTTACGACAAATATTGGTACAATATTTCATTGTGCTTTTGCCATTATGTTCTGGGTATTTGGTAATAGTAAAACTAGACAAATGTGGAAAAATAAATTATGTATTAGAAAAAGAAAAATACCACTAAGGCAACAGTCGAGTATTGAAAGTAATGAATAAAAAGTATCAAGTTTTTGTAAAGATGATGATTTATGTAAAGTCAGCTCTTGACGGATTGTTATATAATACTCGGGAGCTATCCCTTTTGTAAACATTTCACGAATATATTACTGATTGGTTTAATTATGTGTGATTAAGAAGTGAAATATGTATTAATACAAGTGTATTCTGAAGATGTGATAAATTAACTCATGATGATACACTAACAGGTTGGTGGCTGCGCCTTCTGAAGAACTTAAACTGTGATTCTAGAGATCCCTGCACAGCGTAGGGATTCTGGCAAACCTCCTCTTAACGAGGGAGGTGTTTGTTCAACTTCGTACGTCATGGCTGTAATATTTGTAATAAATGCGATACGAAACGCCTTAAAATGACAATATTATCAAGCTCAGAACGTATCAGTTGCATTATCATAGCTTTTATCACAGATGTAAAATCAGAATTGATAAACATTTTGTATTATAAAACTCTGCAACTCACTCAAGAAACTTACAACACCTTATCTTGCTTTGTTTCGATTAACATCACTTTTTACATACAAATTCAGATCGTGCTATCATTCTCTTAAAGTAAATATCAGTATCAAGTAGTAAAAACGATGTGTGGGAAAGTTATCAAATTAATTTGTCTCAACTTAATTTGATCGGTGTACAATCAACCATGACACATTTTATACTGATTGTGAAATATCATTAGAAAACACAATATAAACAAGAAATTTGATAAGAATGATCATCTTGCACTATAGGCCCAAATGTAATATCTTTAATTATTCAGTAATAAAGATACTTCCAAACCATTAGTTTTACCTATTAATTCCCTCAACAAACCTTATGTGTACTCTTAGGCCGACCCAGCCAGGTAAGGCATCTCTGGGAAGATAGGTTGTGAGAAATTGAGTTCATGAATATTCCTGGACATGAAATGAGTTAGCAAGATAAAATACATGTATTTTTGGTGAATAATAAAGAAGATCTGAATCTTAAATAAAACTACGAAAATGTGTAGTTTAGCTACTCTAAATGTGAGGTGTTTATTGCTCGGAATAATTCAGAAATATTTATTATCTGCACCATGCTGGTAATAGTGAGATTATTTTGATTATATTTGCTAGCATTTCTCGTGGACCCTTTTGTTTTTTGACCCATTTGTGAGGCCGCCGTTTTAATACGCCGTAACAATAGAAAATTACAATCGGCTATATATTACGATTCTGAAGATATAGCCCTTTAAAGGTCGGTCGGACGAACGAACAGCTTAGTTTTAGTAATAGTGTCCTGTTTTTTAGCACAGAACCCTTGAAGTATAAACCACCTCACATTTAGAGTACTAAATGTGAGGTGTTTATTGCTCGGAATAATTCAGAAATATTTATTATCTGCACCATGCTGGTAATAGTGAGATTATTTTGATTATATTTGCTAGCATTTCTTGTGGACCGTTTTGTTTTTTGACCCATTTGTGAGGCTGCCGTTTTAATACGCCGTAACAATAGAAAATTACAATCGGCTATATATTACGATTCTGAAGATATAGCCCTCTAAAGGTCGGTCGGACGAACGAACAGCTGAGTTTTAGTAATAGTGTCCTGTTTTTTAGCACAGAACCCATGAAGTATATGTAATATGCGGCGAAATATAGAAATAAATTTTAATGGGGGCGAAAAAGATAACTTTTGAATGTGGGACGAAACAGTGGTGCATACAAAGAACAAATCAAACAAACATCTTCTTCCTCTTCTTATCCGGTACGCTCTTGACAGAGTGGTCGTGATAGTTATGCGGTAGTAGTATTGGTAGGGGCAGATGTGATGCTCTTCACGACGTTTCGCCACCTTTTCCTTCTGAAGTCATTCTGCTGCACTGGTTCAGTGAATCTCCGATGGCAGACTTGATCTGGTCAGCCCAAACAAATATACCTAAATAAAAATAAATTACGACTTAACAAATTAATTGTCAAAAACAGCCTATTTAGTTTATTTACATGCTGCAAAGTTTGAGTAAGGTATACCAGCGAAAGAGTTCCCATCGTTTGGGCTACATTTTTTGAATATCTAAGAAGATGATGGTAACTGTTCTGTTTTAAATGTCAAGGTTAACAATCATCAATTAGTAGGACTTTTAGATTCTGGAAGTTCTACAAACTTGGCAATAATGTATATTAAGAGTTGACCAAATGACAGGCACATGAGACTTAACAACTATGTCTAATTGTGACGAGCGCAGTGAAATTGCAAATAAAGAATAAAGAAGGTATATCTGGTATAGGCATAAATTGCTCCACTTCAGGTGGGACTCGCACTTGTTCCGTCACAATTTTGATTGAGATTGTCTTCTAGCTGGTAGACATTTTACAACAAGTAGCCGGCTTTACAATAAATTAAACGTCCAGCTCCATATTTACCCGCTATCGTCATTTCAATTTAAATGTGTCACTACAAGGTATCTATTACAACTAACTCGGAAACGGAAAATCTTCTAAAGGCTATTATATAACTAAACATGAAATCTCTTACAACACACACCCTCATATCACTTTCATAACACTCACATTCACCATTCACACTTACACACCCAATTTACTTAGTTAGTATGCGCAATATTATTTAAGAATTTGTAATTCATTTAATGATCATAAATTAAAGTTTATTTATGTTTATATAAAATCTTATTGAACAAACAATTTAAATTATGTACTTAGGTCATTTCCAGCCGGAGGGCGCTGATGACTGTAACACGGTTTATAACTACAACAGACATCAACGATCCAATTAGATAGTTTTTACAACTTGTATTCTCGTTTTAAGTGCATTTTACTACATACTATATCCAATATGTATGTATATTTAAAAAAATGGTCAATAAACTTTATTATTATTATTAATTCTAAAAAAAATGACACAGACTGAGGAAACACATGTAAATACAATCAAATTAAGAGTATTCTCCTGTTTGATGATGGTTAAAATTATGATACGTGTCTGCTTATAATAAGTGTATATGCTGATAGTTTTGCTGAGTTTTTTTATCTACCGCTTTCAACACATTTTGTTAATTTCGAGGTTGAGAAAAGGGGGCTGGCTTTTGATTTAATTACTGATCGGCTTAAAACTTTGAATTTCCTCTAGTTCTTCCTATTGATTAACACATAATGAAATAAGAAAAGGATGGCTCCAAGGCACTTAGTGGAAATCGCCAGTAATCTATTTCCCCTTGTAACGAATAAGTGAGAGCTTAACCAATTTAGTGGCCCTCAATTACTAGCTGAGTGGGTCGAGAAGTCGGGCCTGTATTATGTATATGTTCTATGTCCTTTTAGAGTGTTTCCTGTCTGTTACTGTCTACCCTACTCTTGTGATTGACAATTTTCTTAGAATAAAATACAATTCAATTCCATAAAAATAATCAGCTACTTTACATTTTTGCTAAGTTTACGTAACATACTGATATTTTATTTGTTGAGAAGGTTCTTTTGTTTTTGTAATATTTGTGATCATTAAAACTTTAATATTACGCTTTTCGAGGAAAAACCTTCACCATTGTATGCGAAGATGTATTGTTCTAGTGCAAAGTAGCAAGACAAAATAAGTGTGCTGGGAATCTTAATGAAAACTTCGTGTATTTTTGCTGCTATTATCTTTATTACGTAAACAAAATAAACTTATAAAATACACTTTTTGGTTCAATTCAGCAACCACATATAATAGGAAAGCGGTTCTTTGGCATCATGAGAAATTTACAATGTGTATTAATTTTTAATGGGAATAAAATGCTATTTCAGAAGTCATATTATCTTAATGGCTCTACAGTTTTTAATTAGTTGAAATGATTCTGATAATTTTGACTCTTTTTCTGCTTATCAACCCCTGTAATAAATACCTGACAAGAGCAAGTAAGACTCGCTCGGCTAATATAATAATAATATAAAATTATACTTGACTGAACTATATGACCATTTGTGACTTATTGCTTTTTCAGTGGTATAGCACTGACTCTGTAACACCATTGCAACAGGGTAGAAGTTAATTAAAAAAGTAAAAAACCCGCTGCATATTATTTATTATCGTTAAACGTTTTATCGTTCCATTGAAATTAAAACTGCATGTACAGTTGTATATTTATGGAATCGTTTTATAAAGCCCTTCATATTGATAACCCAATCGATGGGTTTGGAACAAAAAAATATTTTTTTTCTCACTTTTTGGCGTCTAAAACTCTTTTGTTATTTTTATTTTTGCGTTATCATGACGAATATAATGATATCTCATACATCGGTTAAGTCGTTTATAAGTAATGGTGGAATAAAGAAACTCACAAACGTACATAGGTACATACATGAACCCTGAAAACATAATCCTCCGTTTTTTGGGCATTCGTGTAACAAATACGGCCGCACCCATATATAAATCAAAGATATTTGATTTATTTTAGAGAAAAACAAACTGTTATTAGAATAATAATTTCTGACACTACGGAACTCCCAAAGTCAATGATAATTACAAAATTTTCAAACATACATTTCTCTATAACGATATCTCCTATTCATGAATAAGATCTGGTTCCCTAACATTACTTTTCCGACGACGCTCCCGCACAAAAGGCTTGCTCGTGGATTAATTAGGAAAACAATAGGTTTGACTGTTTGTTGTCAAGTTAATTATACATGGTAAATTTATTACCAGTTTATTGTGTATGTTTTTACTCTCCCTATAAATGGAGCACGCCTTTTGTGTCTTGTTTACCAAATTTTGATGGCGTGGCGATGAATAGAATAATGAAGTTGATTAACTTTTTTTGGGTTATGAATAATATTTTATTTAGATACTACCTGGGTCATCGAGCTTCACTTACATTTTTATAGCATCTTATAATATGTATTTTTTAATATCGAAAAATACATATCGTTCTGAGCACACATATTTTATATGGAAGCAGTGATGGCTCAGTGACATTGGCTATGGACTGCCGCGCAGGTCCATGATTCGTATCCCGCCGCGGGCTTAAGCACTACACCCCATGGTGGAAGGGCATTTTGCAAATGCCCGCCTGGCTAGCGACCACCCTCAAGTAGAAAATCTGTCGCCAAGCACCTAACGGTGTGTTCCGGCAGCTGTCATTGAGAGTCAGTGAAGTTACAGGCACATGATACTTAACCACTACGTCTCAATGTGACGGGCGCAGTGCAATTCGATACTTGACGGTGACGAAATGCATCTGTTATAGGCAGAGGTTAGTCCACTTAACACACATACATCAGGTGAACTCGAGCTTGTTCCGTCTCAAAAACATAAAAAAATGCAATACAACCGTAGGAATATGATGAGACATATACTGGTATTCGGAGAATTAAAATAAGGCAATCTATCAATTGTGAAATTTTCACTGAGTGTTTTGTTGCGTTGCTAACTAAGCCATAACATCTCAATCAACACCTATATATTACTTACAATATTTTCTTCTGAATTGCCAATGAAGGATGTGAAGAATAAAACAACTGTTGTTTTCAGATTCACGAGTCACCACTTGCTCAGAATTTTAACTGAATGAACTACATACAATTTGAATATATGAACGGAAGAACTAATTTGACGTACAACTCAGAACCTCAAGCCTCAAGCACAGATGGTTTTAGGATTGAATTCCTCTCTGAACACTTGTGGTTAAAATTTCTCCTTCGTTGTGATTTTGCAATTCAGAATAGGTTAGAAATTTATAAGTTTATAAAAAAAATGTATTTTTCATAATGAATTGCAGTTAATGGACAGACTGCTACGTTTCGATGTCCAATCGCTTATGTTATTTTTTGAAGCTACAGTGGTTTTAAATAATAACATAGCTATGTTAGCTTAACCTTAGTTTGTCAGTTTACTATTTGACTTAGAAGTGGACTGGGTGCGATAGGGGTCAAGCAGTTTGGAACCATAATTATACTGTTGTTTTACAAATTAAATATCAATTAGTTTAACATTAGCGAAAGAAACCAACTATAATAGAACTAATACGATTACCCAATACGATGGTTAAAGAGCGATGGAAAAATTTGAGTTATGACTCATTGTCATGTTAGCTCAATTGGTCAGAGCATACCCGGCCAAAGGGGTGGATGGACGCGGGATCGAATCCCGAACCTGACTTAAATTTGTCCTACCTTAAATTTGTAATTTTGTAATATTTAATATTATTAATTATTAATTAAATTACTAAAAAATATTAAATAATATTTAAATAAAACACTTAAAAAAGCATAAAATTATATATCTAGTGACAATTCCGCCTAATTTTCCTGTTATCTACGTGACGTCACAAACATCACGCAGCCTAACCGGAAGAATACCCGACTAGTTTCGCTTCTAAACGAAGCATCTTCAGGAGGTCTTGACTTACCGAGCGCACGATCGAGACTTAGTATTTGTTATTATTAAATATGGATTTCCGCAAAGTAACGCCTGAATCTATCCATATATAGAAGATGTTTGTTTCAGCACGCTCTCACAAAATCACTTTTAGGATAGCTCAGAAAACTGACCCTCTCTGCAGAATACCCTAGTCACCAATCGTCATCATCACCAATATACTGATAATTCATTATATTTAAAAAAACCGAAATTAATTTCAAAATATTTTTCAGTTACTTTCTATTGTGTCGTAGACAAATACTACAAAAGTCATAGAATAACCTCTACGGCGCGTGGCGGCATCTAACTTGCTACGAAGGGCGGCGACATAAACTTACTCGTAATTACATTAACTTGACAAGTGACGTGAAGACCCAAATGAAGACAAACATGTTGTTTTACGTAAACTGCGTAGGCTTTACGTTACATTAAAGTAACCATTTTATTTGTGCTGTACGCTAGACGCAGGAGAAATTTTGATTACAACGCAAAAAGGCTCTAGTTTGTGGCATGATTGAAAGAATAAAAACCACGTAATGGCAGGACAAGACCTGTCATTTTATGACACCAAAGTAATATAAAGAAGTTAAATAGTATATTTATCATTATTTTTGTCCCGAACGTGGTCACGGGGTGACTGCAAAGTGTTTGAAACGTCGTCGGGACAAAAGTAATGATAAATATACGCGATTTAAACCGTTTAAAGTTGTTTAATTACTATGTGTAATAATTGCGAAAACCTAAGACAACATTATATTGTGCAAAACCCTGGGTACTAAGATGGTATACCACCTTTTACGTTTATTCACATCCACGTGAGATGTGGCATGCTGCTCATTTGGCACACGTTTGCCTTAGGGGAAAAAACCAATCCCGCAATTATCGGATTTTGTAGTCAAAATTCTTGGTAGCCATTTTTGAACTTGATTTTTATTTCCTCGTTCGTTGTCAATTCAATAAGTTCTTCTTCCAGCTGAGGTGATATTGCTGTGTTGACATCTGAAAATGGATCCAACACCCAAGCGAATCATATTATGAATTCTCTTTAAGTGGCCATTATGCCATTCCTATTATGATTCCTATTAGGATCCTAATACGATTCGTGTAAAGTTGCCTTTATAAGGCAGCCAGTCTGGTATTTCCAAGTGCAAAATGTCGTGGTATCGAACGGTGACTTCAATGTGGAGCTTTTCCAAATGTTGGCAGTAGGCAAATAAGTCATCGTTACTGTAAAGTACTGATAAATTTGGAAAATTGTTAAACTCACATCTTTTTGCGTAGAAGCAGTTTGGCGGCGAAAGCAGCAACATTTTTGTTTTGTTGTGTCTACTTTCATTTCGAAACGGAGTGACCGATTGACATGTTATTTATTTTATTTATTCAGTAAAACAGGACACATATAGGAACTATACGGAGAGAAATATCGAACTGAGTTAGTTTGAGAGATCTCTTAATTAATGTTAGTTGATGTTCACAAGTTGTAGTCGAGAGTCGACAGCTCAGACGGTGTCTAAGAGTCCTTCTAAATGATATTATAAATCGCATAGCAAATACTGAAATACTGAAAACTGGCCAAGTGCGGGTCGGACTCCCACTGAGGATCTCGAATTGTATGTCATGTAACGATGTTTTGGTATACGGATGTTGGTACGGAACTCTCGGTGTGTAAGTCCAACTTGCACTTGGCCGATTTTGACTTGATGCTGTTGTACCTGTACCTCTCAAAATTCTGTTTTCTCAAGTCTTCCATTTTGATTTTTTGGTATAGCTTTTACATCCAACTATTTAGTCTAAATCTGAAATTAATATCGTGATATTTCAACTAATATCATGTAACCTTCTAAATCTAAAATTTTAACGAAAGTAGCGATTAGAGAAATGTGCAAATAGCTAATGGTGAAATCTAACAAGCTAAAAAATATCAGATGAAGCTTAAAATTAGCCCTAGTGACAGAAACATTTTAGCGTAAAAGATGAGCGTAGAATGGGCATGGCATGAGATGTATCTGTCGTCCTTCTGGACAAGACACGTTACAAAATGGATATACAAGAACATATGTAGAGGGTAGAGGATGACATAAGCAGGTATTAATAGACAACATGAAAAAGATATGTTTGCGAAAGGTGCGAGCGATGACGAGCAATATAACAGATAAATGTAAAGATACATTTGTGCTGACCCGCAGCGTGGGATAGGCAGGGATAAAAAGATCAGGGAGCAACTACTCTAATTCGTCAAAGTTTCGTTCTTCTTCGGGACCGAAAGAAAGGTATCCGCAAAACACGTATTGGCTCACTTGTTTAACTTTGTTCGTAGCATAGACTAGCAAGCATTTGCCAGTGTAGATTCTGAACTCAGACCGAATAAAAAGTCAAGACAGAATGTTGTGTAAAGAACAGTGAGGCCGGTAAAACTACGCCTCGCCGTGTACAAACACCATTACACACACATATGTACAACGAAACTACGCCTTGACTCGTCAGTCGAATTATTGCGGCGTGGTGGCATTGGTGTTGCCGGTATTAAGCCTATAAGGTTTACCCTACTATTGGGTGATAATACACAACGTATTGCTATTAGTTTTTTTTTATTACTTGATCAATGTGTTTTAATCGACTTTAAAAAAAGAGAGGGTTCTCAATTGGACTGTATATTTTTTAAATACAGATATTGCAATATCATTATCAAAATCGGTTCAGTGGTATAATTGCAAATTTAAAAGATGGATTTCATTCATTCACTCCATTTTCAACCGACTTCAAAAATTACCAGGTTTTCAATTCAGTTGTATTTTTTTTAATTTAATTTATTCGATTAAATCTTTTTTACTTCATAACTCGGTCATTTTATTTTTTGTTGGAAAGCTGATACCTTTAATTATAATTGCTGATACCTCATATTCATTTCATTGGTATTGGATTTTCGGTTGCGAAGATATTGAAGTAGATGATGTTTTTTTCGTTATAAAAATACATATTTCCATTGTTGTTTTTAACGTTGTTGTAAATAGAGTTGAATTATAACCATATTATTATTGATATTACAAAGGCAAATTTAAGTTCCGAATTGAGTCCAAAAATTAAACAAAATCGGATCGAAATCATTCGGAAAAGTAAGAAGGAACTATCATGTGAATATTTTAAAATCGGCGACTTATATTTATTTATACCTATTTCTACCGCCATGCAGTAATGTTTACATTCCTATGTTCCGGCAAAATTACAGGCACATGAGATTCAACATCTTTATGACTCAAGGTGATGGGCGCAGTGCAGTTTGCCACTTGTGACGAACTGTATCGGCAGAGGTTACAGCTTAACACCAGGTGGGCTTTGCGCTTTTTTCCCTGATTGCATAAAAAACCCGTCACTAATTAGTTACAAGAAATAAATGCATGTAAATTAAATACCCCAGTACCATACCCAGTAATGTTATTTCTGAAACACTTTTTCCATTCCCTTCCCCTACTTAACGACACTACTTTTGCCGACACGTTACATCGGAACCCTATTGTTGTATTAATACTAATTACGTTATTAAATTGGTAACGTTATTTTCATAAGGTAATTTGATTATCATGGCAACACCGACACACGCACACATGTTTGAAAAACCGGCCTCACTTCTCTGTTCACAACATTTTGTCTTGATTTTTTATTTGGTCTGAGATTCTGAATAAGATATTTTTTAAATCGGATTCATATGGTTTGTACATTTTCAAAATATGAAACTATAATTTATTCATAGTTAAGTAGTCAAATACGAGTTCTAAATATGCAGAAAGAACACAAATACTAACGAGGATATAAATACCTATGGAGAACAAAGAAATTAACGTTAATTTAATAATACGAGTATCTAACTTCTAGAACAGTAGCGACACCTCTCGCTGATCCATAATTACATAGGACTCTCACTCTTACCATGTGAAAACGTTCTTTAAATTCTCTCAGTTAAGATTTAAAATTGATTGAGTCATAATAGCGTTCTCAGAGTAGTATGGGAGATTCTCTAGAGGGCACAATTTGTGACAAACGATGCGATCCGACCATAGATTATATGAAACAACGAACTTCGTACCGCAAATACGATTATCTTTGTCTGAAGTTGTCATTCGTACACGAAAAACTAAACTTCGTTGAATTGTAGTAGCGGGCCAGGTCAGTTATTGAGTACTTGTGATCGATATTTAACCGCTAAGTGCAAATGTAAAGGAGTAAAGGCAAATGATACAATGTTTTTTTTAACAAAATACAACCGATTTCAAGCATAAAATACGCATTATTAGGGATACCTCAGATACTTCTCGTCAGATCCCACTCAAATTTAGGTAAATGAGACGACGTTACCAGCACCAGTTTTTAAATTTATATAAATCATCAAAACCAGTACACACAGTAATAACTAATGAGGAAAAGAATACAAAAAAATATTTTTTCTCATTCATTCTTATTCCAATAAAGACTACATCACTTTACCGATACTGGAATGTTGTTAACCGCGGATTCTGATGTGACTGTAACTTAATTTGAACATAACTTGGTATTTACAGTTTGATATCTTGACACTGGCGAAGTGTGTGAATGAGCAGGAATGATCAAAACTTAAAAATAAATAATAAAGCCCTAGGTCAAACTCGCAACAGCTTTCCTAACCAAAGTACACAAATATACCTTTTGTAGGATAACTATAACAAAATAAAATAACACCGAATTAAATAATAAATGGGTTATGTTATGATGTGTGGAAAGTCCGATAAACGCATGTAGGTACCCTTGATGTTTTGTCGACTCACCGCTGCTGGGCGCGGGAAGGTTGACCTTTTTGTGGGTACAAACATACAGAAACTTGGTGAGTAATGAAAATTGGGATTACATGTTAGCTTTCACAAAGTTATAATTAATAGTAAAAGGTATAAAGTTGAGTAAAGCTTTTAAACTTGTACCAAGCGCCATTCAACCCTTAGTCTAGCAATTAGTAACCTTACAGTCTGTTTTATTCTGAATTGTTATTTAATTGTTCTCACCTTGCCTGAAGATGTTTTCTCTTATACATTGAAAGCTATGATAGATGACTTATTAATGTCATTTTGCAATAACACATGCTCTGTGGATGTGTGTTAAATGTAATGTACCTAACATTACATTTAATTTACGAGAGGAAAAATTGTCATGTGCGGGGTACGAACCTGCGTCATCCACGGGGTTTGCTTTGACCGACTAAGCTAGCATGACAATGACTCATAACTCTAATTTTGCCTCTCTTTCTTTAACTATCGTATGGAGATGAAGCGACACTTTTAATATCACGTAAGTTGAACATATAAACATACTTAAACAAGATTTTAATTTGCAATGAGACATGGGTTCTAGTACTTTCCTATCCAAAAGCTTTACAAAGCACATAGCATTAAGCAAGTAAATATTTTAAGCTACATCTCAGCTAAAGAAGATGTAAGTCAGCTTTGACGCCGTGGATTGAATACCGGAAACCAAAAACTTATTGATAAACAGGCGATTAGTCGTTAATCAACACGTTATTATTAAACGGTAGGTTAGTTGCATTGTAGGCTTTGTTCATCAAACATCTACGTTTTGCTAAGTTTGAGAACGTAACTTTAAGAAGCCACTCTAGTGCTCAAAGTTTCAGAAACTTTATAAATCAACACCTCTGAAATATTGCGTTTTTACTCTCGACAAGCCCATATAGTAAATTCTAAAGCTAACTCCTCAGACAATTACCGACATTTGTTAGGATTTACTGACGTCAACAGCTTCAGTTATTTATTTAAGAAAATATTTTGACGGTGTGACTGTTTTAAAAAAATACTACGAGCTAATATACAAGACTACAGTTACTACAATGAAATAATTTAGACAACCTACAAGTCATTGCAGACTTACAGGCAGTCCAAATGCTTCAGCCCATTATCAGTTGGCAGCATGCCCCTTGAATTGCAATGCTTATGCGTTGAGCCAAATAGGTGCCAGCATTTTCATCACGCGTTGTACCGACCAAGCGCTATATACGAGTACATAGGTTTTGGAAAAAACGTTGAGCTCCGAGTCCCTACGTCTTATTTGCGCTGCTGGAGTTGCTCCACCGAAGTAGACGCGGCGTCCTCACGTTGGTTTCACGAAGATGTGACGGAGTTAAAGTGTGTACGCATGTATGATGTTTATGTGGGGTTTTGTCTTCTATATTATATCGTGCAACGTTATTATTTAAATAGGTACAGCATTCTGATTCAATATTTTTATTTCTACATATAAAATTAATGAATTATTTAACCATTTTAACTCGTAAATTTTAAATAAAACCTATTAATACTTTCTCCGCCTAGACGTAAGAAATAAATAGTATGCAGGTATTTTAATATCCAGGAATTAGATCGCTTTAGTTGTTTGCTCCTTGGCCACATTAACCAGCCCGCATTTTCCTCCTTCAGATGTTTAGCCCCTACCTGGAGGTAAATTAATACTTTAATAAAGTTGGCAGTGAGTAATAATCCGAAGTTAAGGTCCTTTGAACATTTTTAGGGTTCGGTATGTACAAGTTAAAGAGACCCTATTGTCTACGCCCTCTGTGCGGCCGTCCGATAAAGGTTTGTATCATTTTAACCACATCAGGTATCAGTTAAAAGTTTGATTGTAGTCTTATTCTAAAAACTTTCTTAATTAACCTTAATTTGATTTTTTGGTTTTTATTAAGTATTATATGCAAAGATGTTGTCGACTAACATAGTATATACATAGTGTATACACGCACAAAATTTTAACTTTTTCCTGTTTTAGTTTAGTCAACGATTAAGGGAGTCGTAGTTTTTTTTAAATACATATATTAATAAAAAAAAAGTAATTTTGTAATGGAATCCGCAGAGCATGCGTTATTGAAAACACAAAAATATTAAAAATATATATTTTTGTTTTTGTCAATTCACAGCATAGATATAATACGAGTACTATCAACTACAACGTAGATTGATAAAATCTGGCGAAGTGCTTGTTAGACTTGCGCGAAGGATCTCATAATGGGAAAATGAAGATTCTATAAAAAGTACATAGAATTAATATATTGTGTGTTGGCATGGAACCCGCGCTATGAGAGTGCAATTCGAATTTAGCTGGTTTTATTTATAATAAGGATGCCTTTGATTACAAATATTCACAGTAGGATGCATTGAATTTTTTTCTTCTATTACACCTTAGAATTAAATATACTGCAGCTACTGTATCAGCCGGATTGTCCCCTGCTGAATACAGCTTCCCCCATTAAGAGGAGGTTTCTCATAATGCTTAGCAGGCGTCTCGGGTATCGCAGTTTAATATATCAGTGCCTCAGAAGGTGAAATTAAAAAGAAATTAAATAATATACAACAGAACACAAAGACAGTTACTGCATTCAAGCAACCTTATAACCTAAACTAGCAGTATATCCAGCCAGGTAATTTAAATATGCTCCACGGCTACATTTTACGGAACAATGATCCAATATTTATGATGATTCTAAAAAACTAAGAGTTTTATTCAAAGTTTATTATTATGTAATAAAATTTACTTTTTCCTATCAAAAGAGCCTTATCCAACAGCAAGTCCCATGAACGGTCGAACAGGTAGGATCTGTTAGGTAATTTAGATAGGTGTACGAAGTTAAGGGTCGACTTTAAGGCGATTGGAGTCGCCAATGGCCTTGAGCATCTGGACCTAATCGAGCTTACTTTACTCGCGTATCGCCGCATACGTTCCGCGCTCGCTGCACAAATATAACGGTCAAAGAATATGCAGATGCGCGATGCGCTCCGGTAACATGGCACTTTATATTCCTACCGTACGATTCTAGTGAGTATCCGCAATTGCAACTGCGACTGAGATCAGTCGTCAAATGAAAATGTATAGTGTACCTACCTAGGTTGTTCTGGACGTCTTTATTCCTTTTCTTTATTTTTCAATGTCATCTGCCGAGTGAAGAAAGTTACTCAGATTTGTCTGATACTCGATATTTAGGCTGTGCTGAGAGTCATTATTCCGAATTTGGAATTATTTTTTCAATGTCATCTGCCAAGTGAAGAAAAATGCTACGGTTTGACTGAAAATTGATATCTAGGTTGTTGTAGACGTTATTATTCCATGTTAAGAATTTGTTTTACGTTGACGTCTGCCAAGTGAAAAATGTACTTCGATTTGGCTGAAAATCGATATCTAGGTTGTTTTCAGTTCGCACACAGACTCTTTAAAAAATCTGCAAATTTTAGTAATATGCTACATAAACGAGTTTTCCAATTAAAATAACCTGTCATTCGTACTACTTTTGCAAGAAGATTTAGCCCTTGTATTAAAACATATTTATATAATCAAGTCCTGAATTTTTCAGTTTATATATCACCATATAGCATCATACATACAAACACGTAAATAACACAAATTTAGTTAAAATATAAATACCACCTGTGTGGATAATTTATAAAAAAAAATGTATGAAACTGAACAAGATGTTATTTTATGGATAATTTGTAAGTTAAATTTATGTTTATAACTATTTGCGTGAAAAATTGTACTGAAGTCAACTGTGCACTGTACAGCTATCAATTAAGGTCTTAACGATACAAACTTCAACGTCGAAGTGTGAAGACCACCAGCAATACAAGATTTGGAAAAAGTGTTATTGGCTTAAATAAAGATTTATATTATTGTTTATATTATTATTATTCTGGACGTTTTTATTCCAAATTTGGAATTTATTTTTCGATGACGTCTGCCTAGTGAGAAAAGTTACTAAGATTTGGCTAAAAATCGATATCTAGGTTTTTCGGGGCGTCCTTATTCCAAATTTGGAATTTACTTTCCGATGACGTCTGCCAAGTGAAAAACTACTTCAATTTGGCTGAAAATCGATATCTAGGTTGTGCTGGGCGTCATTATTCCGAATTAAGATTTATTTTTTTAATGGCGTCTGTCAAAGGAAAAAAGTTACTCCGATATCTAGGTTGTGCTGGGCGTCATTATACTACATTTGGATTTCATTTTTCAATGACGTTTGCTAAGTAAAGATAGATGACGTATCTTTAAAACGCTAAGATATATCGGATAAGAGTAAGAAAATTATAATGATCAATCGTTTATTCAAATCTCCTTATAAATGAGATTATAGCCGACGCGGGTTTACTCGTTTAAAAACGACGATATAAAAGGAAGATTTGTATAATGGCGAAAATACATTGAAAAATAAGAATAGGGACGACTGTGCCGTACGCAAAAATACAAAATGGCCAACGTTTGTGCTATTGGACATGTCGGCCCTTGAGAAGGAAGTATTTACCTTTAGATTTTCCCGCCCATAGGTGGGAAGCAGTCTTCCACCCGCTACTCGCATCAAACAAACACTACTTTCCGGGTACGAGATATGAGATGAATCATCTCTTGTCTAGGAAATAATAATATGGGCAATTTATCTACAGCTATATTGTAAAGATTGGTTCCATCGTGAAAAGGTAACTGATATACTTTCTCATTTATTAGGAGATTTGAATAATTGATTTATAAGTACTTTTCTTTAAACTTTCGTGAACTAAACTCATGTTTCTAAATTACATTAACGAAAACCAAGCGGGGTAGATTTAAATCGCTCCCGCCGCTCCTCAAGACGATGACACCCGCTTCTTCAGTCTACTCGTGACCACGGTCAATGCAACTTGATCGAAACGTCGAGGTTAGTCAAAATATTATTTTGATGTTAATTCGTGCGTCTTTGATAAGTAATCATAATTTTCCTACTCTTATCGTACTGTGGCGATAGGGAACTGCTAATCGTCCCACGGCCAGCAGGTAGGTAGGTAAACTCAGGGAGTAGGTTTGAAAAGTTTATTAGGCCAAGCCTTATCAGGTTGCACAGCCGCACAGTTCTACTGAAGTTACATAGACCGGAGGGAGACACTGGCCTGATAGTACACGTGATCCAGGTCCCAGATGTGGTGGTCTTGGCGTCAGCTGATAGTTCTGGATCTCGGTAGTGAGTGCTCGAAACACCCGTCCTCGGATTAAATCAGTGAAGTGGAATCCTGGAAGGAAGACACCGGCTTAGTAGCTGATATTCCTCAGCCAACTGTTGCCAAGCCGCGCCGACACGATCGTGGTACTGTTACCAGCGACTCACATTTTAAAACTCACAGTCTAGCGCGGTAGGGCAGCACAGCTGTTTACGTTACATAGGTTTTAGTCAGCACTATGAAATAAAAATAATAAATAAGGAACTCACCCTAGAGGGATTCACGCACTTCACAACAAGTTAATAACAATTAAGATCGATAGTAGGAATAGAAAAGCGTCCAGGAAAACCAAGATAAGTATCGATTTGTAGCCAAATCAAAGTAACTTTTTCCACTTGGCCGACGTCATTGTTAAATAAATTCTAGATTTAGAATTAAGACGTCTAGAACAACCTAGATCGATATCTAGGTTGTTCTAGACGATCGATCTTTTCAGCTAAATCGAAGTTACTTTATTTACTGGGCATACGTCATCGTAAACAAATTCTAAATTTGGAATAATAGCGTCTAAAACAACCTAGATATACATTTTTAGTCAATTCTGAGTATTTTTCTTCAATTGGCAGACGATATAGATAAAATTATTCCTAATTCGGAATAATGACGCACAGCACAACCTAGATATCGATTTTCAGCAAAATCGGAGGAACTTTTTCACTTGGCAGACGTCATCGGAATATAAATTCCTAATTTGGAATAAGGACGTCCAGAAAAACTTAGATATTGATTTTCAGCCAATTCAGAGTAACTTACTTCCCATGGCAGATGTCATCGAAAAATAAATTCCAAATTCGGAATAAAAACGTCCAGAACTACCTAGATTTTGAATGTTAGCCAAATTGGAGTGACTTTCCTCACCTAGCAGATGTCGAAAAATGTATGCCAAATATTGAACAAAACCGTCCAGAAAAACCTAGATATCGATTTTCAGCCAAATAGGAGTAACTTTTTTCACCTGGCAGACGTCTTCAAAAAATTAATTCTTAATTCAGAATGACGATGTCTAGAACAACCTAGATTTTCAATTTCAGCTAAATCAGAGTTACTTTCTTCACTTGGCAGATGTCGTCGAAAAAATAATTTCAAATTTGGAAAAAAGACGTCCAGAAAAACCTTGATTTCGATTATTAGCCAAATCGGAGGAACTTTTTTAACTTGGCAGACGTCATTGTAAAATACATTCCAAATTCGGAATAAAGACGTCCAGAACTACCTAGATTTTGAATTTCATCCAAATTGGAGTAACTTTCCACACTTGGCAGACGTCATAGAAAAATACATTCAAAATTCGGAATAAAGACGTCCAGAACTACTTAGAGTTTGAATTTCAGCCAAATCGGAGTAAATTTCTTCACTTGGCAGACGTCATTGAAAAATAAATACCAAATTCGAAATAAAGACGTCTAGAACTACCTAGATTTTGAATTTCAGCCAAATCGGAGTAACTTTCTTCAATTGGCAGACGTCATCGAAAAATAAATACCAAATTCGGAATAAAGACGTCTAGAACTACCTAGATTTTGAATTTCAGCCAAATCGGAGTAACTTTCTTCACTTGGCAGACGTCATAGAAAAATAAATTCCAAATTCGGAATAAAGACGTCTAGAACTACCTAGATTTTGAATTTCAGCCAAATCTAGGTAACTTTTTTCACTTGGCAGACGTCATCGGAATATACATTCCAAATTCGGAATAATGACGCACAGCACAACCTAGATATCGATTTTCAGCCATATCGGACTAACTTTTTTCACTTGGCAGACGTCATCGAAAAATATATTCCAAATTTGGAATAAGGACGTCCAGAAAAACCTATATATCGATTTTCAGTACTGTAACTGTAACAGTCAGTTCGTCCACTGCTGAACACAGCCTCACTTTTTAAGGGGGTATTTGCCATAATCCCCACACTTGGCAGGCGTCTTGGGGATCGCAATGTAAGTTGGCAGTTCTTTAGAAGGCGCTGCTGCCCCCCTTTAAGTAGTTTTCCCTTAGACGCTTCTGACGACACCCACGGGATGATATGGGGAGGTGCAATTCTAACCCGGCACCCCACGTGGCTGCCCACCTTCCAGTAGTTTTCCCTTAATCGCCTCTTACGACACCCACGGGTTTTTTTATGGGGAGGTGCAATTCTAACCCGGCACCCCACGGTGCTAATCTCCCTTACCTATCTCTCACTATTTTCGAGATACGTTATCCATCTTCACTTGGCAGACGTTATCTTTATGTAGTATTAATTAACCTATATCAAAACACCTAATACAATTATCAAGAAAAGCTTAGAACTCCAAAAGATGTATGTAGCCCCATACAAACTCTAAATGTAGTAGAGAACCATTTTGTACCCTACAAACTACTAAAGCCGGAAACTATTTACCATAATATAAAAAAATATATTATCTTTAGTTAACCAGTTATAACATGAGAGCGTTATAGACATTACTAATTAATTTTGTACATATATTATAAAACTTTTCATTGATCTTATTGATAAGGCCGCCCATTGTAATTTACCCACAACATTGTCAATTTCAAGTTTTGATTCTTTTCATATGTGAGACAATTCGAATAAAATTTGTCTACAAAATACCAATAATAAAGCGTCACCGCGCATACTTCACGTCGCAATCAAGTTGGCCCTCTGCAGCGAGCGAATCATTGCACGCACACAGCTACGAATCTCGCGTGTCAATGCACTAATACAAAGACAAGATCGTTATCAGTCGAAAGCGCGAGCGGAGCTACGAGCGACACAGCCTCCCCGTGCCAACGCTTGCGCAACACTGCCGCCCGCGTCCGCGCAGAGCACCTCGGAACCGCAAGCGTTCTGAATCTGAATAATTCGACATTTTCTTAGGAAAATATCAATGGATTTACAAATGCTATGTTATAATTGTAGTATAACAATCTAGAAATTTAATGGTACAATTTATTTTTCAAAAATCGTAGCCGTTTAGAAGGAGTTCGCCATATAAGTCAAGAAATAGTATGTAGTTTGAATTTTTTTTAAGGCAAAAGTAATAGTAATACCGTAAAATCATATGTTGCAAATATTGTACTTGAATTCATCTATAAAATATATTTTTTTCAAGTCTTCAACTTCAGCGCTTTCGGAGGAGTTCGCTTTAGAAAGTACGAATTTGACGTACCCAAGGGCCCGGCAGTTGTTAAACTAACACGATATAAGTCGGTAATGATGGGTAACTACGAGTACCTACTTCATTATACTAGCTACTACGGAACGTGCTGAGGTTAGAAACATCGAGGTCTGAAGTTAACAGTACTTATATGTTATAATGTGCAAACTTTATAAGTACCTACATAAGTAAAGATATATCAGCCTTCAAGTAGTGAAAATTACCGGTGTTACATAAATGTATAGAAGTCGCTTGTATTAGAGCTTCAATTTATAAATTGATATAGGTACATAATTTACCCATAAAATGAAACACACTATGCCGATATATTTTGAACTAGTTAGTGTATGTGCCTGTTTCAGAATGTTCGAGTAAGTTCCGGTTTTACTACCCAAAACATATTTAATAAATAAAACATTATCTTTACGTTTCACAGTCAACGATTTAGCCTAGTCATTCAGTTATTTTATGTGTTGGTTAGCAACCCGAAACTTTATTGGGACATTCTGAAACGGGGCCTTAGTATATTTAGTTTTCTGCAGTTGTTTTTATAGGTTTGGACGCTTTTGTTCTACATCATCACTTCCCAATATATGATATAGTCAGAGCATATACATTATTGCATATTTTGAATTGTAAATTTTAGATCAATGCATTTATAAAAAAAATATGTTATGTACTTATATTGCAAGCATGCTGGATACGCTGCCAAGTGTTTCTGGGCTGGAGCATTTAGGCCGCCTATGAGTCTTCTATGACTTATAGGTTGTCTAAATGATTATATTGTAGTAGGTAGCTGTAGTGTTGTATATACTAAAAGACATTTTGAACCGAATTAAACTTACGGTATTTTTACGTCGAGAAGGCGTGCCAGTGACGAAGAAAACAAGGATACAACTAGATAAGCCGGCGCTGTCGGTGACGTCGGAGCGCGCGAGGAGGGCAGCAGCGCGCGCGGCGCGCTCCGTGGCCACCGCCGCGCGACGCGCCCGCGCGCTGGCAGCACCAGTCACCACCAGTGCATGCGTGGACGCAGCCGAGAGCGCGCGCACGCACTCCGTGACGAATCGACTCTGAAAGTCGCGAAACCGGCCGAGACGCCTTCTCGACGTAAAAATACTGTAAGTTTATTCGGTACAAAATGTCTTTAGCATGTGTCAAACTTATGTTAGTTTTAATCAATTATTTTAGTGTCGTATATAGTTCGTAGTATTTTGTTTAATAAAGGCACACCGCCGGTAAAATAAAATATGTATATTAAATACCTGTTGTCAATGATGTAATTTTATTTCGGAAAAAATAATTCTTATGATAAACAGTTTTGACTATTATAAATAAATAATTAATTATTTTATTATAATAGTCGATTTATATATATATAATAGTTAATTTTCTTCATATTTCGAGCGGGTTCCATTCCCGTTTTACAATTTGGACAGACAATTTAAAAAGAAGTACCTTCCGTGATTGCACTTTTACTTATAATATCCCTCCCGTTGCCAAGCTACCCGCCACGGGCACAAAAAACAAGTAACGATTGCCACGCGCCCGTGACGGGCACAACCACTTTAAAGCGGACCGGTATCGTATTTCGTTTTTAATGAATACTTTGTATACTGCCTTTGTTTTCTCTATGCCAACGTCTAAGGATGAAAAGAGCTAGCTTCATTCATTCCAACAGTTGTACTATACTCGGTCTGTTGGTTCAAACGTCGTAAACATCGGCGGCGCTTCCTTGAGTGTTTCGCGCGGTTACATGGCGCACTTTGAAGAATGTAAAATAGTGATTTTTTAAGTTAAAGTAGCGGGATTTTGTTATTTATACGCAGAAAATTTATGTGTTAACCTGTTCTACACAGATTTTTAATGATAGTCATGCACATTGTGGAAAATTTTATGATTACGTCTATTGAAGAAATTGGTTGCCACATTTAGGTTTAGTTGCTAAAATCGTGCACATGTTTAATTGTTTTCTTACAAAACTAATAGTGACAGGTAATATAAGAATAATAATAGTACTTCATAAGAATTACGACAGTATATAGGTGTTTATATGTGTAGAAAAAAAATATTAATAAATTAATTGCTCAAATTGCAAAAAATGCAAAAAATTGGCTGCCATGTTTACATTGCCAAATTGAGGTAATGTCAATTAAAAGCTTGGCAGCAAAATAAAATGAGGTATTCATAGAAGAAACAGAGGAATGTCTTAACTTCAATATTAAATGCACTTGCCCTCTGTGTGAAGAGTGAGACTTACGAGACAGAAGTTCCAACAATTCTAGTTCATTCAGACCAAACTCGGAGCAAGTTATGTAACTAACAACAAGAACAAGTGAGCGACGATCTTCAAGTTCCTCTAGCCAGAAGTAATTGAGGTTAACAAGCTCGGTATGTTTCGATACAACTTAGTTCGGATTAACGGATATGAAATAACGCTCCAGTTGTAGTTCCCAAGCTTTTGGCTCTTAACGATCCTGTATGAGGGTTTCAAGAGTTTTCAACAAAGTTTCAAATTAGATTTGAAGTTTTGTGAGCTGAAGAAGAAGGTTATACGTCCAATTTTGCGGTCAATACTTCTAGACCTCTCGTGAGCTACTAACAAAATGAGTTCATTAAACTTATTGACAATAGTTTTATAACTGACATAGATAATTTTTGAAATGTTTTAAGAAGTTCTACGCTTGCTACACGAATAAAGTTATTAGTAAACAAACTGTTATTTTCTTAACAGAAGTTAACTGTCGACGTATAAAAATAAGAAATTGTTTCTAGGTTAGAATACAGATGTTGAAATTCCAGTCACAATATCACATTATAAGGGAATTATAAAAATTATCAATTATCATAAAAATTATCAATAAATATCAACTAAGAGTCGTTCTGTATTTATTCACTTCTTTTGAGTAAGGTTTACTTACGTCCATGAAGTGCCGGGTCAGAAAGTTATCCCCATCTATACCCGTGAGTGTTGTAAGAGGCAACTAAGGATACAATACTGGAAAGTCTGCAGCAGCGCCCTTTGACGAACTGCTATCTTACACTGCGATCTCCAAGACGCTTTCAAAGCATGGGGATTATTGTAACCCTCCCTCCCCTGATCAGGGAAGCTGTGCGGCTGATACAGTAAGTACATAAGCTTTAGAACCAGTATTTTAAGGTACAAAGAATCTTAACCCATGTCTTTTGCTAGATAATCGTCGGGAATATTCAGGATTATCGACATCTGTAGGAAAATAACTCGCAAATGTCTTTTCTTGTATTTATCCCGTGCTAAAAGGGGTCGGCATAACATTTATGCTTCTCTCCGACTCTGATTTATTACTTGACGACTGATTTATTACTTGTCAACGCAGAACTCTCACCTTACATATCTCTACTCTTTTTCACGCGTTATCCGGAATCTTCTTTGATCTTGTTGTTCCCCTATTCATATTCAACACTGAGTTAGTCATTTGTTTTTCATCCCCTCAGGCCGCGCGTCACCCTCTGTATTTATGTAAAGCAAGTTTACCCAGACACTATCTATCGATTCGTAGTCCCCGATTTAAAAAAGCATGTATTGATCTCTTAGCATCCGCAGTGGATGATATCGTACATTACTACTGTTTTTTCTATTGTTATAAAAATCTACGATGCGCATGACTGTGTCGGAAGTTTGAGTTCGAAGGTTTATTCCCTCATAGTTTAAGTGTAGTCTTAATCTAGTTTCAAATTGTTCGCACTGATTATTTTTAGGGTTCCGTACCCAAAGGGTAAAAACTAGCAGCTGTTACTGAGATTTCGCTGTCCGTCCGTCTGTCACCAGGCTGTATCTCAAGAACGGTGACAGCTAGACAGTGGAAATTTTCACAGATGATGTGTTTCTGTTGCCGCTATAACAACAAATACTAAAAAATGGGCAAGTGCGAGTCGGGCTCGCGCACGTTAAAACAAAAAAGGTTAAAATATGAAGTCTAATGTTGTATAGCTAATGGTACGGAACCCTTCGTGCGCGAGTCCGACTCGCTTTAGGCCATTTTTATTCACACTATAAGTCAACTGGAACAAATATAAAACATTTTAAAATAATTCCTAAAATCAACATTTCTGATAAATTAGCTTGCAGACAGATTTCTTAAATAACAATTTTACCTGGATAAATTCAACTCGAAGTTAGTTTATTCGTCTACACCTAAATTTTTAATCATCTACTTAAATCTCTAGATCTGTTTTGAAATTCACTGAGAACTTACTCTCAATTCTTTTTAAAGCCATCAAAAAATAATTTGAATACATAATAAGGCTTTATCCCGAGAGAAATAAGAAAATAGTCAAGAGCTATTGGATTGACTACGATTGTTCTTTAATTTGAATATAAAGCGCACATTCAAAGTTTGAAATAAGTCTACTCTTGGAATCTTATCCAGCTAATATTTTTTAAGTATTATTAATTTTCAGTAACGGTATTATTTTGTTCTTTTTCAATGAACAATAATTCGTTTTAGCATCAATAATTTTCTAACTATTGCGCACATATTGTTAACTAGGATTGTGGTATATAAGTATACTTTTTACAAAGATTTTATGGGAAATCGCGGTTACAGGTTACCTAACGAGAACTCGGATTCGATACCTGGAACGTTTTATTTTTTATTTTTTTATGCTTGATAGGTTAGCCTTTGACCACTATCTAAGTGATGATAGGTAATCATATATTTGACCACTATCTCACCTGATGGTAAGTGATGATGTGGTCGAAGGTTCAGGCTAACCTAGAATTACTGGCTCTCAAGGACAGCTGCCGGAACACACCGATAGGTGCTTGGCGACAGATTTTCTACTTGAGGGTGGTGCTAGCCAGGCGGGTATTCGGAAAATGCCCTACCACCATGCTATAACGACTGCCATCCTAAGACAACAACCGGGACCGACGGCTTAACGTGCCCTCCGAAGCACGGAAGCGCTCAGTAGAAATGTCACCAGCGGTCACCCATCCAACTCATGACCGCGGCGGACGTTGCTTAGCTTTGCTGATCGGTTCAGAATGGCTAAGCAGACTTCGCTACGAGCGCTTCAAAAATGTATATGCTATGTTGCTTATTATAGTTATTTTAAATATGTATATTTTTGGTAAAAAAATATTTAATATTTTGTTGGTTATTTAATACTTTGATGGGTATCAAAGTCATGACTGCGGTGGACGTTGCTTAGCTTTGCTGATCGGTTCAGAATGGCTAAGCAAACTTCGCTACGAGTGCTTCTACGCTACGCCACTTTTATCGTCCAGATAAAAGTGGCTACATAAAGTGCATGGTATGGTCAGGTAATTAAGAGATATTTTTTACACGACTGCCCAAAAAAGGAGAGTTATGTTTTTAGGTTTCATGTATGTATGTATGTATGTTTGTGAGTATCTTTATTCCACCATAACTTCGTAACGACTTAACCGATTTGATGTTTGTGATATCATTAGAAGCGTTGAGTTATTCCGGGTAACATAGGCTAGCTGAAAATTTTTAAAAAAGAGGGGGCCATAGTTCATGAAATTAAAATAAAACAAAAAAAAAATCATGAAAATTTTACTATCACCGTCTATAGCTTGCTTAGTACATAACAAAAATATATAGTAGTATTCAATATACATTGGTTCACTAATATCAAAAGTTATAAATATTTTCTTATAGCTTCTTGTAGACACAAGTAATACAAATAAATAAATCACCGGCATGCGGCAGGACAGAGACCATGCGTTTTTTGACCGGAGAACGCCTTCAGAGAGAAAGGCAACAGAACAGAAGATACACAACTACAAGAAATGATTATTTTGGCGGTGTTAACATTTTACTGTTAAGTGACTTGAAGCAGCTTTCACTAGTAGCTAAATCTGTCAGCGGGGCATACTGAATCAGAATCAGAATCATTTATTGCATACTACTGCTTAAAAAACAACAGCCACATTTAATTGCTGAAATAGATTTATGGGCGTTATATAGCTTCTGCGAACTGCCACAGAATGTGAGGCAAGCAGACGACACCACATTTGTCGATATTTTGAATAGTCAACGTATTGAAATCCTGGATCATCGTAGAGTACCACTTACTGGACCAGATGGCGAGTGTGTGTGTAAATTTCCCACGACAAGTTAGGTGGATGACTCGAACCACCAAATCAAAATCAAACGATGACCATCGAACTCGCCAAAATTTGCCGGATATGTGACGTGGTAGCATCAGATACATCTGTAGAAGCCAAAACCTACGGACAGCGGCCAAAACCCGAATTAATACTTTCTGATCCCAATAAAAGAGTTTTTTTTTTTTTTTATTGCTAACTTAATCCAACATGCTGTTCAGAATGTTCGATTAAGTTCCGGTTTTAATATCCAGATCATATTTAATCAATAAAACACTATCTTTGCGTTTCACAATCATCGGTTTAGCCTATCCATCGCATAGATCAAATAGAATATATACTACGATCCATCGGTTTAAACGCGCTGAATGTTAACTGTCATTTTTATGATCAGTTATTTTATGTGTTGCATAGCAACCCGAAACTTTATTAGGACATTCTGAAACGGGCCCTTAGTCAGTTTATTTGTCTACTCCTAAATTTTTAATCATCTACTTAAATCTCTAGATCTGTTTTGAAATTCACTGAGAACTTTCTCTCAATTCTTTTTGAAGCCATCAAAAAATAATTTGAATACATAATAAGGCTTTATCCCGAGAGAAATAAGAAAATAGTAAAAAGCTATTGGATTGACTACGATTGTTCTTTAATTTGAATATAAAGCGCACATCAAAAGTTTGAAATAAGTCTACTCTTGGAATCTTATCCAGCTAATATTTTTTAAGTAAAATATAGTAACGGCATTACTTTGCTCTTTTTCAATGAACAATACTTCGTTTTAGCATCAATAATTTTCTAACTATTGCTCACATATTGTTTACTAGGATCATGGTATATAATAGTTTTTACAAAGATTTTATGGGAAATCGCGGTTACAGGTTGCCTGACGAGAACTCGGATTCGATACCTGGAACGTCCAGATAAAAGTGGCTACTTATAGTGCATAGCATGGTCAGGTAATTAAAAAATATTTTTTTAGGGCCAATTTCACCAAATTAGAATAAAACTATACGAAGATAATAGTAAAAATAATAAAAAGTATTTTAAGATAAAATTAAATAATACCTTAATAAATCATTTAAAATTTACAATTCCGCCTAATTTTCCTGTAAAGCCGCCGCAACGTCACAAACGCGACGCAGTCAAACAGGTAGAATTATCGACGAGAGGTCGATTTTTAGGTTTGGTCTCGATCGTGCGCTCGTGACTCATGACCTCCTGAGGATGCTTCGTGTGGAAGTGAAACGCGTCGAAAATTCTTACGGTTTGACTGCGTCGCATTTGTGACGTCACGTCGGCTTAGCAGGTATTTTCGGCGGAATTGTCACTAGGTATATTTTTTAAGTGCTTTATTAAGGTATTCATTTAATGTTTTCTTAAAGTCCTTTTAAAATATTTTTATTATTAAATATGGATTTCCGCAAAGTCACGCCTGAATCTATTCATTATACGAGGATAACTTTAATCTCTGTAACCAACAAAATATAATAGACTTTTGTCACCATAGACGTCCAATGATGTCCCAGTATTTTAGATTTGCCATGGTACTGATATTTTGAAATTTGACACGTGACACACTGATGCAGCAAATTAAAGGTCTTATCCAAGATTAAAAAATTATGCCGTTGAATTTGGTGTTGCTCTGCAATATGGATATTATGCCCTAGCATATCGCGAATATCCACCTGGCTAGCTACCGCCCTCAAGTAGAAAATATGTTGCCAATCAGTGTGTTCCAGCAGCATTTCCTCATTTTAGCCAGTAACACTAGGTTAGCCTGAACAATATATACATATAATAATCTTCGACCAACTCATCATATTTTTTTATTTATTTGTATTAAGTAAATTTTTTGCTCTATAGACTCTGGGTCCGTACTCTTTTTAGCTTTTCCTTTTCATTGTTATCAATTTAATACAATTTATAAATTAGTTGTCGTCTCCAATACATCGTCTCTCTCAAGGGAAGGGTGTTAGTATGTAATAGTCTTAACATAAAGTGAGTCCACTTTTTGTGTACATGTTTTGTTATATACTCGTATATTTTCTTATATCTAGTTTGTAAGCGGGCGACACTTACAATAAATTTAATATATACAGTATCTTATTATCCTAGGTTGTAGGGCCGGCCACTGGTTCTGTCGTTAGCCTTGATGTTTGTATCTGAGCCTCTACAACCCCTGCGCGTCCCGGTTTTTATGGCCATTTTTAGGTTGTAGTCACTCATTACTTTTCCATTTGCCTCCGTTGCCCGCCTCATGAATCTGCCAACGGCGTCCGTGTAATAAGTGCAGCGCTTTGAGTGTCGTGACACTGCTATTACTGCGTGTGATCACTATCTCGGAGCTTGGTGACTGTTTCGTTGGTTGGAGTGTTAAAGATGTTTCGGCCAGTCCTTTAAAGTTCTGTTTCACTCTATTTAACAAAGCCGCCCGTGGAGCTGATCGCAGCCATATCGATCTGACATTGTTCCCTTTATAATTTGAGAAGTGTCGTCATATATGGCCGCTTATGTTTATACATATATAAAAGTCTCAATTTGTCGGTTTTGAATGGAATCGGAGAACGCATTTGATTTCGGAAAGTATGTGGTACTCGTTAATTAAATGTCGTAAGCTTAGTTACAATTTTATTTAGTGCATAAAATGTGATGGCGGGCTGAACGCTGTGAGCCAAGTTTATTGTGTGGCAAGCACTGTAGGAACATAATTGTTTCGTGTCGGTTGCGGTACGAATCTCCATATTAATATTAAAAGAGATGGAGACGTTTGTTTTTTATGATTGTCTTTTAGAGGCGAAAGTTGGGCCCCGGGCTTGTCTAGTCACCGTATCTGCTTAGGCCTAGCCTTTATCTCAATCTATACGTGTAATTAAGCTCATGTACAAGTGAAAACTTTATGAAACAAAGTATAGTGCATATTTCTGTGTATCGAATAACCATGAAAGGGCATTTCTCAAATAAAAGTTTATCTTCGTTTGCGTAACATGACTTAAAGAAAACAACTTTGTACAATTTATTAGTTTTGCAGCTTTGTTTATCTTTCTGATACATACTAATGCCATTAATGCAAAATTTTGTAAAGATAAATGGCTATTTATACAATCACGAAAGAAGCAACAAAGAATTTGAATTTTAGCCATAACGATTGTCACGGAGCTACTGGTCTGTAACAGACAGGGATAGATTTTATCTTTGATGTACGTGAAATTAACTGCTAGTTTCACGTAAAATACACACAATACAAAATAGCACAAATCTACAGCTCTTTGGCTATTGTCCTAGCTATTTACAAATACACTGTCCGATGTGTCAAGTAGACAACAAAACAAGAAAATACTATAGAACCGCTATTGCCGCTTCTCATGAAAACCATTACAATTTATTGCTGCGTACTTAATATTGAATATTGAACTTTATGTACAGTATGTTATCTACTGTAACGTAGTACATTTTCAAGTATTTTTAACCCGACATTATAAACACCTTGCTCTATTCGGTGTTGCGCCACAAATACTTATAATGCCCTAGTAAATCAGCTAGCGGTAACTACATATACGTTATAATATAACGTCTTCTTCTTGCATATTGCTTAGTCATTTATTTATTTATCTTAGGAAGACCAAAAGTAATATATAATTTTAGAAAAAGTAATTCGGAATCATAAAGCCAATTAAAGATCTTCACTATATTTACCATCTGTAGAATAAATTAAACAAAATACTGCGAACTATATACAACACTACAACTACTACAATAAAAACATTTAGACAACCTATAAGTCATAGCAAACTCATAGGCAGTCTAAATGCTCCAGCCCACTCCCAATTGGCAGCGTGCCCAGCATGCTGGCAGCATTGCCCCGTTAAATTGCAATACTTATTCGTTGAGTCAAATATGTGCCAGCATTTTGATCATGCGTCGCATCGACCAAGAATAAATTCGCTGACACTTATAATAATATAGCTTATTCAATATTAGGTTAAAAACTCCATCACCTCGAGGCAAATCCACGCATCATAAATCACCCGTGAAGGTAGAAACATCCAACTAGATTATAGGTAAACACCAATAAAGCAGGACTGGTTAAATCCTTTTCACATTCGCAATTTCGCTGGGAAAATAAATAGCTTCCATAAACTTTCCGCCGATTTTTACATCGGCCAATTTATTCTATTTTGTTTTGCTTCAGATTTTATTTTGTTGACTTGACTTTGCATACAACAACAGCTTTGATGAATATTTTAGGATTGGACACTTGTAACGGTGGTGGTGTATCTTCACATAAAAATCTGATATCTTGATTGACATTATTTAAAAATATGTTTTGAGCTTAAATTGAACTCTTATATAATATATTTTTTTTTTTTAATTTCGATCATAATCTTTATTAACTTTACAATGTGATTCTCGTGAGTTTCAGACTATTTAAAGTTGTGAGTGTGATGTAATTATTGCTATATATGTATTTTTTTTTATGCTTGATAGTTTAGCCTTTGACCACTATCTCACCTGATGGTAAGTGATGATGTGGTCGAAAATGTTGTACAGGCTAACCTAAAATAACTGGCTCTCAAGGACAGCTGCCGGAACACACCGTTAGGTGCTTGGCGACAGATTTTCTACTTGAGGGTGGTAGCTAGCCAGGCGGGCATTCGCAAAGTGCCCTACCACCATGCTGTAACGACTGCCATCCTAAGACAACAACTGGGACCGACGGCTTAACGTGCCCTCCGAAGCACGGAAGCGCTCAGTAGTAATGTCACCAGCGGTCAACCATCCAACTCCTGATCGCGGCGGACATTGCTTAACTTTGCTGAGCGATTCAGAATGGCCAAGCAAACTTCGCTACGAGCGCTTCATAAGTGGTTAGAATCCCACTAAATCCGTCGTTGTGTTACTTAACTTTAAAGATAAATGGTTGCTCAGGCCAATAATTCATAAAATAATAATATTTAAATCGATTCCATAAATATTACTTACCTTTTAAGTTTTATAATTCTCATAGTAGTCTGTACCAATAGAATATAACTATTAATATACATATACTCGCCCGACCGTCTTAGAGAGCAGACGTATACGCGTTCCTATCTTTCGTTTTTTAGAGGGTAGTAAAAGTAAAAGAAAAAATCTAGGTTCTACTTTAATAGTTTCATCGCTGCGTGTGATTGTGTGCCTATTTATTTTGAAAGGCTCAATACCAGATAACTACGATGCAAGAATCAGGTCAAGCTAACGTCACCGTGAGAAGAGGCACACAGGCTTCCGCCTCTACAGTACAGGCGGCTAACCAGGACGTCACCAAAACCCTCAAGGATGCAATGACTGTACAGTTTAAGGCGTTGGGAGAACGCCTCACTGGACTCGAGACAACAATGAAGTATCTCAGTGGACAATACGACGACATGTTCAAATTTTATTCTGAGACCAAGGCCAGTATTGCATTTCTCTGCGAAGAAAACAAGCAGCTCCGGGCGGAGCTAACTACACAAAGAGCTCGCACCAAGGCGATCGAAGACTCCCAGGCGCGCCAGGAGCAGTGGTCGAGGGCTCAAAATGTCGAGGTAGTCGGAGTGCCCGAGACGAAGGACGAATCTACCATCGACATTGTCGTGAAGATCGCGGCCGAAGCCGGGGTGAGCGTGCAAAGCGGCGACATCGAGTTTGCGCACCGGGTGCAGCCGCGCCACACCAGCAGCGCCGCTGTAGCCGGCCGCGCCATCGTCGCGCGCTTCAGACAACGCGCCGTCAAAGACGCCGTCGTGGCTGCTGCCCGGAAGAACCGGAACATAACTACAAAGGCGCTTGGTCTAGGCGGTGAAGTGAGAAGAGTTTTTGTGAACGAGCATCTGACCAAGGAAAACAAACAGCTTCTCAGATCGTGCAAAACTAAAGCTGCAGAACAAAACTACAAGCACGTCTGGACAAAAAACTGTCGGATATACGTAAGAAAAACGGACACATCATCTCCTATTGCAATATTATGCAAGACGGACTTGGACAAAATATAGAAACTGCATCTTTTGTATCGGTACCATTTATTTTCATAATATTCACATATAACATTAGTCATTCTATAATACTTAACCTATTTTTTAAACTATCACACACATTACACATATATTTTATTCAAACAGTCACAAAAACACTTATAACTACTATCGCTTTCACTTTAAACTTAGGTAACTACTATCTGCACTCGTTAAATCAACTAGCAAGAATAATGATTGAGTTAATTTCGTTAGCTCAGATATTAATGAATATACTTGTTTATAATCTAACTCTCTTATTACAACTGTATAATTTCTGCAGCCCCAGTAAAATATTTAACACAATTCACTATCATGAGCTCCTTGAATCGTTCAATAATTATTATACGTTACGCTATAAGATTCACTATAGTCCACTTTCACAATGGATTCCACGGGTAAATTGACGATTCTGTATCAAAACGTACGCGGGTTAAGAACGAAGACAAACGAATTTTATAACAATTCACTCATTTGCGATGCCGGTATCATCCTGGTGACCGAAACATGGCTCTGTGACGGTATACTGGACACAGAGCTGTGCAGCCACCGGTACGAAGTGTTCCGAAGAGACCGGGGCTCGCTCGGCGGGGGCGTCGCCGTGTTGAGCGCAGCGCGGATGGGTGCGCGCGCGCGTCCCGAGTGGCAGCGTGACGACCTCGAGTGCGTGTGGGTGACTGTGCCGCGCACTGCGTTCGCCTCGAACCAGCCGCCCGCGTCCAGCGGGCCGGGGCCGGCGCCGGGGCCCTCCCACTCCCGCCGCGATCTTCACGTTGGTGTTGTTTACCTGCCTCCGGACAGATCTATACCTTCACGCGTATGTAAATTGCTCGACATATTATCGTCAATTATAGATGAACATCCGAATGATTTTATTATGTTAGCCGGGGATTTTAATTTACCTTGTATCCGATGGTCCTCGGGCGATCCGATTATTTTAAAAAAGGGTTCTGTTGATATTCAAAATTGCGCATCTATGCTAGTTAATAAAATGTCTTATATAGGTTTCGATCAATATAATACCTTAGTTAACTCGCACGATAACACTTTGGATTTGGTTTTTGCAAACTTTGCACTAGGACTGCAGAAGTCTGCATTTTCATTAGTCAAAGAGGACATCAGCTACCATCCCGCGGTAATCATGGATGCGACGGATTTTTTGATACCACCTATTAAAACTGCACCGTACATTAAGCGCCTGTTTCGACATGCCGATTATGCGGCTTTGAACGAACATCTTTCCAACAACAAGTGGCAGGAATGGCTTGGAAATTGCAGTATTGAAGATGCGGTGAATAACTTTTATACCCTTATCAATAGTGCTATAGAACGACACATACCTCAGGTATATGTCTCACAAGCACATATTTATCCACCCTGGTACACTCGTGAATTAATCAAATTAATTAAGGAAAAAGCAAAAGCACACTTGAATTGGAAAAAGTATAATAATAAGCTTGAATATCAGTCGTTTTCATACTTACGAGCAAAAGTTAAAGTATTGGAAAATCTTTGTTACAAAAATTATATTGAATTTTCTCAAGAAAAAATTAAATTATGTCCTAAACTATTTTGGTCTTACGTTAAATCTAAAAGAAAAAACAACACTGATTACCCGAAATTAATGTTCTACGATAATCAATTATTAAACACACATATAGATATATGTTCATCATTTAATGATTTCTTCTGTAAAAACTTTAGTTCAGCCTCGTCGAATTCAAACATAAACTGCGGCGCTGTCTCCGTCACCAGTACAGATACTTTACATACATTACATGTGGATGAACCATTTATTAAGAAACTTCTTAAAAATGTAGATCCTAATAAAGGTGCTGGAAGTGACAAGATACCGTCTGTTTTCTATATTAACTGCGCTAATTCTCTAGCTGAACCTGTCGCTATTTTGTTCAATCGCTGTTTTCGTGAAGGATACTTTCCGAAAATATGGAAAACTGCACATATAGTCCCCATACATAAAAAAGGCACCAAAACTGCAATAGAAAATTATAGGCCAATCTCTATTCTTAACACCTTAAGTAAACTCTTCGAAAAAACTGCGCATCACTATCTGTATCCCTTCTTAAGTCAAAATATACCAGATCAACAACACGGTTTCATCAGGGGTCGCTCGACCAATACTAACCTCGCTATATTTACCAGTGACGTGTTGCGTGGTATGGACGGAGGGTCGCAAGTCGATGTCATCTACACTGACTTCGAAAAAGCCTTTGATCGCGTCGACCATAATATTCTGCTTCGAAAGCTGCAGGAGATGGGAATTTGTGGGGATCTCCTAAGATGGGTGGAATCCTACCTCCGCAACCGCTGTCAAGCGGTAGTTATTGGTGGACATCGGTCTGACTTTATGGACATCCCCTCAGGCGTACCCCAAGGATCAATTCTTTCGCCGTTGCTTTATGCAGCATACCTTTACGATGTCGGTAAATGTTTCAAGTCCGCCAAATACCTAATGTATGCAGATGACACTAAAATATATTGCAATGTCCAAACTGTATCCGACTGCGTTCAGCTTCAGAACGATTTAAATAAACTTAACTTATACTATAAAGAAAATAACATTAATATAAATATTAATAAATGTATGTGTATGACGTTCACTAGGAAGAGAAAGCCGATAAAATATACATATAGTATAGCTGGCACTCCCGTCAACAAGACTAACTTAGTTAAGGATCTTGGAGTTCTCTTAGACAGCAAGTTATCTTTTAACGATCACATATCCGACATTGCTAATAGATCTTATAAAAACCTAGGCTTTATTTTACGAATCAGCAAACCATTTTCTGATAATATGTGTCTCAAAATACTTTATTTTGCATTCGTCAGAAGCATTCTAGAATACTGTTCTAGTATCTGGAACCCACATTACGTAAAATACATACAAGACCTTGAAAGAATACAAATTAAATTCATAAAACATCTTAATTACCGCACAAATCACATGTATGTTGACTATAATGAATCTTGCAAATTCCATAACATTCTCAGTTTACATGACAGACGAACGCTCTTAGATATGATGTTTCTGTATAAAAACTGTGTTGGAACAATAAACAGTAACGAGCTTCTAGAAAACTTTATGAGTCTGCGAGTCCCATCAGTTCGCAAAAGAAGCACAAGACATAATCATTTTTTCAATCTACCGCGCTCGCACACTAATTATTATCGAAACTCAATTATTTATAGAATTCAAACGACTTATAACGAACAGTTTAGTTCAATCGACTTATTTAATAATAACTTACATCAATTTAAAAATCTTGTGACAAATAAATTAAATGTAGATAAATAGGTTACACACACACGCACCCACCCTCCCAACACGCACACCTTCTTACACGCAATCACACACACATACACACACACACACACACATATAAACATATATCTCTGCGCTCTGTAAGTATTTATTGTAAATAAAGTAAATCCGTCATTAGATGTAAGAAATAGTTAATAAGTAAACCTATGTTTTTTAAGATCTGTGGATTTTGTAATAAAGGAAAATAAATAAAATAAGATTAACTTGCAGTTACACTCTTGTTCCCAAAAAATATATTTTATCGATAAATTGGTCATTCAGTTATTATCGATATCTCATTCCATTAATTTTATCAAATTAACTTCCAAATATTTTTAAAGTAGTTTTTTACCGAAAAAAACGATATTTTACAATTTTAATATATTTCCCTTTGAATGTATGAATATTCTATACCAAATTCCCTCGGTACGCTATACTTTTGTAAAATCGATTCTCGTATTGATTATCGATCTCAGCGTGCTAGGTGCAATTCGATACCACGTCACTGTTTTGCTGGATGAATTTGTTTTTTTTCCTTGTGATCGGCCGGTCGGCTAAGTGATTTCTATTAACTTTTTGAAGAGGGCACCGCATTTTTGGAACCTCAGGATGGTCGGCAGGAGGCCACACCGAAGGCGGTGGCGCGTGGCGTAGCGCCATATAATTAAATGTTTCTTTTTGAACGCGAAAGGGTTATTTTTTTAACCATATTTTTGTTGTTCCGGTTCATAACGTGACAATATGCCCCGGCTTCCCTCTGGAACTTTCCGAATGGCTTTGGAGTTACCACCCTTCTTGATGGCAGTGATGCTGGAGTGTCGCTCTCGATATTAAATTTATTAACTGGTAGGCCCAGGTACCTTTTACCTATAATATGAGGCGTTGAGTTGTCGTCTCACATAATTTGTTCCTGAAGTCGGGATGCTGCCCACGTGGGAAATATAATTTAATACTTATTGTTCATATTCATGATTTGATTTAATTTATAACGTTTAAGGGACAGAATTCTAAAACCAGATGTTAGATTTTGTCCCCACTTCTCCTCGCGTGTTTACTTCGCGGTGTACATGGCGCCACGTCCGTAAGTCAACGGTAATATTTTAATTGATTAAAAATTTAGAGCGCTCTCTAGTAGAACTAGTAGAAACTATCTTGTCACACACGAATGTGATGTGTGCTGAAGCGCCATCTAGTACGCATACATGATACCAACCATTAGTTGATTGTATGCTGTAAATATCATAGTGTGACAGAGTTAATAAATTTACCATACCTACAGTAGAACAAGTTTAGTCTTGATTATTACCAACTTGTTTGATTTTTGCAGTTTTTGTGTATGTTCATTTTTAATGAACATGAACTATGGTTTTGATGAACATGAACTATGTATCTACTTTGATGCAAGGCGTAAGCTGTTACACAAAAGATGGTTTATTTATTACAAAAACAAGTATATTGTGTAAAATTTACACAGAAAATCATAAAAAATTTTTTTTACCCCTGATCAAAATACAAATAGCGGGTTATACTATTGGGTATTTTTAACTGACTTCAAAAAAAGGAGGAGTATCTTAATTCGTGTGTTTTTTCTTATATGTTTGTTACCTCAGAACATTTGACTGGGTGAATCGATTTAAAAAAATCTTTTATTGTTTGAAAGCTGATACTTGTTGTTTGGTTCCAGTTAAATTTCATCAAAATCGGTCAAGCCGTTTTTGACATACACTCCAATAACTGAAAAATATTTACTTATCTTGATGATATAGTCGTTGACAATGAATGAAAATCGATCCCGTAAGTAGCAAGGGTCATAAAAGAAGTGTTTTTTTTTTTAAATAAAAATGGAAATGACTTTATCACCAAAAAGTGTGAATTAACTTGTCCAAGTCCAACACTAGTACCACGTGCACAATATTGTGATAATAGGTACTTTTGAACTATCCTGGTACCGACTTGAACAAGTTATTTCACACTTTTGGGTGTTGGAGTCGGTTCCAATTTTTGTTTTTTTTATCAAGTAGCGTAGTTCATTCAGATCCTGGCTTTGTTTCCGCTAACAATCAAGGGTACCTGCTCGTGTCATTACTACAAGTCATATTAAGATTTCACTAACAAAAAATCACATGGAGAATGTAGTAGGTAGGTACAGTTATTGTTTCAATTTGTTAATAATAATAAATACATCTCGTGGATGCTATTGTGTAGATGGGTGGAACAACAAAACTTCTAACAAAATAATACCATTATTGAAATCACCCAATCACATCAGAAAGATAAGTATTTTGTTTGAAAATTTATTACTTTGTATTACTATTCATACGTAATACCACAATATTACATATCGATTATAAAACCGTGGTATTACTGTTATTAACTGTATTAGTCAAAGATTACGAAAGATACGTTTATGTTTGTAAACGACACCCGTGCCGTCACTTGATGTATGTACTTGTATAGGTAGATTATGTTGCGAAGATGCACCGGAGTGCGACATAAAATCGGACATTCTATGAGAGTAGGGCTGCCATCCGTCCGGGTTTCCCTGGATTTAGCATTTTACCAATAACCCTGCATATTAATAAAAAAATAATCAAAAGGTGAATGTTTCGAGATTTGTCTTAATAGACTCTTTGTGTAATAGTGTATATCAACAATGCGTCGTTCTTCTCCTCCATTTTCTATACTAGAAAAATAACAAACTTTTATTGATTTTCAAATAATATTTTTGGTGTCCGATATTAATCGCCGGTTTTCGGTACGCGTATCAAAATTCAATTCATCTGACAAGCCATCACAATTAACAATCCGCTAACTTTCAACGGGTTTCTGGAACGCATATTAATGAAAAATTACAGAACACCTGATTAAAATGCTTGTTTATCTATGATAACATGAAATTTGAAAATGTCGTTCAAATTCATTCATTCTCTAGTGTTCTGTCTTTTTTTAACACATAGCGTTGTCTCTTCTGTTTTGACATGAAATTAATCCCAAATCATTTTTGGCATCACCACCGTTACTATGGTTACCAATTAAATATGACGGATGATCGTAAACGTAAAACAACAAGAGAGAGGAGTTCGAAGCGTTCCTATTTGTCAAAATACAAGCCCATTTGGGCATTCACATCCAACAATACTATTTGCGCTCGGATTTCTAATTGACAGAGTCCAGTCGTGCGAGTGTACGCTCTAATCCCTAAAATGTCAACATTGATGGGTTATCGCTAGTGGAATTATCAAATTTCATTAATTTTTATGAATCCAGCAGTGATAGCTCAGTGGCTTTGGCTATGGACTGCCGCGCAGCAGGTCCATGGTTCGAATCCCGCCGCGGGCTTGAGCTTCACCGTATGGTGGAAGGGCATTTTGTGAATGCCCGCCTGGCTAGCGACCACCCTCAAGTAGAAAATCTGTCGCCAAGCACCTAACGGTGTGTTCCGGCAGCTGTCCTTGATAGCCAGAGTAATTCTAGGTTAAGCCTGTTAACACCTTCGACCACATCATCACTTACCATCACGTGAGATTGTGGTCAAAGGCTTACCTATCAGCTACAAAAAAAAAAAAAACCCTTTATCCTCAATACCATCACGATGATTATAATACTCTTTAATTTTATAGTTATTATGTCAGTAATAGTTTATTGATAGTGAAAGTCACTAGCGTACGTGAAAATGTGCGTGTTTGTCTCCCCTTACTTGTTGCTTTATATCGTAAAAATCGATTAAAATAAAAAAATGATGAGTGGCATTTTTTATTGCTGCTAGGCTACGCTTTGACTATAATCTCACCTGATGGTAAGTGATTGACGTCTGATGATGATGAAGTCAGTAGAGAAGAATAGGCAAGAACAGCCGTCGTAACATACCATTAGATGCTTGGTAATATATTTTCTACTTGAAGGCCAACAACTATCAAGCCTATCAATGATTCTCAAAACTCCCGCCCTCGCATCATGCGGTGAAGTGAAAGACCGCGGTGAGATTCTAACTATGGACCTCCTGCGCATCAATACAAAATAATACCACTTCTAACATCAACGTGAATATGTTGTAGCCGCACATCAGAGCTTTAAACCATATCTTAATGCCCTTAGCCGAAAGGTGTTTTCTCAAAGAGGGTTGGGGTTTGGAAGGTCCATAACCTACTTATCTTGGAAATGCTTTTGTTGGTATTACAATCTACCCAGCTGCGGTTTGTTTAATGGCTGCTATGGTTATTTTATAGCACCCTATTGAGTAACAAATGAGCAGCAACACTATAATCACGTAGTCTTTAGTAATATATTTACGTAGTTCTATAATCGGACTCTTGTTCTAAAGTCAAAGTCAAAGTCAAAATCATTTATTCAATTTAGGCGTCTACGACGCTCTTATGAAGGTCAATTACAAATTTTAATATTGAAATATACAACATTGTACTGCCACGTTCAGCCAACAAAAATTATAGAGCCACTGCTAGAAGAATGGGCAAGAAACTTGGGGCCATTCTTTTAAACGTTTTTTAACAATGTGTTAAGTACATACTATATAGTAAAATTATTACAATACTTTATTTACATTACGTAGGTGACAGGCGCTAACTTGGCAGAGGCGAACCAGTCCAAGCATTTTTGTCGTTTAAGACGAAGTCATTACTGAAAAACGCCATGAGTTTTGCTACCCCGTCCCGAGCAAAGGCGCGCGGTCGCGGGGAAACATTCTGCGCTCCCCGCAGAGCGGCCGGCGGCGGCAGCATGTGGGGGCATTGCCCTGTCGGTACACAGGACGCTGCACGGTACGGACGACGCGTTGCGTACCATAATCTACTTCGACAATACATACCTATACTATATAGGGTGGACGTCCCAACCAAATCTCAAACCAACAGACATTCAACAGGTCAATAGTTCAGCAGTACTTTTTTTTTAATGCTGATAGGTATGTATTTGGTCACACTCACACCTGGTGGTAAGTGATGATGTAGTCGAAGGTGTTTACAATCTTAACCTAGAATTACTGGCCCTCAAGGACAGCTGTCGGAACACACCGAAAGGTGCTTGGCGACAGATTTTCTATTTGAGGGACCACGCTAGCCAGGCGGGTTAGTTAAGTTTATGTAGCAGTGTAATGACTAATGAGGCAGACATTATTATGTACCTAAATTGAACAAAACTGTTTTGAATATATATTAGTGACTCGTCTACTACTGGAACGCTTGTAATGTTGAGTGCCTATAGTTGACTGTATTGTCAAGTACTGGTTATTTCTTTATTTTATTAATATAATATACTATATGCATATATTAATATATACATATAATATATACGGATAAGTACATTGTTCACGTTCGTGGAGTTGAGCGGTTGTTTATTTAAAATGCACTACAATTGACTTGATAATGGTTGTTTAATATAACTATAGGGTTGCTAAACCTTACCTGCTTATGTTTTATAGGGAAAAAAATTGTTTTAGTATACTAACCTATGGCTGAATTTCACCAATCTGTCATTTAATATTATATATAATTACATGGTGATCGGTCTTTGCAATTATAGAACTTCAAACCTAGTAGCAAAAGTTAAATTTAGAACGATGCCTGCACAAACAAAGCTCATGGATCTACCGTCGGACCACAGGCCCATTTTACTGACGCTGGAAGAACTCCCTAGTAGAGTAGCTGCCAACGTGGAGAGGCGGAAAATCTGTTGGGATCCCTTCATCCTTGGGATTGAGCCCTTCATGAAAGCAGCGCAGAAAAACACCACGACTGGCCCAATCATGGCGGCTACCGACGTTGAAAGAGAATGCGCGAACCTCACCGCACCGATTCAAGTTTCCTCTGGAGGCCTCTTCACACACAACCGCGCCTGGAGCGCTTCTCGACCCCTCCCGGCGTGGATCAGGGACATGATACGTGAAAAAAGGGAAACAAGAAAACTATGGCAAGATACCAGATGCCCGGTGCTTAAAAAGAAGCTATAGTCACCGATTGAGCAGACAAGCCCTACAGGATCACGTGGGAGAGTCCTGGGAAGGGATTGTTAAAGTCGCTAGCGTACACATGCCCTCTGTTCACCGCCTATGAAGAAAGCTATCTAAAGCCCCTCAACCAATTAGACCGCTTATAGGCAGTGATGGTCTTCTCAAGTTTGAAGCTAAGGCTGTCCTTAGCAGGGATATTTGCAGAGCATTTGAAAATACAGTTCCAGCCGAATCCCTGCATAAACCAACAGTCCACGATGCTGCAGGTCACGAGGGTGGTAGAAAACGTCCTGTCATCAAAGAAGCCAGTCAAAGCGGGAGTATCACAAGGCAGCTGCATCTCTCCGATATGCTACGCCTGGTATACTAATGACATACCAGTCATCGGGCAGCTTGCACTATAAGCAGATAATGCAACATACAACGATTTCTCCTATAACCCGCCTTCGACGTAAAACGCCTACAGCCCACCTTAGAAGCCCTGCCAGAATGGTTGGATAAATTGCGTATATCTATCAACATGCAAAAAACCTAGGCCATGTTGACAGGAAGAACGAAGCTGTCAGAACCCCCACACCTACTTGGAACTGACATTCCCTGGAAACCAAGCGTCACATACCTGGGTGTGATCATAGATAGATGCCTCTCATTCAAAACACACATCGATCCTATCGAAAAGTATCCATCGATAGGGCGGGAGCCGCCGGCTGCCGTTGCCAGTGACGCCAATCGGTCCACTAGGCTTTCACCGTGTAGGTGGAGGATCCACCCGGCGCGGCTTTGGATTGCCCTGGTCGGAGCGGAGGCTGGGCCTAGGTCCGCACCCTTTGATCCCTCGACACAATGTAATGGCGTACTACCCAAAATGAAGCCTCTGAGCACACAAGAAAGACACCATAATGAGCGAGAGAATACCACGAACTCACAAGATTAAAAGAAGCCTCAACTACATAACAAAAAGAAAGAGAGAGAGTGATAGATAGATAGATAACACTTTATCGACACATTACAAATTTACAAACTTAGAACTTAAAAACATAAAATGATAGTGAGGGAACCACCGGCTGCCGCTGCCAGTGTCTGCCGATCGGTCCACTGGGCTTTCCCTGTGTAGACGGGGGATCCACCTGGCGCGGCTTGGGATCGCCCTAGTTGGAGTGGAGGCTAGAAGGCCCTCACTGAGATTTCATATCATTATAAAATATATTTTGTTTATAGGTGTTAAAAATTAATACTCAGAGATATATACTAAAAGTTCACGTTTTTAAATTCTTAATGTACATGGTTCAAACATGAAGTGTAAGTTCAAAACATGAGTGAAACATATTCAGTCATAGATTCTACACCTCTACCCACAGTATTGTTGATATATTACTTCATTATATTATATAATATATTCACATATTATTAATTATAATTTTTTAAAAAGTGTATATGTCGGTGTTGGGTTGGGATATTTTGGCTACATAGGATTTATACTACACAAAACCTATACAGAGTTTCATTCATAGTTAATTATGTATTTTAGTTTTATGTTTAGTACTGATATATGGTAATAGACCAAAGTGGAATAACGTAAGAATACGTGTGAAAGCGTAAATACCAGCTAGAGGATACAGGTCTGAATAACCTAAAAATAATCTGTAGTTAGATGTCTAAAACATAAGTATCTAGTTGTATATTATATCATATAGTCAATACCAAGAAACTATCCTAAACCACTGGTCAACTACTGGAAATATTAATATAAATGTTCAATTTGTTTTGAGCAACGTGCATTTGGAGAAAATAGTAAATCAGTACTAATATTATAAATGTGAAAGTAACTCTGTCTGCCTGTCTGTCTGTCTGTCTGTTACGCTTTCACGCCAAAACTACTGGACCGATTTGAATGAAATTTGGTATGGAGATAGTTTGAGACCCGGGAAAAAACATAGGATAGTTTTCATCCGACTGCGCAAAAAGGGTTAATGTTTTTGCGCGATAACCGACATACGCGCGGGCGGAGCCGCGCCCGGAAAGCTAGTCAAGTATAAATTAAACAAGTAAAAACCCCGACTGCAAATTATTATATTTCGTTAAATGTTTTATAGTTACATTACATTGAATATAAAACTGCAAGTTATATGTACTTATGAAATCGTGTTTCAAAGCCCTTCGTTTTGATACGGCACTCGACAGCTTAAGAAGAAAAAAAAAATTCACATAAAACGGCGACTAAAATCCGCCAGTTAATTTGTCACTTATTTTTATGTGCTTAGTTTTACTTGCGCTGTCAATAAAAATCTTGCGTTACACCTTACATTGAAATCGGTTAGACCGTTTAGAAGTAATGGTGGAATAAAGAAACTCACAAACATACATACATATATGAACACTGAAAATATAACTCTCTTCTTTTTTTAATCTAACGATATCTTATTCATCAAAATCCGTTAAGCAGTTTGGAAGTTATGGTGGAATAGAGAAACTTACAAACATGCATACATACATGAGCCCTCAAAACATACCACTCGTTTTTTTGGGCAGTTGTGTAATAAGAATCTTTTCAGTCACGTGAATTCTAGATGGTTATGAGTTACTAAGTAACTGACTACATGGTCAACTATAGGCACACAATGCCATAGATTAGCTACTAACAATGTCCCAATAGTAAACGAATCTGAAGCAAAGATTGGTTCAAACTTATACAGGCTGTCGTAATGACAGCCTTCAGATTCGTTTACTATTGGGACATTGTTAGTAGCTAATCTATGGTATTGTGTGCCTATAGTTGACCATGTAGTCAGTGTAAATTTAAAGTGCGTTTGAAGGAAATAATGGAAATAAGCACCTTTCCAGTAAATATCACGCGTGTCCTAGCCGGCACCTAATGCGTCCCAGTAGTAAACGCGGTAGCCAAGTTTTTCACAAACTTATTGCCGTCAAGCTACTAAAGTGTGGCCGTGACTCAAACTGAGTGTATTCCTATTGCTATAATTTGTATATTGTTTGTAAGAAGTTGCATGTAATTTGTTTTCTTTATTTGTAGCAATAAATAATTATTTATCCTATTCTATTATTCTAAATTATACTCGGTAAATTTAAAAAAATACGTAAAATTTACTTCAAAAGAACTAAGTACATCATCAAATAGGTGTATGGATTGAACTTCACCTATCATTAGCATTCGTAATAGTAAAATGATAGCCAACTATAAGAGACAATAAGCAAGAAATGTGGCAAGAAAATCAAAAAATTTAGATTTTTTTATTATTTGAATATACTATTTAGGTATGATAAACCAGATTCAATCTGATAATTATTACGATATTGGCGCAAGAGATCAGCTACGGGTGACCGGTTCATGACTACGCCCACCTTATAAAGGAATTTCGCGAGCTCTGTAATATATGAAAAAAATCGGACAAATGCTAGTATTTCAGGTAGTGTGCAGATAGCTATTTCGGAATAATGACGTCCAGAACAACCTAAATTTCCTCCAGATCGGAGTAATTTTTTCACTTGGCAGACGTCGTCGAGTAATAAATTCCAAATTTGGAATAACGACGTCGGGAACAATCTAGATATCGATTTTCAGCCAAATCGGAGTAACTTTATCCACTTGGTAGATGTCATCGAAAAATAAATTTCAAATTCAGAATAAGGACGTCCAGAACAACCTAGATATCTATCTTCATCCAAATTGGAATATTTTTTTCACTTGGCAGACGTCATCGAAAAATAAATTCAAATTTCACAATAGCGACGTCGAGAACCACCTAGGTATCGATTTTCAGCCAAACCGGTGTAACTTTCTCCACTTGGCAAACGTCATCGAAAAAAAAACAAATCTGGTATAAGGACGTCCAGAACAACCTATATTTGACTTTAGACAAATCGGAGCAACTTGGCAGATGGCATCGTTGCGCAGTATTTACCTATATCAAAACACCTAATACATTTATCACAAAAAATCAAAACTCCAAAAGATGTACAATGTCCCATACAAACAGAGAACCATACTGAAGTCGCTAAATCAGATTCACCCTACTGGCATAAAAAAGTGGTACGGTCAGAATCGTACCAAGGTATAGGAACTCCATTCCCAAGTGCTTTGGTTATCGTGGGCAGTCACCATGGAGACCAGTCGGGGATGTGGAAAATACACACTTGGTAAATTTTTGTATTGTATTTATTATTTAATTTCTTTGTATTTGTTATTAAAGCGGCAACAGAAAAACAGCATCTGTGAAAATTTCAGCAAGCTGTTACGGTTCATGAGATACAGCCTAGTGACAGACAGACGGACAATAAAGTCTAAGTAAAAGAGGCCCGTTTTTACCCTTTGGTTACGGTACCCAAAAATATATCTTACCTATAGATACTTACTATCTTGGTAGGTATATACTCTATTACAAGCGGAAAAATAATTTATAAGTACTTATGTAATTTTTTGTAGCAAATATATTCGCAATCGCATTTTGTAACATAATATTATGTACAGAGAGCTAAGTACCTACCTACATATTTTTTTAGCGTAGCGTGATAGTAGGACTAGCGTAGGTAGGTATGTATATACTAAATACAAATAACTACATAACGTAATAGTAGCACTTTCTTATCTAAGAACTTGACTCATGTGCAGACTCATTCTCCGGTACATCACAGTACGTTATAAACATTTGTTATCCATTTCAAAAAAATACTGTCCACTCGCGGAAGTTCAAGATCTTAGCCGATGAAAGCAACACAGGTCCACCCAGCATCACGTTCTCCCCCGGACTGAGCGCGAAGGATGAAGAGATCTCGTATCGCATGCGAGCGAATGAAATAGAACAACGCAAGTTGCTTATAATGGAATAACGTAAGCGACAAAGAGTAAATAAATTTATAAAAAAATAAGGTTTATTAAAACGCAAAAAAACGAACAACCACTTGATTATGCCTTTACTAAATATTAATTACATATACTTTATTAATTAATTGGACTTATTGTATTGACACATACCCGAATTAAAGAAAATTTCAGAGCCTTTTTCGCGATTTTTTTCTATCGAGGGAAATATTAAAAATCGCGTTTTCAAAACATCTACGTTATAGCTTATATCCTGAAGAATAATATATATTAATTTTATATCTGTAACGTCTGCGGTTTTTATACAAGACCACTTCAAAATTACAGTTTTGCTCGCTCACTTCACCTTAAGTAATCACAAACTGTGTAGTAAGATTTCTTTATCAAAATATTCTTCACATGCAACTTGAATTTTCTTTCTATGAGCATTGTAATATGTTTGGGCAATTTATTATAAAACCGCTATTTTATCTTTATTCCTAGTGTTATAATCGTGATTGTCACTGTTTGATTTAAATTTGCTCAGATTTTTACGAACATACATAATATTTTCAAATATATACAGACTTGGTAAAGTTAAAATATCAATTTCTTTAAAAAGATCTCTCAGGGATTCCCTAGGATCCATTTCATATATGGCTCGAATTGCACGCTTTTGTAAGATAAAGATTGTCTCTATCTCAGCAGCAGCTCCCCACAGCAATACACCATAAGACATAATACTGTGGAAGTACGCGAAATAAACGAGCCTAGCAGTAGCTACGTCTGTTAGCTGTCTTATCTTACGAACTGCATATGCAGCAGAACTAAGTCTTCCGGATAGATCATGTATATGTGGATTCCACTGTAAAGTTGAATCCATTTTAATTCCCAGGAAGACTGTCGCATTGTCAAAAGAGAGTTTTTCTAGGCCAAGCTTAATGTTTGGTTCAACATAAGTAACATTTGGTAAAGAAAACTTTAAACATTTGGTCTTTTTTGAATTTAAGAGAAGATTATTAGCCGCGAACCACTTAGAGATCATAGATAACACATTATTGACTTGAATAAGTTCACTATCCCTCCTATCTACTTTAAAAATCAGGGAGGTATCATCTGCGAATAAAACTATATCGCAGAAATTTTTAACCATGCAAGGCAGATCATTTATATATGTTAGAAACAGAAAAGGTCCTAAAATTGATCCTTGCGGTACTCCTATTCTTATCAAAGACCCGGAAGAAGTATTGCCATTTATTCTAACCTCTATACTCGCTCATCATACACACCGCTAGGGAATGGAACATTCTGCCTGAGTCTGTGTTTCTGGTTAATTACGTGAATAGGTATCTTCAGGGTAAGCGAGCTGCATCATCGATGGCATCGTCACTTAACATCAGGTGAGATAGTGGTGAAGTGCTACCCAGTACCTTCGGTATGAAAAATAGCAATATGTGTTTTTAGAGTAATCATACTTGATATAATTCTGTTCTTGTTCTATCTTATCAGTTATTAGAGTAAACGTTGTAGGTAGGAATGCTTAAAACTATTTTTATATATTTTTACGATATCAAGACGTTAATCTTAGAATAATTGGTCGATTTTGGGCAATTAGAATTAGTCAGTTTGACAAACCGTTAACGTACCGAAAAGCTTTTCAGAAACCCAAAATTGAAATAATTGTCGATTAATTGGAGATTTGACATTAGTGTTGACAAACAGTCACATTAAGTTTTTAGCAACCCAATCTGCGTATGACAATGGATTAACAAGCATTTAAAATAATTTGTCGCTGATTTGCGTTTCAGAAACCGGGGGTAAGAATTTTATTGGTAAGTAAGTTATGGGATAGTATCAATAACCAAGAAGCATCCTCCTATCCTACAATATATGGGGTTCTTTATATGGCTACCATATGTTGTTTATACAACACAGAAGATGTAACATTTAAAAACATAATGGCTATAATGTGTATAATTTTAACTTTTGTTGAATTACCGGCCGCCCCTTAACACCAAAACGTCCTGGGGAATACTCTCTTTGGTAGTATATCCGCTACACTTTGGTTATTAAGGGCGTTATAGTTAAGTCCCCTATAATGCACCTTACTCGATGTTCTTACGTAAGTATTGGTATGGTGCTAATTATTTCATTTTCTTTTAGTCAGTTCTTAATTATTATGCTATTCAAGAAAACCATGGAAAGTCTCATTCTAAAGCAGAAGCTTAGGCTTCTTCTTTTTGTATTAAGTTTTCATTTCAGAATTTCATTATCTCTATCGCATCAAACGTTTACGGCCATCTTTTTACTACTAATTTATATGTACTAATATATTACGTACTCGATAATACCATGAATATTTCAATAACTTTCCATGTATGAAAGTTTGTGTTTTCTATAGTAGTGGACAGAAGGACGGTGTTTACTCAACATAGCTTTGTTACTATGTAGTAAATTGATAATGTTGTTCTACTGTAACTATTACGCTGTGGCAACTCGTGTCCATCCAAGACATACTTTTTCGAGATCTATGAAAAAACGTGTTCAGGTAGCTAGATTAGGTAGTACCTATTTAATGTTCACGTTCATTAGATATACTAAACTCTCTAATTATATGAAAACATGGAAACTCGAGATACCTAATAAATTTGCAAGCATTGTAATCGTAAATTGAATACGCGTCAGAAAACTTAATTATACGTAAATATAATACGTATCAAATAAAAAGTAATACAAATAAAAAAGTCACCAAAAAGAATCTAGGTATGTGAGATTCGATCCACGGTACTCGATCTTCTGATTCGACTTCTGAAGTTACACACTATACAATCATTGACCAAGGTGTCGAAAATTACACACATATCGTTTATGCCTTACTGTCAGACACATTATATTGGTCCACGTACATACGTAAAATTATTATTGTATTATTAAGAATTATGTCGTAAAATTAAAATTTGACCAAAAAGAATCTCTTTACGCTGGATTCGATCCACGTGCCTCTCAATTGCGAAGCGATGTCACTTACTATGCGCTATTTGAACGACGATTGATTAGTCGAAAATTATGTACATAACCTTTGTGCCTTATTGTCAGAAACTGTATAAATTAATCATGATCCATCTAAAATAATTCATTTTTCATTCATTACGAAAAATTCTGTATATTGCTTATAATAATTATTTTAGGTAGCTAAAGTTGTACCTACGTCTTGTAAAATGTTTGAAGTGTTTATCGCCATTCATCTCCATCATGTGCCTTATTAGGCATTTCTTTGTTTTAAGTTAAAGAAAAACGAAAGAAAAATATAAAGCTATATTGGGACTGTGTCTTATGAAACTTTACGCGACATCATAAAAATGATATAGGATGTTGCATAAAGTAAGTTAGGGTAAAAATAAACTAAGTTGGAAATGCGGCTAATGAGCAGCATACGCATACATCTTTTACTCAGTATAATATTGACGGAGTCTGCTGGATATTAATGAATAATGATACAATATTTAGTTCAACTTTTATCGTAGCTGTTAAGAAAAAACAGTACAAATTCTATTCTATCGTAGATCAGAGAGAGCGAGAATGCTAGCAACACTTTTTTTATTTACGTTTCAGATAGTTTCCTACAAATAATGCACAGATAAAAATGATTTAATGAGCAGATAATATTTAACACCAGCGCTCAAGTTACATGTATAACAGGGTACTTACAATTTTAACGCCCTCATCAACCTAAAATTAGCGGACATAATGACAATTGGCACTATAAATGAGAAGATTCCAAAGGATCCCTCCTTTGGAATCTTCTCATTTATAGGGTGTAATTCGGACGGCGGCCAATTACAGCACCGACACTATTATTTTTGACAATTATGTCCTTGTTATATAAAACAACACATAAACATTGCAATGATCCCACTTGAGGAAATATTTAAGATAGGCACCCCAAAAGCATAATAAAATTGATCTGTGGTGATATGACTAGGCGAAAATTGTACAATGCCTCTCGATATTGTAGTCATTATAACTAGGGGTTTTGCACTCTCTTGGCCTGTCATTGAATTTTGCGTGCTTAACAGATTGCAAATGCGACTTTACATTAGATTAATACGTCATTGATAATCAAAAAGCAATATGACACTTTTTCTTGCGAGATAGAATTTAATTGTAGGTATAAAATAATCAAATTATTCGCCACCAATTTCGCCACCGGACTTCCCGACAAAGCGTGATGTTTCATCAATTTCATGTCGACGTCTGGAAGTCCACAACCTTGCGATTTTCACGGCATTTTCTACCTCGCACTGCCACATTATGGAACCAGCTGCCAGGTGAAGTATTTCCGAACAGTTACGACTTAGGAACCTTCAAGAAAAGAGCATATTCCCTCCTTAAAGGCCGGCAACGCATCCTCGAGACCTCTGGTGTTGCGGATGTTTGTGGGCGACGGTGATCACTTACCATCAGGTGAGCCGCCTGCTCGTTTGCCCTCCTATCACATAAAAAAAAAAAAAAAAAAAAAAAAATTCTTTGAATCCAATTCCCTCGTGCCGTTTGAATGTTTATTGAAGTAGTTAAGTATTCATAAGTGTTTTAATCAACTTTTAAATTTACTAATTTTCTAAGTAGCCCGCAATCAACTTTACTAACCTTTTTGTGACTGCCTGGTTAACTGCTAGCTTGGACAAAGGCGGCGTAAAGGTACTTTTGGATCGGATGCCGATACCAGGGAGCCAATACCTAATAATGTCAATAAGACGTTATCCGTTTTATAAGCTTAAATTTTACACGTCATATAAAATCGCTGCGTATCGCGGCCAGAATGTAATTCATGTATTCCATATAAATAAATTGAAGAATCAACAAAACTTTTTAAAATCGATCGCATTTTTGTGAACAAACTTTTTAGCAAAGCCATTTATTTAAAACAGACTCCAATCAAACGAAGCATCCAGCATGGCGCAAAAATGTTTGCAGCATTTGTTGCAACTGTTCGCTCTGTGTCGTTCGATTGGTAAAAAATTGCAGCTCAATTTATTTTATTTGATTTGGTAATCTGTTTGGTACAGAGGGAAAAAAATGTTGAGTGGTGTAGGTTGCATCTATTTATATATGAATACTTGAACTAATCTGCGACTTTGTCTGCGTGGGGATGTTGTGGAGGTATCTCACATATATAGTATAGGTAATAGTGTATTCTCGTATATGACACATACAATGAAGTTTTTTATTTGACGAATAAGTAGAGCTGCCTAAGTGAATTTTTAAAAATAACACAAAAACACAAAAAATTAACAGTCTGGCGCCGGGAAGCTATTAAAAGATAAAAACTAACGCATTCAAAATCTATTCTTGATTTTATGGTACATCACGTGAGAATGAAGCTTGGTAAAGCTGCAAACCGTGGGAAATATAAAAAATATTGTTGCGAGGGTGTTTACTTAACCGATCCTGGAATTAACCTATCAGAGAACAAATTATGTGTGGCTGTTTTATTTTATTTTAGATCAACCAATCGATGACGATGGGGGTGTTTCCTTACATACAGAGAGGGGATGGAATTCTGACCTTGCAAAGACGAAGAGAGGAGACAGGAGAAAACATTAACGGATTAGCGCTGGTTTAACGCGGAAGTCAGTTTAAAAACTGCAGTAACTTCAGTGTTTTATTATTATTTGATAAATTAACAACTTAAGTTTAAATTCAGTGATATTAGAAGACAATCATTCGGTAAAGTTGATAAATCCTATTCTCAACATACTATAGAGTTAATTCTAGCGATAAATTTAAAATTACACCCAATATATATTTTATGGAATTTCAGAGGATTTGTTGTAAGGAAAATTAAATTAAATTGAATAGTCAATTTATTAATGATAGTATTAAATCGTATTACCTTATTGAATACATATATCTTATTTGCTACATACAATTAGTATATTCATGTCAAAGATATCACTTGTTATGTTGAAAATTACATATGGGTATGGTTTTATTTTGTAAATAATTGTGTATATTAACATATATTATATGTTTTGTTGATTCTACTGCACTGTGTAATACGACTAAAGAGGTTTTTACGTTAACGCCATTCTATTTTCCTCTTTAATAAAGTCTAGGAAATGAATGGCGGATCATGTGATTAATATATATGTGTATTTTTATAGATACATATATATGTAACTTTCATGATTTAAATAATCAAAGAGTGTCGCTTAAATGCCACAACAAATTTTAAGATCATTATAATAAAAATTAATATGATTTATATTAAACTTATTTTATTTTATGATTAAGAACCTTTCCAATCAGATAGAATATAATATATATTAAGAATAATTGAATCTAAAGTAAATTAAATGAATATTTGAACTCTAGCTATTGAAATAGTAATCCACACTTAATTAGATCTTGAGATAAATTTATAATTGTTTTGATAAATAATTTACGATAGTTTACTTAGTTAATAACAGTTAGGATAGTAAAATAATATTTGAGTCTAATTATTTAGTATAGCAGAATATGCTGGAATATAGAGTATTCTTTACCTAATTTAAGATAGTAATATAACATAAATTATTTCATTAGGGCTATAACGTAGCATCTAATCTAGATAGATAGGTCATATAATTTCCAACACAAAGTCCTGCGAGCAGACAGCAAGGGGAGATCGAGTTCAGTTACTGATCAACAGGGAGTATATTAAAATAAGTACAGTATACAATTCCATTAACTCTAAACATCTATATTATATCTTTTGGACTATGATAGGGAATAACTGCAAAACGATATCTTAGGAGAGCGTGCCTTTTACTGTCTTATATTTTAAGGCCTATAACAAGAATATGGGACCTAGATTTCACAAGTCTTTACATGGTTGTGCCTAGAAGCGGCAGTACAATACGTCACAATACACGTCCTCTCATCTGGAACGACCTATAGATTTCTATAAGCCTGGCCAGGCAAACACAAATTTTGTGTTGAATCACGTGATATTTGAGATATATATAAATCCATGGTTTTAAAAGGGCTAATAAAATATACAAATAGCGCTTATTTCGCTATAAGAATAAATAGAGCCCCTCGGCTCATGATAGGTTAAAAGGTTGTTTATAAAGGTAATTTCCAAGCCCTGAAAAAACACTTCGGTGTACGCTGAGCCGCGTTGTAGGTCTCCCTAGACGTTACTTGGACTGGTTTCTATTGGGGAGATGATCTTTCCTTCCACATAAAATAAGGCATTCTTGTATTGAATCCTGCCACTTGCTAAGGATGGTCTAATTAGAAATAACTCTTCCACATATACCTTATGAATCAAACGCATACACTAATATAATTAATTTAATTAACTATTTTAATTAATTTACTTGTTGACCTCTCTTATTTAAAGCAAGCCAGGAGGAATATGAAAGTGATTATTTTATGGATATTCAGCCTATGTACTGACATAAAACTTGTGTAAGACATGAGTGATGATTTACAATCACATTAAGTAAAGCTCTCCTATGATTTCATATCTCTGAATCAAGTAATCCTTTCTCAATATATCATAACTCTTAACTTAGACGATCACACTAGCCTGTACCACCACAGATGGTGCCGTGACCAGGATTTTCAACTACGCATCGATATAACGATACGATTGAAATAGAATCAGGATTATACAACGAAAAACACAACGTAGAAATAAATTATTGAGGAAGTCAGGGTTTTTCTTTCAGAGATAATAGAATAAAAATAGGAAATTTATTACATTTTCAGAGATCGCAGCAGAGGAGAATTGTTTTGCATGAGCATTATTTTATACTACTAACTACTGTACATATACATTTTTATTGAAATATTACATTAATTTACAGTATCTGCATAAATTTTGTGTATATTTCCACAGATTGGTTAAAGGAAAACAACTCGCAACATTAAATATCACTTCTTTATAATATAAAACGCGAACGAACTTTAAACTCCGCACTTAACATCTATTTAGACTTCTTTAAAACATTATGGCAGAGAGTAGAGGTAAACGTACGAAAGGGAAACGCGGATTAAATAACGAAATCAATACGGATATATCAACGGAACAAGAGACTTTAAATAACTCGACATTACAATTACTGTTAGCTAAGATGAACGAGTTCCAAGAAAAGTTAAATTTATTAAACTCGAATAAGAATGACATGAACCTGGCGAGCACTTCGTCACGCGAAACTGTTAGTATTGCATCTGAGGAATGTAACGGAACTCCAATACCAAATCAAAATATTTTTGTTATACAACCAACCATTAGCAAACCTATTTTTGACGGAAAATCACAAATAAATCCTATAACATTCTTAAAAAGAGTTAAGAAATATATTAAGTCATTAAATGCGTTTGATCGCGAAATTGACATTGTATTAGAATGTGTCACTGGACATGCTCGGAAAATCTTAGAATTATATTCAAAGAACTGGAACACGTTTTCCGATTTCGAAGCTGATTTTAGACAAATTTATTGGACTGATCAAATACAAGAATCAGTACGATACAAAATAATAAGAGGGGAGTATTCAATTAATTCAGGTATCTCTATGAGTGAACATTTCGCCGAACAAACAGAGACGTTGCAATCTCTAACAATAGCATTTAGTGAAAGGGATATCGTAAATTCTTTAATGAGACATTACTCCGTAGATGTTCAACAACTATGGTTTACTAGACCTGAGGAACCTACGATTATAAATGGAGCTAATTTCCTCACAAACTTAGAGCAGAATATTGTCTTAAGGCATCATACACCTACGAGATACCATGGCGGTAGACAGCCTATACGTCGCCCAGTGTCTGCCTCCATGACTGCCTGTGTATGGAGAAAGGGAAGAAGTTCGTTTAGAGGCAGGTGATTTCAGAGAGGAAGAGCTGGGTATTGTAGGAACTATAATAAAGGTACATCACGTGAGAATGGAAGACAGAGTGTAATGAGAACTGCGATTGATTTTGTTAAGGAAACTGGTACTACTAATCCATCAAAGTCTGGGGGCGGGGAAGTTCAAAAAAACTAATATCCCTGGCACGTACGAGTCCAAATTATGAAAATGTATGTGTTGAAGGGGAAGCTAGGACTCCTGAGCGTTGTAAACAAAATGTGGCTTATAGAATTCTCACGAGATTAGGTTGGAAGGCGGGAAACCAATTAGGAATAAACGGACACGGATTAGTACGACCATTGAAAGAGGTCAAACGGTACGATAGTAAATATGAATCATTTGTGAGTAGCGTAGGAATCCTATTGGAAAATCGATTTGATGAGAATGTGGTTTGTGAGGTGGAAGGAAGTACATGCGGATTGTGTACTAAGAACGATAAGGCAATGTATGCGTTATTCCATGAGTTAGACGATATAGAAGAACAAATGAATGACTACTCATTACCAAAATTGCCTGAGTTGTGTGTGTGTTTGTATGGCAGAAGCATTAATGCATTGATTGATACTGGGAGCCAGATTAGTGGCATTACAAGCGAGTTATATAGTTCTATTCTAGGAGAAGGGGTTAAGTTACCTGAAATTGCTATACCAACCGTACAGGTCCAAGGAGCGTTTGGTTCTAGGAGCGAGAGTACAAACCGTTTAGTATTGATATAATTTAATCTGGGCGACACTATAGTTGAGGCGCCTGTATTAGTAATGTACAGATTACCTAGGTCACTTATACTAGGCTATGATTGGCTGGAACGGGTAAAAGGCATAATAAACTGTGGGAGTGAAAGGACACTGACTATTGAACATTTGGGTTTACGAACAGACATTAAATTGAATTCTGGATGTGAAGTAACAAGGTTAGGGGGCGTGGCTAACGCCGCGACTATTAACTCACTTTTAAATAAAAATATGTTAACTCCCGAACTTTCTAACTCGAACGCCGAGAAAACTTGTAAGAACGATTGGCGAAACCAATTAGATAATTCCGGCTTAGATAACGAACAAAGGAAACTGTTATTACCCATATTAGAAAAACACCATAAGGTGTTCACTAATACATTAGGGATAACGAATAAGTACGAACACGTTATTAAATTAATAGATGAAACACCATTTGTAAGACGAAGCTATCCGGTACCATTGCAACATAGAGCAGAGGTCAAGAAAAAACTAGATGAGTTAGAAAAATTAGGGGTTATTCAACAAGAAGCAACTCCCTATTGTAGTCCGCTCACTTACACTAAAAAGCGCGATGGTTCTATCAGACTCTTATTGGACGCACGCGAATTAAATAAACATATGTTGGGTGACGCGGGGTCCCCTCCATTGTCTTCAGAGATAATCCAATCATATCATGGGGTTAATTATATAACTTTAATCGATTGCAATGATGCATACTTTCAATTACCGTTACATAAAGACTCTAGAAAGTACACGGGTTTTTCTTTTATGGGTATAACATACACATATCGTGTACTCCCACAAGGACTAAAGACTTCTGTAGCCGGATTCACGAGAGCCATGGATATTATACTGAATGATGTACGTGGGTTTTGTATGAACTATCTAGATGATATAATAGTTTATACGACAGGAAACTTAGGTTTACATTTAGACCACCTAAGTAGTGTAAAATTAGGGCATCTGGATCAAAGATCCATCTACCCTAATTTCACCAGTTAACCGGGGACCTAATAATCTAGGTTCTCATCTGTTCAATTAAAAGACTAGATGATTCATCTATCTGATATATCTTCTCTCTTTCTACTTCATTCTAATATTAATTCAATAGATCCAGCTACCTTAATTTCACCATTTAATTTGGGACTGAATGATCTAGGTTTTCACTTATTTACAAAGATTTGAATAGATTAGATACCTATTAAATTCCTCTTATCTGCTTTTAAATATAACTTCAATCTGAATTGACAGCTATTTATGTATGTATCTAATACTCTCAGCCATCGTTAGGTATTGTATATGTATAGCTATTAATAACAATAATATTATTTTCTGACTATAATAATAGGTAAGGATGATTAAATAAAACAATCACAAATAAACAAATATTTAAATCAGTATTTTATTATTATTTTGACACCATTTCTTAAGACACATGACATTTTTCATTGCACATATTGATGAATGGTATAAACAGCTAAATACATCACTTGATAAATTGTATTCCTCATACAAACTATTTAAATTAGGACATTTAAAATCCTCCAAATCATAAACTCTACTTGTTGCGAACATTTCGCTGATCCATTTAACCTTTTCTTGACCTTTAGTATAAATATTTTTATCTTTTAAAAGCTCGATGATATTATTTCTAAGTACATTTTTATAAAATGCGTATGGAATGTAGCCTTCGTTCCACTGAATTTTTCTATTCCTTTCAATCCATCTTACTTGCTTATCTTCTGACTCAGTCAGCTCAAAGTTGAAAAATGGAGGCTTTATTAAATAAACTTGTAATTGATTTTCATAAGTTATTGCTATTTCTTTTGCAATAAATTCATTTTCATCAGTTTTAAATCCTTGCACGTCCACTATAGCATTCATGATAATTTTCGTACAATATTGGTTAGAGGCTTGTACTCTATAAGTCTATCGTTTACAATAAGACAGTAAGCAGCTGTGTTATCAGGAATATCATGAGACGTTTCTATTTCTAGACGTACATCTACAGGTCCAGATTTTAAATTCTCATTTTGTCTTGAACAGTCTATTATGAATAGAGGTGCCTTTTCTTTAAAGCTTACAATGTCTAACAAGGGATCTGCAGGAACGTTGTAGTAAGACTGACGAAACTTCGTGTATAATTCATATAATATACTGTATTTATTTTCATTAAAGTTTATATTAAGTGAGTCATACGGATAGTACTGAGAATTTAAAAATAAAGTTACGTTTGACAAATGAAAATGATCAAATATGGAACTATCTCGGTCTTTCTTATTTTTTCTATTAGTTTGCAAACCGAATATTACATATCTAGGTTTTTCCAATTGTGAAGCTGTTTTCACGGACCACGAATGTTTGGTAGTTTTTGGTAATAATGGATATTCATACAGATCCCAATTTCTGAAAGCTATTTGTATAGGTTTATCCTTTTCTAAATATTTGAGTAAAGAAATCCTTTCACGATCTGATACTTTTATATGTGGCACTCGCCATTGAACTCTTTGCATATTAATCTCAACACTATCATCCTTATCAAGAATTACACTGTTTAAAATACTGCTACATCTGTTCAGTATAAGTTCATGCTTACAATTGATGATTATTTTCTTGTAATCTTCTGCAAATCCCATCACCCTGTTGAGTGGTATAATAATGCTAAAATATCCATCTTTGAGATTTTTATATCCATTTATATCCCAACCCCACAATGCAGCAATTCTATTATCCCCGTTGTTTAATGAAACATACGATTTTATTGTAGAAGTAATGCCCACATTTTTAATTCGATCTATCTCAACACCATTTATTTCATACCGAATGTCTTGGAAAAGAAATGCTAAAGCATTATTTGTAAAATTGACTGGTTTTTTAATTGGTTTTCCTGCAGAATCCTTCCCAGTCACAGTAACACGTCCTTCGATATAAATAGAGCTGGAGGAGGGAAGTACATAAATGTCTTGTTGATTAATAGATATTCGGATTTCATCATTTTCTTTAAAACTGTTGCTGTAAGGATTATACGTATGGATTTCGTAACTTTCTATTGAATTATCGAAATGTGGTAAATCATGCACATTGAGAATATTCATAGTTTAAATCCAAGAGCTTGAAGAAACTCTTTATTTTTTTTGGTAATTTTCTTTTTATCCTTTACACGTCGTTGCCTTTTGAATGTGTTCGAATGAATAGTACTGTTTAGGTTTGTTTTTGAAGTTATAGACTTATTATTGTTATTCTTACTAATGAAATTATTACTATTTTGGTTGAACACGATCATCTTTTTTGACCTCGAATGTTATTTAATGCACAATTAGTCACAGAATGAACGAAAAGAAGTAATAGCGAGCTATTTATTTTAAACTGTTATTACGCCAAAATGTTTGTAGAAACTTTAGACACAGATGTCCACAGTTATAAGAATTTGTTTTCTGAAAATTATAATAATTGTACAGAACATTATGATTTGCCACATATCTAATAAATTCTCTAGGTGGTCTCAAGTTGCCATAACTATCAAAATATTCAATATAGTCATAAATTTTTGCGTATGCTACCCAATGTGTACCAGGATTTTTCGCTGAATCTAAATTCACGATACCACACTCTATAGGGTGTGCATTTTCAGGTAATCCATCTCTCATAAAAACGCCTCGAAAGTAAGGAACATTGCGAGAGTGTTCAATGATATCAATATTAGAGAGGGCACGTTTAGGAAGACGATGAGTTAGGCTTTTTTTTTTGGCAAATGTATCGCTAAACCATTCTTGTAGGGTTTCAGACACAATCCTTTTCCAATACATACGCCCTCAATTTTCTGATTATAATAATAATAATAATAATAATATTCTTTATTTCAATCAACTAGGATCATACACACTTACAACATAATCTACTACATAATATCTACAATAAATCTACATAATCTTCTAAATTAAAATTTTACATTAAATTAACCCTTTAACATTGACCTTAAACTTGACTACAGACAAAATTTAACTATTGTAGTGACTATTTATTGATATAGGTTAATAAGCTCGAACAAAATTTCAAATACTCGTGGCAATGACTTACCAGGACCTGTATGATCGCATTCCCCGATTTAAAGAGTGAGGCCCTAAATCTGGCAATGCGATGTCTTATCAGTGCATCGAGAGCCGGCACACGAGCCGCCGCAAACATTTCGGACGCGCTACAGTACCGCGGCAGGCGGAACAATATCCGGAAAGCGTCGTTATACTGCACCTTAAACGTTCGGTAGCTTTCAAATTTATACCGTGACCATAGTTGTGCAGTGTATAGTGCCGTACAATACGTTTTAAACATTAGTATTTTAGCCTCCTGCGAGCACCCACTAAACCTTCTGCCAATCATATTGGCACGAACGGCAAGAGACCGCCTTTCTCTGTCGACGTCCAGATCGTCTCTCAGGTCACGAGTCACGACATGGCCCAAATACTTGAATGTGGTCACAAAAGATAGCATACTTCCGTTCAAGTACAAGGGAAGGCAAGAGTTATCTTTATGGTTCGTTCCAAATATCATTGCCACCGACTTATCAACGTTATACACTAAATTGTGATCTTTTGCATATTTTTCACACGTTGCCAATAATATTCGCATCGCACCAATCGAGGGGGTCAACAAGACCATATCATCGGCGTAGCTAAGGTTATTTATAAACTTCTGACCAATAGAACAGCCAACACAGGTCTTGTTGAGCCCCTCGATGAGCGCATTAATGTAAAGATTAAAAAGCAACGGTGAAGTAAGGCCGCCCTGCCTTAAACCACACGGTAAAAGGTACTCGTCCGAATAAGCGTCACGCCAGCGAACCACATTACCTTGTGAGCCGTACCAACTTCGAAGAAGGTTGATGACATCATTCGAGACGCCTACCTTACGAAGCTTCTCCCACAGGAGAAGATAGTTTACCCTATCGAATGCCTGGCTTAAATCCAGGAAGCAAGCGTATACTTTAGTTTGTCTGGATACATAATAATTTACAATTTGTTTCAAACTAAATATAGCCATGTCGGTAGAACTCTGTTTCTTAAACCCAAACTGTGCATCATTTATTTCAATGTGGTCAGATAATAAATTGAGTAGAACAGAGTCTACAACTTTAGAAAAAACAGTGGCAATAGAAATAGGTCGGTAGTTTGAGCCTGTTGATGCACTCGTCTTTTTACTTTTTATAATCGGAGTAACGACCACCCGCAGGAGGTCCGGGAGCAGAAACGAGTGTCTGAGACAAGCATTCAGGAAAATTGAGATAAATACTATTACCCATGGGCCACCAAAGCGCAAGTGTTCCACGCCAAGCTGATCATGACCCACGGCTTTACCCATAGGCATTTTTCTAATGATCTCAAAAATCATGCGTTCATCAATATGGGTATATGATTTAACAGTACTCATAACGGGGTTTGGACAACTAGGACTGGAAGCAGCCACCAAAAATCTCTGCTTGAAGTTTTCAGCAATAGTCTTACTATCACTTTCTCCATCAATTGACGCTGGTACTCCGTGTTTGGTTTTAGATAATTTCGAACTTTCTAACCAAAACTGACTAAAGTTTTTATTTGAACATGCATTGCTGATTTTATCTAATCTAATCTGATTTTCATTTTTCTGGCACCATTTAAGCCGCCCTTTAAATTTTGATCTGGTAATTTTCATTTTCTCGTAATTTGATCCAAATGTTGGAGCTCCAGCGTCAATCCACTTAAGGTAGTTTACTCTTGCTTCTTCGTAAGCAGCTTTAACGTGCTGATTCCAACCCGGCACAGCTTTAGGACGATACACATGCTGCCTACCACTTAGTGCAGCAGCTTTTTGCAAGCTAGCAATAAAATCGCTATAAAGCCGGCATAGTAGGTGTTTATGTGATTCACTGGCACAATTAGCACACGTACTTAATTGACGCAATAAGTCCCAATTAAGAGTTGATAAATTTTCACCGCAATAAGACATATATAATTGTATATCCTCACCGTTTCTCTTACCCCACCAATATGGGCTCGCGTCACTAGAAGCGGGTGGTTTAATCATATTTACGGCTATTTTTGTAAATTCAAACTCAACAACTAGTGGCCGGTGATCTGACCAAAAAACGTCCTCAATAACATATACATTCGACAAGGCAGACCACGCGAGTCGGGTCACGATGCAGTGATCGAGCCAGCTCTTAGACTCGTGAGCATAACTAACGTAAGTGAATACGTCATCTTTGTCTTGTAAAAACATGTGATCAGCATAAATAAGGTCATTTTCTGCACAGTAATGTATTAACTCATTACCAAATAGTGTATTAGTATTTGCATTAAAATCACCTAATACTACGGAAACATTTATGTTATGGTCTTCAATTAAGCCAGTTACAGCACTCAAACAGTTCGTAAATTCAGTAAGATTTTCATGTTTATTCTGCGGCATGTAAACAGAGAAATACATATGACTGTGGCCTGAAATTTCTGTTTTTAAAGCACATATTCTAGGTTCGGAACATTCGATAACACTTACATTATTAAAAATAGAAGTTCTCCACAGGAGAGCCACTCCACCGTATGGTCGTCCCTTCAAAATACCAGCTGACGTATCTACGCTTGATGTACCGTGCGCAGAAAAATCTTTATGAATAGTGGATAAGAAAGGAAGCTCATCAGGGAGGAGCCAGGTCTCCTGTAAAGCTACTACGTCATAACTATCACATAATTGTCTTATTTGATCTACGCTTCTTTTTACAGATTGACAGTTAAAGCTAATGAACTTCATTGTGTCTAAACTTATTTTCCCAGTACGGTCTATATACAATACCTAATGGCCAAAAGTCGGGGTTCATAAAAGTTTGTTTTTTATCAGACGAGATAGTTACCTTAAACGACGCGAAGCTAGTCGGTCTATAGGGTTCAATTTTTACTACCTCTAACACTTGTTCGCCTTTAGTCTTGACGTAATCAATAATACCGTCCTTACTAACCGATAGATCTAGCCGAGACACATACAAACAAACCGATCTTGTAGCAGCTTTAATAGACGAGGATTCCGGCACTATAGCTTGGCCTTGCCTATTTTTGTTTGCTTTCTTCTTGTAAGATACAGTCACAAATCCGTCGTCTTGTTCGATGGGCATCCGGTTTACCTTAATGCGGGGTTGAGACAGCGCGCTATTAACTTCCTTTGCAGCACGCTTTTTACGATAAGTAATGTTGTTGAACGGGATGTCAGGTGAATTTCTCTCCAAGCGCATAGAATCGTCTTTACTATGGACAGCGTCGGTAGCTATGCGGTTAGTCGCGGGCCGTGACACAGGTGCAGCGGAACATGGAACCGGTTTAGCAACCAGCTGATCGCCGCTACCCGCTTCTCTGCCGCTCGTGCTCGTTGTGTGTATTGCACTCGTATCGGTTGCAATTTTATTGTGCGAGGGTGAAACGTAGCGAAATTTTTGAGTTTTGGTTGAAAGAAAGCTACTATTACTACCTTCTTTATTCTCAGAACTGCGTTGTTCTATGCCCTTTCTTAAAATTTCGAGGTCGGATTGCTTCGCATATGAACTTTTAAGGATGTTCACTTCTTGCTTAAGGATCATTAAGTCTTTTAACAGCACTGACACATCAATATGGTCCCAGTGGACCGCTGGTAAGCGGTTCAAGTCTTTTACCACGTAGGTACACTGGGAACTCGGCTCTGTCTCCTTGATGATCCGTATAATATCTTGAAGATTCCTTTTATTCTTTCTTTCGCCTTTACGCGTCGGGTATCCAGTGTTGACCGAGCCCGAAAGCAGTACTTTAGCAATGTCAATTTCTTCTTCTCTAAAATGAGATTCACAGATCTGTAGGAGACTCACTTCGTCCATCACATCTACTTTGCATTGAATAAAACACAGTAGCTCGTTAATCACAACGCGGCAAGAACACGGATCTGGCATTTTAGATCCACACACAGAGACGTATTTTAAGGAAGGATTGATTATGTCTTTTCATTTCTTCGAAACGTTTCATTGCAGTTTTATATTCATTATATGTTTTAATTATTCCTGATATTCCTCCAGCTAAGCTACCAGCAGCAGACAATCCTGCGAATATAGGAATAAGTGGAAGAACGTCTCCAGATTTTGGTATAGGTATGACTCTAGGGAGTATCACAGGAGAATCTTTCACCAATTCTTTAGCAGCTGCAAAAGCCATTTTTACTGCCATTTTTTTGTATTTGGGTTTCACTTTACTGATATGTTTACGCGCACGAGATACAATACTCTTAAATCTCTTTTTCAATCCAGACCCAGAACTAACTTTTACCAACATTGCTTTATTCACTAAAGTAGCGGCTAGCTTTTCTCCAACATTAGCAGTAGACGAAGTTGCTCGTTTTTTCGCCATCTTTAATAAATTTATATCTGCTTTATGTCGATCTTGTAAATTTGATGACTTTTGGTAAGCTATATCGTGTTGTTTACAGTATTCGTCCAATTGATTAATACCCTTATCACCTCGAGCAAGTCTTTCTGCTAATCGTGTTCCAGGCCCACAATAATTATATCCTGGTAAATGAAGTTCAAATGGTAGTTTATTAATTATACTGTTTAGAAGACTATTCTCTTCCATAACCAATCAATTACTGAACTAAAATTAGTTTATCAATAGTATTATAAAACATTTCTTTTATCGATCCAGCTATTTTCACTAGACGGTAACCCCAACCATTTAACATAGCACTTTTTATTTTTTCGTTTCAAAACTTTTTCTACTAAGTAGACATTAGGGTTTTCAGTTTTTTGAAGTTCTTGAATATAGAATGCTCCTAGAATAGGTCGACTTCTTGCGTCTTCTATCAAATAAGTTATAGGTTTAGTGTTTTGTATCTTAACGATCTTAAATATTTCTGTGGACCAATTGGGCGTGTAACCTTTTTCAAATGTTCCTTTATATTTACTGATACGTACAAAATCGTTAATATTAAGTTTTTTCTTTTCTCGAAGAGATTTTGACTCGTAAATCTTTTTGAACCTCTTCAATAACAAACTTTCATTATTTGCACTGACTTCATCAGGAGGTAAACCAATCGTTCTATGAACTGTGTGGTTGTAGATATCAATAACTTTACAGAGCAAACCATCCTTCCATTTATAGTTTCCTCTCAAACTAAATTCTTTATACAGTTTAGACTTGAGAGTTCTTATAAACCGTTCAACAATCGATGCTTTCTTTGTCGAGTAAGTAGAATAATGATTAATTTTGTACTTGTCTATCAATTTTTTAAACTTGTCGTTATAGAACTCGGTGCCGAGATCGGTTTGCAGGTTTTTAGGAACCCGACCTTTATCTAGTATTGACTGGAATGCAGCAGATACGAGTATCTTGTTTTTTTGTTTTAGTGGATATACCCATGCATACTTTGAAAATGTGTCAATGACAGCTAAAATATAATTATGACCTGAGTTAAGTTTTGAAACAGATTGCATATCGATTAAATCGGCTTGCCATAAGTCATCTATACTCTTCATAACAACATGCCTACGAGGAAAATTAACCCTTGCATATTTGTGAATTTCATTTACTACGCTTCTTTTGCTCATTTTCGGTAATACGATCAAAAACTTTTTTAATTTTATATATAATTTTAATAGTTATATATTTAACCAATCAAAGTTTCATAAGTTAAGATTTTATTCAAAACGTCAATCAAATATTGTTAAGTAAGTAGCACTATTGTTCATATCAAAAATATATATTTTGCGCATCCAAACTTGCATCACTATTTTTTGTTATTAAATACCAATTATTTTAATACTGTCTTTTCTTCTGTATTTATATTTTGTAGACTTGGATCTCAAATTTATTGACGTTTATGTTTGAAAGACTGTGTGATACTAATATGTTATAATTAGTAGTAAATCATTTTATTCTTTTATGATGTCAGCTTCTTTTAGTTCTTCAATTATAGATATAATTTCATTGTCATGATTGCTGTTACCTGCATTTTTCGAGGCCGTTAGTAGCATTAGCCTTTCAATTAACTCATTAGGATCATCCCAGTATATAAAATCTGTGTTCATTTTGTAAGATTTTTTAAAATTTTGCATATTACCACCGCGCTTAACAACTTTTTTTTCCATATAATCATCAATTGGTTCCGATTCATAAAATAAAGGTTTAATTATCTGGCAGTATTTCATTCCCTTATCTCCTTTTATTTGACCCATACTATTAAATTCTCTTTTATGAGCATTAGTTTTATGTAACAAATCTTTATAAACAAGTTTGTCTTTGTCTGAAACTAAATCTATATCTGGTTTTTTTTTAAATAGAAGCTCTTTTAGACCTCGTGTCATTTCGTACTCAATATCTCCAATTGAAATTATCATAATCTTGGGATAACTAGAAGTTTCTTTTAAAGCAATGGGTATATTTCCCATCATTAGTTTATTATTTTCACTGCGTACTCCAAAGGGTACATTTAAAGTATTAATATCATCAAGTATATTCTCTTTTACTAGCAAAGATAGAAAAGGTGTATCTAAGGTAGTAAGATATTTTTCATTTTGAATAGGAGTACTCATATTTTGTTCGTTACATTCCATATATTTTATACGACTATTTTCACTTTTAATGGAGTCGTTACTCTCAGTTTCAAAATCTTCATAATATGAAGTGTTCAAATCATTAGACTTCATTGATGAATTGCAGACTTCACCAATCTCAACATGTTTATTTTTATATAGGTTATTTTTGGTTAATTCCACCATTTCTGCCAATGGAATAGTAAGAGGTTTAAAAACCCTATTCATATTAAAGTTTGTTTTGTCTTCTTCATTTTTTATTTGTTTTATTTTACTTTTAATAGCTTGAACTGATTTAATTAATTGTTCTTTCATATTTATTTCCATATTTCATCAGCAGTCACTACTGCTAATTAATAATGTAGATCTCGGAATGAATCCCAATAATGCTTGTTGTGTGTACTTATATAACTATTATTGTCTTCATTCAAGTTTAATAAAAATGTCAAAACCCCGTCTATATCTACCGTTGTTTAATTCACAATCTTTATTAATCAATAAAAAAGAATGTTGGTCTTTCCATGTTTCATAGCATATGTTTTTAAAGTTACACCAAAGCATATCGGAGTTCACATGTTCATTGTAAATATGTCTCAAGTTTACGTCATCTTGTTTAAAAATTATTAGAAAGTTTGCATTATCTCGGATTAACTGTTTTGGTATTTTCGAATATGTTTGAGACAAGTAAAAACTATCAACTTTATTGTGTCTGCCCATCGAAAAATAATTTCTTATATTACTTTGATTCTCACATGCAACATCATCAAAAATAAAGACAGAATTTGGTAATGCCTTTTCAGGAGATATAACACTTTTGTTATCGTTAAACATTACAAACTGTGTATCTGGAATGTTTTAGAATACTTCGTTTAAAAAACAATATTTTGGCTGTTATGTGGTTTTCGAGTAAATATAAACATTCTTAAACTTGAGACCATTTTTATGTAATAACAAGCTAATCATTACATTGGTTTTTCCACAATTTGATGGCCCACAAATAATAGAACGAACGGTATTAGGTAACAAAGTACTGTGTCTAAAAATATATGAACGCGGTTCTAGTAAAATATCGTTTACTTCGAGAGATACGGGTTGCTTAATCAACTTCATTTTACAGTCTGATTCTAATTATTGTGAAATCGTACTTAAATAATAATTGTAATCATATTTTATATATATATATTTTTTAAATATTAAGGTTCATTCGGTATTCAGTTTTGGTTTCTTGGTCAAGAATAAAAATCCAAACACTCCAGTCAATCAATATAGACATTTATTAATTAATTCCATAGTCTTATAATGACATTTCTTAATCAACTATTAAATATTATTTAACGGCATACTTATGTACAAAATATCACTTAAAATAACTTATTATTGAAGACAATTAAAACATTATATTATAGTGACCCCATGGTAAAGTATCCACTTGATTAGTGAGTATATACCTTTTGTCATCGCTTCTATTCATTACTATTTTATGTATCTCTTGTGAATATAACATATGCTTAATGGACTTAATTATATTCATTTTACATGATAAACTTTCATCACGAAACAATGCGTTTTTATAATGAGATAACTGCAAATTTTTTGTAACACTTTTTGAGATTCCTTTAGCTTTATTTATTTGTGTTTTAGCAGCTATTAAACAATACAATTTAGCTCTTAAGCCAGCAAATTCACTAATTACTTTGCCGCCAAGTTCATCTTTAAACATTCCAGGTACATTACCATTTCCTAGCGGGATGTAATAAGGATTGTTCTCATCAAAATTACTTGTATCGAATTCATTTAAATTATTTTTTATGTCTTTGTATATATCATCCGTATAAACCAGGTAGAGCAGGCTGTCGGTATCTGTATAGCAAAGCTTTACATTGTTAGCGTATTTCTTTTTAATTACATTGTAATGGTATTGATACAAGTGCTGCTTAGCATATTCCAAAACGACAAAACCTATATAGATTGGTCTGTCTAAAATAACTTTCTCGGGTTTTAACTGAACCGCTACCAGATTTTCAGAAAAAATAGAAATACATTTCACATTAGGCTTAGAAACTAATTTTTCCGCACCAAGCTGTTTATTCGTAATATTGGTCTCATCATTCCATTTGGTAACTAACTTTACCTCAACCTGTTTGCGTTTATTTTCTATAGTCTTGCCAAATATTGAATTATTTAGGAGTTTAAAAAAATCTTTTTCAAAGATCGTAGTGGATGATTGCCGAAGACGGGTATTTAAATCAATATATTTCTTTAAGTATTCTTCTTGTCTGAAACTCAGTATTCTATGGATTTTTTTTAATACTAGTCCATTTTTTATGCATTCTTTGAGGTGAGTATAGTGAATAACATAATTAAATTTATCATACAAGTTAGCTATTAGTTTTTCCGTCTTTCCTCCTATGGGTACAAACTTTTCTGGCGCAAAAGGTAAATCACTATGATGATCATGCAAGTATTTTGGGTATTCCAGATCAACCTCTAGAATAAACCCACAATTGCTGTCATCTAATACATTCATTACATCAAACTTATCAATTTCATTTTGATTTAGAAATTTAAAATCTGAAATAGGTAACTTTTTCGTCATTGCATAACCATATAAATTGTTGCAATCGAGATATATCAAATAGCTAGAATCTTTGAAGTCGTCAAATTCTGGTAAATAAATATTATTAGCTTTTGCATGACGTAGTGAACACTGTGCTAGCCCACCTCGAATACCCTTTTCAATCATTTGGTATATTTCCAGATCATGAATCATAGTCCATAGTCCATAGTCATTTATTCATATATCAATACACGTCAATAATACATTTTTGTACAAAATGAACATTTTTAGCTTGTATAGCTTCAAATACATATAAAAAAAAAAATACAATAAAAGAAATAATAATAATAATAAAATGAAATAATATTAAATAATAATATTACAAAAATCATACGTCATGTACAATCAATATTGTAGGTATGTCATTGGTATATCATTAAATTAATTTTATAATGTCAATAGTTTATAAGTAAAAAGCATAAAAATAAAATATTAAACATTAGAATTATTGTTTTTAAATGTCAAGAATTCATCATAGCTGTAGAATGATTGACTAAGTAGCCAGCAAACGCTGGCTACTTAGTCAATCATTCAGCAATCATTCAGCATGACAGCCTCGTTTTGAACACATTCAAACTTACTGCTAGTTTGACATCATTTGGAATTTGATTATATACTGCCGGACCCATGACGTGCGTTAACTTGCCAGACTTAACTAGGGAGCAGGACTTGCTAGCCAACATTCCCCTATTTCTCGTACAATAAGAGTGGGTATCGCCTAGTTTTACGTAGCTATCTTGATTCTGCCTCACGAATACCGCCACTTGGAAAATCACTATTGATGGTAGTGTTAGGATTCCCAATTCCTTGAAATATGGTCTGACGGTGGTATCTTGGGGAATTCTAACGATAGCTCGAACCGCACGTTTTTGGAGCCGGAATGCCCTCTCCCAGTCTGCAGCCCGAGCCCAAAGCTCTGCACCGTACTGGAGTTGGGAATGGACAGTGGCAAAATAGCATGACTTCACCACCTTTCTCGGAAGCAGTCGTGATAGACGGCTAAGTGCAAAGCACGCGCCACCCAACTTTCCACACACCTTGTGTACGTGAGACTCCCAGGTAAGGCCACCGTCTATCTCAAAGCCTAGAAAGGTAGTGTTGTTGACTTGGTCAATCCTTGTCATGTCAATGTAAACATTGAGACGACGAACGAAGTGGCCGGAGAGGTTCACGTAAACAAAGTGTGTTTTCGTTAAATTTAGAACTAGCCCATTTTCACAAAACCACTGAGCGAGCTGTCCAGCAGTTTCGTTCAATCCCTTCTCTAAGTTTTCCAACGACGTTCCAGTTACAATAGCGGCGACATCATCGGCGTACATAAACACCTCCGCTTTCGTGATTGCACCTGGTAAGTCGTTCAACAACAAAGAGAATAATATGTTCGACACTGCTGAACCTTGAGCTACTCCCATATCGATTTCCAACGGGTCAGATCTCTCTTTACCGCCATTACCTACCACAATCTGAGACCGACCGCGCAGAAGATCCTTTAAGATTGCGAGTGGTTTGTGGCATATCCCGTAGTGACGCATCTTCATTGCTAGGATGGTATGATCGGCTACGTCAAATGCCTTGGAGAGATCGCAGCAAAGTACTGCTACGTGCTGCGACCTCTCCCGGGCATCAACAAGACGACTCACCACCTCGCGGGCCAGGGATGTGGTCGATCGACCTGTGCGATACGCATATTGTCGGTCAGACAGAGCGTTAGTTGATGACAAGTACGTCACCAAGCGAGAGCTCAAGCCGTTCTCGAAAACCTTTGCTATCGCCGGAATAATAGAGATCGGACGATAGCCGTCAATATTATCCCGCTTTCCTTTTCCCTTAAATATAGGGGTAACTTTACTCACTTTTAGGGGCTCGGGAAATGTACCTTCTTTAAGACAACGATTAAACAAGTTCGCCAGAACCGGAGAAATGGAACCAGCAGCCATATTTAAAAGTTGCATAGATATCCCGTATGCGTCTTTAGATGGTTTGGATGGAATGCGCGCGGTGATTATGTGATGCACCTCGTTTGACGTAAAAGGGCACAGTCGCAGCGAACGATCCGCGGGCACACTCGTGTTAAACAGTACTCGGAACACACGACCAGGATCTGCGGCAGGTGCACCGCAGGCCGTAGCAGCCCCTACGAACCTAGCGTTCATAGTATTTACCGCATCGTGCTTATTACGAAATGGGATTCCGACGGAATCTTTGACGATATCAGTGAAGTCAAGGTTGCAAACATTAAACTTTCCTCTCTATAATCAAATCTAATTTAACACCTGTATAAAGTAGCATAGCATCCCAACTAAAACTAGGTGCGGTGATGTAGTATGCTGGATCTAATTTATAGTACTGTAGACTTACATCTCGAAACTTTTCAAATATGTCACACAATAGCAAAACATCGCATTTTAGGTACAAGTCAGTATACTCGCCCAATGAGCTGATGTTAAACTCTTTCCAAACAGTTTGAGCAAATTCATATTCTTCATCAGTTATATGTTCCAATTTTAATGTGTTATAGAAATCTTCTTTAGGAGGAAGTTGTTTATACTCATATTTTTTCCATGAGTTCATGAAATCATATGGATAAATTCCTTTGCTTTTCAGCAAATGTACGTTTTCAACATTAAACTCGTCTTTTACGTGAACAAAATCTTTTTCAGTCAAGCTTTTACTCAGGATATCTAAACTTGAACTGAGAAACTGAAAGGAGTCTATGAATTTTATTTGAATTGGGTGGTCACCCTTCTTGTTACAGATATATTTAGTTATGCTTATATATTTTTCTTTAGTTTTAGGTATAATTGTAATTTTACCGTTATATTTTGCTAACTCTTTAATGAATATATGAGAGTCATAGTTCGATAAGTTATGAAATACCACAGGTATGAATGGACATACCCTGTATATCAAATTACAATACACATGCGACGGGCCCCTATATTGGGAGGTAATGGGGTCGTGATCACGAACCTTCAAATCTCCTAGTAATAAGAGGCCACAAATATGACAATTAGAAGCATTTTCGAAACTGTCTTTCTCATCTTTGGTTAAAGGTAACATTGGTTTTTTATCTCTCAATATTTTGCTTATTTGTTTTATATCTTCAATCAGTGTAGTAATAAATACTTCAACACAATCTTGTCCCCTGTAAGAAACGTATTTATTCATACTTGGATCATGTGAACAGCAAATATAATAACCAAAACAAGATGGTTGATGTTTTTTAAAATTATGAGTGTTATGAGAGCAATCTTGGTCATAGTTTAGCAAGAGACATTCAAAATCAGCATAAATTATAAAATTTATCTTTTGTTTTCTCTCATAATGTTTAAAACCAAGTATACTATTTTTTTGTGGTAAAGTCGTTACAACTTTAGAACAGTTATGAGTTTGATACTTTGTTTCACTGTTACTAAACTGTAAACATGATTCACACATATATAGTTTACCTTTGTACTTAGTTATCTGTCGTCGTACTAATTTAATCAAATCTTTTATAAGACAATAATGACCCTTATAGTTTCTGTCTAGATATAATAAGTTAACATGGATAGATTTTCTGTTATTTGTTAGGTATAGTGGTCCAGTTACATTATTAGTTTTCTTTTCTAATCCATATATATTGATACTTATTTCATTGTTCGTTTCAAATGCTTTTATGTCTTTATATGAGGGAGGAAAAGACATGCCATCAATATTGAAAATAGAACTGTAGTGTGGGTAAGAGTTTGTTCTGCTAACATTACTCTTAGCAGGATATAAAGCAGCTAGAACACTCCATAGAAAGCAATAATTATCATTATTCTGGATATTAACACAACTTTTCGTATTTTTTACGTTTGGAGGTAACTCTATATATGTTCCTCCTCTCATAGGACAGTATTTATTAACATTGATTTCTAAATGACTCACGGATTGAAAAGACCATCCCGATTCTTTGTGTTCAAATTCTGATAGTTTACGTTTGAATGTTTCAATCGTTTTTAAATACAAGTCAGTAATATTCGTATTCATATAAATAATCTCATATTTCGTATTGAATGATTTTAATTGCTGATCGCTTGATTTAGGTAACATAAAGTAAGCGAACAATTCAAAATTAATCTTAACACATGTATTTGTCTTTAAAGTCATGTTTACAAGTTTCAGAATACCATTTTTGTTCTCGCACAAGAATGTCTCTAGTGTGAGATATTCGGCTTTTTGTGTGGGATTTAAACGATATGTTGCAATTCTATTTTTAAACGCACTCGCAATTATATAAATATTCTCTGATTCAGTTGGTAATAAGCATTTTGATTTATGTAAGTTCGTTTTCAAATGATATTTCAATTCATGTTTCGGTAATTCAATTTTACATAGTTTACATTCAGTTATCTCATTATAATTCAATTTATGTTTCGGTAATTCAATTTTACATAGTTTACATTCAGTTATCTCATTATAATTCAATTTATGTTTCGGTAATTCAATTTGACATAGTTTACATTCAGTTATCTCATTATTAGTCGATAGCCTTTGTTGAGTAGAGTGGGGTACTGTAAAGAAAACAAAACAAAATTATATATACAAGAACATGTATATTATATAGAAATAAGTAAGTAGATTACATTCCAATATAAAGCTTTAGTACAATCAAGAATATAAGCACCGATTACTAATTGGGTATAATATAGATCGTTAAAATGTCGCATGAATCTAATAGTAACTGCTCACAAAATCTTGAGGGCAGTGCTTAAACTCCTTTCTAGTTTCGTCAAGAAACTTCTTTAAATAACCCCATGCGGGTGTATCGTTTTCGGTTCGGTTTTTACAAGATATAATAGCATGGCGCCAGCGGTTTATTGGTAAAACGTGTTCAATTTCACCTACTTCGTAGATTTTCATTTCAACATAGTATGAACCCTTCTTTGATTCATCACATTGTCTACTTAGACCATTTGCAACTCTACGACTGTATTGACAGTATAATGGAGGAGTTTTTTTACCCTTAACAGGAACAGCAATCTCATCTTCGTCGCCGCTGTCACTTCCAAATAAGTCTTGAGAGGTTGGTTTTGTAACAGGGTTGATGACAATTTTCTTTTTCTTCGATCCGTTAGTGGAAGTCGAAGACTCGTTGGATCTTTTATTCTGCAATGATGTTGACGGCGATGGTTTGCAGTACTTGACCTTCGCTCGCACTTCTTGTTGCTCTTGGTGCTGATCACACTCGTCTTCAGAAGGGAAAAGTTGGGTAGCTGAAGTCTGACAAAGCTTTGACCTGAAATAAAAACATATAGCTATAATGAAATTATGGAATTAGTAGACATAAAAATAAAACTAGATGCACCTAGATATTTTGTTTCGCAAATAGATAATGTGAGATGGATGATTTTGTAACTAAAACAAGAAACAAAAAATTATGGTATATGATATAAAAATAAGTACTAAATTGCTAATAGAAAGTTGAACAGATAAAAGATGAACGTGGAGAAGGTTATTGAAATGAACAGGTGAAACAGTTGGTTAGCAGATGGGCTGTAATTATAACTGAATAGATGATAAATTAAATAGGCCAGTGGATGAAACTCAGCAGTTGACAAGAATAAAAGTTAAATGAAACATTGAATTGATGAATAGATGAAAAGATCAATAGTTGAAAATATGAATAGATGCAATGATTAATAGTGGAAAATACGAATAGATATAAATATGAATAAATTGATAGATGAATAGATGAATAGTAGAATAGATGAATAGATGAATAGACGAATTGATGAATAGATGAATAGATGATTGATATATTATAGTTGAAAACATGAATAGATGAGGAGTTTTATTTTACTTCAAAGATGAACTGATATTGGTAAAATAACTTTTCACGAGTGAACAGTCGAGAATAAATAGATGAAACAAGTGAGTCGATGAATGGATAAGTAATACAGGTGGTACTTACATGATTGTAAATTTTATTTTCTGGTAGTCAGGCCTTGATTCCAGCAAAATGTGATATGTGACAATGGTTTCTAAAAAACGTGGTTATATATGGCTTACACCTATAACGTCTACATAGTATGTGTTTGTAAAAACTGCACACTTGCAAAAATGCATGGTCAGGAGATTATCCGTATTTGTAGGGCGTGTCCAAAGTCCAGACATCCCTTATACGTATTAATGCGAAATTGCATATCGAATGCTTTGTATTTTAAAACAATCGAATACGAATTTAAACCTTATCTACGTAAAATATATGTTTAAAATAGCATGATACCATGTTAGTAAAACAATATCAAAACACTTAAATAGACCTATCAACTAGCTGGAGATATAAAACAGCACACATACAAAAAAAACTGCATGCTTGGGGATATCCATGTTTGTAAGCCGTGTACAGGTATCCCTTATACGTAATATGCCAACTTGCATAATGATTTCAAATGAATATTAGTTATTGTGAACCTTATGAACAAAAAAAAATATATTGAAAATTGTATAAAACCCTGTTAGTGAAACAAATTTAACACTGTTAAACTTGTCTTCCATTTGCATAGAAGTTATTCTGTCTGCACGCTCTCCCACTAAATGTCGGTAAGTAAATATTTCCTTAAATTTAAATATTTTAACCAATGTCGAATAATAGGAAGAAATTTCTATTCAACTATTTCGATAATATCATTGGTGTTGAGTAATGATCCCATTCTATATAATGTGTACAAAATTCCGTTCATTTACATATTATAAGTACCTAATTACTTCTTTCGTATTTCAGAAATCTCCAGATATGTTCAGCAGTTACTCACCAATCTCACCATTCCCTCCAGAACAAATGCTCCGTCAAAATGTAGTCGATTATCTTGAGCGAGAGAGACCATTTGAAATCGAGGAAAGTCCAATCAGTAGAACCGACAACAATATCAATGAAAACAACCATAAAAAACGAAGAGCAAAAAAGGGTTTGCATTCATACATCAAAAAACCGATGAAGGGTGCGCCGTCAAAAATTATACGCATACAGATCTTTGACGCTGAGGAGTTTCAAAGTTCTGAACATTCAACATGTCACTGTAAAGCCAGTGTGTGTGCGCAATATATTTCTGATATGTTTAGTGATGATGTGTACCGGAGTGCTAAAGACTTAGTGGGTAAAATACATAGAAAGTTAATATCATAATCATAACAAGCATTAAACAATTAAATAAATACCTTGATATTATTTGTTTATTGATTTTTAATACCATAACCCTCCTCACCTGGTTTCAAATTATGATAGTACTTAATAAAATAACTCGATCAACTCTTATAAACTGTAATAGAAAAACATCATACGGAAAGTGGCATCAGAACCACAATTTCAAGGATATATCAACTGGGCGTGTGTTCTGTCTTTCTAAGAGAAAGGTTTAGAGATAGAATAGGGTGATATTATTACTGATGATACTAAAATGATGATCTAGATTTAATAACTATCTCTAAAGCATTTCATAGCGTGTCTATGTAGGTAAGTATTTCAAACCGTACCTTACTTCTATAAAACTTACATACTTATATTTGGTTGTGTTTATTAATATCATACAGATTCGAACGTATTTGAAACGTTATCTTGCATAATGATGCTTCCTTTATACATATAATGCATAATATACTTCCAAAGGCTCGAGACGATAGATAGGAATGCGTTCAGTATCCTTTTATGGATCATGGAACGATACTTAGCAACACACTGTGAGAGTGGGGAACATTGCTTTATAAATAAAATGTTGTATGATCTACGCATCAGTTGAAATAAAGATTATCATCTTAAAATAGGTAACTATAATGTTACGAATTAATAGACTACTCATTAAAGCACACGTACAACATCGTTGTCGTACCTATCTAATTATATCGTTTTAACCTAAATAAATAAATGTAATAATCACAGTTCTTTTATAATACAAGTAAAACTATAAAAAAAGAACTTCTTTAGATTTGAACGAAGAAGAAAGAGAATAGATAATAATTAAGTCCTTGTGGATGATCAGTGTAAATTATATATCGAATGGATGAATCGTCTAGTCTTCTAATTGAACAGATGAAAACCTAGATCATTAGGTCTCAGGTTAACTGGTGAAATTAGGGTAGATGGATCTTTGATCCAGATGCCCTAATTTTACACTACTCACCTAGACCAAGTACTAGAAAAATTAGAAGAGGCAGGAATGACGGGAAGATTAGAGAAGTGTCGATTCTTACGTGTGGAAGTTAATCTATTGGGACATTTAGTAAATACCTCTGGGGTACAAATAGATCCTGACAGGAAAAGGGCGATATTAGATTTTCCAGCACCTAAAACTATAAAACAGTTACGTGCTTTCTTAGGTCTAATCAATTACTTTCGCAAGTTTATCTCAAAATATAGTGAACAGGTTAGACCTTTATGTGAGCTTTTGAAAATAAATACTAAATGGAATTGGTCAGACGAGATAAATCAGTGTTTTGAACGAGTTAAAAATCTATTTATGGACACAATACTGCTTTACCACCCTAACCCTAAGGAGACTTATTACCTACAAACGGACAGTAGCAACATGGGAGTTTCCGGTTACGTCTATCAAAGTGGAATTGATGATGAAGAAAGGGTAATTGGATTTTGTAGTAAATCATTAACAGCTACGGAAAGTCGGTGGACGGTAACTGAACAAGAACTTTGGGCTATTATCTATAGTTTATCTAAATTTGAGACTTATTTAAGGGGGGCACGACTAGTGATTCGGACAGATCACAAGAGTTTGATTTTCCTACAATCATGTAAGCTATTAAGCGCTCGTATGATACGTTGGGTTCATTATATTAGTCGGTTTGATTTTACCATTGAACATGTCAAGGGTCGAGATAATATAGTCGCAGATGTATTATCAAGACATATAAAGGGGACTACAGATATAATAACAAATAAATCTGTTGGGCCTGAGATGAATCTATTTAAAACACAGTTAGGGAAAAGGATGAAACAAAATTGGAAGGATATTCGTGAGCTTCAAAATAACGATATAAAAATTCGTGAAATAATTAAATGCATGGAGGACAAAAGTACTTCGGAAAATAAATACTTTATTTTAAAAGAAGGAGTTCTCTATAAAATAGATATGCAAAAGGATAATTTGAGACTATATGTTCCTGAAGAATTACAGAGGGAATTGATCATAAGCATACATGAAGAGATAGGCCATTTTGGACGATACAAAGTACATGCTTTAATGAGATCGCGATATTATTTTACTAACATGTCTCGTAAGATAGGACAGTTAGTTAGGGCGTGTGAAATATGTCAGAAGTCTAAACGAGCCTTGGAAGTGCATACAGGGCCTATAAAAACGGTAATATCGACGGACATAGGTAACAAAGTATTTTGTGAATATATATGGGCCATTACCATCAGGGAAGTATGGGTTTAAATACATCTTTGTTATACAGGATGCATACAGCAAATATATTAAATTATATCCATTACGACGAGCGACAGGCAAGGCTTCCTTGGCTTGCGTAAAAAAATTCACAAAGAACTAACGATAAAGGTATTGTGTTCTGACAGGGGTACTAATTTCACATCTATAGTGTTCGAAACAGGGATTAAACAGTTAGGAATCAAATTGACACACACATCGATTCGTCACCCAAGACCTAACTCTACTGAACGTGTAAATAAGATTTTGGGAAGATTGTTTAGGTCTTACTGTCATAAAAACCACCGTTCATGGGTGAGTCTATTACCTAACATTGAAGAATGTTATAATAAGGTCACTCACTTAACGACGGGATATTCACCAAACGAGATAGTATGGGGTGAAAAGACTTTCCTTACTTCTGATTCAGATTTTATTAAAAGTAACAAATCAAATTATGAATTAGAAACATTACAAGATATTCGCGAACAAGCCAGATGTAACATACTTAAAACCGCAAGCCAGCGGGAAATACAATACAACAAAAATCATAAACTGGTCCAATTCGAAATAGGGGATTTAGTTAAATTAAAAATATATACCAAATCGGACGCAAATAGAAAAATAACACAGAAATTTGCACGCTTGTTCGAGGGACCGTATATTATAGGTGAAATCCCATATAAAAATTTATATACCTTAGTAGACCCTGAATCAAGAGAGATAAAAGGAAATTATAACGCAATACATCTATTTAGGTATTACAAATAATTAATGACAGACGTAAATTTTCTAGTTTAGTCCAAGTGAATAACATACAACAGAAATTAATGAGAGATGTAGTATATCAGTCATTTGATAAGAGATATGTGGTCAAGCATAGTACTTGTAATTAGAAAGGAAAATAGATGACAAAAAGTATGTCAATTAAAACAAATTCATGACAACATTTTAGTATCTATTTGGGGGCGTTTATGTGGAGGTATCTCACATATATAGTATAGGTAATAGTGTATTCTCGTATATGACACATACAATGAAGTTTTTTTATTTGACGAATAAGTAGAGCTGCCTAAGTTAATTTTTAAAATAACACAAAAACACAAAAAATTAACAGTCTGGCGCCGGGAAGCTATTAAAAGATAAAAACTAACGCATTCAAAATCTATTCTTGATTTTATGGCCACTCGAAAACGAGACTCACAAAAAATTTAGGTTGAAGGGTTTTTTTGTGAAGCTTGGTAAAGCTGCAAACCGTGGGAAATATAAAAAATATTGTTGCGAGGGTGTTTACTTAACCGATCCTGGAATTAACCTATCAGAGAACAAATTATGTGTGGCTGTTTTATTTTATTTTAGATCAACCAATCGATGACGATGGGGGTGTTTCCTTACATACAGAGAGGGGATGGAATTCTGACCTTGCAAAGACGAAGAGAGGAGACAGGAGAAAACATTAACGGATTAGCGCTGGTTTAACGCGGAAGTCAGTTTAAAAACTGCAGTAACTTCAGTGTTTTATTATTATTTGATAAATTAACAACTTAAGTTTAAATTCAGTGATATTAGAAGACAATCATTCGGTAAAGTTGATAAATCCTATTCTCAACATACTATAGAGTTAATTCTAGCGATAAATTTAAAATTACACCCAATATATATTTTATGGAATTTCAGAGGATTTGTTGTAAGGAAAATTAAATTAAATTGAATAGTCAATTTATTAATGATAGTATTAAATCGTATTACCTTATTGAATACATATATCTTATTTGCTACATACAATTAGTATATTCATGTCAAAGATATCACTTGTTATGTTGAAAATTACATATGGGTATGGTTTTATTTTGTAAATAATTGTGTATATTAACATATATTATATGTTTTGTTGATTCTACTGCACTGTGTAATACGACTAAAGAGGTTTTTACGTTAACGCCATTCTATTTTCCTCTTTAATAAAGTCTAGGAAATGAATGGCGGATCATGTGATTAATATATATGTGTATTTTTATAGATACATATATATGTAACTTTCATGATTTAAATAATCAAAGAGTGTCGCTTAAATGCCACAACAAATTTTAAGATCATTATAATAAAAATTAATATGATTTATATTAAACTTATTTTATTTTATGATTAAGAACCTTTCCAATCAGATAGAATATAATATATATTAAGAATAATTGAATCTAAAGTAAATTAAATGAATATTTGAACTCTAGCTATTGAAATAGTAATCCACACTTAATTAGATCTTGAGATAAATTTATAATTGTTTTGATAAATAATTTACGATAGTTTACTTAGTTAATAACAGTTAGGATAGTAAAATAATATTTGAGTCTAATTATTTAGTATAGCAGAATATGCTGGAATATAGAGTATTCTTTACCTAATTTAAGATAGTAATATAACATAAATTATTTCATTAGGGCTATAACGTAGCATCTAATCTAGATAGATAGGTCATATAATTTCCAACACAAAGTCCTGCGAGCAGACAGCAAGGGGAGATCGAGTTCAGTTACTGATCAACAGGGAGTATATTAAAATAAGTACAGTATACAATTCCATTAACTCTAAACATCTATATTATATCTTTTGGACTATGATAGGGAATAACTGCAAAACGATATCTTAGGAGAGCGTGCCTTTTACTGTCTTATATTTTAAGGCCTATAACAAGAATATGGGACCTAGATTTCACAAGTCTTTACATGGTTGTGCCTAGAAGCGGCAGTACAATACGTCACAATACACGTCCTCTCATCTGGAACGACCTATAGATTTCTATAAGCCTGGCCAGGCAAACACAAATTTTGTGTTGAATCACGTGATATTTGAGATATATATAAATCCATGGTTTTAAAAGGGCTAATAAAATATACAAATAGCGCTTATTTCGCTATAAGAATAAATAGAGCCCCTCGGCTCATGATAGGTTAAAAGGTTGTTTATAAAGGTAATTTCCAAGCCCTGAAAAAACACTTCGGTGTACGCTGAGCCGCGTTGTAGGTCTCCCTAGACGTTACTTGGACTGGTTTCTATTGGGGAGATGATCTTTCCTTCCACATAAAATAAGGCATTCTTGTATTGAATCCTGCCACTTGCTAAGGATGGTCTAATTAGAAATAACTCTTCCACATATACCTTATGAATCAAACGCATACACTAATATAATTAATTTAATTAACTATTTTAATTAATTTACTTGTTGACCTCTCTTATTTAAAGCAAGCCAGGAGAAATATGAAAGTGATTATTTTATGGACATTCAGCCTATGTACTGACATAAAACTTGTGTAAGACATGAGTGATGATTTACAATCACATTAAGTAAAGCTCTCCTATGATTTCATATCTCTGAATCAAGTAATCCTTTCTCAATATATCATAACTCTTAACTTAGACGATCACACTAGCCTGTACCACCACAATGTTGAGGAACAAGACGATCCTTTAGAAACTAAATGAGGTAAGTACCTAAAATAGCGAAAATTATGATTATTTTTATAGCTGAGATGCTTACGTTTTAACACTATTTTACAGTAGTAATGATTTAGTGGAAAATATTAAACAGCAGCCTTATTGTCTAACTTGCCTCGGAACGCAATCAGGCATAGTTTATGGCTGAATGTTAGAATTTTGTGGTAATAAAGCGTGGAAGACACACGAATGTAAGTAAACGTAAATATATTCTACGTGTGGTTCAAGGTGATTTCTTTTCTCTTTTTTTTATGCCTGATAGGTTAGCCTTTGACCACTATCTCACCTGATGGTAAGTGATGATATGGTCGAGGATGTTGTTCAGACTAACCTAGAGTTAATGGGTCTCAAGGACAGCTGCCGGAATGTGTTCCGTTAGGTGCTTGGTGACAGATTTTTAACTTGAGGGTGGTAGCTAGCAAGGCGGGCATTTGCAAAGTGCCCTACCACCATGCTGTAACGACTGCTATCCTAAGACAACAACCGGGACCGACGGCTTAACGTACCCTCCGAAGCACGGAAGCGCTCAGTAGTAATGTCACCAGCGGTCACCCATCCAAGTCATGACCGCGGCGGACGTTGCTTAACTTTGCTGATCGATTCAGAATGGCTAAGCAAACTTGGCTACGAGCGCTTCAGAATTTTTTCCATTGAAACAGAAGGGATTGGTCGAATAATGCGACACAACTAGTTAAGAAAGAGTTCAAGAGCGAGGAGAGAGTAAATTCTGTTATATTTTAATATGATTTTTTTGAATGGTCAACTAACACATTTTACAAATACTCCCTAGCTTGTCCTGAGACGAAGTGAGGGTGACACAGCTGATTATTTTTCTTTCTTTTCTTATTGAATAGCTATTGACCACTACCACGCCTGTTGGTGATTATTGATATAACTGACGATGTAATAAGCTAAACCTTTAATGGGAGTCTTGAGACTCAATGGTTCTTTCTATACATATTTCATATTACATGAGGTAAATGTTATTTCAGCTTTTTAAGGCTCTTAATAATTTAAGATTTTTTAGAATATATTACTCAACGTGATATCAGTTCCAAAGCTTTTTTGTGGTGAATATTGGTTATTGTTAGTAATTTAATGATTTTATTGTTATATTGCAAAATAAAACAATACATGTGGTTTTTGTTACTTGTTTTTCTTTAAAAATATATATTCATCTTATTTATTCTGAAAAAATATGCTTGGGGAATACAGGCGTGGTGATATGTTTGTTTGTTATTTCTGTATCAAATCTCATAGAAGTAATGAACCATATGATAACAGTTTCTGATGGTAAATAAGTCAAACTAAGCAGATAATGTGTGCGTACCGTTGCTTTTATTGTACATACTCTCAAACGTGACATATCCGCAAAGTCGTTAACTGTATTAACGAGTCACTCGCGGATTGCCACGGGAACACTGTCACGTTCGCAAAGTTGTCCGGAATTTGTAATACATGCAGTAATTTCATTACTCGCGTTCTCGAATGCGAACTCCAAGTATATTACTGAAAATTTTGTATTTCATTATGCCACGCTCACTTGAGCTAAATTTTTTTTTTTTTTTTTTTTTTTTTTGTTATTCTTTCCATCTACAATCAGTGGCCACTTTAAGCAGATGTGTTGTGGGCGTATTGTCAGGTAGAGTGTGTCCTTCAGCGAGTACATCTCCTCATTTTGTTATGACTGTCCTGGACACTTAATGGGTAACTAGGACTTGTTTCCGTTTTAATCGTCTATTATAACCCTGGGTAATCAATTGGGCTGCCAAGGTGTTCGGGTGTTTCTTGAGTCGCTGATGGTAGGACTCGCTCGCATTCCTTATTTCCTCTTTCACTGTGCTCATTTTCAGATTTTTGTGTATTTCCGTGTTAGTGATATACCATGGTACATTGCTTATAGTGCGTAGGATTGTGTTTTGCATTCTTTGCAGCTTTGCGATGTGTGAGTTACTTGCAGTGCCCCACAGTTGCATTCCATAGGTCCAAACTGGTTTCAACACGCTTTTGTAGATTAGGAGTTTATTGTCAGAGGACAGTTTGCTGTTTCGACCTAAGAGCCAGTATAAGCCTTTATAGCGTAGGTTGAGTTCCTCTCTCTTTGCTATTATGTGATCTTGCCAGGTCATTCGCCGATCAAGGTGGAGACCCAGGTATCTTACCTTGTTTTGGTGTGGTAGGGTTGCTTCATCTAAGCTTACTGGGGGACAGTCACCCCTTCGAAGTGTAAAGGTTACCTGCACGGATTTGGTAACACTAGCTCTTATCCTCCATTTTTTAAGCCATGATGTTATTTTGTCCAATCCCTTTTGGAGAGTTGCAGAAGCTATTACTGGATCTGTACTACTGGCAAGAATAGCCGTATTATCGGCAAATGTGGCTGTCGTAATGCTATCGCACTGGGGTAAGTCCGCTGTGTATATTGTATACAATAGAGGACCCAGTACAGACCCCTGTGGGACTCCAGCTCTAATATCATAGAAAGCTGATGTTGAGTTTGTCTCTTTAACTTGGAATATTCTGCTTGACAGGTATGATTGTAGCAGGAGGAAGTAGGAATGAGGCAGGTTCGATTTAACTTTACATAGTAGGCCTTTATGCCACACCCTGTCAAATGCCTGCTGAATATCCAGGAACACTGAGGAACAGTACTTTTTCTCCTCGAGGGCTTTTCTTATGTGCTCATAGACTCGATGGACCTGTTCAACTGTGGAGTGATGTTGTCGAAATCGAAACTGGTGGTCGGGAATGATTTTTTGATTTTCTAGAATGGGAATTATTCTGCGCAGGAGCAACTTTTCAAAGACTTTGACATAGTCGGCAATAGGCTTATTGCTCTATAGGATGTAACATCGCCAGGTGGTTTGCCAGGTTTGTGGATCATGAGTATTACTGAGACCTTCCATAGCTGAGGAAAGTATTGCACTCAAAGCATCCCATTGTAAAGCATTGTTAGGAAGACAATGCCCTTTTTAGGTAGTTGTTTTAGTACTTCCTTAGTTATCAAGTCAAATCCCGGGGCTTTTTTGTCTTTAAGTTGGTGTATGGTTTTCCATACTTCTTTTACAGTTATAGGCTTGGGAGGTGGAGATAGTTGGAATTCTTGTTCCAGAATTTCATCAATATCAGTCCATTGAGTCTCATTGACAGGTTCGTTTGGTGAGAAGACTGAAGCGAGGTGAGATGCAAAGGCATCAGCTTTGTCTTGTGCAGTTCTAGCCCAGCCATTACAGGTTTTTAGAGGAGGCTTGCAAATTTGAGGTCTATTGAAGTCTTTGGTAAATTTCCACAGTGAATAATTTGTGGCTCTCGTTGCTGTGAGTGATGCTAATTTTGAATTCAGAGTGTTGTTATGCCATTCCTGTAGTATGACTTTGAGGTTATTAGAGGCTTCATTAAATATGGCCTTGTCTTCCTTCAGTCTACTTTGTTGCCAGATCCTGCGTAGCTTTCTCTTGTGGAGTATTGTTCTATGTATTTCTAGGGGAATATTTTCACTGTTGGCACATTCCGTCAGCAATGGGGTGCACAGCCAACAAGCTTCCTGTATGAGTTGTGTTATGTACTGTACACCATCCTCTATATCCTCTGTACATTTCAGGGCCACTTTAAGTTGGATTTTTTCATGTATGTGTTCACGAAAGGTATCCCAGTCAGTGTTTTTATTATAAAGAGTTTCGGTCTGTACAGGATCTATCAGCAGATTGCTAATGGTCAACAAAACAGGGGTGTGATCGGAGGACCCATCAAAACATGACTCCACTTTTGTGAAATATCCACTTGAGCTAAATAGGTTCGAAAATTTATTTTTGAAAGTGCCAAATTGAGCTTGTTTAGTATTTTTGAATCTTAGAGGACAAAACCTTAGAGATTTCAATAGCTTTTTCCATGCATTTTAGCTTTTACAGGACTGCCCAAAAAAAGGAGAATTATGTTTTCAGGGTTCATGTATGTATGTATGTTTGTGAGTTTCTTTATTCCACTATAACTTCGTAACGGCTTAACCGATTTTGATGTAGGTATGTGATATCATTAGAAACGTTGAGTTATTCCGGGTAATATAGGCTAGTGACCGTTTTAAAAACTTGAAGTGGGAGCCATGGTTCATGAAATAACCTTTGAAGCGCTCGTAGCGAAGTTTGCTTAGCCATTCTGAAACGATCAGCAAAGTTAAGCAACGTCGGTCTCGGTCAGGAGTTGGATGGGTGACCGCTGGTGACATTACTACTGTGCGCTTCCGTGCTTCGGAGGGCACGTTAAGCCGTCGGTCCCGGTTGTTGTCTTAAAATGGCAGTCGTTATAGCATGGTGGTAGGGCATTTTGCGAATGCACGCCTGGCTAGCTACCACCCTCAAGTAGAAAATCTGTTGCCACTGTGTGTACAGACAGCTGTCCTTGAAAGCCAGTAATTCTAGGTTAGCATGAACAACATCTTTGACCACATCATCACTTACCATCAGGTGAGATAGTGGTCAAAAGCTAACCCATCACGCACAAAAAAAAAAAATTTTTTCGTGAAAATTTTACAACTTATACTAACACCGTCTAGAGCTTGCTTAGTACATAGAAAAAATATATAACAGTAGTATTCAATATGCATTCGTTCACTTATAAGAAAAGAAATAAATATTGTCTTATCCGTTTCTACTCTTGCTTCTTGTAGACAAATAAGTAATACAAATAAATACAACACCGTTATGCGGCTGGACAGAGACCATGCATTTCTTGACCGGAGAACATCTTCAGAGAGAAAGGCGAAAGTGGAGTAGTATAAAATGGCTTATTATTAATGAGATTTCTATGGTGCCATACATAACTTTGAGAAACATTCACCTCCAGCTACAATAAATGAAAGTAGTCGATGCTTATTTTGGCAGTGTCAACATTTTGCTGTTTGGAGATATGATGCAGCTTCCACCAGTAGCTAAATCGGCCGGCGGTGGGGTATACTGCTTTAAACAACCGCCACATTTAAACACTGAAGTGGATTTGTGGCCGTTATTTCGCTCCTGCGAACTGCCACAGAATATGAGGCATGCAGACGTCACCACATTTGTGATATTTTGAATAGTCTACAGGTTGGTCAACTCACCATGCAGCATCTTGAAATCCTGGATCGTCGTAGAGAACCAAATACTGGACCATTCTCAGATGGCGAGTATGTGCGAATATTTCCCGTAATAGGACAGGTGGATGACTACAATCAAACGATGACCACCGAACTCAACAAAACTTGCCGGATGTATAAAGAGGTAGCGTCAGATACATGCGTAGAAGCCTAAACCTACGGACAGCGGCTGATACCCGAATTTATACCTTCTGACCCCAATAAAACAGGAGGTATTGTTCCATTCTTAAAAGTTAAAGTTGGTATTTGTTTTAGAATAATGTTGCGGAAAAATATTAACGTTGGACACGGCTTGGTAAAATTAAAACACGATTGTGCCCAAAAATAGAAAACTCATAACCAATCTTTTCATAGCAGTCGGGGGACGGTTCCCTGGAATAGTTCTTTACAGGTCCCCCGACTTCAGTGAAAAGATTGGTTATGAGTTTTCTATTTTTGGGCACAATGGTGTATTAATTGCACGGTTAATATAATCTATTTAATACTTACCGTGTGGCCATTCAACATTAAAATTTTGTAACTTGTTTGTAGTTTTTTAGTTCACCTTTAGGTACGGCAGGCGTGTTTTTAAATTTTTTAATTAGGTATTTGTTTTTTTAGCTATAGCCAAATTTTTTTCCACTAATTTGTATGTACTATGTAGACTTCCCTCAGGCACCTGAGTGCAGACCGTCTCTTGATACGCTCTAAAACTTAAGATTTATAAGTAAATATGATAAAATTATATTTTCTTATTTAAGGCAGTCATAGACTCTAAAATAAACGATTCCCAAGAAAATATGAAAATTTTCATAATTTCTTATTTAGCTAGTGCTGATAAAACAGTCATGTTTGTGGTTTGAATGATCTTAAAACACTAAGAAAATACTTTCCTCGTGTCACTACATCTACTACGCATCCACCATTACGGGTATGTAGACAACTGGATTGGAGTTTTCCTTTAAATAAGGATGTAAAGACGATAATAGTCATTTTTGTTGTAATAAAATCAGTCTATAATTATCTATTTTTTTTGTTATTGTGACGAAATAAGCTCGAGGCCCACCTGATATTACGTGGACTAACCTCTGCTTATAACAGATGCATTTCGTCGCATGTCACGAATTGCTCTGCGCCCGTCACCTCAAGACATTCGAACCATGGACCTGCTGCGCGGCAGTCCATAGCCAATGCCACTGAGCAATTATTTCTTCAAAGAGTAATTTATTCATAGATAACAATATTTATACTTCCGCGTTAGTACTAAAGCTATGCTTGTTTGGCAGTGCATTTTTTCCTATATTTGGCTCCAATTGAAAGGATAAGGAGCAGATCATTTTAAAAACAAGTTTTGTTTTAACGGTGTACACAATTAACTAACGCAACGAAAGACAATGTAATGTTTGACAATGAAAAACAAAAAATAATCCTGCTATGGTATAGATACTATGGTCTTGGAACTAATAAAATAAATATAAAACGTAGCTATCTCTATAATTAATTAGCAAATCAAATTAATAATTTAAAAAAATTTATAATGTTTGTTTTGTTTATTTATTTATTCAATGAAATATAAGTTTATCATCCTGTATTATTTGTGTTTCTCCTTATGCTTGATATGTACCTGTCATGATATCCATGACCTCATTCCTCAGCAATATCAGCTATAACACTGAGTGTTCCCGATGCCAGTTGGTGGGACGTCGAGGAGCCTCCCATATTGCAAACTAACAAAACTTTCAGAAGACTTGAATTAGAAAGTAAGTAATACCTACTTGTGTTTTGAAAAAAAATTGAAATCACGTTTTCCATGATTTTAATCTCACAATTGGTTCAAATAAATTGACACGACTTGGATTCCTCGGCTTTTTACTTTAAAATAACACTTTGTGGCGATAACAGGTTGCGAGCTGTTATGTGCACGCACACATAAGGTACCATTTTCCGTATACCAACCTTAAGGAAGGACTAAATTTCTTAGAATTATCTAAAAACTGTTTCTAATTGTTTGTATTACAGCTTAAATTTACAAAATGAAATGTATATGTAACAAATACTACTGTAAAGACAACTGTTGTACACCTATTTTATGCTGTATATTTTTAATGATTTTATACGAATTGTAGTTATTATTAGGGGTATATACCGTGTTTTTGATTGTTTATGATCTCTCGATATTTCGGAACTGTTGCAAGTGCCATGATCACGAGTACACACACAGTGTATATGGGTGTGTCATAGCCGGAGGTTTTGACGATTTACACATGTTTATTTTCATATTTACGTTTCACGAAAACCTGTTTTTATTGAAAGCAGGAACGAACGAATAACCTACGCAGCCAAAAGCTTGTAACATACAAGCTTTTGACTGCGTATCTTACTTATGTGGTACGTCATCGTATCACTATTTACTGCATTATGTATTATAAACATTCTCACCTGGTTGATAAAAAACTGGAGATGATTATACCTACAATACATGGAATCTACTTTCCTCTCATTTTGAATTGGACAAGGTTAGAAAGACACCTACAGTACTAGTCCGTGTAGAAAGTTTGTTATCAATGTTCGTGTCTACATAAATATATGTAAGTTGTAAGTCAATATATATTAAATTTTTAAAGATTATATTAGCTGATTTAACTTACGGTTTGTTAACTTCGAGAAGGCGTCTCGACTGGTTTCGCGACCTTCAGAGTCGCTTCATCACGGAGTGCGTGCACTCATGACTGCGCCGACCAGTGCATAGAAACTCTGAAGGTCGCGAAACCAGTCGAGACGCCTTCTCGACGTTAACAAACCGTAAGTTAAATCGGCTAAAATAATCTGTAAAAATATGTGTCAAACTTACGTTAGTTTTAATCAATTATATATTAAATTGTTAGCGTGTGATTGAATTTTTCTACATTAGTATCATGACAATCATGGTGATTTAATGGTTAAAAATATATACATTCAATAAGGCACAAAAATATTGTTATTTGGATAAAAAATATATTAAAATTCATGTCAGCATACAAATTGCTTATCAATATTAGTATCCATAATTGTTAAATCACAATTATTTACGTATAAAAATTGAACAATTAGTAAAATATAATGAATGTCAGAACAAAGCTAATTATTCATATTAGTACTATAGGTAACTAACCAAAATGTCAACAATTTTGCACTTGCAAATATTTACTTACAGGAATTCAACAAATTCGTCAAAGCTGGAAATTGTCTGTTCAATAAGCCAAAGTTACAGGTGAGACTAACAACTGCCCAAGCCTGGAGGAGCGTTTAACAGAATTGTGATAAAAAAATATTATAACAAGGTGTATTTAACAAATTTCATCTTTTCTGTTGTAAAATTACAACACGTCAAAACTAGTTCATATTGACAAACTTTATAAACAAAATACCGAAATATAAAATATGAATCATGTTCTTTTTCTATGACAAAATATTATCTTTAAATAAAAAAAAATACCAAAACTTTTCAGGACAAAACCACTAAGTTAATTCAAGGAGTTTCCATCAATGTTTTTTTTGTGATGGAACACGTATGCTGGGCGTGCCTTTTGTATAACATGGACAAAAAAGATTTTTCCAGAATTCATAATTTTATTTGTCTATGCCAGTGCGCGTTTTTCCGCATGCGCGTTGCGGTGACGTGTTGGGAGTGGTGTTGGTTTTTGGCGCCACTGTAACGTTTTGTTGTACTGAATTTATTTTAATTTACTAGATTATAACCCAATGCCAACATATTTTTTGGAATTAGTTATTTGAGAAAAATTTCGACGTTAATGTTCAATCATTTCTCTGATATTCTTAATCACAAAGATTCAAATAAGCTGCAATGAGATTCAATCTTTGATAAAAAAAAACTATAATTGAGGCCTGCTAGCTACTTATGAATATGAATATATACATATATACTTACTTTTACGATAACGATTAATGGACAAGCTATTGCAGGAGGCAAAAATGCCACAAGATCTTGAAAAAACTTGAAACACGCTTTTATTTTCACGATTTTATTTACCATTTAATTATTTTGTATATAATAATATAATGATTTGGTTTTGGTGCTTGGCGACATGTGATCAGTAGTGGAGAGTCGGGATCTCCTCCACGAGCTTGCCCCACACGTCTGGGGGATGGCATGGGGAGCAAGGTGCAAAGGCCCAGGTAAGTCCAGGCCTACTACCGGGGTTCAATGGTTTTAGTAGGTTCAAGTCTCATACATTCCTTACCACCGCAACCATGGGCGGTTAGATGGACAGTGATTAGGCATTTCTTACCTTCGAAAAAAGGGGCTTGCCGACAGATATTCTACTTAAGAGCTGTAGCTTACCAGATTGGCATTCGCAAAATGTCCCTCACCATGCAAAGAGTTAGAGTTTTCAGGCCGACCAAAGGACATATCCTGACGACTGCCATCGTTAATAAATAAATCCAATGTCAATAGCGACCGCATTAACGTTGAATAACGTAATTGATCAGTTAAAAACGAGCTAATGAAAAACAGAGCTAATGCTCCAACAATAATGGTCATCACCTCTTTATATAAAATAAGTTAGAATCCTCTTTGATGAAATAAAACAATTCATGAACTATTTTACATTACTTCTAAATTGGAGAACATTGGCGTAGGTAGATACGAGTAACAAGATAATTGCTATAACGGCTTAAAAAACACAAATGACTAACGAATACGAAGAAAGATCAACATTTTCAGCAATGATAATGCTACTTGCCCTTATAGTTATGAATTAATTGTCAAAACAATTTTTACAAACATAATATTTACATTTATGAAATTTATATTGTTTTAAATTACTGTTTACATGATAAATAGTTCAATGCCATGCTATGTACCCTGATTTTTATTTATTACTATCAAAGCTCGACTGTGGACTTAATGGTATTTTTTTACTGCTACTACATAATTTATTTCTCCACATTTGTCTAGTTTTACTATTACCAAATACCCAAAACATAATGGCAAAAGCACAATGAAATATTGTACCAATATTTGTGGTAAACAAAATAATGGGGGGAATATTGAAATATATATAAACTATCTTGTATATATCTAAAAACACTTGCTGAAAACCAAAAAAGAATATCAAAAAGCACATTGTTACGACTAATCGGGGTTTGTTACTAGCACTTCTCAAATTGGCTTTGTTTGGTTTTGTTAAAGAAACTAATATCAAGATGAGGACGGTGGCATTAGCAAGTAGTGCAGGCCACTTCAAAATAGTTAAATATAAAAGGAAGATAATACGATCGTTTCCACTTTGCCAAAAATAGAGTCCATACATCGTCAACGTGACTATTAGCGGAGCAATCCAAGCGGGCACTGACACTTTCCAAATGCTAGGAATCTCTGGACTAAACACTTTCACTAAACTGCTGTGCATTTGTCTACTAAACACAAACATCCAAACTATGAGGGTTATTTCGGAGTAAATCATCATGAATTTGTCCAGGTAAATAATGCACGAGTTATCACCACAAAACTGGAAAAGGTTCCGGAGATCAAAAAAGTATCTTACGAATGTGTAGAGGCACCTGGCAAACATAAACTGAATGAGCAGCTGGTTTTTATAATTCCTTCTCCATTCTGGAAACAGACCTGCAGTTGTTAAAAGCAACACCAGCGCTGATACTGATAGTGAAATTCCAATGGAGCTAAAAATTAGGGTTACGGTCGTGAAAGTACTACTTTCGTTTGCATGCGCAATGACACTACCTTGTTCTAGATTAAGATACATGTTTGAAAATCATTACTTCTTCTGACTAAGCTGAAGTCTTATCTCGTTTCATCTAACACCGCTTTGCCATTAAAATCTATAGCATTTCTTTTGGAATGTTTTGAACACCCACTTCTGTACACCAGTAATTTACATTTTTAAACAAACTTTTCTTGAAGTGATTCTTAGTTAACACATTAACGACAACCTTCCAATATATTTTTAGTTGTACTATTAAATAAATGTATTTAGAAGTTATCTTTAATTGATTAGATTGTGTATCATGGAATTACGTAGATTAAATTAGTTGTGACAATAAAACAACAGATTAGAAACACAGAGAATATATATTTTATCAGATATAATGCCACGACAGGTCAAAAACAAAACTCACTTCAGTGAGGAGTACGAAACGATACAATAATTATTATAAAATTCTATACAATTAGTTAACAAGATGATGGTGTCCAACGATTTAGTTTAGAATTTATTGGAAACTGAAAACATAGAAAGGACATACATAGAAAATATCATGGAGTAGATTTGTGTTATAAAGCAATTAGAATTCAATATAATAATAATGATATTTCTTTGTGCCCGAAGGGGTAGGCAGTGGTTACTAAAAATTTAATTTATTTTCACTGTTATTCCATTACAGTTCCTGTAGTTGATGAGAATGAGGTACATTTTGTACGTTAAATGTAAAAAAGATTGCAGTGAGTTTTTTAAGTTTATTGAACGCATATTAAGTAAAGAGAATTTAAGTTGTTTTTCTTAAAAACTTCTACGAGCATGTGCATCTACTTATGAAATATTATTGCATCTCCTATATTTAAACATCTAATACCACAACATTTACTTCTTTACGAAAATTTCTACGGAAACTATAACCTATTTGTTTAAAATAACACGAATCATTACAAAGGCTTTTTAAGACTAAAGCTGATTCTTCGTGTGATTTTGATATTAAAAGATCAGTTAGCTACAGTTCCTCAATAAATATGAACTTTTCAACTACACACGACGTGAATAAAACAATATTAAATTAGGGTGCTTAAGTAACAATGTTATTTTCTAATTTAATTATTAAGGATAACATGTAGTTTGATTATTATGTGTACTTACATAGAAGTCTTTATAAGGGATCACAGTTTGGAAACGCTAAGTCGAAACATTGTTCGGGGAAATACTTTACAAGTAGACCTATAATTATATTTATTATACTGTAAGTTCTTAAGCTCAACTTGTAAAGAACTCGAAGCAAATTGTTAATTTCTACTGCCAAGACAATATGCATTTTAGTAAAGACATTTAAAAGGTTTTATTAATAACAAACTATCAAAACTTACGTAAACTAGTTACGTAACTTAGAACTCGGATAACAAATAAATATTGCACTTTACCGGAAAATAACCCGTATTCCATAACTTGACTCAATGAGCTAAATAAAAACTAATATTATTAAACTGTTCCTGTATATTAGTAAACTATATGTAACTTTTAATTTCAACAAAAAAATTAAGATTAATTTTGAGATATATGTCCGCAAAAATATTGTATCTCCTCGTAATTGAGGTCAAAACTCTTAACATCTTACTCAATCATGTTACAAAACATGCTTTAAATTCATACTTGAAGCTTTGATTGCAGATCAATTGAGAATATTAAACGATAATTATTTAATACTATTTGCGTTGATAATTAGTAAATTTTGTTTATTTCATAAAAATGCAGTGTATATTGAGACCAACTGTTAACAGTTAAAAATAACATATCATTAAATAGACGTTAAAAATCAGGACGCAAAACCATAGCCTAAACAATTACATACAACAGATAGTTTTGCTAACTTTAGAATAGTATTACTTGCAGCTGAAGCAAACACTTAGAATTTCTATATTTTTAAAACAATTTGTGTGATCAAAAATAATTTCCAAAATAATAAGAAAACTAGAAATGGCGATTGTATAGTTTCATTAGATTTAAAACTAGTCGAAGAGAACGCTATATCAAATGAAGGCATATAAAGTACCTACTAAAATAGAAGCTATTTCTAGAAGATCACATTGCATAGAGGCTAGAGTTCTAAATGTACTTACAACTCTACTTATATTTATTACTAATTTCGATTCACAAAAATTATCATAAGCAAATCAGTTTAATAATAACGTCAATAAAACAACAGCATAAAATTTTACGAAATATAACAAATACTAGGGACACGCCAAATAACGGTTTAATTAAAATAGAATGGAGCAATATAATTAATTAGCGACAAATAAAATGAGGCCAGCTCAGAGTTAAAACGACCGTAATTTAAAATTAATGAGGTTAATTTGTATTTTCTCACGCCCCAATCTCTCATTCGACCATGTGTTCTGTGAAAAGAGAATATTAGATTAAGTAATTACATTTAGTGTAACCCTTTAAGATGTTTCATGAAATGGGGGAATCCAAAATTCAAAGACTGATATTGAGGGTTATACTAAGTTAACTAAGTCTTATTATCGACTTCAAAATTCAAACAAATCGTTTGAGGATATTATATTAACGAATACTTTTAGATATGTTCAAACTATGTATATTTTTCTGTGTCATAAACAATAGCCAATATATTTTGAACTTGTGAGAAATGAATTTGAGTTCACTCTAATCTGTGTGAAGTAATATAATGTAGGTACATAATATTATCGGGATTTAAGATTAAGGCTTTATTTAATATAGTACCTACCTTGTTCTTCAACGGGAGTGTGCTCCTCGTCAGACGAGTCAAATCGACTCTCGATCAGCGAACTCTGTTTCGCCAATGTCTGCGATAAAATAAAATACTACATTTTTATCTCCATAACATTGTCTATTCTTTTATAAAGTGACTTAAATTTCGGATTAGTATTTAAAGTTTCTGAGAACAGACAACAAATGCGCACAATTTTACACAAATAGTCTAATTATATGCTACATAGACTTGTAGAATGTAAATTTATGTTAACGTATTCAAATAAGGATGTCTTAAGATTCACAAATAAAAGCAGCTGTCTTTTTCCACTAGACATTCATGAAGAGCAGTTATAAGTTTTTAATATAGAACATGCTTCTCGCACTTGTTGAAGAACCAATCACGGTTTGCCAATTAGATTTGATAAATTTCAATGAATTAATATTAATAACATTCCAGAATGAGAAACACGAACAGATCTCAGTTAACAAGAGTATCTGGAGAGTATTAAAAGCATACGAAGGGACAAAAAAGTTTGTGTTTATATCATTATTAGCATAGTATATTTTCTTACTTTATTAGAACGTCGCCGTGGTGGAGATATTTTGTTCCATAGAGCTTCAAGTTGATCAAAGTGTTGTGATTGCGCGATAGCTGCTTCTTCAGGCCCCAAGCTCACCTACACATATGATTAATAATTTTTTATAAAGCCCTTCATTCTCCAAGAAGATGGTATAATATAGGTATTGAGATTTCAAAGTTATAGCGGTACATTTTGGGCGTACATATAAATAGAAAGGATCCCCCCATAAATTGTGAATTAAGAATAAGCCAAGTGTTGTAATCATTTTGTGTCTGTTGCATCAATCAGGTTTTGGTCCCATTTAATAGAGGGCGATCCTATTGCCAATCACCGGGCAAAAGTTTCAGGGTCATACAAAAAGTTTTCTTTAACACATTAGACGAAACACAAGAACATATTGCGAATGTTTACGCTAGCAACATATAAGACAGGAACACAAGGTCATATTGTACGAAATCCTGGCAGGGCACTAAGATGGTAGATAGCCCTGTTGTGCATCTAATGCTTACAACACCCGACTCACATCCACATGAGAAATGGCATGCTGCTCATTTGGCGCACTTTTCCCTTGTGTGCCATCAAATGAACCGCTAACTTATAAATACGTGAACTAAAGACGCTGACAAGTGCTAAATAGCCTTACTTGAATAGATTTTCAGCAAAATGTACAGGTTTTAGCAGTAAGAAAATTATATGATAATCTTGATCACAGTATCTAAGGCCAAGAAAAGTGTGAAACACGTTTGTCCAAAATTTTCTCGATAGAATTTAATTTCAAAGTTGACTCTAAATTGCGCTTGAAAGTTAAATTTGCATCTTAATTATTTACGTATGAATGTGTATGAAAATATCATTAAAATAGCAAAACCTTATCAAGAGGGACAAGAAAAAATACATTTTCGATTTACGTCACTAGTTTTGTGTTATTAAGCTTACTTTCGGATTTTACCTAAACTTATAGCGATCTCGCCATCGCTGCCTCTCTTTCACTCCTACGCAGTCCGATAGTGACAAAATTTAGCATATGACAGCGTCTTAATAAACAAGTACTTGATTAAAAACCACGCCAATATTACCTGGGAACCCAAGTCCTTGTTCTTTGCTTCTTGAATTTTAGAAATCTCTTCCATTGAAGCTGAGACTGAGAACCTATAAATAAACCAAAGTACAGTTTTACACACAAATAAATGTAATTATATTTTCAAAATTATTTTTATGATTTTGATTAACAACGTTTCCTTTTGTTTTGAATACCTGTCCAGATAAGCCTAGTAAACATTTCATTTTAGGTACGGAGTACACAGTCTAACTATTAACTTTTGGCGTTACGGCCGTAGCTCTACCAAACACAACAAAGTAACAATTTGAGATACAAGTTTAGTTCATAACCACGACCAATCTATCAGGACAGCAAATTTTCTTCCCATTTTTCCTTTTCTTCATAATAAACAGGTCTTGAGAGGATCATTATGTAATTGTGATTTTACCTATAAACAAAACTAGTTCAAATTGACTCATTATCAAGGTAACTCAAATAAGAAGAGCGATCTTAAGGACGGATTGTTCACGAATTGAAACCCCGATCTAATTCCGAAATTTTTCTTTCGTTGATTTTAAAGTTACCTAATTAAGTATTACAAATAAGACACAAAGGTCGATTTTAATTATATCCTTTTCATAGCTAATCATTTTATAAACATATCTATTTTAATATTAATATTAAAGCAAACACCAAATAAATCTCAAACGGAATTAATTCATATGGTACATACCTTCGTTTGAGCCGTTCGTCGACTTGAGCCATCATAGCGGCGGATGTGAGATGCCCGTATTTCTTCTGCCAAGTGTACGTATCCAGAGATACTTCCTTCTTTAGCAACCTCCGCATAGGCCTCTTTGGAGCTAAAGGCCGGAGCTCTGTCAGGAAATACATTTTGTTCCCAATTAAGACCGCATTAGAACTCGTATTATCACAAAAAAAATGTGACTAAGTATGCTAAATGGTAGTGGGCTGGATCATTTGGGCTGTCTGTGAGTCTGCTATGACATACAGGTTGTCCAAATGCTTTTATTGTAGAAGCTGTAGTGTTGTATATAGTTCGTAGTATTTTTTTAAATAAAGGCATACCGAAGGGAAAAAAATAAGAAGTATGCAAAAGAATAGACCAGTTACTTATCTTAGTATTTGATTAAGGGCCTGTTTCAGAATGGTCGAGTAAGTTCCGGTTATACTACCCAGAGAATATTTATTAAATAATCTTTGAGTTTCACAGTCATCGATTTAGCCTATCCATTGGTTAAAGTTAGAAACGCGCTGCATGTCAACTGTCATTTTTATCATTCGGTTATTTTATGTGTTGGCTAGCAACCCAAAACTTTATTAGGACATTCTGAAACGGGGCATAAGTCTCTGAACACCGTTGTTGAGTTATGGCCTGGTGTTTCAGAATGATAACGATACGTATATATAGATGAAATCAAATGTGCCGATAAATATCAAAAGTATTTAAGTCATGCGTAAAAGATTTCTAAAAACAATATTATATACAATTATATTTAACCTGATAATACTTGCTCACAATTTGAAGTGATTCGAATATTAAAATAACAACATTAAATTAGAAAAATAAGTCTACCATAATATTTTGAAGTTTTCTACAAATGAAGTCAAAATTGTGATGTATGATTTAAACCTTATGGATTTAGATAACATTGACAATATAAGTTGACTTTTTTGAAGTTGGTATGGCTATTGGTATAGGTAGGGATATGAACTAAAAAAAGTAAATAAGGATTAATTTATATATTTACAGAATAAACATATTATTCATCTATTATTGTTTATTAATATGCAAATTTACGAAACAATAGAAAAAAATCTTTACACTAAGAAGAATATAATTAAAATAAAATGTAAGCTAACTTCCATTGGTGATAAACAATACAGTGAAACAAAATCAAAGATCTCCTTAGGAATACAATCAATTTCGCCACCATCTGCAGACTCGTTATCGGAAAACCGATTCAGCACATTTTTGAACTAGCTCAATTCTGAAATATCATGTCCCTGTTCTAGATTTTATTTTATTATTTAGATAGTTCCTCTACTAAGTTTGACGCTTGTGTTAAGTACCGTTTTTTAAATAAAGAACAAAGAATATGTGCAAATAAAAGTGACATTTGTGTAGGATCCCTATCCTTTTTTTATTAGACAATTGCATTTGGCTGTCTACTACAGTGACAAAGATTCCTTTCAATGTACATATGGACAGTGGAGAGTCTCCTATTCTAAAAAGGAAACCTACAAAAATTTAGCAAAAGAAGGTGGATCAAAATAAGCCAAAAAGTGCATACTGATTGTGGAATATACAGGGTTATTGGTAAAATGTTAACTCTTAGGGTTGACTTTTGCTAGTCCTGACAAACATTTTGGGGTTTTTTTTTTGTTTTGAAAACAATTTATTTTTTAAATACCTATTCCGAGCCAAGATAGCCCGCCGTGGTAAAACTGGACTTCGCCGAGCTCCGTTTTACAGTTTTGAATCTTTACATCGAGCAAATACTAAAAATATGAAATAATGCATTACAGGCACTAGAAACTTTTAACATCAGGTGGTACTCGTACGTATACAGACAAAACACAAAAATAAATAATTTAGACACAAAAAAATATTGTTTAAAAATGTTTGTTACGACTAGCAAAAGACAACCCTAAGGGGTTGTTAGCATTTTACTAATAACCCTGTATAATATATACATATAACGGATTTGTGTAGTAACAAACGTAATTCAAATGTTTTTATGAATATCCGACAAAACTTACGGTCGACATCCTTTGTAGGCGCAGCGTATGTGGGTATCTTGACGTACGTGGCAGGGGTGTTGTGAAGACAAATTATTGGAAGGCATCCTGACAAAAAGAAAAACGGTTTTTCTTTTTTATTTATCTTAACAAATACAAGGACGAGAAAAGACGAGGAATGATTGGGGTGGAACAAACAAAGGCAGCTTAGCGACTAACATTTTGAAAACGAGTTGTGAATGTCAATTGCAATATTTTGAAATTATCTATACCTAGATTAAGTAAAATCATAATAAGTACACAAGGATAAGTTTAACGATTATCGGTATCCTAAACTATTTTTCTTTTCAAATTGATTGTGTTTGAATTTATGATCTTCATCTTCTACTTTATGGATAACATTACTTAAATGGATACGTATTTTCTTATTAAACAGAAGTTACATATCTTACCTCTATCCAATAGATGGATTACGATACGAGCTCCTTCACTAGTAATTTGCAGTCCGAGCAGAGGTACATGTATCGCCAGTGATGTAAGTGCCAAACCACGCTTTGTCTCCCAAATGATAAGAGTCTTGTCTTCAGCACCTTAATAAAACATTACAGCATTAACGTATTATTCAATATTACTCAATTTCAGTGCTTAAGTCTGACAAAATAAAGCGGAAATCCAAATTAATATATTTTTATTTGTTACGTACCAGAAACAGCGATAGTTCCATCGCCAGTGACCTTCACGCACGTGACTTTGCCGAGATGTCCCGATAGAAGATGAAGATCAGATCCAGTGTTGATGTCCCACACGATTAAATTGCAATCCCAGGATCCTGATACCACCTGAGTCTTGTTGGTGATGGAAACAGCGACGCAAGTCACGATGTCAGAGTGGCCGACCAACACCTGATAGAAAATACTTGTTGGAGAAATTGATTGTGCCTGCAGGTTGAGGCTTTCGTGATTACTATTATTCTTCCTTCTCACGCAATAGTCTAAAACATTCTTGTTTCAAACGAAATTGCTAAGCATCTTGATTCCATGCGAGCTCGACAAGAGCTCTGCTTCTATGATAAACATTTAGAGAGTATTAGCAATTAGTATGTCATTATAACATTAAATGCCACTTTGTATGTTTCCACTACTAATAGCAATGAATTAAGATATCAGAAATATCAATAAAGTCTGTATATCCCTGATTGTGTAGGCATATGTATCTATGCAATGTAAATCGTAGATAGCCCTAATATAACATCTAAGATTGAATTCAAAAATATTTTTAAGTGAAACCACAAAGTACCTGTTGGTAGTGGTACTTACTTCGTATTTCCTTAATTTTTGATTATAATTCTAGATAATGGTCTAACCTATCATGTATAAAAAAAGGAAATATTTCATACGCGTAAAACACTCATTTCTGTTGTGTAAAGCCGGTGTTGTTAAATCTGATAGTTACCTGAGATAATTTCCCTCCGTCCAGCTTCCATACTTTCAGTGACATGTCCATTGATCCCGTGACTACATGCTGAGAGTCTGCAGTAAGTGCAAAGCAAGTGATCCTTTCCGCGTGAGATACGGATCTTCTTTCTTCGCCACTGTCACCACCAGCAAGAGTCCAGATTCTAATTGCATTGTCTCCATCTGATAATACCTGATATGAATTAACAATGATTAATACGATGCTAAACGATTATTATAATAAAATTATCAAGCTCACGGGACATATATTTTCCATGATGACAGCATTAATCGCAGAAATAAATGCAAAACATTACGAATATTCTATATTAAACAACCCCATAGCTCATTCAAGATAACTAAAACACCTCCAATTGCTCTGTTTCAATTAATATCAATTCGTAGATACAGATTCAAATCATGATATCATTCAATAAAAGACAATATCAAGTAAATGGCCTTTGCAAATCGCTGCTTAGGAACGTTTTCAAATTTATTTGCCGCAAGTAAATACCATGAATAACTTTATACTGTATCAGCTGGATTGTCCACTGCTGAACACAGCCTCCCCATTAAGAGGGGGTTTGCCATAGTCCCAACGCTTGGCATGCATCTTGGAGATCACAGTTTAAGATATGAGTTCCTCAGAAGGCGCTGCTGCCCACCTTCCATCATTTTACCTTTTTGTCGCCATTAACGAAACCCACAGGTAGCAAAGCTGGGTGACATTCTAGCCTGGCACCCACGGGGCCGGCTAACAGCTCTATGAAGTTTAAAATATGATCAAAAAGTGGCATGTATTACTGAGTGATCACGTGGCGGAGAGTACTTACAGCATACTTCATATTGAGCGTGACGTCTATACTGGCAGTGGGGCCACCAGTGGAGTGCAGCACTATCCCAGAGTCCACCAGCCACACGTGCACATTACGGGTCCTGTCGCCCGACATCGCGCGTCGTCCGTCAGACATCATTAGCAATGTTTGAAGAGCTGCCGTATGGCCCTGTGTTATGAAAATATTAATACATAGCCCATTCATTACAGACCATTCTAAAGCTGCTTATGACTTTTTACTTTGTGAATACATATTGTACCCGTTAGTATAACCTTTTTAACTGTAGTAGACATTGTAAACTTATATTAATTATATATATTTAGCTTTATTGGTGGCGCAAGTGAGCCGTTATGTATAAGATATACTTAAGTCTTCTTTTACATTTCTAGTGACGGCATTGTCAATGAAGATGGAAAATACTTCAGTTTACTCCTACAACTGAATTCTGAAAATTGAAAATGAAAATGAAAAATGTTCTTTATTTCTGTATCCAAGATTTAACTAAAATTAAGGTAGGTTGAGACCTTCTAGTAAGTATACAAATACTTGTGTCAGAAGATCTCGCTCTTCCATATCCATTCCATTACTTTAAATGGTTACAGATATATACTGTTAAAAATTACAAAGTCTTAAAAGTTATATACTTAATTACATAATATAAATTTTATAGGTAGGTGTATATTATCTCTAATACAATAAAATTTATATAGATCTAGATGCGTAGGTATGAGGAATGTGTGTGTGTGTGTGTGTACGTACGAGGGTGTGTTAATGGGCGTGTGTGAGGGTGTGTTTGTGTATCTGAGCCTGTGTGTTGTGTGTGTGAGTATGTGTGTAACTATGTGAGTTTTGTATAATGTGCATGAGGAAAGAGTGCGATTTCCAGTAACTTTAGAGAATAGGAAAATATTTGGTGTACTATTAATTTAAAGTATAAATTATTTATTTACATGTTTGAAGTAGTGCTTCTACTTCGTCATAATTTTTGGTAAGTATCCAACTGATTAAATGTTTTTTACAATTTTGATACGTTAATGAATAAATATCAAAAATTTTGTTTATAACGTTATATAAGCGCGCTGACTTATTTACGAATTGATTGCTAGCATAAGTAGTTTTTGTGACTTGGACCACAATTGCCCTATCTTTTCTTCTTCTGATGAGAACTTTAGGGTCATAGAGTAAATTCTTGTGAACTTTCAGAATTGATTGTACTATATATAGTTTTCTTACAGATAGTAACTGACACAATGAATGTAAGTTATCTGTTGGGTATCTGTAGCCTTTGAAATACATTACCTTTATTAGACTTCGTTGTGCCCTTTCAACCTCTATAAAATTGCATGTTACTTCCAAGTTTTTGAGAAATTGTAACATGACTGGACAGCTGTAATCAATTTATTCATACTTTTCCTTACACACATAATTACTAACTATAAAATCTACTAACAATTCTAAACACACAACATACACTACGCACACACTTAGACTCATACACTTCACATACACTTACTCACACACTATATGTTCCTTAAGCATATTCCTAAGCGTAAATATTGTAAGCACCGGATACTTAATATTAGGTCAGAATGGGAGAAGCCTATGGGAGAAGCCTATGGTTACTGTAACACAGCTGATTCTAGTTCGGGAACCTATGGATTCATATTTACTATGTACCTATGTAACTTGAGTCATTAAAAATTATTTGTATTTGTATAGTTTCTACACACTGACCACGCAAAGCAATAGGAGATAGCGAGACAGAGAGGGAGATAAGAGATATGTATATTCTCAAAACTAACCAACCTTGTATGTTAAGGACGAAGAGTTGTCTGCCAGTTGCCACACTACGATAGTCCTGTCTTCTGACCCACTCAACACTATTAGGTTGTTCGGCGAGAAGGTGACACAAGTCACGTGCCCCATGTGACCGTTCAGTGTCGCCTGGAGTCTGTGAGTAGATAGTTGCCAGACTCGTACCAGACCTCGGGCGCAGCCGCTGGCGGCAAGTTGTCCATCTCTTGATACTTCGAGACAACTTATTGGGATTAGCTCGTTTTGTTCTGCCTGTAGAATGTGTCAAAGCTCAATTTGAAGCTTGCTAATAGTACATTATGCAACAAGTGCGTTAAGTGGTTTATTACAATCGAGACGGGTTTTCGCCTAAATGGAGTAGAGATTCTAATAAACAATACGCGTGAGTTTCATACGACGTTTTTCAACACACTTGCGAGGAACGAATACGAAAATTTCGATACGAAAATATTTTTTTTATCTTTTTTATAGCAACAATAATCTGATTCAATAGGTAAAAAAGTCTGGTTTGTTTTTATATGAAAAACGATAATCTGATTAAATACATAGGCTTACAATTAAATCTTCTAAAGTTCTACTTAGGTCAAAAACTCTTTGGTTAGTTTTTATATGAAAAACGAACGAAACAAAGTACTATCTCCTTGGTGAGAAGTATGGAAATGTTGTTTTTTGTCTATTTAAAACACTAATGCGGTATAGTAAACAAAAAGCACGAATGCGTAATAGACTATATTATGACACTAACATTGGTGCAATTGAAGGCCTGTTACGGGCGAGTGTGTTGAAGATATGAAAACACTATCGCTATCATATTTGACAAATTAGCTTGGCACGCGAAAGTGGTTGTAATCATATTTAGAAATATGGAAGGGTAGCGACATCATTCCGAGAGTTTAGTGTTTGAAAAAGCGCTTTTTTCGATCAGATGAAGGCTAGAAGTCTGGTTGATGGCTGCGCACCGTCCCCGTATGACGGTTAAAGTAATACAATTGGAGCACGAAATTTCGGCTAGAAATAGCGTGCCCAGGTGGCCGAGAGTTTTGCCATCCGCCGCAAAATCGGAGGACGCGGTGCATTCCCGCTCGGGGCATAAAATTTTGAGCTCCAATAATTTCTAAAAAAAGGTTGTCAATCCGTATTATATATAACCTTTCATTATTAAAATTAAATTTATCAAAGGTACAAAATTTTACCTGGACCTACGTTATTCCTATTCTTAAATACAAACATTGAAAAACACCCGTGTCTTCGTCTATAACGATAAGCATAAGTTTTTATAATTTGATACAGTAATGTTTAATTGGTGCTTTCATAGTAATTTAAAGAACTGACTTGATTTTACATGAGATTTCACAACCTTTTATGATGGAAGGATTGTGTAGCGAGATATTTTTGTACATTTTTTGTTTTTGAAGTGATCACTCCTTTTATTAACCACATCAAGTCATTTAAGTAAATTACTGAAGCAAAATAAGTAAAAAGATAATAACCCTGACAAAGGAGCTTAACATTGTTTACTCATCTGAAGAGTTTAACATCAGCTTCGCTTCATAGCGAATAAGTTATAAGTCTTTTTCCAGCTGCATACCTATTATGTCGTCGACAGAGCCCTGAGAGGATTATTCAAGTTTTAATTAAAATAAATCTACTCCACTAAGGTATTATTTTATTATTTGAGTACAAAGTTGGATACACGAATCACAAACCCAGCTTTGGTTGGATATTATTTTAAGGAGAATGCCACACTAAGGCTGCATTCGATCCACCAGGTCTTACTTGAACGAAATTTAGCTTAAATCATACAAGTGAAGTAGCTCTATAAGTAATATCTATGGGTATAATTATATATCTTACCTGTAATAAACTGATGTTGGTTTTCGATTTAGTCTGGCGACGTTTCATCTGTTTGGTTGGTCGGAAATTCGTTAAGTGGTCTTCAGTGTGGAATGAATAGATAGTTACTCTGTGGCCACCTGCGAAATCGATTACCCATGAACTTAATTGGGCACACACCCTTAAAGGTAAAGGGACCGCCTAAGTACGTAAGGACACTCTGCTTAACTAAGCAGAGTAAATCGATTGTCGTGGAAGACGATGGAATACACTTGAACGCGTTACGTGAATGACGTCATTGATACCTAGGTACTTTGTCTAAGGAAAAACTTAGTTTTAATATAGTATCATAGCAACAAAAGGTTTATGGCAAAGCTAGTTTAATACTTGAAGTTTATTATTTTAAAATGTGGTTTCATTAAGAAGTAGTTACTTAGGCAGTGGCAGGATTGAACGTGCTTACATAATAAAATAATGAATTAATATTTAGCTGAAAAAATATCAAAGACTTGATGGTAAGTGATGATGTGGTCGAAAGTGTTAAACAGGCTTTATCTAGAATTGCTGGCTCTGAAGGACAGCTGTCTGACACCGTTAGGTGCTTGGCGACAGATTTTCTAATTGAGGGTGGTCGCTAGCCAGGCGAGCATTCGCAAAATGCCCTTCCACCATGTGGTGAAGCTCAAGCCCGCGGTGGGATTCGAACCACGGACCTGCTGCGCGGCAGTCCATAGCCAAAGCCACTGACTATCACTGATGTATCGGCGATAGGCCCCATTTTGGTACTACCAACTACCAACGCTGTCAGATATGCTGCCTCAAGACTGTTTAAGTGAAAACACTACTGTATTAAGGTTTCATAGACTTTGTACCAAGTAAAACTACTGGACGCAACACAAGACATATAAACTGATGATATCTCGTGGTAACCAGCATGGTGCAGTTTTACGCAGAACAGTGACTGCAGCTGTAAATAGCAAGTGTGACAGTAAGAAGTAACCCGAGGAGTACATAAATCCAGTATCCTGAGATCCTAAGATCCAGGAGTGGATATGTAGATGCACCTATGTAATCAAAAACTGCACGGACGACTTACCGGAAGCGAGTAAAAAATGGTCCTTATCAGCAACAGCCAACGCGGCCAAGTCGTGAGCGACAGCTAAAGTCCTTAGAAGTTGAGCGCTGTGTAGACTGTACAAGTATATCCGTTGATCTGAACACCCCACTGCGATTCTCGAAGAGTCGTGAGCCACGCAGAAACATTTCACCTAGAAGATGTACAATACTTATTGCATATGATTATGTTATATATACACATTTCACTATCATAGTGTGTTTAATTTACCTTGCAATTACTAAGATATCTGATGGCACAGATGTATATTCAAGTCGGTAACAAGCGTTTCAAGTTGTATGAAAACCATGAGTGTAAAAATTTTCGACCTACTATGACGACACGAGAGCAATTTAGTAACAATATATCCATCCTCTGCGAATTCAATTCAAGCCAGGAAATTAATCTCCTTGGAGTATATATTATTCTTTGAAACTGACGCAAAGGCTTTACCGGTCATAGCCCTTTGTCACGGTAATGTTATCTATACAGTATTTCAACTTCATATAAACGGAAGAATCACGAGTTATACCTACGCGCCTCGATTTCGGTCTGCGCTCGGTACACAGACAGTCGCGACTGTGCCGCAGTGACAAATGGACGGTGTGTTATTTTTTTATCACTAACCGCGCGATATCTTCACTAAAAATAAGTTCATGTAAGTATTACATATTCAATATGACGAGTAGTATTGTGCTGTTTTTGGTTGCATGAATTCGTCAAAAACGCTACCAGAGATATTTTTTTAGATTACTTGGAAACTGATAGGTAATACTATAAAATAATTTTACTTCCTAGTTAGTAAAATTATTTTCGGTTGATAAAAGGGGAAGCGGTATCTTAATTTTTGATTGGCTTTTGATTTAATTACTGGTTGACTGAAAACTTTTAAATTCCTTAATACTTCCTATCGATTAAATCGTAATAACTAAGAAAAGGATGGCTCCAAGGCACTTAGTCAAAACCGCCAATCTATTTCCCCTTGTAACGAATAAGTGAGAGCTTAACCAATTTAGTGGCCCTCAATTACTAGCTGTCGAGACTGCTGGTCGAGAAGTCGGTTCTGTATTATGTAGGTATATGTTATATGTCTCTTTTGAGTGTTTCCATTCTCTTACTGTGTACCCTATCTGATTGATGATTATCTATACTTGTAATAAAACTGAAACAGGTCCAATTCTGTACATTGCAGATATTTCGAAAATAATTTATGAGTGCACTCTGTAGTTGATACTGATTCCAAAACTGTATTTTTTTTTATTTTTGTCTGCCTGTCTGTCTATATCCCGGCCGCGCATCACTCCAAAACTACTGAATGGATTTAAATGAAACTTAACATGACTTGATTTCATACTACGAAGAACGACATAGTATACTTTAACTCCCGAAATTCAGCACGGTTCCCTTGGGAAAGGGGATGAAAGTCAAAATGTACACTTAGGTAGTTGTAATTCATTAACGCGTAGTCTGATTTCAATCATTATTTTTTTTGTTAGAATAGTGGTACTTTAACCATGGTAATTTAAGCACCCCACGGGCCACTAGGCACCCCACGGGCAGCGCGGCACCCTTATTTAGTTTTGAAAGCTTGCTAAGATAAAACTCTAAAATCTGGACCATTCGCCACTGTCAGTTTTTTGAACTATCTATCATTTGCCGGATACATTTTGGACACTGCGCAATGGAAATATTTTTGTTCTACCGCCAAAAAAAAACCGCCCTAAAATAAAAATTAAATCGAAATTCTAAAGAAACACATAAAGTACTTTGATTCAACATTTATTGTGCGAACTGTGAAGGAACTCTCTGAGTATTTTAACTACTGTCTTCTGGAAAATGCTAGCCGGGAGTTTACAAATCCAAAGTAAAGAGCTCCTTTCTGAGCTATGCTAAGAGCGCTTCACCGCAAATTACAGCATTGCTTAAATATGAACAGTGCTCAAATTTTAATAATTAGTCAGCAGGTACCTGCGGCAATCGCGAACGAAGTCACTGGTATAGCAAGTGTTTGGATAAAATACTAACCAATTACAAAAATTAAAAGAACTATACAAATCTGCCTTAAACTTTTGCTTTGCCTTATGTTTAATATTAGCAGTGTATTTGTTGACAAAGACGTTCTTCTATTTCTATGATACTTGTACAATAGTTATCATTGAACTTTAATATCATGCTTTTCGAGGAGAAAGACTCGCCATTGTGAGAAAGTTATGCTAAGAGGTATTGTTCTAGTGCAAAGTTGCAAGACAAAGTGCGAGTAAGTTTGAGGTGCTGTGAATCTTAATGAAAACTTTTGTGTGTAGAAACACACAAAAGTTTTCATTAAGATTCCCAGCTATCGTCTTTATTAAACAATGGGAAGCCTTAGTAACTACACATATTTTTAGTCCAGGAGCCACATACTATTTTATGAAAGACGTTTTTGAGCAACAACAAGCATTTACAATGTAGGTATATTCATTTTAATGGGAATATATGTAATGCCTTGTGTTTTATAGGCCCAATATAGTAGGTTAGTATGATTCTAATCGTCTAATAAACCAGTAGTCATAGCTAGTCTACCAGAAGTCAGACTCACGTCGAGGAAAGCCCTATGCATATAAAAATACATTAATGTGAAATAATACGGTCGTCATTGCATCTTCCAGAGTTTTTATTCACCAAGTTGTCCACTTTATGATGCAAAGAAAGGGGATATAATATACTCTATATGGCCCCGCAAACAATAAGATCGCTGAAAAATCAGGACGGCAAATCAAGAGGACTTTTGAACCTAGTACAAGTTTCTTGGTGATTTATACATAGACGATCGTTTATAATAAGTTAGTTACTTATAGACTGCCCCAACAGTTGATCAGATGATTACTCTTTTAGACAAAAATAGGTCTATACTAAACCATACCAATAGTGTATATCTTATTTCAATCAAAATAAACTTTTCTAGGTTTTGAATTTAATATATACGATAAAAATGGCCCTTAAATTACCTCTCGGCAGACCTAAAAAGGTTTGCACTTCATCAAAAAGATATCTCAAAGAGATTCAATTCTTATTCATGAAATTGGAATTTATTTGGCATACTCGTATCATTAAATTTTTGGGTCTACTGACCCCTTTATCCAGCCATAGATTACTGTTGGATATACATGAAATAATTTTAAAGCACAAAATGTCTAGGCTTAAACGGCTATAAATAACTGAAATATACCTAAAATTAGGTCTTACGTGTGACATATGTCAAATTCTAAATATAAATTCAAAATTGATTGATAGGATCGATAACTGTCACTGATCTGATTCTCAATTTTGATTTCTTATTTAGGCAGCAAATAACATGAAGTTTGCCTGTAGATAGATCTTAAGTGTGACAGCTGTCAATGTGACTTTCACGGAGCGTATGTACTCCGCGTGAACATTAAGGCCAGTCGTTGACAGTTTACGGAATTAACTTGAAGTTTCCGTATTTCGCGGATAAACAGCTAATTTCACGTATCTGCGAGTAGGAAAGCCAGTAGAAAATATAGCGAAAGCCTTAGTTTATCAGAAAACTTTGCAATGAGTGTTAACTGCATTAGATAGATAGATAGATAGATAATTCTTTATTGTTACACCACTTATTATACAAAAATAACATCAAAAGAAATCTTACAATAAAGTGTCACAATGGGCGGCCTTATCACTAATAGTGATCTCTTCCAGGCAACCTTTGGATGGAGAGGAAATACAGGAATAACAAGACGGGTGTAATATAGAGATAAAGGTACAATCAAATCAAGACAAAAATACATAACTAAAGATAATTAGTAATGAATCACAAACAAGAAAAGAAAAATAACAACTAATACATAAAATACACTAATACACATTGAAACATATATTAATATAAATAATACATTGATACACTTATACGATGTATATATTATACATTAATTCTTTATCATATTATGATCAAACCCAAGTTCACACGGGGTAAACTAATCGGCGAGATAAAAACACTTTACTTGGCTTTTGAAAGTTGACAAGGATTGTGCACACCTGATAGTAACTGGTAATAAGTTCCATAAGCGAACAGCTTTCACTGAAAATGAGTGATCATAAAATACTGTGCCATGTTGAGGCATACTGAGGGTAAGATTTTCTGATGACCTAAGATTAAGAACATTGGCGTTGTGAAGGAAATTGAAACGTTCCTTGAGATAGCGCGGGGTCAAAGGATTAAACAAAATATTGTAGAGTAGAGAGAGTATGTGAGCATTCCGGCGAAGACGTATAGGGAGCCACTTGAGCTTTGATCGATATTGAGAAATGTGATCATACTTGCGCAAACCAAATATAAATCTTATGCAGAAATTTTGAAGACGCTCAAGCTTATCTAGCTGTTCCTCAGTGAGATCTGGATAGCAGACATCAGCGTAATCTAGAATTGGGAGTAAAAGTGATTGAACTAGAGCAATTTTAGTGGTGATGGGAAGAAAGTTGCGCAGCTTTTTTAAAGCGCCAGCGGTGGCGTACAATTTGCGACTTGTAATTTGCAGCTGAGGAGCCCAACTTAAGCAATGATCGATGGTCAAGCCTAGATTTTTTATAGATTTACTGTAGGGGATAGGGACTCCATCAAAATGAATGGATGGAATCGTTGACCAGTCCACCTTTGAGATTAACTGCGAGCTTCCCACAATCATTACCTGTGTCTTGCTATGATTTATTTTCAGACCAAATTGTCTGCACCATGTTGTGATGCAATTTAAATCAGCGTTTATTAGGTCTATGGCTCCAGAAAGCTGATCAAGAGGGGCATGAGAGTAGATTTGAAGATCGTCTGCATATAGGTGGTAGGAAGAAGAAAAATTATTTGAGATTGAATTAATAAATGTTGCGAAAAGGAGAGGAGATAAAACGCCGCCTTGTGGAACACCTGCAACCGCATCACACCAGGAAGAGAACTTCTCTTCGAGACGGATCCGTTGCCGGCGCCCAACTAAATAACTATGAAACCAATCGAGTACCGTTGGAGATATGTTAATTGAGCGTAGTATGGCTAAAAGTATGTCAAAGTCAACTGTGTTAAAAGCATTACTAAAATCTAGTAATGTGAGTACAGTTAAGTTTCTGTTTTCCATGGATAAGCGAATGTCATCAGTGATCTTCACCAGAGTGCTTACTGTGCTGTGGCCAGGACGAAAACCGGATTGGAAAGGATTTAGTAGGTCATGAGAGGATAAATATTTGCTTATTTGGCTGTGGACAAGGCGCTCAAGAACTTTTGACAGAAATGGGAGAATGGATATAGGACGGTATTCAGAAAAAGATTTGGGATTGGGTTTTTTGGGTAAGGGAATAAGTTGTGCATCTTTCCATAAAGTGGGATATATGCCGTTTGTTATGGAGTTATTATAGATAAGACAAAGAACAGGAAGGATGATGTCAAGGATAGGCACTATCATATTGCGACTAATTCCATCGCCGCCTACAGCATTCGAAGTGATAGATAATAAGCTCTTCTTAACATCACATGCGGACACTCGATCAAAAATAAAAGGAGAGTAGTCCGGAATCGGTAAAGTTGAAAGAAAATTAATAGTATTCGATTTTTCAGATACATCAATAGGAAGTACTGAAGAGAAATGGAGATTGAGAGAATCTATGTTTAAGTTGTTAGGGATACTATCTTGAAGAGATTTACCAATTCCAAAAGACCTTAGAAACTGCCAGACTTTTGCTGGATCATCACTATCGACTGATTTATGAATGTGGCGACGCAGGGTATCCCTACACACCATATTGCAACGATTGCTAGACTTCACATATTTTGCTTTGTTAGAGTCATTAGGGCGACATTTATATTTGTGTCTAGCACTACATTTTTTACTCATTAACAATTTAATTTCATCTGTAAGCCAAGCAGCTGGTCGATGCTTAAGCTTGATGGCACGTAAAGGAGCATGCTTATCGTACAACTGCGTAATCATTGAATTGAAAATCGCCAGTTGGTCATCGACTGTTAGAGCGTTGATCACCGGAGACCAGTCTATATTGCTAGCATCCTCTAACATTTTTTCTGTATTCATACCACTAAAATTACGCTGAAGAATTACTTTGGGTTTTATTTTTGGAGGTCAAATTTTATACGAGAGAAATATTAGGTCATGATATGAGAAATTGTCAGCAGAACATTGACCATGCTTAGCAACATGCTGTAGAGAAGACACTATACACAAATCAAGGAGGGAGGGGCTATAATTGGGGGCATGATGAGTGGCACTAAGTGGGAGGATATGCATGTTGCAAGATTTAATTATTGATTCAAGGGAATGAGTGCGGTGGTCTTCCTTGAGGAGACAGGTATTGAAATCTCCTAAAATAATATGATGGTTATATAATGGAATAAGATCTTCTAAGATTTTCTCAAAAGAAGAAAAGTAGTTGACACTTGAGGAGTGGCTATAGTAGGCACCGAGCAGAATTTTATTATTAGATAAGAGTACCTCTACAAACAAATGCTCGCCTGCGTTGGAGGGTGGTGGTTGAGGCGATGTACTGATCACAGAAAAAGGAATATTAGACCTTAGGTAAATAGCCACACCACCACCTCTATTGCTGGTGCGGTCGTTGCGTATGAGGTGAAAACCGGGTAGTGAGTACAAAGTAGTAGGAAGGCAAGGTTTGAGCCACGTCTCAGAGACTACTATAGCTTGAATATTTTTATTAAGGAGGGATGCCTGCATATCAGTATAATGGGCCGGAATGCCTTGCGCGTTAATGTGAACAACGTTAAAGTTTTTAGGTACATCAGAAAACTGAGCTTCAAGAGAATCGGCAAGAGAAGGTAAGCTAACGAAACTGTCATTGTCTGTGCTACCATCGGAAATTAAAGATAAGAATGATTGGTCGCTATCGCTACTTGCATTATCGTTGAATAAATTGAGCATAATATATTATATACTAAATATGTATAAGTGATATATGAAATATTAACTAATTAAGTTAAATATATAACTGTTCAAGTAAAATATACAATTAATTATAACAAAAACTATCTAAACTCCACCTGCCGGGAATCGTAATAGTTAATATAACTACACAAAAATAATAATATATAAAAAAATAAGTAACAAGAGTATGTAAATAAATAAAAACACAATCACACAAATATAAATGCTTCACCACCGTGGTTCCCATCCATTAACAGGCTTGCCATACGTTTGAAACTGTATTAAACATATTTTGGAAATATGTACAAAGTATGGTAAGCCAAAACAAAGAAATTAAAAAAAAAAAATCTAATGTCAGTTGCATAAGACATTGACGTGACAATGACAAGGATTAATACGTATGAATTTGCATCAATCATTATACATAAACAACATATAGTACAGCAAATTCTTTGTAAATGAAATATAATAATGAAGCAACATTCGAGGGTGGATAAGTGCCATAGTTAAAAAACAGAAAAAAGGGTACATACCGAAGAACCGGTACCACGGGGTGGGCTGCAAATACACAAATAAAAAGTGAAAAGAAACGGAGCTACTTTTTGCTGGCTGAAGGGGCTCGTCGACTTCTCGATGCCGGTGCCGTATCCTTGGTTCTGGCGGTGACCGCAGCTGTACCTGCAGTCTTAGGCGCGCTCGACGCGGCAATCTTTTCAAGCTCTTTGAGATTGCTGATCCGATGCCGCACACCCTCGGTGCCAAGTACAAAAACGAAGCCATCCCTAGTCCAGCACTTTTGAATGCCAAATTTCTGGCGAGCAGCCATGAAAGTGTCGTGCCGCGGTTTTGTCAAGAACTCCGACAGCGAGATATTAGACCCTTTTAAGCCAGTCTTACCGCTCCAAATCCTATTTTTGGCATCAAGGTCACGCATTTTGAATAGGATAGGTCTGGGTTTGTCAGGTGCTGAGGCACGGCCCATCCGATGTGAGCGACTGATGTCTTTGATGGAAAAATCTGGAATTTTCATTTGGCCTGCTACCAGCTTGACCACAACAGAGGTAGTATCTTCATCTCTGGCTTCTGGGACACCGTGAAAGAGAAGAATCTTTCGTCGCCCTCGCATCTCCATAGCATCCTGTTGCTGCATAACCAGGCCTACTTGATCTTGGAGGCAGCGAAGTGCAGTCATAATGAAGGTACGGAATGCAGTAAAGTCAGCTGACAAGACTGCTACAGTTGGTGAAGGAGATGCTGCTTGAAGCTCACCTTGATATGAGTCCATTCGCTGAAGAAACAGACTTTGTAGTTCGGCCACACTTTGCTGTAAGGCGTCCATTTTGTTTGAGTTGTTAACTCAGTATTTTGCAATAGTGACAAAAGTGTTTTGTGATAGTGCCACAGTATGGATAACAGTCCCCGGCAGGTATTGCAGATTATATTTTAATTACACATATGTTTTAGGCTATTCAAATGTTGTTAACTATTTTATTTAAATTAATTAAAATGAGAGATTTTTTTGTAAAGTGTTTTACTATAGCCTACCCGCCAAAAAAAGCTTGCATTAATCTTTCATGTAAATAATATATATGGATTACTTTCACATACAAACGAGTTTTATATAATAACCCAAGGCAAATACAAACGTTACGATACGGCCAATATTGTCAATCTGGCATGATACGAAGTACACCGGTCATTTTGTATTCAATAAATAACAACTAGTCAATCTAGTTACCTCGTAATGAATTTTTCCATTCAGTTTCTTAACAATCAGTTCAGACTGGATAGATAAATTACTTATTAGTTTTCAAAGCAACTTTTTACCGCGGGCGGTGAGTATCTTAACGTCAAGAGCTTATCTGTGTTCGTTGCCTCAGAAGCCTTGTAGGACTCTAGGATCTATGAAAAATCTGTCCACGCGTAGTCTACGGGATGACCATCCACGAATCTTTCGTGCTTTTATTGGCCCTATTATTTTTATAGTCCAACTCGAATTTGAATGGCCATCCGTGATATCTGGCGACGAATAAGCCGGCACGACCGAGGCGAGTACGTTTGACTGCGTTTCGTTTGATCTGATGAGATACGGAAGCCTTAGCCCCCCCCCCCCTTACTAAGCACTACGTACTGCCCGGGTCGTGCCGGCTTATTCGTCTGTAACTCATAGGAACTACGACTAGGAATTGCGACTGTTTCCAAAAAAGAAACAATGTTCTTGGTCAATTTCTGACCTTAGCACGTATTTTACACTGAATATGTATAGACAAAGGTTAGAAAATTGCAAAGAAATGGTGTCCGAGTCGTTTGTTTTTTGACATCTATGATTCAAGTTAGTAAAAATTTACATATAATCAAATCTTGATATCCAGTTAAGTAGGTAAAGGTATCATCCGTTCATTATGTGGCCATGAGTAGACACATACTACCAGGGTTCTAGACTCCAGACTGCTACTGAAATGTATTTATCCGCAGTTTGGAATTCTGGCCCAGATGGCAACAAAGTGACTCTCCATAACATGAAACCAGAACGTTTCAGATTGGTACCTCTGCTTACTCCTTCAGTGACATAAAGGTGTGATGATATGTTTCAGTTTCAGTTAAATTGAATAATATTAACAGAATATGACCTACCTTGCCTTTATGTCTTCTTAGTACGTGTAAGTGCGTTCCAGTGATGAAGGTCCTGACATGTAGTTCATTCTCCGTTTGTAGAGTGATGAGAAACACGTTGTCATCGGTTATTTCCATCGCGTTTACCTTGACAGGAAAGATTGAGTTGAATCACATATACATATTTTTGTAGCACAAAATGATATTCTTGGACGGAAATTCGACACGCTTCTGCAAGTTTTACGCAGGTGGCGTCTTAAACTTGTCTACCTACATGGAAGGAGTTGCGAATATTGTACTCGGTCCAAATATGGGACGGTGATTGTGTAGTGCGTTTATACTTCTAAAAAAAGATTAAGATAGAAAAGTTTATACGGGTAGGTACTCTCATCATTCAATATCAGATAAGAATAGTTTCAGCAGTACAAGAACTTTTGATAAAGTCGTAAGCAGAAATCAGCCTTTATGCAATAGAAATGCCTGAAGCATTTCAGGCCCCAGTGGGTTCTGCCAGTCTTGAGTGGTTCGGTTTTCAAGCTCTTGGGTTCATACAAATATCTGATTACTCAATGTTTAATTAGAATCTAAGCAGCAACACAAGGTAAGTTGATAAATTCGTAAGCAGTAGTCTATCTTTACGCGCTAGAAATGTATGCAACATTTGTTACTGTGCCAGTGCTGATTTCTGCTTAAGTGGCCTTAAGACCATACAAATACCGAGATGTTAATCATTGAATGTCTATAAAACTAAATATTTTCTAGTAATTGAAATATTTACCGGCACACCGATGGCGACCGTGCTTAGTAACGTGAAGTTTTCCACATTCCAAGTGCAAACTGTGCCATCTTGCGAACACGTAACCACGATTTCACCGTCTTGGATCACTTTCACACCCGTCACTGGACCACGGTGGTGATCAATTTTTGTTACCTTAGAGTAAAAGTCAAATATAAAACAAAACAATTATCAATCAAAAGTACTTCATTTATAAATCAGAGAAGTAAATGCTTTTTACGTGCAGTGTGTATGGGCCGCTGACTGAGGGTTGACATGGTTTGAATCTTGCTGCAGGCATAGGCATTACCGAATAGTGGATGATCATTTTGCGAAATCTTGTCGGGTAGGATGATAACCCAGCGGTAGCAAATCTGTCGCCGAGCAATTAACAGTGTTTAAAAATGACTGTCATTGAAAGCCAGTTTCCATTGTATGCTTCTCCTGTTCAAATATGGTGACTCTGACCACATTATCACTTGCCAACAGATGAGGTAGGTAATAATCAAATGCTAGCCTCAGTCAGTAATATAGAATAAGTATATTGTAGTGCTGCGATAATATCAAACTCAACACCAGATTTAAAAGGGCTACATACAAACTGATAATCTAATAAAACAAGAACCACTTACCAAGGCACCATCAACGAGCGACGTGACGATGACCGCCGAGTCTTCGCCGCCGCTGATAACTAGAGAGCGGTTGACGATCGCAGCCACGCATAACACTGGTGCTATGTGTTCCCTATGGTATAGAAAGGATTTCATGAGATAAAGATTATGAGGTTTTTTTGGAGTAATGTGTTTTTTTTGTAGTGTACACTTTACTGGATGAATCTAAGTTGTGGAAGAGCGTTTTTCTAATAATGAACTGGCTAGTTACTATCCTCGTGTAGTAAATCAGCGACGACTGCAAAATACGATGTTGTGATGCTAAATATCATCAAATATTGAGACAAGTAAGAAGTTTCGAATGTTATTCAAATGTAATTGATAAGTTCGTCAAAGTAATATTTATTTCAATTATTTTAATATCTTCTACCGGTATACCCATGTGAGTCAAGACTCAAACAAAAAAGTAAACATATAAAAGAAAAAAAGATAATTTATTTTTATCGTAATAAAGCTAATTTATAGGTTTATTAAAGCTGATATTAATTTTTTTTTATTACCTAAGCAGCTTTGAAACAATCATAACCTGTTTTATTTAAAAAAAAAGGTTTATACTCACGTGACGATTACATCATTTACGTAATTTTTAAACGTACTGGATCTTTCAATTGTGTATTCTGTTGTGGACGGTCCATAAATTTAATTTTCATATCATTTAATATGACTATTACTTACAATATTTTGGTTTTGATGGCCAATGTGTGAAGATCCCACACGACGACTGTGGTGTCTTCAGATCCAGTGAGCAGGTATTGGGATTCTCGAGTCACGCACATGCACAGAATCTTGCCTGAATGACCTGAACATAATAAATCAGAATATGGTAATTATATTAGAACGAAAAGACTAATTTGTACTCACTACTATGGGACCTCAAGTTATAAAAGTATGTCCCGGCCACAAATGGTCACAACATTGAACCCCACTTGTGGATCAAATTGTGATTTTGTAAGTCAGAATAGGTAAAGGAAATAATGAATGTTTTGTTTAAGGGCGCACCAAGCTTTTTAGGCGCGCCGCGTATGTGAGCGTAAGTAAGGCACCCCAACAGCATCCGTCCCCGTCCGACGGCCGAAGAATTACTAAAGCGGATAGGGACAAAGCACCGCGGCTCTGACTTAAATGGGCGGAACATGTGTGAATTTGAGTATTCGTATAATAAAAACAATAACCTATTTGAAAAATGTAATGTGTATACGTTAAGGAAAATATGTTGTTTTTTTTATTATTCAAATACAGATGACTCTCCGTTAAGTATTTACGCCGCACTAAGGGTTTATTTCGTTTTTTAGATGTAAACATGTTTTTTTTCTATAAAGAATTTTTTTAGTAATCGTGTTTCCAAAGTGTATGATTTATAGAATGAATCCTTAAATATAATATATATTAATTACATAACTCAAAATTAAGAAATAAAGATACGGCAAGGGATCAAACGAACCACAATTACGTATCGTTGCCTCGGTGCAGGCTTAAAAAGTGGTTGAACTACAAACAAAATATAAAAATGAGCATCAACTAGGTACATGTATATTCTATATATTTCTCGATGAAGTTTTGATCTTGGTTGTTGTTAGCCGTCCACACTGAGTTAGTGTGCGTAAATTTATAATGACAAAGGACCCAAAACATTATAGTGACTCAGTCTGAGTGACTGATGTGACTGAATACTCCTGAAATTACTTAATTTATTGCCCTCCGAAGCAAGGAAGCGCTCAGTAGTAATGTCACCAGCGGTCACTCATCTAAGTCATGACCGAGGCGGACGTTGCTTAACTTTGCTGATCGGTTTAGAACGGTTAAGCAAACTTCGCTACCAACGCCTCAGATTTTATGTATTTTAAAAGCAACTGCTTAGGATCAGAAACTAAACAACTTATTTAAATACTATAAAATGTAATAGTCCATTATTACACGCGCCCGTGCGTATCAATGGTGCTAAACGCCTTTACTTAAAAGATTCACCTTTATCACGAGTATTTTTTACTATTTTACAGCTCGTGTGATATAAATCCGCCGTCTTGGTTATCTGTACGTGTGAAATAAGTTGCGTGCTGTGAAATCGTGCATAACTAGACTGTATAAGAGACGTAAGAGCGTGACTCTAGCTCGGTATTAGGTAACACAGTCCTGTAAAATAATATTCGTGTGACAAATAATATTTTTTTCTTATATTAACTGCTGAGAGTTGGCTCTGAATATATTCACAAGATATCAATATATTTCTATTGTCATGAATGAGATACCGATAAGTACCTAAGGGTTAATCCACGGATAAAAAAAGTTATTTTCTTGATTTGATCGAAGACCCAAATATTATGTTTCTTGCTAGAAATACATGGGTGCGTAAGACTAGGTAAAATCTTTTACCTTTTTTTGTGTATTAAGTACTCGTAACCTACCTTAATTTATATAATAAATTACGACAAAAGGACCGTTCCGGGGTTCAATTCTATATTGTATTTAATATTATCTACAGCGATTTTTAATTTTGAACACCTATGCTTAACCGATTACTATTTGAATTACAAAGTGGATTATGTGGTAGAAACTATAATACTGGCATTAATTACAGCGGGTGTCCATTCGTTTATAAACAAACTAAAAGAAACCACCTAGAAGATCGTCATTTTTACGGTTAAATTAATACAGATGAAATGAACAACAGTTATTATTGGCTTGACTACAAAACGACATTAATATAGCTCAGAAAACAATCAGTTTTTATCTACAGTTAAAATATGTATTTCACATTCAATATCTCGTCGCCAAAATCTGATACCAATAAATTTATTCATTACAAGTTAAGAGTACATAAATTATTGAAAAAAATATCTTTCAGACAATTTAATTCAGTCTAGCTATTAAAATTTTAGTTTTTAGTGTCGTAGACAAATTAAATGCTGCGAAAGTCAAATAATTAATCTCCACGATGAACGTCTCTACGGGCGGCGGCGACATAAAGTGAATTATTAACTTGACAAGTGACTTCAAGACCCAAATGAAGACAAACACGTTTTTATTCGCATAGACTACGTAGACTTTACGTTACTTTAAAGAAACCACTTTAGTTATTCCCTAGACGCCGAGGTAATTTGGATTAGAAGGCAAATAACTGTCTTTCGAAAATGTTCTTATCGCTAAATTAGAACGTTTTGTACTTATTAATATCATCTTGACGTGTTTGTTTTCTTTCTTCTAGTAAAAATAACGAGCCACAGTTATGTACATATATCTTTAGTTGATTTGATATTATAATATAAACGGAGATGGTAAATTTCTAATGAAACCTTAAATGTCTAGTTGACTTATTTTTAATTCATTATAAATATTTTTTTAATGTTCAAAAGTGATCAATAAACAAAGAGCTCAGAAATCATAGTACCTACATAATATAGACTATTTCCATATTACCGTGGCCTTACCATCTAGTATAATGCCGAATATATGTCTATCGATATCCATCAGCTAATAGTAGTATTTTATGTATAAACAAACCTATGTATGTATATATAACTTGTATATTTACAACCTATGCCGGTCATTTTTTAAATAATATAGAGAACAACACAGTTTACATTTTATATTATTATTCATATTTTTTATTTTAATTGTAAGACATTTAAACTGGCACATAAAGGGAAGATTTTAGCTGTTTTGAAATATAAATATCATGCTTACTATAATGTGATGTAAGGATTTAGATGTAGGCTAATCCAGAGATAAAGATTTCTCCACTATCTGGTGAAATCTGTATGTCTACCTAGTTTGTTACTTCAATTGCAATTTGAGCATTTATTGTTTGTCCATTAAATCTGAGAGTCTGACACTTATGCAGATATGGATTGCTCAGGAGAATTTTGTATCTTGTATTAACGCTCTAATGACCCAAAAGGTAGCACGTAGATAACGCCAAAGAAAGTTGGCGTCAAAAGAAAGACTAAAAATCATAGCCAGAAACATTTTTCACCCCCCTGTTTTTATGAGACCCCTCTGGTTTAACGAAATGTGTTTAGTATGTGTGATGTGTTATTCTTTACGTTGCTAAAAAAAATTATATTGTACCGGCCCCGCATTTATTGGATGAGCGTAGAAAGTAATGAAAGAAGCAAGTGGTAAATGTGACAAATGTTCCCGACTTCAGTATCCATACCAATACTGAAGGTGCCAGTTAAAGAATATTGACTCTGTTGCAAACTCACCTTTAAACGTATGCACTTTAGAGTTGGACATGACATGCCAAAGCTGCGGGTCTCCAGACTTCGGTGCTAATACCAGGTGTTGTCCTGAAGGTGCCAGCTGGAGTAGATTGACTCCAGAGCTCTGCGCTGATCCTGCCACGGAGACCACGCGAACTGTTGAAGCTATTGGTGGTTGCAGCCTGTTAAAATGTATGCACAGATAACAAAATTAGAATTGTATATAGTCAACCTAACAATAATGCTGGCCAAAATTACCAAATAAATCTGTTTTTTTTTTAATAATAAATTCTTTTATTTGGCAAAACAAGGCATATTATACATAAAATACAAAGGAGCAAATATGAGCGAACCAAGTTCACTTGCCACGTATAAGATTAGATCAGTCTAATCTAACCAAATATTTTGGCTATATTTATTAATTTATGATGGTTTCCCGATTTCGTTTGTAATGAAGTACGTAATTATTTAATCACCATTTTAAGAAGCCTCGAATAATATAAAAAAATAAATGCATTCATAACAACATAAATATGGTCCAATATTTGGACCATATTCTTTATTGATGGGTTGTCTGGAGCGATAAGATCAGCATTGGTACACTTGGTTTTATGTTTTAGTGATACGTTTTTTTTTTGTTATTATGGTGTTGTCAATAAAGTGTTATCTATCTATTATACTGAAATAAATACTTAGCAATAATACTATCATCTTCCGTCCCAGCTCTCGCGCTGTACAGACGTGTCCACGCACGGAAATATTTATAAATAGTTTAACAAACCTGTTTAGCTGTGAATACCGACCTTATTGTCTATGTGTTTGAGTTGTGTTTAGCAAAGTAAAACGAGTGTTCCGTCTACCTACTTTGGAATTTAACTTGTGTGAGTGAACTAAGCCGTACCGTTTAACTAGGCACTGACCGGTTGTGTGTTTACTTTCGGTATATCCAATAACTTGAGATTTTCTATCAAAGTAATCATGCCTAAGATGATGAGATCCCCAACGCAAACGGATTCACCTGAGATAGCAACAGGCAAGGCTAGCAAAGAAGAAACTTTAACGCGCCGAGAGAAACGACGAAACGCGCTAGCTGAAGATGTTGAACGCCGAACCGGTTCCGGGCGATCCTGTGAGGCAGGCCAGCGAAATTTACCATCTGAAGAAAACTATGTTCTCACATCTTTGCGGAATGAGGTAATGGAAATGTTTAAATCGTTCAGAACAGAGCAGATGGAGAAGCTAGACTCAATGGAGCAAAATATTCTGACCGATCTTACACTAAAAATTACCAATGTGCAAGACTCAACAGATGAGTTGGGTAAGTCTGTTGATTTAATATCCAATAAACTGTCGATAATGCAGATTTCAATTAACAACCTTGATAAAAACTGCAAAGAACTTTCGTCCCAGATCTCCGTATTGGATGACAGATGTGAGCTTATTGAGTTTAATAGTAGAAAAACTTGTTTAGAGATTCGTAATGTACCTAAAAAAATAAAGGAAAGGAAAGAAGACCTCTTTAATACGATGCAGTGTCTTGCAAACACGCTCAACTTGAAGTTCCAGCCCTCTGACATAAGGGATGTTTACCGTATTGCTACCCGACATTCTAAAGAGTGTTCCTCTATTATTTTAGAACTGAGTAACACTCTTACTAAGACCCAGGTACTGGATTCGGCAAAAAAATTCAATAAAACTCACCAAGGAGCACAGCTAAATTCAACGTGTCTGGGCTTCGATGGCACTGCAACTACTACTATTTACATCTCTGAATACCTTACTCCTAAAGCCAAAAAGTTGCACTACTTAGCGAGAGAGTTTGCAAAAGAAAACAACTATCGTTATTGCTGGACCTCTAACGGTAAAATATACGTACGCAAACAAGATGGGGATCCCTTCATTAGAGTAAACAATGAAGAACAGCTGTCGAGTCTCAAAAAAGGAAATTGACTATTTCGTGTTGTTTTTACATTTTTACCTAGGTTAAGAATTTACGCCTCATCGTACAAAATATGCGATATTTTTTTGGTAATTAGAAAAATCTCATTATTGTCTACTACTATTTTTTTTCGAAAGCATAATGTTTTCAACGAACACAACCAAATGTACTCAATACACAACATAAATACTTTTTATTTCATGTTACACACAAATAAAAATATAGCTATTTTAAATATATTTTTCATACCTTTGTCTCATTTTAACGAGCTGTTAACACATTACACACTATTTGCATACTTACAGAATTTCCACATTTTACTTTCCTATGACAATATCATCAACTTCTATTTCCTATCTAAAAGTAGGGACACACTGCAATTATTTAATTACACACTATTTGCATACTTACAGAATTTCCACATTTTACTTTCCTATGACAATATCATCAACTTCTATTTCTTATCTAAAAGTAGGGACACACTGCAATTATTTAATTACACACTATTTGCATACTTACAGAATTTCAACATTTTACTTGCCTACGACAATATCATCAACTTCTATTTCTTATCTAAAGGCAGTGACACACTGCAATTATTTAAATTAATTTCAAGACTTTGTACATATATTTCGAATTCAATCAATACCATTACATTTAATGTTATTATAGCCTCTTTGTATAAAAGGAATAAAATTTGATACACAAAGGATTTGTGACGAGCTAGATGAATCTAGCTTCGTACCCAATTGCCACGTGTTTTCACCTAACATGTGCAAAAATGAAATGGGCGATCCGAATAAACAATTTACTATTGTAACGCAAAACATACGTAGCATTCGCAAAAATTTTGACAATTTCACTATTTTCTTATCTAGACTCGATTTTTTACCTGATGTGCTTATTTTAACGGAATGTTGGCTTAATAATTTTACGCCTGAAATATATCTGAAGAACTATAAATTTTACAAGTCGTCTATATACTTTAATAAATGCGATGGCATAGTTATATATGCGAAGGATGGACTTAACGTTACCGTTAGTGAACCTCAATTTAATGATGCAAACTGTCTTATCATATCTATTAATTCTATTTTTACTATTGTTTCGATATACAGATCCCCTTCGATATATAACATTGACAATTTTTTACTTTCCTTGGAAGATACACTGAAAAACATAAAATCTGATACATTGATTGTGACAGGAGACGTAAATATTGATATAAGCGATAACTCTACAGATACGAGGTCAGAAAAATACCTAGATGTAATATCGCACTATGGCTTGACAACTGGACACACATTACATACTCACAATTCCACTTGCCTTGACCATGCATTGATTAAAAGTACCTACGCTGCTAGAGTTGTGGTGTGTGGTGCGGGTGTTACGGACCATGATGCGGTTATCATTGGTGTTGATAGTAATCTTAAAAAATCCACATGTAGCTTAAGAACTGTTATAAAAATTAACTATTCAGAAGTGGAAAGAGTATTAAGTGCAACGGACTGGTCCACTATACTTGAACTCGATGATATAAACCTTGCCTATGAGTCTTTTATGAAAACCCTTTCAAATATCATTGACAACAATAAATCCGTGGATATAGTACCTAATTCAAAGTTCATTCGTAAATCTTGGATAACGAAAGGACTTAAAAGATCTATAGACCGCAGAGATATACTTCACATGAAATCCAGGAAAAACCCTAAAGACCTAGAACTACAAGCTGAGTATAAAAAGTATCGTAATACTTGTAATAATATTCTCCAAAATCTCAAAATTTTACACGATAGATCGTCTCTGCAAAAATGTAAGGGGGACACTAAAAAAACCTGGAAATCGGTGAAAGAAATTTGTAACATAAACTCAAGTAACTCAAACAACTTAGCATTGCTTGATTCATCTGATTCTCCTTCTAAATCTTTGGAAAATGTAAACAAGTTTTTTACTTCTGTAGGCTACTCATTATCTAATAGTATATTAAGCAGTTTAAAGAAAACTGAAGATGAACTAGCTCAAATTTATAAATGTACCAAACCAACTCCTGTCACATCATTTTTCCTGACCCCGACTGACCATGTAGAAGTGTCTAGTATGATAGCTGGACTTAAATCTGGATCTGCTCCTGGTCACGATGGCTTAACTAACGATCTGTTAAAAGTTTGTCGAAAATCCTTAGCTATTCCTATTACACACATATGTAACCTCAGTTTATATTCTGGAATTGTTCCTGACTGCTTAAAAGTAGCGAATGTCATCCCTATTCACAAAGATGGAGATCCACTAAGGTGTAATAATTATCGCCCCATATCTTTGTTAACTACTATTACAAAAATTTTAGAAAAGGTTGTAAATAAGAGACTGGTTTCCTACCTTGAAACGAATAACCTTTTGTCTGAAAATCAGTTCGGATTTCGCAGAGGCAGATCAACAGAAGACGCCATAGTCCATATGGTAGACCACCTGGTAGATAACCTTGATAAGGGACAAAAATGTATTGGTGTCTTCCTCGATCTTGCCAAAGCTTTCGACACAGTCTCTCGCCCGATACTGCTACAGAAAATGGAATCCTTGGGCATACGAGGTTCAGCTCTAAACTGGTTCAGCTCTTACTTTATGAACCGCAAACAAAGGGTTTGTATTGGCGGGTTGTCCAGTAGCTTAACTGATGTCTCTTTTGGTGTCCCACAAGGTAGCGTCCTCGGGCCCACGTTATTCCTCATTTATTTAAACGACCTATGCCAACTTAACTTAAATCAGGCGGAAATTATTTCATTTGCAGACGATACAGCGTTGATTTTTCATGCAGACAGCTGGTCCTCGGTTTCCAAAACAGCTCAAAGTGGTTTAGAGGTGGTCTCAACTTGGTTGCGAAATAATCTATTAACCTTAAACACGTCCAAAACTAAGTTTTTAACCTTTAGTATTTCACAAAGATCGGCCCCTGATAATCCCATAACTATTAAAATACATACTTGCGCCAACAACAGTGAGTACGACAAAGAGTGTAACTGTAAGGCTATTGATCATATCAATTCAATCAAATACCTCGGTGTTGTCCTAGATGATAAGCTGAAATGGGACAGGCAAACTGATTTAATCAATACTAGAATCCGAAAGCTTAAGTACATTTTCAAGCGCCTTAGTAATATAGGTGATAAAGACTTGATAAAATTAGTTTACTCAGCACTTTGTAATTCCGTATTATCCTACTGTATAGTGGTTTGGGGTTCAGCCTTAGGATGGTATTTGCTAAAGTTGGAACGAGCCCAAAGAGCTATTCTAAAAATAGCCTTCAAGAAACCCTGGCGATATAGTACAGATGATTTATACTCAGAGTGTCAAGTTTTAAGAGTCCGCCAGATATTTATATCAAACATAATTTTGCGTTTTCACAAAACATCTAAGCAGAATACAAAAAAATCGCACAGATCAATTCGTGTGACATCTTGGAGTACTCCTTATTTTAACACAAAATTTGCTAAGAGGTCTCCATCTTTCCTTGGGCCGCATCTATACAAACTAGCGAACAAAGAGCTTAATATCGTCAATTGTCTCAAGTTTTCATGTAAGAAAAAAATCAAAGCATGGCTCTCTCAGATGAACTATTTAAATACGGAAAAACTAATGCAAGTCCAAAAATAACATAGATAAATTTTTAGACGAAATAAATATAATGTAACACAACAAAGTAATGTATTATGTTCACATATTCATATTGCATTTTCACATTACACAAACTTTTTTTTTTTTTTTTTTTTTTTTTTTTTTGTACCTACCTTATAAAATTATATAAGGTATACATTAATTACCTAATCAATAACCACATAACAAGCCGTATAGTGATAACTTGTATATATTTTTTATTTCAAGTAATCACTATACTAGGGATATAACTACGTAACTTAATATAAATACGTAAACAATTTTTTTTTTTTTTTTTTTTTTTTTTTTGTCTTTTATTATTTAGTTTACGTATTTAAACAATTAATGATGTTTTTAAATATATATTTTTTTATGGATAAATATATGTGTGTGTGTGTGTGTGTATATGCATGTGTTTGTGTGTATATATATATATGTATATAAATGCATGTATGTATGTGTATATATCTATAATTAATCATAATTGTTAAGTAAATATAAATACTTAAACTATACTTCATTGAATTTATGTATTTTACGAAAACTAAATTACATTAATATTAAATTACATTAACTTTTACCTAAAATTACATATAAATTAATAAACTCGGTGTGTCGCTGGCTTAATTCCCGCTGCAACATAATATCTCTTTGGCTCGTATTGACGCACCGGCCGCTGATAAGTAGTCGCTCGCACGCCCGGCAACGGCGGGGCCCGGCTAGAAGGCTTGGACTGAAGTACGCTCATAAAAATGGGGGTACTTTCGTGATGTATATGCACATATGAATTGTATGATGCTGTAATATTATTGATGTTGTGTTGTGAAATGTGCCTTTGGTTGTGTTCTTGGCCTTGTATGTTATATAATTCATTCACAAGTATATTATGTAAACAAGTCACCAGTGTTTGTGAGATTGTCATATAGATCTCTGATAATATATTTTTTCTTGGAAAGTAACCTTAACGTACGTAAGTAACTTATTTCTGTACGTAGGAACGTAGTTGTACTGACAATGTAAACATAATATGTAGGTACCACAGGAAGAGACTAGACTCCCACAACACAGGGAATCCTAGTGTGGGAGCTTGTGATCATAGTTGTAGTTTAATATTACGATTAATTAATTTTATATATGTTCCTTAGTAATTATAAGTAGATTGTTACCAAAAGTTCTGGCAAATAAACGATATTTATTATTATTATTATTATTATTACTTTTTCAGTTTGGTATTAATTCCAGACATTAATAATTGTATAAAAATAGACCAGGTTTAAATTCTTATATATGAAGTTACGGGTATTTGAGCGTGAACTTACTATGAGTCGATATCGCTATCGACAATGTTTCGGCTTCTACCGGACGTCTTCTTCAGGATTTAGAGTGTCTCCGAAATTGACCGATACCGTGTCTTCATATATAAGATATAAATATGAGCGTAAGTTTTTATAATATGACAGGTTAGGTATTGCACTATAAAAGATAACAATTGACAGATTTTTCTGGTTATTTATAGCAGTGTTTCTTTGCAGATTTGTTATTTTATTTTATTATTACAACTGACATTTAGTAAACCAACAAAAAATACTGATTACTACTGATACTTTTTGATATGTTTTTTCTCAGCGCACACCTGGAAAACTCTTTCATTGTTTATATTGTTTAAATGAAAATGTTATTGTGACGGAACAACCTCAAGGCCCACTTGATGGTAAGCGGATTAACCTCTGCCTATAACAGATGCTATTCGTGACAAGTCACGAATTGCCCTGCACCCGTCACCTTAAGACATCATGTGCCTGTAACTTCACTGGCTCTCAAGGACTGCTGTCGGAACACACCGTTAGGTCGCGACAGATTACAGATTTCAGACAGATCATCAGACAGGCAACAGATTTTCTACTTGAGGGTGGTAGATAGCCAGGCAGGCATTCACAAAAATGCCCTTCCAACATGCGATGAAGCTCAAGCCCGCGGTGGGATTCAAAACATGGACCTGCTGCGCGGCAGCCTATGCCACTGAGCCATCACTGGCATTTTTTTTATCGGAGGCCAAGATCCACTTTGGGTCGCTGCGCCAGAGGAGTAATTAAGTAAATATTTTAATCTGGATCTCATTAAAGATAATGCCCTAATGCGCCTAACTCAGACCTGACGCAGTGCGCGGAATGCCGCCCGGGAGGCGGAAACTTAATGGATTAGATAAACACGCCGATCAGTCGTTAATTATAATAATAATAACATTTATTGATACATTTATTGTGTTGTATGTAACGAATAAACTTAAAAACTACTGGAACCATTTGAAAAATTCTTTCACTGTTAAAATTCTACACTATTCCTGATGAACATAAGCTAAATAATATTTTTAAAAACTTAGAGATCCGTATGAATATAAACCAATGATAATGTAGCCCAACGTGTGAAAAAAACTACCAAAAAGCCGTTATTACGCGTACGCTGCGGAAAATGTCGATCGAGTTGAATAGAGAAAAGTTAAGTTCTATAATTTTATAGAGGTCATCAATGTCCACAAAAATGTCCGCAATACCATATTATATCTATAACAGTTATGTCAATGACTACTTCTTATATAGGTTTCTAAATATGATTACAAGCACTATCGCGTGCTGAGCAAATCATATCAAACAAATTATAGGAGTACATAATTTTATGCTCAAGGCGGGAATCGAGCCCGCGTCCTCCGATATCGCGTCAGATGCTTAATACCATGTCAGCCACCTGGGATTTGGCATTTCTGCGAAATTTTGTAAAGTTTTGTTCTCTAATAATTTGTTTGATATGATTTTCGCTTAGCACGCGATAAGTAGTTCTTGTAATCATATTTAGAAATATAGAAGGGAAAAAACACTTCTTTCGATCAGATGAAGTCTAGTAGTCTGGTTGATGGCCGCGCACAGTACCCTATGACGGTTAAAGTAATACAATTGGAGCACAAAATTTCGGCAGAAATACCAAATCCCAGGTGGCTGAGATGGTATTAAGCATCCGACGCGACATCGGAGGACGCGGGTTCGATGCGCGGGAGCCTTAGGTATACAATTTTATACTTCAATAATTTGTTTGATATACTTCTTATGTGTTTCAATTTATATATTTTGTTAAAAACCCGTGCGAAGTCGGGGCGGGCCGCTAGTAGCACTATTTTGATTGGCTGTTCCATTGTAGATTGCGTTTGGACATTAAAGTAAACAAATGTAACCCTTCAAAACATATATTTTTACAGTTTTGCTATAAAATATTGTAAACCGACTTCAAAAGCAAAGACAAGGTTCTAAATTCAACTGTATTTTTTTTTGTATATTTGTTACACGGTTAATCTGCCAATTATTAGTTGATATAATTTTTTTTATTGGCCTAATATTGAACCCAAAGTTCCATGTTTGCAACACCAAACGGAAGAAACATGTATCTCTTAACAACGGTTATGTTATTACTAGCTGACCCAGCAAACGTTTTGCCATAATATAGGCCAATAAAAATTTAAAAAAGTTTCATTATTTGAAAAATAGTTTGAGTCCTATTCTCAGACGTACTGAATATACACACAAATTTCACAGGAATCGGTCAAGCCGTTTCGGAAGAGTTTTACAAACACTGTGACAAGATAATTTTATATATTAGATTTATTTGTTGTGGTATTATGGTTCTTGAAACTGATTAAAACAATTCAGACTTAATACGATGTGAAGTCTTATATTATATAAATAATTATGCTTAATTTTTTAAGGCGCCGCACTTGATATGTAAGTAATGTATACAAAGCAATCTAAAATAAGTTATACGTCAATTGACATTATTACCCTCCATTTTATATGTGGTAAGTGGTTATACGTGTACTAGGTATACAGCCAAACCCTAAAGGCTTTTCGCTTTAATTACAAGTCTAACAATGTGTAATCCAATTTAGAAAAAGCACATTTATTACTAACGGTGAGTCCAATGTTATTTGCTACCAACTACTCGAAAAAAATGCCATAACATTTTATTTGCCCGTTGCCACCGACCAGGTGCCGTACGGTACGGCAGCCAATTTACAGAAGTACCCCACTAAGGGCGTTTCTCTAATTGAATAATACAGTAGACAGTACCTAGAGCGGAATTAGCTATATTGGTTGATCTTTTGCCCCTTCCGACACGTGCTTGGAATTACTTGGATCTTTTTTGGGGGTGGTTTCTTTAATTTTGTAGGCGAATAATATTGATTACGATGAAAGCCTAGTCATCTAAAGTTACATCAGTCAGGTCTCTTGGTACTGTCGTTATAAATATTGAAAAATCTGCCACAATAAACTATTAATAAACATGTCTTAAAAATAGTTGAAGTACATTGATTAATATAACACCTTATCATAAAGTAGTGTAATAATTGAGAGATAAATAATATTTAAATATGAAAACTATACATACACCTTCGAGAAAATCACTTGACATTTATTTTGACAGTACATAATTTTTTATTTGATTATTTGTTTTTTGAACATTTTCTGATTCAGCTTTAATGATTAATATTCCTAGTTAAAGGTATATTTTCAAATGAAACATTTAGGATGCTTGGGGCTATTGAACTTTATTCCATAAAATTTCATAGAACGTCACCAGAAATGGAACAATTTCAATGAAAAAATTAAATTGATATTACTGCTATACATAAATTTTCCGAAATGATAAATTCAAAAAGGAATATTCTTCGATTCCCGTCTGGGGCATAAGCTCGCGGTCCTACTCTCAATGGGTTGTTTTTTTATAGTAAAATATTATTGATTTATGGTAGGTATCAATGCGTGTGTTTATTCTCGATCAAAAGTCTCAAACATAAGGTTATCATTGAATGAATTTAACGAATAGCAGGTAATATCAGAAGGCTACATTTATGATTTGTCTATTATTTTTATCGCTATATCCTCCTCTCCTGCCCATGAAATAATAATAAATATCAATTAAAATTATTGTTAGTTGTTCATTAATATATTTGAAAACGTGATGGGTAATATAATTTTCTACCCGTTAATCCAGCTCCTTTCCAAATTTTTTATATATTTTTTTTTGTATCATCAGTATTTGGAAATTAGTATTTTTCCCTTTGAACAGAGGTTCTGTATATATTGTATTTGAATCGAATGAGGTGAGTATATAGAGTTTCATGGACATGGACATGGACACAACAAATAAATTATTGAGAATCACAGGTTTTTATGAATATACCGGCTGAGCGCTATATAAATAATTTCACGCTGGTGAAAGCGAAATAGAAACTAGTATATACGTTTACAATCTCACAACCAAAACATTTTTATTATCTTCACAGATGCGACTAATTTGAGATATTATATTATAAAATGTAAATTATTAATCTTATACAAATTGATTCATCTTTCCTATTCACTGAATATGTAATACTTTGAAATCATAAAAGCAATTTCTATTTACCTTTGGTAGTGCCGGTAGGAAAAAGGTGGATGATTTCTTTAAGATCCGAGTTAACACTCGGCTGGGTTTAGCATCCGTTGGGATTCTCGCCCACTGAAGTTTACATTACACTGAGCTAGAGGAGTATACTTTCTGTTTACACAGTTTTAAGTTATTTACCTTTATGGATGCTAGCCAGTATGCGCAGACATTTTGTTTTGTTTGATGAACACGGTGATAGAATCTGTGATTTTGCCTACACAATTATCCCGTATTTGAACCATGCATAGGCATATGCATAATAGGCAGCCATTGCTGAATTAAAGTTAATATTGGTTTTATAATGGGTAACGGATACGGAATTATTTTTGGTATCAAGGTAAAATACGACGGGGAAGCTAATACGTTATTTGTGACAATAGTAACTTACCATCCATTGAGCGGCACAAGTAGTGGCTTGTCGTATCCGTCACACCAGGCCATAGCAGCCGTCACTAAAGTGGCGAGCACGCCGCGACGCGCCACCGCCGGTCGAAGCCATGCGATTATCTGTTTTAATAACAGATATCAATTTCACGAAGTAAACAAAACATGGAAACTGTAATTACATAATTGCTGCTATTGATAATTCATTAGTTCATCTAAATCTGTCACTAACCAACATTTTGACATAATACCTTAATACCCTTGATATATTGTGTGCAAGGGTAATACGACTAAATTGCACTATTAATAAAAAACGGCACCTATACAACATTACATATTATAACTTTTATTTTAGATTCCAAGTGCGCGAGTCCGACTCGTCTTGGCTGATTTTTAGTATTTGTTGTTACAGGGGCAATAGAAATACATCATCTGTGAAAATTTCAACTGTCTAGCTATCACGGTTCATGAGACACAGCCTGGTGGCAGACAATGATGGACAGTGGAGTCTTAGAGTAATAGGTTACCTTTTGGGTACGGTACCCGAAAAACAACACAACCTTTTAAACCGAACATAAAAACATTTTTGCTGCGTAATCAGTATGCGGAAAACTTAGGTATTATCTTCATTCTTCGCCAAAATCAAATTAGCAATTCTCTTAATCCACTCCGTCAAATTAAAATCTAAATCAGCTTAAAAATCTGCCGAGTTTTCTGTGTCTCTATAATCATACGTAGCGGTTGAACAGGGGTACCACGTATGATCTAAGAAGCAACTGATGTAGGACACGATCACTGTTTCAACTTGTTAAAGAAACGTTCATAAAGAATACGTACCTGCGCACCCAACTGCATCGGATCTCTAGTGAGGATGTCACTAGCTTTCCGCACGGCGCCGTAGACAAGCTCTACGTCACGGTCGAGTATGTAGCACCTGACGTGTTCTAAGATGCAGCGGAGGTAGGATATGGTCACTGTTTGAACCTGTTAAGCAATAATATATATGTAGATAAAAAGTTTATATCAATTAAAATTCAACACTTTAAGAAAATCATTTTCTTTAATTGAAACCAAACAAGTAAGATGTTACAAATTATTTTTAAACATTTCACGCTAAACCTCGTTTGTTTATTTCTTAGATAAATATATTTCTATCCTATGATTAGTGACAAAATACCATAGATGACTAATGACAAAATACCATAATGGGCAGCAGTGTCTTCTGAGAAATTACTATTTACACTGCGATCTGCTGTGCGTGGGGATTATAGCAACCCCCCCTCCTTAGTAGGAGATACTGTATTTAGCAGTGGACAATCTTGCTGACACAGTTATATTGATATTATTTTATAAATATCCTTCAAATTGAATGGAGGACATAAAAGAGTTAAGTATGTACTTAAACTTTACATTGATAAAACTAGTTATCATCTATCAGTATTGTAGAAACATAACATACAAGCAACATATTCATAAACTAGACGAAAGCAACAATTTGATGTTATGTATTGTTTTGCGAAGCTTTGGGGTGATCTGTGGCTGTTAGTAACTGGCAGATCAGGTCTTGATCCGGTGGCGTAGTCTTCATCATTGTCGGCTTTTTAGCCCATTCTCGGGATTGGAGGACATTACATAGTTTACGTAACGGAGAGGTCGATCTTTAATATCCATTCGTTTCTACGTTTCCGACTATCAACCTCTTGGTCTGTAACTTATCGTGCTCCGCCTCTATTTATCGAGATCTATGTTGAATGTACAACAATATATATGATACAAATAAGGCTCTGCTATATCATAACGGACATACAGAGGATCATCTGGTTAGAAGAGGATTGTTCAGCGGGGTATAAACTTTAGGTCTATTTTTGTACGTATTTACAAAGATATATATTTGATTATGTTATCAATAAAATTCTATGAACATTTTCTTCAACAAGACGCTGAAAATAGGTATTTTAATATCCAAGTTTGCCATAATGATTTCCATTTCAGTTGTTTGCTCCTTGGCTAGATCAAAGGCTGCCTGCATTTTCCTCTTACAGATGTTTACTCGATAGCTGAAGGGGATTCTAAGCTTTAATCAAGCTGGAAGTGAGTAAAATCCGAAGCTCAGCTACGTTGATCTTTTCTAGGGTTCGGTACAAGTAAATGACACGCTTTTACTAAGCCTGCGCCCTCCATTCGTCCTGCCAATAAAGTGTTGTTTTATTTTAAACTTTCAAGGTATCCAGTTGAAATGTTTAGAGTATGTGTGCTATTTGGCCAATATATTTATTATACCTACAATAAAATAAAAAGTAAGAGTTAGGAGGCTCTCCTAACGAGATTACACGGGCTAATCTAAAAGTTTACAAGTAAATCCCATTAAGACACAAACAATAGTAATTGGTAGCTCAAGATTGCTGTCTACAATAGACTGGACATTACTTCCTCAAGTTTTCTTTGGTGGTTCCCTTTAGTAGCTCTGTAAAGAATCTTGGAATAACAATGGATCGCTATATGAGGTGGGATCAACAGCTACAAATCACCAGTCGCAAGCTATTTGCCGCAGCAGGATCCTTAAAAAGGTTGCGCAACTTTCTTCCAACAGCCACTAAAATTGCATTAGCTCAATCTCTTTTACTTCCTATTCTTGACTACGCTGATGCCTGCTATCTAGATCTCACGGAGGAACAGCTAGATAAACTTGAGCGTCTTCAAAATTTTTGCATTAGATTCATATTTGGTTTACGCAAATATGATCACGTATCTCAGTTTCGTTCTAAGCTCAATTGGCTGAATATACGTTTTCGCCGAAATGCTCATATTCTCAGTCTCCTTTACAATATATTGTTCAGTCCTACATCCCCGCGCTATCTCAAGGAACGCTTCGATTTCCTTCACTGTTCTTCATACACGTTAAGGTCATCAGAAAATCTCACACTTGAAACCCATCCTCATACGAGTTCGTTTTATAGCAAATCCTTCACTATTCAGGCTGCCCGCTTGTGGAATTCTCTTCCTGTATCAATCAGACAAGCACCGACTCTCAATATGTTCAAGGATCAAGTTAAATGGTTTTATTTGTCCAATTAATTTTGCACTATTTTTTTGTCAATTTCTATGCTATATATGAGATAATATTATAATATGTACTATATTTTTATATAATTTATAGGTATATGTATATATCATTATCTATTTATGTATGTTGCTATGTATATGTTTATATATATATATATATATGTGTATAATTGTATCTGTTTAATTATTATAAAAACCTATATGTATGCTATTTTTTATATATTTGTTTAGAAATTACACTAAAATACGTTTTATTTTAAAATGTTTTTATGAAATTTGATTATGTATTTGGACTACACCGCCTCTATTATTTTATTCGTTCAACTCCATCCTAAGGTTGCCTGGTAGAGATCACTTTTATTGATAAGGCCGCCCATTGTAACACTATGTTATTATGATTTAATGTGTAATCTTTTATATTTCTAAAGTGGTGTAACAATAAAGAGTTTTCTATCTATCTATCTAATCCCGGGCACGGCGGGAATTATGTTCCGAATCTCTTGCTCGTATATGAAAATATAAGTAGCAATCCCGAAATGTAAAAATCTTGTGTAAAAAGTCCCAAAAACCATAGATTAAAATGCTTGAGTGTTTTCCTCGATCTCAGAAAAGCTTTCGACACCGTGTCCATACCCATTCTTGTGCACAAGCTAGAGAACATAGGGATACGAGGTACTTCTCTTGCCCTTCTCAAAGACTACCTCACTAACAGAACACAAAGGTTAAAAATTGGGGAAATGACTAGTGCTGATGTAGATGTAACTTTTGGTGTCCCGCAGGGAAGCGTGTTAGGCCCAACTTTATTCTTAATACACATAAACGAGCTTTGTAAACTTAAGATGGAAAACGGACATACCTTCTCATACGCGGATGACACTGCCATCGTTTTTACTGGGAGTTCTTGGAATGAAGTAAAAAACAAAGCAGAAAAGGGTATGGCCATTGTTTCAGAATGGCTTAGAGAAAATCTGCTTACGTTAAATACTAGTAAGACCAAGTACATGTGCTACTCTATATGTAATAGATTTCAGCCCCAACAAAATTTCCATATCAAAATACATGAAAATAATGATACACATGACGATTGTAACTGTCCTACTATTGAAAAGGTATCCACTGTAAAATATCTTGGTGTTATGCTGGACCAACGTTTATCTTGGTACCCACAAATTAATCTCGTCTCAAATCGAATACGGAAACTAGTTTGGGCTATTAAAATATGAAGACATGTAGCCTCAAAAAGTCTTTTATTTAAAGTATAAAAAAATAAAAAGGTTTTAACGTCTCACAATAATTTATGCACGTAGTCAATGCATTGCTAGTTAAATGATACTTACGGCAGCTAGCAAGAAATCAAAGTTGCAGACCGTCAGGTCCTTTAGCTTGGAGAAATCTCCAGCTAAGAGCAGATGCAGCCAAGACTCTTCAACGTGTCTTTGTGTGAAGGCGGCTGCGGTTCTGCTTGCAGAGTGGAATGGTGTCGAATCTAGGAGGGCATCGTCATCGTCTGGTGCACAACCTAAGAGAAAAAAAATATGTAATATAAATAGACCGTATATCAAACCTTTGTTTCATTGATAATGTGACTTCTGAAATCAGTAGAATTATATTTTCTTTTATAACCATATCCTTAATTGTCTTTTCTTAGTATCATTTAACTCATCATCTGCGGTGGTATTCGACAAGGCGTGATTTGTTTTTGATTTTGAAGCAATGATGGCTGAGTAGAGCTGTGGACTACCGTGTCGCAGGTTTGTGGCTCAATCTCCATCGCCAGCTTGAGCTTCACCACATTCTAGAAGGGCATTTTGAGAATGCTCGCCTGACTAAGCACCATCCTCAAGTAGAAAATCTGTTGCCAAGCACCTATCCGTGGGTTCCGGTAGCAATCCTTGACAGTAAAATAGTACACGCACAAGATATTTAACCACTTTAAATCTCTGGGTGACGGGCACAGTGCCGTTCATCGTAATACGTTGGTCGGAAATACATCTGTTATAGGCAGAGCTTATCCTTAACATCAAGTGGGCCACGTGCTGCTTCCATAGAGAAATAAAAAGTTTCTTGTTTCCAATGTTTCATTTAGATTCACTAAGTAACTGAGCATAATAATTATGAGTCCCAGGGCATCACTTTCTTGTAAAAACTAAAATATAAAATCATAAATTTACAAATTATTGGAATACAAAATGTTTTGCCCCGGGCGGGAATTGAACCCGCGTCCTTCCGATTTCGCGCCGGATGCTTTATCTATTAAGCTACCGGGGGTACGGCTGTGTCGCCGAAATATAGATGTAGCGGTAGCTTAATAGATAAAGCATCCGGCGCAAAATCGGAAGGACGCGGGTTCAATTCCCGCCCGGGGCAAAACATTTTGTATTCCAATAATTTGTAAATTTATATTTTCGCTTAGTACGCGGTAGTGCTTGTAATCATAATATATAAAATATAAAATCATATTAAAAGTACTCTTATATTTCAGATTTCTTTTAGGCAGAGTAAGATATAGTAAACTCCTAAGTAGCACTCTACGTAAATATATACATATTTCAATCCAAGACGTAATTTACATATAGATAATAAAAATCTCAGATAAGCTAACCAAGTTTTTCCGCATCAGAGTTGAAAATGCCATCACTGTTGTTTAGACTTTTAAAATCAGGTAGTCCTCGTGCTTATTCCGTCAGAATACGATATATATACATAGATATAAATATCTCAAAATGCTAGTAGAAGTCAACCCTAAGCGGTTGTTAGCATTTTACCAATAACTCTGTATATCTTAGATATCAGAATATAAACTAAACATTGCTTACCAAGTTCTTGGGCATCAGAATTGTCAGTGTCATCACCGTCATTTAAAAAGTTTGCGAAATGTAAGGCAGCCAGATCAGAATGTGCATCTCTAAGGGCACTTTGTACTCTCACATATCTCCGTCTAGCTCTAGCACCAGCTCCAGCCGCTCGCCAACCCCAAGTGCATCGACCGGAGACAACGTTTTCTGATATAAGAGGTTCTGCAATAAAAGATTTTTATCAAGCTACGAGTATAACTACTGTGACATCTAGACCAAAATACAAATAAAAATAAAGGTATAATATTTTTTGAAGGTGGTAACTATTTATGGTATCAAAACCTTGAGTGTGTCTGAGTTTAGCCCTGGTAAGGTGTTGAAACACTCAAATTTGACAAGGTTTTCATTCCACGTAATAAAAGGTGAGCCTATCATAATGTTCTGGGTAAGTTTTCGATTTCAATATTTACATATTAGTATCACGGCCTCTTGGGGTGCAGGGCAGAATGTCACCCCCCTATCCCTAGCTACCTGTGAGTGTCGTAGAAGGCAACTAAAGGAAAATACCGCAAGGTGGGCCAGCAGCGCCTTCTGAGAAACTGATATCTTATGCTACAATCCCCAAGACGCTTGCCAAGCGTGGGAATTATGGCAAACCCCCATTCAATGGGGAAGGCTATGTTCAGCAATGGCTGATACAGTATCATTAACCTGTTCCGTTTCTTGTTCCAACTCAGATTTTACAAGTATATTCAGATTATATTGTCCACAGTCAGCACACATATTATAGGTACTCACACACAATTATTCACTAGATAAACATCCCTGCCCCGTGGGGTGCCGGGTTAGAATTGCACCTCCCCATATCATCCCGTGGGTGTCGTAAGAGGCGACTAAGGGAAAAATACTGGAAGGTAGCGCCTCCTAAATAACTGTCCACTTACACTGCGATCCCCAAGACGCCTGCCAAGCGTGGGAGTTATGGCAATTACCCCCCTTATTAGGGGAGGCTGTGTTCAGCAGTAGACGATAAGGCTGTTTTACAGTAAACAACCTATATGAACTAGAAACAAATCCATGTACATAAACACACTTACTCATCATATATTTGGCAACACACAAAGTAGAAAAGTTGAAGTTTGCGTCCTTGAGCGTAATGACCGCGTCGCTATTGCTTGTAGGCATCAGAAGTTCCAACAATTCCAGTTCAGTCAGACCAAACTCGGAGCAAGTTATGTAACCTACAAACAAAAACAAGTGAGCGACGATCTTCAAGTTTCTCTAGTCAGAAGTAATTGAGGTTAACAAGCTCGGTATGTTTGGATACAACTTAGTTCAGATTAATGGATATGAAATAACGCTCCAATTTTAGTTCGCAAACATTTGGCTCTTCATGTTCTTGTATGAGTTCCAGAGAGATTTTAACAGTTTCAAATTTTGAAGTAGATTTGCTGAAGAAGAAGGTTTAGTTGTTCAACTTCGAGATCGAGATTTCTAGACCTCAGATGTGCCGCGGCTATGACGTGATCTTAAGTATGCATTGTGTGCGTAAGCATGCGATTGTGCATTATAATATATTTGATAATACAGAAGAATTGCAACATCATTACGAAAATAAACAATCGAAAAGTATTGCTTTTTAAACAATCGAAAATTATTGCTTCAGTCTTGTTGATGATCGCAGCTTCTTCATATAATTAGACAACTTTATTCGCTTAATGTTCCATTGTATCAATGGCAAAAAACTAGTCGCCTAAGAGACAAGGTAATTTGTGCTCCATAAAATAAAATTGTATCTTTTATCAGATTTTTTCAATATGAATATAATTACTTTCAATTCTCGTCGCCAAAAATATACTGAAATACTATTAATTAAATGTAAATAGAACGTACTTGCCAATTTACTAAATGCTTTTTCACCGAAGACTACTTCCAAGTTATCGAAGGCACTATCAATATAATCCCCGTGGCTCATGTTATCATTAGAATTCTCAATAGCATCCAACAAATAGTAGCAGTTCTGAACTTTGAACTTTTCTTTCTGAGCTGGAGTTAACTGCAACTGTTCTAAAGGCAATGCAGTCGTACAAACTAAATAAACGTTCCTCGGTAAAGACATTGGAAGCCACGAAAGTCCAGTCACAATATCACATTCTAAGGGATTCACTCTATGAACATTATCAATAAATATCAACAAAGTTTGGTTCTCCATTTCTTCACACCTTTTGAGTAAGCTTTGAAACCAGTTATTAATGTACAAAGGATCGAAGCTTGCGTCTTTTGGTAGGTAACCTTCCGGAATGTTTAAGATTATAGATATCTGTTGGCACATAACTCGCAACAGCTCCAGGTTGTAGGCCGATCTTGGCGTGGCTGCGGAAAATCTTATTACTCTAAGTACCGGCTTTGGAAATATTCCTTCACATTTGTAGTATAAATGCGTCAATAAAGTAGTTTTTCCCGAAGCATCAGGTCCATGTATAAGAACAGGTAGGTGTCGTGTTCGATTTTCATAATTTTCTTTTATGTTGCTTAATATACTTATTGCTGATTCTTCGATTTGCTTAACAGTAACCTTATACATATGATTATGTTCTATACATATCCTAAGATGAGTGATGTGTTCCAGAAAAACTTCCTGCAAAATAAAATTATGGGTTATTTTAAGAGAGAAATTATTTAGACCAACGAGGTTTGCTTTATCTATTCTTCCTGTACATATCCTAAACTAAGCGGAGTCAGCCCTGATACAAGTCTCTACACTCTCTTCATTCTCTTTGTCATCCCAGTAGTCTCACATTTTATACATATGATTATGTCCCTATTTCCATCCTCATTCATGGTCATCACTACACTATCACTATTGATATGATTTTCATTCCTTCGGCCAAATATCACTCACTATGTACTCGTGATGTAAAGCAAGTTTACCCAGATATGAGACCTATCTAGATCAATAATAAGTCTATGTGTCTTTCAAGAAAACCTATACTGTAAATTTTATCGAAACAGATATAAGGTTTTTTTTTTTTTTTTTTTTTTTTTTTTTATGCTGGATAGGTTAGCCTTTGACCACTATCTCACCTGATGGTAAGTGATGATGTGGTCGGAGATGTTGTTCAGGCTAACCTAGAATTACTGGCTCTCAAGGACAGCTGCCGGAACACACCGTTAGGTGCTTGGCGGCAGATTTTCTACTTGAGGGTGGTAGCTAGCCAGGCGGGCATTCGCAAAATGCCCTACCACCATGCTATAACGACTACCATCCTAAGACAATAACCGGGACCGACGGCTTAACGTGCCCTCCGAAGCACGGAAGCGCTCAATAGTAATGTCACCAGCGGTCACCCATCCAACTCATGACCGCGGCGGACGTTGCTTAACTATATCGTCAAGGTCTTAGTGTCAAATAAATGAAGAAGCAAATTGTTCGCAAAGATAATTTTTTTCAGACTATAAATCAATTGGAATAGATGTTAATCATTGATTTTTTCCAACTATTCGTAAAATAAACATTTCTGATAAATTACCTTGCAGAAAGAGATCCAAAATAACAATACTCGTATCACCTGGATAAATTTCGATTTGATATGAGTTTATTCATTTACTCTTAACTTATAGTTTAAAAATGAGGCATAATTCGGTCACAAAATGAATGAAGTTATTAAGATTTGGAAAACGAAAACATAGATTAGAAAAACAAAGATCACCACAGTGAATGACAACACTGAAAAAAAAATATCCAAAATAATGAAACTTGTGTTTCACAATAACACGTAAAAGTACAGTTCAGTGATAAGATATACCTGTACAGTCTTTTTCCTTCCCTTCCCCTGATCGGGCTCGGTGCTCAGACTATCGTCAATCATCGAGCCCACCGCCGCTTGAACCTTTTCTCTGAATGGAGCCAGCTTTTCTTCGCTGTCTGAAGCGCCGTCCGTTCTAGATGAGTCTGCCGAGGAAGCCCTAAAGATAAAATACAGGTTTTACAAATCAAATCCAAAATGGACTTATTGAGCTCAACAGGAAGTTAGTTGCGTCAATAGGTTATGCTATCTGAAATAGACAAATTATGTTTTGCAATTAAACATTGCCACATCAGTATTAGTCATAAATCATCATCAATCATCACAAGTCATACAGACATAACAAGTCATCAATTTGTCATATTTTGTATACAATATTGTCAAATTTTAAACGATAATGCAACTAAATGAGATGCATGTAGCGTCATTAAGTATGTGTTAGGTAAGTGTGTGTAATGTACTGTGTACGCATAATTGTAATAAAATGTCTCATCATACATCCCTGGTGAAAAAACATTGAAATTTCTCAACTAACTAGTTATTTTAAGTTGAAAGTCTGTCACTGTCCACCTAACGAGTTTTTCGGCAGGCACCCTTAAAAATTCGTTGTCATTAGGCCAAGCCTATTTTCAATCACAATAGAACGAGTGACACAGTGCTCAAAGGCTTGCCTAATAGCCTATAATTACAAAATTCGTCTAATAATGAAAAACTACACGCAGGGAGCACAGCGCAATTCAGACAGAACATATCACATACATCTTCACTTTAACGACATGGAGGTGTTCAGTAGTTTTCAGAGCCTGCCTGCACGCGTCGCACTGTCCTGTGGCAATAGTATTAACGCCTGGGCCACACGAACACGTGTGTAGTACCACTTCCCTGTCCTTGTTCATTTGTTATAAAAGAGGTTTGCCCTGCACTGCACCGGGTTCCACCTTCCTTAGCTAAAATTAACTTTTTCTTTACCTGACAGTTACAGTATTTTCTCATACATCTAAGTATTTTATTAATAAGGAGAACATACTTCAAATTTCAACGTAAGAGCGTGCTGCAGGCTTTGAATCACGTTAGTTGTGTGAAGGTTTCTTCAGCGCTTTATGAGCTTTATTATTTCCTGACATTCATGCTTTCAATCACATTATTAATATTTTAAGCTAGACATAATGTAGTTTGATTTTAATTATGGTTTCTAAGAGGAAAAATTGGGCTCCTAGTATTTGTAGCCTCCGAATCTGCTAATGCCATACAATAAATGAGGAATCTCATGAACAAGTTTTCAAAAGTTTCAGTGTACACCATATTTTGTCGCACAATGTAACGAACAACAATGAAAGGGCAATTCGTTTACGAAAGTTTCGCTTCGTTTGTGCGATAAATAAATCTAAGAATTTTTATACTATTTATTAGTTACGCAGATGACGCAGCTTTGTTTAACTTTCTGAATCCTACTTATATTCTTAATGTGCAAGTTAGTGAAGATGGAGGACACGTTTTACATAATTATGAAAAAATAACAAAGAATTCATTAGCTCCGTGGCAGACAGATGTACCCTTGGGGAGGGGTACTTTTGATATCCAATGTATTTTGAAAACTGCTGCCTGTTGGTTTTAATTTCGATATTTATTTAACTTAAAATTATGTTGATGTACGGCTCTCTGGCTGTGGACAATTTACTTTTATACTTTTGGATTTATCAGCGAAACAAAAAATATAGCGTGCCATGATTACAACTACAATAATATTATTAAGTATTAATATATATTAATATTAATTATACATTAATAATATTTGAGAATTTAATTATAGGTACAGCTTAACGTGATGCAAAATTTTCTCTAATGGATTACATTTTCAAGTATTTTTATTCGACGTTTTACCGAGTTCACAAACACCTTTTATGTGCTAGTAAAGTCAGCCAGCCTTAAACGCAAACAACACTATAACATCTTTACAAAACGCACAAGTATGAATGAATTAAAAAAGTAAATAACCCGACTGCAAATCATTTATTTTCACTAAACATTTTAACGTTTTTAAAGCCCGTCGTTTTGATATCACAATCGATAGGTTTGGCCGAAAAAAAATTTCAATGCACAATATAGCGTCTGAAATCTGCCAGTTTGTTTTCCTTTTTTATATATCACTAGTGTCATCTGCGCTATGAAGACAAATTTAATGGTATATCAACCATTAAAAACGGTTAAGCCGTTTAGAAGTTTTGGTGGAATAAAGAAACTCACAAACATACATATGATACACGGAAAACATAACTCTTTTTTTGGGCTGTCGTGTATAAAGTATTTTACTAGTTAGAGCACTAACTTAGCGATTACCTAAGTTAGTGCTCTAACTAGTAAAATACTTTACACATAATATCCAATTTTCCTAACCACATCAATCTAAATATGAAAATAGAACAAATATTATAAAATATTAATTCTCCAACAATTATAACTTAAATACCATTTTCAATATTTAATTCATAACTTGATCCCGAGCCGAATTCACGCATCATAAATTACCCATGACGGGAAAAATAACGAACTAGATTATAAGTAAACACCAATAAAGCACGACCGGTTAAATTCTATTCACTTTTGTTATTTCACTGGAAAAATAAATAGCTTCGATAAACTTTCCGCCGATTTTTACATCGGCCAATTTATTCCATTTTGTTTTGCTTCAGTTTTTATTTGGTTGACTTGACTTTACATAGAACGACATCTCTGATTAAGCTTTGGAATTTTTAGGATTGACACATTTAGAGGTGAGATATCTTTGTTTGATCTCGTTATACTGATTAATATAATTTAAAAATAGGGTTTGACCATCAATTGTATTTATACATAATATATTGTGTCCCTTCATATTAAACTGCGTAATAATTCATATAGAAAAAAAAATAAAAAATACGACAGCTCTACTATGAAAATTATAGCCAATGTCATTCGGTATCATGTAAACGATACCCCATACATCCAAATCTGTTCAAGCATTTACATTTTATGGTGGAATAGAAAATGCACATTTATATAAAAATTCAAATCATTACACTCCTTTTGGATAGTCATGTCAATATACTTTCTTATTAACCGATTTCAAAAAAGGAGGAGGTTCTCAATTCGTCTTTTTTTTAATGTTTGTTACCTCAGAACTTATGACCTATGAACCGATTTTGAAAATTATTTTCTGTTTGAAAGCTGATGCTTGTCGTTTGGTCCCATTTAAATTCCATCAAAATAGGTCAAGCCGTTTTTGAGTGACACTCCAATAACTGAAAAATATTTACCTATCTTGATGATATAGTCGTTGACAATGAATGACAATCGATCCCGTAAGTAGCAAGTGTCACTAAAAACAGTGAATAAAATGGAACCGACTTCAACACCTAAAAGTGTGAAATAACTTATCGAAGTCGGTATGCGCACAATATTGTGATAAAAGGTACTTTTGAACTATCATGGTACCGACTTCAACAAGTTATTTCACGCTTTGGGTGTTGAAGTCGGTAACACTTTTTGGTAAGAAAAAAATTTTTTTTAGTTAATTTTTCAGCATGAAACTTACATAAATGTATAAATGATGCTATTGAGCGTTTTACATTATTTAAATATTATCAATTAACCCGACAAACACTTGCTCAAAGAATCGAATATGTTAACCCGAGTTTATATCATAATAATCGCAAATCATCAGGGTGTGTGCCCAGCGACATCTATGGACTCCTGGCGTCAATGTTATCATACAGAACTACGGTAATGTTATATAGATAACATTACCGTGACATCTACTTCAGACCGTACATAACTTTCTTTGACCAAAACATGATGGTTCCCGTTTGTTTACTGTAACTTGTGACTTACATTCTACGGCACTGTATTTGTTCGCATCACTATCACCCTGGAACTATATTATGTACTAAAATGAAATATTATAAGTACTCAATTTTCTACTCCTGTAATTATACAGAAGTAGAAAATTGAGTACCTACTAATATAAGTATAAAATTACATTAAAAATTATATCTAATCGGAGAGATTTGTATTTGTAATGCATGTTGAAACCTCTTCTAAAACAGTTAAACATACTTTGATAAAAAACATGGCATGCAAATGTTTAGGTTCTTGAATTAGACAAATGATTGGATAATATTTAATTAAGTGAATATGACTCATTTAACAATCGCATCGTTAATAATGTTCAAATAGATACTCTGGAACACGGGTCTAATCTTTTCCATCCTATGTACCTACAGTATTTAACATTCTAATTAGGTATTTCAATTTAGGTCAGTCCCAGCCAGGCTATACTAACGAAATCTATGTAAGAAATTAATTAAACTCTCACTTTAATCAGCCTTGAGGTACTGGCGTTTGCCTTACCTTAATTTGACACCCAATTAACAATAACTTCAAGCTCAGCTGCTACAAGCTTTAAGTACTAATAGGAGGTATTTAAATTTCTTATAATTTACATTGTATACATTATAGAAGCGATTGTTGGAAACATTATAAAATGTTAACTTCGCATATTCATAAATAAATATGATATGAATGATATATGGTTTATAAAAATTACAATATTTTCGCATATACGAGGGTGGATTGAAAAGTTCGCGGCCTCAGCAAGAAAACTATTTGTAATATAAACAAAAGTAATTTTATTTTTCCACGTAATCTCCACTTAACTCAATGCACTTCTTCCATCTGGTTTCCAACGCCTGTATGATGCCAGTCATAAAAAAAGTTTCTTCAAGGCCTTCAAAAAAGTCACCCACTGCAGCTTCGACCTCCTCTTGATGAAAATTTTTGACCTCCAAGGTGTTTTTTTAGGTTTGGGAATAAATGAAAGTCTGAAGGTGCCAAATCAGGGGAATAGGCGGAATGCGGCAGTAATTCAAAGCCACAATCGCGAATTTGAGCCATAGATTCAACAGACGTGTGAACGCGTGCATTATCCTGATGAAACAACACTTACTTGCTGAGTAATCCTGGCCTTTTCGCTTTAATTGTTTCACGCAAACGACGTAAAAGGATGCAGTAATAAGCCGAGTTTATAGTTTCACCTTTTGCAAGGTAGTCCACCATGATGACACCCTTAGCATCCCAAAAAACTGACGCCATCACCTTGCCAGCTGACAAAATTGCTTTGGCTTTTTTTGAAGTCGGTTCATCAGGTTTTTTCCACTGCTTGGATTGCTGTTTTGACTCTGGGGTGTAGTGGTGTACCCAGGTTTCATCCATTGTCACAAATCTGGCCAAAAATCTTGTGGATCAGCCTCAAACATTTCCAAACAGTCGCGAGAAATCGTGAGCCGTATTCGTTTTTGATCAACTGAAAGCAATCTGGGTACCCACCGCGCAGAAACCTTAGAAAATCCAAGTTCATTGACTATGATGTTTTGTGTTTGTTCATACGAGATGCGAATAGTGTCTGTAATCTCCCTGATGGTCAATCTCCGATACCGTGGTAATACGAACATTACTACTTGACGCTAGAAATAAGTATGGTGGCACTACTTCCAACCAAGTACCGATATTTATCCGTTACTTTTTAACCGACTTCTAAAAAAGGGGAAGGTACTGAATTCCGATTGAATTTTTTTGAATGTTTATTACCTCAGAACTTTCAACTGGGTGAACCAATTTTGATGATTTTATTTGAAAGCTAGTGCTTCCCGTGTGGTCCCATTTAAATTTCATCAAAATCGGCCTAGCCGTTTTTGAGTTACGCTCCAATAACTGAATAGTGTCTTCCTATCTTGATGATATAGTAATTGATAGTTAATGACAATAGATCCCGTAAGAAGTAAAGGTCACTAATATTGGTGAATTTTTTTACCAATAAATTAAACTGACTTCAATACTCAATAGTGTGAAATAACTTGTCGAAGTCGGCAGCGCAGAATATTGTGATAAAAGGAACTTTTGAACTGTCATGGTAGCGACTTCAACAAGTTTTTTGACACTTTTGAGTGTTGCCGGTTTAATTTTTTTGTATAAAAAATATTTGTCATTTAGAAGCAGTTAAACTCTTTGTGAACGAGTTAATCCGGGCAAGTACCTAAATTCCGGTTTAAACAGTATGGGTGCCGTGGATTTACATGAGACATTTTTTTAGCTCAGAGAGTTATAGATTCATTGTAGTTTTTCACTTGTGAGAAAATGCATTTATTATAGGGCACATCTGTTTACCACCAGGTGGGCCTCGTGCTTGGTCCATGACCAAATCACATTAAAAACGTGATTTAAAACCAACTAGAAATGTTTTATGCATTACAATTCTAACAGAAAACTACCATAAATATAGTGAAATTTTATTATTTAATTCTGTGCTAGTCTACGAACTTTATTCGTTTACATGTGAAATATAGGTGGGAACTATTTTGAACTCATCTTATTAAGGCGATTAGAGTCGCCAATGGCCTTGAGCATCTGGACCTAATCGAGCTTACTTTACTCGCGCATCGCCGCATACGTTCCGCGCTCGCTGCACAAATATAACGGTCAAAGAATATGCAGATGCGCGATGCGCTCCGGTAACATGGCACTTTATATTCCTACCGATACGATTCTAGTGAGTATCCGCAATTGCAACTGCGACTGAGATCAGTCGTCAAATGAAAATGTATAGTGTACCTACCTAGGTTGTTCTGGACGTCTTTATTCCTTTTCTTTATTTTTCAATGACATCTGCCGAGTGAAGAAAGTTACTCAGATTTGTCTGATACTCGATATTTAGGCTGTGCTGAGAGTCATTATTCCGAATTTGGAATTATTTTTTCAATGTCATCTGCCAAGTGAAGAAAAATGCTACGGTTTGACTGAAAATTGATATCTAGGTTGTTGTAGACGTTATTATTCCATGTTAAGAATTTGTTTTACGTTGACGTCTGCCAAGTGAAAAATGTACTTCGATTTGGCTGAAAATCGATATCTAGGTTGTTTTCAGTTCGCACACAGACTCTTTAAAAAATCTGCAAATTTTAGTAATATGCTACATAAACGAGTTTTCCAATTAAAATAACCTGTCATTCGTACAACTTTTGCAAGAAGATTTAGCCCTTTTATTAAAACATATTTATATAATCAAGTCCTGAATTTTTATAGTTAAATAAATTCTAATAAAAACGAATAAAAACGTCCAGAACTACCTAGATTTTGAATGTTAGCCAAATTGGAGTGACTTTCCTCACCTAGCAGATGTCGAAAAATTTATGCCAAATATTGAACAAAAACGTCCAGAAAAACCTAGATATCGATTTTCAGCCAAATAGGAGTAACTTTTTTCACCTGGCAGACGTCTTCAAAAAATTAATTCTTAATTCAGAATGACGATGTCCAGAACAACCTAGATTTTCAATTTCAGCTAAATCAGAGTTACTTTCTTCACTTGGCAGATGTCGTCGAAAAAATAATTTCAAATTTGGAAAAAAGACGTCCAGAAAAACCTTGATTTCGATTATTAGCCAAATCGGAGCAACTTTTTTTACTTGGCAGACGTCATCGTAAAATAAATTCCAAATTCGGAATAAAGACGTCCAGAACTACCTAGATTTTGAATTTCATCCAAATTGGAGTAACTTTCCACGCTTGGCAGACGTCATAGAAAAATACGTTCAAAATTCGGAATAAAGACGCCCAGAACTACTTAGAGTTTGAATTTCAGCCAAATCGGAGTAACTTTCTTCACTTGGCAGACGTCATTGAAAAATAAATACCAAATTCGGAATAAAGACGTCTAGAACTACCTAGATTTTAAATTTCAACCAAATCGGAGTAACTTTCTTTAATTGGCAGACGTCATCGAAAAATAAATACCAAATTCGGAATAAAGACGTCTAGAACTACCTAGATTTTGAATTTCAGCCAAATCGGAGTAACTTTCTTCACTTGGCAGACGTCATAGAAAAATAAATTCCAAATTTGGAATAAAGACGTCTAGAACTACCTAGATTTTGAATTTCAGCCAAATCTAGGTAACTTTTTTCACTTGGCAGACGTCATCGGAATATACATTCCAAATTTGGAATAAGGACGTCCAGAAAAACCTATATATCGATTTTCAGTACTGTAACTGTAACAGTCAGTTCGTCCACTGCTGAACACAGCCTCACTTTTTAAGGGGGTATTTGCCATAATCCCCACACTTGGCAGGCGTCTTGGGGATCGCAATGTAAGTTGGCAGTTCTTTAGAAGGCGCTGCTGCCCCCCTTTAAGTAGTTTTCCCTTAGACGCTTCTGACGACACCCACGGGATGATATGGGGAGGTGCAATTCTAACCCGGCACCCCACGTGGCTGCCCACCTTCCAGTAGTTTTCCCTTAATCGCCTCTTACGACACCCACGGGCTTATATGGGGAGGTGCAATTCTAACCCGGCACCCCACGGTGCTAATCTCCCTTACCTATCTCTCACTATTTTCGAGATACGTTATCCATCTTCACTTGGCAGACGTTATCTTTATGTAGTATTAATTAACCTATATCAAAACACCTAATACAATTATCAAGAAAAACTTAGAACTTCAAAAGATGTATGTAGCCCCATACAAACTCTAAATGTAGTAGAGAACCATTTTGTACCCTACAAACTACTAAAGCCGGAAACTATTTACCATAATATAAAAAAATATATTATCTTTAGTTAACCAGTTATAACATGAGAGCGTTATAGACATTACTAATTAATTTTGTACATATATTATAAAACTTTTCATTGATCTTATTGATAAGGCCGCCCATTGTAATTTACCCACAACATTGTCAATTTCAAGTTTTGATTCTTTTCATATGTGAGACAATTCGAATAAAATTTGTCTACAAAATACCAATAATAAAGCGTCACCGCGCATACTTCACGTCGCAATCAAGTTGGCCCTCTGCAGCGAGCGAATCATTGCACGCACACAGCTACGAATCTCGCGTGTCAATGCACTAATACAAAGACAAGATCGTTATCAGTCGAAAGCGCGAGCGGAGCAACGAGCGACACAGCCTCCCCGTGCCAACGCTTGCGCAACACTGCCGCCCGCGTCCGCGCAGAGCACCTCGGAACTGCAAGCGTTCTGAATCAGAATAATTCGACATTTTCTTAGGAAAATATGAATGGATTTACAAATGCTATGTTATAATTGTAGTATAACAATCTAGAAATTTAATGGTACAATTTATTTTTCAAAAATCGTAGCCGTTTAGAATGAGTTCGCAATATAAGTCAAGAAATAGTATGTAGTTTGAATTTTTTTTAAGGCAAAAGTAATAGTAATACCGTAAAATCATATGTTGCAAATGTTTGACTTGAATTCATCTATAAAATATATTTTTTTCAAGTCTTCAACTTCAGCGGTTACGGAGGAGTTCGCTTTAGAAAGTACGAATTTGACGTACCCAAGGGCCTTAAGTTTATTTTCACATTCACCGAACTGAAATTAATGTCAAATTATTTTTTTCATAATTTTTTTTTATGTCTTATATGTTAGCTGTTGACTTCCATCTCACCTGACGGTAAGTGATGATTCGGTCGAAGTTGTTGTTCAGGATTTCCTGGAATTACTGGCTCTCAAGGACAGCTGCCGGAAAATATCGTTAGGTGCTTGGCGACAGATTTTTTTACTTGTGGGTAGTTAGCCAGGCGGGCATTCGCAAGATACCCTGCCGCTATGCTATAACAACTGCCATCCTAAGACAACAACCGGGACCGACAGCTTAACCGTGCCCTCCGAAGCACGGAAGCGCTCAGTAGTAATGTCACTAGCAGTCACCCATCCAATTTATGACCGCGGCGGACGTTGCTTAATTTTAATGATCGGTTAAGATCAGCTAAGCAAACTTCGCTACGAGCGCTTCAAATTACTTTAAAATGCTGGTAATGTGGTCATTATTTTCACAAACAGTTCAAATGTCGATCTTCCCTCGCTACTCAAATAGGCGACCGCGAAATTATATGGAATATCACTGCTGGTGAGTTAAGGCCACTAGCATTTTTTTATTGAAAATTCATTATTGTCGAGTTTAGTTTACAAATATTCAGGGGCAAAAATAAATTCTAACAATACTAAGACCGCGTCTGTTATGCATAATTTTTAAAATAGATTAGGTACTTACTCAAGTTTTACAATGTGACCTTCAGGTAGCGCATCCTCGAGTTTCTTTTTGAGTTCATTTAACCTGGATTGCGCTAATACTGCCAGTTTAGATTCATCTGGTTCTGGGTCCGGAACTTCTCGGAATACTGCCACCATGCCTTTTGGGTGGTTGCCATTTGAAAGGAGTTCTGGAAAAATATGTGTGGTTAAATTTCGTATTATATACAATAACTAACACCTAACCATCTTGGAACTATGCTTCAAAACTGTACAGAGGCTCAATACCAACGTGTTCTTTTGTAGTAGCTAACACACTAAATATCGTGTTTTCTCCTTTCCGTAGTTTCTAAGTAATTGGCTGAGACGCACGGCATCGGCTGGGCTTTCTAAGTTTTCCAATAAAAGAAGTTTCAAAACAATGAATGAAGGGGACGGGGCACAAAAATCTACGTATTTTAAATGATAAATTCCTATACGTTTATACGAGATGCTGTGAAAAGTTTGAGATGTATGCCGCGAACATTATGTTTAAATTTTTGATTCACTAGGTAGTATTTACAAACACCCATTATTCCTTGTTAATACAGTACTTCTGCTATTTAACAGTGAATGAAATCTATGCACAATAAAGCCACTTTCAATGTGAGCTGTCTGCATGTAGCCTATTTAATATAGTAAGATCCATATATGACGATATATTAGAAATATAAATAGAAATAACAGTATTGTACCGTTTATTGTGTGGCCAAGCTAAGGTCGTGAAACAATCTAGAAATTATAGACTCGAGTATTTGCTAAGCACCACAGCCTTCTAGAGCGATACTGCGGACAGGTAGGTCTTCATGTATAATTTATATAAAAAAGTTATTTTATTGATGTTGTTGAACAAAATGTTATACACAAAAAAACTGCGGTAAAATACAATTTAGACGGAAAAGGAATTTAGGTGCCGCTCTGGGTGTTGAAGGGTGCAAAGTTATGTTTTAAATTTGCTTGAACTTTTAACTGTCTGTTTTAGTAAATATCATTCCTTCTTGTTTAAGTACTCCGCTCTCGAATGACGCAAAATAAGAAAATTATAAAATGCGTTCTTAAGTTCGGGGCAACCATGAAAACTACTTGCCCATTATATCCGTGTAATTGGATAAAACTGTGGTACGGTCGAGCTGACATTTAAAGTTTTCCGATAAAATCTTTTTCAATGGAACGGAACGACGGAAAGTTTCTGGCTCGTACACTTTTACGTTGTTCTACTTTTTCTTAGGCTTTACCGAGTTCACGAGCTTTCGTGAAAACAACGGTGCTAAAATAAATGTAGAATAAGTTTAAGAGTAAGGGGTAAGAACCAACATTTTATAATATGCCTAAGACTGTCATATCTATTATAATGAATGAAAATATTTCACTGTTTTTTTTTATTCCACTATATTGTTTTTTCTCATCTTCTCTTGACATCCAAGTAAACCCAGAAGCAGTGGTGGCTCAGTGGCTTTGGCTATGGACTGCCGCGCAACAGGTCCATGGAATCCCGCCACGGGCTTGAGCTTCACCAGTGAAAGGGCATTTTGCGAATGCCCGCCTGGCTAGCGACGAACCTCAAGTAGAAAATCTGTCGCCAAGCACCTAACGGTTTTCCGGCAGCAGTCCTTGAGAGCCAGTGAAATTACAGGCACATGAGACTTAACAACTATGTCTCAATGTGACGGGCGCAGTGCAATCGTGACTTGTTAAGAAAAAGAAAGGTTAGCCTGTGAATAACGTTTCTATTACAATTTTACTCATTTGAATAAATTTTATTATTGTAACCAGGCGATAAATTATTCCGCGCCAATACTAATAAGAGAATATTTTTTTATACAAACACATGGAGAGCCACAGATTCGCCGAAATTGCCGACAATATTTCGGCGTCGGAACAGATAAACATCAGGTTCTGTTGGCGATAAAATTTGCGGTTCTCTTCCAATTTGCGGTGTGGTTATTGGCGCATGTGTATAAAAGATAAGAATTTTTCAGGGAACATGTCAATGTTCAATTTACGATGTGATATTTATCGGGTGGAATTGGTTATTAAAGTAATTTGATACATCGTTAAACCTTGCTGCGACGTTTTAAACATCATGTAACAGGTTATGATGAAGTAATGAAATCACTAAGTACATAGTATTTATTTATTTCCATTTAGAATCGCATTTACACACGAATTGCATTAATGATAGATGGATACAATAATAAAAAGTCAAAATAAAAGTATTCAATATATATTCATTTCATATTGCGCAGGTAATAGTCGAAAATGTCTTCTTTGTTTCGAAGTAGTCACGTAGTACTAATATTCTTCATCAATATATTTTGCTAATTACCGTCAAAGAGATCATATCCAGGTTTTGATTCAACAAGACCCTTAAGCGAGGCGGGGTTCGCGGTATCGGGAAACTGCTTGCGCTACAGTTCTTACATTTCGGGACAGTCATAAGTTATGTGTCCAGCCCCGATGTAAATTATAGTTGCATATAACATTTTCATTGACTTGAACTTTCAGGGCTATTCAAAGTCAAATTATGTATACATGTTAATACCATTAATAATTAGTGTAAACTTTTTATAATTTTGACTAGTTTGCACAGAAAACAAGAACGAGGCAAGTGAGTAATAGTAAAATATCATGAAATTTACGTTTAGTATTCCTAAAATAATGGCTCTAGCAGCATTATACCGGAGGCAAACACATGGATAACAAAAATAAAGCAACACGCCACTTTCTCTTTTACATTTTGCCGGTACCTTACCAATAATGGCAATATACATAGTATGTCTTAACAAAACCTATTTAGACCACTTTTTGTGCAACGCTATCCAGTTTTTCTCCAGAAAACTTGAATCTTGAACCCCTCTAAAAATAAACAGTATAAATGGATATAAATAAAAATATTTCTACCAAACTGACTTGTGTCGATATTTGCCGATGTATTCCCGTGGGATGCCGGGTTAGAATCGCATCTCCCCATATCATTCCATGGGTGTCGCAAGAGGCGACTAAGGGAGTTCTGGAGGGTGGGCAGCAGCGCCTTCTAAAAACTGCTAACTTACACGCGATCCCCAAGCCGCCTGCCAAGTATGGGAATTATGGCAAATACCCCCTTAATGGGGGAGGCTGTGTTCATCAGTGGACAATCCGGCTGATACAGAAGTCAGTGTCGTGCAACTTAGGACTTAATACTTACTGCAAAGTTCCTGCTTCCATAGACAATGTTTAAAGAAAGTTGCGCTGATGTAAGCCGATGAACCGATGATTTTTTTAAAGGCATTGTTTTAACTAATATTATAAATGATAAGTTTTTGTTATTTATAATTCCTTTCAGGTTTGCAATATAACTCTCGCGCTTTTTATATTTGATTCAAATTGAGACCAGAGTTTGTAACGATAGAATATGTAGTACACATGCTTATAAAAACGCAACCACTTGAACCCATTATTTTCAAACTTTCAATAGAGCAAAATACTACTCTGTCTGGACTTCTTATGGATTTTATAAAAGATAATAATCGATCTTAATGTAAATTAAAACGTTTACAAATGAGTATTGCCAACAGGCTACGCAAATAACTTACCTAAGGCTTCTTCACACTGGATTTCCACAGGACTTCGCAACAGATTAGATACTTCCACCCCCCTGGATAATGCTTCTAAAGTTATAACGTTGAAAGCTTTCTGGATTTCTGATAGACGATTTCGTTGTTCTTCTCGCTCTAGCAAATCGCTGAACCTGGTAAAGGAATTGAAATTAACTTGAGTCATACAAATTTTCAAGGTAATGTCGTGATGCTGTCTTATTAACTATTTTACTGGATCTAGTTCATCAGAAAAATATTTCGAAAGAAAGTTTTTCAAATTCAAATTCAAATTTATTTATTTGCTAGATATAGGTACATTTAACAGGCCTTATGTAAAAGGATGTGTTGCTCTATATCTGAACCTTCATGGCGTGCAAATTATGGATTCAATACAAATATAAATTACAAAATTATTATTTAGTTACATTCCTAGAATACATTATTACATTATTATCCTATTACGTTATTACATTATTTAATTCCATTATATAATTTTATTCAATCATATATTATTGAATACAATATTTGAATTATTTTATATCATTCATGTCCATACAATTTCCTATATTATGTCATTTAAAAACTCATTTATACTATAATATGCCTTATCAATCAAAAACTTTTTTAACCTAAATTTAAAAATGTCAGTATTTGTCACTTTCAAGCTAAGTGGTAGTTTATTATATATTTTTACACTCATTATAAAAACACTTTTAGTATAAAGAGTTTTTTTGCTTTTTGGTATACATAGAACGTTTTTATGTCGCGGCTACTTTTCAAGGTATTATATTCTTTTAAATTGTTTCTTACAAATATAGCCGATTCGAAGATGTATAGTGAAGGTAAAGTTATCAGATTAAATTTTTGGAAATATGGCTTACATGTATCTGTTGGTTTTAGTCGACATATTGCGCGAATGCATTTTTTTTGAGACTTGAACGCAGTTTCTTTTTCTGTAGAATTTCCCCAAGCAAGTGTAAGTTATGCCTCGCAATGGTTATGCACGTTAAAAAGAACCATGTAAAAGACCATTTAGTTTTCTGATAAGCAATTTAAACATATAAAAAATCTACTTTGGTTAGAGTCCGGAGTTTAGGATTAGTTCAATGAATACAGTTATTATTAAGCCTTAAACCTATGACTAGGTTCTTTAACACTTCCATTCTTAAAATGAAAGTAAAATCGCGATAGCTTATTTTATCATTCTTACAACATCAGACCTTCTCGGACAGATCCGTCATACTGAAAAAGTCGGATTTGTAATTGTCTTTAAGCTATAATTAAAACTTAAAAGCAAACATAATTTTTTCTTCCACGGACCGTTATGATGCGCTATAGAGCAAGACTTTACTTGTACTTGGCTGATTCTGTTAGAATACTTCTATGGAAGATTATATATTCTCACAATAACACAGTTCTCCGTAAAGCTGTAATATTACGACCGGTAAACCTAGATACACAGCTGTGCAAGTATGAAAATTTATATTATACAGTTTACAATTTCACAACGGGACGGCTTGGGTGCCGAAACATTTATTTTGCCATAGTCATGTGTATTCTTCTTAACTGCAAATTATTGTTTACTTAGTTAAACAAAATACTATGAACTATATACAACACTACAGCTACTACAATAAAGGCACTTAGACAACCTACAAATCATAGCAGACTCATAGGCAGTCCAAATGCTCCAGCCCACTCCTAGTTGGCAGCGTGCCCAGCATGCTGGCAGCATTTTACTTAGTTAGTATTTTAAAAGCAAACATAATTTTTTCTTCCACGGACCGTTATGATGCGCTATAGAGCAAGACTTTACTTGTACTTGGCTGATTCTGTTAGAATACTTCTATGGAAGATAATATATTCTCACAATAACACAGTTTTCCGTAAAGCTGTAATATTACGACCGGTAAACCTAGATACACAGCTGTGCAAGTATGAAGATTATATCGATTAATAAAGGGGACCCACAAAACAATAGAAAGAGCACCGTGTACAAGACACTGAAAACTAAACCTTATTGTATAAGCACAAAGATCAAATTGATTAATTTAGCAAAATACTTATCATACAAACTCGTGTTTGCAGGAGCTTACGAACTTGCGAAACAAATGGGACGCCCGAAACCACAGTACAGTTTACAATTTCACAACGGGACGGCTTGGAAACATTTATTTTGCCATATTCATGTGTATTCTACTTAACTGCAAATTATTGTTTACTTAGTATTTTAATACTAAGTGTTATGAATTTAAGATATGCTGTTTTTTATTGTAACTTTTTATGCTATCGTGATGGAACTAGCTCGAGGCCCACCTAGGTTAAAGAGGAGTACATAGCGCGTACTTCTCCATCCAAAAAGAAAAAACTCTTTTCTACCACTTAATATTGCCCGATTTCAGTGATTTTTGTGTTTATGTATTGAGCATATCATTGACTAGGCTTGTACGTTTTATTTATTCCAGTTTTCTAAATAACTTTAGAGTTAAAAGCATATTCTGCTTTCTTTAAAACTTTAAAGTTTCTTCGAACTCTAAAGATATTTAGAAAACTGGAATAAATAAAACGTACAAGCCTAGTCAATGATGTGTTCAATACGTGAACACAAAAATCGCCGGAATCGGGCATATTGAGAAGTAGAAAAGAGCTTTTTCTTTTTCCTATACAAAAAGAAAAAGCGGTAACCTCGACCTATATATATACAGATGCAGTCATTACAAGTGCCGAACTGAACTGCGCCCGTCATCCTGAGTCATAAAGTTGTTAAGTCTCATTTGCCTTTAATTTCATCGCCATCCATATCCTTCAAACCGGAACACAGTAATGTGAACATTACTACTTAGCGTTAGCAGTGCAATTCGTAACTTGTGACGAAATGCATCTGTTATAGGCAGAGGTTAGTCCGCTTAACATAAGGTGGGCCTCAAGCTTGTTCCGCCACAATGACATAAAAAAAACTTATGTAAGTAAAGTAAGTAAGTACTTATGAAAGAACTTCCCCGAACAAACTCGTACAAACAGTTCTAGTGCTACTAAAAGAATATGTGAAATAGGTGAATCACTGATTGCTTTGATATAATCACCTAATTTTACATTATTGCCAAAAAGAACTTGTAGGTTTCATGTCAAGTATATGAGTTTCATATTCCCACATAAGCTTTAAAATCCTGGACATGTTGAATGTTTGGGATATCGCCAGCATCCTTACATCATATCCAGTAAGTATATATTTTTTTGGCAGCGGCCGTAATGTTTTTTAATTTGGAATAAACTTGTTTATTCGTCTTAAGTTTATCTCCTAACATACATAATTTAAAGCAGTTGCAGAGGAACTTGCCTAATCGTTGTTGATCGATGAAAAAGGTTAAATGACGTTTTTTGAGGTCACTACTTGGATAGAAGAGCGGTAGTGGTATAAACAACTGTGCGCTTTCATGCTTAAAAATGTACGTTCAGCCGTCGTTGGTACCGGTTGGTGGCAGGTGTTAGGCTACGTTGAAAGATTTCGGGTGGTCTAAATAGAGCATATTGAAAGTTTTGCGCTCATGTATATTTTTTGCATTTCAAAGGTTATATTTTTTTAAACATAAGTAACTCATTCATAGATCAATATAATTTTATCTCAGGAAGTTGCGTTTGGATTGATTTTAATCATAAGTTAAAGTTCATTGTCCGTTGAAAAAATATAAACGCAAAAAAATTTAAGAGTGATGATTTATTAAACTATTTTGGTATTACTGAAAATGCTTTTGGAGATGAGGGCATATGAGGGCAGGACCTCATTTTGGAAGCATTGGTACTCAGAATTTGATCTCCACCGTGATTGACTTTATGATAAAATTCGTTAAGTCCACTCCAAAACTGAGATCATGAAATGTGGCTACTGTCTGGCAACTAAGTGAAGAACACTGGCGTATCATCTATGTAGATATTCGAAGACGTATGGGGATTGGTATAAGCCAAATTCAAATATAATTACATCAAGATTTGTTGTTGTCGCTAGATTCCTCCTAAATTTACCTCAAAACAAAAAACTAGCTCATCTGTTTGGTGTAAAAAAAAAAGTTGGCAATGTACAATCACGAACGCTCAAATGCTTTGTCATTAAACAATATTTAAGGGTACCATCAACCCCAGGGGGTGCCAGATTAGAACGTCCCTCCGACCCCCGTTTTTACCCGTGGGTGTTGTAAGACCCGATTAAGGGAAAAATAGAAGCCTTCGGAAGAACTGACATTTTATGAATTATGGTAAATCCCCCCAATGGGGGTGGCTTTGTTAAATGATGGACGTTCCGGTTGATGTGATGAAATACCGCATAAGACGGTAAGGAAACGTTGTGATATTATATGAAGTGCATGCAGTATTCGATCATAGTGTATATAGGTCTTGCAGCATCGTGTTGTGGATTTGGGATTTAATCAATTGATGAGTTTATCTCGACCAGGTAATTACAAACCATACTTTTTTTTCGTACCATTTTCTGTGGAGGTGATGGGGCCGTGGTGTTCAGAGCTAAAAAGTTTGCGGCAGATCGGCGCTTGCGAGATAGGACGCGAGACCCACGGTCAGGAGAATACCTCGTTCAACGGATTTCCCTCGCAATACAGCGAGGGAATGCTAGCCTAATGTGCACGTTTGTACGTATTATTAGACAATAATGTCATATTTTAACCATACATATTATTGTATTTTTTTTTCTTTAATTAAAAAAACGTATAAAGTGTCTAATTTGAAAGTGTTGTTAGTTTTAAACTAGAAAAGATCGTGAGTTTGTTTAAAAATTGTGCCTTATATATCTGATTTTATTTCTAGATTTTGTTACATAGCCTACGAATAAATATGTAAGAAAATGTAAGTTATACTCAAAACAAAAGAACGCAAAACTTACTGCGGCGGGCGTGGTTTCAAAAGTGTACCGTGCGACGCAACAACATTTGACGCGATTAATCGGATGCGATCATTTCAAAGCGCTAAATCTATTTATACTATTTATATATTTTTTTTACACTAATGATATTTAAATATAATACAATAATAAAATGTCAAAAATAAAAAAAAAATATAAAAAATGTCATAAATACTAAAATGTCAATTATGAAAAATAAATGATCAACTGAGAATACACATTCATAATAAATATTCACGTCATATTGCACTGGTTATAGACCGAATTGTCTTTTCTATTTCGAAGTAGTCTCACAGTAATTTGAACTCTCTATCAAGATATCTTGCCGCTTGTTGTCAAAGAGATCATATTCAGGTTTTGCTTCGATAAGAGCATTGAACAAAGCAAGGGATCGCGGTATCGGGGAAACTGCGTGTGCTACAGTTCTACACTTCAGCACAGTCAGCAGTTTATGAAATTATTCAATCTAATTGAATTTGGAAAATTTTGTGTTTTTTGTTAATTGTGAGTCTGAAATCAAAGCGGTTACTGTATGAGAACTACACTTCTTTACCTATTTATGCGTAGGGTTAAGCTAATAAACCCAGGTATACTAGTATCTATGAACGAACTGTTTGTATATTCTGTGTCTATTGGAAAACTAAGTTCTTCGTTCTGCCGAATCGCAGAGTGAAATTACATCGTGGCGTGAGGAACAAAACTTGGGCAAACAAAGGCAACTTCAAATTTACGACAAGAGGGCCTCCTTACAGTAAAATTCTTTTAGTTATTTTCAAGAGTTTCCTGTTGATCGAATTACTTAGCTAACAATGTGTCGAGTCGAGAGAACCGATATCAAATTGCCGGGCAAATTAGGTGTAAAAGTTTTGGAAAACGAAGTCATTGTTCTATTCAGGAAAGTGTTTATCGTTTTCCCCAAATTATACAGGTTTGTTTGTTTTAGGTACTGCTTTCCGTAAACTTAATTTTAATTTGTACTCCCTTTGAAGCTATGATAACTTTTCGTCGGGAAAATCAGAAATGTGAAATCTTTCATTGTATCTTTGGTCGTTATTATTAATATTGTACGATTTAAGTTGGTTGAAATTTACCATTGTATTATTGTCATTATTTAATATTTTGTTAATTCATGCGCATCATGACAATGATAACCATTCAATGGTATTTCATTCATAAATTGATGATATCGGCTCCGCGTGAGATGTAAGGGTATATATGTATACCTTTTTAATATTGTTAAGTTTGCAATAACGCCTGCTAAGCGAATTACATTACAAAATTACAAATTTATGAGAGAAAAAATTATAGTCATGTGCGGGATTCGAACCCGCGTCCATCCACCCCTTTAGCCGGGGTATGCTCTAACCAATTGAGCTAACATGACACAATGACTCATAACTGTAATTCTTGCTCTCATTCTTCAACCATCGTAATGGGATGGAGCGACATCTATAGTCCAACTTGCGTTGTACTACAAACAAGACCAATTTTGCAATTGGTTTTAAACTTGTAAATGATGACGCAACCTTATAATTTTAATATTGTTAAGTTTGCAATAACGCCTGCTAAGCGAATTACATTACAAAATTACAAATTTATGAGAGAAAAAATTATAGTCATGTGCGGGATTCGAACCCGCGTCCATCCACCCCTTTAGCCGGGGTATGCTCTAACCAATTGAGCTAACATGACACAATGACTCATAACTGTAATTCTTGCTCTCATTCTTCAACCATCGTAATGGGATGGAGCGACATCTATAGTCCAACTTGCGTTGTACTACAAACAAGACCAATTTTGCAATTGGTTTTAAACTTGTAAATGATGACGCAACCTTATAATTTTAATATTGTTAAGTTTGCAATAACGCCTGCTAAGCGAATTACATTACAAAATTACAAATTTATGAGAGAAAAAATTATAGTCATGTGCGGGATTCGAACCCGCGTCCATCCACCCCTTTAGCCGGGGTATGCTCTAACCAATTGAGCTAACATGACACAATGACTCATAACTGTAATTCTTGCTCTCATTCTTCAACCATCGTAATGGGATGGAGCGACATCTATAGTCCAACTTGCGTTGTACTACAAACAAGACCAATTTTGCAATTGGTTTTAAACTTGTAAATGATGACGCAACCTTATAATTTTAATATTGTTAAGTTTGCAATAACGCCTGCTAAGCGAATTACATTACAAAATTACAAATTTATGAGAGAAAAAATTATAGTCATGTGCGGGATTCGAACCCGCGTCCATCCACCCCTTTAGCCGGGGTATGCTCTAACCAATTGAGCTAACATGACACAATGACTCATAACTGTAATTCTTGCTCTCATTCTTCAACCATCGTAATGGGATGGAGCGACATCTATAGTCCAACTTGCGTTGTACTACAAACAAGACCAATTTTGCAATTGGTTTTAAACTTGTAAATGATGACGCAACCTTATAAAATTACAAATTTATGAGAGAAAAAATTATAGTCATGTGCGGGATTCGAACCCGCGTCCATCCACCCCTTTAGCCGGGGTATGCTCTAACCAATTGAGCTAACATGACACAATGACTCATAACTGTAATTCTTGCTCTCATTCTTCAACCATCGTAATGGGATGGAGCGACATCTATAGTCCAACTTGCGTTGTACTACAAACAAGACCAATTTTGCAATTGGTTTTAAACTTGTAAATGATGACGCAACCTTATAATTTTAATATTGTTAAGTTTGCAATAACGCCTGCTAAGCGAATTACATTACAAAATTACAAATTTATGAGAGAAAAAATTATAGTCATGTGCGGGATTCGAACCCGCGTCCATCCACCCCTTTAGCCGGGGTATGCTCTAACCAATTGAGCTAACATGACACAATGACTCATAACTGTAATTCTTGCTCTCATTCTTCAACCATCGTAATGGGATGGAGCGACATCTATAGTCCAACTTGCGTTGTACTACAAACAAGACCAATTTTGCAATTGGTTTTAAACTTGTAAATGATGACGCAACCTTATTTTACCCATCCCATTACGATGGTTGAAGAATGAGAGCAAGAATTACAGTTATGAGTCATTGTGTCATGTTAGCTCAATTGGTTAGAGCATACCCCGGCTAAAGGGGTGGATGGACGCGGGTTCGAATCCCGCACATGACTATAATTTTTTCTCTCATAAATTTGTAATTTTGTAATGTAATTCGCTTAGCAGGCGTTATTGCAAACTTAACAATATTAAAATTATAAGGTTGCGTCATCATTTACAAGTTTAAAACCAATTGCAAAATTGGTCTTGTTTGTAGTACAACGCAAGTTGGACTATAGATGTCGCTCCATCCCATTACGATGGTTGAAGAATGAGAGCAAGAATTACAGTTATGAGTCATTGTGTCATGTTAGCTCAATTGGTTAGAGCATACCCCGGCTAAAGGGGTGGATGGACGCGGGTTCGAATCCCGCACATGACTATAATTTTCTCTCATAAATTTGTAATTTTGTAATGTAATTCGCTTAGCAGGCGTTATTGCAAACTTAACAATATTAAAATTATAAGGTTGCGTCATCATTTACAAGTTTAAAACCAATTGCAAAATTGGTCTTGTTTGTAGTACAACGCAAGTTGGACTATAGATGTCGCTCCATCCCATTACGATGGTTGAAGAATGAGAGCAAGAATTACAGTTATGAGTCATTGTGTCATGTTAGCTCAATTGGTTAGAGCATACCCCGGCTAAAGGGGTGGATGGACGCGGGTTCGAATCCCGCACATGACTATAATTTTTTCTCTCATAAATTTGTAATTTTGTAATGTAATTCGCTTAGCAGGCGTTATTGCAAACTTAACAATATTAAAATTATAAGGTTGCGTCATCATTTACAAGTTTAAAACCAATTGCAAAATTGGTCTTGTTTGTAGTACAACGCAAGTTGGACTATAGATGTCGCTCCATCCCATTACGATGGTTGAAGAATGAGAGCAAGAATTACAGTTATGAGTCATTGTGTCATGTTAGCTCAATTGGTTAGAGCATACCCCGGCTAAAGGGGTGGATGGACGCGGGTTCGAATCCCGCACATGACTATAATTTTTTCTCTCATAAATTTGTAATTTTGTAATGTAATTCGCTTAGCAGGCGTTATTGCAAACTTAACAATATTAAAATTATAAGGTTGCGTCATCATTTACAAGTTTAAAACCAATTGCAAAATTGGTCTTGTTTGTAGTACAACGCAAGTTGGACTATAGATGTCGCTCCATCCCATTACGATGGTTGAAGAATGAGAGCAAGAATTACAGTTATGAGTCATTGTGTCATGTTAGCTCAATTGGTTAGAGCATACCCCGGCTAAAGGGGTGGATGGACGCGGGTTCGAATCCCGCACATGACTATAATTTTTTCTCTCATAAATTTGTAATTTTGTAATGTAATTCGCTTAGCAGGCGTTATTGCAAACTTAACAATATTAAAATTATAAGGTTGCGTCATCATTTACAAGTTTAAAACCAATTGCAAAATTGGTCTTGTTTGTAGTACAACGCAAGTTGGACTATAGATGTCGCTCCATCCCATTACGATGGTTGAAGAATGAGAGCAAGAATTACAGTTATGAGTCATTGTGTCATGTTAGCTCAATTGGTTAGAGCATACCCCGGCTAAAGGGGTGGATGGACGCGGGTTCGAATCCCGCACATGACTATAATTTTTTCTCTCATAAATTTGTAATTTTGTAATATGTATACCTATTTAAAATGTATGGTTTATCCTGTGTGAATACTTATGTAATAATAGAGGATAATTAACTGTTAAGCGTTGATAAACGGGCACTAGTTGAAGAATAAAGTATTATGCCATAACACTCCTTTCTTCTTGCATAAGATTGCATGGTGCATGGTTTTCATACATTGCATGGTTTTATACATTTAAATGGTGGTAGGGGATATCGTGACAGCCTGCCTGGCTCAAAAATCTGTCGCCAAGCGCCTAAAGGTGTGTTCTGGCAGCTGTCCTTGAGAGCCAGTAATTCTAGGTTAGCATGAACACAACATCTTCGACCACATCATCACTTACCATCAGATGAGATAGTGGTAAAAAGCTAACCTATTCATTTAGCATTGATTCCTATATATTTGACAAAAGGACTCGATCTGTAATGAATGAAAAATGATGATTTCAACAATTTCCATTTCGTACAACTCTCGTAAATGAAGAACCCTATATTCTCCAACAAGCACCATTTGTTAGCGGCACAAAGAAAGGTAAAAACTAAACATACCGTATTCTACACATGATCTCATGCAATGCGTCCTTACGCCCGACACTACCTGACCCGCGTCCCGCAATAAAAGATAACCTGTGGGACCCTCCCTAAGGTACAGGAAATATTAATGTGAAAGGGAGTCTTCGAGTAGTTACGTATATTATCGGAGACGGTACCTTAAATCCTGCAGTTTCTGAAGATAAGAAACATTAGCGCTTAATTGTAGGGTGTCATTTTACCTTTTGTATAAATTAGTACCTTCGAATTTTGTTTTAAGGCTTAGTTAAGTGTAGGTAGGATCTTGTGGTATTACTTCTTAGGTGTTTATATGTATTATAAATGTACAAGATAATTACTATTCTAAAACAAAATGTAAAAAATTAAATAATATGAAATCATAAAACGTGACATGCTGATATACTCTACCAAAGTTCAAAACGTAGGCAACGCGTTTCCGATATCTTTTCGAAGTTCGATTTTTCACTTTTGATTACAATCTTGTCAGATTGTAAGTGTTGATGTGTTGTGATTAATTGAGCTGGCCTGGAATGGTAACGGTTTAGCTGCACGTTGTGTACCTAATGTGCAGCAATACTGTCTTCGAAGCGAGTGGTAGCGTGTTGTTCATTTGGGGCATTATTTACCTTAGTTTCTCTTTACGTTAAGAAAATATGGCACATTACAATGTAATGTGTCAATGTAATCCTCATAAATTATTTAAGGCAAAAAATATTCTCAATACTTTTGAGAAAAATATACTAAGAGCTTCTTTCGTATATTTTCCTGTATGTATATCGGCTTCTACTATTAGAACAATCCTCGGGAAATACTAAGAACAAAGAAACAAAACCATCTCATCTCATATTCCAAGACATAACATACCTATGTACCAAGATTCATCAGCCAGCATCCATTCAGTCATTTAGGAAGTGAGTGCAATAAACAAACACACACATCCTTACTATTGTCTTAAACAATGTGTCAAGTGTGATTTTATATCAGTAGTTTTGAAATCGTCGTGTTGAACCTATCACCCTGCGTCTCACTATACCAAGAAAGTACACAATAAATTATTTATTTTACGATCCCACTGAGTAATCGGACCTCGTTCCAAGGAAACGGTCCATAAACTGTTACGGCCTAAATAGATGAGACGCGAATAAAGATGATCAAAGTCCCCTTCAAATCCTATATTGAACCGATCGAGTCGTAGACGACTATAAAAGAACTTGTAAAGATAAGTGATTTTATCAGTACAATAGAAACGCGATTACTTCGATGTCGAAAAATGAGACAAACCTCATCATCTTTCAGTAAATTTTCTTAACTTAGGTTAATTATTTACATGTGTAAAGTCACCATACCTGCTACCAGGGGGAACCGAAAATTTTTCAAAAATTAGCATGTTCTGTTCGAAATTTTTCGAACGTGAATGACGAGCTATAAAAAATCCACGTGAAAGTTGCACTCGGAGCTGTGTTATTCGATTTGGGATTCTGAAAGCAAGGACTTGCGTTCGAAATGAATGGGCGGAAAATATTACGCACAGAAAATATTTCAATGTTTATGGTATGCCATAGATGTTGTATGGATTCGCTGCGTTCAGACGTTCAGAGCGGAAATCGAATTCGAAAATTGAATCGTAGTTTTGAGTGTATATGACAGGCCTTAGGCACTTGCCTGACTGCCGCGCGTCGGCGATGAGATATGTAAGTAGAGCTAGAAAAGAGAAACGAGTTGGCGATTAGCGCAAAGCGTGTGGGCAGTTACAATAGTACCAGCCACAAGGTTGGGACGACTTAAATTACCACTGCACTACATATATCTACCAAGCTCAAGTCTCTCGTCAAGTAAGTGAGAGTCTCTCGGTGAGTATTCTAACCACAAAATGAGCATAGCTGAGTGAGTACAGCTAGTGGATATATATTTCGTCGCCAGTGTAAACATTCAACTATAAATATGTATCTCTTTCGTTGACATTGGTTCTGCATCGTTGTATGCTTTTAGAACGAGGAAATAGTGAATAGCTAGTCGTTTTCCCGCCGGCTGTGGGACAAGTGCCTAAATCAAATTTTGTACCGCATAGATATGTTAAAGCTATGTTAATTTGGGGTTTTTGGTTAGATAAGACAAGTTATTTGTTTTTTCTCACCAAATAATTTACTGTAAAATTCCGGAGTCGAGTTGAGTCAGGCAGTGGATCATTAACTCGCCCCCTATTACATGAGACCAAACATGATCAGCAAAACTTTACAGTTTAAACACTTTGAAACCCTTTGGGGAACTTCACAAATTTAACAGGTATTAATATAATGTAATTTTGTAAGTTACTGAAATATTTTGAGCACTAAATCCCGTTCACTGGTACCCTTTTAATGATTTGATTGGTTCGCCCTAATGAACGAATATAAAGTCTGAAAACGTCCATGAAATATTTATGAAACTTACCATTTGTCATCCCCTTCGAGGTGGTAAGTCCCGTCACCGTTGAGTCTGTAACATGCGTGAACGAGGTCGGCCTGAGGTGATTCTGACTTGACCAATTCTGCGAATGTTTCTGAGGGAATCTTGAACGGTAACACGGGAAGGTATGATGAAGCGTCACCACCGATGAGGCACTGTAGAAAAAATATCTATATGAATACTATTGCTATAGAAAAACTTCTAGAGTTTTATACTTACTAAAAATGTGGATTAAGAAGGAAAGCTCTCGGTTCTGTCATACGCCATATAATTGCAATCTGTGAATTCATATTATCCATATTTTGTTTTATATAAGGAAATTTTCAGTTCAAGCCCGTGAAATATCAAGAAGGTCTGTGTGGAAGTTATTTAGTAAATTTAAAGAATAATTTATGATAAAATATGTCCCATTTTTTTTTCTTTTATTCTTGTATGTAATATTTTAGCGTTGTTTGAGGAAGAAAATAACATACTACCTTATAAATAAAGTAATAACACACGCTGGCTAGCGCTATCATATTTTCAAATTCTCACTCTCTTACATTTTGGTATTTTCCAAACTTAGCTATTTAGTAGTCGATATTATAAGGTTCCAAAAGTTATAAGAAATACCCATAAAAGCATTTTACTTACCAGACACAAAGATTTCGAAGATGATTATAATAAAATTTCGAAAAATATCGGAGGCCAACCAAATTCCACAGGTCATAAATAATAGGCTGAAAATCTATCATCAAGCACTAAACGGTGACTTCCAGCAGCTGTCTTTGAGAACCATTATTTCAAGGTAAGCCTGTAACATCTTTGACCAAATCATTACTAACCATATAAGGCTAGGCACCTTTAATAACTATCTCACTTGATATATATATATTTACCAATAACATATATATATATATATATACAGGGTTATTGGTAAAATGCCAACAACCTCTTAGGGTTGACTTTTGCTAGTCATAAGAAGCATTTTGAGATTAATTATTTTTTGTTTAGAATTTTTTTTTTTGTAAATTGTCGTTTAACTATTTTTTTGTCTTTTTGACTTTGGAATAAGTACGAGGACCACCTGATGTTAAAAGTCTCTTGTGCCTGTAATGTATGATTTCATATTTCTTATTAGTTTGCTGGATGTAAATATTCAAAATTCTATTCAAAGGGAGCACGACACGGTCCAGTATTGCCGCGGTAGGCGCTCTTGGCTCGGAGCATTGGCATTAAAACACAAAAAAATGAAAATAAAAATAAAATATCAAAACTAAAAAACTTCCTCTCAAAATGTTTGTTAGGACTAGCAGAAGTCAACTCTAAGAGGTTGTTAGCATTTTACCAATAACCCTGTATATATAGAACTCATCTTATATTCTAAAAATCTACTATAAAAGAAAAAAATACTCTCTGAGATGTGCCTTTTCAGATATCGAACCAATTTCAGCTGCTGATTATAAAAGTTACAGACTAACAACCAAACTCAATTTTGTGTTGATCGATTGAAAGTCTGGCAATTCACATCGGAACAGATTCTCAATTTGTACCAAACTCAAATCGGGTCTTGTATGATACTGCTAGCTATATTTGGGATGGCTCACCTAAATAGTATTTCAAAGCCTCGGACTTCATTGGTTGAGGAAAGCAGGTCATTGGTAGCGTTGCGCTAGTGGAGCACAGACTCCAAAGCCTCGCATATCGGCCAAACGTAGCCAGCTTACGGATTTTCACAGCAATATATCGTTATATGTGCATTTGATCTATAGAAGCTTGTCCACTTTCTATTTAATTACGAGTATTATATGAGCTTAAGTACGTGGTCAGGAATTTGGCCTTACGTTGAAATGGTTACCTCTTTACAATAAAAAATACCCACAAAATGTCCTGGCTAAATTTAATCGCACAGGGATTTTGTTAATTTAATTTTTGAAAAGACGCATTTTTTGCGGATCACATTAGAAAATTATAAATTTACCAGAGGAAAAATTATAGTTATGTGCGGGATTCAAAGTCGCGTCATCTGCCCCTTTAGCCGGAGTATGCTCTGACCAACTGAGCTAACATGAAATTGAGTCATAACTCATAACTCTAGTTTTTCCCATCGTTTTTTTAACCATCGTATGGGGATGCAACGACACCAACAGTTAAATTTACGTTGTACTACAAACAAGACTTATTTTGCAATTAGCTTTAGACTTGTTTATAATGACGCAACCTTATAATTTTAATATTTATATTTTGCAATAACGCATGCTCTGCCGATTAAATGACAAAATTAGTACTGGACTACGTAGTACAACGTAAGTTGAACTATAGGTATCTCTCTAACTTACTTGAGACTTATAGTTAAATTTTGCACCATTCGCACAACATCTTTATAAATTATAGCCTATGTATGTGTTCTGACTGTGTATGTATTTGTCATGGTTAGTTTGTTTTACAATTTTTTAGCTTTATATTTACATTGAAATCATTATAGTTTTTCGCTATTCCCCTTAAGCCCAGTTTTTCGAAGAACAGATACTGCTTTTCAATCTTTTAAATTTAGTCATGAAGGCGATCTTGAACAACTCTCCATGTATTTTAATATGTAATAATGAAAATCAATCTTCATGATTTTCGTTTTTCAATTCCTATCAATTCTTAATTAATTCATCCTTTATAACATAATATATTGTATAACAAAAGTAATTAGACGTACGCTTTTTATTAAATAATACGGGATAACTCACGTGAATCAGTCAGATAGTTCCGACTATAGTTTCAACCACATTCGGTGGTCTTTTTTTTAGTTAGACGTACTCTTGCAAGCAATTTTAATGATACAACTTTTATTATATTCGTAAGTGGTCCAAGTTACCCGAAAATTAAAAGTTAAATTACCGTTTCATTTCGAACGATTTTCGTAGATAAGAAAGACAAGAAAGTCGTTTATATTTTTAAATGGGTTTTTTCTTCATGGAAAAAGTTTAATTGCCAGTTAACTTGTAGTTAGTAAAATATATCACGAAAAGAAGTTAAGAGCTCTGAAAACGGTTTTATATTATACTTTTTTTTAGATTTTTTTCATTAAAAATCTTTCGTGTAATATGTAAACAATTAGAAATACCTACAACAATTTGGAATAAAATGTATGGCAGTTTTTATAGAAGACGAATTGGTTTTAATTTACAAATCCCTCGATATCTTAATATCAGTACTTAATATTATAAATGCGAAAGTAACTCTGTCTGTCTGTCTGTTACGCTTTCACGCCAAAAGTACTGGACCGATTTGAATGAAATTTGGTATGGAAATAGTTTGACACCCGGGAAAAAACATTGGAGCCGCGCCCGGAACGATAGGCTGCTTATAATTCAGTTCGATACCATGCAAGGTCTTGCTAGGATGATCATCGTGAACTAGCATGATACCCATGCGAAAGTGCCCGTGAGTGAACCAATATCATCTACTTTGTAACTATTCATCGTATACATAGTTAAGAGAATTTAGATAGAGCACTGAACTTACGACAAAGTATCCAGCTTTCGATGTTTGGTTGCAGCATCTGATCTCTTCGAGATGGTATCGGAGCAGTGCGGGGTTGGTTTCGTCACCGCCATCAGTTCCGTAGTGCATGTCCACAAAGTCGATCTAGAAACAAAAACATTGGCTAAGTGTTTGAGTCACATCATATTGCAAATAGGCAGACGTCACAAATGAATCAACTTAAAAGATTTAAGTAGGTATACCTATAGATGTTTTCATCCCGTTAAGGCGAAAGTGTCTGTTGTCTAACTTTGTTAGTTGTAGGGAGTTTTTTCTCATAAATATATATGACTAATACGTAGTAAGTAACTATACGTAGTCAGTAAGTGTCTTTGGAAGTCATCTGTTTAAATGTTGATTAGTCAACCTTTGACCTAAATTTCACGTGATAGTAAATGCATGACGATGTGTTCGAAGGTGTTAACAGTCTGAACCTATAATTATAGACTCTCAAATTGTTTTAATTTTAAGATGAAAGAAAATTTTATGTCAAACTCATTAATCATTTTAGCCGCAAGGAGTCCACTACTGGATGTAGGTCTCGCCTATAGATTTCCAAATAGATCGGTTAGAAGCGGCCTGCATCCAGCGCCTTCCTGCGACCATAGTTATGTCGTCTGTCCACCTTGTGGGTGGTCTTCCAACGCTACGCTTGCTGGTTTGTGGTCTCAATTCAAGAACCTTTAGGCCCCATCGACCATCAGTTCTGCATGCTATGTGCCTGCCCATTGCTACTTGAGTCGCTAATCTGCCGGGCTTTGTCGGTGGCTTTCGTTCGTCTACGGCTCTCCTCATTCCTGATTCGATCTCGTAGAGAAACACCGTGCATGGCACTCCCCATAGCTCGTTGTGCGACTAAGCTTACTTATAAGGTCCAAGGTGTCAAAAGTATGTCAAAGTATCACAGCACACAATAACTTTAATTATTATTTTTTCTACCACTTCACGGCTTTAATCTCGTATATATACTTTTATCCCAACATTTTAAACACTTTACATGTTTATGCTTGCGTGGTGTGGCTGTCGACGTTTGAAAGAGTCACCCCGAAACCACGATCAATACAAAGTGTTCAAAACGTCGCGCATCGGGATATAAATATCTACAAATATTTGCAATTTGAATCGTTTAAGTTAAAAGTTATTTAGTCACTGTATTGTCGCGAAAACTTAAGACAACATAATGATAAATATGTTATTAATTGAAGAGCGGTTAAGGCATCCGATGCCAATAGCCTGGGAACGCGGATTCGTTTTTCTTTTATGGAATTGTGACGGAACACTCACGTGACCTTTCCGATGTTAACCTCCAATAATACCTAATAGATGCTTTTCATTATAAGTGCCGAATAATGAAAAGGAAAAATTAAAATACCTATTCAAGAACTTTTCATATCCTCAAGCAAGCCACTACTCTCGTTGCTGTCTCGCTGCACATTGAATGCACAATAAGGCAATTACGATATTAAAAGCTCCGTGATAACTTGAAAGATAGTGGGCATACTAGGGCGTAATCAACTACACTCGAGAGCAATGAATCCGGGTCACTTAAAGAATCCTAAATATCTCGGAAACTAAAAATGCTAGGTTAATGCAATAAATTGTATTTAATAGACAATGTAATACTCCTTAAATGAAGGTATTAAAACTTCTTAGTTATTGTAAAGTTATATCATAAAAAAATCAAATTTGAAAAAGGGCCACTTTCGAAGATGGAACTACGAAATTACAGCATTTGGTTTTGCTTTTGTTTGTAATCTGTCATTTATGTGGGTACATAAACCATGTTGATAGTGCTCTATATTCATTATTCAAGCTGAAATTATGTCGCTTACGCCTGAAGAATGCACCAGAATACTTACAATGTGTAGTATAAGCGGCTGGCTATAAAACTGAATCCGAAACTTGTTCCAAGTATATGCAATTTAAATTAGGTCTTCGTGTTTTTAGGGAAGACATTTTGCACAGACTCCTAAAGTGGAATTAAAGTAGGAAAGTGAAAGAAAATATACACTCTAAACGTAGACTCTAAATAGGAAAGTCAGTTTATTAACAAAACCTTTTTAAATGAACCATTAACACGGACGGATTTTAACGAATCAATTTCAAAGAGATTCCAATCAAACAACCCATCGAGCACGGCACAAAAAATATTTGCAGTATTTGTATTTGACTGATCGCTCTTTTGCCGTCCGATTGGTAAAAAATAGCTATTCTATTTTTTATTTGCTTTGCAAATCGTTTATATCTTGACAGCACGAAAATAGTTAAAAAAAAAGTTTATATAATGAACCAATTTATATTTATTATATGTATGCATATTTTTATAGGATTATAACGGAACAGGTACCTGATGTTAAGCAGTAGCTTCTGCCCATAACAAATGCTTTTCGACACAAGTGACACTCTGTAGTGCGTCTATCATCCTGAGACATACAGTTATTGAGTCTCATGTGCCTGTTATTTTACTGGCCCTCAAAGACTGCTGCTGGAACAGACTATTAGGTGCATGGCGACAGATTTTCTACTTATGGGTGGTAGTTAGCTATGCGAGTAATCGCAAAATGCCCTTCTACCATACAGTGAAGCTTAAGCCAGCGGTGGGGATCGAATGCGCTCGTTCCACTACGATCCCCTATTTCAGTCCCCTAGGGGACTGTACAACATTCACTATTCCACTACAGTCCCCCAGGGGACTGTACAGCACTCACTATTCCACTACAGTCCCCCAGTTCTTCCCATACAGCAATATCTCGGAAAAGATGTCAAAGTGACACACCAGATGTCATAATCTCGATTTTGATTTCCAATCAAGGTTATTTTTTTTTCTAAAAATGGCTAGGAAATAGGTTTAAAATGTGACAGGTGTCAAAGTGACAGTTGATGTCGTATTTAATGTACTCAATTACTTTTCGTTTTCGTGACATAGATGGACCTGCAGCACGGCAGTCCATAGCTAGTATCAGTCGGCTGTCATTGCCAAGAGCGAGGGGCTGATTAAAAAACCGGCCTAATGTGAATCGGGCCTCACTCTCTTAGAGATTCGCATTACAACGACCTGCGAATGAAAATTGTTTAATGGTTTGGCTTAAAAACTAAATTACAAGTGGACATTTACCAAAACATATGCCTCAAAAATAGCTTAAAAATTTTTGCAAGATGTAGTGATAATAGTCAAGTCACATTGCCCACCAAACCAATAACCTACGGAGAGGAAAGGAGTTGTTAGGTACCTCACTAGATGGACTGACGACGTCGTCAGAGGAGCCGTAGTGGATACAAGTCGCTAAGAACCGTTCATAGCGGCATCCTATGGCTGGTGAAGATGATTATCGTAGTTTCAGAGAGAACGCGCTATAATCAACTATCAATGTAGGCGAAGCCTGGCTTGAAAACTTCTTATGTACTAAGCTATTCCACAACTCTGGAGTTGAATTCTGAGTACACGTAGTTTGAATTCGGAGGAGCGATTCCATTTAAACTTTATTATGAAAGTGCAATCTGCAAACGCGCTTCCAAATTTTTCAGAACTCAGTATGTAATATGATTGGTTGCTTGTTTCAATGGAAATAAGTTTGATATGACTCGTGGGTTGATTAAAACTAGTTAGTTAAGATAACACTCAAACTGTTTAGGTCCATTTGCACTTTGATAAGTAATTAGTGCGAGTGATAAATCGTTTCTAACTTTCTTTGTTTTACCATAATTGAATAGTACAAGTAGTAACACAATTGATGAACGAAGAATAGTGATTACCATTTTAGGATACCCACGCATCCTGCTTTGTTTCTCTCTCGCAGCATGCCTTTCTACACTAATATTATAAAGAGGAAGTATTTTGTAATTTTTATTTTGTAATTTTGTATGTTCGTTACAAAAATACATATATAAACTTAACACTTAATAACTATTGGATTGATTTGAAAAATTATTTCACCATTAGAATCTTACACTATCCCTGATGAACATAGGTAGAATGTTAATAATGTATAATATATAAAAAAAAACTGAGGGATCCGTATGATAACTTCGATAATTTAACCAAACGTGTGAAAAAATACCAAAAAATCGTTATATCGCGTAGGCTGCGGAAATTGTTGATAATTAAGCAAAATGATGTGCTACAATTATGCTGTAGAAGACATCAATATCTACAAAAAAGTCCGCAAATATCAAATAACTAACTATTACAGTTATGTCAAAATAACTTCTTTTTATATAATGTCTTAGGTTTTCGCGATTATTACATATGGTTATTAAACAACTTTAACGGTTTAAATCTAATATATTTATTACAAAATTACAAATTTACGAGAGAAAAAAAATTACAGTCATGTGCGGGATTCAAACCCGCGTCCATCCACCCCTTTAGCCGGGGTATGCTCCAACCAATTGAGCTAACATGACAATTGGTTAGAGCATACCCCGGCTAAAGGGGTGGATGGACGCGGGTTCGAATCCCGCACATCACTGTAATTATTTCTCTCGTAAATTTGTAATTTTGTAATGTAATTCGCCTAGCAGGCGTCATTGCAAACTTAACAATATTAAATCTTATATATTTATCATTATTTTTGTACCTCCGAATATTTAGGTTAAGGGTAGGTAGATGATTAATAATTTATCGCCATAGTATAGAAAAGTAGCTTCCCATCAGGAGTTATTTAGTTTTGTCAGTCTAAGGTATTTAAAAATTATCTTGTTGAGTGGGAGTCAGGCCTGGCCCATAGGTGTGAGTACAGTCACAATCCAATAAAAAAATAAAAAAAAACAATAAAAGCGGATTTATCATTAATAGTTGATTTAATAGAGAATATAGTATATAATGAATAGATTCAGGCGTTACTTTGCGGAAATCCATATTCAATAATAACAATTTTTTTTATTTTTTTTTTATGTTTTCTTAAAATATTTAAAAAATATTTGTTATTATTGAATATAGTATATAATATAATGAAATTTATAATTTGTTTTTTTTTTGGAATAAATCCCATAGTAAAATTGGTTTGACAACTTCGATGGCCTCAGCCCTTATAATTTTTAGATGATAAAGTATACGTGTACTTCTACTGAATAAGCTCTAGACAATGACAACTCTCGTACTGGGTAGTCTGGGTACCTTATTATACCTTATTTTAATTGAATCGCTCGATCGAATCCCACATTTATCTTTGTCAACGTTCTACAGTAAACATGTAAATTTCAGGTTTATTTATTTCAGGTAACTCAACCTGTTTATGAGATAGAGACCCGTGACGTGGGGACGGACAGACATACAGCAAGATCACGTTAATACGTCACGTTAAATAGTATTACTAAATAAACGTGAGTAAAATCGGTGTGAATATTATTTAAATATGTTTACTAACGAAAGTTTTAATAAAATGTTAGTACTACTGTTTTTGCGAGTTCGTCAGGGGAAGTATTGCCACAATGCTTATTTCTACCACCACGCAGCAATGTTGATATTTCTGTGTTCCGGTTTGAAGGATACGGATGCTGAAATTACAGGCACATGAGACTTCAATGCTCCTTGAGCAGCGGCTATGAATATATTTACAGGGTAAAAATAAATTTATATTGTTTAGAAATTTTGTTTTTCTATAGAGGTTACCAACTTAATGCCGGAATTGTATTGTGTTGATGGACGCACTTCAGTTTGCAACTTGTACTATTCCACCTGTTATAGGCAGAGCTTAGGACTTAACACCCAGGTGGACTGAAGGCTTGTTCTATCACGATAGTATAAAAAAAGAATAGGGCTCAATTTTGTCCGCTGGTATCTACTTCCATCATTGAATAGTAATGAAAAAAAACATCTAATTCAATTTTTTTTTAATATTTAAAATTAGTCCAATCTACTCATCCACATTATCCATCACAATGCAGTCCAACTATCAAGATTTCTTGATCCAGTAAAATGTTATGCATGGTAAGAAAAAAAAATACCTCTACGCTCAGGTCAATTTTCGCTCAAAATTACGGGGCCCGCATTTTGACCCCCTTAATTTTAAAATATATAAAAATTAAAATTTCTTAATTATTTATTATTATTTTTTTATACAATTTTATTTGTCAAATTTAATTTGTATAATTTTTTCAATTCAAGCTGAGCTGGAATAGATCTATTCCAATACTGAGGTGAAAGGGAACCTTCCTTCCATGTTTTTACATATGTATGTGAATACAGTTACAAACATATTTGTCATAATAATAAAAATACCTTCTGTTACTATTTCCAAACACAGCGCATTAGTAAAACAAACACAAGAAGTTAAATACAGCACCTCACTGATCCGTTGTCAAGTTTGTAACGTAACACCTGGTGTTTCTCTCTTTCCACAATTAGTTTGAAAAGTTATACGAAGTTACTAACAATTTATTATTAGAAGAGACATTCCAGTGTTGTTGTATACGATTACAGATTCAGCTGGTCTACAATGTAATACTCGAAATACAATTTCAGATAACAGCCAGATTGTGAAGTCTGTTTTGCCCGAACGAGTAGGTAGTGGCGCCTTTCTAAGCGCTCAAGTTTGAGAGCCAGTGATTCTAGGTTAGCCTGAACAACATCTTCGACCATATCATCCCTTACCATCAGGTGAGATAGTGGTCAAAGGCTGGCCTATCAAGCTTAAAATAATAATAAAAAAGAAACAAAAATCACTTCTTCCTGATTATGTTATGATCCCATGTATTGGAGAACGAAACTTTTTTTTGTGTGCGGTAATACGCACGTGCTCGTGCATGTCCAGAGTGCGTTGATTTAGTAAAAGATAATATAATTATAAACCAACATAAAAGTCGTGTCTGTAGGTAGCTACAAATTGATTTGCTATTATACCTACATATATTACATGTACGATTTATACAACTTTGAGATATAGATAACCTGTGTACCCATACTTTAGTAGGAATTTGAATATCCTAGCAGTCTCAAGGCAGATTATTTTTCGCCTTTTACAAGGTTTCAGTATCCAAATTTCTTTATAATAAAAAAAACAGTAACTTGCCGATTCGAAGTTTGATCGATTTCGAACGACTCGAGATTCAAAAACGACGCTTTTACATACATATTTAGCAAGGAAGCTATCAGTTGAACTCAAAGTTGAAAGTTAGAAGTTAGAAGTTATTAATAAGATCAATTCAAGATGAATTAGTTATAGTTTAGCGAATCCGATTCTTAATTGATTAGTACGTTAACTTAACCAGTCATTTTACAATTATTGTCCAAAGATCTGTAATCTAAAGGTATTTTGAGATAAATTGTAAATCATATCAAAATAACTGAATTTAAACATATAAAACTTTTAAGGAAACAAATTGTGTACATTTTATATTGCATAGTTTCTTTTTAACTTTTTTATGCCGTATCGTGATGTAATAATTTTATCTAATTTTGTGTGTGCATTTTTTGCGCGCTGATAAGAACCTTATTTCAACAGTAATTGCTTTAGTTTCGTATTTACTGGCAACAAGCTCCTAATTTCAAATTTTGGTCATAGAATTGTTACATTGAATGCACAAACGAGCAGTTCACTCACCTGATGTTAAACTGTTATTCTTCCTATAGTAATTAAACAACTTTAAACGGTTTAAATCGCGTATATTTTTCATTATTTTATCCCGACGTTTCAAACACTTTGCAGTGATCGTGGTACACGGGGTGACTAATTGATTTCATTTGTCACATAAGTTATTAAGAAATTATTTGGTCTATACATTTAATAACTTATGTCACAAATAAAAACAATTAGTCACCCCGTGTACCACGATCACTGCAAAGTGTTTGAAACGTCGGGATAAAATAATGATAAATATACGCGATTTAAACCGTTTAAAGTTGTTTAATTACTATGTGTAACAATCGCGAAAACCTAAGACAACATTATGTTATTCTTCCTCATGAAAGGTACATCCGCCTTAACACGTTGTGCCTACCACTGCTTATCGTAGGTTTTATTATCATTATTGTTAGTCTACTAGTCTAGTCGTTGGTGTGAATGTAAAATCGACGTTTGGGAGGGTCAGGACATACTGGTAACTTGGTTATTTTTATAAATTTTCAGTAGATGTTTTGGAGCTGTGCCCACTAGATGACAATAGCCTCGTCCGTTATAAAAAGTGTGTGGCGATACGTGGATGTTTAGAGACCTCTGTCTTGGGGAATATAAGCGTGAACTTGTTTTAGTTTATTAATGTTAACATATTATCCGAGTATCAGATCTCATGGAGCTGATGTAGCAAATAACAGTTTATAATGATAAATATAAAAGGTACCAAAACAAACCAAGTAGAAACTATGTTTGCTTCTATAGTTTTATGGCACACAATTTCTAGCATGACATATCTACAAAGTTATAAACTATATTATACGAGATACTCGCGGATTGTCACGGGAACACTGTCACGTTCGCAAAGTTGTCCGGAATTTGTAATACCTGCTGTAATTTCATTAGTCACGTTGGAATTCGGGCTCCGAGTATTTTGCAGAAAATTTCGTTGGTACTTTTATGACGTGAAACTCACTCGTACTAATTAAAAATTATATAGAAATTGCCAAAACAAGGTACTTATTTTGACAACTATTTACGTCCTTGTTATTTTTCTTTGCTCGCATAAACTAGCCTTTGAATACTATATCACGCCTAATGGTAAGTGATGATGTGGTCGAAAATGTTGTTCAGACTAACCTAGAAGCACTGGCTCTTAATGCTGGCTGCCGGAACACACCGTTAGGTGCTTGGCGACAGATTTTGTATTTGAGGCTGGTACCTAGCCAGGCAGGCATTTGCAAAATGCCCTACCACAACGCTTTGACTGCCATCCTAAGAGAAAAACCGGGACTGACGGCTAAATGTGCCACGAAAGCGCTCAGTAGTAATATCACTAGTGGAATGACATCCAACTAATGCCTATAAAATAGCTGATCGGTTAAGAACGGCTAAGCAAGCGCTTCAAAAATCATACTTTATATGCCAGCTTAGACTAACATAACTAGAGATTAATAACCCAGGGAGAACATTAAATTTTCTTTGCTTTTATCTATATATCCTGACATATCTCTCTGGTTTCCTTTACTTACATCTTCACATATGCTCAGCCTTTGCTCAAAAGCCTGCCGTGTTTCCAGAATATCCCCAATCTGGTTAATATATGTTCGCAATAGCCTTTCCCTTTCAAATTTTATTTGTACAGGTTGTCTTGTCACTTCTTTTGGCATTTCATTTGCTCCAAGTTGGTATGGACATGTAGAAAGGATAGCCTTTTTTTTTCTCCCTACCAACTCGGTATACCTTTCTCAATGACATATAAATTCTAGGCGCTGCTGACCGTGATCCACATTAATACTGTTCCATGTACTCCCAATTGAATGCGACTGAGGTATTCAATTGGGCTAAATGAGAAGCAGCACAACAACTATTTTTCTGTTTGAGTTTTAAAGATAGCTTTATATCTATATATGCTCTGGTCTATGTGACGATCTAAGTGAACGGATAATTACGATCCTTATTCACTTTTATCCTCATAACCTAGAACTCTTTGAAATCCATTACGCTTCTCCCGTGTTAATAGGGTTCCAATAAATAAAAATACCAAAAACTTAAATATATTGTGAGTGAAAAAGAGTAAAGGACCACTTTTATTGTGAATCACGGTCTTTACAGCAGCTCTTAGAATTTATAAATGAAATATAAGGAATTTAAAAATAAGTCGATACGCCCATAACTGACTTCTCATATCATCGTATATTTTTAGTAATGTAATAATCTTTATTTATCTAATTGTGACACAGAAGTGTTATAAGGTGGTCATATATAAAATAAGGCCAAGCTAGTTATTCAATCGACTATTTACCTCAATGTGTCGATCGTCGTAAGTGGACTGCAGTTCCGGACCAACCATTTCAAGTATCTGACGCCTTTCCTCGCGGAAGTCTGCAAATAAAAAAGTTTTGTTACACTGGCTGAATGGGACAAGATGACTTTGCCAAGTTTTGATTAAAAAAGGAAAATCTTTTTTTATCCCAATGTTGAAAGTTGGATATTTTCAGTTATTTACAGGTGAAATCTATATCCGAAACTGTGTAACATAAAAAATCTATTTTAAAAAGTACTTCAATAAAAATAGATAACCTATATTTTTTACGTGTATTGGACTAAAAATAGGTATTTAATCGTTATATAAAATAATAATAAAAAATAAATAGGTCGTTAATCTTATAAGCTGTAGTAGTAAAACGCCTGTAGCTATGGAGCGTACAAGCAGCTTGTAGCCCTGCATTGCTAGCAGAACTTCGTGATCAAATCTACCTCGATCATTTCACCTCGTAATTGTGATAACACGCTTTTGTAGACAGGAACTATAAAATAAGGTATATCTTGAAGGTGCACTGGCTTAGCCATTTACCTGTAAAGCAAATACTTTTTCATTTAATTGACTGTTACTTAAAAATACTCCACCGATGTGGACGAAATTTAAATGGTAACCACTCGAAGGTCACTTTTAGTTCCCCTGGCTTTGCAACGCTTGCAACTAAGCCTCATTTGTAGGGGTAATCACGCTCGCTTCGCTCACCTCAACTTGCATTCGTCACAACGTACCATTGTAGACCGAAGCGACGTATATCTTGACGGCCCGCGAGCCGGGCCACTTGTCACTGTGCTGGGTGTGGCCCTGCAGCGCTTGAAGCACTGCCGGTTCGGGAGCGCTCATCGCGCTCGCCTCGCTCACCTCACCCCACACTCGTCACTCCTTGCCACGGCATTCTGAAACAAAACAAATGAATATATTGTTACTATTGCTATATGTGATTATTCAATGCATTACATTGATTAAGCCTAATTTGACACCATCAAAGCATCGAGTATTACAACAAACTTATCATATTCGTAAATTTATGTATTGAAAACATTAAGTTAGTACTAACATTATTCTAATAAAATATTGAAAAATATATTTAGTGACAATTCCTTTACGGATCAAGTGATCTATATCTTCCTAGTCTCGATTGTGCGCTCGTACTGTCAAGATCTCCCTAGGATGCTTCGTGTAGAAGCAAAACGCGCCAAAACTTTTTCCAGTTTGGCTGCGTGTCGTATGTGATGTTACGTCAGCTTAACAGGCAAATTAGGCGGAATCGTCACTAGATACATTTTATTTTATTTTTAAGAGTTTCATTAAAATATGAAATTGATGTTTTCTTAAAATAATTGTTATTATTAAATATGGATTTCCGCACAGTAACGCCTGAATCTATTCATAAGATGTGTTTTGCTGAAAATGTGTTGTTGATAGTTACGTAATTGCGTATTTAAGTAAGATCTTCTGAACCGATCTATGCCTTTCCCCATTTCACAATGGTGCTTCTGTAAGTAGATTTATAGCCCGTACTTAAGGCAGTTACGACTCACGGCGGTAGACGTTAACGTGTAATGAATATCATTTATGTTAACTGTAGAAGAAAAGTGCCTTAAATATATGGACGTACGAATAAATTACCGCTATACTTAAATTAATCTTGTATATTTAGTAGAGGCCCGCAGAATTACATTATGATATAAGTAGGTAGTATGATATAGGGAGAGCTGGAAGCAGATGGAGGAGGCTTTCACCGCACAAAGCGGTACTTACACTAAAAATATTTAGAATAGATGAGGGTATTAATTATTAGAAAATGTATTATAGAATTAAGAAAAGTTAAGATAATGTTATATAAGTAGAGTGTAAGAAAATAAAAACTTATATTATTATTATTATTATAATTAGGTAGATCTAAAATAAACATAAAAGGTACGGTTATAGGATTTTATATATTTGTGTAAAACACCATTCGTAGCTAGACTTATGTATAGTATTATTTCTGTATCAGCCGGATTATTCATTGAAAACGCCTCCCCCATTAAGCAGGGTTTTCCATAATTCCCACGCTTGTTAGGCGTTTTGGGGATCGCAGCTTAAGATATCAGTTCTTAAAAAGCGCTGATGCCCACCCTCCGATATTTTACCTTGAGTCATCTCTTAAAAAATGGTAAAGGTAAAGGTAGGTGGCAAGGGTAGCAATGGGCGGAAGACATTCTTACACGGCATTCCACAGGGCTAAATACCTATTATATTAGAATATATTAGCACGTCAATAATCATTAGTCAATTAACCTAAATAAACTCTTTAAGTTTATGAAAACAATGCAAGTTATCTCATCTAACGAATGCAAGTAAATGTATTTTTTTTATACCTTTTACCACTATCTCACCTGATGGTTAGAGATGATGGTCGAAGACGTTGTTCAGGCTAACCTAGAATAGGTTCTCAAGGACAGCTACCGGAACACACACACACACAAGTGCTTGTTGACAGATTCTTTGGAGAAGGGTGGTACGTTGCCAGGCAGGCATTCGCAAAATGCCCTGTACATAAAAAAATCTACAATACCAAAATAACCAATAAACTTCATTATAAATATTAATCTGTAGGATCATTAAAATGTATTCTAACCATTTCCTCATTCTGTTTACTGAGCGCTAAATTAGTTAGATAACTGGGAAACAAACAGTAATTTATGCTTTGAATCAAATTTCTTAATCCCTTTGCCACTGATGTGGTTGCTGCTGTTGATAATGATTGCGAATACGTCATGCATGAAATTAATTTTGGCATCAAATAATTGTGATAACGGTTCGACACACTCGATCGAATTAATATCAAGCTACGCGCATACAGTTTATGTAAATAAATTCTAAATCACACATACATTCTGAACAGAAGCAACTATATTAGCTATTATAGGTATTATTAACTAAACATACCGGTTAGCACTAGCAACGATCGGATAGTACGACTAACCGCCGCCGCCGGAATATTTAGTTAATACTACCTAAAATATTTAAACAAGTTGCTTTTGTCAAGAATGTCTGCGTTTTAGGATTTTTTTAGCAACTTGTTTAACTATTGAAAGTATTTTTAACTAAATATAGCACTAGCATCAGTCGGATATTACGACTTAACGGTATATATAGTTAATAATTATGACAACTCACGTTAGTTTTTATGACAATATTGTAAGTATGTATAACATTCAGTATATATAAGTATATTGTACACCGTCATCCCTTATAAAGTGCCTTCGGCACTTCTCCCTCCCGGGCTATTGTAGGGCCAGGCCCTCGCCCAAAACCCGGTGGAGCTGGACGACCGCACAGGCGGTAGACAGCCTCTGTCCTCCCTAAAAAAAAAAAAACCCTTATAATCAACTACGCCTTTCTATTCAAAGGGTGTCTGAAGAGATCGCTTAGAGCAATAAGTTTTCACTTTTTGATTGTTCACTTTTTATACTATTATTTTAATTTTAAATCAATTCGGTGCAATTGACTATTCATTAGTACGTAGTAGGTATAAGTTTTATTGGTGTAGTTAGAAGTATGTGTCTTCGTTTATATGTTAACACACGATATTTAGTTGAATCAATTATATAAAAACATATGTAATTATTGAGTTTATAGTTACCTGTTTTCTCTTTTCAACCGACTAATGTCTTATTCTGCTCCTTTATCAGCAAACTGCAAATACTCGCCTGGCAAGCTACCACCCCTAAGTAGAGTAAAATAGGGAAACATTGATGTGCTCTATTATAAATTGGGTAGGTGAAGGTGTGTGGGTATGTGTGTAAAGGTGAATGCATATATTGTGTGTGTAAATGCCTCTAAACTTGTGAGTTCAAACGGCGCACCAATTTAAATGATGTTTTATATAGTAGTAATTTTCATTTTAAGCTTTATTATTTATAGCTATATATAATCAAAGCCGTGTCTGTGTAAACTATGTTTACGATATTAAAGCAAACATAGCTCCGGCATCGTGTAGCATCGGATGTCAGTAAATATTATAGCAAGTTCTTACAAATTTCAACTGAAATTTTCACTAGTAAAAAGCAAAAATGGCCAGTAAAATTTTTGATACAAATTTAATTTATATTTTTTAATTGAATTTATAATTCAGAATATAAACCCATTTAATTTAACTTATATTAAAATTCAGAATTTTCTTCTATATAGATAAGTTATACTACAGTAACATAAGTTATACTACAGTAAAACAAACCGAAAGTACTTAAATATTACGTATACTATAAGTAACCATTAAGAACCTGAAACTTTGACAGTTACTATTTTCAAACTCTCACTCAGTTTAGTCTTCAGCGTATACTTATTTAAAACTTACAACCTAAACTTTTCTAATTTTAGCAAATCGTGAATGGCTTTTCACATTACAGATTATCTGTGACTTTAAGTATACTTTGATACTTATAAACACAGTACATACAAATAATATTTATCATCACATTCTTACTCTTGTTCAAAAAATAAATGATCGTCATCATCAGTCAGTCAGCCGGAGGACGTCCACTGTTAAAAATACCTCCCCTACAGAACACCACAATGAACGGTTATGCCACTTATATCCATTGGCTCTCCGCAACTCTGACGATATCGTTAGTCCACCTGATGGGGGCCTACCAACTCCACGTCTTTCAGTGTAATGTAGCAACCACTCGAAAACCTTTCTTCTTCGTCAGTTTTTGTTTCGTCGAGCAATATGGCCAACTTCAAATGTAGGTGAAATTGTTCTTCGTCAAATTTCTTCGTTCCGGAATTTATCCCGCACAGAAACTTTGAGCATATTTCTCTCTTTAGCTCTTTGATCAACTTTGAGCTTGACCATAAAGGGCACAGTTAGCGAACGCGTTGGATGTTTGACGTGAAGATGTCGCGTATCTTCCCGAACGCTGCTTATTTGAGTTGGATTGATCGGATGACCTCTTTCTTAAAGGGGGATCGACGATTTCGAGATAATATATTGTTCTCAGTCACTGCTGGTCTGGGTGCTATGGACATTATATATTTATAATTTTCATATAGGGTACCAGACTAGATTGTCACCTCCACCCCCCCACATTGCTACCCGTGGGTATCGTAAGAGGCAACTAAACGTGAAATACCGAAAGGTGGGCTGCAGCGTCTTCTGAGAAACTGATATCTAATACTGTGATCCCCAAGGTTCAATTTGGTCACAAGTTCAGAAGATTTTGGAGTAGGTAATTACAATAATCACAATAGAAGAAATAGCCAGGGTCAAGCACCAAATATAAAGAGTTATGGAACAAGTACATCAAGAAGCAGTTGATAAAAAGCAGAATTTGAAGAATAAAGAACCTATCACTAATATATATATAACTATGGAATATAGTCACATGACGTGTTATATTTTAGTAAAATTGTGGATACACTACCATAGACCATATAATAATACTACGTACATTACTCAACATTTCTGTGTAGATAAGGCAAGGAAACTGACAGTAACATTTCTTGCTATTGCAATATTTGCGTATATTAGTGCACATGATTTTCCCCTAGTATCTACACACTCCTACAGTAGCCAAGTACTTACACACCTTTTGGTGCTAAGCTACACAACAAGTGACACACATTTTGGAAAATAATAATTACAAAAACATCCACGGTTTTCTAGCTTGACTCGACATTAGTTTATAATCCACGAAATATATAATATGCTGTATAGATTTGTTTAACCAAAACATTTAATTTCCGAATTAAATCACTTACCAGTATCTTGTATACTTTCATAATGTTGTCTTAGGTTTTCGCGATTATTACAGATAAAAATTAAACATCTTGAAACGTTTTAAAACGCGTATGTATGTCATTATTTTTGTCCCGACGTTTCAAACACTTTGCAGTGATCGTGGTCACGCGGCAACTAAGCGGTTTTATGTCACTTGAGTTATATTTTTTTGTACTACCGTCAGAAATTTTATTCATAACTTTTATTTTCAGGCCGTATTCGCTTTTGCAGATTTGTGTTGGCCATGGGATTTAAGTAATTTGATATATTGATGACATGGGATTTAAGTAATTGTATAATACTTTTTTATATATGTATGCTCCTCATTGGGATGGTCAGTATCGCAGATGCAATGTGCTCTCTGCCCCATTGGCATCTGCGTGGATAATATCGTCCACTTTATGATTGAAATTCTTCTGTTCTAATATACGGATGCGTATGGAGTTGCTTTGTCTACGGTAGCCAACTAACATGGATGGTGATGGGAGTAACCACTGAGATATTTATCTGTAAGGTAGGGTTTTCTATACACTGTATGACCAAGAGTTGTCAGGACTCCTGATAATAAAAAATCAAGAAAAACTAAGCATTTCCATAGTAAATTTAAACCGTTTAAAGTTGTTTAATTACTTTGTATATCGTCATTCTCTGTACAATGACAGAAAATCACAAATAATTTATTATATTATGTAAATTGTAAAATTAAGTTATTGTTATATATAATTCAAACATATGCTCGTTGAAACTGGGTAAAATAGTTCATAATGATTAATACAAATTTAGTTCCATACAGTCGATCAGTCAACTAGTATACACATTAATAGAAATGTTAATTTCGTAAGTCATTAAAAGGCAATAAATAAAAACAGCTATCAAATCTTTTATGTAATAATTTAATCGTATATATTGTATAAGTTGGTTAGTCAAAAGTATATTTTTAACCTGAAATTAATTTACAGAAATAAATTGTAGGTTAAAAAAATGCTACCTAATATCTTTGTGTATCTATTTATAGAAATGACACAATCCTTTGTTTGAAATTAATTAGAGCTTTTTGTAGTTAGTTTACTACTTTATTATCTCTACAGAACCTGTTGGTAGGAATATCCACTATGTGACTTATCATAGTTTCTATTTAATTAATATTTAACTAATATATTACACAAGAATATTGAATTATCACTGCTTACTTAAATTATAGATAGAAAGCCTTTGACGGTGTCTTTGAGTTAGGTCTACCAGCATAAGTCATTATCTCAAAATCGCTCAAGTGGAGCAAACTGTGACATAATAATCTTGAATCTATCAAACAATAGAAATCGTGTTGTAACATACTAGTACTATACTACGTATGAATAATAGGTATATTAACATTGAATATAATAGTATAATATATTATAACGACACGTTATATAACTCTCATATTGTTTCACGCCAATTCATAGAATACCTTGAATTTGAAGCTTGAAGCTGAAGATAGTGCCGTTTGATGGACACATTTAAGAGGACTATATTATGCCGTGTACTTCTCCATACTAAAAGAAAACCTTGTTTCTACCTCTTAATATTGTCTGATTTTGATATTTTGTTCTTACTGTAATTAACATACTAGACTAGGCTCGTACGTTTTACTTATAGCATTTTTTAAAATCTCTTTGAAGTTAGAAATTATGTATATTAAAAGACTATTTTTATACAAAACCATATAAAAAAGTGATAATAATAAAACGTACAAGCTTAGAATACATTCTATTCATGCGATTGATACCAATAACAAAATATTTTGTTGTATTTTAGGGGGTGAAAAAAGGATTGCCGATTTTTGAACTAAATTCGATCAAAAAATTTATCCTCTAATCTCAAGAGAAACATCTCTCTATCGTTATTTTTATGTATATTATTATTATTTTTATGTCGTCATTATTGTTGAAGGTAGTAATACAATGTTTCAAACACTCTGACATCACACTTTTGGTCACTCTTCCAAAATTAAATGTGTATTAATTTCAAATAACCTGGTTTAATATAGAAGTGAATCAATTCCGAAATGACGCAGCCAACCCTCTCACTCGCACGCTATAACTGTCTATAGTGTGCGAGTGAGAGGTAGGCGCCATCTGAGCTTCGATTATTCATTGCATGGATTGAATTTACCACGATTTTTTTTAAGAAACCGAGTTATACTTTTAGCGTATTCTTATATATCCTCGAAAATACATATTGTATGGTGTATATAAGTGTATTTTAGTGAGCAAGCGTATTGCCATCAGTTTGAGGATGTTGATTACCTATAGGGAACCATGATAAAATACAAAGGAAAACAGTTTGTTTTCTGACACGAATAGGTACTCGAAAACATATTGTTATATTGAAGCAAAAACGTTTTTTTTGCTGTGGGGTGTAAAATTTTAGTACTAACCAAGTGTATATTTGTTGCAGATTAGTGGGGGACAGCCAGATATGAAGCTTTTAGTATAGGTATCACAGGCAACGGTGCAAGTTAATTGCCAAATGTATGGAGATCGGTCTCCTTTAGTTGAATTTTTGAGTTAAAAAGTTCCAGTATTAAACTAATATTTCCAAAAGTATGGGGCCGTACGCGCTCACACAAACAAGAAACGATCGCGGATCGCGGCCAGCATAACGGACATAATAGTCCTAGAATAGTAGTCGGAGAGAGGTAAAGCGCATGAAATTTACAAATATTATGAACATTGAACATGTTTACTTGATGTTAGTGTAGGAAGCGATAATAATCGTTAGCACTCATAATACAATATAAATACGTACTTGAAGAAATTTATTCATAGGAAGGCGTACAGTAATTTATTCATGGCTATATTTGTGCCGCTCATGTGACGCGATAGATAAGCGCCTTCTCCGTACTATGGGAAGATTGTTACGACAGTTTCATGTTATTATTTTTATGTGATAACGTGGTGAATCGGACAAGTTACACGCCTGATGGTAAGCGTAAAGCCTCCGCATTAAAGTTGTTGTGTCAAGTTACTTGTTTAATTGACACTGTGCTGCGCTTGAAGAGATTTTAGTTATTATGGTCTCCTATACTAAGTAATTTCTCTTGCTACAGTGCCATTCATGTCTTAGCACATGATGTGCTTCCACACTACTGTTTGGAAACAAGATAACTGCTTTACAAAATTACAAATTTACGAGAGAAAGAATTATAGTCATGTGCGGGATTCGTACCCGCGTCCATCCACCCCTTTAGCCGGGGTATGCTCTAACCAATTGAGCTAACATGACACAATGACTCATAACTGTAATTCTTGCTCTCGTTCTTCATGCAACTATCGTATTGGGATGTAAATTTGTAATTTTGTAATGTAATTCGCCTAGCAGGCGTCATTGCAAACTTAACAATATTTAAAAAAAGGATAACTGCTTTCAAACAGTACTACCATATATGGGTATCACCATACCCACCTAGACAGACCCTTGCTAAAGAGACCTACCACTTGGTCATACCAGTTACGAGCTTCTCACTGGTTTAAGAAAATCAGGAACACACTACCACTATGCTATTACGACCAAGAAATAACCACAAACATTGTTATACCGAGTCGTAAGAGCTCTGTTACGAGACCTTCAAAAACCTTAACGGATTTTAAAGGAATGAAAACGTAGTGGTCAGCAGAAGCCAAATCGTCCACTGCTGAACACAGCCTCCTCTAGTAAGGGGGTATTTGCCATAATCTCCACGCTTGGCAGGTGGTTTGGGGATCGCAGTGTAAGATGGCAATTCTTTAGAAGGAGCTGCTGCCCACCTTCCAGTATTTTTTCCCTTAGTCACCTTTTACGACACCCACGGGGTGATATGGGCTAGTGCAATTATAACAAGGCTCCCAACGGGGGAAAACCCCCGGGGAATACGTATTTACCAACAGTGTTAGAGTTATCTTGGCACAGACTGTATCTGTAATTTTCTAGAACCTATGTTTCTTTTAGAACCAAGATTAGATTATTATAGATCATATCTGTAGCTAAGTTTCAGTAGAATAGCCAACACTCAAACTTCTCAGATTCCAAAAGTAAGCAATCTGAGGTCTGCAATTTCTGTTAATAAGTTCTCTAACTTATAATGACGGGAAAAGTCGTGGTACAAAAGTTATAGAACTTTCACCAAAACTCTGGCAAGAGTTGTTGTGCAATAGTTTGATAAATTATTTTTCTTTCTGGATTCATAGTAAATGAAGCATAACTTTCTCAGAATCTAGCCGATCTCTGGCACTTTGCCCAGTTAATGAGGTTCGTCTCCTATTACATATAATCAAAAACATGTGGCAAAATGTGATTATATACACTGCTCTGCAAACTTCATCAAGCGTTACTTTGTTATAAAGCAAAAATAAACATTAGTAGAAAATACTTCTTGAAATTAAAGATAAAAATTCGTTTTGATTCTAATGTGACGCTATTTTATCGTAAAATATATTTTTCATCTGAAAAGCTCGGAAAGTTTTGTATATGATTCGAAGTCTGTGAAGAAAGGTGCTTTTTATTGGCCAGGGTGAAAAAGGTTTTAAAGGTTAAAACCTTTAAAGTTAAACAGTTACAAAACAATACACATATAATTATCATTTTTAAATATGTATATAATAAATCTATATTTTAAAGCCATGATTCCTGATACTAGCTAGTAGCTTCCTCGCTTTCGTCGCTAAAAACACGTTTCCACCTTATTTTGTTAATACCTTAACAGGCTACATTTATTACGGATCTAAATATTAATAAATAATGATTTATTGAAGTCATTGAAGAATTTAATTTTGAAGAAGTGATGACCTTATCAAACACTAACAATTTTTCATAAAATAAAAAATTTAAAACTTCTTAGTCAAAATTATTGATTCCGATTTTTTTTAAATGTTTCTTTCTTAGATTTTCACCGTTTTTTAACTTTAATGTATTTATCATATAAAACTAACACTACTCTGGAAACCAAAATTAAGAACGTTGACAAAAAAGTAGTAAAATAATTACGTGTATTTTGGAATATCATTTCTACCAATATTTTCACATTTTTTCATAGCAAAACTTTTTTTGCGTACAAAACGGCTCTTTTGACACTACATATATGACTTTGGCCCATTCCCAACCATTCTAGAGAAACAAAATGACACTCAAAGTGGCACATTTTCAATTAACATTTATTGTTTACCAATATTTATGATAGGTCCGGGCCATCCCGTATATAAATATTGCATTATTAGATAAATAGTTAGTTGACATGAGTGATATTTTCTTAGTAGCGAAATTGCTCACGTTTTTCCTACAAGTCATGAAAACCTCAAAAAAGTGGCACAAAGAGTGAATAGTTAAAAATGTGAAAAAAAAATGCTAATTCTTTTAAATATGGAATATGGCAAACGACATCTAAATTAAGAATCCAAAAGTTATATACACACGATACATTTGTTTATTATTCAAATGTTAAAACGGAGCGTGAAACTTTCGATCGTGTTAGTAATTCAGTGAAATTCTGCCAGCGAGAGAATTTGGGGACTGTGGTTGTATTAAGGAGAGTTGAGTGGGAAATAGGTCGTTGAAAACCAGATGTGTAACGTAGCATAAATGTAGCATATCGTCCTATAGTAAGAGCAGATAAAGTAATACTTCTTAATTGGACTTTCTAATTCTACTTTATTGCAACTAGCAGTATCTATGTTCTTATAATAAAAAAACGGTGGAATTTAATTATATTCATTTTTTATTTTTATATCATACATTATTATAAAATCTCGTATAATAGTCATTCAGTCGTCAATTAGAGTGTCTTATGTTTCTAAACTAAAATGATATACATCTGGCAAGTGCAGTGCACCACATTTTTAATTGACATTAGAGTCCGTACCAAATATGAAGTGATTAGAACATGGGGAAAACAAGCTCGATTGTACTGACGTGCAATTAGTAGGTAGTATATTGAACAAATCCCACGCGCCCCTTTCTTATTAAGTCCCTCAATACACCCGTACTAAGGAGAACGCTCAATTATCAGCTGAATTATTCATTATTATAGCGCGTTAGGCGCTTCCAGACGCGTCAATGTTTGTACCTACTTGAGAAAGTGAGATCTTGCCACTTCTCAGTGATTCATTAATAAGGCTGAGATGTTTCATTTGCAATATAAATTCTCGCTCCAGCTATTTACAGGACTAGAATATTTTAAGATGAGAATTAGAAATTATATTAACAATGGATGAGAAAACTGGCAACATACAACTTTATCTTGGATTTTAGTTACCATTAAAATACTCATAAACACACCTTGCTCACACTTTTGAAACACAAAGTATCTTTTTACTGTACTATGAGCCACATGACATGATCCAGGGTTATTTCAGTTCATTCAAAGATGGCCATTTATCAAAACAATAAACAAAGTGGTATAATAACAATAAATCTGTATATGTAGCATCATTATGGCCCAGTGAGCATGACTAAGAACTGCCCTGCTGAGGGGCAATGATTGAAGTCATACGGCACCGCGAGTATGAGCTTTCTACGATGGTTTAACCATTCTTATCAACCACAATGAAGTATGAAATCTATCGTCAGGAAACTAAAATATATTTAAATTAAACTGTAAAATACATTTTGACATCATATATCTGATAGCCAATTCTATGCACATTCTTAGTTTATTCTTTTAAAATCTTCAACCACATCATCACTAATAAATACGTGAGTGAGTTGTGCGTCTGCAATGGCTTGTAAGTTGTGTAAATGCTTTCACTGTAGTCAGTTAAAATCAGGTAAGATAATGGTGATATCTTGCCGTATCAGATATAATAACATAAAATCAATTTCCGTTCTTATATAAGTTAATAGAATGCATATTAGTATTAATTGTATTAAATTCATTAATTCCATAACCTAATTTTTTTGCATGAAAATATAAACATGAAAACACCGTTTACATTCCGAACTAAGCCAAACGCTCGTTTAAAATACGTAATAAACTGTGGTACTATATGAATTCAGTGCTTCCAGTCCTTGTGTAAATAGACAGATCATAACTTTAGGAGCAACCGACGCAAAGTTAAATACACCTGTAGCATTTGCATGTACACCGCACCGTATTGATCTAACGTTATGAACGAGGTGAATGTGGAACATTATTTTGTTCCACAATTTAGAGACAAAATAAAAATAGAAAATAATAAATTCTGTTTTATTACTGTCACAGCCATAACGTCCGCAAATAAAAACAATCCTCCACCATTAGGATGTGCAGTTAATTAACGTTTCGCAGGCGTCTTAGGGATCACGGTGTAGGATGGCACTTCTTCAGAAGGCGCTGCTGTGCATCTGGTATTTTTCAATTAGTCGCCTCCTACGACACCCTCAAGAGGATGAAAAGGGAGTAAGGGGGGGCAACTCTATCCTAGCACCCTAGATAATGTTCTTTATTAACTGTCCTCAATTCCGTTCGTTTATTAAGCCCTATAGATAGCTGAGAGCTACGTACACCCCTTTTGTACTTGATGAGTACTTTTGAGATTTTTCTCAACATAAAATGCTGTTTTTTTATTTATAGCTCATAGCTTTGACGACTATCTCACTTGACAGTAAGTGATGATGTGGTGAAAGATGTTGTTTAGGCCTAGAACTACAGGCTGTCAAAGACATCTGCCATAGAATATCATTATGTGCTTGGTTACATATTTTCTACTTGAGAGTGGTGGCTAGCAAGGCAGACATTCGCCAAATGTGTTACCACCATAACGACTGCCATCCTAAGAAAATAAACGGAGCCGACGACGGCTTAACGTACCCTCCGAAGCACTGAACCGCCCAGTAGTAATGCCACCAGGGGTCACTCATACGAGTTATGATCAGAAGTTGCATAACTTAGTCGGTTAAGAAGAACTGAGCAAGTTACGCTAAGAGCTCTTCAAATTTTTTTGGTATGCAAAATATGTTCGATTTGGGGTTGGTAACAATCCAGGCGAGCATTTGTGATATGTCCCACCACCACCCCATCTGATGAACCTCACGTACCCAGCGGGTTTTGCACAGTGGACTTTTTTAAAGAATACTGACAAGACTTTAAAAAGAAAGCGATGACAGTGAACAAACCTATGAAGAGAATGCTGCATTCGTAGCAAATGTAACAATGGTAAGGCACATATTAATTACGTTTCCATTTACTATAAATCTAGGATACATCTAACGTGGCATATATCAGTGCTCGTAAAACGTGTAAGGGCAATTTAGTATTATTATATTTTGGATTTTGTACAGATTGGTTTTAATGTAGATCTAGAATAAATATTTGTCTAACAAGCCCCTCTACGGATACGGATACGATCTACGAACTGCGTAGCACGTCTACGCGTAAAATAATATCACGCAAAAGGAGGGCCTATTATCAGATAGCCATTTCTAAAAATGATTTTATTATCAAATAGCTTAGTATGTTATCTATTTATAACATCAAAAAACTATCAAACTAATCCAAACCTATACTTTTTTCTTGATTAACTTAAGCTGGCTCCATGACTTGGTGTGAGTTTCAAAAGCACCCGTTTAAGAATTTCAAGGATTATTTGTTCTTACTAACAAATTTTCTATACAGTCTCTAATCTGGAAATATGCCCGATGTTTGGTAATAGGTTCGCCCTTACTAGATGTAATCTGTATTGCGATACGTGCGTGCTGAATTTTAATTTATTTATTATTCTGAACATTAATTTCTCGTGTATTCGTGGTGACATGTTTTAATTTTTTTATATAGCTCTCGTGTTGTGTACATATGACAAGATGTACCTTAAATCTTGAAATTGGTTTAAATCGGTTCAACCCCAATTACGTTTTGATACGAAAATATATGATAACTTACTATTCATATTGTATAATTACTACAGCTGTAATTTTGCATATGTATAGGCAACAAGTCTATATTGATATTAAAACAAATTTCAAGGCTAAGGGTTGAAAAGTTTTGATAATATTTTTTTAAGATACCCAGCCATTCCAACACCTACCGCAAGCTCAAATATTTGCTTATTTGTACCTAATAAAGTGCGCAAACAAGAATACAATCTCTCAATTAACTGAACAAGATAGCAAGTCTCCCAAACCATGTCCTTAAACTTCTATAATCAACAATTGCCGTAGATACTCGTAAGTATATCAAGCGATGCTTAAAAACATGGCAAGTCCGACGCACCTGTGTCGTGCACGCACGCTTATTGATCGTGGTTCGCACGCCATACCCATAACAAGACATGCCGAGTTATTGCCTTATTAGCATGCGTGTGGGAGGAATGAACGTTCTATATTGTGTGTGACAACTCCATGGACGGTATAGTGTTTTCCGAATGACATGTAATAATATCATGGAAGATTTAATCGAGTTAAGAAACAAAATATGATTTAGTGTTGATAGGGCTATATATATAATATTTAACGGATCCACAGTTAAGGTACATATAAGTTTTTTTTTATGGTGGTATGACTTTAATTCACAAATCGCTACCAACTAAACAATAGCCTTAGGTTTTAATTTATTTGATCCCAGTCAGATGGTACTGGCACACCATCCTCTCATTAAAACTTACGTAGTGGTCGGATTTGTTCTTAGCATGTCTACAAAGTACAAACTTGATCGAGCGACTGGTCTACACGTATGATTATCCCTACAATTGAGTTTGTCCTGCAACTTAAATACTCAGGGATAACTCAAAAAACACTCAAACTAAATACGAAATTTAAATGGCAACACTTGACTAGCACCAGCTTTGGAATATAAAAAAATCATCAATATCGGTACACCATGTCAAACCTTATGAGGTGACACACGAAAAAAGTCGAATTGGGAACATCCTCCTTTATTTGCAGTTGTTTAAAAAATTGCAATTTATACATTGGCCTTGGCAATGTATAAATTGCAGTTTTTAAACACGAAGTGTAAAATTCTTGCTTTACTTCATGTAAACTTTTTTTTTTATTGCTGATAGGTGAGCCTTTGACCACAATCTCACCTGATGGTAAGTGATGATGTGGTCGAAGGTGTTAACAGGCTTAACCTACCAGCTGCCGGAATACACCGTTAGGTGCTTGGCGACAGATTTTCTACTTGAGGGTGGTCGCTAGCCAGGCGGGTATTCGCAAAAATGCCCTTCCACCATGCGGTGAAGCTCAAGCCCGCGGCGGGATTCGAACCATGGACCTGCTGCGCGGCAGTCCATAGCCAAAGCCACTGAGCTATCACTGCTTCAAACTGCTAACACTTAACAGTTACCAATCCACCAATAATTTACACTAATATATATTCTCACAGATATACACTTCCAGGAAAATATCGCATTTTCAAATATGTACAGATCATATCTGATTTTCGTACAACTCCGCTACAATACTTGAAAACAACACACAGTAATGCCCAAGGTACTATAACTAGTATTCCTTTCTACCCTTGTGCCTCACTAATTTAGATAAAGAACTTTCATCAAACCTACGTTATTAAATGTCTATGAACGTAAATCCCTGGTACGTATACATAAAGATAAAAGACAACTCGTATAACTGTAGGGTCAAGGCAGATGAGGACCCAAAGTTATGTAATTACATGACATATATATAATATATATTGATATAGTAGAATTTGAATGAACAATAAACATATCGTTACACTTTAATATCCCCGGGGCAGGTGGCAGCATCTTTGCATTAGGTCTTTTTTTTGTTATTGTGACGGAACTAGCTCGAGGCCCACCTGATGTTAAGCGGACTAACCTCTGCCTATAACGGATGCATTTCGTCACAAGTCAGGAATTGCACTGCGCCCGTCACCTTGGAACATAGTTGTTAAGATCTTATGTGCCTGTAATTTCACTGGCTCTCAAGGACTGCTGCACACCGTTAGGTGTTTGGCGTTAGATTTTCTACTTGAGGGTGGTCGCTAGCCAGGCGGACATTCGCAAAATGCCCTTCCACCATGCGGTGAAGCTGAAGCTCGCGGCGGAATTCGAAGATGGACCTGCTGCGCGACAGTCCATAGCCAATGCCACTGAGCCATCACTGCTTCAAAAGATATGTTTTTATAGAAAAAACATTTTAAGTTGGGGAAATTGTTGCCATCTGCCAGTAATAGTTCCATCACCTCAAGATCTGATGGGGTCTAAGGCTAGCCTTTGACTACTAGCCCACTTCGTGGTAAGTCATGATGCGGTCATAGATGTTGTTCAGGTCTCATTGACAGCTGTCATAACACATAGTTGTCCTCTCGTTGTAATTCTGTAATTTAATCCGCGAAGTCTTTGACTTAGCCTGGTGGTATCTTCGCCTCACTAGTGGAGGAAAGAAGAAAGCACCACAAGTGGAGGAAAAATATTTGATGATATACATAATATTATGGTGTAAGTGAATTATGATTGTTCTATATGTTTTGTTGCAGATATCGTTTGTGTATGGGTATGTACGAAGAAACAGGGTTGGTGGGTTTCGAGGTTGATTTTGAGCTTCATGTTGGGATGAGGAATGTAACAGCCGCTTCCTGAAATTAGGTCAGAGTCGGTGCGGGCTTGTTTTAAAATTCACTGAAACACCCTTTTCAATTCCGGAGATGCGTAGGCTTACGAATTCTTTTTGCTTTAATCTTTAATTTGTTATGTTCTCGTGGTTAGCTTGTTTTGTTCGCCCGCATTTAAATAAATGTTTCATATAATGAGAGAAAAATAATATACGGTTAACAAAGAAAAATAAAAGGTAGAATTTTATTTAAAAGCTGTCCCGGGTTATTTTTTGTTATTTTTTTATTTGAAACGATTTTTTTTAGCAAAGTTTTGTTGATCGTTGAGATTTGATAAAAAAAATGCATTTAATATAGTCTAAAAGTGATCTTAGGTTTAAAAAAACAATAAGTTAGCAATAACAAAATTGGATATGTACAGTTTTTTATGTAATAACAACACGTAATTTCTGGGGTTTTATAAGAACGAGCTTACCTATATTTTACGGTAGAGTTATTTTAATTTACTGGTTTTTCATCAGAATTATATTATAGGTACAGGTTTTTGAAAAGTTAGTTGCACGTAATTATCCCTTGTCAAATAATAACTCGTGTATTAGTTCATGTTTCTATTGATTACATGTCAAAATTATTAAATGAAGCACCGACTCGTGTGAGGCATAATTTAGAAAAGATAACCTCCACCACAGATTTCCTACTAAACGCCACGTTCAACATGAGGTAACTCCTAAAAATCTTATAGGGGTCACTTGAACTACTTGCAAAATTTCTTTATTATTTACATTAATATATGAAACAAATAACTATTGTCATGCGTTATTATCTGCGATGGATCGGAGAGGTGTCTTAGAAACCAGGTTTATTCACGTTTATATGTATTGATCTCATGAAAAAAAATGTTTAACAAAAAATGGAACCGACTTCAACACCCAAAAGTGTGAAATAACTTGTTGAAGTCGGTACCATGATGGTTCAAAAGTACCTATTATCACAATATTTTGCGCATGGTACCGACTTCGACAAGTTATTTCACACTTTTGGGTGTTGAAGTCGGTTCCATTTTTTGTTAAAAAATTTTTTTCAATCTTTTTAGTGTAACTCAAAAACTGATTGACCGATTTTGATGAAATTTAAAATGGGACCAAACGACAAGCATCAGCTTTCAAACAAAAAAAGAATTTTCAAAATCGGTTCACCCAGTCAAGAGATCTGAGGTAACAAACATAAAAAAATAAAATAAAAAAAATACAGAGAACCTCCTCCTTTTTTGGAAGTCGGTTAAATAGAACGAAAACCTATCGCCCTATTTAGTAAAACTATGCCAGAATATCAGATAATGTTTTGAATAGAGTTTATAGATTTCTAATACATCTTTTAATACTATATTTTACATTGCAAGAATTTAAGCACGAGTATTTAGTAATTGAACTGCAAAGTTGTAATATGAATGGTGGTATAACCTAATTTACATACTTTTCACCGTCGTTTTAAATAAAAAGGAAGATAGGTTACGCTCTAATATCCCAACAATATAATGTGGAGAAAATTTAACAGAAGCATATAATGCATGCAGCTGTTTCCATTGTAGGTGTATGATACGTTTTAATGAACGATAAAGTCAGGAAGACAAGCATGCAGTAGACGCACATAAGCACAATACGGAGACTCGATCAGGAGACGTCGCCGCTTTTGTCATTGCCATGTTCGAGGTATGGGTGCCGTTTCTCTTATATTTTATAAGGTCAAAGCTTTTCACAGTTTTATGGGTAACTTATGGATATGGTTCCATGAAATTGTGTTCGATAAAATTAACAATAAATTGAATGATCGACTTTTTTTGTGTGATATCGACGGAACATGCTCGAGGCCCACCTGATGTTAAGCGGATTAACCTCTGCCTATAACAGATGCATTACATCATGTGACGAATTGCACTGCGCCCGTTGCACTGAGACATACAGTTGTTTAGTCTCACGTGCCTGTAATTTTGATTAAGGTTACCAAATTTGACGTTACTAGCTCTAGACGACAGCGTTCGCCTTACCTGTTTATTATCTTTGACTAAGGGCCCGTTTCAGAATGTCATAATAAAGTTTCGTTGCTATGTAACACATAAAATAACTGAATGATAAAAATGACAGTTAACGTGCAGCACATTTCAAGCTTTAACCGATGGATAGGCTAAATCGATGACTGTGAAACGCAAAGATAGTGTTTTGTTTAATACATAATGTTCTGGGTAGTAAAACCGGAACTTACTCGAACATTCTGAAACGGGCCCTAAATCTTCACTTTTGTAGTAAAACACCTTCTAATTTTTAAACGCAGCTCCTAAAATTATTATCTACGCCTAGTTAATTCCAGAGCGGGCCACGTCCAAATTCATGCGGTTAACGACATAGCGTTATCTTCCCATAAACCCGATTCTATCCCAACCCCATTTTGAGGCCCTGAGGGACAATTACAGGCGTGCTTGTGCATTTAATATCATTACGGTTGGCCTAATCAGAATGTTTGCCACATTTAGGGGCCTTAATGAGGTCAGCAGAACGGCATATTTCTAACACGGAAAAACTACTTTGCTCTTTATTACGACATTAATAAGACTCATCTTTTAATTTTTTGATTTCTGTTTGCGTAATCAAATGATCTGTTTTATGAAATTTTATGAGAGAATATTGAGTGGAGAGTTGATCAAAATTAAATTGGTTGTTGAGGTGGTCACAGAGAAGAGTTTTTTTTATAGACGCCCCGCCTGATGGTAAACGGTATCCGTCGCCTATATACATCTGCCACACTAGCTGCGCTGCCAATGTGTTGCCTGCCCAGAGAGGAATTTGTAGATGCCTCTTTTAAAATGGTCCATGTTGTAGCTTCGCGGAAAGACCTCCGGAGGAAGGTCGTTCCACATCCCATAAGTTTTTGAAGCGCTCGTAGCCAAGTTTGCTTAGCCATTCTGATTCGATCAGCAAAGTTAAGCAACGTCCGCCGCGGTCATGACTTGGATGGGTGACCGCTGGTGACATTACTACTGAGCGCTTCCGTGCTTCGGAGGGCACGTTAAGCCGTCGGTCCCGGTTGTTGTCTTAGGATAGCAGTCGTTACAGCATGGTGGTAGGGCACTTTGCAAATGCCCGCCTGGCTAGCTACCACCCTCAAGTTGAAAATCTGTCGCCAAGCACCTAACGGTGTGTTCCGGCAGCTGTCCTTGAGAGCCAGTAACTCTAGGTTAGTCTGAACAACATCCTCGACCACATCATCACTTACCATCAGGTGAGATAGTGGTCAAAGGCTAACCTATCAAGCATAAAAAAAAAAAAAAAAAAAGTTGAAATTTCAGTGACGATAATAGGTCAGATTAAAATAAAATCAACATAGGAAGTGTTACAGATAATAATGGATAACTCATAAATTAGTCAGAGACTATAGTCTAAAAATATCATATGGTGTAAAAAACTAAGTATTTAATATTGTAAAAGCCACTCAAAAAGGCCCACTCATAGTTTAACATATTTAATGAAATTGGTGGCTTTTCATTTAAACTAGTAAAAACCATGCGAAAAGTATCAAAAGTCGAGGCAGCAAATAAAACCAATTAAAGCTTTTAAACTTAAATAAAGTACTTCTAAAAACAATTCATAGTTACACGTCTAGTCACACTCAAAGCTACTAAAGAAGTTCTTACTTTATAAAGAGAACTCTAAAGGTACAAAGAAACTAATTAGAACAACCATGAGACGCCTCAGGGAACACTAAAGTCTTCTGAGAGACAGCGCTAAAACGTAGAGGAAAGGATTACTGCGACGAGAGGTTTCCGAGATTAATTTTCTGAGAAGTCTGAAGATAAACCTGAGATTACACATTTCATTTTATATGTAAGTAGAAAGTTTGACAAGCACATCTTTGTACGTAGAGATCAGAGGTTACTCGTGAAAGAGCGACATATTTACTGGCCGTGTGAAAAATACTCAACGCTCAAATAATGGTTATTGTGGGATATCCCTAAGAGGTATATACCATTGCGGACTTTTTTGAAGAGTTTTATAAAGTGTACAATACTGTAGTACATTATTTTGATCAGTCTCTTAGGTTTGAGCCAGCGTTTGCATTGTAAGCGCAAAAAAGGTGTTTATTTACGATATCACATTACAAACCTCAAAAATTATTAGTGTTTCTCAACTATATTGTGCATGTATTACACATATAAACCTTCCTCTTAAATTACTCTATCTATTAAAACAAGTAAAAATTTATTAAAAAAGTAAAAAACACAACTTCAAAGAACTTATTTTCTTTAAGCGATTTATCATTCTATTGAAATTAAAACTGCAAGTATGTATATATTTGTGCAATCGTTTTTTAAAGCTCTTTGTATTGATTTCCCACTCGATGGATTCAGAAGAAAAATAATTTTGTACTCAAAATATGGGGTCTAAAATAAGCTAGTTTGTTTCCTATTTTTTGTCACTTGGGCTATCAAGACGTATCTAACGATATCTCTTACATCAAAATCGGTTAAGCCGTTTAGAAGTTATGGTGGAATAAAGAAACTCACAAACATACATACATACATGAACCGTGAAAACATAACTCACCTTTTTTTGGGCAGTCGTGTAAAAAGACACATAAAAATCTGTTGCCTAGATTTAAAAACCAAACATATATAAGGACAGACAGACAGCGGGAAGCGACTTTGTTTTATACTTTGTAGTGATGATAGTGATGAAGTACCCATCATGGTAATTTAGGTAAGTATAAAGAGCTCGTAGTGAAGTTTGCTTAACCGACCAGCTAATTTAAGCAACGTCCGCTGCGGTCATGACTTGGATGGGTGACCGCTAGTGGCATTACTTATGAGCGCTTCCGTGCTTTGGAGGGCACGACAAGCCGTCGATCCTGGTTCTTGTCTTAGGATGGCAGGCGTTATAGCATAGTGGTACGGCATTTCGCTAATGCCCGCCTGGCTAGCTTAGTACCACCCTCAAGTAGAAAATCTGTCACCAAGCACTTATGCACCTAACGGGGTGTGCAGGCAGCTGTTCTTGAGAACCATTAATTCTTAGTTAGCCTGAACAACATCTTCAACCAGATCTTCCATTTCCATCAGGTGAGATGGTGATCAAAGGCTAGCCTATCAGCTTTAAATAAAAAAGCCATTAACCAGTTGGAACACACTGGTAGGTGTTTGGTGACAGATTTTCTACTTGAGAGTGAGTAGCTAGCTAGGCAGACATTCGCAAAATATCCTACCACCATGAAAATAATCATTATACTACACCTGCTCGGAAAGTACCTTGATACTTTATCAAATTTACGGTAGAAAGTACGTCATTGCATATCGAACATATATGCGGGGAGAAAACGCATCTGAGCGGGAGAGAAAAGTGTATGAAAATCCATTTCTTACGTGGTTTTTCTTTTTTAATTTTGGGTAAGACTATGCGCTGGTAACCTAAATATCAAAAGCCAAAAAGTTTTTACAGTGAGTTTTTATCTCCAAGTTCGCAAAATGACACTGGCCACTAGCTGTGTGTTTGATGGTGTCAAACAATTTGAAAAAAGAACATGTAAAAATTGCAGACGCCATTGGCGCCATTTTCAATTTGTGTGTTGTTTGAGGATTCAGTTTTCGTAGAAAAGTAAAATAAAAGGTAGGTGTAGTATAAAGCACTATGTATCACTCGAGAGAAAGTGCGATTCCCAATCTCGGGTGTTTTAAAGCCCTCGCCTACGGCTCGGGCTTCAAACGACACCCTCGACGGTAATCGGTCACTTTCTCCTCTCGGTGAACAATGTACAATGAATTAACCTCAACTAATACAATCGCTAATAACATAATACGAGTAACAATGCGATCGCTGAGTTGAACAGTTCTTCGGTTTAGCGTGTAACGAAAATTTCATCAGCAATGCAGGGTCTGGAACTGTTTATGGTAGATGCAAATAGGCTCGCCAACTATGAAATAGTACTACAATATATTGATGGTGAGAAGTGAGTTCATAGTTCATAGTCATTTATTCATATATCAAAATACACGTCAACAATACATTATTTTACAAAATGTAATAAATACAATATTTATTTTCTGCTCGTATAGCATGAAATACACATAAAAAAATAATTATAGAAATAACGGTAAAAATAAAAATAATAAAATGAAATAATATGAAACAATAATACTATAAAGAGTATTTAGATATTTCCTCTTTTGGACATATCTAAGCCTGCAATGCAAATGGAAATATATGTGTTGTTTCCAATAATTGATTTTGCTTAATTACGCTGCATAATAATATAACCTGGCCTTTTAAGATGGACAAACGTTCTAACCCCGCTCTGAGTTGAATAAGGGCAAGAATAAAATGACTCCACAGACGGGTATGGGTAACATATTTCTCCCAATACAACCTAAATCAAAGCAAACGAACTTTTGGTCAGCACCTACGTCATATTAGATCACACTAATGTGAAAGTTTGCGAGTGAGTGTGAGTTTGTATGTTTGCTGCTCCTTCACGCTGAAATGGCTATATCAATTAAGATGAAACTTGGAATATAGATAGTGTAGATCCTGAATTAATACACAAAAATGTTTCATCAACGCCATCATCGGCGTTTTTCATCATTATCTACGCGGTGAAACCGCGGGACACAGTAATACGTTATACCATAGTATTTAGTTACGCGTTATTTCTACACATTATTCCGAACGCTTGGTATATATTAGGGAAGCCTTCCTTTGGGGTTTTTTCCTTTTCACGCCGGGAGCTTTTATATCAGTCCAAGCGCTATCGCAATTTCAAACTTCGCGCTACTAAAAGCGCTCGTGCAAACGAAGCCTTATGGTAATGTAACCTGGAATAAAAACCAAACCGGCGGATGGTTCCTTTCGATTTGATAACAAACTGTTGTATTTGATTTCTGGTTATTATATGACTGTGCCTGTTATAATGCGTCTGCTAGCGTCTAGTAGGCTGGATTGTTAGAACTATAACGAAAAGACCGTGGATGAACCGAGCAATAAACAGATCAAATACTATGATGGGTATTTAAAGTATCAGTTTTAATCAGCATAATATAAGTATTTATTAGCTTGATTGGCTATCCTTTGACCAATATATCACCTGATGGTAAAGTAATGATGTGGTCGTAGATGTTGTTTAAGCTAATCTATAGAATTAGTGCTCTTCCAATTAAAATAAATCTATGGAAAAAATAACTAGCACATAACATATTTTTTCTTGTATTACTCTTTCTTTTCTCCTCTAAATAATAGAAATGCCCATAAAATGCTTCCTGAAAATCTCTCAAACAGTGTTCTTCATTATATATATCGACATTTCCATAGTCATCTGTTTAAGGTGCTTTTCAAAAATACAATCTACAAACTCAATGTTTTCAAACTTTACATTTAAAACATTGATTAGAGATGTTCTCAACTATTTTTAATTTGGACAACGTCCACCGCCGTCACGTGACCTACGTCGAAAATTTCAGAAAACTCTATTTAGTTTGCCTCCTGCCCGTAACAAATTCCATATATCTTTTTTTTTATTTACATAACAATACATAATTGAAGCATAGTAATAGATTTTTTAAAAACACATGTATATATTTTAGCCATAATAATGTTGAAATGTATGATCGAGGTAGCTGTGAAAAGTAAGCCCTCTTGCTTTAAAATAAATTTAATACCAACTTGAAAACCTTTTCTTCTTGCGATTCGCTTCAATACCTTCTGCAGCTAACTTCATAATCCTGAACCAACAACGTTGTGTAACGTTCCCAACTAGACCTTAAAGAGCAATAAAGAGTGCAGATTACGCTACCGCACTCATTTTACTCTCCTTTTGTTTTACATAATCCTGCAGACTTTCGGCGGTTGTGTATACATGGATTTAATTAAATTCTGTACACACAGCGTGGAAATGACGTCACAACAAAACGTTTTTTCCTGCCGAGGATAATCCTACCGTAATCCGAATGCGAATATACCAGTTGGAGATAAAACAATTTGTGCATGGATATAGACGCCATTTGCAGGCATAAAAAGGAGAAATTTATGTTAGACTGCTTTTGTATTTAGCTCCTTACTAAGTTGGCGTTTTATCAACCTATCCACTTTGAGCTCTAATATCTGGTGTTAGGTTAGGAATTCCAAATGTAGGTACATTTTTGGTTCCTACGTTTTCATTCTGGAAATTTTGGCTGACAGAACAAATCCCGTGGACGGCCGGAGACCCTGGTTGCCAGTGAAGAATTAAAAGTGTCAAAAAGTGTGTAAATCAAGCAGGGTTCAGTGTGAGTAATAAAATAATTTTAATTCACTTGAAAACAAATTTAAAAGTGTTAAGCCAAAAAATGGGTACCGTATTAATTAAGTGAAGCAAACCAACAAACACGAGCCGAGTGCTGCGTTACATTACTCAACCATCACAATAACGAGGTGATTTTTGTATTCATTTAAGTACCTCAGTTACTTGTGTTAAGAAATGGATCCAGTACGATAATCGGTACCGCTCATCATAATGGTTGAACCCAGAGAACCAGCTAAATCCTAAGCGAAAGTTGCCTCAGAAAAAGATACTGGTATGTGTCTGGTGGACCCCTGCAGCTTCCTTAGTTATCTGTCCATACAATTACAGCAAATCTATATTGTAATCTGTTTACTTTATTTGCAAGGAAATATATTCAATTCGGATGAGGCTCTCAAAACCTTCAAATAGATTATTTAAGCGGAAGCACTCGTTGCGAAGTTTGCTTCGCCATTCTGAACCGATCAGCAAAGTTAAGCAACGTCCGCCTCGGTCATGACTTGTATGGGTGACCGCTGGTGACATTACTACTGAGCGCTTCCGTGCTTCGGAGGGCACGTTAAGCCGTCGGTCCCGGTTGTTGTCTTAGGATGGCAGTCGTTATAGCATGGTGGTAGGGCATTTTGCGAATGCCCGCCTGGCTAGCTACCACCCTCAAGTGGAAAATCTGTCGCCAAGCACCTAACGATGTGTTCCGGCAGCTGTCCTTGACAGCCAGTAATTCTAGGTTAGCCTGAACAACATCTTCGACCACATCATCACTTACCATCAGGTGAGATAGTGGTCATAGGGTAACCTATCAAGCATAAAAAAAAACACGAATCACATTTTTTTCTGCAATAAATACAGAACCTTATGTGTTGTATTATTGTTACTATTTCTAGAACACTGAAAATATGTTTCTGAATTTTTAGCTCCCGCAACAGCAAACTAAAGTTCCAATGTGAGCGGGCGTTCCGTGTTCCTACTAAAAGCTTCGTATTCATTTGTCTTTTCTGCAAATGGAACATGAAAATACTTTCCAGCAAAACCAGCGTACTAGTACAAAGTTATTGTTGAATCGCGTGCTCTCTGTTACTGAGTCACGAGCGTAATAACCGTGCAGAGAAAACTGTAGGCTGCTGTACACGATACATGAGGCTTTAATCACCGTTTGTATGAATACTAGGTATGGAAATAATAGCTGCTTAATCGTTATACTGTGTTGATTAATTATTATAGTTTAGATAGTTAGTTTAAGCATGGTCAACCAGCGTAAGGGGTGGTTAGCGGCGAGCACTGCCGATTCATATATTTTTTTTTTTATAATTGCTGATAGGTAAGCCATTGACCACAATCTCACCTGATGGTAAGTGATGATGTGGTCGAAGGTGTTAACAGGCTTAACCTAGAAATAATAAAATAGGTACTGAAATAGTAATTTACTATAAGAGACGGCCTGATTTATCATTCAGCTTTCGTGTTGTTTAAAAATAGTAAGTAAAAAAACGGGTGACTCCCGCTCCAGCTGGTACCTGGTGCAAAGGTTGGCCATAGCTATCAAGCGTGATAATGCCGCCAGTGTTATGGGCACTTTTGCACCAGGCACAGTTAGGGGTGGGTTATTTGATTGACCATTACTCTTCCAGTAATTAAATTTAATATTATTTTTGACATTGTATTCTCTATATATTATATTATACTCTATTATTAACTATAAGTCTGACTATTACAGTTATGTCACAATAACTAGTTTTTTAGGTATTTAAATTTATGTTTTTCGTTATAACATCAAATTAATATTGTAAGTAAAATAATAATTATAATAGTTTATTTGACCATTTCTTAAATATTGATTACACCGGAATTCTAGCTTTCACTTAAAGCAAACCTAAGTTTAAGGGTAGTGATAAGAATTGATTTTTAGAATGTACATTGCAAGACTTAAAGTACAGACATGGTGATATATATTAAGTATTCTTTTTTTTTTTTTTATGCTTGGTAGGTTAGCCTTTGACCACTATCTCACCTGATGGTAAGATGATGTGGTCCAGGATGTTGATCAGACTAACCTAGAGTTACTGGCTCTCAAGAACAGCTGCCGGAACACACCGTTAGGTGCTTGGCGACAGATTTTCAACTTGAGGGTGGTAGCTAGCCAGGCGGGCATTTGCAAAGTGCCCTACCACCATGCTGTAACGACTGCTATCCTAAACCGGGACCGACGGCTTAACGTGCCCTCCGAAGCACGGAAGCGCTCAGTAGTAATGCCCAACCTGCAGTCACCCATCCAAGTCATGACCGCGGCGGACGTTGCTTTACTTTGCTGATCGATTCAGAATGGCTAAGCAAACTTGGCTACGAGCGCTTCAAAATTCTAATTACTTACATGATGTTTATTGTAAAAAGTATTTTTTTTTTAATTCTTTTATGCTTGTTTAGAGGCTCAAGGATACTTGTTCAATTTATTTAATATAACATTTTATTTTATGTATCTACTATCTATAACCACAAGAAAATGTATCAAGTTATTCTTTATTCAGAATTGAAATTGGACAAGAAAATATTTGGTATCGGCTTAAGATTTCAGATCATAGTAGCAGAAGAAATCTTTGACAATTCCAGGAAAGTACTGCCAAGTGCAATGTGCACACGTATGGTGAGATTTATTTTTACATATATATTTTTATATATACACCGTAAACACAGTTTTTTATCTAATAATAATATGTTAGCAGCTTCAGGAACATTTTTTGCGTTATCCATTTTGTTTTCAGTTTTGAACTCATATTTGATCTGATTATTTAAAAAATAGGGTCAAATAATTTTATTTGTCCACTCTTACCTAATGTTTTCCTTCGCTAGTATTAAATTATATTTTTATATTTATGCAGTACTTTTATATTTTATTTTGCATTTATATAGTGAAGGCATGTGAGTCTATAGATATTTATGTATTTATATCGTGTATGTATGTACGTTTTTTAGATAATATTTCATTTATGTGTATGTATATATTTATATGTATATGTATTTATTTAAATAGGTGTAAAAATGTAAATACATAGTTAGGTTACTATTATATAAGTAATGTTTAACTAGCTTACTGCCAACCGGGATTATTTTTGCGAGTTGTTTTTTAATCGATTGTCTGGAAGAAATTACTTTAAGCAATAAGACCACCCTTTTTGTTGTTTCATTGTAATATTACTTTTAAGGTATACAAATATATAATTTTCTATCTATCTGAAACTGTGAAGCTTTCAATTCTTAGCTATTATAACTAGCAGTAATATCTGCCATACAATTCCTTTCGTCGGCTATTGTAGATGACATAGCATTACGTCTTGATAATATCAGATCTTTTATTACATTGCGTGATAGCATCGTTAAAAAGCAATTCATCATGAAGCACTTATATTTTGTTTTCCTGTATTTACATAAATGGTAATACATTATTTATGGTACTTCCAGTAAACTGATCGTTTACGTTTTTGTATTCATTTCTAATATATAAGTTAGCATTGATGGGCGACAGCAATATAGTATTCAACTTAATTTATCTTGTTTTGTTTTAATATATTCACTCATACTCATTAGGGACCGGCTATGTTTACCGCAAATATTCCGACCAGTTTGGGCCTGTTTTGAAGTCCTTCGTCTGGGTGTCACGATTGCATTGCGAGAAGCAACGAGCACGGGCCTCTGTGCGTAACTGACGTTGCGACGACGGCACAGTTTGCCCCGGCTCAGCAGCAGTGACTGTCAGAACTGTCACTTGTGTCACTGTCACTGTTATTAGTATAATACATGACACGCTACACTAAATGTATCAGTCTCACGATCCAGGCGCATAATATAACACTCGCATTAGTTGTCAAAGTGAAGCAGCTTACATCTATTTTACATTTTGGTAATTCTGTAAGTAATAATACAAAATATAAGTGTGAATAGCATATTTTTAGTACTGTATTCAAATTGAAACAAAATCTTTAAAAAATGTTAGTAGGTATTAATTTAAAATTAATTTAAATTATTAATTTCAACCACCTGCTTATTATTATTTCAGAATAGTTTGATTCAGATATATCCGTTCGAATGTAGAATGGGAGGTAGACTGAAGAAACAGCGTTTGAAAAACGAGATTCAGTTACTTCATACCTTTAACAACATCAAAAATATTGCGGTATGAAGATGCATGCTTCAAATTGCAATGTTTAGTTTTTTATAAAACATAACGTGTGCCTACCTTTAAGTTGAAATACTTTATGAAAGAATTTTATTCAATACCCGTATAGCCAATATGTTATTAGGTCAATGGGTAACCTCTATACTTCACCAGCAGAAAATGCGTCATAAAATTGATCTTACTCATCTAAGTCGAGACACATTTTATCAACATATTTATTGTGATCTTCCCCACTAACATCTCTAAATTTATTGTTCAACCTGTTTTCCCACAAAACTTTATACCATCAAGGACCTAAAGACTCACGTGATAGCTTTTACGAGTAAAGTTAACTACTAGAAATCCATGGCATTCTCTATCCTACTTACCGAGACACGCATTTTTACGAGAAAATTTATGGCTACGGAGGCAAAGAAAACTTTTACGTCCTTGTGTTTATTTTATGTCCCCGAAAAGAAAGTAGGCGCGTAAAATTCATGAGGTGTCTATAATCCGGCGTCTTTATGAGGTTGTTATGGAGTTAGGTTTGGGATTCGTGCGCCTGTGTGACAGCCATTCGTAGAAGGGTTGGCTGGTGGTCGTTTTCAGAGTGCCGACCTTCAAAGTTTCATGACAAAGGGCTTTATAAAATTTTACTGCCAAAAACTTGCGGACAAATAAAGAAAACAGAATAAATTATTCGTTATTTATTCTTTTATGGACTTACCAAATTCATAGCAAGTTACTCGTACTGAAACACGAGAAGAAACAATTACCTATGTTTGTGTTATTCTAAGGTCAGTTCTTACCCAATGCTGATATTGCATTGGGTAAGAACTGACATTGCGACTGGTACAATGACAGCTGTCATATCATTATCATAGTAGGGATGAGCCAGGTGAAAAATCCGACAGTGTTTTGACTGGAAAATCGGATATTTTATGGTTTATTTATTTTTTAGGGTTCCGTACCCAAAGGGACGGGACCCTATTACTGAGACTTCGTTGTCCGTCCGTTCGTCTGTCACCAGGCTGTATCTCAAGAACGGTGATAGCTAGACAGTTTAAATTTTCACAGATGATGTATTTCTATTGCCGCTATAACAACAAATACAAAAAGTTGGCAAAGTGCGACTCGGACTCGCGCACGTTAAAACAAAATAAGGTTAAATTATGAAGTCTAATGTTGTATAGTTAATGGTACGGACCCTTCGTGCGCGAGTCCGACTCGCACTTCGCCGACTTTTTGACAATAATTTGTCATATTTTCGTAAAAACTAACATGACTTGTCATAATTAATCGAATATTCCGGCGAGGTTGTTTAGTCGTAATATCCAACTGGTTTTCGGGTAATAAAGATGCATATAGGTTAAATTTACAAGAAGACGATGAATAATAATCTGAATCCTGAAAATAGTGTGAATGGCCACGCTTATTATTTTATTGTTAGTCGTACATGCATTATTGTTTGCATATAAGTACTTAATTAACACATTTCTGGTGTCACTTAGGCCTTGGCTAAAAACCAGCGCTCTAGGTTCACCCACAGCATCATGCTGGGTCAGGACTTGTTTTGGACTGAAGGTATACGACGAATGTTCTTAATTTTTTTGTTTGTTTCTTATTGTTTACGTATAATGTATTGCTATTTTGTTCCTTATGTTCAAAATAAACTTTTTCTTTCTTCTCTTCTTTTATTTTCAGCATCTAAATTCACATTTGATCTTTTATTGAGATGAACACATAGTATAATATAAGTATGATCAAGGACAACCGTGCCAAATTTTACCGAAGTTGAATTTTTTTTTATTGCTGATAGGTAAGCTTTTGACTACAATCTCACCTGATGGTAAGTGATGATGTGGTCGAAGGTGTTAACAGGCTTAACCTAGAATTACTGGCTCTCAAAGACAGCTGCCGAAACACACCGTTGGCGACAGATTTTTTACTTGAGGGTGGTCGCTAAACAGGCGGGCATTCGCAAAATGCCCTACCACCATGCGGTGAAGCTCAAGCCCACGGCGGGATTCGAACCACATGGACCTGCTGCGCGGCAGTCCATAGCAAAAGCCACTGTGCTATCACTGCTTCTAAAATAGTATTTAAAATATAACGAAACTGTATTTGAATGGAAAGCATTACGAGAGAAAGAGATGTTTTTCATATCCTTCATCATGACCACATATGCTAATGCGCAAAGGGTACTGTAACAAATCATTAGATGAACGAGACATGATAACTAACATCTTGAAGTGACAAGTGCAGTGCAGTGTCAACCAAGGTGAGAATGGTGAGAACAGGCGTGACGCTTACCATCAAGCGGTTGATTTATCCGCCTCATCTCCTAACAACATAAAAATGCTCAATGTTTTAATAGGTGTTATTATTTTTGCTATGAAGCATGGCCACGGATTACATAACAAAATTAAAACTAGAAAAAAATGTATAGTCATGAGCGGGATTCAAACTCGCGCCATTTTTTTAAATTCTTTGGACCTATAGCCGGGGTACTATTATCATATTTATCACTAGCTTTCCGGGCGCGGCTCCGCCCGCGCGTATGCCGGTTATCGCGCGAAAACATTAACCTCTTTTTGCGCAGTCGGATAAAAACTATCCTATGTTTTTTCCCGGGTCTCAAACTATCTCCATACCAATTTCATTCAAATCGGTCCAGTAGTTTTGGCGTGAAAGCGTAACAGACAGACAGACAGACAGACAGACAGACAGACAGACAGACAGAGTTACTTTCGCATTTATAATATTAGTACTGATTACTAGCATAAGATCCTTAGGTACTAATCTAATATATCTTTCGATTTTTGGTATGACATGTCGTAGAATCAATAACCTAAAGAGCAATTTTCAATTTTATACTTAAACATAAAAGGATACTGTGTTATACTATGATGATAGCATTATAAGTGCACTCACCTAGCATAACAATAAGCAAGCTCTTTCAAAAGGATTTACCTCACCCCTAACGATGTGTCTGACAGTAATATAAGGAAAAGGAGCATTTTCTTCAGATTACGCGCATAACAGGGATAATAAAAGTACTTCACGGTAAATTATATCAGAGAAACGTTGTTTTTTAAGAACAAATGTTCCCATAAAACAGAAATAAGCTCTTACATAATTTAACTCTGTTCAAAAACAGACTTGGGTCGTAATCCACTCAGACAACGTAAAAATATGATCATTGAATACTTTACTAATTCATATGTACGTAGTTTAGATATGATTTATATAATATCCTTGATATAGAATTTGCTTTTATCGTAATGTTTTTCATTATCTAGGTATTATGGGAAAAAATTCAAGCCTCAAAAATGTGATTTCTCATGAATTACAATCGGGGTACATCTTACAAAACGACAAAACAAATGAAAGTTAGTCCATTTCAGGGTTCCATAGAAGAAAACCGGACCCTACTACTAAGCCTACGCTATTATGGATCATTTGAACCATAATAAGAAGCCTGTTGTATATTGAACATACTATATTTGATTTTAGCAGTAAAGATTAGGTAAATATAGTTTGATTCAGAAACCTCGATGTAATTTTCCGGCAGGTTTTTACTGCACTAAAGTCCGGCCGACGGTTTTCTCGTTTGATTATTAGCGTTTGAATTATCGTTATGGCTTTTACATAGAGTAAATTATCCAATAAAAATATTTTAGACATTGGAATTCATGTCTGCTGCTATATCTTAATAGAATAAATTTGACACTGGTCTGGGGGAAAAATAATAATATAACGAACTGTCAAACGCATTCTCGCAGCGCAGCGGCCGCACCGTAAGGTTTTGTTACTTTACGGTTTGTTTTGAATCAGAGAACCGGTAGGAAATAGTTATTTTTCCTTCGTCATGTGTTGAAAATGTGTTATCAAACACGCGAGTATTCGTTATCAAATTCGTGGCTCAACCACGTCCTCGCATTTTTTATTCTAATCTCACATAACAAATTAATGTCAATTTCAGGTTGTTGCTTTACAATCACGTCAATCAACTATCATTAGTACCTCAATTCATACACTTCTTCATGATCCATTCTCCATAATTTTATCATCATGTTTCTGATTTCCAACTGTTCTCGGTTCACCTTATTCCTGCTTTGTACTGCACCATCTAACATCACCCCGTACCTCCGTGACATCGATTGTTCCCTTGACCCGACTTAAGGGATCCTCTACCTCTAGCAAATATTAACAAATTTTATAATTTATTATACTTACATATATACAAACTTAAGCCGTTGTAAAGTTAGTGTTTGGAAACACAGTTCTATATTTTTATTTTTCATATTATTATGAATGCATAATCAACTCGGGCTGTTTCAATCCAACTTTGAGTGTAATGTAAGCGCCATTATAGTTTATTTATATCGTAATGTACCATTATTATTATTACAGATAACAATACTCTAAAAGTTTGTGCCAAGAATGTTACACGAGGCTATTGAAATCAAAAAGTACCCAAAGTTCAATGAAGATTATAGTTGGCAAGTACCACCTGATTAGGATCCTGTTATAAAATTAATTCAACCCCATGGCCGACGCAAATCTACAAGACCTGGACACTGTGAGCAAATACAGCGTGAATAGGGAACGTTAAGATTAAAATTAAATTTTTGATGGTAGTACATAATAATTTATTTAAAACTGAAGAGACATATAAAATCTTACAACTTAAAGCCACTTTGCAGTGACCACGATCACTGCAAAGTGTTTGAAACGTCGTCGGGACAAAAATAATGATAAATATACGCGACGGTTTCACCATTTGAAGTTGTTGAATTACTATGTGTAATTAACGCGAAAACTTAAGACAACATTAGGCCCTAAAGGTGTTATTTACGAATAAGATAAAAGATACGACTTTCTCACTTATCTTCGTTATACCATTCTGTTACAATAGAATTTTTTTCGTCATTTGGGTCGTTATTTTTTCGCAGTGGTTAAAGGTCTTTAATGGAATTCACGTCAAAAACGGCTCCATTATTTTTACGAAAACAAAATAATTCGATCATTTCGCTCGATTAAATAAGTTTATTATGATTTGGAGAACATTGCGGTTAACGAAACCGCTTGTAAATAAATTGAGTTGCGTCTGACCATTATCGTTCTGTTGTTTTGACAAAATTAGAATATTATCTGTTACAAACATGGATGGTTCTACATATGGGAAATCTTATAGAGTATGTATGGCAATTTACCTGTATATGTCTTGTTTCTTAACTTATTACTTTTCTACATGTTTCATTTTTACGGGCTTCAGAGTTATGTATCGTATATTTTAGCAATACAAAATAGGAGTAGTGGTCTCTTTTAATCTTTCAGTTAAAAAAATAATATGCTTACCACTAATATTATATGTGCGAATCAGGGTGTGTGTATGTAAATGTGCATGCAAACGGGTGAATGTGTATGTTTATTACCACTCATCGAATCGTCTAAACGGATTTTGAAATACATCTTATGACATAAGTTGATGAAAATACATGGATCCGTTACCCCCTCTTTTAAATCCAAATAGATCAACTAGGTAAGGCAATGTTTTCTTCGGTCGCTACTTGGATGGGTGACCGCTTGTAGCAATTACGATTGATTGCTTCCGTGCCTCGAACGTCACGTTGTTGTTATATATTCCTACATGAGATAGATATTAAAATGTCAAGCAGGTACTGTAGGTTACACACAATACACTTCTCATAAGTAGGTAATAGCGGCGTTGAATGAGGCATCATTTCAACTAAAAGGAACTAAATATCACCTGTGTTGTGTATAATGGTGTTTTGTAATATGTAATACTTAAAAAAATCATGTCATTTTACTGCATAACTATAGCACTGTTTTGTTCATATAATATATACGCAAAAAAATTTACGAAGCCAGTTTCTAAAGTAACCTAAAAACTCAACATAAAACCATTTCAACGTAAACAAACCTTGTTACCTCACGATACATTTTCACCTAAAAGGCTTTTCAATTTCGCTATATCTTTCGCTCGGGTAATTCACTTATCCATATACTTTTTATAGCTATTGAAGCAACGACCTGGCGTTTAATATGCGAAAATGCCAGGTTCCCTTCGCAAACAGGGGCGTGGGAATGGCAGAATTTACCGGTTATATAAGGTTGAGTAAAGTGACACATCCTGTGATACTCGTGTTTTTTTAAATTCGATGTCACCTTCAAAGCTTTTTACTAACAAATTATTTGAACAGTTTACGAAATAAATACCTACTACGGTTCTTTCTCACCAGATAGTAAGTGTTGATGGGTCGAAGATTTTGTTCAGGCTAACCTTGAATAACTGGCTCTCAAAGACAGCTGCCGGAACACAACCTTGAGTGCTTGGTGACAGATATTCAACTTGAGGGTGGTAGCCATCCGACGGGAAGGACACCAGACGGGTATTCGCAAAATGTACCACCACCATGCAACTTATCGTAGGTTGATATTAGAAACCAAATTCACAATTTTCAACGAATGCATGTTGGGTCAAAGTAGTCACAAATATAAGGCCGAAGCTAAATCAATTAACAACTGATTAGGGTTATTATTTTTTTGTTCGAACCTCTACTAAGTGACTATAAATGAGTCGTTCATTCCACGCCTGGAATGCGTCACGTACAGGCAGGAAGAGATGCATAAGCAGCCCACTTTGCCAAACATTTCTTAAATGTCACAGTAATAAGGATCATTACCATCTATCTGGCATTATTCCATGCCTTGTGCTGCCAATGATAATTACAGGAGTCTAAGAAACTCAGACATCAAACATACCCCAAGACTTACTCGTATGCCTACGTTGAAAGGCACCAAATTCAACTAGAACGTCTCTTCAATTTCTTACACAAATAACTTCGGCACTTTTAAAACTGCCAGAATATTCGATGTAAAATAGTCAGCCTTTCCAAAAACTGAAATGAATTCTTTAGTTGATATTAGCAAGTGTTTGAAAGGTCTTAGAAATGTTTAACCTTACGTCTTAACTTTCAATATGTTTTCTACAACGTGATCACTTTTTGAAAGCTCAAAACCGAACGCATACCGATGCCAGTTTTAGGTGATATTACGTTAATTGCGCGTGTTGTTCATCCTAAACCACTTTATATGATATGCGTTAGTCAAACCGCCATTTTGTATAGACTGAAGTTTTATTGTTAGAAAGAGATAGACATACAGATGGCTTATTATAATGTGAGGTAGGTACTAACGTAGCGCATATATAACAAATATGTTGGCAGCTGTAATAACAGCTTGTTTTAAACTTATAGAACTTAGTAGAATGTAACATTAGTGTCGGCTTTGAATGTTTATTCAAAATGTCTAGTATGACATTAGCAGCTATTCTATCGTACTTACACAGTATTATAAATTAGTGGAAAAAATCTCGCACCATCTTCAGGCTCTTTTGATGAAACATTTCTGGCGGAAGCGAAAAATAAATGTGGAGTGGCGTGTCCCTAATACTGAATTCCTTTATCTTTTGTCTTTTTAGAGACAGTGGCCTTTCTGCAATCTAGCAAGGTAAGGTCTTTTAGATACGTATCTTAGCGTCACAGATCGTGTTCGTAATTTTGCTGTTTGTTGGTATCTGGTCATTAGTTACAGCCCATACCTTATTTCAAATCTGGTAACCTTATAGATCCATCCGCTTTTGTCTCGCTATAAGCTTACGCTTGGTTGCAAAAAGTTGTGTTGCCCATCACTGGCAGTATGGTACTGCAGTTGATCAATTTCTACGAATAATTCGTAGGTTATATTGGAAAATTACAAAAATACGACACTTAAATCATTCGGGTTTTGTTCAGAAACAACAGAATTTTTATACTCGTATTTACAAACCAGTAATCGAATGTTGTAATAATAACATATGCCTAGTATAGAGCGCATGCTATTGTATAGATACAAAAAATAGACAAACTCCTCTTTTTTTTTAAATCCGTAAACTAGATGAACCACATTTCTCCCATCGTCAACAAAATCTAACAATTGTTAACAAATTGTATGTTACAAATATGGGAGCTTTCTTTACAAGAAGCACTACGGTGACCGCTAGTGACATTATAATTGAGCGCTTCCGTGCGTCCGAGGGCACTTTAAACCGTCGTCCGGTTGTTGTTTTCAGATGGCAGTCGTTACAGCATGGTGGAAGGGCATTTTGCGAATGCCCGCCTGGCTAGCTACCACCCTCAAGTTGAAAATCTGTCGCCAAGCACCTAACGGTGTGTTCTGCCAGCTGTCCTTGAGAGCCAGCAATTCTAGGCTAGCCTGAACAACATCTTCGACCACACCATCACTTATCATCGAAGAGAAAGTTGTCAAAGGCTAGCCTATCAGCAATAAAAAAGTACGTAAGTCAGTTCACAAATTACGGAAAAATTGCGTAAAGTACTGTCAAAATGAATAAAGTACTGTCATATAGGTGCGTGACGTACTCACAAAAAAAATATGGTTTATTAAAATTTAGAACCTCCTTTTTAAAGACTGTGAGATGGAAAAAAAAGCTGGAGCTGCATTGTTTCCACTGTTAACACAATCAAAGTATTGACACGTTAGTTGTTTATTTTGCTGTCGTCACTGTTTTCATATTGACCTTACCACAAAATATCTCTGGTCTAAACGTAATAGGTACTTTAGGGTACCACAAATGAAACAAACACTGGAGGAAACGATAGGTATTTTTCACATTATTACTATTGTTGGATTTTAAAATGTACGTGAAATTCAAATATTTAATCATTATCTACAATTGATATGGTTTTATTAATAAAAATGGTATCGTTGTTTAGAAAGACAAGAATTTTGTTCAAATATTGTAATGAACGAAATTTGAGTCTCCGTCCCAACAAGGTCATTACAAAATTCATTTTCGAAATGTATTTTTGACTTTGAATTTTGTGTGCTTCGTACTAATAATGCGATAATATGAAGTCAAGCTTTTAACGATTCTAAGAAATAATGTTGATAAATATCTTTAAGGACTTTTCAAGTCGAATTTGAATTTAAACTTATGAAAAGCACGCCTCTTTGAACATAAAACTGTGTTTGACACAATCATTTCATTTCAACAAAGAGGTTCTTCTCAGAATCAAAATCTAAAAGCAAAAAATTATTTTTAGTATCGATAGAATAAAATTGATTAATATATAAAAAGATTGATATATCAAGTTTTCCTGATAGATAAGCCTTTGACCTATCTCACCTGATGGTAAGTGATGATGTGGTCGAAGATGTTGTTCAGGCTAACCTAGAATTAGGTACGAGTAGGTGAAAGTGTATGAAACAGCAAAAATATTCTGAACAAATTGGAGACGTTAGTAAGTATCATTCATAGGCAGGCGTGTATGAAGACAGTGATGAGAAAGTAAGAAGCGAGAAAGATAGGCCAAGATTACGAACGACGACGCGACGTGGTTAGTCGAAATCAGTGGTATCTTACTATCGCTCGAGGAAACTGGCGAACAGTTATGTATACATGAAACGATCATAGTGGAGCTTGCCTGGTCATCCTTAACTAATCAAATAGTTTAAGCTACATTTTCTGCGGTCATGACTTAGATGGGTGACTACTAGAGGCATTAATTAATGAGCGTTTCCGTGCTTCGGAGGGCACGTTAGGCTATTGGTCCTGGTTTTTATCTGACAGAAATAATATCATCATATTCCAGCTGCAGAAACAAGAAGGTAGGGCGTTTTGTAGGCATTTACAATGTGATAAGATACCACCCTCTCATCTGTCACAAAACACCTATCGGTGTGTTCCGGCAGTAAGCTTCTAGCATAGCCTGAACAATATCTTCGACTGCATCAATACTATCTAATAATAGCTCCAAAAAAACATAAGTATAGGAGACCGCAAAGAAATTTTCGCCACCAAATTTATATTATATGCAAGCGCCATGATCCCTCAGGCACAACTTAGATAAGACCTCGCTAACTAAGTCAATAATACCTTCATGTTGGTAGCTCTGTTTCACTGGTCGATATTAATGCGTCCGCAACAGGTGTGCCGGTACACGATACGCCTAAACGATCCCCTGTGTAAGCACTTCGCTAATGAATTTCACGTTTTGTGTTAAAGTTTTCTGTTAGCGTTTATTAACGCAAATTGCATTAGGTGAAGGTTGTCTGGGCTTGGTATGTACTAGACAGTGACAGGCGTAATATACTTCAGTTGATATGTATAGAAATTCAGCGTTCGTTTTTTTTAGTATGTACCTACCATAAGATATCATAGTTCTATAATAACTCCATTCATAAAAAAATTGCTTGTATTGTTTTCAAAGAGGCATGTCCAGTGTCCATTTATTTGATAAAATAAACCTATAAAGTTTTTCGAAAATGCTTTCACCACATTTTAGAGTAACTTACTGGAACTTAAACTTAAATATTTGAGTTAAAGTTAATATCACAGTATAAGGACTGTTCCACATTATCCTGGTTCCTAATGAGCAGCATGTCGCCACTAAAATCGATGCGAGTAGGGCGTTCCTGCATAATGGACGCACGAATTGGCTCCTTATCATCATGACGCTTTGATTAATCAGGCTGGCGGCTGGTCATAAAACCACAGTTAAAGCATTTTACAGTCATGTGTCATCTTTTGTGTTGTCAGCGGAGAGATAATAAATGTAAAAAAAAATCTGATCGTGGCATTACAATGTAGAATATTTCAATATTAAAATTTGTAATTGACGTTCATAAGAGCGTCATAGACGCCTAAATTGAATTAATGATATTGAATTTGAGTTTGAATTTAAAAGATAAGTGCTTAGTGACAGTTTTTCTGCATGAGAGTGAAAGGCAGGTGATCATTCGCAACATGTCATTTCACCGAGCGGTGAAGCTTTTTAGCTTCTTTTTTTTTAATGGATAGATTCAGGCGTTACTTTGCGGAAATCCATATTTAATAATAACAAATACTTTGAAAAGTATCCTAAAAAATATCAAATAATATTTAAATAAAACACTTAAAAAAGCATAAAATTATATATCTAGTGACAATCTAGTCTCGATCGTGCGCTCGGTAAGTCAAGACCTCCTGAAGATGCTTCGTTTAGAAGCGAAACTAGTCGGGTATTCTTCCGGTTAGGCTGCATGATGTTTGTGACATCACGTAGATAACAGGAAAATTAGGCGGAATTGTCACTAGATATATAATTTTATGCTTTTTTAAGTGTTCTATTTAAATATTATTTAATTTTTTTAGGATTTAGCGCTGCGTTTTATTTAGGTTCTATGGAGCGTAACACCAAGATACGCTCAAAAAACTTTGAAACACTGAAAATTGAACTGATCGCAACCTTGCACGCCACCGTGGCCGGTTAAAGATAAGCTTCACTAATTGCAGTTTATAACTTCTACTTCGAGCTTCGATAAAGATCAGATTCTACACGTTATGATAGTAAAATTGTAGTACTAAGGTATGTTAGAAGCAGTGCGCGGGCTATGCTTGAAACGAAGGAATAGAAATCGGCTAACTGGAATTTCGTCGAACATGGCTTATAACCCTTGCAATATATTAATAAACCTAATTTAAAAAAAAACCGTTTTTAGTGACCCTTGCTCCTTACGGAATCGATTGTCATTCACTTAAATTACGATATCATCAAGATAGGAAAACATTTTTCAGTTATCGGAGTGTAGCTCAAAAATGGCTGGACCCATTTTGATGAAATTTAAAATTTTGGTGGACTGTTTGTCAGCTTTGGTGCTAAGAAACAGAATAACATACCCACGAGTATGTGGCTTGCAAGAAGCACCACTATTTTGGTATGGATATAAATACTTATAAACTTTATATAAATATATGTATACACTATGTAACTGTAATATTTTATATCTACTATAAAAACGAATAAAATGCTAACAATATTGTCTATCTAAGTGACTTTGTGATATATGTCAAGCATTCATTGTAGAATATTTACAGCGCACATACGAGCACAAGCCACACTAAATTTATTTTTTTATTCAATTGTGATCCCGAGGTATTCCGAACATTCACAAAGGTTTCAGGGTCACGACCTTTTGGGGTAGAGAGCTATTGTCTCTTTTCGCACTGTCTAAATTACGCAAAATATGTTTGTCATTTTTATAGTCTCTAAAGAAAGGTTTGGTATCTTCATGCATAAGGAGGCAAGGAAATTGTGCCTGTCTGTGCCAGGCACTGTAAAAATTCAAGAGGCTTGTTTAAACGGAGTCAAAACCTCATATGAAAGCTCGATTGATACACCAAATATGTCGATAAATTTTCTATTTAAGCTTTGGAATATGATAAATCTCCACGTTTTGTAGGTAGGTACCGCATGTAAATTTATATGATCAAGCTTGATCCATAAATTCAGCATGATCCGCTGTTGACATTGCTTTCTGTCTGTTGGAACGGGGATCAAATAGCTCATCTTTCGTAAGCTAAACTATATAAATGAACTAAGTGGGCATGGCAGTCCGGCGAAAGGTCAACGCAGCCAAAATACTGGGCATGGTGCTAACTAGTGAGCTAGAGCATAAAAGCTGCTTTAAGACCTACTTTTAAACACCTTTCGTTATATTAGCTTTAGTATTATGAATTATAAGCGGTTTTTGTTTTTCAAATACATTATACATCGACACGGGATGCCTATAATAATCACGTTTTAAGAGATATTTATGACTTACTTTTTGAGAGCTTAGAACAGTTTATAGCCCCATCAATCCCTAAACAGTCCCCCAAACAACAAATCAGCGCCCAAACACATCTATAAAAAGCACATTAACGGCTCACAAACATTAGGCCCGTTCATTACCAGCTATAATTCACAGGAAAGTACCAGGTATTTAATACCTATTTCGGACCTTGCTGCATTAAGTTAGAGGCGTAAAATGAAATGTTTTAGGGGAATAGTGAGGTAAAATTCGCTACCTGTGCTGTTTTTTCTGACCATTTAATGTAAGTTGTATGATTATGTTGAAGTTATCTTACTAAGATCGAAGATTTAAGAAGTTTCTTAAATGTTTTATAAAAGTATTTCTCTATTTTGACATTATGTCCGATATACATTTCGATCGAGATTTTCGATTGTGCGTTCGTTGAGTCAAGAACTCTTGAGGATACTTCGTGTAGAATCGAAACGAAAGAAAATTCTTCCGGGTTGATTGCGTGGCGTTTGTGAAGTCACGTCAGCTTAACAGGAAAATTAGGCGGGATTACCACTCGATATATTTTTTAAGTGATTGGGTAATTGCCACTAGATATATTTTTTATAGTTGTATTTAAATATTAATTCAATATTTTCGTAAAATATTTTAAAAGTTTTGATTTTATTTATATGTATTTCCGCAAAATACTGCCTGAATCTATTCGTTACGATTATAAATATTAAAGATTATACTAATTATATTATACTAATTATATTATACTAGTTTGCATTTTACCGTAAGGAACATCAGAATGTTGTGTTTTACTTAATTTTAGTTAGTTTGTGGTGTTTTACATAATAAGGTACGTCCTTTGGGATTCGCCAAGTAGAATAAAATCTTTGAATTTATGGAAACCCAATCAAAATCTTTAACTTTTTTGAGTTATACTAAATATGATACCTGCAACCTACTATCAAGTGGCAGAAAATTTTATTGTTTCATCTTCGGTTAGAAAATTCAATTATTTGCCAATTTGCACAAATTTTCAACCTTTTATTAATGACTAGAACCTATATTACTTTAAAAGTATATCAATCATGAAAACGGGACCAGTGAAAGAAAAGTTAATGAATAATATATTATTATAGTACCGTAGCATGGAACTTTTAAATAGTGTAATGAAAAACATGAAAAGGATAGAGTTTTAGTTTGAATTACGTAAGCTAATCTATGGTAAAGAAATATTTAAAAAGGGAGACTAAGTACGTTATGGGAAGCTATGCAGTGACGGCTGATAGAGAGTAGAGGTTTGAAGATCTATTGTTGCCATCTCGCCTCGACTACCATCTCTTAATTAAGTCATATTTTAACCTATCATTTACAATTTTATCGTGAGAGCGAGCTGCACACATTGATTCGTGTCATTTGTGCGATAGAGGCAGCGCTATATAACATTATTTTTTCATGACGGACATAGTACGGGCCTCAGTATTGATATTTTAAGTTTTACATAATGACGTTTTTTTTCCAAAATACTTTTTAAGAATAACAAATACTTTAAAAAGTGTCCTAAAAACATTAAATAATATTTAAATAAAACACTTAAAAAAGCATAAAATTATATATCTAGTGACAATTCCGCCTAATTTTCCTGTTTTCTACGTGACGTCACAAACATCACGCAGCCTAACCGGAAGAATACCCGACTAGTTTCGCTTCTAAACGAAGCATCTTCAGGAGGTCTTGACTTACCGAGCGCACGATCGAGACTAACACTTTTAAAAGTATTTGTTATTATTAAATATGGATTTCCGCATAGTAACGGCAGAATCTATTCATTACTTTTTAAGAGGTGGGAGTAGGGGCTCTACTCCCACCTACATTACCTACAAGTATTCGCTTTCATACAGTTTACAGATGTAATACTGTATCCACCGGATTGTCCACTGAACACAGACTTCCTCATGAAGGTTTGTCATAATCCCCATGCATCGCAGGTGTCTTGTAGATCACAATGTAAAATAGCTTCTCAGAAGGCGCCGCTGCGCAACTTCCGGAAATTTACCCTTAGTCGCTTTACGACACACACGAAGAGATGGGGATGACAATTTAGTCCAACACGTCACGGGCCGCCGATTCAACATGTTATATTTCTGACTACGGTATTTTTTCCTGCTGGATAAAGAAACAATAAGATTAACGGAAGCTAAGCCATATAACTATATGGCTTAGCTTCCGTTATAACGTATACAACATGCAATCTGGAGGAATACAGACTTTATACAGACTTTGTTAGATGTTCCACCGAATAAACCTCTTTTTCTTTTTTATATTACCAGTAATAGTATTAATAAGACTATCTCGCAGAATATTCATAAATCGTTAATAAGTATCGCCCTTTATGTCGTTGTGTATAATTCTAGAAGCAATGATGGCCGAGTGGTAATAGTTATGAACTGCTGCAGTTCCATGGTTCGATCCCTACCACCCGCTTAAGCTTCACTGCGTGGTGGAAGGACATTTGCGAAAGGTCGCCTGGCAAACTACCACCCTCAAGTAGAAAATCTGTTGCCAAGTAACTAACGATGTGTTCATGCAGTGGTCCTAGAGAGCCAGTAAAATTACAGGCACATGAGACTTAGCAACAGTATTTCCCAGGGTGACGGGCGCATAGGCAGAATGCACGATAGGCAGGGGTCTTACTAGAATACCTTAAAAAATTACATTGAAAGGAAACATTTTAACCACTAGCGGCATTACAGAAGTCTCCAGGCGATATTAATATTAATCGATATTCAATATGACAGCACAAACATTCCAATTCCGAACATCATTATTCCCGGGACGTCAACAACGGCAATTAAAAGATCGTTACAATAACAAACCCGAAATAGTATACTATGCAGTATTCACTCATAATTCGTAGACGAGGAGATCGCGTGTGGACGGCATTGGGGACAGACTTCATATAAAAATAATTAGAACCTCTATGAACGAAGACAGGTATGGCTATTTCGAATTTCATTATTTATTCACAAAATTTATATTTTAGTAGACACTAAGGAATAGTGTTCTGAAATATTTGATTATTTTAAACATAAACGTAATTATTATTTTTTTGTTTTATAGCTTATAGGCCAGCCTTTGACCACTATCTCACTTGATGGTAACTGATAATATGGTCGAAGATGTTGATTAGGCTAGCGTAGAATTACTGGCTCTCAGGACAGCTGCCGGAACACACTGTTAAGTTGGCGACAGATTTTCAACTTGAGGGTGGTAGCTAGCTAGGTGGGCAATCGCAAAATTCCCTACCACCATGTTGTAACGACTGCCATCGTAAGACAACAACTGGGACCAACGATGGCTTAATGTGCCCTCCAAAGCATGGAAGTGCTCAGTAGTAATGTCACTAGCGGTCAGTACTATCTACCACCCAACTCCTGAACGTTGCTTAACTTAGCTGATCGATAAAGGACGCCTAAGCAAACTTCGCTACGAGCGCTTTAAAAATAATTAATGTGTTGACGTTTATTATGATTAATTTTGAATAGTCTTTCATATAAACATTGTACTTAGAAGACAACTTTCATAGTTCGGATATAGAAATAAACTGGCCAAATGCCAGAAAGGCATCGCTTTTTTCGGATTTCACTAAACGGAAAATAACTATAGGTTCATGAATCATAGGTTAAAACGAAGTTATAACAGTTAAATAATTTTCAGTATTTATTAGTTAAAACAGGCCTGGCTCTCTTCCCATTTCAGATACAAAGGTACCGGTGCATCGGCGTATCCGTCCGATCTGGATTATTGTACGGTAGGTACCGCATCAGTAGAGATTAGAGCTATGCGTGGCTACACCATAGAAAGAGGCCTTGTGGGTAAATATAAGTTTTAGGTAAACCGTCTTTTGCGAGCTGAAGTGCACTTTATTGCATCGTACCTAGAGTCGTTTATTTATTGAAATGGCTTTGCGTAGTAATCCTTCTGGACCAGAAAGAATTTTACTCAGTGGCTACATAAAGGATATGGTACATAATATACCGAAATTTCAGTTTCCGAATCAGATAGGACCACAGAATAAACGTAACGATTAAATATTAATTTTATATATGTAAAGCGTTCTTTACAAAATTTTATATATGTAAAGCGTTCTTTACACCTTTAAAGTCGAAGAGAATAAAGCAGTTGTTTAAATAGTTCACCGCTAATAATCCTCTCTTAGATTCAAAAAAGACCATATGTTTTCTTTACCAAATGTTGCTTATGTTGAACCAAACATTAAGCTTGGCCCAGATAAACTCTATTGACAATGCTATAGTCTTCTGGGAATCAAAATGGATTCAACTTTACAGTGGGATCCACATATACATGATCTAGCTGGAAAACTTAGTTGCTGCATATGCAGTTTGTAAGATAAGACAGTTCACAGACGTAGCTACTGCACGGCTCGCTTATTTCGCGTACTTCCACAGTATTATTTCGTATGGTGTATTGCTGTGAGAAGCTGCTGCTGAGATAGAGACAATCTTTATATTACAAAAGCGTGCAATTCGAGCCATATTTGAAATGGATCCTTGGGAATCTCTAAAGGATCTTTTTTAAGAAGTTGATACTTTAACTTTACCGAGCCTGTATAAATTGGAAAATATTATGTATGTTCGGAAAAAAAATTGTAAATTTAAATGAAACAGTGACAACCACAATTACAACACTAGGAATAAATATAAAATAGCGGTACCAGACGGCTTCAGACTAGCAAAGACAAATAAAAGGTCATTTTTAGGTAATTGTTGCGGTTTTATAATAAAGTTCCCAACATATTACAATGCTTACAGAAGGAAAATTCAAGTTGCACGTGAAAAACAGATTGATTATGAAAACCTTCTACACAGTTTGTGATTACTTAAACGACAAAAATACTTAGAAAATTTCGCCTCTGCCAAGTTATCACCTGTCAACTACGTAATTCAAACTAATATTGTAATGATTGTATAATATTGTAACTCATTATTAAAAGACGTTTAAGAGAAAAAGACGATTTTGAGTTTTGAATTTTGAATTTGCAGTAAAAATTCAAATCATTTATCAGTGAAGAAAAACTATTTATTTAATTATTCATTGCACACAATACAGAATACAATCAAAACATGAAAGAAATATAAGTATTTTGCTAAGATCTAGACTGTATTCCTAAATTAAGTATTCCTACGAGCTTCGTAAGTATTATTTATATAAACAGCTAGATATCTTAAATCTGTGGTTACTATTCATATTCTTACCATGATTCATAAGCATTACAACTCGATTAGTGATGCATGTCTCGGTATAAAGGCCAATCTAGAGATTGAATTGGTCTTGGTTGTTTTCTTAGATTTGCAGTCGTTATAACATGGTAGTAGGGTATTTATCAAAAACTCATAGCTGTTGTGTTCGACAGCCAGTATTTTTAGGTTAGCCTAACCACATCATCACCTACCACGAGGTGAGGTAGTATTCAAAGGCTATCATGTCAGCTATAAATAAATTAAAGATATTTAAACAATGGTGCCACTAAAAAGTGTCTTATTTACAAAATTGAATAAAATTATTTACATGAAAAAACACTAATGTTTACATAATACACGAGAATTCACTGCCTAATTAAAAGCGTTTACAAAACACAATGCAAATAACAGGGCAAAGATTTCAGAATAATTAAGGTAAAAGAAAAATACAAGGAGTATCACAAGAATTTTCTTCCAATTTAGTCATTTTAGACACGCACACAGTAGGCGGTCTTACGAGTACAACTTGATTTACTGGTTACTGACAGCGTGTGTACCTCATTATTTTCTTAATGGAAAGTAACGTAAGGAAAACGTTTTTCATTTGTTATGAGCAGCCGACCACCGCTCGTTTAACGGCTTTTTATTCACTCTTAGAAAAGAAATATGAAAACTATATTTTGTACGTCATTATCATCATCACATCAACCAGAACCTCCACCGTAGAACGAGACCTTTTAACTATTTCAATTGTAGGACGGAAGGAGTGAAGATCTGTCCATCTGCAGGTAAAGCATATCTCGGTGCGAGGACCAGATCATGTTTGAGGTTATGTCAAACATGCAGTCGTCTTTTCCATCATTGTAATTTAGAAGTTTATGTACATGGCGGTCATTGATGCAATAATTATAATATTAGTACTAAGTATATAATTGCACCCCTATATATTTATGTGGGGTGACGAAGGGACAAATACCAGAAGGTAGAAGCGCTTTCTAAAGAACTATCTTATCTTGGGATCCCCAAGGTCCCTGACATTCATGGAGCAAATAATAGGAGACGTATTTTTTAATAGTGGGCACAAGCTGTAATAGTAGTAAATCGAAGTCATGTAGCCCTATTACCTACTAACCTACTCGTTAGTTCCCGATGGAGCGCGAAATATCCAAATGCTATTACTTAAATCGATCAAATGGAAAACAGTGTTAACCTTCTCTTTGATTACAAATTCAAAGGTAATGGTAATGACAGGGAAAACGTCGAAAATGATCAATATTCGTTCGGCTCTGCCCATAATACAACCGTTTACTTACTGAGCGGCCATTATTGCCTGAACTATTATTTAATACTTAATAGATGGGTGCCGTTGTCGTAGAGTAGTCAATATTGTTTAGAAATTTAATATAGTTGGGCTTAATGGACTAAATATGCTGTCATAATTGCTTCAGCGATTATCAATTCAATTAAATTCATCGTTCAGTTCAGGGCACATTAGCAATGACAATTGACTGCCGCGCAGGAGTTCAATAGGTCGAATATTGCCACTGTTATATTTAATAATCTTATCGTATATCATCTAAGCTCGCTACATGGCCATTATACTAATATATTGGATAAATATTTAAAAAAATATCTAGTGAGAACTACGCCTAATTTGCCTGCTCGTGTTCACACGATCTAAGAGTGAAGACCTCCTGATGATGCTTTGTGTAGAATAAAAATCCACATTGCTGTGCACCGGAATTCTGACAATGTTTGAAAACGGTTGCACCCAGCGTTATACAACGAGAACTGTTGGTGCGTTTTGAAGAGACTGGATGCAATATTCGCAAATAAGGAATAGGACGAATAAAGTGTACGACAAATGGGCGGACCGATATATGTTGGCAATTGGCAACGATACTCAGGGGGAGTAGATTTCAAACGGCTGTTGAAGTAAAAAATAATCTCTTACGATCTAGAGGAAGCAATGTGAGCACGTGTACTGTGAGGCAGAATCTTGCTGAAGCAAACTTGAAACCATGTTGACCTATAGGTAGTTCCAAATTTAAACGCAGCATCGAAATTCATGGCTGAACTACGCTGGATAATGTATAAATCGGACTCGGGATGACTGGTTTAGAGTAATGTTTTTGGACAAGTCAATCATTTTTGATTGCCTTCCACCGTGTGTGTATATTCATGCAATACTGGCACGGTGGTAAGTCATGCAATCTATAGAAGACCAGGTGAGTGCTATAACCAAGTTTTTATGGAGGCAAAGTGTCGTACGGTGGAGGCTCCACGTGTGCTCAAACGTGAAGCTTATTCCGAAAGCCGCACCGAGTAATGGTTACAGAAAAAAGAACTTCCTACTACAGAAATCAAAGATAAAAAAAAATAACATAAATGAGTATGTTGACCTATTTTTAGGAAACATTGGCGAGAATGCATCTTTATGCAAGATCGCTCGTTTTCACATTATGGCTAGGTTAGTGTATGACTTTTTTTTACAAATTATTCAAGAACAATTTTTTTTCCGGATGGGAGAATATTTCTCAGCGTTTGCTTAAAATCAAGTGGAACCGGAAATCGTATAACAGCAGTATAAATAGATTGTGGTGGCAATACAAATTACTAAGATATGTGCAAATTGAGGACATTTTTCAAAATCATGTCATATTTACCTAAACTAATTCAAAATAAACTTCATAATCTTTATCTTATATTACATAACTGAACTTTTTACGAATTTTAATTATTTAAGCTCTATAAAATTGTCTATAATACAGTCTTCATGCCATAAAACAACTTTCAATGGATCGGAAGCAATTGAAATTTTTGCTTCCGACCCGCTCGCTTTGCGGACCAGTGTATTATTTAAATACGCACTTGATAACTTTGTATTTGTCTTGTGATATTGAAAGAGATCACTATTTAAAAAAATCTTGCGATCACGATAGGCCCCACCTTGGTCTGCGGACATGAAACCTGGTACAAGAGGGCACTACTAAAGGAACCTTTGCCTAAGATGCTAGACGCCCAGTTAGTCCCTCCCCTTGTTACTAACTTTGATCGTAGAAGTAGGACTGTAGTCACTGCAAAACAGCAAGCATTGTGTACGAGTAGCAATTTGGAAGTACGGAAAGTTTTGTAATTGGCTGTGTAATTCTGTCGTAAGGTATAAAATATAAAGGCGCAATTAACAATAAGTTTGTCACAAATAATGAAGTTTTTATGACAGCTTCGTAAGTCTAGTGGGGTAATTGGTCGATCCTAATTGTAAAAAGCCATACCGACCCATAATCAAAAGAAGACACATACATAAATTGTTCTTAATAATAAAACATATATATTGATAAAACGATATAAACGAATGTTTAACATAATTTAATATAAATCGGCCTAAAATTCAATGAACATGAACGTAAAATAAAGAGGGACTTCAAAACCTAATAAGGACAGATATAAATCAAATTATATTGTATAATATGTATACATCTGAAAAAATCATAACATATTTATTTTCGTAGGGTTCAATTTTTGGGCCAGACAGCTGATGTATTTTCATTAAAAAAACTGTTCTGTTCAGGGTCTGATACTGTGCCGGCATATGCGGCACCTATTTGATATTTCCTTGGAACATTAAACTTAGAAGGGTATTTCATTCATGAAAATAAACTTTATATTACAATTACCATCATATCACCACGCCTTTATCACCAAAAGGGTAGGCATAAGGGCCTCAACACTCAAGTTCCAATAGGTACGTGAAACGGACACGTTTCTTGATCCAGGACAGCTACTTAAAAAATACCGTAACAGAAATAGACTAACAAAGAATGCCAAAAAATGCCTATTTTAAAATGTGTTTGTAAATATATTTGGCAACCTTTTCGTCACACTTAACATAAGATACTCGTAGCTATGACAAAGTTTATCGACGCGTTCATCTGAATAATATAGCATAATATCTAGATGAATAATGTATTTACCATCGGCAAAAGAACTGCTGTATCACCCCTAAAATTTATTACACTGGGGCCGAAGACAGCTGACGTTCATAAATATTGAGAACTTTTCGTGAGGACATCGTTAATTATAACATTATTTTCTCATAAAACCGCGCTAGCGTCAAAGTTTCAAACGTAAGCAAGAAAATATAATAGGCTCTTGAAACAATGCAGTAAAAGTTTTGAATAAGTTCTGGGTTTGTTTAGAATTATCGTAGAAGTTTGTTTTGTACGCTGGTACCATCTGTGGGCTGGAATACAAATGATAGTGACTTCTAAAGTTTTAATGATCGTTGAATGATAAAAATTACAATACTGTACAATTTATACTTTATACGTATTGTAAAATTAACAATTAATACTTAATAATTACTGTAAAAATTACTGTAATTACTGTAATTTTGAACGAGTATATGACTATATTTTTATGTAATTTTGCAGTTGAATGCTTCATTAAAGGAACAACATCATCAAGCTTGTTTATTTCTGAAAAGTATGTAGAAGCATTTAAACACAAATATTTTACTAGATACCTTTCTGGATTCAGTATACTTAGTAGAAAGTGGTCTATTGTCATCTACCGGGCATGGTTCTAGATTTTCAACTGTTACCAATATTTAATTCCTTTTCCGAGAAATTCAATATCTTCGTCTTCGACAGTCACATGGATCTTCGATTGTAACATTTCATCGGCAAGCTATATATAGAGCTTCCATTACAACCGAAGCCACAAGCTTAGGGAAAAGAAAATAATAGATTACTAAGTTGGAAAATTGTGAATATAAGATGCCACAGCTTTCCTAAAAAAAACGGCCAAGTGCGAGTCGGACTCGCGCACGAAGGGTTCCGTACCATTAGCTATACAACATTAGACTTCATATTTTAACCTTTTTTGTTTTAACGTGCGTGAGTCCGACTCGCACTAGGCCAACTTTTTGTATTTGTAATTATAGCGGCAACAGAAATACAACATCTGTGAAAATTTCAACTGTCTAGCTATCACCGTTCTTGAGATACAGCCTGGTGACAGACGGACGGATGGATGGACGGACGAACGGCGAAGTCTCAGTAATAGGGTTCCGTTTTTACCCTTTGGGTACGGAACCCTAACCGAACCCGGAAACTAAGAGTACATTTTACTAAACTTGGGTATAACTATACGAGGATTACTATAATCACTGTAACCAGTAAAATATGCTTGCATATTGTACCCTTTGTAATGTTGCAGTACATTAGGTACAAAATGTGACTTCAAATCTGATAAAAGATCAAAAAAATATTTCGTTGAATTAGGTATAGCTCCAGTATCTAAAAATAAATATGGCCACTTTGCTACAGCAGATAATTCATACTACTTTACGTCTACTCTGCTGTCATATGTCATTATAGTCCAAACCTACGAATTTTCTATTTTCACGGCACGAATCCAAAATTAAAATCTGCTACTACGCTAGACGTTCTATGATAGTAAAGGCCTAGCATATGTTAATAGTTTATAGCATAAAGGTAATCTACGTATTTATAAAACCCCAGATTCGTGAAATTGAGTTTAAGTATAGTATAATATCCGTATTTTTATTAAACCTTAGATTTGTGAAATTCACCTTTCGGCGAGTAGGTTTTTTAAGACCTGAATTTAAATATTATTTTTATAATTAACATTACGAACTATATATATAACACTACAAATACTACAATAAAAAATTTAGACAACCTACAAGTCATTGCAGACTTAGGCTGAGCACTCACAGCAAATACTCCAGCTCACTACCAATTGGTAGGGCGCCCAGCGTTTGGACTGCCAGTAAGTCTGCAATTACTTATAGGTTGTCTAAATGCTTTTATTGTAGTATCTATAGTGTTGTATATAGTGCGTAGTTTTTTGTAAATAAAAGCACAGCACCAGTCTAAAAAAATCCTCACCCCGTGACCACGATCACTGCAAAGTGTTTGAAACGTCGGGATAAAATAATGAAAAATATACGCGATTTAAACCGTTTAAAGTTGTTTAATTACTATGTGTAACAATCGCGAAAACCTAAGACAACATTAAAAAAATCCTATCTGGAGCATTTCTAATACCTTAATTGTAAAAAGCCATACCGACCCATAGTTGAAACAAGACAAATACATAAATTGTTTTTAATAATAAAACATACACATTGATAAAACGATATACACGAACGGTTAACATAATTTAATATAAATCGGCCTAAAAATTCAATTAACATGAACGTAATATAAAGAGGGATTCCAAACCTAATAAGGACAGATATAAATCAAATTATATTATATCTGAAAGAATCATAACATAATTCAATAAGAGCGTAATAGGGTCGATAAGGGTGACTGATCGGTGCAGTCGAATCGGTGATAACTGAATTATTTGATAAAGCAGTTTCAATTTCGTGCCTAATGTTCTAGCAAATCTAATTGATTTATAGCTCTCTAGGTACGTTCTCAACATTTATATTACTCTCTCCAAATGATTTAATTTCTTTTCACTATAATTACAAAACTCGTAATATCCACTAAATAAGTTATTCCAAATGCAATGATTTAGTTATACAAATCATTTTTCAAAGCGTATTTTCAGTGGCACGTAGGAGATACCTACATTTTTGCTTTATTAAATTAATAACGCCCAATTTTCTAATTAAAGGGTTAAATTATTACGCGGATTAATTTATTTTCTAAACCACTAAAATGCGATGGGCTTTTGTTATCATAGAACATTGAACATAGTAGCAGATTTTTAATTTGTTGGATTTCTGTCACAGCTAGATGCGAATTCATTGAGTTTTATGAATGTAAATTTATGATGTGACAGCAGCTGTGGAAATAAAAGCAGTAAAAAATAGTCCTCCAGTAAAGCAGCTGAGGAAATAAAAATAGTAAAACTCCCACTTGTCTTCATAGTAGTACAAATGAGTAGGACCACGAGAAAATGGCCAATGAAAATGAAGAGTACAATACTTTTCTATAAACATATTGACGCAAACTATGCGGTATCACATTTTATTCATAATTTATTGAATGAACACATGGAAATCTGTTATAGATAGATATTTTTAACTGATTTGCATGTGTGCAATGCAGTATATTACCAAATGTAATCGTAGTATGAGAGATATTATCAACATCCCCTGAACCAATTAATGTTCAACATTGTTGTATGCTACCTACGTATATGATAGATTACATCGAGTATAGGTATTTGTCTATAAGCATTATGACCTACATTTGGTATAAACTCAGTAACGACTGGAAAAAGGCATGTCATGAATATTCTGAGCTGAAGGATACCCTGAACTGATGGACGGGTCTGAAAAACAATTTTAATGAAACTGAAGACAGCAAAATATCTTCCAAAATTGTACTAGGTGTAAATCCATAGTTTCTGTCAAACTTTCCAAGAAACAGGTGAGATAATCTGAAGTTAGACATCAGTACTAATATTATAAATGCGAAAGTAACTCTGTCTGTCTGTCTGTCTGTCTGTCTGTTACGCTTTCACGCCAAAACTACTGGACCGATTTGACTGAAATTTGGTATGGAGATAGTTTGAGACCCGGGAAAAAACATAGGATAGTTTTTATCCGACTGCGTAAAAAGAGGTTAATGTTTTTGCGCGATAACCGACATACGCGCGGGCGGAGCCGCGCCCGGAAAGCTAGTCTTTTATAATTACTTCTAATATCTTTTTACAAAATTATCATTTTCACGAACTCTTTAATATAGCTTGTATATATTTATATAAGTAGGTACCTACATATTTTGAAAGTTGAGTTTCTAAGAAGAATCAACTCGTTTACTCATTGAATTAGATTTTTTCTGAATTTCACCATTAATTCTCAAAGTACTGAATCATGTTCTCTATCATGTATATGCAAATGAAACACGCCTGAAATCGCGGCGTAATTATTACAGAATTAGGTCGCGGTTTCACGCCTCATGTACGCCTAATATGCATATATTATAGGTTAACGAATTTGGAGCAGATAATAATTATACCTAATTATAAGTACTACACATAAGTAATACACGATAGGCTTATCGTTACGAAGGCAAAATGAACTAATACTTTCAAGGGGAAGACAAAATAGCTATTAGTTAAAATCTAAGATCGTTCCTTGATTTGTCAGTGCGCTCTGTTTTCGGTTTAATACTGCTTTACCGATATTTTTACCGATGTCAAGTTTATCTCTGCGCTTTGCGATATGCTTTCGGTAACAACCGTATCATGAGCTTTGGCGCCTTATATTGCACCTAAAAGCCCGCACCTTCAAAACCTAGTCGTACTGAGAATTAGTGTACTAATCCTTGGTAATCTACTGGAGGTCATACCACAGTAGTGCCCTTGCTCCAGTCGCCTTCTACTTGAAACGTAGCAGCGTGTTTTCCTACAAGAGGTAGTGCGCGCAACGAGCCAGCTTCAGCTACAATATCTTCAGCACTGGCCTTTATGGGCTATTGCGGCGTCCAATGTCATTCTTAACTTGTAGTAGCGACAAACGGCATTCAATCCTTTCCCACCCTGCACCGGTGTATACCGCGCAAGTCGTGTGAGTGTTATTACCATATAAATATATTATATAAGCACTCGGTTAAGAATCTATGTCGAAACAGTACAGACCGTGACAAGGAAAATCAAAGAAGAAAATTGACTTACGTATACACTTTTTAAATCAATATAAAACAACAAGTCACTCGACTCAAATGGCACCTTAGAGTAAAAACTTTACAGACCTTTCAGTTCACTACAAAGGCGCGCCTCTCCAAAACGAATTATTGTACAGTTAGGCCTAGATTGTACACTGCGTCTTTGTACGGGTGTGATACTAATGATACACACAGAAAAGAAAATAATTTATAATTATGATCGTATACATACATACATACATAAAACCACGCCTCTTTCCCGTAGCGGAAGGCAGAGACCACAGATTTCCACTTGCTACGATCCTTACATATCTCTTTCGCTTCATCTATACTCATCAATCCTTTCATACATATGCGTCAGTTTAGGGTACTCCTGACCTGGCCTTTTTTCAGAACATCTTCAATCTGATTTCGGAAAGTTCGCCTAGGTCTTACCCTTCCAACACTTCCGTTCACTTGTCCCACATATACCTGTTTAATCAATCTCATTTCATTCATTCTCTCTACAAGTCCAAACCATCTTAACATACCTTTCTCGATTTTTGACACTACATCCTCACTCACACCACATCGTTCCCTTATCACACTATTCCTTATTCTGTCGCTCCGTTTGACTCCAATCATGCTTTTCAATGCTCTCATCTCCACTGCATTTATTCTACTTTCATGCTTTTTCTGCCATACCCAACATTCACTCCCATACATAAGTGTCGGAACCAACATTTCCACGTTTTAGACATCTTCTGACTTGACTTCTGACTCTGATTATGATCGCTTGCTTGTAGATCCATCGGTCCCTGTTGTTGCCATTCGATGCCCAATTGGTGTACAGCGGTAAGCTCTGCCTTTAACAATAGCAAGTCACAAGTGACGAACTGCATCGCTCCCAGCATCCTGAGACATAAAGTTGTTAAGTCTCATCGAAATCAACCGGCACCCATACCTATCAAACCGCAGTATTGTTAGCATGACTGCTGGGCGGTAAAAACAAACAGCTATTGTGGCAGTACTTCTCCGAACGAACTTGTTCACAAAAGTGCTACCGCCACAAAAATCGAACTTAGCCTGTACATTATCTTTGATGATTATGGTCAAAGGCCAGTCTATCAGGTATTAAAAAGCTCAAGCGGGGTCAATGTCTTCAAAGAAATTGACCCCGCAATTGTGGCACAGGGTAGGCATATGAAGAATTTAACTGTATGCTCAATGAAATGAAATTACAAGCACATGTGACTTAACAACTATGTTTCAAGCTTAGTTATAAGTATTTAACGGGACTTAATCGCGATAAAACATGTATATTTTTATTTATTTACCTTTTATTTACTTAAGTCCCGTTAAATACTTATAACTAAGTGTTCAAGTCACGAAAGTCTTAAAGTTACTATGTCTCAAACTGTCAGGTGCAGTGCAATTCGTGACTTGTGACGAAACGCATATGTTTTAGGCAGAGGTTAGTCCACTTAACATCAGGTTGGACCTCGAGCTTGTTCCGCCACAATAACATTAATAAAAGTGCGGTGGGTAAACTAACTTTAAAATTTACAGCCAAACCTTTTCAACACAAATAACTAAATATAAAGTGGAGCTAGGGTTATAGCATATTACCGATGACGCGCAGATGCAGTCGACGTATACATTAGTTTATGTAAACCCTGTTTGCGTGAGCTAAGAAAAGGGAGAAGACTGTAAAATTTAATTCAATTGTAGGTATAAAGATATTTTGTATGTTGTAATACTCGATAACCCATCGCACTGGGAACATCTGTTACCTCCATCTGTTATCTGGACCAAATGTTGAAATAACGATCGATTAATCAAGCCGTTTATTGTCCCATGTCACGTATGACGAATGATCTCGAATCACATATATTTTGCTCTGTAATTTTACTAAATTGTTCTATTATATGATAATTATGCTAATGTTATAGACGGATGACAGGTTAGTTATTCAATGTATTTCAAAAGAAACAAGCAAAAATATATTGAGTAAAGCCCGCGGCTTATTTTGCGTCTTGTTGGAAACGCCCGTAGCGGAGCTTGCCTAGTCGTCTTCTTATCCATATTGGCAGGCGTATGGTGTGATCACTTTCAATTCTGTAAAAGGCCCTGCTGCCTCTGGATTATTTCCTTTATCACCTCTTACTACTTCAATATGAACTAGTAACTAAAAATAAACTTTTTACCGTGCTTCCTTGGAGCTCAGTAAAAACAAGCCTACTCAGTAAATCGGAATAGAAGTATCCTAAAAGCTCCAGAACTTTGCATGGGATGTAATATATCATCGTAAGGAACATCTACAGTCTCTTTTGAACGCCAAAACATAAATAACTCACACAGAGAAACATATTTTAAATACGAGTTTGTAAATAAACCAACATACGTGAACCATAGCGCGAAATTCACCGGTCAATAAAACTGAAATAGAATAGAAAAGTTTACATTTCAGCTGTTTATGAGGACTATTGTTACTTTTTGTTGCTGGCGACCCAGTTTGGATTAATAGAGCCATTGGATTTGAATGGTTTCTGTTATGAGCTTATTTCCGTTGATCCGGGGCTAGATAAGCAACCATCGTATTATTCCCGTAGAGGTTGCAAACACCGACTATAAATCAATCCAGATTTTGAGCGGTAGCAACATTTATTAGAGTCCTGTTAACACCTTTACTGCCCTTTTACCAGATAAAGGGTAAAATGATAGTATAGGTGATAGTCTTTTGGGCATTTTAGTAAAAAGCAAGTCTGGGTGGATGTACTTTTCAGTGTCAGATATTCTCTCGGAGTCTCAAAGCAGTTGTGTGAAAACAGTACTGTGTTTAGGCAGGAAAGACACTGTAGCCAGTGAAATTACTGGGCGTACCATATATTGAACTACACTGCAACTATAGGCGACAAGCGTGATGCTTAACGGCAGGCTGCATGTTCGCCTCACCAATTCATTTCCTAAAAAAAACCTAAGACGCCTGGCTAATTTGGACATTATGACAAACACTCTCCGTTTCATTTTATTTACCTGGATGACATATGTATTTTTTCTGGTATTTTGATTTTAAAACCAAATTACTGAAACGTTTTGTTACTACTTTCATGGAACCAATGTAAGAGTACATAAAATTCTTCATATTATTTTTTGTGAAATTAGTACATAAATGTCGGAGCTCTAAAGTATTACATAAAAATACCATAATATCATACCTACAACTGAGGTCCACCTCCTTTTATTTTTATTATTTAAATTTGGTTAAACATACTAGTAAAGTTGGTTTAATAAACAAGTTTGAGTTTGGAGTTAAGGGGGTGATCCCTGATTTTAGAACTCCTTTGATTTTGATCTGTAAATCTTGATTTTTGATTCTGTAACAAATACTATGATTGGACATTTTGGCAAAAAATCGATGCTGAAGGTTTTTTCATAACTGTTTGATTAATAGGTGAAACGCAGCTGTTTTTTTAATGTTATTGTGACGGAACAAACTTGAGGCCCACTTGATGTTAAGCGGAACAAAATGAAGAGGCTAACCTCTGCCTATAACAGATTCAGAACAGCCCATCACCTTATGACATAGTTGTTAAGTCTCATGTGCCTGTAACTTCACTGGCTCTCAAGGACTGCTGCCGGAACACACCGTTAGGTGCTTGGCGACAGATTTTCTACTTGAGGGTGGTAGCTAGCCTGGCGGGCATTAGCAAAATGCTCTACCACCATGCTATAACGACTGCCATCCTAAGATAACAACCGGGACCGACGGCTTAACGTGCCCTCCGACGCACGGATAAAGGTAGGTAACAATATGTTCCGGCAGCAGTAACGGCACTTAACAACTGTTTGTCTCAGACGAATGGCGCAGTTCAATTCCTTCAGACGAATTGCATCTGTTATAAGCAGAGGTCAGCCCGCTTAGCATTAGGGCCTCGTGCTTGTTTCGTCACATTCACATAGAAAAATATTACACGCTGTTTACGATGTGGATTACGAAATGAAATCCACATCGTATACAGCGTGTAATAGTTTTTTTATATGATTGTGATTAATTTCCGAATGTACCGAGAGTGGTGTTGCTAAGGTGAATTTTAGTACATGAAAAATGTGTACTAATGTACTAATCTCTTTACTATATTTTCCGTTCTTTTTTTATTAGTAAATACTACACACTACAAACTCGTGGTCCGTACTCTTATTTGTTTGTTTTTTTTTTTTTACATATAATATATTTAATAACTTTGAGATCATTCTCCAACTTATCAATATTCTTCCTGAAGGGAAGTTACCCTAGTGTTAAATATTATATATCTTTAAGCTAAAGCGAGTCCATAATTATATATATATAAGTATATATTTTCTCCTTATATCTAGTTTGTTAGCATATATTACGTTAAATAATTAGTACCCATTCAGTTTGTCGTTGAAGGGCCAGCCACAGATTCCGTTACAAGCTCCTAATTGCCACCTTAAAATAAATTCCTGGCGTTACGTTTGTCTACTACTGTATTTACAGCTGTATGCATTAACAAACTGTGTCTTTATTACCATATGTATCAGTGTGATGGTATTAGGTGCTTTTATTAGCATATCGCATGCACGTTATTTACATGGATCATGTAGGTAAGTAAATAACATAATGTATACTAAACGCGGCGCTAACACGCTCACCAATGCCATTCCGGTACGTTGACCAGGGCTGCTTTGATGGTTTGCGAATGTGACCTAACTAGTATTCATATAAGTACCATATTTTCAAATCAATGCTTAGACCCTTGTGACGTTTTTAGTAGTTGGAATCTAAATTACAACGCAACACATGAGTTAAAAATTACTTGCATGAAATGGCGACAGGGCTCGGGAACTGATTGTGTTTTTTTATTACTGATATATCTTGACCAGAGTCTCATTTGATGGTAAAAGATGATGTGGTGGAAGCTATCAAAAGGCTTAACTTAGAATTATTGGCCCTTGAGGACAGCGGATGGTCCCTATAAACACACATGCTGCACCACTAGGTTTTCTTGCAACAAATTTTCTTCTTTAGAATGGTAGCTAATGCAAGTTTTAAGCGAAAACTCCACGAGACGAAGCTTAATGCTACAGCAGGCATGGGGTGGCCACCCCATGGCATTAAGGTTAGAATACCACCTAATTTCTATAAAACAACTTTCCAAGGAATTCATAAGACTAACAAAAAATACCAAAAGTCTTAGCTTAGCAGCATCTTCTGAAGAACTTCCATATTACACACCCCAAGCCTGCCAAGCATGGGGATTAAGGCAAAATGCCCCTGATGGAGGAGGCTGTGTCCAACAGTGGACGGCCCAGCTTATACAGTATGGTACAGTATAGATGAGAAGCAATATCTTCCAAGTATCTGCTGCATAATAACCTTCTTGGACAGTTACACCGCCAAGTACTTTACAACTGGTGATTTAGTTGAAGGTGATATATGCATATTAAAATTGGTAAGTCACTTACGATTCCATGAAGCGTCTTCAAGATTAAACTGGTAGGATGCCAGCCGAGAATTCAGAATTCTGTGTAGCACATGCCTGTTGTAGAATTTGATCAAAACAAAAGTTATATCACGCAAATAGAGCTAGGTAGCTATCTCCTTCTCGTAGGCAGGTATAAGACGAGATGAGGCCAGCCAAAAATTAAAAATTCTATTATGCACTAGGCTGCTGTCTAATTCGATTAAATTTAATAATTCAATTAAGCACTAGGCTGTTGCAGAATTCGATTAAAACGAAATAAGTCAAATGGTTTTATTATTACGCAAATAGAGCTAAGTAGCCATCCCCTTCGCATAGGCTGTCATGGGACTAATTCCCGAGCGATTGATCGACAAAGGAACGCCTCTCGGTTTAACAGCCATCAGTAATCCGATTAGACATGACGAAAAGGCGTGAAACTGACAACGTCAGCCGCGAGAGGAAAACAAGCATCGATTGTTTAGAACAGAATTGTTTTCTGTTTATGAAGACAAGCGACACGTAAAAGTCAAAGTCAAATCGTCACGATTGGCGGTCGCCTGAATGTAAACAATAAACAAGATGTTGTACCTCTTACTAAGAGTATATGTTGCAGAGTTGTGTTGTGACATAATCGGAAGCTTTAAAAAAATGAATATATTGTTAATAATAAATGGATTCGATTAGCGTTAATATCTGAAAATTATTATTACATAAATGAAAAAATAAACCAACGTCTATGTGACTTCCAAAACGCCACTACCTACTTCTGACGCATTCGATGATTCAACGAGTTTACGAACCAAAAATAACAAGTTTAAAAACAATTAAAAAATTAAAATCCCCGACTGCAAAAAAATTTATAACGTTTTACCATTTACCAAGACGAATCCAACGATATCTGTTACATTAAAGTCGGTTAGACCGTTTAGAAGTAATGGTGGAATAAAGAACCCACATACATACATGAACTCTGAGAACATTACTCTCCTTTTATTGGGCAGTCGTGTAAAAAACAATAGTTATTGTTACTTTCAGCTGTTATAACAGAATACGTTCAAACATTGCGCTTCTGACGTCAATTCTAATTTTGAAGAGTATTGGCGGGAATATCCGAACTGTGACATCTTTAATCTTTGACCTTTTCGAAATGTATCCTTTGTTAGCGATGACGAGGGTAGATGGAAAATTACATCCTTACATTTTTTATTCGACTACCGTTGATCGGTGGTAACAACATTGTTATTGGGACCGGCGCGGTGCTAGTCGCATAGTATTACGGGGTGCGGTGGTCAGATATAAGTTCATGGCACACGGTTATAGAGCAAACCGGAGGGTTACACCTCTTAATAGTGGCATTTCTAAGACCTCGGGTTGGTAGTTGGCATTTTCAGGAGATGACTTCAATAGTAAACACGTCATATGCAATTGTAATACCAATAATCCTCACGGTTTTGGCACACTAGTGAGTGGGCTCGCTAGGTGCAGTCAGCGACTAGTTTTTCTAGAGCAACACCGTTGGGATTCTTGGTATTACAATTCCATATGACGTGTTTACTATTGAAGTCGCCTATTAGAAGAACGGCGCTTCCAAGTGAGAAAAGGGCTTCTAAGTCAGCGCGGACGATGCGCTTGTCATAGTCATAGCATTCTGTTACCAATCTGGTAAGTAATGAAGCAGGCAAGCATCCTTACGGGCTTCATTTCAATAGAGAAAGTACTATCATTTAGAGATCCCTAGCAAGAGTCCAACTCACACTTGGCCAGTTTTATAATTTGTATGATATGCGATGGATAGTTGTAATATAATCATAACAACCTTGACCCTTGTGTGTGTTAACATAGAGCAAAATTAAACGATACAAAGCACGTTTCTTGTATGAGATCCTCTCTTATTTTTAAGTTATTGTTTTGTTTTTGTTTGTTAGGAAAAGCGCCATACCGGCAGGTATTCTTTGAAAATGTTTACCCACCACCTATAACTATTTCAAAAATAGTCCTTTAAAGGTTGGACAATTAAGGCTTATTTAATTTTTTGAGGGTCCTGTTTTCTAGCACGAAACCGTAACAAATACAGTTCGTAAAAATTACACCGCTATTCCTAAACGGGAAGGTAAAGTAGGTTACCAAAACACTTACTTCTCTTCGTTATGTAAGTCCTACCTAAAAGAAGGCGAGTCTGTTACCACCCGACACAGTTCTAGAGTTTAGACAGCTACTAATAAATAATATTAGAAAACCCCATGCCCGACCCAAGAACCAAAACCAGTAGGTACCTCAAGATCTACAGTCCAAAGCAATATTACGCTAGTCGACCAACAAGGCAGTTATTAAAAATCTTAACCATTTATTTATTCCAGTCACGGAACAATATAAAATATCATCAAGCTGAAAATGTTAATTAAGAAACGAACGTCATAGATAATAGTACGAGTAGTAATGATGCGTTCATCGGCTTTCGCTCCAACGCGCTCAAAGATACTGTATTTTTTCGCTACGCAACTCGCTTGTTTTCATTATAAAAACATACGATTGATGCGAAACCTGGGCAGTGTATTTTCAATTACTTCCCTGATTTTTTACAGTTTCAATTACGTTTCAACGTAATGGCTGACCAAAATATCCGAGTTCAACATATGCATCCAGCACTCATTACTATTGGAATGCGGGCCGCGTCACCATCCATAAACATGATGCGAATTTAAGCATGGATTTTAATTAATTCCACAAAGTTGGTTTTGCTTTCTTGTTGTTAAATTTTGTAAATAACAACTGAGGGAGAAAATGAGCCTAGTGATCAGTATGCCACTACTCGCGTCAAAGTAAGGTACTGAACCTTCGATGGACAACAGGACTCCTATCCATCTCAACATCCTGAAAGCTCGAGAGGTAACGCATAGTTACGGGAGCATTTCTATGCAGGGCATACACTATAAAGTTTACTGTCAAGTTTGTTGTTTTTCTGGACTTAAAATGGAGTCCAGTAAACTTGAAGATGTATGCCTGTTAATGTGCATGACAAGTCTACTTGAAGCATAAATTGAATTTCAATTAGGCTCACTTCATCAAGCTTGTAACGTCATGTAAACCTGAACGTGTGTACGAACTGTTATAAGAATCTTGAGGAAACACTTAAAAAAAAAACTATTTATTTCACAACACTGATTTTAATGGATTTAGGAAAAATAGTACATAAATTATTTTAAGAAAGAGGCAAGTGTTTGGCCAAAAGTCGGGTTAAGACTGACTGAGGTCTTGGACTGACTAATTCTAACAAGAGAGAAAATGCTGATGTTGCAGTAAGTATGTAGGGTTTCCATACTAGGGTTGGGATATAACAGAACGGTCAGGTATGCTTGATGTTAGTCGACATTGGCAGGTGACGACACAGAATTATACGAGACAGAACTAACACCAAACAGAATGCGTGCTGCAGAGAAGTTCTCAGTGACCTTGAGTGTCTATATGGATCAAGCCCTCTTCAAAATTGAGAGTAAACGTGATCGTGTATGGCTTGCAGTACGGAGGAAGGAAGGCGGCGAGCCATCAAAAAAAAAGCCAAAACTTATTACAAATATGCTCTGTCGTCCTGAATTGTTTATGAAACCTATTTTTGTATATTCTTGTGTTGTTAGAAAAGACAAAAACACTGACCCCCATATGGGAAGGTTGAGGTTACAAGAATTGTTTTGTTGTGCTTTCTTTTTATTAGTATATATACAGATGTGTATATACATCTGTGTATATACTAATAAAAATAAAGTATATATGAGGAAGCTACAAATTTTTCTTCAGCAACATATGTGTGACTAAATAAGCACCCGGCTGGGACTCACGTTATATTTACCGGATAGATTCCGACCAGTTTCGGGCTATATTGTAGCCCTTCGTCTGGGAGTCACGGTTGCACGAGGCGGCGAGCGCGGGCCTCAGTACGTAACTTACGTAACGATGGCGCTGTCTTTCCCGGCTCAGCTGCACTTGTCAAATTGTCCAATATGTCATTAGCTACACTGTCACTGTCACTGTTATGTGCCGTGTGGGGCTGTAGACACACCACACTAATCGTGTCAATTTCCTTGTCCACATGTACCGTATCCACACTATTAGTGTCACCTATCTTTAAAACTGTTTTCCATGCCGGCGGTATATTCCACCCACAATCCGGGTTGAAATTAGAAGTGTTAAAAACGTGGATACCGTTCGATCGGCGGTAGCGGAGCACGCTCACATCCCAGGGTCTAATCATTTTGTGCGCTTCGATAAAGCATCCGTCCTTGCGAAAGAGAAGTTTTTCGTTCCTCGTAAGATACGGGAGGCAATCGAAATATGCCGTCACCCTAATTTCAACCGGGATTGTGGGTGGAATATACCGCTGGCATGGAAAACAGTTTTAAAGATAGGTGGCACCAATAGCGTGGATACGGTACATGTGGACAAGGAAATTGACACGATTAGTGTGGTGTGTCTACAGCCCCACACGGCACATAACAGTGACAGTGACAGTGTAGCTAATGACATATTCGACAATTTGACAAGTGCAGCTGAGCCGGGAAAGACAGCGCCATCGTTACGTCAGTTACGTGCTGAGGCCCGCGCTCGCCGCCTCGCGCAACCGTGACTCCCAGACGAAGGGCTACAATATAGCCCGAAACTGGTCGGAATCTATCCGGTAAATATAACGTGAGTCCCAGCCGGGTGCTTATTTAGTCATAATGGACAAAACTCGCGATAGTTTTCTAAACATATGTGTGCGTTATAATTCAAAGCATACTTCTATTTCCCCGAAACAAAATTCAGCTCCTCTATATAACATTAAAAATAATGTTCCCCTAGACACAGCACAAACTCCGCTTGTTTCAAAATTTGGCAAACATTGCACTTTAAGCGAACATAATTGTCCATTGTCGTTATAAATGTTCACAAAACCCATTTTGAATATAAATATACGGTAATAAGCGTATTTAGCACGCCTTTTTGATGTTGCCGACGTCGTCAATTGTTTGTCAGTTATACTTAGTTTTGCATCTTCAACTGTTTAAAAGTTTAAACAACTGAATAAAAGATCAAAGATAGGAAAAAAGGATTCAATAGCACTCTATTGCTCTAACAGTAAGCAAATTAAAGCAGTAAATAGAGTGAGTTAAAGTGAAATGTAAACAGGGACGTTCTAATTCAATTTCAACGATACAAATCTGTTATGACCTTTAGTTTTATTCTTACATAATAAGTACTTGTATATTGATGTTATATGTACGTTTGTGTAGCAATGTGAAGTATACGTAGGTATATATAATTTTTCGCTCCTCCGATGCCAGGCTCGCATACAAATGGAAGTCGTCAGAGGCAAAATAATATGCATCTTTAGCAGCAAGCCTGCTCTCAAACCGTTAAAGTCTGGTGTAGCTGCACAATGGGCGTAGGTATATCGAAACACCTTATTTAAGGCCTTGATCACGGTAATGTTATCTATACAGTATCTTAACTCGGCTCTGTCGTTGAAATAATTACCTACAGCCGCGCTGTACGTAAACATGCGATAGGGCTACCCGCCTCCAGCATTTTAATTACATTTGCCTACTTTGTGTTTCCATTTAATTTTGTGATTGTAAATATACTTTTTTTTATATAAAAATTGTTTGTGAATGAACAGGAAGAGTTCACTGAAAATGCTTGCCTTACCATGTTTATTTCAATAAAAGATCAGTCTTAAAAATTTGCGACTGAAATATATTTGTGAGACGTACAAAATCCTTTATTATTAAATTTTAAGGTATAAAAAATCCGCATTCTAATTTATAGCTTATAACTACCTATTTCACTCGTGTCAAACACTTTCCTTTACTCTATTCTCTTTTTTTATTAATCGAGTCATTTTTTTTTCGGGGATTAAATTAAATACTTGTCCATTAAAAAGACACACATTATGTACTGTCAACTATGTAGACTAAAAAGTTATCTCCTGATGCGTTTTTGACGAATTCATGCAACCAAAAACAGCACAATATATCCTACTCATAATAGTCATATTAAATGCATCAACTTATTTTTAGTGAAAATATCGCGCGTTTATTGTTAATAAAATAACACACCGTCCATTCGTCACTGCGGCACAGACGCGACTGTCTGCGTACCGACCGCAGGCCGAGATTGAGGCGCGTAGGTATAACTCGCGTTTCGTCCGTTTCTATGAAGTTGAAATACTGTATACATAACATTACCGTGCCTTGATTACCCGAAAAGTAGCGGATATTGTACGAAAAAGATAATTCACCGTGGATTGTCATCAGCATACGGTCAGTCATAAAATCAAGGATAAACATTATTTTCAATAATATCTCCTTGTGTTTCGTGTGTACTGTTTATGCCAACATATTTTTGACTATGTTCCTCTAACAGAATAACCGTACAGTGAAACAAGGAAAAAACATGACGATATTCCTAAACCATAGTAAACTAATGACAGTATACTCGTATATTCAATCCATAGAGATATAAAATACTATTTTCTCTTTTCTGTGTATTCAATCTCATTTAGTACATACTAAATTCGACTACAAGTTTTGCGTGGAATTTATAATATTTTTTCTTTAAGTATCCACCATTAGTTTAGGTATATACCGTAATATTTTTGTTTCACTCTGATTTTGAACGCTTACAGCGCATTTGAAAATCATTATTGCCAAGACTTAATATAATTAATAATTTATATTTGGTTGATGAAATGCCTTTTTTTCCAATATTTCTCTATGGCGCCAAAACCTGGTCTCTGAGACTGCAGGATCGCCGCAAAATCGATTGTGGTGTTGGAGACGCTTCCTAAAGATCCCGTGGACGGCATTCCGCACCCAATGTATCCATCCTCAAAGAGCTCGGTATCAAAGATCGTCAACTGTGCAACTACGAATCTTGAAGTTCTTTGGTCACATCTCCAGAAAAGAGGACTCGATGGAGAGGCTAGTGGTTCAAGGCCAGGAGGAAGATAAAAGATTTTGTGGTCTAGTGTACTCGGAACGCTTCAAACCGAACAGAATTGGAAGAAGATCGCTAAGAGGGCAAGCCCTGGGAATATTGGAGAACTAACCAATGCCTTGCGTGTACATCATCAACGCAACCGCAACAAGAGTGCCCGACTGAGAAGAAGAAGAAGAAGAATATAATTTAATATTGTAATCGGTACTTGCCCGTGGAACACCTTCTAAAGCACCTGTGTGTTCCAAGGGTAAAAATAAAATTTCGTGGAACACCTACGGTTATCGGTATATATATAAAATTTTAAAATAACTATCTAATTGCGGCAAGAAAATGTTGGTATAAAGTCACTCTGTCACAAACTACCGTATATTTTTCTGAGTAAAGATTGTATACTGATATTTGAATAGCCGATACATTAAGAAATATTTGATATTACCTCTATTTACTGACAGAAGATTCCTTTAATGATGAAATCATACATTATGGGTTATTAGACATTGCCAATATTTGCCAAAAGAATTTTCCTATAATTATGAGTCCAAATAATAAACTACGGGCCATCGTTCAGATTTTTTTAATTTGTTGGTGGTGGAACACCCTACTTGATCGATTTATGATATTTTTTCACGAGTCATTGAATTTTTTTCCCAAATTGTAATATAGCTGCAAAATTAAATTTTTCATATGATATGAAAAATTGGGTTAGTTAAGTTGACGTAAATAACCATTCCTACTTTAACCGTTCTACTAAGGTTTACGAAGAAGAACATCACATTGTTGAAAGCAAGGTTTGAATGTTAAACTATCATTACCAGTTTGATGTTTTTCAGGTTTTCAAGCCTTGCATGCAAGGACGAAGAATGAATATAGATGTTTTCCAACCGGAGATAACACTTGGCTCTGAGAATAGGCCCGGATATTACGTCTGCGATTCTGAGAAGAGCGTACAAGAATACAACAGACATTTACAATTTTATGAAGAAATGTTTACAAAAAGCAGAGCATGTGGAGCCATGATTAGTGTAAGGGTCCTTAAGGTAAGGGAACTTTTAGTACAAACAATAAAACAACGAAAATAGCTCGGAAGATTTATTTGTTTGTAATTGTAACAATTTTAAAATTATATTATCTGTGTATGTGTTACATGCGGTATTTAATAATTATCGAAAATCATTTTGGCATTTTGGTCTTGATCCACAGAAGAATAAATTCAAATTCTTTGTGAACTTTAATATAACAAACACAAAAAACTGTAGTATGTTTTTTTTTATTATCATTCCTTTTTCTTTGATTTACAGTTTATGTAACAGGTTAAATATTGTTTTTTGTTATTCCCATTTTTGTACAGAATACAAAATCAATGTCAATATTGTCTCAGTTATTTCGTAGTGATATTAATCTATATTATTAACAATAATTATATATACTTACTACGCGATTAAGTACCGTTCGTTAATACATCGACGTTTCAGTTGAGTTCCGTCACGTGATTATAAGGAGTCTGTTATTTATTTTATGTGCTACGAAAGTCTCTGAATAAATTGTCAACAACATAAAGATAAAAAAGATAGATGAAGGCGGCAAATCTATAGGAGTTTTGTAACGTTATAATTTTTGCATTAACGTCTGAAACTTACAAAATTACAATTAAAGAAACTAACCAAGAGCGAATTTCGTGCTACGTAGCCCAAAAAAAAGCCCAATAAAATTTTAAAATAGCTATCGAATTACGGCAAGAAAATGTCGGTATAAAGTCACTCTGTCAAAAACTACCGTATATTTTTCTGAGTAAAGATTGTATACTGATATTTGAATAGCCGATACATTAAGAAATATTTGATATTACCTCTATTTACTAACAGAAGATTCCTTAAATGATGAAATCATACATAATGGGTTATTAGACATTGCCAATATATGCCAAAAGAATTTTCCTATAATTATGACTCCAAAGAATAAAATATTAATTTGATATTATATTACTCCTTATTCATGATCGTAACTTATATCAAGCTTATGAAAATAGTACTCGATACTGATTAGATAGATGTAAAACTCTTTATTTGCATACCTTAAAAATAACATTACAATGAAACATAGCAAATTATCGTATACATAGGGCGGTCTTATTGTTTAAAACAGTTTCTTCCAGACAACTGAACAGAGAAATTTCATTAACACGCTATTTTGCCATAAGAATATTTTTATATATAGCGTGCCACCTGCAACTGTTTTTTTTAATTATAATCTATAATTTTATTCTCTATTACATTTTTGTTAATGAGTCTTAGTTTTTTTGGTAATATATCTATGTTTGTTCTCATAAATACATTCAGCTTTATATCCTACTAATATTATAAATGCGAAAGTTTGTGAGTGTGTATGTATGTATGGTTGTATGTTACTCTTTCAAGCAAAAACTACTGAATGGATTTTAATGAAACTTTACAATAATATAGCTTAGACAACAGAATAATATATAGACTATAATTTGTAAAGATATTGTGTGAATTGTCGAAAATATAACGATAAGTTGCAAGTACTTAAGTAAGTAAAAAATCAGCCAAATGTGAAACATTCTGGCGTGCGCTGAAAAAACCGTAAGTTTCACACGTACATAATGTTTAACGGAATTTTTTATTTTAAATTTTCCTACAAAAAAGCTCGCGACAGCATACATCTATATTTTATGTGTAAGCCCTTATCGCCAAAATAGTGAACCATATCCTATAAAAAAATATAATTTATTTCTAATGCATATGCAATAGTAACAAATTGATCCTTTTCAAACTAATATTATAAAGGCGAACGTTTGTTCAAACGCTGGCTGGACTGATTTTGAGGAAATTGGGTATGATACATAGATAGATCGATAACTCTTTATTGATAACATCATAATCACAACAATAAATTTAATTCTAAAACATAACACCAAGTATATCACGGGGCGGTCTTATCGCTCAGAGCGATCTCTTCCAGACCACAGATTAATTCGAGATATGGTCAAAATATTGGGCAGGTATTCTAATGGTCTTAATAATTCTAAGTGGTCGTGGTAACAGGTACTTTTAGTTGCAGATTGTTGTAGCGTTAAGTTTTCTAGTGACCATAACGACAGAGAATGGGTAGAATAAAGAAATTTAAATTGTTCCTTGAGGTAGCTCGGGGATAAAGGATTGGGAGATAATATAAAGAGCATTGCGGCGATGATGAATAGGTACTTGAGCTTATTGCCAAAATCGGAGACATGATCATATTTAAATCTAAATCCAATACAAAAATGTATGGCATGGTATAAGGCACTGGATTTACACATATCACAATTTTTATCATCATCCATCACCACGCGGGTGTAACCGCGGGGCGCAGCTAGTTAAGAATAAATTTAAAATCAATGTGCACTCGCCGCAAAATTACACGTGCCGCTCAACGGCAAGTACTAACCCTTTGACAGATAACACGTGCCATTCGTCGACAATATATATATATATATATATAAAGTATAGAATATAGGCTAGAGAATATATATTCTTAACGCGTGAAAAAAATACCTAAAAATCGTTATATCGATGTGCTACAATTTTATAGAGGACACCAATATCCACAAAAAAGTCCACAGTACCACATTTTTTACGCCTTATAGGTAAGCCTTTGAACACTATCTCACCTGATGGTAAGTGATGATGTGGTCGTAGATGTTGTTCAGGCTAACCTAGAATTATATCATACGTCTATTACAGCTATGTCACAATAACTACTTTTTATGTGTTTAAATTTATTATTTTAGAAATATTTTTTAAATACCCGTAGGAAGCTAGGGCAGGCCGCTAGAAAAAATAAAGTTGCCAAATCAAAGTGTACATAAAACTTGTATTTTCAATTTGTTCGCAGTGAAAACTTTTTGTTCAATATATTGCTCCAAGCTGAAGCTGCTTGTGTCAATCCGCAAGGCGCACGCTTAAGCTCTTTTTAAAATATAGATATGTATATAGTTGTATATTTTATTTTCTCCGTAACTTTCCATTGCTTACCTAACGTTTTAAGCTGCACGTAGGAATTTGTTACCTTAAACAACGTTTATGGAAGCTAAGGCATCCTACGCGTAATTAACCCTCAGACAAACAGTTATTAAGTCTCATGTGCTTCTAATATTAATGGCTCGAAAAGACTAAAAATCGTGAAGTCAGAGTTTATAAAAATGTCTGTTATGCTTCACTGGGTTGCCAGTATGAACCTTGCCTTCTCTTTTCCCATTGGATTTTGTTATTGAAGGAGGGTTCCAAAGGATTGTTGGGAACTTTTTCGACCAAGACCACTCAACAATTAATCCGAAACCGAAGTAATTAAGCGACTTTGAAGGAGGCCAACTGAAGGGTTGTTGGTTTTGTTATGGATCAAATAATTGCCGAAGGTTGAGGAATTTCAACGTTGATTTATTTTCGAACTCGGAATAGTTCATACTAGCTTTTGCAAGCGGGTTCACTGGCATCGAATATATTAAAAGGAATTGGGAATAACAAGTAAGTTTATTAGATGTAATTACATTAGATAAATAATATAGGTATCAAATTGAATGAAAATTCTTTTAACCTTTACGAAGGTATAACCAACACACACACTTACTTTTTTTTATACCGGCAGAGTGCTTATATTAAACAAAATACTATGAACTATATACAACACTACAGCTACTACAATAAAAGCATTTAGACAACCTATAAGTCATAGCAGACTCATAGGCAGTCCAATCCATATTTACTTATATTTCGGCTTAGAAGAACTAGCTCTGCTACGATGGTTAAGAGTAGGTAGTTTTCATCGCTACAGTACCATTGGCATGCACAAGCTTAATTAAAACTTGGTTTAACTATACTCCAATAAAATTAAGGTATAAAAATTAATATATGACAGGTTTTTTCTATCACGAAACGTTAAATCTAGTGACTTCTGACGCCCTAATAGAACTTGCGTTCTAGAATTCAGTTCCATTTTCTGTAACAAGGTCATCTAAAAAACATTTGACAGTCGCACCCCTGGAAACAGCTGTAGGCTGAAAATGGAGGAATTGTTGAAAATAGTGGGCGTTTCGTTCCACAGTTGGCATAAATAATTGATTTTCTGACCACCCCACTGCCCGAATTATTTATTTATACCCGGCCTTATTCGAGCACAACTTTTGGGAGTGAACTGAATTGGAGCCAGACTAGTTGGAATGAAATAGAAGTAGAATGGATAAAAGATGTATGGTTAATTATAATGCCTTTAAAAGATTTGATTGTAATTATAATCTGGTAAGTGACCATCAGGTGAGTCAATAAAGGTCAAAGTCTAGCCTATCAGATATAAAAAAAAATATTAAGGTAGGTATAAAAAATACAATTAATTGATATTATTCTTTTATTTGTGTACCTTTGTAGAACCTTAAAGTAGGTACTTATTATTTGCACGTCTGTTTGGAGGCAGAATACAAATGTCAACATGAGTATATAAACTATATAAACTCATTAAAGATGACACACGCAAGATCTTGATAATTGGTGAAGAATTAAAGAATCACTGGAAAGGATATTTTTAGAAACTGGTGATTAAAGAAAATATATATCAGTTAATAGCCCAACAAATATGATGCTGTGCCAGATATTTGTGGATGTAGTAAGAGAAACTTATATTATACCTATAGAAGCATGAACCTTTCTGAAGCGGATATGGATGTAACATCATTATTTAATAATATGTTGCAAGAGGAGGTGAATGCTCTATTTAAAAACGATAGTAATGTACAAAAATGTAACCACTGAAGAGTAAAAACCAAGGAGTATAGTAAGGGAACTTTATTTTTGAAGATGCGATGGGGGCGAAAGAGAATGGAATTATCCCAATCATGTTGTGATATTTTCTCTTTAGTAACTATGCCCCGTGGGGTGCCGGGTTAGAATTGCACCTCCCCATGTCATCCCGTGGGTGTCGTAAGAGGCGACTAAAATACTGGAAGGTGGGCAGCAGCGCTTTCTAAAGAACCGCCAACTTACACTGCTATCCCCAAGACGCCTGCCAAGCGTGGGGATTATGGCAAATACCCCCTTAATAAGGCTGTGTTCAGCAATGGACGATCCGGCTGACACAGTAAGTACAGTAACTATGCGAATTAAACCAGCCAAGTGCGAATTAGACTTGCACACCGCGAAATCCTTACCAACACAGAATATGGCCACCTCATCACATGAACCAGAATGTCCACCGTTGAAAAAAGTATCTCCATTGAGAGGATTTGTCATAATCCCCACGCTTGGCAGGCGTTTAAAGATCGCAGTAATAGTTGTGAATTTTTCAGAAGGCACTGATTCCCAACTTTCGGTATTATTCTCTTGTTCGCCTCTAACGACACGCACGGGAAGATATGGGGGAGTAACATGCTAACCCAGCACACCAAAGGGAAACCTAAAAATGGTGTTAGTTGATCTAGAATACGTTGAAGTGCACTGAGATGTTTTGCGGTGGGATTGAGGATTGTGTACCTGGGAAAGTGCCTCTTACCATACGATGAGAACTGAAAGGAAGAGAGATTTTCAAGACAATATTTAGTTACGCAAAAAAACCTACACATTTTGTATTCGTTGAAATCGGTTTGTCTTCACCTAAAATTGGAGAATGAAAAATAAATAAAATAATTTATTCAACGTTCTAAAGACGATACTGGCCTAGATTTTGTTTAATTCAAAATGATATATTGGTGAGTCACGGTTGCCAGCAAGCGCTACAGGGGCATTCAGAGATGAATGGAATTGCAGATATTCACTAGATTCAACGCGAGTTCATAATTTATAAATTCAAGGCTAGCATCTGGATTTGCAATAATGTAAGAGTACTTTATTCAAATATTCTAATTTTATAACGCTATTACGATAAATAAATATTGTATTACAAACGCCTCCCACTGGTACCTAAGTGTAAGGAAATCCTTACTGGGATTTTTATACTGTGACTTAGTTATACATTGGACTATATATGTACCTTTTTGAATACTGTGGCATAATTTGTCTTGGTTGAGACTTTGGAGTTCACAATTAAAGTTTTTTAACAATTCAGACATACATTTGATCATAATCGTAACACGTATATTAGAAAATTGTCTGGTGTTTTGTTTCTTGTCCTTTCATGTCACGGATTATGATCATCATAAACATATCACCACATAACTTAAACAGTTTTTATTTATGATGAGAATATAAACGTCATGTGTATGTTCATAATCATAATGAAATAGGGTATTTTTATATTATTTCTTTTAGCTACTTTAGCTTTTGAAAACTGTTTTAACTGATGGTAAGTGATGATGTGGTAGGTTCTGTTCAGGCGAACCCAAAATGATTTACTCTCAAAGTCATCTACCGAAAAATCCTTAGGTACTTGACGACAAATTTTTGGAGTGAAGGTAAATTAGGCGGTAATTCGCAAAATGCCCTACTATCTAAAAATACCCTAGTAGTAAACCAACTAAATAATGCTACGAGAACTTCAAGATTCTTTAGGTCCTGGATTTGGACAAAGGATACCTTTTATCCTATTTCACTGACTGGTTTCCTTTGGAGCACTAAATAACTTATTTCCACGTTGACGAATCTGCGGACGGAATATAATGTAGTATATTATATAGATGTCCGTTCTACATATATTCTATTAATTCAAAACTCTCTAAGCCTTCTGTTCACAATTAAATCTTATAACATTTTTATAACACTTAAAATGAAAATTTTATTCATTCTTAGGTAATATGGCATCAGTATAGACATCATAAATATTTACGTTAAAACATACCTACAGAACACATGGACAATTTTAAAGACTGTCATTCGCATGCGTTGTAGCAATATCAATTTTAAGCTGACCAGAATAAGAACAACCTTAATACCATTCTTTACCGTTATACAAATTTGGATTTTAGCGTGAACAGGATAAGAACTACCAAAATTTAGAGGATTTGATAGAATTTCTACATCAACAGCATATAAACAAACAAAACTAGGATTAAAAGTTGGGTTACATGACGTATTCATAGAATCTCCATATCAAATTTCACCAAAGGTCAAACACACATCATATCAGATATAAGTGGCAACAAATTTCCACACATACTATTAGTTGCAGCAGTTACAAATTTGGGACTGGTGGAAAACATGTGATTGACAGTAGTACCCAATATCTTCCCCAATCTGGTCTCGTACTCAAGATTCCAAAGTTACGCTTTACGTCATTTGTCCTACGAGGCAGTCAAATATGTTTATAAATATGGATATATTTTCTGATGATGTTTTTCTATTCTATAGAATTCCATAGAGAGTACAATATAGCCAAATTTTATGCGGGCAATGATACGGACAGGTACGTGTCAGTTTTAAATCAAAGTCCAACGACGCATACCACAAAGCATGTTGAAAAAATATATTTGCAGGAAATTAAAAGAAATAAACAACTCCTTCAACAGATTTATTACTGGAATAGTATCACGTCCGCACCATTTCACGGACACAGGACCGTTTGCAACATTTTTGCTAAAGCTATGCTCAAGTAACAAAACTTTTTGCAAGAAAAAATTCACGGAATTTAGCCTTTGTCTCGAAAACTTGAATGTTTGTTTAGGATTTCCCAACCCCGACTTTCAGTGGAATCCATTCAACGAAAAGCGTAGCGTCATTTAGAAGTTCATCATAGATGGCGAACGGTTTTGTCGTCACTACGGCATTGGTATGTTTATATAATGAAGTAGATGATTTGGATATTTTAATATCATTTACTTTCATTTGATGAAATTAATCTGTAGTTGGGTACATGTACAATGAGTCTTTGTTTTAATTTTCATCTAGAAAAAGCTATTACGAAGAATTCAGGTACAGAGCAAATTTGAATGATAAATCTAAAAGTCAATAACCGTTTAATCTATTTTTATCAAAATCGGAGATTGGGGAAGACCTTGACAGGCGCTAAGGATAGTTGACATGAAAATCCAAAGGAGCCAACTGACACGATACTAACAAAGAATATTCTGAATATGATCTAAATGTGATTCGAATTTACGAGACCAGTATTGTTCTTAAACCGCTTACCTTATCTTTTTATATATAGATAGGGACAGGACAGGGATCACCTGCACCTTGAGAAGGGCTCCTTCAGAGGATCTTTATTCATCTTTACCTTCAATTTCATTCCATCGTACTTGATAGATCAGAGCATAATACAAGAGAGGGTGATGCACTTATTTCAAATGGTGAAATAAATTTGCTGACAACCCAATTGCGCACTTTGCTTCTCGGCCATTTAGTACAAGTTAATTCCGAGAGTGTTTAAAACTGTCTTTGACGTTTGATGACTTCTGACCTTCCAATACAAGACAATTTTCAAAATGACTTTGAAACCACATTAACACTCTTTGCTTATTTATATCGAACATTGTGGAGTACTGCAATTCTTTTAGCTATTACGTATTGAAAGAAACGCCACCAATTTCGATTAAAATACCCACCACAGCACTGCAACGAGGCGTGAGATTGGACGATGTAATTAAAACTTATCTGAACCTATTCACGAACGCATTCAAAGACGTTTTCAAGGTTATGGACGGAAGTGGATATTCAGCAATTCATCAGTCACCTTTGTTTTGCCAATAATTCAGTTACTATGGCAAAGTAGCTAGGGTAGCCCAATACAATGCTCAGCAAATTTAGTTGCAGTAGGTATGGGGGCGGACTGAGCTCAAATTATGTCTAAATTAAAGTACCTAATAAATTAAATTACCTACTCACTATATCGTTATTATTTTTGTATATATGTAGTTTTATTTTGTATTCTATTTTGTATTTTAGTATTGTAGTTTGTAGTTATAAGGCTATGTTGGGACTGGCATAAATTAAATGTTTAAAAGTCCTTAATATAAAATCAGAATTAAAACACAAGAAAAAATGATTAATTTCATATTGCACCCATACTGGTATAATAAAGTCTGTACCTATATATAAAAAATAAGTAACTTGCCAAAGAATATAATTTGTTCCTTGAGTTTCCAGTTAAGTAGGACAAACTTTGTTATATATAAGTACTTAGAATACTTAGAAGTGAAAAACTGTTAAGTATGAAAATACTGAATACTTTACGCCGTGAACAACTAAGCTTAAAAGTAGGTACTGGCTTTCACGGACAGCTGTAGGAACAAGCCGTTGGGTGCTTGGTAACAGAATTTCTACTTGAATTATAGTTAAGCCTGAGCAACATCTTCGACCACGTTTTCACTTTTTTTGTTATGCCTGATAGTTTAGCCTTTGACCACTATCTCATCTGATGGTAAGTGATAATGTGGTCGAAGATGTTTTTCAGGCTAACCTATAATTACTGGCTTCTCAAGGACAGCTGCCGGAACACACCTTTAGGTGCTTGACGATAGATTTTCTACTTGAGGGTAGTAGCTAGCCAGGCGGGCATTCGCAAAATGCCCTACCACCATGCTATAACGACTGCCACCCTAAGACAACAACCGGGACCGACGGCTCCGAAGCACGGAACCGCTCTATAGTAATGTCACCAGCGGTCACCCATCCAAGTAATGACCGAGGCGGACGTTGCTTAACTTTGCTGATCGGATCAGAACGGTAAAGCAAACTTCGCTACGAGCGCTTCGATACTTACGATCAGGTGAGATAGTGGTCAAAGGCTATCAGGCATTAGCCGAGCCGTAACAGCTATGGACTACTGCAGGTCCATGGTTCTATGCCCACCGCCGGCTTGAGCTTCATGAAGAGCATTTTATGAAAGCTCGCCTGGCTAGCTACTACGCTCAAGAGATGATCAAATTACAAGTACCAACATGAGACTTAACACCTGTATGTCTCAGAGTGACAAACGCATGGCAGTTCGTCACTTATGACGATATGAATCTGTTATAGGCAGAGGTGACCGCTTAACATCACGTAGGCCAATGCCATAAAAATGTTCAACCACCATGCGGTAAATTATTATATCATGCATTAAGATCGCGGTGGGATCCAAGTCAGCCCTTCTGCATGGCAGTCAATAGCCACTGTATCAAAACCAAATCGTTAAGCTCAAAAAAACTTTTGAATGCTTAATTAAATACGTTTAGATGCTTAATTCCATTTTTGTGTCATAGCTATATTAAACGCGTGTTTGGTGCCTGCGAGCAATTTTTCTTAGCTTAATCCAATTATGGCAAAATTTCATTATTCCCTTCAACGAACAATTCAATTTAGAAGCAAAAACAGTGTCATTAATTTAGATGGTAGACTATTATATTTTATGTGAACCAATATTTCAAGTTTTCGTTATAAAATTTAAGAAGTAATTTGTATATTTCGCTTATGGAATAAATATATTTTCATTTCACTTTGAGATTATTTTTACTTTACTTGCCTCATTGAAGTAGAAACCTGATGCGCTGGTAAGGTTTCGGTATGCTATGTATTAAAAATAAGATAAGATTTTTTCTGCTATATTGTTTGAGTCGCTCAACGAACTATGGAGAGAGCAATGCTCGGAGTTTCTTTGCGCGATAAAATCCGGAACGTGGATATTCGCCAAAGAACCAAAGTCACCGACATAGCTTTCAGAATTTGCAAGTTGAAGTGGCAATGGGCGGGCCACATTGCTCGACGAACTGATAACCGATGGGGATGAAGGTTCTCGAGTGGTTACCACACTTACCGTTACACTACACCAGAAGACATAGAGTTGGTAGGCCCCCCACTAGGTGGACTGACGATATCGTGAAAGTCGCGGGTAGCCAATGGCAACAAGTGGCTACAAAGCCGTTCTTTGTGGCGATCTATGGGGGAGGCATTTGTTCAGCAATGGACGTCTTCCGGCTGATGATGAATGATGATTGTATGAATAAACAACTTTCAAAGGTTTTACGGCTTTTTGTCTTACGTGTTCGAGCTTGCATCAATGTCCGTTGGTGACTTGGGTTACAAGTCATATTAAATCCAAGATATTTGTTGATTATATATTTTACATACTTTATATTATTGTTTTCATTGCACACACCGGCATGGATATCTGAACTTTTGAATCATGTTGTATGCATAATCATGTTGTATACTTTTGAATCAGGTCTATGTTTTTGTGGATTCAAATAGTTTTTTCATTTTTAGGGTTCCGTACCCAAAGGGTAAAAAGGCGTCCCTTTTACTGAGACTTCGCTGTCCGTCCGTCCGTCCGTCCGTCTGTCACCAGGCTGTATCTCAAGAACGGTGATAGCTAGACAGTTGAAATTTTCACAGATGATGTATTTCTGTTGCCGCTATAACAACAAATACAAAAAGTTGGCAAAGTTCGAGTCGGACTCGCGCACGTTAAAACAAAAAAAGGTTGAAATATTAACGGAACCCTTCGTGCGCGAGTCCAACTCGCACTAGGCCGATTTATTGTACTTGGTTAAAAAAACTATTTGGTAACAAAATCATGAAAATTCCACAAAGACTTTTCTTTGAAACACACGTGTGCGCGTATGTTGGTTAACTTTGAACTGTGTTTAAGATTAAAATAGTTAGTTCTCAGTTCAGACAGGGTGGTCAAGTGGCAACCTGATAAAAAGAGCCTCGCAGCGGCCTCCTGGATTAGATATCGGAGGCAGGGTACCTTCCACATCAATATACTGGCTGTACCTTCACGGTGTTGTTAATTGTGCTAATTGTGTGATGGTATGTTTTAGCCTCATGCGCTCAGTTGCCCCCTCACGTTTGTACCGAGCGTCCGTACTTCAGCCCACCTTATTAGTGCAACCTTTCATGTAACTAAAATAGTAATTCTGGCAAACAATAATCAGCGGTGATCACCGAATTTAGTACTTTGATTTACCCATCCCAGTAGACAGCCAAGAACACGCATATGGAAGAAATTAGAGCGCACATATACACCTTGATAGGTGACGTGCGCCACGACGCCAGATAAATATTTCCTACCTTATATATTTATTAACAGTTCAGTGACCCCCACATATCCCTGTGGAAGAGGCAATGATGGCTTTGTAACAAAGATAAAAATACAAAGGCAGCAACTGACATGTTATACTGCGATCCTTAAGACATTTTCCAATGTGAATATTATTGCAAACCTACTTAATGGAGGTCTTTGTTCAAAGATGGATATTTTCCGGCTGTTGAAGGTCATGACGATGAACAGTTCAATGTTCGTGAACGAGCAACGAAGGAAATTGGTACAATAGCATGTGATTTCTATTCATTTTTACAAAAATGGAACCGATTTCAACACCCAAAAATTTGAAATAACTTGTCGAAGTCGGTACCATGCGCACAATATTGTGATAGTAGGAACTTTTGAACCATCATGGTATCGACTTCAACAAGTTATTTCACACATTTGGGTGTTGAAGTCGGTTCCATTTTATTGTTAATTTTTTTTTGTTTTCACCTATACTCCTATTAAGCTTCCATCGCCTTAACATGACTGTTTATTATTGATATATTAGCTTCTAAAAGCGGATGGTACTCGGCATTTGTATGGAGACAAAACGTAAAAGAACCTCTTACTGTTAATACTAGGTATAAATAAATTGTAAACTAAAATTCTAACAGCGAAATTTTAATAAAACTACAAGTTTGTTCATTTAATAAACATTTTCAATATCAAAGTCGCAAGTGATCATTGGTATTAATTAATTTTATTAATTATAGTCTTCAGTCAGCATAAACTCTTCAAAGTCTAGCTCAATTAATTAATATTAAAAATTAAATGAACTAGCGTGACAGCAGGTTTCAGGCTTTTTAGGGTTCCGTACCCAAAGAGTAAAAACGGGACTCTATTACTAAGACTTCGCTGTCCGTCCGTCCGTACGTCCGTCTGTCACCAGGCTGTATCTCAAGAACGGTGATAGCTAGACAGTTGAAATTTTCACAGATGATGTATTTCTGTTGCCACAATAACAACAAATACCATAGTGCCCACGCTTGGCACGCGTCTTGGGGATCGCAGTTTAAGATATCAGGACCGATTTTTAGTCGCCTCTTACGACATCCACAGGTAGGAATGGCGGGAAGAAATTCTAGCCCGCTAACCGACGGGGTAGCTAGTAGTAGTAAGTACCTATAAATCCTATAAATCTATGCGCATCACAGATAATGATGACAATTGAATGTGATTCATAAGTGGACAGTATCGGCTCCGCGTTATACATAAGGGTAAATCTGGTTTACCATCCTCGACTACATCATCACTTCATAAACGGTGATATATAGCCAATGTGTAGCCTGCCAGCTATAAAAAACTTTCTCAAATTGTATACTAGTAAGACTTTTAAGGGTTCTTTGAATCTTTTATAGTTTTATCATCAAAGAACATCCAATTCACTTTATGTCTGGATATATAAAACATTTAATCCCAGTAATCTAATCAGTACTTCTAACATTTTAACCTTCGCATTTAAGTCTGCTAAACGAATAAGGTTTCAAAATTACAAAGAAAAGTAAAATGTGCGCCATGATAGCTTTTCCATAGGTTTATTTTAGGCAGCTAATAGGCTACAGCTGCCTATCAGTTCATTCATTCATTCGTCATTTCAGTGTTATTTCAATTTTATTTCAATGTGATTTCATTTGTATTTATGTTATTTGATTTTTTTTTATTTCTATTATTATAATGTAATTTTATTTGGTCTAACTTATCTGTACTTGCATTTATTCTTCATAATATTAGTTTTTAAGAGCCATTTCACGTTTAACGCGCGTAATCTAAGATTTTAAGCGCTTAATTTACTATCACAGGAAAGATCTACAATTTATTGAATAATTGATAAAAATAGAATAATCTGTTCTAATTTCGAGTAATGTACTTTACAAACATAACTTTAATTATTTTGTAGTGACCAATCTCCCGCACCTTGTTTTACGAATTATGATACACATAGCCAACTTCAGAGTTCCATTTCTTGTATAAAAAAATCATCAAATTAACTTTAAAAAAAAGCTATAATTCAGGCATATAATCTTGTTGCTACATAATGTACCAGAATATCAATAACTAAACATCCTTATAGAAAAAAAAAAGTTCGTGCGCCAATTTCTACGAATTATATCAGCAGCTTAACACGATTTATTGCGTAAAATAAAGTGTAATTCCATACAGATATTATACCAAAAGAAAGTACATTCTTCAATTAATATGATCTCAAATAATTGTAATATTAACTCTGTTATGTTAGACACGAAAACATATTTAATGTAACTCTAAATTAGCATAAATTGAAATGTACAAGCGCGAGGCGATCAGTACGGCGCGAGCGCCCATCGAGGTAGGATCCGTGTTCGTTTTGCCGAGCTCCGACGTTCCGTACGCGAGACGCTTAGATGCAAGTTTATAGTGCGACCACAGAGTTTTGATCATATCAGTATTTTTTTAAATAACAAGCTACAGTTTTCTGTTGTCCATAATATCAGTATTGTTGTTTAAGTAACTACATCTTTTATATTATTATATTAGTTTTAGCAATGGGACGAAAGGATCCTTTTTACCATTGTGTTAAAAAACGAAACAACAGCTTTTTTTAGAAAATTTAAAAGAGCAAGCCTTTAGACGCCATGAAATTGAGAGTATCTGTACTGTACTGTAACTGTCGGATCGTCCACTGCTGAACACAGCCTCCCCTATTAAGGGGGTATTTGCCATAATCCCCACGCTTGGCAGGCGTATTGGGGATCGCAGTGAAAGTAAGCAGTTCTTTTGAAGGCGCTGCTGCCTATCTTCCAGTATTTTTCCCTTAGTCGCTTCTTACGATACCCACGGGATGATATGGGGTGGTGAAATTCTAACCTGGCACCCCACGAGGCAGAGTATCAATTGAGCAATAATCCGGCACCCTCCGCCTGCGCCTTCCTCGCCTTATAAGCCTATGCGCTCCAGTGCCGCGAAGTCTGTCGTCTAGCAGTCTCACCTCAAAACTTATCACGTGCACGTGCGTCATTTATTATTTTTTTGATTTTTTTTAAATACTGCCTATTATTGCTCTGAATTAACTAGATATTTTTTCTCTTCAAGGAGAAACCTAGTTTATTTTTGTTGTGAACTTTTAGTCTTATCTTTTAACTATCATGGAACAATATTATTTATTTATAGCATTCTTTAGCTGACCATTTATCTGTTTTAAAGGCTGTCACTATACAGTCTTTGTCTCTTCGTTGTATATAGTTTACCTTTTTTTTTTTTAATATTGTCAAGTTTGCAATAACGCCTGCTAAGCGAATTACCTTACAAAATTACAAATTTACGAGAGAAAAAAATATAGTCATGTGCGGGATTCGAAGGGGTGGATGGACGCGGGTTCGAATCCCGCACATGACTATCATTTTTTCTCTAGTAAATTTGTAATTTTGTAATATAGTTTACCTGTTTCTTTAAAGTAAGAATAGTGTGTAGTTAAATATGTTAAATAAACAAAAAACTCAAGATACTAGACTTGAAAGATAAAATGGACATTTTAAAGAAGTAAGATAGTGGAGAAAACATGTGGTATTGGGCGTGCTGCTATACACGATCTTATGAAAAAAAGTATAATAGACCACAGGGAGACGATAGAATCTGGGCCAGGAAAGCGTAAAACATTAAGCGTTGGTGATTGTCCAAAGATGGAAAACGCTCTTTACATGTGGTTCATGCAACAGCTTTATAAACACACTCCTATCTAAATTAATATAAACCTACTCCCCTATATGGAGAAATTCTGAAAGCAATAGCAATCAAATTTTATAAAAAAAATTACCAAACAAGATTTTTGGGCCAACGATGGATGGCTGGATAAATGTGAAAACGATTTAGTTTTATTTTATTTATTAATTTTTTTTCTCTATAATCCAGTGATCCGAACACACCAATAATCCGGCACCCTCTGCTTTTTAAAAATGCAGGATTAGTGAGATTATACTGTACATACAAATTGGATAACATTGACTCAGTAAAACACGGCAGAGACAATGAACCAAAGGTTTTCACCTCAGCGTACAAGAAAACACGGTCATGGAAAAGTATGGACTTTTCATTGAAATGGAATACTGTTTTTTAGGAGCGACGCTGACGGATTGTGCAATGAAGGTGTAGTCGAAATAAAATGCCTTAGCTCCGTTTTCTCCTGATATTGCCATATGAGAAAAGAAACTTAAATGTTTCAAATTGGATAAATCTCAAGTAGAAATGAACCAAAATCATGACTATCCAGTTGCATATGGCTAGAAAAAAATACATGTTTATTTGCTGTGTGGACTGGACCTGATTTTCCACTTAAAGTAGTAGGGATAAAATATAAAGATGATGTTTTTGGCAAGTATAAATGCTTCCGAAATTGGTATGATTTTACAATGATTGCCTAATCCCAGAAATCATAGACCCTAGACAAACGAGATCAATGCCGTAACGTCAAATATTTATATAATTTTACGCCTCACAATTTTTAAATTATTTAAATTTGTTTTTGGAATTTATGATTCAAATATTTATATCTTTTGTTCAACATTCAACAAGGATAAAATTTAAATATCGGATGCACAATGTAGGTAGACTTTTTAACGTGCATGCCTACTTCTGTCCCATAAAACTAGTAAATAATCGACAGTAAATTGATTATTTACTCATTCCAATCACATAATTTTTAAAATCACAACTTATATTTCTTTATGAGTGCAAGTATCAAAATATGTTACTCACAGTCATGCTATTCCGTCGTCATGTCTTCCGCTTGTGCAAGCGATGCCAGCGCATTTACCTAAACTTCAGTAGCGTGATTTTGTGAAATGGCTCTTAATTACCTACGTTATATATTATCTCTGTATTATTAATTGACATGATGGTGTTTTGATGCGTTAGCATCTATACGTAGTTTGTGGTGTTTTGGATTTAGTCTGTATGCCACATTGACTGTTTTTAAATAAATAAATCAGCTGCCTAAAATAAGGTGTACTATTGTAAAGTTTACAAACGAATCTACCCGGTTGGACGAGATGATGTGGCTGCAGATGTTGTTCAGACTAACTCGAAATTATTGTTAATTAACTCAGTTTTACAGTAGCCAGCCAGCCACGCATTCGGAAAATGCCCTACCACAATGCTATAATTACTGGGATGACTGTACAACCGGGACTGCCCTCTGAATACGGGAGTGCCTAATAGTACTTCCCAATATTGGTCACCCATCCAATATTGGTCAGCTTAGTTGATCAGTTAGGAACCAATTTGCAAGCTCTGCTTTAATATTGATATTCAGATTGGTAGAACATGTCCCAGCCCCAGTGACGGATGATGGGAACTCCGCTAGTGTTTGAAAGGTTTCACTTCATTGTACTTAAGGGTAACAACCCTGTGATCTAGCAATATGTCTAGTTTAATAAGTATCTACTTCAAATATCTTCTGCAGTCCTTAACATTCTCTTTCTTATTTTTAATCGCCACGTACTGAAATCTGCTTAATTATAGCATTACCTACGACCTAAATAACTTCAAAGAGCAGTGCGCAATAATACGTGTAGCAATAAATTATCTTTTTGGCCGCTCCCCAGCTATGATAAATAAATAAACTCTGCTTTCACACCTCCGGAACGTGGAAAAATTCACGTTTATTTGGTAGTTAGCTTTTTATTAGTGTATGATATTCAATTTACGGTCGTTTATGTAGTTTTTATTTGAAATAGCGCAGTGATACATTGAAATAAAAAATAGTATTTCTAGAGTGTAAGCAGGACCACTTGTATATTTAAAATGAAAATATTTTACGGCTCCAGCTACAGTATATATTTATAAACAAATAGGTACTCACAGTTTTTCTGTTCTCTGTTAGTTGGTTATGTGCTTTGTTATTTGTTTACTTTACGGATTGAAATTTCTTGTTTACTTTCAAATTTATTATATATGTGGAATTTCTATGTTTAAGTACATGATTAAAGACAGTTACTTACATAGAAATAAATTATTAAGTAACTTTTGTGTTGTGCTTGGTGATGATGGTAAAACATATTGCTCGGACTCTGCATAAGTGGATAAAGGATAGTGGAAGGTGATAAGGTATGAGCTATACATAATGTACATATATTGTTTAATATTCACTATTTACTCGAATAAATTGCAGACAATCATTCAGACAACTTACTTATTTTACTAAGTACTCAAACAAGTATAAATTACTTAAATTGTAAAAAACTCAACTGCACATTTATTTTGTACCCCATTCGATAGATATGAAAGAAAAACAAAAAAATGTATCTCACAATTATTATGACTTCTAAAATCTGCCAGTTTTTTTATATTTTTAGTGTCACTTGTGCTGTCAAGACAAATCTAACGACATCTCATAAATTTTAATCGTTTAAGCCGTTTAGAATTTATAGTAGAATAAAGAAACTCACAAACATACATACATACTTGAACCCTGAAATCATAACACTCCTTTTCTTGGGCAGTAGCTTAACAAGCAACACAAAACATTGAATCGTTTATATATTTGTGATGTAATGTTAGAGCTACAGGCCTCCCGTTGTGAAAAGTGATCTAAATTAATCAGGTTGTTTACTTCCTTTGTTTGGAGATAGCCCAGCCACCGTGTAATACCAAATTAACTGTACAGCTGAATATGGCGCTGCTAGCTGAGATAAACCAATCAACGTGAGAAGATCTGGTATCTAGTTCTGTTTTCTGCCACCTGCAACGATAAGTTTGTGGCTTTGTAACTCCGCCCGCCTCACTTGCTCCGGCATCCGTCATCGTAGATACAAAAATACTTGTACCTCTTTTGTTGGCGAGTTGTAATAAAGGTGCTGGGAAATTTCTAGATAAGTTACTTATTAAAAAAAAAATGATTTGATGGAATTCACACTTGGAATAGTGTTTTGTTATTATCCGTCTATTGTGTGACCTGGGCCTCTTATTCAGGCCACACAATTTTTTTTTAATGTAATCGTGATGGAACCAGCTCCAGGCCCACCTGATGTTAAGCGGTATCCTCTGCCTATAACAGATGCATTTCGTCACACGTCACGAATTGCATTGCGCCCGTCACCTTGAGACATAGTTGTTAAGTCTCATGTGCCTGTAATTTCACTGGCTCTCAAGGACTGCTGCCGGAACAAACCGTTATGTGCTTGACGACTGATTTTCTACTTAAGGGTGGTCACTAGCCAGGCGGGAATTTGCAAAAAGACCTTCCATTATGCGGTGAAGCTCAAGCCCGCGGCGGGATTCGAACCATGGACCTGCTGCGCGGCAGTCCATAGGTAATGCCACTGAGCCATCACTGCTTCATAAGACATAGTATTTTCTTATTTTACTACAAATGAACTAACACTATCTGAAATATAAATGAATGAATCGAAATGAATATATTTATCATGATTTTGTACTCATTGTATAGATATAAAATAAAAAGTATCTACTCTGAAAATTATGAAATAACTTCTGAAAGTTGTTTCATAGTTTTTCCATGTTGATTCCAAACACTCTGAGCATACGTTTAAATGGTCCGACTTTATCAAGTTATTTTATATTTCCAATGTTGGAAATCGGTTCCACTTTTAGATAACTTAAAAAAGCAGCTAAGTGCGATTCGGATCCGCACACCGAGGATTCCGTACAAATATGTAGGACGTAGGTATATAAGTAAGTAAAAGTTATGGTATTTTTATTGCTAAATGAAATGCATAACATTTTAAAATTATTAAAAATATTTTATAATATGATGTAGGTAAATTAACATTTATGCTTTTCGCAATTTTCCATTATATGTGGTATAAGACGTTGTTCGTACAAAACTTCAAGATTCTGAGTTCACGGAAAGTAACCCGTAGGTTTTGATTACCTTCCGAGTGTCGAAAATTTGCGCCATAAACTGCTGTATCTTTTGATTGTGGTGGCTTAAGAGGTTGATTTTTTCACAGCTCCAAAGGTCAGTAGACTTGAGTATTTGAAATAAATTTCACACCTTGATACCTTCACGCGTCGCTGAGAAAAAGGGTGTTGACAGACAGACAGACGGACAACAAAGTGATCCTGTATGGGTATCGTTTTTTCCTTTTGAGGTACGGAACCCAAAAAGAAGGAATTTTCACTTCAGTTGAATTTTATTAATTGTATGGTTTAACCTCGTCAGTGATTGCTGCTTACAAGATGGTTTAAGTCACTCGCCCAGATCTCACAATCATCATTGTCATCAGGTACGATGAATAAGAATTATATGTCATTCAGATTCTTGAAGGAACAAATATTACTACTGTGTACGAAATACTTAATAACAATTTAACAATGATTACATTTGGACATAAAATTCGTTGAAATGTGCCAATTGGAATAATATGTTAATAATCCTCCTCTCTCCTAATTGTGTGCCCAGCAGGGTATGTAAAGAACTTTTACATATTTTGACCATCTTTGTCTACACTACAGAAAACAATAAAGTATTGGGTAGTGAGTATTATTATAAAATACATTAGAAATGCTTTCTTTTCTTTGAAGTCTGTTATAAAGAAGGTTAAATACTACTAATACAAAAAACAGCTAGCACGTAGCAAAATCCTGTGCTGCTTATTATTAGTATATTGATATATACTAATAATAAGCAGCACTTTATTTATGTAATTTTTCGCTCTACAAACACAAGTGACGGAAAAAGTTACTGTTCCACAGTAGCAGTAGTAACAGTATTCAGATGTTGGTTTGTTATATATGTATATATATATATTTCTATAAATTTCAAGTAATAACAGCTGAACGGTTATTATATTGACTGTCATTATAGTGAATGCTCGCCTGGCTAGCTACCACCCTCAAGTAGAAAATCTGTCGCCAAGCACCTTACAGTGTGTTCCGGAAGCGGTCTTTGAGAGGCAGTAAAAAATAGGCACATGAGTCTTAACAATTGTATGTCTCAGGGTGCAAGGCAAATCGTCGATTGTTTCGGACGAAATGCGTCTGTTACAGTCAGAGGTTAGTTCGCTTAATATCAGTTGGGCCTCAAGCTTGTTCCGTCACAATCCCATTAAAAAAACGTATTAAGTCAAAAGTAAATAATGCAAATGTACTGCTCCCAATGAGCAGCTTGATAATACTAATCTAAATAAGATTTTTGATTTATTAGTGTGATTTGTCTTAGTCAACATGTAATGCCATTGATATATATTATTTAGCATTGATCCCTACGAATATACTTTACAACTATTAACTGAATATTCCGTGCTAACACTCACTGTGTTTAGTCGAAATCTCCGACCGCTCTTTACAGCTTGAACACTCTTTTTTTGCGCTCTTTGATGCGCTCGTAGCGACGTTTGCTTAGCCGTTCTTAATCGATCAGCTAAGTTAAGCAACGTCCGCTGCGGTCAGGAGTTTGTTGGGTGACCCCTAGTGACATTACTACTGAGCGCTTCCGTACTTCGGAGGGCACGTTAAGCCGTCGGTCCCGGTTGTTGTCTTTGGATGGCAGTCATAACTGCATGGTGGTAGGGCATTTCGCGAATGCCCGCCAAGCTAGCTACCACCCTCAAGTAGAAAATCTGTTGCCAAGCACCTAACGGTGTGTTCCGGCAGCTGTCCTTGAGAGCCAGTAATTCTAGGCTAGCCTGAACAACATCTTCGACCACATCGTCACTTACCATCAGGTGAGATAGTGGTCAAAGGCTAGCCCAAATAAGAAAAAAGAAAAAAAAAACACCAGTCGGAGATTTCAACTAAACACCGTGAGTGCTAGCTGGTATATATAGTTACTAATCATGGAGACTTACCTTAGTCATTGTGACAATATACTTTACAAGGTCTACTTTGAAAGAGTTTCTGGAATCCGTTAGCGCTAAAATCCATGTAAATGTAAAGATGTACTGAAAAACTAAAATTATATACATACCACATAGTTATTATATTTAGGGCTTTTTCAGAATGTCCTAATAAAGCTTCGGGTTGCTATGAAACCCATAAAATAACTGAATTATAAAAATGACAGTAAACATGCAGCGCGTTCCAAAGCTTTAAACAATGGAAAGGCTAAATCGATGACTGTGAAACGCAAAGATAGTGTTTTATTTATTAAATATGATCTGGGTAGTAAAACAGGAACTTACTCAAACATTCTGAAACAGGCCCTAAATATAATAAATACTTATTAAATGTTCATTAACTAACAAGAATAATGCCAATTGATTTAGAAATCGGCGTATAACTACTTGTACCTTTTTTAATAGGAGGTTAAACACGTTATAATATTTCTTTACCTACTTCAATTACAATCATCATTCCAATTTGGGTTTCCACCCCGTTCAGAATTCATAAGCGGAAATACAATTAACACACTTAGAAATACAATTATCTCTCGGAAAATGATAAGGTCAGGGAAATTTCTATAGAAGGTTTTGTAGGACACTCGACGGGCTTTATAGAAGTTTGATGGCAATACTCGTACCATCTTCGGAATACTTTTTAATTGAGGTTATTGATGTTTTTTTTTTAAATAACTGTTTGAATAAGATGGTCAGTACAATAAATATCAAACTTTGGTCCTTTTTAAAAAGAACAAGGCAAACATGTCGGTAATAAGATTGTAGTTTTAAAAACACTTCACAGAATCCATATTTTAAACGACTTCAAAAATGTTTCTCAGGTTCTACTACGCATATATTTTAACTTAGTAGTCCGATTTGATTTTTTTTTATTTAAAATGGTAAACCTACCTCTGAGGTGGTCACAAATAAATTTCATCAAAATCGGTCAAGTACTTTTTTAGTTACACTCATCTAACTAAAAATGCTTCACATACCTAGATTACTTGTTGCAAGTTTTTCATGTAGGCGAATGAAAATCGATCGTTAAACCAGTTAGTAATAAACACCAAAAAAGTAGTTTTGTTTTTTACAAAACATGGAATAAGTAACGCTGAAAATTATAAATTAAGTTATTACACTCAGGCCACGAAAATGTGATCTCAGAGTTCTTTGAATCAGTATGGGCCGACTTTTACAAGCTATTTCATACTTTATAAGGTTGCGTCATCATTTACAAGTTTAAAAACAATTGCAAAATTGGTCTTGTTTGTAGTACAACGCAAGTTGAACTATAGGTGTCGCACCATCCCGATACGATGGTTGAAGAAGGAGAGCAAGAGTCATTGTGTCATGTTAGCTCAATTGGTTAGAGCATACCCCATCTAAAAGGGACGCGGGTTCGAATCCCGCACAGGACTATAATTTTTTCTCTCGTAAATTTGTAATTTTGTAATCTATTTCATACTTTCAGTGTTAGAAGTCGGTTCCTTTTTTTGTACAAAACATATTCCAGGAATAAACGTAATATACATAAATTGTATTAGCAGTTACAAGGAAGTATGGAATGGGGTACACATTTTATAGCCTCAGTGAATTTAAGACCCGGAGTAACTGATTCAATTTATTATCAACCGTGCGTAAGATAATATGGAATAATACAATTTTCCTATTTACTTGCTATGTTGAAACATACAGATGGTTTAATAGGATTGCAAGGCAAAAAATATTCGTAACAGTTACGATATTAGCCAGTTTTCATTGAAGGTTTTACCCGTTTACATTGCCAACCACACCCATACAAATAAGTGAGAGAGTGGTGAAAGCTATCACATCAGCAATGACTAAAAACACAAGTGCTAAAGGAGAGTCAAGCCCTGCAGTTTTATAACAGCGTCATAACTTGTTGATGTTGAACAAAGCTTCAAAAATACATTTGTATAATCTCATTCGGTAATATTCTAATTATGAAATGAAATACAGACTTTTATTGGCATATTTTAATTAAATACATCTTTAAGAAAATTAAAAAAATAAATTCAAGCGTTATTCTCCTAACAAAACATTTTTTTATGTGTCCCGACCAAGGAGGTTTCAATTCAATAGTACAGATTATCTATGGTGAGCGCAAAGCGCGCGCCACGCGCTGATTCCGAGCCAATAGACCAATATCAGACTTTTTCCATTTTGGCGCTATTTCGTACATACGAACTTGAGTAATATTTTTTTATAACTTTTAACTTTTAAAAATTTAACTCCACCTGACATTCTAGAAACAGCTACGAAACTGACGAATAGTCTTTTGCCAGAAAAATCAAGAAAAGCGTATAGCCATGAGATTAAATAAAGTATTGTATGCAACTGCATGTAATAAGGTATTAATACACTCGTGTAATCTTATTTTGAAACTCTCCTGCGACTCGTTTCAAAAAACTTCACTCATGTTTTAGTACCCTCTGTTATATGACAGTTGCATTAACTACTATTTAAATCGACGTTTGCAGTAATTGTTATTTAAATAGAGGATACAAACTTACATAAAATTCAAATTTTCAAGCAATTCAACATACAACGCATGTTATCGGTAAAGAGGATTATCGATTTCGGAATGCGTGAACAAGGTGACCGAAAAAAATGACAGTAAATCAGATTGTACTTAAAATTAATTTCTGTGGTTTACTTTTGTATCAACTTAAACGTATTCAAAATAATTCGGTCTTTCATAATACAGTGTTGCCTCAACTAGATACGGTAAAGTAGGTATACCCAAACGTAACCTATGTGACATGACTCGACTATTTAGTACCTCACGTCATTTATATTCAACTAAATTGACGAATGGCGACTGTACAAACCACACTAGTCTAATCCATAGAAAAAAAACTATTGTGAAGAAATCAAACGATCTAGCTGTCATCGATGTCCTATCAATGTCGTTCATTCATTTCACTTTGCTTTACCGGTGTTGTGAATAACAGCTCACGCTCGTTTGAATATTGCGTTGTCGTTTTCATAATTGATTTTGGTGGTTCTTCTTCCCAAGCCGACCCTGGCCCGCTAATTGATAGTGATTCTCGTCACGATCACGATGACTTCGGCTCGCCTACGAACACCGATACTGCTCCTCATGAAGACCTTGGATACCGAAACATCTCCAGAGCCAGGGGAGGGAATCAATAAAATAATATTGCTGCAATTGCATTGTGGGCCGATGGACAGTGGCGCACATGTGTTGACGATTATTTGGTTTTTGAGCTTAGCAAGGTATCAGGAAGATGTAAATCCAACTGCCTAGTTCCTAGATAACATACTACTAACTTATGATAATGAGTAATAGAAAAAACAGTAACAAATAAGATTGTTTTATTTCAAAAGCTATTTATGTAGACCACGGTGAAACAGGGCTTCTCTGACATCCTGATACAATATATCTAAGATATTATCATTATTTTAACAGGTACAAGCTATTAAAAATATATCATATTTATACCTATATTGTCTGTTCATTGTTGGCCGAAAGGTCCCTAGGTTATGATTGACAAGGACAATGTCCTTTAGAATTGAAAACGCAATATTTGTCAAATTGTAGAGTAACAGTTATTTAAAAAGAACTTCATCTGTGGGTACAAACAAATACAGTTAATTTCTTTTGATCTTAAAAATTTGAAGCTTTAGTCTCAAATTGACAGCTTAGACGTTCCTTCATTTATTTATTTTGTACGATAAAAATAAAAACATTTTTCGATTACCTTTTCAGTTATTGGATTGAAAAATAACGTACCTAATCAAATTCGTAGTCCAGTATTCATCTGTATACAAAATAATATCAAAATTTCAGGTTTTTTTTTATTACATACTTGTTTTATAGACCCTAGACACGCAGACGGACGGACAGACAGTTTTGATCACGGAACCCTATATATCCATCTTTTATAAATTAGCAGCAAAATCGGTACCTTAGTTAATTGATCCAAAAGTGAAAGGGTTTGGTGATGCGGTATTGACCTAGACGTGATAGGATGAATGTAGGGTGGGAAAAATAGGGAACAAGTCTCATGTCTTAATAAGAGTTTATAACAATATGATCATCATAAAACTGTCAACATCTATAGATCTAAGTGTTTGCAACTTATGAAACTGATGATAGTAAAGTACGTGTTGCGGAGATGGGAATGTTGAAATGGATACTTCAAACATATAAGTTGTGATTAAAAAGATATAACAAGAAAAGTGTTGAGTATATATGAGGACAAATATAGTAATAAAAAGGACGAAAAAGTGACGTTAATAATGATACGAGTATACATTAGAAAGACCTTACTTATCTACTAAAATGACAGAACATAGAGCCATAACAAGAAAACGTGCTATCACGACCTCATTGATGTGGAATGAGGGCAGGAAGACGAAGCAGAAATATTCCACAAGAAGGCACTTCGTTTCATTAAATTATGTTCAAGCCATGCAAAGCCACCGCGCCATCATGTCAATTTCCTATCACATTAAAAACTAATTCGCTTATCGCTTTCTATCACTAATATTGCATACCACAAAGTAGGTATGAAGCGGTTTTCGCTTAGCTTATCGTTCAGATTATGCAACTTCTCATCGTGTTTATTGTTCACGTCACTGAGAATCTTGCGACGACCCACGCATATTAGTTATAACTGTAGAGGTTACTGAAATGTTGAGTAAGGTGAGCTCAAATTATCTGGTGAAGTAAAATGGAGAATGGAAATTATCATCGATCGCTGATGCCCGATGCAGATACGAGTAAGTGATGGGCATCCACTTATTATTCAATAAGATTAGTATTTTTTATAGTCCTGTCGAGATTGAAATCAGAAAGTATTTTTGCTACTGTTTCTACGAGTAGTAGAACTAATATTAAAAACAAGATAATGTAGATTTGAAGGTGATAAATTAATCACGCCTATACATTACCCAAAAAAGAAAACCACAGAGTGTGTTAACTCCCGCATTCATTAAATTTTTTTTAACCATAATATATTGAATGTTCATAATAATTTGTTACTCAGAATTAATTACTTCGTTTTTTTAAAACAAACAACGGCCCTAATGTATTTGGGAATCATACGAGAAAAGAACCTTACTAAAATAGCCATCAGCTCTTACACTAGATATACTATTCTGTTAAAAATCCCCCCTTAATATCGACGTAAATGAGATACTCACCACGTGTTTCATGATCAACTTTACCATATGGCCCTGTATTCACGTTGCTTGGTAACTTTATACAGGCATATTGATTCTAAAAAATACAAAATTCGTATAACTAGCATAACGAGGCGAAATCTATTTGTCGTGTTAAGGTATTGAGTGTTTCTATGTAAGTTTAACTAATCGGAGTTTCATAATATTGGCAGCTTAAATTTAATTTACAAGGTCGTATTTTGGTGACGTCGGAGGTGATTTACATACCTTAATAAAATGAAACAAAATGTATATTTGTCAAGATCAAAAAATAGGAATTCTTGTTTTTTATTTTATTTTGTTGGAAGCCTAAATAAATAAAATTCCACAAAGCGCGAAGTCTTCGTTCGCGGCGAACTACTAATATTATAAAAATAAAAACCCCTGATCATCACCTGTTCATTTGTGTATATTTTAAACTATTTTGACTGAAAAATCAAAGTAAGATATAATATTACTATTGACATATAAATGGATAAAAATATGCCTACTAAGCCGTTGATTGTTCTTTTTTGTAAACTTTTCAGGTACTTAGTAGATACACCGACTATAAATGTGGCAACACATTATTTGGATCCTATAGGAGTATTCTAAACAAGAATTATGCAGCATGCCGGGGTCTATGACATATATATGTCAATAGGCTCGCCCCCTGTACTGAAACATCTGTCGTAATATTGGTATTCGAACACTCTGCCTACCCCTGTTGAAGAAATACTCGTAATGCGATAATAATATATATGTATATATGCCAGAAGGTTTAATATCCATTGGAACCAGTTGAATATAATGTCGATAACAATATGTGAATAAACACAATGAGCTAATATAACAGAAGACGGTGTTTGCTATTCACGCATAATTATAAAATTATTCTGGAACCATGTCACAATTTTCATAATATTACTCGAATTTCAGCTCAAGAGTAAAACTGAATATATTTAATGTGATATGGGCGTAACTGATAATTTTGTAATAGATAATATTTATGTGGTATCTTATCTAAGGCGTATCTTCTGCGAATAATAGGTCGGTAATTACACTATAAATACCGTTTTATTACCTTACAATACAAACAGTACGGTAGAGTACTGTTGATATTATCTAAACAACGTAGATAGTGTACAAGGCTTAGGTTCATTGATGTGAATAGTTTGACATCAGGTGTTTTAGAAGGCTTAGTCCAATTTGCAACGTTCTCGATACTTTTATCTAATGAAAATATTAACCAGGCCCCTGAAGATACTACCTTGTAATATATCTTTGTGATTATAGCCACGTTTCATATGTTTAGCGATATATAAGCCATTCATTGTTTACATGAAACATTCCGCTAATTTACTTAGTTAAGGGTAACTTACAGCAGTTTGTTTATCATCAGTGCCGAAGAATTTTCCGAGATAGTAATAACAAAGGACCTAAATTCACAAAAAATCCTAAGCTTAGGTAAGAGTTAACTCTTATTGCGAGTATAAATTATCGGATATAATTATGTAAAAAATATCTGTAATTATTATAAATGTAATATAAAATTTTATCTTATGCATTTATATTTAATATATTCACAATTATTTATAATAAGTATAATACTTCTACAAGTTAGTAACTCACCCTAAATTGAACCAAGAATTAGAAACCTGCTTCTTTTGTTCACAAGCAATCTGTCAGTCGAACAACCACAGAATCCACAACTAGATACACTTACACACGACAGTCGCCAAAAAGAAAATTTGGTACACGATTGCGGGTTTTGCACAGAGTTTTAATTCATAAATGGTATTGAAGGGTTCGTGAAACGCAGGCGGGAAACGACGCAGTTGCGTGTGAATCTCGCGACGCTTGGAGGCTGACTGCGGCGTGATGTAGGGCGGGCGGCGGGGCAGGGCAGGTGGCCAGCTCGATCGCTTCTCCTGGGCCCGCGGATGCGACGTGCCTAGATATCCGCAGCGGGCGATTTCCCTCTGCGACCCAGTCTCGAGAAGCGAGCATTTCGGTTTCGAAACGGTTTGCTCTGAGTTATTTTCTTTTCACAATTGGACAGTTTTGATATATTAAGTATTTTATTTGTAAAATAAATAAAGCGAGCAAAGATTACAGTTTAGATTAGAAACGGGATATTTGGCGTCTATTTGATGCTTTTGGGCTCTAAATATTTCGCGTGATAACTGTTGTCTAAAATAGTATGATTTAAAAATATGATTTATTTTTGAGTAAAGTATACAACAGGTACACATTTTGTTTTTAATTTACATTCTTTTGTTATTGTCTGATTGCTACGCCCCAATCATTTTTATGATTCTTGTTTAAATTTCCCCAACATTGGTTGAGTAGGTTTTAGTTCATATTCAGGTTAATTACTGAAAAATGTATTAACTCACCTGGATAAGTTTATGCTAACTACAACTTTTGGTCACCAGAATTTTAGACGAGTGTTAGTGATCATAACTAAATATAGTGTATTTTTTTAATTTGACCCAACCTGCAATATGAATTGAGTGCCGACTTCAACAAGCTGTTTATTACTTGTCAGAGTCGGAAGTCGACTAAAAGACTAAATATTTAGTTTTTTCTTATATAGTAGATACATTCAGGACACGTTTCCCATGTTTGTAGGTCATTTTGCCAATGCTCGCCTTGCTAAACGCCACCCTCGAGCTATAAATCTGGCACCAATCACCTTACCGTGTTTTCCGGCAGATGTACTACAGATTATATTTATAATAAAGCAGCAGCTAACAGCTGAGATGGTTATTAAGTGCCATCAGCAGTAAAATAGATTAAAAAAAAAAGTTTTTTTACTATATAATCTTTGCAACTTAATATCATGTTTTTGTTTATGAGACTTATTAGTTACCTTTTAAAATTAAGAAAATACTATATATATTATCAGGCTTATAAATCCCAAATCGACCTCTATAAATACTAAGTATGCAGTATATATATATACTTCTCAAATATATTTTCCATGCAATATTCCGGAAAAGTTTAGATAATTTTGTAAGAGTAGATAATATAGTAAACTTTAGTGGTAGGGTATCCCTGGTAGCTACCACCATCAAATAGAAAGTCTGTCGCCAGGCACTTAGGTGCGGTATTTTTAGGCAGCTTGAGAGCCAGCCATTATTGGTTACCCTGAACAATATTCTCGATCTCATGATCGAAGATTACGAGATCACTTATCAGCAAGTGAGACAGTAGTGTGCGAAGGCTGGCATATGGGCTTAAAATGTAAGAAAATCTAAAAACAGCTATATCATTGAAAAACATTGCATCAAAAATGTTCAACATGATGCAAAGTTTTTCCTATAATTTATCGAACTGTCGATACCATTAACCTTTATTCTAGTATCAAATACTACTGTTTAAGTATATATTATACAATATTCCTGTTTATATATATTTCTTATTCAAGAATGCATTAGAAATAGTGTCGGGATTAATATTGAAAAATTCAGAGAACACCTCTTTCATTGAGACTACTAGTTTGATTGGTAGCGTCATCATCCCCCAAGACGGTGCAAAAATCGCGCCCCTGCTATCGTTCCTTGTAGCGGACCTGGAAACGCGTTCTGCATGCCAAACGTGAGGCATACTGACATCGCGGGTCCATAGTATTATAATGCGAAAGTTTGTAAGTGTGTAAGTAAGCGATTATGTGTGTGGAACATATTTTTTGTTACTCCTTCACGTTCAAACGGCTTCATCAGTATGTATGAAAATTAGAATATAAATAGTTCAGATAAATTTGGACAATTCCATCACCATCATCATTCCTCATCATTGTTTAAAATGATGGGCGTAGCTTGTTCTAAATATTTATCTCAATCAATATGGTACAAGTTTGATGGAATTATACCCGCATTACCTGATTATACTTAAGCTTTATTTGACGTTTCTGAATTCTGAAAAATAAGACCAGATATTAATGATACTTTTGGTGTCTTTTAAAGTATTTGTTCTCCCAATTTATACATTTTTGTTTTAGCTGGAACTATTGTAGAAAGTAGTACGACCAGTCTTCCTTAGGAACCTCTTCAATGGCTGTGTGGAACCTATTTACCGCTGATTCAGGGATCGTAAAACGTGAAACGTGTGCCTCTAGGTTCGTTTTTAATTTTACGAAACAAAAAGAAGACGCAAGTTGTTAGTTCTGGGCTTTATGGCGGATCCGTCAACAGTTCTACTTACATATGAAGTCTTCAAATACGCTTCCGTTACCTTAGCGGAATGTGCGATCGCGTTGATAATTATGAAAAATTGTGATGATGATGATGTTGAAAAGTATATTACGCATTAATCCAGAATTTGAGTAATCTATTCTCTAAGTTTGATCCAAATCGAATAAGCCGTTTCAGAACTAGCAACAAACATACACACTCACAAACTTTACTATTATTTGTGTGATTCCCTATGAGTTTCGCTATAGTATTCTATTATTTATTTATTTAAAAGATCACCAAAACAATTATACAAAAAAGTTGTACATGTAAGCAACATTGCTTGCTTACATTTTCTGTTTCAATATTTTTAAAATAAATAATTATTTAAAATTTACCTATATAAGAAAATACACTATAATATTAATGTTCTACTATTATACAAATAAATAGTATTTTAATAATATATAATAATGAAAATATAGTGTAAAACAAGACAAGTAGTTTGACTTCATAAAACGGTAGCCAAACGCGGCTTTTACGTAGTGCCGGTACGCACTTGCCACAGCATGCATACAATGGCAAATATCTAGCGTGCCCATAATCCGTTGATTTATTTAAATAGAATATAATTACAAACAAATCATAAAAATCGAGCTTAAAATAGATTTGCTGTAGAATAAAATACAAATTACTTAAGTACCTAGAATTAACGCTAGATAGCGCACCATTCAAGACTTTTTTTTTTGTCTGTGGTACGTGTTTCTTATCTTGTACTAACAGCCTGATTATGTTCCTTACACTTTGAATGGCATTACTATCGATATGGTCGTAGGTATGGAATAAATCCACATCCGGGGTCAAGGCATACTGAAGTCTGGCACTGTGCCTGATAGATGATAATAAACTCATCCCCTATTTAAACGCACCTGCCATCTCTCCGAGTAATACAGGCATGACATGATTTTGTAAATCCAAGTTTGTTGTTACCTGTCATTGACCTATTATTATTATCTCGATATTACCTGCCTACAAAGCTATCTCTAGTTATGCTCAATAGAAGAATAATCTCAAAGACAGAGTTGTTGAGAGAACCAACCACATAGCCGAATACTTCATACAACCGAGAAAGCCGTAATTAAGATAAAACAGCCAAAATAAAATATTTTTAAAACATTACAGCTTTAGTCAACACCAATTTCGATGGTGATTAGTTTTAGGTTAAATGGTCTATGATGACAACAAAACTGCACATTTTAGTAAGTTTAGTAACTTTAATAATTTAAGACCTAATTAACTGTTATGGCGCCAACAGAATACGGAATGTTCATTTTGCATTTCTAAATCCAATTTTACTAAATTTTAGTTAGTTTCATGTCAAGAGAATTGCGACCATTGGCAGCCCCACGTATCAAGGCTAGAGAAGGCATTCGTATCTCCTACGGACCTCCATTCAAACCACTTTTTTGTTTTTACTATGCTACTTGGCTACGTAATAAGCAAATATGTAGACATTTCAGTTGCACTTATATTGCTTTTAGAACGAAAATTATGCATCAGTTTAATGCCGCTTACAACGTGTGGTTTGAGGTTACGAGATTGGATGTACGTGGTCGACGCTGGAATGGTTTGTATGAATTGCATGAATTTCAGCAACACTAGCTAGAGTTCTATTATAGATGAGGAACTGATATGTTTCAATGCAGCTTAATTATTCGTCGGATAGCTTTTAATTTTAATCCATTTATCGAGTTCTGTAATTTAATGTGGTGCATACGACTACAGAATTTAAAGACTAAACCACTTTTTTAAAGTTTATAGCCTTGCATCATACGAGAGATAGGTAGGTCATCAATAGATCACTCGGTGGTATCGTTTGGCTTTCAAAGACCCACCGTACCCGTGGCCAGGGTACGGTGGGTCTGTCATGTTGCTTTTAACCAATATCTCACGTGATCGTAAGTGAAGATGTGGTCGAAGATATGGTTCAGGCTAAGCTCGAATTATTGACTCTCAAGCACAGCTACCTGATTAGATTTGCCACAGATTTTCTACTTGAGGGTGGTAGCAATTCAGGAGGGCATTCTCAAAATACACAATAAAGGCATTAAGGATGTACGACTCGAACCTTCGTCACTGAAACATACCCTCATCGTAATTTGCGTCCTGTCCTGCCTAACCCACGCACAATGCAAACACTTGTTCAATCACCGAAACACAGAAGTCTAGAGTCCAGGTTTGCCAAAGAGCCATAGAGTGCGCTATTTTTGAAGTACAATAAACAGATCGACTTCAGAATACCGTTCTACGTTCAAATACTGCCATTAATGACGTAGGTGTAAAAAATGCAAGGTCAAAATGGGATGGGCCGGGCATAAGATATGCATGCATCCAGGGGGACTGCCAAAAATCCTCACACAATGAGAGCTTACAGATGATGTCGTGATCGTCATCGACAAAGGTGGAGTCATGATTTGAGCGTCAAGGAAAGTTATGGCGCAATATGAGTGATATGAGTGGAACTAAATCGGGGACACTTTTGCCCAGCACTGCGATGCTACTGTTAAGTCATATCTAAGCTTCCATTAATTCACCAAATCTTGCATGCCACGGAGCCTCAATAAATTTGAATTCATGATAAGTATTACTACAAGATAATTAAGTTAAGTTCGTTTGATCTTTTAAGTTAAAATTATAAATAGAATACCACGAAACAGATTTTTTTGTATGAAATCAGTACTAATATTATAAATGCGAAAGTAACTCTGTCTGTCTGTCTGTCTGTTACGCTTTCACGCCAAAACTACTGGACCGATTTGAATGAAATTTGGTATGGAGATAGTTTGAGACCCGGGAAAGAACATAGGATAGTTTTTATCCAACTGCGCAAAAAGAGGTTAATGTTTTTGCGCGATAACCGACATACGCGCGGGCGGAGCCGCGCCCGGAAAGCTAGTATCATATATGCCGTTTAAAATCTTGTATGATAGAGACCCAACAACTTATTATAGCTTACCACATTTACACACGAAATTGAAATTGACGTCCCTTTCTCTTAATTTTGCGAGCTTGATTAAGTGGAATATCATTATGACTTTACACGTCTTTCTTTGAAAGTAATCTCGAGTCCCTCTTTAACATTTAAATCAGAAACATAATAAAGTTAACTGTAACACAAGGAATTAGAATAAAGTCTCCAATTTTTCGACTTGTACATTATCTGCGTTGACGTTCTTACGTTTAAAGTTAATTTGGAGAATAGAAAACTTTATTTCTTGTTATAAGTTTGTTCAAGGTAGGTCCTTAGTTAAACAAATTATGTCTCGTTATCCTATTAAATTTAAAACGTTTAATAAGAGCTTGAGAGAATATGTGTGTGAACGGTATGAATAGTGAAATAAATAATTAAGTATATAGAACAGATAGGGTAGTCTTTGACCACTATCTCAACTAATGGTAAAGTGTTCATGTGATCGAAAATGTTGTTTAGGCTAACCTAGAATTACTCTCAAGGACAGCTGCCCGAACACTCTTTAAATATGAATTGCAAGTGTTTTAAAAACTACTGGGAAATAAGTCGTAAAAGTGACAATCTTCAATCGACACAGTTGATGACCTATTTTTCTATTTTGATTTTAAAAAATACTTGAAATAGGTATTAATATTGTTAAGTTTGCAATAACGCCTGCTAAGCGAATTACATTACAAATTTACGAGAGAAAAAATTATAGTCATGTGCGGGTTTCGAACCCGCGTCCATCTACCCCTTAAGCCGGGGTATGCTCTAACCAATTGAGCTAACATGACACAATGACTCATAACTATAATTCTTGCTCTCGTTCTTCAACGTCATCATTTACAAGTTTAAAACCAATTGCAAAATTGGTCTTGTTTGTAGTACAACGCAAGTTGAACTATAGGTGTCGCTCCATCCCGATACGATGGTTGAAGAACGAGTAAGAATTACAGTTATGAGTCATTGTGTCATGTTAGCTCAATTGGTTAGAGCATACCCCGGCTAAAGGGGTGGATGGACGCGGGTTCGAATCCCGCACATGACTATAATTTTTTCTCTCGTAAATTTGTAATTTTGTAACTTGAAATTGGTCTTTAATATGACAGCTGTCAAACTTAATAGTTAAAGCTTGGAAACTTTTGACTGTAGACGACTAGTTTCTTTACAAATGTGTACTTTTCTCATCAAAATCGTAATTTCAGATGGCAGTTGTCATGCGGTATAGGGCTTAATCTCGGAAAATATTAACCATAGTCTACTAGTTTCTTTAGGAAAATGTTACATTCACTGACATTTGCACATCAAATGGCAGTTTCATATGAAAATGTCATATTCGGCGGATTGTAAAAAGGCTAAGTGATTTAAGGCCTGTCTCAGAATGTTCGAGTAAGTTCCGGTTATACTACCCAGAACTTATTTATTAAATAAACACTATCTTTGTGTTTCACAGTCATCAATTTAGCCTATCCATCGGTTAAAGCTTGAAACGAGCTGCATGTTAACTGTCATTTTTATCATTCAGTTATTTTATGTGTTGGTTAGCAACCCGAAACTTAATTAGAACATTCTGAAACGGACCCTTAGGGTCTGTTTCAAAACAATACAGAATAACGAATAAAATTTAAACTGAAAAAATGAAATTAATTTAATGAGAAAACTATTTTTTCTTTCAATGGGTTTCAAACTTATGTTAGCTTCCCCACGTGACCTTTGCTCATAAGTTTCTTGCTGGTAATGATAGTGATATTTTATTCTAGGACACTATTTAATCTAGTATTAGTCACTACTTTATACATTTTTTTTCAATACTTCTTTAATAGCATCTGTAGGAGATAGGGAGAAAATAATAGAAAACGAATCGAGAACAAAATAGGTTGCGAGGGAGCGACGTGAGGTCGGCGCGTATGTATGTGGAGGACTAGCTGTCACCGCGGCGGTGCTCGAGTACCCCTCCCGAACTTCAGGTGCCCCTCTGATACCCTACTCTAGTAGTGCTTCGCACAGATAGCCCACCTCGCAAACCTTCGTATTTATTAAGTTACATATTACAAACATATATAAAATCAAACAAAAGAATAATTTATATCTATAGCACTTGCGTCGCTAACAACCCCCACCCCAGTGCTGCCTCAGCACTCATCACCCATAGGAATGCATGCGACGCGAGCTGCTGATCGCCGAAGTACCCCGTTTTGTGTTTTGACGTCAACGACTCTGACGCGCCCATCTTTACCCGTCATCACTGCCTGTACCAAACCCTTAGGCCAGACGTTCCGAGGAGAGGCAGGGTCCACTATTAGTACGAGATCTCCAACTTGCAAAGGTCTTTGTTCGTGCGGCCATTTAGATCTGAGTCTCATTTCCGGTAGCACTTCTTTCACCCAACGCCTCCAGTATACATCGGCCAAGCGTTGTGACATTCGCCATTGTTTGCGCAGGTACATGTCGCATTCACTAAAATCGCCGATCATTGGCATGTTTGACGAACTGCCGAGTAGAAAATGATTAGGAGTCAATGACTCATTGGTGTTAGGTTCTACGTTTACATGTGTGAGGGGGCGGCTATTGACCATCAGTTCCACTTCAGCCATCAGTGTGCTCAGTACCTCATCTCTTGGAGCTCGTTCTTTCAGTGTGGAGGAAAGTGAATTTTTCACACTTCTGATTAGCCTTTCCCACGCTCCTCCCCAGTGAGGACTGGCTGGTGGAATAAAAGTCCAGGTTGTTCCATAGTTGACGGCTTCACTCTTAAGCACGTCTTCATTCAGTTCCAGTACAGATTTCCTCAACTCGTTCTCAGCCCCTCTTAGGTTGGTCCCGTTATCAGAGTATAGGTGCTGAGGCCAACCTCGCCTAGCAGCCATACGACGAAGAGCCATTATCAGAGCATCGGTGGTCAGGTTATTAACGATCTCTATATGTATTCCTCTTACAGTGAGACAAGTAAACAGAACACCGTATCTTTTTTCTCGCCGTCTGCATACGGTTACCTCCATTGGGCCGAATAAGTCTACTCCACAAAAGGTAAAAGGCCGTTGGTGATGAGCCATGCGAGCCTTCGGTAGGTCTCCCATTCTAGGCGGTGCGGGCATAGCCTTTCTTATACGACACAGCATGCACTTCGAAGTGACGGTTTTCACCGTAGGTCTGAGGCGAATAATCGAAAATTTTTGTTTTAGCTCGTTAACTACCGTTTCTCGGTTTCCGTGCGCGGCCTTAACGTGGTAGTGACGAACAATTAACATCGTGACGTGATGGCGGCCATCAAGTATCATAGGCCGTTTAACTTCCCGTGATATTGCAGGTGCGGCGTCAATGCGGCCAGCGACCCGAAGAACTTCATATTCATCTAGAAACGGTGACAAGGTAAGCAGTTTACTTCTTTTATTAATTTCTTTTTTATTTTTCAGGTTGACAAGGTCTTCGGGAAACGACTGCGCTTGTGAGTATCTAATCAGCAGGCGCTCGGCCCTCATCACCATTTGGCCGTCTATCTCACCGGTAAGCTTTCTACATTTATCTATGAACGATAATACTTTACAGGTGGATTTCAGTAAGCGGAGCCAGGAAGAAAATCTTTCCGGGTCAGGTACAGCGGGTAAGTCTTGTTCTAAGGCAATGTGAAGAGTTGTTACACATTCCAGGTCCACATCTGACATACTAGGATGCTGTACTACCTGTGGCCAGGTACTTTCTTCATCATACAAAAACACAGGACCGCGAAACCATTCCTTTTCTAACACCGATATGTCACAATGCTCCCTGGTAGCTATATCAGCCACGTTCAATTTAGTAGGTATGTAACGCCAATCATTTATTTGTGTAAGCTCATCAATCTCACCGAGCCGATGTGCTATATACGCTTTGTAGGTACGTGTGTTATTCCGTATCCAATGCAGTACTGTAGCGGAGTCGCACCAAAAGTATATTTTTTGTACGGGTATTCTATGCTCTTTCACAATCACGTCCGATAATCTTGCAGCTAGAACAGCGGCCTGTAGTTCCAAGCGAGGAATAGAAATGTGTTTTATCGGGGCGACTCGACATTTACTCGCTATAAACGCAACCTTTATCTGTCCGCTATCTTTCCAACGCCAATAGGCAACAGCGCACATAGCTTTCGCTGCGTCACATAAAATATGTAATTGTAGGTTGCTATAGCCTGCGCTAGACGTTTCCCCCACGCCTTCTAAGTCGCCTGTACCGGACGAAGTGGGCGTGGCTTGAGCCCACGATGCACTATCACGTGCGCTCGCGCTCAATGCATCTACTGCCTCGCTCCCTGTAGCCTTATGATAATGTCTAGGCAAACGTATGTGACTCACGCGCTTTAACATTGCCAGCCATCCCATCCATTTAGTAAACATTTCATTTGTGATCATTTCGTCCCAGCCAAGATTAGTTTTCCATGTTTCTTGCAACATAATTTTTCCTTTTATAGTAAACGGTGCCAGGAACCCGTAAACATCGAATATTGACATAATTATACGAAGCATTTCCCTTTTAGTAGGTCTTCTTTCACCGGTGACTAACTTTTCAGGTATTCTTTTCAGCGATAAGTCAAAACCCAACGTGTCTTCTTCTGGAAACCAAATTAAACCGAGTGTGCGCTCGCCGTCGTATTGCTGTCCGATTTTGAACCTTATAGCGGTGGAGCCTAGGGTCTCTTGAGGTAAACTTTTGATAACGGCTTCATTATTACAGGTCCAGTTTCTAATATCGAAACCGCCTTGTTTATGAATGTGCGTAATGTCTGTTACCATTTTGATAGCCGTATCTTCACCTTCCATGCTGTCTATGTAGTCGTCCATGTAATGTTGTTTACATATAGCTGTCACAGCGGCCGGCATACACAATGCGTAGCGTTGCGCGTTTTTGTTTTTAATAAATTGTGCTACAAACGGGGAACAGTTAGCGCCAAATACTAGGGATGTCATCGCACACGTTTTTATTTCATCATCTGAGGTTGATCTCCACAGGAATCGTAATGCATTTCGGTCTTCGGGTATGATTTTCACTCTCAAGAACATGTCTCGTATATCCCCAGTGATGGCAATTTTATGCTCTCGGAATCGAAGCATGATACCGAATAGCGATACTAGTAGATCAGGGCCCGTCAAGAGATAATCATTTAAACATAACCCGTCACACTTTGCAGCAGCATCAAAAACGAGACGAAGTTTTTTCTTATTAGGGTTGTCTACTCCAAAATGAGGTAAGTACCATGTCTTTGGTGAAGTTTCAGGGTCGGTGATCTCAATCGCATAATCATTTTGAAACAGATGGTTAATTCGATCTTTGTATCGTAAGGAGTAGTCTTCATCCGCTTTCATCTTCTTCATCACACTCCTTAGCCTATTTTCAGCGTAGTGATATGACTGCGGCATTTTACAGTTCTTGTCCTTCCATGGCAGTCCAACATACCACCTGCCATCGACTAACGCAGATGTTTGCTCAAGGTACTCGATAGCTCGTTCATCATCAGCGTTTTGTCGTGGTTTACACCCAATACCCATGGACTCAATTGTGAAGGATTGTCGAACTTCCTCCTGCAGTTCACGTAGACACCAATCGCTGTCTGACGTCATCGCGCCCATGTCTTTAGAGATAAGCAGTGTGGAATGGGGTGCAATCACACGCCTGTCCGCAGCCCTCAGTGGATCGCGCACATAGCCATGTACACACCACCCCAAGGGAGTATGAGTGGCGTAAAGTCCATCACGGGAACCATTAACTATTTCAGAAGGTATCATCAAGTTATAATTGTCCTGCCCTATCAACAGTTCCGGTTTAGCCTGTCCATCGCACAAGTATTTTTTAATATCAGAATAACACTTAAAGTTCGCGATGTTAGATGATGTCAACGTCTGCACAGGTAAGTCTAATTGATTAACACTACGTGCTTGGAAAGTAAATTTAAATCCGTCTTTGTTTGAAATGTCTAAGTCCACAATCTCACTTTCGCAAACCAGTTCCGTAGAATCCCATGCACCGCACACTCGCATGGTTTGTTTACGTCCGTGCACTCCGACGCGCGCAGCCAGCGCAGCGCTTATCAATGACACGGTCGACCCGTCATCAAGTAACGCGACACAACTCACTATACCGTTAGGTCCGTGAATATTGATAGGCACAGTTTTTAACAACACTCTTGAGCTATTTACTTTTATGTGCGACACAGTCTCAACTTGCACGTCACTGTCCTCACTATTAGTGTCCTGAGATTCCGTAACATTTACACTGTTTCGTTGTATATTATTGTCCTTAGCGTAGTGTAATAAACGGTGATGTCCTTGAGCACAGTTATCTATATCACACACAGGAGACGGGCAGTTCTCTCTATTATGATTTGACACTAAACACTTGTAGCATAGTCTGTTACGTTTTACGTAGAACCACCGATCTTTACGCAGCGATTTTTTAAACTTTTTACAGTCTGGTAGTTTATGTTTTGAAACACAGCAAAACCGGCACTTATCGTCGTTATTATTATCACTTTGTACGAGTACAGTTTGCGCGCGAGTTTTAACGGTGTTTTTTTGTGTCACAGAATGTTCACTACTAAGGTTGTGGGTTATGTTTACTGCACTTCGTGATATTTTCATAGCTTCCCCGTCTAGGTACTCGGATAAAATCACGAGTTTTGACTTGCAGCCTTGGTTGTAGTAAGAGTAGCTGAAGTCAGTCCACTTGGATATCAGTATCGTAGGTAATTTTGATAATATTACCGAGACTATATTCACTGCACTAAGGTACTCATTCTGTCCTATTGCGATAACTGCAGCCACATAATTTTTCACTTTCACTGAGAACGGTATAATGTCTTTGTAATACTGATCTGACAAAGGTTGTAGTGAAGAGATATCCTGCATAATCTTTGATATGATTACGTCAGGGTTTCCAAACTGAAGATCTAATGTTGACATGATGATGTCAGGAGTCGTAGCGCTGATCAACAGTGACGTAACCGCTTCCTTAGCTGGTCCATGAAGACATTTCCTGAGTCTCCATAGATTTTCCCTCTCGTTGAATTTGCACACGAGTGTTGATTCTTGATACGCCTGTTTAAACTGTAGCCATTCCAAAGGGTCACCGGAAAACGAAGGTAGGTCTCTCGGCGTACATAAGCGGCTCAGCATTTTGGCGTCTGATTCTTTCGTTGCAGCAGAAGTAGTCGCAGCGGTCAGGTCTTTTATAGCGCTCACCAGCAAACTGACGCTGGCCTCGTGGCCGACGTCATCACCATTAGTTACTGGTAGCTGTGGAGGACACGCCTGTTCTATATAGTTACCAAGCCGTGAGCGAGGCTGTCCTTTCAGTTCCTGCTGACTGCGATCAATCCACTTCTCCACTTCGCTGTGTGTTTTAACTACACTTCCTCCTGATCGTGAACTGTATTTTTCATCCAACTCCGCTATATCCGCCGCTAGCTTTTTATCTATAAGCTCCATTTGTATACGCGCTTTTGCCTGTGCCGCTTCAAGCTCCAACTTCTTTTTTCGCGCCAATATTGAGGAAGTGGCTGATGATTTAGATTTTGGCTTCGAAGCTGTGTCTACTTCTTCGTTCGTTTTTTTGAACGCTGATGTTGAAGGATGAGCCAGTACGTTTTCCGATTTAACTGACTTTGCACTGCAGTAATCGTTGGCACTACCCACATTATGAAAAAATGTTCTTCCCGTATGAAGTTTTGAGGCTATTGGCGGTTCAGCATCACTTTTGCACTTTTCTTTTGGCTTAGACACTTCCACTGTTCGTTCTTGTTCCTGATCCAACCCTAACAGTTTTTTCTCTTCTTTTTGTTTTTTGATGGTGCTGCGCGTGTTCACCATTGTTCGCAGCGGAGTTGTAAACATTGGTAACTGATAATAAATTTGGCTCGAAGACCACTTTGTAGGAGATAGGGAGAAAATAATAGAAAACGAATCGAGAACAAAATAGGTTGCGAGGGAGCGACGTGAGGTCGGCGCGTATGTATGTGGAGGACTAGCTGTCACCGCGGCGGTGCTCGAGTACCCCTCCCGAACTTCAGGTGCCCCTCTGATACCCTACTCTAGTAGTGCTTCGCACAGATAGCCCACCTCGCAAACCTTCGTATTTATTAAGTTACATATTACAAACATATATAAAATCAAACAAAAGAATAATTTATATCTATAGCACTTGCGTCGCTAACAAAAATCAAGATCACTGTGGGATTTATTACTTTTGTAGAGAAACTAGTTGCCTAGCATCAGTAGTTTCAAATTAAATAACTGACTACTGAGCGATTTTATACTTCGGAGGTAAGTTATTAAGCATGGTAGTAGGACTTTTTGCAGGTCCCCCTGGACGGCTACCAAGTATAAAATCTGTCACCAAACACCTGACGGCGTATTTCAGCAGCTGTCCTCGAGAGCCAACACGTCGATATTTGCCTGAACAATATCTTTAGACCACGTCAACAATTACCAATAGGTGAGGAAGTAGTCACAGGCTCGTCTATCAGGTATTTAAATAATAATAATAACAGAACACTGTACACGAAAAAATCATGTTGTGTTGACCTCACTTAACGTAGAAAACAGGTGAAGCAATGACAGCCGAGCAGTAATAGCTATGGACTGCAAAGCCCCAGGTCTGTTTCAATCCCGGCAGCCAGCTTGAGCTTCACCACTTGGTGGAAGGGTATTTGTCGAATGCTCGCCTGGCTAGCCACCAACTTCTAGTATAAAATCTGTCGCCAAGCGTCCATGGTTCTCTCCCCACCGCGCCGGCTGTTTCAATCCCCGCAGCCTGCTTGAACTTCACCACTTGGTAGAAGGGTATTTTTCAAATGCCCGCCGCTCACCCTCAAGTTGGAAACCTATCACCAAGCACCTCAAGGTGTGTTCCAGCAGCATGTCCGTCTTAAGTGTCAACTTAGAGTGTCAGTATGTAAGAATGAAATTATAGGCACATGAGACTAAACAACTATATGTCTCAGGGTGATGGGTGCAGTGCAGTTTATTACTTATGACGAAATGCATCTGTCTTAGGCAGAGCTTACCGTTTGACATCAGGTGGGCCTCGTGCGTGTCCCGTGATCATACCATAAAAAATAAGAAGTGAATAAAAGAAGAAAGCGTTTTTTCGTCCTTAAATTCATATTCGTGATAATTTTAGTCTTTAAAGGAACAATAATTTAATATAACTCGTTCTATTATCTTCTTATCTTTATCATCCGAACGTGGGATACATGTATTTTATTATTCTTCAACACCAGAATATATTATGGCCATATATCATGAATTTGACTTCAGTTTTACGTCCAACTACATAGTTAGCGGCAACCGTTTTATAAATTTCGTGTCTAGGATACCTGACTCCAATCGCTTATTTCTTAAAGTCAGAATAAATTAATATGAGTTCTGGTGAGTGCATGCGAAATTCACAGAAAACATTCCACAGGTCGAAATTAGTCGAGCTGCTTATTTCATTTATTCATGCAAACAATATATATATTACAGACAGTTATACGTGTCTTAGGCTAGTAATAATGATGTGCCCTGTAAGGGCATTTCAAGCTGAAGTATATTAAGTGACGCATTCCTTTGTTAAAATAACAATCTGGATTATATATATTACTTACACATAAGGTCAATTAGTATAAATATATGTGTCAAATTAAGGAAATTTATTTTTTGAATTACATTGAAATTTTCTTGCAGCAGTCTAAATAATATTAGGTACTCGTAACGCAAGTTTGTGTCAGTGTTAGGCTTATTTCTTAAGCTTTTTTTCGTTTCGACGCAAAACGCATTCAAGTGAAAAAAAAGCATGCCAGTGAAATTAAAGGCACATGAGATTTAACAACTTAACAATATGTCTCAGGATTATGGGCGCAGAACAGTTTGTCGCTTGTTACAACTGCATTTATCATAAACAGAGGTTACCGCTTAACTACAGGTGGCCATCAGGCATGTTCCGTAACCTAATTATGTATAGTAAACCTAGTTATCAGTAATAAAAATAAACCCTCAGATACCCATTTTCCCAATTTTTTTCTTCACTATCCACTCAATAACCGATAATGTGTAAAAAGGTTAAGCAGACCCCAAAAACAAATTTGCCCGAACCCAGCCAATATTTGTGATTGATTGACTCCCCCAACACTTGGCACCATCGAGCTTATCTGAAGTAATATTCTTGTTTTTGGTAGAATATACTGTTTTTGGATGTAGGTATAACATTTTGTGTGATTGTTAGCTTTAGATTTTTCCAGATATTCACATTCTGTTTGGTATATATTTTACATTATGTCTTTGTTAATCGCAGGGGTGAAATAAACCAGTTGAGTGCTATCTTCTGTTAAATATAAATTTATTGCATATATTTACACTTCAATGAAAATAATTAAATAGTAAGTACGACTAATCTTTATCTCAATTACAGAAATAAGTGGACTAGTAAGTAGTCTACGCATTTATTATTGATCGTGAAACGTGAAAGGTTCTACATACGTATTTTTCATTATGTAGGTATGTGTATCAAACTACAAATGTATTGCAAGTTTTCTAAATGTTTTTGTGACGGAACAAGCTCGAAGCTCACCTGATGTTAAGCGGACTAACCTCTGCCTATCAGTACTAATATTATAAATGCGAAAATAACTCTGTCTGTCTGTTTTTCTGTTACGCTTTCACGCCAAAACTACTGGACCGATTTGAATGAAATTTGGTATGGAAATAGCTTGAGACCCTGGAAAAAACATAGGATAGTTTTATCCAACTGCGCAAAAAGAGGTTAATGTTTTTGCGCGATAACCGACATACGCGCGGGCGGAGCCGCGCCCGGATAGCTAGTAACTATATATAGATATATTGAGGACTTTTTAAATATTTAATATCTCATTACGAATTATTTATCATTTCATATTGGCATGATAACAGATTGAACAAATATAGATTGAAGTAGTACGGTAAGATACAGCCACATCTCTGTGCAAAAGTCATGGAAAATTTCATGAAAAGAGTAATGGCCTGTCATCGGAACCGTGGGGGTAATTTGCCGGATATTTTATTCCATACTTAATCGGAACATGTCTTCTTTACAATACAATAAAAATATCACAACTCTGTCATAAAATACTTGTTTTTATTTTAAAATGAAAAAGTGCACTCTTACTGAGACACCCTTTATAAAACATATTATATCATATATTTTATTTTATCACGCTATGAATTAACTTCAATAACAAATAATATTGCTTCAAACCTTTCTCATATCTGACATGGATGGATTTTGTATCCATTTATCACTACTAAAAAAAGGTTTCCGGTCTTTCCCTACCATGTTGATATCACTTTTTAATATCTGCATGATATTATGAAATATGGAAAAAGGAACGGAAGTTTTAGAACGGGAAGACCTAGGCGAAGGTTCCAAAATCAGATTTAAGACGTTCTGAAAATAAGCCAGGTCAGGAGTTCCCTAAACCGACGCTTATGTATGGAAGGATTGACGAGAGTAGATGAAGCGAAAGAAATATAAAAGGATCGTAGCAAGTAGAAATCTGTGGTCTCTGCCTACCCCTACAGGAAAGAGTTGTAATTTTATGATTGTATGTAGGTATTACGAAATATTATAAAAACATATGTTCGAATGTGTAATAATATTATAACGGATTTATCCAAGGTATTTTTTTAGAGAAATGCCTTGTCTGTAATGACTAAGTTAACTCGTCATACATTTTTGCCCCGCGTTGCTTTGGCTTGAAAACTTTTCAATAAGACTTACAAAAACTTGCTAATTTTATAAAGTAAATACATTCATTTCTTGACACCTAAATCGAGGGATTCAGTTATACCACCATTACTTTCTTGATTCCCGCTTTAAATTTTTCGACAACTCCGTCTAGCATTAACAAATATTTATCTTTTTTTTTATTGCTAATAGCAAACTCTTTAAACACAATGTCACCTGATAGTAAGTGACGATGTGGCTGAAGGTGTGAACAGCCTTAACCTAGAATTACTGGCTCTCAATGACAGCTGCCGGAACTCACCACTAGGTGCTTGGCGACAGATTTTCCACTTGAGGGTGGTCGCTAGCAGGTGGGCATTCGAAAAATGCCCTTCCACCATGCGGTGAAGCTCAAGCCCGAGGCGGGATTCAAACCATGGACCTACAGCGCAGCAGTCCATAGCCAATGCAACTGAGCCACCAGTGCTTCAGAATTGAATTCTGAATTCTTCTTGAATCTGAATTCTTCTTAAATCTGTTTTTTCTATCATAATTATTCAAGGTTTAATCCTCATTCGTGATGCACATCATGTTATATGCTTCGTAAATATACTTTATTCGAATTGCGCCGCTTTCTCTCCATTTCCGTCAATACTTATGAATGATTGAGTTGTCTAACTTCGCGCCAATGAAGCATATAAATAATGCTGACTGATTGACTGATATCAAGCCAACCGTAGTCTACTCATTCAATCGTAGCAATGGTGGAGTTCTGAGTACTTGATTTTGTATTATTCAACCGTTAAAATTATATTCGTCTGAAATATAAAATACTAGCGACCCGCCCCGGCTCCACAAGGTTGCAATGCTGATGCAACTAAATAATCGAAAATATTCATATAAATAACATGCTGTAAGGGCCTTTTTGATCTATATTAAATGCACAATATTTTTAAGGTACGTAATTGGATAAACATTTTTGCTTTATTGTATAAAATCGATTATTGTGGGTTATCCCTAAGAGATAGACATATACCATCGCCAGGTTCCGCCAGCGTATGCAATGTAAGCGCAAAAAATGTGTATTAACGACATCAAATTAGAAACCTCTAGAATGATCAGTATTTTCTACTATATTATGCATGTATTATACATATAAACCACAATTTTACCTGTTGTTAGATGTATTGTGGTGGAAAAAAGTGGCTCTCAAGTTCTAATTTTCATACTGATCTTAGGTATTGTAAAATTAAAATCTGGTAGAAATAAAAGTTTAGCAGACTTGGAAACTACTTGTAGCTTGAAAGGCTAACAAAACACATCGTAAGGCAATCAAATGATTTTATTAGAGGTATATTAATCTATTTTAATAGTTACTTTCTTATTTAATAATGGTTCCTTTTTAAATTTTGTGAGCAGATATTTTTTATGCTGTATATTTTGTATATAATTTGAAAGTTGCGTTTGATTTCAATGTAATTTTTAGAAACTATGGAAAACACATTAAATCATTTAACAAATATCGATAAGAAATCAAGGTAAGCATTGTTTTGAATACCAAATCAAATTAAAAAAAATAGAAGGAAAAACGCTTTATATCACTTCGATGAGAAAGCAATGAGAAACTTTTATGTACAATGACTGTTATATAGTTTTTTAGATGTGTAAAATAATTTATTGAATGTATGCAGTTATGAAGTTTATCTACAAATCCTCTCTGGGCAAGCAACGCATCGGCAGCGCAGCTAGTGTTGCAGATGTCCATAGGCAGCGGTTACCGTTTACCATCAGACGGGCCGCCTGCTTGTTTGTCACCCATAATATAAAAAAAATGTTTAATAATAGAATATTATGATACAAGTGAGCTAAGTTGCATTATACACGAGGCTGTGGGTTGCTGCCCGAGCTGTAGGCGTAAATCAGCCGAGTGTATAATGAGCAAGTTGCTCACGAGTTTCATACGCACATTTTCAACACCTTTGCGAGGAAAAAAAATATATTGCACAAATGCGATATAAAATCATGGAAAATAGCGCGCGAGTTTTTTTTTTTGCGCGCGGCTAATGTATAGTGTTTGATTACATCTACTTAGCCTTAAACCTTTTTGTTGTTACCGTAGAGATATAAAATACGTTGTTACTAATCTGTATTACCTGGTTAAATTGAAAATGCTCTGTTTACTCGCATATAATTTGCAGTTATACCTTTTTTTTTTTTTTTTTTTTTTTTATTGTCATGAGGAAAATGCCTTTACGCTTTCACACCCGCCGGGGAGCAGGTGGTTATGTCGGACTCAGGGTCAATAAGGACCCCACTACCGACTAAAAACCTCATGGTGTTCCGTCGTCATCGACTATTGACAGGGGTCGCGGGGTCACTCACGCTCTCATCCGCAGCCCCCATCAACGTCGCCGCCCGCCCAGACGGGCCCAGCCTCTGGGATTTTCTCCCCCCCCTCCCATCGCCACTTCGTGGGATGCCCCGGAACACAAGGGCATCCACACCTCATGAGGACTTAGCCCTGATGGGGGGTGCCGGCTGTCCCCACGGCCAGCACCCCAGGTCCTCCAAGCGGAGACGGAGTGCGAGCACGATCGGATCGCCTCCGTGTTCGCGTTCTGCGGAGCGGAACAGAGATAGGATCCCTCTCCCTTTCCCGCTCCTCCGCCTCCCTTTGCGAGACAATTGTCTCGCAAAACGAGGCCACCGCCTCCCACGACCTCTCGTCACCGACCATCTTTAAGATAATGGCCGGCAAGGAGAGGTCGGACCCCACAACCGCAATCAGGGATCGCCGCGGTCCCGCTCCTCCTGGGCAAGCCTCCAGTGCATGCTGGGCGGTGTCTTCCACTTGCAGTTATACCTAACTTAACTTTGTAGGGATAATTCCATTATGCACTAGTTGATCTCGTACTATTTCGATCTTCAAAAAAAAAAAAAAAACATCATGGAAATATTATGTGTTACTGAACAATAACATTTTTGATGACAAAAAGAACAAGACCATTACCGCTGATCAATTTATTTTAGCTTAATTACAGTTGCGCAAACTTTCTTTTTGCCGTTTATTATTTATACTAGCTTTCCGGGCGCGGCTCCGCCCGCGCGTATGTCGGTTATCGCGCGAAAACATTAACCTCTTTTTGCGCAGTCGGATAAAAACTATCCTATGTTTTTTCCCGGGTCTCAAACAATCTCCATACCAAATTTCATTCAAATCGGTCCAGTAGTTTTGGCGTGAAAGCGTAACAGACAGACAGACAGACAGTTACTTTCGCATTTATAATATTATAATCAGTACTAATATTATAAATGCGAAAGTAACTCTGTCTGTCTGTCTGTCTGTCTGTCTGTCTGTCTGTTACGCTTTCACGCCAAAACTACTGGACCGATTTGAATGAAATTTGGTATGGGGATAGTTTGAGACCCGGGAAAAAACATAGGATAGTTTTTATCCGACTGCGTAAAAAGAGGTTAATGTTTTCGCGCGATAACCGACATACGCGCGGGCGGAGCCGCGCCCGGAAAGCTAGTATAATATATAATATAATATTAGTACTGAAGTACTGATAACAAAACCTTTAATTCTAAAGACCGTGCGGGCGCTGCGTTGGCGAGCTATTGAGTGATTTCTAGGTGCGGCGTGACACATTCGGTTATTGTTTGAATAAATAACCGATATTTTGTTACATTATGGCGCAAAAGTTGCGGTGCACCCCGCCGGCGCGGCGCCGCGGCCCGCATGGCGTGCCGATTATTGCACTGAGAGAGATGCTCAGTGCAAAAATCGATAGTTTCATCATGATATGTGTTTTTTGTAAGAAATGCGTCATTTTACAACACTGATAGTTCCTGTCCTTATTTTTTTTACCCTAAATACCTTGTAATATTTTACTTTTATAAAAAAATACGTAAAATTACTTACCGGAACTTGTTACAAACACACGACCATTTTATTGTACTGCGTTTGATAAGACGAAAGTATTATTTTCCTAAAATTATATTACATACCCTATATATTACACCTTTCTTAAAAATCAACACAGGAAAACCAAATTATTTGCCAGAGGCAATATTATTCATGCTCGTAAAAGCAACTGAAACGACCTTTATATTTAACTAGCTTTCAGGGCGCGGCTCCGCCCGCGCGTATGTCGGTTATCGCGCGAAAACATTAACCTCTTTTTGCGCAGTCGGATAAAAACTATCCTATGTTTTTTCCCGGGTCTCAAACTATCTCTATACCAAATTTCAATCAAATCGGTCCAGTAGTTTTGGCGTGAAAGCGTAACAGACAGACAGACAGACAGACAGACAGACAGACAGACAGACAGAGTTACTTTCGCATTTATAATATTAGTACTGATTAATACAGAATGGGAATAACAACTGAAACCCCACGACTTGTACAATACGTCCAAGGAACGATTAAAAAAAAACGTACGTTCTACAATTTCTTTATATCATCACTCAATACAAATATTCAAGAAAGGAAAATTGCAATATCTTACAAGAAATCAAGGAATTCAACTACAAATAAAATTGTATAGAGGCATATTATCATAATTAATACGAGGTCACCGGTATAGCCTAGTTAAGGCCTTCCGCATAAAATGATTAACGCTAAAATGCAAAATCGGCAAGCCTACACTGAATTAATGAGGATCAACCCTTAACCTAGATTTAAAGAACCTCTTTCCCTTTTCTGAAAGGTCTCACACAAAAAAAAAAACAGATTATTTATATATTCAAGTATTTATATTCCTTCCGAACCAATAAACTTGAGAGTTTCACTTAATAAATAATTCAGGAGGCGTTTGAGTGTAAGTCAAACTTTTTTATTTCCGATAGCACTTATATTATGCTAAGGGGATCAGAGCTTAAGGACCACTGGATATAGACCTCTTGGAGTTTGAAAACAGCCTACTGATTAAATATTTGGTTTTTGTAAGTCTCTTTAGAATTGCAGGTTCTAAGGATTTCTTGAGTTCAAAGCGTTTGTGTGAATTCTTTGAAAATTATCCATACCTCAATGAGTTTGGTATAACTTAAGAATCAAAAGGGTTCTTCAAAAGCAAAAAGTAGAGCAAAATTTCGGTTCTAGTTATAGGTGTGACTATTCACAAATTGAATAGTTATATAGAAGTCCATGACGCATAACGTCACATTCATGAGATTTTAGGTGATTAATTTCCAAATCGGTCAGCGGCAAGTGAGTTTGGACCATAGACTTAGGATTTTTTCAGTACATTCTAGACCTATAGTTTGGACTGTATATTTTTTCTGTTAGGATTGAAAATACCTACATAAATATTTCCACCAGTTTGTCTTGTTGTTTGTCATCTCACTACTAACACCTTATTATGCTTACGCAGTCCATACATGCCTTCTTTGTCCTTGTTCTAAATCTATGTTCATCTATAATCATACTATCTTTATTTTAGTGTGGTTTAAATCAAAACTTCATTTACTTAAAACAGAAAATACTAATTAAATTAGTGAGGAATCAATGACTGTACCTATATGTAAGTATTTAGACTGTAACTGTTAGTAAACGAACAAGCGCGGTGTGGAATGAAACAGGTTAAAGCTATCCAATGGCTAACAAATCTATGCCTACCGCAGTGGTGGTCATGCGCATCTATTCTAACTCAAGTTATCAGATATGTAGCTTTGCCTTGGATAATATCATAACTGCTATCACTTAATGCAAATGTATAATAACTTTTGTTGAATGAGTTAGGCATGACAGACATGATAAAAAATTAAGTTGAATGAGTTTGCCACAACGGTTTTCTTCGAAATGAACAAGATTTTTTAATTTTTTGTTTCCGTCTAGTAATAAGCATAGGGTTATCTATAATTTAGCAGTGGTTAAACGTAACTCTTACACCTTAACTTAACCGAGTTGTGCGTAACACGACAGAAATGTATCGAAATCATACCTGTTTACACCTGGCTGCGAAGAAGTAATATTTTCCCATAAATCAATAAACAATAATTTACAATACCGTATTGAATCATTTATATCGCAAGGAAATAAATACATTTCCATAGATTTTCACCAATTCATCGTGCCCAGTGCCGCCCAGCTTGGTGCTTTGAGGCTTTCCATCATCATTTGTTTGCTCATCCATCGTTTACGGATGTCAGGCGAGGCGCACCTTGGCCAACCTCTGAACCCATTGAATCAACAAATTTATAATAAAAGGGATTTTTCATATAGCTAAGTAAGCGTTTTTTTTGTAATATGATAAAAGATAACCTTTTTTTTACAAGGACAGCTGCCGGAAGACACTGTTAGTTTTAGTAATTAAACAACTTTAAACGGTTTAAATCGCGTATATTTTTCATTATTTTATCCCGACGTTTGAAACACTTTGCAGTGATTGTAGTCACGGGGTGACTAATTGATTTTATTTGTCACGTGAGTTATTAAGAAATTATTTTGTCTACCGTCAGAATTTTTTATATTAATCATAACGTTCCCTATTCGCTCACAGTGTCCAGAGGTCTTGCAGATTTGTGTCGGCCTTGGGATTTAATTAATTTGATAACAGGATCCCAAGCAGGTCGTACTTGCCAACCATCATCTCTATTGAAATTTGGGTAGGTACTTTTTGATTTCAATAGCCTCGCGTAACATTCTTGGCATAAACCGGGTCTCTCTAGCTAGGATTTGTGGCTTGTCGAACCGAATGTAGTGGTTGGGTTTGTCCTGGGCATGTTCACAAACCGCAGACTTGGTCGAACGTCTGTTCTTTATGTCAGCAATGTGTTCTTTTACTCGGATACCAACGCTCCTCTTTGTTTGCCCAACGTATGACAGCCCACATTCACAATCAAGTTTGTAAACACCTGCATCTTGTAAGGGAATATTGCACTTAACAGGTCTTAAAAATTGGTTGATCGTCTTGTGCGGCTTGAAGTAAGTTTTTATTGAAGGTCGTCTTAAGATATTACCAATTTTGTCCGTGACACCCTTGATGTAAGGTAAGATGGCAGGTTGTCGCTCAACTGTGGAAGGCTTGGGCCGACTTCTGTGACGTATTCGTGGGAGCTTGTGATTATTGCTTCGCAGTACTTGTTTCACATACTGAAGCTCCTTGAGATGGTCAGTGTCGCAGATGCCATGTGCTCTCTGTAACAAAGATTTGCCTACGGTACCCAACTGACATGGATGGTGATGGGAGTCACCATTGAGATATTTATCTGTATGGGTGGGTTTCCTATACACTGTATGACTAAGTGAGATGTCAGGATTCCTGATGACTAAAACATCAAGAAAAGCTAAGCATTTATTGACCTCAGGCTCCATTGTAAATTGAATTTTATTATGTAAGGAGTTTAGATGGTCTAGAAATGCAGAAGCTTTATTACTGGGAAGGATGGTAAAAGTATCATCTACGTACCGTTTGTTGATCTTTGGCATAGCCACAGCTTTCCATAAAAATATCGGCAACAACGGGGGAAACCGGAGAGCCCATAGCTACACCATTAATCTGCATATAGAAGTTATTTTCCCAGAATAGATAGCCAGATGTTAGGCAATGTTCCAGTAATTCTGCATATTCCATGGGAAGGTCATGCTTACTAAGTCTTTTCTTGACAATTTTAATGCAATCATGTACAGGTAGGCTGGTGAATAACGACTGTACATCATAGCTAACCATAACTTCATCATCAGTCAATTGTAGATTTTTCATTTGACTGACAAAGTGGTAAGAATCCTTGACATGCGCACTAGTTTGACCGCGAAGTGGAGACAATATTTTAGCAAGGTGTTGAGCTAGTTTGTATATTGACGAGTCAATTTGGCTTACAATTGGGCGCAAAGAAACGTCTGTCTTGTGTATTTTTGGTAATCCATACAGTTTTGGTGGTTTCACACACGAAAGTACCGGTGCCGTGACGTCTAACCCAAGTCAACCACTACATTCGGTTCGACAAGCCACAAATCCTCGCTAGATAGACCCGGTTTATGCCAAGAATGTTACGCGAGGCTATTGAAATCAAAAAGTACCCAAATTTCAATAGAGATGATGGTTGGCAAGTACCACCTGCTTGGGATCCTGTTATCAAATTAATTAAATCCCAAGGCCGACAAAAATCGGCAAGACCTCTGGACACTGTGAGTGAATACTGTGTAAATAGGGAACGTTATGATAAATATAAAAATTTCTGACGGTAGACAGAATAATTTTTTAATAACTAATGTGACAAATAAAATCCATAAGTCACCTCGTGACCACGATCACTGCAAAGTGTTTGAACCGTCGGGATAAAATAATGAAAAATATACGCGATTTAAACCGTTTAAAGTTGTTTAATTACTAAAACTAACAGTGTCTTCCGGCAGCTGTCCTTGAGAGCCAGTAATTCTAGACTAGCCTGAACAACATTACATCTTCGACTCGGCCATCACTTACCATCAGGTAAGATAGTGGTCTACTATGCGTAACAATCGCGAAAACCTAAGACACACTGTTAGTTGCTTGGCGATAGATTTTCTACTTGAGGGTGGTAGCTAGCCAGGCGGGCGTTTTCAAAATGCCCTACCACCATGCTGTAACGACTGCCATCGTAAGACCGACAACAGGGACCGACGGCTTAACGTGCCCTCCGAAACACGGAAGCATCAGCAGTAATATCACTAGCGGTCACCAACCCAACACCTGACCGCGACGGGCGTTGCTTAACTTAGCTCATCGATAAAGAATGGCTAAGCAAACTTCGCTACGAGCGCTTCAAAAGAGCATGAGGTCGAAGTGTGAATTATAGGCTGAGCCCTTATTGTCTAACTGTTATGGTGATAAAGTTGAATCAAAGAGCAAATACAAGGCATCCTGTTGCTTTTAGCATAGATGAAAAAGGGAACCGATTTCCAACATTAAACGAATGAAATAATTTGTTGAATTCGAACCTTTAGGATTCAAAACACTGATCTCTCATTGATATGGTTCAAATTCCACATGCTATTTCATCGAATTACATTCTATATTATAGTATAGGTCTATACTATAATTTTTTTTTGAAGTTATTTAATAGCCTTTTGGTCCTTAGCAAAAACAATGAACAAACATTTTACATACTTTAGTATATAGTGATGTTCCATGACATGCGGCTAAATGAGGGTTTGTATAAAAGACATGTCCATGTATGTAACAAAAATGGATCTAAGATATAAAGGGTTATTGGTACAATGCTAACAACCTCTTAGGGTTGACTTCTGCTAGTCCTAACAAACATTTTGAGAAAGTTTTGAATAATTTATTTTTGGGTTTTAATGCCTACTCTACTATAGCTACTAGCCAAGAGCACCCAACGCGGCAACACTGGATCACGCCGTGCTCCCTTTGAATAGAGTTATGCATATAAAAAATTAGAAATAATACATTACAGGCACAAAAGACTTTTAACATCAGGTGGTCCGTAAAAACACATAATAAAACACAAAAGAAAATAAAAATCAATAAAATGAAACATATGTTTTTTACTAAACAATAAAAAAAACGACATTGACAATCACAGTGATAGTGACAGAAGTGACAGTTTGGACGGAAAAATTATGACTTTGACAGCTGCGGCGCAACCGTCTCAACGCCAGCTACGTGCTGAGGCCCGCGCTCGATGCTGTGCACAATCGTGACTCCCAGACGAAGAACTTCAAATAAGTTCGAAACTGATCGGAGCAATATCCGGGAAATATTACGCGAATCCTAGCCGGTCACTAAATAATAATTATGGACAAAACTCGCGACAGTTTTTTAGCTCAAAAAATTACATTTTAATATGTTTGTTAGGACTAGCAGAAGTCAACCCTAACAGGTTGTTCGCATTTTGACAATAACCCTGTATATGTTCACATATCGACGGATGCTTCACTTTTGTTACGAGTGGTTCGTTCAGTACCTCAACTTTTTTGTCCGTCAGTCAATAAAAGACAATAAAAATAGTATTTTGAAATCTTAATAGCTTAGAAAGCGTTAACGCAATAATGACCACATAAAAATTGTGGAGCTCCATCATCGTAAGCAAGTTTAAAACTAGGTGTAAAATTATTATTGTTTGCAGTACAATTCACCTCCACAGATAAGTGCTTGTATCACATGTGCAAGTAAGTAAACATAATAAAAGATAGGGCGATAATTGTCGACATTTTACTAAAAAGCGTAGGTACAAGTCCGTGGATCGCGAACATGCGTCGCTCGCTGGCAACTTTCGGGGTGGCTTCAGTAACAAAAGACACCTACCTATTATGGCGGTAAAATGGTGTATGGTGGCACGGCTTACTGGAAACAGACCTTTTTTTGTTGGACATAATGAATTTGTCCTCTTTGTTGTGGCAAATTTTCATAAAATAGGTAATTTTCTTTCTTATAACATATTATGTATAGGTATGTACTAATGCAAACATTAATAAGCAACATTAATGTATATATATATATATATGTATATGTATATATAATACGTATAATTATGCTCCTTAATTGTAATAGATTACATTGAAGTTTTAGTAGCGCTTTATTTTTTAAATATTCACATAACTACATGTAAATATCTATAAAATGACCACACATACGTTTTCAAATTGTTGTGAACGCTCATGGCGTAGCTTGCTTACTCGTTATTTACCAACCAACTGTAAGTTGTAAGTAGTAGAACTTAAAGCTATGAAATAAATTCGAAAATGTTTGGCTGTATTCAATATGAATTATAATAAACGAGGATTTCTATTAATTTTTTTATAGACGTGTTAATTGTTTTAGATGTTGCTGTTGATTTAAGGTAAAATATATCACCTAATATCTAACGAGATACGCTTGAACATTTATTTATATTCTTCTTGTAATCCAATTACTTGATAAGCGATATTTTTTAGAATTTAATTACAATACATTAGTAAATGAGGTTACTCTAGAAATCAGGACAATAGGCTTGAATTCCACGAACGTAAAAAGCATTGAAAGTATTTCAAAGGATCGTGCGTGTGGCAAGAAAAGTAGTTCTATTGTTAGTCATGCTAGAAAATACATTACAGTTTTTGCACGTAATAGCTTTTTTACGTGCTCTATATTTTCATTATAATGTGTTCAATAAGCTTTATCTGTTCAGACATTATAATATAGAAATAAATAATACAGCAGAAGGTTATGTTAAAAAATGTTTTTATTATGATGTTAAGCTTAATACAAAAGAATAGAAATACATTTGACATATAAATAACACTGAGTAATTATTTAAGGTAACATTTAGCAAGACTATCTATAAAACTACATTATTTTTTAAATAAATAAAATATATTTTCCTTTAATATATCTTTTTAATTCAGCCTTATTGTGTTTTTTTAGGATCATATAAATAAATTGAAGGCCTAATTTTCTGGAAATACAATTTGCGCGTATTGGTTTAGAGCACTGCAAAATTGTCGATTTTTTGCAAACACATACACAAATATTATTTTTTTTTTCTGCGCGGGTAGGAGAGTGTAAAACATCAATCAAATTTTGTCTGAGTTAATTTATTATAAAATAATAAGTAAATCTTCTCCTATATGTCTAAATTGTATGTTTAATTAAAATCTAGTACAAAATACCTGCCAGTGGGTGTTATCCTTATCACAAAGTCACTATACACATAATTTAAGTGAGATATACATGTATTGATTGCACACACATTTGTTTCAACATGGAGGCAGTACAACAGTCAATGGCCCAACTCCAGCAGTCATTTATGCAGCGGATGGATGCTCATGAAGGTGAGCTTCAAGTTGCAACTCCTTCAACCAATGTGAGCAACTTGGCATCAGAGTTTGCTGCATTCCGCTCCTTTATTATGACAGCTATACAGTGCCTTCAGGATCAGGTGGGCATGCTTGTACATCAGCAGGATTCGATGGAAATGCGTAGTCGTCGTAAGATCTTGCTGCTTCATGGCCTTGTGGAATCTAAGGACGAAGAGACTTCATCAGTGGTAGCTAGGGCCGTGGCAACTCACACGAAATTGAGTGTAACTGTCGAGGACATCAGCCGCTGTCACCGAATTGGTCGTGCGTCCACTCCAGACAAACCCAGACCGATCCTGTTCAAATTACGTACGTCGCAAATGAGAAATAAGATCTGATTCGCAAAGACGGGTTTCAAGGGATCAGGTATAACACTATCTGAGTTTTTAACGAAGTCGCGGCATCATACATTTATGGTGGCTCGTCAAAGATATGGTATTGGCAAATGTTGGACGAAAGACGGTTTCGTGTTCATATCGGGTGCTGACGGAATAAGACATCGTATCAGCTCTCTTGTAGAGCTCGAAAAGATTGGTGGTTCGGAAGCGCCGATTACAGCGCACGGTGTTCCCAAGGAGACGATAGCTACATCCAAGCCGAGACGAGCTGCTTCCAAAAAGCGTTGACATGCCTGCTTCTATTTCTCGAGTGTATAATTACTACACAATTTTGTTTACAAAATGGTTTGTTCGAGTGGTACCCTCTACTTATGTCTCCGAATTTTAAGTTAATATGTAGCTTTAGACCACATTATGCATTATTCACTTATCTTATCTTGAAATAATTTTACTACCAACTACTCGTATCAGTTTTGATTTGACACTTTCAATTTGTTTTGACGTTGACGTTATTATTTTAACTTCACATCAAACCATAGAGTTTATCACTATAGTTTATTCCGTTCAAACCTGGTGACATAATTATCATAAATGTGGATCAGGATGTGAATTCACTCATATTGTCATTATGGTAACTTAAAATATGATATGTGTATATTATATTTGATGTGGTTAGTTTATGTCTATGTGTTAGTATTTTTTTTTTTATCTTTTTCTTCCCTGGGTAAAAACGAAAATTTGTACGTGTGTATATTGTGTGTTTTTGTATTTTTTGAATTACTGATACCCAACTGGCAGGTGGAGAGTTATAAAAAACCTCTTTTATATTTTTATCTATATATATATATTTACATTATTATTTATAAGTATAAATAGTATTTATTATTTTATTATATAACATTTATATCTCATATTACAAACTATGTTAACCTTATTTAACAATGCAGATAATACTGATAGTGAAGAGTATTTGTCATTGTCTTCTAACAGTTCCCTCAGTGACCAGAGTTTCGAAAGCATCCCAACGCTCAACGATACTCTCGACGCACAGTTTTCTGATGTACCGAAAAATTTTAACGTGATTCATATCAACGCGCAGAGTATTCCGGCACATTATCCCGATATGCAGGCATCTCTAGATCACAAAAATATTCACGCCATAATAGTCTCCGAAACATGGTTCAAGCCGTGCTTACCCTCTATATCGTACTCCTTGCCCGGCTTTAACCTTATCCGAAATGATCGTACTGACAGCCGTGGGGGTGGGGTGGCTATTTACCTTAGATCACATATTCCTTTCTCAGTAGTCAGTACCTCATCCCAGCCGCCTACATCAAATGCCGGTGAGCATCTTTTTGTGGAAGTCCTTCTTTCACATAATAAAATCTTACTTGGAGCCTATTATAGCAGTTCTTCTTGTAATAATTACTTTTCATCTTTTGAACAAATCCTTGAAGATCTTACCCCTTCATATATCCATACCATTATCATGGGTGATTTCAATACCTGTCTTCTCAAACGGGATTGTCGTACTTCCTCACTTGAAGCTGTCGTTAATTCCTGCAACATGCATATTCTGCCTCTAAATGCTACTCATCACTCCCCAAATTACACTCCTTCACTTCTTGACTTGATTATAGTATATCCACCCTGCATGTTGCGAAGCACGGTCAATGTTCCGCCGATGCCTTCTCATATCATGATCTGATATTCCTATCTTATAAAATTCGTCCTCCTAAAGCAAAACCTAAAGTCATACTTCAGCGCAATTTTAGTGGCATGGACCAGGTTGCATTTCTTAATGATGCCCAAGTAGTCGACTGGTCTCCAGTATATAATGCAGCGACTGTGAATGACCAAGTTGCTATTTTCAACTCCTTATTAACACAGTTGTATGATAAGCATGCCCCTCTGCGAGCTATAAAATTAAAACACCTTCCAGCTCCTTGGCTAACCAATGACATAAAAGTGTTAATGCATAAAAAAGCAGTCACTAAAAGTTAATACAAGCGTCAACCAAGTGATGAAAATAAATCTGTGTATGTTAAATCTCGCAATCGCTGCAATATGGTGTGTAGGGATGCTTTACGCCACCATGTTCACAAGTCTGTCGCTAACGAGGACCCTGCCAAAGTTTGGAAATTTCTCAGGTCATTGGGCATAGGTAAATCACGACAAGAGTCTATTCCTAATGATTTAAATATCAATCCTCTCAACCAACATTTCTCTTCGTCATCTGATATTAACATCTCAGATAAAAACAATACCTTACGTTATCTTTCAACTTTACCGACTCCCGATCATTCTCCATTTATTTTTAATCAACTATCCGCTTGTGATGTTAAGAAGAGCGTAATTTCAATCACTTCCAATGCTGTTGGTGTTGATGGCATAAGTCATAACATGGTTATGCCCATCTTAGATGTTATACTTCCTGTTCTCTGTCACATTTTTAATAACTCTGGCGGATTTCCCTCAATTTGGAAAGACGCTCAAATTATTCCCTTGGCTAAAAAATCAAACCCTAAATCTTATTCCGATTATCGACCCATTTCTATCTTTCCGTTCCTGTCAAAAGTTTTCGAGCGTCTTATCTACAGCCAAATTAGCAAATTCTTATCTAGTCACAATCTCTTAAACCCTTTTCAATCTGGCTTTCGACCTGGGCATAGCACTGTAACTACTCTCATCAAAATTACTGATGATATCCGTCTTGGAATGGACAACGGCCAACTTACCGTATTAACTATATTCGATTTTAGCAACGCCTTTAACACTGTTAATTTTGACATTTTTCTTGCTCTCCTTCGCTCAATTAACATTTCTCCAACGGTAGTTGATTGGTTTCACAGTTATCTGTACGGGCACAGGCAGCGTGTTCGCCTTGAAGATAAATACTCTTTGTGGTGTAACACGTCAGCAGGCGTCCCGCAAGGTGGCGTCTTATCTCCTTTATTGTTTGCTTTGTTTATTAATTCCATTTCTCACAACCTCACTTCTTCCTACCACCTATATGCAGACGATCTACAGATTTATTCTAAGTCACCAGTGAGTAAACTATCTGAAGCAATTCAGACTGTTAATGCTGATCTTGATCGTATAGCTAAATGGAGTAATTCTTTTGGGTTACAAGTAAATCCCATTAAGACACAAACAATAGTAATTGGTAGCTCAAGATTGCTGTCTACAATAGACTGGACATTACTTCCTCAAGTTTTTTTGGTGGTATTGCTATTTCCTTTAGTAGCTCTGTAAAGAATCTTGGAATAACAATGGATCGCTATATGAGGCTGATCAACAGCTACAAATCACCAGTCGCAAGCTATTTGCCGCAGCAGGATCCTTAAAAAGGTTGCGCAACTTTCTTCCAACAGCCACTAAAATTGCATTAGCTCAATCTCTTTTACTTCCTATTCTTGACTACGCTGATGCCTGCTATCTAGATCTCACGGAGGAACAGCTAGATAAACTTGAGCGTCTTCAAAATTTTTGCATTATATTCATATTTGGTTTACGCAAATATGATCACGTATCTCAGTTTCGTTCTAAGCTCAATTGGCTGAATATACGTTTTCGCCGGAATGCTCATATTCTCAGTCTCCTTTACAATATATTGTTCAGTCCTACATCCCCGCGCTATTTCAAGGAACGCTTCGATTTCCTTCACTGTTCTTCATACACGTTAAGGTCATCAGAAAATCTCACACTTGAAATCCATCCTCATACGAGTTCGTTTTATAGCAAATCCTTCACTATTCAGGCTGCCCGCTTGTGGAATTCTCTTCCTGTATCAATCAGACAAGCACCGACTCTCAATATGTTCAAGGATCAAGTTAAAAGGTTTTATTTGTCCAATTAATTTTGCACTATATTTTTATATAATTTATAGGTATATGTATATATCATTATCTATTTATGTATGTTGCTATGTATATGTTTATATAAATACATATATATATATATATATATATATATATATATATGAAGGGGTAAGATCTTCAAGGATTTGTTCAAAAGATGAAAAGTAATTATTACAAGAAGAACTGCTATAATAGGCTCCAAGTAAGATTTTATTATGTGAAAGAAGGACTTCCACAAAAAGATGCTCACCGGCATTTGATGTAGGCGGCTGGGATGAGGTACTGACTACTGAGAAAGGAATATGTGATCTAAGGTAAATAGCCACCCCACCCCCACGGCTGTCAGTACGATCATTTCGGATAAGGTTAAAGCCGGGCAAGGAGTACGATATAGAGGGTAAGCACGGCTTGAACCATGTTTCGGAGACTATTATGGCGTGAATATTTTTGTGATCTAGAGATGCCTGCATATCGGGATAATGTGCCGGAATACTCTGCGCGTTGATATGAATCACGTTAGAGCGTCTTCAAAATTTTTGCATTATATTCATATTTGGTTTACGCAAATATGATCACGTATCTCAGTTTCGTTCTAAGCTCAATTGGCTGAATATACGTTTTCGCCGGAATGCTCATATTCTCAGTCTCCTTTACAATATATTGTTCAGTCCTACATCCCCGCGCTATCTCAAGGAACGCTTCGATTTCCTTCACTGTTCTTCATACACGTTAAGGTCATCAGAAAATCTCACACTTGAAATCCATCCTCATACGAGTTCGTTTTATAGCAAATCCTTCACTATTCAGGCTGCCCGCTTGTGGAATTCTCTTCCTGTATCAATCAGACAAGCACCGACTCTCAATATGTTCAAGGATCAAGTTAAAAGGTTTTATTTGTCCAATTAATTTTGCACTATATTTTTATATAATTTATAGGTATATGTATATATCATTATCTATTTATGTATGTTGCTATGTATATGTTTATATAAATATATATAAACATATACATAGCAACAATAATATTTATGTATGTTGCTATGTATATGTTTATATAAATATATATAAACATATACATAGCAACATACATAAATAGATAATGATATATACATATACCTATCAATTATATAAAAATATAGTATATATAGTATATATATATATATATATATATAAATATATATATATAGTATATATATATATATATATATATATATATATATATATATATATATATTATATATATGTTTATAATTGTATCTGTTTAATTATTATAAAAACCTATATGTATGCTATTTTTTATATATTTGTTTAGAAATTACACTAAAATACGTTTTATTTTAAAATGTTTTTATGAAATTTGATTATGTATTTGGACTACACCCGCCTCTATTGTTTTATTCGTTCAACTCCATCCTAAGGTTGCCTGGTAGAGATCACTTTTAGTGATAAGGCCGCCCATTGTAACACTATGTGATTATAATTTAATGTGTAATATTTTATATTTCTAAAGTGGTGTAACAATAAAGAGTTTTCTATCTATCTATCTATCTAATATAATCCTCTTTTTTGCGTTATGAGAGTTATCTTTAATTGTAATATAAAACTTGCATATATATTTTACATTATGCATTGAAACAGTGCAACTTAATGACTTCTGCATGGAAATATTTTGAATGTATTCACAAAATCATAATAATCACAAATATATATAATATACTTTCTTTAATTACCTATTATCGGAAATTATTACCGATGGTGACGATAATCATCATCATCGATCAATTCCTGTACCCAGAAAGCATTAAACATTGTAAAACAAATTATTTAAAGAAGTGTTAGCAGTTCTTTCCATTTTTATATTTGCTTTGTATTCTAAAGTTTTACTTTAGAAAAAGGTCGTCTTAAAAATATGAAAACCGCTTACCGTCCCAAGAAGGGCATCAGTGATTCCCAACCTCAATTTTTACGGTTCGAAGTCAATTTGAAAAGGGTCGCGCGTCTAGAATAACAATGTCTGCAAAAGTGAGAAATACTATCGTGACCGCTGAATTAACGAGACTGCTTAAGACCGGAACCGGATTCAGGAGATATATTATTCTGAATAATAAAGTTAAAGGTACATACTAGTAGCAGAGAATATACATCTTGTCGTCAAACTTGTCGTCGTTGACACGTACTTAATTAACCAAAAAATGGGTGTTGTGTGAAACTGATGGTAATTTTGTTCATTTATTCCTAATCTGTATTAAGAACGGCTACTTACACTAATCTGTAGTTTAAAACGGGCAACAACATACAGTCCACTGTTTTAAATTTAAATTGGTGAAATATTTAGCAACTATTGCATTTGAAAAAGCAATTTTTTATAACAAAAGTGCACTGCTTTAAGTTTTTTGTGAAAAATACGTTTTATGCATTTACGCATTTTGGCAGCAACTACCCCCGAAGCCTGTCCCTTGTATGTACTTAAAAATCAAACTATTTCGAATACCACTGCAAACCCACCACGATCGTCCGTTGCGTGATATCTGGAGTTATCCCATCATGATACGCCAGAACATATGACGCGCTATTACCACCGTGGGCCGCAAATGGCCCCCAGGTTAACCCCACGATGACGCCAAACATCTTCCTGTGACGGGTCTGTTGGGCTTACCCGTCGCCGGCTTAAATCTTCATCTGCGGCCCCACATTCGCATCATCAGCTAATGGGGTTCATTATAATAGTAAATGTTACTAGTAGTCATCCATCCAAGTCATGCACACAGCAAGTTTATGATGCATAACAGAACTACGTCCATTGTAGTATTGTACCTCATGCATTGGTAATTATCACAAAAATATTATATCATCGCTGTGTCCCCGATTTCATCTGACCTTGCCCAAAATTAGATTAAATGAGCTAGAGAAAAAACCAGCCCTTCACTCACACCTGCCTATTTAGTCGGCTTGTGATGATCAATAGCTAATATGAATACTACGTAATGTATCAGCTAGATCGTCTACTGTTGAACTCAGCCTCCATATTCTCATAAATTTTAAGGACACAACATTTTCGTCTAATTTGGCGTTTGACCCAGTGCTTTAACTGCTCGGCCATCAGGACTGGCTGTACAGAAGCAAATTTTGTGCTCTTTCTTTACTATATTAACCTCCAATGTGGACGGTGCGACCACCAACCAGACTACTAGACTTAAAAGTGCTTTTTGTAACGGGTTGAAATCCCGTTCATGACGAAAATTTATGTTCTAAAAGAAAATAAAAACTAATAGCTTGAGATAATGCAATCATAGGGGAATTTTTTCACCGTATTTTTTATTTTCTCTGTTCAGTTTTTCAATAATCTAACCTTGCCATAGGAAAATTAAACGAGCCTAACTTTTAGATGGTGTGAGGATTCAACTGATTGCTGAGACTTATGAGGTGCCGAATTGAAACGCCTCCGCTCATTCATAATGAGATGCAAATTACTTCATTTGTCGACGTTCTTACTTGATGACGTGAAAATTTAAAGTGAGAGTCAGCACGTAGAGAATTCTGCTGGCAAACGATTATTCTACTATATTAGATTCGGCTCGAGTTACAGAGGTTGTATTTTGGCGCGTTTTACAAACGCGGAAAAATATATCAAATCAAGAATATTCTCGAAAAGACAACCTTTTGATGCTAAATTCGAACATACGTTTTTGTAGTTAATAATGTCATTTAAATAAGCAGTAGGCAAACGTGATCTTGAACTCGAACTTTGAGGGAACGCGAACGCATTTTTGAAACCAATATAAGGAGGATTGTTGAATAGATTATTCATATGTAATCTATGTACAAATTAACCTCTAAATACAACATCGATTTTCCCATGATGTAAGTTTTTTAATATAATTTCGCAATACGTAAGATTACCTACCTGCAGTTCTTGTTGTTATTAATATAATTTTACTTTGTACTAATTATAAATTATGTTAGTGATTATTCACTACACACCTTAATTTTTTTTTCTTCTATCTAATTTAAGGTAGTGAGATGACGAGTAGCAGGAAAATGTGAAGTAAAATTTATTTTTGCGTTGACCTTACATAGAGTGAGATAAACACACGCAGAACATAAATTTAATAACTAATGCTGTAGATGTGGTTATGTTCATTAAGTGAAGTCTTGACGAGCTTATGGGTTGTATAATAAATGTGAACTGTGCACCTATGAAATTAAATTAAATGAAATTTATTCATTTGAAATAGGGCGTTACACTGATGTAAGGATTTTTATTAGTTTTCTATTTTGCCGTTACTCGGCATGTGAATTAGGAAAAAAAATATAATTAAATGGTAGGTATATAATTAAATAATAAGTGTTATATTAAAAAATTATCATTTTAGTATATTTCAAAATAATGTGATCCAATATCATGTAAGAATTACTTAAAATACAAAACGAATTATGTAAGTATATAAACACTAACAATATGGAAGACATAAAGTTCAATGTCATGTTATGAAAAAATAAGATAAAAAATAATAAAACAAGGTGTGAAAGTTATATAAAAAAAGAACAAAATTACAATACAAAGTAGGTATATAATTAAATGTCAAATATCAACAATCAGGCCTGTCATTTGGTATGTCGAAAGAAATATGTATAAAACTAGGAGGAAGAATATCTATGATGGAGTACCTATGCGCGTATACCCGATAAAGACAGAGTATAAATACCTAATATTGCAGAATTGCCAGTGTCCCATAACATTACCCAAATTGCAATGAAGCTTTTAGAAAAAATATTGCCGCACCTACTGAAAAAATACATTTGCATGGTACTTGCTTAAGGTGGACTAAACCGTTCAATTTGTTATATCGGGGTATTCAAAATTTAATGTGTGTTGCTAGATCGGATAACTTTAGTGCGTGTATTGTTTTTAAATTGCGCAAATCGGAAATTATACCCTAAAGTATTTTGGCATCATAACTTACAAATATATAATTGTTTCTTAACTGTTTTTGCAGATTACTAGAGAAATATATGAAATCAGATACATATATGTAAGAAGATACAATAACAAAATACTCTAAAAAGGATCTCTGATTTGAGTAAATTAAATACCTACAAATGTTATTCGATCTCGCAACAAATACGAGTAGACAGACTGTTAAATTTTGAATTTCTCGCTACAGATTGAACGGTCCGCCTTGATGGCAGAAAAACCAGGTCAGCTAGTTTTAGAAAATTACCATGATTCTAAAACTGAAAATGTACAGAATATTTTTTTGGTAGAGTTTAAAACTATGGCATAATATATATAACTTAACCCATGGTACTATTGGATAACTAGCTTGCGCTTGTGGACTCAACCGCGTCGAATAGTTATATCGTAGTCCCCCGATAATGCTCAATATCTCGGAATAAAGGTAGCCAATTTATTAATCCGGGTTCTACGGAATCTATATGCTAAATTTCGTTGAAAATTTCGGCGTTGAGTGACTTGAAGGTTTGTATGAGTAACAAACTCATACAAACCTTCGTATCTATAATATTTCGTAGTGTGCACTTTAAATAAAACAAAGTAATAATGTATTTATAGATTTATGGAATATAAAACATATGTGTGAATAACATCGAGACACAACATTTTGGCACCACTTACAATTTAATTAATAAATTGTGTAATTTTTAATTTAATTAATTTTGTCGTCCAGTTGCTTGAATCCATACACGATGAAGGACAGCATTCCTTATGAAAACTGCAAATCAAAATTTAATTGCGTTAATTTTACTGCATAATTGGTCAAAAGTGGTTCATACAAAATTACCCACTTTTATGGGAAAAATCTTCGGTCATGAGCTGGTATTCCGAAAATTGCTATAATTCGAAAAAGTATAATTTTTGATCTATGTTCACACTCTCTTTTCTCCTTAAACAAATTTCATCATAGTAGAGCGAGACAGATAGACAAAAGAACACTCCTTAATTTTTATGGATTATAATCTCAAAATCAAGAAATTATTTTGTAGTAAAATGTAAGATTATCAAATAATTTAACACGCCGACATTCATGTTATGATCAGAAATTCATTTATGATTCGCATAGACTGTGTAAGAATGGTGAAGACATATGAAAAATAGCACTTACATGTGATACGTAAGGTGTTCCATATTTCGTTCTGTTCTGTTTTTACAGCAAAGAATTCTGCATTTCAATAAGTTTGGTGGAAGCAGCAGCGTTGAATTTAACGTACAAATACACACTTCAAAATCATTGTTTAACACGAAAAAAGGACACTTTAAAGCACCGAATAAATTTGTCTGCCACAAAACTGCGTTGTGGCAAACAAAGAAATCGCATCCGCCGAGCAAGACAAAAAAAACTGATGCTGTCTCTTTCAGACTAATGCAAGCGTATATATTACCATTCTTGTCTCACAACCAACAGAATATAAATGTCTTCTCCATATATTCTTCCTCCTAGGTATAAAAACAATAATGTCAAGTGGTTGCGCTGATTCAAAGATAATTTCTACGTAAACTGTAAGGTTAAACGTAAGGTTGTTGCAATTATTTCTCTATATATCTATCGACTCCTGCACATACTCCTCCGCACGCGCGTGAAAGAGAAAGCGTCATACAACTACGACAGTGGCGCGCCCTAACGCGAACGGCAAGATTGATTGGGAGTGAGTGCTATACCGACGCGCCTACGATCCTCTCGTGTGAAAAATCTCAAAAATTGTAATTTGTGAAAAGGCATGTACCATAACTATCGGAAGGACTGATAAACACCAGTATCCAGCAATAAAGGTATTGTGCACCTTCCTTATATAGAATTGATTATTTCCTTCCAACTCTCGTTCAGTTCTATTGTAATCCACTTATTTCGCCGCATCACCCTGATTTAAATGTATACTTTCGCAAATTTCGCTTAACCCGCGCAAACAATAATAACATTAAATAATTATTCAATCAAATATTATATTAGTCGTATACGTGTAGTCAAATGTTAAATTACATAAATAATAAGTTAATATGTCAAAAAATAACGAGAATTTTATTAATATCAATATCCTAGGAAGACTCAATAATTATTTCATACAGTATGGATTATATTATGCTAATCAAGGGTTTCGTTATCTTCCAGCTCCATTATAAGATCAGTATCCTGGAACCATATTATAGTACCATTTTACCATATCCAATACCATGGTATTGTCGTATCCAACACTATCGTAATCGCTTGGGAGGGTAAATTTACCACATAGTTCGATCCATACCGCGCAGGTTCAGTTCATTGCACTCTAGTCAAACCACACTTGCTATATTTGGTTGAAATTTGACGTACTGCCGCAAAAACAAATCTAGCAAAGAAATTAAACAAAACAATTTAATTAAGATGCTTTTCCACTATCCGTACCTAACACCGAAACATAAAATATTTACTGAAACAAAAATAATGATCATAACGGTATTATATACCTATAACACTTGCATTTTAATCCGGAATATTTTGAACAAAAACATATACACTGATACAAATTTCTTAAAAATATATAATAAAACTAAACGCAGTTCCCGACGAGCTAGTTTCTTAGTTTTACCAAGGATCCGTACGAACTATGGTCGGAAAACAAGAACGTACCATGGAGCAAAACTTTACAATAAAATACACACTCATATTAAAAATGTATTCAACGTTACCTTGCGATTTCACGGCATTTTCGACCTCGCACTGCCATATTATGGAACCATCTGCCAGGTGAAGTATTTCCGAATAGATACGACTTAGATAAAAGCTTCTAGAGAGCATATACCAACCTTAAAGGCTGGCAACGCATCCTCGAGACCTAGGGTTTTGCGGATGTTTGTAGGCGACGGTGATCACTTACCAACAGATGAGCCGCCTTCTTGTTTGCCCTCCTATCCCATAAAATAAAAATAAATATTCAACGTATTTAAATTTAAATTGCACGACTACATTTTAGCACAACAAAATAAATACGTTGAATGTGTACCTTCCAAATTACGACGATGTACTTTTAGTTAACGTTCTCATACTTATAAGTGACTGTACTGTGTTGTTATGAGAATAAATGTGTTTAATCATAAACCTAAAATTTTGTTGGTCAGATTCTTTGAGTCGACTTTATGTGCTAAAACAGCACAAGTAATATTACATCCAAAGGTGTAGTAGTCAATGCGGTGTATTTATTAAGAACAAACCGGTTAAATAATATTAAATAGAAACTATTTACTCCTCCAATAGTTAATTTCAACTTATTTTCGTGGAAAATATATCTCCTTTATCCAACACAATCATTAATCAAGCAAAAACAACGTTACTTACAGAAGTATTTAATAACTGGCTACACTCTACTCAATTAATCATAGCGTAAAACGACGTGTACAGTGGCCCTATAATTATCTGTTTTTGTTCTAAACGTGCTTAGGTCATGCCCTCTGTTTTTCAATCTGTTTTACAATTTTGCTTCGGTCAAGTGACTAGGCTTTTTAGTAGATTTTCATGTATTAGTGTTATCGATGACTGACTTATAACTTGTTTATATGTCGACTTTGTAGCTTTCCAACCTGTAGAAAGGTGTATACATCACTACATAGTATAATGCTAAGTCGCTTCCCACTGTCTTTCCCTATGTATGCATCAAAATCCGTTGGGTAGATTAAGGGTCCGTTTCAAAATGTCCTAATAAAGTTTCGGGTTGCTATGCAACACATAAAATAACTAAATGATAAAAATGACAGTTAATGTGCAGCGCGTTTCAAGCTTTAACCGATGGATAGGCTACATCGATGACTCTGAAACGCAAAGATAGTGTTTTATTTATTAAATATGCTCTGGGTAGTAAAACCGGAACTATAGTTATTGCATTCTGAAACAGGCCCTTAGAGATCTAAATCTTTAAAACTACCCAACGGATTTTGATTCGTTTTTTTTTAATAGATAGAGTGATTCAAGAGGTAAATTTATATCTTTAATTCATGCATAATATAGAAAAGAAACACTGATAAATTTTGTTGTTTAGAAAGACATTCTGTAGTGTATTTAGTATCAGCATTGCACCCGTGGGAAGCCTGGGACGGTCGCGAGTTTGCCTAATAATTAGGGTTTTGGTTATTTTGCACAGCGCATTATACATATGAAAAATTTCTATGGACATTGACTGTAAGTAAATAGTATTCGTGCAATATGAAATAAAAAGTAACAGGAACCTGCGTCAACGTGCTCTGAAACCTTCATAACAGCGGAAATAAAATTTCTGAAAGGTCCAATTCCTTCATTTTCTGAGTCATTTTTATCTACAAGTTGTATGATACAGGCCCTCGGGGCCCGCCGCTCAATTTTATTTCTATTTGTCCCATGTTTTGGGATATTTTCTTATCTGCGCCGACTGACTACGTGTATTATTAGGCTGACTCTTTTTCAATTTACTTTGGGAGCTCGCGTTAGGGGAGATCTTGATTGAGAAAACTATTCGTTTTAGTCATTTTTTGCGTAGTTTTTGTGTCATTGTTATTATCAGATGGCTGTTTACATTGAATGCCATAATAGCTGCGATCCCAAAGTGCAAACGAAAAAACAAACATTTGTAGGTGAATCGATCTAATATAAATCATTGAGCACTTTGCTAACATTAGTCGCCTTTACAAGGAAGATTTAAAAGGAAGGTATGAAAACGTTCTGTTATTAAGCCAGGACCTGAGTGTTACTAGCACAATTATTCATATTCATTTTTAGAAAGACGTATATAAACATGAAAAGATCATTTTTATTTAAGGTAACAATTTTATTTCATAGGCAACTGAGGGTCACTAATGGATTTAACATTTCATTATAAACTATTCACATAACTACACAAAGCAAATACCTTTCACCATTGTGTTTATTCAAATGAAATACGATGCGCTGATTTAGGGTTTGAAAACTTTGGCAATTTTGTTACATTTTGAAACTATTGCCTTTGTTTATATTGTTTTGTAAGTTACCTCCACAGGGGAGCCTAGCTAGGTGGAGAATATACAATCAATAATTGTAACGCTCTTGTATATGTTCGATTTCGTTTGTGAAGGTTTAATTTTCTACTTTTGAGAAAATCACGACTTACTGAAAAATAATGCGTAAAATGATTAACAGCATCACTAACATCTACGCACATCGACATGCCACTGGGTCTTGTTAAGAAATAATGCCCGTATTTACAGAGGGCAGTGCAGTATATGCAGACAGCGACAAATGACTAAGCAATCACTTATAAATGCGAAAGTTTGTGATTGAGTGAGCCTGTGAGTGGGTGAGAAAAAGACTGTATATCCTTTTCACTCATTCAAGCTGAAACCGCTGAACCGATTTGGATGAATCTTGAAATGTTTACATCCTTGATTAACATAAAGAATACTGTTAATCATAATCACTATTCATCACAATTACGCGGGTAAAACCGTTAGGCGAAGGTGGTACACAGTAAAACCAATTTACACCTAAATACTTTTTTTTAATGTTTACTGTTTAGTTTTTGAGTTTTCAAGTCACCATCGGCTACCTTTATAAGGAAAACAATACCACCTGCCAGTAGGAGGATCAAACCTTCTTTATCCTTTGAATACAAAATTTAATAACGTTACCTAACTTAATATAGGTCCCTGTTCTTCGTCGCAATAATGTAATATGATATAGATACTACTATATGAAATCTGTATCGGTAGTGGAAAGCGGGCGGGACGGACAATATAAAACTTTACAGATTAACTCGCTGTAATACGGCAGATGTATTTCGAAATGATACATGTAAAAAGTGTTCGTTGCTTATTTTTATGTGGATATAGTATTTATAAACACAAAGAAGGTTTTTCAATTTATCTATGCACTTATTGAATATTTTCATAAAAACTAACGTGAGTTAAAATACTTATTAACTACGTATACCGGCTAGAACTCACGGTGCGGTGTTCAGTGCGCGTCTAGCGGCTTTCGAAGCTGCCCGCATTCGCATGGTCGGAGATAACGACTAAACACCGTGAGTTCTAGCCGGTATACGTAGTTAATAACCTACTGAATAGTTATTAAGTTTTACTATGTTCACATTTACAAATTATTAGAGCATAAAATTTAGACACCTCTGCCTTCACCTATAAGAATATAAGGACCTTGTAATATTCTAAACATAGCCTTAAACTTTCGCAAAATAAATCAATGTTTAAATTACACTTCAGGTTTGATCAAAGATTGACCTCGTTGTCCAAATTCCACAAGTTATTAAGTAACGAAGTAGTATTATTAAAAAAAAAACCTAAAAATGGAACCGATTTCTACACCTAAAAGTGTGAAATAACTTGTTAAAGGCGGTACCGATACCATGATGGTTCAAAAGTACTTATTATCATAATATTGTGCGCATGGTACCAACTTCGACAAGTAAGTTCTCACTTTTGAATTTTGAAGAAATAATAATAATAATGTTTATTGCGCAAAAACAGGTACATAGATAAGACAATAAACATGAATTTTAACAATAGATGAGTAGCATTTGTCTATTTACTATAATAGTACTATGCAACAAAAAAAACAACTTGATAATCAACGTGACAGGTCAGTAAATTTCAGATTTATTTTCAAAAAATAATTAACTTTATTTTCAGATAGTAGATAGGCATTTTCTGCCCATCACCCGCATTCTTCCTAGTGGAATTTGGTGTAGAGACGTTGGGTCCGTGGGGACCGGGAGCTCATCGTATTTTCCAAAACCTATCTGAGCGCTTGGTCGATGCGACGCGTGATCAAAATGCTGGCACATATTTGGCTCAACGAATAAGCATTGAAATTTAACGGGGCAATGCTGCCAGCATGCTGGGCACGCTGCCAACTGGGAGTGGGCTGGAGCATTTGGACTGCCTATGAGTCTGCTAAGACTTATAGGTGTCTAAATGCTTTTATTGTAGTAGCTGTAGTGTTGTATATAGTTCATAGTATTTTGTTTAATAAAGGCATACCGCCGGAAAAAAAAAATAGCTAAAATAAAAGTTGTCATACATCACACTTACCCCCTACACTAGGATACCCTGCGTTGTGGGTGGTCTGGTTTCTCCGAGAGTACATTAATTTAAGGATAAGACGTCATTACAATTATTTAAAGTAATAATTAGAAACTAAATATTACGTTAGCCGTTAGATCCTGTTTGGAATGTAAAATAAACATTGTAACGAAGCTGCGCATCATGAACCTACTTTCGGATATATGAACATTTTATAATAAAGGCAAGAAAAATAAGGATGAACAAAATAATATACATATAATGTACAAAAAAACTTACTTGAATTATAAAAACAAGTTTGGAACATTACAATGTAGGTACCTGCACTCGTATCACACTAATACACAGATAATGTGAATTTTTATCTCACAAAAAACTTGTTATCACAAAAAACAACATCCTTGCACGTAGGTTTACATAAATATTATAAAACTATTTCTATGTTATTTCAACTATTTTACTAAAACATACAGCATTACAAGATCTTGGTCAAATTACAATGACTAAAATACGAATGCTAACATGGAGGTAGGAAGGATAAAATTTCTAGTTTGTGTTGTGCATTCCGAAACATCTATAGCCGCAGAGTTCTTTTATAGTTTATAGAGAATGATGTGCGCGAGTTGAGTGTGTGAGTTGTCTGTGTAGCATAGATAAGAGCTACCTCGATCTATGTGTGCGAGTAATATTCATTATAAATAGCGAAGTTGGTTCATTTTTTGGTTAAAAAGTTTTTCATGCTTTTAAGCGACCCTTGCTACTTACGGCATTGATTGTCATTAACTGTCAACTACTATATCATCAAGATAGGAAAACATGTTTTAGTTATTGGAATGTAAATCAAAAACTGCTTGACCAATTTTGATGAAATTTAAATGGGACTAAACGCCAAGCATCAGCTTTTAAATAAAAAATAATTATCAAAATCGGTTCACCCATTCAAATGTTATGAGGTAACAAATATAAAAAAACAGACGAATTAAAAACCTCCTCCTTTTGACTTCAAGTCAATAAAAATAACACTCTTTTTCGTGAATAGTAGGGTAAAATAATAGTAGTAGATATAGTAGAACAGTGCTAATAAGTCCATTCAGTCGGCTAAAATACTGTTCACCATCAACAAGTCCTCCGGGTATTACTATAGGTATCAGCTGGATTGTCTACTACTGAACAGAGCCTCCCCCACTATGGGGGGTTTTCCTGAATTACCACGCTTGGCAGGCTGCTAGGGGATCACAGTGTAAGATTGTAGTTACTCAGAAGGCGCTGCTGTCCAACTTCCGGTTTTTAAATAAAATTGTCTTTTACGACACCCACGGGATGATATGGGTGATCAAATTTACCGCAGTGAGAACGGTAAAAACCATATCTTAGCTTTAGCTAAATGACTGTCTGAGTAAATTATTAGACTATTCTTTTTTTATTAGCTGAAGTGATGAGCAAAGCAGTCATCACTGTAATGGACAAGTGTGATGGCATCACCCCTGTCATTGTCACCTTTCATTGTCATGTCACAAATGTACATATATTCTATATAATGAATTTAGAACAGTTTTATCGCACCTTTAAAAACTTTTATTTTGTAACCAACGATACAAAAATATCTACGAGGGTGTACCCGCGGAATGCAGCGTGTTTCATGATGTCTACCAACAAATAGTTAAATCAAACCTTATTCCTATGTATTTAATGGTTAATTTTGAAAAAATATCTCGGGCCTTTTATAAATATCTGTGTAGATAGTTGAATATGCTGTATTTGTGATAACTTTCATGTGCAGCGATGCAGAGAACGGTGGGTGCCATGTTTTGGACACATGTCGGCTTCACTAAACGTTGACGAGGCCGTTGTTTACTTTGAAGTATCAATCTAAATATTGTGTACCGGCACACAGTAAATGAAAATAAAAATACTGATGAATGAGTATTATATTTTGCGTGAAGGTTTAAGCATATAACTGACCAAGTGCAAGTTAGACTCGCAATTCGAGGTTTACCATCCTCAAGTAGAAAATCTGTCGCCAAGCACCTAACGGGATTTTTTGGCAGCTGTCTTTGAGAGCCGTCAATATCAGGCAAGAGGTCAAATATATAAAAGTATTATTTCTTTGCGCTCTGAACTGATGGTCGTGGGCTGTAACTCCACTTAAGGTTCACACACATATTTTTATCACTTATGGTTCTCATGATTATTGTAAATACAATGTAAATTCTCCTTCCATTAGATCAGTACATGTTAATATTATTTTAATGTGTTTTACTATAATAGTTTACGAATTTAATCTAGCATTAAGCGTTGAAGAAAATATGTATAGGTGTATAGAGATAATGTTCTAACGTTTGATTCAACACGTTCATTATGTAGGGTAAAACTGATAAATAATTAATGCTAATACGTATCTGTTACGCAAGTAGGAACAACCTGGCATAACCTCCTTAGTCGTACCTATTTCGTTACAAACTTTCCCACTCACAAAAACATGTTTTCGAGTTAAGTATTTTTGCATGGTGGTAGGGCAATTTGCGAATGCCCGCCTGGCTAGCTACCACCCTCAAGTTGAAAATCTGTCACCAAGCACCTAACGATGTGTTCCTATAGCTGTCCTTGAGAGCCAGTAATTCTAGGTTAGCCTAAACAACATCTTCGACCACATCATCACTTACCATCAGGTGAGATAGTGATCAAAGGCTAACCTATCAAGCATAAAAAAAAGTAGCAACCACTATTTCTTATCCTAGCGATCATATTTTACATTAATAATAATATTTTTTTATTCAGTAAAATAATCATACAAATATGCAAGTAAATACATACATGAACAAATCATATTTAAGCTAATATGGAATTCAGTAATAATCATAGATAGTCACAGTGTTGTCTTGCAGAACCTACACTAAGAAAATCTTGTGTCGTAGATTCTGCGTACCCTTCATACGCATACTGAGAAAGAGACATTTCATTGTTTGACTGTATGTACCAATCGTATTTACACCCACACTAAGACGTCATGTACAATCGAGACCTACCCTTTCAAATGCACATCAATAATTCACTATGAATGCCTTCGTGAATGAACAGGTCTGTACTTTGTTATTACGTAGGTACAGAATAAAAATTACTTTATAGTGTAGAAGAAGGTTTCTTTAGTTTTTAATACTATTCTAATTTTTATGCCTTGATCATTCATCGACTTCAGGAATTTCAGGAATTTTGTTTGTCTGTTTGTTACCTTGTAACTCTTTAAAGGTGTGCCGTTTTTAATTTTTTGCTTTTTATATTCGAAAGCTGTTGCTTGTTATGTGTTCCCATATTAATTTGATTGTGACCTGACGAGTAGCATTTCAGCTATCTCTATTAATGGGTATTTTATGTGTGATTTTTTTGTTAAGATTTAGTTTTTAATGCTTTCTCTTATATCTCATGTCATGTACAGGCATCTACATCTACAATGATGTTATGGAGAGGAAAGATTTGTATTTAGTATGCAACGAATTAACTTAAATAAACTATAGGACCGATTTTGATGAAATTTGGTATGGAAGTCGTTTAAAACTCGGGAAAGGACATAAGATAGTTTTTATCCAACTGCGCAAAGAGAGGTTGATGGTTTTGCGCGATAGCCAACAAACGCGCGTGTGGAGCTGCAGCCGGAAAGCTAGTATAAACAATACAGGTGCATAGTAAAATATACACTTTAGTGCATGTGTTTTATTATCAGAAATATATGTTGAATTGAGCTCATAAATGACGTTGGATAAATAATAAATTTAATTTAAAACGTTAGAAACCTATCAGTAAGACGATAAAATCGTATTTAGTAAATAACTGACATAAGCTATCGCTCGTCTAAAATGTTGTCAGCTCAGCCCGCGACACAATGCGAATAAGTTTAAAATTTTACGATATTATGGAATTTACAATAGATGCCCGAGTCAGCTCTAAAATATTCTTCACAGAAAAATATTCTTCACAGAACGCAAATAGAATTTCGAAGTCTAGAGCAAATAAAATATTGTACAGGACGAGAATATCATATTTCAACAGAATGTGCATGTTCCTTTGAAATGAGAAGCTCAACTATGACGACAATAACCGGTTTGAACTGTTAAATTTTCATTTGCTATTACATTTACAAAAGAACACTTTTATTATTTCTATTTGTTCATCTTTTTATTGAAAAGCTATTCACCATATGAAATGGAAGCTCTCAAGGACAGTTGCCGGAACACACAGTTGGATGTTTTGGAAAGTAAGTAGCTAGCTATGATATGACGCTGAATACCTTACTATCATGACAATCATATTGAAAAGTTTTATACGCAGTAGGGATTAAATTTTGTAGCGATAATGTGAACTGATATCGCTTCAAGCCTATGGTGCAGTGCGCGTCAATTACGTTCTTGATGATTTTGGTTCAAGTTCTGCTACGAGCTTGGACACAATGGACACTATATCACCTTGTCTAAATAATACACCTAAAATATTTTTAAAATAATAGATAATATATAGATTGCTTGAAAAAATGTTTTGCTTTAAGAGTTTTATTTTTGAACATGACCCATTATTCGTTGTGAAAATAAACATTATTAAACATTACATTTACAACTATTTTAGGTGCACAAAAGTTTTCACTTCTATCGGCAATCGAACCCGCAGTTACGCACTGGCTGCCTTAGCTTATCGAAGTATCGACTCGGCTGAATTTTGAGCACTTATTAAAAACAATGAAATTGGAACTTGTTGAGCGTACACAATTTAGATATGTTCAGCTCAGTTTGATATTTCACGGAAGCTTACAGTTTGATATGTACGTGATGAATTATTCATATTCACTGTGTTCAGACAGGCTCAAGTCGAAAGAGATGGTTACCGTAGAACGCTGAACAGTAGTGAAGCTTCCCAAGCGATATCATCTTATCTTTGTTGTTAATACTATTACAGTTAGTACAGATTGCTTCAATGTTCGAACATTGAAGCAATCTGTCGATTACGTCGAGGTAGTCGAGGTAACGAGTCCCCAAAAGACCTGCGTTGGATCTAGGCATCGAAGTGTTATTTGTTTTTTTTTTGATGACGCATGTTCCGTGGAGTAGATTACAAAATTACCTCCTTTATTAGGTCTGTGTGTCCATTATATTCTCTATGGCCAAGTTGACATCAAAACACGTTTTATAATTTTTTCTTGATATAATAAAATTGCAAAGGTAACTCAAAATTACTCTGGTTACGAATTTTTTTAAGTGAATATAACTATCGAAAATAAAAATCTTACGAAATGGGACAAATTAATTTACATTTAATATTTAAGTAACTATTTAGTTAAAAGTATTTCTTTAGTTTTTCATCAAAACTGATCGGTATTTCACAACCACTTCCTTTTATTCACTCCTAAACAGTCCAGTCAGTAATGGAATTTAAGCGTATCAGCATCTCGAAGCATCACACATACCCGAATACGGGGCTTTAAGAGTGTAATATACATATAACATAATATACATTGTATCCATGATGCTCAAGGATTAAGCAATATTGCGCACTGTTTTCCACAGACACGTCACGTCTATTTACGCACCGCAAGTTTCAAATCACATGCCTATCTGGATGCTATTATCTGTGACTTATGACTGTGCGCGCAACTTGGTACGGTCTAGATTGGCTTGAATACATAATGAAGTCCTGATTAAAGTGAAAATAATCCAGTTTATTGAATGCAGAAGTTCTAGAAAAAGACAAGATCATAAGCATCTTTATGGAAATTCACGTTTGTTGCCGAAAATTCTGTGGTGAACATATGATCATGGTTTTAGCAAGTTTAAGATAATATTGCTCGTATTATCTTGAAAGCTATTGAACACTGATGCACGTAATTTCATACATTACCCCTAAAATAATATGTTAGATATCGTACAAATATTTTCTTCTCTGAATCTGGCGCATTACGTGATCAAGTACAATACTTTGGGTCCGTTTCAGAATGTCCTAATAAAGTTTCAGGTTGCTATTCAACACATAAAATAACCAGCTGTTTGTGAACTCTACTTTTATTCAGGCCCAGACTTGACGTTTTGTATAGTTTTCAACATGGAAGTGATAAAAATGCAATATGGTTTTCTTTCACATAATGGAAATCGTCTACAGTTTTTTTTGTTATGAACAAACTTTTCCGGTTCTCGATCTCTTTTTCTTTCTGAATTGAAAAAAATGGAATCTGATTCCTGATTTTTTCGAGCAGGTGGTGTATAAAATATATGGTGATATGTAAATGAAAAAGAATATTATTTTATTCAAAGGGCACAATTGTTCAATAGTTTCAAAGTATAGTGGCAGCTAGCTCTAAGTTTACTTTTGATGTCATTCAAACTTATAAAATTGTGAAAAAAGACCATGTTAACCAAAACCTTCCTATCTTTCATCGGTATATTTAGTATCGGACCTGTATGATGCTTGTTATAGCTGTATTTGGGTAGTTTAATTATTTATATTCAATCTGGTCAACTGCCGTATCGCTGGTGTTCCTGCTATTTATTAGCTACAGTGTGTTACGTCATCTCTTATTTATTCACAATCGGATTAACTCACAATTTACAGTAAAATTGAATTTTAGACACAAGAAACATGTTACTTCTTGATGAGGTTTTTTGCTGATGTAATAAATTCTGCGGACGTGTGTTTTGTTTCAAAAATAACAGAGATGGTCGACAGGAAATAAGGCAAATTTGGACGCGTTGTGCATCTTTCTGATCATTTTGTGTACAAGATAAGTATTAAAAGACATTGTGAACCGAATTAAACTTACCGTATTTTTTTTTTTTTTTTATGCTTGATAAGTTAGCCTTTGACCACTATCTCACCTGATAGTAAGTGATGATGTGGTTGAAGATGTTGTACAGGCTAACCCAGAATTACTGGCTCTCAAGGACAGCTGCCGGAACACACCGTTAGGTGCTTGGCGACAGATTTTCAACTTGAGGGTGGTAGCTAGCCAGGCGGGCATTCAAAAAGTGCCCTACCACCATGCTTTAACGACTGCCATCCTAAGATAACAACCGGGACCGACGGCTTAACGTGGCCTCCGAAGCACGGAAGCGATCAGTAGTAATGTCACCACCGGTCACCCATCCAACTCCTGACCGCGGCGGACGTTGCTTAACTTTGCTGATCGATTCAGAATGGCTAAGCAAACTTCGCTACGAGCGCTTCAAAATACGTCGAGAAGGCGTCTCGACCGGTTTCCGTAAGTTTAATTCGGTTCACAATGTCTTTTAGTATGTGTCAAACTTACGTTAGTTTTAATCAAGATAAGTATTTCTTGTAATCGAAGCCTGAACCTTACAAAAATAGCAGTGATGAGCGTTAAGCCGAAAATTGATTTCCGTTTGGATATGTGATGATTTTCTGAGAATAATTTTTCGATGGCAATTTAAATTAAAAGTGATTATAGAAAAACTTCAGTTCTGAAACATATAACTATACTAAGGTAGCTAGCTACGCAGCTACACCTAAAGGGGTATTCCAGCAGATGTCTTTCAGAGCCATTAATTTGAGGTTAGCCTGAAATTAATTGATCATCATTTACTATCAGGTAAGATAGTGGTCAAAGACTAGGCTGTTAAATAGTAAATAACATGACACCCATTCATGTCATTTTCAATCCTACCATTTTCAGTTGAAGTATGTTCATTATTAATGGCTCTGAAAGACAACTGCTGGAATACCCCTTTAGGTGTAGCTGCGTAGCTAGCTACCTTAGTATAGTTATATGTTTCAGAACTGAAGTTTTTCTATAATCACTTTTAATTTAAATTGCCATCGAAAAATTATTCTCAGAAAATCATCACATATCCAAACGGAAATCAATTTTCGGCTTAACGCTCATCACTGCTATTTTTGTAAGGTTCAGGCTTCGATTACAAGAAATACTTATCTTGATTAAAACTAACGTAAGTTTGACACATACTAAAAGACATTGTGAACCGAATTAAACTTACGGAAACCGGTCGAGACGCCTTCTCGACGTATTTTGAAGCGCTCGTAGCGAAGTTTGCTTAGCCATTCTGAATCGATCAGCAAAGTTAAGCAACGTCCGCCGCGGTCAGGAGTTGGATGGGTGACTGGTGGTGACATTACTACTGATCGCTTCCGTGCTTCGGAGGCCACGTTAAGCCGTCGTGTGTAAAAATTTTACGTATTGAGCAATATGCTAGAAAAAAACATTGTATGCCACATAAGTTGAAATTAATCGCCACTCTTAACCCTTTCATAGAGTTAGCATTATTTTTCCCACCATGCCAAACAGTGTTTGTTGCTTAACACGTTGACCCAAAAAGGCATGTTGTGTGTCAAGTTCCCATCGGTTCCGGTGCGTCGTGACACGCCTCGCGCTCGTTGTCTTGTCAATTTAATATAACAACTCTAATCAACGATTACAAAATATGTGTTTTTATTTATTACCAATGTTTCTATTCTTTTCATCGTTTATCTTTTAAAAGACAGTGAAATCAGCCCTTCTGCAAACTAACACGGTAAGACCCTTTATGTTCTAGCGTTGCAGATCGTGCTCTTATATTTTCGCTGTTCCTGAGTGGTTACAGGTCATCCCTTAGCCTCATAGATCCAGCCGCTGTTCGTCTCGCCATTAGCTGGGGTGCAAAGTGTTGTTGTATATTGTTAAAAGTTGCTCCCGTATTTTTTTCTCACTTTGACTCTTTTCCATGAATAAAATCTAGTAAGTAGTCTAATTGAGATTGTTTTTTTTTCACAAACCCATTGGTTACGATTGACAAGACTTGCAATTGCCATGTTAATGAGGTACAGGCACATTGGCGTCTTTTTTGAGTTCCTATTTGAGGGATTTTACAAATTACTTGACCGATAATGAAGATTTTTTTGTTAAATTATGTTTCTCTCCACTCTTCAAAAAATTATTAGTCATGGAGATTGGATCATGTAGTAAGAACTACGAGTAATACATTATTGATTCGTTAAAGGTCTGCGCGGTTTTATACCAATATGCGTTAAAATGAAAACTATACATTTTAATTTGAAAGTTGGTTGCTGAAATTAAAATTTATGCGAACGTAAAAGTTGCAAAATTGACTCAAAATTGAAAATTACAATGTAAGACTGTTCTCCCTTTGAATCATTATATCTGTTGCTTCTCACTGTAGTCACATAAAGCTGTGTACGAACCCTTGTGAATGCATTCAAGTGTATTGGACTGGGAGAGTGTTCTCTGAAGTGAATTCAATATTCTATAAAATACTTGCGTGTCCTTAGGTAATGAAATATGGCCTTTCGATTTTTACGTTTTGAGCCAACTTGCATTTTGTTGAAGAAACATTGCCTATTGAAACGTACGTAATCGTGGGCATCGTTTGATTTTCTGAGTCATTAATTTACAACAACTTTGAAGAGGAAGAAGAAGGAAACTTTTTTAAATATATGAAACTAAAAGTGTAATATTCACTCAAGGCGCCAAATAACAGTTTTAAAAAATCTAAAACAATTCATTAAATGAAATCCGTCAAGCCACGATTAGTTTTCATGTTGAATTTGAAACAAAATTCACAAATGATTTTCAATTTAGACAATTAAAACAACCGAAGCTATCAAGAGTAAGCTAAAGTTAGAATTGTAAATTAGCAACAGCCTCACGCCTCAGATTTTATTTAAATTTGTGATCACTTAATTGAAAAACTGGTTACAACACGAGAGTAGACGGTAAAAAAAACAAAGATTTTCTCGTACATTAGTGACCAGAGTACATTGGTGGCGTAAAAATATAATTTCGGTAACACCTAAAAAACATATGTTATGAATAGGTATGTGCTTGTATTATCATAAGTAAAATTAAAGTATTTTAGTTACGAGACTGCCAAAACTCATTCGTCCCCGTCAATTTCATACCTGCTGGACGCTTTCTAAATTGAAATCTTTCAATACTGCTGATGAGTGTTTTGTGTACGCAGAACTGTGATTAAATGGTTCGTCTGTTTGATTAATTATTTCAGTTGTTTTAGTACGATTATTTAAAACATTTAGGCCCCGTTTCAGAATGTCCTAATAAAGTTTCGGGTTGCTAACCAACGCATAAAATAACCGAATGATAACAATGACAGTTGACATGCAGCTAGTTTCAGACTTTAACCGATGGATAGGCTAAATCGATGACTGTGAAACGCAAAGATAGTGTTTTGTTTAATAATTATTTTCTGGGTGGTATAATCGGGACTTACTCGAACATTCTGAAATAGGCCCTTAAATAATAAAATGAACTGCAAAATTCCCACATTTCTCAAGTTTGTGATACATTGATTATTCATATTATTTCATATGTATTGTACCTATATTATATGAAATGTCATGCTACACATTTCTAAATAATCAAACGTTTTCAAAATAATTGTTTAATTAAATCTTAGTATAGGGGGGAAAAAACAAACTATCACAATATTCAGTAAACATTCGGCATACAAATGAAGGTTCACGAATGTAAAGACGGACCGCATTTTAATTATTCAAGTGGGTGCTTTGTAGATGTTCGGGGTTTCTACTCTGCATGCAGAGTTTTTTATAATCTATTTTGAAATTAAAATTTTGCTCTTATTTAATGCAAATGGAGTTCTCCAAGAACAAAATAATAATAATAATATTTTTTTTATTCTCAAGCCATACATGGATAAACTTAATATAACATAACATTACATCTAATAAACTATAATGGCTGCAAAAATGTTTTATTACAATGGGAAACTGTTGTTTCCGAAACTAAACTAAAATAAGTCCGTATTTTCGGATAAGCAACACGATTCTTCCATTACAAGTGGTACATTACAGCGTTTGAGCTTTGAAAGTATGATTAGTTTTATAGAATAAACAGTATTTAGTAATAATAAAAAAAAAACAGATAATTAGATGTAACTACTAACAAACGATACCCATAATATTAGTCATAAATATTGTATTAGTAGGTAAGGTATATTTTATATAAAAAGAGAAAAAGGAAACATATTTTATCTTCAATTTGACACGAAATACAAAGCAAATTGTCGTAAATCTAGTTTGTAAAACTAAATTAGGTTAATATAATAATAATAATTATGAGTGCCGGTACATTAGACGGTGAAACAAGACATATATCGTGGGCACGTGTTGATATCAAAATACTCCATATAAAGACAGTTTATATAGAAGTCATTGTTACAAATGTATATTGAGTAGAATATGTAAAAAGTTAAAGAGTATGTAAAGTTATTAAAAAAGGTTAAATAGTTCAATTTAAGCTACTTATGCCACGCTTTGCAGTAATTCTTCTGTTTGGTTATAGTTTAACTCTAATAGCCAGTTTTTAACCTTTTTTTTGCATTCAAACTTAGTTGATGTATAAATGTCAGCTTTTTTGTTGGTAATGTTATAGAGACGTGAGCTTAAGACGCGATATTGGTGGCCAAGCAAAGCTATCCTCTTAATAACTATGGGACATATTCTATCTCTCCATCTTCGTTTCTTCATAATGCTATGATTCAAACCCACAGAAGAATGTTTACGTAAAACAGTACGATGAATATATAGTTGCCTGGCTGTAAGAACTCTTGCATCAGCATACAGTTGTGTTGTTGGAAATCGGAAGGGTTTCTGAAGCATCACTTTCAGAACCGCACGTTGGGCTATTTCCAATGGAAGTAATGTCGTTTTGTGAGTACCACCCCAAATCGTAATACAGTAAGAGATAATAGATTCACACAAGGAGCTGTATACCAATTTTAATACATTAGTATCAGCTGCGTGTCGAATCAATTTAAAAATATATATTAAACGCCTAACTCTTGGTACCAATTGTTCGACTTGAGAATTCCAATGCAGTGATTCATCTATTACAAGACCTAGGTACTTTACTGAAGTAGCTTTGACGAGTGCTGGGCAAGCGCAATTTATATAAAAAGATGATGTTTGAGCTTGACAAGAATGGGCTTTAATGGTATAGGTAATGGAAGGTTTCGAAATGTAGTCGGTATAGAAAGTGATATAGTGAGTTTTAGTAACGTTTAATGTTAGAAGATTATGGTTAAGCCAGGACATTACGGTAGATAGCGCATATTCAGCTCGAATTTTGCAATCTTGCCAGTTTTCAGCGTCAATCAGTAAAGCTGTATCGTCAGCATAGGTGATAATACTGCAATGGGGTATTTGAAATTCACATAGGTCATTCAGATATAAAATGAAGAGGGTTGGTCCGATTATTGAGCCTTGGGGAATACCAAAACATGTATGTTCTTCATCGCTGATCGTATTTTCTATCTTCACTATTTGTGTTCGTCCATAAAAATTGTCCCTGAATAAGCTAAGTGCATTCCCACGAATACCCAGTCTTTCCATCTTTTCCAACAGCATGGGGATAGAGACAGTGTCAAAAGCTTTCGAGAGATCTAAGAAGATACCTAAACATTTATCTTTTTCGTCTAGTTTATTACCAATAATGTTAATCAAATACGAAATAGCATCTTCCGTAGATCTATTCTTTCTGAAACCAAATTGATTTGCAGATAAAATGTTTTGTGACTCTAGATATTTAATCAATCGGTTATTTAAAATTTTTTCCAAGATTTTGGAGATCGAAGTCAATATAGATATGGGTCTGTGATTGTTTACACTGTCTCTATCCCCGCTTTTATAAATTGGGTGGATGATGGCTTTCTTGAAGCCACGTGGGAATATGCCCATCCCTATGGAAAGGTTACAGATATGTGCTATTGGAGAGACCAAAGCTGATCGACATGCTTTTATAATGCGTGTTGGTACCCCATCCCAACCAACAGCACAGGTAAGCTTTAAGGCTTGAATGATGCAGCCAACTTCATACTTATCAGTCTCTAGAAGAACAAACGAGTTGCATTGAGGGTAAGCCACCGTGGGAAACCTTGTAATTGAATTTAATTGTACTGACTGAATATGGTGTGCCAGGTTACGGCCAATGTTAGCAAAAAAATTATTTACTGCGTTAACAGATTGTTTAGGGGTAGATGCTATTTTTAGTAGTTCAATGGGAGATGTAGATTTTTTATTCATGTTTGTGATAGCTGTTACTGTTTTCCATGTAGCTTTGGTATTATTTTTAGCTTTAAGAAATTCGTTTTTCTCATACTCTCTTTTAAGTTTTCGAAGTAAACGATTGCAAAAATTGCGATATCTTTTATAAGTCGTAAGTAAAATATCATTGTTGGGTGTTTTCCTTGCTTTTAAATGTAAACGGTCTCTATGTCGTATACAGCGAAGTAAACCTGGAGTTATCCATGGCTTTATTGTACGTTTCTTTCTAGACAGCTTAACTTCTCGGCTATGTCGAGTAATAATAGTGCAAAGCTGGAAAATCAAAAGATCCGCTGCCGAGTTAGCATTAAAATGAAGACAGCAATGATAAAAGATTGTGAATAGAAAATAAAGGCAAGCAAAAGTATTATTTATGGTATAAACAAATTTATTAAAGATTTTCACTGCAACGCTGCCATGAAAAATATCAGAGTTTTAATACGTTATGTTATTTCCATAATAAATTCGTGTTCAAATGAAAATCAGACAAACATATCCTTTTGAAAAATATGTTTCTATATTTTTTTCGTATTTTAATCTAATAAAAGATCGTAGCCAACAGGTGCAGCACACATTAAGATTGATTTTCTTTTATTCCTGTTGTTTTTATTTTCCATTAAATGTTCCTTAATGGTCTGATACACCCTTTTATAAGGTTTAAAAAGCACATTAGCTACTTTTTTTTTAGGGGAAAAATTCTTTCGCACTGCCCCTCCACTACGGGGGTACTTCACTAGTGAAGGGAGGTGTGTGTGACTTGAACCCACCAAAACCCCCCGCGTGAGAAGTCCTCCGCCGAGGTGGGGCAAGATAGGGTCGCGTTAGCAGTCACCATCTTGCCCGGGCGGAGGTAGGCCCAAACTTAATCGGGCCTCTGCGCCTGTGAAGGGGTGGCCTTGCTCACCAAGGGCGCCCCCTAGACGTGTGGGGCCGTGTAAGCCAGTATATAGTCCCCAACTCTCCGCCAGGGTCCGCACTACAGAGAAGGAGGCGGAAGAATTGCTTCATCTTCGCCCCCATTCGTCTGCGCCGGAGCAGGTCAGCTCGGACATCATCCTCTCTGATCCGCTCCACGGCCTCTTTTTGCGCCATCCTCGCTTCGCAGAAGGAACTTAAACTACTTGACGAGCGAAACACAATTTTCTGCATGGTCATAGCCCGGAAATGAGTTTTTGGTTGTTATAATCACAGCGTCGAAACCACATAATAGTTATTTGTTATACAAGAGTGCAAAGTTGCTTTTTAACCGCGTGTTCAATTTTGATGACCGAGCAAGTGAAGGATTCTAAAGTTGAATCACGAGCGCAGCGAGTGATTCAAAATTAGAATTCTGAGCGTTAGCGAGGGAATCAAAAGAGCACGAGGTGAAAAATCTTTGCACTCGAGTGCAACACGTAACTTTTCATTCCACCTCAGCGAGGAAATGACTAAGAACCGCGTACAAAGCAAATTGAAAAAAGAACACCAAGAAGGTTCCGAGTCTGAGTTTTTAACAAATTAAAAAAAAGTTGTAAGATATATTCGGCACCATAGAGGTAGTAAATAGGTTTAATGTTTTTTTTAATTCACAAACTTAGTGCACACGATGTTCTAAATTCAATTTACTTTATCCTCTAGAGAATAAAAACGGCTTTTCCACTCAGATATTGAAGATTAAAAATACTCTTTCCGAGATGGTGGGATGAAAAAATTATAATGTTGTTATAAAGCCTTTGTTCCAGAATCCTCTTTTGGTATTGCTGTATTCAAAATCATCGTCTACTTACGCTTAGAACCGCAACCAACAAGGCTACAATATATATATATATATAATACATAAATATAATCAGTTTTGCTTGAATCATCGTTTTTTTCATTCAAAACGTGGGAAAAATAGAATGCCATTTCAGCAGTGACTGGCAACCCTGCCATAGTAAACATTAGGCTCTCAGCATTTTTCAAAGATAATATTGTAATTTGCACTTATAACGTTTGTGAAAGTGGTCATTAAGTGAAGTTTATTTCCAAGTTTATCCTCAATTTAGGAAAAGAAGAAATTTATAGCCATGACTCCAAAACAAACAAAGATAAGTGATGAATTATATACCCCCAACTCACACCTAAATTCAAGTCCGTCTTTTATCATTCAAAGTACCCTCTTGTCATATTTTTAAGTTGTCAAACTCAACTGACAACTAACATTTCCACTTTGACAAGTCTATGTCATATTCAACTGACATTAAATATTTCGCCTTTGACAAGACGAGAGTTGCCATAACATCAAAAATTACCCAACTCTAGGATCTTTGCAAGATGACTGTCTGCAATAAGTGCAACAAGAGTGTTAAATCAGCTGATGTTAAAAATTGCTCGAAGTGCAGCTGCACTTTTCATTACCAGTGCCTAGGCATATCTGCCGAGAACTTCGCTAAGGAGTCTTTTTTTTTTTTTTATGGGATAGGAGGGCAAACGAGCAGGCGGCTCACCTGATGGTAAGTGATCACCGTCGCCCACAAACATCCGCAACACCAGAGGTCTCGAGTATGCGTTGCCGGCCTTTAATCCCTCCTTAAAGGCCGGCAACGCATACTCGCATATATGCTCTTTTCTTGAAGGTTCCTAAGTCGTAACTGTTCGGAAATACTTCACCTGGCAGCTGGTTCTATAATGTGGCAGTGCGAGGTAGAAAATGCCGTGAAAATCGCAAGGTTGTGGACTTCCAGACGTCGACATGAAATTGATGAAACATCACGCTTTGTCGGGAAGTCCGGTGGCGAAATTGAGCTGCAGGTAATAAATCGAACAGTTCCTCAGAACACTCCCCGTGATATATACGGTAAAAGATGCAGAGTGATCCAACATCTCTACGCAAAGCCAAAGGGTCGAGCCGACCGGAGAGTAAGTACTTGATCGTCAACGATTCGAATCGCTCTGCGTTGAACGCGGTCAAATGGAAGAAGCTGGTACTGGGGAGCTCCCGCCCAGAGGTGAGAGCAGTACTCCATGTGAGGTCGAACCTGAGCCTTATAAAGTTGCAGTCTAAGTCCCATAAAGCCTCTTGGAAGTGCGCTGACTGTAAGTTAGCGGACAAATACAAAGGAAGCTTGAACTCTCCATCTCCATCAAGTACTGCCACCGTGCAGGACGCTGAACCCACCGGCGACGACCTTAAGCAGTACTTCGACAGGAAGCTCGAGGGATCATTAGCACAACTTTACAGAGATATCAGAAGAGACTTTACTACAAGCAGCGCCGACACTCTCACTAAAATCAAAGAGCTCACAGAGAGTATAAATTATATGTCAACAAAATACGATCAGCTCCAAGAAGATCTTGACTTAAAAAAGAAGGCTATACATGAACTACAGGAAGAGAACAAGACTCTGCGTTCTCAAGTTGGTGACCTAAATACGCGGCTTAATCAGTTTGAACAGCAATCTCGCGACTGTAACCTGGAAATACAGTGCGTCCCAGAACACTCGTCAGAAAACCTCAAAAATTTTGTGAGACAATTTGCGACAACTGTGGGTTACAGCCTGCCTGACAACGAACTAGTAAACTATCACCGCGTAGCCAAGCAGAACAAGGAATCGGACAGACCTCGTTCAATTGTCATCAAACTCTCCAGCTCCCTAGTGCGAGACTCGCTTATAGCTGCGACAAAAACCTTCAACAGAACCTACCAAACCGACAAGCTGAACTCCTCACATCTGGGTATAGCTGACAAGGAAAAGAAACCAATATTTGTGAGCGAACATCTGAGTCCAGCTAACAAGCAACTGCACGCGGCTGCTAGAAAGGTCGCAAGAGACAAGAAATTCGACTTTGTGTGGGTTCGAAACGGTAGAATCTTTATGAGAAAAGACGTAAACTCCAAAAGTTTTGTTGTCAAAGATCTTACTTTTCTTAACTCAATCTAAGTAATCTATTATACTCCGTGTTCTATATGGTCTCTGTGCCTAATACCAGCCCACCATGTCATTGTAACCTAAAATTTACTACCAAAATGTAAGAGGTCTTAGGACCAAAACTGAAATTTTGTTGCTCAATGTATTGAAACAAGATACTGACATTATATTACTAACAGAGTCATATCTAAATGACTCTGTATACGACCAAGAGCTCTTCGACAATAGATATATAGTTTATAGGCGCGACCGACCCTCATCCTCTAACGCAAAGAAAGACGGAGGTGGTGTTTTGGTAGCCGTGTTGAAAAAACTTGAACCTTGTCGTAAGGTGAAATGGGAGTCTGAGGACGAAGTCGTTTGGGTTGTCATTAAATTAAAAGCCTTTGCATCTGCGCAGTATACAATCCGTCACCCGCTACTCAAGTTAGAACTGATCGCATTACATCAGATATTACAAATGTATATCAACATAAAGTACCACAAAATTCTGATATTTTGCTGGCTGGTGATTTTAATCTTGCATATTTAGATTGGAAACCCGTTGATGATAGTTCGCAAATGATTCTCAATAGTAAGCCGAGCTCGGCTACCGAGGAGCTTTTAGTTGACTTCCTTTCATTCAATAACTTGCATCAAATCAATACGGTCACCAACGCAAACGGACGTACTTTGGACCTAGTAATCACTAACTATGCTACTATTTTTTCTGTTAAACAGTGTAATACCCCGCTTGTTAAATTAGACGCTATGCACCATCCAGCTTTAATGATTGAAATGAAACATTTCCCTCGTAAAATTATAAAAAGTAAGAGATCCCATGGCCAAAATTTCTCGCGAGCCGATTATAAGAACATCAGTAAAGAGCTAGATAATATTGACTGGAATGACCATTTGAATCCACACTACACGGTAGATGAAACTGTCGATATATTCTATGACCTGATTATGCAACTAATTATAAAGTACACACCCGTAGCTTTAAAAAACTCCACTGAATATCCTTGCTGGTTTAGTCGGTCTCTAATAAGAACTCTTAAAGAAAAAGCAAAATATCATAATCGGTATAAAAATATGGTAACCCAAGGGATCACTTAACTTTTGAATTATTGCGCCGTCGCTGTGACAAGATGATTGTGAATTGTTTGTCTGAATTCAGGTCTAAAGCTCCAATCTATATAAAGAAGAGTCCTAAATACTTCTGGTCATTGGTAAAATCATTTAGGTCCAATAGTAGTGACATACCAGATGAAATGTTTCTAGGTGACAACAATATATCTGGTGGGCAACAGATCAGTGACCTATTTTCGGAACATTTTAACTCGATTTACATAAATGAATCAGAGTCAGTCCATATAATGGATAGCTCAGATAACTTTCATTCATCTCTGAACTCGTGTTACTTTTCTAAAGCTGATGTTTTGAAATCTCTCGAGCTCATCGACGTAAATAAAGGACCTGGCCCGGATACACTCCCCCCTATTTTTTTCAAAACCTGTGCCTTACAGTTGGCGAAGCCGCTGCATATCATCTTCAACAAATCTCTCAAAAATGGAATATTCCCCACACGATGGAAAATTGCTCATATCATACCAATTCATAAAACAGGTGATCGTAGTGACATAGCCAACTATAGGCCCATTTCCATTTTGTCAGCTGTAGGGAAATTGTTCGAATCAATGGTCCAAAAAATCTTATACTTCCATCTCAAATCTCTATTCGACCCGCACCAACATGGTTTTTTACCGGGACGTTCGACAGCATCTGACCTATTTAAATACTCGAGTGATATAATTGATGCTATAGAAAAAGGCTCAGAGGTTCATGCTATATACACAGATTTCTCCAAGGCGTTATTGTCGATCACAGCATTCTAATCATGAAGCTGGGACACGCTTGAATTTGTGGTTCGTTACTCAGATGGTGCGAATCTTACTTACGCAATCGCTCTCAGCTGGTTATCATACGAGGCTTTAAGTCTTTAATCAAAACAATTCCTTCTGGCGTACCCCAGGGATCGCATCTCGGTCCTCTGTTTTTTTTATTATTCATTAATGATCTATGTTCCACAATTACCTCGAAGTACAAACTTTTTGCAGACGATCTAAAGATTTACAGATTAATAAACTCAAGAGATGACATCACTATTTTACAGAACGATATAGATCTCATATATCTTTGGTGTCTAAAAAACAAGATGATTCTCAACCCAACAAAGTGTCTCCACATAAAATTTACTAGAAAAAGAAACCCATTTGCTGCATCATATCATATAAATGGGACACTGGTTAAAGAAGTGACGAGTACTCGTGACTTAAAAACTTGATTTCGAAGAACATATTGATCATATCATTAAGAAGGGTGGCAGACTCGCGGGTTTTGTCAAAAGACAAACAAAGTCTTTCAAGGAACCCGAAATCCCTGTCATCCTCTTTAATTGTTATGTTCGTAGTCTTTTAGAGTATTGCAGCCCCATTTGAAATCCTTTTTACGCAGTTCACAATAGAGGACTTGAAACTCTCCAAAAAAAAATTTTCTATCACCTTTCTTATGCTAATAACAAATGTCTCAGTCTTGCGAGCTACGACTCTAGACTTGAATATTATAAAGCGACTCCACTTTGCCTTAGGCAAAAAATAGCCGACATCGTATTTCTTTATAAACTAATTCATGGTAAAATTGACACTCCCGACTCACTCGAAAATATCAACTTTTGTGTTCCTCGAACGATTATCTCACGCCGAAACTTCTGTAGGTACGCTCTCCCTGCCTTTTTGTCGAACTAATTATGCTCAAAACTCACCTATAAATCGCTTGTGTTATACCTTCAATAGTGAATGTCAGGAGCTTGATATTTTCGATACATCGGTCAACAAAATCAAGAAGTTTCTCATAGAGAAGTATAGTTGTAATGACATGCAAAACTAATTTTCTTATATTTTATTTACGTTCTTTTAATCTTATGTAATAATTATTTGTTTTCTTTTTTTTTCATGCTGAGTACTAAATTTGTGTACATGCTGTGTTCGTACTTTGAAGGCTGTTCAACTAATAACGTTTTTTATTTCATGTGTTTAATTTTAAGATTTTTTGCTGTAACAACCAGTTTACGAACCTATTAATAAAAAATAAAAAAAATGACAATATGACAAAAGTATGTTTATAGGTATTTAAGAAATTTCTGAAATTATTATTATATATAAAGCTCAAAATATCTTATCCTACGTTCATATTTTTTAACGTATTTTCAAAAGTGCATGAAATGACTAGACGTTCCGACGTCATCTCAGTATGTGTCCTTTATTTCAGTTTTATTAGCACATTTACTGGGTTCATAAATTTTAATGCTATCTTGCTTACCACATAAATTGCAGTGGGTACAGACTGCGGTACCAATTCGATTTCAATATTTGAAATAGCTGCGTATATACAGAATAACTTATTTTGTTATACTGGCTTTTCCTTTAATTATTAAAATGTGAAAATAAATTTGAATACAGTTATCATATTACCCTGCTAATCTAAAGTAAAAAATATAGTTTGCCGTAATGATACGAATAAATAATAATAATGGCATTTTTAGGGTTGTTATGTTTTTTTCTCATGTTATGTTCGATGTTGCGGCGGTGACTAAGAAACCTATGCTGCATTTCTGTATAACACTTTTAATTTTTTTCATGTTTTGTTATTGTGACGCAGTTATTGTAACGCAACAAGCAGACTAATCTCTGCCTATGACAAATGCTTTTCATCACAAGTCACGAATTACACTGCACCCGTCATCTTGACACATAATTGTTAAATCTCATGTGCCTGTAGTTTTTTTGGCGTCAGATTCTCTACTTGAGGGCGGCAGCTAGCCAAGCGAGCAATCGCAAAATGCCCTTCCACCAGGCCGCGAAGCTCAAGCAAGTGGTTGGGATCGACCTGCGGCATGCACGGCAGCTGTTACCGCTCGGCCATCATTGCTTCAAAAGACTTATAACAATTTTATCGTTGCCACTTTACTGCTCAGATTATTTATTTTACTTATTAATGTAGTATAGGGACACGTCTTTTAAAATGCCCGCTATATCCTCGCCACTTACCACAAGACTATATTGCTCTCCCAAGCGCCCCTAGCAAGAGCAAACAGATATAAAAATAAAATCCAGCGACAATGTCGTGAATTCGCAAAAAAAATATATATAAAAAAAACGTACAACGTGAAATGGATGTAATATTATAAACATGTGAAGTACTTTGTTCATCACGTAGAACCCACGCTTTTGTTTCTGATCGCGCGGACTCTACGAGCCGAAAGATGCGAGAGAACCCTAATCGCAAGTCTAGAAGGTATCTCATAAATAAACATGTTTTCATATCATGGCCCAAGGTTTTAGCTTCACTGAAGAGAGTTTGAAAAGGTTGCTGCAAGAACTTTAAAACAGCATTTTGTACAAGTATGTTGTTTTTACGAAATTCCATAAGTTGCGGTCGATAGTTTGTCATTTATGAAATATTACCTCTTTACTTGACGATAATGACAGTTATTTTTGGATTTTAGCCAAATAAATTATACATTTTGACCCTACCTGGTAGAAATTTCTTAAAAATAATATTACATATGCCTCATTGATATAACATATAAACTTTTTGGAGTAGGGATACAAAAACAAGCATATGGTTGGTAATATTTATTCGTAGGTTCTTACTAATGTTATGAATAGATACTGAGATGCTTATAGTACCAGCGAATATGAAATGAAGGAGATTTAATAATAAAAAAAATTTTAAAAATAAATAATTTAAAAATTAAAAAAACACGCCTGCCGTACCAAAAAGTGAACTAAAAAATTACAAACAAGTTACATGATTTTAATGTTGAATGGCCACAATGTAGGTACTAAATAGATTATATTTACTGTGCAATTAAAACACCATTGAACCCAGAAATGGAAAATAGATAACCATTCTTTTCATCGAAGTCGGGGGACCTGTAAAGAACTTTTCAAAGGAACTGTCCCCCGACTGCAATGAAAAGATTGGTTATCTATTTTCCATTTCTGGGTTCAATAGTGTTTTATTGGACAGTAAATAAAATCTATTTAGTACCTACATTGTGACCATTCAACATTAAAATCATGTAACTTGTTTGTAATTTTTTAGTTCACTTTTTGGTACGGCAGGCGTGTTTTTCAAATTTTTAAATTATTTATTTTTATTTCGTACCTTTTAGTGATAAAACAATATTTTTGCAAACGCACAATGTGCCACGAAAGATAACTTATTTTTTTTTGGAAATTAATGTCACGCAAAAGATAACGCGAAATATATTTTTTTTATGATTAATTAATTATTAATGATAACTTTGAGGTCTTTCAGTTCTTGCAGAGACTTTTTGTCATGGTGCTCGTTGATAAGCTTTCGTGGATCTAAAACACCAATTCTTCTAGCTATCTGACACGACTAAGAGCGAAATTAACTTTCATCATCATCATTATCAGCCGGAAGACGTCCGCTATTGAACAAAATCCTCTCCATAGAACGCCACAAAGAATGGCTATTAGCCGCTTCTAACCATTGGCTACCCGCGAATTTTATGATATCGCCAGTTCATCTAGTGGGGGGCCTACCAACTCTAGGTCTTCCGGTGTACCATGGTACCCACTCGAGAACCTTTCTTCCCCATCGGTTATCAGTTCGTCGAGCAATGTGGCCCGCCCATTGCCACTTCAACTTGCAAATTCTGAAAGCTATGTCGGTGACTTTTGTTCTTTGGCGAATATCCTTGTTCCGGATTTTATCGCGCAAAGAAACTCCGAGCATAGCTCTCACCATGGCTCGTTCAGTAACTCTGAGCTTGTCCATAAGGGCCACAGTTAAGGCCACGTCTCGGTGCCACATATCATCACTATACACACTGGTTGACGACTTTGGTCTTCAGGCTCTGCGGGATCTTTGACGAGAAAATGTCGCGTAAATTCCCGAACGCTGCTCATCTGAGTTGAGTTCTTCGGGCGTCCTCTTTTTCGAAGTTGGACCTACCTACCTGGACAGTCTGTCCCATGTAAATTACATTAACTTTGCCCCTGGGCAATAAATTTTGCGCCTAGATCCACGATGGCTCTGTCCAGTGTCGTTCCTTGCAGGTTGTGCACTGTCACAGCTCAACATAATATCAGTGGTAGCACCTGCCGCTCGACTTTACCTTGACCCCGTAATACGTCAAATTCGTCAGTGCTAGGCTCAATTTTGACTATGTTACCCACACTGACTGTGTTGCCACGTATCATTTTGTCATTGAACTCACCGAAGACGGCTTGCGGTAACTCTCCCAATCACGACGTAGCGCTGGCCATACGAATTTTTGGATGACCCCCATAGCGCCATTTACCAAGCCGTGTCCAAAGTTAATATTTTTCCGCAACATTAATCTAGAACCAATTTTAAGAATGGAACTATAATCTTCTCATTTATTGGGGTCAGAATGTATAAATTCGGGTTTTGGCCACTGTCCGTAGGTTTTGGCTTCCACAGATGTATCTGATGCTACCACGTCACACATCCGCAAATTTTGGCGAGTTCGCTGGTCATCGTTTGATTGTAGTCATCCACCTGTCTTGTCGTGGGAAATTTCCGCACACACTCCCCATCTGCTCTCTTAAGTGGTACTCTACGATGATTCAGGATTAAATTTGCTGCATGGTGATCTGACCAACCCGTAAACTATTCAAAATATCGACAAATGTGGTATCGTCTGCTTGTCTCATTTTCTGTGGCAGTTTGCAGAAGCTATATAGCGCCCATTAATCCACTTCAGCACTTAAATGTGGCAGTTCTTTAAAGCAGTAGTATGCAATAAATGATTCTGATTCTGATTCAGTATGCCCAGCTGACAGATTTAGCTACTAGTGAAAACTGCATCAAGTCACTAAACAGTAAAATGTTAACACTGCCAAAATAATCATTTCTTGTAGTTGTGTATGAAATGCCTTTCTCTCAGAAGGCGTTCTCCGGTCAAAAAACGCATGGTCTCTGTCCTGCCGCATGCCGGTGATTTATTTATTTGTATTACTTGTGTCTACAAGAAGCAAGTGTAGAAACGGATAAGACAATATTTATTACTTTTGATATTAGTGAACCAATGTAAATTGAATACTACTGTCATATATTTTTGTTATGTACTAAGCAAGCTCTAGACGGTGATAGTAAAATTTGTAAACTTTTCACGAACTTTTTTTGGGTTTTCTTTTAATTTCATGAATTATGGCCCCTTCTTTGAATATTTTTTAAACATTCACTAGCCTATGTTACCCGGAATAACTCAACGCTTCTAATGATATCACAAACATCAAAATCGGTTAGGCCGTTACGAAGTTATGGTGGAATAAAGAAACTCACAAACATACATACATACATGAACCCTAAAAACATAACTCTCCTTTTTTTGGGCAGTCGTGTAAAAATAAGAAAACATTAAAGTGATATTTTAATAAAACGCTAAAAAATATAAAATTATATCTAGTGACAATCCCGCAAATTTAATTATTATATTTACATATATTTAGGTAAATTGTATATATAGGAATATGGATTTCTGAAAAGTAACGCCTGAATCTATTCATTATCTGAAGCAGTTTCATAATGAGCTTGTCTAGTCTTATTAGAACAATAGAAATGGCTAAAATTATTCGCATCAGTTAGCAGTCGTGTCACGTGCCAAAGTTCGTAAACGAACCTCAGTCGTTAGATAAATAGTGCCTAGACCTCTAATTACAATGTTCTATCGGTTAGATTCATTAGCTTTCAAAAGTTACTTAATGTTTACTTACACGATGAGAGTGAATTTTATGTTAGTCACTTAATTATCTAAAGGATAAGATTTGAATTTTTGCTTAAAAATCACGAAGTTGTTGTTGCTTCTTCATTGACACTCATTGTCGTAGCTTCTTTGAAACAAATGTATTGCGTGTGTGCGTTTATCTTTTGCGAGATGTTCCACTTTGGGAAAAGTGGAACATCTCGGGCTCGGTGTTATTTTTGATTTGCAACATGTGAACATTGTCACATAAACATTAATGTACCAATGTGTGAAAATTATTATTATTGATAGGAAGTACCTTGATTGGGAATAGTTGGGGAATCTGCAGGAGTATTAATGTTAGGTAATAAGTTATAACTACACAATTACAACGCAAAGAAAAATTTGAACTACGAGCGACGATCCGTTCTTATACTCAGAACAAGCTTTTCCAACTGAGAACGTAGTGAACGAGCCTCATCTCAAATCCGTTTGCTCCTATCGTTTTACCGTTTTAAAGGGAACAGAGTGACATTTGCTGCAAACTGAGTAGATACAAACCAGAAAAATGTATCAAATAGCTTTAATTTTTTTCCGATTACATACCTATTTACTAATACTCATGAATTTAAAACACGTCTCATATTTTTGTCTCATCTGAAAACATTTCCACGACCACTGATGTTTTTATGAAACATATTAAGGAGTACAAATGTTTTGTGTTTAATTTATTTATTGTTAATAAGTCTCCGACCGCTATCTCACTTAAAGATAAGTGATGGGGAGGCCTAAAACTCGAGCCGGTTTGATTCCCGCCTGGAACAAAAACGTTATGTGCTCCAATAATTTATAAATGTGATTTTCACTCAGCACGCGATAGAACTCTTCATATTATTTGGAAATAACCTAAAATGACTGGCTCTCAAGGACAGTGGCCAGACCAGCCCGTTAAGACCTTGACGAAAGATTTTCCATTTGAAGAGGCAGATGAGCGGACGTTCTCAAAATGCCCTACCACCATGCTATAATGACTACCAGCTTATGACAACTACCAGCACCGTGCTCTCCGAAGCTCGAAAGCGCTCAGTAGTAAAGCTGCTAGCGGCTACTAATTCTACTCAAGACTGTCATTTGTTGATCGGTTAAGAGCATCAAGGTACCTTTGCCTGTTTGTGTGCTCTAAATGATATTATCAGAAAGTCATTTAAATACTTTGATGAGTCTTCTGATTTATTGCCTTAATCAGAGGCTTCCCATAGCTAAGGGCCGCACTAACAATGCGAGGAAGGCGCGGTAATGACCTCGTTAAGAGTTTAATTGAATATAGGCATCCGGAATTAGATTTATCACTGTTTTTACTTAATTCAACTTTGATCAGTTAATAATTGAAGTTTTAGAGAAGGTACTAGGAAATTTATTGTTAAGTTTGGATAACCAGGTGTAATTGTGTTGCGATGATGTTTATCTGAATAGAAAGTAACAAGCACTGCAATTCTTCTAATCTTTAATTTATTTTTGTTGTTTGTTAGTTTTTTGTTGATGTTGGGTTTTGTTAACCTTTGACCACTATTAGTTGAACAAATGCCTCCACCATAGAACGCCACACAGAACGGCTATTAGCCGCTTGTAAACATTGGCTACCCGCGACTTTTGCGATGCCCTCAGTCCATCTAGTGGGGGGCCTACCAACTCTACGTCTTTCGGTTTAACGTGGTACCCACTCGAGAACCTTTCTTCCCCATCTGTTATCAGTTCCTCGAGCAATGTGGCCCGCCCATTGCCACTTCAACTTGCTAATTCTGAAAGCTATGTCGGTGACTTTGTTTTTTTGGCGAATATGTACGTTCCGGATTTTATCCCTTAAAGAAACTCCGAGCATTGCTCTCTCCATGGCTCGTTGAGTGACTCTGAGTTTGGTACACAATTATTTCGTGCTTTTATATTTTATAAAATGTAATGGAAAAATGCTCTAGATTTCAGTAGCATGTACTTCACTTTGGATGCTTGGTGACAAACTTTCTACTTAAATAAAACACTACCACGCAGTAAAATTGAGATACTTGGCAGGATTCGAACAAAGTTCTCGCCCTCTGCCACTAGGCAATCATGGGTTTGAAATATTGTTTGTATGTACACATAGGTAAGTAGGTAAACTAATCAATTAGTAAAATAATGTCATGCTATTACTGTATTTTTTTACAATTTTAGTTACCGTTCACCTTTCATCACAAATACAAACTATTGAAAACGCAACACCTGTAATGTATTCCTCCCCTAATGAACGATCGGGACACTAATTGAACCTTGCATGAAACAAGAGATGTTAGAAGCACAATCAAGAATAATAGCGTTTGCGGAAAGTAGGCCGCCCATTACATTATGATTTCATATTTTTCGCTACATTATTATAAATGTTTCTTCACTGAATGTCCTTCGGGTTGGAGAAGATATCATTTATAACATATAAAACTACTGTAATTTGGTTAAATTTGTGTTTTTCTGAATAGAAAAGTGGTCTGAATGCACTAAAGCTATAAATTTACAAATTATTGGAGTACAACATGTTTTGCCCCGGGCGGGATTTGCGGGCTAAAGCTTGTTTAATTTAATTCATTTTGCATTAACAGAACCGCTATCTATATTAGCAATTAAATATGTCACGTAAATTAATAAAATGTTGTTTTCTGAACGATAAAACTGAACGTATCCCGAACAATAGGGAGTGACATCAAAAAGCAACGAGTTATCGTCAACCTCTTGGATCATGTCACCTAAGTTATTAATGGACATTCTCCTAGGAACAATTGCTTTGTATCAAAAGTGCCATATTGTAAACAACAGAATAGCTGAATTATCAGCAAATTATTACTATTGTTGTATCCGTTTCGTTTGTCCATCAATTAAGAATCCAAAATTGTTCGTAGGTAACATAAAAAAATAACTATGTTATCCTTATTTTATATGATGGAAAGCTAGGCAAAACGGAAGCGCCCAATAGTAAGTGCCACTAGCACATTGTATAACTTTTTTTGTTTCGTGGAGAAAATGTATTAACACATTCCCGTCAACTCAGGGCTATGTGGCACACCTCATCAGCATTTGTCTGGAACGCGGAATCGCTTTAGCATACGACTACGCGCACCACCTGCGGCTGTCCGTCTTGAGGCCCTTCCCTGAGAGACTTCTCTTCCCACATCTTGACACTACTTGACAGGCTGCGACCAGCTCACCAAGCCCGCAAACAGGCACCAGACCAACCCCATGCCTGCACTTCCAAGTTCCTCCTGCGGCGGCTCATACGCCTGGCCCCACCGCCTGCTACTTCAAACGCAGAGGATAGGGAGAACGGCCAACGCCATACCGACACTCCTCTTTCCCTGCGGCACTCGCGTCCGACATTAAACGATCGATCAACAGAATTCTTAAAAATAACATAGAACTCGATTCAGTTCTAGTATGCCGCTTAGATTTGAATGAAAAACGCGCTGTTTAAATATTCAATAATGGGACTCCATTCACTGACACAGTTTTTTTTATTCGAACATTTGTATTAAACGTGGCACTTATCTCAATACCGGCTTAAACTTATTACACAACTGCCTCCTTTACAATCAAATAATCCAAAAAATTACATTATTTTTACCTTACATTTTCCCCGAGTTCGGTAAATTAACTATCGGTGGTCAGTATAAAGCCATAATGCATGGAAACTAGGGCGACAAGAGGCACGGCAGGGCGAAGGTCGAGCTGAATGCCCCTCATTACGGACGCCCTCGCAAGCATTCATTCGCATTCAAACGCGCTCAATATATGGAACCGGTGCCCTAGGGAAGGGAAGTTGTGAAAACTAACTTCATATATTTTCAGAATAAGCTTAAGATAGTTTTAATATTAGCTCATTTCGTAAATATTAATACAGCAAGTCTGTGCGCAATATTTCAATCTAAAATAAACTTCATATCTTCATAGGTATATTTAAGTTCATAACAAAACATTTTTTTTTTAATTTGTATTGTATACTTGGGTGACCAAGCTATGCTCGGCGTTGTTTTTAGGGTACCGTACCCAAAGGGTAAAAAACGGGACCCTATTACTGAGACTTCGCTGTCAGCACGTCTGTCCGTCCGTCCGTCCATCAGTCAGTCACCAGGCTGTATCTCAAGAACAGTGATAGCTAGACAGTTGAAGTTTTCACAGATGATGTATTTTTGTTGCCAGTATAACAAAAAATACAAAAGGGGTGAAGCACATTCTGCAAGACATTTTCAGTCCTGTGTAGTTTAGTAGTAGGTGAGGATATTGCCACCTATCAGGTACAGTTCCAAACTTCAGACTGCTATTGTGAATTTCTTAGTTAGAAAAACTTTCAGAGTTTAACTTGTCCTAGGTTTAACTTAATATCCTAAAACTGCGATCGCCACTCAACTAACGAGTACACTTTCGTGTTATGTAAGATGTACGGAATAATATTTTTATACTCTTTCCTTCTATTTACGTTGCCCAGCACTTCAAGAGCTCATATTAATACTATAACCCAAACAACCTTCCATATTATCCATGTTTGAAAACAAAATAGTATCTCGTAGCTTCGCTTACGTAGTGGGACAGCCTCACTGATGAAAATACGGAAAATCAATTCGACCGTAACGGATATTGGTTCTGCGGTAAAAAGTTCGCAGCAATCTCGTATTATGTTCAGAAGTTGTCTATTGGCAGCTTATTCGTTGAAGGGTGAATCAGGAAAATGAAAAACGTGTACTCTACTAGAATAGCTCTGTTGAACGGAATAAGTTGCGTTATGGGAGGATTTTAGTAAAGTTAATTAAACTGCTGCCGATACATGCTTATTCCATAATATTATTCCATGACATTTTAAAGATAATATGAGTGTGAGCAGTATTATTATAATGATGTATATTATATGACTATAGTGATCATGTACCCCAATGACAAAACCTAGTTACACAAAACTGAAAATATAAGTGCTTTTAAATATAGCGTACAAAAAGCAGGCTTACCCCACATGGCCATTTTTTCCAGACACTCTGTATCAGCAGGATTGTCCATCGCTGAACACAGCCTCCATTTTTTGTTTATTAAGTGATTACCTCGCCAATTTGTTGAGTAGAATATATTTTCAAATTAAGACCTGGTGATTAATAATAATCATGTTAGCAGTATGCATCACGAAAATATGGGAGAAAAATCGGTAATAAAAAATCGGAAACAACTTCCAGCACTATAATGTATATGAAATTAGGTTTGAAGTTGGCCCATGATAATGACCGGTCAGTGTTTTGAAACAGCATTGTGCCGCCTACAAAAAGTTATTTGATACTCTTTAGTATTCAAAGTAGTTACCGTTTTTAGGGTTCCGTACCCAAATGGTAAAAACGGGACCCTATTACTGAGACTTCGTACGTCCGTCCGTCTGTCACCAGGCTGTATCTCAAGAACGGTGATAGTTAGATAGATGATTTTTTACAGATGATGTATTTCTATTGCCGCTATAACAACAAATAAAATAAAATAAATATTTAAGGGGGCTCCCATACATCAAACTTGATTTTTTTACAGATAATGGTAAGGAACCCTTCGTGCGCGAGTTCCACTCGCACTTGGCTGGTTTTTTTATCAATTATGTTACAGTTCGTCTTTTCAGGTTTTTTAATAAATCTCGCTACTTATATAATAAGCTATTGAAGTTTTAAGTGGCCATTATTGATGACAATCGCGACCGACCTAAATTCAATTTATAGTCCAACCATAGTCTAATTGAAACTTTAAAGACCGTTCAAAGCGTGGAAGGTTCCAGAGAGTTCTAGAAAGTTTAATGGAATATTCGTGTCGTTCAGTGCCAGTCTGGCAGTGTCATATTTCCGAGAAACTTTAAACGGGGTCGTGTGTGAGGTCTTCAATCAAATAATGACGCAGCTACCCTTCTGAGGATAAAGTGCGCTTTCAAAGTGCTTCATTAAATGGTGTTGTTTTAGTTTGATGGAGTAAATTTTGAGATTGATTACCTCAGGTGTTAGACCGTAATCAACTTATTACATGTCGATATCACGATCAAATATATTATACTAAAGCGTTAGTTTTTAGGGTTACCCAAAGGGTACAAACGGGACCCTATTACGGAGACTTCGTTGTCCGTCCGTTTGTCCGTCCGTCCGTCTGTCACCAGGCTGTATCTCAAGAACGGTGATAGCTAAACAGTTGAAATTTTCACAAATAATGTATTTATGTTGCTGCTATAACAACAAATACAAAAATTAAGCCAAGTGCGAGTCGGACTCGTGAAGGTTAAAACAAATAAAAGTAAATAATTTAAAAATTAAAAAAACACGCCTGCCGTACCAAAAAGTGAACTAAAAAATTACAAACAAGTTACATGATTTTAATGTTGAATGGCCACAATGTAGGTACTAAATAGATTATATTTACTGTGCAATTAAAACACCATTGAACCCAGAAATGGAAAATAGATAACCATTCTTTTCATCGAAGTCGGGGGACCTGTAAAGAACTATTCAAAGGAACTGTCCCCCGACTGCAATGAAAAGATTGGTTATCTATTTTCCATTTCTGGGTTCAATAGTGTTTTATTGGACAGTAAATAAAATCTATTTAGTACCTACATTGTGACCATTCAACATTAAAATCATGTAACTTGTTTGTAATTTTTTAGTTCACTTTTTGGTACGGCAGGCGTGTTTTTCAAATTAATATAATTAATTTATTTTTATTTCGTACCTTTTAGTGATAAAACAATATTTTTGCAAACGCACAATGTGCCACGAAAGATAACTTATTTTTTTTTGGAAATTAATGTCACGCAAAAGATAACGCGAAATATTTTTTTTTTATGATTAATTAATTATTAATGATAACTTTGAGGTCTTTCAGTTCTTGCAGAGACTTTTTGTCATGGTGCTCGTTGATAAGCTTTCGTGGATCTAAAACACCAATTCTTCTAGCTATCTGACACGACTAAGAGCGAAATTAACTTTCATCATCATCATTATCAGCCGGAAGACGTCCGCTATTGAACAAAATCCTCTCCATAGAACGCCACAAAGAATGGCTATTAGCCGCTTCTAACCATTGGCTACCCGCGAATTTTATGATATCGCCAGTTCATCTAGTGGGGGGCCTACCAACTCTAGGTCTTCCGGTGTACCATGGTACCCACTCGAGAACCTTTCTTCCCCATCGGTTATCAGTTCGTCGAGCAATGTGGCCCGCCCATTGCCACTTCAACTTGCAAATTCTGAAAGCTATGTCGGTGACTTTTGTTCTTTGGCGAATATCCTTGTTCCGGATTATATCGCGCAAAGAAACTCCGAGCATAGCTCTCTCCATGGCTCGTTCAGTAACTCTGAGCTTGTCCATAAGGGCCACAGTTAAGGACCACGTCTCGGTGCCACATATCATCACTATACACACTGGTTGACGACTTTGGTCTTCAGGCTCTGCGGGATCTTTGACGAGAAAATGTCGCGTAAATTCCCGAACGCTGCTCATCTGAGTTGAGTTCTTCGGGCGTCCTCTTTTTCGAAGTTGGACCTACCTACCTGGACAGTCTGTCCCATGTAAATTACATTAACTTTGCCCCTGGGCAATAAATTTTGCGCCTAGATCCACGATGGCTCTGTCCAGTGTCGTTCCTTGCAGGTTGTGCACTGTCACAGCTCAACATAATATCAGTGGTAGCACCTGCCGCTCGACTTTACCTTGACCCCGTAATACGTCAAATTCGTCAGTGCTAGGCTCAATTTTGACTATGTTACCCACACTGACTGTGTTGCCACGTATCATTTTGTCATTGAACTCACCGAAGACGGCTTGCGGTAACTCTCCCAATCACGACGTAGCGCTGGCCATACGAATTTTTGGATGACCCCCATAGCGCCATTTACCAAGCCGTGTCCAAAGTTAATATTTTTCCGCAACATTAATCTAGAACCAATTTTAAGAATGGAACTATAATCTTCTCATTTATTGGGGTCAGAATGTATAAATTCGGGTTTTGGCCACTGTCCGTAGGTTTTGGCTTCCACAGATGTATCTGATGCTACCACGTCACACATCCGCAAATTTTGGCGAGTTCGCTGGTCATCGTTTGATTGTAGTCATCCACCTGTCTTGTCGTGGGAAATTTCCGCACACACTCCCCATCTGCTCTCTTAAGTGGTACTCTACGATGATTCAGGATTAAATTTGCTGCATGGTGATCTGACCAACCCGTAAACTATTCAAAATATCGACAAATGTGGTATCGTCTGCTTGTCTCATTTTCTGTGGCAGTTTGCAGAAGCTATATAGCGCCCATTAATCCACTTCAGCACTTAAATGTGGCAGTTCTTTAAAGCAGTAGTATGCAATAAATGATTCTGATTCTGATTCAGTATGCCCAGCTGACAGATTTAGCTACTAGTGAAAACTGCATCAAGTCACTAAACAGTAAAATGTTAACACTGCCAAAATAATCATTTCTTGTAGTTGTGTATGAAATGCCTTTCTCTCAGAAGGCGTTCTCCGGTCAAAAAACGCATGGTCTCTGTCCTGCCGCATGCCGGTGATTTATTTATTTGTATTACTTGTGTCTACAAGAAGCAAGTGTAGAAACGGATAAGACAATATTTATTACTTTTGATATTAGTGAACCAATGTAAATTGAATACTACTGTCATATATTTTTGTTATGTACTAAGCAAGCTCTAGACGGTGATAGTAAAATTTGTAAACTTTTCACGAACTATTTTTGGGTTTTCTTTTAATTTCATGAATTATGGCCCCCTCTTTGAATATTTTTTAAACATTCACTAGCCTATGTTACCCGGAATAACTCAACGCTTCTAATGATATCACAAACATCAAAATCGGTTAGGCCGTTACGAAGTTATGGTGGAATAAAGAAACTCACAAACATACATACATACATGAACCCTAAAAACATAACTCTCCTTTTTTTGGGCAGTCGTGTAAAAAGGTTAAAATATGACGTCTAAATAAAAATAGCTAATGGTACGGAACCCTTCGTGCGCGAGTCCGAAACGCACTTGGTCGATTTTTTTTTATGATAAGTATATTTCTGTAAGGAACCTTTCAGTAATATCTTTATTTATCTACAAATTTAGCTAGTAGACTTACATTATACCTATATTATGTATATTATGTCGTTGGTTTTTTTTTACCAATGCTATGCCTTTATTTAATAAAATACTACGATACTATAAAAAACACTACAGCTACTACAATAAAAGCATTTAGACAACCTATAAATAATAGCAGACTCACAGGCTGTGGAAATGCTCCAGCCTGGACTACCAGTTGGCAGCATGCCCAGCATGCTGGCAGCATTGCCCCGTTGAATTGCAATGCTTATTTGTTGAGCCAAATAATATGTGCCAGCATTTTGATCACGCGTCGCATCGACCAAGCGCTCAGATAAATTTTGGGAAATACGATTAGCTCCCGGTCTCCACGGACCCAACGTCTCTACACCAAACAGCTCAAATATGTAACCCATACCACAGCCTATACCGCGGTTAGCATATATGCGCCGCTTGAGTTGCTCCGCCGAAGTAGCCGCGATGCCAATTTTAATTTCGTCTTGGTACCCACCTGACTTTTTAATCAAGAATGTTCTATAATCATGAATCTTAAATCATCTGGGAATGTATATTTCCAATTAGGTACCTATTACTCGGATACCAAGATTAAGGCACCTTTTCTTTTATTTTATAGATTTAGTAGTATGGTATAAGTTATGGTCAAATACAATTTTACCTATAGTTATTCAAAAGTGGCCAAAGGTGTATAATGGAATTACTTAACTACAAAAAATTTATTCTGGATCGAACTTAATCGTCTAAAAAATCGTAAATGAGTTTTGTAAATAAAACTAATTAAAATGTCCAATTCTGAATTTCCAGGTATCTATTAAATTCAACTTTACATATGGAACGTTTCGCCTGAATGCCTATAAGTACGCCGTTTGATTCAACCCGTATTACTTAAGCAGAGTAGAAACTGACGAGAAAATTGAAATATGTTCAAATCCATCAATCGCTCGAAATACAGAATTTGTTTATGTATACGTGAGAAACGTAAAAAGATAACTCAGAATTACCACATATTTTATTGAGAGGAGACAATGCAGTACATAAAGTGTTATAGTTAAAGCCTGAGTGAACGACATCCTTTATTTAGTTCCTTTATGGTAATAAATTTGCAATTTCACTTATTTGATTTTCGAATCACATTATATTATGACAGGTATAACTAATTGGAGATTTTTTCTTATTTTATAAGATAATGTGATAAATATATATATATATATACACTCGAGAGCAATGAATCCGGGTCACTTAAAGAATCCTAAAAATCTCGGAAACTAAAAATGCTAGGTTAATGCAATAAATTGTATTTAATAGACAATGTAATACTCCTTAAATGAAGGTATTAAAACTTCTTAGTTATTGTAAAGTTATATCATAAAAAAATCAAATTTGAAAAAGGGCCACTTTCGAAGATGGAACTACGAAATTACAGCATTTGGTTTTGCTTTTTTTTGTAATCTGTCATTTATGTGGGTACATAAACCATGTTGATAGTGCTCTATATTCATTATTCAAGCTGAAATTATGTCGCTTACGCCTGAAGAATGCACCAGAATACTTACAATGCTGGAAACCAGCCGGAGTCAGCGCGATACAGCCAGGACTGTCGGTGTGTCGCTGTCAACAGTACAAAGAGTTCTCCGACGTTACGAAGAAACTGGTTCTAACCTACGCAGACCAGGAACGGGCAGAACCAGGTGTACCACAGCACGAGAAGACCGATACTTGGTGAACACCATGCTTCGAAATCGCTTTCTCACAGGAACTGAACTCACCAATCAGTTTCGACGCCTCGGAGGAAGTAACCCAAGTGCATGGACAGTAAGACGTCGGCTTGCTGAATCTAACTTAAAACCCCTTAGACCTGCAAACGGCCCTAAACTGGAGCGTGGGCATCGTATTTCGAGACTAAGATATGCCCAGAGCCACGTAAATTGGAGTATTGAAGATTGGTCAAAAGTTATGTTCTCCGACGAATCAAAATTTATGCTCTACAAGCACGATGGAAGACACAGAGTGTATCGAAGACCAGGGGAAAGATTCAAGCAAGCATGCATCGAAGAAAAAGTAGCCTACGGTGGTGGGTCTGTACTTGTGTGGGCCGGAATTTCTTCTGAAAGTCGCACAGAGCTGGTGATCATAGAAAACGGCTCTTTAACTAGCGTAAGATATGTGGAAGAAATCCTCAATGATCACGTTGGTCCATTTATGGTCAATTTAGGTGAGGATGCTATATTTATGCATGACAATGCCCGACCTCATACAGGTAGGATTGTGAATGACTACCTTCAAGAGATGAACATTACTCGTATGGAGTGGCCAGCGCGCAGCCCGGATATCAACCCGATCGAGCATGCTTGGGACGAGCTAGGCAGATGCGTAAAACAACGAAACCCTCCCCCAATCACGCTTCGTGAGCTCAAAATTGCTCTCACAGAGGAATGGGAGAATATTCCCCAAAATCGTATAAGGAACTTGGTGTACAGCATGCCAAACCGCGTAAACGCAGTAATGGAAGCACGAGGAGGCAATACGAAGTATTAAAATTCAAGAAAATCGTAATAAAGTTCAAAAATTTCATGTTTCCTATTTTTGTTTTAAGGAGAGATCAGCAGTTTTTTTCTTTATGTAATTTTGTGTTAATAAAATGTATGGTGACTCATATTTTTTTTATTTCATTTAAGGAGTATTACATTGTCTATTAAATACAATTTATTGCATTAACCTATCATTTTTAGTTTCCGAGATTTTTAACATTCTTTAAGTGACCCGGATTCATTGCTCTCGAGTGTATATATGTTTTGTACCGAAACAGATTTTTCCTTTATTGTACTTTTTCTAAAATTAAATATCGCGCGCAACCTTTCATAGTTATATTCGCGTGACCACACATCAAATTGCATTGTTTTTGTGAGGTTGGTAATGCACTTTGGCACCAGCTACCTTGTCTTGGCCGAGGAGAGCTCCCCGAAATACCAGTGTCCATGGGTCTTCGCGCGTGTTCTTGGATATTTGAACTTTGTGAACCTATGCCTAGATTTTCCCTGACTACAGCCAGAAAAGGATCCCTGGAGCCCCTTCTGATGTTCCCCGCACTCCCATCAGACAGGTACGGAGCCAAGTGCTCACCAATATATTTAATCGAGTACTTATGTATATCACAAAAATGTATCAGCCGGTTCATCCACTGCTGAATTCAGCCGCCATCATTAAGGGGGATTTGCCATTATCCCGACGCTTGGCATGCGGATTGGGATCTCAATGTAAAATTTGAGGTGCTATTCTAGAGGCACCCCTTGAAGAAAACTCACAATAAAACCCAAATAATTATTTATAATTGGCATTATACATACATATTGTCGAGTATAGTATCAATAAAATAATCAACACCTTCGGTGCCGTGGTACTAAGCAGGCTAAACTTTCCTTTATCATTGCTGCAATTTAAATATTTATAGTTTACATGTTGTTTTAGGTATGCGCACACTAACGAGTAAATAGGCATCAAAAGCAATAAAAACCCAAGAACATATACTTATGTTCATCACAGCAAACATGTGGCCTGCTTACGAACGAGCCTGGGACCCTGAGCTTCATGAACGGGAGTCACTGCCAACGGACCAGAATACGTAGGTATACTACTACGCTATAGTGTAGTATAACCTCCGACGCAAAGAGTCGAGAGTGCTCAAACGTCACAAGAAAACAGAAATAAATGATTCAGGTGAAATTAAACTCGTGACTAGAATTACTTGGAATATAGTACCTCCTTAAGGGGATATAGCTAACGACGCATATTTGAATTTCAAGAGGTTTATTGAGAGGCGAGGCACGTGGCTGCCGTTCTATTGGACAATGGGGCTGGATCGCCTTTATATTGGCTCGAGTGAGAATGGATAATGTTTTCAAGATGCCCATCCCTTTTATACAGAAGAAAAACACTTTTCATAGGTCGATTTACTACTCATAGAAGTATCGAACTCAAATCGGCGTTAATATGTCGTGACTTCGAGAACTCGTTAGGAGAGAACGCTGCATGCGTTATCAAATTAACTACTCAATCGGTTGAAGATAGCAAAAGTGACTTGGAACATTCTACCCGAACAAACATGGTAACATACATTGCAAGTAAAATAAATGCTTGTAACAATAATGGAATTGTGATTGCTGTATTTTTAAAGAAGCTCCAAAAAGAACGAGTTTTGAACTCGGGTTCAACTTTTTCCTTATGTATGTTATCTTCTTTTGTTGTAAACCGATGAATATATATCGTTATATATCGTCTATATATCGATTACATATCGTCGAATATTAAGTCACTAAGAAAATATCTTGTCGATAGTGGCTGTACTAGAATGTTGACCTCCCACTTTTTCCCGTGGGTATCGTAAGAGGCGAGTAAGGGCAAAATGCCGGAAGATGTGCTTCAGTGCCTATTGAGGAACTGCTATCATACACTGCGATCTCAAAGTCTGCTATATGACCTATTCTTGATTAATATGTTTAAAGATATAGTTAGAAGTTTAAAATACTGGTAGATAATAAAGTATTATCTGCCATTATTTTGCTATGGAAAAAACTCTTTCGAAAAAAAAACTCTTTGGAATCTAGTTTAGATTGAGATATCTGACATCTTTCGTTTCTGAAGTTTGTTACAAAAGGCAACTGTGAAAGCTACCGGAAGGGCCTAATTACAGAACAAGGTATCAAACATAATGTAACCCCTTCCTTTTTCTGTCTAAAATACAAAAAAACAAGCATGCCAGATCGCTTTGCTTAGTTAAACCATTTAACAAAGAAAATGTGGACAAGGTAAAGTCGTGTAAGCCTACCGTACTTGTCTTTCTCACTACCTCAACGTTCTTCCGTCCACAATTTGTTAGGTAAACTCACTTGGCCCACATCTTTGTGTGCGTTTGTTCTGGTTATCTGAATGGTGCTCTATGTCGAGAATAACTCCAACTTTCGAGTGAAACTTGTATAACTATTCGGTGTGGACCTTTCGTGTTTACTCTGTAATTTCACCTAAGTTGCTTTTTATGTGGTTGCGTCGATTACTATAACGTTTTTTTTAATTTTTATAACTGATAGGCTAGCCTGTAACCACTATTACACCTGATTGTAAGTGATGATGTGGTCGAAAATGTTTTTCAGGCTAACTATAATTATTGGCTCTCAAGGACAGCTGTATAGCCTGTACACGCCGTTGGGCGCTTGGCGACAGATTTTCTATTTGAGGGTGGTAGCTAGCCAGGCGGGCATTTGAAAAATGCCCTACCATCATGCAAAATTGATTATACTTGTGTAACTTATGTAAGTTATTTTATAGGCTTATTTGTGTATGCTTCCTGGATATACGGCTAAGATGGTTTGGATTCTGAACAAACAAATGAAAGCAGTAACAGTACCTACTAACATTTTCCGAATTATATGATGATAGGTCACACGATCTGAACCCTTTTAATAATGCTTCACCCAGGAATCAAGCTAAGGGCCTCAAGCTTTCACACTGAAGTTCGACATTCTCTACACTTGAAAATGAAGCAGGTTGGTTAAAATTATTAATACAAAGCGTATTTTATCTACTTCGGCAGTTAGTACAAATATTACTTATAATTTGCTTCCAAGAAGAACAATCAGTTAATCAGTTATTACCCACCGTCCACTTTTATGCTATACCTGCGATGAGCTCGATTCAGAAATAAAATTTCTACTATAACTCATTCTTAGTTTACTTATTAGCAGTTGAGAAATTATTATTGCTGTTGTAGGCTTCCTTTGAGCAGTATTAGGCCTAATTTCACCATACCATGTTTGTTTACGCTAAATCAGGCATTAGCTAATGGGTCTTTAAAAATAACAGAGCTGTTAAATCAGTCTACGTTCTATGAAGTTAACTGAATTAATCATCCATTAACAGTTGGTGGGACACTCGGTTCAGTTAACAGTCCGTTAAAAGGATTAACAAGGCGTCAAATAAATAACAAAGTATGGTGAAACTAGGCCTTAAGCGTGTATGAACCTATCCATGTCTCGGTCAGTTCGTAATAGTAAACTGCGAGTGATATTTGCGGACACTCACTTTTTCCGGACCTCTTTCTAGGTTAGCGTCCGGATCAGATAAAGATATTTCAAAACAGCTTTTTTGTCAGAGAGTGGTAACTAGACAGTGCCCAACTTTGATTAAGATAACGTATTTAGCCGTCATACTTATAGGTAAAAGTTTCAGAGGCAAGTGATATTTTTGAAGGCCTCATAAATATGACGTGAGCCTACCGCTATAATAGTAGGGTTCTCGGTAAATAGAGGCGTCTGATTGCAAGTTCTGTAACAGCCGGATCGTCCACTGCTGAACACAGCCTCCCCTATTAAGGGGGTATTTGCCATAATCCCCAAATTGGCAGGCGTCTTGAGGATCGCAGTGTAAGTAGGCAGTTCTTTAAAGGCGCTGCTGCCCACCTTCCAGTATTTTTCCCTTAGTCGCCTCTTACGACACCCACGGGATGATATGGGGAGGTGCAATTCTAACCCGGCACCACACGGGGATACTCTGATAGCAAGTGACGTGCGAATTTTACCACAAACAGAAATATTACTGTATCATTATTCTACGTACAAACATTTTCTAAATCTGCTAGAAGATGCTAGATAACATCTAAAATTGTCGGTATTTTAATAAATTAAACAAAAGTTTATTTGAATCTGACATAACAAAATTTACCTGTACCTACTCACCCCTTTGTGGCTTTCACGGATCATAAAACTTAGTAGATTTATTTACAAAACTTATACTTCAACTTGTCTTGAACTTGTATTTCAATGCTCTTGTTTGTTATTTGCGTAGTGAGCTACGTAGGTATTCGTTGATAATCTAAAAATAAATGGTATTATTTACAAAAAGCTTTTCGTAGTTCATGTTATCAATACAACTTCGTCAGTTCAGCTGTTTGTGATGTTATCGACACATCCACGGTAGCCTTCTGGCATGGTGCCATGAAGTGAGAATTTAATTGGCTACTGTATAAAAAGAATTGACATTTTGACACGACAGGCAATATGCCGCGCCGTAACGAGTAATTTTTCCCCATTTACGAAATGTTGAAAAAGTATGTACTTATTGGATTCACCCGAGTTAAAAATAAAATGTGTTTTTGTGATGTTTTTCTGAATAAACATTGCAGGATGTGTGCTATAAATATAATTTGCTGAGAGAAGCAATGGTCTTGTTGGTAACTTGGTAATGTATTGACTTCACCACGGCAGATACTATTTAAATAAGGTTGCAGGTTTAAATACAGGTCTTGGTACAAAATTTTTCCTTTAGTTGTGCTTGTTTCTGCAGTTTTATACCTATGCTTCTTGGTTTGTATCTTTGGTAATAATTACACGTAGCACTCATAGGATTACTTACCTAATAGAAGTGTTGGGATCTGCATCCAAAACTAATTTAGAAAACTTGCAAAGAACCAGAAACAAAATAATAAAATTGCTATTCACCTAAACTATTTTACACGATAAACTACAGTTTTTGATAAAAACTAAATTAGTAACATTCACTCGATTATATCACTATAATAAGTACGTGTGATTGTAAAAAAAAAAATTTTGTAACATCTTATAAAATTTACTATAAAATTACAAGTACAAATAAGATATGCCGATAAAATTTGATGATCAAACCCTATACCAAGAACCAAAAACTATGGGTAAAAAAATAATATGTTTAAAGGAGTGCAAATATGCGACGAATCACCAAAAGATAATTTAATAAAAATAAAAAATAACGCTGTCATATTTATCCATGCGCATCGTAGATAAAGATAACAATTGAATTACGTTCATAAATTTATGATATCGGCTCCGTGTGATAAGTAAGAGGAATTATATCTATATTATATCATATAGATATGATATGATACACTTTTGAGTCAGAGCCACCTCTATATTTTCATTTGTAACACAAGTCAGATTAGAGATTTTTTTATAATTAAATAATGGTCCACATAGATCGCAGTTGATATAAACAAATGACGCTTCAGTGGGGACAATACAAACAAGTTGACACAATTCATGTTAAAGTAAAATAACTACTACTCGTAGTTTGCCAAGATTGTGTGTGTTGTGATTGTGCTGAGCACTTGTCAGTTGCATTCATAGCTAACAAACAAGCCGACAGGTGACTGCGCCTAAAATGCTCGATGCTGAGATCATATAGTCTTACTTTCCATAGCCATTGAACCTAGTGGTTTGATTCTTCTTTTTCATGCTAACAGCCAATTAGTGGTTTACTTCACTAGCGTCCTTAGTGTATGATTAACTAGAATACCATACCAAATGACAGAGTATCTTGTGTCATGATCGAAATAACTCCTCCTGTGATCAAGATAATCTGGGTCAAAGAGGTCGTGGAGGATATGTTATCGATGCTAAAGACAAAAAGATCCCTGTTGTCTGTGGTGGCTTCTTCCGGGACATAATAGAAATAAAATGACTCTTAGCTTTAGCTTAAATTATCAGAATACCTATGTATGTAACTCACTAGCCATAAAATGATAGAAGAAGAGAAGAAAATTCAAAAAACGTCTAACATAAAAAATCTCAGTATATAAGATAGTAACACCCTAGTTGTTTATTAGTAAATGCTGCATGGAGTGTGATATATATAAGAAAGAGAATTAGTGTTTTAAAATAAATTGGAATCGAACAAGTGCAGGAACCATGTGTCTATAGTGCATAGATTCATTATAAAAAAGATAATCTGTAAAATTTTCTCTTTACGTTATAATCTAGCTGTTAGTACCAACGTCGTAATCTTTTATACAAGTTTTTTATACTAAGCTTACACATCTATGTATTTCTTTCAAGGAATCTCATTTTGTAGTTGAGTAACATTTTCACGTTAACATGTTCAAGAGGGCGGGTTTCGATACAATAGGATTAGGTTTACATACATTTGGGGCCATAAATCATGACACAATGGTTGTTTTGTAATATTACAAAATAGAAAATGTATAGTTTAGTGGTAAAAAATAGTAAACAGTAATATAACTGGTACAAACAAAGTAGTAAAAGTTTATACCGCATTTTATGGTATAGATATAATGTTTTTGATTTTATTGGCACGTTTTTTCGACACAGATATATTTATTAGCAGTACGGAATTTGTAGCTGTGCCATTGGCCATGTGTGACATTGGCCATGCCCCTTACACGAGACAAAATATTTTGTTTCCCGTTCGACGATACAAAAGGCAGGCTGATATGCAGTATGTATTAGAGTTTGAAATCACAATAGCATTGTAATTAGTTCATGAATTCTATATTCAGCTATAGAGCCATAGTCACATCAGCGATAAGACAATAAACTTGTAGAGGAACTGCATTGATCGATGCGGACCGGAACGGCTTGTTACGTGAACAATAGAGACCCATCATAATGGTCGTTCTAGATACGGCGCGCGGCATAATTTCTTGTTAGATACTGCTGTTGCACGTTTATTATGAAATCCTAGTAAAAATATAAATTAATTTAATGTCCTTCCTACGGTATAAAAAAACATTAATTACATATCGTCACGCTTGCATTATCCAAAAGGGTAGGCCTCTATTACATTCACATTCACTCTCATTTCTTCAGTAACGTTTCAGATGGTCCCGTTTTATGATGAACGAGCCTACTGCTAAATAGGGTAAAAATATACACACTGTACTGCATTGTATCTATAATAATTTAAGTCCGAAAGTAAGTCTTTAAATGCAAATAAATACCAACCTCCCTGACATTGCCAATTTTATCCCCTCACGCATAACAAGAAAAATAAGAACAAACTACCAGATTACTGAGGTGCGGATTTTAAGGACTGATATTCTACTTGAGGGTGGTAGCTGGCTAGACTAGAACGCAGATTATACTGTAAAGCTTTAATCCTAGAGTACTAATATAAATTTATTACCACTTACTACTAATGATCGCCTGACAGGCTACTTTTGGAATAATACAAAATAAGTACTTTATCTTTAATAAACATTTTACAAACTTAAATGAAAATTATAGTCAAACCTTTTATATTTACTAAGTCTTTGAAAGCTATTTTGATGTCAAAATAATAAAGATACTGTGAATATCAAAACTATTGTTATCATCACGTTTTTTAATACAAACTAAATCAAATGTAGACTTATTTATTATCACAGGAGATCGATTTTCCAAGCAATTTTTTTTCTTAACATTTAGCACAGTAATAAACACTGACTAAAAGGATGATTATTAAGTACTTACAGGCAAACATCGAGGGACTGAAGTCGCTAATCAACAAGACCGTTGTTAGTTACCAGACATGTTTATTTATAGTTATTTATACTTATGTGTGAAATAAGCTGTTGATATTATATCCTCAACAGACATACATTGACCATATGTACCTATGTATTTGTAATAATTTATGAATGATCTATGCTTAAAAATGTTAAAGCAATCTTTTAATTATTTTTTTGTCTGTTAATTTGGTTTTATATCCTACCCTGACACAGGGAAATGCAATGAGCCGACCTTTTACGTCAGTGTGAGAGTTTCGCTGATTGCTGCGACTTATGAGCTGCCGAATTGAAACGCCTCCACTTACCCATAATGACATGCAAATTACTTCGTTTGTCGAGGTTCTTACGCGGCTTGACGACGTGAAAATTTAAACTGGGTATCAGCACTTACGAAATTGTGCTGACAAACGTTTTTTTACCATTTCAGAATGTGCTCGAGTTATAAAAGTTATATTATTATATTTTCCATGTTATACACGAGAGAGATTCAAAAGAAAATTAACGATCTTCCTCCATAAATGTGGTTCAATTTTATTGCGATATTTAGTTATGAAGCACTCGTAGCGAAGTTTGCTTAGCAGTTCTTAACTGATCAGCAAACTTAGCAAAGCCCGCCACGGTCATGAGTTGGATGGGTGACCGCTAGTGATATTACTAATGAGCGCTTCCGTGCTTCGGAGGGCACGTTAAGCCGTCGGTCGCGGTTGTTATCTTGGGATGGCAGTCGTTATAGCATGGTGGTAGGGCATTTTGCAAATGCCCGCCTGGCTAGCTACCACCCTCAAGTAGAAAATCTGTCGCCAAGAACCTAACGATGTGTTCCGGCAGCTGTCCTAGCGAGCCAGTAATTTTAGGCAAGGTAATGTTACATAGTTATTATTTAGTAAATGGCTAGGACTCGCGTAATATTTACCGGATATTGCTCCTACCCGGTTACTAAATAATAATTATGGACAAAACTCGCGACAGTTTTTTAGCTCAAAATGTTATATAGATAACATTACCATGTTTTAGGTGAGCCTGAACTATCATTGACCGCATTATCAAGTACCACCAGGTGAGATAGTGGTGAAAGGGTAGCCTATCAGCAATAACAAAAGTTCAAACATTTACCTTATGATATATAGATATTATACTTATATAGATATAAGTAAAAATCCTGTGGGTAGTTTCAAGTTAAACATCAACTTAATTTCAACATTTTTAAATTTATTGTTAAAAATAGTATTTCACACCTAATCTTTATAATTTTTATGTATAATTAAATCTTAATCTACAATACCTGCCGGGTGGTGTTATCCTAACAAACAAACAACATTTCACTGAGAATCACAAATCTTTGTTTTTGGCATCACTAAACACTGCACAAAATGGAGGCCATGAAGGAAACCATTTCAGAATTGACTAAAACTTTCCATTTGAAGCTGGCAGAGTTTGAAGAAAGGCAGCTCAAATTATCTTCTCCTTCATCTTCAGATGCATCAAGCCTTGCTGCAGAGTTTTCAGCGTTCAAAACTTTTGTTATAAGCTCTCTCCGGACATTGCAGACACAAGTTGAGGTATATGCACAAAATATAGACAGCTTAGAGATGCACAACCACAAAAATATACTTCTGTTACATGGCATTCCTGAAGATAGTAAGGCAGACATCTCCTCAGCTATTGTGAATACAGTTGTGCAAAGGTTGAAAGTCTCAGAGTTCAATTTGGATGCTATTACTCGCTGTCAGAGAATGGGCCGCTTATTGGATACAGGCAAACCTAGGCCAATATTATTTCAAGTACGCGATCATTCGATGCGAGGTAAGATTTGGGCCGCAAAGAAGTATCTTAAGAATTCAGGTATCACTTTATCCGAATTTCTTACGAAGCCTCGTCACGATACTTTTATGTTGGCAAGGCAGCGGTTCGGTGTGTCCAAGTGCTGGACGCATGCGGGCTTTGTATATGTACTGAGTGACGACGGCGTGAGGCATCGAGTCAGCTGTGTGACGGAGCTTGATAAAATAAACGTGCAGGTTAGCGAAACGGGCGTCAACAGAGCAGCCACCATTGCGGCACCTCCGATTGTAAAACGCTCGGCTTCAGTATCAGCCAAGCCAAGACGTGCTGCCGCGAAGAAGTAATGTATTTTCTGTGTTGCTGATTTCACCCCTCTTGCAACTATCTACCGCATCTCATTTCAGACTTCCTGCGTCACTTGATTTAATGTGCATATGGTAATAGACCTACCCTTTTGTTGATTTATAGCTGCTACGTACAAGGGGGTATATAATCAATTATAATCCGATCCGAAACAAGTTGATATTAACGCAATCGTAAGTCGTAACTTTGTATCATGAACATATGTCAGAACAGAAGGTATTACAATCAATCATAATGTCAGATGACGCATGTTTTGTCAAAGTCAAATTACAAATATCTGTGATGTCAATTTTTAGTTTTAAATTAGTGTCGTATAATTTGTACATTTGCTTATAGTGTATATTGTACTATTCTGGCAGTATGGCAGTATTGTCTGTCCCTTTATGGTAATCCTAACTTGATTTTGATATGTTTAATCGTATTTTATGTCGTATTTTTTATCATTGTAAATACCTATTACTTAATGTTTTTATTTATCATTTTTTTTACTTCTAGCTTCTAGCGTTCTGTGTTGTTTGTAAATTCGTTACTTTATTATTAGTAAGAAACCGGCAGGTGGGTAGCATCTAGATTTGACTTATAGTTATTTTATTATTATTTATTTATAGTATTTTATAAAATCTTATTTTATATTTATTAATCTATTTATACATATTTTATTAGTATTAGATAGGTCTTCGCTTAATTTTATTATTTATTTGTATTATATATGTTAAAACTGTTATATAATGATAGCGACAATGATTTTATATCTTGTTCTTCGTCACCTGACTCGAATGATAGTGACGATAGCTTTTTAAGTATTCCGTCTCTCTCTGACTCCATATTGTCTTACTTTTCTGATGTTCCAAAAAACCTTAATGTCATCCATATTAATGCCCAGAGTATTCCAGCTCATTTCCCAGCGTTGTTGGCTGCTTTTGAATATCAAAAAAATGTCCACGCTATTTTAATCTCAGAGTCCTGGCTAAAGCCTTCCTTGTCTTCAATTTGTTATCCCTTGCCTGGTTTTCACCTTATCCGTAATGACCGAATTGGTGGGCGTGCTGGTGGTGTAGCTATATATCTCCGTGCTCATATCCCCTTCTCTATAGTACACATGTCTGCTCAACCACCGCCTGACGATGCTGGTGAAAACCTATTCATTGAAGTTCTCCTTTCTCATCAAAAAATTCTTCTTGGTGTCTATTATAGCCATTCATCAGATGTTAACTACTTTACCTCCTTTGAAAAGATTCTTGAAGATCTCCTCCCTTCTTATAAGCATTCCATAATAATGGGTGATTTCAACACTTGTCTCCTCAAAAATGATTACCGTTCTTCTAGATTTAAATCTATTGTAAACTCAAGCAACATGAATATTCTCCCTCTCAATACGACTCATCATTTTCCAAATTGCACTCCTTCACTTTTAGATTTAATCATAGTATCATCAACAATTCATGTTGCTAAACATGGTCAATGCGCAGCTGATTCATTTTCTTATCATGATTTAATTTACATATCATACAAAGTTCGTCCTCCTAAAGCTAAGCCTAAAATTCTCTTGCAACGCAACTTTGGTGGTATAGATCTTGAGAAGCTTCACTATGACGTAGCTCGTGTTGACTGGTCTTCATTGATAGACGCTGAGTCCATAGATGACAAAGTTAATATTTTCAACAGCTTAATAACGCAGATTTACGATGTTCATGCTTCAGTCAAACCAGTAAAGATGAAACATTCTCCTACGCCTTGGTTGACTGATGAGATAAGGCTGCTAATGCACAAAAAAGACGTTGCTAAATTTAAATATAAGCGTTCTCCTCACGATGAGAATAAATCGAAATATCATTCTGCTCGAAATCACTGCAACAGGGTGTGTAGGGATGCTCAACGTCGACACATCCATGAATCTGTAAATAACGAAGATCCAGCTAAGGTCTGGAAATTCTTAAGGTCATTGGGAGTTGGTAAATCTCGACTAGGCTCCGTCCCTCATGACTTAGACATAAATTCTCTCAATAAAAACTTTTCTACAACACCTAATATGAATACTGCTACTAAAGCAAATACTCTCAATCTTCTTTCTGCCACGTTAACTCCCGCCTATACTCCATTTGATTTTATTCAATTATCGGCTAGTGATGTTAGGAAGAGCGTACTCTCTATTGCGTCTAATGCTGTTGGTATAGATGGCATTAGTCGCAATATGATAGTCCCAATTATTGATTTAATCCTCCCTGTTCTATTACATATCCTTAATTATTCTCTCATGAAAGGAGCTTTTCCGACATTATGGAAGGATGCTGAAATTATTCCATTGCCCAAAACCTTAAACCCTAAATATTTGTCGGAGTATCGGCCGATATCTATTCTGCCTTTCTTATCTAAAGTCTTGGAACGCTTAGTTCAGAACCAGGTCAGTAGTTTTCTCACCAAAAACAACCTTCTAAATCCCTTCCAGTCCGGTTTCCGCCCTTCCCACAGTACGGTTACTGCATTGCTTAAGATAACTGATGATTTACGTGCTGGTATGGAGAAGGGTGAGTTAACCGTGCTTACCCTACTTGACTTCAGTAACGCGTTTAATACCGTTGATTTCGATATCCTCTTAAGTCTTCTGCGCTCTATTAACATATCTCCTACCGTTATTGACTTTTTCCACAGTTACCTGTTTGGACGCCGATAAAGGGTTTGCCTTGAAGATTCCTGTTCTTCATGGTGTAACACGACAACCGGCGTACCGCAGGGCGCGGTTCTATCTCCTCTTCTTTTTGCTGCTTTTATAAACTCTATATCTAAAAATATCACTTCATCTTACCACCTTTATGCGGATGATTTACAGATTTATTCACAAGCCTCTCTTGACAAAATATCAGATTGTGTAGAAACTACCAATAAAAATTTAAGACATAGCAGATTGGAGCAATGATTTTGGTTTAGTGATTAATCCAACAAAAACAAAAGTTATTGTCGTAGGCAGCTCCCGTATGTTGACTAAATTGGACTGGGATACACTGCCTCCGATCATTTTTGACAACGTAATAATTCCTTACAGCAAGCAAATAAACAATCTTGGATTAATAATTGACCAGTCCCTGTCATGGGGCCCTCAGTTGGAAGCAGTTAGTCGCAAAATGTTTGCTTCTGCGGGTTCTTTAAAGCGGCTCCGCAATTTTTTTCCGACTGCTACCAAAGTTGCCCTTGCTCAATCTCTTTTACTTCCAATTTTAGACTATGCCGATGTCTGTTATCTAGATCTTAAGGAGGATCAGCTAAACAGACTTGAGCGTCTCCAAAATTTCTCAATCAGGTTCATATTTGGCTTACGCAAATATGACCACGTTTCCAAATTTCGTCATAAGCTCAAGTGGCTTCCCATTCGCCTTCGCCGGAATACTCATATTCTTTCCCTTCTCTTTAATATACTGTTTAATCCATTTTCCCCGCGCTATCTTAAGGAACGCTTTGCGTTTCTTGATTCGGCTCATGCCTTGACATTGAGGTCATCAGAAAATCTTTTGCTTAAAGTGCCGCCACACAGTACATCGCTCTATGGTGCTTCATTCTCAGTTCAGGCTGTTCGACTCTGGAACAGTCTGCCAGTCTCCATTCGAAAGTCGCAGTCATTATATATATTCAAAAATAGAGTCAAAGAATTTTATTTGTCCAGTCTTAGCTAATTTTTTCCTTCCATAGTATAAAATTTTATTCTTATATTTATGTAGTATGTATATATATATTTTATTATGTATGTATTTATATAGTGAAGGTATGTTAGTATATATGTATATGTATGTATTTATTAAGTGTTTGTATGTACGTTTATTTAGATAATATTTAATGTAGGTAAGTATGTATAATGTATTTATTTATATAGGTGTAAAAGTGTAAATACTCAGTTAGGTAACTATTATATAAGTTATGTTTAATTTGTTTATTGCCGACCTGGCTAATTTTTGCGAGTTTTTTTCCTCAGATCGGTTGTCTGGAAGAAATTGCTTTAAGCAATAAGACCGCCCTTTGTATACGTTCATTTGTTGTTTCTTTGTAATGTTATTTTTAATGTATGCAAATAAAGAATTTTCTATCTATCTATTAAGTAGTAGATTATGTTGTACGTGTGTATGATCATAGTTGATTGAAATAAAGAATATTATTAATATTATATTATTAATTTATTACCTACTCCACTCACGTCGTACAGCGTTAAATTATATTTATTTACTCGTACGTATAAGCAGTAGTGTGTAGGTATGTACATTTCACGAACAACTCTCGCAATCAAGTGACTTTATCATCCAATGCAATGAAATTAATTATATCCGAACGTGCGCATATATGTTCCTGTTCGCATGTATCAGTTCTCGACGAAGCGCTGATTGAAGTAGATTCGTTATCGACACATATCGGCTTGTAAACGAACGAAGCTTTTTGAACCTTTCTATACAGTGAGATCCACATTTGTAGTTAGATGTACTGAGCCATTGTTAGTATAGGTTGTTATTTTGTTCAGGTGCAACTGAATTTAATTAAGTACATTCTTAATTTGAAACTTCGTATTATGGTAGTGATATGAAATGTTAAAGTACCAGTATTATAGTTTGTGTTGGCTGATAAGTTTTTGCATATATATATATATATATATATATGGGCGATGCCCCGTCCACCCACTGGACTTTCCCATTGGTGGGTGGACGGGGAATTCAAGTTTCCCCGTCCACCCACTGCACTAGAGTTGGAATCAAATCCACTGCTTCATCGATATTACAAATAATTATATATATATGTATATAAATTGCAATATATAAAAACTGATGATTATTTTAAGTATACCTTAATAAAATATTATTTTCATGACCAATTTACCTACAAAATAATAAAAAATGCAATAACTTATCAGCCAACACAAACTATACATACTAGTATACACATTAGATATATATTGTTAGCATTATACCAATAACCCTGAATATATGTATATTACATGGATAGTTAAGCTGTGGTATAAACCACGGACCGTACTATATATCTTATTTCACTTTCCTTTCCGTCACGCCCTGTGGTAGTAGGGCAATGGAAAAGCATTTCCCTCTTTAAAAACTTTAACCAGAAATGGGTCTGTATCCGAAATTGAATAAAATAGAAATTAGGTAAGATTACGTAAGTAGAATTACTATTTTGTTATGTGACTATTTATTCCTTACTCTTCACTTGACCTTAGTTCAGTAAACTTTTTTTAACATCTGTTTCCCTTTAGAATATATCTACGCTTCTCCATTGGTTGCTTGCCGATAGATTTTATTGGTAAACGTAATAGCATAGTCAGTTTATCGCAAATATACTACCAACAAGAACATTCCTAAGGGAGCTTAACGCTAGGCTGGCTACAAAACCTATGCCAATACAATACCTATATATGTTGTTGTGATAATTACAAATATTTTAAGTAAACTGAAATTATATTTTAATAAAACATTTTTTTTTACTCATTAATAAAAGGATTTTCTCAAAGTAACTACTGAGTCTACTATTTTTTTTGTCCTTGCGTTACGTTTTGTTGTTAAAGAGAGTTCTGATGTCAAATACGTGAGATAACGATGAAAATGTGGTGGTTAGCCAATTAAGGGGGAATTCAAAATTATTTTGTCAAATTTATCTCCTGGCTGTCTTCCAATAACTCAGACGACCGCTGTTATGGACCTACTGTGCGACAGTTCATAGTCATTGCCACATAAAAGCTATCATGGCTTTATTTATATATATATATATATATATATATATATATGTATAAATACATATATATTAAAAAAAAAATGTACATTGTTCGCCTACAGATGGCGTTATTCAGACGTCTGTAATTGATAATGTAACGGTCGAAACTTTATTCGTCTATTCATGACCTCGTTTAGCCGCCAATTATTTAGCTTCATATCAAATAATATCTTTTTTTACTCACTAGCTAGACTCATACCGCATTGTACCTATGACCAACTTTTACACCGAAGCCCAAAGTTTGTGTCGAAGTAGCCGGTAAACTTTCCGTACTTCAAAAAAAATGCATGCTTATTTTTGAATTTACAGAAAAAAAACCACAATTTGATGTTATAAATGTATATTTATTAATAATAAATGATGTTGTTAGCAAGACGCCAAGGAGCACGTGTTCTTAAAATTAATGTATATGATTATAAAGAAAAAATATTTCTACCCCAGTAGCAAAAAAGATGGCTAAAAACTTTATTGATGAATTGTATAGTTTGTTTTAATATATTTTTGAGCATAAATATATCTCAGCCATTTTTGGTTTTATTTCTTTCTAGATGTAAGTGAATACAACCAACATAATTATATAGTAAAAATAACATTACATTCGTAAAACTAGGGATTCCAATAATACTTAACTTTATATATAAATAAAAATATTATTTTAGGTAAATAATATTTTTATTTACAGACTTATAAAATATATTTTGTACAAATAATACGTTAAAATAAAATAGCAAAAAATATTATTATCTGAATAAAATTTTCTTAGTCGTAGGTATTATTAAAACTTAAAGAGCATTTTTTTTGTGAAATATTCAATTATATTTACTTTTGATCTTAAACAAAAAAAAATATTCTTAAAATCACATCTATCCTTACAGGTTATGTCCTAGTACAATAGAGTAGTTTAGTCATCAATATACAATTACATCAATATATAATCAGAGGACTTACAATAACAAAAATAATATATTGCAGCGCTTACGAACTCGCTCTGTGAACAGTAGAATATGTCAACAAAAAATAATAAGATAACCTGATAATCTTTATCTCAAAGATCAAGCACAGAGCAAACACCGTCGTTTTAGAAACTATTTAATAGAATAAAATATTTCAGATGCAGTAAGTTTTAGGGATTAACTAACAAAAAGTTATATATATAATAAATGGAAATAAACGTTAATAAATATTAACGTTTATTTCCATTTATTCAAATAATATACTATAGTAAGTTAATAATATAGTAGTATTTACTACTCAATATGATTTTTGCAACTTTATCAATATTATATGTGTTTTAAAGACCACGTAATTAAAGTCAAAGGAAAAAGCACTGCTTTAGCAGCAGTCATCAGCTTTAACAGCATCTCAATAATTTTATTAAATATCACTTCCAAACAATCGTCCAAATAGAACCTATAAATAGTACCATCACATTGTCTATCTTGGGATCACATACCATAGTTGGTTATTATTATTGTTGACAGAATAACTTAAAATAGAAGTACCATGTATGACTTTAGAACTTTCTAAATCTAGAGCCTGAGTTGGGTTCTGTAAACTCCTTATTAAATATCCACCTCTGCTTGCATTGTACTCTATCGTCCAATATGGTCTTAAATTTTCAGAATCAGGACCATCTATATTATCAACCTTAACATTAAAATTTGAATTTTGAAAAAATAATCCCATATTTAGAATTTTTTTTGTATATATTTTATAAGCTTTTTTAGACGTATCATATTCCAGCCACCAATAGGATGTGTCTAAAGTTAAATTATCAGATATCATTAGATTATAATTACTAGAATCATAATCTACAACTTTAGTATGGTTAATTCTAGATGAAATCTGGTACTCTCCATTTGGTACAATAGCAGCATTAATCTGAGTTAAAGCCCATTTTTGATTAGGCATATAATTACGGTTGGTAGAATCTGCGGCCAGTTGTATCCGGCTTCTATTACTGGTTGAGCCTCCAGCTAAATCCAATACTCTACTTGGATCATGTAAATTTCGGAGCTTATAATAACCATCTTCTGTCCGCTCTATTCTCCAATATTGAGTATCATAGTCAACAAAATTATAACCAACTGCTCTATCATCTTGGAGCATCCATGTCAATACTAAATTTGAATTACGACAACTATTTATTCGATATGCTTTTCTATTATTATCATAAATTAAATTCCATTTTTGATTTTCTGCACCCAAATATTGCCATGCATGTACAGAAGAGAGATGTCCATCACTTAAATCGGCTACAACATTTTGATTGATACTGCTTGAAATTTTGAATTCACCGTTTTGAACTGTTTGATAAGATATAATGCTAATTTTCCATTTTTTATTAGGCACATAATTAGGATTGGTATTGTCTTTGACTAATTGTATTCGGCTTCCGTTACTCGTGTCTCCTCTATTTAAATCTAATACTGTACTAGGATCATGTAAATTTCGGAACTTACAATATCCATCTGCTGTCATCTCTATTCTCCAATATTGGGTATCATAGTCAACAAAATTGTAACCAACTGCTCTATTGTCTTGGAGCATCCATGTTAATACTAAATTTGAATCTTGAGAACTAGTTATTTTATACGCTTTTCTGTTTATATCATAAATAAAATTCCATTTTTGTTTATTCACGCCCAAATATTGCCATGCATGGACAGAGGAAAGATGTCCACCACTTAAATCAGTTACAACATTTTGATTCAAAATGCTTGCCACTTTGTATTCACCGTTTGGAACTGTTCGATATGAGATAGGGCTAATGATCCATTTTTGATTAGGCATATAATTGGGGTTGGTAGTGTCTCCTATCAATTGTATTCGGCTTCCGTTTGTAGTTGAACCTCCAGCTAAATCTAATACTTTACTTGTGTCGTGTAAATTTTGAAGCTTGTAATAACCATCTTCTGTTCTCTTTATTTTCCAAAATTGAGTATCATAGTCAACAAAATTGTAACCAACTGCTCTATCATCTTGGAGCATCCATGTTAATACTAAATTTGAGTCTTGAGTACTAGTTATTCTAAATGCTTTTTTATCATTATCGTAAATGAAATTCCATTTCTGATTATTTACTCCCAAATTTTGCCATGTATGAACAGATGAAAGATGTCCACCGCTTAAATCAGCTACAACATTATGATTAATACTGCTTGCAATTTTATATTCACCATCAGGTATGCTTCTATTATGCTCTTCATTTTCAAATTTATCTTCTACAAATTCTCCACTAGATCCATTCATATCTTGATCTATATCATGATTGGAATTAGTTTGTAGTAATGAACGTCGTAGATTTTTTCCATCGGGATAATTCTCTCTCCATAATATTTGTGGAGTTGTAGATCTAGTTGCTATCGGAGTCAATTCCCCTGGATCAATAAATCTAGGATTTATCCATACTCTTTGCACAATACCATCCCTCATTTCCCTTGCCGATCGAATAAATTCATATCTAATTCCACCTGGAAAAGCTACTTCTAATTGGTTAGGCCATGGAGAAGTTTCCTGGAGAGAGTCATTTACATCAATACCTCCTGGTGCATATATTTCGTATTGATATATAGTACCTGAATTAGCAGACCTTGGTGTCCACACATAATTTCTCCTATTTCTTTGCGTTTTGGTTGTCGATACAAAAAATGATTTTATATTTGAACGTGCATATAAGAACAAATTAGTTTCCTCCAGAGTAGGATCTTCACTTGTAACGTGAGGTATAAAACCATCGCGAAAAATTTCATTTGGACCTCGTCGATCCCACCTTATGAGTCTTTGCCTCCTATCTAAGCGGATCTGTCCATCAGTATCAACTACTTCCCGAGGCCGCCAAGTTGGAAGGCTTGCTAGTAAATTTCCATTCCAATTTCTTGCTATAAATATTGTAAGAATTTCCAAAGCAAGATTTCGGATCCAATTTACATATGCAGCCTGAGCACCATTGCTTTCATTTGGATTTTTCAACAGAGCATTAGCACGAAAACCATCAGAAATCCCTGAAAAAACCTGCAAGCAACAAAATATCTTTATATACTAAAACTAAATTGTAAGAACTAAGGTTATTTATTTTTTTACTGATAAAATCCACAGTTCTTAGAGATAAATAATAAATCATAACTGAACTGAGCGAACATCCAATAACGGATTTACATTACACTCGTATGTTGTATCACGAGTAAATCGACAACAGTAACCAAGCAATAATATACTCGTAAATAATATTAAAAAAAACTGTAAACTTGCAAAATGTACTTAGCAAAAATTTAAGGCTTACTGAAGGCATAAAATATACAATAATAATTAATGCTAAAAAATTTTGAATGTTACATATATTTCGATGTATCATGAGATCATGTCGTTGTTGAGTGTAGACACAGGTCAAAAAGCATCAACGCTTTTTGGTACAGGCATGTGGTTTTTTTATATGTGAGAGAGCTTACTTTAATAACATCAAGGTCGCAAACGAGCTGAGCCTCGATATTAGAGAGGTCCATGATATGTGTGGTGTATTTTACACGTGACTTCTCTAGCTATGAATATTAGTCTCGCAAAAGTCTGGTTACAAGAAGAAGACCATGGTTGTATGCATGCATTTATAATGTGTGTGAGAGGGTGTGTGTGAGACAGAGAGGTTTTGTGTGTGAGAATATGTGATTGAAGTTGAAGAAATGAAGTCTGTAAACGGTGAAGGTGAAGAACAATTGTATGAGTAACATAGATGTATTAGTAACGGAAAAGGGAAGATTAGATATTGTGTATATTAAAGAATCTGCTCACAAGCGAATTTTGAGTATAATAGTTTTTGTAAGTGTAGACGCAGATAACTTTGTATGTCTCGTTGTAGATATAGGACAACAGTTTTTTAAGGTTTTTGTTAATTTGGACTATCAATGTATGGGTACATACTACATAAAACATGCAGGAATAACATGTCACATTAAACACGACTGTTTTTTAGTGATGTGAGAAGACGATAACTGCAAGATTCTCCATTATCTCTAATAAGCTCCATAAATAATAACTCCATAAAGCTACGAAAAGAGCAAATAATACTGCAGTATTCTAAGATGCTTAGTCTAGTTGATATCACTTTGCTGATTTTAACGCCATCAATTTCGTTATTAAATATTGTGGAACTTCTTTTGAGTAAATGAAACGAAGTGACTTTTACTTATATTGACTCCTATGCGATTCTGTATATAGTAAACATTATGTCTGTTAAGGTCTTCTTGTAGTTTAAAACAATCGTCTGGATTTCTATCTTTCAAATTTAATTTAGTGTCATCAGCATACATAAGAAATTTTGCATAGTGAAAATACTTATCCACGCCGTACAACTAGGATAAATATAAAAGGGTTCCCAAAATAGAATATGGTGTTATTGAATCTGGACTGGAGAGTTTACACTAAACTATGGCAATGTGTAAATCATGAGATGAACCAAGACAATGCCCAGGAATAGTAGCCCAGATACAGAAGGTCGTTGCGTTGCCATTCTGGTCTTGATCGAGCTTGTAATTGGGCATTACATAAAAAAGCATTACGCCTTCTCCAAGAGATCTCGATCTTTACGAAATAAATTGTATTTGTAACTAAAAAAACTCAGCATCAAATATCGTAAAGCCACGTCTCCGTAATCATGAAAATTTCATGATTATATAATAAAAGATAACTGTAAAATTCATTGGTTTTTGTTATGAAATAAATTCAAATAAAACTAATTCAAACAGTATTGCATGAATGATGAGTTGTAAATAATGATATTTCATTTGTGCCGGGACCTTGTAGCAATTAGTGAGGGAGTTATTAGCATTTTATGTACGATGAAGTTTCAATATAGTCTTCATATTATCGTTAATAAGTATATGTAACGTACAAATATGTACCGTATGCATTGTATTTTTTTGGATTGATATGAACAGTGTGTGTACTTGCCCAATGTGCTGTAGACTATTTTCAATGTATCGTGTGTGTATCTGTAAAATGTGTTGTACAGGTATTTTATAAAATTTTGATATAATATATCCATTTACCATTACAATTATGGTAAATAAAACACGTACTAGAACTCTGTGAGATTCTACACGGTTAAAATAAATCTTCATTCATTTTCTTAAGTAATTTAGTTTTTTACAATCTTGTTTAGACCTGCCGATGAGTTCAGAGGTGCTGGAGAGAAATGTTCGTACCTCCGAACAAAAATGCAGCAGTTTTTTTATCCATATGTACATACACTCGAGAGCAATGAATCCGGGTCACTTGAAGAATGTTAAAAATCTCGGAAACTAAAAATGATAGGTTAATGCAATAAATTGTATTTAATAGACAATGTAATACTCCTTAAATGAAAGTAAAAAAAATATGAGTCACCATACATTTTATTAACACAAAATTACATAAAGAAAAAACTGCTGATCTCTCCTTAAAACAAAAATAGGAAACATGAAATTTTTGAACTTTATTACGATTTTCTTGAATTTTAATACTTCGTATTGCCTCCTCGTGCTTCCATTACTGCGTTTACGCGGTTTGGCATGCTGTACACCAAGTTCCTTATACGATTTTGGGGAATATTCTCCCATTCCTCTGTGAGAGCAATTTTGAGCTCACGAAGCGTGATTGGGGGAGGGTTTCGTTGTTTTACGCATCTACCTAGCTCGTCCCAAGCATGCTCGATCGGGTTGATATCCGGGCTGCGCGCTGGCCACTCCATACGAGTAATGTTCATCTCTTGAAGGTAGTCATTCACAATCCTACCTGTATGAGGTCGGGCATTGTCATGCATAAATATAGCATCCTCACCTAAATTGACCATAAATGGACCAACGTGATCATTGAGGATTTCTTCCACATATCTTACGCTAGTTAAGTAGCCGTTTTCTATGATCACCAGCTCTGTGCGACTTTCAGAAGAAATTCCGGCCCCACACAAGTACAGACCCACCACCGTAGGCTACTTTTTCTTCGATGCATGCTTGCTTGAATCTTTCTCCTGGTCTTCGATACACTCTGTGTCTTCCATCGTGCTTGTAGAGCATAAATTTTGATTCGTCGGAGAACATAACTTTTGACCAATCTTCAATACTCCAATTTACGTGGCTCTGGGCATATCTTAGTCTCGAAATACGATGCCCACGCTCCAGTTTAGGGCCGTTTGCAGGTCTAAGGGGTTTTAAGTTAGATTCAGCAAGCCGACGTCTTACTGTCCATGCACTTGGGTTACTTCCTCCGAGGCGTCGAAACTGATTGGTGAGTTCAGTTCCTGTGAGAAAGCGATTTCGAAGCATGGTGTTCACCAAGTATCGGTCTTCTCGTGCTGTGGTACACCTGGTTCTGCCCGTTCCTGGTCTGCGTAGGTTAGAACCAGTTTCTTCGTAACGTCGGAGAACTTTTTGTACTGTTGACAGCGACACACCGACAGTCCTGGCTGTATCGCGCTGACTCCGGCCGGTTTCCAGCATTGTAAGTATTCTGGTGCATTCTTCAGGCGTAAGCGACATAATTTCAGCTTGAATAATGAATATAGAGCACTATCAACATGGTTTATGTACCCACATAAATGACAGATTACAAACAAAAGCAAAACCAAATGCTGTAATTTCGTAGTTCCATCTTCGAAAGTGGCCCTTTTTCAAATTTGATTTTTTTATGATATAACTTTACAATAACTAAGAAGTTTTAATACCTTCATTTAAGGAGTATTACATCGTCTATTAAATACAATTTATTGCATCAACCTAGCATTTTTAGTTTCCGAGATTTTTAGGATTCTTTAAGTGACCCGGATTCATTGCTCTCGAGTGTATAACCAACTTTTTTGACCCTTAGCAACTAAAAAAACTTAATAAATTATTGAAAAATGGTCACGTATCACGTATGTAAATCTATTCCTTAACTACCTATTTGGGAATATTTGTTTATCTTTAATTAAAATTATAAAATTATATTGTCATATAAAACAATATGATTTATTATCATGGTAGATTACTATAGTCCATTTAAAAAATATAAAATTATATATGTCTAATTGGTTATTTCAAAGGATTCTGAAATATAACCTGGTTATGGTCGTTCTGAGCCGTTACATCTATCATCGTTAGGTTTTTACGGCATTATTATAAAATAAATATTTACGAATATTTTATAAGTAAGCGGATGCTCGCGATAAATATGCTAATGCATACTAAGCAATTGGCCCGAAAAGAATTGGTGGGAATTGATATATCTAATACATTTTGATTGATTTTCAAATAATAGAGGGTAGAATATAATATCATACTTACCTGGATGACATTATCAGACGCCATATTTTCTTCAAAATCTCAGCAATGAAAAACAACTCTTTATAATGTTAAGTTAATATTCAAGCGATGTTTTTCTAGAAGACCTTTTAATTAAATAATTGAAATCTAGGACCTGTTATATATATACCCACTTATTTCCTGTTTTTGTAATGATGTCAGGAAAATAACCAGATAAGTATATTTATTTACACTTATATAGAATAGGTAGACACTTAATTACTAATTATTAACTTACATATAGTGCGAAATTATATTTATATGGATAATTTTTTATTTTGCGATTGTTAATTCGAGTCAATCAAAATGTTGATTTTCATCGATATATCTATATGATTGCCGTCTAACATTTCAATAAGTAAGTATGTTTTACAATAACGTTAAGCGTTTTAAATTGAATATTGCTAAACAAACAGACTGCAATGTCCGTTTACTTTAGTGCTGTAAAAACTACTGCTTTCTTTCAAAGACTTTTTCTCGCCTATCTGATACAATAAAGATAATAATAATATATTTGGGGAGTTACATAAATAACAAATATATACGATAATCCTGATTTCTTTGAAGCATACAACAAGAAAAATAGACTGGAAGGTACCAGTGAATGGCATGACTTATAATAAATACTGCCTGACTTCACTATACAGGTTTATTGGTAAAATGCTAACAAAATCTCAGGGTTGATTTCTGCTAGTCCTAACAAATATTTTGAGAGAAATGTACGAGGACCACCTGATGTTAAAAGTGTCTTGTGTGTCTAATGTATTATTTCATGTTATTCATTACTTTGCTCGATGTAAATATTGAAAACTTTATTCAAAAGGAGCACGGCGCGGTCCAGTGTAGCCGCGGCGGGCGCTCTTGGCTCGGAGTAGGCTTTAAACGCCAAAAAAAATACAAATAAAAAATATACTATATTTTTTTCAAAACAAAAAAAAATCATCTGAAAGTTTTTGTTAGGACTAGCAGAAGTCAACCCTAAGAGCTTGTTAGCATTTTAACAATAACCCTATATAGACATAAGTATTTAATCTTGACTGTGGCTACGGCTGGTATTACCACCTACAGTTGAGAATTTTCCACCATGAAGCCAGGGTTGAGGACCGAACCTGGACCTGGCGCATAGCAGTCTATGCCTAGCACCACTTGGCTGTTATTGCTTCAATTTTATCCGTTAACTGGTCTTACCTATTTCCGTTTGTGGTCTAACACTAGATAAAATGTGTGTTGTGTTCATAACTTTTCCTTATTTGTGCATTATTATGGTCTTATAAATGTTGCATACTTAGAATGTTTTTGCAAGGCTCAGAAGCCTTTTTTTGTTTTTAGCTGATAGCCCTTGACCACTATCTCACCTGATGGTAAGTAATGATGAAGTCGAAAATGTTGTTCAGGCTAGCCTAGAATTACCGGCTCTCTATTACAGCTGCCGAAACACACCGTTAGGTGCTTGGTGAAAGATTTTCTACTTGAGGGTGGTAGCAAGCCAGGCGGGTATTCGCAAAACGCCCTACCACCATGCTGTAACGACTGCCATCGTAAGATAAAAAGACCAAAAAACCTGTCACATCTAGTGTTATTTTTATAATCATGCAAGGTATGAGCATATGGGTTATGTGTAATTTATTAAAAAAAAACACATTGGATATAAATGCTGTTAGTTTGACGCAATAATTATTAATAATGTAGTTCAATGATGTTTGACCGGAGTGTATCTCGAGATGCAACATTTCCAGGTTGGTCAATGGTAACTCCCATCACCATCCATGTCAGTTGGCTACCGTATGCAAATCTTTGTTTCAGAGGGCACATGGCATCTGCGACACTGACCATCTCAAGGAGGAGCTACAGCATGTTAAACAAGTACTGCGAAGCAATAATCACAAGCTCCCACGGATGTGTCACAGAAGCCGGCCCAAGCGTTCCACAGTTGGGCGACAGCCTGCCATCTTAACTTAATTATATCAAGGGAGTCACGGACAAAGTTGGTAAATCTTAAGACGAGCTTCAACTAAAACTTACTTCTAGCCGCACAAGAAGACCAACCAATTTTTATAATTTATTAAGTGCAATATTCCCCTACAAGATGCAGGTGTTTACAAACTTGATTGTGAATGTGGGCTGTCATACATTGGGCAAACAAAGAGGAGCGTTGGTATCCGGGTAAAAGAACACATTGCTGACAAAAACAGACGCTCGACCAAGTCTGCGGTTTGTGAACATGCCCAGGACAAACCCAACCACTTCATTCGGTTCGACAAACCACAAATCCTCGCCAGAGAGACCCGGTTCATGCCAATAATGTAACGCGAGGCTATTGAAATCAAAAAGTACCCAAATTTCAATAAAGATGATGGTTGGCAAGTACCACCTGCTTGGTATCAAATCCCATGGACGACACAAATCTGCAAGACCTCTGGACACTGTGAGTGAATACTGCGTGAATAGGGAACTATATAAAAAAATCTGACGGTAGACCAAATAATTCCTTAATAACTCATGTGACAATAAAAAAACAATTAGTCACCCCGTGACCACGATCACTGCAAAGTGTTTGTGTTTAAAGTTGTTTAATTACTATATGTAATAATCGCGAAAACCTTTTAAAAGTCTTTAAATTCTTTAACACTATAAATCCAATTTATACGAAGCAAGTGAGTCAAAGATCTTTTAAATTTGTTACCATCCAATATTTTGAAGTCGTTAGGTATATATGAATAAACACGTATTGTAAATATTCTTTTATATATGTAAGTCCTTCTTAGCACGAGTTTCATACAATAGATTGGTAAACTTTACCCTTTTTTGACGTGTGAAAACATTACTAGGTTTCTTAAAAAAATCAGGCGTCGTTTAGTGAAGACATAAATGTCTTTTATGTACATGCACATAGAGGTGATGTTAATTTTTTAACATTAATAATTAATTTTTAACACATGTTACATGTTTTAAAAAGGGGTTTGCAGCTGTTTAAAAACACTCCGTGCTAAAAATACTCCGTGCGACTTCTCGCCAAAAAATATTTTTATATATTTCCTATGAAATATAAAATTCAAACACTTATGTGCTGCTTTCGGTGCTGCATCCATTGCTGCTCCACGTTTTATTAGTAATATATGTATTATTTTAGAAAATCACAACAATACTTTGACTGCCACAACATCAATGGATTCTATAGAAGCAAATATAGGTAAGATGTACCAGTATCGTAATTTATCAGGAATAAGTCATCTATGTGGAATTACATTTTTCTTTGAATGGAGATGGGCAATAAAGCACGATAAGCCCCTTTCGATTTAACATTCTGTGCGTTATAACCGCTTCAGCAAATTCACTCGGGAACATGAATTTTTCAATATTTCATAAATTTTGCTTACCTGAATAAAAATTAGGTTTGGATTTAGAAATTCTATTCAATTTTCAGTTTTCACTTCTATTTCACTAGTAGTATTCTATTCTTTAAAGTAGATGCGGCTTACGCAAGTATGTTTATACCTATAGTTTTATTGGCTTATCAATAATTCAGGGTCCATTATTATAAGATCATAGCATTATTTTTTTCCTATACAATTGAGTATTTTCAATACATTATACAGATCATAGGATAAAAATTGTGTTCTATTTTCGAGCATTCCCGATGATGGCATGCATCGATTTAAATTCTATATAAAGTAACCCGAGTTTTATATTTGTAGTAAACTGTTTTTATGTTTTCAAAATAAATTTTACTTTAGATAGATATATATATATATATATATATATAAATATATATATCTATCTATCTAAAGTAAAATTATATATATACAGTATTCTACTAGAATAAGCTGTGACTAGATAAGAAAAAGCCAGCTGTAGAACACTCTGTAAACGTCGCTGAGATAGCTGGTATCTCAAGTCAATCAGGATTTTGACTTGATTGCATAAAATTTTCTTATGATGTTCATACAATATAGGATTTAACATTATTTTTTCTTATTTGTGTTAGTTGCTAAGTACATTTTCTTATTGTAAAATATCCTTCTACAATACCGGTATTAAACCCACTTCACGGTATATTTCCTTATTAAAATAGACAAAGTTTATTGACAGTTAAATATACACACTACAGACTAACAGGAAGGTAATGTACGCTCTAATAAAGTATAATATAATGAGAAACAGTAGTATAACGTATCCTTCTAAAGTAGATATAACTAAACCCCTGTACGTCAACAGCTATAACGCCTGTTGAACGAAGGCCTGATACGTCCGCTGTTTAATTTGGTAGATAGTTAACAAACACATAAATGCTGACAACCAAAATTAAGTTTTAGGTAGTTACGACCAAATTATACTTACATTTATCATAAGCTTCTTCACCTTGTGTAGGTACATTCTTGATACTCATCAAAAATAGTAAAATCAGCCTGCCCCAGTATAAACTCCTCTGTCTAATTTTAATCTTAAACATACTTATATCATTTTTAACATATTTGTGTGCCTATCGAACTATCGTGAAAATCTTAGGCTTTTTATATAATAATATATAATAATAATAATACTAAATACTTAATTTCATGCTGCTAACTAAAAAAATTGACTTATATTCAGTCTTGTAGCGTCAATTTGCTGATTTTTTTCTAACTATTAAATAAACAATCTACATGCTAATTGTCAGCTGCTTAGTCAAGTTGTTTTTGGCTTCACCGTAGAGAATCACATAATTTTTAACCCTAAGCGAGTCCCCTTATTTGTCCTGTTGTCTTATACAGTTTATTTATACAATATAATATACATTTGTATCATTAAACTTTAATAATTATACCACCTGAAAAATCACCGATGTAAACTCCTTGGTTTACTTGACTTTATTTTGTCGAAAAGTGACAATAAAAAAGGCTTGATAGGTAGTAATATTCACGATATTTTATTAATAACAGGTCACATTCATTATTTATATGCGTTTTTGATTAAAGGTTATGTTTATCTTGCTAAGTCTGGCAAAAATGATCATCCACCCGCCGTGGTAGGCTTTTCAAGTATGAGGCTGTATTGGTGGGTACCACCGCAGTCTCAGATATTCTTTCTTGATGTAGTTGTTTCAAAAAAAATACTGTGTTGAGGACTCTGTAAAATAGTTTTCTTAAATACTAAACTACACAAACCTAATCATAGAAAATATGAGGACGACGATAACGTTACGATTTCATCGTTACTTTGCATTTAGTTAATATTTTTTAGTCAATTTATAAAGTAAAATGATAATTTCATTGTCAAGTGGGGAAATTATTAAGATAATGAAACACCACCACCTTTCAATGTTCAGGGGCCCGATTCTCTTAGCTATTGAACGGCGTTAACGCAACTTAATTGCATGAAAATTGTAGTTTTTGACAGTATCCGTAGTCTGCACGCTATTTAGGTTCGATCGCACGTCAATGGCTTGCTATCAATAGTTTTTGACATATTTGGTATGCTGTAAGCTATTTTGTTACGATTGCGTAGCTACAGTGGCATAAATTCGGTAGTCTGTTCCATATTTTGATGTTTCTTACAACTGACAGATGCTGTCTTAATGCAATTGAAGTGCTATTGAACAGCTACACCTTTTGAGGCTAAGTGTTCGTGTCGCTATTCAAAGTAATTTAGATAAAAATGAGTGTTGTGAGGTTTTTCACAATGCGGTAACGAGTTGTAGTGCTCGCAGAAGAAGAAGATCGCAGGAGACGACTTGCGGAGCGCCGAAACCGCCGCCGAGCCCGCGCACTATTGAGGCTCTATATTGACCCCTTCAGCGATATACCCGAGGTGGAATTTGTGAAAACATTTCGTCTCGGGAAATCCGCATTGAGGGAAATAATTGACGTGGTGTTGCCGTTCATGCCAAAGGAAACAGGCGGGACGGGAATGGCCTGAATTGAAGGTGATAAAGATGTGAATTTAATGGTTACCTATCAAATAACGCATCGTCGCCGCGTCCGTCGTAACGATATTATGACTCAAACCAACTCTTCTAGGTAGTCATCGCGATGACATTTTATGCTTCTGGGTCCTATCAATCATTGGTAGGCCAAAGCGCATTCAACAATGTCTCACAGACTACTGTGTCGGGCAGTTCTACTGTGTACAGCCCTGGGTCGTCTCATTACTCCCATGTGTGGCATAGCCACCCATTAATGGAGCTGAACAGAAATGGGGAGCAGGTGTTTTTGTTGGGTAGACATGAACAGTAAAATTCGTTAATTTAATATCAACATATTTATGATCATTATACATACTTATAACTTATATATTAATCAGATTGTTAATTGTAAATTTGTATATTCTGTCAAAAACAAACTTATTAACTTACTAGTTTTTCACAGCATCGAACTATTATAGCGTAATAAAATAACAAACCCATAAAAGTTTAATTTTATGACCAAAAAGACCAAGAGCATCAGAATAATCTTGAACTTATATTTAAATAAAAAAATAACAGCTAATTATAGTCTCCCCTAGATAGTATAGGTTTTATAAATTACTCCTACAATATTTAAATTCAAATGACATATTTTTTTCAGGAGATAGTTGTTATCCCTTGAGGACTACCATGATGACCCATGATTACATATTTGCTGTATGTATATATAAAAATGTTAATTGTAAAGATGTATATATACTGCAGTAATGTGTGTAGTATGAATGTTTAATTACATATTTACTGTAAGTATGGTATAAAGGTTTAATTGTAAATATGTTAATTATAAGGTGTTTAGACTGCAGTTTGGCCTGGAATTTGTTTAATAAAACCTCATTAACCTAATTGTATATTTTATTTGTTTATATAAAAGAGAATGAGCACATAATTTGAAATAATGCATTAACAATCTATTCGGATGATTAATAGATAGCCTCGTTGGTGGCGAGCATTTCACTTTAATAGTGATCTCAGTCAACTTTTCACTAATAGCTTCAATGGCAGCCAATGTAGTTTTTTTATTGAAAGTATGTGCAATAATATATAATTTAGCAACTACGTTTTTATTCTTGATAGGGTAAGTAGTGCTTGACCACTAATGAGGCACGAAGCAGACTAGCACTTGAAATTTCCGTACCACCATGCTGTGTATTTCCTTACAATGTTACCTTCAGAGAAAAAATCCATTGAAATACTAAAAAAAATACTGGGTTTTAGATGGATATAAATAAAATAACTTAGGTGATATTAATAAGACCAAAATATGATATTTACCAGCAGCCACCCATCACCCGTTTTAACGGTACAGTTGGGTGATCCGTGATATGCAATTAGCATCTCTACGCATTCTGCCCAGAGACGCTTTGATAAACTGCGCCCCTCCGCAGAGCGTGAGCACCGTCCCAGCGCCAGCTCCGGGTGCGCCTCCACAAACTCCACCAAAACTTCTAATTGGTCAATGCCAACCATGATCACAAAATAATGTTGAGCTACTTTTTATCCACAGCAAATGAAATGAACTCACTTTGTAGAGGTGTGACTAATATATTCGTATTAGGTATATGTAATAGGTTCAAACAGAAGTTTAATATTAGGTAGGTAATATGAATTTTGTCGTAATAGGTTATTCAAATAATAGTATGCGACGTGACGGCGACTGAGTGACGCTATTCTTCCTTACAGTTGGCTGTGACTTGCCATCTCATTCTCACTCGTCGCGAGAGAATGCGACCCCGACGTTCCAATTTGAAATGAATCCTCGGGGCTCAGACCTTGCGCGCAGTGGTCTTCGGTGAAGTTATTGCATGTGTTGTAATACATGTCGCTTCTTGTACAGGAGCTTCGTGGATAATCAGAATAAGACCAGGCAATGGATATCGATAGATTATTATTAATTATGCAATATTATGGGTTAGTATTTACCTATTATTGTAACGCTGCCTATTACATACTATTTTTGAAATGTACTGTAAATATATAAAAAAAACATTAAAAACAAAATGAACATAAAAATAATCTATATTTATAATGTAAATACAACTTACAAATCATTGTAAATTTCGTGATTTCGTTCACAGTCCTAGGTCTGTAAAGGTATGAAGGCAAAGTAAATCACTGTATATTTATATCAATAACGTGAGCGATTTGTCAACTATTACACATAATATTTTGACCAATAACGGTTAAATTGCGCGTCTTTTATGAACGAATAATATGATAAGTTGTCACTATTATTTGACTATTACCCAGTAATAGGTTAGATAACATAATATTGGCTAAGCGTTATATTCGATAATAGGAATATGATCCTATTATAACACCTCTATAACTTTGTACTGTTTGTTTATTTTTTTGGCAAAGACAATAGATTATTTCTTGCATATACTTTATTTTCGATTCAGGTATTAAAAACTCAATTTCCGTGATATTTTGGAGGATTGTAGATAGAAAAATAGCTAAATGATTTAAATATATTTATTTAATGTAATGTTTGCTAGAAAACCAGTGTATTGATGTTTTGACTGATGCTTGATGGATAGATGTTTTCATTATTATTTCAGTGGCAACATTTGCCAGCCATAGCACAGCCATACGATAGCGACGCGATTGCTATACAACTGCGATTAGGAGCTAGAATTATCAGACTACCGAATTTGACATTAACAGCAGTTCGATCGCAGAAGCATCGCAGTAGTGTGGCGTATGGTCAATAGCTAAGAGAATCGGGGCCCAGTTCCAGTGAAATGAAACGTAAAAAATGTAGACTGCAAATATCTCTAAAACTACTATACAACTCAAAACAATATAATAAGTAATGTATCTTTTTAAAGTGGGCTTATATTGGATAGTTTTTAGGTTTATTTTAGTTAAATCGATTTTGAGGTTCATATCTGTTTTTCATGTAAAGGTCAAATAAGAAGCACACATACAAGTTGCAACAAAATATGAAAAAACATAAGTTAAAGTTAATTCAAACAAACATCGAGTTTAGTTGCAGTAGGAGTCCTTACCACCGTAATTCATCCTTATACTTGTTGCCGCTTTCACTGGCATTCTGGGAAGATTTTAGCATCATAGGTTAAATTTTCGAAACACGGTCTTTGTAAACTTTCGTCTTTATATATAACAGCATAATGGTCAAAGCTTTGGTTGACTTACTATCTACCGCATAATTATCTTATATTAAGACCATAAATATAATGTACTTAGTTTTCAAGAACAACTTCACAAATGACACTAGCGAGTTCATCTACCGAGCCTTTCATCAATAGTGTCTCCGAACGTAGGTATTCGAATCATCAAAATCCAGGCACGGAAAGTTGGAACCTCGACGGGACGGAGCGCTGATTGAAATAGTTTCATTACTAACACAGCTCAGCTTGTTAATTCTAGCGAACGATGCAGCGTTCCAATACATTCTAAGTGCATACAACATGTACACTGGGAAAATGGTAAAGTGTATCTTTTTTTTTTAATTGATAGTTAGCGATTAGATAAGCTTTTGAGCACTATAAACTATGTGTCACCTGATGGTATTTGATAATACCTACTGTCGAATGTTGTTCAGACATTGCAATATTGAGAAAATAAGTTTCATGTATCAATCTTCAGTTTTATTGCCCTTCAAGTGTAACCTGGCTAAATCCAGGTACAATAAATTATACAAATTATTAGAATAATTACTTAGGATCAGACAGTTTGAAGAGCAGCGCCATCTGCTCGAACTCTGACATAATAAATATATGAATGACCGTTAGCTTCCAAACTGTCTGCACACCTCACTGTAGTACCGATTGTAGTTAAAATCATTTAGTTCTTCACTAAACCTATAGAGGTCGCGATAATAAATATGTACGTACCGTACCAACTTCACGACGGTGCAAAGTTGAGCGAACGTCAGACTAAAGTCAGCGGTCAACGAACTTCCGGTTGTTTAGCAAAAATTGCAAAGTAATAAAGCCTCCCATTGGCTCTGATCCTCACTATCGATTTAGCAGCGAAGCATTACCTTATTTGGTAATGCTTTGAGGACCAAACTTCCGGTAGACTCGAGGTGGCTACAATTCGAAAGTGCTCCCTCACTTGTTACGAGCCAACCGGACAGTGAAGAGCTAAAGAAATAGTTACTAAATTCTCTTTACTATAATTTAATACAATAGCTTTCAACCCCGTTCTTTGGTGAGTGGTATATATTCTGTGATCTTGCCAATTCTTACTGTGATATTCAAACCTAACTTTTTGCAACGTAATTGTGTAAATTAACAGTGCTAAATACTTCTATATCTGTTCTTATTAGTGTCTGTTTGTAACTTTATTTCATTTACCATGTGCTTGAATTAACCAGTGAGTAAGCTCTTAAAGCTGCCACAATGTTATAAACATGTGTAAACTCGATTACAAATACTTCTGGTATGTAACCTTACTTTAACAACCAGTGCACTCAACCATGTGCCTATTAAATACTAGAAATGCTCTTCAAGCACTTAATCTATTGTAACTGTAATGTACCTAACCTAATCTTTTCTGTTTTTACTTTTTTAATATTATTGTGTTTTTTATATCTAGCCCTTCAGGCAACCTCATGTTTGCTGGCGGGCCACATCCAAAGGCTCTCTGCTCGTCCCCAAATGCTCAGTGGCAGGGACAGTGGACCCACCAGCTCAACGTCACACTGGACCTATTTTAACCGGAGCCATGTGGATTCCAGGGTTCCAGTAAGAGGCAAATCTCCTGGCTTCACCTCAACCCGCTAGCTTCTGCAACCAACAAGGTCCAGCAACCTCTTCGCCAACCGCTGCCACCTTACGGTCTCACGGACCCGTCTCTTCAGCATCTGGCTGGGACGACCTACCGGCGCGGCTCACAGGCTGACCTCGAGCGGAGTGTATCACAGCGCCTGCTGCTGAGCACGTGCTACTCTTCACTTACCGGAGATAAGTCCTTCAACAAGGAAGCCTACCACACGCCACCTGTCTGTAATCCACGACCCTTCTCATACTTACTATATCTGACATCTTCAATATATCTCTAAACCTGTTCTCATCTTTTTTTCTTTTATGCCCCCTACTACCCACTGCTAGGTAGGAAGGTGACATTGGCGCCCATACTAGCAGATCAGACAGGTTTAGCGTGGCAGGCTTTCTTGGGTGTGGCTCTGCCATTTTATTCTGTGTATACTGTTTTTATTTTTGTGTTCTTATTCTGTGTGTTAATTATAAGTTGTGTACAGCCCTGTGCTGTCTCGGGGTTCTGCGAATAGGACAGCTGTACTTCTGCATGTCGTAAAAGCCGACTATAAGAGAAAATCGGGTAACACCCAGGGGGTATAAAACCACCCATTGCTTCTTCAAAGCACCATATAATCAAGTTTTTTTTTTGCTATAAATTTGTCACTTAGTTTTTTTTTTATTTGGTTATATGGATGATCTTAAATCTTATTATTGTATCTTAACTTAACTTCATTATATTAAATACCTGCTTATACAGTGTTCTATCTCATTTTTAAACTGAATTCAACTTAAAATTATCACACTTAATATTTATCTACCTGCATTTTTCCATCGGAAAATATTTTTTCCTGTATAACTTTTATTTGACCTTGTTGGTGTAATAGGTATAGATCACAGAAATATCACTCACTCCTAAACGAATCTTTTCTCACCATAAAAATCATGTCACTTTTGAATAACTTAACATTTCCTCAAAAATTGCATCGGAGACTGCCGTTCTCCAAAATTCCAATGTTCTCTAATTACTTGGAATGTCGTTTTAATTCCTATATCTCTTCTTGTCTGTTAAATTATGATATGCATAGCATAGATTTATGACATATCAAAGTTATTTAGTAAATATTAACTAAATATTTACTTCTCTATTTCAACGACTGACTAAATGCAAATTTTTGTGATAAATCTCTCTAATACAACTTAATTGACATTGACTGAACATAATCATAATAGATAAAACTTAATCCTTATTATGACTGAAAATTAAATTAAAAAAAAAACGGTTTTCTAAATAACTTGTACTTACACACTTTAATTGTTACTTCAAAACTAAAATATTTTTCCTGTGTATCAACTGACTGATATGCTAGGTAAAAACTTAGGCTTTTAGCATATCAATGATTTTAAAATAAGAAAATACATACTATGGTAATTACCTTACTTTTATTAAATATTATGCAAAACTTCTCACTAAATTCCTTTTTATAACTACACGCTTGTAAACATTAAATAAACTAAATTCATACTATGAATTAATTTAATAATTGCTCTAAATATACAAAACATCAATTAAAATAATATATATACTCTTGTATCTTAAATAACTAAATTGTAGGTAAATAAAACCAAACTCTTAAATTTGCTAAATTTAATCATTTTTTAACATACTCTTAACTATTATGAAAAAATAGAACTTATAACTACTCTTGCAAATAATTGTATCTTATATACTACTTAAATACTTGAAAGCTTGTTAGCCTTATATACAAGTGAACTATGTATATAAATGTATCTTATATACTAATTTAATACTAAAAATGGTGATTCTTATATACATTATTAAATGTTTGTTATATACTACTTATCTCAACCATATTATACCTATAAAACAAACACAAATAATATGGTACTTAACTATTTTTTTATTTTTTTTCCCCTTACATACCGAATTAATAGTACCAGACAATACATTATCTCTGACACTTTCCAATTGCTAATTGAAGATGTGTGAAAACTTGCTAAATTCATTCTATAACGTACCATTATGGTAATTCTTCAATTGAGAGCGGTTGTTCAAACTCTTTAAAAATAAGCCTTATGAACTGAGCGGTAGGTAACTCATAAAACCAAGCCATTACCTGGAGCGGGTACACACTCCTTAAATAAGCCTTAATGTATTTTCTTTTTGTTTAACTTCTATTTATAATACAAATTTCAATATAAGCGAGGCAATCTTGGAAAAATTAAGAATACACTCCATTAATGCCTATTATCTGTACTTAACTTAACTATTGATCTATAGTGCTGTTCATGACTTATATGTAGCTAGCTGTTCTTGGGGATTTATCCATCCGCAGCCTACAGACTCCTAAATCCTAAATGCTGCTGTCAGCAACCGTTCTTGGAGTGTTTACTAATGCACTCAAACGGTGATACGGATTCCTTGGGAGTTTTCTTTTGTGAGAATATGACATCACTATAGTGAACTAGGCAAGGCTAACACCTAAGGCCATATACTGGAGTTACCATAGCTATATATAGGTATCTCAAGTAGAATCCTTGGTGTAAGTTAGACCTACTAGAGTTTTAGTATTAGGAACGCTTCAGGCTAGTGAATATTTTTTCTAGGAAAAAATTTCTTCTCACCGAAGGGGAATATGTAACCTGGCTAAATCCAGGTACAATAAATTATACAAATTATTAGAATAATTACTTAGGATCAGACAGTTTGAAGAGCAGCGCCATCTGCTCGAACTCTGACATAATAAATATATGAATGACCGTTAGCTTCCACACTGTCTGCACACCTCACTGTAGTACCGATTGTAGTTAAAATCATTTAGTTCTTCACTAAACCTATAGAGGTCGCGATAATAAATATGTACGTACCGTACCAACTTCACGACGGTGCAAAGTTGAGCGAACGTCAGACTAAAGTCAGCGGTCAACGAACTTCCGGTTGTTTAGCAAAAATTGCAAAGTAATAAAGCCTCCCATTGGCTCTGATCCTCACTATCGATTTAGCAGCGAAGCATTACCTTATTTGGTAATGCTTTGAGGACCAAACTTCCGGTAGACTCGAGGTGGCTACAATTCGAAAGTGCTCCCTCACTTGTTACGAGCCAACCGGACAGTGAAGAGCTAAAGAAATAGTTACTAAATTCTCTTTACTATAATTTAATACAATAGCTTTCAACCCCGTTCTTTGGTGAGTGGTATATATTCTGTGATCTTGCCAATTCTTACTGTGATATTCTAACCTAACTTTTTGCAACGTAACTGTGTAAATTAACAGTGCTAAATACTTCTATATCTGTTCTTATTAGTGTCTGTTTGTAACTTTATTTCATTTACCATGTGCTTGAATTAACCAGTGAGTAAGCTCTTAAAGCTGCCACAATGTTATAAACATGTGTAAACTCGATTACAAATACTTCTGGTATGTAACCTTACTTTAACAACCAGTGCACTCAACCATGTGCCTATTAAATACTAGAAATGCTCTTCAAGCACTTAATCTATTGTAACTGTAATGTACCTAACCTAATCTTTTCTGTTTTTACTTTTTTAATATTATTGTGTTTTTTATATCTAGCCCTTTAGGCAACCTAGCCCTTCAGGCAACCTCATGTTTGCTGGCGGGCCACATCCAAAGGCTCTCTGCTCGTCCCCAAATGCTCAGTGGCAGGGACAGTGGACCCACCAGCTCAACGTCACACTGGACCTATTTTAACCGGAGCCATGTGGATTCCAGGGCTCCAGTAAGAGGCAAATCTCCTGGCTTCACCTCAACCCGCTAGCTTCTGCAACCAACAAGGTCCAGCAACCTCTTCGCCAACCGCTGCCACCTTACGGTCTCACGGACCCGTCTCTTCAGCATCTGGCTGGGACGACCTACCGGCGCGGCTCACAGGCTGACCTCGAGCGGAGTGTATCACAGCGCCTGCTGCTGAGCACGTGCTACTCTTCACTTACCGGAGATAAGTCCTTCAACAAGGAAGCCTACCACACGCCACCTGTCTGTAATCCACGACCCTTCTCATACTTACTATATCTGACATCTTCAATATATCTCTAAATCTGTTCTCATCTTTTTTTCTTTTATGCCCCCTACTACCCACTGCTAGGTAGGAAGGTGACACAAGAACCTTTTCACAACAACTTCTGATAATCCGGTTATAACAAACTCACTGAGGCATGAATAATGTTCAAAGAGTGTACACTTACATAGTATATCGATAGTGTTCAGGCGTTATTATTATATTTAATATGCAGTCGGTCACAAGCTGAGATTCGAACGAGCGGAAAGAAGTGGGTAGTTTTGGGATAAAGACACGATGATTACATAAATACGTGCATGACCTTCAGTGCTCTTCGGACGTAGCTCGGTGCTAGGTGTGGTGAATTATTCTGTGTTATGGAGTGTCACCACCGGCGGACTTTGTGAATTCTGCTTGTACCCAACAGTTGTATTAAAAGTGTTTGAGAGTGCCTTAACCCGGGTGTTTAGTATCGTGCTACCGATACCGCACACACATGGACGGAACCCCGCAAGCTGCTCAATAGTTTCAAGGTAAGTGATTGGCTTGTATTGAATGTAATGGTAGCCCTGAACACAATACCTACCTAACAAGAGAAAAATTAGGACCAGTCAGCTCTCTGGGCAATCGAAGGAAAAAGCCTGAATCTCATAAACAGATAGTATATCGATATTACAAAAAATATCGATATATGAACACGATATATCGCTTCCATCCGATATTATCGAATAACCTAGTATCGATGTGTATATCGATACATCAATCGATATTATTGACAACCAATACAACACCATAGCTCACTTAACATATTTGACTAAAACCTTTACATTTTTAAAAGGGATGTTGGCAAAGTTGTTTTTTAAGGCAAATTGATCGTAAACGTTGCTAACACCACTTTAATTTTATCATTTTCAAAATTTTTTTGTAGTAAACAAAACCTTCGTAAAGGCATTTTTTATGCAAGCCTATTTTTTTATGCTAGGTCTAGAGAAAAAAATATTGTTAATTAAAAATAAATAAAGTTGATTTGTTTCTTTACCCTACTTGTTTTTACTTATATCAACCTGTCAATTATTAAATATTATAGACTAGCTAAATACAAGAAAAACATTTTTTACGATATATCGAAAATATCTATATATTTCTCCGATATATCGCAAAGTATCGATTCAACACTACGATATATTATATCGAAAAAAATATCGATACTTTTTTTGTTTTAACATCCCTACACTTACACTTGGTAAACCAAAAAACCAAATATTTAATCAGAAGACTATTCTCAAACCAAGAAACGCTTGGTTCTATTCAGTGGTCCTTAAGCTTCGACCCCCTTAGCATAATATAAGTGCTATAGAAAATAAAAAAGTTTGACTCACACTCAGACGCCTCCTGAATTATTTATTTAGTCAATCTCTCAAGTTTATTGGTTTGAAAGGAATATAAATTCTTGAATATATACCAACTTCTATAGGCGTGATAGTTCTTCAGTAAAGTGTACCACAAAATGCTCAGGTTGTAGGATAGTGCTAGGGCTCGCTTTGCTTGCCTTAATTAAGCGATGATAAACGTATGCAGGAAGAAAACCACGACCATAAAATGAGTTATATATTAATTGTGATTTTATAGCTATACATAATGACTTAATTTATAATATACCTACAGGATATATAAATGAAAGCTTGGTGATTGAATTTCTCGTTATAAAGATGAAAAAACGAGAGAAAATTTTACACTAAAATCAAATTTATTGACATTTGGTTTGTTATTTTTCCTTCGATAGTAAATTGACCCTTATATTATGTTTATGTTTCATTCAGATTTGATTTAGAGAAGATTAGTTTAAATTAACACTAAACACACACAAGGAGCAAAGTATGTACTTCTGGTAACTTTTTGAACTCAGAGCCCTACGAAAGAACAACGGAAATTTTAGTAATTATCACTTGGTGAACAACTTAGTTACGTACATTTATGATACCAAAGCGAAAATCAACATAACAAAACAATGAAACATAGTAATGATAGCTAATCGTATCTCATAACGTTGAATATGATAATAATGGCGTGAGCATAGCCAACATCCGCTTTAGGGAGGAAATGCAGCAATTTGGCGTAACGCCACATCGTAATAACGGATATTACGATGTAAACGACAAACATAAGCAATCCCTTTATATTCATTCCAATATTGTATATAAGCTTGTTTTAATACCTGCTAAGATAATAACCTTAGTTTTGCAGTTATGGGGTAATGAATTACCTAGACCATAACTGCATAATAGTTACTATCCTTCCGGTCGAGGCACCGCCTGCGAGTATGTCGATTATCGCGCCAAACCATTAACTTCTTTTTGCGAAGTTGGATAAAAAGAATCCTATGTCCTTCCCCAGGTTTCAAACTATTTCCGTACCAAAGTTCGTCGGAATTGGTCCAGTAGTATATAAGCTTATTCGTTGCATACAAAAATACAACTCTTTCTTTTTTATAATAATAGTGTAGACTATAAATCCCTGCGTAACTGATCACAACTATTATGATAGTTCAAAACCTGCCGCGAGCTTATGCTTCACCGCGTAGTGGTAGGATATTAAGTGAATGGTTGCCTGGCTAGGTACTACCTTCAAGTTGAAAATCTGCTATATCTACTTATATATTTAGTAGCTAATCGCGACTGTTTATGTTAAGGCAATTGTTTTTTTTTTATTTTTATTATTATTTTTAATTCTTGATAGGTTATCCTTTGACCACTATCTCACCTGATGGTAAGTGATGATGTGGTCGAAGATGTTGTTCAGGCTAACCTAGAATTAGTTGCGCTCAAGGACAGCTGCCGGAACACACCGTTAGGTGCTTGGCGACAGATTTTCTACTTGAGGGTGGTAGCTAGCCAGGCGGGCATTCGCAAAATGCCCTACCATCACGCTATAACGACTGCCATCTTAAGACAACAACCGGGACCGACGGCTTAACGTGGCCTCCGAAGCACGGAAGTGCTCAGTAGTAATGTCACCAGCGGTCACCCATCCAACTCATAACCGCGGCGGACGTTGCTTAACTTAGCTGATCGGTTAAGAACGGCTACGCATACTTCGCTACGAGAGCTTCAAAATAAAATTAATCTATCAGGAAGTTGGCGCACGGTGTCGTGACCACGGCATACATGGCATGACATGTTGCATGCTCGCTAGGCTACAAATGTCAAAAAGAAACCTAATTGGGATACCTTTAATCGAAGGGTTTTTAATTAGTAGTTCGGCAGCATTTGAAGATATTTTTCCTTATTGTGAAGCGACAACGCGGGGAGCAAAGTAGATATTTTCTGTATTAGAATTTTATGGATGACAGTAATAAGTTTTGAATTTGGAACATTAATAATTCTTTGGTGCTCTGGGGCCTCAGAGATTGAACAAATATATCTATACTTATTTCATAATAAATACTAGCCAATAACAAAATACATTGTTGACCTACATATTTCTCAACACTGCCTATGAGAAAAAGAAAATACTCAAAACTCCTGCGAATTAATTCCGTAGCGCTACTCATGCATTTGTATGGACAATATTTTCAATTTTGTCCATAATTCAATAATGGTAGTCATTATATGTCATATTATTAATTTAAATGTATTGCTAAGCCCAATCTATCAAAAGCACGAACGCGGATAAATTGGAACAGAAAACCTGTAAACTCTAGAAACTAGAACTAAAAACCAGATTGGAATATAGTTCTCACTGTCCGCGAAATCTAATAAACAAAAGTGGAAAAAAATTAGCGCCAAGCGAAACACAATTTTTCCCTTCACTGCATCGAACAAAATGCTCTGTGCACGAGCAATACCTTTATTGATACATTAAATTAGTGTTTGTTTTCATCAAAACTTAAAAGCAAAGTTGGTAACATTGAGATTTATGAAAAAAAAATACCATAATATGATCTAAAATATCTGAAAACGTAGTATATATATTAACAAAAAACAATCACGAACGTGTAGAGTTAAAAGGATTTTCTCGTCTTACCGATTTTCCCCTCAATCGGGCGCTTATTGATAAAGGTCCGGAATATTACAAATTTATTGGAAAAGGTCTAAGCTGCAGATGAGATTGGGAATCTTATAAATTGCACCTTTTCATGACCTCTACCCGGTGTAGAGGCGTAATGGAATTGTGTTGTGCTAGCCGACACAGGTGCGGGTAAAATCCCACCGAGATTAATTGAGAGCAAAGGGAAGGTATATTCACTAAGCCTATTGGTATTGTAATATATTAGACGCACTGATAGAGTACCTTTTCGCAAGGTATTCAACCCTGGTAATCCCTCGTTGTTTTACTATCATCTGCTTGTACCATTAACAGTACTAGCGATATACTCTTCATAATATGAAGCGCTCGTAGCGAAGTTTGCTTAACCATTCTGAATCGATCAGCAAAGATAAGCAACGCCCGCCGCTGTCATGACTTGGTGGGTTACCGCTGGTGACATTACTACTGAGCGCTTCCGTGCTTCGGAGGGCACGTTAAGCCGTCGATCCCGGTTGTTGTCTTAGGATGGCAGTCGTTACAGCATGGTGGTAGGGCACTTTGCGAATGCCCGCCTGGCTAGCTACCACCCTCAAGTTGAAAATCTGTCACCAAGCACCTAACGGTGTGTTCCGGCAGCTGTCCTCCGGATAATGGGTAAAGAATAAAAAAAAAGAAACAAATTAGTTGGACTATGTGTAATGGACGATTATAAATGTTAACTGGAAGGGATGTGTAAAATAAAACTATAGGTAGGTACTTAGCCCTACCACCGTTAGGAAAAGGTATAAATAAAATTATACATATAGTTCCATCTGTAGGGCTAGCTAGTAAGGTTGGGTGAAATAGGTATTATTTTATTGGTTAAAGGCTAGTCTTTGACTATCTGATGCTAATTAGTGATGTGGCCGAAGATGGTAAATAAGCTTAATATAGAATGAGAACAGTCTCCCATTCCGACCTGTGCCGCCACGCCGAGCACACCTGTCTACAGCTCCGCCAGTATCTCCCAGTGAGACCGCAATAGTCCCCGCACTATTGCCGTCTCACTCGGGTCATCGTTCCGACGCTAGTTGCAGACCAGTGCCTTGGAATACGCAGTCCTGACGAAGTTTTGTTTTCTGTGCAGACGCTGAGCAGCCGCCGAACGCCGAGCAACGCGAGCTACGAGCTCGCCGTGCCGTCGCGCAGAGGCGCTCTAAGACGTCTGGCATTACCACCTACCCAGTCCCTTGTTTCGGACGAACAACATCATATCGGGCTGGTGGTCTTGCTTCGACCGCACTTTTCGGTGCGCATTTCACCACTTTACTATCCGACACAACATAGTAACAGTCGCGTAACAACACACTTTGTGCTGTTAAGCGACGTCGTTCAGGCGTGGGGTAGCGTCAGCCAAACCCGTCTGAACGATCAAATCCGCCATTTGCTGCGGTCGCAGTGTGACACCCTACGGTGACAACGGCCACTGTTGTTGTTTTGGTTTAACCTTGCACCGTGGCCTTTCCCGCTTCACGGGTCAGCCGAAGCAAGCTGGGCTCCGGGATTCTGGCCTTGGGGTCACCCCTAGTCAAACCCGGAGTAGCGCTTAGGAGCACCCCTCTCCGCCGAGAAAAAAGCTCGGAGAGGGTACACAACTAGGGCACACTATAGGTACTCACTCCCTCTCACACAAGTGAGCTCACGAGTTGCGTGAGGGAGACAGAACCCGTTAGGCCATCCTGAGTATTCCCCTCAGGATGCAACGTCCCTCTAACGGTGAGGTGGAGGTCCTTCAGACCTTCGCCCTCCGCTACCCCGAACTCTACGCTGATCATCAGCAATCGCTTAACGATGCAGAGAGTGCCCGCCTCACGGACACTCTCATCGCTCCCTCCGGAATTCCAATTCCGGAGGCCATCGTCCCTCCTCTGACCCGGTCCTTCTCAGAGGACAGCCCGACTTCGCCCGCTCCGGGCCCTGACAACAGACGCACGGTGGCAGCCCCTCCCCGTGAGAGGTCTCGCTCGCGCTCACCGATCGGGAGGCCAGCGAGCACCCGTCCCTCCATCGCCGTTGTCGAGCCCACTTCGGACTCCGAAGCGGAGATGGAGGTAGATCCGAGTCGCGCCTTACGCACTGACTCGGACTCAGATAACGACGGCTATACCGTCGTAGATAGAAAGCGCAAGCGTGCTCCTAAAGCCGCTAGTTGCGCAACTTCCGCCCCTCCCGCCAAGGCACCCGCTAAGGCCCCCGCCTCCGGCAAGAAGCCGACCCCCGCCCCGCGCCCCGCGTCTCCTCCCTCCGCTCCGGCCACCACTGCCGCGTCCCCTCAGGACGCGAGCGCGCGCCGCGAAAAACCGCCTCCGCCCCTGTTCATTCAGGACAAAACCAAATGGGACATGCTGTCCCGTTTAGTTTCGGATCGTGGGATCCACTATACTAATGCCCGCTCCACGCAGCAGGGCATTAAAGTCCAAGTTTCCACCATTAGCGACCACAGAGCGCTAACTAAACTCCTCCGCCACGAGAGCATAAGTTTTCACACTTATGCGCTCGAAGAGGAGAAAGTCCTCCGAGTGGTCATCCGCGGTGTGCCCAAGGAGGTACATACCGATTCGGTATGTGCCGACCTGAAGGCACAAGACTTCCCCGTACATGCAGTTCACCGCATGTACAGCGGGAAGGACCGCAGCCCCTACGATCTAGTACTCGTAGTACTAGATCGTACTCCTGAAGGCAAGGCCATTTTTAATTTAAAAAAGGTCTGTGGCCTCTCAGGACTCGATGTCCAAGCCCCATACAAGAATGGGAGTCCCTCGCAGTGCCATAACTGCCAACTATACGGGCACGCCTCCCGTTTCTGCTTCGCTCGCGCTAGGTGCGTTAAGTGCCTAGGCGATCACGCGACAGCAGCGTGCACTCGCACCCGTGATTCGCCGGACCCACCCAGCTGTGTTTTATGCGGTGCTCAAGGGCATACCGCGAATTACCGTGGCTGCCCTAAAGCACCACGAGTGAACCACAGGGTGGCAAGGCATAGGCCGACCCGTCCCTCTTACGACCGTTACCAACGGGTAAGCCCTAAATTAACGGTAGTACCTGCCTCACAGGTAATACCCGCGCCGCTCCCAGCCCGTAACGCATGGTCTAAACCACCCAGTATGGTTAAGACCGTCGCTACCGCCCGCGCCCCGGCCCGCGCGCCCGCACCCGCGCCCGCACCCGCACCCGCCCGCGCCGCGGCCCCTGCCCGCGCACCGGCCCCGGCTCGCCCCGCGCTCCCGGCACCCGTCGCCAACCCCATTCGCGCGCCTCCCCGCGCCGCTTCCCGGCCACAAGCTCCACCTATGCCATTGATGGCTGCCCCTCTTCAAGAGGCAATCAACCTAGTCAGCGATCTGGCTATGTCGGTTGACATCAATGAGGTACAAGAGCTATTCCACAAGATGCAATACGCTCAATCCCCAGCGGACGTGATCCAATACACATTGGAACACGCGAATTTACTTAGCGCCCTTAAGCGCTTCGTTCCCCAGGCCCCTCCCCAGTACAACCACTATGGGTAGTACAACCGAACGCACGAAACCGTACTCAGTTTCGTTAGCGTCATTTAACGCTGACGGCCTCTTCAGACAACGTGACCTCGTCCACGACTTTTGTTGTACCCACCTTATCGATATCATATGCGTGCAGGAAACCTTTCTAAAACCGGGGAAGGCGAACCCTAGGTTTGCCAATTACAGAACGGTACGTGATGATAGAGTGAACTCCCGTGGGGGAGGCACTCTTATCTATTACAAAAGGTCCCTGCACTGCATTCCCCTACCTACCCCAACTCTTGTTAATATGGAAGCATCTTGTTGCCTCCTAGCTATGACTGGTCATCAACCTATAGTCATAGCATCCTGTTACCAAGCTTGCAAAAAGCCGATCGTCCGAGCTGACTTAGAAGCCCTATTCTCATTAGGAAGCGCCGTCATTCTGATTGGCGACTTCAACAGTAAGCACATCCTATGGAATTGTAACGTCAACAATCCCAGAGGTATTGCACTTGAAAACCTAATCGCAGAACTTAACTTTGACATAATTGCGCCCACTGAGCCCACTCACTACCCTTATATGGAAGACCACCGATCTGACTTGCTTGACATGGCACTATTCAGAGGCGTAACACTCCGGTTACGCTCCATAGAAGTGGTTCACGAGCTTCACTCTGACCACCGACCCATTATACTGCGACTAGGTCCCGACCCAACGACTGACCTCCCCCGCCCCACTAAGACGATAGTGAACTGGAAGCAAGTAGGCGATGCCCTAAAGGCTATCAGTTCACCGGACCTAGACAAGATCCCTGACGACATCCTGACAAAAGATGACGTAACCCTTGCGATCGATTCGTTCACCAATCACCTCTCCACCGTAGTAGGTGCATCCGCAAAGGAGGTCACAGTGCCGGACGACCGGCGCCTTGTCATTCCAGCGGATGTGAGACGATTGGTGACGGAGAGTAAAGCAGTGACCCGACATTACGACTCTTACCCCAGTAAAGAGAACAAAACTAAGAAACGCCACTTTGAACGCATGGTTCAAAGTCGCATGTCTGAGTTGCGTGATCAACAATGGGGCGATAAACTTTCAAACCTCGTGCCAAGCCACCATGCTTATTGGAACTTGGCGCGAAGTATGAAAGGTAGTAACCATAACGACATGCCTCCCTTATACAGACCAGTCCCACTAGTCCCAGCGTTCTTTGACGAAGACAAAGCTGAGTGCCTAGCTGATAGCCTAGAGGCTCAGTGTTCCCCTAACGTAGATCACGTTGACCAAGCTCACCTCGATTCGGTGGATGCTGAAGTCGAACGTAAAAGCTCTGTGGTCACCTCTGAACTCCCACCTGCCACCTTAGCGACTTACGCTGAGGTGGCGAGACTGATCAAGGCCCTCCGACCGCGCAAATCCCCCGGTGCCGATGGCATCTCCAACAGGGTTCTTAAAACCCTCTCTCCTCCTCTCATCCATCTCCTAGTCAGCATCTTCAATGCTGCTATGAGCCACTGCTTATTCCCAGACACCTGGAAATGTGCAACTGTCATTGGCATTCACAAACCAGGCAAAAGCTCATCTGACCCCACCAGTTACCGCCCAATCAGCCTCCTCAGTGCCTTAGGCAAACTTTACGAGCGGTTACTTGCAAACCGCCTCCAGTCCCATGCTAAGGAACACCACCTTATCCCAGATGAGCAGTTTGGCTTCAGACCCGGACACTCATGCGTCCAACAGGTGCACCGCCTCACGGAGCACATCATTGAGGGCTTTAACAAGTACCCCAAACCCCAGACCACGCTAGCAGTCTTCCTCGACGTGGCGAAAGCTTTTGACAAAGTCTGGCACAATGGCTTGATTTACAAGCTATACCAACTTGGCGTGCCAGAACGTCTTGTGCTCATCCTACAAGACTTCCTTAAAGCCAGAAGCTTTCGCTATCGCGTGGAAGGCACCCTCTCCTCCCCCCACCCAGTCAGAGCCGGAGTCCCGCAGGGCTCCGTGCTATCACCCATTCTCTTCGCGCTGTATACCAGCGACATCCCACGCTCTCAGCCAGACGTCCTATTGGCCCAATACGCGGATGATACCGCTATTTATACCACTGGGTGGCGTATCAGCAGAAAGTCCATTTTCGCCCTCCAACGGGCCATCACCGAGATCGGTGACTGGTTCCGTAAATGGCGCATCGCGGTCAACCCAGTTAAAAGTGCAGCTATGTACTTTACTGAGAAGACTCGCCCCCGTTACCCGCAACCTTTAACTTTGTTTGACCAACCCATCCCCTGGGTTAGTAAAACAAAATATCTCGGAGTCACCCTTGATCGGAATCTCACCTTTAGCGATCATATAACAACCGTCCGAAACAGAGCGGCCTTTGTAATGGGTCGCCTTGGTCCCCTGATTCGCAAAGAGAGTAAAATGTCTCTTAGTAATAAGAAGACACTTTACACTGCCTGCATCCGCCCCATCATGACTTACGCATCAGTAGTGTTTAGTCATGCTAGTGAGGCCCATCTCCACAAGCTTCAAGTCATTCAAAATCGTTTTCTTCGTAGTGCAACCGGCGCTCCGTGGTATGTCCGGAACACCGAGTTGCACTGCGACCTAAACCTTCCCTCTTTAGCGCAGTTCAATAAGGACTGCGCTCGCCGATACTTTGATCGAGCGCCCCACCACTCGAACCCATTGGTTGTCCAGGCATCGAACTACTCGACCGCCTCTTCTATCCCATTTTTCAAACCCCCCCGTCGCCGACCACGGCAGGTATTAGACGACCCGGATGACCCCATCGCAGTCATTACATTGGCAGCTTTAGCGTTATCCGCAAGTCGTCGAGGTAAAATCCCCAGGTGTGAGGTAATTAGAGGTCACACAATCAAACACCGAGCTCGCCGGCGAGCTCGAGGCAAAAACAAGGTCACGATAAATTGCTCTCCAAATAGTCAAAGAGTTTTATTCAGTAGGGCCCAATTGTGCAACACTGCAGTTGCACAGAGGCATTTTGCTCCGATCCCCCCCATGTCTCTCGACAGTGAGACAAGCCGAGGTCCGAACCACAGTGGTGCCCTTGAGCTCGCTGTCAACCCCTCCTATAATAGCGGTACGTTTTCGGCGTCCGCAGGAGACGGAGGTAGAAGGCGCTTTTCGCCTTCTACGCCCGTCTCGGGAGAAGTGCCTTCGGCACTTCTCCCTCCCGGGCTATTGTAGGGCCAGGCCCTCGCCCAAAACCCGGTGGAGCTGGACGACCGCACAGGCGGTAGCCAGCATCTATGTCCTCCCTAAACAAACAAGAACAGTCTCTTGATCTCAACGGTACAACATTGTGGTTGGAAAGGGGCAATTAGTTTCAATATCCCCAAATTATTTCGGCAAATATTCAAGCCGTGGTCCGTACCAAAGTGGTGCCCTTGAGCCCGTTGTCAACCCCTCTCTTTGAGAGAAGAAGAGGTAGAAAGCGGTTCACTCCCTCTGCGCCCGTCTTGGATGTACCTTCGGCACTTCACCCTCCAGGGTTATAGATGACCTTCCTTCATCCAAAGCCCAGTGGAGTTGTATCATCGCAGCGGCAAACAAAAAACATGTACTCCCTAAAAAAAAAACATCACATAATCCCATCATCTTCGAGTTGGCAACTAGTAATATATGTTCCTGTGAACCAATGAATCAATAAAGGAGTTCGGTAATTAAACAAAAAACAGATAAAAGATTTATTAATAATTATTACAATAATTACAGGTCCGATAATATTTTTTTATTTGATAAATTAAATGAAATCACATTAAACATCAAAAATAAAACTAAACAAATGTAAGTTACATAATAACTAACAGCTAAATAATACTATTTCAAAGTTATTAAAATATGATATTCAAATACAATATAATGAATTATGACAATCAATATGACATTGAAAACTATATCAGTATATTTAAATTGTAGATAATATAAGTTATTCTGATTCCGTGAGTAATTCATCCACAGGATAATACGTACTATCGACGAGCCATCATCAGGTGCGGTGAGTGCGGAACTAAAAATCATTAAAGAGAATGTCAATATAATAATATATTGCTTTTGTTTGAGTGAATATTTTAATGTATAATATCAAATAATTTGCTCTAATGATTTAAAATGCATAAGTACAATCACGCATGAACACTAAGCGAATGTTGTCATAAAAACTAACGTGAGTTGTCATGATTATTTACTAAATATACCGACTAGCACTCACGGTGTTCAGTGGATGGTGTCTGGACTAAATGGCTGGCAAACTAATTTTACTGACCTCGCACATGTAATATAAGGGTGGTTGATCACGAATGGAATAAAGTGCAGAATATTTACCTGTCCAGAAATATGTTTGAGCGCTCATTCTACTTATATGATTTTTGGCCGGACTACCACATTATTTCACAAGAACCTAATATAAACTACGTCTATTGGATACCATTCTCCAACTTTGACTTAGTTTAGCGGAACATGACCCTAATGGAATTACGCTGTACCGGCCGTCATACTCATAGGCGAGGGTTTTCGAGGCAGGTAATATTTTTGAAGGCCTCATATGACTGGAGCCTACCGCTATAATAGTAGGGTTCTGTGTAAATAAAGGCGTCTGATAGGAGTTGACGTGCGAACATGAAAATGGTTTTACCACAAACAGAGGTGTTCCTGTAATAACGTTTTACTTACTGACATTATATACAAACTAGTTTATTTTTTAAGAGAAAGGCAAACAATTGGCTCTAGTTTTCACTTGGTAAGTGATTGATCTAAACGGCTAAGAATTTAGGCACCATTATAGGTGAATTATACTACAAGCAAGTAGATAAATCTATGTAAATGATGATAATATGTGACGCACGATCAAAATGCTGGCATTTAGGTATTTGGCTCAATGAATAAGCATTGCAATTCAACGGGCCAATGCTGCCAACATGCTGGACACGCTGCCAACTGGTAGTGGGCTGGAGCATTTGGACTGCCTGTGAGTCTGCTATGACTTGTCCAAGTACTTTATTGTAGTAGCTGTAGTGTTGTATAGTTCGTAGTAATTTGTTACAAAAAGGCATACCACCGGTACCAAAAAATGTAAATGATTGTAATATATCACTGCCTAAATATAACTTTTACGTCCAGTTCATCTGAAATGATAACAACCCAGATCAAGGATACAAATGATAGGGAGGATATAAATTACGCCGAATGCGAAATCTTTTATTTCTCGCTTCTTTTGCTTTAATCAGGATGCTACCAACTAATATACGCTTCGACAATAAATTATCTAAGGCTGATAAAATATTCTTCTCTTATAATCGTTAAGCAAGTATTTGACTGCACTTTCACCAGCTGGAACATCTCACTATTGTGGCGGGAAGTTTAAAAATTGAAACAGTATTGCATTTTAGCTAGGTTTACTCTACCTAGTAACCATTCTATATAATTTACCAGATAGGATAGAATGTTAACCAAACCTTGCATTATATTCGAAGATTAATAATTTAGAAATATATAGTGATCATGTACAAAACTCTTACTTCCAACATATTAAAACATATTTTTAAATTTCCCGCCATTGACGTTAACTTTTACCTTTATCTTGTGTCCAACTCGGGAGCCAACAACTATTTTAAAAATAGAATCCCTCGCTATACCTTTAAAATGGTTGTTTTCTTCTTTGGCAAAAAATCTACTATTATACACCACCTGCTCAAACACAAAACACTGTTATATTCTCTTTAAGTAAAAACTACTATTTTATTATAAATTACTGAATAGTTCAGAGGGAGCGTGACATAACCATGCGGACAAAGTTGCGGGCGGAAGGTAGACGTATAATATAAAAACAATTGTATAAGCCTTAACTTGTATTTTTGATTATCATACAAAAAAAGTTACAAAATTTATCGACGTCCAAATATGACATAACTCTTTAGTCCAGCTATTTGTGACATTATGTATAGCTGCATCCACGGTAGCCCCCCGGCTTCGTGCCATTAAGCGGAAATTAAATTGTCTGCCGTAAAAAAGGAAATAACATTTTGATGTGACAGGCGATACGCCACCGTTGCGAGTAATTTTTCCCCATTTATGAAACGTTAAAAAGGTATCAACTTTTTGAATTTGTTTGTGCTGAAAATAAATTGGGTTTTTGTGCTGTTATTTTAAAAATACATTGTGTACTATATAAACGCTACTTAACTTATTAACCGGGCGAAGTTCTCAGTTGTAACTTGGATATCGAAATCACTTCGGTAGCTAAGATTAAAAGACCAAGTCTCAGCCCAAGAAACGGATAGCATGGGTGAATCCCGTTCATTGTTTATTATCCTAGTTGTGATTTCTTATCTTTGTGACGTGCTTACCGTACGTCAGCTGTTTGTGGAAAGCATTATAACAAAACAACACGCAAAATTAATTTACGAACCCCATTTTTTAACAAAACGGCGGAAACACAGTGTTTGCAGCCAACCACATCGTTTTAATACCAGTTTTATTAAGAAATTCTTTGTATTTTTAGGACCGTATTTATATAATTCTATAAACAAAAATTTAAATATATATCCATGTACCAAATCAAAAATGAAACAAATTGTAACGAACTGGTTAAAAAGTCTGTATGATGTATGACGAAACAGAAGAACTTCTGAAATTAATTACATAATTTTAATATGAATGTACCTATTTTTGGATGCATAGTATTATGCTTTGCAGATCAAAGGTAATTCAAGACATATTTAACATATATACACACCCTCTTACATCTCACACACACATCTTAATGGTACACAAAGAGAGGAACAAGAACATACCATTTACTCCTAGCTTTATAATAGGTTGTTGAAATAATTGTACTATAGATTCATATACATTATTAGCAGACTTGCTAGTATAAGTCCAACGTACGGGGAAGAGCGCTGTAGGCTGAAACACAGGTGATGAACCTAGTTAAGCAGCAGATACTCTTGCACAATTATAATATAAAATTTTACTAGCTAATTTTTAAGAACGAACTCATGTACACTTATGTGAATAAAGATTATTATTATTATTATCGGCAGCTGTAAGCATTGTATTTTGATCTGTGGTTGTTACTTACAAATGTAAAGACTTATTGTAGACCTGAATATTTGTTAATCTTTAAGGCTAGTCTTCGAAGCTCTTTTCATCATATTTTAAATACCAAGTGTCAAAAATTGTTGAAATTGTGCATGCATGTCCTTGTCTATGCTTCTTGTTTTTTTTATTATTTACTATATCTTTTCTCACGACTGCATGAACATAACTATGAAGAATTAATTGTACAGATTATAAAATTGCTTAGGTAACCATGCTTTATAAAATTTTGAATTGACTAATTGTTATGTATACACAAGGGTAACTTTAATTAACTGGGGAGGAATATTTAAACGCTTATTGTTAACCTTTTCAATCTGTCGATAAAAGTCTATAACAGACAAATGGTGGCTAACTAAAATATATTTTGTTTAATGATGATATGTAGAAAACATCTATGATATTATATTATCAAACCAAAGCTTATTTTACTAAATATTGAGTAGAAGCACTATAGTGTACTTAAATAAATAAATAGTGTGCTAAGCGAAAATCACAAAATGTCCTCGAGTGGGAATCGAACGCACGTCCCCAGATTTTAGCGCACGGTTTCGCGTGGATTCGATTTCCACTAGTGCATGTGCTGTAGAGAATAACGGCCAATTCAATTGTTTCCAAGTCAAGCGGAACTAACCAGCAAAACCCAAAAAATGTGACCAATGAAATCATGCTGACCCAAGGGAACGAAAATTGCCCTTAGTTTGTGTACGTCAGGACAAAAATCACAAAAAAATAATCCACTGGGAAACACTCGAAATTTTCCATCAGTGTTTAACCTACGCTACATCGTGTTACTCTATTCAACACAACCACTTAAAAAGCCACGTAGGTTAAATTACAGAGCAAACGAGAAAGTCTTCCTTCTAAAGTAAGATTTATTCTCGACATAGAGCACCATTCAGACAACCAGAACAAATGCACACAAAGATGTGGGCCAAGTGAGTTTACCTAACAAATTGTGGACGGGAGCAACGTCGAGATAGCGGAAAGACGAGTAGGGTCGGTTTACATGACATTGTTTTACCATGACTGCATTTTCTTTATAACAAAGTCTTACTAAGCGTGGTGGCGTGGCACTGTTTAATTAACCTTGGATGGCTACAGAGAGGTATAAGCGGAAAGCCATGTTCTCAGTGTATGTGTAATCTTGCCTCAAACGGTTGAATCGTTTTAAATTATTGACCAAGTTCAAAAAATGGAGGAGAATTCGTCTGTTTTTTATGTTTGTTTATTTCAGAACTTTTGACTGGGTGGCCCAATTTTAATATTTTTTTATTTGTTTGGAAGCTAATGCTTGTTGTTTGGTCCCTTTTAAATTTCATAAAAATCGGCCAACTTGTTTTGGAGTTATAGTCCAATAACTGAAAAATATTTTCCTACCTTGATGATATACCTAGTCGTTGAAAATGAATTACAATCGATCCCGTAAGTAACAAGGGTCACTAAAAAGAGTTCAACACTCAAAAGGTACTTTTGAACGATCATGGTACTGACTTCAACAAGTTATTTCACACCTTTGAGTGTTGAAGTCGGTTCCATTTTTTGGTTAAAGTTTTTTGTTTGTATTCCAAAGCAGGCATTATCCTCCTGAAGAAGAACGAAGAAAGAATGTTAAGAAAAAAATATTTTAAAAAGACGCACTTCACCACGTATTGCGTAGCATCCGGCCTAAGTAAATATTATTCCTTAATATTTTATAGGCAAAGGCAATGCAGGTTCTAACAGTGGCAATTTATTACAATGATTGTTTAAATTTTTGCTTACAAATATGTATTTTGAATGGGAATCAAACCCACCTTCTACATAGAAGGCGCCTTTTAACCAATCAACATTATAGGAGGAAGTGAAAAATATGTATTCTTAATCATTAATTTAGTATCGTCGTCGTAGGGTCCTATACCCTGATTGATCTGACATGAAAATATTTCTAAATATGATTACAAGCACTATCGCGAGCGATTGTGCGCACCGTCCCCTATGACGGTTAAAGTAACACAATTGGAGCACAAAATTTCGGCAAAAATGCCAAGTCCCAGGTGGCTGAGATGGTATTAGGCATCCGACGCGATATCGGAAGACGAGGGTTCGATTCCCGCCTTGGGCATAAAATTTTGTGCTCAAATAATTTGTCTGACATGAAAATGTTGTTTTATTTACTAAAGCGACAGTGCTTGAGATTTTTATTGTTCTCGTACGCTTATAAATTCAATGGCTACCTTCTCCACCAATCTGAAATGGAATTCATCTTCACAATTTGAAGATAAATTCCATTTTATTTACGAATTCCATTCCATTTTACGATGTTTTTTCCTATAAAGATTTTGATTTGATTGTATTTATATTACTCGACTGCTACTACGATAGTTTAACGATTTAAACTAACGTGATTTACTTAAAATCACGTAAACTAACGTGATTTACTTAAAATCACGTTAGTTTAAATCGTTAAACTATCGTAGTAGCAGTTGAATAATATAAATAGAATCAAATCAAAAGAAATTATTTATTTGCAGAGTACACGTAATACAAATGTGGTCAGTGTTACTGTTCGCCATACTCAACCGTGGTAGGGTATGCAAATTAAAGGTAACTAAATTTATCCATCAAATTAATAAAATATATATTTTACTCAAATGTTATTTAAACCACACTCCATGCAAGGCAAGAAAATATTTTATACTACACCTGCTCGGAAAGTACCTTGATACTTTATCAAATTAACGGTAGAAAGTACGTCATTGCATATCGAACAAATATGCGGCGAGAAAACGCATCTGAGCGGGAGAGAAAAGTGTATGAAAATCCATTTCTTACGTGGTTTTTCTTTTTTTAATTTTGGGTAAGACTATGCGCTGGTAACCTAAATATCAAAAGCCAAAAAGTTTTTACAGTGAGTTTTTATCTCCAAGTTTGCAAAATGACACTGGCCACTAGCTGTGTGTTGGATGGTGTCAAACAATTTGAAAAAAGAACATGTGAAAATTGCAGACGCCATTGGCGCCATTTTCAATTTGTGTGTTGTTTGAGGATTCAGTTTTCGTAGAAAAGTAAAATAAAACTATCAAAATGATAAGTAGTGATAGTGATGATGAAGATTTTTTAACTCCGCCGCAGTTGAAGGAAACAGCAAAAATACTGATTGATAACTTTTTACCACAGAAATCAATTGAAAAATATAATAAAACTTATGACGATTTTTTTTATTTTCTTCGTAGGTGTAGTATAAAGCACTATGTATCACTCAAGAGAAAGTGCGATTCTCGATCTCGGGTGTTTTAAAGCCCTCGCCTACGGCTCGGGCTTCTCTCCCGCTCAGATGCGTTTTCTCCCCGCTTGTTCGATATGCAATGACGTACTTTCTACCGTAAATTTGATAAAGTATCAAGGTACTTTCCGAGCAGGTGTAGTATAAAATTAATTATAATATTAATTTATATATATGTGAATACTATTTTATCATTCAAATATTCCTGAATAGTGTAGTATGATTTCTTTCAGAAATATCTTCTTTACTTTTAAAAATATATCTTAATTAATTTGTGATAATTTATTATAAATTTAAATTCACATCCCAAAAATACTGTTTTTAAAAAGTGTGGTCCTAGATTTTTATGAACATAGTTTAGTTTTATATCTAACGCTCCTAGAAGTCCGGTGTTTTTTTTTATGCCTGATAGGTTAGCCTTTGACCACTATCTCACCTGATGGTAAGTGATGATGTGGTTGAAGATGTTGTTCAGACTAATCTAGAATTACTGTGTTGAAACGATTGTTACGTAGGACAAATAAAGCGTGTTATATTTGGTACAGCTTTTTAACAAAAACATATAGTACCTACACTAAAATCCGAATTGGGAATAGCTGTTTTTTAATGACGACTCAGATACCATACCTCGGTGGAATTCACGACCGCCTATCCAAAAATTGTATCTTGGTCTAAACTGATATCTAAAGCCCAACATTTTCGATCAAGTACATCGTCCACTTTACATGAGAGCGTGTCAATTGGCACGACAAACGTACTTGAAAGTAAAATCGAAATCTCATTCGACCAGCTTGATCCAATTTCAAGCTTGATGTATACTTGAAGATATATTTTTGCTTGCATACTCGAAAACGTAACGTTATTTTAGAAGTGATATTTAACTTTGTATACCCTTACGTTCTAACGAAATCTCAATTCACCAATAAATGAATGGTAATAACGAGCGCACGTTTGAAACTATCTTAATAATTAAGAAGAAACTTACTTAATAAAATATTTTTAAATGTTTGTTATTTAAAATATGGATTTCCGCAAAGTTACGCCTGAATCTATTTATTATCTAAAGCTACCTGACAAAAGCTTCTCAGTCGTAAGGTTGATCTTACCATATTGTCCGAAGAGCGGTAACCACGTGCCTCGCCTCCCCTAAAATATTCGTAGTATATTTAACTCTTTAGGTGTTACTATAATCGTAGTTCCAATTCTAGTTACGAGTTTAATTTTACCTCAATAATTTATTGTTTTTTCTTTTGACTTTCGCAAACTCTACTTTTTGCATCAGATCTTTTTCTAGTAGAAGGGTAGCGACGTCATTGCCAGAGTTAAGTCATCTGAAAAATCACTTCTTTTTATCAGACGAAGTCTAGTAGTCTGATTGCTGACCACACACTGTGCCCTAAGATAGTTAAATTTTCGGTGTTTAAGTTTTTTCAATTGGCAGACGAAGTTTCGGCTTGGACAAGCATGTTCCGGTGTCCGAGTGGTTAAAGCATCCGGCGCAAAATAGGAAGACGCGGGTTTAATTGCTGACCGGGACAAAAATTGTATGGTCTAATAATATGTAAAAGTCCTTTTTTACTGCTGATAAGCTGGCCATGGACATATTTCCCCTGATGGTAAGCAACGATGTGTGAGAAGATGATAAAAAAATACTATAACGGAAACTGACTGCTGGAAAGCTGGAAGGACAGCTACCGGAATACACCGTTGGGTGCGTGGCTATTAATTGTCTACTTGAGGAAATACTAGCTAGGTAGTCTTCGCAAAATACCACCATAACGACTGATTTTGTACGACAAGATTTTAGGAAATATTTTTGTTTAGCAGCATTCGAACCCGTTTGCGATTTTACGTATTGGATGCCTTAACCGCTCGGCCTATATAACGTCTAGAATAAAACTTGTAGGACACAGCATTTTCATCAGTCCAAAACTTGCTGTTGGCCTTCACCACTTGTGAAATATATCTTAAACCCACCATCGAAAAAACTATTCGCATGACTAATAAAAGAGATAAGAATGTCCAAACGTAAAAATGACAAAATATAAAAAAATACCTATCAATAAAAACGCCCATATGAAAAGAACGGCATTTTTTTTTTGTATCGTAGCCTTTCTGGATTATATGAAAATTTGGATTGATACTATGAAATACTACGAACTATATACGACACTACAGCTACTACAATGTAAGCATTTAGACAACCTATAAGTCATAGCATACTCACAGGCAGTCTAAATGCTCCAACCCTTATTATTTACACTTAGCCAGAATGTGAAATTAATTCAATTGAAGCAGTGATAGCCGAGCCGTAATATTTTCAAAATACTCTTAATAATAATCTTTTAAAGTTTATTGCCTAAAAGAATAATTTAACATAATTACACTTTATCTGATCTTTGGTTTCAAATATAATCAAATATAACTTCTTCATTTTTCATTTCCTACACAAAAATGTGATTGCATGTCCACGGATTGATGCAACCTAGAGCTTCACTGCATGACTTCCACCATTTTTCGAATGCACGTCTGACTACCCTCAGAAAGAAAATCTGTCCTATAAATAAATAAATAATGTGAAATTCACAAGCATAGACCTGTACACGCCCGTACGCGTCAAAACCTGAATGTGAAAATAGAAAGTTAAAAACTGTTCAAAGTGTGAAACGTTTCAGAGTGTTCTAGAATGTTTAATGGAAAAATTCGTGTCGTTCAGTGGCAGTGTCATATTTCAGAGAGCCTTTAAACCAGGTCAGGTGTGAACTCTTCGAGCTTAGAATAACCTTTTGTTACCAAAATGTGCGTTTAAAGCCATAATTGAATGGCATAGTACTATACATATCATCACTTGCCATCAGTTGAGATAGAGGTAAAAGGCAAAGCTAAAAGGTATAAAAATAATACTAATTTCTAGATGTAAATATCCACTCATATTAAAGAATTCAATGCCACTCCCGAAAACAAGGTTCTAATCGTCCCATTATAAAGAATTCTCATTTGTTTAAATAAAAAATTGGATAGGGTACGATCTAATATCATGACAATACATTGTGAAGAAAATTGAACACGAGCATAATATGATACACTTCCATTGAATTTGCTAAGCTACAATTCCATTGAATTTGATTCGTTTATATGAATGACAAAGAGAAAAACACGCATGCAGTAGACGCACATATGCATACTGCTGAGACTCAAATTCAATCAAGAGACGTCGCCTGATTTGATATTGCCATGTTCGAGGTACGGGTACCATTATCTAGTATTTTATAAGTTCAATGATGTTCGGTTAAAACCGCTTCAACCACACTCAATATAACACCAGCAGATTTTCAGAAATACCCAAAGTAAGAACGACAGACTATCTTGAACAGATAATATATTATTATTGCTATAATGACCAATATGACTACAAGCTACTAATAGGTTTGCTAATGAAAATTATAGCATTTTGTTTAATAAAAGCATACCGCCGGTAAAAAAAAAAGTAGTAGCTTGTAGACATATTGGTCAAGTGGCGTGAAGTGGCACTTTGTAATCTCGAGCCCCTGGGTTCAAACTCAAGCTTCGTTAGTTATTGTTAGATATTAAAAAAGGGAACAATATCAACAATATACTTAGCGCAACGAAAATTTATGTAGACTTCTTGTCTTTCGGCAACTTGCACGCCTGATAATGATGTGATTAACCTTTAAAGATCAAGCTTGCGATTTCGCGCACCATTTACGTTCATCTAACTCCGCATCTAAGTCGCATCTCGATCTTTAGGGAGTCGACGGCTTGTTACCTATACCAACATTATCATTTTCCTATCTTTTTCCCATGGATGTGGGTAGTCGGTTCAATGTGTCTTCTTCAACAACATAAGAGGGCAACACAAGAATATATCAATATATTATGTTTCCGCTAATATGGTATTAGCGGAATCATAATATAAGGCATTAAGGCATAAGAAGGAAAAAGTAATAAAAATAAAAAAATGAAAAACAAAAACTTGACTGATCAACCCAAAAATGTGTGTAAATAACTCGTGATGATAATTTTCTTAAGATACGTCATAAATATGTTCAATTGTTTCAAAGTTCTGCTTTTAGGAGCAGGTAAACAACATCAAATTGCATTTCACGACGTCCAAAAGGAGGATTCCTTATTTTCTTGAAACTGCTTGTGATTTAAATACGCTATTTCATATTATGCAATACTTATACAATATAGTGTGTCAGTATTTATCAGCTATTTTTTTTAAGTTCTTTGCTGTCACAAACTAAGCTACTAGCGCTACAAAAATTTAAAGCGTTGATAAAAAAAAAATAAGTAAGACTATTGTTTCAAAGGCGACTGTCGGTCACTAATGAATTCTACAACCCACGATTTTGTGTTTGTCCAAATCAAATACGATGCGCTGAAGGCAGCGTTGACCTACAAATAAAAACTTTGGCGCATTTTATTTAATTTTAAGTTGAACAAGCCCTTTGCGGTTGTGTTGTAGAATATCTCAGTTTCAAACGAAATCAGTCGTTTATATAGCGGCAAATTTACAGATAACGTTAGAGGCATTATCCCGGAAACAAATACGGGGATAATTCTGTATTAGTTGGATCATGCCATATAGGTAACAGTCAAATGAAAGAAGCGAAAGACAGAAAATACACGATAAATATGCGTTTTTTTGACTTATTAAAAATAAAATTATGTTTTAATTGTACTGCACTCAATTATCTCTAGACGAAGCACGATAGAGTACAGACATTAAAAAAATGTTTTTTTTTCTACGCAATATTTTGATCCACTGGAGCCCCGCTGAAAAAGAAATCAACTGTACCTATATCTATTCCAACATTCATGTTCGGGTTAATATCGTACATAAAATATCTAAACACTAGGTTTGTCATTATATTCTTTTTTTACCAAAAAATGGAACCGACTTCAACACTCAAATCTGTGAAATAACTTGTTGAAGTCGGTACCATGATAATTCAAAAGTACATATTATCATAAAATTGTGCACATGGTACTGACTTCGACAAGTTATTGCACACTTTTGGGTGTTGAAGTCGGTTCCAATTTGTGGTAAATATTTTTTTTTCACTCTTTTTAGTGACCCTTGCTACTTACGGGATCGATACTCATTCATTGTCAACGACTATATCATCAATATAGGTGAATATTTTTCAGTTATTGGAGCGTCACTCAAAAACGTCTTGACCGCTTTTGATGAAATTTAAAACGAGACCAAACGACAAGCGTCATCTTTAAAAAAAAAAAGAATTTTCAAAATCGGTTCTCCCAGTCAAGAGTTCTGAGGTAACAAACATAAAAAAATACAGACGAATTGAGAACCTCCTCCTTTTTGCAAGTCGGTTAAAAATCAACTGAAAGTCGATAGTCAAATGTTACACATGTTTTAAAAGAAGAACCTCATAGGTACTATGTGAAAAAAGTTTCACTCAAAAATCTCAAACCATGAAAATTATATGTCAATTCGAAGTACCTATTACATTAAAACGGCAATTTCACACTTTAACCCCTATTATATTTTCAAACACTGCAACGAACTACCTACATTATTAAAATCTTAATAGTACAGCGTTCTTTTTTACACACAGAAAAATAAATATGAATAACTTTTTATATTTCAATTCATCATTTCAAAATACAGCTGCCAATTTAAAGGGAGTTTATCTGGAAAGTTCAATATCGTCCGTCCCGCCCGCCTTCTACTACAGTTATAGATATTATCTGAGTGTCTACATAATATTACTTTATTGGAACGAGGTACAACTTTTTTACTTACACACTTTTGGCTAGAAATAGTTATTAAATTTGTGTTTAAAGGAGAAAAGAAATGTCATCAAGAAATCCCAGTGTAGCCGTAAAGTCCATAGAGACTTCAAAACAAGACTGTCTTATCCCAATTGGATGGCACTTAGAAAACAATGCAACTTATGAGCTGCATGCCCTACTCACGTCGCGAAAAAAGAACACTATATTAATGAGACTTCAAGGTATATAATTAAATCATTCTGTCCTTATGTCATGAGTCACTTGCTCGTCAACTGACAAATCTGATTTGAATATTTTTATTTTAGCAATAACGCATGCTCTACGGATTACGTTATAAAATTACAAATTAACGAGAGGAAAAGTTATAGTCATGTGCGGGATTCCAACCCACGTCATCCTTCCCTATAGGCGGAGTACGCTACGATTGAGCTACCATGAAAATGACTCATAACTAATTTTTCCTGCCGTTCCTTAGCCGAGCGACAGCTATTAGCTCAACTTACGTTGTACTACAACTTAGAGTGTACAACTTGATTCTTTAAACTTGTAATTTTTAACCGACTTCAAAAAAGGGGGAGGTTCTCATTTCGTCTGTTTTTTTTATGTTTGTTACCTTAAAAAACACCGTTCACCCAAGGTACCACCCTTGGGTGAACGGTTTTTTTTTATTCTGATGATCGTTTGGTCCTATTTTTTTTACTCTACCTAGTAACCATTCTATATAATTTACCAGATAGGATAGAATGTTAACCAAACCTTGCATTATATTCGAAGATTAATAATTTAGAAATATATAGTGATCATGTACAAAACTCTTACTTCTAACATATTAAAACATATTTTTAAATTTCCCGCCATTGACGTTAACTTTTACCTTTATCTTGTGTCCAACTCGGGAGCCAACAACTATTTTAAAAATAGAATCCCTCGCTATACCTTTAAAATGGTTGTTTTCTTCTTTGGCAAAAAATCTACTATTATATTATAAATTACTGAATAGTTCAGAGGGAGCGTGACATAACCATGCGGACAAAGTTGCGGGCGGAAGGTAGACGTATAATATAAAAACAATTGTATAAGCCTTAACTTGTATTTTTGATTATCATACAAAAAAAGTTACAAAATTTATCGACGTCCAAATATGACATAACTCTTTAGTCCAGCTATTTGTGACATTATGTATAGCTGCATCCACGGTAGCCCCCCGGCTTCGTGCCATTAAGCGGAAATTAAATTGTCTGCCGTAAAAAAGGAAATAACATTTTGATGTGACAGGCGATACGCCACCGTTGCGAGTAATTTTTCCCCATTTATGAAACGTTAAAAAGGTATCAACTTTTTGAATTTGTTTGTGCTGAAAATAAATTGGGTTTTTGTGCTGTTATTTTAAAAATACATTGTGTACTATATAAACGCTACTTAACTTATTAACCGGGCGAAGTTCTCAGTTGTAACTTGGATATCGAAATCACTTCGGTAGCTAAGATTAAAAGACCAAGTCTCAGCCCAAGAAACGGATAGCATGGGTGAATCCCGTTCATTGTTTATTATCCTAGTTGTGATTTCTTATCTTTGTGACGTGCTTACCGTACGTCAGCTGTTTGTGGAAAGCATTATAACAAAACAACACGCAAAATTAATTTACGAACCCCATTTTTTAACAAAACGGCGGAAACACAGTGTTTGCAGCCAACCACATCGTTTTAATACCAGTTTTATTAAGAAATTCTTTGTATTTTTAGGACCGTATTTATATAATTCTATAAACAAAAATTTAAATATATATCCATGTACCAAATCAAAAATGAAACAAATTGTAACGAAATGGTTAAAAAGTCTGTCATATGACGAGACAGAAGAACTTCTGAAATTAATTACATAATTTTAATATGAATGTACCTATTTTTGGATGCATAGTATTATGCTTTGCAGATCAAAGGTAATTCAAGACATATTTAACATATATACACACCCTCTTACATCTCACACACACACCTTCATGGTACACAAAGAGAGGAACAAGAACATACCATTTACTCCTAGCTTTATAATAGGTTGTTGAAATAATTGTACTATAGATTCATATAAATTATTAGCAGACTTGCTAGTATAAGTCCAACGTACGGGGAAGAGCGCTGTAAGTACTCGTAGTACTAGATCGTACACCTGAAGGCAAGGCCATTTTTAATTTAAAAAAGGTCTGTGGCCTCTCAGGACTCGATGTCCAAGCCCCATACAAAAATGGGAGTCCCTCGCAGTGCCATAACTGCCAACTATACGGGCACGCCTCCCGTTTCTGCTTCGCTCGCGCTAGGTGCGTTAAGTGCCTAGGCGATCACGCGACTGCAGCGTGCACTCGCACCCGGGATTCACCGGACCCACCCAGCTGTGTTTTATGCGGTGCTCAAGGGCATACCGCGAATTACCGTGGTTGCCCTAAAGCACCACGAGTGAACCACAGGGTGGCAAGGCATAGGCCGACCCGTCCCTCTTACGACCGTTACCAACGGGTAAGCCCTAAACTAACGGTAGTACCTGCCTCACAGGTAATACCCGCGCCGCTCCCAGCCCGTAACGCATGGTCTAAACTACCCAGTATGGTTAAGACCGTCGCTACCGCCCGCGCCCCGGCCCGCGCGCCCGCACCCGCGCCCGCACCCGCACCCGCCCGCGCCGCGGCCCCTGCCCGCGCACCGGCCCCGGCTCGCCCCGCACTCCCGGCACCCGTCGCCAACACCATTCGCGCGCCTCCCCGCGCCGCTTCCCGGCCACAAGCTCCACCTATGCCATTGATGGCTGCCCCTCTTCAAGAGGCAATCAACCTAGTCAGCGATCTGGCTATGTCGGTTGACATCAATGAGGTACAAGAGCTATTCCACAAGATGCAATACGCTCAATCCCCAGCGGACGTGATCCAATACACATTGGAACACGCGAATTTACTTAGCGCCCTTAAGCGCTTCGTTCCCCAGGCCCCTCCCCAGTACAACCACTATGGGTAGTACAACCGAACGCACGAAACCGTACTCAGTTTCGTTAGCGTCATTTAACGCTGACGGCCTCTTCAAACAACGTGACCTCGTCCACGACTTTTGTTGTACCCACCTTATCGATATCATATGCGTGCAGGAAACCTTTCTAAAACCGGGGAAGGCGAACCCTAGGTTTGCCAACTACAGAACGGTACGTGATGATAGAGTGAACTCCCGTGGGGGAGGCACTCTTATCTATTACAAAAGGTCCCTGCACTGCATTCCCCTACCTACCCCGACTCTTGTTAATATGGAAGCATCTTGTTGCCTCCTAGCTATGACTGGTCATCAACCTATAGTCATAGCATCCTGTTACCAAGCTTGCAAAAAGCCGATCGTCCGAGCTGACTTAGAAGCCCTATTCTCATTAGGAAGCGCCGTCATTCTGATTGGCGACTTCAACAGTAAGCACATCCTATGGAATTGTAACGTCAACAATCCCAGAGGTATTGCACTTGAAAACCTAATCGCAGAACTTAACTTTGACATAATTGCGCCCACTGAGCCCACTCACTACCCTTATATGGAAGACCACCGATCTGACTTGCTTGACATGGCACTATTCAGAGGCGTAACACTCCGGTTACGCTCCATAGAAGTGGTTCACGAGCTTCACTCTGACCACCGACCCATTATACTGCGACTAGGTCCCGACCCAACGACTGACCTCCCCCGCCCCACTAAGACGATAGTGAACTGGAAGCAAGTAGGCGATGCCCTAAAGGCTATCAGTTCACCGGACCTAGACAAGATCCCTGACGACATCCTGACAAAAGATGACGTAACCCTTGCGATCGATTCGTTCACCAATCACCTCTCCACCGTAGTAGGTGCATCCGCAAAGGAGGTCATAGTGCCGGACGACCGGCGCCTTGTCATTCCAGCGGATGTGAGACGATTGGTGACGGAGAGTAAAGCAGTGACCCGACATTACGACTCTTACCCCAGTAAAGAGAACAAAACTAAGAAACGCCACTTTGAACGCATGGTTCAAAGTCGCATGTCTGAGTTGCGTGATCAACAATGGGGCGATAAACTTTCAAACCTCGTGCCAAGCCACCATGCTTACTGGGACTTGGCGCGAGGCTTGAAAGGAAGTAACCATAACGACATGCCTCCCTTATACAGACCAGTCCCACTAGTCCCAGCGTTCTTTGACGAAGACAAAGCTGAGTGCCTAGCTGATAGCCTAGAGGCTCAGTGTTCCCCTAACGTAGATCACGTTGACCAAGCTCACCTCGATTCGGTGGATGCTGAAGTCGAACGTAAAAGCTCTGTGGTCACCTCTGAACTTCCACCAATCACCTTAGCGACTTACGCTGAGGTGGAGAGACTGATCAAGGCCCTCCGACCGCGCAAATCCCCCGGTGCCGATGGCATCTCCAACAGGGTTCTTAAAACCCTCTCTCCTCCTCTCATCCATCTCTTAGTCAGCATCTTCAATGCTGCTATGAGCCAATGCTTATTCCCAGACACCTGGAAATGTGCAAATGTCATTGGCATTCACAAACCAGGCAAAAGCTCATCTGACCCCACCAGTTACCGCCCCATCAGCCTCCTCAGTGCCTTAGGCAAACTTTACGAGCGGTTACTTGCAAACCGTCTCCAGTCCCATGCTAAGGAACACCACCTTATCCCAGATGAGCAGTTTGGCTTCAGACCCGGACACTCATGCGTCCAACAGGTGCACCGCCTCACGGAGCACATCATTGAGGGCTTCAATAAGTACCCCAAACCCCAGACTACGCTAGCAGTCTTCCTCGACGTAGCGAAAGCTTTTGACAAAGTCTGGCACAACGGCTTGATCTACAAGCTATACCAATTTGGCGTGCCAGAACGTCTTGTGCTCATCCTACAAGACTTCCTTAAAGCCAGAAGCTTTCGCTATCGCGTGGAAGGCACCCTCTCCTCCCCCCACCCAGTCAGAGCCGGAGTCCCTCAGGGCTCCGTGCTATCACCTATTCTCTTTGCACTGTATACCAGTGACATCCCACGCTCTCAGCCCAAAGTATTCCTAGCCCAATATGCGGATGATACCGCCATTTACACCACTGGGTGGCATATCAACAGACAGTCCTATTTCGTCATGCAACGGGCCATCACCGAGATCGGTGACTGGTTCCGAAAATGGCGCATCGCGGTCAACCCAGCTAAAAGCACAGCTATGTGCTTTACTGAGAAGACACGCTCCCCTTACCCGAAACCGCTTATTTTGTTCGACGAACCCATTCCCTGGGTTCCTAGAACAAAATACCTCGGAGTCACCCTTGATCGTCATCTCACCTTTAACGATCACATAACAACCGTCCGTAACAGAGCGGCCTTCATAATGGGTCGCCTTGGTCCCCTACTTCGCAAAGAGAGTAAAATGTCTCTTAGTAATAAGAAGACACTTTACACTGCCTGCATCCGCCCCATCATGACTTACGCATCAGTAGTGTTTAGTCATGCTAGTGAGGCCCACCTTCATAAACTTCAAGTCATCCAAAACCGTTTTCTTCGTAATGCAACCGGCGCCCCGTGGTATATCCGGAACACCGAGTTGCATTGCGACTTAAACCTTCCCTCTCTAGCGCAGTTCAATAAGGACTGCGCCCGCCGATACTTTGATCGAGCGCCCCACCACCCGAACCCATTGGTTGTCCAGGCATCGAACTACTCGACTGCCTCTTCTATCCCATTTTTCAAACCCCCCCGTCGCCGACCACGGCAGGTATTAGACGACCCGGATGACCCCATCGCAGCCATTACGTTGGCAGCTTTAGCGTTATCCGCAAGTCGTCGAGGTAAAATCCCCAGGTGTGAGGTAATCAGAGGTCACACAATCAAACACCGAGCTCGCCGGCGAGCTCGAGGCAAAAACAAGGTCACGATAAATTGCTCTCCAAATAGTCAAAGAGTATTATTCAGTAGGGCCCAATTGTGCAACACTGCAGTTGCACAGAGGCATTTTGCTCCGATCCCCCCCATGTCTCTCGACAGCGAGACAAGCCGAGGTCCGAACCACAGTGGTGCCCTTGAGCTCGCTGTCAACCCCTCCTATAGTAGCGGTACGTTTTCGGCGTCCGCAGGAGACGGAGGTAGAAAGCGCTTTTCGCCTTCTACGCCCGTCTCGGGAGAAGTGCCTTCGGCACTTCTCCCTCCCGGGCTATTGTAGGGCCAGGCCCTCGCCCAAAACCCGGTGGAGCTGGACGACCGCACAGGCGGTAGCCAGCATCTATGTCCTCCCTAAACAAACAAAGAGCGCTGTAGGCTGAAACACAGGTGATGAACCTAGTTCAGCAGCAGATACTCTTGCACAATTATAATATAAAATTTTACTAGCTAATTTTTAAGAACGAACTCATGTACACTTTTATGTGAATAAAGATTATTATTATTATTATCGGCAGCTGTAAGCATTGTATTTTGATCTGTGGTTGTTACTTACAAATGTAAAGACTTATTGTAGACCTGAATATTTGTTAATCTTTAAGGTCGAAGCTCTTTTCATCATATTTTAAATACCAAGTGTCAAAAATTGTTGAAATTGTGCATGCATGTCCTTGTCTATGCTTCTTGTTTTTTTTATTATTTACTATATCTTTTCTCACGACTGCATGAACATAACTATGAAGAATTAATTGTACAGATTATAAAATTGCTTAGGTAACCATGCTTTATAAAATTTTGAATTGACTAATTGTTATGTATACACAAGGGTAACTTTAATTAACTGGGGAGGAATATTTAAACGCTTATTGTTAACCTTTTCAATCTGTCGATAAAAGTCTATAACAGACAAATGGTGGCTAACTAAAATATATTTTGTTTAATGATGATATGTAGAAAACATCTATGATATTATATTATCAAACCAAAGCTTATTTTACTAAATATTGAGTAGAAGCACTATAGTGTACTTAAATAAATAAATAGTGTGCTAAGCGAAAATCACAAAATGTCTTACCTCGAGTGGGAATCGAACGCACGTCCACAGATTTTAGCGCACGGTTTCGCGTGGATTCGATTTCCACTAGTGCATGTGCTGTAGAGAATAACAGCCAATTCAATTGTTTCCAAGTCAAGCGGAACTAACCAGCAAAACCCAAAAAATGTGACCAATGAAATCATGCTGACCCAAGGGAACGAAAATTAGTTTGTGTACGTCAGGACAAAAATCACAAAAAAATAATCCACTGGGAAACACTCGAAATTTTCCATCAGTGTTTAACCTACGCTACATCGTGTTACTCTATTCAACACGACCACTTAAAAAGCCACGTAGGTTAAATTACAGAGCAAACGAGAAAGTCTTCCTTCTAAGGTAAGATTTATTCTCGACATAGAGCACCATTCAGACAACCAGAACAAATGCACACAAAGATGTGGGCCAAGTGAGTTTACCTAACAAATTGTGGACGGGAGCAACGTCGAGATAGCGGAAAGACGAGTAGGGTCGGTTTACATGACATTGTTTTACCATGACTGCATTTTCTTTATAACAAAGTCTTACTAAGCGTGGTGGCGTGGCACTGTTTAATTAACCTTGGATGGCTACAGAGAGGTATAAGCGGAAAGCCATGTTCTCAGTGTATGTGTAATCTTGCCTCAAACGGTTGAATCGTTTTAAATTATTGACCAAGTTCAAAAAATGGAGGAGAATTCGTCTGTTTTTTATGTTTGTTTATTTCAGAACTTTTGACTGGGTGGCCCAATTTTAATATTTTTTTATTTGTTTGGAGGCTAATGCTTGTTGTTTGGTCCTTTTTAAATTTCATAAAAATCGGTCAAGTTGTTTTGGAGTTACAGTCCAATAACTGAAAAATATTTTCCTACCTTGATGATATACCTAGTCGTTGAAAATGAATTACAATCGATCCCGTAAGTAACAAAGGGTCACTAAAAAGAGTTCCAACACTCAAATGGTACTTTTGTACGATCATGGTACTGACTTCGACAAGTTATTTCACACCTTTGAGTGTTGAAGTCGGTTCTATTTTTTGGTTAAAAATTTTTGTTTGTATTTCAAAGCAGGCATTAACCTCCTGAAGAAGAACGAAGAAAGAATGTTATGAAAAAAATACGTAAAAAAGACGCACTTCACCACGTATTGCGTAGCATCCGGCCTAAGTAAATATTATTCCTAAATATTTTATAGGCAAAGGCAATGCAGGTTCTAACAGTGACAATTTATTACAATGATTGTTAAAATTTTTGCTTACAAATATGTATTTTGAATGGGAATCAAACCCATCTTCTACATAGAAGGCGCCTTTTAACCAATCAACATTATAGGAGGAAGTGAAAAATATGTATTCTTAATCATTAATTTAGTATCGTCGTCGTAGGGTCCTATACCCTGATTGATCTGACATGAAAATATTTCTAAATATGATTACAAGCACTATCGCGAGCGATAGTGCGCACCGTCCCCTATGACGGTTAAAGTAACACAATTGGAGCACAAAATTTCGGCAAAAATGCCAAGTCCCAGGTGGCTGAGATGGTATTAGGCATCCGACGCGATATCGGAGGACGAGGGTTCGATTCCCGCCTTGGGCATAAAATTTTGTGCTCAAATAATTTGTCTGACATGAAAATGTTGTTTTATTTACTAAAGTGACAGTGCTTGAGATTTTTATTGTTCTCGTACGCTTATAAATTCAATGGCTACCTTCTCCACCAATCTGAAATGGAATTAATCTTCACAATTTGAAGATAAATTCCATTTTATTTACGAATTCCATTCCATTTTATGATGTTTTTTCCTATAAAGATTTTGATTTGATTGTATTTATATTACTCGACTGCTACTACTATAGTTTAACGATTTAAACTAACGTGATTTACTTAAAATCACGTAAACTAACGTGATTTACTTAAAGTCACGTTAGTTTAAATCGTTAAACTATCGTAGTAGCAGTCGAGTAATATAAATAGAATCAAATCAAAATCTTTATAGGAAAAAACATCGTAAAATGGAATGGATTTACTTAAAATCACGTTAGTTTAAATCGTTAAACTATCGTAGTAGCAGTCGAGTAATATAAATAGAATCAAATCAAAATCTTTATAGGAAAAAACATCGTAAAATGGAATGGATTTACTTAAAATCACGTTAGTTTAAATCGTTAAACTATCGTAGTAGCAGTTGAATAATATAAATAGAATCAAATCAAAAGAAATTATTTATTTGCAGAGTACACGTAATACAAATGTGGTCAGTGTTATTGTTCGCCATACTCAACCGTGGTAGGGTATGCAAATTAAAGGTAACTAAATTTATCCATCAAATTAATAAAATATATATTTTACTCAAATGTTATTTAAACCACACTCCATGCAAGGCAAGAAAATATTTTATACTACACCTGCTCGGAAAGTACCTTGATACTTTATCAAATTTACGGTAGAAAGCGTCATTGCATATCGAACAAATATGCGGCGAGAAAACGCATCTGAGCGGGAGAGAAAAGTGTATGAAAATCCATTTCTTACGTGGTTTTTCTTTTTTAATTTTGGGTAAGACTATGCGCTGGTAACCTAAATATCAAAAGCCAAAAAGTTTTTACAGTGAGTTTTTATCTCCAAGTTCGCAAAATGACACTGGCCACTAGCTGTGTGTTGGATGGTGTCAAACAATTTGAAAAAAGAACATGTGAAAATTGCAGACGCCATTGGCGCCATTTTCAATTTGTGTGTTGTTTGAGGATTCAGTTTTCGTAGAAAAGTAAAATAAAACTATCAAAATGATAAGTAGTGATAGTGATGATGAAGATTTTTTAACTCCGCCGCAGTTGAAGGAAGCAGCAAAAATACTGATTGATAACTTTTTACCACAGAAATCAATTGAAAAATATAATAAAACTTATGACGATTTTTTTTATTTTCTTCGTAGGTGTAGTATGAAGCACTATGTATCACTCAAGAGAAAGTGCGATTCCCGATCTCGGGTGTTTTAAAGCTCTCGCCTACGGCTCGGGCTTCTCTCCCGCTCAGATGCGTTTTCTCCCCGCTTGTTCGATATGCAATGACGTACTTTCTACCGTAAATTTGATAAAGTATCAAGGTACTTTCCGAGCAGGTGTAGTATAAAATTAATTATAATATTAATTTATATATATATGTGAATACTATTTTATCATTCAAATATTCCTGAATAGTGTAGTATGATTTCTTTCAGAAATATCTTCTTTACTTTTAAAAATATATCTTAATTAATTTGTGATAATTTATTATAAATTTAAATTCACATCCCAAAAATACTGTTTTTAAAAAGTGTGGTCCTAGATTTTTATGAACATAGTTTAGTTTTATATCTAACGCTCCTAGAAGTCCGGTGTTTTTTTTATGCCTGATAGGTTAGCCTTTGACCACTATCTCACCTGATGGTAAGTGATGATGTGGTTGAAGATGTTGTTCAGACTAATCTAGAATTACTGTGTTGAAACGATTGTTACGTAGGACAAATAAAGCGTGTTATATTTGGTACAGCTTTTTAACAAAAACATATAGTACCTACACTAAAATCCGAATTGGGAATAGCTGTTTTTTAATGACGACTCAGATACCATACCTCGGTGGAATTCACGACCGCCTATCCAAAAATTGTATCTTGGTCTAAACTGATATCTAAAGCCCAACATTTTCGATCAAGTACATCGTCCACTTTACATGAGAGCGTGTCAATTGGCACGACAAACGTACTTGAAAGTAAAATCGAAATCTCATTCGACCAGCTTGATCCAATTTCAAGCTTGATGTATACTTGAAGATATATTTTTGCTTGCATACTCGAAAACGTAACGTTATTTTAGAAGTGATATTTAACTTTGTATACCCTTACGTTCTAACGAAATCTCAATTCACCAATAAATGAATGGTAATAACGAGCGCACGTTTGAAACTATCTTAATAATTAAGAAGAAACTTACTTAATAAAATATTTTAAAATGTTTGTTATTTAAAATATGGATTTCCGCAAAGTTACGCCTGAATCTATTTATTATCTAAAGCTACCTGACAAAAGCTTCTCAGTCGTAAGGTTGATCTTACCATATTGTCCGAAGAGCGGTAACCACGTGCCTCGCCTCTCAATATATTTCTTGAAATTAAAATATTCGTAGTATATTTAACTCTTTAGGTGTTACTATAATCGTAGTTCCAATTCTAGTTACGAGTTTAATTTTACCTCAATAATTTATTGTTTTTTCTTTTGACTTTCGCAAACTCTCTACTTTTTGCATCAGATCTTTTTCTAGTAGAAGGGTAGCGACGTCATTGCCAGAGTTAAGTCATCTGAAAAATCACTTCTTTTTATCAGACGAAGTCTAGTAGTCTGATTGCTGACCACACACTGTGCCCTAAGATAGTTAAATTTTCGGTGTTTAAGTTTTTTCAATTGGCAGACGAAGTTTCGGCTTGGACAAGCATGTTCCGGTGTCCGAGTGGTTAAAGCATCCGGCGCAAAATAGGAAGACGCGGGTTTAATTGCTGACCGGGACAAAAATTGTATGGTCTAATAATATGTAAAAGTCCTTTTTTACTGCTGATAAGCTGGCCATGGACATATTTCCCCTGATGGTAAGCGACGATGTGTGAGAAGATGATAAAAAAATACTATAACGGAAACTGACTGCTGGAAAGCTGGAAGGACAGCTACCGGAATACACCGTTGGGTGCGTGGCTATTAATTGTCTACTTGAGGAAATACTAGCTAGGTAGTCTTCGCAAAATACCACCATAACGACTGATTTTGTACGACAAGATTTTAGGAAATATTTTTGTTTAGCAGCATTCGAACCCGTTTGCGATTTTACGTATTGGATGCCTTAACCGCTCGGCCTATATAACGTCTAGAATAAAACTTGTAGGACACAGCATTTTCATCAGTCCAAAACTTGCTGTTGGCCTTCACCACTTGTGAAATATATCTTAAACCCACCATCGAAAAAACTATTCGCATGACTAATAAAAGAGATAAGAATGTCCAAACGTAAAAATGACAAAATATAAAAAAATACCTATCAATAAAAACGCCCATATGAAAAGAACGGCATTTTTTTTTTGTATCGTAGCCTTTCTGGATTATATGAAAATTTGGATTGATACTATGAAATACTACGAACTATATACGACACTACAGCTACTACAATGTAAGCATTTAGACAACCTATAAGTCATAGCATACTCACAGGCAGTCTAAATGCTCCAACCCTTATTATTTACACTTAGCCAGAATGTGAAATTAATTCAATTGAAGCAGTGATAGCCGAGCCGTAATATTTTCAAAATACTCTTAATAATAATCTTTTAAAGTTTATTGCCTAAAAGAATAATTTAACATAATTACACTTTATCTGATCTTTGGTTTCAAATATAATCAAATATAACTTCTTCATTTTTCATTTCCTACACAAAAATGTGATTGCATGTCCACGGATTGATGCAACCTAGAGCTTCACTGCATGACTTCCACCATTTTTCGAATGCACGTCTGACTACCCTCAGAAAGAAAATCTGTCCTATAAATAAATAAATAATGTGAAATTCACAAGCATAGACCTGTACACGCCCGTACGCGTCAAAACCTGAATGTGAAAATAGAAAGTTAAAAACTGTTCAAAGTGTGAAACGTTTCAGAGTGTTCTAGAATGTTTAATGGAAAAATTCGTGTCGTTCAGTGGCAGTGTCATATTTCAGAGAGCCTTTAAACCAGGTCAGGTGTGAACTCTTCGAGCTTAGAATAACCTTTTGTTACCAAAATGTGCGTTTAAAGCCATAATTGAATGGCATAGTACTATACATATCATCACTTGCCATCAGTTGAGATAGAGGTAAAAGGCAAAGCTAAAAGGTATAAAAATAATACTAATTTCTAGATGTAAATGTCCACTCATATTAAAGAATTCAATGCTACTCCCGAAAACAAGGTTCTAATCGTCCCATTATAAAGAATTCTCATTTGTTTAAATAAAAAATTGGATAGGGTACGATCTAATATCATGACAATACATTGTGAAGAAAATTGAACACGAGCATAATATGATACACTTCCATTGAATTTGCTAAGCTACAATTCCATTGAATTTGATTCGTTTATATGAATGACAAAGAGAAAAACACGCATGCAGTAGACGCACATATGCATACTGCTGAGACTCAAATTCAATCAAGAGACGTCGCCTGATTTGATATTGCCATGTTCGAGGTACGGGTACCATTATCTAGTATTTTATAAGTTCAATGATGTTCGGTTAAAACCGCTTCAACCACACTCAATATAACACCAGCAGATTTTCAGAAATACCCAAAGTAAGAACGACAGACTATCTTGAACAGATAATATATTATTATTGCTATAATGACCAATATGACTACAAGCTACTAATAGGTTTGCTAATGAAAATTATAGCATTTTGTTTAATAAAAGCATACCGCCGGTAAAAAAAAAAGTAGTAGCTTGTAGACATATTAGTCAAGTGGCGTGAAGTGGCACTTTGTAATCTCGAGCCCCTGGGTTCAAACTCAAGCTTCGTTAGTTATTGTTAGATATTAAAAAAGGGAACAATATCAACAATATACTTAGCGCAACGAAAATTTATGTAGACTTCTTGTCTTTCGGCAACTTGCACGCCTGATAATGATGTGATTAACCTTTAAAGATCAAGCTTGCGATTTCGCGCACCATTTACGTTCATCTAACTCCGCATCTAAGTCGCATCTCGATCTTTAGGGAGTCGACGGCTTGTTACCTATACCAACATTATCATTTTCCTATCTTTTTCCCATGGATGTGGGTAGTCGGTTCAATGTGTCTTCTTCAACAACATAAGAGGGCAACACAAGAATATATCAATATATTATGTTTCCGCTAATATGGTATTAGCGGAATCATAATATAAGGCATTAAGGCATAAGAAGGAAAAAGTAATAAAAAAAAAAAAATGAAAAACAAAAACTTGACTGATCAACCCAAAAATGTGTGTAAATAACTCGTGATGATAATTTTCTTAAGATACGTCATAAATATGTTCAATTGTTTCAAAGTTCTGCTTTTAGGAGCAGGTAAACAACATCAAATTGCATTTCACGACGTCCAAAAGGAGGATTCCTTATTTTCTTGAAACTGCTTGTGATTTAAATACGCTATTTCATATTATGCAATACTTATACAATATAGTGTGTCAGTATTTATCAGCTATTTTTTTTAAGTTCTTTGCTGTCACAAACTAAGCTACTAGCGCTACAAAAATTTAAAGCGTTGATAAAAAAAAAATAAGTTAGACTATTGTTTCAAAGGCGACTGTCGGTCACTAATGAATTCTACAACCCACGATTTTGTGTTTGTCCAAATCAAATACGATGCGCTGAAGGCAGCGTTGACCTACAAATAAAAACTTTGGCGCATTTTATTTAATTTTAAGTTGAACAAGCCCTTTGCGGTTGTGTTGTAGAATATCTCAGTTTCAAACGAAATCAGTCGTTTATATAGCGGCAAATTTACAGATAACGTTAGAGGCATTATCCCGGAAACAAATAGGGGGATAATTCTGTATTAGTTGGATCATGCCATATAGGTAACAGTCAAATGAAAGAAGCGAAAGACAGAAAATACACGATAAATATGCGTTTTTTTGACTTATTAAAAATAAAATTATGTTTTAATTGTACTGCACTCAATTATCTCTAGACGAAGCACGATAGAGTACAGACATTAAAAAAATGTTTTTTTTTCTACGCAATATTTTGATCCACTGGAGCCCCGCTGAAAAAGAAATCAACTGTACCTATATCTATTCCAACATTCATGTTCGGGTTAATATCGTACATAAAATATCTAAACACTAGGTTTGTCATTATATTCTTTTTTTACCAAAAAATGGAACCGACTTCAACACTCAAATCTGTGAAATAACTTGTTGAAGTCGGTACCATGATAATTCAAAAGTACATATTATCATAAAATTGTGCACATGGTACTGACTTCGACAAGTTATTGCACACTTTTGGGTGTTGAAGTCGGTTCCAATTTGTGGTAAATATTTTTTTTTCACTCTTTTTAGTGACCCTTGCTACTTACGGGATCGATACTCATTCATTGTCAACGACTATATCATCAATATAGGTGAATATTTTTCAGTTATTGGAGCGTCACTCAAAAACGTCTTGACCGCTTTTGATGAAATTTAAAACGAGACCAAACGACAAGCGTCATCTTTAAAAAAAAAAAGAATTTTCAAAATCGGTTCTCCCAGTCAAGAGTTCTGAGGTAACAAACATAAAAAAATACAGACGAATTGAGAACCTCCTCCTTTTTGCAAGTCGGTTAAAAATCAACTGAAAGTCGATAGTCAAATGTTACACATGTTTTAAAAGAAGAACCTCATAGGTACTATGTGAAAAAAGTTTCACTCAAAAATCTCAAACCATGAAAATTATATGTCAATTCGAAGTACCTATTACATTAAAACGGCAATTTCACACTTTAACCCCTATTATATTTTCAAACACTGCAACGAACTACCTACATTATTAAAATCTTAATAGTACAGCGTTCTTTTTTACACACAGAAAAATAAATATGAATAACTTTTTATATTTCAATTCATCATTTCAAAATACAGCTGCCAATTTAAAGGGAGTTTATCTGGAAAGTTCAATATCGTCCGTCCCGCCCGCCTTCTACTACAGTTATAGATATTATCTGAGTGTCTACATAATATTACTTTATTGGAACGAGGTACAACTTTTTTACTTACACACTTTTGGCTAGAAATAGTTATTAAATTTGTGTTTAAAGGAGAAAAGAAATGTCATCAAGAAATCCCAGTGTAGCCGTAAAGTCCATAGAGACTTCAAAACAAGACTGTCTTATCCCAATTGGATGGCACTTAGAAAACAATGCAACTTATGAGCTGCATGCCCTACTCACGTCGCGAAAAAAGAACACTATATTAATGAGACTTCAAGGTATATAATTAAATCATTCTGTCCTTATGTCATGAGTCACTTGCTCGTCAACTGACAAATCTGATTTGAATATTTTTATTTTAGCAATAACGCATGCTCTACGGATTACGTTATAAAATTACAAATTAACGAGAGGAAAAGTTATAGTCATGTGCGGGATTCCAACCCACGTCATCCTTCCCTATAGGCGGAGTACGCTACGATTGAGCTACCATGAAAATGACTCATAACTAATTTTTCCTGCCGTTCCTTAGCCGAGCGACAGCTATTAGCTCAACTTACGTTGTACTACAACTTAGAGTGTACAACTTGATTCTTTAAACTTGTAATTTTTAACCGACTTCAAAAAAGGGGGAGGTTCTCATTTCGTCTGTTTTTTTATGTTTGTTACCTTAAAAAACACCGTTCACCCAAGGTACCACCCTTGGGTGAACGGTTTTTTTTTATTCTGATGATCGTTTGGTCCTATTTTTTTTACTCTACCTAGTAACCATTCTATATAATTTACCAGATAGGATAGAATGTTAACCAAACCTTGCATTATATTCGAAGATTAATAATTTAGAAATATATAGTGATCATGTACAAAACTCTTACTTCTAACATATTAAAACATATTTTTAAATTTCCCGCCATTGACGTTAACTTTTACCTTTATCTTGTGTCCAACTCGGGAGCCAACAACTATTTTAAAAATAGAATCCCTCGCTATACCTTTAAAATGGTTGTTTTCTTCTTTGGCAAAAAATCTACTATTATATTATAAATTACTGAATAGTTCAGAGGGAGCGTGACATAACCATGCGGACAAAGTTGCGGGCGGAAGGTAGACGTATAATATAAAAACAATTGTATAAGCCTTAACTTGTATTTTTGATTATCATACAAAAAAAGTTACAAAATTTATCGACGTCCAAATATGACATAACTCTTTAGTCCAGCTATTTGTGACATTATGTATAGCTGCATCCACGGTAGCCCCCCGGCTTCGTGCCATTAAGCGGAAATTAAATTGTCTGCCGTAAAAAAGGAAATAACATTTTGATGTGACAGGCGATACGCCACCGTTGCGAGTAATTTTTCCCCATTTATGAAACGTTAAAAAGGTATCAACTTTTTGAATTTGTTTGTGCTGAAAATAAATTGGGTTTTTGTGCTGTTATTTTAAAAATACATTGTGTACCATATAAACGCTACTTAACTTATTAACTGAGCGAAGTTCTCAGTTGTAACTTGGATATCGAAATCACTTCGGTAGCTAAGATTAAAAGACCAAGTCTCAGCCCAAGAAACGGATAGCATGGGTGAATTCCGTTCATTGTTTATTATCCTTGTTGTGATTTCTTATCTTTGTGACGTGCTTACCGTACGTCAGCTGTTTGTGGAAAGCATTATAACAAAACAACACGCAACATTAATTTACGAACCCCATTTTTTAACAAAACGGCGGAAACACAGTGTTTGCAGCCAACCACATCATCAAGAAATTCTTTGTATTTTTAGGACCGTATTTATATAATTCTATAAACAAAAATTTAAATATATATCCATGTACCAAATCAAAAATGAAACAAATTGTAACGAAATGGTTAAAAAGTCTGTCATATGACGAGACAGAAGAACTTCTGAAATTAATTACATAATTTTAATATGAATGTACCTATTTTTGGATGCATAGTATTATGCTTTGCAGATCAAAGGTAATTCAAGACATATTTAACATATATACACACCCTCTTACATCTCACACACACACCTTCATGGTACACAAAGAGAGGAACAAGAACATACCATTTACTCCTAGCTTTATAATAGGTTGTTGAAATAATTGTACTATAGATTCATATAAATTATTAGCAGACTTGCTAGTATAAGTCCAACGTACGGGGAAGAGCGCTGTAGGCTGAAACACAGGTGATGAACCTAGTTCAGCAGCAGATACTCTTGCACAATTATAATATAAAATTTTACTAGCTAATTTTTAAGAACGAACTCATGTACACTTTTATGTGAATAAAGATTATTATTATTATTATCGGCAGCTGTAAGCATTGTATTTTGATCTGTGGTTGTTACTTACAAATGTAAAGACTTATTGTAGACCTGAATATTTGTTAATCTTTAAGGTCGAAGCTCTTTTCATCATATTTTAAATACCAAGTGTCAAAAATTGTTGAAATTGTGCATGCATGTCCTTGTCTATGCTTCTTGTTTTTTTTATTATTTACTATATCTTTTCTCACGACTGCATGAACATAACTATGAAGAATTAATTGTACAGATTATAAAATTGCTTAGGTAACCATGCTTTATAAAATTTTGAATTGACTAATTGTTATGTATACACAAGGGTAACTTTAATTAACTGGGGAGGAATATTTAAACGCTTATTGTTAACCTTTTCAATCTGTCGATAAAAGTCTATAACAGACAAATGGTGGCTAACTAAAATATATTTTGTTTAATGATGATATGTAGAAAACATCTATGATATTATATTATCAAACCAAAGCTTATTTTACTAAATATTGAGTAGAAGCACTATAGTGTACTTAAATAAATAAATAGTGTGCTAAGCGAAAATCACAAAATGTCTTACCTCGAGTGGGAATCGAACGCACGTCCACAGATTTTAGCGCACGGTTTCGCGTGGATTCGATTTCCACTAGTGCATGTGCTGTAGAGAATAACAGCCAATTCAATTGTTTCCAAGTCAAGCGGAACTAACCAGCAAAACCCAAAAAATGTGACCAATGAAATCATGCTGACCCAAGGGAACGAAAATTAGTTTGTGTACGTCAGGACAAAAATCACAAAAAAATAATCCACTGGGAAACACTCGAAATTTTCCATCAGTGTTTAACCTACGCTACATCGTGTTACTCTATTCAACACGACCACTTAAAAAGCCACGTAGGTTAAATTACAGAGCAAACGAGAAAGTCTTCCTTCTAAGGTAAGATTTATTCTCGACATAGAGCACCATTCAGACAACCAGAACAAATGCACACAAAGATGTGGGCCAAGTGAGTTTACCTAACAAATTGTGGACGGGAGCAACGTCGAGATAGCGGAAAGACGAGTAGGGTCGGTTTACATGACATTGTTTTACCATGACTGCATTTTCTTTATAACAAAGTCTTACTAAGCGTGGTGGCGTGGCACTGTTTAATTAACCTTGGATGGCTACAGAGAGGTATAAGCGGAAAGCCATGTTCTCAGTGTATGTGTAATCTTGCCTCAAACGGTTGAATCGTTTTAAATTATTGACCAAGTTCAAAAAATGGAGGAGAATTCGTCTGTTTTTTATGTTTGTTTATTTCAGAACTTTTGACTGGGTGGCCCAATTTTAATATTTTTTTATTTGTTTGGAGGCTAATGCTTGTTGTTTGGTCCTTTTTAAATTTCATAAAAATCGGTCAAGTTGTTTTGGAGTTACAGTCCAATAACTGAAAAATATTTTCCTACCTTGATGATATACCTAGTCGTTGAAAATGAATTACAATCGATCCCGTAAGTAACAAAGGGTCACTAAAAAGAGTTCCAACACTCAAATGGTACTTTTGTACGATCATGGTACTGACTTCGACAAGTTATTTCACACCTTTGAGTGTTGAAGTCGGTTCTATTTTTTGGTTAAAAATTTTTGTTTGTATTCCAAAGCAGGCATTAACCTCCTGAAGAAGAACGAAGAAAGAATGTTATGAAAAAAATACGTAAAAAAGACGCACTTCACCACGTATTGCGTAGCATCCGGCCTAAGTAAATATTATTCCTAAATATTTTATAGGCAAAGGCAATGCAGGTTCTAACAGTGACAATTTATTACAATGATTGTTAAAATTTTTGCTTACAAATATGTATTTTGAATGGGAATCAAACCCACCTTCTACATAGAAGGCGCCTTTTAACCAATCAACATTATAGGAGGAAGTGAAAAATATGTATTCTTAATCATTAATTTAGTATCGTCGTCGTAGGGTCCTATACCCTGATTGATCTGACATGAAAATATTTCTAAATATGATTACAAGAACTATCGCGAGCGATAGTGCGCACCGTCCCCTATGACGGTTAAAGTAACACAATTGGAGCACAAAATTTCGGCAAAAATGCCAAGTCCCAGGTGGCTGAGATGGTATTAGGCATCCGACGCGATATCGGAGGACGAGGGTTCGATTCCCGCCTTGGGCATAAAATTTTGTGCTCAAATAATTTGTCTGACATGAAAATGTTGTTTTATTTACTAAAGTGACAGTGCTTGAGATTTTTATTGTTCTCGTACGCTTATAAATTCAATGGCTACCTTCTCCACCAATCTGAAATGGAATTAATCTTCACAATTTGAAGATAAATTCCATTTTATTTACGAATTCCATTCCATTTTATGATGTTTTTTCCTATAAAGATTTTGATTTGATTGTATTTATATTACTCGACTGCTACTACTATAGTTTAACGATTTAAACTAACGTGATTTACTTAAAATCACGTAAACTAACGTGATTTACTTAAAGTCACGTTAGTTTAAATCGTTAAACTATCGTAGTAGCAGTCGAGTAATATAAATAGAATCAAATCAAAATCTTTATAGGAAAAAACATCGTAAAATGGAATGGATTTACTTAAAATCACGTTAGTTTAAATCGTTAAACTATCGTAGTAGCAGTCGAGTAATATAAATAGAATCAAATCAAAATCTTTATAGGAAAAAACATCGTAAAATGGAATGGATTTACTTAAAATCACGTTAGTTTAAATCGTTAAACTATCGTAGTAGCAGTTGAATAATATAAATAGAATCAAATCAAAAGAAATTATTTATTTGCAGAGTACACGTAATACAAATGTGGTCAGTGTTATTGTTCGCCATACTCAACCGTGGTAGGGTATGCAAATTAAAGGTAACTAAATTTATCCATCAAATTAATAAAATATATATTTTACTCAAATGTTATTTAAACCACACTCCATGCAAGGCAAGAAAATATTTTATACTACACCTGCTCGGAAAGTACCTTGATACTTTATCAAATTTACGGTAGAAAGCGTCATTGCATATCGAACAAATATGCGGCGAGAAAACGCATCTGAGCGGGAGAGAAAAGTGTATGAAAATCCATTTCTTACGTGGTTTTTCTTTTTTAATTTTGGGTAAGACTATGCGCTGGTAACCTAAATATCAAAAGCCAAAAAGTTTTTACAGTGAGTTTTTATCTCCAAGTTCGCAAAATGACACTGGCCACTAGCTGTGTGTTGGATGGTGTCAAACAATTTGAAAAAAGAACATGTGAAAATTGCAGACGCCATTGGCGCCATTTTCAATTTGTGTGTTGTTTGAGGATTCAGTTTTCGTAGAAAAGTAAAATAAAACTATCAAAATGATAAGTAGTGATAGTGATGATGAAAATTTTTTAACTCCGCCGCAGTTGAAGGAAACAGCAAAAATACTGATTGATAACTTTTTACCACAGAAATCAATTAAAAAATATAATAAAACTTATGACGATTTTTTTTATTTTCCTCGTAGGTGTAGTATAAAGCCCTATGTATCACTCAAGAGAAAGTGCGATTCCCGATCTCGGGTGTTTTAAAGCCCTCGCCTACGGCTCGGGCTTCTCTCCCGCTCAGATGCGTTTTCTCCCCGCTTGTTCGATATGCAATGACGTACTTTCTACCGTAAATTTGATAAAGTATCAAGGTACTTTCCGAGCAGGTGTAGTATAAAATTAATTATAATATTAATTTATATATATATGTGAATACTATTTTATCATTCAAATATTCCTGAATAGTGTAGTATGATTTCTTTCAGAAATATCTTCTTTACTTTTAAAAATATATCTTAATTAATTTGTGATAATTTATTATAAATTTAAATTCACATCCCAAAAATACTGTTTTTAAAAAGTGTGGTCCTAGATTTTTATGAACATAGTTTAGTTTTATATCTAACGCTCCTAGAAGTCCGGTGTTTTTTTTTATGCCTGATAGGTTAGCCTTTGACCACTATCTCACCTGATGGTAAGTGATGATGTGGTTGAAGATGTTGTTCAGACTAATCTAGAATTACTGTGTTGAAACGATTGTTACGTAGGACAAATAAAGCGTGTTATATTTGGTACAGCTTTTTAACAAAAACATATAGTACCTACACTAAAATCCGAATTGGGAATAGCTGTTTTTTAATGACGACTCAGATACCATACCTCGGTGGAATTCACGACCGCCTATCCAAAAATTGTATCTTGGTCTAAACTGATATCTAAAGCCCAACATTTTCGATCAAGTACATCGTCCACTTTACATGAGAGCGTGTCAATTGGCACGACAAACGTACTTGAAAGTAAAATCGAAATCTCATTCGACCAGCTTGATCCAATTTCAAGCTTGATGTATACTTGAAGATATATTTTTGCTTGCATACTCGAAAACGTAACGTTATTTTAGAAGTGATATTTAACTTTGTATACCCTTACGTTCTAACGAAATCTCAATTCACCAATAAATGAATGGTAATAACGAGCGCACGTTTGAAACTATCTTAATAATTAAGAAGAAACTTACTTAATAAAATATTTTAAAATGTTTGTTATTTAAAATATGGATTTCCGCAAAGTTACGCCTGAATCTATTTATTATCTAAAGCTACCTGACAAAAGCTTCTCAGTCGTAAGGTTGATCTTACCATATTGTCCGAAGAGCGGTAACCACGTGCCTCGCCTCTCAATATATTTCTTGAAATTAAAATATTCGTAGTATATTTAACTCTTTAGGTGTTACTATAATCGTAGTTCCAATTCTAGTTACGAGTTTAATTTTACCTCAATAATTTATTGTTTTTTCTTTTGACTTTCGCAAACTCTACTTTTTGCATCAGATCTTTTTCTAGTAGAAGGGTAGCGACGTCATTGCCAGAGTTAAGTCATCTGAAAAATCACTTCTTTTTATCAGACGAAGTCTAGTAGTCTGATTGCTGACCACACACTGTGCCCTAAGATAGTTAAATTTTCGGTGTTTAAGTTTTTTCAATTGGCAGACGAAGTTTCGGCTTGGACAAGCATGTTCCGGTGTCCGAGTGGTTAAAGCATCCGGCGCAAAATAGGAAGACGCGGGTTTAATTGCTGACCGGGACAAAAATTGTATGGTCTAATAATATGTAAAAGTCCTTTTTTACTGCTGATAAGCTGGCCATGGACATATTTCCCCTGATGGTAAGCGACGATGTGTGAGAAGATGATAAAAAAAATACTATAACGGAAACTGACTGCTGGAAAGCTGGAAGGACAGCTACCGGAATACACCGTTGGGTGCATGGCTATTAATTGTCTACTTGAGGAAATACTAGCTAGGTAGTCTTCGCAAAATACCACCATAACGACTGATTTTGTACGACAAGATTTTAGGAAATATTTTTGTTTAGCAGCATTCGAACCCGTTTGCGATTTTACGTATTGGATGCCTTAACCGCTCGGCCTATATAACGTCTAGAATAAAACTTGTAGGACACAGCATTTTCATCAGTCCAAAACTTGCTGTTGGCCTTCACCACTTGTGAAATATATCTTAAACCCACCATCGAAAAAACTATTCGCATGACTAATAAAAGAGATAAGAATGTCCAAACGTAAAAATGACAAAATATAAAAAAAATATCTATCAATAAAAACGCCCATATGAAAAGAACGGCATTTTTTTTTTGTATCGTAGCCTTTCTGGATTATATGAAAATTTGGATTGATACTATGAAATACTACGAACTATATACGACACTACAGCTACTACAATGTAAGCATTTAGACAACCTATAAGTCATAGCATACTCACAGGCAGTCTAAATGCTCCAACCCTTATTATTTACACTTAGCCAGAATGTGAAATTAATTCAATTGAAGCAGTGATAGCCGAGCCGTAATATTTTCAAAATACTCTTAATAATAATATTTTAAAGTTTATTGCCTAAAAGAATAATTTAACATAATTACACTTTATCTGATCTTTGGTTTCAAATATAATCAAATATAACTTCTTCATTTTTCATTTCCTACACAAAAATGTGATTGCATGTCCACGGATTGATGCAACCTAGAGCTTCACTGCATGACTTCCACCATTTTTCGAATGCACGTCTGACTACCCTCAGAAAGAAAATCTGTCCTATAAATAAATAAATAATGTGAAATTCACAAGCATAGACCTGTACACGCCCGTACGCGTCAAAACCTGAATGTGAAAATAGAAAGTTAAAAACTGTTCAAAGTGTGAAACGTTTCAGAGTGTTCTAGAATGTTTAATGGAAAAATTCGTGTCGTTCAGTGGCAGTGTCATATTTCAGAGAGCCTTTAAACCAGGTCAGGTGTGAACTCTTCGAGCTTAGAATAACCTTTTGTTACCAAAATGTGCGTTTAAAGCCATAATTGAATGGCATAGTACTATACATATCATCACTTGCCATCAGTTGAGATAGAGGTAAAAGGCAAAGCTAAAAGGTATAAAAATAATACTAATTTCTAGATGTAAATATCCACTCATATTAAAGAATTCAATGCCACTCCAGAAAACAAGGTTCTAATCGTCCCATTATAAAGAATTCTCATTTGTTTAAATAAAAAATTGGATAGGGTACGATCTAATATCATGACAATACATTGTGAAGAAAATTGAACACGAGCATAATATGATACACTTAGCTACAATTCCATTGAATTTGATTCGTTTATATGAATGACAAAGAGAAAAACACGCATGCAGTAGACGCACATATGCATACTGCTGAGACTCAAATTCAATCAAGAGACGTCGCCTGATTTGATATTGCCATGTTCGAGGTACGGGTACCATTATCTAGTATTTTATAAGTTCAATGATGTTCGGTTAAAACCGCTTCAACCACACTCAATATAACACCAGCAGATTTTCAGAAATACCCAAAGTAAGAACGACAGACTATCTTGAACAGATAATATATTATTATTGCTATAATGACCAATATGACTACAAGCTACTAATAGGTTTGCTAATGAAAATTATAGCATTTTGTTTAATAAAAGCATACCGCCGGTAAAAAAAAAAGTAGTAGCTTGTAGACATATTGGTCAAGTGGCGTGAAGTGGCACTTTGTAATCTCGAGCCCCTGGGTTCAAACTCAAGCTTCGTTAGTTATTGTTAGATATTAAAAAAGGGAACAATATCAACAATATACTTAGCGCAACGAAAATTTATGTAGACTTCTTGTCTTTCGGCAACTTGCACGCCTGATAATGATGTGATTAACCTTTAAAGATCAAGCTTGCGATTTCGCGCACCATTTACGTTCATCTAACTCCGCATCTAAGTCGCATCTCGATCTTTAGGGAGTCGACGGCTTGTTACCTATACCAACATTATCATTTTCCTATCTTTTTCCCATGGATGTGGGTAGTCGGTTCAATGTGTCTTCTTCAACAACATAAGAGGGCAACACAAGAATATATCAATATATTATGTTTCCGCTAATATGGTATTAGCGGAATCATAATATAAGGCATTAAGGCATAAGAAGGAAAAAGTAATAAAAATAAAAAAATGAAAAACAAAAACTTGACTGATCAACCCAAAAATGTGTGAAAACTCGTGATGATAATTTTCTTAAGATACGTCATAAATATGTTCAATTGTTTCAAAGTTCTGCTTTTAGGAGCAGGTAAACAACATCAAATTGCATTTCACGACGTCCAAAAGGAGGATTCCTTATTTTCTTACTTCTTGGAACTGCTTGTGATTTAAATACGCTATTTCATATTATGCAATACTTATACAATATAGTGTGTCAGTATTTATCAGCTATTTTTTTTAAGTTCTTTGCTGTCACAAACTAAGCTACTAGCGCTACAAAAATTTAAAGCGTTGATAAAAAAAAAATAAGTTAGACTATTGTTTCAAAGGCGACTGTCGGTCACTAATGAATTCTACAACCCACGATTTTGTGTTTGTCCAAATCAAATACGATGCGCTGAAGGCAGCGTTGACCTACAAATAAAAACTTTGGCGCATTTTATTTAATTTTAAGTTGAACAAGCCCTTTGCGGTTGTGTTGTAGAATATCTCAGTTTCAAACGAAATCAGTCGTTTATATAGCGGCAAATTTACAGATAACGTTAGAGGCATTATCCCGGAAACAAATAGGGGGATAATTCTGTATTAGTTGGATCATGCCATATAGGTAACAGTCAAATGAAAGAAGCGAAAGACAGAAAATACACGATAAATATGCGTTTTTTTGACTTATTAAAAATAAAATTATGTTTTAATTGTACTGCACTCAATTATCTCTAGACGAAGCACGATAGAGTACAGACATTAAAAAAATGTTTTTTTTTCTACGCAATATTTTGATCCACTGGAGCCCCGCTGAAAAAGAAATCAACTGTACCTATATCTATTCCAACATTCATGTTCGGGTTAATATCGTACATAAAATATCTAAACACTAGGTTTGTCATTATATTCTTTTTTTACCAAAAAATGGAACCGACTTCAACACTCAAATCTGTGAAATAACTTGTTGAAGTCGGTACCATGATAATTCAAAAGTACATATTATCATAAAATTGTGCACATGGTACTGACTTCGACAAGTTATTGCACACTTTTGGGTGTTGAAGTCGGTTCCAATTTGTGGTAAATATTTTTTTTTCACTCTTTTTAGTGACCCTTGCTACTTACGGGATCGATACTCATTCATTGTCAACGACTATATCATCAATATAGGTGAATATTTTTCAGTTATTGGAGCGTCACTCAAAAACGTCTTGACCGCTTTTGATGAAATTTAAAACGAGACCAAACGACAAGCGTCATCTTTAAAAAAAAAAAGAATTTTCAAAATCGGTTCTCCCAGTCAAGAGTTCTGAGGTAACAAACATAAAAAAATACAGACGAATTGAGAACCTCCTCCTTTTTGCAAGTCGGTTAAAAATCAACTGAAAGTCGATAGTCAAATGTTACACATGTTTTAAAAGAAGAACCTCATAGGTACTATGTGAAAAAAGTTTCACTCAAAAATCTCAAACCATGAAAATTATATGTCAATTCGAAGTACCTATTACATTAAAACGGCAATTTCACACTTTAACCCCTATTATATTTTCAAACACTGCAACGAACTACCTACATTATTAAAACCTTAATAGAACAGCGTTCTTTTTTACACACAGAAAAATAAATATGAATAACTTTTTATATTTCAATTCATCATTTCAAAATACAGCTGCCAATTTAAAGGGAGTTTATCTGGAAAGTTCAATATCGTCCGTCCCGCCCGCCTTCTACTACAGTTATAGATATTATCTGAGTGTCTACATAATATTACTTTATTGGAACGAGGTACAACTTTTTTACTTACACACTTTTGGCTAGAAATAGTTATTAAATTTGTGTTTAAAGGAGAAAGGAAATGTCATCGAGAAATCCCAGTGTAGCCGTAAAGTCCATAGAGACTTCACAACAAGACTGTCTTATCCCAATTGGATGGCACTTAGAAAACAATGCAACTTATGAGCTGCATGCCCTACTCACGTCGCGAAAAAAGAACACTATATTAATGAGACTTCAAGGTATATAATTACATCATTCTGTCCTTATGTCATGAGTCACTTGCTCGTCAACTGACAAATCTGATTTGAATATTTTTATTTTAGCAATAACGCATGCTCTACGGATTACGTTATAAAATTACAAATTAAAGAGAGGAAAAGTTATAGTCATGTGCGGGATTCCAACCCACGTCATCCTTCCCTATAGGCGGAGTACGCTACGATTGAGCTACCATGAAAATGACTCATAACTAATTTTTCCTGCCGTTCCTTAGCCGAGCGACAGCTATTAGCTCAACTTACGTTGTACTACAACTTAGAGTGTACAACTTGATTCTTTAAACTTGTAATTTTTAACCGACTTCAAAAAAGGGGGAGGTTCTCATTTCGTCTGTTTTTTTATGTTTGTTACCTTAAAAAACACCGTTTACCCAAGAAACCACCCTTGGGTGAACGGTTTTTTTTTATTCTGATGATCGTTTGGTCCTATTTTTTTCCAAAAAATGGAACCGAAGTCAGTAACATGCGCACAATACTGTGATAATAGGTACTTTTGAATGAAGAGAGAAAATTTTCCAACAAAAACTTCCGACAAAACACTTATATAATTTTTTTTCTTAAATTGTAAAACTAATTTTTTAATATTGTTAAGTTTGCAATAACGCCCGCTAGGCGAATTACATTATAAAATTACAAATTTACGGAGAAAAAATTATAGTCATATGCGGGATTCGCACCCGCGTCTATCCACCTCTTTAGCCGTGGTATGCTCTAACCAATTGAGACTATGACTCATTACTAATTCTTGCTCTCGTTCTTAAGGGTATATTTTAGACGAACGCTCCCATACAAAACGCAGCTCCAATCTCATTTTAATAATAGAGAATAAAACTCAATGATTTTTTACCTACGTAATCACTACCCTAATATCTAGGTTTGTGGTGCATCAGATTTTCATTAAATTATACAGTTTTGAAATTACACTAGCTCAAAAACTCGTAATTTTAGATAAAAGAAAGACCCAACTTTAAGCATCTCTTTCAAGAAAAGTAAACATGTTTTTAATATTTCTATTGCACCACAAACATGGGGAATATAATGAACTTTCTATAATGGGAAGTTATTTATACATGTGTACTATACTTTTTAAATAAATCTGGAGCTACGAATAACTGGCTCAAACTCCTAAAAACGAGTGCTATATACTAAACGCTATATAATAAAATTTTAATTATTAGTCCAAAAGAAAAAGGATTTAAGCCAGAAACGATAGGTCTAATATTACACTATATTTACATGCGAGTTTTTTTTTAATAACAAGTTGAGTTTATATAAAAGTTCACGCTTTGGCTGGCGGGTATATGTCCTTAAACCATTGTATCGGGATGGAGCAACACCTATAGTTCAACTTGCGTTTCTTAAGCACGGGGAACGAGCTACCGTTTCACGACTACGCGATTATTTTAACTTAAGCACATGATTTGATTATTCATACCATATTATTATATGTTCTATGCTTAAGGTAACTTAACGCACTGTGTTCTACAAACACGCCACGTATACCTACGCAATCAAGCTCGCTGGTGATTCACTTTGCGCACCGCAAGTTTCGAATTGCAAGCCTAACTGAATGGTATTATCTGTGACATATAACTATACACACGTCTTGATTAGATCTTCATTGGATTGAATAGGTATTCAATGACATTCTGATTGAACATAATTGAATAAATGAGGTTTTAAACAGATATACACAAGCGGCCTGCCAAGTATCAGCAAATTCCTTAAAAGGGAAGCAGTGTTTAGCATGGACAATCTGGCTTATACAGTAACATGCTATGACTTTATTGATCGACCTACTAAAATTATAAATTCGAAAATTTGTGGAAAAATGGTGTTAGGAATGACTTAATGAAATCTGATACGTTTAAATTACCTGAAAATATTGTATTAGTCCTGAAATAACTTATAGAATATTCTTAATTTCAATTGACTGATTATAGGTACTGAGGAAGCGCCGTATCACTAAGTTGAACTACTAGTAATTACTTATATTATATACCTTTTTCACCATAATTTTATTAAGATTATGCTAAAACATGCAAATATTTGTATTAACAAAGATTGATAATTCAGTGCTTTTCAAAGGTCATCAACCGGAACATTGAACAAGGTCTCCTTATATTGGGGGGATTTGCCATAACGCCCACGCTTGGCAGGCGTCTTGGGGATCGCAGTAGAAGTTGTCAGTTCTTGAGAAGGCGCTGCTTCGCACCTTCTATATTTTTCCCCGTAGTCGCCTCTTACGACACCCATAAGAAGAAATGGAGGGGTGGACTCTACCCGGTATTCCCAGGGGTTTCTAAAAGTAGACTCTCAAACTTCAACTAAAATGTCTTTGCACAAAATAAATATACTTGGATATTACAATACTTCCATTAATCAAACATATTTAAGTAATTGTTTTAGTTTTAGACTCCCGGTCCTTTTTGATATAACTTTTAATGTTCAACATCAATTCTCGCAGAGAACCGTTATGGATATAATGTATATTCATAAATTATACCTTTATTGTCAGGGAAACGTGGGTGTCACCCTTCAGGGATTTACAGGCATTAGTTGCGCTGTCATGGTTTTCTAAGAATTATTAACAGCTTGTCTTTGGTTTAATCGCATTATTAGAGCATCGTCTTTTACCTGAATTTAAAATGAAGCTGTCAAAGTAAAAATCATACTTGCAAAAAAGAAGTTAGTGAAATTTTATCTAAATTCCATTAATACTATAAATATAACTTAATATATAAAAATAAGGATGATATTTTTTCATGTTAAAATTAAGGTAGGAATATGTAGAAAGAACGGCTTAGTCCCGAATTCCTTTTATATTGCCAACGTTAGAAAATAGAAAAATGTTGGTGAATTGAGTAGTTACCACAGTTTCTTCCAAACCTTTGCAATGAGCCTGCTTTACGAGTATATCATACGTGACTTATACACTCATCTGATTCTGATATGCCTCCACGAATCATTATTCCGATGCAACGGGATAATTATGCAATAATATTTTGAGTAGTGCACTAAAAATCTACAACTATCTATCTGATAAAAGTGAAATACAACACTTCTTCCTTGTTAATAAATTTATATATATATGTATATATTATAATGAAGATAGTTATTTCTTGATACATATGTTATAAAATTGACTTCACCATCCCACAACTCAACAAGAAGTGCTGCTAGCCCACCAATCTTCTCATCATACATTTTCCCCCCTTAAACAGTTGGTGGAAATACCGTGAGACAACGTGTTTCTCGTGGTCATTTTTAATTTAAAATAGTAAGGCAAAATAAGGAAGTCAAAATATCTACTATTTTTAAATCTTGGCACAGAGTAGAAAACATCGGAAATCATGACAAAAATGTTGGCTTAAAAGTATCTTTTAGATGTTTTCCTGGAAAAATACATACAAACGTTTTTCCAATTTTTACCCCTTTAAGGATTGGTTTCCAAATCCCATTCTAAACTTTTACAGTATACTACTTCCTCTTTAGCTTGACGTTTTTAGTATTAAACATATAAAATACCTAAAATTATGTTCTAAGAGATGTTTAACGAAATTGTAGACAGTTTAGATACAGGCCAAATAATATTAGGCGTGTCTAAAGTAATGTAAGATATGCCTAGATCTTCCATTAGAAATTCTTGGTCTTCGCCAATCCCACCGGAAAACATGCGTGAAGTTATGAAGGAATGAATATAAAAATATATTTCGTAGCTGTTACGGTCTTATAATAAACTAGAAAGCTTTTATCCAGATGCGTCTTACATCACATTTTATTATAAAGAAAGCACTCTCGGTATTGCTGCTCCTCGCATCTTTTACACCATTACTACATTCTAGATATTGAATACACTCTATGTGAATTTCATTTTTCACAACACCACTTGTTTTTCAATATACTAAGCTTGTTATATTCTTTATTCTATGTTGTTTCTTTTATTTGCAAACTTGTTGTAGATAAGAATTCTGTAGATGAAGCATAATTTCTCAAATTCCTTGAGGAGATCGATTTCGCTAAAGTTTTTTTTTTTATATGGCTGCTTGGTTAGCCTTTGACCACTATCTCACCTGATGGTAACTGATGATGTGGTCGAAGGTGTTGTTCAGGCTAGAATGACTGGCTCTCAAGGACAACTGTCGGAACACACCCTTTAGTTGCTTGGCGACAGATTTTCTTCTTGAGGGTGGTAAAGTACTTGGTTACATTGTGTTTTATCAGAAACCACTGGAAAGTTGTAATAAATAAGTACATTATATTCAATGCTTTAAATTGCAATCTGCAACGAAAGCGTGTGCGCTCGGTTTTCTTTAACCTTTCCCATAAGAGAGCACGTCAACCCTTTTATAATAATAATATTTATTTAAAGTAAACAGAAGTATACGAATATAAGCACTAACCCATAGCATATATATACCTCACAGACTATCATACTTCTTTAATATCTATATATATCAGGCTTGAAGTCCTGACTAACTGACTGACAGACAACGCACAGCCTAAACTGCTGGTTTTTTTTTTTTTATTTTATGCCTGATAGGTTAGCCTTTGACCACTATCTCACCTGATGGTAAGTGTTGATGTGGTCGAGGATGTTGTTCAGACTAACCTAGAGTTACTGGCTCTCAAGGACAGCTTTTTTTTTTTTTTTTTTTTGTTGACGCTGGGAAAAATGCATTACGCATGCCCCCCCATCGGGGGATGGAGGGGGTATGTGGGACTCCCCGGTAGAAGACCGGTATACCCACTAAACGACCCAGCGGCATTCCAGCATCGTCTGTTTGGAGAAGGACTGGGAGACTGGCAGAGCCTTTACGTCCAGTCCCTCGCCGACGACCGCCCACCTTTACAGCGGGGCCTGCATGCCCCTCCTGATAGGAGGGGCCCGGGAATGACCAGGAATGCTCGGCCATTCCCGCCTGATGGTGGTGGTGAGTACGTGCAATGCGAGAGAAGACGCCCCCGCATCTGTCTCTCGCTACTCACCACCGAGAGGGGGAGGGCGATTATTCAGTCGCCTTCTCCCACCCCTTTGACGTCTTCGCAGAGGCGCAGCCAGGGGGTCTTCCTCCCTTGCGCGCTCTGCCGCCTCCTTTTGAGAAATCACTTCTTCGCAAAAGGAGGCGACCGCTGCCCAGGCCCCCTCGCCCTCCAACATGACTTTGACCACTCTGGGAAGCGACAGGTCTGGCCCTACCACAGTGACCAAGCTGCGGCGCAGCTCGGACCACGACGGACACACCTCGAGAGTGTGCTGCGCCGTGTCTTCCACCGCAGGACAATGGTGGCACGTCGGTGCTTCCTCCCTTCCAATACGGTGCAGGTACGATCCGAAGCATCCGTGCCCGGATAATACCTGCACCAGACGGAACGAAAAGAAGCCGTGGGATCGCCCGAGCCAGTCTTGTAGAACTGGCCCGAGAGCGTCCAACGTACGGCGACCAAAAGCGGCGGAGGCGAGGTCCTCCGTCCAATGCTGGACGACGGCATCCCTCGCCTCACGCTTAACCGCCATCCGCACCTCCGGGGTGAGGCGCTCCCCGAGCGCCTTACGCCCCGCCGTCCATTCATACACTCTAGCGAGCACCCCCGCCTCAAGCTCCCAAGGAGGGGTGCCCGCCAGGGCACACGCTGCCGCGAAGCTCACCGAGCGGTAGCCCCTCGCCACTCGTAGAGCAATGGCCCTTTGAGGCCTTCGGAGTGCAGTGGCATTCTCCCTCCTTTGGAGGGAGTCAGCCCAAATAGGGGCCCCGTAAAGGGCCATACTTTTTAAGATGCCGGCATACAAGCGCCGGCATCGTCCTCCGGGCCCCCCTATATTTGGGAGCAGCCAAGAGAGGGCGCCCGCGACCTTCAGCAGGCGCGCTGAAATGTGGGCCGAAGTGCCACCTGTTGTCTAGGACAAGGCCCAGATATTTCATCTGGGCCTTCAACTCAATCCTGACGCCGTCCACAACAATGTGGGTGTCAGGGGGAATGCGCTGCCGAGGCCCGTGGAAGAATACGGCCTCGGTTTTGTGCAGCGCCACCTTCAAGCCTAATCGGCGGATCCTTCCCGCAACCAGGGATCCGCCAGCTGATGCTAGACTCGCCGCCTCTCTAAGGTCCCTCCCCCGGGCGGTGAGAAGAGTGTCATCTGCATAACAGATAACACTCGTGCCACAGAGGAGAGTTCCTCGCAGTAGCCAGTCAAATCCGATGTTCCACAGGAGCGGTCCTAAGACTGACCCCTGTGGGACACCGGATCCCGCATCGTAGCGGCGAAGTCGTGCCGTGCGGTCCATGAGTAGGACAGCTCGGTCCCTCAGATAATCAGCCAGGAGACTCCGCAGGTACCACGGCACTCCGTGGTAGCGAAGCGCCTCTAATATTGTAGAGTGGGGGACCGTGTTGAAGGCATTGGCTATGTCAAACGACACAGCCAGAACCCCGTCCCCTGCCTCCACAGCCTCCCGCACCTGGCCTTTGAGTCGGGCCAACGCGTCCACAGTCGAACGCCCCCTCCGAAACCCGAATTGGGCGTCTGACAAGTCCGGCCCGACCCTCCGCATGTGGTCATTGAGCCGGTTGGCTACGATCCCCTCGAACATTTTACCGACCTCATCGAGCAGAACGATGGGCCGGTATGCCGAGGGGGAGTCCGCCGGGCGTCCCTCCTTCCGGAGGAGGCACAACTGCCCCTCCTTCCAAGGTTTCGGAAACCTCCCAGACGTGAAACACGCGCTGAATAGGTCCCGAAACCTCTCCCTCATTTGAAAGGCGGCGATGGCCACAACCCGTGCGGGGACGCCGTCCGGCCCAGGGGCGGTTTTCTTGGCACGGAGGCGAAGAACCTCCCCTTCAAATTCCGCCAGCGTGGCTGGAGGAACCTCCTCTTCCTCCGGTGCAGTTGCCCCTCGCGGGCGGTCCATCACTGGTGGGGTGAAATTGGACCCGGACGGAAATAGGGACCGAACCACCCCATCCAGCAATGTCGGGTCAAGGGTCTCCGTCAGCGGGGGACCAAAGGGGCGCAGTTTGTTCCGTGCCGCCTTATATGGTCTCCCATACGGGTCCCTGTCGAGGCCCTCCAGCATTTCTGCCCTCGCCGCGTCATCGGCGGCGCCCATTGCTGACTTGAGGACCCTCCTCGCCTCAACGTAGCAAGCATATAGAAGGTCCTCGTTGGCCTCATCTCGTTCACTGCGCCGTCGACTCCGCGTGTAGGCCCTCCTTGCTGCCACACAGGCGGCCCGGAGCACCGCTAGTTCTTCCGTCCACCAATAGACGGCGCGACGGGGAGGTGGGCGGCGAGACCGAGGCATGCTGGCTGTGCACACCTGGGTCAGGGACTCCCTAAGCTTGGCTGCTGCGGAGTCAACATCCAAGACTTGGACAGGAGGCGCGAGCCAGTCCTGGATGAACGCCGCCTCCATTGCTGCCTCTCGGTCCAGGCGGGTGAGAGCCCACCGGGAAGGGAGAACGGCCCGAGGGGGCCGTCCTCCGAGGGCTCCGAGTGGAGATATCGAAACGCACATATCGGTGGTCCAACAAGGTCTCCACCATCTCCACCCGCCAGTTCATGACGCGGGCGGCTAGCACGGGGGTGGCGAACGAAACGTCGACCACTGACCCTCCCCGTTGCCGCACACAAGTCCGGAACACACCTTTAGGTGTTTGGCGACAGATTTTCAACTTGAGGGTGGTAGCTAGCCAGGCGGGCATTTGCAAAGTGCCCTACCACCATGCTGTAACGACTGCTTTCCTAAGACAACAACCGGGACCGACGGCTTAACGTGCCCTCCGAAGCACGGAAGCGCTCAGTAGTAATGTCACCAGCGGTCACCCATCCAAGTCATGACCGCGGCGGACGTTGCTTAACTTTGCTGATCGATTCAGAATGGCTAAGCAAACTTGGCTACGAGCGCTTCAAAAACGCTGGTCGCAGAAACTTGAAATTTGGAGGGTGTATTTGTCTAGATGCGCAGTGTTGTACAAAGAATGGATTTTTGAATACCAATCTTTAAAGGGGTATAAATGGGAGAAACGTTTGTATGTATTCTTTGCTTTTTAACGCGAAGCATGTACGATTTGAAAATTGCAATCTTTGTTGAATCAAAGCGTTATAAAGCCATAAATAATAGCATACTCCGTCTCTAACATCTTGCATTGATTTACTTTAATATATCAGTCCCAGGTGTTTTTGGGTCTATCCAAGAGATATATAAGGATTGTCAGTTTCACAGCCTGCAGTATGATATTTTTTTTGCAGTCGGAGCAGCTGTGCCTCTATTGTTTCGGGTTCTTCTAGATTTTTCTTCTTCACAAGAGTGAATTCTTCATATGGTGTAGCAGGTTAAAATTTTGCATACATATATTTCGGCAGAAGTGACACCGGCTTGCGTTCTGCCACCTGCCCATGAGACTTCTGCTGAGAAATGACTTTCTTCTAGAAAGTTATTTATAATCAAAAGCTCGAATATCTTAATGAAAAAAATCCATGGGCCAAGTATATTCACACAATGAACACTCGCTCTTAATATACACTATAGTACTTTTGGCTTGGTTAACTGGATACCCGTTGTAATAAAAATCCCAATATCCAAACTAATCTCCCAAAGACATCTTGCTTAGTATAACGGACAAAATTTGTGTCTTTTTTTAATTTTTATTGCAACTATGTGGTTATTTTGTAGTAATAACAAAAGTTTTTGTAAGCTTAACCAAGGAATAAATAATTGAAATCTTAAGTATAGAACAACCAAGGTGATTGGTTAGAACCATCCATTTCAATAAAAAAGTAAGACATGCTACGTTCTAATATCACGACAATATAATGTGGAGAAAATGTAACACAAGCAAATAATTCACACAGCTACACTTCCATTGTATATAATACGTCTTAATGAATGACAAAGACAAGAAAATAAGCATACAGTAGACACATATACGCACATTACTGAGACTCAATCAGGAGACCTCAACTGAATTTGGCATTGCCATGTTTGAGGTTCAGGTGCCGTTTTTCCCGTTTTTAGGGTTCCGTACCCAAAGGGTAAAAACGGGACCCTATTACTGAGACTTCGCTGTCAGTCCGTCCGTCCGTCCGTCTGTCACCAGACTGTATTTCAAGAACGGTGTAGTAAATTTTCATACAATGTATTTCTGTTGCCGCTATAACAACAAATACCAAAAGTTGGCCAAGTGCGATTCAGACTCGCGCACGTTAAAACAAAAATAGGTGAAAATATGAAGTATACCTAATAGTACGGAACCCTTCGTGCGCGAGTCCGACTCGCACTTGGCTGATTTTTTTTATTAGATCAATGAATAGAACTCCATTATTCATAATGTGTTGAAAGACAAACATGAAATGTCACATTTTTTTAATTTAGTATGTTATAGTTACTGTGTGAAAAAAGTTTCATTCTGAAATCTGTCACTATGCATGTTTAATTTTTATTAAAAGTGGCCAGTGTGCCGAAACGCAACTCCTTAAAACCATTGTAATTTAGGTAATATTGATATTTTCGTAATCATTTTGTCGTACATGACAATAGGTGTCGTTAGTTCGTTAATTAAATCGGTGACCCAAATATACTCGTGGTAGGTCAAGTGTCCTCGATAACAGCGTGTCACATCTCAGACTCGGCTTCTAGTCCATATACTATTTATTACATATACATATAGGTATATACATATTCTTAACATACAAACTATCAATAATTAAAAATCATATCTATCATATCCCTTAATATTTATTTCAATTAGTTTTAAGGCAGTAGGTAATCTCCGTTGTAATTTCATACTAAAACAAAACGTACGTAAACGACTGGAGGAAATTGACATCGCATCGATCTGCATGCACCATCTTTAAATTTATTTTCATAATTTAATTTGAAACAAATAAGTATACCATTGAATTTTAGTGCAGTAGAATTCGTCCGAGTTTGTCCGGGAAATTACTGCCACCGAAACTATTTCTAAGTACCGCCAAGTATTAATGTTTCCATTACTGTTTTCCGTTTTGGTAGGTCACTTATGATGAACTCCATCTGCTATAAGCAGAGGTCACTACTTAACAGCAGGTGGGCCTAGTGCTTCTTTCATCGCGATTGCGTAGAATAAATCCCTAAGAAAAATATTTTTTAGTATATTTTGAAAACTGCTAAGAATGTTAATCATAATCTTAATGATTTAATGCCTTTTCAAGTACAATTAAAATTGAATGCTTCAAATTAATTGGATAGCCGTAACTTTTATATCCAAATCAGTGGAATCAACAGGAAGCTTCGAATTGTTAAGTTACAATTTGAACCCGGGACTGTTTGTTTACTTTGTTATAATGTATAAATTAATCGAATTAATAAAATTTATACTATATTATATACAGCCTATTTTTCTATAAATATATACAAATAAAACCCCTTTGATGATAACAGATTGGCGTAAGTGAAAAAAAAATTCACTACAGAATATGAATGACAATCTCACCCCCACAAATATGTAGTTTTCTTCAGGTCAGTCACATATTATTAAAGAATAATAACATATTTATAAGTACTTACAACTTGTAGAATATGCTCAAACTCATCGAACTTGTAGATGTAGAAAATTCTGAACTAGGCTACACTCTCCGAAGCATTAGTTGTTTCCCAGTATAGTCACATAAACCTGTATATGGGCCCTGCTGAGTGCATTCAAGTGTATTTGACTGATAGAGTATTCTCGGAAGTGAATTCTATTTTTATACTTTTTATAAAATATACATATTGCGTTTCTTCGAGTAGAAAATATGGAGTTTTGATATTTGCGCTCGATGGAGCAACAGATATTTAGATGTAAGAAACATAGCCCATTGAAACGTATGTAAACGCCAGCTTTGTTTATTCTTCTAGATCGTTAGCATTGCTTTGACAAAAAGACAGGAAAATATCTGTTTGGTTTGTGTCGATAGTTTTTTACGGTACGCAAGGTACGACTGGAAACTAAAAAACTCTACAAAAACTAGAAAATACTCCCAAAGCCCAAAAGCGCGAAAGTTACAAAATATTTTCCTCAAAGTGCGAAAAAACTTCATTAGATTACAATGCTTCGAGCCTTGAAAACTTTTTATGTTGAATCTGTTAGGAATTCACAAACGATTTTCAATTTGGATAATTAAAACAGCCGAAGCTCTCGAGAGCAAGCCATAGTTAGAATTGTAAATTAGTTACAGTCTCACGCCTTGGCTTTTACCTAAATTCCTGATCAGTTAATTGAAAATCTGGTCACAGCACGAAAGTAGACCGTTCTTCAAGTACATTTCTGAGATATTAAATGAACTTGAGTGCTGGTGCGCAAAAATGTATTGGAAATGCAAAAATCCTTACGAGTGCTTTTGAATTATGCAGATTTGTGATAAAATAAGTCGAGTTTATATTTTCCTGATTCTCTAAGATATACGATTTATTTAAAAACTATAGATTTAAGACTTGGAACAGAACTTTCAAAATCAGGTTATAAAGCGATGATATACCCTGATCTAGAAAATTATGAAATTTTAATTCGGGACGGCAAAATAAAACCTATTTATTATTCCATATTATTACGTAGGTACGAGATAAAATCCGTGATGAGTTTCAGAAAACCGTGACGATACAGTGAATGTATAATATCGTGACTTTCAATCGAGTTCCAATAGTGTGCGTGGCAAAGACAAAAAGACGGTAGACAGATATGTCTCTTCTTAATTGACAATGTTTCATACAACTGTATTCTCTAGTTGTCCCGCGATTGTGATACGTGTGACAGCGTCGAAATATCGGAAACTCACAATAGAAAATCGCGGATTTTATTCTGTAAGTAATTACATGAAGACTTTTAACTACCCTGAAAGTGTAAAAAGTGGTTTTATAGCTATTTATATCCATATTGAAACAGTTAAGTTGAACAGTTTCTTCTTTATATCATCGATAACATTTTACGTATCTACCTATATTTTTTAACGTGGTACCACGGTAGCTCAAATTGGCAGGACATGTTCCGGCCCCAGAGATGAATAGCCACGTTTTTAAATCCTGCTGGATCAACAATACAATATTATACTGTGACATCAACAAAAGCGTTCACGGTTACACAAAGACTTACGTCGGGAGCGTCGAGATTACGACAATGCCCACCTTGCATTGCTGTAATTTCTATGCTTGGCAAGCGTCTTGAAGATTTAAATTTGGGACGGCAGTTCTTCAGAAGGTCCATTCGAAGATTCCCATCAGAAGATGGGGGATGCAATTTGAGCCCAGCACCCCACAGGAAACTTTATTAATGAAAATTATTTTAGTTCCAAAATTCCAGTGCCCTCGACGAAGTCGATAGTGAAATATCCTTTCCTCGGAACAATAACAATTTAGGAAACTAGGAAAACAAACTTAAGCCATATACTATTGACGATATGTTTTGTAATGGCGGCAACAAAACACAGCCTTTAGAATTGATAATCTCTCTCAAAAGTACTTTTCTATTCAATACCATCAATCGATCGGTCAAAGCATTTATTTAGTCACCATGAGTTAAGAGTTATTACCACCAATTTCGTAGGTCACCAATATAGTAGTTATCATAAGATCTATACAGACGGATCCAAAGAGTATGAATCTGGAGGTGCTGCATTTTTAGACCCACTGCATGATTGTTACATGATGTTTAAGATTGATTCCAACATTTCTATTATGCATATTGAACTGATTGCCATCGCAGAAGCATTGTCATATCTCAAATCAGTTAATTATCATAAGTTTGTTATTCTGACCGATTCCAGAAGCGCACTACAACATTTGGCTCGGTGTACCTCGCTCGTGCGAGGCAACCCGATAGCCTATAAAATATTGGAGACAATCTTAAATTTTCAAAGCAACGGCAGAGAGATAGTCTTACAATGGATTCCTGCACATGTAGACATAAAAGAAAATGAGGAGGTAGACCTGTTAGCCAAACGAGCCTGTATTGATGGTATCCCCTTAAATGTTTTGCCCTTATATTCTGACCATGTTAAGCTCGTAAAAAATCAGTGCAATAGCTATTGGCAGGAATATTTTGACGAGAGATCGAGAGAGAAGGGTATATGGTACAGGACTATACAGCCACAAATTTTGAAATACCCGTGGATCGACATAGTTACTTTGAATAGGAAGAAGTTAGTAACTGCTCTTAGACTGCGATCTGGACACATACCGTCAAACAAGTTCGCATACCTTATGGGCAAGGTCTTATCTCCTAATTGTGTTGATTGCGGAACAATAGAGGACGTGCAACATGTTTTGTGGGAATGTGTGCGGAACGCAGCTCTTAGATTTACATATTTTGGTGCAGCGAGAGAGATGGATGTAGGCCTAGGTAACAGTATTTTAGTTCATCCAATGTCAGAGCAAGCAAAAATGTTGTATAAGCTAGCGGACATGGCACTACCTAGTAGATATTAACTCTTTGCGATCATAGTTCCCGCGAGCCTATAAGTAATATTTGTATAATAGATTATAATATATTTGTATGTAAGATATTTGTATATTTTGTTATTACAGGGCGGTGTGGTCGCTCAGCGACAAAGCCCTTCAAATAAATTAAAAAAAAAAAAAAAAAAAAAAAGAATTGATAATCACATATTAAGAGGAGATTAATATAATTCAGCATTAAAGAGGCTTTGGTGCGGTAAATTTGCATAAAATTCAAATTCAAAATCATTTATTCAATTTAGGCGTCTACGACGCTCTTATGAAGGTCAATTACAAATTTTAATATTGAAATATTCTACATTGTACTGCCACGTTCAGCAAAAAAATTATAGAGCCACTGCGAGAAGAACGGGCAAGAAACTCGGGGCCATTCTTTTAAACGTCTTTTCACAATGAGTTATATACAAGATACGATTATTACAATATTTGTTTAAATTACGTAGGTGACAGGTGATAGCTTGGCAGAGGCGGACAAAAGAATCAATCTTCCGCACGCGGCTTCACTTGCGTATACCTAGTTCATTTATATCGCGGTACCTTAGGAAATCGAAAATAAATACTCTTAATTCTAATCCAGTTAATTGATTAAAGTAATTACATATCAAGTTTCACCAAACTCTTTTATTAAGGTGAGTAGCAAAATAGCAACTCGTTACTTTCAAGATTACAATAATTTAAGTGCGATAAGTCATTCCTAGATAATACATGCTAATGTTATAAAAAGTTTGTCTTCAATTTTATGAAAGGCTAAAGTTTCAGTGACAATAATTCTTGTAAGTATTATTAATATTAGCTGTTTGGTAGTGTATCCGCTACGACCGCTACTTATCAGTATTAACAGTACAAGGGGCTTTATGCCTCTAACGACTTCCACGTGAACAGATATGGTTATTCTAGCGCGCCATCTGCCAGTAATATGTAACTGAAACTCTTTAAAATTATGTATAAGATTAGTAAGCATAAAACCTTAACATGATACCGCTATACTAATAAAAATACGACTATTGACTATAATGATCAAAATATTAATTCGAAAAACAATTAAACGTTAATTAATACTTAGTAAGAGAGGAAAAAAACAATGCTTAGAAAATTCAAAAACACTCATCGTACAAGTGACGGTTCACGAATGTTAGTGAGGACCGTTTTATAATTATTCAAGTGGGTGCTTCATTTGATGTTCTTGGATTCCATAGGTACCGCAAATGGTCGATTCCTTTTTCGATAAATTACATTCGTTAAAAATGTAGATGGAGATCACCAGGAACAAAATGTACATAAAAAGTGTAAATAAAAACAAAGCAATGCATTATCAGTACTAATATTTATTATAAATGCGAAAGTAACTCTGTCTGTCTGTCTGTTACGCTTTCACGCCAAAACTACTGGACCGATTTGAATGAAATTTGGTATGGAGATAGTTTGAGACCCGGGAAAAAACATAGGATAGTTTTTATCCGACTGCGCAAAAAGAGGTTAATGTTTTCGCGCGATAACCGACATACGCGCGGGCGGAGCCGCGCCCGGAAAGCTAGTTGACTATAAGGAACATATTTGCCTTGTTGCTGTGAAAAAACTATATGAGTTTTCAGACATATTCTTATGAAATGTATCGATATCGTTTCAAAACGCAAAAACATCAACTTTTATCGATATATAATATGTGATATGAACTTGAGATTTTAAGGGTTCCTAAAAAATAACTATGCGTACGAAATGATTTAATTAACTGCTCAGTTATGATTTTTCCTATATTTTATCCATTATCACCAACATGTTAAAATTATAGGATATTCGCGGTTTTTTACCAACAAATGTTTGATTAATTGATATGCATTGCCTCCTCTATTGTTGATTTTTGGAAGTCTTTTCAATTTGGTTGTCTGAAAACAATTTCTTTAAGCAACCCTTTGTATACGTATAATTGTTATTTACATTGTATATAAGGTATGCACAAAGTATTTCCTATATATCTTAATAGATTCTCAAGACGCCTGCCGTGCAGTTAACCTGTGACCATGTTATCCGCGGTAGACGTCTTGATTATCAAAGTCATATAAGATTAATATACCACTCACACACAATTTTTAAATGTCTATTTAATCTACATTTTCACAGATATAGGAAATAACTTGATTCTATTCACATATAGCCGAGGCCATCTCGCTGTCTCTGTTATTTCAGCTTTATTGGCACATTTTACTGGCGACATAAAGTTTAATGCGATCTTTCTATGTGGTAAGAAAGACCACATATATTGCAGTGGGTGCAGACTGCGTTACCAATACGATTTCCAAGATTTAAGATGTCATTTGCTTTTATAGATGCGTAATTGTAGAATAAATAACTTTTGGTACTAAACATATATATTTGACTTGTAATGTGCTGTTCTGATTATGATTAATTCAATTCGGTTCGTACCAAAAATCAGATTAACTAACGTACAGAACAAGATCGTTATTAGTATATATTTATTATACTAATGTATAACAAATTACCAAAAAGCTTAACCACCTTAAAATATAGTTTGTTGAAACCATAGAGATATAAAATACTATTCATTTTTTTATGGTTGAAACTAAAACTTGAGATATTTTTGAAAACAATCCCTTCTACATATTAAAAGAATATATGTCAATGCAGCTTGTAAAATCTTTGTTCTTATAGGACAAGTGCAAACGCGATAACTGTAAATTGTATTTAACTGTATCAAATATAATATATAAAATTACGAGTAATATACACATTTTAATCAATTATTCACAAAGACATACTATTATATATATATATATATATATATATATATGTATCGTTATAATGTATTTGGGCTAGCCTGTAAAAATATACAAAAGGGCTTATAACACTTCCTTATATTTTTTTGTAAATTATGTACACCAAATTATTTTTAAAAATAGTGTAAAATTAATTTTATTCCTCACTCATAATAAAGCATGACGTTAGAAATTACTTATTCAAAAACTAAGTGTCGACTTCATCGTCATCAGCCGGAAGACGTCCACTGCTGAACTAAGACCTCCCCCATAGATCGCCACAAAGGACGGCTATTAGCCACTTGTAGCCATTAGCTACCCGCGACTTTTACGATGTCGTCAGTCCACCTAGTGAAGTCTTCGGGTGTAATTTGGTAACAACTCGAGAAGTGTTGAGTTAGTCTTTGATGATGTCAATGTTTATTGTATTTTATTCAAAAAATAGGTGATATTTCAAAAACATTCTCCTGCTCCTTAGAGATATACAGGGTGGGCGAAAAGTATTTGCACTTTTAAAAGTACCATATAAAATGAATTACACATTGAATTTAAATAAATGTTTATTTAAATAAAAGAAGATATTCGGGAATTTAATTTTTTGAAAATAATATTTTCCAGGTGGCCTCCATCTCGCCGCTGGCACTCTTCAAACCTGGCCCTCAGATTTTCGAAAACTCTTCGACACAGAGCGCTGGGCCATTTCTTGACTAATGTTTTCCTTTAATTCGGATATTGTTTTCGGTTTACACATGTAGACTCTGCTCTTAAGATAACCCCATAGAAAGAAATCAGCTGGAGTAAGGTCTGGGCTACGAGGAGGCCATGGAATATCCCCTCTGCGCGAGATCAATTTGTTAGGGAACAGTTCCTTCATCACTGGTAAACTCTCGTTAGATGTATGGCAGGTGGCGCCATCTTGCTGCATCTATGTCCTACTGTTGTAACCTTCAAAATACTGTAACTGTGGTTAAAAAAAAATCCGTATCATGGCGACATATTCTGCAGAATTAACAGTCACTGAATTACCGCGTTCATTCGAAAAGAAGTATGGACCAATCACACCTTTTTGAAGTAATTTATGCCCAAACCGTCACTTTTGGAGAATGCAAAGCTATTTGATGTTCTAGTTTAGGGTTTTTTACACTCCAAAATCTGCAAATTTTGCTTGTTTACGCGTCCATTAAGGTGGAAGTGGGCTTCGTCAGAAAATAACATGTTGTTGAAGTTGCTGAAACGTTCGAACATTTATTTTCAAAATCAAATCGTTTTCTTTCAATTCTTGTACCAACTGTATCTTAAAAGGATGCATTTTTAACTCCAACTTCAATATTCGACGCAAAGATGTTCGGGGTATCGCTAAAGTACTCGAACGTTTGCGCGTAGACACACATTGCATTTACTTGCGCCACGGTTTCTTCGCTCCTTCTGCTCCGTGGCCGTCCTGTATAGTTATTATTCACAGTCGAACCGGTTGCCTCAAAGTTTGTCACCCACAATTTGATAGAATTAACACTTGAGCACATATTGATATCGTGTAAATGGTATTTCGTTCGAAACAGGCGGCGAACAGTGACGTAAGAATCATTTTTCTTGTAAAACTGCTTTACACAGAACGCGCGTTGTTCTCCCGTGAAGCGATTCATTGTGACTAAATTTCCCTGAACCGAGATACCGCGTGTGAGTCGTCCCCACCGCACCCCCCGTGTGGTTTCCGCGCTATGTCGATTTCGTAAGTGCCGTAAATTATGGCCCATCCTGTATTATAATTTAAAAAAAATAAATAATTGAGAATACATACTGAGCCTAAATTGAAGTTGTGTCTAAATTGAACTAATGATACCTAAATTAAAGTTTAACTAAACACTTTGATCGTCAGCTGCTCTATTTAAACTAAAACAATAGGACTAGTTTAAATTATTCGCATGAATTAGAAGTCTTGTCTCGTGCCAAAGTTCGTAAACATACCTCAGCCGCCGATTTAAATAAATAATACGAGTAGTTCCCTCATCTCTGATTACAATGATCCAACAGTCCGTGGTGCTCATTAGCCAGAACTCCGAACAGTTTACTTATGCAAATTGATTGAAAATTACATGTTGTAACGCTTGATTTAGTTTTCTTTATATATTATTATACTAATTGGAAGGGCATTTTGCGAATGCCCCCTGGCTAGCAACCACCCTCAAGAAGAAAATTTGTCGCTATACACATAACGGTGTGTTCCGACAGCTGTTTGAGAGCCAGTAATTCTAGGTTAAGCCTGTTAACACCTTCGACCACATTATCACTTACCATCAAGTGAGATTGTGGTCAATAGCTTGCTTATCAGAAATAAAAAAAAAAACTATATTTCTATTATGGTACACTGGATTTCGTTGGGAATTCGACAAATTGCCATTGTCAATTTGACACAACTGCAACGGAAAGCAAAAGCCAAGTAGAGCATTTCTATGTAACAGTTATTAACGCATTCAAGCTAACAAATATGGTTACAAGAGAAATAAAATTGTGACAGTGTTAAAAATGTTTTACTTATTTTGTTCCTTGGGAAATTCGAAATTTCAGAGACCTAAATTTTTTTGTCTGCTTCATATATGTCGTTGGTCATATCAAATTATCCTAAAAATATAATTTCTGTTAATTCTTCTAACTTTTGCTAATATCTGTTTAATTCTGTTAATACCTTTGTAAAAAAAAATGCCTTCTTTGCTAGTTCTAGACCATTTTAGTAACGACGCGACAAAAAAGAAATTAGTTATGGCTTTCGAATTTTTTGCACGTCCAAACTTGGATGATATTTTCTGCCGTTTAAACGTCTTTTTCACTCCCTTCCCACGAAATCGTTATTTACCAGTACATATTTAATATGGTGAGAATTCATGACAAAAAAATATTCCTACTAAAACCAATAAGAACAGAAAACAACGGTTTTTAATAGCTTTAATTACTTAGCAAAATACTTACCAGCAGACATTCCCTACTGGTACAATGGCATAGGAAAGGATTGCAGACTCAGCTAAAGTACGTCGTATACGTACTTCAGCTGAATTTAAGATTGTGTTGTATCTAAGAATAAATATGTATTTATTCGTACTGTTGTATATTGTTATATAAATATAACTACGTCAATTATACAGGGTTATTAGTAAAATGCTAACAACCTCTTAGGACTGACTTCTGCTAGTCCTAACAAACATTTTGAGATATTATTTTTTGTTTTTTTTTTTAGTTCGTAGTAAAAACAATGCCTACTCCGAGCCGCGCTCCCTCTTAATAGAGTTGTAATATTTACATCGAGCAAAATAATCAAAATATGAAATATAACATTACAGGCACATGAGACTTTTAACATCAGGTGGTCCTCGTGCTTATTCCGTCAAAAACACATGTTAAAACAAAAAATAAATATTGAAAAAAAAATTCTCTCAAAATGTTTCTCCCGTTACCGTAGAGTGGTGAGGTTTCTTGTGTTGTATAGCCAATGATACTAGCTTACTAACAACGTTTAAATAATAACGATTGGATATATACAAGCTTCACACTAAACCTTTTTCAGACTACCGAAATCTCGGACGGGACACACGGGGTGGTTAAAACAAAAAAATAATAACAAACCTTTCAATCCTTATCCTTTTTATTTCTTTTAACATCGTTATTGACTTGTTCCCTATACATATGCAAAATTACAGCTTTCTGGGTTCATAACTGTAGAAGTTGTTACAAGATTATTATTAAATGACGAAATATTTTGGCGCCAAAATGTAATTGGAGCTGGTTTCAGATTTCATAAAAATATTAAACATACTTTTCGTTATATCAGAAAAATATGGATTTTTCTCGTATAGCCATGGATGAATTATTTCGAAAACCGTTTGGATTACGAAAATCGGACTTACGCAGATTTTAGGACGATTTTGTAAAAGTAGTAGCTACAGGTTTGGACACACGAGGGGATTGTAAACATCTACTTAATTTGAGATATTATATTAAATTCTCAAATCGTTTCACAGGAATGAGAAAGCTTGACATAAAGCCTTAACTATATCATCCGCCGGGCTTTTATCAAATCCAGTGTTGCAGCTATACTCGAACCACACGTTCTAATTCGTGACGACGATAAAAGACCCGACGGCATGACTCTGCTGCCGGAAGTTGGGGCGGTCCTTACGTGAGGGTGGGCGCTGCGGCTACATCCGTGGAGTAACTTATGCGGCGCAAGTATGCTAAGTTAGGTAGTGGGGATATTTGAGACGTTTGGTGTGGAAACGTTGGGTCCGGGAGCTTCTCGTATTTTCCAAAAATATAAGAGCCGTGACGCGTGATCAAAATGCTGACATCTATATGGCTCAATGAATAAGCATTGCAATTCAACGAGGCAATGCTACCTGTATGCTGCGCAAGCGGCCAACTGGTAGTAGGCAGGGGTCTGCCTACTACCAGTTGGCCGCTGTTGGACTGCCTGTGAGTCTGTGATGGCATGTATGTTGTCTATATATGCTTTAATTGTAGTAGTGTTGTATATAGAAAGGTTCAACTGTAATGTAATAGTATATTATGATACATGTGAGCGAAGTTGCTCGTTATACACGAGGCTGTGGGTTGCATCCCGAGCCGTAGGCGAGGGCGTAAATCAGCCGAGTGTATAATGAGCAAGTTGCTCACGAGTTTCAAACGCCCTTTTTTCTTTTCAACACCATAGCGAATAAAAAAGGTATATTGCACAAATGTGATACAAAAAACATACGAAAATTGTGGACAAACTTTTTTTTTTTTGCGCGGGGCAAATGTATTTTAGTTCATCACATATACTTAGCCTCAAACCTCCTTGTTGTTACAAAATATGTATTACCCGGTGAAATTGAAAATGCTCTGCGTTTACTCGCATATAATTTGCAGTTAGGTACTTCTTAACTTTGTAGGGAAAATTCTATTACACACTAGTGTATAATATTATTATGCACGAAGGTGTTATAGTTCGGTTTATGGCCCTAAGAACGATATAATAAAGCTAAATTTACGAGCAAGGGTTTTGAAAATATATAAATCGATTACCAATGAGCTAACTATGAATAGGATTTGAGTTAGTCATCTGTTTAAAATCTTAATTTCCGAAGTAAGTCAATCGATGATTATTTACTAAATCTATCGCATCGCTAAACGAATACCACATTGACACATATTTAGAGCATACATTGTTTTACCTCAAATGGCACTCAAACCCGCATCAACCAGTTTTACGCACTGGGTCTCTTAACTTAACCGCACAGCCGATATGATTGCTGTATAAGGTACAAAGTTATGTTCTAATAAAAAAAAAGTTGACTAAAAAATAATCTCACATTATATTATAAATACCAAACGAAAGTACTCATGTGTACTTGTGTGTGTTTGTTTGTTTTTTGCCACTCACCTGCAAAATGGCTAAACGAAATTTGATGAAGCTTGGACCCTCATTCCGAAGGTCCTGGATGAGGACGTTGGACACTGTTTATCCCGAATTACTGATTTGTTTCTGGGGTTGTGTTCTATAAGTTGTTGAAACACAAGTGAAGCCGCAACCGGAATCTAGTATGGTACAAATAACATACTAGAACATTTCATTCATTTACATAAAACCTAATAGTTATCTATGCATATGAAGCACGTCTAACATTGTTGTGTAATTTTAAAACATTTAACTGTTCCAAAAAGTTTTTATTGCACAACTTCAGAAGTAAATTATAAATAAATTTGTTAACAAAGTCATTTTGATTACTTCGATTACTCTTCAGATTTATTGTCTGAATCAGGGTTGCCCAGCTAGGGGCCGCACTAATATTCCGAGGAAGCTGCGGTAATGTCATCGTTAAAGATTTAATTGAAAATAAGGATCCAGTCCTTGATTTATGACCATTTCGACTTTATGATACGCTCACTTAATAGTAGAAGAACCCAAATCAGACGCTGATAGATTATATTCCGGTTATTATTGGCTTTTGAAGCGAGTTTAAAGGCAAAATTAATAGATTAATCTAATATATGGATTAATAATAGTTGGATAAAAACTATCCTATGTTTTTTCCCGGGTCTCAAACTATTTCTATATTCATTTAAATCGGTCCAGTAGTTTTGGCGTGAAAGCGTAACAGACAGACAGACAGAAAGACAGACTGAGTTACTTTCGCATTTGTAATATTAGTACTGATTACAAAAAAAAACTGCAACCTTTGTTTTGGTTATTTGATTGTTGTTTTATTGAATTTAAAGTCTGACTACCTACTGTATCTCACCTGTAACTTTATTATGATGTGTTACATATAATAGTAATGTATACCCTAGGCTAGAATGATAACTGTCTCTTAGAGGCAGCTGCCAGTATACACCCTTGGATGCTTGGCGACAAATTTCCTATTTGAGGATGAGAAGCTTGGCAGGCGGATTTTTGCAAATCAATTATTATCGTACACATTTAAATTACATTTCAGCAAACATATTTTTATATGCAAAAAAAATAACATATCTATAAATTCAAAGCACGTGTAATATTTCATTTGAAAACAGATCTCACAACACCATGCAGTTATGCTGAAGTCCTTAGCAGGATTTTTACCATAGCCCCCCGCGTGGTAGACACATAGCAACGCGCCAATGGGAGTTCCTATAAAATTTTGGTGATTCATACAAATAACTATTTAATCATACCATATGAATTCATAGTATGTAGTGTAATTCTGATTTATTTCATAGATAAAATATACATACTGACACAATTTATTGTGTAAATATACGCAACACGTAAACACATATGAGTGAAAATGCACCGTCTATAATTTAAACCTCAGTCTATGAACGATAAATAACACGAACACTAATTAAACCTTGCATGAAACCAAAGACGTTAGAAGCACAATCAAGAATAATAGCGTTGCGGAACTGAGGCCAGGAGCGATTTGTCATTGTTCCGTTACGAGACCTCGCTATATCTTGTCTATTTTTATATTTTTTCCGAACTTAATGGCCGGGGGTTGGAGGTATCATTTATCAGAGTTTATAAAGCTTCTAAAGAAAATGCGGTGTTTTTTTAACTGGACTATTTTGACAGGTTTCGCGTTAAAAACACTCTGTGTCTCGCAGCCTGGTGCTCAGAATGCTTTTAAGTATAGGTACTAACACATATGGTTCCCGGCTTATTAATGTGAGCGCTGTTCCATATATTCCTGTAGAATCTTCTTAAAAGTGACTAAAGGAAATAATTTACTGATTGAGCAGCACAGTGTCATTCAAATGTTAGTTTTTAAAGATTTTATTCTGAGATGAAATATGTTTAAGTCAAAGACTTATGGACCTCCAATGTCATGTAGACACTGTTTGGTGTTTTTATGAAGGTTTATCTGATGTTTTCGTTATCTATGATGCTCAAGGATTAATAATAAGCAATTTCTTTTTTAAAAGATTGTAAACTGAGACCAAGGGCTTCTTTATTTTAAGCGTTATCAAGAATGGTGACGGTATAGTGGTTACTGTTGGGTTGTATGGAATTGCAGTCCACCAATAAAATTAACAAAAAAACACTTACTAAGAACTGATGGAAAAAACTACTTCATGAATATCTTTTGAAATTTATTCGTATTAACTTTCGACATAAAGATGCTCTTGGTATGTTTCGGCAGGTGTCCTTGGAAGGTAGTTTGTATTCTAGGTTGTACAGATTTACCACCTTTGACCATACAATTTACCATTAGGTGACAATGATGAGCGTGGTTCTTATTAATGACAATATTGAACGTGTTCCTATTGTTGGAGTGACATCGAAAAGGAATGAATTATTGCCAACCCTGGGATCGTGTTACCTAAGTTCTTAATGGTGGACAATGCCCTAAGGACATCTGTTCTGTGTCTAAACAGCCTTTATGTAAGCTACAGAATAATATAATTATTGGCAAACTATTGTCATGAGCCCACTTGTATTTATGGATTTCTCTCTGTATTTTAATAAATTTCATGAAATGCTGACTGATATTGCCTAGTGTTAATGTATATTTTCTTGTTTAATCATGAACTTCTTGTTCAAACAGCATGCCTGCCATATATTATTGCTCATTGATTGTTGTATCATCATTTGAAAATATCATGCAATCTTAACCGTATCTTTATATTACAAAATTACGAGATAAATTATATGGATGTGCGGGATGACTATAATCCCGCAGATAAGTATAATTTTTCATCTAATTAATATCAAGTCTATAAAACGTACGTTTTTATGCTGTGATTTTACTACTATTATAACAACGATGCAATTTATGAAGAATTTATTGCCGAACTTGAAAATAAAATGGCCTTTTTTCACGTTGAACAAAATGACGTTTGTTTACCACCGGATATTGTTTTACATTTAATTCACGCTGTTCAATAAATGGGAACGCAACATTTGCTTGAAATGTTTTGTCATAGAAGCTGCAACATTAAAAAAAAAACAAAAATCAAGCTGCTTATGGCTGCCATGCCACCAGTACAATCAATTATGTTTTATACTAGACATCGGAGATATTAATTAAGGACATATACCCGCCAGCCAAAGCGTGAACTTTTATATAAACTCAACATGTTATTTAAAAAAACTCGCATGTAAATATAGTGTATTATTAGACCTATCGTTTCTGGCTTAAATCCTTTTCTTTTAGACTAATAATTAAAATTGTTATTATATAGCGTTTAGTATATAGCACTGGTTTTTAGGAGTTTGAGCCAGTTATTCGTAGCTCAAGATTTATTTCAAAAGTATAGTACACATGTATAAATAACTTCCCATTATAGAAAGTTCATTATATTCCCCATGTTTGTCGTGCAATATAAATATTAAAAACATGCTTATTTTTCTTGAAAGATATGCTTAAAGTTGGGTCTTTCTTTTATCTAACATTACGAGTTTTTGAGCTAGTGTAATTTCAAAACTGTATAATTTAATGAAAATCTGATGCATCACAAACATAAATATTAGGGTAATGATTACGTAGGTAAAAAATCATTGAATTTTATTCGCTATTATTAAGATGAGATTGGAGCTGCGTTTTGTATGGGGGCGTTCGTCTAAAATATACCCTTCTAAACTCCTTCTTGTCAACATCAAAACACAAATGCATGTGAAAACCGCAGAATTCTTTCCTACGGCTATGAAATACTCAACAATTTTTTTATTCGTAATTGTGAAAAACCACCACACTATTTAAAATGAGTGAGTTATACACACTGATTTATAATATTTAAGTTATTACAAATTTACCGGCAAATACACTCACACTAGGGACCGTATATGCCGACCCGGATTTCAGATAATAATCATCAAGGCGAGCGTGCAGCTGCATCTGCGTGCTGCTCACTTGCCCTGATTTGATTCTCTGTGCGATTCAAGTATAATATTTAACTCCAAGAATAACAAATATATCTGTGTAAATATATACGATCGAGACTCTCGATCGTGCGCTCGGTAAGTCAAGACCTCCTGAAGATGCTTCGTTTAGAAGCGAAACTAGTCGGGTATTCTTCCGGTTAGGCTGCGTGATGTTTGTGACGTCAAGTAGATAACAGGAAAATTAGGCGGAATTGTCACTAGATATATAATTTTATGCTTTTTAAAGTGTTTTATATATTATTTAATATTTTTTAGGATACTTTTAAAAGTATTTGTTATTATTAAATATGGATTTCCGCAAAATAACGCCTGAATCTATACATTAATTAGTTTTATTGTCTCGCAAATGGTTTAATAAAAGAATAATATACTTCTTACCGGGAATAAAGTTGTTTTTATCTTTGGACATCTAATTTTCGTTATAAATTCCATAACTAAAATAGTCTAAAAGTAAAACATTTAAAGGGCCCCCATTTATCTGTTTTCTTAGATTCAACATGTAAAATTATTATGTACTCAATAAGTCCTAAACGACAGTTCCCCATACGCAAGGTTGCAAATATGTTATATCGGCTACCTTATTATGTATTGGAGCCCCCCTTAAAATAATTTAATGATATTTCTAGTCCGACAGTCGTATTTACGTCAATGTTTTACACAAAATGACTAAATTTTGAGCTCATTTCGATTAAAAGCAAAACACTCGTGACATAGGAACGGACGGACAGACCTACATACAATGGAGTCTCTTTATAAAGGCTCCGTTTTATCCATTGGGAACGGAACGCTAAATAGTAGCCCGTGACGTAAAGATAATGTTTATCTCCTTGCTGCATGTTATACTTAGTGCTTGGATTATAACAGATGAAGAATGAGTTATACTGAAAGTGAACAAAGTCTACCTTACAAATTAAATTTAGGCCTTATATTATTTCTTGTAAAGGATTGGTCGATTGTGTAATCAATATCAGTACTTATATTATAAATGCGAAAGTAACTCTGTCTGTCTGTCTGTTACGCTTTCACGCCAAAACTACTGGACCGATTTGAATGAAATTTGGTATGGAAATAGTTTGAGACCCAGGAAAAAACAAAGGATAGTTTTTATCCAACTGCGCAAGAAGAGGTTAATGGTTTTGCGCGATAACCAACACACGCGCGGGCGGAGCCGCGCCCGGAAAGCTAGTAAAATATAAACGTACTTCTAGTCTAGTGTATCCCTGAAACCCAAAGATTGATGTGACAATTCTCCACACTGTCTCGTGCTCCGTCCCTCCGTCCCCCATTCGTTACGAGTCGGAAACGTCACGGCATCGTAACATTCGGACTGTAACGTAAAATCCTTTTTCGTTTTCTATAAATGGCTACGACGTTCACGGTGCCCTGGGGAACCATTCGGATGCCTTGTTTTATGCTCAAATGTAAAATGTAACTAGGCTTATCAGAATGGAATTGTAGGTGTTGTTTATGTGCTGGATTTCAACTTGGGGATAGATCGTTTCTTTTTGTAGCAGGATTTGGATTATGTTTAAGTATGTAAACATTTTGTACTTCTATAAATAATGAAATGTATGGCAACTTACGGTATATTCGGACAGCTGTATTTGAGTACATTTCTTAAAATACTATCCTTATCGCGTATGTTTTAATTTAAATTATGTTTAGCGTACCTAAAGTAGTAAGAGGTCATATAGACCTATATCAAATAATTGAACTTCTACATTAAATTGTTTATTTTTATAAGACTAAATGTATATTTAAATTTATACATTTTGTTAAATAAATATGTATGCCATGAAATATTTATACTCATTATATAAGAAAAATACGGGATAGCATAGGTAAGCCAGATAAATCCGAGACTATAGTTTCGACCACATCCGGTGGTCTTATTCAAGGAGTGTTCGGGACGCTCAAGATAACGTCTCGTGATTAGTGATCCCGGTTTTTTTATACAACTGCCCACAAAAAGAAAGTTTCATGTTACGTGTATTTATGTTTTTTTTATTTCGCTATAACTCGTTTAGAAGTTTAACTGATTTAAAAGTATGAGATATCGTTCGATTCGTCTTGTTATTTTCAACACAAAGATCAATTCACCGTTAAGCTTGCCACAAAGACGAATCTATTGACGTGATATTTATCAAAGTCAATTAAGGTATTGAGTAGTTACAAACGGACATAGAAACCGACATACGCACACGTCAAACACTAATCATTAACTAACTAATTATTACTAATTCACTAACTCTCATTTTGGACTTCGCCGCAATCACATAAGAAATAAGAAGGCTATAAAATACTGACTGACATACTTACGAGTACATAACTTTGTTTTAAATAATCGTAATGTATGTAAATATTTGTTATCTTATTAGTGTATGTTATTCTGAGAAAAAATAAAAAGGATTTAAGTATAGGTACATGCAATGAGGATGCCGCTAAAACATAGACGTCATCCATCACTGCACAACGTCGGTGTAGAAATAAAGTATAACATCTTCGACCACATCATCACTTACCATCAGGTGAGATAGTGGTCAAAGGCTAACCTATGAGGCATAAAAATATACATCAAATATATACACTGCATTGCACTCGTCACGCTGAGACTTACGCCATTATTTTCAAATACTTGAGTGCCCTTTACGCCTTAATACAGTAGTGGTTGCTTACTACTGCTTTGAGACGGAATGTTATAACACTGTCAATATTCCAGTCAGTCAAAATCTGAACTGATTTCTGGTCAAGTCTGGAAGTGATACCTCGTAGATTTAGTTTATTAAGTCGGTTGTTTCGTTTATAATTGGACGATATGGTATTTGTTGGTTTACTACTTCTTTAACAATTTTTTTTAGCGGCATAACTTTCAGTGAGCTCTATATTTTCTATTTGCGATTCAAAAACATTTTCATTGGTAAAAATCCTAATCAAATTTTTCCTTAAGTGTCATATAAAAGGGTTTTTATCATCGTCGTCATCTCTAACTAAATTTTTTTTACGTTCATTAGACGTCAACGTCTCTCAAAGAATCTCATTTTGTATTTGTATAACATTTTGATGTAACGGGCGGGTTTCCTCGATACAAAAGAACTGGGTCTGCATACATTTGGGGCCATAAATCATGACACAATAGTTGTTTTGTCAAACAAAAAATAGAAATTGTATAGCTTGTCGGTGTTAGAACATAGTTGATAGTAAAATGTTTACAAATAAACTACAATCAAACCATTTTACTGAATGAGGTTTAGGTTTTTGATATTCAGACTTCATTTTTGGTATTTAATTGTATCATTTTTCTAAGTTCTTCTTTTGAATTTTTTTTGAAATCGAGAAAGAAATATTTTATTGCATTTAAATTATGTTAACGTCTTACTAAAAACATAATGCCATGATTGCATTTCCAAAAGGGATAGGTATGCTGAAATGTTTAATAACACATTTTAGTCTTATTACTGGGAATGGTCCTTGTAATATGGGACTAATACATGGACGCACACTACTGAGATCTAATCAGTGGACATCGCCTGATTAGATATTGCCATGTTTAAGTATGTACGGGTGCCGTTTCTCCCATATTTTTTTAATAAATTTAATGATTTTCAAATAAAACCGTTTCAACCAAACTCGGTAAAACACAAACAGATTTTCAGAAATTACCACACTATAAACGACAGTACCTAAACTCTACCTTGAGCAGACGATATTCTATTGCAGCTAGCATTTTGATTAGCAAAGCTAGAAGTAGCTTGCAGACATATTGATCAAGTGGAGTAAAGTGTCACTTTGGAATCTCGATCACCTGGGTTCGAACTCGGGCTTGGATAGTTATTTTAAAGAGGAACAATGCCTGGTAGATGTCAAACGTTTCGTCCTATAAGACTAAAATATAGAACCAGACACTGAAGCTGCTTTGAATATGCCATTTCATTTACAATACCTAAAAAAACACTATGTCAAGTTTAAGAACATTTTTTTTTAAGTTTTTATTATCACGACGTTCTCATTACAAAGAAGCTACATGTTATAAAAACTAACGTGGTTTTACTCCTTTTTGAATAAGTAAATAGCTTTGGCTATATTACCGCCCACATCCGGTGGTCTTTTTCAAGGAGCGAGACGTCAGCGCTGGCTTTCAAAGCTATCCATGCACAAAACCAGAGAGATTGATTGACGTTAAGCAGTTGATTAAATTTTTGTTTAAAGTTGGACTACTGTTTCACAGAGGACAGTGGATCCTTAATGGATTCTACAACCTACCATTGTGTGTCTGTCCAAATCAAATACGATGCGCTGAATGCATCGCTGACCTGAATATGGAAGCTTTTGCGAATTTTGTTCAATTGATTTGAACTAGTTCATTGCATTTAGGTTGTAGATTATTCTATTAAGGAGCGTATTTTTAAATGCATGATTAATAGTCCCTTACTATACGTAATATCTAAAGAGGGAATGAGGCCTGAGAGGAATAGAAAGAAAAATTTTGTGTTTAAAGTTGAGCCGATGCAAGTATTTTCTTAGATCAATATTTTAAGCAAAAGTAATCCAATAATTTTCTTTTATGAAACTCCTCTGAACATGACGGTAAAACGAGGCATTTTTTATTATCAGGGCCATTTTTTCTTAAGAAATAATTAGGTATATAGAAGGCCTAAATTCATTTTAAAAAGTATTGATCTGGAGTCATTATCCTGAAAAAAGAGGAATACAGCACCCTCCCTCAAAAGCTTCATATCTTCTGTTATAGCGGAATTCATTATGTATTGGTTCAAACGTCCTATATAACGGTGAAATGAAAGAGGTATATGACAGAAAATATATGATAGCTATGTATCCTAATTTTTTCGTTATTAATAGAAACAAATTATATATTTTGTACTGCTCAATAATCTCTAGATGAAGCACGATAGGGTTAAATTTTCTCTCTCTTTTAAGCAACATCTTTAAGTACTGCAGCAACGCTGATATAAAATTTAATTGCATTTTTAGTCCCACATACATGTTTGGTTTTATGTTCTCCATAAAATATTTAGATAATAGGTTTGTTAGACAAGCTAGATACCATGACGGATATACTGATATACTTTGGACTCTTATCAATATGGGGTTCCTTTTTCGTGACGTCAGAAGGGCATGCTGCTCATGAGGTGCATTGTTTTCTAAGTGCTATCCGATTGAGAAGAGTGGAACAATCTTGTTTTGAAGTCTTTACGGCAACACTGGGATTGATCGTTGAGGTTTCCATCTTGTTTAAACACAAAATTTAATAAAGTTATCCAGTATTAACAAAATATTTGTAACATTAATATACAATAAACGACATAGACACTCAAAATCAGATAATATTATATCTATAGTAATAAGCGGGCAGGACAGACGATGTTGAACTTTCCAGACAAACTCGCTGTAAATTGGCAGCTGTATTTCGAAATGATAAAATTGAATTGTAAAAAGTTTTTCATATTTGTATTTCTAGTGGGTAAAAAGAAAACTGTTTTATTAAGGTTTTAATAATTTAGGTAGTCAGTTAGTGTTTGGAATTATATTAAAATAAATATAATTGGTAGGTAGTGTTGAAATTTTTTTTTTGCTATTAACGTTTATCATAATAATGATATGTGTAGGTTTTTCATTAATACATAAAAAGTAGGTAAGTAGACCAAACTATCATGGGCTTGTTTTTGTCATACAAACCATTACAATTAGAACTTGTTGAGCGTAAACAACTTCGATGATCTCAGCTCAGTTTGATATTTCACGGGAGCTTAGAATTTGATGAGTAAGTAATGAATTATTCATATTCACTGTGTTCAGACTTCAGACAGGCTCACGTCACAAGTAGTGGTGTCCTTAGACTGATGGACAGTACTGAAGCTTTCCAGGTAATATCATATTTGTACTTGAGATCATTACTACCAGTGCGGACTGCATCGCTGATCCAGTAGCGTAGATAGTCACTTTAGAATTTCGACGCCCTGGGCGCTCTTGAGGCGCTCTCAATAAGATAGTTTTATTGAGGTTTCCTTACAGAATAATAATTATCAGTTGCAGTTTTTGTGTCCGGTGGACCGGAAAAGACTTTCCATAGAAACCAATCTCGTTCAACAGGGAATTTAAAACATAACTCTAGCAAAGTTTTCTAGTGGCAGAGACCATTTTCCTTCTTCGCAATTGATTGAAAAAAATAGATTAGTAGTTATGAAAATATATTAGCTAACAAAAAATAAATTGTTTCATCCGATAAAAGGTTACATCAGGTCATATATCAAAAAAAGCCGCATCGACTTGAGAACTTACCACCTATTTTTGAAAGTTTGAAAAATACATACTCTGGCCGGAAATTTACGCCTGAATCTATTCATTACATCATCATTTCCTTAACATAAATATAACATGAACACCAGTATTTTTATATAAATTAAATTGTTGTTAGATCTACTGAGTTGATATACTCCCATCCCATATATTGTAATAAAGTAGACCTAAAGAGCACCATATCAGTCATTTTGATTAGATATTGATGGTAACATCAATGTATGTCATATTATGTAATTATCAATGGATATAATTAACGCTATGTTGTGGTCCTAGAACTGCAGGTTTATATTAAAATCGTTACTTCAAGAGTTGTTTTTAGCCGGCGGTATGCCTTTATTAAACATAATACTACGAACTATATACAACACTACAGCTACAACAATAAAAACATTTAGACAACCTATAAGTCATATCAGACTCATATGCAGTCTAAATGCTCCAGCCCACTCCCAGCTGGTAGCGTGCCTAGCATGCTGGCAGCATGCTATTGCTTAGCAAATTGCCCCGTTAAATTGCCAAAAACACATTGTTTGACTTTTCGTTCGATTTTTGTAAGCAATGTTAACGAGCACTAGCAGGTATTTTACGTTTATTTCAACTTAAACACGATTTGAGGACTCTTAATTCAAGTAACTCACGCTCTGTTCTCCACAAACACAGCAGTGTACGCAATCAAGCTCGCTGGTGATTCACTTCGCGCACCGCAAGTTTCGAATCACGAGCCTAACTGGATGGTTATTATCTATGATATATAACTATACACACATCTTGGATCTAGATTGGATTGAATATTCAATGAAGTTCTGATTAACTTAATTGAATATATGAAGTTATATTTAAAATTTTGATTCAGTACGCCTGGCTCCAGGATTTCCCGGGAAATTATTATAAGTAAGGAACACGTTGCATTACAAAAAAACTATGCACAAAACAACGTTCAGTAACATGGTGCGATGCCCAAGACGCCTGCTAAGAGTTTGGACTATGGTATACTTCATTAATCGACTAATTAAAATTGTAAGCGGGAAAGTTTGTGAAAATGTTTGTTATGATTTACTTAATTAAATCTGATACTCGTAAATAAGCACCTATAAAATCGTTAATTCAAAAATGTACGTCTTGAAATAACTTTAAGCATATTCTTCTTAAAGTTATTTCAAGACTTACATTTCTTTTTTTCTTCTTCATTAGTTATAGTTTTCTCCTCCTTTAGCAAGCGGATTCGTGCAGGCATTCGGAACAGTCATGCTCACGAAAATGTGTTGGCAAGCAGTGGGATCGTGTGTCGGGTCGCCCTCTTGCCTCAAAAATGGTTGAGGAGGACGATGGCTGGCACGCGAGTCAACTCGTGAACGAGTGCTGCTTGAGAAAACTGTTCGTTCGCAATGCCAGTGCAAATCTGTTTGCAACTGTTTAGTAATAGTGAATTCCTTAAAATTGTGTTCTCCCTAGTATGTAAGAATGTAATTACTCAAAAAATTCTCTGTTAACTTCAAAAATGGCACGGACCTCGGAGTCTGTGGAAAATGAATAAAACCAATATATATAAAAAAGCATATTCTTCATCCCGATTGTCTTATTATAGTTTCTGAGGAAGCGCCTTATAACTAAAATTAACATTGCTAAAATCGTGGCCAAAAGTGATTTCTTATATACATTGTACACTATACTTTTTATTATGATTTAGTTGAATGCGGAAATGAGCAAGACAAATTTATTCTAGATACTAGTAATCACGATAATTTCAAAGGGTCAATTAATTTATTTATATATTTTTTTAAAGTTAATGTTGTATAGATACAGTTAAAGTAAATATATATATATATACATATATATATATATATAGAAAGAATGGCTTAGTCCTGAATTCCCTTGACATTACTTTATTTCCAACGTTTTAAAAAATGTGGGAGAAAGGTCTGTTATTTTCAAACTTTACAAAGAGACTAATTTACGAGTACATATCATCAAGCGTGACTAATACACTGAGCTGACTCTGATATGGCTCCGCGAATCATAATTTCTATTCAATGGGATTGGAATGGGATGTGTTAGAACACAGTATTTTGAGTAGTAGATGCACTGGAAAATTTGAATTATCAATTTGCTTAAAGGTAGCTTTTTGATTTTATTCAGTATGCTGATTGATGTACTTTTAGCTTTTTCTTCTGTTACTTTCTCATTTTAGTGCTTTGAGCGTATTTTCCTATTTTACCCAAATATATACCCAAAGACATATTTCACTGTTGTTTCCAAATTGTCAAAGCAAACTTATGAGCTACAAAAATAAACAAAGCTGGCGTTTACAAACGTTACAGTGGGCAATGTTTCTTAGATAAAAATGCCTGTCGCTCTATCGAGCGTAAAAATCATAACTCTTACATATTGTTACGAGCTGGGGGTTCGGGATAAATAATGCAATACGTTTTCGGCAAACTGACACCTTTATTCAACAGTTCTACAGTCACTTCCAACAACACTACAACACTGAACTGTTCGCACTTCACAGAACACTATTCACAAACTTCACTGTACGTCACTATTCGCGGTTGGAGCACTTGGTCCAAAGATAATCGCACTGTTGATCGTTTCGAACTCAAAGTAAGACTGACTGGTCGGCCCGGACCCGACCCTATTTATACTCAAAAGTTACATTTTCCAGAATGTTCACTAATAGTCTAGATAGAAAAACAATAAGGGCCATAAATCATCCTTTTAACGTAAACAACTTTGAATGGAATTCGACGAAAGTTAACTACTACTTATTCTGTGGTTGTTTACTAGTTGCCTGAGAACAAAGGCGACCCTTTTTTTTTATAACCTTTTGTGTGAAGAGTAGGTACATTCTTGATTTATTTTACTTGTTTACTGACGTTGGATTTTTCTAGATTGTTCGAGCCCTTGCGCTGTAACACTGCCCCCTCCTAAGACATGCTCGTCCCGAGCATAGTTGGAACCACAGTATGGCGCTAATCGATCCACATGAACAATCTTAGAAACTCCTCGTCGACCCTTCCGTATCCGGTACGTGATATCGTTGATTTTAGTCACAACCAGGTATGGTCCGTCCCATTTAGGCTGAAGCTTCGGTGACTTCCTTTTACTGCGTACAGGGTTATGCAGCCACACCATAGACCCTTCAGCAAATCCGGTATTAACCAGTTCTCCACTGTATCGGGTCTTCTTCGTATCGGAATATCCATTTCTGTATTGATCTTGACGCTCGCAGATATTCTTTTGGTTGCGAAAGTCACTCGCGAAACCACTACTTGCTTGAGATGCTCTCCTAGTAGCACAAATACTGCATTTGTTACACCAGTCTACAACATCACTCCGACAATGGATCCAATAAAACTGCTCTCGTATCTTTAACAGTGTCTTTCTCACTCCAGGGTGACATGTTGAACATTCGTCGTGACATCGCCGTAGAATCTCACGAACTTTCGCTTCCGGAACAACCACTTGCAGGTGATAGTTATCTCCCCGAACATTCTCCCATTTGCGGCAAAGCACACCACCATGGATCACCAAGCTGTCCCACTGCGCCCAATAAACCCTTGTTGCCATACCCATTCCAGCAACATCATTCCACTTGGGCCTCCCAGTGCCAGCTTCCATCCATGTCAGAATAGGCCTGATGTTCGCATCATCCTCCTGTGCACGTCGCATGGATTTCTTCCAGTCGTCGGTTATAACTGTTCTCACCATCCTTACTGGTATGACTTCCTTCACTTTGCCGTCGTGAGTTTCTCTAATGTCGCTGCGTTCAATATTAGAGTGAAGTCGGTCGCGCTGTTGATTCCATCCCTGTCGAAGTCTGTCATCTGATGTCAACTTCCATCTGGGGCAACTGGATCTTAAATGCCCTTTTTCTCCACAGCCGTAGCATCTCGGGCTGAATCTTCGAAAATTTGTATCAGATAGTGTATCTCCTTTCCTGGTCCATTGCATATTGACACCAGTAGTAGAAAGTTTTCTTTCCCATGTTCTGTCGTTTCTTCTATCGCTCTTCTGCGGGCAGTTATATCGCAAGTGACCCCTTTCTCCACATTCAAAACATCGAGGGCTGAATCCCTGGTTGTCATCACGGTAACGTCGTGTGTTAACCTCGCGAATGTAATGCGATCGATGATCCTGCCGCACAGCTTCTACCTCCAAAGCATGTGCTAGTGCATCTTTCAAAGATTCGTGATGCCCCAGCCTTACTGCAGCCCTCACTTCTATGTCACGAATCCCGTCGATGAACGCTTGGAGTAGATTTCCATCGATGAGTGCCGGTGATGTCTGGTACGCCTTCCGTACGAGCTTTTCCACTTCCAGCGCCCACTGCTGAAGATTCTCACTGCTTCGCTGGGTTCTATCTTTGAGCTGGGCTCAGAACACATGCTCCAGATGAGCATCACCGAACCGAGACTCCAATGCCTCCAGAAGATGGTCATATTCTATGTCTTTTCCTGGAGCCTCAAGTACTGTAAGGGCTTGGTCACGAAGGCCCAGAGTTAGCGCTGTCATGGCCTGCTCTTTAGTCCAACCGTTAGCTTTCACAACAGCCTCAAACTGAATTTTGTAGGCCGACCACGAAGAGGATCCGTCGAATGGTGGTGCTTTAAATCCTCGTGGTGATGGAACAGGTGCAGGTGCTGAAGCAAGTAATGCAGCTCCAGTTTTTAAAACGCCCAGCGTTTTTTGAGTATCATCCATTCTGGCTTCCACTTTCTCAAAACGGTTTTCATGCTGATGGACCTGATCTTCCACCACTTGGAGTTTCTTCCCAAACGTTGCATGCAGGTCTTTCATTAGAAGGGTCTGCTCCTCTTGGCGACGGGTCTGTTCTTCCCTGTCGTGTCGGAGTTGTTCCTCAAGGCGGCGGGCCTGCTCTTCCTGGCGTCGGGCTTGCTCCTCTTTGTCTTGTTGCAGCTGCTGTTCAAGACGCCGGGCCTGCTCCTCCTGGCGGCGGGCCTGCTCTTCCTGGCGTCGGACTTGCTCCTCTTTGTCCAAGCGTCGCTGTTCCTCTTGGCAGCGGGCCTGCTCCTGAAGCATCGCCATTAGTGCAGCCAAGTCAGGCGCAGCTGGAGCAGCCATAGTCGAAGGGGTTCCCGATGTAGCGGTGGCGGTTGTTTCTGTAGTTGGTTGTTCTTCGGAGAGCACTGGTGGTGTAGCCCCTCCAAACCTTCGTTGGTCGATGTCCTGTTGCCGCTGGCTCCTCGTTCGGATGCCCTCTAAGTCTTCCTTTGGGAGCACAGGCATTATTTATCCCACTTCTGACACCAATTTGTTACGAGCTGGGGGTTCGGGATAAATAATGCAATACGTTTTCGGCAAACTGACACCTTTATTCAACAGTTCTACAGTCACTTCCAACAACACTACAACACTGAACTGTTCGCACTTCACAGAACACTATTCACAAACTTCACTGTACTTCACTATTCGCGGTTGGAGCACTTGGTCCAAAGATAATCGCACTGTTGATCGTTTCGAACTCAAAGTAAGACTGACTGGTCGGCCCGGACCCGACCCTATTTATACTCAAAAGTTACATTTTCCAGAATGTTCACTAATAGTCTAGATAGAAAAACAATAAGGGCCATAAATCATCCTTTTAACGTAAACAACTTTGAATGGAATTCGACGAAAGTTAACTACTACTTATTCTGTGGTTGTTTACTAGTTGCCTGAGAACAAAGGCGACCCTTTTTTTTATAACCTTTTGTGTGAAGAGTAGGTACATTCTTGATTTATTTTACTTGTTTACTGACGTTGGATTTTTCTAGATTGTTCGAGCCCTTGCGCTGTAACAATATTTTCTACGCGAATATACGCAAGATGTATATTTTGTAGAAAGCATGAATATAGAATTTACTTCCGAGAACACTATCTGTCGAATACACTTGAATGCACTCAGCAGGGCCCATATACAGGTTTATGTGACTACATTGCAAAACAACTGATGCTTCGGAGAGTGCTGCAGTTTTACCTACATGCAGTATTTTCTACAACTTTGGTATGTTTGAGTATATTCTACAAGTTTTATGTATATATTTGTTATTCTTCTGCGATATTATTTGACTGACATACAATAAACTACCCATATCTGGGGAGTAAATTCAATCATTATATGCAGTATAACGAAGCAAACAAACAGCCCGATAGTTTAAATTTGTTCAATTCGAAGATTCCTGTCTCATCTCACTCAATTTATTCCACTGATTTTAGATATTAAAGTAACGGTCACCCAATTAAATTGAAGTATTTCATTTCTATTGTACTTAAACAAGGGTTTTAAATCATTAAGCTCAAAATAAACATAGTAATTAAACAACTTTAAACAGTTTAAATGGCGTATATTTATTACTAGCTTACCGGGCGCGGCTCCGCCCGCGCGTATGTCGGTAATCGAGCAAAAACATTAACCTCTTTTTGCGCAATTGGATAAAAACTATCCTATGTCCCGGATCTCAAACTATTTCCATGCCAAATTTCATTCAAATCGGTCCAGTAGTTTTGGCGTGAAAGCGTAACAGACAGACAGATAGAGCTACATTCGCATTTATAATATTAAGTACTGATTATTTTTGTCCCAACGTTTCAAACACTTTGCACGGTCACGGGGTGATGGGTTGATAAATATATGCGATTTAAACCATTTAAAGTTGTTTAATTACTATGTATAATAATCGCGAAAACCTAAGACAACATTAAAATAAACATTCTTAGCGACTGTCAGTAATTTACATTATGAAAAAGTATTTTAATTGATTTTTATGAGGTCGTGATGGAACAAGTATGAGATGCGCCTTGTGTTTGGATGTAACCTCTGACTATATCAGATACATTTCTTCACAAGTAGCAAAATACTCTGCGTCCATCGCCCTGAGACGTAAAGTTGTGTCTCATGTGCATGCAATTTCACCAGCACCCACGCCCTTCAAACCGGAACACAGTAATGGCAACATTACTGCTTTGCGGTAGAAATAAGTATGGTGGCAGTAGTTCCCCGGATAAACTTGTACTCAAATAATATAGACGCTTTATTTGTTTCTAATTAATATGAGCAGAAAGTTTCTCTCAAACACTGAAATATTGAGAGCTTAAGGGTATATTTTAGACGAACGCCCCCATACAAAACGCAGCTCCAATCTCATTTTAATAATAGCGAATAAAATTCAATGATTTTTTACCTACGTAATCACTACCATAATATCTAGGTTTTTGGTGCATCAGATTTTCATTACATTATACAGTTTTGAAATTACACTAGGTCAAAAACTCGTAATTTTACATAAAAGAAAGACCCAAAAATAAGCATCTCTTTCAAAAAAAAATAAGCATGTTTTTAATATTTCTATTGCACCACAAACATGGGAATTATAATGAACTTTCTATAATGGGAAGTTATTTATACATGTGTACTATACTTTTTTAATAAATATGGAGCTACGAATAACTGGCTCAAACTCTTAAAAACGAGTGTTATATACTAAACGCTGTATAATACAAAAAAATATTATTAGTCCAAAAGAAAAAGGATTTAAGCCAGAAACGATAGATCTAATAATACACTATATTTACATGCGAATTTTTTTTTTATAACAAGTTGAGTTTATATGAAAGTTCACGCTTTGGCTGGCGGGTATATGTCCTTAAAATTAAAATCGATGCTCTGAGAGTTAAATAGTTTTAAGTGAGATCAAACGTAGCAGATGTTACCTACTTACTTTACTTTTTTATATCGGATAAAACGTACAATTCTGTCCATAATAGCCTCAGCCTCACCGTCCTTGTTCTGTTCGGCACTGCACTACGTTTGTCACTTCAAGACGCTAGTTAAGTCATTGTAAGGTTCGTTACAAGGATATTGACAGGCTAAAGACCATACATACCATTGTTTCAAAGCTCAGAATATAAATCAGCTCGTCAAAGAGTCAAGAAATTTAATTTAGGCAGAATAAAAAGTAATTTTGAAACCCGTCTCTAGTCGACGTGTAGAATACCTACTTACGTAATTTTCAGATACAATGAATATGGAAGAGTGAAGTGATGTTGTTTGAGTTATGCATTAGTAGACAAAGAGCTGCTAGCAAAGTTTTTTTGGTCTATGGTTGCCTATGCAACCATAGACCAAAAAAACTTTGCTAGCAGCCTTAAGCCTATGCTTTACGTGTGATATGAAACTGGCATTAAATAAAAAATCAGCCAAGTTCGAGTCGGACTCACGCACGAAGGTTTCCGTACCATTAGCTATACAACATTAGACTTCATATTTTAACCTTTTTTTGTTTTAACATGCGCGAGTCTGACTTGGCCAACTTTTTGTTTATAGCAGCAACAGAAATACATCATCTGTGAAAATTTCATGTGTCTAGCTATGATTTCAAGTGTCAGCTCTTGAGATACAGCCTGGTGACAGACGGACGGACGGACAGCGAAGTCTCAGTAATAGGGTCCTGTTTTACCCTTTGGGTACGGAACCCTTAAAACATGCTCCTAAATATTTATTTTAATTAAATGATTTCTAGCACTTCCTCTAGATATTAAGAAAAGTGTTTTGTACACTAGCATTTCCTCTAGATATTAAGAAAAGTGTTGTTGATATGTATGTACAGAACATGTATTATATTATATAATTTAGCATATTGACTAGAAGCCAAGCCCGAGGCGTGACACGCTGTAGTCGAGGAGTACTTGACCCACCCCGGGTCTATTCAGGTCACCGTTTTAATTAACGAACAAACGACACCTTTGGACAAGGTGGGCAAAATTATTACCATATTAAATAACATGAATTTTAGGAAGTTGCCGTTTTAGCACACTGGCCAATTTTAATAAAGGTTAGAGTTCAGTGTGATTTTTTTTTCGGAAACTAACATATTTAAGAAACAAAAGACTTGATATTTGATATTCGTCTTTCTATTGCACATTATAAATAATGGAGTTTTACCATTGAACTTATAAAGAACGGGGAAAACGGCAAACGCACCTTGAACATGGCAATGTCAAATCAGGCGACACGACGTCTCCTGATTAAGTCTCAGTAGTGTGCGTATGTGCATCTACTGCAAGCATTCTTTGTCAATCCTGTCATTGACATTCATTGAAATTTGTCGTAATGCAATGGATATTTCGCTGTGTCCATTTTATGCGTGTGTTAAATTTTTGCCACATTATATTGCCGTGATATTCAAGCATAACCTATCTTCCTTTTTTAATAAAATAGATGTTTTCAAGCAATCTTTTTGGTGATTTTTCGATTTTCTCACATTTTTTAACAAACGTTGGAAATTTAATGGAGATTTGAGGACTAAGCCGATCTTCTACATATATTACTTTAACTTTAAGTACCTATCTTTACAACATAAACTTGAAAAGATATGATATGATCCATATGTTTATAAATAAAATAATTAATCTTATGAAAATATCATGACTGGTACGAGAAATGTTGACTTTGACAGCTTAATAATAACTTTAGATGATTAGAGTTAGGTGATGATAAGCAGCTAAAAGACGACGCTCTATTAATGCGATGAAACTACAAGCAATTGACAATCAACCGTGACAGCGTAAATAAAGCCTGTAAATTCCTGAAGGGTGAAGGTGTAAACACCCACGTTTACCTAATTAAAAAATTTATAATTTATGATTAAACATTTTATCCATATAGGTGCCCTGCATGAATGGACATAGAACATTAGAAGTGACATCGAAACGATACCTGAGCCTAAATTTACAACAACTATCTTAAAATGTTTTGATGAATGGACGCATTGTAATATTCAGTTATATTGATTTTCCGCAAACACATTTTAGTTTTGAGAGTCTACTTCCCGTCCTTTGAAAACACATAATTATCATACCTTTGATAACATTATTATTTGCATGTTTAAACATAATTAATCAAATTATGTTTAAACATGCATAGATACGAGTATCACATTTAATTAGGAAAATCTTAAGGGCGCACCGAGCTTTTTAGGCGCGCCGCGTATGTGTGCGTAAGTAAGGCACGCCAACAGCATCCGTCCCCGTCCGACGGCCGAAGAATTACTACAGCGGATAGGGTCAAAGCATCGCGGCTCTGACTAAAATGGGCGGAACATGCGTGAATTTGAGTATTTCCTTCGTATAATAAAAATAAATACCTATTGAAAAATGTAATATGTAGGGATCAAACGAACCACAATTTCGTTTCGCTGCCTCGGTACAGGCTTAACAAACACGTGCACAATTTCTTGCATTGATAATTGTAATAGATCGATCAATAAAGTTACGGTATAAGCTGGATTGCTGAAAACAGCCTCCATATTAAGGCAAAGGGTTTCCCATAATCCTCACGCTTGGCAGGCGTCTTAGGGTTTGCATCATATGTTACTGAACGTTGTTTTGCAAATATTACGTATTTTTTGTACCGCATTCTGTGTCATTCTTCTATCATCTTTTTTTGTAACGCATTCTGTATCATTTTCCGGTAAATTTCTTTAAACAGGAAATAGTAGTTAGAAGTAAAATATTGTTTTAAATCGTTATGTGTTTAAGTTTACACATATACAACTAAGTTAAATAAGGACTTCATTCAATATTTGATTCAATCTAGATCCAACCAAATTGCATGTTAGCTTTAAATGTCACAGATAATAACATCCCAGTTAGGCTCGTGATTTGAAACTTGCGGTGCGCAAAGTCAATCTGCTGCAAGCTTGATTGCGAATACGTGGCGTGTTTCTGAAGAACAAACAGTTTTTTAAGTAACTTTATATACGAGTCCTCAAATACAGTCTTTAAAACTTTCTTATACCATCACGGTTTTGAACTTATATATTATTATCACTTACGGAATTTGATTTTTATTTTATGTTCCCGATATTACGACGCAGTTACATGCATCATGATCGCACGGTAACTGGAGAAACGAGCGGTTGACAAGAGTCACTAGCAGACAAAACGGTCTACCCTCTTTCCTTGTCTTTTGCTACGCATACCACTGGAATTCAAACCTGACTGAAAGTTCCGACTAAATACACTCATAGTATCACTGCACATGTTATTAGAGTCACTTTTATGCGAACGTGCAACATTTTTCGTACGTTCCACGTGCCGTAGAGTTTATAGCCTTCTTCCCTATTGAAACAATTATATTTGAATATTTCAATTGCTTACTTAACTAATCTAGGAATGTAGCGGTTTTTAAACAAGTCGGTTCCATTTTTTATAACAAAAAATTAGAGCATGTATTTTTCACTTTCATTTAAGGTTGTAATAATATTATTTCGTTTAATAACCACAAATATTTTACAAAAAATACTATTTTATTTTGATGTGGTCGAAGGTGTTAAACAGGCTTAACCTAGAATTACTGGCTCTCAAGGATAGCTGCCGGAAAATACCGTTGGTGCTTGGTGACAGATTTTCTACTTGAGGGTGGTCGCTAGCCAGGGCATTCGCAAAATGCCATACCACCATGCGGTCAAGCTCAAGCCACGGCGGGATTCGAACCATGGACCTGCTGCGTGGCAGTCTATAGCCAAAGCCACTGATCTATCACTGCTTCGAAAACTGTCTGAAAAAAATGAAACTGTCATTGTAACTTGTTGTACAAATACACTTTACATTACCACAAAAATCGTGCTAACGAGCAATATCTCATATAACAATCTCCCAGCTTTCATTTATGTATCATCTGTAATTCCTCCGAAGCATTCCGTGTTTCTGAGGGCACGTTAAGCCGTCGGTCCCGGTTGTTGTCTTAGGATGGTAGTCGTTATAGCATGGTGGTAGGGCAATTCGCGAATGCCCGCCTGGCTAGCTAACCACCCTCAAGTAGAAAATCTGCCACCAAGCACCTTACGATGTGTTCCGCCAGCTGTCCTATTGAGAGCCAGTAATTCTAGGTTAGCCACTTCGACCACAACCATTTACCAATCAGGAATAAAAAACGCAAACTAAAATGTATCGTTATAATAATAATATAATAATGATAATAAATTTATTTAATCAGGTAACAAAACCCATTCTTTAGTAATTACAAAACAATTAAAGTCATCACTTACCAATCAGGAATAAAAAACGCAAACTAAAATGTATCGTTATAATAATAATATAATAATAATAATACATTTATTTAATCAGGTAACAAAACCCATTCTTTAGTAATTACAAAACAATTAAAGTAAATACAATTAAAACTTTAAATTATGTTAGAATAGACAGTAAATACTATTTCCTATTACTAGTATTTTGCACAATATCCATAAATGTACCTCATCTATTTAATACATATACGAAATGCCTATTTATCGATGAATTGAGACACTCCGATACCATCTGCAAAATACTGTTCGAACTCCTCCCCAACGTATTGACCATTGAGGCTGTCCTTTTCCTCAGGATAGCATGTAAGCCGTCGACCCGGGCTTCCGCAAACATATTTGATGCGCTGCAGAATCTAGGCAGGCCCATCAAAATACGGAAGCCATTGTTGTAGTGGACGCGCAAGGCACTGAGAGCTTTCTGCGTATAGCTGGTCCACAGACTGCACGTGTAGAAGGTTTGGCAGTAAGCTTTAAATAGTGTTACTTTAACCTGCTCACTACAACGAGCAAATCTGCGAGCCAGATATTGCATCTAACTGTCAGTGCCCTGCGTTCCCTCTCCATGTCTGGTCTGTCGTCAAGGTCCTCAGTGACAAGGTGCCCCAGATACTTAAATTGTCTAACCCGTGTTAATTCTTCGCCATAAAGGCTGATTCTAGGCACGTTTTGAGGCCCCTTTCCAGCGGCCTTGAAGACCAACAACTCACTCTTCGTGCTATTATATATAAGCCCATGTTCATTGGCATATTTTTCACAAATAGCTAACAATTTTCTCAAAGCTCTGACCGTTGGGCTCAGCAGAACCATATCGTCAGCGTAGCTAATATTGTTAACACACATTTAATTAATTATTATAATATCACAATTAAGACTAATTGCTTTTATAGCCTGGTTTGTATTCCCACATAAAATTATTATATTATCTAATATATAATTATTGAATTAGTGAGCTTCAATAACCTGGATTCAAAAAACCCACTTAACACACCAAAAAGTTTTAACAGATTATTTAAATACTCGAGTATTTATATTCCTTCCGAACCAATCAACTTGAGAGTTGGAGAACCTAAATAAATAATTCAGGAGGCGTCTGAGTGTAAGTCAAACTTTTTTATTCCCGATAGCACTTATATTATGCTAAGGGGATCAGAGCTTAAGGACCACTGGATAGAGACCTCTTGGAGTTTGAAAATATACTACTGATTAAATATTTGGATTTTGTGATTCTCTTTAGGGTGGCAGTTTCTGTGGTATTCTTGCGTACAAAGCGGTTGTGTACATTCTTTGAAAATTATTCATACCTCAGCGAGTTTGTTATACCCCGATTATCAAAAGCTTTCCTGAAAGGGTTCACAAAAGAATAAAACTGAAGCAGACTGTTATATAAAAATACTATCTTAATATTAAAATAGCATGTCCATATGTCACCGCCTACTTAACGTAAGCGACATTTTTTTCCAAAATCGCTATTTATATGGTTAGCGACATTTTAAACTATAACAGATAGGGCCACGTGACTTTTTCCAATTTTAAAATCTAAACTATAACAATCAAAGCGTTATATGAAAATGCTAATTTATCGTTAGTTATACAGATTATACTTTTTTAAAGTAGGCAACATTGTCAAAATTGACGTAAGCTACAAATACCACCAAAACAGTTTCGTAACCAAAACCAAATTTGATCGCAAACGACAGAGTACACCAATAGTTAGTCGTTTGCAACAAAAAAAACAGCAATAAACGAAGTGCTTGAGACAATTAGTTCATTATGGTAACAATTCCGATGCAATAATCATCGCTCTGTATAAAAATAGTTTAAAAAATTAAAAATAAAAATTATTTTTTATTAGTTTAAAAGTAGTATGTTAGCTTTGAATTGTATTTAGCTTTATTATTCTACTAAGATACTCAGGCGCGCACCGCTATATGGTTGAAATTCCATTTACCCGAACAAAGCGATTTGCGTCTTCGTTCATCATGGGAACCGCCAGGGAATGGAAAACCCTACCTGAGTCTGTGTTAAGTACAATATGGGGGGCCTCAAAGCGCGAGTGAATAGATACCCTCTGGGTAAGCGCGCTCCATCATCGACCGCATCATCACTTAACATCAGGTGAGATAGTGATCAAGTGTTACCCAGTTCAGAAAAAATAAAAATTTAAAAGATAGAGCCTTTGGCCAGTATCTTTCCCCATATCATACAACAATGTGGATCACAATAGTGCATGCTTATGTAGTGCTTTTGAAAAACTTATTCAAATATAAAATGATTACAAACTTTGATTTAGTTTTCTAGGTATGTACTATGTGTTTTCGTTTCAAAACTTGTAGGCAAGCAACTAGTCTTATTATTAAGTCACTTTTGTTTATCTGATTGACGGAAGATTGAAGATAATAACCCAAACACAATTAACGTTACATTACTGAAGTGCTTCAATTAAAACATAGGTAATAATATTAATATTCCCGATTAAATACAGTTGTCACAGTACAGTAAACTAATAATAACGGTGACAGGCTACAGGTACAGACTTTCCTAACCAGCTCAATCGGACTCTGCGAAAAGTGTCTGTAACTTGCAAGATTAGGTTACAGATAATGGTACGGAACCCTGCGAGGCTACGTCCCACTCGCACTTGGCCGGTTTTTTTCTTATTTTAAATATTTTACATCTAATTATTTAACCATAAAGCATAAAAACTAGTTGTTTATCTCATGTGCATCGACCAATGTAGATATTAAAATGAATAATCATTTTTTATGGCTTGTTTTGTGTATTTTGTGCCCAGTAGATCTTAAATTTATTTTAGCAAGTGCTATAATAAATCAGTATGAGGCGATTACGATACAAGAACTTTCATTGTAATCGCCACTTAGCACTAAATGAACTGCAAATTTGTGACAGCAAAGGTATTACAAGACTCAAAAACTTATTTTTTGTCATTAATAGTCATTGCTGTAGTTGCATCTCACAAAGAATTAAATCTGTGCAAAGTTTCAGGCTAGTAGCAAAAAAAAAACTATTCTAAAACCTTCTTCTGTAAGATTTCATTTTTGTTACTTATGATAAGTTGGCAGTCAGGGCTCGATGTCTAAATCATGGGGTCTTGGGTCATTTATCAGTAAGCAAGTAATTTTCAGTAGGTACGGATTTTTAAGTCCAGAGTATGGCTATAGGCTAACCTCTCATAATATTAGATATTTATATACCTTGTAAGCGTGGATGTTCCATTCAACACTTCTACTTAAATCTATATGAAGATTAAATACAGGTGTGATTATTTTACATAACACCAACTAGAATAATTTTTTTTTTTACACTAATGCTATTGATATAAATTTAAATACAAAGTCAAAGCCGAAATCTTTCACTCAAATTTAGCGTCTATAAAATTTTCATTGCAAAGTGTGTATAGTCTATGTTAAATTACAAACGGGCGAGAATCTCTGATATAAGTGATCAGATAGACAGCATACCTTTAATATGGTTTTTAAACTCAAACCGAACACTATTTTGTCGGTAACAATCAATTTAAAACAGGTAATTTTATGATACCAACGGGTTTTTCACACACGCAAGGATTACGCAAGCAATGAACGCGCAAAGATCCAATTAATAAAAATTTTGATAGTTTCTTTAGTTACGCCCTTAAATATTGTAAACGTTTAATTTTTTTATTTTTATATTTGCAATAACGCATGCTCTGCGGATTACATTAAAAAATTATAATTTTTTCCTCTTTCGTGCATGGTTTAATTCGGAGAAGATTTGGTTAACAGTTGATAACACTAACAAGGAGCCTTCGAATAGAAAACTAACTTATAGTTATCACAAACTACTTACGTATATTTATGCTGCTAAAAAGAAAGTAAACGGAACACATCAATAACACTTAGTAATGATAGCAAATCGTATCGTATTACATTCAAATGGTAATAAAGGAGTGAGCATAGTCAACAGCCCCTTTAGGGGGGAAATGCAGCGATTTGGCATAACGTCACATCGTAATAACGGATATTAAGATGTAAACAACACACATAAGCAACAATTTCATATTAATTCTAATACTGTAACCTTGCAGTTATAGCTTGGTGGTAATACCTATAAACTGGTACGCAGGGATACTTAGTTCGATACTTAGTTGGGCTTAAGCTTCACTGCATGGTGGTAGGGCTTTTTGCGACAAACCCCTTTTTTCGTGATTTTTAAGAATAGGTATATGACATAGAAAACTTTAAGTACAAAACCTAAATAAATTTCAAGATCTTTCGTGATGATGATATTTCGTGTTCCAAATTATCTTTATAACATTAACTTAATACTAATAATAAAATTTGAAAAGCTCTCCAAGACTGCTCAAGTTTTGAAATAGGTACAAAGTTATGCATCATGGAGGCGACATAATCTGACCTACATTTCACATATTTTCTGAATATTTTGTTTAAAGTACGGGTATACTTTTGTCAATAGCACATGAACGTTGAACATAATACAATAGAGGTTTATAATATACGTATTTTTTTGTCATGGCAAGCATGGCAAGGAGCAAAAAATAGTTCGTTGACATACACACTCCCTTCTCTATACGACGCTGCCTTTAAAGCGATGATTGCTAAATCTTCAAGTTACATAGTACGGAAGTATTGTGATACGTATAATATCTATAGAAAGTTTCAGAAATAACCTGCAACATCCTTTACACAACCATTGTGTCGGGGCTCTATTGTTCACAAAACAAGCTGTTCCGGATCGATCAATGCAGCTCCCTTTGAGGCTTTCGCGTTAATCACTGTGGTGACTGAGGTTTAGTAGCTAAATATAGAATTTACTAATCATTACAGCGCTAATGTTATGAATATAACCTGATACGTACAACGTACACATATTTTGAATTCCTACCTGGCACACTACCTAATGTGTTTTGATTACTGTCCTTGAGAGCCAATTTTTCTAGGATAAGGCTGTTAGCACCTTCAACAAAGATGCATCTGGGGATATTTGGGTCATAATCTGACCAATCACCAATAAACCATAATCATTGTTGGTGTTTGTGTGTGTATAAGCGCCACCAGGTCCTGGATTCAACGGAATATATATGGTATTAAATGAAGTAGCTGTCCGAAGGTTGGAACTATGCTTGGGAGATGCCTATAGAATCGTTCCCTGTAGTATAGGAGTAAAACATGTAGGTATGGCGATTAGACACCATTGCATAAACCTTTGGGGAACACAGGTATGCCATATGTTTTTTAGGACGTAAACATGATTTAAATGCAATAATAGGCAATCCTCTCTTGTACTGTACATATGGAAAAATCTTGAAAGAAGAGCTTATGAAAATTATACAATGAAATTCGAATAAAATATCACATAATAGCCGAATATCAACAACCAAAACCCTCTTACAATAAACCGGTATAAAATTGTGGTTTATTTGTATCAGATATTCTACTGTTCACTATTTTCTAACACCGAAGAGCTATAAATTTTCTATTTGTTGTATGACAAAACAACTATTGTGCCATGATTTATGGCCCCAAATGTATGCAGACCCAGTTCTTTTGTATCGAGGAAACCCGCCTGTTACATCAAAATGTTATACAAATACAAAATCAGATTCTATTATGGATTTTTGATAATATTATTTTAACCACTTATTGTAAATGTCCACTGTTGCTCGCTACGAAAACATTGTTAAGTACATTTATATAAAATAATCGTTACCTTGTTAGTAATTTGTTATCCTGAGAGAATAGTACATTATGTATCAAGGGCAGTAAGTAAGGAATTACGATTGTGGCTCTAGTATAATTGAAGCCCGAAGTCGAAGACTGAAGGTTTTCTGAGTCGAGGTTTGTAGTTTTTCTCCACATTTGCGAGTAAATAATTATGAATTACAGCTTTAATACACAAGTCAGCACAACTATTATAATGAAATACGCTTAACTTTTTTTCTAAGGGGATGGCGGGCTTTTTGCCCATACCATAGATTATACAAATGTTTCGTTCAGAAACGTTAAGGGCAAATACTTGCGTAGGTATACAGATATGACAGAGTTAAAAAAAAAAATACGTTATGATTCAAAAAACTATAAATATCGATTATTAAGAACATTACATTGTTGAATATTTAAGTAGGATGTAGCGAGATCGCAATGGAATTCCTGTTTAGATAACATATAAAGACAACTTTTCAATTCCGTGTAAACTCCTTGCTTGAACTTGTGTTAACTGTGTGCTGTGCTGTGTTTAATAATTAAAAAAAAATACTTACCGTCCTTGGGTTTCATGTGGATGCCGCCAGAATGTAGACGTCGTCCATCGTTGCACGTCGAGATAGAAATGAACCCACGCGATTGTGTAAGCAGGCGCTCGTGCAGGTAATACCTCAGGAATGGGTAAAACAGATACACAATATGAAAATGCTAATATGCGGAAAATATGAAATTTTAACCACATCTAATCATCATGGTCTGTGGAATTTTATAACTTTCGCATATTCATTGAACACATATGTGAATTAGTCTATGAATATTATAGTTACCTAATTTTTTGGGATTTGAACTGATGTGTCACATCATTATATCGCAAAAAATATTGTATAATACAATTGTTTGCGACATAAGCTTGTCTAAGATCTAAACCATTTTCTTTTCTTACTTTCTTACTTTCAATTTTTATGTTACTTTCACTTTACAATCAAACTATCTAATGGCAACAATAATACAAAAACTGCGATGAAAATCACAAAATCGAGAATAGTTGTCTCAATCAAGATCTGATACTTCGAGCTCCCAAAATGAATTGAATAAGAGCCAGAAAAATAATACGCGTAGTAGGCGAAGATAAAAAACGGTTTCGAAATGTTGGACAGTAACAAAGCCCGAAAAGAAATAAAATTGAGCGGCGCACCCCGAGGGCCTGTATCATACGTATACCACTTGTAGGTAAAAATGACTCGGAAAATAGAGAAATTGTACCTTTCAAGAATATTATTTCCGCTGTAATGAAGGTTTCAGAGCACGATAACGCAGGTTCGTGTGTTATTTTGTTGTCATATTATTGGTTTCAACGATCTTATAGTAAACACTTGTAAGAAATAAGTACTATTATATAGCCTTCCTAAAAAAAAGTAGAAAAGCTGGAACTTGCATAATAACCTGTAATAATGCCTACTAGCTCTTCTTGTCCAAGAATTCGTCATGTTCGTAACAGTTCTTCGGTTGTTTTTACCTAACTAATACAAATTTATCATTAGAAATGAATATCTATTAAAAAACCTAGTAACTTGACCGTAAAAAATATTACTAAGGCTAAATTGTAAAACATTTCGTAGAAAATCAGTAATTAATCCTTATTAGACTTAATTACGTATACCTATTTACGTTATAAATAATAATAGCTTCTCTTGTGACTAAAACAGAAAACTACCATATATATGGTATTTTTATATATATATAATATATGAGCTTAGCCATAAGCTGTTAGAGTTAGTTATGCTTGCTTACAAAGTTATTTCAGTTGTCATTCAGATTTGTTAAAACATTATAAGTAGGTTTCAAGACCTTTATTATAATCGGCAGCTGTCAAACTAATAAATATCGTAATAATGGGCTATAGCTGTAAATTTTTTTTCCTAATAAAGGCTATCTTCTTAAACACTTACTTCTTAAAAAAAAACAACTAGTGGTCTGGGACCGATATTTTAAGAAATGAATCCTTTTTACACGACTGCCCAAAAAAAGAGAGTTATGTTTTTAGGGTTCATGTATGTATGTATGTTTGTGAGTTTCTTTATTCCACCATAACTTCGTAACGGCTTAACTGATTTTGATTTTTGTGATATCATTAGAAGCGTTGAGTTATTCCGGGTAACATAGGCTAGTGAATGTTTAAAAAAAATTAAAGAGGGGACCATAGTTCATAAAATTAATAGAAAACAAAAAAAATCGTGAAAATTTTACTAATTTTATTATCACCGTCACAATATTGTCTTATCCGTTTCTACACTTGCTTCTTGTAGACACAAGTGATACAAATATTTAAATCACTGGCATGCGGCAGAACAGAGACCATGCGTTTTTTGACCGGAGAACGCCTTCAGAGAGAAAGGCATTTCATACACAACTGATGATTATTTTGGCGGTATTAACATTTTACTCTTTAGTGACTTGATGCAGCTTTCACTAGTAGCTAAATCTGTCAGCGGGGCATACTGAATCAGAATCAGAATATTTATTGAATACTACTGCTTTAAACAACCGCCACATTTAAGTGCTGAAGTGGATTAATGGGCGTTATATAGCTTCTGCAAACTGCCACAGAATATGAGGCAAGCAGACGACACCACATTTGTCGATATTTTGAATAGTTTACGGGTTGGTCAACTCACCATGCAGCAACTTGAATCCTGGATCATCGTAGAGTACCACTTACTGGACCAGATGGCGAGTGTGTGCGAAAATTTCCCACGACAAGACAGGTGGATGACTACAATCAAACGATGACCACCAAACTCGCCAAAATTTTCGGATGTGTGACGTGGTAGCATCAGATACAGCTGTAGAAGCCAAAACCTACGGACAGCAGCCAAAACCCGAATTTATTCTTTCTGACCCCAATAAATGAGGAGATATTGATCCATTCTTAAAAGTTAGTATTGGTTCTAGATTAATGTTGCGGAAAAATATTAACTTTGGACACGGCTTTCCTTGGAATAGTTCTTTACAGGTCCCCCGACTTCGATGAAAAGAATGGTTATCTATTTTCCATTTTTGGGTTCAATGGTGTTTTAATTGCACAGTAAATATAATCTATTTAGTACTTTTTTATCACCATTTGTCGAAGAACAAATTCAAAAGTTTAGAAATGCTTCTAGCAGATTATCCAAAATTAACGCCCATATGGCTTTTACAATTATAAGATTTTGCCTTTTCGTTCCTAAATTTACATACTATTTAAGATGTTGTCAGCTGTGGCAACACAGTGAGCTTTTGTTAAGCTTAGACAACTTAGTAAAAGATACGTTAGTGTCGGTTTTGAATGTTGAGATGGATGATAGGGCTTGGGTGCAAGCTTCCCTCCCTGTGAGGTTGGGGGGCATAGGGATACGCAAAATTTCTAGTGTGGCATTACCAGCTTTTTTGTCTTCTGTACACAGTACACACAAATTAGTAGAAAAAATTCTTGCACGATCTTTAGGCTCTTTCGATGTAGCATATCTGGCTGAGGCCAAAAACACATGGAGACTGGCTTGTCCAAATACTGAATTCCCAAAAATGTTGTCATCTCAGAAACAGTGGGATCGGCCCCTATGCGAGCTAACACGGAAAGATCTTTTAAATACGTGTTCTAGCATCGCAGATCGTGCTCGTATTCTCGCTGTTTCTGTGTGGGAATCCGGTCTTTGGTTACAGGCCATTCCTTCTTACAAAACTGGTAGCCTTATAGATCCATCCGCTTTTCGTCTAGCTATTAGCTTACGCTTGGGTGCAAGGTGTTGTGTTGCACATCACTGCCAGTGTGGTACTGCAGTTGATCAACTCGGTCACCATGGCCTCTCCTGCTCTCGAAGTGCTGGTCGAATTTCCCGCCACGCCAGCCTTAACGATATCATTCGCCGGGCTTTTACCAGCGCCAATGTTCCAGCTATTCTCGAACCGAATGGTCTGATGCGTGACGATGGTAAAAGACCTGACGGCATGACTCTGGTTCCGTGGAAGTTAGGACGGCCCTTAGTGTGGGACGCTACGTGCGTGGACACTTTAGCGCCGTCACATCTTTCTGAAACCAACGCGAGGGCTGGCGCTGCGGCTACTTCGGCGGAGCAACTCAAGCGGCGCAAATATGCTAACCTCGGTATGGGTTACATATTTGAGCCGTTTGGTGTAGACACGTTGGGTCCGTGGGGACCGGGAGCTCATCGTATTTTCCAAAACCTATCTGAGCGCTTGGTCGATGCGACGCGTGATCAAAATGCTGGCACATATTTGGCTCAACGAATAAGCATTGCAATTCAACGGGGCAATGCTGCCAGCATGCTGGGCACGCTGCCAACTGGGAGTGGGCTGGAGCATTTGGACTGCCTATGAGTCTGCTATGACTTATAGGTGTCTAAATGCTTTTATTGTAGTAGCTGTAGTGTTGTATATAGTTCATAGTATTTTGTTTAATTTAGTACCTACATTGTGGCCATTCAACATTAAAATCATGTAACTTGTTTGTAATTTTTTAGTTTACTTTTTGGTACGGCAGGCATGTTTTTTAATTTTTAAATTATTTCTTTTTATTGAATTTGACATCTGTCATACGATAATAGGATTTCTATTCGTGTAGCTATTACTTCTCTGATGAAACTAGTAGTAGTCACCTAAAATGGACACATCTACGTACGTATGGATTTACGTCTGGGCATTTTGGATATGACAACTGTCACATTGTTAAATTACATAAAACTATTGAATAAGTGAATTATGTACTTTTTAACAGGTATGTTTCTGGTTTTATTTCATTAATACTACTTATGTAATTGTTAAGTTCCCTTACGTCTATAAATATTTGTAATAAGAATTACAATGATTTAATTAAATACAGATAAGTATTTGTTTTAATTAAATTAAATAAATTGCTGTGAGTTGAATTCGTTAAAAAATGCAAACAGTTGGAATACTCCAAACTCCCCAAATAGCCCAATAATTTCCGGTGTTCTTAATCGGAGCTTGTTTCTACTGATCAAAGAGTTTAATAAAATGTCAATCTACTGACTTCACTCAAAAAAAGATTAGGTTCTGGTTTTGGCATGTTTCCTTTTCTTTGTTTAATATGATTACAAATGACACAAGAAACATCGAGCGGGTAGCTGAAATGAGTTTGCTACTCGACTGGCAACAGACTGACTTATCGACGCTATTCTAATCTGTCATTTCTACAAGTCTAAAGTCATTTACGAGTCTGTGACTGTGACATAGAAGCTTTTTCCACAAGACACTGCAGTTAGCTTGTCAGTCTTGTACCAGCAACCAAACAGGCAACAACGTCTTACTAGGAAGTGAAACTCGTCACATCAGTGGAGCAGCAGACCTTGAAGATGTCTTCGAGTTACGTTATGGCGAAAGCGCGACAGTAATGATGAATTATGAGCAGTAATGAAAAAGTGTAATTTTAAGGTGAGTTGTCTGCGAGGCAAGGTTTTTAATGGCTGAGTGAGTGAGAGAATGGGTACGACGGAGGACATTTCGTGGGTCTAACTGTGGATTAAGAATATACCAAGATTGTTCTTCTTACGTATGTCACATTTTCAAAATACCACACGATTAAAATATGGAATATACCTACCTACGAGGTTTTGTTTAGTGCAATTTACCATATTACAATTATCTTGTATTTAGGCCATAACTATTATGTACTTAGTTTAAGAATGGTCTTTAATTTATGCAATAGATACTGTTATCACGAATTACGCCAGCGAGTTCATAAAATGAACCTTGCATCCATAAACTGTCTCCAAAAGTACATATATATTGTCTTGTTCAGAGCAAGACAAGTTGGAACCTCAACGGAGCGTTGATTTAAATAGTTTCAATACTAACATTACTCAGTATGTTAGTGATAACGAACGTGTTTGGAGCGTTCGGATACACCTTATGTACATACAACACATACTGAGGAAAAGGCAAAGTGAATCTTTTTATAAACATACGTGTATTGGTTTTATGTAACATATCAGCTTTGGTTTTGCCAAAAAATATCATAAATATTTTGCAGTACATTTAAATCGTCATATAACATTCCAATCATTCAACAATCAGAGATAATTTCAATAAGTAACCCCCGCTTTTCGTGTTTTATCATCAGATGCTGCAGCTTAACGATGAGCGTTCCAAGTACTCTCCTTCAGTTATTTCAGTTTGAAATATTGCCTACCTGCCCTAGACCTGAGTCTTCCATTATCCGAGATAATAAATCAGCCTTATACTCGACGTGACAAAAATATGGCGTTGTGTATGTAATACATAGCTATCAGTAAAGTCCAAATTTTTTAGAATCCTGGTGGTTATAGTTATATTTTACACACTAGCTTTTCGGGCGCGGCTCCACCCGCGCGTATGTCGGTTATCGCACAAAAACATTGACCGCTTTTTGCGCAGTTGGATAAAAACTCTCCTATGTTTTTTCCCGGATCTCAAACTACTTCCATACCAAATTTCATTCAAATCGGTCCTGCTTTTGCGTGAAAGCGATACAGACAGATAGACATAGTACTTTCGCATTTATAATATTAGTACTGATAGTAATGAAACAACTTTAAACGGTTCAACTTTTACGGTTTTAACCATGATCAGTGCAACGTGTTTGAAACGTCGGGACAAAAATAATGATAAATATACGCGATTTAAACTGTTTAAAGTTGTTTGATTATTAAGTAGGGATATATTTAGCACGCATACCATATGCGACGTATTTTTAAAATAACAGCACAAAAACCCAATTTATTTTCAGCACAAACAAATTCAAAAAGTTGATACCTTTTTAACGTTTCATCAATGGGGAAAAATTACTCGCTACGGCGTATCGGCTGTCACATCAAAATGTTATTTCCTTTTTTACGGCAGACAATTTAATTTCCGCTTGATGGCTTGAAGCTGGGATGCGACGGTGATGTCATAGCTGGACTACGGGCCAATATGTGATATTGAAGATTTCAATTATTTTTGTAAAAAAATATAATTCAAATCCCGCACATGACTATAATTTTTCCTCTGGTAAAACTATGCTTCAGGGTTAAAACAAAATATATTAAAAAAATATAATGCATATTTAATGATCAACGTCTGGAATCACAAAATGATAGATTTTTTTCAACTACTTTCTTTTGACGGGCCGTGACCAGGTCGGGAACTAAGCCCGCAAACAAGCGCCATACCAACCCCATACCTGGACGCCCAAGGTCGTCCTGCGGCAGCTCAGATGCGTAGCCCCGCCGCCTGCTATACTTCAAATGCACAGGATAGGGATAACGTCCAACGCCATACCAGCACTCCTCTTCCCTTGGGTCTCGTCCGATATCAAACGGTGGAGGCCTACTTATAACTAAGATAACTTTTCCATTGAGAAATACATAGTGACACTGTTTGTTGGTCCTTACGTTTGATTGATTAACAGCCTGATGCGCGTGCGCGCGCATCTCGCTGGTTCCGAGCCAAGAAACCAATAACAGACTTTTTCCATTTTGGTGCTATTTAGTACATACAAATTTGAGTAATATTTTGTTGGATAAAACTTTAGTAGCGAAAATATCAAGCAACACCGACGATACTGATGAAAATTAAACTCCACCTGATATTCTAGAAACAGCTATAAAACTGACGAATAGCCTTTGAAAATGAAGAAAAGCGTATAGCCATGAGCTTAAATAAAATAGTGTATGCAACTGCATATAATAAGGTATTAAAACACTCGTGTGATCTTATTTTGAAACTCGCCTGCGGCTCGTTTCAAAAACTACACTCATGTTTTAATAGCCTCTATTATATGACAGTTGCATAAACTACTATTATAACACATTTGGTCGTATTTCACCAATTTCAATATCGTAATGTATCTCACTATATGCATACTTGTGCGTTATTGTAATGTAAAAATAGTCAGATAAAAACTATCCTATGTTTTTTCCCGGGTCTCAAACTATCTCCATACCAAATTTCATTCAAATCAGTCCAGTAGTTTTGGCGTGAAAGCGTAACAGACAGACAGACAGACAGAGTTACTTTCGCATTTATAATATTAGTACTGAATACTGAATAGTACTGATTGTGGAATAAAGAAACTCACAAACATACATACATGAAACCTGAAAACATAACATTCCGTTTTTTGGGCAGTCGTGTAATAAAAAGCAGGCTTACCCCACAAAGAAATTTCTTCCAGACACTTATTCCTAGTAAAATCTTATATACATCAATCTATTCTATGATGGTATGGTTGGTAAGGTATAAGTGAATGGAGTTTTTTTTTTAACTTACTGCTGAAATATCCTGCCACAGTAAGTTTTTTGTAAGTTTATAACGTGATGACTCCGCCAATTTGTTGAGTAGAATATATATACCTCTAAATTAATAAATGGTGATTAATAATAATCATGTTAGCAGTATGCATCACAAAAATGAGGGAAAAAAATCATTAATAAAACATCGGAACCAACTTCCAGCACTTTAATGTATGTAATTAGGTGTTGAAGTTGGCCCATGGTAATGAGAGGTCAGTGTTTTGAAACAGCATGGTACCGACTTCAAAAAGTTATTTCATACTTTTTAGTATAGAAAGTAGTTTCAATTTTTTTAATATGTTCTGTTCATACTTTTTATGTTGATTAATGAATCTCGCTACTTATTTAATAAGCTTTTAAAGTTCTGAGGTGGCCATTATTGACGACAATCGCTGCAGTTTGAAATTCAATTTAGGATCCAACCATATTTAGTCTACTTGAAACTTTAAAGACTGGTCAAAGCGTGGAAGTTTCCAGAGAAGTTGAAAATTCGTGTCGTTCAGTGGCAGTCTGGCAGTGTCATATTTCCGAGAACCTTTAAACGGGGTCGTGTGTTAAGTCTTCAATCAAATAATGACGCAGCTACCCTTCTGAGGATAAAGTGCGCCTTAAAGTGCATCGTTAAATAGTGTTGTTTTTATTTAATGGAGTATATTTCGAGATTAAAAAACACGAATGTAAACAATTTATGTGATTATAACTATATCTAAGTCGATATGACGATAAAATATAGATTAAAGTGTCAATTTCTTAAATACGTGTATTTCGGTTAGGAAACTTGCAGTAATATCTTCATTTACCAACAAATTTAGATAGTAGCCTTTAAAATACGAAGTAAGGCCAAAAAATAGTACCTATTGACGACATTAAAAACACACACACACATATACATTAACATTACCTTTTTCGTAGTGTAGGTGAAACAGTGTGTTTAGGTGTGAATCGTACACCTAAACCACGGTAATGTTATCTATATAGTATTGGAACTCGGCTCTGTGTTCGAAATAAGTACCTACAGCCGCGCTGTACGTAAACATGCGATAGGGCTGCCCGCCTCCAGCATTTTAATTATATTTGCCTACTTTGTGTTTCTATTTAGTTTTGTGATTGTAAATATACTTTTTTTGTATATAAACAAATAAAATACTCTGTGAATTGAACAGGAAGTGTTCACTAAAAATGCGTGTTGTTTTCTTGTCCAGATTTAAACAAAAACACGAAATGCTTTATATAATTTAAAGTATTAAAAATCCACATTCTAATAAAAAAAGTAAAAAGTAGAATTGTTTTACAGCATTAAGTAAAATGATTTTATGGTATTACCTACCTTTCAGTTTCCAGATAATCTAAAAAAGTTATCTCTGGATGCGTTTTTGACAAATTCATGTAACTAAAAACAGCACAATATAGCTTACTCGTCATATTTAATATGTAGATATGTACTTGAACTTATTTTTGGTGATAAAATCGCGCGGTTATTGTTAAAAAACAACAAACCATTCGCTCTTCACTGCGGCGTAGTCGCGACACTGGAGACTGTCTGTGGGCCGAGCGCGGGCCGAGATCGAGGCGCGTAGGTATAACTCGCGTTTCATCCGTTTCTATGAAGTTGAAATACTGTATAGATAACATTACCGTGCCTAAACACACTGTTTCACCTACACTTACAAAATAAAAATCAATAATTAGTCTTGTGTCATTGTATCATAGTGACGAATTATTCTAGGCAGAGCTCAGTCTTTAATTATAATTTTATTACTATCTTTTTTTTCTGCATCAATATCCAAATGTTGACATGTCTAGATCAATGTTGAGTTAGATCATGTTTTGCTGTATATTATTATTTTATTTTTACCAATATTTCTTTTTTAATAATTGCTATCAAATTCTTTGCACAAGCTGTTTCTGATTTGTTGTTCTAAGCATTCGTAAACTGTTTTATGACTATTATATGTCTCGGCAAACAACCGCCCGAGAACAGCAGGGTTCTTCATAGAAACGGATGAAACGCGAGTTATACCTACGCGCCTCGATCTCGGCCCGCGCTCGGCCCACAGACAGTCTCCAGTGTCGCGACTACGCCGCAGTGAAGAGCGAATGGTTTGTTGTTTTTTAACAATAACCGCGCGATTTTATCACCAAAAATAAGTTCAAGTACATATCTACATATTAAATATGACGAGTAAGCTATATTGTGCTGTTTTTAGTTACATGAATTTGTCAAAAACGCATCCAGAGATAACTTTTTTAGATTACCTGGAAACTGAAAGGTAGGTAATACCATAAAATCATTTTACTTAATACTGTAAAACAATTTTACTTTTTACTTTTTTTATTAGAATGTGGATTTTTAATACTTTAAATTATATAAAGCATTTCGTGTTTTTGTTTAAATCTGGACAAGAAAACAACACGCATTTTTAGTGAACACTTCCTGTTCAATTCACAGAGTATTTTATTTGTTTATATACAAAAAAAGTATATTTACAATCACAAAACTAAATAGAAACACAAAGTAGGCAAATATAATTAAAATGCTGGAGGCGGGCAGCCCTATCGCATGTTTACGTACAGCGCGGCTGTAGGTACTTATTTCGAACACAGAGCCGAGTTCCAATACTATATAGATAACATTACCGTGGTTTAGGTGTACGATTCACACCTAAACACACTGTTTCACCTACACTACGAAAAAGGTAATGTTAATGTATATGTGTGTGTGTGTTTTTAATGGTGTCAATCATCATCATCATCATGGGGGCTTTTCTCTGGTCCATTCTTGGACGTAAGCCTCTTCCCTTTTTCTCCATTCCTGGCGGTCTTGTGCCCGACTCATCCAGTCCCGACCTCCGTGCCGTTTAACGTCGTCCACCCAACGTTGTGGTGGCCGACCTCTGCCTCTCTTGTCTGCTCTGGGTCTCCACTCAAGGACTCGTCTAGTCCATCTGCTTGCGTCCATTCTCGCAATGTGCCCTGCCCATGTCCACTTTTGCTTCGCTATAACCGCCATCACGTCCCTCAGTTTTGTCTTGCTGCGTATCCATTCGTTCCGCTTCCGGTCACGCAGTGTAATGCCAAGCATTGCTCTCTCCATACCTCTCTGCGCAACTCGGAATTTCTGGGCAGATCGCTTTGTGAGGGACATGGTTTCCGTGCCATATGTGAACACCGGCATCACACATTGTTCGAATATCTTTGATTTTAGTCGTAAAGGTAGTTTGCCACGCAGCGTTTCTTTATTGGCACCAAATGCAGCCCAAGCTTGTGCAATACGTCGTTCCACTTGTGAAACTTGGAACCAATCGAAGAAAGCAGTGCATTCACTGTGTCTTAAAAGTGCACTTGGATGTCTTTGGTCTAGTGGAGTACCTAAAACTTTCACACCGCAGGACAACAAGCCAAGAAAGTTAAGTGCCCTTCCTTTACTTTATCATCAAAAAACCTACCTACCTACCAAGTTCTTTCCTAAATCCCGAAAGAAAATACATTTAATATTTGATCATAACATGATATATTCATCCTTACCTACCTAAGAATAATAAATCTATCCAAAATGTGTATCACTCTTTGCTAAATTGGTTTGAGTGTACGTTATCTCATTGATCACCAAATTGCAGGTGTAATTATCATCCAAAGATAATTATATCATATTAAAGCTCATAAGGAAAAGTACCTATCTACTTTATTAAATTACATAAATAATAAATTAACCTTATAGTATTAAAACACTCCACTTTTTATATAATATTTAAAAATCATTACACATTAGCATAAATATCCATTTATCATTAAAACTTGCATCATAGTCATAAAAATAATTCAAAACACATCTAAAATACTCTTAAACTAACATTTGTAGATGAGTACCTACGTTAATTTAGTAAGTGATTACTTACTTTACCCATTTTTTCATATTATTTCTTACAATTTGAATAAACAAGATCAATGTATTTTACCATTCTGAAAGATATTTGCCGATCAATTTCAGGAGTCGTGTACCCAGTAAGTGCATAGTGGATCGGAACCGACCATTGAATGTTGACGGGTTATCGTTATCGCTGCGGAACATAACAAATCGGCTGTTGTTTATCCCGTTACGTGAAGTTGCCGGCTTCCGTGCATTACATCAGACATCGCCAAGATAAGGAGCGTGAGAATAAACATTTACCTTTTATCATAGAATAATCATCTAATTTGCGTTATTGTAAGCTTTGTTTAGTAATTAACTATTAAGTAAGTACATATTTTTCCTTCTAAAATTATAGTTCAATTTGTTCACTTATTTTCTAGTCTTAATATATAAAGTAATTATAAAATGGACAACTTAAAAGCATTAATGACTAAACGAAGCTCAATAAAAGGCCAGATAACCAAGTTTAAGAAGTATCTAGATGAATTATTAAGTAGAAAAAATGATTTAGAGCCTTTAGAGTACGCAGAATTAACTCTCAAACTAGGTAAACTCGAAATGTTGTCTTCTAAATTTGAAGAGGTGCAGGGTGGGATTGAAATTTTGAATTATGCATCCATTGAAGATGAGATTGATGAACGAGACCTCATTGAGCGTGATATTATTCATTTAATGGCCAAAGCTAAAGATATGTTAAATGAAAACAAATTAAATTTAGAAGTTTCTCGAAGGGACTCCCACGCTCACTGCAGTCACGATCATCAAGACCTAGGCATAAAGTTACCTAAGATTGAAATCGCGAGGTTCGATGGTTCCTACTTTCGCTGGCTAGAGTTCCGCGACACATTTACATCTCTCGTACACAACAATGAACGCTTATCCCCAATACAAAAATTTCATTATTTGATTTCTTATCTAGAAGGTGATTCGTCTAGAATAATCTCTAATTTGGAAGTATCTTCTGATAATTACAGGACAGCTTGGAAGTTATTGATGGAGCGATATGACAATAAAAGATTGTTGGTAAACCATAATCTTAAATCATTGTTTAACGTTCAACCGATTAATCGCGAATCGGAAAGCTCATTGCGTTTTCTTGTTGATCACGTGACAAAGAATTTACGAGCGCTGTCTAGTTTGGGTCAGCCTACTTCTCATTGGGACATAATAATTATTTACATGTTATCTTCCAAATTGGACAGTCGTTCTCTTGAGAAGTGGGAAGAGACGCGCAATGGTCTTTCTGATATTCCCTCATTAGAAAATTTTAACAAATTTTTAACAGATCGGGCAGACGTGATTGAAGCTTTGAATCGTAACAAAAACTATAATACAAAATCATTAATTAGCAATTGTAATAAACAAAATACAATCAATCAGGGATCTTTATATAACAACAATCAACAAAATCGCTCCAACAATAATCAACAGTTTCGAAATAACAATTATAACAATCAACAATATCGTGTCAACAATAACAATAATAGTCAAACTAAATCATTTACAACTGCTACGCAAAAGCCAAGTGTGCACTTATGCATAATTTGTAGCGCCAATCACAAAATTTACGATTGCCAAATTTTCAAATCTAAAAACATTCAAGATCGAATGGCATGGTCAATGGTGTCAATAGGTACTATTTTTTGGCCTTACTTCGTATTTTAAAGGCTACTATCTAAATTTGTTGGTAAATGAAGATATTACTGCAAGTTTCCTAACCGAAATACACGTATTTAAGAAATTGACACTTTAATCTATATTTTATCGTCATATCGACTTAGATATAGTTATAATCACATAAATTGTTTACATTCGTGTTTTTTAATCTCGAAATATACTCCATTAAATAAAAACAACACTATTTAACGATGCACTTTAAGGCGCACTTTATCCTCAGAAGGGTAGCTGCGTCATTATTTGATTGAAGACTTAACACACGACCCCGTTTAAAGGTTCTCGGAAATATGACACTGCCAGACTGCCACTGAACGACACGAATTTTCAACTTCTCTGGAAACTTCCACGCTTTGACCAGTCTTTAAAGTTTCAATTAGACTAAATATGGTTGGATCCTAAATTGAATTTCAAACTGCAGCGATTGTCGTCAATAATGGCCACCTCAGAACTTTAAAAGCTTATTAAATAAGTAGCGAGATTCATTAATCAACATAAAAAGTATGAACAGAACATATTAAAAAAATGGAAACTACTTTCTATACTAAAAAGTATGAAATAACTTTTTGAAGTCGGTACCATGCTGTTTCAAAACACTTACCTCTCATTACCATGGGCCAACTTCAACACCTAATTACATACATTAAAGTGCTGGAAGTTGGTTCCGATGTTTTATTAATGATTTTTTTCCCTCATTTTTGTGATGCATACTGCTAACATGATTATTATTAATCACCATTTATTAATTTAGAGGTATATATATTCTACTCAACAAATTGGCGGAGTCATCACGTTATAAACTTACAAAAAACTTACTGTGGCAGGATATTTCAGCAGTAAGTTAAAAAAAAAACTCCATTCACTTATACCTTACCAACCATACCATCATAGAATAGATTGATGTATATAAGATTTTACTAGGAATAAGTGTCTGGAAGAAATTTCTTTGTGGGGTAAGCCTGCTTTTTATTACACGACTGCCCAAAAAACGGAATGTTATGTTTTCAGGTTTCATGTATGTATGTTTGTGAGTTTCTTTATTCCACAATCAGTACTATTCAGTATTCAGTACTAATATTATAAATGCGAAAGTAACTCTGTCTGTCTGTCTGTCTGTTACGCTTTCACGCCAAAACTACTGGACTGATTTGAATGAAATTTGGTATGGAGATAGTTTGAGACCCGGGAAAAAACATAGGATAGTTTTTATCTGACTGCGCAAAAAGAGGTTAATGTTTTCGCGCGATAACAACATTAAGCTTTGGGTGGGTGAATTGGGAAACTGTAATGCTCACCCAACAGTCATGTATATATATATATAAATAAATAAATAAATAAATAAATAACCGACATACGCGCGGGCGGAGCCGCGCCCGGAAAGCTAGTAACTTGTAAACGGCTTAACCTATTATAATGTATTAGATATCGTTAGATTCGTCTTGATTGCGCAAGTGACACGGTGCAAAATAATTAATTAAAAACAAACTGGCGGATTTAAGGCGCTAAATTGTGGGTTATAAACATTTTTCTTTCTTCCAAACCCATCAAGTGTGGTATCAAATTAAAGGGCTTGAAAAAAAGATTCCATAATAGTACATTAGGATATAAGTGCGGGAAGGTGAAAATTATAGCTGAGGCGATATTGCTAAACCAGAGGCTGTAATTATTAAAGCACACGTATGTCATACGACGTTTTATAATAAATTTGCGAGGAAATAAATAGAACTTGAACTTTCTTAAACAAATAAATCAAAGTGATATTTTTGTATTTCGTTACAGATTGTTATTTATGGTCAAAATTAATTTGATTAAAGAATTATGTAAATATTAAGTAATTATATTTTATCTCCCAAAGTTATTTTTTTCATCAAATGTTGACTACGTTTTTGACATAAAAACTCTTTGCTAAGATTTAAAAAAGTACCGTTCGTTTCAGACGAAGTTTTTTGATAAACCGTTATTTTTGCATTACAATAACGCACAAGTATGCATATAGTTACGATATTGAAATTGGTGAAATACGACCAAATGTGTTATAATAGTAGTTTATGCAACTGTCATATAATAGAGGCTATTAAAACATGAGTGTAGTTTTTGAAACGAGCCGCAGGCGAGTTTCAAAATAAGATCACACGAGTGTTTTAATACCTTATTATATGCAGTTGCATACACTATTTTATTTAAGCTCATGGCTATACGCTTTTCTTCATTTTCAAAGGCTATTCGTCAGTTTTATAGCTGTTTCTAGTACTAAATAGCACCAAAATGAAAAAAGTCTGTTATTGGTCTCTTGGCTCGGAACCAGCCTGATGCGCGCGCACGCGCATCAGGCTGTTAATCAATCAAACGTAAGGACCAACAAACAGTGTCACTATGTATTTCTCAATGGAAAAGTTATCTTAGTTATAAGTAGGCCTCCACCGTTTGATATCGGACGAGACCCAAGGGAAGAGGAGTGCTGGTATGGCGTTGGACGTTATCCCTATCCTGTGCATTTGAAGTATAGCAGGCGGCGGGGCTACGCATCTGAGCTGCCGCAGGACGACCTTGGGCGTCCAGGTATGGGGTTGGTATGGCGCTTGTTTGCGGGCTTAGTTCCCGACCTGGTCACGGCCCGTCATGAGTAAAAATATGGGACGGGGAGTCTCCCAAGGAAAGGTCTGAAGACGGGCAGCCGCAGCGGGCTCGTGGTCGAAAGCGTTTCCATGTTCCCGCCAAGTGCAGATGAGGTGTGCCACAAACCCCTGACGGGAATGTGTTAATGCATTTTCTGTATGTATATGTTATAGTCACTATACTGTTTTATTCAGACAACCACAAATTGGTTCAGTAGTTTAGAAGTCCATCGCGGGCAAACAACGTGACACCTATTTAAATATTATAAATAAAACCGGCAAAAAACACTCACGTTGGGGATCGAATACGTCGACCCGGGTTTCGAGCATATCAGATACTCATCATCAGGGCGAGTGCACAGCTGCGTCTGCGAGCTCCCGACGGGCACTTGCCGGTTTTATTTATAATATTTAAATATGTGTGAAACTCACGAGAATTTCATTTCAAAAATAACGTGACACCTAATTTATATATGATACCTTCTCATGCCCTAAGGACATTCAGTGAAGAAAAATTTTAAAAATATAGCGAATATTTGTAAAATATTTCATTTTACAAATATTCGCATGTAATGGCTGGCCCCGTTTCGGAAATGCTATTATTCTTGATTGTGCTTGTAACATCTCTTGTTTCATGCAAGGTTCAATTAGTATCCCATGTAATTGATCGTTCATTAAGGGAGGAATGAATTACAGGTGGTGCGTTTTCACTAATTTGAATTTGTGATGAAAGGTGTTCACCTTGGTGGGAACTAAAATTGTGAAAAATTACAGTAATATTTCTAAATACAAGCACTATCGCGTGCTAAGCGAAAATCATATTTTACAAATTATTGGAGTACAATTTTTTTATGCCCAAGGCGGGAATCGAACCCGCTTCCTCGCACCGTCCCCCATGACGGTTAAAGTAATACAATTGGAGCACGAAATATCGGCTAGAAATGCCAGGTCCAGGTGGCCGAGGAGGTTTTTGGTATTCGATGCGATATCGGAGGACACGGGTTCGATTCCCGCCTTGGGCATAATAATGTTGTACTCCAGTAATAAAATGATTTTTTAAAAATAATTATGGTAATAGCTTGAAAGCCTTACAATATTTTGAAGCCGTGATTGCCGTGAGGGCGAGGACGCCCTCTGCCACTAGACATTGACATTGACATTGTTCGAATGCCAAGATGCTCAACTTCACTGCGTGGTAGTGTTTTATTCACTGTTCGATCGCCTGTATGGCTACCAAGTATCAAATATGTCACCAAGCATTCAAAGTTTTATGCTGTTGAAATCTAGAGCAATGTTTCAATCCAGTTTATATAATACTAGCTTTCCGGGCGCGGCTCCGCCCGCGCGTATATCGGTTATCGGGCAAAAACATTTACCTCTTTTTGCGCAGTCGGATAAAAACTATCCTTTGTTTTTTCCCGGATCTTAAACTATTTCCATACCAAATTTCATTCAAATCGGTCTTGTAGTTTTGGCGTGAAAGCGTAACAGACAGACAGACAGACAGACTCACTTTCGCATTTATAATATTAGTACTGAAGTACTGATAATAAGCGTGAAATAACGTATTTCGACCACGGCCTCACGAATTGATCATATCTAATAAACCGTTGAACCACTGTTCACCGGTTAACCTAACATCAACAACAAAGTAACAAAAAACAAAAAGAAATACCTAAATGATTATTATTATATATTGCAGTGCTCGTTAGTTTTCTTTTTAGATTAACACTATCTCAACACGGTTCCACCTGGTTATCAAAACTAAACAATCAATATCCTTATTTCACCTATTAACTGATCAAAATTGCATTAAGTAGAAACAGTCATATAAATCTAATCCCGGGTGCCTATATTAAATTAAACTCTTAACGAGGTCATTACCGCGCCTTCCTCGCATTGTTAATGCGGGCCCTAGCTGGGCAGCCTCTGATTAAGACAATAAATCAGAAGACTCATCAAAGTAATAAAATGACTTTCTGATAACTTAATGGCATTTGAAGCGCACACACAGGAGCTTACCTTGATGCTCTTAACCGATCAAGTAGTGAAATTCATGATTTGAAGGACTGAGTAGCTAGCTAGGATACTTACTACTGAGCGCTTTCGAGCTACGGAAACCTTTGTGCCTGTAGTTGTCATAAGCTGACAATTATTATAGCATGGTGATAGGGCATTTTTGGAAAGGCCGCTTGGCTGCCTCCTAAAATGGAAAATCTGTCACCAAGCACCTAACGGTCAGGTCTGGCGACTGTCCTTGAGAGCCAGTTATTCTAGGTTATTTCCAAATATGACAATGAGCTCTATCGCGTGCTGTGTGAAAATCACTAATTCAATTATTATTTTTATAACTAAAATGAACATTCCCGCACATCCCCCAACATTTCCAAACCAATGCACTTCCCAATGTAATAACAATTTTAAAACATTGGCACACGACGACGTGACGACTTCGTGATTTCATTAAAAAAATTTTAAAAATTCAAATCTTTACCTTTAGATAACTAAGTGAATAACATATAAAATCCACTCTCATCACGTAAAAATAATAGGTAACTATTGAAAGCTGACTAATGAGTCTAACTGATAGAACATTGTAATTAGAGGTCTAGGCACTATTTATCTAACGACTGAGGTTCGTTTGCGAACTTTAGCACGAGACACGACTGCTGATGCGAATAATTTAAGCCGTTTCTAATGTTCTAATAAGACTAGAGAAGCTCATTATCAAACTGTTTCATTTCATATTAGCTGGTACTATAAGAATCTCAGCATCTATTCATGACTTCTTGAGCAAGAACCTACGAATAAATATTAAGAACCTTAGGATTGCTTTTGTATCCCTACTCCAAAAAAAATAATGTTTTATCAATGAGGCATATGTATCTAATAATCGTTTTAAGGTTTATGAAGATATTTTCTTCCCAATAAGAAGATACAGTCACTTACTTGAGAACAGTGCTTAAACATTCATTAAAACTATACATTCGGCATGCCGTCTATTATTATTTATACTATAGTAGCCACCCATCCAATGCGGGAAGTCACCCAGCCAATAACAGAGTGTATCGTATGTTTAATCCCGCCTGAATGGTGGTGCCACTATCGAATCGGTGTTGCCATTACCATCCCCTAACTGACTAGTATTAACAGCGGGGTGATCACGTATCTTCTGTAGCAATGAAATGCTGATTGCAACAATCAAAAATGACAGTTTTGACAGATCTTGTATCAATGAAAAAAACAGATAGGTAACAGACCTTCTTGTGCCCAAACGTTAGTCGCCGACCGTTTTTTGCTTTTATACCTGAGACGATAACTGGCATATACATTGATCGATTTAAAATTTCGTAATATCCATTCTACTATAGAGTTGTAATAACATAGTATATATACAGGTTGAACTCCCGTGGTCAGTATTTCCTTTGATTTCATATTATTATTATTCTAAAATCTAATTTAATGTTTGAAATCTAAGTAGATCAAAATTTAAATTAATATTGGCATTTATTTTAAAATACAAGTAATAATTTCTTCTTCCTGAACACAATTTAGCCCAAAATATATCTTCCTCCACACAGCTTCAATTCTAGTGTCTAATGGCCAATCTACACTTTGGATACTGCAACACGTTTCATACGCTTGATATATCCTGTAAAATAAAACCAAATGTAATAAAGCGACTATGATATTTTTAGTATTTTAATGTTTTGCAAAAACGCATGCTCTGCGGATAACATAAAAAAAAATACGAGAGGGAAAAATGAAGCCATGAGCGGGAAAAAAATAAGTTTCTCCTCTCTCCGAATACTAAAAATAATAACAATAATAATAAGAAATTACTACTTGTATTTTAAAATCTATGCCAGTATTAACTTAAGTTTTATTTATTTATTTATTTCTTAGGAAGACCAACAGTATAACAAATATCTTATATATAACTAATAACAACAGATAACCAATTATAGGTCCTCACGGATAGCTATCTTATAAATGACATTCAAATAATGAACACTAGGTTACAGCTTAGTCTTTTTATGTTTAGACTGCTGCTTATGATAAAATTCAAACATTTAGTTGAAGAACTCTCTGCTACAACCGCCTAGCCGATGCAATGCTTGTACAAAATAAGTCTAGGCCAACTCTCTTGTTTATCTCATAAAAATTTCTGCTCACACGTAACAGGTAAGAATTTTGCCTTTATTTGTTTTATTTAGATTTAAGAATAATAATAATATGAAAGAAAAGGAAATACTGACCATGGGAGTACAGCTTGTATATATATTATATATTTACAAAATCTTTAGTAGAATGGATAGTACGAAATTTTAATTCGATCTATGTATATGCCAGTTATCGTCTCAGGTATAAAAGAAAAAAAACGGTCGGCGACTAACGTTCCGACGTATGAAGGTCTGTTACCTATCTGTCTTACAAAATTTGTCAAAACTGACAGTTTTATTGTTGCAATCAACAGTTCATAGCTACAAAAGATACATGATAGCCCTGCAGGTTCACAGTCCACAGACCACATGTGGCCTGTGCACGGAAAGCATTATATGTCCACAGACCATATGTGGTCTGTTCGTCGATATAACTTTAAGGCTTTTTAGAGCTGTGGACGTAGAGAGAATTGCGTTTATTTGACATGGACTTGACAGGACATATCCTAGTGTTGGGAAAAAGTGCTGGGACATTGAGAAAAGACGTACAATTTTCTGAAAAAAACTATTTTTTTAAATAAAATATTTTTATGAAACTGCACAACTGATTTTTACTGTATTTTGAAGCTTTTCGCTTAATTTTAGGTAACCAATTATAGAATAGTCAGAAATAAAACATTCGGAAAATAAAAAAGAAAACTATTTATTGAAAAAAAAAAATGAAAAGAAGAATTGAAAATATTACCTACATATTATGAGCTTTTTGGAAGCACTGTAGACAATAAGGTTTTGTACATATATTACATATTTGTGAAACTCGTTTGGCCTTATTCGTGGCAGCAGCTGCAGTTTCACCTTTTTGACGATGTCCATCATAGCACCCGGTACACCGACGTCTTGTAATTTTTCCATCTTTTCGATCTAGCTGCGTGAGGAAATGCTGCATCTGTGACGAGGACGAACGATCTCTTCGACTTCGTTGTGAGGTACTTTCAGTTGAGCTCCTTAGCGGCGCGAGCGTAGGTATAGCCGCAGACGGGACAGGGTTTATATTCAAGAATTTTTTCACAATATCCATATGTGCTTGCAAAAGTGTACATTTATTTTGATGGTTCAATTTATTGTACAAATAAACTGTATTTGTTATAGCAACTCCAAAGATGACGTCGACAGCAACTTTTTTATACCATGTCAGCGTTTTACGAATAGGTGAGTAATAGCTTGCCAACTCGTCAGAAAGATCGATACCTTTCTTTCGATTGTTGTATTCCAATATCATATTGGGCTTCAGACGCTGATTTCGGCCAGTAGACATTGTTTGCTCGTCTGCATGACAAGTGGAAATCATGAGGACATCCCTTTTGTCCTTCCATTTTAGGACCGTCACATTATTCTTTTGCGCAGCAATATGCTCTCCTCTGTTGAGTTTTTTATTTTTCACCAATAATGGCAAGTTTTTTCGATTTTTCCTCAAAGTTCCACAAAGATCTGTTTTACGTTGAATTAAATATTCAGCTAACGGTAGACTTGTATACCAATTATCAGCAATTATGATTCTCCCCGTGTCCAAAAGATCTTCACAAAGCTCGACAACAACGCTTCCAGGTTTATCGAGATTAGAGATTTGAGGGTCCTGACCAGTATATACTTTATATTTCCAAACGTACCCATCGTCAGTTGTAGCCTTGTAAATTTTTAGACCATACTTATGAGTCTTATTTGGATTATACTGACGAATCAGTAGTCGCCCTTGAAAAGGAACCATGGACTCGTCAACAACAACGCAGTCATTTGGCGATAAAAGTTTTCTACAGTTGCTCATTACGATATCTATAACTGGCTTCACTTTATACAAACGATCGTTGGCATCTCTTTCAGCAGTGTTGTCGACAAAGTGCCAGCAACGCAATATTGATACGAAACGATTGTAGGACATTTGTATGTTGTGCAACAGCGGATGATAGTAAATAGGATCTTTTTTCCAGTAGCATTCTAATGTAGGGAATTTTATTATACCAGTCAATAAGTAAATGCCCAGAAACTTTTTCATATCTTCCTTGTTTACTGGTTTCCAGCGATTCAAACGACCACCAGAATTAGTAGCAATAAGTTGCTCAGCGTATATATTTGTCTGTTCTATCATCAAGTCTAAAACATTTTCATCAACCAAAAGACGAAATATAGTTGACACATCTGCATTTTCTGGAATATTTTCAATATGTATGTTTATTTCGCTTTTAAAACTTTGCCGGTCTAAAGGCTGGATTTCATAATTCCATCCTTCTTGTATGTCATGTTCTTTCATTTGCTCTCTGCTGTTGACCGTATGCCAATTCTAGTACCTGTAGTTATTTGTCTCTCTCTATTGGAATTAGTTGGTAAAGTTTCAGAAATGGCGCCAACTTGAATCGACATTGAATGCGATGGAGAATGCTGGATATTTATATTTTCACTATAGTTTGGCTCACTTACATCTAGAGGTTCAGCTGACAGCTCACTAGGAAGAAAATCAGGATCTGCGATACTGTCGTCGTCGTCGAAATCAGGCACATCACTATTCTCTTCAGAATCAGTCGCATTCGGTGAATTTGGCTGAGTATTATCTTCATAATCACTCTCTTTTAATATTCGTCTTAGTTCTTCCTCAGTATACCTTTGTCTGTTACTCATTTTGCCGCAATAATAAAAATTACAACCCGAGCATGCACAAAATAACAACACCTATTACAAAAAACCGCCAAAACAATGCCACTACTACAACAAAAGCAATGCTATTGTCACTTATGTCGAAAGAAATTTGTTAACTTCAAATATGTTCGTCAAACGTCAAAAAAATATTTATTTCTGTCATTGTCATGTCAAAACCGTCAAAATAATGCACATGCCACATATGGTCCGTGGACTTAGGGAGACATTTTTAGCCAATTTCGTTTCAACGAGTCCACAGACCATATGTGGCATGTTTAAAAAAAAACACCTTCTCGCTATGTATATATAGTTTGCCATATATATTTATCTCAACCCCTAAATACCGTTTTCATTTAAAAAACTAATTGGACTTATGGGATTGTTCTCTCTCTAAAGCTTGGACTGTGAACCTGTTAAATATTTATTGGTGTCCAATAATACCATAATACCGAATGAAAACATAACACTATAGTAGCCACTCATCCAAATTTATTATTTACGTAAGAGTGAATGATCAGTGATCACATGTTGAGCTAGTTGGTTCTTAAAAGCATTAAATTAGCTGACACTAAGTCTTATGAAATTACTACCAGGTAGTGTCTAAAATCTATAATTTATTTGGCTCAAATTCAAATATAACTTTCAGCATCTTCAAGTAGAGATGTTCTATTTCATAATTGGCAACTATCTACCGCTTCTTAAATACAAACATATTTGTACAAAATGCTGTTTTAATGTACTTGCACCAAACTGTTCAAACTCTTTTCAGCAAAGCTAAAACCTTGAGACCGTGATATGAAAGCATGTTTATTTATGAGATACCTACTAAACTTGCGTTTAGGGTTCTCTCGCATCTTTGGGCTAGTAGAGTCCGCGCAATCAGAAACAAAATCGTGGGTTCTACGTGATGAACAATGTACTTCAAAAGTTTATAATATCACATCTATTTCACGTTTTGAACGTAGATTATATTAGATTTCAGTTTAATGATTGTTTTTGTTTTCTTTTTATTTTATTGCAAATTCATGACATTGCCGGTGGATTTTTATTTAGTTCTATTTCTGTTCGCTCTCGCTAGGGGCGCTTGGGAGTGCATTATAGTCTTGTGGCGAGGATTTGGCGGTCATTTTAAAAGACGTGTCCCTATACTGCATTTATTAGTAAAAAAAATAATCAGTAGTAAAGTGGCAACGATAAAATTGTTATAGATCTTTTGAAGCAATGATGGCCGAGCGGTAAAAGATGCCGTGGCCCAGGTACATAGTTCGATCTCCACCGCCGGATTAAGCTTCATCACATGGTAGAAGGGCATTTTGCGATTGCTCGCCTAGCTAGCTACCACCCTCAAGTAGAATATTTGTCGCCAGTTACCTAACAGTGTGTTCCGACAGAAGTCGTTGAGTGCCAGTAAAATTACAGACACATGAGTCTTAGAAAATATGGGTCAGGATGACGGGTGCAGTGCGATTTGTGACTTGTGATGATAAGCATTTGTCAAAGGCAGAGATTAATCCGCTTGTTTCGTCACCATAACAAAAAATAAAGTTTTATACAGAAATGCAGCATAGTTGCTTCTCAGTCACCGCCGCAACATCGAACTTAACATGAGGAAAGAACATAAGTACCCTAAAAATGACATTATAATTATTTATTATTACATTCGTACGTAGTAACGAAAAGTAGTTGAAAAATGTACACTATGAACATAGACTTATACTAATTTCAGTTATTGGAGTGTAACTCAAAAACGGCTTGACCGATTTGCTTGATGAAATTTAAAATAGGACTAAACGACAAGCATCAGATTTCAAACAAAACAGAATTTTCAAAATCGGTTCACCCAGTCAAGAGATCTGAGGTAACAAACATAAAAAAAATAAAGACGAATTGAGAACCTCCTCCACCTCCTTTTTTGGAAATCGGTTAAAAATACACTTAAGCTAGAAACTCATCATTTACAGTTAATGCCCCTGATAAATTAAATGCGTACATATTATATTGTGTAACGTTATATATACTTATAATTATAATGTATGGTCTATTTAATCATTTAGTAACTACTTTTATAACCGAGCGCTACTCATCTATTAGTAGGTATGTTAAAAATGTTGATAGATCAAGTACCAGCAGCCATCATTTCAGATTTTTGGCGTCAAGTATATTGGGAAGAAATATTTTTTTTTACAATAGTTGCTTTCGTTGGACCTCTGAGTTGCTATAATTGGACTTAGGTCATTACGGCTTACCGGTCTATTCAAAGTGCCTGTGAGAAAGCCAAGCTTCGTAAGTCTTTTGGTGCTATGCCATAATAACAACGTTTTATTTCTAAAATATATTGTATTACATTTTCTTCTAATTCTGGATTTAAATCACCTTTTGAACCAACTATAATTTACTTTACGCCGTTTACATTTGTGTCAACAAATATTCGTTTAAGTTTTCCTTTAGGTACATATATTATATTCGGCTGCCACATTTATTCCAACCTGTTTATCGCGAGAAGAATTTAACGCCAATATCATGCTCGATTCATTCCTTGTATAATATTGCCCACTTTCTGCCATGTCAAAACAAAAATGTACATACTAAGACCAACAATTTAAAAAGTCGCCATCATTGGACTGTTTCAATCTAAGCACCTCTTCCCGGTCCATTGATGGCAATAGATGTAATAGTTGATGGAATATTATTAAAATATTTATAATAAATTTGATTGAAATATTTTGTTACACATTATTTGATATTTGCCAACGCCATAAAATGTCTCAATGTTACCAAAAAGAAAAATGTTAAAAACTTGAACATGATTCTACTTACATGTCACGCAATTTTACATCGGGAGACTGATAAACATAGCATCACGCATCTATCCTCAGTGAAAAGTTTGGCAACACTGGCAGTAAAGGGGCCGGGAGAGGGGTCACAATTCTCTCAAGTTCCGTACCCAGAGGGTCCCGTTTTTACCCTTTGGGTACGGAACCCTAAATAAAGATTAAATCATAGAAAAATATTGGTTGTTCTGGTACCAACATTAACAATCTTCTAATTCGGCGATAGGTTTGCACAATTTCACCTCACGGCAAGTGATGAAATATTGATAATAAACACCTTTCAAAACGAGTGAAGTAAGCATGTTATATTGAATTGTCAGTAGTGCATTTACCATGAGACACATAACATCACTTCGTTTAATAAGTGCAATTTTCATTTCAGACGTAGGTTGAAATATAGTATTACCCTATACCTACACGTTTATACGCATAATAAATAAGTGAGAAATTTAAATAACTAAGCTATGTATTTAAAATTTTCAGAAACTGATTCATAACTTTAGACTAAACTACCGTAGCACATATAGAAACATTTTTTTTCGTTTTTCATCTTTAGTGATACGTTAATGTTTAAAACTCTGATATTTTTCTAGGCGTTTAAGCGGTGAAAATCTTTATTAAATTTGTTTATACCTAAATTAAAAGTTTATATATAAATTTAATACAGATATACATATAATATAATTTTACTGGCTTTGTTTTTCTATTTACAATCTTTCATCATTGTTTATTTTGTTCTTGGACTCCATTTGCATTATTTAGAAGCAACATTTGAATTTCCAAATAGATATAAAAAAATCTCTGCTTGGTTCAACTCTGGTATCATGCTACTTTTAACATGTAAACAATATAGGTGTAGAGAGTTGATTAGTACTTTTGATTTGCTCAACAAATGTATTACCTTTTGCAATAGCTTAGAGTATAACAGTCATCATATTTGTACACAGTAACTTGTGCTTATTTATAATTTAGTTTTATAGTATATTAAGTACTATTAGTAAATTGATACCGAAATAAACAGTATTCCAAACTATAATGATCATATTTATAAATCTATTAAGGTCAAACTTTCATTGATCTACATTGTTTTGGGAAAACGATTTAATCAGCTCACTGCGAACTGAGAATCTAGGTGTCAGCATTATTGAAAGATTTCAATTTAGAAAGCGTCCAACAGGTCTGAAATTGACGGTGACGAATGAGTTTTGGCATAGACTCGTAACTAATATAGGTACTTAAATTTTACGATGGTAGATAATACTAGAACATTATAAGTAACATATGTTTTTGTAGGAGATACCGTATATTTTTACGCTTCAGCACTAAAGTACGAGTAGGTATTATAAAATCTTAGGTTTCGTACATTAAAAACTTAGATTTATTTTAATTGTCAACTTTTCTGTTGTGACCAGATTTTCAATTGAGTGATTACAAATTTAAATAAAATCTGAGGCGTGAGGCTGTTGCTAATTTACAATTCTAACTGTGGCTTACTCTGAAGAGCTTCGGTTGTTTTAATTGTCTAAATTGAAAACCATTTGTGGATTTTGTTTCAAATTCAACATGAAAATTAATCGTGGCTTGACGGAATGCATTTATTGAATTGTTTTAGAATTTTTAAAGCTGTTATTTGGTGCCTTGAGAAAATATTTCACTTTTAGTTTCATATATTTAAAAACTTTTCCTTCTTCTACCTCTTCAAAGTTGTTCATGTAAATTTATGACTTAGAAAAACAAACGATGCCAGATTACCTACATTTCAATAGGTAATGTTTCTTCATCAAAATACAAATCGAAAGGCCATATTTCATTACGTAAGGACACGCTAGATATATTTTATAGAATATTGAATTCATTTCAGAGAACACTCTACCAGTCTAATACACCTGAATGCACTCACAAGGGTTCATATACAACTTTATGTGGCTACTGTGGGAAGCAACAGATATATGCTTCGGAGGGTGTTTCATACATTTTCAGTTTTGAGTAATTTAAATATTTCACTTTTAGTTTCATGTGCTTCGGATGGTGCTTCATAAATTGTAATTTTTCAGTCCTGAATAAATTTTGCAACTTTAAAGTTTGCATACATTTTCTTTTCAGTACATAACCAAATTTCAAATAAAAATTTTGAGTATTTAAAACGTGCAGACCTTCTTACTAGCTCATCCAATATCCGTGATTAATTATTTTTTAAGGGTCGAGAGGAACATAAAAAAAAATCCTTACCATCGGTTAAGTAGTTTATAAAATACTCCTGTACCTCGTTAACATGACAATCGCAAGTCTTGTCAATCGTGACCAATGGGTGAGTGAAAAGAAATCAGCAGAACACACCGCGATAAGTGCATGGCGACAGATTTTCTCTTTGAGGGTGGTAGCTAGCCAGGCGCGCATTCGCAAAATCCTCTACCACCACGTAAAATTACTGGATCTCAAGGACACAGCGAAACACACCATTAAGTGCTTAGCGACAGATTTTCTACTTGGGCGTGGTAGCTATTTAGGCGGGCATTATGCCTTACCACCATGCTATCTGCCATCAAGCTACCACCGTCAAAAAAAAAAACCGTCGCCAAGCACCTACCAGTGTGTTTTTGAGAAACCAGAAATTTTAGGCCTAATCCGCATCGACATCATTCTCGACCACATCATCACCAACAGGTGAAATAGTGGCTGTATGATAATTTGATAAATCCTAAAACTGTCTCTCTCAACTCAAACTCATTAATAAACCGTGTCAGTTGCAAGAGTAGGTATGCCTACCTATTTAATCAGTCTACAGACTGTTTACAAGATTTTATTCATGGAAAAAATCATGGAAAACAGTCAAAATTAGATGAAAGAGAATCAACTTCTAACAATACAACATTTTGCACCCAAACTAATAGCGAGACGAACAGCGGATGGATCTATGAGGCTAAGGGATGGCCTGTAACCTCTCAGAAACAGCGAGAATATACGAGCACGATCTGCGACGCTAGGATATGGATCTACCTTACTGAAAGATCTTACCGTGCTAGTTCGCAGAGGGGTCGATCCCACTGTCTTTTAAAAGAACGGTAAAAAAATTGAGTATAAAAGCACATATTTTGTAATCTCTGATTAGAGTTGTACGTTCAAAATATGTCCCTATTATAGTAAATGTCCCTATTACTTATGTCGGTTATCGCGCAAAAACATTAACCTCTTTTTGCGCAGTTGGATAAAAACTATGCTTTGTTTTTTCCCGGGTCTCAACTATTTCCATACCAAATTTCATTCAAATCAGTCCAGTAGTTTTGGCGTGAAAGCGTAACAGACAGACAGACAGACAGAGTTACTTTCGCATTTATAATATTAGTACTGAAGTACTGATAACTTTGAAAGGGTTGAGAAGGGCAATCAATTTCTACGTATGTTGCATACAATGTTTTTTTTCTAACACCACAAAAACAAATACACAGTACTTAAAATATTTTGCATATTGCTCAATACGTAAAATATTTACACCCGCAGAATGTTCAATGGAAAACGGTACCTTTTGAAAATGACACCTAATGCAATGTAATTTTTTTAATATGGTGGTCTTTGAGAACTATCTAACCTGATAGTAAATGATGATGTGATCAAATATGAAGTTCAAACTTACCTTAGATAATTTAGTTAATAACTTCTACTATTGCGTCTTATAATTAATTTTCCACTTTGTTAGTATAATTTATTATTTGTCAATATGTTCCAAAGTCTTAAACTATTTCCGTTAACGATATAATACATTAATTCGTTTGCCTTCCAAGTTGCATCACTGATGCTTACGTGATCATCAATTGACTCGAGTCCATTTCCGATTAATTCTAGTAGGTGTACTGACTTCTGGGAGTTGTACGAGTAGATTCTTTAGGGAACATAGCAGTCTAGATTTTTTTTCAAACAGTCCAAACGTATTAGTACATGGAATCCACTTAACTCATACTGAGCTATTGCCGGAATTTTATTGTAAATGACATCGGTCGATTATAAAATTGATTTTTTTAAATTTTTTTTTGTTCTATTCACTTTTTCAATCGTCGTCGACGTTGTCGTTAAAAATGTTGATTTCCAGAAGTTGAGTATCTATTTTAAAATGTATTTATTAATTCAAATTTTCTAAGAAGTTTGAGATACTGCGTGATGTTGTAAACAAATTCTACGTTAGCAAAATTGTGCTCACTGGGAAACTTATCGAAATATTGCTTAATCCACAATATGATCTGCAACAGGTATGCAAACATCACGCCTGACTATGTTTACTTTGAATTTTATTCAAACACAAACAACACAATGCAGCAGAAACTACAGTAAGCTCAGAATATTTCAAAACAAGTGATATTGTTGGCAATGAAACTCACATACATATATCTAAAATAAGGGAGTAAAAGGTGGAGGAGCAACGTTTTTTTCTTCTCATAATTTGATTTACAACATATCTGGATACAAGCTTCTAGTTCATTGTAAGAGAGTAAAATTTAAGGAACGTACAATTTTATGTCCATATACAATTTGTTTTCTTAAGAGGAAGTCGGAGACCATTTGCGACGTTCTCGGAATACAGTTCTAGCTATGTTCACTCTCATCACATTCTTAAGACACGCCCGTAAATTAGCGCTGGTTTTACTATTGTTAAAGCATAACAATTGCCAGGTGTTCTACGATTAAGTATTGTAGGGTCATTGCGTTAGTTAACGTTAGTGAACACTGAAAAATAAAATAAACTCAAACAATGAAACTACTGACGATTTAGGCTTAGATTTGTGTATCAATTAAAAATTGTCTGTCTAGATGGCACCTCCTGAAGCAAAACAAAAAATAACTCAATATTCAAAGAAGTCTGTGATCTTGCCGCTTAGGGATTTCATAGAGAAAAAAATGTCTTTATGGGAAGTTTGCCGATATAACGGAATTTCTATACAAGATCTTATCTCTGGAAGAACTAGTGATACTTTTAAAGCGCGGCCTAATCCTTTTATCATAAATGAAGTCAAAAAATATCTCGTACATTGATTATTGAACTTAGCAAAGTGTAGTTTTCCTTTAAAGAAATCAGACACGGTCCAAAAAAAACAAAAATAAACAAAATGATCACAAAGTTCACAAAACACAAACAAAGTTCTTAGCATCCGAGAGTCGCGCGGGACACGCATAGTGCAAGAGGAAGCGACGCTACCTTGCTCTAGATTGCGTAATTGACAACTGACCTTGGATTTATAATTTAGCATCGGCCGGTTCCGTGTCGCGAGCGCATTCCCTCCGCGCTCTTGTCCTGCCCCGCCATTGCCCATCGCGAGTGGCGCACGTTGATTATTATGAACCTACTATTTCCTATTAGTATTACCTACGAGATGAATAAATAATATATTTATATTTTGATGAAAACCTGTTCAAGTAAAGCAGTTCCGCTAATGTCAGCGCCTTAATTCCCGAAATCGTATTCTTTTCATTAGGTACCTAGGTAGGTACTTAAGGACTGTTTAGGTTAGAATAAAAGGAAGTGGTTGTGAAAACCCAATCAGTTTTTTTAGTTTGATGAAAAACGAAAGAAAGCCTTTTAACAATTACCTAATTAATTACTTGAGTCGAAAATGTGAAATAATTTGTTTCAATTTTAAAAGGTTTGCTATTCAGATGTTATTTTTATTACTTACCTAGGTAGGTAGTACCTACACTTTAAAAATTTTCGTTACATGAGTAATTCTGAGTTAACTTTGCAAGATAAGATTCATTTATTGGCTTTATAACTACGTTTGTATTACTGGGCACGTATAATACTCGTATTATAAATTTATTAAAAATATGTCAAAACAATTAAATGTATAAACGAAGTACTTATATCAAAAATTTAGTTAATAATTTTATTACAATTCCAAGTCACATATTGGAAGATTCAGTCAAATCAGTTTGCAAGCATTCTTTATTATTCAATTCATTAAAAACCAAATTAGTTTTCAAGAAGAAACTTAGTAAAATGGAGTGGCTGCAAAGAACTGTATAATTTTTTTTCTTAAAATCTTGCAGCTGCAGAATGTATTATAATGATTCAATGCAGGTTTTTAATAGGTGACTCGTTACTTCCTCGAACATTGAAGCAATCTGTACTAATTGTAATGGTATTAAGAACAAAAATAAGATGATATCGCTTGGGAAGCTTCACTACTGCTCAGCGATTTACGGTAACCATCTCTTTTGACATGAGCCTGTCTGAACAGAGTGAATATGAATAATTCATCACGTACATATCAAACTGTAAGCTTCCGCGAAATATCAAACTGAGCTGAACACATCATAGTTGTGTACGCTCAACAAGTTCCAATTTTATTGGTTTTCATTAAACAGACCATTGGACATATTTAAGTATGGTCGGCATATTATACTAGTTGTTAATGTACGATAATAAAAAGGTTTTTTGTATGAAGTAATAAAATTGTGAACAATATTGATTTAGATTTTATCATTTTTTAATGATAATAAGCCAATATCGCATCTACAAATTAAAATTCAAAATCATTTATTCAATTGCGTTTACGACTGCGACACTCCTATGAAGGTCAATTATAAATATGAATATTGAAATATTCTACACCGTACTACCACATTCAGCAAAAAAAAATTATAGAGCCACTGCGAGAAAAAAAGGCAAGAAAATTGGTGCCATTCTTTTAAACTTCTTTTAACAATGTGTTACATACAATGTAATGAAATAATTACAATATTTGTTTGTATTACGTAGATGAGAAGCAATAGTTTGGCTGGGGCGGAAGAAGGACCTTTTATTTGTATTTGCTAGTCTAAAATCTGGCACCGCTATTTTATATTTATTCCTAGTGTTGAAATCGTGATTGTCACAAATATTGTTTAGCACACACAACTTTTCACCTCGTTTGGGAATCGGAACCTCGTCCCCAGTTACACACCGAATGTCTTTACCATTGCGCTATCGAGAATTACTTGACGGAGCCGAATTTTGTGCTGTAATTGACGTACTTTAACCGTCATAGGGATCCGATAGTCCGAGTATGACGATGAGATAGTGCAGCCATCAAACAGAATACTAGACTTCATCTGATATAAAGAAATGTTTTTCAAAAATATTTACCCCCATAATGATGCCACTACTGTTATATATTTCTAAATATGTTAACAAGTATAATCGCGTGCTTAGCGAAAATGAACATTTTATTTGGAGCACTGCGTTTTTCCTCAAATTAATGCAATGGAGGTCAAAATTCAGTTTAGTCGATACATCCTTGATAGCCCAGAGGTCAAAGCAGCCGGTGCGTAACTAAGGATTCGATTCCCAAATGAGGTGAAAACTTTTGTGCTCTTGAAAAAGTTTGGAAATGTAATTTTTAATAATGTTTATTTTCATGATGAATAATGGGTCATGTATAAAAATAAAACTCTTAAAGCAATACTTTTTTTCAAGCAATCTATGTTTTTTCTATTATTTTCAAAATATATTTCTAAATATTATGATTACAAGCACTACCGCGTACTAAGCAAAAATCATAAATTTACAAATTATTGGAGCACAAAATGTTTTGCCCCGTGTAGGGGCAAGGAAACGCTTATGCGACAGTTTGCATTAGCACCTCGCTCGCCTTTCCTCGCCGCCTCCCCAGTCGTCTCTAGATACTACTACGTCGCGCACGCGGCTGTTAAGCTATACCGTTAAGTTCACTCACGCGCATATTATAGTGTTAGGCTTATAACTGTGTACTGTAATATATTGAATAATAAAGACAGTTTCTGCAATCGGTGTTTGCTTTGAGTTTCCCACAGTACAGGAGAATACGCATACGCGGGTATAGACGATCAGGGTACCTAGTTAGATTATATCCCTGACAAAGGACCCGCGACAGTGGTGACCCCGATACGTGCCTGTATTGTGTGACTCAAATGCATAAAGGGTGAACTTAGAGCATATTTATGACATTTTGTGGAGTGAGAAGAGAATAGTTAGCAGTTAGTATTGGAGGCGATTCCTCGTTGACAGCGAGCTCGGCGAGTATAAAAGACGAAATATGCAGGCACCACCACCATCACCTTCATCATCAGCGCCGGGTAGTGACCTGGCTGCCATCAGCATGGTGTCTAAGCTGCCGGAATTTTGGACGGACATGCCGCGGATGTGGTTCGCGCAGTTTGAGGCAGTTATCGCGCAACAGAAACAAGGAGATTCTACCAAATTTAATTTGGTAGTGGCGAGACTGGGGAAGGAAGCTCTGCAGCAGGTAGGTGACATAATTACTGTGCCACCGGAGAATGGAAAGTACGACAAGCTGAAGGAAAGATTACTCGCAGTTTTTGAAGAAAGCGCTGAACGGCAATTTCAGAAACTGGTGGGAGAAATGGAGCTTGGCATGCAGCGTCCATCACAGCTGCTGCGTAAAATGAATGAGCTAGCAAGGAATACCCAGGTCTCGAGCGAAACCTTGAAGAATCTATGGATGGCTCGACTTCCATCATCAGTCCGTGCGGTGCTAGCGGTAAGTCAAGACACAAAGCTTGACAATTTGGCTGCAATGGCAGACAAAATAATGGAAAACCTTCGCACAGGAGAAGTTGCTGCCGTGACGTCATCGCCCGACGCGAACTTAGTGCAGATGCTGGCCAGGATGTCATTGGAGCTGCAGCAATTACGTGGCGAAGTAAGTTCCATCAGAGGTAGAAGCAGTTTTCGTGGGAATCAAGGAAGGTGGAATTCGAGATCCAGGTCTAGACCACGACGTACACCTGAGAGCCCAGACTGGTTGTGTCGTCATCACTTTCGATACAAAGATCGAGCAGACCGATGTGAGACTCCGTGCAACTGGAATAAGAAGCAGGGAAACTAGATTCGGCGCAGTTGAACGCGGTGGATGATTGCGTCGCTCCCTTGGACAACCATCGCTTATGTGTAACGGATCGGGAAAGTGGAATTACGTACCTTATCGACACTGGTGCGAATGTGAGTACTATTCCAGTGAGCAAAGTGAGTGTTAAAAATAGGCGCGAGTGCAAGTACAAACTTTTCGCGGCTAATAATACGGAGATTAAAACGTACGGAACCGTGGTGCTTACGCTGAATTTAGGGTTGCGTCGACCGTTCAGATGGACATTTATAATAAGTGACGTCAAAAGTGCAATTATAGGAGCAGACTTTTTAAAGACTCATAAGTTGTTAGTAGATTTATATAATAAGAAACTTGTAGATAGTGTTACTAATTTAAAGACGTATGGGACCGTCATAAGGTATGATGAACCGACTATCACAAGCATACAGAATGAATGTGCATATCGAGATTTGTTGGAAAAATATCCAGAAATTACTAAACCGATTTCGTATAGGGAAAACCCATCTCATTCGGTTTTCCACCATATTGAGACAACGGGACCTCCCGTTCATGCTAGGGCTAGGCCTTTACCTCCCGACAGGTACAAGAAGGTGAAAGAAGAGTTTGACTTCATGCAGGAGGTGGGCATTTGTAGGCCGTCTAAGAGCCCGTGGGCGAGTCCTCTACACGTCGTGCCAAAGAAAGACGGGACTATTCGACCCATGGGTGACTTCAGGCAGTTGAACGCAGTGACGAAACCGGACAGATATCCCGTGCCGAGGCTACAGGATTTTACGTATGGATTGGCAGGTAAGAAGATTTTTTGTCGCATCGACATTAATAGAGCGTACCACTTGATATCAATTCACCCGGATGACGTGGAGAAATGTGCAATAATCTGTCCTTTCGGTCTTTTTGAGTTCACTAAATTAATGTTTGGATTAAGGAACGGATCGCAATCATTCCAGAGATTAATGAATAACACAGTGTTAAAAGGCCTGGAATATATGAAAGAAGAAAATGGTGTAGAATCGTATTTATTCTGTTATATAGATGATATAATTATAGCGTCGGACACAGAGGAAATAAGTAGAAAGCACGTTAATGACTTATTTAAACGGTTCAACGAATTAGGTGTCACAATAAACCTCAGCAAATGTTTGTTTGGTCAGGCTGAAATAGATTTTTTGGGTTACAGAGTGACGTCTGAAGGAATTCATCCCCTGGAAGAGAAGGTCAAGGCTATCAGCGACTACCCAAAGCCGGAAACCGTTGAGCAGCTACGGCGATTCTTAGGTATGGCAAACTTTTATAGGTCTCATGTGGCAAGTGCCGCTGGTCACCAGGCGGAGCTTAACAAGTACCTCCATAATTCGAAGAAGAAAGACAAGACGAAAATTCAGTGGACTGCGGAAGCAGAGGCAGCGTTTGAACAGTGTAAGGAAAGCCTAAAAAGCGCCGTTGCATTGTCACATCCCGTCTCGGGAGCTCCTATATCACTCATGACTGACGCGAGTGACACGTGTGTGGGAGCTGTGTTACAACAAAAGGTAGGTAATGAATGGAAACCTTTAGGCTATTTTTCGAAAAAGTTATCTGATAGTCAAAGAAAATATAGCACGTATGACAGGGAATTGTTAGGAATTTACATGGCTGTTGTACATTTTCGCAATATGATAGAAGGTCGCCCGTTTACCATCTTTACAGATCATAAGCCGTTAACTTATGCATTCACGAAATTAGGGTCAGACAAAGAAACACCCAGAAGAACTCGACAGTTGTTGAATATCAGCGAATTTACTAGCGACATACAACACGTCACTGCTGACATGAATAGTTTGCTGACGCGTTACCGCGTGTTGAAGTTATAGAGTGCCCCACACAGCTCGATTACGAAGAATTGGCGTGTGCACAGGACGGCGATTCTCAGCTTACGTTATTGCGAAACGATAAGAACAGTAGGTTGCAATTTAAACAAATATTAATACCAAGTATTGGCAAGTCGATATATTGCGAAATGTCAACGAACAATGTAAGACCTTATTTGACGGAAAATTTTAGGAAATCAGCTTTTCATTCGGTACATGACATTAGCCATCCCGGAAAAAGGACGTCTAGGAAAATGATAACACAGCGATTTTTCTGGCCCGGGATGAATAAGGACATAAATGAATGGGTAAAAACTTGTATTAAATGTCAAAAAGTTAAAGTTAACCGTCATACAGTGTCAGGATCTGATAATTTTCCGCCATGTGAGAAGTTTTCTCACGTTCATATAGATTTGATAGGGCCGATGGAACCTTGTCAAAATGGCTTTAGATATTGTTTAACTATGATAGACCGTTTCACTCGTTGGCCAGAAGCTGTCCCGGTATCGGACATTACAGCCGATACAATAGCAAAAGCTTTCTATGAAAACTGGATATGCAGGTTTGGATGTCCTAATACCATAACGAGTGATCAAGGTAGGCAATTTGAAAGCGAACTTTTTAACAACTTAATAAAGATGTTGGGCGTTAATAGAATAAGAACCACCCCTTACCATCCGGCTAGTAACGGTCTGATAGAACGATGGCATCGTTCAGTAAAGCAGGCAATAGCGTGTCGTCTGTCAGGAAACACGTCCTGGGTACAAGAGCTACCGACGGTACTATTTGGTCTCAGAGCGGCGAGTAGAAGCGACACTGGTATCAGTACAGCTGAAGTGACCTATGGTCAGACGCTAAGATTGCCAGGTGACTTCTACGAACAGGTAAGTCCAAAAAGCATTGACCTGTATACGTATGTTGATAAGTTAAGGAATATTATTAATTGTGTTCGTCCACAGCCAAAATCCAGGGACTCACGTAAGTTATTTGTACATAAGGATTTGAATGAGTGTACACATGTATTTGTGAGAAACGAGATGCTTAAAAAGTCACTTTCTCCTACTTATGAAGGCCCATACCGCGTATTAAGTAGAAATAGCAAAGTATTTGAAATACAGTTTCCGAACAGAAAATGTTTCATATCAATAGATAGAGTAAAACCAGCATATGTAACTAATGATTGCGAATACAACTGTGATGTGAGCGAAAGATGCGATGTTAAGATTTTCCCCGGTAGCCAGGCGGTCGGAATCGATGCGCCACCTAGCATTGTTCGCACCACGCGGTCAGGGCGTGCGGTGAAGCTACCTGTGCGTTTCCTATGTTAGAGTGTTGTTGCGACGCGAGCCAAGCTATGCGATGTAGCGGAAGCGATTAAGTAATGGGTTTTATATTTAATGAGGAAGTAAAAGTGAAAGGTTAACGCTTCGCATCGCATGGTTATACTTTAGCCGCGGCAACATACTGACATACATTTTATATCTTTGCAAGCATATTCGCGGATATATAATGTGTATATGTTTAAAAAAAACTATTGCGCATATATTCGCGTGTAACGTCACTTACTATTATTATACTCACTCATTTTAATTTTTTGAATCATTTAGTGAAGTACTTACTTATATTATATTATTTTTTCCATAAATATGGGAAAAACATACAGCAAACAGGAAGAAGTCATAATTGCTCAGAATGGTGCCAATGATGCCACTCATTCCACTGTAGAGAAAAAAGTAGAAACTTATGGCATATTAATAGCGTGCCTAGTTTGCGCTGTGTTGTTTATTGGAATATGTGTTATGTACAAGCAGTGTAATAAGGGTATAAAAAAGTGGGCCAGGAATTAACTATCGTCCGTAAGCGGGGTAGGCAGAGCAGGTCACGCCTGTCAGCCACCTGCGACACCAATTGTCCAGTCATCTGCAGTTCAGTATTCGTGAATATTGTGTTTTACGTGTTGGTCTGGTAATGATGGCCATGAACGAAGGTACCGATTGTGAATGTATTTAAATTTATTAGTGTTTATAATTATATATGTATGTGTATTTTGTACGGCGCTGTCACGAAGCTACTGCAGGAGTTTTATTTGAATATTTCAGAGTAGGCTTAGTGGCAGCTACCCTTAAGATAGCAGATAGGTTTGTGTTTCCCCTTCTGGGAGCACCATAAAGACGTCATTTTGAAAAATATATGTGCGCAACTAATCGTAATTAGGCTAAGTAAACTATAATGTATAATTTTTATTTTGTTTTTTATCATAGTCAAAGGGACTATTATAATCATGTAATTAGGGTAATTTTGTATTGCACAAAGTAATTAGCAAAGAAAACTTCCGTGAATTTTAAACATGTGTTGTTACTTGTAAGTAGGTCAGTGTTACGCGCAAGCAATGTGTAAAGTCAACTCTGGCCACTGGACTTCGAGCCATGTTTTGTATTTAGCGTTATCGGCAGGTCACGTAGGCAATGAAGACTATGTTTATTCTGTGACTAGGCCTATTCTGCACATTTATATAATGGAGTTCTATTCTGCGTATTTTTGTAAAGTGGTTAGATTATAAGTTTTAGAAAATTTTATTTTGAAAAATTTTTTTTTGGAAGGGGGTTGTATGTAGGGGCAAGGAAACGCTTATGCGACTGTTTGCATTAGCACCTCGCTCGCCTTTCCTCGCCGCCTCCCCAGTCGTCTCTAGATACTACTACGTCGCGCACGCGGCTGTTAAGCTATACCGTTAAGTTCACTCACGCGCATATTATAGTGTTAGGCTTATAACTGTGTACTGTAATATATTGAATAATAAAGACAGTTTCTGCAATCGGTGTTTGCTTTGAGTTTCCCACAGTACAGGAGAATACGCATACGCGGGTATAGACGATAGGGTACCTAGTTAGATTATATCCCTGACAAAGGACCCGCGACACCCCGGGCGGGAATTGAACCCGCGACCTTCCGATTTCGCGCCGGATGCTTTATCTTTAACCCCCGGTAGCTTAAAGATAAAGCATCCGGCGCGAAATCGGAAGGTCGCGGGTTCAATTCCCGCCCGGGGCAAAACATTTTCAATATATGTTTTGTTTAGTATTTATACAAGCTGATATAGAGTCATCATTGTGTCCAAGCTCGTAGCAGCAACTTGAACAAAATCATCATGCATGTAATTGACGCGCACTGCGCCATATCTTTGAAGCAATGACAGTTCACATAATCGCTTCCAAATGCAATCCCTAATCCGTATAAAACTTCTGAATATTATTAACATGACCGTAGGGTATTCAGCGTGATATCTACTTACATAGCTAGCTACTTACTTTCCTAAACATCCAACTGTGTGTTCCCGCAATTATATTCTTGAGATGCAGTTTCCATTTCATATGTTGAATAGCTTGTCGATACGAATATGAACAAATAGAAAGGATATATTGTTCCTTTGCAAATGTAATAAAAAAGGAAAATTTTACAGTTCAAACCGGAAATTTTAGTCATACATGAACTTTCCATTTTAAAGGAACATGCTCATTCTGTAGAAATATGATATTCTCGTCTTATTATTTGCTCTTGACTTCGAAATTGTATTTGCGTTCCATGAAGAATATCTTTGAAGGATATTTCAGAGCTGGCTCGTGTATCTATTATGGAGTACTCGTAAATCTGGTAATATCGTACAATTTTAAAGTTATTCGTATTGTGTCGCGGGCTGAGCTGACAACAGTTTAGATGAGGGATAGATTGTGTCAGTTATTTACTAAATACGATTTTAACGTCTTACTGATAGGTTTCTGACATGTAAAAGTTATACTATGCATTATCTAACGTCACTTATGAGGTCAGTGGAACATATATTTCTGGTAACAAAAGTAACAAAACACATGCACTACAGCTGTACATATTATACTAGTTTTTCGGCCGTGGCTCTGCCCGCGCGTATGTCGGTTATCGCATACAACCATTAGCCTCCTTCCCCGAGCCTCAAACTACTTCCATACAAAATGTATTTTTTTTATGATTGATAGGTTAGCCTTTGACCATTATCTCACCTGATGGTAAGTGATGATGTGGTCGAAGATGTTGTTCAGGGTAGCCTCTGTCTAGCCAGTAATTCTAGAATTACTGGCTCTCAAGGACAGCTGCCGAAACACACCGTCAGGCGCTTGGCGACAGATTTTGCACTTGAGGGTGGTAACTAGCCAGGCGGGCATTTACAAAAGCCCTACCATCATGCATTCAAATCGGTCCAATAGTTTTTAAGTTTATTCGTTGCGTACAAATGTACAAATCTTTCCTCTATATAATATTAGTTAGCCGTAGATAAAATAATAATAAAATAAAATCTAAATTTTACTGACTTTTACTTACAAATAAAGTACAGACAGTGAATTATTGATGTGAATTTGTGGGTAGGTCTCGTTTGTACACGACGTTTTAGTGTGGGTGCAAATGCTAATGATACGAGTACATACAATTAAACTAAAACAATGAAATGTAAACTATGATCGCTAGTGTAGGAAGTAATGGTACTCAACTCGAACATATTATACTTTCGTGAGTGATAAAGTGTGTAAAAATAAATTTTATACAAAACGTGGAACAGACTTCAACACCCAAGTGTGAAATAACTTGTTGAAGTCGGTACCATGGTAGTTCAAAAGTACATATTATCACATTATTGTGCGAGTGGTACATTTTTTTTACTCTTTTTAGAGTTCAAAGTTCAAAGTTCAAAGTTGTTTATTGCTTTCATGAGTACATTTGATGGATACAATATTTAACAGAACATACATGAAACCCATTTGGGCATAGCATCATTATACAATCAAATACATGAAATATTACAGATGAAGTACATATTACCAACGTGAAACAGACCTACCTACCTATATTTGAAGTTGAAACATTGTCAATTTATTATAAACAATTTTAATACATTTTTTTTATCCTTGCGTGTTATATGTTAAATTATATTGATTATTAATAAAATTATATCGAATGTCATGAAAAAATATAAAAATTATGGGAATTTATCATTATAATATTCTTTTAGATTGTAGTAGCATTTCTCTGTAAGTAATGTTTTAATTTTATTTATAAATTTGTTCGTGTTTGGTTCACCTCTTATCTCGTTTGGTAGATGGTTGTAAACTTTTATCGCGTTAACATAAGGGCTATTTTTATACATATTGATGCGGCTTTTAGGTTGGGCTAATTGATTTTTTTGGTTCATTCGGGGGCCGTATACTCGATTTGGTTTCGCATCTTTAAATATGTTTGGATTTTTTCTGACAAATTTACATAATTCTAAAATATACATACTTATTATTGTTAAAATTTTTAATTGTACAAAATGTGGTTTGCATGAGTCAGTATTGTTAATATTCACTATGATACGTATTAGTTTTTTTTGCTTGATTAGTAAATCTTCGATGTTAGTGCCTTTTCCCCACAGGATAAGTCCGTAATTTAACCAAGAGTGAGCATATGCATAGTAAGCTATAACTGCAGTTTTTTTATCTGTACTTACTTTAAGCTCATATAGGGCGTATGCAAATCTAGACAATTTCGATTTTAGTTTTTCAATGTGTGTCTTCCAGTTCACATTTGAATCAATTTCTATTCCTAATAGTGTGCATGTACTGACTTTGTCTATAGTCTTGTTGTCAATTTGTAATTCTACGTTCAATGAAGATTTTTGATGTGGTAAGAATTCAATTAATTTGGTTTTTGAAAAATTTACCTTAAGGTTATGGTCTGCTAACCATTTTATCACATTACACAAAGTATCTTTTACGGTTTGGTTGAATTCACATGTATTTTTATATTTAAAGAGAAGTGATATATCATCCGCAAAAAGAACACACTGAGTGTCTATGATTTTAGGTAATTGGTTTATGTAAATTATAAAAAGTATGCATCCTAATACGCTACCTTGGGGAATAGAGGAGTTTAATATGAGTGGCTGAGACAAGAAGTCCTCAGTTCTGTGTGTTCGATGGTTATGGTATTGAATTTTAACATATTGTACCCTATTTTTAAGGTAGGAATCCAGCCACTCATATGCAATACCTCTTATTCCTGATTCATAGAGTTTTGTTAGGAGGATATTAAATTGTACTCTATCATATGCTTTCGTCATATCGAGTAGGATACCCACAGCGTATCGCCCATCATTCACATAGGATAGTGCTTGTTGTATTAATTTATAGACTGCCAAAGTTGTGGATCTATTTTTGCGAAAGCCATATTGGTGATCGTCTAAGATCTCATTTGTTTCTAGGTAAGAATACAAGCGATTTGACATAGCACGTTCAAATATTTTAGAGATAGAAGGTAAAAGAGCTATTGGTCTGTAGTTGGAGGGGTCAGTCTTATCTCCTTTTTTGTGAATGGGTTTAATAATAGATATTTTTAATATGTCTGGGAAAGTACCTTCAGCAAATGATTGGTTTATTAGTAGAGTCAAAGGTTCGACAAATTCGTTTGCACATTTTTTTATGACCAGTGGTGGCAAGTTGTCATGGCCAAAACTGCGTGTACTTTTCAATGATTGAATAAGTGTTCTGACTTCATTTTCATCTACTGGTCGCAAGTACATGCTGTGCAGTGGGCCATTTCCTGAGTTAGTGTTCTGTATAGTGGTAGTATTTTGTTCAGAATTCCCAACTCTAGCAAAAAAGTTATTGAAACTATCCGAAATTTTTGAGGGTGATTCAATTTTTTTATTATCTATTTTTAGTGTTAAATTTTTAAATTTTTTTGTTATATATTTACCGATCTTGTTTTTTATTATATTCCACATTGTTTTAGTTTTGTTATCTGATTCTATCATTTGTTTTATATTTTGAATTTTTCTAGATATACTTATTGATTGTTTTAAAATTTTTCTGTATGATTTGTAGAATTTTTTAATTACGTCATTATTGGTGTGATTTAGCATTATTCTGAGTGCTCTTTTATGCTTGGCGGAGAGCCTTATACCTGCTGTTATCCACTTCGGGCTTCTGTTTTTTTGTTTGATTTTAATGCATTTTTCTGTAAAGCAATTTTGTATTAAGTTTTGTATTATATTGTGAAAAAGTTTGTAATTTTCATTTATACATTCATTTTTATATAATTGTAAATTCCAATTAATATTCCTTAGTTTCAATTTAAATAGTTCTATTTGTTTTTCTGTATATAACCTTTTAATTATATTTTGGGTTTCTTTTATATTAGATATTGGCTCTATTTCTACATTGACTAGCACACCGTGGTGATCGGATAGTCCAAACTCGTGCACGCTCGTATTCATTTGGTTAAAGTTAGAGAAGACAAGGTCAATGCACGTAGATGTGGTTTTACATACCCTTGTTGGGGTCCTTACTTGCCGTAGAAAGTTGTAACTGAGTAGTAAGTTTTCAAAATCAGGTGTAAATTTAGTTTTTTCTAGCATATTGATATTAAAATCACCACCTAATAGGATGTTTTTATTTTGTTCACATTTTAAATGCGTTAGTAATAATTCAATTGATTTTATAAATATGTCTGTTTCTCGTTCGTTCCAATATAAACATATTATTAATAGGTTATACTTCTCTAGTTCAATTGCACAGTACTCTACAACAAATTCTATTGACCTATCTGAGATATCTTTACGTTCTAAATACTCAATATCATCTCTTATCATTATTCCCACTCCACCCCTTATGTGATTTTTTCGATTATAATATGCTGCCATAGTATATCCATTTATCTTCGTACTTTGTATTTTTATTTCATTCAAGAAAGTCTCAGATAAGCACAATACATCCATATTATTTTCAGAAAGAAATATGTCTAATATTTTGACTTTGTTGCTGATGCTTTGAATATTCTGGTATAGCACTGCTAGATCATTATTATTATCAACGAAAAAAAATTTGCTCTTCATTATTTTCTAAATTAAGAGGTTTTTGTTGTATGCATTTTTCACTGGTCCTGCACACAGTTTTTCTACAGTTCGGAATTGACGTCATCTCTGCGTAGCGATTAGTTAATTTATGCAGGTATTCAAGGCGTATGATTTCCTGCAACACATTCCGACACACATGGTTTTGGTTATCTATCGGAGTACCAAGATATGAATATCGCAAGTCGATATAGTTCACATGAGACAGTTCTGTACTAATGCGTTTGAATGTATTATTCATTTGCCTCCCACTTATGTACTCATTTATACGAGGTTCACACAGGATTATGTTTGTATTATCCATCTGACTCAAGTGATAGTATAAATAGGAACTTTGTCTAAAATGTTCCCTATCATTTTCGCCGGTTAAAACTAATATAAAATCTTCTTTGCCATAGTTAGCGCAGGTACACTTTATGAACTCCAAGACTTTGTCCGTGGTGGCCCCTGGTTTTATGTCGCTGTATACTTTATATGCAATCCCAAGATTTTTTTGGAGTTGCTTACACAGTCCTCGTCCTTGTTCATCCGCAAATATATGTAATCGTTTCAGGCGAGGTGTATCGACTTTTGGAATTGTAGTAGGATTTGCATCAGCGCCATCTAGTTTCAAATGGTTTTCAATGTCATTATTGATTGGGGTTTGTTTATGAGCTGGTTTGAATTTATTTGGGCTATTTCTTATGTTATTAATTCCAGATTTTTCTGAATTGATGCTTTGATGTGAGTTTATTTCCTGGAAGCTGTCATTTGAAGAGAAGTCTAATTTAGTTTTACTCAAACTTTTTCTTTGTTTTCTTTTTGAATCCGTTGTACATATGTGTGTCAATTTATCAATTTTATTTTTATATTTTATGATTTCACTTTGCAAAGTATAATTTTCTGATACTAAATTTTCAATTTCTTGTTCAGCAATTTTTAACTTATTTTCTAGCGCCTGAATGCGATTTTCCAATATTTCATTTTTTTCACCTTCTTTTCTTCTCATATTTGGGCAGCTTCTATTTAGTCTACTCTCTGACGATTCACTTTCACTGTCAAAAGAATTTTCTGAAAGTGTATCAAAGGAGTTCTGTGTTGAGATATTTACTACGTATTTTTTTCTTTGTGTAATGTTCTTACTAGGAGATCCTTTGTCACTATTTGTCATTATTGACCAACATATTGTACATTTCCATCTTTGTTTGTTATCTGTTGTCATCAAATTAAAACGTTTGCCAACATTTGCACAATCTACGTGGTAGCTTTTGTCACAATTTGAACAGGTCAAATATTGTCTGTCTTTTATTTCATTTTTACATTTATTGCATAGTGGCGCCATCTCGTAATGAGTAGCTAAACTTTATTTATGCTTCTTTTGCCTTGTGCTTGGGTCAAAGTCCAATTGATGTATGTTTACAGTAGAATATTTACCGTTATGTTAGTTTAAAATCTGGGCATTTCTTCTGTAATATAGCACTTTGATGAGGTTTCTGTATATAACAGAATTACTTTTGGATTTTTATAATGTAATTTATAGGTACAATATTTTAGTAATAGGCACTTTTACTCACTGAACTGTTTTTATCCTTTTAACATATTAGTAGGTTTAGTTTTACAACACAAACACTGTCACTTATGAATTGCACTATTTTATGTATTTTTTTTGTATCTATAGTTAAATTTTTCGTTGTTTACTATTTTTAACAAATAATTTTTTAAGGAGTCAATGTTTGCGTTACGGCGCCCTCTGTAGCTCTCTAGAGACTCTAGAGACTCTTGCTACTTACGGGATCGCTTGTCATTAATTGTAAACGACTATATTATCATCAGGATAGGAAAATAATTTTCAGTTATTGGAGTGTAACTCAAAAACGGCTTTACCGATTTTGATAAAATTTAAACCAAATCAAACGACAAAAATCAGCTCTCAAACAAAAAAAAGAATTTTCAAAATCGTATCACCCAGTCAAAAGTTCTGAAGTAACAAACACAAAAAAATAGACGTATTGAGAACCTCTTGCTTTTTTGGAATGCGGTAATATTTAATTTTTTATTTTTATATGTAAGCCTTCGACCACTTTCTCATCTGATAGTGAGACAGAATAGCTGCCGGAACACACCGTTAGGTGCTGGGCGACAGATAGTTCTACTTGTGGGTGGTAAGTAGCTAGCCAGGCGGGCATTCGCAAAATGCCCTACCACCATGCAGATAAGTACTACTAAGAGGTTATCCAGGTCATTCCTAATTGTGTAACATAAATTAGTTTTACCTTAAACATAACGAACGTGTTTTATCTAATGATATAACATTATCCCTATATACCTATAGATAATATATTTCTTCAGCACTTAATGCTAGGTCATACCTACTCGTCAACTTGTTTAGTAAAACACATTATAAAGGTAAGTATGTCATTCATAGAATATTAGCATTTACTGATCTAATGGAAGGAGAATTTACAGTGTATTTACAATAATCATGTTTTATGCATACACATAAATAATCATGTGAACCATATGTGGTAAAAATGTGTGTGAAACATAAGTGGAGCTACAGCCCACGACCATCAGTTCAGAGCGCAAGGAAATATTATTTTTATAAGCCTTTGACTTTCTTGCCTGATAGTAAGTGATGCTCTGGTCAATGTTGTTCAGGCTAGAATTGACGGCTCTCAAAGACAGCTGCCAGAACGTCCCGTTAGGTGCTTGGCGACAGATTTTCTTATTTCATGTTGGGGGTGGTATCACTCGTTGTGCGGTCCGACTCGCACTTGGTTACATTTCTGTTTAAACTTCCACGCAAAAATGATACCTACTCATTCACCGACATTTTTATTTTCATTTACTCTGTGCCGGTACACAACATTTTGATTGGTAAGTAGGTACTTCAAAGTAAACAACGGCCTCGTCAACATTTAGTGAAGCCGACAGGTGTCCAAAACATGGCCCCCGCTCTTCTCTGCATCGTTGCACATGAAAGTTATCACTGATACATCATATATAACTATCTATACTGATATTTTTAAAAGTTCGGGGAAATATTTTTTAAATATAATCTTTATAGATATAGGGGTAAGGTTTGATTTAACTATTTGTTCGTAGACACCATGAAACACGCTGCATTCCGCGGGTACACCACGTTGGTATTTTCGTATTGTTGGTTACGAAACATTATAAGTGTAAAAAGGTACGGCATGAAATAATTATGATAAAAACTGTTCTAAATTCATTATATAGAATAATATATTAAATTTACGATATAATGTAAATTTATACAGTAAAGTTATTTGTTTCCCTTCGATCCATTCAATAGGTGCATAGCTAAATTGAAAAACCTTATTTGTGTTTATAAATACTGTATAAACAACGAACACTTTTTAAATGTATCATTTCGAAATACATCTGCCGTATTACAGCGAGTTAATCTGTAAAGTTTAATATTGTCCGTCCCGCCTGCTTTCCATTACCGATACAGATTTGATATCGTAGTATCTATATCATATTACTTTATTGCGACGAAGAACAGGGACCTATATTAAGTTAGGTAACGTTATTAAATTTTGTATTCAAAGGATAAAGACGGCTTGATCCTCCTACTGGCAGGTGGTATAGTTTTCCTTATAAAGGTAGCATACGGCGACTTCAAAACTTAAAATTTAAACATTATCAAAACAAGTATATGCATACATTTTTGAAGCGCTCGTAGCGAAGTTTTGTTCTTAACCGATCAGCAAAGTTAAGCAAAGTCTGCCGTGGTCATAAATTGAATGGGTGACCGCTAGTGACATTACTACTGAGCGCTTCCGTATTTTTTTGGAAAATGTACACAAAAATTACACATTCACTGAGGAAATCCAACATATACAAGGGCGGTATAAATACCTAATACAAGTTGTATATTCTCCGCCTAGCTAGCTCCCACGTGGGGCAACTTACAATACAACATTAACAAAAGCAATAAAAAATAAGCATTGAACACAACTATTAAAGTTTTCAAACCCTTATCAAGCGCATCGTATTTCATTAGTATAGACACAATAGTAGTAACTTTAAGACTTGCGCGACTTGAACACATTTCGTTACATTGCATGGCTACTGACGGTCACTAATGGATTTAACATAAACTATACATAGAACTACACAAAACAAATACATTTCACAATGGTATCTACATAGTTATACTTAAATATTCAACGGGACTTAATCACTTAGTCACTACCATTCTACTAGTACCTACGAGAAGCTATTGAAATAAGAAAATATCATAATTTCAATCGAGTGGATGGTTTTAAGTTAGCATCCTGGAATCCAGTACTAAGGAAATTGACCAAACGCGTTTTACCTTTACCAAGACACCTTTGTCAGTGTTGTGTATCGAAACGAAACATTTCTAAATCAAATGCGGGTAGTTGGAGAAAATACCCGCCCTTCAAGACGTCGACAGTCGACACACGACTCTTCAGTCCGCTCGTGACACGACCAATGCAACTTGGTCGAAACGTCGAGGTAAATAAATAAACATATACATGTTTTATCGCGATTAAGTCCCGTTAAACACTTATAACTATGTAGACACAATAGTGAAATGTATTTGCTTTGTGTAGTTCTGTGTATAGTTTATAATGAAATGCTAAATCCATTAGTGATCCTCAGTTGTCAATGTAACGAAATTGCTAGCGTAAGTAAAATACGCTAAGTACTTACACAATGATTTCTACTACTATGGTTTAAAATTTTTAAATGAATATGTTGTCAAAATTTAGCTGCGTTATCTTTCTAAAAATTGGCCAAGTGCGAGTCAGACTCCCGCACGAAGGGTTCCGTACCATTAGCCATACCACATTAGACTTTATATTTTTACCTTTTTTGTTTTAACGTGCGCGTGTCCGAATCGCACTTGGCCGATTTAAAAAAAAGCGCAGCTAAATTTTGTCAACATATCCATTTAAAAATGTTAAACCATAATAGTAGAAATCATTGTGTAAGTAGCGTATTTTACTTACGGTAGCAATTTCGTTACAATGGCAACTGAGGGTCACTAATGGATTTAGCATAATAATATCATTATATATGCTATACATAATTTTTTGTATCTGTTGTTATAGCGGCAAGAGAAATATATCATCTGTGAAAATGTCAACTGTCTAGCTATCACCGTTCTTGAGATACAGCCTGGTGACAGACGGACGGACGGACAGCGAAGTCTCAGTAATAGTGTCCCGTTTTTACCCTTAAAAACTACGCGAAAAATCACTAAAACATGAATAGTTTTCTCAATCAAGATCTCCCCTAACGCGAGCTCCCAAAGTAAATTGAAAAAGAGTCAGCCTAATAATACACGTAGTCAGTCGGCGCAGATAAGAAAATATCCCAAAACATGGGACAAATAGAAATAAAATTGAGCGGCGGGCCTTAGGGCATGTATCACACAACTTGTAGATAAAAATGACTCAGAAAATGAAGGAATTGGACCTTTTAGAAATATTATTTCCAATGTTATCAAGGTTTCAGAGCACGTTGACGCAGGTTCCTGTCACTTTTTATTTCATATTGTCATTGCATAAATACTATTTACTTTTAGTCATATCAAAAGACATTTCAGATATATATTGCCCTTACCTTTTGTTGCTATAGGCTAGAGAGCTACTAAGTCGACAAATAGACAGGTTATACGTCAACAATAACATTAATAAATTAAAATCTAATAAGCGCCTAGTCGTTTCACCAAAGCAAAATTGTAGAAAATATTATACAAAGGGCATGACCTAAGCACGTTTAGAACAAAAACAGATAATTATAAGGCCACTGTACAGGCCGTTTTACGCTATGATTAATTGAGTAGAGTGTAGCCAGTTATTAAATACTTCTGTAAGTAACGTTGTTTTGGCTTGATTAATGATTGTGTTGAATAAAGGAGAGATATTTGTTCCACGAAGAAAAGTTTAAATGAAATAATAGCGGAGTTAATCTGTTTCTTTTATATAATATACTAGCGGCCCGATTCCGGCTTTGTATTTAACAAAACTATTTTTTTTTTTAATATTCTGTCGCCGATATTATGTAGGATGCTAATGTTTAAAGAATTTTTTGAATCGGTCCAGTAGTTTCACAGTTTATTGAATGCAAACATTCAATCATAACTTTCCTCTTTATTATATTAGTTTAGAAGAAGCCGTTTTTTTTCAATAGATTTTTCGTATTATCTTAGACCAATACCTATAGGTATTGGTCTAAGATAATATTTTCTCAGCTGTTGTAGCATGTTTTTGCTAAGGTTGACTTTAAGTATCTAAGGAACAATATTTTACCATCCCAATAATAGAAAGCCCTGAAAATACCAAAATATGGAACGGTACCATATGGTTCCATGATACTCTCAAATTGAGCTGGACGGTACGTAGGTAACGAAACCCTTGAATGGCATAACATAATCCATAAGTACAGTTAACATTTATGACGCGTAATCTCTCTAGACTTCCATTTAAACACATAAGCATTCGTCTATTACCAACCGACCAACCACGCTGTCCACCTAGTTGGACGGCTAGTATATTGTATTCTTAACCAACAACCTGGTTTGTCGGTTAATATATTTTACTCTTAACCGACAATCTGGTTTGTCGGCTAATATTTGTTTTCCTAGTTAACACCTCGTAGCTTAGTTGCAGCTTTTTACACAATTACAATTTAATTCTAATCACATTAACTCCTGAAAGAGTTAACTGACTACTTTAATAGATAGAAGGAAAATTACATAACATAACGTAAATACGTCCTACTCTCAAGAAACTGACTATTGAATTTTCATTCTTATCTGAGAGCACTTATGTACATAGATTGATAACTAACATCTGTTATTTATAATTTCCTCCTTTTTGATCAGCTAAGTTAAGGAACTTCCGCCGCGGTCATGAGTTGGATGGGTGACCGCTAGTGGCATTACTACTGAGCGCTTACGTGCTTCGAGGGCACGTTAAACCTTTGGTCCCGGTTGCTGTCTCAGGATAGCAGTCGAGTGATAGGGCATTTTGAGAATGCCCGCCTGGCTAGCTACCACCTTCAAATAGAAAAACTATCGCCAAACACCTAACGGGGTGTTCCGGCAGCTGTTCTTGAGAGCCAGTAATTCTAGGTTAGCCTGAAAAACATCTTCGACCATATCATCACTTGCCATCAGGTGAAAGGCTATATTAGCAATAAAAAAAACCTCAGGTAATATAAATGCTACTAAAATATTACAGGAACACCAACTGTTTTGTTTGTGGTTAAACCACTTTCATGTTCGCTGTCAGTTCCTATTCCGGAACGCTACTATTATAGAGGTAGGCTCACGTCATATGAGGCCTTCGAAAATATTACCTGTAACCCTGACCTGTGAGTATGACGGCCAGTACAGAGAAATTCCATTAGGGTCATGTTCCACTAACTAACAAGTCAAAATAGGAGAATGATGTCCAAGTTTAAGATTAAAATTGTTCATATTAAGAACTGGTGAATAAAACACCTAAAGTGATAGTCCTCCTAATGACCATTGACCATATTGCTCAAACGCCTAAACATATATCTGAACTGCTAAGTATTCTGCACTTTAAATAGGCACGTACGAAGCAAGCAAAAAATCGTCAACGAGGGAGCTACACGGGCCGGATATTATTGATTAGCGTATTCTAAAATGTATGAAAATGTTCCCAGTGAAGACTGGGCAACATTCGCCAAATGTAGTTTATGGGCCCATGAAAACTGCACGTGGTGCCTTCTGTCACAAAGCACCTAAAGGTGTGTTCCAGCAGCAGTCCTAAAGAACCAGTAATTCTTGGTTAGCCTGAACAACATCTCCGACCACATCATCACTTACCATCATGTAAGTGAGAGGCCAAAGGCTAGCCTATCAGCTAAAAATGCCAGTTACACTTAACCCTACCAGCTAGCCTTACAGATAGAGCTATATGTATAATTTTATTTATACCAACTTAATTCTACCAGTGGGTCTAAGTTGAATTTTATTTTATACAAATCCCTTCCAGCCACTCATAGTCCTGCTAAGTTGATAAATACGATAATGTGTATAATTTACTCATTATCATATTATAACTGACTAGGCTTCGCACGGATGCAATGCTGATATTAAATAATCTGTAATATCTTCGAAAATATTCATTTAAATAACATGTTTTAAGGGCCATATTGATCTATATTAAATGCACAATGTATTTCAGCTACTAGGTAATTGGATAAGGATTAATACTGTATTGCTTAGAATCGCTTCGTAAATAACATTATTTCTCGTAAAAAGTTTAGGATAAAAATGGTTATTGTGGGTTATTCCTTAGCGATAGGCATATAATTTTTTGTAGCCCTTTTCAAGGTGTACCTACAATACTGTAGTAAATTATTTTGGCGTATCTCATAGGGTTCAGCCAACATTTGTAATGAAAGCGCAAAAGAATATGTTTATTTACGACATCACATTAGAAACCTCAAAATTTAACAGTGTTTCTGTATTATATTATGCATGTATTATACATATAAGCAAAAAAAAACACATCCAAATCCGTTGCGTATTTAAAGATCTAAGCATATATAGGGACAGACAGACAGCGGGAAGTGACTTTGATTTATACTATGTAGTAATACACTACGGTTTAAATCACGCAAAAACTGCTGTCACTGCATACATCGCAAAAGCTTGGTTCATAACTGAAATACGAGAATATGCACTGTTTGTGCGCAAACGATGTGAACCGATGTGTAGCCGCGCTTATGACATCTACTAACTGTCAATTAGCATTTTCACAATTGAACCGAAATAACCTTCACGTCAATTATTGATAATAGAAGTATTGCATTTCAAGGCATTCTTTTGTGAACAGATGTTTGTACGTTCAACATTCTAACCACAATAATAAAAACCTCCTCATATATCTGTCAAGATTTGAGTTTGACGTTTGTACACACATTGCACTACCACTTTTCTGTGAGCGTTGTTTGCGGCCGGAAGTGAGGTCAAAGATGACGTCATAATGCTATCGTGGTGTCTGTTTAGCAAGTAATGAACCGACCGTTTGCGTGCATACAGTGCAAATAGCGCATATTTGCGTGAATTGAACCGTAGGGATAGTGACGCCGTTGTAGATAGTACCGATAATGGTACAATCAGATGACAGCAAAGCAACGATGGATTACTAGGGTTACATACCTTGCAAAAAGGTACTCTTGTGGGAATCAACGCGTCTAACATATTACAATACCTATAGGCATAATGAATATACTTAGGCCCTCCTTTCTTTTCTAAATACCCGTGTGTACAATTAATCTCGGTGGGATTTTACCCGCACCTGTGTCGGCTAGCACAACACAATTCCATTACGCCTCTACACCGGGTAGAGGTCATGAAAAGGTGCAATTTACAAGATTCCCAATCTCATCTGCAGCTTAGACCTTTTCCAATAAATTTATAATATTCCGTACCTTTATCAATAAACGCGCGATTGAGGGAAAAATCGGTAAGACGAAAAAATCCTTTTATCTATATACACGTTCAAGAATGTTTTTTGTTAATATATATTATTATACGTTCACAGAATACTTATAATGACTTATGTGGTAATTTTAGTCTGTATTTTTTGTTTAAATATATGTTTACTGCATTATTTCGGAAAGGTTTTGTTTGTCGTTCATATTTTTGTGTTCACTTCATAATATCTGAATGGTTTTGTGTTTCGAAATCTGCGTGCAAATAGTAATCTTAAAATCGAACATTTCAATTGCTTCAAAAAACCTCAACTTCCATTGTTACCAATTATAATTTTCAGTTTTCAAATTAAAAAAAAATACTAATTAACTATATCAGAAAAAAATATTTCATATTATGTAACCGAGCAAGGAACCGACTTGGGAATAGTAATTTTTGGTGATGACTCAGGTACTTCGTTGGAGTTTTGCATAAGAGGGTGTTAATTGGCACGACATATTTATCTACTTGAACATGAAATCGAAATTCGATTCGATTTCAAGCTTTATATGTGTACTTGAAAATTTATACTTCATGATAATTTTAATATACTTGCTCTACTTACACTCACCATACTATTTGATTGTTGTTTTGCACTCGTTTTTGGCACGATCACACTGTTTATTGTCATTATCGCACAAAAAAAACTCGTTCAAACCAGTTTACAACTAACTGAGATATCTGGATAATCTGGAGATATATACGATATACATAAAACTTAAGAGCGAGTTGAGAATATCGCTTTTTTGGGAAATACATTAAAAAAACTAATTTTTCTCAACTTTTATTCGAGTTTTGTGACCAGTAGGTACAGATAAAATATCGCATATTTGATACTTCTAACAGTATCTTGTCACACTAATGGCAGATTCCGTTTTGCGCTTTCATTACATACGTTTGTACCTAACCATGTAGCTGTTCCAATATGAAAAATAAACTACATAATTTAATCAAGTTTAACACTTGATATTTCCTATTAAAAACGTTAAAAATAAACATGTCAGATTTTCAAGTCCATGGTTCGATCCCAACCGCCGCTTGAGCTTCGCTGCATGGTGGAAGGGTATTTTGTGATTGCTCCCCTGGCTAGCCACCATCCTCAAGTACAAAATTTGTCGCCAAACACATGACGATGTTTACCTACCTTGAGAGCCAATACAATCAGAAGCACATGAGACTTAATATTGTATCTCAAGGTGACAGGCGTCTGCAGTTCCTCACTTGTGTCGAAATGCATCCGTTATAGGCAGAAGTAAGGCATAACATCAGTTGTATCTCTTTATTCAGTGACAATCAAATATTGTTTTTTTTTCTATTAAGGTAAGCCACACGGTAAATACCACCCTCAATCACAAAATTTGCCGCCAAACACCTGACAATGTTTTCCGGCAGCAGTCCTTGAGAGCCAATAAAATTACAAGCACATGAGACCTAATATTGTATGTCTGAAGGTGACAGGCGTCTGTAGTTCCTTGCATTTGTGACGAAATGCATCCGTTATAGGCAGAGGTAAGGCATAACATCAGTTCAATTCAATTCAACTCGTACTACACATAACTACACCATACTAGCAGATATGAGTGTGGTAATTTCAACTGTCCATTTCAAAGAGTCCGCCAAACGTAAGACAGATGGATAGCGGAGGCATTATATTAGGGTCCAGTTTTCAAACCTTAAAATAGAATCGAAATCAGGTCAGTAGTTTGGGAGGTACGACGCAGTAGATACCTACTATATGGATTAAGCTCGGTACCTGTAGTTACTGCGGCCAAGATGACACGAAACTGAATGACACACACACAAAGGTTCAATAATGTAGTATAATCGTTGGATTGCGTAGGATACTATTATTAGTACTGACTCATATAGGCATATCAAAACGATTAAAAACGCGCGAACGAAATATCAGTTCATATTATATTTTCAATTAATAGGTTTATTTAAACCAAATTAAACGGGAAGTCTTACTTTAATCTTTATGAACAAACTCATAAACTTTTTAGTACACACAAACAGGCAAATTCAATTGTTTGTTAAGCCTGCACCGAGGCAGCGATACGTAATTGTGGTTCGTTTGATCCCTTGCTGTATCTTTATTTCTTGATGTCGAGTTATGTTATTAATATATATTATATTTAAGAATTCATTCTATAAATTATACACATTGGAATCACAATTACTTAAAATTTTCTCTATAGAAAAAAAATCCAAAGTTACATCTAAAAAACGAAATAAACCCTTAGTACGGCGTAAACACTTAACGGAGAGTCATCGGTATTTGAAAAATAAAAAACAACATGTTTTCTATAACGTATACACATTACATTTTTTAAATAGGTATTTGTTTTTATTATACGAAGGAAATACTAAAATTCACGCATGTTCCGCCCATTTTAGTCAGAGCCACGATGCTTTGTCCCTATCCGCTTTAGTCATTCTTCGGCCGTCGGACGGGGACGGGTGCTGTTGGCGTGCCTCACTTACGCACACATACGCGGCACGCCTAAAAAGCTCGGTGCGCCCTTAAGATTGCGATGACAGCTGTTTGACCCTGTTCACAATGCCCTACCTCGGACTCGTGAGCGATGCAGATACCGGTTAATGACGTCACGTATAAAATCAACTAGATTTTGTGTAGATGTCAGTGCATCTAGGAGGAAGTATCTATGGAGTAGCTATGCGCGTATACCCGATAGAGACAGAGTATAACTACCTAATATTGCGGAATTGCCAGTGTCCCATAACATTACCCAAATAACAATGAAGCTTTTAGAAAAAAATATTGCCGCGCCTACTGAAAAAAATAGAATTAGCATGGTACTTGCTTAAGGTGGACCGTTCAATTTGTTATAGCGGGGAATTCAAATGTAATATATGTTGCTAGATCGGATAACTTTAGTACTTGTATTGTTTTTAAATTGCGAAAATCGGAAATAATACCCTAAACTATTTTGGCATCATAACTTACAAATATAAAATTGTTTCTTAACTGTTTTTGCGGATTAGTAGAGAAATATATGAAATCAGATAAATATAATGTAAGATAAAATAACAAAATACTGTAAAAATGATCTTCGATTTGATTAAATTAAAGAATAATATACCTATAAATGTTATTCGATCCCGCAAGAAATAAAAAGACTGTTAAATTTTAAATTTCTCGCTAAAAATCGAACGGTTCACCTTAATGGCAGAGAAACCAGGTCAGGAATATTACCATGATTCTCAAAGTAACTGACAACGTACAGAATATTTTTGGTCGAGTTTAAAACTAAGGCTTTTTTGTTAGTTAAATACATAAAATTTCGCCCACGTAGAACTTGGTTGAGCCGCGATCCCTTCGAGAACCTCAGATCGGTAAATAAAGCATAGTTCAATGTTATTCTACTTACAGGTATCTACAACCTAAACTATCTAAATGTAAGTCTCAAATTTCATCAAGGTCTGTCATTTAAATATGCAAAATTTCGAAACTTTTATATTGGTTTAGTGGATGTAGGACCAAAAATCTTCCTTTTTAGATTAAGAGGTCCAAATAACTGTTTACCTACGTAACTTAACCCATATTGGTACTATTGGATAACTATCTTGCGCCTGTGGACTCAACCACGTGGAATAGTTTTAGTTTTTTAGTTAATACTAAATAACTAAGAATAAAGGTAGCCAATGTATTAATTCAGGTCCTAAGAAATTTATTTCCGCCGAAATTTCGTCAAAAACTTCGGCGGTGAGTAAACGCATACAAACCTTCGAACATATAATATTTCCTAGTGTGCACTTAAAATAAAACAAAGTAATAATGTATTTATTATTTTATGTATAATATGATTGATGATGATAATTTTTAAATATACGAGTCTGTTGTAGTGAAAAGTACTCGCGTTAATTTTTATACTGATAGAATACTAAGTTTCCAAATAAAATCATAGACATTATTGTAGTACAAAGAATGGTAGCAGCCATCTTACTTATATCTATTTGTATAATTTCATGGAAAATATGAAAACAATATATTCCAAACCAAAATATACACAAATATATATATTGTTTTAATTATATATATATGTATATATACATATAAATATATATTTAAAAAACTTATATAAACAAACTACGAACTATACAGGGTTATTGGTAAAATGCTAACGACCTCTTAGGGCTGAATTCTGATAGTCCTAACAAACAATGAGGTTTTTTTGTTGTTTTTCTGTTTTTTTAACGTGTTAAAGCACGAGGACCACCTGATGTTAAAAGTCTCTTGTATGCCTGTAATTGTGTCATGTAAATACTCAAAACTCTATTCAAAGGGAGCGCGGTGCGGTCCAGTTTTGACGCAGCGGGCGCTCTTGGCTCTGAGTAGGCATTGTCTTTTACGAGACTCAAAACTTAAAAGTTTCAGACAGTACCAGAAAAACTACGGGATAAAACGGAGGGATGGAGCGCGAGACTGTGTGGAGAATTGTCACATCAATCTATGGGTTTCAGAGATACACTAACCTAGAAGTACCTATTTATATATTACACATACGACCATTCCTATATAAAGTATAATACAAGGTCTTAATTTAATTTGTAAGCTGGGCTTTGGTCACTTTCAGTAAAATGCATTCTTAATCTGTGGTAATACTTAGTTGAAATGGTAAGTATAACATGCACCAAGGGGATAACCAGTATCCTTACGTCAAGGGCTACTAATTAGCGTTCTGTACCCAATTGATAAAACGAATCCCTAATAATGAGACTCCATTGTCTGTATGTATGTCACGTTCATATGTAACGGGTCTTTACTCTTAAAAGGAATGAGTTCCATATTTTGACAGAATTAACGGAAATACGATTGTTGGATTAGAAATTTCATAAAATTATTTTAAGGGGGGCTCCAATACATGATAAAGTAGCTCAAATTTGCAACTTAGCGTGTGTGCTTCTATCGTCTAGGACTTTGTGTATAAGACAAATATTATATTATTAGTATATAAAAAGAAAATGGGGGGCCGTAAATATTTCAATTTTAAGCCATTTTTGGTATGGAATTTATCACTATATTTTATTTATTTAGTTTATGTGCCAAGATAAAAAAATCTTTATCTCTAGCAAGAAGAATATTATTCTATTTTATTTAAGCGAGACAATAAAACCATTTCCTTCCTAGAAAAAATGCACTTTATTTGGGCTCTTCTTCTTCGAGTCAACGATTCGCATTTAGACGAGTAGCTGCCAGTACTCGGCGGTACGCCCAAGGGTAGAGGCTTCTGACAAGTCACCCAAAATGCAAGCATTGTAACACCGAGGGCAGGACAGATTCTTTGGGCTAATTAAAAAAGTGTTCGTAGTTTTTTGGTAATTTTATTTGTGAATTGTAATTCCGTATAAAAAAATATAATTGTTAAATCTTATAATATAATATTAGTTCATTGCAGTGAGTTTAATAATAACCTTCTACCGTCAGCAGTATATCATAATAATGCTTAAATTAGGTATTTTCAATGCCCTTGGTCTCAGTTGACTTAAGGTATAGTCTGTACAAACTGATTGCTTTTTAATAATCTCTCAGCATTATAAATAACGACATAGAAATATTTATAAAATAATCAGACGGTCCTTCCGTGATGTTGAAGATCCATAATGTCCATCACCCAACACCATTTCTTCAGTATCTCAGAATAAAATCGTAAAAAACAAACAACTAAAAGACACCGTGCTACTCAATCAGTACATTATTTCCCATAGTTACTTTATATCATAGATTTGGATCAGTCCTAAATATTACTAATCGGATAACTCTACCTGTTAACACCGATAGTTAAAAGCATTCTGTGCACGAGGCTGCGAGACACAGGGTGTTTATAACTCGAATCTTGACAAAATAGTCCAGTACAAAACAGGCACCGCATTTTCTTTAGAAGCTTGATAAACTCTTATAAATGATACCTCCAACCCCCGGTCACAGAAAAAAATATAAAAATAGACAAGATATAGCGAGGTCTCGTAACGGAACAATGACAAATCGCTCCTGGCCTCAGTTCCGCAACGCTATTATTCTTGATTGTGCTTCTAACGTCTTTCGTTTCATGCAAGGTTTAATTAATTAGTGTTCCGTGTCACTCAGCATTTATACACGCATTTTCACTCGTGTTTGTGCATTACTATAATATGTGGAAAATTACACAATCTATACGTATAAAACTACTATAAACTCATATAATATGATTACAAAACCATAAATTTACGAGAGGTAAACATGTTTTATAGTCATAGTCATGTGCGGGATTCGAACCTGCGTCATTCACCCCTCTAGCCAGGGTATGCGCTGACCGACTGAGCTAATATAACTTTATTCATAACTCTAATTTTTCCTCTTGTTCGTATTATTCTTCATTTATTCGTATTGTATGATTAAATAGTTACTCATATGAATTACCAAAATTTTAAAGGAACGCCCATTGGCGCTTTGCAATGTGTCTACCATGCGGGGGGCATGATAAAAATCCTGCAAAGGATTCAGTTTAACTGCACTGTGTTGTCAGTTCTGTTTTCAAATGAGCGATAATATTAGACGTGCATTGAATTTATAGACACATTGATGTATTTGCATTTCAATAGAATTTTGCTTTTATGTTATTTGAATGTACACCATAAAATAGACAATTTACGAAGATTCACCTGCCAAGCTTCTCACCCTCAAATAGTTAATCTGTCGCCAAGCACCCGAAGGCATATTTTAGCAGGTGCCTCTGAGAGCCAGTTCTCATTCTAGGTTATATCTACCACATCTACAGATGCATCTACAGATATATATATTACTATATATCTACCACATCATAATAAAGTTACAGGTGAGATAAAGTAGTGAGATAAAGTTTAAAAATTATATACCTAAAACAAAAAAATGCAGTTGTTTATAATAGTATCGAGTTTTTAAACTGTCACGGTCATTAACATTATAATTATTATTACCAATGGGATATTGAACAGCTAAAAAACTAACCATAAACACGGTAAATATCCCGCTGGTAATAATAATTATAATAGTATCATTAGGTAAATGAATTTATGATTCAGATCAAATCCATGTTTATAGTGACAAATATTAAAAAAAAACACTCATGACACTTATAATTTCACCGTATAATTTTCACTTTTAAGCCGACGCACTTTCCGCTTCTACACGAAGCACCATCAGGAGGTCTTGACTCTTCCCGATAGTACGCTGGAAGAGTCAAGACCTCTTGAATTTTATTCTAAAATGATTCTTTGTGTAGAATCGAAGCGCATGGAATATTCTTCCGGATAGGCTACGCGGCGTTTATGACATTACGTTGGCTTAGCAGGTAATTTAGGCAAAATTGTCACTTGATTAGGCTTATATTTATTAAGTTTTTCTTAAAATTAAATTCTTATTTTCGTAATTTTGTTTTTACTATTAATATTTTTATTTCCTTTTTGTCATTATTCCCGCTTATTTAAAAACCGATTAAACCCGGAATATAATAAATAATTTATCAGCTTCTGATTTGGGTACTTCCGCTATTAAGTGAGCAGTGTATCATAAAGTCGAAATGGTCATAAATCAAGGCCTGGATCCTTATTTTCAATTAAACTCTTAACGACGACATTACCACCGCTTTCTCTAAATATTAGTGCGGCCCCTAGCTGGGCAGCCCTGTTTCAGGCAATAAATCAAAAGACTCATCAATGTTATCAAAATGACTGAACAAATTAATTTTAATGTTCTTCTAAAGTTATCCAAAAAAGACTTTTGGTTAAGACTAAATGTGTTCAGATGATGCAAAAACGTTTGACGTGCTTTGAATACATACTCGTAGATAAAAATCTACTATTTTGCATGTAAATGAAATATTCTATTGTGTTACTTACGTATGTATATATATATATATCGTGTTTAAGTATCATACCAGATTCAGGCAAACCGGATAAACGGTCTTACGTCTTTTCCACAACTTTCGTAATTATGTACCAAGCTTCATCAAATTCTGCCATTTTGCAGGTGAGTGGCACATACTTTCTTTGGCATTTACAATATGTAATACGTGAAGAGCAAAATTTAAACTATGAGTTGGTAACGGCAAAGACAGAGCATTAGTTAGCATACAGTGAGATTATGACAGTTGTTACCATATGATATAGAAGTTAAGGGGCCAGCCGTCCACAATGTTAAGATAGATAATTATGCATAGATAGATAGATAGATAATGCTTTATTGTCACACCACATAAATGAAAGAGATAAAAATTACAATTCAAATTGATAGTGTTACAATGGGCGGCCTTATTGCTGAAAGCAATCTCTTCCAGGCAACCTTTGGATGGAGAGGATCTGTAAAACCGATTATGAAGGGGTTGTAGTAATCTACATAACTATAAAAGAAATATATGAAAAATAATAATAATAAATTAAGTACAGTTTCTGAATTTAAAGCATGTGTTTTTATATGTATACAAATATACATGTAGAATATAGGTACAAAAAACATAGATATATAAATATATATATTCATATATATAACATAATATATATCTTTAATGTTAAATATATGTATAATTTTACTACAAGAATAAAAGCAATTATAAATGAAATAGTAAAGATAACCATAAACAATTTCAAGCAAAGGCAAGAACATGTACTTACAATGTGACATTTGACAGATAAAACTTTTTTATTTGGTCCTTAAGGCTAGGATATTCGAAATCAACCTATTTTTGATTCACCCGTAAACAATGAAATATTAATTATTTTGATCTGAAAAAAATATATGTTGTAGTTCAATATGCTTGCTAAATTATTTTCTGGTTCAAAACACGATAGTTACAACTTCACTCGATCATAAAAAATCACGAAAAGAGAGAAATTTTGATCGTTTTTTAGGTCATACGTATAATATATTAATCTTTTACTATAAAAAAATATGTCAAAAAATAGGAAATGATGTTAAGAAGAACATTCTGTGGTTACTTTTTCTCAAAACGGTTTATTTATTTTTAAATACAATATTATATAACAGAGCGCCCCGTCTGGCTTGATTCAGTCGTCTGTGAGACGTGTCTGAGGTAGGACCTGTGTCGCTTTTGCCGACTCGCTGCATTCCGTCACTAATCGATCGCTTTCCTGTTAGAGTTATTCGTTGTACTTGCAGTTTTAAAAATGTAGCTCATTTTTACGTTTTTAATATCACAGTATACACGTAACAGAAGTGTAACTAATAAACATAGGTAGATTTTTTGCTGTTTCTTTTACTTTGGTTTCCGTTTAAAGATACTTAGATCTTAAGGAGTACTTACAACAAAAAAAAACACATGAAGAATAAGTACTTACATACCTAACTTTAAACTCGGTATTTTTGACCGAACGAGAACTTAGTTCGAGCGAGTTGCTTCAATTTAGAAAAAAATGCTTTCGTATGTCCGGTTGTTCTCCTCTACAGGTCGCATTTCTTAACCGATTTCAACGAAATTTTGGGAGCAGGTTTGATAGTTCAATAATTTTTTTTAATCAATTGAGTTTTTGGTTTTTTTTCAAAATGACGGAGATATACATTATAAGGTGTTGAAAGTATGGACGCCTGCGCTAACTAAGTACTAAGTAGAAAATCTGTCGCCAAGCACTTACCTATCGATGTGTTCAGCAATGTGTCCTTGAGAACCAGTAATTTTGCGTGGTGGTAGAGGATTATGCGCACCTGGTAGCTACTACCCTCAAGTAGAAAATCTGTCGCCAAGCACTTACCGGTCTGTTCCGCTATGTGATCTTGAAAACCAGTAATTTTGGGTGGTGGTGGAGGATTATGCGAATGCGCGCCGGGTTAGCTACTACCCTCAAGTAGAAAATCTGTCGCCAAGCACTTACCTATCGATGTGTTCAGCAATGTGTCCTTGAGAACCAGTAATTTTGCGTGGTGGTAGAGGATTATGTGAATGCGCACCTGGCTAGCTACTACCCTCAAGTAGAAAATCTGTCGCCAAGCACTTACCGGTCTGTTCCGCTATGTGATCTTGAAAACCAGTTATTTTGCGCGGTGGTGGAGGATTATGCGAATGCGCGCCTGGCTAGCTACTACCCTCAAGAAGAAAATATGTCGCCAAGCACTTACCGGTCTGTTCCGCTATGTGATCTTGAAAACCAGTAATTTTGCGTGAATGCGCGCCTGGCTAGCTACTACCCTCAAGTAGAAAATCTGTCGCCAAGCACTTACCGGTCTGTTCCGCTATGTGATCTTGAAAACCAGTAATTTTGCATGGTGGTAGAGGATTATGCGAATGCGCGCCTAGCTAGCTACTACCCTCAAGTAGAAAATCTGTCGCCAAGCACTTACCTATCGATGTGTTCAGCTATGTGTCCTTGAAAACCAGTAATTTTGCGTGGTGGTAGAGGATTATGCGAATGCACGCCGGGCTAGCTATACCCTCAAGTAGAAAATCTGTCGCCAAGCGCTTACCTATCGATGAGTTCAGCAATGTGTCCTTGAGAACCAGTAATTTTGCGTGGTGGTAGAGGTTTTGCGGATGCACGCCTGGCTAGCTACCACCTTCATGTAGAAAATTTGTCGCCAAGCACCAACCGGTGGTAGCAAGCCAGGCGCGCATACGCAAAATCCTCTACCACCACGCAAAATTACTGGTTTTCAAGGTCACATAGCAGAACAGACCGGTAAGTGCTTGGCGACAGATTTTCTATTTGAGGGTGGTAGCTAGCCAGGCGCGCATTCGCATAATCGTCTACCACTACGCAAAATTACTGGTTTTCAAGGTCACATAGCGGAACAGACCGGTAAGTGCTTGGCGACAGATTTTCTATTTGAGGGTGGTGGCTAGCCAGGCGCGCATTCGCATAATCGTCTACCACCACGCAAAATGTAGAGGAACACACCGGTTAGTGCTTGGCGACAGATTTTCTACTTGAAGGTAGTAAGCTTGCCAGGCGTGCATTTGCATAATCTTCTACCACCACGCAAAATATCTGGTTCTCAAGGACATATAGCTGAACACATCGATAAGTACTTGGCGACAGATTTTCTACTTGAGGGTAGTAGCTAGCCCGGCGCGCATTCGAAAAATCCACTACCACTACGCAAAATTACTGGTTTTCAAGGAAATATAGCGGAACAGACCGGTAAGTGCTTGGCGACAGATTTTCTTCTTGGGAGCTAGCTAGGCGGGCATTATGCCTTACCACCATGCTACCCGCCATCAAGCTACCACTCTCAAAGAAAAGATCTGTAGCCAAGCACCTAGCAGTGTGTTACACTGAAAATCCTAATTGAAACTAATAATGTTATTGTTCCCTTCCCGTCATTCATATCAAATAATATAGGTACGTGCTAATAAACTCTCCCCCCCGCAGCGTATCGCGCCACCGCATAACCGCACCCCCGCCCGCCTGCTGCACTCTCATTGACTAACATAAAATACATATACGGAAATAATTGCGATACGATTACCAAATTCCGTAATCGTATCGCAAATATGCTAACAGATATATACCTGTTACCCTTATTTCATTACGGTATTTACCGAAATCGTATCGGTAAATACCCATACCGTAATATCCCTGCTACGTGGCTGCTTACATGTGCTCACCCTACATTTTCGAATCGTATTTCTACGGGCAGTGTTATTTTTTTTTATGTTATTTATCAGTTATATACAATAACAAAATAAAATAATTCCTTTTTATAAATTATAATATTAGCATCGATTAGTTTGTTGTATTTCAGAATACCTACGCCAAACTAAACTTACAAATCATTGAAAAGTATGCAATAACTTGTTAAAGTCGGTACCATGCTCATCTAAAATACTCTATTTTCAACTTCCGCAAGTTATTTCATACTAATTATACATTTACTCGACAGACGACCACATGTCAGAATTCAATTTTTCAGCTACTTTACTACGTATTGGTAACAAAAATAATAAAATAAATAAAGTCTAGTCCATTATTCGCCGTTTGTTTCGGTTAGGTAGGTTTGTTACTTATTTCGTTTACGAGCTAAAGACCAATGACTTACGGACGGACATACAGACAGACATCGGGCACTCATAAATATGCGCTCCATTTTGCGTTTTGAGTTCGGAACCCTAAAATATATCCGAACCAAATCTAATAAAAATAGGTACGTATTGTGAAACGCATATTTTTATTCTATAAGCGAATAAAAATGTTCACAAGAACAAAACAATTATTTAGATGCAGTTCTGGATTTAGTAGCAGATACCTAAAGTTGATCAACTAATACACTGTGACTAATAGCGTGCGGCTGGGGACATCGAGCGAGCAACCTGTCGCGCGCTGTGCGACTAGAGCGCAGCGCTACGTAGTGTTAATAGCCCGCAACTCTCGGACGCTAAATTTGCCTACTTATTGAGAATATAATAGCCTTAAATACATTTAAAGATGGTGCACGTCTGATGGACACAGGTAGAGAGTTCCATAGGCGGGCAGCTTTAACAGTGAAAGATTTTCTAATGACCTCAAAGAGTATGCAGAACATTGAAGGAAGTTGAAACGTTCCTTGAGATAGCTTCAATCCTACATCCCCGGATGTAGGATTGAACAATAGAAAGAAAGAAAAGAAGTTTATTCCATCATCACACAACATTACAAAATTTCGCACAATTCAAGTTAATTTAACAATTAAACAACAATGAATTGCAATGTTGCGTGATGCTAGGAAAGAGTCCCGTCTCAGCATGTGCCAGGTTCAAGAATGACCCTAAGCGCTGGTTTTCAGACGGCACTCCCGACCAACATCACGAACGTGCATGACATAAAATAACAAAAAACAATAAATAGCAACAAAACTATAAATAAAAATACATATATACGTATATAAACACATAAAATATATACCTACTGACTTTTACTAACAATTATTATTGTGAACTTACATTTGTGATTTATCTGTGGCATACATAGTCTATGCGTTGCAGACATGGCATCACTAGCTGCCATAGAGAGAGAGAAAAAAAAAACGTATGCTGCGTAGACAGGTATGCCTACGTGTCGTCACGTGGATATTATTTGCCACGTATCAAAGATTAATTTACAAGAAAATAGGTTATGTCATAACATAGTGTGCAAATAGATACACCATTTTGTAATTTTTATTAATATTTCCTTACCTAATATTTGGTTGGACAATAGAACAACTGAAACTCACTTATAAAATGGAGAAGCAATGTGCACAGCAAAAAGTGTAATGTTGTGGTATTGATATCCGTCCCATATCACATCAAGGCAACAAAATGCGGTAAGTGAACAACTATGATAATTTGCATGTACACTAATTTTTAAACAAGCTGGTGTCGTTTCTATTATAGCCTAAACTAGAACAGTCAAACAGTTGCTAGAATTTTGACACCTACCAAGCACAACATACAATAATGTTCAACAATACATAATCCTTAGAGCAGAAATTACACACAAAATCAAAGAAAGAACATTTCTACTCTTAGCATTAACTTCAAGCTACTTTATGAAGAAATTGTGTACTTGTGTGTGAAAATTTCTAAAATACCTAAGTTCAGTTTCTATGATATTACAAACACAATACAGAAAACACAAGGCTAATATAAAACATTAAATTCATCCTATTTTATGAAGGAAGACACCTTAAAGGTGTACAAGTAGAGCCTCAGTGGTACACATTTGCAGTTTGCTGAGTCCTTAACAGGTGAACTTTAAGATGTCTATTAAAAGTTTTCACTGTTTACAGTGGGAGGAAGGGGGAGGGAGGTCGTTCCAACAACGACTAGCAGCAAACCGATAACTGCCCCTGAAAGCTTGTGACTTATGGTTTTGTATTAACGTCTAGAAGGTCTGCGAGCACAGAAGGCATCTTCCGAAGAAAGTTTATGCCAGAGGTATTCAGGCTTTCTTTCTTTGATAATGCCAAAGAGCAGAGTTGCAAGATGAAGCTGCCTCCTAGCTTTCATCTTCATCAGCTTAGCATCATTGATAAATGGAGTGACATGGTTACGTGCTGAGATATTAAAAATGAATCGGGCGCAGGCATTTTGAACTCTTTGAAGGAGTTGTTCAGTCTTAGCTAGGAGACATGGACCATAAACAGTGTCAGCATAATTAAGTTTAGACAGGATAAGCGATTCACATAATGCTATTCTGATATCGGTACTAAGATAAGGTCTTACCTTGTATAGCACTCTTAGTCTATAAAAACAGTTTCGTACAGCTTCTTGTATATGTGTTTCAAATTTCAGGTGGCTATCTATAACAACACCTAAATTACGAGCTTCAGTAACATACTCAATTTGCTCGCTTTTTATGACTATCTTAGGGTTATCATTAGTTATATCTGCTACCTGCTTTTTAGACCCAATAACCAAATATTTTGACTTAGCAGGATTCAAAACCATGCAGTTTGCTGTTGACCAATCGGCTAACCTGCTCAGATCATTATTTATTTTTTCAACTGCAACATTACTATCTTGAGGGGGAAAGCTTATGTAGACCTGCAGGTCATCAGCATATATATGATACCTACAGTGCTGAATGCAATTTATAATGTCTGCACTGTATAATATAAATAATATCGGGCCAAGAACAGAACCCTGGGGGACACCTCTAAAATTGAAGATTCTGGAGGATGAAACTGTATTTCCATCAATATATTGTAAAGGTGACAGATAATGTGAGTATTCCGGCGAAGACGTATTGGAAGCCACTTGAGCTCAGAACGAAATTGAGAGATATGATCATATTTGCGCAAACCAAATATGAATGTTATACAAACATTTTGAAGACGCTGAAGCTTATTCAGCTGTTCCTCCGTGAGATCTAGATAGCTGGCGTCAGCGTAATCAAATATAGGGAGTAAGAGAGATTGAGCTAAAGCAATTTTAGTGGTAGTGGGAAGGAAGTTACGTAGCCTTTTTAAAGAAGCTGTCGATGCAAAAAGTTTACGACTTGTTATTTGTAACTGCAGATCCCAAGTCATAGAGTTGTCAATAGTCACACTCAGATTTTTAACAGATATACTGAAAGGTATAACATTTCCATCGAAAATTACCTGAGGAAGCGTTGCCCAGTCTACTTTTGACAATAACCTGGAACTGCCTATAACAATGCTTTGAGTTTTGCCGGGATCCACTTTCAATCCGAAGGATTTGCTCCATTTTGTTATGCGATCAACATCAGTATTCGTTGTAATAATAGCATCAGATAATGTATGTAATAGAGCCTGCGAATATATCTGTAGATCGTCCGCATATAGGTGGTAGGAAGAAGAGAGATTTTGTAAAATAGAGTTAATAAATATTGCAAATAATAAAGGACGCCTGCTGTCGTGTCACACCAAGACGATAAATTGTCTACAAGACGTACACGCTGCCTGCGCCCGTACAGATAACTGTGAAATAAATCGATTTCTGTTGGAGATAATGTTAAGAGATACTATAACATAGCAAGAGGACTTATTTCGATCGCCCGTAAACTGTAAGCTCTAAAGTCTAAACAACCCGAGGTCTATTCGATTTACAATCGCTATGCCTTTGGAAGTTCGTCGTTTAGTCACAGTGAAAACGACGAACTTCGCTTGCGTGTGGTAAAATACAATTGACACCATCTAGCGGAATTTCGTAGAATTACATTAACATCCAGCTTGAGTCAATTTAAGGTACTCTTTGATGTTAGCTCACGCGCTTGCTACCGCTGACGCCCTCGTATGGAATTTGGAGAATTATCTCTTGATTATTTTTCGAGTATTAATGAAACACTACTAATTAACAATTTAATTTCACAGTACAACTAGTTGATGCGGGTGTGAGTCACAACCGAGATAAAATATAGGTATGTGCTCAAAATATGTGTAAATGGAAATATTCACTTAGTATATGTGAGAAATAATAAATATTTATTGATCATTGAATTTTAGTACTTCGAAAATTAACACTTTAGTAGAGGACAAAATTATATTCTATTAATAGTAGGTACCTAAGCTTATTGATAATTGATTTATATACTTACATTACCTACAGTTAAACCTTCTTGATTTATGTAGAAATATTTAAGAATTATTGAATTCTTAAATATTTCTATTAATCAATAACACAAATTTAAAATATGTTTTCAATATATCTTTTACTTATTTATATTTAAATAATATACAACACAATTTTTAAAGTAACCAAACATATCTGAATGTAGCTGAATCTGAATTCCATGCCTAAGCCATTATATATAGGTATACTACCCAAATTAGACGTGGACTTGGCCGGTATGGTACACATTTTAGTCTCAATTACTTTCTTTTTTGATATGGCATTGTTACTATAATGGTCTAGAACAAGCAATGAAGGTATTTAATAGTTAACATATAAAAAAAAATATCAAATTTAGTTACATGAGTTGTTATTGATTTAATATGATCAACGATCAGTTAATGAAATAAGCTAAAATTAAGACTTTATGAAATTTAGATTTTCTCAAAAAGGACTTCACTTAATAAATACTTTTTTATAACACTGACTTAGTGTTATTTCTTACTAGCTTTCCGGGCGCGGCTCCGCCCGCGCGTATGTCGGTTATCGCGCGAAAACATTAACCTCTTTTTGCGCAGTCGGATAAAAACTATCCTATGTTTTTTCCCGGGTCTCAAACTATCTCCATACCAAATTTCATTCAAATCGATCCAGTAGTTTTGGCTTGAAAGCGTAACAGACAGACAGACAGAGTTACTTTCGCATTTATAATATTATACTGATGTACCTAATCATATCATTTGCTAGGTGGAATGCATCAATTAGTTTTAGGTACATCGAAATCTTTGCAGTTGCGTCAAATTGACAATAGCGACGTTTCGAATTCGCAACAATATACTATGTATAACAGAATAAATATCGCATATAATTTAGTTGTATCCATAGGTACAAGTATAATTTAATTAAAAAAGTAAAAACACGACTGCAAATAATCTATTTTTGTTAGTTAAGCGGTTTGTCATTCAATTGCCATTAAAGCTGCAAGTTGTTCGTTTTTTAGTTCGATCTTTGTTGAATCGTTATTTAGAGCCCTTTATTTTGATACTCCATTCGATGGGTTCGGAAAGTTTTTTTCTCCACAGTATGCCGTCGCTTTGTTTTTTTTTCTGAATTTAACGGTATCTCATACATTAAAATCTCTCATCTAGACATAAAATATAATAAACTTAGCATGCTATAATTATAATATACACACTATTTAATATAATTGGTTAGATATGTTACCCATTAAATTACATAATTACAATAAATAAGAAATACGAAAGTTGACATAAAATATTATCGTATAAATTAATAATTTGAATCATGAATATCAAGAAAATAATTAATGCAATGTTAATGAATAGGAGATTTGTAAAATAGATGTAAATGTGTAGTTGAATAAAAGGCTTTTTTACTTTTACATACATTAAAATCGGTTGAGCCGTTTAGAAGTTATGGTGGAATAAAGAAACTCACAAACATATACACATGAACCCTGAAAACATAACACTCCTATTTTCGCCAGTCGTGTAATGAATAAAACTAAACTAAGTGACGCAACTTGTAATTTTCAATCAAGTTGCGTAAGTTCTGTTTTCTGGCTAATGAGCACCACGGAATGTTGGATCATAGTAATCAGAGATAAGGGAACTATTATTTATTTAAATCAGGTATGTTTGCGAACTTTGGCACGAGACGAGACTCCTAATTCATGCGAATAGTTTAAACTAGTCCTATTGTTTTAGTTCAAATAGACCAGCTGACGCTCAAAGCGCTTAGTTAAACTTCAATGTAGGTATCATTATCTTCTCAGTAATTATCCGTTCATAATTATTTCACTGTCGAAAATATAACTTATCTATAGAGATCTTTTCTGTACTGTATCAGCCGGATTGTCTACAGTTTTGTCAGAGTTCCGGTAGCGGTCTCCAGAATCCACTATTCGGTCACTTTAGTCAGTCCAGTAGAATGATTTCATCATAACTTATAAAAAAAGTCAAAATTTGATTCAATTAAAAAAAAAACACTTCCTGTAGGGGTCTCCAGGATCCAGATAAGGTCAGTTTAATCTTCATAAAAAGATCTCGTCTTATCTAACGAGCTCAAACTCGATACCACTAGCACCACTTATCTCAGAGTTCCATTATATAATTTTTATAGTAAAGTTTTAAGGGTATCAATTGCTGTCATTTAAGTGAAAGTAAGATTTAAAATTTCAATAGTCAAGGAAGATTTGACTATATATTATGGTACTTACTATATTTGGAATATATTTCCATAGGTTACCCGAATGAAAATTCCACTCGTGTATATCTTGTTACAATATCACTTCATAACATAATTTTCAAAGTTCTTTTGCATGTCTGAAAATAGTTAACGTACCGACACAAATGTATCGTATGTTTCTTATAGAATCTCAAATATAAACACGACTAATTTTATCACATTTTTTTTGTGTAACTATGTTATAGTGACGGAACAAGCACGAGGCCTCACCAGGCCCCACATGATGTTGATGATGAGCGGCCACCTCTGTCTGTAACTGCGTCCTTTACTGCGGACGAGGTGTATCACACGGTCACCACACGCATACCGCCCAAGCAATCGAAGGACGAGTATGGTCTCTCTATGGAGTTGCTAAGGGCGGCCATCATACCCTTGGCGCCTCTGCTATCGTCCTTCTTTAACACGTGCTTAAAGGAAGGATCATACCCATTCTATTCAAAAGGGAGCAAAATATCACCGATTTTTAATGGTAAGAGAAAGAGGGAAAATATAGATGGATATAGGACTGTTTAAATAATTCCCGCAATTGCCAAGATTTTCGAAAATGGATTGAGTTCTAGGTTAGTTAGTTGGGAGGGTGGTGGCCGCCCGCGAGCGCAAACAGCAAGTCGCAGTCCTATGCTACGTCTTATCCAAGAGTTTGACGTAGCTGACCACGCTGTGCTGGCAGTTAAATTAGAGCATTACGAAATCCATGGTAAGTCGTATGCGTTGTTGACAAATTTATTGCGAGGAAGGTCCCAAATTGTAGACGCTGGAGACGGCATAAACAAGTCCGACCCGCTTTAGTCTTCGATGGGGGTGGCGCAGGGATCCTCTGTGTCTAACATATTGTTTTCCCTCCTTCTAAATGATCTGCTGGATGTCATGACAGTGGCAGACATACCAATGTATGCCGATGACGTTGCAGCAATCGTCACTGCCGCTACGGTGGATCGTCTGGAAGAGAGGCTGAATGAGGTGGCTTCGACCCTTGCAATATGGTTTCGTAGTAATGGGCTCGCACTCAACCTAGGCAAGACGCATTTCATTCACTTTAATTTATCAGGTCGGGTGACAAGACCTCTAACGGTTAAAGTGGACGGTTCAATGATAGACAAAGTAGAAGGCACGACTTTCCTGGGACGAAATTGACAAGGGACTGACGTGGGAGTGTCATGTTCACAAATTGTGTGGAAAATTAGGAAGCGCCTGTTGCATAACAGGCGCTTTCTAATTTTCCAAGCAAGGGGGCCACTCGGGACACTACTGAGCGCATGCTCAGTAGTGTCCCGAGTGGCCCCTGCGGAGGTGTCACGTGCGTGCTACTTTGCGACGGTGCACACGCGGCTGCAGTACGGCGCGGAGCTCTGGGCGCGTTGTGCACAGTGGGAGAGTCTTCCGAATGCAGAAACGTGCCGTAAGAGCGATTGTGCGAATACCGCGAGACACCTCCGCGAGACCGTATTTTAAAGAACTTGGCATTCTCACATTGCTTGCCATCTTGATTCTTCAGGTGGCAGTATATGTGAGAGACAACTTAGAACTGTACAAGAAAAACGGTGACACTCACTCGTACAGCACCCGCAACTCCAACAAGCTCGCGACAGTATCACGCTCCCTCGCCAAGTCCAGCAAATGTCCAGTCCAGTGTTTACAATAAGCTCCCCGACGATATCGTCGCAGCGCCCAGCATGGCCTGCTTCAAGTCCCGTCTGAAGCGCTGGCTTATCGTGCAAACGTTCTATAGATTTGACGAGTTCATGACATTGTAGGTAGTATTTCGTAAGTCCATATTATTTCTATTATTAATTATTATTATTATTCACGTATTATTATTATTATTGTAATTGAACTTTAAAAGTTTTTATTATTATGAATTAATTGTGTTGAATAATTATTATTTATAGATGTATACATGTATACCCAACATATGTATACCCAACATAATATATCTAAGTTGATATGTAAAACTTATTTTACTAATAAATGAGTATTTGAGTATTAACAGATGCATTTCTTCAAGCAATTTTTCACCCATCGCCCTGAGACATATACAGTTGCTGAGTCGGGCGATGCCCCGTCTACCCAGAGTCACATGTGCCTGTAATCTCATTGACTCTGAAAGACTGCTGCCGGAATACATTAGGTGCCAGGTGACAGTTTTTCTACATGAGGTTGGTAGTTGGTCAGGTGAGCATTCGCAAAATACCATGCTACCATGCGGTGAAGCTCGAGCCGCTGGTGAGGATCAAACTATGCACCTGCGGCGTGGAAGTCCATAGTTATTACCGCTCGGCCATCGTTTCTTCATATTTTTAGCCTTTCTAATACATTTTTATGAACCAGTACTTAAGTTTATTTGAAATCTCAGAAATGTATTTGACGAATGGACTACTTTCGTGTTGTGACCAGATTTTCAATTAAATAATCAGGAATTTAGGTAAAAGCCAAGGCGTGAGACTGTAACTAATTTACAATTCAAACTACGGCTTACTCTCGAGAGCTTCGGCTGTTTTAATTTCCCAAATTGAAAGCCGTTTGTGAATTCCTAACAGATTCAAAATAAAAAGTTTTCGAGGCTCGAATTCTTGCAATCAATTTTTTTTGTACTTTTAGGGCTAATGAATATTATAATTTTCTTTTATTTTCGCGTTTCTCTGCTTTGAGCGTATTTTCTAGTTTTACTTGCGTATTTTGCGTACCTCAAACTATTACAAAAATATACCAGAGATCTTTATTTTTTTTTATTGCTCATAATATGTAAGCCTTTGACCACAATATCACCTGATGGTAAGTGATGATGTGGTCGAAGGTGTTAACAGGCTTAACCTAGAATGACTGGCTCTCAAGTACAGCTGCCGGAACATACCGTTAGGTGTTTGGCGACAGAATTTCTTCTTATATTTTTCCACATTGTCAAAATAATATAAACTATCGATCCAGAAAAATAACTGAAGCTGGTATTACAAATAATTCTTACATCGAAACGCCTGTCACCCCATCGAGTGCAAAATCAAAATTTCATATTACTTATATAAAGTATATTTGTGGGGGTGAGATCAACATTAATATTCTGAAGTAAATTTTCTTTCCGCTTAGGCCAATCCGTTATCATCATACGGGTTTTACTTGCAGACTACTACTAGACTAAGTTTTTGAAATTCCATTAATCAAACAATTTTTTGATATAATAAAGCAAATATACGACCCTAAGGTTCAAATTGCAACTTAAAAATTCGTAGCTTAGTGTTATCTCCTATCTCACTCAATTTATTCCACTGATTTGGAAATTAAAATAATGGTCCTCTAATAAATTTGAAGGACTAGTTATAAATTTACAAATTATTGGAATACAAAATATTTTGCCCCGGGCGGGAATTGAACCCGCGTCCTTCCGATTTCGCGCCGGACGCTTTATCTACTAAGCTACCGGGGGTACGGCTGCGTCGCCGAAATTTTGTACTCCAATCGTATTTCTTAAACCATTAGTTATAACTTGAAAAGGCTATTATTAATTATTCAACTTCAAATGTTTGTTTGTTTTGCAAATTTAATTAGGTGATGTGGCTCGTCTTTAGAATCGGTATACACCACAATGTACCTTCATCCTTTTTTACAGATAGATATAATTATTCTAAATAATCACACGTAATTATATCTCCCGGAAATACATAGTTTTTGAAAAATTTATTATTGTAGTTTTAATTTTAACCTTGATTATTTGTGTAACTTCTACTATAAGTACTTGGCATAGCCTAATGGATTTAAAATACCGCGAATTATTCAGGTGGCTTAGATTAGGTCGTATGGTGTGACAGAACCGAAGCGGAGTACCTACCTTCCAAGCAGTCTTGTCTGCCCTACCCCTAGAGTGTTGTTTGTTAGCCGGAGGTGCGGAGGGGGAGCGGCGCTAGTCTACTCGCGGCGAGGAACAGCGGACGAAGCGAAGCCGGTGCGGCGGAGGCTTAACGCCGAAGGCGTCCCGAAGCCGAAGCTGCGAAGGCATAGCGAGTAGGCTGTGTCGAGGTGCGCGCGAAGCGCCGAAGCTGTCCTAGAATTACTTCACTTCTAATAAGACATTTGTGTCTTATGCCTAACCTTTTTTTGTTGACGTTTTCGTGCTAGTGATTTGTTACTAATTATTTTCATGAAGAAGAAGCAGAAGCAAATTTTGAGAAATTTCTAATTTTAGTATTCAATATTTTGGTTTCTGTAATCCCCCTCCCTTCAGTGGGCAATATTCCGCACTCTCGCCCCCTACCACAATACGTAAAATATGTACTATACATATACCATATCTAACTAAAGTCCTCTCAGTGTATGTAGGTATAAACATTTTTTTAAATATTATTATTAAAAAAAATGTTTCCGGTACCGCCCACCCCTCTGGGGGGATGCTACAACCCCCCTCTCCCCCCTCCACCCCTTCCTATAGCTAAGATTTTTTTACATAGTAGATATTATGTGTGTATACCGATTCTAAAGTCCTTCCCGTAATGTTGTTTATTTACCTAATATGTAAAGCTACAAATTATTGTCAAACTTATGCATTACTTACATCTTGTCTTTGACTCCGCACTCATTTAGGAGGATATTATAAACTAAATGTGTGTACACCTAACAACAACAATGTAGCGACAAAAGCATCAATCGTAGCATTATGAAGAAACGAAGATGGAGAGATAGAAATTGTCCCGTAGGTATAAATAGGGTAGCTTTGCTTGGTCACCAAAATCGAGTCTCAAGCTCGTCTCTATAATATCCCTTCCGTTGCCAAGCTTCCCGCCACGGGCACAAATAAAAAAGTATCGATTGCCACGCGCCCGTGACGGGCGCGGATTTTAAAAGCGGACCGGTATCGTATTTCGTTTTTAATGAATACCTGGTTTGTATACTGTTTTTGTATTCTCTATGCCAACGTCTAAGGATGAAAAGAGCTAGCAATATTCATTCATTTCAACAGTTGTACCTACTTTACTCGGTTTGAAAAGAAAAATACTGACATTTACACATCAAATTTATTGGAATATCATGAGAGCAAAAATTTTGCTCTTACAGTTAGATTATAACTGTGGCGTTTATTACGCACCTTATTTTCATTATTTATAAAATTCACTTTGTATGATTAATTGATTGTTTAGAATATTTTCCTACCATTTTAGTTTTCGTTAACAGTTAATTATTTTATGTTTCTGAACGTAACATTTAAGTTAGCTATTATGGCATTTAATTTAAGGCAACTGGCAACACACACATACCAGCCAGTGACGCGTTCGGTCGGCTACATATAAACGACTGCGCTGCGTATTTTTACATGTAATCTTTGTATTTTACACAAACAGTCTTATGTTTCCATTTTAACCGTTTTAACTGTGCATTAATATAACTCGGGTGTAAAACTAACTAATTCTAATATATTGTAACTTTGGTGTGAACTTGTATATTAAATATTGTGTAATAATGTTCGGCATTTTCTTCATCGAGCTATCATCATATTACGTTAATAAGAACACGGTACAACAAAACACAAAGGGTGATACGGGCTGTACCACCAAGCGCCCACTCATCATCCCAAAATGGTGACCCCGACGTGATGAAGCATCGATCAACGGAGCTGAATAGCGTCGAAAATCTTCTATTTCTACAAATACGAGAAATGCGAAGCAGCTGACGCCACCGTACTTTTCGACTTGGACTACCTCTGCATGACCTACCTACGAGCTGAACTACCACGAGACCGGTATTAATTCTTCAGAAGTAACTATCATTCGTGAATCAGTGCAGTGTTCAAAAGTGTAACGGTCGCATCGCGTCCCAGTCACAAAAGTGCCTACATTCCACAAAGCGCATCAATACAAAAAATCGTGAACACGTGCGGATCGGCTTGTTGGGCGTTGGAGCTATTCGGGACTCTCCGCGCGCGATTGCACGCTCGCGCCCCCTAGCGCCATTCAACGACACCCAACTGTCTGCGTCAACATCCATCGCAGCTGTCATCGAGTGACAGTGTCAGTTGAGGATTGACAATCTTGCCCAGTTTACGTTCCGGTTCACGCAAGTATTTTTATGCAACTTTACGAACATTAGATCTGTTTCACCTAAAGTTTTTTTTTTGCCTATGGTGTTTATTGTATATGTGTATTTAGTGTATTGGTAGGAGTGTAACTTTTTACAAACTCTATACTTGTTTTTCTAGTTTCTATTAGTACGCTACCTGCTGATATTCTATTTTTACTAGTAACTTCTTTTTGGGAGTGTTACTTTAACGGTTAAGATCTTGTCTCTTGTAACGTTTATACACATTTTATACTTTGATTTATGGTAGATGCATTAGACATTTTATTTACACATTCTGACAACATTTTATTATATTGTAATTACACTGTACCTATTTAAAACTTTTATTTTGTCATTTTTGTGTGTATTTACAGCCTTTTTGGTACTATTAATTTTACTAATGTGTGTCTAGAGTATATCGTGTGTTCCTATATCATATTTTTTTGTGTGAACGCACCACTCCCTTAGTTTTGGAAAAATATTTTTCTTGTTTTGTTAGTATATTTTGTTTGTTTATTTGGATGATCGAGTGACATCTGATTTTCACATATTATCCTTACATAGAGTACTATATTATATCATTCGTTATGGCTGATGAACTCCAAGCACGTTTGGCTGCCCATGAGGCCCAGACTAGCTGTGAAAATATTATTTCCACTGAGTCATCACAGCCCGCTGTTTCTGAAGCATTGCTAGCCATATTATGGGAGATAGTCGAGGACCTCGGTCAACAAGTTGCTGCCTTGTCTTCACCTTCACCAACACACTCTCGTACTAGGACAAACCAGTCTTCGCGAAGTACGACGCCTGACCAGTCTAAAAAACGGTACTGGTATCACAGGACTTTTGGTGAAAAGGCGACCAAATGTATTCCGCCTTGCAATTGGAAGGCGGAAAACTCCAACAGCAGTCAGTAGCGGCGGCAGCTGACTGCGACGCTGCTGGCCAACTTTCCAGCCGCCGTCTTTTCATCACGGATCGTGTCACAAAACGACAATTTTTGATTGACACTGGTTCTGATTTATGTTGTTACCCTCGCTGTTGGCTCTCAGACCGGAGGAAAACCTCCGACTATGAGCTCAGTGCAGCTAATGGTAGCAGTATAAAGACGTACGGCACCATCAACTTGACACTCAACTTTGGTCTCCGGCGCAGTTTTGTGTGGTCGTTCGTCGTTGCTGACGTCACAACCGCCATTATTGGTTTAGATTTCTTTGCACATTACCATCTTCTGCCTGATTGCCGAACCAAGCGGTTAGTTGATGGCCTTACCAGCCTTTCAGCGCACGCCACCACCGCAACTTCCGAACAACCTAGTGTCAAGGCTGTAGCTTCCTCAAATTGACGTTATTATTGGACCTCCAAAACTGTAAGCCCAAGTCTTCAGAAACCGTTTCGCAGTACAGCCTGCGATTAGAAACTTGTCTGACTCGTTTACAAACTGACATTGCCCATTCAACCCGAGATCCGAGCGAAATGAAAGGTCGCATTGCCAACACTGAAGACCTAGCCTTACACACCTTTCTGTTAAGTCTTCCGAGCCATATCTCCACCATCGTAAGATGTCGTAACTCTTCGAATTTACACGAAGCTATAGATCTAGCCATCCAAGAAGAAAAGTTACATAACTATATGCAATCTTCGTCAAGGACTACTGAACCAAGGTCTCATAAATGCAGGACTTGTGGTAAAACAGGACATTCCGAAAGGAGTTGCTTCCTGAACAGGCGTCCTATTCATTCTATACCTGAACCACAGCAAAGGCCGTCGACTTCTACTATACCACAAGCTCCGCATTCTAACACTGTTATTTGTAGATATTGTAAAAATATTGGCCACGATATATCTCAGTGTCGTAAGCGCCAATATAACAATAATGCACGCCTACAAGGCAAACCAAACATTCCTAAGTCTAATAATAGGGTTCATTTTTACGATGAAATGTCTGACTCCGAATCTGATCATAATTTAAACTTAATATGATTCCGGTTCAACGTCGTACGGAATCTTCTACACAAACCGACGTTATTTTCGATAAATTACATGGTTTTATTTCTATGTCCTCTGTGTCTGCTAAAACGAATAAACATATTTCTTTCAGAGATGATTACTTTAATCAATCCTATGCTAAATCGACTCAATCGTATACAAAATCGATTCAATCCTTTGCTAAGCCGACTCAATCCTTTGCTAAACCGACTCAATCTTATTCTAGCCTGACTCAATCGTTTACCAAACCGACTCAATCCTATGCTAATGTAACTCAATCCAATACTAAATTGACTCAATCTTATACTAAGCCGACTCAATCTTATGCTAGACTGTCTCAATCCTATATTAAACCGACTCAATCTTATGGTTCGACCACTACTAAGTTGACTCCATCTACTAAATCGTCTCTATCGCCTCAATCCTTAAACCAATTGTCTCTATCGTCTCAATCCCTGTCTCAATCGTCTCTATCGACTCAACCGACTCAATCGACTCAATCGCCTCAATCCTTAAACCAATTGTCTCTATCGTCTCAATCCCTGTCTCAATCGTCTCTATCGACTCAACCGACTCAATCGACTCAATCGACTCAATCGCCTCAATCCTTAAACCAATTGTCTCTATCAAACGAATCGTCTCTATCGTCTCAATCTCTATCTCTATCATCTCAATCCCTGCCTCAATCGTCTCTATCGACTCAACCGACTCAATCGACTCAATCGCCTCAATCCTTAAACCAATTGTCTCTATCAAACCAATCGTCTCTATCGTCTCAATCTCTGTCTCTATCGTCTCAATCCTTGTCTCAATCGACTCAACCGACTCAATCGACTCAATCGACTCAATCGCCTCAATCCTTAAACCAGTTGTCTCTATCAAACCAACCGTCTCTATCGACTCAATCGCCTCTATTGACTCAATCTCAGACTCCATCGTCTCAACCAACTCAATCTCCGGTTCAATTGTCTCAATCCCTAACTCAACCACTTCAATCGTCTCATAGAACTCAATCACTACGAAAATCTTTAAATAAATCAAAGTCAAAGTATTCGAAGTCACGTTCAAAGCGTCAACATTCAAAAAAATCAGACGCAGCTCCTAAGCCCGAATGTGAAAATCACTACCAAACTGTTTATGAAATTAACTATAATAATGAAATTCATTTGCCTCATGTTTATGTCAAATCTTGCTATGCAGATAAGCAATTAGTGCTCCTTGTTGACTCTGGTGCTGCTATATCACTGCTAAAAGAATCTTCTCTACAAACTATGCCTGAACTAGAATCAAAGAAGATCAAGTTCAAAGGCATCGATAAGAACTCCGAATATACCGAAAGCTTTGGTCAATTTAAATTTGATATTGCCTTCTCAGATCACACTATGCTTGCTGATTTTAATCTTATACCAGACTCTGTTGAAATAAACTTCGATTGAATCATTGGCAATGACTTTCAAAATCGAAAAATGCTACCATCGACTATGAATCAAGTCTTCTCAAAATAGGAGAATATAGTCTACCCATTCATTTTACTAAACCAGAATATAACATACCTGCACGTTCTGAAACGATTATTGAATGCAACGTTGCTAACCCTAAAGTCTCAATTGGTTTTATAGATAAATTTGAAAAACAAACAGGCGTTTTTGTATCGATTTGCCTTGTCTCTGTTAAACCCAATAATCATGTTAATGTCTCTATTCTCAACACTACTGACTCTGACGTAAATATTAAATCCTTGTGTATTGAACTTAATCCATGTGATTTCCCTGACGAAACTCAGATCAATCATATTTCACCGCCATCTCAGACTCCTGACAGACTCAGAAGAGTTAAAGAACAGATCAGATCTTCTCACCTTAATGTCGAAGAAACACGAGAATTACATTACCTCTGCACCGAATACTCTGATCTCTTCCATCATGACGGTGACCTCTTGACTCATACTAACACTTTGGAACATTCAATCAAAACTACTAGTTCACAACCAATCCAAGACTAAGACTTATAGATACCCTGAAGTTCATAAAGACGAAGTTAACAAGCAAATATCTAAAATGCTTGAACAGAAAATTATCCAGCCTTCTAATTCTCCCTGGTCTTCTCCCATTTGGGTAGTTCCAAAGAAGCAAGATGCTTCTGGCCAAAAGAAATGGCGTATTGTCATTGACTATAGGAAGCTCAATGACATTACAATAGGTGATGCATATCCTATCCCGAATATAACTGAAATCCTTGACCAACTGGGACACAGCAAGTACTTCTCAACCCCCGATTTAGCTTCTGGCTTCCACCAAATTAAAATGAGTGACGCTGACTCTGCTAAAACTGCTTTTTCTGTACCAAACGGACATTTTCAATATACCCGGATGCCTTTTGGATTAAAAAATGCCCCTGCAACCTTCCAAAGACTGATGAATACAGTCTTATCAGGTCTACAAGGCCTGCACTGCTTTATTTATCTTGATGACGTCATAATTTATAGCCACGATCTGTCCTCTCACATAGAAAAACTCAGACTAGTCTTCAAAGCTCTCAAAGAGCAGAATCTCAAATTGCAAACTGATAAGTGCGAGTTTCTACGTCGCGAAGTTGCTTATCTTGGTCATATCATCACTGATAAAGGTGTCTCTCCCAATCCAGACAAAGTCAAACCTGTTGTCTCTTATCCTACTCCCAAGAATCCAAAAAATATTAAAGCTTTCCTCGGCCTAGTCGGCTATTATCGAAAATTCATTAAAGACTTTTCGAAAATTACAAAACCTTTAACTTCTCTTCTAAAGAAAGACGCTGAATTCATTCAGTTTTGACGCTCAAACGCAAGCGTTTGAGACACTCAAATCCTTATTAACTAATGCTCTTGTCCTACAATACCCTGACTTTTCCAAGGAATTCATCCTTACTACCGATGCATCAAATTACGCTTTAGGCTGCGTCCTCTCGCAAGGCAAAATAGGAAAAGACCTTCCTATCGCATACGCATCTCGCACTCTAAATAGTGCTGAAGGAAACTACAGCACCATAGAAAAAGAACTATTAGGTATTATCTTCGGTGTCAAGACTTTCAGACCTTATCTCTATGGCAGAAAGTTTAAAATTGTTACTGACCATCGTCCTCTTGTCTGGTTATTTAACTGCAAGGATCCCAGTAGTAAACTCGTTCGCTGGCGATTGAAACTGGAAGAAATGAAATAATCTACAAACCAGGCAAAATAAACTCCAATGCCGATGGACTATCTCGCCCTCCTATTAACGCTATTGACGATCTTGACATTGACCTTACTGTAAACTTAACCTATGACTCTTTCCTCAAGTCCCGTTCTAGTCCGGTATTTTTAATCAATTTTGACACTCAAATCGTGGAGCATAACCAAAGTCTTCTAAAGACTACATGTCCCACTATTGCTTACCCAAGCTCTATTGATCTTGATGAATCCAACTTTTATTGTGAAGACATTCTATCCTTCATAGATGACAAAGAAAGTTTTATGCAGTCGGAAAAAGAATTACATCATATTAAAGTTTCGACGGCCAAAAACAAAACATTTTTCCATCTCTTTACAAAGGTTCACCACTTTGAATCTGCCTCTTACAAAGACGTGTTTGTAGTTCTGAAGGAATTACGCAATCAACTCATTATCTACTACACTGACGTTAAAGAATTTGCAATATCTGACTTCGAAAACCCATTTGACAAACTGAAATTCCCTCTAATATATGAAATGATTGCCTACCTCTTTAATAAGACACAGATCAAAATAAATATTTACCATAACCAGATACTATACCCTACACCAACTGAAGTCCCAATCATACTTAAAGACAATCATGACACTCCAGTAGGTGGTCACGTCGGTACTGCTCGAATGTACAACAAATTAAAAGAACTCTATTTCTGGAAAAACATGAGATCTGAAATAGAATCTTATGTTAAGCATTGCTCCTACTGTCAACAGAACAAAGCTCTCCGATTAGCAAATCGAGCTCCAATGGAAATAACTTCTACAGTCTATGAGCCTCTACAGCGGATAGCCACAGACATCGTAGGTCCTCTACCTGAATCTGGTCCGGAAAATTATAGATATATTGTTACTTTCCAAGACGACCTGACAAAATATTCAATGGCCTATCCCATCACACAATCGACAGCTGAACAGACATCTAACTGTCTCATCAAATTTATTTCTCACTTCGGTATTCCCAAAACGTTACTCTCCGACCAAGGTGTTCATTTCATAGCCGAAGTTTACAAACATATTACTACTTTATTTAAGATCAAACATCTCTTTTCTACTCCATACCATCCCCAAACGAATGGTGCTCTTGAAAGAAGCCATTCTACCCTCAAAGAGTATCTCAAGTCCTATGTCAACGAGAACCAAAACGATTGGCACAAGTATCTTCCCACAGCATTAGTTTCATATAACTCATGTGTCCATTCATCAACTAACTTCACTCCTCATGAGTTACTCTTCGGCTGTAAGCCCCACATTCCAAGTTCTATCTATGACATCTCCCCTGACGTTACATACCCTGACTACATAAGAAATCTCAAACATAAGCTTACCATGACGCATAAACTAGCTCGTGAAAATCTTCTTCGTAGTAAAGAAAGGTCAAAAGTATACTATGACAAACGGTCTCGAACCGTATCTTACGATGTTGGAGAAATGGTTTACGTGAAATGCCATCACAGATTGCGTAAGGCTTTGTCACCCATCTGGAAAGGTCCATATCAAATAATCAAAGTTCACAGCAATCATAATGTCACAGTCCTCATTAATAGAAAACATGTTCGCTACTATTTCGACGAAGTCAAACTTGCTCATCATTCTGTTCCAGGGCCATCGTGCCAGGAATAACAGTCATGGCCCTCTCCATACCAAATCTTACCACACCAATCATCAACAGTCCCGGTATCTACTATGATCCTATTGGCACAGTCAAGTTCTACAATGATTTCTATAATATCTTAACATTTTCCGATATCTTATATTTCAATCCGCACATCAACAATCTTAAACTAATCCTAGATCATTCTAAAACTATTTGCTCTAACTATCCTTCTTACCAAATGCGCATAGACTGTAACAATGTCCTAGCTCCTCTAGAAATCATGCTTACCAATGTCAATAACAACTTCCATTCACTATCTCATTTAACATCAACTAACACTTCTAGATTTAAAAGAGCCGCCTGGTTCGGCTTCGGCGGTCCTATTTTAAAGCAACTGTTTGGATCCTTGGACGAAGACGACGCCAAGGCATTCACAGACGCAATAAATAATGTCCAAGATGACCAACGACATTTAGCTGGTCTTATGAAAAATAATATCCATGTCATATCTTCTACCATTACTACATTTAACCAAACCATAAAGCGACTTAATGATAATGAAATGCATCATAACGAAAACATGGAAAAACTTAATAAAATCCTAGAAACTATATCCGATAGTACTAACCGTCTAGAAGTAAATACTCACCTAGCTATAACTTTCAGCGCTCTTGAAAGTTCTCTGATGGTTCTTAACTCTAATATTAAAGATCTAATTGACTCTATCTTATTTGGTAAAATTAATATCGTTCATCCTTCTATTCTAAGTCCCATTCAACTTTTTCATGAACTATCTTCTAACGTCTATGTTCATCCTAACTTTCCAATCCCAATTTCCATTAATAATATTCACACGCTTTTAGACATCGCAGACGTCGCATCTTTTGTGAACGATGATACATTAGTATTTGTAATTAAAATTCCTTTAGTTTCATTAACTGAATACAATGTTCTTCACATTTATGCTCTACCAACTCCTCATGACATAAATAAGCCGAACTCATTTGCAATGATAACACCAAGTACTAAATATTTAGCAATAACTAATGATAAGCTATTGTATTCCCCGCTTGACAACCTAAGTGAGTGCAAAGTGATACCAAACGAATACTATTTGTGCATTATGAAAAATATATATTCAAGTGTGTCTAATGAAATGTGCGAAGTGACAATTTTAACGGAACACATAAATACTATTCCTAGTTCGTGTAATTTTAAGATAGTAATAGGTAACATTGATATCTGGCAGAAGATAAGTAATAACAGATGGCTCTATGTTCAGTCAGATATCACCAAAATAACCTCTAAATGTACAGATTCCATTAATGATTATGATATCGTTGGTTCTGGAATCCTTTCAATTCCTAAAAACTGTAAAGTTTATCATAAACTATTACAGTTTATTCCATCACATGAATACGAAGTCCAAATTCATTTACCGACACCTAATTTTAACATAATAGAAGATGACTGCTGCTCAAAGGAAAAACTCAATAAGAGCATCCATCTACTAACTCCTATTAAGCTATCCCAGATCAACCTAGATTCATTACAATATGCCTCTCATAACCTTGAAATTAGTAACTCTATCTGTCTGTTACGCTTTCACGCCAAATCTACTGGACCGATTTGAATGAAATTTGGTATGGAAATAGTTTGAGACCCGGGAAAAAACATAGGATAGTTTTTATCCAACTGAGCAAAAAGAGGTTAATGTTTTTGCGCGATAACCGACATACGCGCGGGCGGAGCCGCGCCCGGTATACTAGTTTGAAATCAAAATTGAACAAATTTCGCAAAAGCTTTCATATGCAGGTCAGTGGTGCATTCGGCGCATCGTATTTGATTTGGACAGACACACAATGGCGGATTGTAGAATCCATTAGCACGGTAATGTTATCTATACAGTATCTTAACTCGGCTCTGTCGTTGAAATAACTACCTACAACCGCGCTGTACGTAAACATGTGATAGGGCTACCCGCCTCCAATATTTTAATTACATTTGCTTACTTTGTGTTTTCATTTAGTTTTGTAATTCTAAATATACTTTTTTTTATATAAACAAATAACATTCTTTGTGAAATGTTCACTAAAAATGCGTGTTAATTTTTGACTAGTAGGTAGATTTAATTAAAAACCATGTTTATATTTGAATAAAAACTAAAAATCAGTCTTAAAAATTTGCGACCGAAAAATATTTGTGAGACGTACGAAATGCTTTATTATTAAATTTTAAAGTATAAAAAATCCGCATTCTAATATATAGCTTATAACTACTTGTTTCACTCGTGTCAATCGCTTTCCTTTACTCTATTCACTTTTTTTTTATTAATGGAGTATAATTTTACTTACTAGTAAGTAAAATTTTTAGTAACTTACTAGTAAGTAAAATTATTTCCGTAACAGACAGACAGACTCTTACTAGTAAGTAAAATTATTTTATAGTATTACTTTTCAGTTTCCAGGTTATCTAAAAAATGTTGTCTCTGGATGCGTTTTTGACGAAATCATGTAACCAAAAACAGTACAATATATCCTACTCGTCATATTAAATATGTAATATGTACATAAACTTATTTTTTGTGAAAATATCGCGCGTTTATTGTTAAAAAAATAACGCACCGTCCATTCGTCACTGCGGCACAGACGCAACTGTCTGTGTACTGAGCGCGTACACAGAATATTTTACTCTTTCTAATGACCCTTGCTACTTACGGGATCGATTGTCATTCACTACTAGGTGTTTCATATAAATACCTAGGAAAATATTTTTCAGTTAATGGAGTGTAACGCAAAAACGGATTTTGATGGAAATGAAATGAAACCACACGCACGACAAGCATGAGCTCACAAATAAAAAAAATATTATCAAAATCGGTTCTCGAAGGCATACCACCGGTAAAAAAAAGAGCTAATTGAAACCTAAATTGAACATAATTTGCAAAAGCTTCCATATTCAGGTCAGTGATGCATTCGGGGCATCGTATTTGATTTGGACAGACACACAATGGCGGATGGTAGAATTCATTAGCAACCGACAGTCTCCAGTAAAACAATAGTGTAGCTTTAAACAATTTTTTTATCAACTTTTTGACTTAATCATTCTCTATGGTCTTTTCAAGGAGAGCTCGGGACGCCCTCGTATTCGTCTCGCACACATTGAAAAGCCCATCAGATGTGGTCGAAATTATAATAGAAACTATCAGTTATTTAAAAAACTGAGTAAAAACGACGATAGTTTTGTTATAAAAGATAAAATATACTATTCATATTTTTATGTTTGCAATAACGTACGGTCTGCGGATTACATTACAAATTTACGAGAGGAAAAATTAATTGTTATTACATTAAAATAAATTTTCTTGTACGAGTATGTCCTTGTATGTTAGCGGAAACATAAGTCTCAGAATGGCAGTCGTTATAGAATGGTGGTAGAATATTTTGCGAACGCCGGGCAAGCTATCACCCTCAAGTAGAAAATCTGTCGCCAAGCACCTAGCCGTGTTTTCCAGCTGCTGTCCTTAAGAGCTTCAAGAAAAATAAAAAAATTGGTTAAGTTTATATTAGCCTGAACAATATCTTTGACCACATCATCACTTACCATCAGGTGAGAAAGTGATCAAAAGCTATCCTATTAGCAACGAAAAAAAAACTAACATGTAATCAGGCCTGCAACTTATCAACAGTTAAGTGTCTAAATGCATTACGTTTTGCTAACTATATTTAAATCACATAAATGTGAGTGACATAATCACACATGAAGAGTGAGCTTTGACATCTACACGGCATTGTTGCTGTTTATTTATTGATCCAATCCCGAGTTCCAACCCAAGGGCTCGAGATTCCAAAGTGATATTTTACACGACTTGACCAATATGTCTGCAAGCTACTTCTAGCTTTATTAATCAAGATGCTAGCAGTAATAAAATATTATCTGTTTAAGATGGAGTTTAGGTACTGTCGTTTTTGCTGTGGTAATTTGTGAAAATCTGCTTGTGTTAGACTGGGTGTGGTTGAAGCGGTTTTATCCGAAAATACAACCGCTTTTATCGTTGAATTAAATAACGGAATATTGTATGAAGCTTTTTAGATAATAAATGAATGAATAGAGTAATCAAATACTAGCCTTTTGAAAGTAATGTAAGCGAAAAGGTCAAAGCTCAGTAACTTATTATATGAAACTCTGGCCCGAAAAGATCTATATAAAAGAAACATTTATAATATGTGTATAAAAAAATATAATTGCATACCTAATGACATTATGATATAAAATGCAATGAAATTTAAGAAATGTTTAACTGTCTGGCTTTCTTTAGTGTTAAGGATTTTTGGATTATTGTAAATAAATATTTTTAGGTATAAAATAATTAATATAAATTAGCTTCATATAAACATTTGCTCGTCTGCTAGACTGAATCCATTAAATCAATTTGACTAATATTAAGATACTTTTTGACATATATTCTATCAAATAAATAAATGATTTGATTTGAACCGATGGAAACGTTATACATACCTATAGCTTCTCTTTTTTCTCGACGGCATAAGATTGGTTATATCATATTTGAAGCATTTGTCTGTTCTTTGTCTAGTAACTTCGTACCTCTCAAATGTTAAGACTACTTTCAATACTGTATCATTTTATATATGGAAGGTATATAATAATACCTAAGTTCCTAGTAATGTGTAATCGGACTAGCTCTTTTTAAAGTGAAGTCTCAAAAAGGCAAATTTTGAACATGGTTTTAGAAAGATTGTACATTTTACTGATATGATTAAAATAAATAATCTATACGATATCAAATATACGATGCTTGATCCTTAAATAAGATTCCATATATTTTTCTCAAAAGAAAACTATCATAAATAGTCTTAAATTTTGCTCAATCAAGTTCTGTGTCTGTATAATGGCATCAATAAGTACACATTTTATTTCTAATTCTTACGTACTGCCAGTGTGTGATACATTATGTGAAAGATCTGTTGTTTGTTTATGGAGGACAAGGATTTCGAATGCCACTGTCGTCTGTACAACTCCACCGGACTACTATATATATCTGCAAATTTTTTCGTTGTTAAAAAACTTACTTTTATATGAATTTATGTTAAAAAATTATCTCAAGCTTTTTATTTTCAATAAATTTTTTACGTATTGCCTGGTTCTGTTTCGTTCACTTGCATGCGTAACTCCTAGGCTCTCAGTATGACATTTTCCAAAGACTACTTCGTCAAGATAGGCATATTTACTTTTATCTGATATCTTGCCTTAGTTGCAGCGCTCGTAGCGAAGTTTGCTTGGCAACGTGGTCATGAGTTGGATGGGTGGCCGCTAGTGAAATTACTACTGACCGCTTCCGTGCTCAGGAGGGTAGTTAAGCCGTTTGTTCCGATTGTTGTCTTAGGATGGCAGTAATAAAAAAATGGTGGTAGGGCATTTTGCGAATGCTCGCCAAGCACCTAAGGGTGTGTTCCGGCAGCTATCCTTGAGAATCAGTAATTCTAGGTAAGCCTGAACAACATCTTCGACTAGATCATCAACTACCATCAGGTGAGATATTAGTGAAAAGGCTAACAACCTATCAGGCATAGTAAAAAAATTGCACAGTTTTGAGTCACAATTTCAGTTACATAGTTACATTCTATGCAGCAAATAATCTGACGGCAACAATAATTCAAAAAATACCCCAATTATCACAAAAACAAGAGTTGTCTCAACCAAGATATCCCCTACTGCGAGCTCCCAAAGTAAATTGAAAAAGAGTCAGAAAAATAATACACGTAGTCAGTCGGCACAGATACGAAAATATTCCCAGAACGTGGGACAGTTACAAAGCCCGAAAAGAAATAAAATTGAGCGGCGCACCCCGAGGGCCTGTATCATACGAATACCACTTGTAGATAAAAATGAGTCGGAAAATGAAGGAATTGGACCTTTCAGGAATTTTATTTCCGCTGTAATGAAGGTTTCAGAGTACGATGACCCAAGTTCATGTGTCTTATTTTTGAATGTATATAGAATTGAATTTTATATTGCACTGGCTTTCCGAGCACGGGTCCGCCCGCGCGTCGGTTATCGCGCAAAAACATTAACCTTTTTTTGCGCAGTTGGATAAAAACTATCTTTTGTTTTTGCACGGGTCTCTAACTATTTCCATACCAAATTTCATTCAAATCGGTCCAGTAGTTTTGGCGTGAAAGCGTAACAGACAGACAGACAGAGTTACTTTCGCATTTATAATATTATATTATAACAGTACTGATTGTCGTTATATTATACTGACATTGTATTGACATTAAATTGAAACTGGTGTGTCATATATTTCTCCTTTTTTACTGTTAATTCTAGACCCGTGGGGTGCCGGGATAGAATTGCACCTCCCCATACCATCCCATAGGTGTCGTAAAAGGCGATTAGGGGAAAATACTGGAAGGTGGGCAGCAGCGCCTTCTAAGGAACTGTCAACTTACACTGCGATCCCCAAGACGCCTGCCAAGCGTGGGGATTATGGCAAATATTTCAACTGTCATCAGTTCATCACCGTTTTTGAGATACAGCCTGGTGACAGACATTAGTAATAGTAATAGGGTCCCGTTTTTACCCTTTGGGTATGGAACCCTAAAAATGCTTGACATACCTATATAGATAACTTGGTATTAGTAAGTTTTGTCGACGTGACCAGTATTGTGGTTGAGTGAACATCGATATTTTAAACAGTAATTATCAGTAGGACTTCTAACACTGAAAAGAATGAAATAACTTGTTGAAGTGGGTCCATGAAAAAGTGATCTCAGAGTGTTTTCAATCAGTATGAGGCTGACTTTAACAAGTTATTTAATACTTTAATAGTGTTAGAAGTCAGTTAGAAATTTTTTTGTGAGTAGGTACCTAATTATTATTAAAAATATACTTTTGTAATAGATATGGACATCATTAATCTCTGGGCAATATATCCAAATAAATATAAGGTTAAAGTAAAATATTTTTTATATAAAGATGAAATTATATTTCATATACAAATATATTATAAGATCATTTAAACCTTTCCAATAAAACTGTGGATCTGGACTTCACAAACTGGTCGTTTGACACTGATCGGCTTCAATTGATTGTTATTTACCTTTGTTGCTGGTCTCTTCATGGTTCATTCTTCAAGTCGAAGTTTTCATTTAGAAAGCGAAACTAATTTCAATTCGATTCCAATCACCGGCTTGAGCTTCACCGCACGGTAGAAGGGCATTTTGCGAATGGTCGGCTAACTAGCTACCACCCTCAAGTAGAAAATCTGTCGCCAACCACCTAACTGTGTTTTCCCGCAGCGGTCATTAAGAGCCAATAACATTAGAGGCACATGAGACCTAACAACTGTATGTCTTAGGGAATCCGGCGCAATTCAGTTCGTCACTTGTGTCGAAATGCATCTGCTATAGGTGAGATGTTACCCCTGTAACTGTACCATCACATTACCATAAAAAAAAAATGAAAAATTCAACAGCATCATTCAAATAAAAATGCCTAGTCACTTGACCGAAGCAAAATTGTAAAACATATTCAAGTAAACACAAAGGGCGTGACCTAAGCACATTTTGTACAAAAACAGTTAATTATAGGGCCGCTGTACACGTTGCTTTACGCTATGATTAATTGAGTAGAGTGTAGCCCGTTATTAAATACTTCTGAAAGTAACGCTGTTTTGGCTTGATTGATGATTGTGTTGGCCAACTTACACTTTTTATGAAAGAGAAATTTATAGATAACTAAACTACTAAAATCTTGTTATCAATTATTAAAATGCCTAAGTATACAGTACAGTTCTGATTTATCTATGCCATACTTTTCTATTACCATTGTAAAACCCTTTAAAAGAAAGACGCAAAACTATATTGCTGACAGTATGTTTTTTAATTTTTATAGGAAGAACACCAAACTGGAAATACATCGTAGCCAACATAATTTAAAATAATATAAAATAAACATTGAAATACACACTTCCTTCAAGAAGTGAACCTAGCATGTATATTACGTCAAATTCTTTAATTTAATTACATAGGGATAAATAACTAGATTTGGAAGTAAAAGTAGTACCGCAGTATTCTATGATATATAATACCTACTGTGCAAACACAGGTAATTTCAAGTCAATACTAGCTAAAATTCTACAAGTCAATGACTGAATTCAGAACTGAATTCAGCCATTGACATGAACTTATAGCTTAAAGGATATCATACATTTTAATTTTACTTCATAATGAATTCATCTCAAAATTTATGAATCTATGAAAACTGATGAAATTAATTTGATGTAATCAGGTTGTTTACATTTGTTTGTACCCTTTGCCTTTTAACTCATACAAAACTGTATGAGTACGCGCATTTGTAAAGAAAACCAGAACAAGTGCGGGTCGGGCTTATGCCAAGTATCTCGAAATGTATGACATATTACGGCTCATTCTGTGTACATATCTGATATATCTTTTTCAAAAGAACACTCAGACGTCCACATAGGTAAATTGAAATCACATCTGAAATCGTCATAGAATTCCGGTTTTAGAACGTCAAAAGGCACAAATACAGGCCTCTTTCATCTGCACTCACGCGAAGTTCAGTGAAAGCACTTCATAATGATTAAAGTGTGACGAGCGCTTCTGAGTTTTGCAGGGATTTTATTCAATGTACGGCTTTCCAACTCAAAACCTGAAGTCTAGTCTGACTTCAGGTTTTGAGTTGGTAGATGATCGTTTTGCTTGTAGAGATGAGATACTATTGACTCAGTAAAGTGAGGTCTTTGAAGCGTTTCACGTTTGCGTGTTCATTCTAGAACTACTCACGACACGTCGTCACTGATTTGTACCCCAAGAAAAATGTTTCCTCTCATATATCCATATATCATCAATCATGCATTAGCTCCTTTACGTTTCCGTTAGGGCAGCTAGTATATAAATGTTCGGAAAAAGCATTAACTTTTATGGTTACGTCATGACCCGCAGCGTAGTACGATAATACGTACTAGAGGTACCTCTTTAGGTAGATTGGAGATAGAATTTTGAAACTAATCAAATGGTTGGCAACATGTTTTAAGTTTTCAGGGTTTCGTCCCAATTACAAAAAGGAACGCTATTACAAGTCCGACCGTTAAAGAGAAAATTTGTTATTTTAATGTAAGAGATTGTCTATAATAATGTGTCAAAAGTAACACATGATAGAAATTCCCCATGCAAATGTACGATTTTTAAGTTCCTTATATATTTTTGCTCCACCTCAAGAATGATCATAATTTAAAAATTCAAATACACGCCTGCCGTACCAAAAAGTGAACTAAAAAATTACAAACAAGTTACATGATTTTAATGTTGAATGGCCACAAAGTAGGTACTACTTTGTGGCCATTCAACATATATAATATAAAAAGATTATATTTACTGTGCAATTAAAACACCATTGAACCCAGAAATGGAAAATAGATAACCAATTTTTTCATCGACGTCGGGGGACCTGTAAAGAACTATTCCAAGGAACTGTCCCCCGACTTAGTTCACTTTTTGGTACGGCAGGCGTGTTTTTTAATGTTTATATCATTTCTTTTTATTTCGTACCTTTTAGTGATAAAACAATATTTTTGCAAACGCACAATGTGCCACGAAAGATAACTTTTTTATTTGGAAATTAATATCACGCAAAAGATAACGCGAAATTTTTTTGTTTTATGATTAATTAATTATTAATGATAAATATGAGGTCTTTCAGTTCTTACAGAGACTTTTTGTCATGGGGCTCGTTAATAAGCTTTCGTGGATCTAAAACACCAATTCTTCTAGCTGTCTGACGAAACTAAGAGTGACATAAACTTTCATCATTATCATCATCAGCCGGAAGACATCCACTGTTGAACAAAACCTCCCCCATAGAACGCCACAAAGAATGGCTATTAGGCGCTTGTAACCATTGGCTACCCGCGACATTTATGATATCGTCAGTCCATCTAATGGGGGGCCTACCAACACTACGTCTTCCGGTGGGTGCCATGGTAGGTACCCACTCGAGAACCTTTCTGCCCCATCGGTTATCAGTTCGTCGAGCAATGTGGCCCGCCCATTGCCACTTCAACTTGCAAATTCTGAAAGCTGTGTCGGTGATTTTGGTTCTTTGGCGAATATCCACGTTCCGGATTTTATCGCGCAAAGAAACTCCGAGCATAGCTCTCTCCATGGCTCGTTCAGTGACTCTGAGCTTGTCCATAAGGACCACAGTTAAGGACCACGTCTCGGTGCCATATGTCATCACTGGGAATACACACTGGTTGACGACTTTGGTCTTCAGGCTCTGCGGGATCTTTGACGAGAAAATGTCGCGTAACTTCCCGAACGCTGCCCATCCGAGTTGGGTTCTTCGGGCGTCCTCTTTTTAGAATTTGGACCTACATAACTGGACAGTCTGTCCCATGTAAATTACATAAACTTTGCCCCTTGGCAAAAAAATTGCGCCTAGATCCACGACGGCTCTGTCCAGTGTCGTTCCTTGCAGGTTGTGCAATTTCACAGCTCAACATAATATCAGTGGTAGCAAGTGCCGCTCGACTTTACCTTACCCCGTAAAATTCGACAGTGCTAGGCTCAATTTTGACAAGTCAAACTGACTGTGTTGCCACGTATCAATTTGTCATTGAACTCACCGAAGACGGCTTGCGGTAACTCTCCCGATTACGACGTAGCGCTGGCCATACGAATTTTTGGATGACCCCCATAACGCCATTTACCAAGCCGTGTCCAAAGTTAATATTTTTTCGCAACATTGAACTAGAACCAATTTTAAGAATGGAACAATATCTCCTCATTTATTGAGGTCAGAAAGTATAAATTCGGGTTTTGGCCACTGTCCGTAGGTTTTGGCTTCTACAGATGTATATGATGGCTACCACGTCACACATCCGGCTAATTTTGATTGTGGTCATCCACCTGTCTTGTCGTGGAAAATGGTCGCTCACACTCGCCATCTCGTCCAATAAGTGGTACTCTACGATGATCCAGGATTCAGTTTGCTGCTCGATGAGTTGACCAACCCGTAAACTATTCAAAATATCGACAAATGTGGTGTCGTCTGCTTGCCTCATATTCTGTGGCAGTTTGCGGAAGCTATATATAACGCCCATTAATCCACTTCAGCACTTAAATGTGGCGGTTGTTTAAAGCAGTAGTATGCAATAAATGATTCTGATTCTGATTCAGTATGCCCCGCTGAAAGATTTAGCTACTAGTGAAAGCTGCATCAAGTCACTAAACAGTAAAATGTTAACACTGCCAAAATAATCATTTCTTGTAGTTGTGCCTTTCGCTTTGAAGGCGTTCTCCGGTCAAAAAACGCATGGTCTCTGTCCTGCCACATGCCGGTGATTTATTTATTTGTATTACTTGTGTTTACAAGAAGCAAGTGTAGAAACGGATAAGACAATATTTATTACTTTTGATATTAGCTAACCTATCTATATTGAATACTACTGTTATGTACTAAGCAAGCTCTAGACGGTGATTATAAAATTTGTAAAATTTTCACGAATTTTTTTTTGGTTTTCTTTTAAGTTCATAAACTATGCCCCCCTCTTTAAATTTTTTTAAACATTCACTAGCCTGTGTTACCCGGAATAACTCAACGCTTCTAATGATATCACAAACATCAAAATCGGTTAAGCCGTTACGAAGTTATGGTGGAATAAAGAAACTCACAAACATACATACATACATGAACCCTAAAAAAACATAACTCTCCTTTTTTTGGGCAGTCGTGTAATAACTCTCCTTTTTTTGGGCAGTCGTGTAAAAAGCAAAAAATTAAGCAGAATAGTGTTTTCAATTATAGAATTTCATAAAAGTAACTGAAAGTAAAATATATGGTATTGTCTATCTGCAATAATTTTACTTATAAAATAGTTTTATGAATGACCACTGCTGACCGCGGCCTAGGCGTTGCTGCCCACTTTCCTGTATTGTAATTGTAACGTAAGTTGTCTCTTACGATACCCACGGGAAGAGATTGCTGGGCGATATTCCACATTTGGGCACCCCACGGTTATAAACAAGTAGAACACTAAACTATTTCAAATCAGTAGACCCGTGATTTGTTTTATTTCATCACATATAAAACAGAAAAAGCATAGATAAACCCTCAATTCAGTTGAATTTCGTCAAAAACAGACCCATTTCAAACGAAAATTCACATTACACATACAAAGCGATACAAAGTGCAAAACTAGCGAAAAGGTATACGTAGATGTGTTATTCTGCCAGTCTGCATACATACAAAGCTTTTATTAAAGCACATATGAACAGTTAAGGCGACAACAAGAAAATATCGTTTTGCATTTTATTAGGTGTTTTCTTAAAATTTCCCTACTGATATAAACACATGTGAAGACGCTTTTTGGTGGTAGTTTTGACAACTTCTCCTTTTACATATCCCGACAAAAGAACCAACATCAAATAAAAAATCAATCACTTAAAAATATTATTGAAAAGAAAGTCAAATCAAAAGCTGTATATAGAACGCAGGTAAATTACAATCCATCCAAAATGCCAAGCAAACAGTCGCGAACATTTACCTCAAGGACTTTTGCTTTTTCGGTCAACTACATCAAAAAACTTTGAAGATCAATACCAGTACTACTCGGAACAAAGCACCATTTCACAAAAAAATGTTGAAGACACGTGAAGTTGTTCAACAACTTTTGCAAACTTGTTGAAGTTTTGCTGTAAGACAAATCATTTTTTTTATGGGATAGGAGGGCAAACGAGCAAGTGGCTCATCTGATGGTAAGTCGTCGCCCACAAACATCTGCAACACCGGAGGAGGTCTCGAGGATGCAGTGCCGGCCTTTAAGCAGGGAATATGTTGAGTGAATAATTCATACCCTAAGATCGCTTTTATAATAATACGTAAACCAAATAGAAAAACCCTTTAATTTTCTTCAAAGTTTTTGAGCCTTCATCCTTTCAAAAGCTTAGTACTTGATGGCAAAGCGCTTTGCTGGCGCTGTCCTGACAAAGTCTAAATCGATTGCAAGGTCGCTATACTCCGGCAGTCATTGAGAATTTGCATCCTAAGTCTTGTCTAGGATTTAGGAATAGAAATAGGAGAATTCATTCATATCTTTGGAAACATCGTCCATAGAAAAAAGTCCTGGTAAGTTAGGCAGCTATTAATATTGCATCTCAAGAATGAGATCGATCATAAGACACTGTTTTTGACAGATGTTCATACTTTAAATTTAAATGTCAAAACTGCATAGTAAGATCGATATAAACTTTGAGATGCATTTATTGTTTAAGCAATAAGGACATAGTCAATGCTATTCCGTTACAGCAAGAAAATTATGTTTGGATCGGAATGGCGTAACTTTCTGCTTCGTTTGTTGAACATCAATCGTCGCCCGCTATTTTTCAATTGAAAAACATATATTCAATTTGCTAAATAGGACCTACCTTACACACTTAATATCTTAATACATTGAATAAAGAATTATGTTATTTTTGCCTCTTATTTCGAGTAGATACAAGGTAAGGGTCACAATAACTGCTTGGTGTCTGTAATAATTATAAGGAAACAATCAATTTAGTAGGTACATATTTTTTTGTATATGACTTCATTTTATTCTTAGTTTTGTTTATGATCTTAAAAGTTTAAATAAATTAGGATACATCAATTTATAAATCGACCTTTATTCAGACGATAAATTGGCCTTTTTTCAGAACGTCTCCAATCTGATTTTGGAATGTTCGCCTAGGTCTTCCCCTTCCAACACTTTTATTCAATTGTCCCTGTTTAATCTGTTTTTTTTTTACTATACCTGTTTAATCATTCTGTTAAACGAAAACCACTTCGCCTTAATTGTACATCTCTGCGTCAGACGTTTCAGTAACATTGAATCCGCTTCGGAAATGAATTCGGTATCGCGACTGAGATATTCCGAAAATGCTCCGAATTTCATAAGAAAATACCCAAACCTTACTCAGTATCTTTCGGGGATGGTTTGATTTTCGAGGCTCTATTGTTACGTTTGATATTTGTAGTTTGTTACCTGTCTCTGATATTGTGAATACAATATGTTTTGAAAAGAGTTTGTTGTTTGCTACATCACAGGCATATTATAGACGAAACTTGTCTTGTGTAAAGTATGAGTACCTGGTTGTCAATTTAAGTTTTGTTATGTTCCAATTGCGTGAAGTTCAAAAACACGTTAGTTTTACTCTATCAGTAATGAATATATTATTTACACTTTTCCCCCTTGGGGTGTCGAAGTAGAAGAGCCCCTACCCTTAGCTTTTACTGTGACCCCCAGGATGCCTGCCAAGCGTAGGAATTATGGCAACCCATGATGGTATAGTTTTTCTTAGTTATATTATTTAATTGCACCACACCGTTAATAAAAGTATGTTTACTCCTCTCCACCCAAAGGTTGTCTGGAAGAGATCGCTTCTAAGCGATAAGACCGTCCATTGTACAACATTATATATAAGCTAATATTAAGCCCACGGTTTTATTTTACGGTTTTACTTTAGCCACGGTTTTACTTACATTTGGTGTACAATAAAGTGTTACCTATCTATCTAACCCCCTCATTATAAGGGAGTACTTTATGCAACGGTGGACATACAAGCCAGTAAATCAACATTTTCCTTCTTTTTTTAATATTTTCATGTTTGCAATAACGCATGCTCTGCGGGGTTCCGGGTTAGAACTGTACCTCCCCATATATATCATCCCGTGGGTGTCGTAAGAGGCGACTAAGGGAAAAATAAAATATACTGGAAGATGGGCAGCAGCGCCTTCTAAAGAACGGCCAACTTACACTGCGATCCCCAAGACGCCTGCCAAGCGTGGGGATTATGGTAGATACCCCCTTAATAGAGGAAGCTTAGTTCAGCAGTGGATGATCCGGCTGTTACAGTATGCTCTGCGGATTACATTACAAAATGTTAACAAAATGGTTCAGACAGGGTGTGTGTATTTGTGTATATATACAGCTATAATCTTAATAGGTAAATAATAAAAATTCGTGGTCACACTGTGTGTAACAAAACTCCTGCGAAACGGTTTGACCGATTCCTATGAAATTTTGTGTGTATGCGGTTAGTCTGAGAATAGGACGTAATAAACTAATATATATATAATATTTTCTTTATTAAATGTTGATAATTGTATAATATTAGTTATGGAAAACTGATTAAATTATAATCTTTTTTTTTCCAAAAATGGAACTGACTTTCATACTCAAAAGTGTGAAATAACTTGTTGAAGCCGGGACCATGATAGTTCAAAAGTACCTACTACCGCAATATTGTGCGCATGGTACCGTCTTCAACAAGTATTTCACACTTTTGAGTGTTAAAGCTGATGATATTTTTCAGTAAAAAAATTTTTTTCACCCTTTTTAGTGTCCCTTGCTACTTACGGGATCAATTGTCATACACTGGCAATGACTACATCATCACGATAGAAAAATGTTTTTCAGTTATTGGAGTGTAACACAAAAACGGCCTGACCGATTCTGATAAAATATAAATGGGACCGAACACCAAGCATCAGGTTTCAAAAAAAAAAAATTATCAAAATTGGTTCACCAAAGCAAAAGTTCTGAGGCATCAAATACCCTTTTTTGAAGTCGGTTAAAATAATAATGATAGATAGTTGTTATAAGCTCTCTGTAGGCACTAATATAGAGTTAAGCACGTAATTTGTAATGGTTAGTGTATTTGTAAATAAATTTGTGTGTCTTTTACGAGTTCTTGGAGTACAAAAATGTAAAACAATTGGTAAGGTTGTATTTACAGGGTTATGAGAAAAATGCTAACAACCTCTTAAAGTTGACTTCTGTTAGTCCTAACAAACATTTTGAGATGAATTCTCTTCTGGAAACAGAAATAAATAGTTAATAAAAATCTATAATGGAACCTGCGTTAGGTTCCATTATAGATTTTTATTAACTATTTTAAATTTTAATATTATAACATATAATAAATAAATTGCATACTTTATGCTGATAAGTACTTGATATAATGGCAAATACATGTATATTTATATACCTATATATTATACTTATACGTATATTTGCGTTCGGTGCTGTGCAGCACGAACTGCTGGTGTTCTCGATGAAATGGTACATAGCTTACCACCTGCCAGCTTCATCATTGCGTTAATTAAAATTTCTTATATTTTTCTAAATATGATTACAAGCACTATCGCGTGCTAAGCGAAAATCATATCAAACAAATTATTGGAGTACAAAATTTTATGCCCAAGGCGGGAATCGAACCCGCGTCCTCCGATATCGCGTCGGATGCTTAACACCATCTCAGCCACCTGGACATTGGCATTTCTGCCGAAACTTTGTGCTCCAATTGTATTACTTTAACCGTCATAGGGGACGGTTGATGGCAATAATTTGTTTGATATTTCTTATATTATCAAAGTCAAAGTCAAAGTCAAAATCATTTATTCAATTTAGGCGTCTACGACGCTCTTATGAAGGTCAATTACAAATTTTAATATTGAAATATACTACATTGTACTGCCACGTTCAGCAAACAAAAATTATAGAGCCACTGCGAGAAGAACGGGCAAGAAACTCGGGGCCATTCTTTTAAACGTTTTTTTAAAAATGTGTTAAGTACATACTATATAGTAAAATTATTACAATACTTAATTTACATTACGTAGGTGTTAGGCGCTAGCTTGGCAGAGGCGAACCAGTCCAAGCATTTTTGTCGTTTAAGTAATCACAAACTGTGTAGTAAGATTTCTTTATCAAAATATTCATATAAAACTTCACATGCAACTTGAATTTTCTTTCTGTGAGCGTTGTAATATGTTTGGGCAATTTATTATAAAACCGCACACAATTTCCTAAGAAGGACCTTTTATTTGTCTTTGCTAATCTAAAACCTGGCACCGCTATTTTATTTTTATTCCTAGTGTTATAATCGTGAGTGTTACTGTTTGATTTAAATTTGCTCAATATTTTACGAACATACATAATATTTTCAAATATATACTTGGTAAAGTTAAAATATCAATTTCTTTAAAAATATCTCTCAGGGATTCCCTAGGATCCATTTCATATATGGCTCGAATTGCACGCTTTTGTAAGATAAAGATTGTCTCTATCTCAGCAGCAGCTCCCCACAGCAATATACCATAAAACATAATACTGTGGAAGTACGCGAAATAAACGAGCCTAGCAGTAGCTACGTCTGTTAGCTGTCTTATCTTACGAACTGCATATGCAGCAGAACTAAGTCTTCCAGATAGATCATGTATATGTGGATTCCACTGTAAAGTTGAATCCATTTTAATTCCCAGGAAGACTGTCGCATTGTCAAAAGAGAGTTTTTCTAGGCCAAGCTTAATGTTTGGTTCAACATAAGTAACATTTGGTAAAGAAAACTTTAAACATTTGGTCTTTTTTGAATTTAAGAGAAGATTATTAGCCGCGAACCACTTAGAGATCATAGATAACACATTATTTACATGAATAAGTTCACTATCCCTCCTATCTACTTTAAAAATTAGGGAGGTATCATCTGCGAATAAAACTATATCGCAGAAATTTTTAACCATGCAAGGCAGATCATTTATATATGCTAGAAGCATATGCTAGAAACAGTAGTATCTAAAAAGGAACATACTAACACATAGCAGTTTACGTTGGTTTGTTCCGAGGTTACTGCTTGTCACCAATTTTATGTAGTTGCATTTAATATAGTAACCAATATTTTAATTGTCTACTAATAAGTCAAGAAAAAAGTGGGGCTATTAAGATCATTAACAAAAATTACACAAGTGTCTTCTTGGATTTTGCTAACGACCTTGCTATACTTACTCGTACACGTAACCCGGAACAATTTCAGGAACTTTTACGATAGGTGGAAGAGTTCTGTGCGTGGACTGAAGGATTTAGAACAAAACCAAGTAAATACCACTGTCTGTGTCGGGGTAGATGGTATGCCAAATTTACCTCTTACGATCCGAGCCTCTTGAAAGGAGAAGAATGTGTCAGTTGCCGAAACTATGCCATTCTTCGTAGACTGGTATATTACAAAGGACGCACACCATCTCTAGATGCATTTGTCGATAGTTTCTAAGAGATCAAAGTAAGGAAAGTCAGGTAGACAAAAAACAATAAATAACATTAGAAAAGCTTGGATATACGACAACTACTTAACATCACGTCTCACTTGGCCTTTTCGACGATATTAGATAGATAGATAGATAGAAAACTCTTTATTGTTACACCACATATAAGATATTAAAGTTCACATCATAACATTTAATTAAATAATAATAACATGGTGTTACAATGGGCGGCCTTATCACTAAAAGTGATGATGATGATGAGGCAACCTTAGGATGGAGTTGAATAAACAAAACAGTTGGGGCGGGTGTAGTCTAACAATTAACAATGAAAAAAGTACAAATTCATAAAAATATTTTAAAAATAAAAATAATTTTACGTTTCTAAACAAATGTATAAAAAAAGGATGTAAGTTTTTAAAATAAATAAATACATAATATATATAAATAAATATATACACATATCAACATACATAAATAGATAATGATATATATATATATATACGTATATATATATAAATAAATAAATTATATAAAGATACATACATATCATAATATTATCCCATACAAAGCCTAGACATTGACAAAAATGTAGTGCAAAATTAATTGGACAAATAAAACTTTTTAACTTGATTCTTGAACATTCTGAGAGTCGGTGCTTGTCTGATAGATACAGGAAGAGAATTCCACAAGCGAGCAGCCTGAATGGTGAAAGATTTGCTATAGAACGAACTAGTATGAGGATGAATTTCAAGTGTAAGATTTTCTGATGACCTTAAAGTGTACGAAGAACAGTGAAGGAAATCAAAACGTTCCTTGAGATAGAGCGGGAATGTAGGATTAAACAATATATTGTAAAGGAGACTAAGAATATGAGCATTCCGGCGAAAACGTATTGTCAGCCAATTGAGCTTAGAACGAAACTGAGAGACGTGATCATATTTGCGTAAACCAAATATGAATCTAATACAAAAATTTTGAAGACGCTCAAGTTTATCTAGCTGTTCCTCCGTGAGATCGAGATAGCAGGCATCAGCGTAGTCAAGAATTGGAAGTCATAGAGATTGAGCTAATGCAATTTTAGTGGCTGTTGGAAGAAAGTTGCGCAACCTTTTTAAGGATCCTGCTGCGGCAAATAGCTTGCGACTGGTAATTTGTAACTGTTGATCCCACCTCATATAGCGATCCATTGTTATTCCAAGATTCTTTACAGAGCTACTAAAGGGAATAGCAATACCACCAAAGAAAACTTGAGGAAGTAATACCCAGTCTATTGTTGACATTAATCTTGAGCTACCAATAACTATTGTTTGTGTCGTAATGGGATTTACTTGTAACCCAAAAGAATTGCTCCATTTAGCTATGCGATCAAGATCAGCATTAACAATCTGAATGGCTTCAGGTAGTTTATTCACTGGAGCCTTAGAATAAATCTGTAGATCGTCTGCATATAGGTGGTAGGAAGAAGTGAGGTTGTGAGAAATCGAATTAATAAATAAAGCAAACAATAAAGGAGATAGGCCTTATCTCCTTTATTGTTTGCTTTATTTATTACGTGGACCAAGTGGTCCACGTAGGCCAGACAAACCAAGGCATACGATACTTCAGGTGGGATGTAACCAAGAGACAACCGCTGCATTATGTCATGAGATTTACCTTATGACATTCCGGAAAGCTATTAAAATAGCTAGTAAAGAATTGTGATTTCCGGAATTAGAAGCGTGGCTAAAGCTCCATGGATTTTCTGATGTCTTCAATCATTTTTGTTAGGTTTGTTACATATTTCTGTGTAACAAACCTAACAAAATAGGCACTTTTATTGAATAAACCAGTAAGCTCCTAAACACGGTGACACTGGCGACAAGTCCATTTCACGCGTTTAGTTTGCAGTATTTGTAGTCACGATGCCTGCCTATCGAGAAACTTGAACCGTTCGAATTAAGTTCCAAACAATGGCCCGCGTACATTCGTCGCGTAAAACAATATATTTTGTTGAACGATATAAAAAAAGAATTATGTATGTCGCTGTTAATTACTGTGGTTGGGGAAGCGACATGTGTGATTTGTGTTCACCGGAGCATCCTGAATCCAAGAAATTCGACGAGTTAGTGCTCTGTATCGGATCATTTGGAACCACAGCGCTCGGAAATCGCTGAGCGACACGTATTTCGTTTACGACGGCAACATGGCTGCGAATCACTCACAGAGTATTTGCGAAACTTAAAACGTCTGGCCACTACATGCAATTTTGGATCTATGTTAGAAGAGAATTTACGTGACCAGATCGTGTCGGGTTTAGCTAATGAAGCGATGCATTCCCGAATTTTTGCTGAAAGGAAAATACAATACAAGGAGGCAGTCGAGCTGGTTCTGGCGCTGGAAGCAGCCGAGCGGCACACTGGCATTGCTAGTGGTAGCAGCGGCGAGGCGGGCGAAGGCCTGCATCAGGCTAGCGTGAGGCGCACGGGGTACGGTGTCGGCGCCGCCGGCCGCGGCGGGGGCACGTGGCGGCGGCAGCGGCAACAGTTTAGCTCGGACGCAGCGCGGGCGGCGCCGGCGCTTCGGCCGCGCCCTCCCGGCCCTGCTGGCGGTGCGGCAAACTACATCGGGTGGATAAATGCTGGTTTGCTAGTAAAATTGCAATGAGTGTGGTGTTCGCGGTCATTTAAAAGTGATGTGCAAAGAGGTGCGTTGAGTTGAGGTGCTCGACCATAAGCGAGGCATCATCTAGACAATTTACGCGCGGCATTTGAACGGTTACGTGATATGGGATTTAGAGTTAGGTCTAACAAATGTTCGTTTCTTTAAAAAAAGTGTAAAGTATCTTGGGTTTATTATTGATAAGGCCGGGTTGCATCCTGATCCTAAAAAATTAGAGGCCATTTCTAATGTAATGCGTCCAACTAACGTGACACAGTTAAAAAGTTTTCTCGGATTGCTAAATTATTATGGAAAGTTTATTCCTAATCTGAGCATTTTGTTGCATCCATTACACGCGTTACTAAAAAAAGGTGTCAATTGGAACGCGGAATGCGAAAGAACGTTCCGTAATGCCAAAAAGGTATTGTCTAGCGACAAGTTACTTGCGCATTACGAGTAGAGGCGACCTCTTGTGCTAGCGGTGGACGCTTCTGCCACCGGTCTTGGTGCGGTGCTGACTCACGTGGATCCCGATGGCAGTGAGCATCCTGTTAGCAATGTTTCGCGCACGCTCAATTCGGCGGAATAAAACTACAGTAAATTGGATAAAGAGGCGCTGGCGATATTTTTTGGTGTTACGAAACACCATCAATATTTACACGGGCGCCGTTTCATGTTACGGACTGACCATCAGCCCTTTAGCTATATATTTGGAGAAAAATGTGGTATTCCGCAAACGGCCGCGAGTCGACTCCAGAGGTGGGCGGCTCGGCTAGTTACATATGATTTTTCGGTCCAGTTTGTGAGATCGCAAGTTAATGGGCCACCAGACGCGTTATCGCGTTTACCCCTCCCATGTCAGCGTCATCTTACGGAAGGATCGACTACGAATATGAATCTGGTTCAGGATGCAATGCCGGTGAATTATAACGAAATTAGGGAGGCGACCGCAAAAGACAGGATTTTATGTAGATTAAAGGTTATGTAATGTTCGGGTGGCCACCGTCTGGGACGAGCTGCGAAGAGGAAATGAAATTTTACTACGCACGTAAACAAGAATTAATCGTCGAGTTAGGCTGCATTATTTATAAATATCGAGTTGTTATACCACCACTGTTACGGGACCGGGTTTTAAAGGAAATTCATGAAGGGCATCTAGGGGTTAAAAAGATGAAAAACTTATCTCGTAACTATGTGTATTGGCCTAGATATTGAGAATGTGTGCCGGTCATGCTCGGCATGTCAAGCGGTGCGGGACGCACTGCCGCGTGCTTCCCTCCATTCATGGGAGTCTCCCCTGAGCCCATGGCATCGAATTCACGCAGACTTCGCGGAGTGTGGGGGTAAGATATATTTAATTTTAATCGACGCATATTTAAATGGATTGTAGCCGTGCCAATGGCACGCACGGATGCCGGAGCCACTATTGCAGTACTAAGAACTATCTTCTCAAGGTTCGGTTTACCGTCGCAGCTCGTTACTGATAATGGCCCGCCTTTTCTTTCGTCAGATTTTAAAGAATATTGTAATAAAAATTATATAAAACATGTAACATCGGCACCTTACAGGCCATAAGGGAATGGAGCTGCCGAGAATGCTGTAAAATCGGCGAAAAAATGCATTCGGAGAGCATTACACGAAGCGGAAAATGTATCTAAGGCTAAGTAAATTTTTGTTTTAATATCGTAATGTGGAACATGCGACCACGAACATTCCGCCAGCCGTAGCTCTGCTAGGCCATCGGCTGCGGGGGCGCCTCGACGCGCTGCGCCCTGACCTAGGGGCGGTGGTGCGTGCTGCGCAGGTGCGCCAACAAGCTAGTAAGCCGGCCCGGCGCCGAGACATCCATGTCGGTGAGCCAGTGCTAGCCCGGGGTTATTCGGATAGAATTAGTTCTACATAAATATCGAATAGTAAATATATTTCAGTAATGAGTAGTACACCATTTTAAATTCTCGCGCCAGCTCCGTGCGAATGTTACATTGAACGATGCAAATCTGACGATGGCGACGCAGCGCGCTGACTCATCGTACAAGGGAGTGAAGCAGGCGGGGAGAGTGTGAACGGAGGCGATTGCAGAACGGTTAGCTCGCGTCATTACGGCTTGATTACGGCTGCATTTTGTCTCTGTTACCTACGCGTCGTTAATAATTGTGCTCTTAACCACAAATATTACATCTTTTATATTATAACCTATGTTAATTTTATAAATAAGTAATTACTCAAAAGTATTTAACATCAGTGCTGTGTTTTCCCCTCTCGGGTGAGTGTTGTGATGTTATTTGATTAGCTGTATCTAGTTGTGGCTCGATGTTCAAAAGTGTTGTTATTGTGCATCGTAACGGCTATAATTTTGCGACCTCTAATCTGGTAACCGCTATCTGCCTGATTGATAAATCTTTTATCCATCTCATTCGTATTAATATCAGTTTAACCGTAGTAACATCTGTACCGCACACATTGAGATATTATTACTAAACGATATCTCAATGACCTCACATAACATAACGGTCACCTTTGTGTAACATTGACCGCTATCTTTCCTTTCATCATAAACTGTAACTTTCAAAGAAATATATTATTATTATATACATGGAATGTAAAACCATTAACTATTAAAGGAGAATTCTGAATTACTTTGTTATTTATAAAAATATTTCTTCTTTCAATAAATTATATGACTATAAGAACAGAATTATCCTTTAATTAAAATATCAAGTCATATACAATGCATTGTTTTTGATTCTCCTTGTATGACTGCCACATCATTGACTAGTAATTTTGCACTCATCGCCTACCATTGCTTCTTGCTGTAATGTCGTTCGATCAGTGTAAAAGATGTCACAGTCAACAAGGATAATAGGCATTTATAGGCCTAAATTGTCTGGTTGTGATGGATTCCAGGGATCACCGTCCAGGCACGAGTGCCTTTCACCTCGTCATACAACGGAAGGACTTAAATCAACAGACCAATACGCCACCGTCTGCTACAATACTGCCTGCTACGTCAAGCGGCCCCTGCTTGCCCGTCTGCACAGCACTGCACTGCACTGCACGCTCGGCTGCTCAAACGATATAGCGCAGGAGAGTGGTAGTTTTGATAACACGCTAAAGTACCAAAGTAAACGTAAACCCACGACCCACGTTACCCAATAAAATATTGGGTAATATACTTCTAAACATTTTATTTCTGTGACAACCTTAACCCTTCTATGAGCCCTCCAAAGAGTGTTTCACTGGTAAATGAGTTGAAGGCAAGGTGACGCAAAAAACTGGTCCGGTTTCGTACAAAGTGGACGTAGGTAGTGCGGGTTAGAATAGCGTAGACATGAGGATCAGATTATACCGATAAGTCGTAAATGTAGGTATTCCTTATCTAAACAGAATTAAAAATCAATACTGAAGGAGAATTGTACCTTGTGTCCTGCTAACGATACCGAAGAGATGTTTGAAGACGCGACAGGGGAGAAGGTGACGGAGACGGGGGATTTGGAAGAAGGGTGCAGTGAAAATTCGATAAATAAAGCACCTACAGAGACGCAATCACCGGCCCCTCCACCCCTGGGCGCGTCTGCTCGATCTGTAAGAGCTTATAACCGTGCCAAGTTAAATTAAAAGTTTGTTGCCAATGTCTACATATACTTACCATAACATGTAATACTTAGTATTAGAAACAGATCTAAGAGTGGTGTAATGTTTTGGGTTAAGTGATAATTACCATTTGGCACCTTAGTATATTTATCTATTACGATTTGGTAGTTTAAAAGGGGGAAAGATGTTAGGATTGTAACATATTTCTGTATGTGGGTAGGCACTTTTATTGAATAAACCAGTCAGCTCCAAGACACGGCCTTTCATTGACGTTACAATTTTAAGCCGGGCAGTAGTACTGCGCCCTAAACGGAAACTGAATTAAAATTGTTAAGGAGGAATGATTTGCAAAGTAATTCAGTAGTTTGTTTATAGACGATTGAGTATAGACATACATCAGCAAACAGCAGGATTAAGACCAGGTGAAACTAATTAAGAGGAGATGAACTGGGGACTTTAGGTAACGGAATGATATAAGCAGTTCGCCATAATTTGCCTGAATCTAAGGAGAAATTAACAAAATGAGTTAAAATAACAAGAATAAGATCCAAGAAATATGTGTAAGCATGCCTCTTCTAATGTCATCACAACCCGTAATATTTTAGTTTTTGATCTGAAAAGATTTAAACATGATGTTAGGGCGTTTTGCGAATGCTACCTAGCTAGCTATCACTTTCAATTAGAAAATCTGTCGCCAAGCACGTATCGGTGGTGTTCAATAGGAGCTGAATCTAAGATGCGGTAACTCTAGGTTAGACTTAGTAACAAATCTTTGATCGCATCATCACTTACCATCAGTTAGATAGTGGTAAAGGGCATGTCAGCAAAAATGGTAGTTCATAACGCTTTTCCATACAAATGTAGTTTCATCATATTTTAAACACAAAGTTTAAATTCACAGAAATATTATATGCATGTCCTTGAGCCTTATATTTTATGCTTTAGTTTTTTTTTGCATCTTAAACGGCTCAAATGAATAGTGGGCCATTTAAATAAACACAAAAGTAAATTCTGTTCGATACTCAACTGTTTGACTGTATTGTTGAAAAAACTGGTAAGAAACGACCGAAAAGTTGCGACCTCATACACATGACAACGTTTTATTTCACTGCAATAAAAACACCGGCATTTCTTCTAAAGCGTCTTCTTATAAAGCGAATTTCGTGCATCTTGCACACAGCAAAAATAAATTAGAGATTTAAACTATGCGAAACTTTCAGTGTGTCTCACTTCTTAAACCAATGTAACTCGCATGTGAAATTAAAATAAGTAGCTACATCGTGTTTAAATCCCTATTTAGTTTTCCTAGAAGAAACTCAAAGCTGACAAACACAAAAATGACAAACACATGTATCAAGATCTAGTCTCTATCTGGTGAAGCAGTGATAGCTCAGTGGCTTTGGCTATGGACTGCCGCGCAGCAGGTCCATGGTTTGAATCCCGCCGCGGGCTTGAGCTTCACCGCATGGTGGAAGGGTATTTTTGCGAATGCCCGCCTGGCTAGCAAACACCCTCAAGTTGAAAATCTGTCGCCAAGCACCTAACGGTGTGTTCCGGCAGCTGTCCTTGAGAGCCAATCATTCTAGGTTAAGCCTGTTAACAGCTTCGACCACATCGTCACTTACCATCACGTGAGATTGTGGTCAAAGGCTTACCTATCAGCAATAAAAAAAAAAAAGTCCAATTTTAGATCTGGCCTGCTTTCTTTGCCTACATCATCACTAACCAACAGGTAAGAAAGTAATAGTTAGATACTTGATAAATTGACTGTATGATAGTTTGTCATATAAAAATAATATTTCTGGTTGTTCTCTAATTGTCGGCTAGTTGCATGCCTTGGCGTTGCTGTAAATGTAACTGGTAATTGAAATAAATAAATAAATAAAAGCTATGCAAATTAAAATAAATAAATAAATAAAAATAAAATAAAAAAGCCTTTATTGCCCATATTATAAAATTAAAATTACAGCGTTATAAAATTTTGGATGTAATTATTTAACACTTTTTCATTTTTTTATTATTATTTAAATATGTGTATAATATCAGGGCACCCAAGTGTGGATGTAGGCGTCCTCCATGCAGTGCCACGTGTTTCGATCTCGTGTGAGCCCGGTCCAAGCTACTCCTGCCACTTCCACGATATCATCTCGCCATCTCCTCTTTTGCCGACCTCTCGCCCGTGTGCCATCTCTCGGGTACCATTGTACCACACGCTCGCTCCATCTGCCGTCGGTGGCTCGGGCGAGGTGTCCAGCCCATTTCCACTTCAGTCTTGCAAGTATGGTTACTGAGTCTAAAACTTTGGTCTTCTGCCGTATATCTACATTTCTGACCTTGTCTCTAAGTTTTAGACCCAGCATCGAACGCTCTGCCGCTCTCTGAAAGGTGGTCATTTTTTAATTTTTTTATGTAAGTATTTAAGTCTGTCTATTTCTGTTTTAGATCGAGGATATATCTTTTTTAGATTCTCTCTCTCTTCAATCATCATCATTACTTCTTGATTTATTGCTTCATATTCTGGTTCAACGATATTTTTGGGTAGTTTTGTTATGCACAATTTAATTGCTTTAACTGTTGCTTGATAGGAGTTGTTGATATCGTCATTGTTGATATCGGGCATGTGCAGAGTCATTAAATTTTTCAGCGATTCAGCTTCTATTGGTGTATAATTTTTGTTTTTTTGGCCAAATCCATTCCGCTTTTTTTTAATTATGTTCAAATTTTATGTCATTCGTAACATCCTGTGGTCGGTTGAGTAATTAGTAGAAAGCACTTCCAGATTATATACTTTCTGTCTTTGTTTCACGAGTATGTAATCCACTTCGTTTAGCGATCTTCCATCAGGTGACTTCCATGTCCACTTTTTCTTTACTGGTTTTTTAAAAAGTGTGTTGGTTATGGCAAACCTGTGTTCGTAGCAGAAACTTAATAATAGTTCTCCTCTTTCATTTCTCTCTCCATAACCGTATGGACCACATACATCTTTTTCTTCCGCTAATGGCATGCCTATTTTTGAATTAAAATCGCCCATTATGATAATGTCTTTTCCGGTACCAACAAGAGATTTGAGTATATCGCTATAAAACGTTCGCACATCTGTTTCTTTTGACTTATCTGTGGGTGCATATACCTGTATTATATTGATGACGAAGTTATCCCGAATTTGTAAGTCTAATCTAGCAACTCTATCAGAGTACGTTCTAAAATCGATAATGTAACTCTTTAGGTATAGAGCAACAATGAATCCAACTCCATTTCTCCCTTTTTTATCTCCTCGATACATCAACAAGTATTTATTTTTTTCAATTATGCATTGGCCGCTTATCTTTACTTCTGAAATTCCAATTATATCATACTTAATAGGTGTTAAAGCATGTTCCAATTCTATTATTCTGTTTCCTGCTTTTAAAGAACGTATATTATATGTACAAACTTTCAAATTAGGGGTTAGTTGTAAGTTTTCTTCTAAATTATTTAGGTTGCATGGAGGGTTGTGGTCTTGTACTCCCGCGGCGACCACCCGTATTGGGAGTGAAATTTTGTGCTTTTCAACTTTATTTCTGTGCATTGTAGTGTGAGTGTTCCGTGTGGTGGCTTTTTTGTGTTTGGGTGCCGGTATTAGTTGCTATTCTTTACTAGCCGTTAGCGCTTGTTTCTCTGGTTGTGGAGTCTTCTTAATGTATGACGTAATAGATGTGCTTATACTCTGGTTGGGCTTTGTAGTCTTAGCCTGTTTGTTGGCTGGCGAAACGGTAGAGGTGAAAGTCTTCGATTTTTTTGAGATTTGTATAGGCTTAGATGAGGGTTTACTGCTGCTGCCTGGTTTTTCCGGTGGGCTTACGGAGAGAGCTCTCTTGTTATTAAGTTTCTCTCTAACTATTAGGCGATCGTATTTCAAAATAGCTGGTATTCCATTTTTTCTGTGCTCCAAAAGTTGGGGAATTAAAGATTTTCTCTCTTCCAGAACTTTTGGAGGAAAATCCTCTTTTATGTACGACCCGGAACCCTCCAGTGATGATTTCCGTTGTAAAATGTTTATTTTCATGCCAAATGTTGTAAGAGTCAGCCTTATAGGTCTCGGTTTGGCATTTTTCTTTCCCATTCTTCCCACAAACTCAATATCTCTTCGTTCGCATTCGACGTCCAACTTATAGTTGATTACCTGAAGCAACATTTCCTCGAGCTCTGAATAACTTTGTTCTTCTTCTGAAATTCCAAAGAAGATCAGATTTCTTTGGCGCAGTTTTCTATCAAAATTGTCAAGCCTTTTTTCGTGTTCGTCTTGGGTATTTTGAATTTTGTTTATATCTGATTCAAATTTACAAAATTTTTCCTCTATTTTCTCATTTATTCTTTGAGTTATATTTTCTTCAACCTGTTTCAAACTCGTCTCTGTGTCCCCTTTGATCTGGCATCTCAAGGCATTTAACATTTCTATCATATTTTCTGACATTTCTCCGACTACTAGTGCCCTCTTTGTTTTATTGTTTAATTCTTGTCAGCAGTAGCAAGTTATAAGGTGCTTACTCAAAAGATCCGTAGTGATCTATAACTTGTAGTAGTACAATAGGTTTTTAGTAGATGGCGTTACAGTCGCTACGTTTCTTCGTGATATACTTCTGGTAATTGGCCCTAGTTGTCTATGTTACGTTGCCTGCACTGTCGGTAAAGCAGCGTTGGTTTACTACTTTGTGAGTACAATGGCGCTGACACTGTCCATTCAATTTTTAACAGTAATATTATTCAAGATTAATCAAAATCCTGTTAGTTCCGTTAAACCATTATAATTAATGTATCTGAATATAAAATGAAAAGCCACTCACAGTTGACACCAATATGTTAAAATGCCGTTCAGTTCTTCTTAAAGTGCTTCAAATTGTGCAGAATCCAATTTTCTCGGAAAACAGCTGATTTGTAAGTGTTCACTGTTGTTGATTATTGTGGTCTACCAGCGACGCCTCCAGGCACTTTTCTAGCCAGTTTTTGTTAGGATTAGATGCACTGAACTGTTTAATTTGCTTTTTAAACACGGAGCTTTACGGAAACAAGGTTGAGCGGTTGCGCCACACACACACAAATTAATGCGGCCAAAATAAAAGCTGGTAAAATGCGAGTCGGGATTTGTACGTATATATAGTCCTGCATCGCATCAGAACTTTATTACATACGAGTCAGCCGGTTGTAAAAATGTTTATTGCTTTCAATGACAGTTTTGAAACAATATTAAAAATTGATTTCAGTATATTTTGGACACGAGAGTTACATAATATGACGAAGTCTCGCCACAAAAATATGCCGGGTCCTGAAAAGATATACTTTTCATATTCATTCTCTTATATATCTAAATTTATTTCTCGTGTAAGCATCAACTTTGAGTCAATGTTCTACACAAAATATCAAAATTTGAAGTTCGTAACGCATTATCCGTTTACAAGCTAGAGACCCGTGATATATGAACGGGGGGACCGACAGACAGAATGACTGACAACATAGTTTCATTAAAAGAGATCTGTTGTGCCCTTTGGTTACGGAACCCTAAAAAAGACACCATACACATAGTGGATATTACACGGTAAGAATAAGAAATCGTCTTGCTCGTAGGTTGATGAATTTCAGCTGCAAAAAGGCTCTAGCACCATTAGACCACATCCGCATGCTCCAGCAGATTATACCGAAGACTGAACATTATAATTGGCCATTATATACTGGATAAGAGCACGTAACCTATCTAACTGCAACGAAGTGTGTGAAAGGAAGACATTCAAAAACGTCATGGAGCACTTGAATTTGAACAAATTCAGCATCAAAATCTATTGCGAATAGATCAGTCACCCTCGTTTTGCTGATGAAACAGTTATAGTGGCAATCTTGGTTTAGGAGCTGATTACAATGCTCAGCGACATCAGTAGAGATTCCTTGCAGGTGGATCTTAGAATGAACATGGACAACACGAAGATTGCCTATGTCGAATGTCCGTGTCACCCGAATAATCCAACTCGGACGGGCAGCGTCTGAGAAGTAATCCGACATCTTCTCGTTGAACATTCCGCAGATCATGAAGACCAAAGCCAAGTCAACCAGTGATGACTTCACTGAGACGTGATCCTTATGAAGTAGCTCTGGGTCACTCAACGAGATATGGAGAGAGCTATGCTCGGAGTTTCTTTTGGTGGTAAAATCCGGGACGAGGAAATTCGCCGAACATAACTTTAAGAATTTGCCAGTTGAAGTAGCAAAGAGTAAGCTACATTGCTTGACAAACCGATAGCTGATGGGGTAGAAAATTTTCGAGTTGTTAACAGATTACACTGGGATATGTAGTTTTTGGGGGCCTACTGGGTGATTTGACGATATTTAAAACGTCGCGGGTAGCCTATGGTTACATGTAACTGATAGCCGTTTATTGCGGCGTTCTATTGGGGAGGCTTTTGTTTATTGCCGTCGTCTACCGGCTGCTGATGATGATATCAAATGGCCAACGCACTTCAGTACAAAACGTCTAGACTGGTTTGGAGCAGGGGCAGTCGCTTTACGTCTGGTGAATCACAATAAATAGGTTTAGCATCTCTATTTCATGAAAAAGATTCCTACCTACCAATCTCCATGCTTGGCACAAGTTTTGGGTATTTATTGACTCATACAAATACAACATTTGCTCTCCTTGAGACATTTTGGTTGACTTCGTTTGTATTTGTTATAGTAATACTTCAAGAAATGGGCAACACCAAAAATAAGACAAAATTTTAACGTCGTATTATTTATTTTTGTCTGTGTTTCAGCCGCCCAGTACATATACGAGCGGCGTTCGTTACTTGAAGTACACGTATGTAACGCTACCTTTACCAAATTGTCGAAATACTGATATTATCTGAAGGGTCATAGACCCCGCAACACAAACTAATGGCGGCATTGGATCTGTGAGAACACTTTTAAAGCTAAATTACAAGCAATAAATTAGACTAGCTAGGTAATATACTCTTAGGACATCAGACACTCGCATCCATACCCACACCTATAAATCCGATTGTTTTTTTTATTCATTTTCAGCAAAATTCCTTAGGCCTCATCTCCTAAAAACAAAACGATCAATGTAAACATTCAATAGTTTCTAACAAGTGCGTTTTTATAATGAAGAATACAGTTAACGAGAATGCGTTCAACAGTAGATATATATGAGTATATTTTGTATATTTATAAATAGAATGAGGGAATCTCGCAGAGCCATTGCCGCGGTAAGCCACTGAAGCGTGCCGTAGTCACTACACACTACTGACCGCTACACGCGGGCTAACGGACTGTCGAGCGACACTTCAACATGATCACATAAGTGTTGAACATACCACTTTTCAACTTAACAAGTTATCAGTTCAATTTGAAGAAATTTTAATTGCCTTCTTCAGTTAGATACTACGGATATAATAAATTTTACTAAGATTTATGTTCCGATGCATATACATACTTAAGTGGATTTTCAGTATTTAAACTCGTTCTACTTGCTATGTTAGAATAAATATTTGTACCGTTACAATAAATTCAAAGTTACAAGAAAATAAAACAACGCACAAATCGCTTCAAAAGCAGATCTCGTATTGAAAAGTGGTTAATTCAACACTTTACCCCATACTTCCTACGCTACACTCGCAGTATGTGCATAAAGATTTCCTATCCAATAATTGCTCTACATTTATAATTACAATTAATAACACTGTCTCAGATTATATAATAGAACCACAAATGTAGCGTAGTATAGTGAAGCGCTAAATATAATCAGTTAATATCGACGGATAATATATTACAATCATAACAAACATTGCCTTAACGATTCGATTTTAATATTACGAGTACATCCATAAGATAACAACAAATACCATCAGCTATAAAACATCCATACATTCATTCCATCGATAAAAACTGTTCCTTGAAATTTTTACGAAGGCTCGATATTTACAATTAGAACGATGTATTATAAAAATTATCGCTACAATATTATATTATCGATTATCAGCCTTCACAAAAGATATTGTAGTTCAATTCGTATGCGAATTCCTTGAATCGATAATGATTGCATATATCGGACAGGTCCCTGCGATAGATGTACATATACGAATTATTTATAATATAGTGATGATGACAGGAATTCGCACACAAATGTGGTGTCGGCCGATATAAAAGTACAGAGTTACAGACAAGGCGAGGTTTTACAACAAAAAGTTCCTAAATTTTTATTATTAAAAAATTGGAATAAGTCAAGTACAAAAAAACGTATCAAAAACTTTTGTGTCCCATATCAGTCGTGTTATTTGTGCAATGCTATTTTATAAACAGTGATATTTTAACAAAATGAAGTCTTGAAGTGTCGCTCAAAAGTAATAAGTTACCATGTAGCCTCCGGCAGACATATAAACAAGTGTATAATATATTAAATATTATTTTTCTTTTATAAAAATGGACCAATCATGGCAGTGAAATTGAGATCAGTGCTGTCATTGGTCGATTTCTTACCACTCTTATATGTCTAGCAGACACTAATTATAAGAACTGAGATACTGTGCTCAAAGTTCGAAAAAGAAAATCGATTTTATAATAGAAATCCGAAATTTGAATACAGCATCCCTGATCTTGAGAATGCGACCGATTCGAACCGGATACCATTCCTTCATAGAATTAGCGACTCGTAAAAATGCTCTAAACACTATTTTAATTTTAATATTATAATATCGTTACAATATGTTATTATATTATTTAATGAATGAAGATTATTTTAAATATTTTAATTTATTTGTAACATTGAAGTAATGCATTTCCTAGTTTTTGTTTAATGCACTCCTGCACGAAAGAAATGACGTCAAAGTCCCATTGGATTAGACTTCTAAAATTAAATTAGACAATATTTTCCCGTGCTTCAGCCTTAACTGACACGGTTGCCCACGGGGTTTTAATGCATACAATTATTGATTCACCCGCAAAAAACCGTTTGAGTTTTAGCGAAGACCTTAAACGTCGACTTTAATGACAATCGCATGAGCATTATCGTGTTTTACTGAACTCAAGATTATTTTAGTTGGTTTATCATAAACGATTGTAAAGTTAGCTTTGCCCAAAAGTCTTTGACATCACTTCGTTCGTACCTCGGAGCTGTCGTTGACGTAATCGCTGGTTCTACGACGGATGTCCTTCGAGCAAGGGCTACGAGCTACTCTGATATGGTCTCAGTCTCAAGACAGTCCGTTACGTCTGTTCTATGATACACTCTTCCTACCCGAGCTACTTGACTTGTGTCCACTGCCTACGCAGCATAGACAAAGTTTACTTTGTCAATGCTAACAGTAAATCCTTCTTTATACTCTACATTGCAAACCTTTGCATTATATTTCTTCTTATTATATCATAATAATTATGTTTCCTACATTCTATTACATTCACCACTGTCCCCGACTGCACTTGTTCTATTATGAAATATTTATTTTGGTCTTAACAACTTCAATACTTTTTTCTTACGGCTTCATTCCAAAAAAATTGCCTATTTTTACATTTTGATTGGTTATGTATATCATTCCTTGATTAAATTCATTGAGTAAAACGCTTACTCAGAAAAAGCAATTGTTTCATGACAGTTTCATAGTGATTTGGACTAATTTTACTATTTCGTTATGTTAATCACAGAAATGCTTTTTTTTATTATATTTTTCATTTCCATGATATTTGGCAAGTATATTGATCATTGATTATTCATAATTTGTTAATCTGAAAGATTTGCAAATATTGTATTGAAAATAAATAAGTTTTAGAAATAAATAGGTAGTAGTAGTAAGTCTGTCTATTAAGATTTTTATTTACATTTACATTGAATATTAATATAAAACTGTTGAAATGGAATTTTGTAGTTAGTAAGAATTTGTAGAATGCATAAAATTTATGTAAACCTATGATTTTTAACACTCGTAAGACCAACATTATATAGTGCTTTTAATGTTACTATAACATTCCACGTGATTTCGAACAGAGGCTTCGTCGATACGTCAAGTCATATAAAGGTGATTAAAGAGTTCTACTACCTTTATCTTCACTAGATTCTCTATTTAAGGAGGTTCGATGTCTGTAGACAGTTTACACAAGTCCCTGATATGTGGGATGGCGTGTGTAGCGCCGCGGCTCCGAGCGCGCCGGCCTGCCGCATATATACAATGTACAATACAACCACGAGGCTGCCGGCGCTACGCGGCGTCTCAGCAAACATTCTCACAGTAATATACATTGTAACTCGCTCTATATATAACAAGGAGCTCGATAACCGATCGACGGCCTCTAACGTAATGTTTCGTTGAAACAACATCATTCACGACGACGAACATGACTCTTAAAACGTTGATCACAGTCGATCGCTTCCCGAACGGCACACGCGAACGCGCACCACGCCCGTCGATTAAACAACATAATAATAATATACACCCGAATCGTAGCACACATCGATTCGATTAAAAAAATTGACTAGAAAGTATCAATTCGCTACAGACGCCGTTGGGTGGCGCTAGGCGTGCGTTGAGAAGATATCGGCGGCGCGCCACGCTTCCGCTTCCGCTTCCGCATCGTATTGTTGTAAGAACGGGTTTGTGGCGGAATTGTAGCGCGGGCTGAGTGCGCCGGAGTTGAGCGTGACCGCAAGCCCGGCTGATGTGCCGGGGATGGCGGCACCGCGCGGAGAGTCACGAGGCTCGCGCCCTTGTGGCGTTGCGCCCCGTGGGGAATCGCGTGGAGATGCACGCGGCGAATTACGTGGCGATGCGCGTGGGGAGTTCCGCGGAGACATCCCACGTGTGTCACGTTCCGCACGTTCGGGTTGCCGCAAGATAGAAGAAACCGAGCCGGTGTGCTTGATGGTGTCGGCAGGGCTATGGCTGCCCGAGCTGCTGCTGGGCGAAGCGGGGGACGGCAGTGTCGGCGCCCGCGCCCGCACCCCCGGCCCCACACCCGCGCCCGCTCCGGCCCGCGGCGACTGCGGACGATATTGGCCGCCCCTGACTGATGAGAGAACCTGGAAGCAACACATTTTGTATGGCACGCAGTCGACTGTCAGCCACTAGCATAGCGTGTGTAGTTAATCAATTAGTACAAGGGATTAACCTCATATGTAATGCGTAATCATTTAAGCCTTAGTGTTCTGATTAAAAATAGTTAGTGATGATGGACCAGTGTTTAGCTTGGTAATCAGAGTGAGTAAAATATGTGCACTTATATTAGAGCTCCGTAGTTAAAATGGGTTTTTGGCTCTTAAACATCCATGTTGATGTTTTATTAAGACTGTTAAACAAAACTCTAGCGTTGAATAAGAACTTCGACTTAGTAATATTATTCATAAAGGATCGCCAACATAAACATTGAAAAAACAAATGAACAAAAACAGGCCAAGGTGAATCGGGCTCGTGCTCAGGATCCGAAACTTATAACACCAATCTTGTAAAACAACAATTAATAGAACTTGACGCAAAGCCCGATTTGCACTTGATCGGTTTTGGTTATCTTTCACTTAAATATTTTTAGTTCTTCGATATCTTTATAATCGATCGATGTATAAATCTTAAAGGCTTGCACGCTGTGTGTCTGTCACGTGGCACGAGTTACAAGTCAAAGGTAAGTAGATCATTTCAAAGAAATCTACTTTAATATATTACACTGACACACTGCAGCTAAGTCGCCGTTTTATCGTGACGTATTCTGTATTTCCCGTATATAAGTCACGTGTGAACTTTTGGCGGACAGTACATGGCATCTTCAATGTGTTAAATACTGACTTACATGTGCGGGCGGCGAGCGGTCGGGCGCGGGCCGAGCCGAGAGAGCTGGCGGCGGAGATGCTGCTAATGCTGCCGCTTGAGGCCGATATGGACTGGCTGAGGGCGGAACTCGGCCTACGACAACGGAAGCTCTAACTGAACTGATGGACACACTAGGAAACTACTTCAGGGTCACTAGAACTATAATTAAAATATCGTGTATTTATACGGATGCCGCGTTTCTATTTCCCTTGGTGTTTGATGGTAAAAAGGAGATGAGGGCAATAAAGCTTGTAATTTTGTGCAACTTGACGTTTAAATGTATAGCACCTAGCCTTTACCATATAATATTTAATAATTCTACAACACATCGTTCCTAATGAGCTAATATTAACCGAAGGTCACAAAAACGGCTGCGCTGTTTCTAAGACCAAACTTTGACTTTGTATAAAGGTTTAAGAAGAGCTTTGCTCCAGGATCTCAAAGTTCTTATCGCAATAATTTTACCCTATCTAAAACTTAAGAGCCTTAGCCCACAAGGTACTGCTTTGAAAGACAACTACAAGAACACAGCGTTATGTGGTTTCTGGCCAGGTAGCCAATTGCGAAATGCCCTACCACCATGCAATGAAGCTCAAGCCCTGTTAGTCCAGAAGCAATAGAGGCTTATATATATATACACACAGTTCAATCCAATATTAGGTTTGAGCGTATATTTTCAGTGCTGAGTTGACTGCCTTAACACGAAAAAGACACACGGTAGCTCTAACATACAGATTTTGTCTTCATCTACCGTGGTATCATTAGACAGTTCCTTTGATGTTACTGTGACATTTTTAATGACGTTGTAAGTACCTTTTAATGATTATAGTATTTATTGGCTTTTTTGCAGCTGATAGGTCAGCTTTTCACCACTATCTCACCTTATTAGTTATGGTGTGGTCGAGGGTTGTAAACGGACTTGGCCTAGAAGTATCTCAAGAAGTGTGGCCGAAACACACTGATATACACTTGGCAATAGATTATCTACTTGAGGGTGGTAACTTGCAGAAAAGCATGCTCAAAATGCCATTCCATGTGGTTCTTCCATGCTCAAGCCGGCGGTGGAGATCGAATCATGGACCTGCGGCTCGGCAGTACATAGCTATAACCATTAGGCTATCACTGTTTTATGAGGCTATTTCCAGTTGCCACCAGTGAACTTTAAGGCTTGTACTTCTGACGTTGGCTACTGGTCTATTTGTAAGCATTTTTAGTACCGTTATAGGTCAACCTTTGACTGTCCTCACGCGATATCACTGGATGATAAGTTATGATAGGGCCAAGATGAATGGACTTAATCAAGATTGGGAACTGGCTCTCAAGGACATCTGCTGGAACGCACCCTTAGATGTTTGGTGACATATTTCTACTTGAGGGTGATAAGGCGGGAAATAATTTGCAAAATGCCCTGCCGCCATGCACCATGGATATCTAGTTGTAACTTCTTAACAGTTCAGCAAATGCCTGATAAAAGTTACATTAATTTCTCATCACGTTTATCAAATATAGATATCGAGTTTTTGAGTAAGATAGGTTTACTTCAAAGTTTACTTGCTGTCAGCAAATACGCTAATCAGTGATAATAGTGCTGATGAAAGCTCGGGCAGAAACTAGTGCATTGAGCTCAGCGATCAAATCAAATACAGTGAGGCGTTGTCAAATGATCATCTCCATGTTCGAACCTGCGATAGGAATAGATTTAAAAGTATGTCTTTATGTTCTTTCGCCTTAGATACAAAGAAAAGTAGATTATAATTATTTTAAAGTACATTTGATCCCAAGTTCACGTGATAATACATCACATGCTCGGGTTAGCGATAGTCATTTAGAACAACGCCTCATACAATTTGAATGATGATTATGTGAGTGCACTTTGGCTTTCACTACCTTACAAAAGGTGTTTTATGTTTATTGGTTTATGATTTTAGTAAAGTGCAATGCAGGGGTGTAAATTTCAAAAGCAGTGAGCGACTAATAGGCAAGCGAACAGCTTACTTCATCGCCATCTAACACCTGATTGGAAAATCAAACATCTTATTAATCCAATCTTTTTCTTATGGCTGGCCAATTTCTAATTGCTGTATTCAGAGACGGCAAGTGGCATTAAATCGTTATTGTTTTGTAGGTTTTATTAAAATTTATCACAACAAGAAAACATAAAAAAAAAACAATTTTAAGTTATTTAAAAGTTAATTGACATCTCTGAAAACGGCAATAAATATTTCGTCACCTGTTGGTAGATATAAGTATAGACTGAAAGATCTCTACGTGAAGTCTCTAAGAAGGTATTTCTATTTATTAAAGGGGAAATTCGCCTTAAATACAGCTGCAGCTGCCGCCAAATGCAGATTCTATATTTGAGAGTGGCTAGTATTTTATGAAATTTAAAGTAATTTGAAATTATGTAATTAGCTATTCCTTCATTGATGTTTGTACCTATTGTATTCAAACCAAAAACTAATTCATAAAATACTCTAATTTGTAAAGCTCAATCCTGAGCAGGATTTGAACTTTCTACTTTTTTGAGCCTTCATTCACTTCTTGAAACTGTAATTGATATTCAGTCTCTTACAAAGGGTTAGCTATTGACGATGACTACCAATCTGCTACTATCATGGCAAATCTCTATTGCATCATTCACTCTCTTCACTTTCTAATTGCTAGCCTTTGAGCACTATCACACCGCTGTTGTAAGTGATGATGTTAAATTGTCTAAATCTACAATAATAACTGGTGCTCAAGAACAGATTTCACACTTGAATAGTGGCTAGTCAGATTGACATACTCAAAACTGTGGAGGCCAAAATGGGCTATCACAGTTGCAAGAAATTCCTTATATCTTGTTGCATTACCTGGGGGGAGGATGGCTGAGGCCACTGGCGACGCACTGACTCTGTTTCCACGCGGCCCGGGTACTGGCTCGCCGCGCCGAACTGTCTACAAACATACATGCGTTAAGGTACTAAGGTATTGGATTGCCCTTTCACAGACCTCACTAGTATGCAAACATACATTTGCAAATACCTCGTTATAATAAGTTTAATATCATTCTACACGTAGTACGCAGTCCTACCATACATTCCTGAGTATACATCTACACCTATGCTCTTCCACATTCATATTCAAAATTTCTCTAAAATATTTTCTGCTATACTTTCTGACGACATGCCTAAACTTTAATCTATTATGGAGCTCAATCTAACTGTTAAGCTTATCAATCACGTATGCTACTCTCAACCTTGTCCATTGTACTTACACAACATTTCCATCTTATAATTCACATGTATGCCGCATACACTTTTCTATTATCCTTCTCTTTTGTTGCCTAATGCTTGCTTCCATGCATCACGGCGAGTCTTGACACATTCAACATCGTTTGAAATATACTTTTACATTATTAATTTACTAACCTCATTGAACTAATAGACATACCTAACATTAAACTGATATATAACCAATCCTTCGACAGGTAAAAGTTTTTGCCTGATTCACCAGACAACATAAGAGATGACATTACCTGAACGTTTCGGAGGCGGCCATATCTGCAGCAGACATTGAAGCACATGGATTGGTCTCTGGTAGTCCAAATCTGTTGGTGGCTGAGATTGCAGCATCAATGGTGGAGCGAGTGCTACTGCTAGATGTTGTGGTGACATCTTATTCCGGTCTTGTGCGGCCACGACTAAAGCCAAATGGTCAAGAAGGAAGACCAGAGTAGCACGGGCTGCTCGAGGTAAGCATTCCACTATAGAAGCCATCAGGCGAGCGTTGCCTTCGCGGTCATCAGGTAGACATACTCCTGGAAACCAGAGGTATCATTGTCAGTGACAGTGAGTGTGTGTATGAGAGAGAGAGTACTAAAATAAATATTGATTTATCTAACTTAATTGATTAAAAACAACATATAATTAATTATCTAAAAAAACAAGCAAATTCCTTAGTACTTAAAAAACTTTAAAACTGTTTAAATTGCTTATATATATCATGATTTTGGTCTAGAGGTCAAGACATCCCGCGACCACGATCACTGCAAAGTGTTCGAAACGTCGTCGGGACAAAAATGATAAATATATACGCGATTTCAACCATTTAACGTTGTTTAATTACTATGTGTAATAATGGTGAAATCGTATTACAATATTAAGCAGGTTCCAAATAATAGTGAAGAACTAAATTATGGAACTAAGACAAAAACATGTTAAAAAAAATTATAGTAACGTAACAGACAAATAATGCATGGAATCATTCTGGTATCTTACCAAGCGCATCCAAAGTCATCTGATACAGGCACCGACTGAATAACGGCTGAGGAAGTTCCCTCAAATAGTCTTTCAGTAGACCTGTGATGACGTTGATATCAGGAACTGAATCTGGTGCCAGTTCCACGCTTCGAGCATTTCTTTCAAAGGCTTCCCGGAGTATTCGCTTTTTACTAGCGGAGCCACACAAGCGGTAAAGACCTTAAAATAGACAAAAAGTATTCTTAAAATGAATTAGCGCTTCCGTGCTTCGGATGGCACGCTAAGCCGTCGGTCCCGGTTGTTGTTAAGGCAGTCGTTATAGCATGATGGTAGGGTATTTTGCGAATGTCCGCCTGGCTAGCTACCACCCTCAAGTAGAAAATCTATCGCAAACACCTAACGATGTGTTCCGACAGCTGTCCTTGAAAGCCAGTAATTCTAGGTTAGCATGAACAACATCTCCGACCACGTCATCACTTACCAACAGGTGAGATAGTGATCAAAAGCTAACCTATCGGGCATAAAATAAAGAAAATTATTAAAATTTAATAACTTTTCCTGACAACATGAGTCCCGTCAGTAATAATATTTCGATAAACTTAATTTCTTTATAACTTTTTTAGATAGTTCCTATCTAAAAAAGTTATAATTCATTCGAGTGTCACATAAGACCATTACTCCTACATGCAATTGTTTTTATGCTTTTACATGATTTTTAGAAAAAAAAATTATTATTACAATGATTGCTAAATATGTTATACAAAAATCTGTCTCAACTTTTGTTGTAGAATAATATTTTTTTTTTCTATTCTAGTCTTATATTTTCACATAAAGTATTATTTTAGCTGGTGCTGGTATCTCGACATTCACGAGAATAGCAGATACGAGATAAGAGATCATCTTATAACACTTCAAAGAAGCCTATGATAAAGATATGACATAATTCGAACAGAATTAATGAAACCCGCCGTACCGATGATATCCAATCCACGACGTTCAATCTCTTCGACACAGCGTCTCACAATGAGTGGAACGGGTGGCGCGTGTGGAACTCGCACCTCCCTCGCCACTACCGCTTCCAACTCAGCGCCAAATAGCGGTGGAGGTGATACACGTCCAGCCGCGGGTCGCCGACGGAATAACTCATGTGGTTCTGTATGTCGGATACGGACGTATAAAGTACCGCGAGGTTCCATCTGAAATTATATGAACGACATTTTAAATTTGCTTTACAATCCATTTCCTATCATGATGCTGAAATAGATACAAAATCGCGAATATAAGCAAGAAAGTATATGTCGAACAATGAATGAAAATCAGTACTAATATTATAAATGCGATAGTAACTCAGTCTGTCTGTCTGTCTGTTACGCTTTCACGCCAAAACTACTGGACCGATTTGAATGAAATTTGGTATGGAAATAGTTTGAGACCCGGGAAAAAACATAGGATAGTTTTTATCCAACTGCGCAAAAAGAGGTTAATGTTTTTGTGCGATAACCGACAAACGCGCGGGCGGAGCCGCGCCCGGAAAGCTTGTCTTTTATTTTTCAATGAGCAGGTTGATAAAATTTCTCTTGATATAAAAAATGTCTCGTGTGGTGAATCAAGCTTCGAATAAATTAACAATTATTTTTAATTGTATTTAGTATCGCAGGGATAACTTAATGCTTCTTTCAACGAAAGTTTAATTGTTATTTAAATTGTGACACCAATTAGATATTTGAAGACAGACACGAGTTTATTTAGCACACAATCATTTTTAAGTATGAAAGCAATAGTGCTGTGACAATTGTAGCAGCACAATAGTAAAATTTCTTTTTGAGGAATCCACGAATATAAGTGAGACGTTTAAGGTAGAAACAATTTTTTCACGCTTCTAACTTCGTTTTCGTAGGTTCGCATTAGCTAGATTTCGTAGCTGTTTTAAAAGATCATGGTATTTACGAGTTTTAAATAACATTGCTGATATTATTTTGAAAAGTATTTACTGGACACCATTACACATGATTCTATAAATTATCCCCATAACCGTCAAAAACATAAAAACTTAGGTTTACCCGTAATAAATTTAATAACTTCAATTAGTAACAAAAAATTATTAAGTATTGTAAAAACTTTTTTCCTAATCTCGTGTTTTTACGTGGTCAAGTAAAAATAAACAGACAATATAGAAATAAATTACATATATCTCATCAAAGACGTCAGCTTTGGCGTCAAGAGTAGGTATTAACCTTATAATTATCATTTGACTAAGCTCACCTTCAGTGCAAGTTGGTGAGACGGTGAACGCGACAGTAAGTCTGGCAGAGTGACAGCGCCTCGATAGCAAAGTTTGTGCCTATGTTGAGGGTCCCATGAGTAAACTAAAACATCCAACTGTCTATTATCGACTAGTTCTAGTTCAAAAGATTCGTCCCAATCAAACTGAAGCTCTCCTGTACGGACCTGAAAAGTAGATATTTGGAACTAACTTAGTTTCAGATTGTCAACATACACTGTACTGGTATTCAAGCATCTCAACACAAACATTGAAATCCACTGCTCCAGTGAACAGTCAATCCAAGACATTATTACAAGCAAGGTTGAAATACATACTGTTACTATGTACAAAAATATGCTGTATTATATCGATCACCCCATATTTGACAGGCTAAATCTCCTTATTTTTCTGATGTTTAAATGTCAACTTGCACTATCACATCCACATTTACACTCACCACAGTCCTGGCTTTATGTACACGATCACACTCAAGCACGCAGTACAAGTCTCTAGGTGCCACCGGGTGAGATGGCACTATGGATCCGGGTGGCGACCCTGGAGATCCCGCAGCACCTGAGCCACCAGGGCGTAGCCCCCGCCCAGCCAGCAAGTGCACCCATAGCATGCCCGACACTCCACCTCCAGCGATGCGAGAAAGACCAGTCATTGATGAAGATAGTCCACCGGTTGTTGGTTTTTCCACTTTGTATTTTAGGAACTCTGAAATTAATTAAGTTTTAGTGACTAACATGTTTCTAGTACGAATAAACGGGAGCACAATGTGTTTACAACAAAATAGTAAACCTTTATATACTACTACTTAATATAATTATAGTATTATCGTTGATAATTCCGTTGATGCTAATTTGCCTCTAAAACTTATTGGATGAATGTGTAATATTGTTGTCATTACAAAGAATGGTATTTCCTTAATTTTGTGAGTCTAGCTAAACTTATGAATGAAAAATTATAGCTTATTTTTAAAAAATAAAATGCTTTAAAAGCTAAAAATTATGTTGAAGACGTAACTGATACAAATTCAACGAGTTCTTATTTGTATCATGAATAGTAACCCTAGGCTAGGATGGAAGTGTAGTTTCGGGTAGTTTTCAATCTTTGATTAGAATTTTTCATGGTAACCTAACGCAGCTGCTTTAATAGTGATAAGTATGATAAAAGATAGAATATTTTATGAGCCCTAATTATTTGTTTTAAAATATTCAATAATAAATAAACGAACAAACAATTTATTTCAGGCTCGATGTTCGACAAACAACTGAGCTGAGTCTAGCGTAGCTTGTGTGTACTGACCATTTGGATTGATGTCAAGATGCCGCTGATGTCTAGACCCTGGCGTAGGCACAGGGCTGGGGTTGGGGCAGTTGAACCGCGACCCAAGTTCCAGCAGCTGCCGAACCCGACGGGCGGAGGGAGATCCCCCCGCACCTCCACTGCCTGTTCCCCCTGTAACGCCCAGTTGTTGTGACGAAACCGATCGCGAGGGAAGATGCCGAGGACGTTCCACACGACGAGCAAGACCGAGGGATGAGCCGAAACGGCTGCCACTCTCCATCTGTTAATTAACATTGTCAAATACATATCTAATCTTATATTTTTAATTCTGCGTTCCATAAAATCTGAATGAGTTCTGGGTGGATGCCATAGTCAAATCCATTAATATAGGGGCTCAGCAGCAATGTGAAGCATCCTGTACTTTGGATTGATGGAAAACGTACTAGGGCAAGAGCTTACAAGATCTTAACGGGCTAGGTAAATAACAGTTTCATCAATCTAATTCATAAAACAGCCAGATATAAAGTTCGGTATTCGGATAATAAGATCCTCAGGGTACAGGTTTACAATGATTTCACACCAAAAATGAGATCCTTACATGTTTTCTGCGTTCAGATTTATAAATCTGAAATATCAGATTGAATACAACTATCATGAAATACAAGTACAGGGTAATCATTACTAATGATGTCATAATAACGCTTGTGCATGTTAGAATATATATTAATCTGGTGACATTGACCAAGACAAACTCTTTGCATGACTGTTCTAGTGAGTTGAAATGTTCCCGATGATGAATACAGTATAATTCTTCTATCACAAAGTTTTAGTAATATACTTACATTCTTGAGCGCATCATGTATGTTTTCAGCAGAATAGTGGGTTGGTAGACGTGGGCGCAGAGTCTCGTAGAGGGCGCTAGTAGAAGGTGCACGGGATAACCACGCACGGTACTCATCTGATGTGAATATTGACGGGGAGGACGGTAGACGACCTGGAAAGGATATTTTTTTCACAAATTCGTAAAGTTATTTAATTGCCTGTATGAGGCAGGTAATATTATGTTTATCGATTTCTTTGTTTGTGCAGTGGTGACCATTTCATCTTAACTACGAGTTCCTGGTTTAACCGCGGTCAGAAGAGCTTTATTGGTTTGTCATATAGGTAATTCCAAGTAATAGCTTGGAGTCTGGCCCGTGGCCCGGTAGATGGTATTTGATAGCTCTGACCTATTCTACGGAACTTAAAAGAGTACTTATGAATAAATATTAATTTTATATATATGGGATATTGCATTTATATTTATTATACAGTAGTTATTTTGGGTATGGGACCATGCAAATAAAATAGGGTATTTGAACTGCCTGTGGTACTGTTATGGCCTTTTGCCTAAATGCTTTCGTCGTAGTAGCTGTAGTGTTGTACATAGTTTGTATTGCATTATTAATAAAGGCACACCGAGAGTAAAAAACGAACATTGAAATATTGATGTCAGTATGCAATTTAAGCAAAGGGGTTGTCGATCGTTTCCTTTTATGATACTTCCTCTGAGTAGGATGAAAATATGAATACTCGTATTACCTCTGGAAGAACGAAGATCAAGGCGAGAATGAGAAGATAAAGGTTCCGGTTCATCTTGAAGCACGCTCCCCGCTCGACGACTTAATCCCAACCTGGACAAAAAATACCACGAAGATGTTAGCAATGTTCTCGGTTAAAAAGGCTTACCTCCAATACATGACTAAGAGAAGTACACCTAAGAAAATGTGTATTGCTACCTATACCTACGTGTATAACATAATAAGTTCTATTTCAAATAGTATCTGTATTGCCTGATAACAAATAGTGACTTATGAAAATATGCGCTGAATGAGCAGCAACCACAAAATCATAATGGCAAGAGAACGTTGCAATTGCACATTAGGGCTCTTTACTATCTTTTTACTTCTATGTCCTTACGAAACGACCGGAAGCGGATATTCAATTGATAAGGGGCTTCGACGTCAGGAAGGCGGCACAGTTGTCAAAACTATATACAACATATTCTTGTGCTATCCTTAATAATGTTTTTATGAAAAACAGATTATTCTTGAATATTTTGTTTTAGTGTCATACCTTTTTGTTTGTATTGATCCCACCTAAGCTAACAGTAAGCTAAGAATGACTAAATTCTCACCCTATTCATTGAAATTGAACTTCACAATTGATCTCTCTCCCCTTCTGGTGATAAGAAATAATACAAGCCACAATAAAATTAATCTACATAAATCTATCTGACTCTGCTACAATTGATCTATCTCTATCTATCCAAAAGAGGTAGAACAATTGTAGCCAGAATTCAGGTTGAATAGGTTTTATTATTTTATATTTGCCGGCAAGTTATAGATGCTGCATCTTGGGCTGACTTACCTTTGTCCGGTTCCCCGAACATCCCTCGGCAATGAGTTAAACTTTGATCCTATGTCGCGTCCTAGCGTGCTACTCCTGTACCCGCTCAATCCAGAGTAATATGGAGTTCTAGTAGGAGCAGTGGCTTCTGTGTCGGAGGAGTAATCGAGGCTTCTGTTACGCCTTGAAGCAGTGCCGAATTTGCTGTATGTCGGCAATCCTAAGCCTGTTGTGCCATATCCTGCAAATGTAATTATTATGTAATTATTATTACAAACGGGATATTTAACTTGTTTTTGTTTATATTTAGCTCTCAATATTTCGGCATTGTTGCCAAAAATAATGCTGTCTAAAAAAATGATATCGCAAAATCTGCCAAAGTTCAACACCTTCTGAAGTCTGGCTCTAACCACTGGATAGAGTTACACAATCCACAGGCACTCTCGCCAGAACGCCACTACATACCGAGAATGGTAAGAGAAGCAATCGAAATAGCGAAGTATCGAAACTTCAATGGGTAAGATGGGTTTCAACTGTCAAGAACATGGAATCCAGTGGTTAACCTATGCAAGAGCCGAAGAAATGTTACAAATAGTTCACAATTTATATTGTTAATTTTGCATGTCGAAATTTAAATAGTGGTGTATGACAATGACAAATATAGCATCGCCTTGCCGAAAAAACGTACAAGAAAGAGGGTAGACCGGTTCGTCTGCTCTTTGTGCCTACCATCCACTCGCATAGACTTCAGTCTACTCGTGATCATGGCGCTTGCAACAGTGCCGAAATATCGATAGCTTAAAAGAAATCAAAAAACGGCAGATATTCCGTTTGTAATAATAATTATGGTGTTAATGACCGTGACCGCGGTAATGTTATCTATACAGTATTTCAACTTCATAGAAACGGACGAAACCCGAGTTATACCTACGCGCCTCGATCTCAGCCCGCGCTCAGTACGTACACAGTCGCGTCTGTGCAGCGACAGACGAATAGACGGTGTGTTATTTTTTTAACAATAAACGCGCGACATTATCGCTAAAAATAAGTTTTCATCCCATCTATTCGAAAAGGACGACTTGGTTCGCCTTTATGTGCACCCAAAGGTGGTGTTTTCTACAAGAAACTTTTAGCGGGCAGTAATGAGTTTTTAATCCTCTTTATAAGTGCGCCGCAATTATCTTTGCCGCGCACTTTTTGAATTTGGAACATCTTAGTGTTCAGCACCAAAGAAATCGAACGCAAATATTGTTTGAATAAAGACTGGCTGGTACGACGGCCCATAGTCACGCCGCCGGATGAATGAAAAAAAAAAACAAATTAAAAAAGCGCGAACTACAGCCCGCGTTTTCGTAAATTTTCACGGATTGTTAGAAATTCATTGTTTTGTTTTGTTTTGAAAAATGAGTTCTTCAAGTGACAGTGAAAGTATAGAATTAACTCCTGAAAGCATTAGAACTGACGCAAGAAATGTGATGGATAATCTATTACCTGCAAAATCCCGGGAGAAATATATGAAAGCCTATGGTAATTTTATTGAATGGAGAAATGCAAGAAGCGCCAAGAATTTTTCAGAATCTGTGTTTTTGGCCTACTTCCAGTACTTAGCCAAAACTAAACAACCTTCCACTCTTTGGAGTACATACTCAATGCTAAAATCAACAGTCAGTTCTAATAACAATGTAAAACTGGACACATATTCGAAATTAATAGCGTACCTGAAGAGGATGTCTGATGGATTTAAACCTAAAAAATCCAAAGTGTTCTCAGTCAAAAACGTGGAGACTTTCCTTAATGAGGCACCCGACAAAGTCTTTCTGGCCGTAAAAGTAAGAAGGTAACTATGTTTACGGTGGATTAGTAAAATATAATCATAGTGTATAAAAATGCACATTTTATTGTAACCTGTACTTTGATAGATACTTGTCTTATTCACATTCGGTTTTGTTACAGGTGGCTTTAATTTTCGGATTACATGGAGCTTGTCGTGGCAATGAACTTTTAAAAATAACTGTTGATGATGTCGAAAATCACTCGGATGATTTACTGTTAGTAAAGCTGACCGATACAAAAACCAAAATTGACCGATCCTTCGTAATACGAGGAGAATACAAAACTATTGTACAGAAATACCTGGACCTGCGTCCTGCTGCTATGAAGACCAATCGGTTTTTCATCCGTTATCAAAATGGCAAGTGCTTCAAACAAGTGATGGGAAAAAATAAAATTTCTAACATGCCACAAGAAATCGACATTAAATTGCGACAATGAATTCGTCAAAACGCAACCAGAGATAACTTTTTTTTGATAAACTGGAAACTGAAAGGTAATACTATAAAATAATTTTACTTACTAGTAAGTAACATTATTTTATAGTCTACATAGTTGACGGTACATAATGTGTGTCTTTTTACAAGTATTTTCTTTAATCCCCCGAAAAAAAAAATGTCTTGATTAATAAAAAAGGGAATAGAGTAAAGGAAAGTGATTGACACGAGTGAAATAGGTTATAAACTATATATTAGAATGCGGATTTTTTATATGTACTCTAAAATTGAATAATAAAGCATTTCGTACGTCTCAAAAATATTTTTCGGTCGCAAATTTTTAAGACTGATTTTTTTTCACATATGAACATGGTTTTTTATTGAAATCTACATACTAGTCAAAAAACAACACGCATTTTTAGTGAACTCTTCCTGTTCATTTCACAAAGTATTTTATTTGATCATATAAAAAAAGTATATTTACAATCACAAAACTAAATGGAAACACAAAGTAGGCAAATGTAATTAAAATAATGGAGGTGGGTACCCCTCTCGCATGTTTACGTACAGCGCGGTTGAAGGTAGTTATTTCAACGAGAGAGCCGAGTTAAGATACTGTATAGATAACATTACCGTGCTGTGACAGTTTAAAAACTCATAAATCCTCACGAATAAAATGGCAACAGAAAATATCCTATACATCGATTTAAATTAAAAAAAGAAGATAGTGTACGATCTAAAATCACGACGGTATAATGTGGAGAAAATGTAATACTAGCATATAATGCACACAGCTACACTTCCGTCGATATTTTAACGAATGACAGAGACAGGAAGACAAGCTTGCAGTAAACGCACACTGGTGAGACTCAATCAGTAGACGTCACTTGATTCGATGCCATGTTCGAGCTATGGGTGCCGTTTCTCCCGTTTTTTATAAGTTTAATCATCTAATATGTAAATTACCTGCACCCAAAGTAGAACTAAGTCCAGTTCCGGACAGCCCAGTGCCAAGACCCGAGCTAGTCAGACCAGATCCAACTAAGCTGGTTCCAGTCAGGCCACTCAGGCCTGTTGAAGATAGCCCTGAAGGCAGCCCTGGCCCCCCAAGACCAGACCCTCCAAGAGTGTTGCCAGTTAGACCACTGGTGATTCCTGGCGTCATGCCAACACCCCCAAATCTTTGCTGGTATCTTGAAAGACTTGATGCTGTAACAATATATGTTTTATTATTGGATTGAATTCATTAGATATTAATATGTACTTTATGTGGATTATATAGAAATATATCATCTGAAAATGTTTAAATATCAATGAAAAAGCTGTGAAGCGTATTGGGCTGGAATGGCACCCCCACCCCATATCTTCACGTGGGAGCCGTGGCAACAAAGGGAAATATACCAACATATAGTCAGCAGTGCTTTCTGAAAAACTTTACAATATCATCTTACAGTGCGATCCCCAAGATACTTGGCAGGCAAACCTAGGTCATAATACCTCCGTAATGTAGGATGAGTTTATTCAAAGGTGGTACGGCTGTAGATGTGGAATAAAGAATATTTAAATAATACTAATGTCGACATTTCATCATAAAATCTTTGGACAGGTTATATAACCTACTATTCATTTATATATGTAAATGAATATAACAATTTAGATGATGATTCTTATTATGAACATACACAGATATTAACGTTAATTAACACATGGTAGCAAAGCGTGTTACTGTTGGACACATTTTTATTATACCTCCAGATGCAGCTGATGCTTTCAAGCTAGACCTCAGCAGCGAATGCCGGCCGAAGTCTGAGTGCGTCTCGGCTCGAGGCAGTTGCTGCTCAGAGCCAGATCTTGGTACGCGCCCGCCGAAACGCGTGCTGGAAATAATGTATTCAAATTAATTTTATTCTTATAGTTGGCCTAGCGTAGCCAGACGGTAACAAGTACAAGTTTCAATTAACAGCACCGGCCTTGCCGTGACCAAAGACTGATCATGAGTTAGTCTTTCTAGTTGTGGCAAGGGTGAAGACTAACATCTATCTAATTGCCCAAGAATACAAATCAGGCATGATTGAAATAGTGATTAAGATTTCTGAGTATTGGTAGAATATGATGAATAAAGTAAAGAAGCGTGTCACGTCAGTGGTAAGGTAGTAAAGTAGTGACAAACTTTCAAAAAAATAAATATGGAAAAAAATATCTGGGAAATGCGTTGATACCCACTTATGTCGGACATCACTTTAACCTGCAAGGCTCACCGGGCTCAAAACTTTATCATATATATATATTTTATGAATAAAATATTGCTTATAGTAAATATACAGAGTGAGTTCAGTATTGTTAATATTACCTTCCACTATCAGGCGGGTAGTAGGAATGCACTTTCTCCGCTAGACTGTCCAGGGTGTTGGGGTACGATCGTTCGTACGGCACGTAGTGTGCGGTTGAAGACTTGGGCTGTTCTGTGATTACTGGTGGTGGTGGGCGGTAACTGTGGGCAGACATTACAAATAAAAATTTAGAATGAGCATACATAGAACATTACTTTGAGAGCACCGTAAGTAAAGTAACGTCTAAGATACTGCGACATGCTTTCATATGGTTGCAAATATGTACATTAAAAAAGATTATTCATTTTCTTATCTGCATAAAGTGCCGGCCCCACACAAAGTATTGCGAAGGGTCTTGAGTTCTGAGTTCCAAGACCTGCAGTCACTATGAAGCATTAAATTGCTTCAGTGAATGAAAATTACAACATCAATCAGACCGGGGCGGTCAAAGAGTACGCGTATTCCGTCGAGTTGTATCTTAGTCAACGGCTTTAAAGTCACAGTCATTAGTCGCAATGTCCTTTGCGTGCAAAACGCTTTCTCTTTTTTTTATAATGCTCAGGGTTTCAACTGTCGTAGAATTAGGTGACTTAAGCAACATTTTCTGATTGCAAAACTGTAGGATTTGACTACTTGCTGTGAACGCGAAACGTAGAGCTCGGAACTCAAATCTTTAGACCGTGCGCTGCAGGGCCGTGGTCTAAAAAGTAAATAGAAGATCAATTCACAGCTGACATAAATGTTGTCCCGTCTGCTAAATATATTGGAAGACCTAGTCCCGTCCTCAAAAATATATATCATGGGTCCTTGATTGATTTTATATATATATAGATAGCCAATATTTCTAGGCTTTTCTAATCAATATTTTAGACCTCATTATTAGTTACTAGCAGGTTAGACAAGATTGGTCCACACTGAACCCTATATACATAAACTCATGCCCAAAACAATGAGCTCCATTCTAACGTAACAAGGATCGAAACAAAAATAACCAGGAGCGTTCCAAGGATGAACATACTCTTTCGATCGGAGCTACCGTGATGAAATGAGTCATAGTCCGAATAAATCAATTCTTTGTATTCAACCGTTATACCTAGTTATTTCAATAATTAATTAATTTTATCGAATAGGTTTAAGGTTTCTAATATTACGAGTTCAGGTAAAAAAATATTTTTGTTGTAATTTGTAACATGACACCATGCCTGAGGAATAATGCCTTACCTCCAGGTGGAATGATCAGAGGGCGGGCGTGGATTGTAGTATAGGTATATTGCGTTGGACTCGGGAGACATTGGACCAAGCTGCAACCTGCTGCGTTCTTCTCGTCCATCACCCACCGGCCTCACGCTGCTGCCTGGACCACCCACCGATCGAAGGGTTCCGTGCCTAAATAAATGTTTTACATTCACTTTATTTCTTATAGCTTTCGTATATAATCGATAGACTTGCCCTAAAGATATTTTGCACTTCTAAAGCCTGCTGTAATAATACTTTATTACAAAAAGCTTTATTACATTTAATTGGACTAAGCTTTCGGACAACGTGTTCACAGGGCAAACAGGAACAAGCATTCACTCATCACTCAAACAGGATTTCATCTTGAGGCATTTGTTGTCAACTAATGCAGTAATTATAGCCCGTGGGGTGCTGGGTTAGAATGTCACCCCCTCATTTCTTCCCGTGGTTGGCGTAAAAGGCCACTAAGGGAAAACTAATGAGAATAACAATAATAATACTGTAGATACTAGTATTCCTTTTCGATTTGTATTTTCAGCGACTGCGCTCATTTTATAGATCTGAATAATTATTTATCAATATTGAGGTAAACTGAAAGTCTGCTCGTGGGTTCATAAGAGTCAACTTAGAGAAAAAACTACCGAAAGGTGCGGTCCTTCGATGAAGCATATCGTTCTATGAAGGGTGAATCGGAGAACCATATCAAGCTCCCTTCTGAAGACCTGCCATCTAACACTGCAATCTACGTAAGCATGGAAATTATGGTTATCTGGCTATCCCCCCCTAAAATGGGGAGGCTGTGTTTAGTACTAGATTATCTAGCTGTTTCGGTAATCATAGTGAGGTGATCAACATAATGCAATGTCTAGTAAATAAAACATTTTCAGAGAGACAAAAAAAGAAACATGTACTGACTGTGAATAAAGTCCATCTACTCGATCCCTGTCTCTGTCATCGTCGTCTCGACAGTCCCTCTTCAGCACTACCACTGGGGGCGGTTTATGTTCAGTTCTTGGCATGGATGGTGACCCTGGTCCTGATTTACCTGTAACGTTACAGCAAATGTTCATTTTTAACAAACTATGCTTTTCTTAGGAACTATACAGTGCAGATGTCCATGATGTCCATACTGGCATACTGCTACTAGATCGCTAGATCACTGCAAAGTTTTTGAAACTTCAATATGTATATTAGTATAAACTCTATGAATCCGTTAAAATTATGAAGAATTGTTAAGACTGCATTACACGCGCGTTTTTTGCGATTGATTTTTGCAATCTGTCCGAGATATTTTGGTTGTTACTTTAAGTTTTGTTTTTAACATTTTGAAATTTGGAGTCTGGTATTCCAAAAACTCGTGAACCTGAGTGACGACAGACGCTATGAGTATTTATGCATTTGAGACATAGCGTCTGTTGTCATTTAAAATATAAATTTCAGAAACCATTAAAATACATATAATCAATTCTTATTCTGTTTGAGTACGATACTTACTGCACTTAAGTTTCACTTGGGGTGTACTGTGGTTTTTCCCTTACCAGCAATCCTAGCCATCATTTCTGTATAAAACCTCTACACAGGGGACTTTTTGTAGTAACGTTCGTGTGAAGATGATACTTGACCATTCAACCAGGTCTTAACCGTGCGCCGTGGTTTACTACGTCATCTATGACACGAGAAGAAATTGTAATTGCCTTGAGGTTTCAGTCTGGGCACATACCATTAAACAGTTTTGCATTTCATAAGTTGAGTTCACCAAATTGTGTAACATTGTTGAGGATGTATATCATATATTGGTGGAATGTGTCCGGAACGAAGCTGAGAGGTCAAGGTTGTGTTACACGAAAACGGAGTTGACCTACGGGTGGTTGCATCATCCTAGCATTTCCTCAATCAAAGGAGGCTAGAATGCTATACAAAATTGTGCAGTTAGCTATTAAGCGTAGAACGTAAGATATGATATGACCTATGAGGGTGGCATGATCATGTGTGATCAAACCCTGCATTACTTATTTGTGGTAATAAAGATTTTTAAAAAATAAGTAACATCCCATAATTAGATCAACAATGAAGCGTAGGTCTTGTTGAGGTTGTTTTAACTAATGGACGAGCCATAAATTTATGAAGTGATTGTTAATAGAACTATAAATAAACTTCCTCACCTTTCCTCTGGCGCGTACAGAGCAGCAACCTCCTTGGTATTGACATGATGATCACCACATCGTCCAGAGACATCCGTCTTACGTCTACTAAGTTGACTGCTAGGATCTCGTCTCCAACCTTGAAATTATATACAAATAGCAAAATTTTATCATGATAGCTCAGTAGCAATGACTTTGGCAAGTGGGCCAGGGTCCCTAGTTTTAATTCTGCTACAAAATTAAGCTTCACCGCATTGTGTTATCGCAAATGCTCACCTGCCATAACAGCCAGGATCCAAGTAGAAAAACTGTGGTTAAGCGCCTAACGGTGTGTTTTGGAGCTATAATCGCTCTCAAGCCAGTTCGAATTTTGTCCAGACCAAAACCATTTTTCGGTTAAACTTAAGCCTACGACAAGATGAGGAATTTAAACCCTTTATGTGCGGTTGTATAAAGTCATTGCCGCTAGGCAGATATTGCTGCATAAAGTGAATTATAAATTTCTTGATACAGTTTTATTTTGACAGTTGTATGCTTGATAAATCATATCCACAAAATAGAGCACAAAATTGTAGCGTCGATTGAAAAATACACGTTTTCTGGTTTCACGCACCAGACGCATTTGCCTATTTTTACGCATATCCACTAACGAAGCCAGAAGCAGAGTCATGAATTTGTCCCAGGCTACGGTGCATCTATCCAACAGCCTATTAAAAAGTGTCTGAAAGAAAGACTAAGTTATGAAATTAAATAATAGAAAATCCATACCTTCAAACAGCCACTGTTGTAAACTGCAGACTCTAGTGCTATCCTGGATATGAAGACTCCGTCACTGCGCCCACCACCGTCCCCTTCGCGTATGTACAGCCCCAAGGTCTGACCTGGTCGTTTCACAATCTCCACCAGTTGGACTATGTGCCTGGAGTCCTGTGAAAAATTAGATTTTGGTAAAAAAATCTGTATCATATTGGATTTGGTAAAACCAGATTATCTAGACAAAACAATTGTAAAGAGATTTTATCTGATCGCATGGTGGAGCTTATTTCAGTTGTATAGGAAATTTAAATGGAGTAATATAAATTTTGGTTCCACTTTCAACATCACCTTCTTACCCAAATAACATAACTGTGTACTTTCATTTAATGTTTTCGTGATAAGCGCAAAGTTATCCTTGCATTCAAGAAAACACTGAATGCGATAAAAAACATGGTAGATACAATATGCTAACTCTAACAATCTATAAGACTACGGATGATGGCAACAATATTTAAGAACCTTCATTGTTAATATGTGGATATACATTATACAACCAATGATGTTTACCTTTCAGATACTAAGATTGTAATTAGCCCTGCGCCTAATGTGTAGCTACTCACAAGTCAATATGAATATAGTGTACTACTCATTGGGTAAATCTATCTATTTTATTTTACAATCAACCAATGGCAATGGAGGAGTTTCAGGATCTGTAGGCACTCAACTTTCAACACCAAGAAAATAACACTGTACCAGTAAGTATATATAATCAAGGTAACAAGTATCTACTATATACTTAAGTAAATATGTATCATAATCAAGAGGCCCAGCAATATCAAAGCGCAAATAGTGTAAAATAAAGTATCCTAACAACTTTCGAAAATACAAACACATTGTTCATCTAATATTTTCAAAATATACCCGTTTGGTATTCAAATAAACAATTAGAAATATATGTAATCTTTGCAAGACTATCAGATATGGTCATCCATAATGAATTTGATGGCCAAAACCCACAAAAAATGTTTTATCTCATTAAGTACTTGCCTGACTCGATAAAACCAATTGAACCGACGTGTCTGAAATGTTTGCCAATCCAATTTAGTAAAGTCTTCGAACCCATTAAATTCTATGTCAGTGGGGCATTTAAATTTTATAGTAAGATAACGTAAGCGATAGCACAAGGCTCTGCAATGACGTCACAAATTGTTTTTAGTACCAAACTGTGAGCTCTTAAATCAACGCTATTGACTTTTACAATAGAACCGCTTGAGTGAAGCTCAACGATGTGAAATAATATCGGTATGGAATTGCAATGTATTGCCAATATCAGTACAGAGAACTGTATGATATTGTGTTCAGAGAAATAGTGGTATGGAGTGCGAATGGAATCTCATACAGAACCGCTTTATTGAAGACAGGAACGTAACTTCGATTTATATCAGGAGGTACCATCGAACGCTTCTTATGGTTTATTACATATATATGTTTGTTTTTATTAGTTTCCTTAAATACTGAACCAAATTTGGAATTAAAATATCCCCCGTACCTTAAATGTCAAATTATAGCGTTTAAACATAATATATTCATTAAAATGCTTTATTCGCTCTAATCCGGGGCTGACAAGTGCTAAATAGCTTCACTTGAACAGAATTTTTGCAAAATGTATTTAGTTTGTAGCGGTAAGAAAATTATATTTTAATATTGATCACATTATCTAAGGCCAAGAAAAGTCCGAAACACGGTTCCTTAAAATTTTCTCGTTTGAATCATATTACAAAGATAATTGTAAATTACGCTTCTAACATAAATAGCTTAATTATGTATGCACGTATGTGTATGAAATAGATTAATAAAATAGCAACTATTAATTAAGAGGGACAAGAAAAGTTTCTTTATCGATTTACGTTAACAATTTTGTGTTATTGAGTTTAATTTCAGATTTTACCTAAACTGATGACGATTTCACCATCGCTGCCTCTCTTTCACTCCTACGCAGTCCGATAGTGACAAAGTTTCTGCATTTGATAGCGTCTTAAGATATGATCATCCACGGCCATACAAGTCTCTGGTTGTTCCACTACTCATTAATATTAACTTTCATATGGCATGAATTAATAATGAAACACTCTAGCTTAAAAACATTTTGGTCACAGACTGTAAGTATTGATATAAATAAATGACTAAATAAATAAACCAAAAAGACCTTAGCCAAAATGGGTTCCCACCATTTAAAGAGTTAGAAATTACTTTTAGTTAAAAATTAGAATTGAAATGCTACATAATACTATTAAACATTAAAGGCCAGTCACATAATTGTTTCATTATCTTTTTTGTTCCAAATTACTATTTTTTTATTATCTAAATTCATAATTTTATAAGGATAAGATAGGATCTTAGTATCAAGAGCCAAACGAAATATAATATTTAATGGCAAACGTGATATTTTGTACCGATTTATATCGAGAGTAATACCAAACAACCCTTCCTAGAGTTCTAACTACGTGCTTACTTGATGGTATTACATATAGGGTTACCACCGCTATGCACATCCCAACAATGCCGGTCTAAATTGCGTTCACATTCCCGGAGATCTGGGCCAGCCCTGGCTCAACAATAGAGTTCAGTAGAGTAGCATTCTTTCACAGGGTCCCGTACTAGGTTACGAGCTGAGCATTCGGGTCAATGGAGCAGTGAAATTACCTTTTTTCTATGCTAGCAGCGTATCACTTTTATTTTTACATCTGACTAAGCTGACCAAGATGTAACCTGAAGTAGGACAGCTAGGACAGCATAGAGCAACAAAGTAGTATAAATGTGATTTACAAAACTAATCTTGAATGACTAAAAATGCTAAGTGTGGTATTTGATCATCAAGAAAGTTCATAACTAGAATGGTCATAGCGACCATTCTATAATGACCTTTACTGTATCAGCCAGATCGTCCACTGCTGAACACAGCCTTCCCTATTAAGGGGGTATTTGCCATAATCCCCATGCTTGGCAGGCGGCTTGGGGATCGCAGTGTAAGTTGGCAGTTCTTTAGAAGGCGCTGCTGTCCACCTTCCAGTATTTTTCCATTAGTCGCCTCTTACGACACCCACGGGATGATATGGGTCGGTGCAATTCTAACCCGGGTGCTGGGTCGTAAATTACCTTTAAATAAACAACATTAAATGATAAACTTGCTTGTAGCGTTGGCTCATAGACCCTTAGAATTTGTCTCCACTTTATTTAATTATATTTGAGGTACATTATACCGTGTGATCAACGTGAGTTAATATGGATGGCTACTATTATAGGTTCTAATCAGTATGCTTCTTCAAAGCTTCTTTGAATATGTAGGTAAATGAGGCGCTTTGGTATTCAAATGATGCGAATTTTAAGCAGAGGCAATATCGACAGAGATAATGGAGATCTTCCATAATTTAGCGCTAAGTATAATCTATCTCTGTCCTGGGACCATAGGGAGGTCTTTTTAAATATAAGTTTAGAGAAATTTTAAATGTTTTATATAGCAGCAAAATTTGTTGACCATGTACCATTAAGGATATTTGGTAGAAGTACTGAAAATTTGACTATTACATTCTGTCGCACTATAATCTGTGCCATTGGGGAGACAAACGGTAATAAATCTGTCACTATTTATATGTCAAAATTATATTTATTTTTGTATTCTAAGAGAAAATGCTTTAAAAATATTGTAACTAAATATAAGAACTCAAAATTCAATACGAATGGCTCAGTCACTCATAAACTTTTTAAACGCCTTTATACGCGAGAAGAGAGTTTTTGTCAATATACTCGTATTATACCGTGTAGTACTGGAAGAGTACGTACATCTTTCAGCTTAAAAGTATAAAAATATTATCAGTAAGATGTTTAGGCGCAAAACAAGGCTCGCCATTATCCGTGTCGGCCTTATGTTCTTCGAGAAAATGTATTTAGGTAAGCAATATTTCACAACGATGGATAAGGGCAGAAAGACGAAGACTCGTATCAGTCTCGTAAGCTCAAACATTTAAACATGGACATTATAAGAAAACTTAGCCACTTTACCGTAAAATTAATTAACATAATATGGTGACGACACAGGTACCAAAATCTAGAAACGCCTGCCTCAGCTTTCTATCCATAGCGAGTAGAACGGCACCAAAAAAGCGGCAACATTTATCTTGGCAGTATCCGCCTTTATGAATGAATCATTCAATAGGTGATACGAAAGGCTTAGTGACGATACTCCTCAGTAATAATTCTTGTTACAAAATTTACTTTAGACTCAAATCGCCTCGTAACACCAGCACCAAAATGGTAGAAGTATCAAAATGTTGATGTGATTAAAAACCAGAGAGAATAACAAATTCTACCTGTAATGAGAAGAATTTCCTGGCCGCTTCGACATTATTTCGTCCCACTTGTCTTAGTTCCAGAATCCGTACAATCATCTCGCCGCGCCGCTCCACTGCCTGCAAATAAAACATTTGTTGTGGAGATACTTAGAATAGAGTGGCAAAACATACAGGTATTACTGGTAACAAATTGTAAAACAAGGTAAGTATTAAATACAATAATGAAGGATATAAAAAGCTTTTCCATATGTTTTAGACACTCTCGGGCAGAATGGTGTACATATAACATTACTATTTACCTATGAGCATGAAATTTATAATAGTTTATGAAATTTTACCATTCTAGTACTATAGGATTTTTTTCTGTAAAGTTTCAATTACCAGCCTAGTTTAACCCATTTAATTGATTGACCATGATACTCGTAAACATCGCCGCTGCACTTATTTCCCTCTGAAAGTAACCTCTATCAGTATTGATTATTTTCATTTACTTACTGAGAAAAGAGAACATTCTAAGATAACGGATTAAATTTGTTTACGTTATTAATATAAAATGTAATATAGCTAAACATAGCTTGCGAAAATTCCGTATTTAGATTAGAAGTGTTTTTAGATAAAACAGCTTTCACATTCAAGGATGGGCGATGATATGTTCATATTTTATTCTTAATACTGCCTGTAGGGTTACAGTCCTTTTTTCACCTAAAAAGTTTATTATTATCTTCAAGAATATGGACGTTCCCCATGACGCCAAACTTTCATACGATTTCACTAACGATCAAAAGTAATCGAACGAGAACTTGCCATCGGGACTAACTGCATTCGAGTTAGTAGGGATTGGTCAGTACCCATTCACACAGATTAACTAATATTATTAGCCTACTAATCATGCTGGCTACAATCTGTCACACAGTGAGACAAAAAAATCAAAACAAAAAATATCTCAAAATGTTTGTTAGTACTAGCAGATGTCAACCCTAAGAGGTTGTTAGCATATTACCAATAACCCTGTATAGTCCTATTATATTATTATAATACATTGAACGTTATATCGTAATTTAATAAACAGTCTCTCTAAGGAGCAAATCACAAAATTACACGTGCGCAAAATTCCCATTTATTTAGTGAATGTCTTCTGCCTATGACATAAAATATTAACTATTTATTTCTGCCTATGATAGAAATAATTACATTTATGTTCATTCTGATTGAACATTTACATAGATGTGTTCATGAAACGTAATAAGATAAGCCTGAAATATAAAGAAAAAATAAAGCAAGATAAGAAGAATTCGTAATAATTACCGAAATAACAACATTTTCTTAGATATCTGAGAACATTCCAAGATTATTATTTTGTCTTACAAAAGCAATTTCGTTCACAACATCGCCTTTTATAAATCACTATTATTCGGTTCATTAAAGCATTGCCCGACGTTTCTCCGATATGTTCGGTATTTTCGGTATTTGTTGGAAGCTATATAGGTTGGCTGCTTTTTCACATGTAGTTACTAAATACGACCAAACATTGATATCATTATCTTTGTAATGATATTTAATCTATCTAATAACTTTATGCTTTACTATCCGACTGTTCTTGAGTTTTAATCAAAATGACAAAAAAGTAGTTGGAAAATCTCAAAAAATATCTTTTGGATCCACGGAACCTTGCAGGGTCCGAATACATTTCGAGACAAACGCAAAATAAGCTCAAATACAGTCAGAAAACTTTCAATTATGTAGTGCGTTTCGAAACAATCACTGGACTAGTCCAATGGTATTAATATTGTATTGTCATTAGAAAAAAGCAAAATTGCCAATTTTTAATCCAGCGTATTTAGTATTTATCTTCTTTTCACACCACAATAGCTGAACAGATTTGGATGAAATTTGATACAGAGATTTCTTATATCTGGGATTAACAAATAGGTTGCCAAAGGAGCGCGGCATTCCAAACTCAACTTCAAAACAGCAGCATAAACTAGACAAGTTATAAATTGTATATATAGACATAGAACTTACTTTTGTTATAATCGGCTTTTACCTAAACAGGGTCCATGCATTAAATAATTAGGAAGTGAATAATTAAAACAAATAATAATTAATCTAATTAATATTTTTTTAATTAGAAACCAAACTTATCTAAGTGTAATATTTGTAATTGAATTAGGTTAATGTTAATAAGTTACCAATTGCTATCGTTTAATGTGAACTATGCATGGAATTAAATAGAGCATTATTATTATTATTATTCACTAGCTTTCCGGGCGCGGCTCCGCCCGCGCGTCTGTCGTTTATCGCGTAAAAACATTAACCTCTTTTTGCGCAGTTGGACAAAAACTATCCTATGTTTTTTCCCGGGTCTCAAACTATTTCCATACCAAATTTCATTCAAATCGGTCCAGTAGTTTTGGCGTGAAAGCGTTACAGACAGAGAGACAGAGTTACTTTCGCATTTATAATATTAATAGTACTGGTTATATTGTAATTTTTATCTACGACGCGTATGGGTTAAGCTTCTTATATCAAAATTAAAAAGAAAAAGAAATGTTTACCAAAAACACTCAAAAGTATGAAATAACTTGTTAAAGTTGATGGTTCAAAAGTACCTATTATCACAATATTGTGCGCATGATATCGACTTTGATTTCACACATTTTAATGTTGAAGTAGGTTCAATTTTTTGGTAAAAAAAAATTTCACACGTTTTAGTGACTCTTGCTACTTACGAGATCGATTGTCATAATTAAACCATCTCCTACAACATTTTTGTTAATATTACATCGACAAGTGAATATGAGTAGAACCCAATTAAAAAGCGCATTATTAGGGATAACTCAAATACTACTCGTCAGATCTCACCAAAATTTAAATGGGTCATGACAAGCACCAACTTTCGAGTATCATAAAACATAAAAATCGGTGTACCCAGTAAAAAGTTACGATGGAACATCATCATCAGCCGGAAGACGTTCACTATTGAACAAAGGCCTCCCCCATAGAACGCCACAAAGAACGGCTTTAGCCGCTTGTAACCATTGGCTACCCGCGACTTTTACGATGTCGTCAGTCCATCTAGTGGGGGACCTACCAACTCTACGTCTTCCGGTGTAACGTGGTACCCACTCGGGAACCTTTCTTCCCCATCGGTTATCATTTCGTCGAGCAATGTGGCCCGCCCATTGCCACTTCAACTTGCAAATTCTGAAAGCTATGTCGGTGACTTTGGTTCTTTGGCGAATATCCACGATGGAACATACACAAAAAATGTAAACCCCTTCTTTTTTGAAGTCGGTTAAAAAGCACCGCCATTTTGTACAAAAGCTATCGACAACACTGAAAAATATGTAATAACCTTTGTCTGTAATATTAAGATCTCTGAAAATACAGTGAAATCTAAGCGTCAGGTTAAGTTAACCGTAGGTTAATCAGTAATCACGGAACATTTAGTATTTCTAGGATACTAACCTCGAGTGCTGATGCTGTGGTCTGGTCATGATCGTTCTCAACCATTTCAATCTGCCTGAATATTTCATTGCTCACTCCTGAAACCTGCAATGGAATTCAAATAACGTCGGTTATTTAGTAGAATGGGGTCATTGATTAATGTGGCTTACAATTTAAAGTATGGATTTGAAACTGTTGATATACCTAACTTTGAGACTTTGCTTTCAGAAAAATGTTTGTAAATTAGATAATAATACTACTATGTAGAAATATGGTCGATAAGATGTTGGGTTTGGTGCCATATAAATTTCATAATCTTAGCTTATATAGGGTATTAAATAAGAGTTTATTGTATAAAAGAAAAATCGACCAAGTGCGAGTCGGACTCGCGCACGTAGGGCTTCGTACCATTAGCTATACAACATTAGACTTCATATTTTAACCTTTTTTCGTTTTAACGTGTGCGAGTCCGACTCGCACTTAGCCAACTTTTTGTATTTGTAGTTATAGCAGAAATACATCATCTGTGAAAATTTCATCTGTCTAGCTATCATCGATCTTGAGATGATCTTGACAGCCTGGTGACAGACTGACGGACGGAGGGACAGCGAGGTCTCAGTAATAGGGTCCCGTTTTTACCCTTTGGGTACGGAACCTTAAAAGAGAGTTATAGTACTAATTTAATTAGGTATGTCATAGTAGGAGTCAAAGTATAAATTTACCGTCTCATTTAGACGGTAAATTTAAAATTAAACATGCATTGCTCAAGATTATGTTTATAATATGAGCGCTTTCCATCCCGGTTGTTGTTTTAGGATGCAAGTTGTTACAGCATGTCGGCAGGACATTTTGAGAATGCCCGCCTGGCTAGCTACCTTTCTCAAGTAGAAAATCTGTCGAAACACCTAACGGTGTGTTCCGGACTGTCTTTGAGATCCAGTAATTTTAGGTTAGCCTGAACAAAAACTTCGACCACATCATCACTTACCAACAGGTGAGATACTGGTCAAAGGATAGCCTATCACCTATAAATAAAAAAAATACATCCGTATAATGTCCTAAATTGAAACACCGATGCATCAATAACAGATATCTATCTATTGTGTAGAACTTCAACGATTATTATTGTAGCGAACTCGCGGAGAAACCGCATTGACTTTTCAATCGATATGAGCCATTATTGCACAGTAATAATGCAAGCCCTCACACTATTCGACATACTCTAAGGATTATTAATCCTTGCAGTTAGAAACTATAGGTCATTCTCCTTACCCGCCAGCCATTAAAACCACTTTTTAATTTGGACAATTTCGTACACCAAATAAAAGATTCAAGATACTGTACAAAATACTTTCGTAGATTTTGTACAGTCCATTTCCCTAGAGTTCCATCACAAAAACATAAAGCCTTCAAGATGGAAAAAAATAGATGAAAAAAGGAATAAAGTAAATACAACAGTATGGATTATTTCAAAAAGCGTGCTAAAAGAGTCTTACAGGTTCGGCAACGCATTTAATTGCTAACAACATATAGGATAGGGTCACAAGAACATACTCTATGAAACCTTGGCAGGGTACTGAGAAAATATACAGCCCAGTTGTGCGTCTAATGCCTACAACACCCTACTCACGTCTACGTGAGAAGTGTTATGCTGCTCATCTGACGCACTTTTCCCTTTCTCGCCTTTTACGATACCCACGGGAAAAAATGGGGTGTTGATATTCTAACCCGGCAACCCATGCTTGAACTATATTTCCTTGAATATAAAACGCAATTGCATACAATAAAATAAATTTAATTTTACAGTCATAAAATAATAACTTTTTCGGCATATTAAATTTAAACGATCAAACCTTCCTTAATGGCACCACTATGATAATAAAGCGTCTACTCTTGATGTCCAGCCAAAAATATATCCAGGGGAAAACATTAATTCAACCCTGTCGGGAGCAGGCGGTCTGCGGTTGCGGTGAACGTCATATGTCGCGTTATTTACTACGAAAAAATAATAAAATGTTTGATATTGCCACTGGCAGTACAACTTGTCGATGGACTGATAAGACAATTCGAAAAAAATTTAGTTTTGCCTATAAATATTACCGAAATCTTTATTTTTGTTATTGTTGATAGGTAAGTCTTTGATCACAATATCACCTGTGGTAAGTGATGATGTGATCGAAAGTGTTAAACAGACTAAACCTATAATTACTGGATTTCACGGACAGCTGCCGGAACACACCTTAAGGTGCTTGGCGATTTTCTACTTGAAGGTCGTCACTAGCCAGGCAGGCATTCGTAAAATGCCCTTCCACCATGTGGTGAAGCTCAAGCCCGCGGCGGGATTCGAACTGTGGACCTGCTGCGCGGCAGTCCATAGTCAAAGCCATTGAATTCAAATTCAAATTCAAATTCAAAATCATTTATTCAATTTAGGCGTCTACGACGCTCTTATGAAGGTCAATTACAAATTTTAATATTGAAATATTCTACATTGTACTGCCACGTTCAGCAAAAAAGTTTATAGAGCCACTGCGAGAAGAACGGGCAAGAAACTCGGGGCCATTCTTTTAAACGTCTTTTTACAATGTGTTATAAACAATATTATACAATTATTACAATATTTGTTTAAATTACGTAGGAGACATGTGATGGCTTGGCAGAGGTGGAATTTTCCAAGCATTTTTGTCGTTTAAGTAATCACAAACTGTGTAGTAGGATTTCTTCATCAAAATATTTTTCACGTGCAATTTGAATTTTCCTTCTGTGAGCATTGTAATATGTTCGGGAATTTTATTATAAAACCGCACACAATTACCTAAAAAGGACCTTTTATTTGTCTTTGCTAATCTAAAACATGGTACCGTTAATTTATATTTGTTCCTAGTGTTGTAATGATGGTTGTCACTGTTTAATTTAAATTTACTCAAATTTTTCCGAACATACATAATATTTTCAAATATATACAGACTCGGTAAAGTTAATATATCAATTTCTTTAAAAAGATCCCTTAGAGATTCCCTAGGATCCATTTCATATATGGCTCGAATTGCACGCTTTTGTAAGATAAAGATTGTCTCTATCTCAGCAGCAGCTCCCCACAGCAATACACCATACGACATAATACTGTGGAAGTATGCGAAATAAACTAGCCGTGCAGTAGCTACATCTGTTAACTGTCTTATCTTACAAACTGCATATGCAGCAGAACTAAGTCTTCCGGCTAGATCATGTATATGTGGATCCCACTGTAAAGTTGAATCCATTTTGATTCCCAGAAAGACTGTCGCTTTGTCAATAGAGAGTTTATCTAGGCCAAGCTTAATGTTTGGTTCAACATAAGGAACATTTGGTAATGAAAACTTTAAACATTTGGTCTTTTTTGAATTTAACAGAAGATTATTAGCGGCGAACCATCCAGAGATCATAGATAACACATTATTTACATGAATGAGTTCACTATCTTTCCTATCTACTTTAAAAATCAGAGAGGTATCATCCGCGAATAAAACAATATCACAGAAATCTTTGACCATGCAAGGCAGATCATTAATATACGCTAGGAACAGAAAAGGTCCCAAAATTGATCCCTGCGGTACACCTATTTTTACGAAAGACCCGGAAGAAGTATTGCCATTTATTCCAACCATCTGTAGCCTATCAGACAGATATGACTCTATTAGATTCAAAGCTTTTCCACGAACACCATAGTGTGAAAGCTTACAAATCAGAGTGCAGTGTTCTACACAGTCGAATGCCTTGGAAAGATCACAAAATACGCCAATAGCATCATGTTGAGCTATCACTGCTTCGCTAAAGGTCAGGGTTGTTATGCCTGTGTATAATATTATTATAGTACAGCCCCGTGGGGTGCCGGGTTGGAATTGCACCTCCCCATGTCATCCCGTAGGTGTCGTAAGAGGCGACTAAGGGAAAATTACTGGAAGGTGGGCAGCAGCGCCTTCTTAAGAACTGCCAACTTACACTGCGATCCACAAGACGCCTGCCAAGCGTGGGGATTATAGCAAACACCCCCTTGATATGGGAGGCTGTGTTCAGTAGTGGACGATGCGGTTGTTACGGCACAGCACGTAAAATTTTGAAATTTAAAGTGTCAATTGGAAGTCTGAGCCTCGTTGGAGTTCTTTTGCCTGGTGTAAGGCGTCAACCTTTGCCTATAACAGGTGCAGTTTTAAGCGGAAGCGGAAGCAATCCTAGTTTATAAGTAAACTGTTGATTGGAAGTCCGACTATCAATGGTTTTTTTTTCTCAAGTATAAAAACTGTCGCCAAGCACCTAAGGGTGTGTTCCGGCAGCTGTCCTTGAGAGCCAGTAATTCTATGTTAAGCCTGTTAACACCTTCGACCACATCATCACTTACCATCAGGTGAGATTGTGGTCAAAGTATTTAACTATAAGAAAAATAATATTAGGTGGATGAGTCAACCTCGTCGGTGGGAAGATACCCTTACATATCACGCGCAACCGATATCGTCAATTTACGAATGAAATTAAATTGTTATCTATCTATGATGCGCATGGATTATTCTCGATACCTCACATGCGGTCCCCGGGTGGTACCAATTAGGTGACAAGCCATTGGTAGGACTCTTAAGCAGGAGGCCGTTTTGGCGGCCACTACCGCAGTGTCAGACAATGTTTAAGTTTTGAAGTAGCAAGTGAAATAACCGGGCAATCGAATTGTCACACACAATGATTACACTGTAATGGATAGACGTGATACTTATACCCTCAGACATCGGCTTATATCCGTCTAGACACTTATTAACATAAAAAAAGAACGTCAGAACCAGGGGCATTAGTTTAAGAGTTAGATTGTTTTACTTATGATGGCGGAAGCAATCCGTCAGACCATAAGTTTTAATTTGAGCTTGTTTAACACCTTCAATTGTATCATTATTTACCAAAATCATTTAAAATTGTGTTATATTATATATAACACAATTTTATGTGGTATAAAAAGTTCAGTTAAAATAAAAATTATAACTAAAAGATAAGACCTTTGCATGCATCTGATCATCAAACGACACAGACAATTTATTTGTGTTTAAAATATATTTTTTTACGATATGTATTTAGGAGAGTGACAAGTCACTCGCCTGATGATGAACGTCACGCCTAATACAGTTACAGTGTCACCATTGCACTGCGCTTATCACTCCAACACCATTGTTTTTATGTATCTTTTGCTTAGTAACTTTACTTGCTAAGGGAGCAGTGTACGTCCAGGGCAGAATAATATGTGACACAGCGGTGGTACCCATAAGATGGACCTACCTAACACTTGGTAATATATTACTTAAGGTTTTTTGCGCGGTAAAAAAACAGTCATCCACTTTTTATATAACATCCAGAAATCATAAGAACAAATCCAATGTAATTTTTATTATATTCTTATAACTATATTTTTCATCATAATATATCATACTGAATACCAGTCTGTGCGTTTTCAAGCATAACGGAATTAATTATGATGATTTAGCACATCTTATCTTTCGAACAAAGAGCTGAGGTTGCAGTTGCTCACAATGTGCTTACTCTTGCGGTTTTTTTGAGTTTATGATTGGATAATCACGAGCAATGAATTACGGACGTATAATTATGATTACTCAAACAAATATCAACTACCTTCCAATATCCCATCAATATGGAGGCTGAACAACATGTCTTCTCGTATAATATAAGGACAACACAAGAACATATTGATTTATTCGCAGTATTAAAAACATGTTTTTGCAATCATAGTTCGTCCTCAACATATGCTGAATATACAGAATTAATATCATTATATTTGAATAAAAATTATAAAACTACTTCAAACATTAAATACGTATTTTTAGGGATAACTCAAATACTACGCGAGATCTCATTCAAACTTAAATGGAAATAAGTCAAGCATCAGCTTTCGAATGTAAAAAAAACATCGAAACCCTGTAAGGAGTAATAGTATGAGGTACACACACACAAAAATCTAATTGAGAATATCCTTCTATTTTTAAAATTCGATTTAAAAGTGCAGACTCAGACTTTTCATTGAAAATATTAATTTTCACTCGGATTTGAATCTGAATCTTTTATGAAAAATAGATTTTATTTCTCTTTACCACGCTTAAAATTTCTTTATTCATTAGGAACACAAATAAAACATTTGTCTAGCTTTGATACCTTAATTAAACTAAAAACTCGACCTAGATTCCTTTCTAAGCCATATCTTCCTATTGCAAAATTTAGTTTTAAGGGTTCTGTACTAAAAAACAGGACCCAATTTCTAAGCTTCGGCTGCCGTCGCATTCGCCTGACCTCTAAAGGGTAACATAACAGGTAGCTGGTTCAAACTCACAGAACATGTGTGAGAAAAACGGATTGCCTAAGAAATAATAATAATAACAAAAGATTAAAAATAAAAAGAGGTCCCCATACAAGAAACGTGTTATTACCTAAATATAGGCTGCCCGCATTCCTTGAGAATGAGCATCTTTACTGTTCGAACGGCGCCGGTCGGAGATTTCGACTAAACACCGTGAGTGCTAGCCGGTATATTTAGTTCATAATCATGACAACTCACGTTAGTTTTTATGACAATACAAGAAACGTGTTTTTGTAACGGCTTTACTTTCGAGAAAGTAACCCATTCTCGATGGGTTTAAGCTTTGTTCTAACGGTTGTTCTACCATAACGCTAACACAAGCATCCAACTGTTATTATAGTCCTATATCTAAAGTACAACATATAATACTAAACAATTTTTTCACAAATAATGAAACCGACTTCTAACACTGAAAAGTATGAAATAACTTGTTGAAGTCGGACAATGAAAATTTGATCTCAGAATGTTTTGAATCAACATGGGACCATTCACTCCGTGATGGTCCCCTCATGAAAAATCGATCACTTTTAGTAATAATTACTAGTTAAACAGTGATTTTCACCAAAAAGAGATCGATTTCTACTCACTTAAAACACTGGTCACCATCGACAAAACTTGAAACTTTCAAGTCATCTAGGTATGTCAACATTTTTTCAGTTAGATGATTGTAACTTGAAAACTGTTTAACCGATTTTGATGAAATTCATATGGGAACTAAGAATAATACACTTTTCAAAAAAAATTATTAAAATCGGACTACTCGGTAAAAAAATATTCGTGATCGTCATAGATAAAAAAAATACGCGTTAACTTGAGAACCTACTCTTTCTTTAAAAGTAGGTTAAAAACGAATGTGATCGATTCCAATATAATATATATGACGAGAGTACTTTATTTTACCAGTAAAGTGGTGATACAAACAAGAAGCTTACCTTGTGGTTAGCTAGTATGCTTGACACTGTATTGCGCTCATCACTCTGAAACGTTAGTTCTTCTGTTCCGTTTGCTTAGAATTTTGAGTTACTACCGTGCCTTTCACGCTTAAACCATATTCGCACACTATGGCTTTGAAGCAGAAAAGCTGTCAATTTAGTGGTACCTACCGCCCAACACGACGCACTCATGCTATCTACCCGCAGAATCGTTTGTATGGAAGTGCTGCGAATACTGCCCGAACAATTTCAACATCACATCAAAAGGCTATTTCAATATATTATAGGTAGGTATGTTGTTTACCTTGCGGAAGTCAGGTTGCAGCACGCAGGGCGGCGCATGGTTGGCGCGCGGCGGCTGCGGCGGTCCGGGCGGCGGCGGTGCGCGGCCCGGTGACGCCGTCAGGTCCGGCGCCGCGCGCCCATTCTCCTAAGAACAAGAGAAGCACCATTTTATAAAGACCTCTTCATTTCGAGAATCAAGGATGATTCAAAGTGATATTTATCTATAAATGTGTGAGACACTCGCGAACATATTGAACGTTGTAGTTTTTTATTTTAAAGAACAACCAACAGTCTCACTATATTTCCTAATATAAAAGTATCTTTATAATAATAATTGTGAAACCAATACAGTATTGTGAGATCAACAATAAATTTAGTAAACACTTGTAGTCAGACATAGGTAAAATGTACAAAAGTTATTTAACTCTTCAAATAGTTGATATACACAAGAAAGAAAAATAAAAAGTACCGATAAATGCAAGTAAACTTATAAATGTGGTATCATAATATATATAGGTAATACATAATATATGGCTTCCAGTCTCATTATTTACATGAGTAGGGTAGGGTTGAGTTGATTTACAAGACAAAACAAGGGAGTATCATCACAAGTAGATTGAAACAACACATCAACACGTCTACATGCTAAAGGTAGAAACATATTTGCTCAGTATTTGTAAGTTGTCAGCGTATTAATAAATCAATGTATTGTCTTCATTGCGTACTCAACTTTCATTTTAAATTTAGTATTAGAAGGTTATATACAGAGATATTACGTAGTTTTTATTTTAATTTCAGGTAACACAAAGCATAACTATAAAACTACAATACAAAATATAGGTGTCAGAAGTTTCTCAACGCGTATGCGAATGTGGCCATTAGTTCAAATCCGAATTCGAATGCAGATATGAGGTATGTTGTAATGTATTTTTCGTCATAGTACGTTGTATTTAACTTGTTCAATTATATTTGGTCGCGTTGTTTCAGTTATAATGCGTTTGAATAAAGAAAAGAGGCTAAAAGGGTGCCACTTGCACACTATATGTAGAAATACTGCAGATAGCTACAGTGTGCAAGTACTGATCAGTGGTGCCATATAAGGTGCGATTCTTTATTATATTGGTATTATTTTTCTTATCATTCAAATCATTTTTTTTAATCTGATTGTGACGGAACAAGCTCGAGGCCCACCCGATGTTAAGCGGTTACCTCTGCCTATAACAGATGCATTTCGTGAAAAGTGACGAAAAGCACTGTGCCCGTCACCTTGACACATAGTTGTTCTATCTGCGTAAGTCTCATATGCCTGTAATTTCACTGGCTCTCAAGGACTGCTGCCGGAACACACCATTAGGTGCTTGGCGACAGATTTTCAACTTGAGGGTGGTCGCTAGCAAGGCGGGCATTCGCAAAAAGCCCTTCCACCATGCGGTGATGCTCAAGCCCACACCGGGATTCGACCTGCTGCGCGGCAGTCCATAGCCAATGCCACTGAGCCATCACTGCTTCAAAAATGTTAAACTCCTAATAAGAAATATTGCGGATGACACGTAGTGACTTTTTATTGCTAAGTTCATTATACTAGCATCAATGTGCCCCTCCAGGCGAGAGCTGTAGTTGCAATAGTGGCGTGGGCCGATAAATACAAATGGATAAAATAGCCGTTCATTATCCCGTTCAACAATGGAAACATATGTTCAACGTTTCCCGGTTGAAAATAACTATGAATTCTAATCACATTTCAAGCATACGCTAACGGACGGATATCTTCCTGTGGGAGGCATTAGACGCCTGCCAAGCATGGTAATTATGAGAAACCCTCCCTTGACTATAAAGGGGGCTTCTATGTTCAACAGTAGACATTATGAATGTCGATAATATGTGATGGTGATGATGATGAATGATGTGTACTATTGCCCATGAATAATTAATGAAAACTAGGAGATAAGTATATATAACGTCCCTATGCAATTTTTGTTTAACGTATTTTTTTCTTATTCTGCCACCGCATGTGTAACGTTCGTGATGGCAGATAGAAATTGCTAAAAATCATCATTGTGCAAGTCCTTGATTTGATGTTGGCAGTTTTAAATATATCTCACACTTATTTTTGCTATATTTCATCTGCACAAAATCACTCTTAAATAACTATTGACAAAAGGGCTACAATTACGAATAAGGTGGCGCTTTAGACATCAACAACCTGGTAATTATAAAATTAACATAATTGTATCGCTTACCAGCAAAACACAATATAAAACGGATAAGGTAATTCCCCGGGGCTGTAATGTTTACGAGGATGTGTAATGTGCATCGACGTGGCTATTTCCGGTTCCGGTGGCGCAACATCGTCGCCACATCCTATCGCCGGAGACTAGGTCAATTGAAAAGTTTATTACTTGCCTCGTAACGAATAATAATCTATTATTATTTATTACGTGTTATTAAGCGAGGAATTCAAATTGTACTCATTAAGTTTGCAAGAGAATTTAGGGTTATTATAGTGCAATAATTACATGCCATAGATTTTAAATCAAGTAACAGTCAGTAAAATTTATAACTTTCAGTCAAAGAAAAGTTTTATTGCATATAAAAATAAATGTCAAAAATCTACGGATAGTTTGGCTATAAGGGGTTGTACTGTTAAAGCAAGGAATCAATTATGATTATGTACTATAAAATTTTATTTCTTATGTAATTTGTTATTTTGTATATGTTACTGAACTCATTGACTGCTCATAAGCCCGTCAGGCTTCCGCAGTCTCTAATTTTAAGTAAAATGTCTGTCTTGTAAAAATTTTGAACAATAAATTTAAAAAAATATATATTGATAGCCTAATTTTAACGTTTATAGTAAGTTATGGATTTCTTAAAGACCATACTTTAAACTTTTATATTCTTTTAGATAGATAGATAGAAAACTCTTTATTGTTACACTACTTTTAAAATATAAAAGTTTTCATTAGTACTAATATTATAAATGCGAAAGTAACTCTGTCTGTCTGTTATGCTTTCACGCCAAAACTACTGGACCGATTTGAATAAAAATTGGTATGGAAATAGTTTGAGACCCGGGAAAAAACATAGGATAATTTTTAACCAACCGCGCAAAAAGAGTTTAATGTTTTTGTGCAATAACCGACATACGCGCGGGCGGAGCCGCGCCCGGAAAGCTAGTATTAAATAATAATAACATAGTGTTACAATAGGCGACCTTATCACTAAAATTGATTTTTACCATAGGATGGATTTGAACGAACAAAACAATTGATGCGGGTGTGGCCCAAAAATAGTGAACAATGAAAAAACTACATACTTTACAGAAGGTACTTATTAAAATATGGTAAAAATAAATATACGTACTTAGAATTGCTAGATCTTTAACTACATTTCCAATATGTGTCTTAATATAGCACCAAAATTTCTCAAGTCAAATATTTGTTGTCAAATAATAATGAATAATTTCATTCAGTTCGGAAGAAAATTCGCATCATCGAAAACCAATGTCGCTTAGGGGCTAAAAAACATTGATTTTTGTCGATTTTCTTTTAATTAACGTTAATTTTGGTATTATAACACCCAAATTTACGTGAATTAGAAGAGTTAATTAGTATAGTGAAAGATCTGGCGATTCTTAGTACTCGTATACATATTTTCAACATTTTTTACAACCTTCTGTAAAAGTAGATAGCTTTTAAAGTATGGTCTTTAAGAAATCCATGCGTAACTATAAACATGAAAATATGATATTTATATATAAAGTCATATTATTCCCTATATTAGAATTAATATGTTTTTGATGGAGAGAAAATCTTAAATTGTAAGAAAATAACCAATAAGAATTATTTAGTTGTACTGCATGGGACATAATCCTTAGCAACATAATATCATATTCCAGATTATATAACAATGTAACATTACACACACAACCACACACACACCACACACACATACACACACCACACACACACACACACACACACACACACACACACACACACACACACACACACACACACACACTACATTACATTATTTTTGAAGTTTGTTTAGCTGTAAAGAACGATTAATATAAATAAAGAAAATCGTTATTGATCCATCTGTTTGTTGACACTCTACAAATTAATCGTTCTCTACAGCCAAACAAACTTCTTCTTTTGATCAACATAATTTCCTATCATTTAACGGCATCAGCAACTGAATATTATCATCTAGTTTTCTTTTTATGTATGGCCACAGTAACAGTACCTATGGGCATATACAAGCGAATAACTGCGGCTTTCGTCACGTTAAACTTGGGCAATTTAGTTGTGTAATTAGTTGGAGACAACAAGTCAAACAAAACTTCTGCTTCATATTAGACCACATGGAATGCAGAGCTCAAGCTCCCATCTCGGGTTTATACATAGATTGAAAAAAAAACTAAATAATATATCGTTATCAACAAAACACCACAAACTATGCACAACACTACAGCTACTGAAAGGAAAGCATTAAGGCATTATAAAGACATTTACCGTCCCACAGGCAGTACAAATACTCCAGCCCACTACCAGTTGGCAGTGTGACCAGCATGGCATTGCCGCGTTGGTTTGCAACGCTTTGTCGTTGAGCAAAATAACTACCATTATTCTGATCACGCGTCGCATAACCAAGCGCTTTGATAAGCAAAGGGTTATGTTTCGGAAAATACGATCCCCATAAGAGGCCCCAATATACGATTTCTTTACACCAAACGGCCCAAATATGTAACCACCGAGATTAACATACTTCCCGACGCTTGAGTCGCTCCGCTGAAGTAGCCTCGGCGCTAACCCACACATTTGTTTCAGAAAAATATAACGGCACTAAGTGTCGACGCACGTAACTTCCCACACTTATGGCCGCCTTAACTTCCACAGAGCCAGAGCCATACCGCTAGGTTTGTAACCATATTAAATAGTCACCTATAACTTAATCCAGGTTGACTGTATTACATAGCGCAACAGATATTTGTCAATTTAACGTAATGAACTGACTAAGAAAATGTCAAATTTGTCATATATTTGTATTGGATTGGATTTTTGTCATTATGACGGAAATTACGCCGCACCCATTTGGTACAAGGTAGACCTTGTCTTGTGATGTGGAAATATCGGACAATTAAACAGGTTCTTTAGTCTTACAGAATCGTAGCCTTGAACTTGTAACTTATTCACTTAGCAGGCGTTAATTCAAAAAAGACAACGTTAGTACTTATTTTTTTTATCTAAGACGGGAACATGCATATATTTTCAATCACTATAGATGTATTTATAATCTTAATAAAAATATGTCATTATTAGCATCTTATTACTTCTACAAGTTTTTGGGAAAATGTGTGCTTTGGTCGACCACTACTCCTACATAACACTGAAAACGTGGGGAGGAAAAAACCTGTATTGTATAAAATATATTGAGCAAAATTAAATTTAGTGGTACTCCGAATATTTGCTGTTAGCGGTAATGCTTTTTTGATTCCTCCGTTGTGACTTCGGATAATGGGAAATGCGTTAAAACTAGTCCAGTCATATCGCACTTTAGTCTATACCTCCATCTAAATTAACATGCAAGTATCTGTTGAGCCTTCGGTTGCCTGGAAGAGATTGCTGCCTAGCAATAAGGCCGCCGATTGTACTATTTTTAAGTTACTTTAATATTTCTTGTAACTAGTTTTAATAATTTTAAAAGTGCAATAAAGTGTTATCTATCTCACTAATAGACAACAATTCACGGAAATTGCTACGTTAAATGCAACTTTCAAGACAGAAGAAAAAAATATTTCAGACAAGAACTCAGTATTAGTCAGTGTCCCATAAGGCAGTATATTAGGACCCTTATTATTTATTGCTTATATTAATGATTTTCCCGAAGCTATTAATCGTCCAATGATTATGTTCGCTGATGAAAGCACAGCCATGTTTACTGATGGCAATAAGGGTAATCATGAATCAGACATAAACGATTCTCTTATTACTATAGTTGAATGGTTGCAAAATAATAACCTCCAAATTAATATTGACAAAACAAAAATAATGACTTTTAAAACCATTATGTACTTAACTCTAAATATAATACATGAAATATAAATTATCATGACAAACTAATTAAGAAAGTGCATACAATAAAATTTTTAGGAATTCACATAGACTCTGATCTGATGTGGAATTCAGATGTGGATCATGTATGTAAAAAATTTAAGCAATTCTCATATGCACTGTAAATTTTGCGGAAGGTCGCTAATGAAAAAACACTATTAAGCGCGTTTCTTGCTTACGTCGGATCTAAGTTAAGGTATGGTGTCCTATTTTGGGCAAATAGTACAAAAGAGCTCTTTATTTATTTATTTATGCCTGATAGGTTAGCCTTTGACCACTATCTCACCTGATGGTAAGTGATGATGTGGTCGAAGATGTTGTACAGGCTAACCTAGAATTACTGGCTCTCAAGGACAGCTGCCGGAACACACCGTTAGGTGCTTGGCGACAGATTTTCAACTTGAGGGTGGTAGCTAGCCAGGCGGGCATTCGCAAAGTGCCCTACCACCATGCTGTAACGACTGCCATTCTAAGACAACAACCGGGACCGACGGCTTAACGTGCCCTCCGAAGCACGGAAGCGCTCAGTAGTAATGTCACCAGCGGTCACCCATCCAACTCCTGACCGCGGCGGACGTTGCTTAACTTTGCTGATCGATTCAGAATGGCCAAGCAAACTTCGCTACGAGCGCTTCTCTGCATTTAAGAAGCTCAGAAGAAATGTGTTCGAGCTATATGTGGAATTAGACAAAGGGACACGTGTAAGCCATATTTCAGAAAACTGAAATTGCTAACCCTTCCGTCATTATATATATATATATATAGACGGAAGGGTTATATATAGGTTATTATATACATATATATATATATATGAGTCAGCCATCCTGGTAAGAATTAATATAAATGACTATGACACCCTAACTAATGAGAGCCACAAAAATACACTCCGTGCGCCAAAACGTAGACTAGCACTTTATACTAATAGTAATTCGTGAAGAGGGTGGAAATCTTCAATAAGTTACCGCGGCTTTTGAAAGATATCCAAAGTTTGAATATTTTTAAATGTAAACTAAGAACATTTTTAATTGACAAAACATATTATTCAATTGATGAATTTCTTAAGGAAAAGACATAGAATTTATTTGACATGTTAATAAAATTTGATTAATTATTGTAATGAGTTTTTTTTCAATGAGACATATATATAAATAATTTGTGACCTTATATTTTAGAATTGCGTATCAATATATTAATGATTATTTAATAACTTTCTATGTTCCAATAATAACGTTACATAATTTCGCATACCAATAGGTTAAAGCATGGCGCACTCTGTAATATATTTTTCAACCCTTTGTTGTTGTACCCATGTTTTGCGTAATAAATTATTTGAATTTGAATTTGACATGTTTTCATACTCATAGACGGCCTCTTCTGGTGATGAAAATCGTTGGGTCAGAACTATATTGAGAATTTCTAAAACGTTCAAAGTTTTTCACATTCAAAAACACATTTGTCAGCCTAGTCGCGTAGTTCATAGTGTCTCGCATAGTGCATGATGATAGGAAGTTTACGTTTTACGGTTTCGATGTTTTTATTATTTGCAACGGTGGACGGATGCCTAACATGAAATAAGTCACTGAGATTGTCATGACAATGCTCGATCTCTGCAAGCCAGCTATTTATAGTCGTCTTGCATGATGCTGCAATGTCAAAATCAGTTTGAGCCGAGTGAATCTATGTTGATCTGTTAAATTATACCTAAAATTATAGTAAAGCATACTACGACATTGTCCACCAGAGTCTATGGTCATGCTCATAGAGATATAAAATGCTAGTCTTAAAACGACGCTGCAGTAAAACAAGTGACAGTTTATATAAAACAAATCGTTTTCAACTTCCATTTTCAATTATAGTAATCACTTTTTTATGAAGGCGCTACTTCCTAACATAATGCGCCCAATGTTCATAAATATTATATATTCGTAGTACAATGTTGCTATCAGTTGAAAAGATCGTTGTTCAGTCAACTGAATTCAATATGCATGGATAATTATAGAATCGATATCAAACCCTAATAAAATAATGTTGTAATGGGGTTTGTCATCGACCTCATTGAATTAATTTGACGAGTATGACCACGGACTTCTCCCGAAAGCATAAAATATGGATTTTCTTAAGAATATTATGAAAAGTTTTAAAGCGCTCGTACCGAAGTTTGCTTAGCCATTCTGAACCGATCATCAAAGTTAAGCAACGTCCGCCGCGGTCATGAGTTAATAATAATAATATTTATTTATAAATTTACAAATTATTGGAATACAAAATGTTTTGCCCCGGGCGGGAATTGAACCCGCGTCCTTCCGATTTCGCGCCGGATGCTTTATCTATTAAGCTACCGGGGGTACGGCTGTGTCGCCGAAATTTCGTACTCCAATCGCGGGTTCAATTCCCGCCCGGGGCAAAACATTTTGTATTCCAATAATTTGTAAATTTATGATTTTCGCTTAGTACGCGGTAGTGCTTGTAATCATAATATATAGAAATAATATTTATTTGCTTAAAGTTGGATGGGTGACCGCTAGTAACATTACTTAAGCACCTAACGGTGTGTTCCGGCAGCTGTCCTTGTGAGCCAGTAATTCTAGGTTAGCCTGAACAACATCTTCGACCACATCATCACTTACCATCAGGTGAGATAGTGATCAAAGGCTAACCTATCAAGCATAAAAAAAGTCAGTTTCAGTGGTAGTATGTGTAGTATAGTGGTATATAGTATAGTGGTAGTGTGGGTTTATTATTCTTTTTTTTTTCTGATAGTTAAGCCTTTGACCACAACCTCACGTGATGGTAAGTGATGATGTGGTCGAAGATGTTAACAGGCTTAACCTAGAATGATTATTAAATAATGTTAATTCATTTCTGCAAACGTATTTCGGACATTATTAAGTTACAAAGCTCCGTTACAGGCTCAGAGGGGCAATGGTTATCTATGCAGATTAAAATATTTTATGAGATGTAAAAATCGCTTGCGGCTTATATTAAGGTATATCAATTAACAAGAAAGAGAATTACGATATGCCCTGGTTTTCTGTATATTAACTGGTTGTATACTAAACAGTAATCAAAATAATGATTAATGGGACTGTAAGATCTATCTAAGTGTTTTAAACTGTTTATGAATTACACTACATGAGTATAGCATAAGTGATATTTCTAAGCGCTTGTAGTGGATCTTGCGGTTTTCATCAACTAATTTAAACAAGGTTAGCTACGGTTATGACCAGGATGGGTGACCGCTAGAGGCATTTCGCTTGGCCCTTCTACTATTCGGAGGGCTCTTTTAACCGTCGGTCAAGATTATGAATGTTGTCTTAGGATGATAGTCGATATATTATGGTGCTAAGGCATTTTTCTAATGGCCACTAGGCCAGCTACCACCCAGAAGCAGAAAGTCTTTCACTAAGCACCTTATGTTGTATTCTGGCAGCTGTCCTTGAGCACTAATAATTCTTGTTAAGAGTGAACAACAATCTTTGCCCGCATCATTACTTACCATCAGGCAGCCAAATCAAAAATTACAATCTTCTCAGTAAATTTGTAGACAAACGGTTCTGTACGTATATCGGATAGAGAACGTAATAAAGTGCCAACAGACTACTTAATGCGTTCTAGAATGGTCTGCAGTTGCCAATTGTTGTCTGAGTCTCTGGCTGCCTACAGGCAAAGGATGCTCAAATTTGTTCTCTATTTCAAAGAGCACTTTTCTTATATAAAGTAACTGACCGTCATGCGTCAATCAGACAAATTAGCGAGGGATATATACAAACTAATCTGACAACATAATGACGATGATCTGAATGCAATAATTTTTCATAGTAATAGTAAGATTCATACGGAACTGGGAACCCCAATACTAAACTTACGTTGTCCTATTTTACTTTTAAGGGTTTTTTTTTAAACTGTTTTAAGTATTTTAAATGAAATTCAAGGAATTATACATTATTAAAATAAATTTTCTTATAATTAACCAAAAAAAAAGTAAGAACGATTTATAGTTAAAATTGACGTGTTTATAGTATAATTTCTTAACAAAACATCATAAAATCAAAATTGGCCAAGTGCATTAAGGATATCACGAACAACGAAATAAAACATAATTCTTGGGTAAATAATTATATGGTGGTATTATATATACACATAAAACGCAATCTAACGATGTTAGTTGGCAAGATAAGGAACTACTTGGATAAATTGGATATTGTTTTTTGTAATATGCTATCAATAAGTTACCTTACGTAATAATTTCTAGGGTTCTCACCATTATTAAACAGTTAAATATATAATAGACATTTTTATTCAGTAAGACGTTTCAAACAATTTGCAAAGACATTGGTCACGGGATAACTTTACTGCGTTAGTAATAGTAGTTTAACCGCGCCACAAACGCTACGAAATGTTTAGAACTTTTTTGGTAAGTAATGGAACCGAGTGGAATTACTACGTCAGCACCAAGTTAAAAACAAGTGTGATGCTAAAATATACTCTCAGCTTACATTTTCATGGTCGGACTTCCATAAGTTGTTTTATACTTTTAGAGGTACAAAAATCAATATCACTTTAAAAAAATCAGTGATGCATACTGCTTACAACACCGATTGTCTCTCACCAAAAAACTAGCCTTCATTGGCAATATTATTTTACTGTTACAAATTCTATTATTGTCTGCAATAGAATAATACTAAGAACCAAACATAGCTTCAAACATATAAATACTGTTAGATTTTTAATTTCCAACCAAACACTGTCAAAGCAATTGCTGTGTAGTTGAAATCAGTATAAAGCAATCATTGGATTTAAAGTAGATACTATTAGTATTTAATTAAATTTTTTACGGAAAGAATCGCGAATACCTAAGAAATTGCTATTCACAGTTGTTTGTATATCACATGTAATCAAGATCAATTTAAATATATAAATCAAATTTGTCACGATTTCCGTACCATCGACGCATGCTAGTTAATCCCCGTAAAACAGCCGTACAATTCTTAACCCGAAAAAGGTTTTATTCATGCGTTAGAATTTTGGCGGTCGATGGCATGTAGAGACGGCGGGCGTGGACGCCATGGCGAGGGGGGCCGTGACCCAGTTCTGTAAACCCCACCCCCTCGCGTACGCACGAGGTCACTGTACTGCAGTTGCAACCTCCCGAATACCGCAGGGTGACTGGACCCATCTCGAACAATGAGAAACCTCCCATTGTTTGCCTAACTTTATCCCGTTTGCTGCTAAACTCCCAGACGCGGCTACGAAACTCGTAGGAGATGCTACGTAACTCGTAGATGAGGCTACGAAACTAGTTTAGTAGACAATACGGGTAACAACTTATGTTGAATAAGAGATTCTGTACGCAGCGTATTTCATTCAAAAGCTATTTTGTTTAAATAATAAAACCCCTGAAATGTTTGGTCACTGATGATAGGTACACATTCATAATGTATACTTAAATAATATATGAGCACAACATTATGTTTTTATTTCCTTATGTAATTTCGTTTTATTTAGGAATTGAAAGCTGTACAGGTTTATTTGTATCGGTTAAGCTATTGAGTCAAACATGTCGACACAAGCAGAGCTTGCTATAATTTGTGTTTTATATATAACTGATAAAGAATCATTAAAATGGTACCAAGAGGAAAATGAAGGTAAACTCTATTTATAAAAGATATATTAAAATTGGGTAATTATAATACTTAATGGCATATGATTCAAGCTTTATCCTCTATTTTCAAAAACTGAGTCAAATTATTTTACATGTCTACGCTTAGCGTACTCTTTCTCCTTAGTAAATATGCATGTAGCGTTTCGATGTATGTATTGTATTTTATCATATCTGCAGAACATTTTTGTTCACTACATTTTTATAAAAATGGTGAGTAACTTTGGGTAAACCTGGTCAGCTTTGATAGGGTAGAATTTGGTAAATTCCAATCCATTTACATTGTAATTATTTTGGAGTTCGAGTTCGGTAGAAAGTTATTTAAAAAATATACTTATATGTTTAAAAATAAATTAACCATTGCTGGTCTTTCAGTTTTGTATAGATATATCATTTTTGAAGAAAAAACTAAATTGTATACAATATAATGTCTCTCATCATGTACATTTTCATATCAAAATACAATTTTCATATCATAGTACATTATCAAAGTCATGTACCGAGGTAATTTTTAAAATTTGAAACAAGCAGTGCAGGAGTTTACGTGTGAGCACAACTTGCGCCTGAATAATTTTAGTATATAAGAAAACTGTTCAAGAAACTTTGTTATGTTTTGAAAATACCTATTCAACTTTACAAGATAGAGGAGATACAGTTTTATCTAAGTATATGTGCTGTAGCCGTAACAATTTAACATACAGACCTTCAGACAGAGAGACGGACAGACAGACATGGTGAATCTACTAAGGTTCCTTGCTTGACCACGGAACTCTGAAAAGATGAAAAAATAAAATATCTAAACATAAAATATCTTACTAGATACGCAAAATTACATTTATATAATACATATTCGTAATTCATTTATTTTTTTCATTTGCTGATAGGCCAGTCTTTGACCACTAGCATAACCGTTGGTTGTTGGTTAGTGGAAACCTCACTTGATTTAAACGTCAGACAAGCTAAACTTACAGTGGTAATAGGTGCGTGGCGACAGATTTTTTAGAGTGGTAGCTAACCTTGCCAATATTTACAAAATATCCTAATAAATTGTAAACTTCTATGTTTTCAAAACTTTGAAAGTAGGTTTATTTTTAGGTGAATGTGACGCGCGTTAGCCTCTGCCTATAGCAGATGCATTTTGACACAAGTGACGTACTCAAATGCGCACATCACCCTGAGATAAACAGTAGTTAAGTCTCATGTGCCTGTAATTTACTGAATCTCAAGTACTGCTGCCAGAACACACTGTTAGGTACTTGGCGACAGATGTGCTACTTGTGTGTGGAGTGGTAGCTAGGTTGTATGTGAGTAGTTAAAACTAGCTACCAAACCTGTGTCCTTGCACTTTTTTTATGTTTTTGTGACGGAACAAGCTTGAGGCTCACCTGATTTTAAGCAGACTAACCTCTGCCTATAACAGATTAATTTCGTCAAAGGTTACGAATTGCACTGCGCCCGTCACCTTGAGACATAGTTGCTAAGTAATTTCACTGGCTCTCAACGACTGCTGCCGGACACACAGTTAGGTGCTTGGCGACAGATTTTCTGGAGGGTTGTCGCTAGCCAGGCGGGCATTCGCAAAATGCCCTTCCACCATGCGGTGAAGCTCAAGCCCGCGGCGGGATTCAAACCATGGACATACTGCGCGGCAGTCCATAGCCAATGCCACTGAGCCGTCACTGCTGAATCAGGTCTGAATAGAGATGAGAAGAATTTTAGTGTTAGCTCCGGGCTATGAACTATCATTCGCAAATTTATTTAAGTTTTCAACCAATGATAGCCGTACAGTAATAACTATGGACTGCCCGCCTACAGATCCATGGTTCGACCCTCACTACCGTACCGGCTTAAGGTTTACCCATTGTGGTAGGGCATTTTACGTATTCCTACTTGACTAGCTACCCAAAAGTAGAAAATCTGTCGACATCTGTCACTTTGCCCTGGAGGTAATCGAAGTTATCTGGCACTCACATGAACTACTTATTAAATCGGTATAAATTATATTATATATCCCATCGTTTAAACCAAATTCCATTTTTGAGATGAGTAACAATAAACTCACTTGTGCATTTACAATAAAAGCTTGACTTGAATAAAAATGTACATATCTGAATATTTCCAAAGTTTTTAATATTCTTTTGGGTTAACTGAATGTTTAACGCGCCCTCCGAAGTGTTCAGTTGTAAATGAGAGGTCACCCGTCCAAGTAGCGCTCGCTGCAAACATTGTTTAACATAGTCAATCGGTTAAGGAAGACTAGACAAGCGAGCTACAAGAGCTCCCAATCTGTATAAATCGCGTTCTCTCGCGTTTTCGGGGCGAAAAATCGATCTAGCCAAGTCTCACACCGGGGTAAACTAACTTTACATCGGTCCCGAGGGCTTATCGGTCGCCCAGGTTCTAGGTTTTAAGTAATCAATGTAGCGCTAACATAAATCAACTCAACAACTTTAACTGGAAGCGTTGAAAGTGTTTTAATCTATCCAGTCACATCGTTAAATGGTAATAAATGTGGAAAAAAAACAGATTAACCGCCGTAATATGTTTGCAAAGCAATTACATGACTAACACAGCCCTATCCTGTAACGAACACAAGCTTTTTGCATTAAAAACGTGATCAATCCATCACACTGACATCACCAATGATCTTTAAGCTGAAGGTTATAAAAGTCATTTTTCAGTGTACTTTACAGTTGATAGGTTTTGACCGAAATGTCTCGAGTCGACTTAAGTCAAGTAAAATGTTATTGAAATCTACGCCTTGCTGCTAGTTAAATAGGAATCATTTTTCAGCGTTATTTAATACGTGCTTAAACCTTTTAAAACCATAGTCACGTTGTTGGCGAGCGATAATAGAGTTCTGTAGGTGGTACGTCATGCAATATCTTTCACATCGGGCCACACATTGGTACTTGTTATGAATATAAATTAGACTGGGACTTTAATAGAAAATGTCGGGTTATTGATGCATTCTTTAACCATGATAAAGATAAATCTATGTTAAAAATACACCAAATGCAAACAAAGCCGGAAACTTTCTGATACTAGCAGCAATACTTTAACTCATGATTACGAACTTTTCCTTTTATTTAATTTCCTCGAAATGATGGATGATTATGAGGACGAAAAGTATCCTGTGTTAATGCAGCGCCTCATCTACCCACATAACAAATGTCATCAAAATTAGTCCAGCCCTTTGGGCGTGAAGAAGTAACAAACATACAGGCACATTCACAAACTTTTGCCTTTTTAATATAAATATATCTTTATATATAAAAATTAAGCGTCACGTTGTTTGTCCGCGATGGACTCCTAAACTACTGAATTAATTTTAAATTTGATTTGCACACCGTGTGTAATTTAATTCAAATTGAAAGATAGGATGGCTTACATCTCAATTAAGTCTTAATTACCCGTGCGAAACCGGGGCGAGCTGGTAGTTTATATATAAATATTTATAATAAACTAGCTTTCCGGGCGCGGCTCCGCCCGCGCGTATGTCGGTTATCGCGCAAAAACATTAACCTCTTTTTGCGCAGTTGGATAAAAACTATCCTTTGTTTTTTCCGGGGTCTCAAACTATTTCCGTACCAAATTTTATTCAAATCGGTCCAGTAGTTTTGGCGTGAAAGCGTAACAGACAAACAGACAGACAGAGTTACTTTCGCATTTATAATATAAGTACTGAAGTACTGATACAACATGATAGTGCTACTTTTCTACTATTCCAGTCAAGTGTCAACTCAAATCTCCAGACGCCATGTTCATTAATTACCACCTCTAAGAACCTCTTCCTTTTATACCAGGAGATACACCTAGTTCTGAAAAGACCCAGTATAAATAGAGCTCTAGATATCCAGGCCTCTCATTATTCTAGTCTCGTCTCTTTGAAACGCCCTCAAATAGCCCGGTTAAGTTCAGTAACTTTGAATAAATCATTTTGTGGGACGATAAGGTACAGAATTGGTCTAGACTCGGGCCAATCGTTCAATACGAACCAAACGTGTGATAGAACAGGATTTGTATGATGAAAGCCCTCATGTAAAGTGTAGAGTTTTTTTGTTATTTTATTTAAACGGTTCATTAAATTACATTCCACAAATTAATTGTCATTTTGTTAATACATCAGCGTCTACCGATTTGATGACTGTTTATTTTAACTATATGACAAGTACAAACATACAGATGAAAGACGAAAACCATCAGAAAGATTTATATCAGTTGAACATTTTTGGCCGTATATTCAATAGCAGTTTGCCTTGCAATGAACCAATGCATGTAAAGCAAAAGTAGCAATGTAACCACGTGGTCAGGGTCTGTTGGATTTATATTGCATACAAATTATTTGAAATATCCCATAAACCCTCTTTGCTAAATATGGATAGGAGATCAAATGTTCATCAAACATCAACAAACATACTTTTCTACGCCTGATGGTTAGCGACATGACTGTCGTTTATTTGCACTGCAACGGCAATTGACAGCCTCGTTTAGATTGGCACTGCACTGCGCTAATCACTCCAAGTGGTTAGTTCTTATGTCTCCTTCGTCCAGTGACTTCACTTGCAACAGTGCCAGTCACGCCTACTACGCCCTTGCACAGATAAGTTGGGCCACTACAGCTTTGAGACAGAATATCTGACACCGTGACGGTACTCATCAAGACGGACTCTTAAAATCACTCGTATTTTCAAGATGCCATTCGATTCATTTCTTTAGGATAATAATTATTTACTGTACTGTATCAACCAGCGCTTGGTCGATGCGACGCGTGATCAAAATGCTGGCACATATTTGGCTCAACGAGTAAGCATTGCAATTCAACGGGGCAATGCTGCCAGCATGCTGGGCACGCTGCCAACTGGTACTGCGCTGGCTGGAGTATTTAGACTGCCTATGAGTCTGCTTTGACTTATAGGTTGTCTAAATGCTTTTATTTTAGTAGCTGTAGTGTTGTATATAGTTCATAGTATTTTATTTAATAAAGGCATACCGCCGGTAAAAAAAAAATCTGCCAGATTGTCCACTGCTGAACACAGCCTCCCCTAATATGAGGGGGTTGGCCTATAATTAATAATTATATACTTACTGGAAATTCTAGTTGACCTTCGAACTGAGCAGACATTCGAGGTAACCAATATCGAAGCTAGCAAAAGGTTAATCGGTATGCTTACCATGAATCAGACGTAGCTATTATCCTACTATCCATGCCCTAATAAATAAATCTTTTCTAGTGTAAACATCTGAAGCTTTCCTTTCACCACTCCCATCAATTTCAATTCGTTCATGCATATTCGAATCAAAGCAGCGGTGACGCCCCAGAAAAAGCTTCACTTCACGTGAGTATTTCTACAGTCATATAGCGGGAATTTCCTTGCTCTACCTGTGTGTTGCCTATAGCTATCACGCAAGTAGAGCAAGAAAATTTCCGCTCTCATTACGAAGACTCGCAGGGAATAAAAATGATAAAAAGATTTTTTTAAGAGCTGAACCGAGTGAAACGCTGTCTGATCTTCAATTAGGGAACTTTACTGAGTCAAAAAAAGACAATCCAAGGAGTACATTAAAAGACGTTCGGGTCGGCATACAACGGCTCTCAGATCGATGGTAGAACGTACTCCTAATCGATACGACCGTACAACCGCCTCAATGGGCTGCGCGCGCCGGCAGACTTACGTAACGCGCAGAATTGACACCTGTTGCTTATTACTACCACCCAATTATGAACCTACTGAAGCGAAAAGTCTATTTCGTGTTCCAGTCGGCGGTCTTAGTGGTGGGATTTAATTTGGACGGGTAATCGGAGTCAATGCACCGCAGCAACCTTCGTCGTTGCACTCAAGGGTGCATAGTAGTCGGTATACGGTATGATAATGATCTTCGTTAGCATTATTGGTCGACGTAATGAAGGGTCAGCATTGTAGTAACGTGCGGTCACAACTTCCTAAGTTGCGAAGTCTTTTTGAGCAGTCGTTAGTAAATCTACGTAAGTTTAGACTGCCCTACAAAAATATTTTGCTCGATATTTTTAGATGCTTCAAACTTTTTAAGCCTTTACAATGAATTTCATTTTATGTATCAATAAATATGCTAGCTCAGTACTAACATTATGTCTACGCCTACGTTTTTCAGAAAAACCATAACCTTTTCTCGCAAATATCTACCTCTTCATTGACATTTATATTTTATAATTGAAGAGGAGGTGGTTACACGAGTTTCAAGTAGGTCCATGACCTTTACTTTAGGATTATTCATAATTATAGCAATTGCCATTTAAATAGGGACTACCCTTATTTTATGATGTTATTAATGATGTATTAAAATTCTCCAATTAGACGACTTTAAATATGGTTGTATGCCAGTAATGTGGTAAGAAAAAATTGCGATTTCATTATGTCCACATTCCTTGACATTGATATTGAGCGTTTTTTTTGATTAACCTGCAGTAGACCAGATAGGTCCTTCAGACATAACACACTTTCCATTATGTCAGGTCAACTGGGACATCATTAAGACATAATAGGTCATAAATATTATCCCCTTGACCCATAACTCAAGTATAGCGGTTAAAACGCTGTCAAGTGCTAAATAGCTTTACTTGAACAGACATTTTTTGTGCTAGATTTTTACCAACGTTTGCGAAAAAGCTATTGATATATTCTACTGATATATCAGGAGAATATCTTATTTTCAAAAGATGCATTATTACATGTTAGGGGTGGTTTAGTTGCTTTTAGTTTTATCTCTAGAATAAAAATTCCCATACAAAATAATTATTCAAAATAATTTTGAAAATACACAATTTTAACTGAAAACTGACAAACCAGAAGCATAGATATTAGGTCCAAGGACATGCATACTGAATTTCACAGAGTTTGAACACTTGGTGTTGAAAATATGACAAAACTACGTTTGTATGGAGAGCGTTACGTCCTGAAACTGTTGTTTTGAATTAATTTTATGGGTTGCAGGGATAATAGTAGTGTAAATTATTTTTATACACCTCCTGCTCGAAAAAGTCCTACAGTAGATGTGATCTTAGACCGGGCTATAACGTTGTATTGTGCTATATCATTTGGGACTTGAACATGTCTAAATATATCTAACTATGAAAAATATCAAATTTTTTGAGTACAAAATTTCTCACCTGGTTTGGGAATCGAATCCACGTCTCCCAATTATACACACCGGGTGCCTTAAGAACTGAGCCAAAACTTGGTACTTTAATTATATTACTTTAACCGAAATAGGGGACGATTTGCGTTCTTCAACCAAACTGATCGTACTAGACTATTGTAGTGCTTCTATATTTCTTAATATGATTACAGTCATTACATCCACAACTTTTTTGAGTCAATATATTTGACTTTGAGTGGGAATCGAACCCACATCCCCCGATTTTATACACTTAACCACTGGGTCATCGAGGATGACTCGACTGATTCGAAATACATTTTGTACGGTAATTGTATCACCTTAAACATCATTGGGGACGGTGCGCGGTCAACCAAACTACTAGACTCCATCTGACCGAAAAAAGTGCTTTTTCGAACACCTCTCGTAATGATGTCGCTGCCCTTCTATATTTAGATATAGTTAATTTTCAATACCTATTTTGAAAATCTCCAACAAAATATCGACATTCAAGTATGCGTCCATTTACACCAAATGACATTTCAACGATACAGCTACTGTTAATTCAACTACGGGTAGGTTGTTAAAATTAAATTATTCCTGCGTTCCATACATACTCTAATGTTACCTTTTTAATGTGGCAAATAAAGGTGAAATTGATTTGGTTTCGACTAGAGCAGTTGTTTCACAGAAGGCTTATATACTAGTAGATAGCAGCTGTGCACATGCGGATAAGGAATGAAAACAGCGCGTTGATAGCCTGGCAGCAAACTAATGACCCTAAAACTGGAATTTCTAATCTCAAACATGCGATCCTGGACTTAAAACTCGAGATTAAATTAAACTTTGTAACAGAAGAGTTTTCTATGCACGTTGCAATATTGGCTTTTTCACTTACAGCATTTTCCTTAATTTCGAGAAACGAAAAAACTGAAAATAATCCTGCAAATAACCATTTTCTTTATTTTTATGATATGACGTGACGTGACCAACGAGACGCCCAATTGATGTAAGCAGCAGCCTGCCTATAACAGTAGCAGTATCACCGATCTACAGCCCTGACACTGCACTGTACTCTTCACTCCCAGACCTAAGTTGCTATGTCTCGTCGACACAGTAAATTAATTTGCTAGTGTGCTCCAAACCTTGGCCCAGTAGTATTTGCACATTACTGTATGGATGCAGAATATCTGTAGTGCTATCCACAATGGCGGCCACTTGCCAAAGAGACTTACCACCTGGTAAATACACCTGATGTCCTTTATAACGCCAGGTCGCGTAATTACCTATTTTACAATACAAATAACGATAATTAATAGATTCAGGCATTACTTTGCTTTTCTCAATCGTGCACTCGTTGAATCAAGATTTCCTGAGGATGCTTCGTGTTGAAGCGACACGTGTCGAAAATTCTTCCAGTTTGGCTGCATGGTGTTTGTGACGTCAACTCGGTTGAACAGGAAAATTAGGCGGAATTGGCACTAGATAATTTTTTTCAGTGTTTTATTGAAATAATTTAAAAATATTTTTTATTATTAAATACAAATTACGTTAATTTGACATTTTACATAATCTTATCCTCTCACTCTCGTTATTTTTAATATAGAAAAATGATGAAAATCTAGATGTTGTTGTGCTTTGAGTAGGTGACTATTGGTCATTATGATACCACAACGTATTGTTGATCTGTGTATGAGCCAAGATTCTCAGAGATAAAAACGATAAATTTATAAAGTCTATAACCATATTGCCCCACTTTTACATTCGCGATGTATTCATAAAGGTTTCTTAACACCTATCTATTGGCAGATTTTGCCCCGATTTAAATTTTATTTTATCCAATCAAAAGATGAAACCTAGGGCTTCAAAGCCCCAAAGCATCACTTAAACTATCACTAAACCAACGAGGCTAACTAAAGCAATCACGCAAAGCAAGGGTTAAGTTATTTAACCCTTGGAATTCATGAAAATTGTGTAACTGCAAATATAATTTAATAATCTATTAATACTAGCAAAATTAGGTCGACTTGAAATCAGAAAAACCCGTCAAGGCTGTACTAGACCAGACGAAATGTGTCTGTCTAGCCTAGACGACCCGTGTCATGCGACAGGCGACTGGGTAAGACAGACCAACCACCAGTATTAATATAAGACTCCATTGTACATCGTATTTTTTATTCACGATAGGTTCGCGTTTAACCTCACCCTGCCTGATGCTAAGCATTGATGTGTCTAAGATAAAGCACGCTTACTAGAAGAAACCTTTTTATTCTCAATTTGAAGACACCAATGTTGTATCCATCGGGAAAGGCTGACTACGGTAAGGAGTACCAATCTTTCGCAATACGCACGAGAAAAGTGACAGTACGCGTCTTGGGAATATCAACCATGCGTAGATAACACCTAACCGTTTATCTGGACGACCGATGGAAGCAGAAACAGGGGAACTGAGTCTTGTGTACATTCACCGAAATTTATCATAATTAAAAGACCAATAGGCAAGCGATTTAAGGCGGTACTCGAAGCTTTGCCGAGACTTTACCCAGAAATTCGCTGAACAGCTTTCACGGTGCTGCTCTAAAATAAACAATATCAGAGAAAGTTGAAGGTAATTATCTAGATAGTTTACTTGGAGTGTAACATTTCTTTATGAGGATTATAGTATCCTCTTGTAAGATATCGTAAGAGGTGATGAAGGCAAATAATGAGGAGCATGCTAAACCTTGCTACATGAACGTGAGTAGGGTATTGCACATTAGGATCACAAGGAGCTTTACTACGCTTTCATTTACAGAAAGCGAGGTATACTGACAAAAGTATTTCCAAGGTAGTCGGAAAAAATTTCTGCTTTTTTTGTCATCCTTTGCGTTGCTAGAGAAAATGCATTGGGCATTGCACATAAGGGTTCGGGATGAGATTAAAGCCATTATTTAATGTTATTGATATATCCTACTTATGTAGTGTGAAGAAAAGAAGGTGCTTGTTACGGAGTAGAAACAAAAAACAAAAAACAGGTGTCGGTATTTTTTTTTAGGATAACGTGTTAACTTTTATGATATGCTTATTTTGAGAGTTTGCATTACCAAGCTATACTACTGTATAACTTGAGTTTTTTTTATTGGTATTATGTGATGATACGATCAAGTCTATCGCACGATGATTATCACCACGCCTGTCCATTATAGTTGTATTGTCACCGTTCTTGAACTCCGAGAACTTAGTACTCCTGTCTCATTTGCACAGAAATTTCACTTGTAACTATGCCCTGATGACTTAAAACAGTAGTGGTTACACCCAAATTCTTTGAAGTATATCTGACATTGTGCTACTGGTAAACATCAAGAATGATCTTTTTCATATATTTTTTATGTGGTTAATAGGCTAGCCTTTGACCACTATCTCACCTGATGGTAAATAATTGGCTCTCAAGAAGCGCTGCCAGAACACACCGTTCTGGTGCTTGGCTACAGATTTTCTAATAGCCAGGCGGGTTTTCGCAAAATGCAACTACCATGCTATAACGACTGCTATCCTAAGACAAAAACTAGGCCGTTAACGTGCCCTCCGAAGCACAGAAACGCCACTAGCTATCACCCTTCCAACTCATGACCGCAGCGGACGTTGCTTAGCGGTAAATTAAGGTTACGAACGGCTAAGCAAAAATTAAACAAACTCTTGTTAAAGATCCTACCGCTTAGGTAGGAATCATACTTTTATGACTCTTGTATCAGCATTTGTTCCGGCAGCTGTCCTTGTGGGCCAGTTTCCATTCTGCGTCTGTCCTGCCAAGAGCATAAATTGTAGCAAGTTCTCGTAGAATTGAAATCTGACTAGCCCGTCAAGGCTGTCGTCTGTCTAGACGACTGGCGACAGCTAACTTGGTGAAACCAACAAACATCATACATTCGTCCACTGACGTACGACCTGCACGTCTACGATATTCTGCAATTGAACACGCAACACTATTGAATTATAATTTTATTTTTTCAAATACGCATGCTCCGCGGATTACATTACAAAATTCATCTCCATATGATGGTTATGAACGAGAGGATACGTTAGGTCAGAGTTTACCCCGGCTATAGGGGTGGATGGCGTGGGTTCGATTCCCGCACATTACTATAATTTACCTCTCGTAATTTTTTAAAGATAAAAGTAGTTGATTCTCTAGAAGATGTATCTGTATAAACTCCTCTCATTATACCTTACAGTTAACGGTACTTAGCACACAATAATATTTTTAATTTCCAATTAATGTATTCGTATGCGTTGTAATTAAAACGAATGACGATGAACTGAAAATTATAATGAACAGAATAAAATGAGCAACTAGCGGAATTTGAACCAACTGATTTGACTCACTACCAATCCGTCCTCAGTCGGGACATTAATCTTACTATAGTTTAATATTAGAACTAAAGGGCTAATTACAAACCATGATTCATCAACACGATGGCTCATTTGGTGCAGGCATATCCTTGCCCGAGGAACGGTTCGGTCGAAAGTTCCCACTCATGAAATCTGCACGTTGTTGTGATTTTGTAGATTTGTGCAAAAAAAATACAATAACAGAATCAAAAAGAATATGAAAATTCTATGAAGTATATATTAAGTGCATATGACAATTAATATAATTAAATTCAAGGCAATTTCAAGGTATTATAATTAGGTATTTTATCTACACTATTTAACTAACAACTAGTAGCACTAGTTTTGCAAAGCATTCAAAACACGCGCCGAAAAAAATTAACACCTGATGCGTATGAAAATCACCACCCAACATGCAATATTGCATTCAATGTCTGAAATAAAGTAGGATTTAATTTCGATAAAAATTATCTTGTACGTCGTCTTAATCTACACTTCTACACTAATGTTATAAGGAATAAAGATATGTATTTTTGTAGGTAACGAATACATTTAAAAACTACTGGACCGATTTAAAAAAATCTTTCACCATTATAATTCCACATTATCCCTGATGAACATAAGCTATGGAGTATATTCAAAAAAGTTGAAATGTATTATAAATTTTTTGTTAAAAACCCTTGCGAAGCTGGGGCGATCCGCTAGTGCATTTGTTTAAGGGCGCACCGAGCTTTTTAGGCGCGCCGCATATGTGTGCGTAAGTAAAGTACGCCAGTAGCATCCATCCCCGTCCGACGGCTGAAGAATTACTAAAGCGGATAGGGACAAAGCATCGCGGCTCTGACTAAAATGGGCGAAACATGCGTGGATTTGAGTATTTCCTTCGTATAATAAAAATAAATACCTATTTGAAAAATGTTATGTGTATACGTTATAGAAATCATGTTGTTTTTTTATTTTTTAAATACGGGTGACTCTCTGTTAAGAATTTACGCCGTACTAAGGGTTTTTTAGATGTAACTTTGTATTTATTTTCTATCGAGAAAATTTAAAGTAATCGTGTTTCCAAAGTGTATGATTTATAGAATGAATCTTTAAATATAACTTTAATATATATTAATTACATAACTCAAAATTAAGAAATAAAGATACAGCAAGGGATCGAACGAACCACAATTACGTATCGCTGCCTCGGTGCAGGCTTAATGAATGAGACAATTTATAAGTTTTAAATCAAGGAAATATACCTTATATCTTATTTGTAGTAAAATTGCGCCAACTCTAGCTAAAGCAGCTACGAGACAGGCGCCGACAGATGTCAAGTTAGAACCCATTAGTTAGCGACCCGACAGCCGTGACGTAAAGACAAAATAGCCGTTCGATAATTAAAGAAATTGAGTACTGAGAGTTAAAAAATAACTTATCCCAAAATTAAAAATATGTATAAATAATAATAATTGTGCGGGATAAATGACTATACATTTTCCTCTCATAATTTTTTAATGTAATCCGCAGATCATACGTTATTGCAAAAATTAAAATATTAAAACTTATTCCAGCTAACGTTTGGATAAAACTGCTTCCAGAATTAATATGATATGAGCAGCCTACTCGACATACTATATCTACATTGTACGTAAATTAACGACTAGCGGGCCGCGCCGGTTTCAACGGGTATATAAACAAAATAAAAAAAAAATATATTTGATAATATTCTATAGCCTATATTCATCAGCGATAATGTAGAATTCTAATGGTGGAAGAATTTTTCAAATTGCTGCTGTAGTTTTTATGTTTATTCGTTGCCTACAAAAATGCAAAACTTTCATCTTCATAATAGTGTAGATTAGTGTAGAAACTAACTAACTACAACACTACAGCTACTACAACGATAGCATTAGGTAACCTGAAGGCTATATCAGGCCTACAGGCAGTCCAAATGCTCCAGCCCAACACCAATTGGCATTGTGCCCAGCATGCTGCATTAGTAGTTAGAGCATAATATAACTCTTTGTCATCGTTATCATTAACCGAATGATTAAAGTACAAGCATTAATTTATATACTAGACAGGCAATACAAGCATAAATGAAACTTTCTACAGTATTTTTTTGTCTAATCCTTAGTGTAATTAGAGAAAACCTACGAAAAGGATAGGAAACGATTAAAGTCTACCAAATATGCATCGTAAATAATTAATTTTATAATTTTGGAACAACAAATCCATCTATCAGATAAAACGCTGATACAGAAACGGCAAACATATATTACGTCGATACGCAGACTAAACCACTTAACCCACTTCAAAATAATGGTTTCATTCCAACTTCCTCCCGCAAAAAAAGCACCACATTTACTTTGACGCGGTTAATTTATTCCGACGTATAGCTATTTACATGACAAAAGGCTCGTGTTGTAAACAATACCTACAACTTTGGAGGAATTCCTTTGACGAAAGGGTTACATCACCGAGAGCTCCTTAACTTCTGGCAGAACTGTGAGTGTTAAATGTTCGTGGGCGCGTTTCACTTGTCTTAAGAGCAACATTATTCAAATTCAGATATTTTAACACATCTGTGGTTAATTAAGGCTTACGTGGGTTGTTTTGAAGTAATCGCGTTATCTAATGCGTAGCTTAAAAATACATACTTCACGTACAAACTTTTTTAATTTTATCAGTTTATGAGTTCAATTTATGTGACTTATGCGATTTCACGCGATCTAGGTTAAGCCTGTTAACACCTTCGACCACATCATCACTTACCATCACGTGAGATTGTGGTCAAGGCTTACCTAACACCAAAAAAAAACAAAAAAAAAAAACTGGACGCTCACATTTTTGGACTGAACTGTACTGATTTTATTTTTATTTTTTATTTTATTTTCTTCGGAAAACATACAGAGATTTTTATAACTATCTTAAACTAAATTATTTAAAATAATGTGAATGTATATATATATATACATTGACATTATTTTAGTGTAGTGCTATTTATGCAGTGCGGTCGCCTGCGCAGCTGCGGAGCGGTGCTAATAATACGAGAATTCGAAGCATAGTGTGACCTTGGATGAATATAATTCAATAGCTAAGTACGTAAAATAATCTCCTTTTTATAATAACTTTAATATAAGTGAAAAAAAGTATTTTTCAAAAAAACGGAACCAACTTCTAACCACTCAAAAGTATGAAACACCTTGTGAAAGTCGGACCATGATAATGTGAGTTCAGTGTTTTGATTTGGCATGGTGCCGACTTCAACAAACTAATTCACAATTTTGCAATGTTTACATTAGAGAGTAATTTTGGTAAACAAAGTGAGCGCATTGTTGTGATACTTCTAAACTTTTATAAGCAACGTTTGCATCGCCTTTTGGTAAACAAAACTGAATTCCATTTTACGATATTAGATTTTTTGTTTCATTTACTTCACTACTATGACTGCAGAATATTTAGCCACGTTTTTCAGAATAAGCAAACTTGATTCGTAATTGTCGTGCATATTTTTACATATTCTCATTGTATAAATACAAATGGTACAGGTAGAATATCTTTGTATTTTTATTTACTTAATATATTACATATATTCCTGACTGAACTCTCTGTAAGCTTAATATATGTTTGTCTGACAAAATAATATACCTACGAGTATATAATGCTTTTGTATTTTTATTTACTTAATATATTACATATATTCCTGACTGAACTCTCTGTAAGCTTAATATATGTTTGTCTGACAAAATAATATACCTACGAGTATATAATGCTTTTGTATTTTAACATATATTTAACATTTAACATATATTTAAATTTTAATAATTTTATAAAAATTTCATATTTTGTTATAAATATGTAAGTATCAAAACGACTCCATCTTGTAGAATTTAAAAAAAAACTTGTGTTTATCGAAATGCGGTGTTTGATATTAGGATAAAGAAATATTAAAAATGGTTTTTGTTTTTGAATAGTTATTTTTTTGCTGCAAAGTTTCAAATAACAAGGTATAGATTTCAAATCCAGACTGAGTGAGTCACTGTATTACGTTAAACCTCGGCTTTCCCTTTTCAGTCCGGAAACAAGTGAGTCAGAAGCATTTGAGCACGACTTACCTACTTCGGTAATTGAAACGTTTGAATTATCTTCGAGAAGCGAAAAGTTGAGGATTTCAAATCCGCTTATCAGCTCATTGTACTTTCAACCTTTCTGAAAAATTTAAGAAAATTGTTTTCTGAAATTTTAATCATGCAGTCGTTAAAGTGACGGTACAGGTATTTATTTTTGGGGCTTCGTAAACAAAGGGCAAAACTGATGGATAGGTATAAGAAACCCCGCTGTCTGTCTGTCAGTTCTTCCATATGTCACGGGTCTCTAGCTCGTAAAAGAAATAACTTACAAACTTAAATTTTAATTCTATTAAAATTTAAGTTTGTAAGTTATTTTTTTGCTGACCCAAAAAGTAATATTGGCTTAAAAAAACAATTTATTTATTTTTCAGAGGGATTTCATAGTAATTGATAAGTCATCTAGAGTGAATTTTTAAACTCGTTTATTTAAGTACAAATATACATTTTACTATTATTATCTTATAAGATAAACATATCCGCCTAACTTGTCAATTTTAGATAATATTTTTGCGGGGCTTATATCAAAATATAAACTGGTTGGGAATTAAAATTTCCGTTTGTACCATAACCCTTTTTAACGAATAATATAATACTGACTGTTACATAAGCACTAAGTAAAACATAAAGTTTAACGACAGATTTTTCACTTGAGGATTGTAGCCAGCTGGGTATTTACAAAATACCCTATCATCATTCAAAAACAGTATGTAAGTACATTCCAAATCAGTTATAGTACCCAAATAGTAAAGTCAAACGAAAACCAAAAGTATAAAAGCAAGAAGAGCAATGATAGTAAGGAGTATAGAAAAAAGTAGTTGATCTAAAATGTAGAATTCAAATTCATACATTGTTACTCGCATTCAGTCCTACAATATAATAATAATTATGTGTATCTTATATACGTTAGTAACTCCGGTTTTGCCTTTGCCAAATAAGTTAGTAAAGTAAATGATTTTATCGTCATCGATGTAGAGGCAATAGCTAACGGTGACAATTGAAAATAAACTAGGCGCCATGTTTTCTAGTACCTAATATATATATTTTAAACTAGCCTATTGTGAGGAAGTCTTGTTTTAAGTCTGCGCGAATGTTGAAGACAGCCACATTGATTATTGTCTGAATCACCACAAACAAATTATCACTTAATGTTCGTTAGGATATGGTCTACTAGGTTTCCCACATTTACAGCTGTTATTTGGGTTAATGATGTAACCCCATCTGTTTAAGTTTTCTTTGCCCTATCAACCTGAGTCCTGACCCTATTTAGATATTTTGAAAGCCATTATTTTCATTATTCAATAACTATTATTGAAGTATAAATATATATTTTATATTTATTATCTTATAAGATAAACATACCAAGATACCAGAGGTTTTCTCTGGTATTAATGGTAAATTTTGTGACATGATACAAATACGTATAGGTTTCATTTAGCTCGACATCCTCCTTTATGGCTATATAGTCCTCGCCCGCACTGAACACTCATAATTTCTATTTTTGCTTACTTTCTACGCATTTGACTGTTAAAACTGAACTAATATGTTTTATGGTAAATTGTGAGGATGTCGATAACGTCATCATAATTCATATTTGTAGGCATTTTGATTTTCAAATATTCCTCACAGTAAAAGCCAGACCAAGGTCATCCTTCTAAATGGCCAATTTGTTCCTTTTGACACATGAGCTATACAATGATAATTTTGAATATTTAATCCGATTTCTTTTATAATACTCTGAAAAAAATTTTTTTATGATAGACATAGTCAATTGTGATTTCTTTGCAAGATTTTCTTCGATATTCACGATTTGTCATTACGCTTTAAAACTGTGAAATTCTGCTTCACGAGCGATCAAAAATCTTCTTACTTCTAAATGTGCCATTAAAGACACTTTGATCACGTTCCACGTATGCCCCATTAAAAAGTTTCTAAGACGTCACATTGTAGGCACACAATTTGGTGAGAGTAAAATTTATGTTGAAAACGCCGGCCGACAAAAATCACACGAATATATTATAGATACGTAAACTTTTCCTGTATAAGTATTCATATGTACCTAACTGTATATTTATCTTATTAATCTACTACAACAAATGAACAGAGTTTGACTACAACAAATGAACAGGACCCGCTTATTTATAGGATCTAAATAAACGTTTTAAAATAAAAATGATGCCAAATTACATTGACCGGTTATAATACAAAGCGCAAGTTAACATATTTATTTTTATCTATCAACATATCTCTCTATACATAAAATGATTCAACATAAATTATGTCTTGGCTTAACAATCAGGATTATTATATCTTTCCAATTGCTTCCGTAAAGCCGGTTCAGGGAAAAGAATTAACCACTTGGGCAGCATCCCACAATGTAACGTTCAAGTAAAGTGATATGCTACTGCACATCAATCACAGAGTATACTAATTACGATCTCTAGCGTTATCTTAATACAACGAGAGTTTTCAATGAGAATTTGAGGCCTTAGACTGCTGGTCAGAGAACTGAATGCTAAACTTGTATGTGCAAGGGCTTTATTGATAGAAAAATATGTATTATGCTGACATCGCTTATGTAAGTGAAATAAAGGAAGAACCATGATATTTATATATTTGCGACTCCACCCATCATTGCACAGATCGTACTGGAATTACTTATATGTGAATAGGCCCAATAAGGTCTAAAACTGGGCCGTACCGTACCGTTCACCGAAAACCTGTTCGCCGAAAAACTCAATTTTAATCTACAAAATGTAGATGATTTAGCTTAGCTTTTCATATCTAAGCTAATCGAAACAAGCCAAAACTATACATTATTCTATAACTACCTTCTAGATTTTGTAATGACACTAAAAAAAAATATTTGTAGAATAGTGTTTCTGCATACTGTGCGGAGGCGGCTAAAACTGAAAATGAAAAACGAAAAAAATATTTTATTACTGCAATATGCATTATAAAATACGATTCTAACAGTTGTATAATGTAGAAGAAACATATATATCAATAAGTAGCTTTATTTTTTGGTTTCCTCACTAGGCAAGCCTGTATCGAGTAAGCCATTCATCAACTCATTCATCAACGATTGATAAAATGTACCTTTCTTTACAATTTAATTTTAAACTGTTTATAATTTGCTGATATGAAACAAAATGTTTCCGAATAACTAACATAGATGATAGCAAAGTATTTGTGTGAAAGCCCTCGAGAAGGAACTATAACTGTACAAAAACTACTTTCCAACTCAGAATGCTCATTATCTACTACATCTGAACTGTAAGGGAAAATGTGATTTGTGTTACTTGTAAATACGGCAGGTTTTAGAGGTTAAGCGAACACTCATTATTTTAACTCCACGCGTCGCGTCGCCACCAGATGGTAAAGCCACGCCTCTCAAAGTCACAAACTCTGAAATATAAGTTATACGCAGTTTCCGAACTATGTTTATTAAATCTTAGTATTAAAGATGAGTAAAGAAGACAATTTTTAAATACATTTTCTAAGATGACTCCTCTTCGGTCCTATAATTTTCGGGTGGGGCAGTATTGTTGGATTTATTGACACTACAAAGCACGGCATCATATCCGCAATATGGTCATGGCAATAGACGACCCTTATTTACGTGGGGGACCTAGAACAGTCTTGTTATATAACAGGACTGTTTTGTAGACAATAGTTTGAAAATGTATGCTTCTTCTAGCTCTTTCCAACTTTGAATACGGTCGATTAGAAAGTATTTTTTTTTTCTAATAATAGTGAGGATTTGTTATCATTTTACTATTCACTACTTTGTTTCGTTTGCCTTATAATAAAATTGTTATTAAAGTTTTTAACTATTAAGTAAAATATCGTCTAATAAAGTTTTATTTTAACATTTTGAATAAAAAAAATCATTACTTACATCAACAAAGAAACGTGCTACATCATTTAATGAAATTGGCCGTCTAATTGACAGATAAGTGAAACGTCGACCAAAGCTTTTAGCCATTGCATTCCTGCCAGTGCGGCGCCTCACAGTTTAGAAGGTACATTCATGTTCAAAAGTATTGGTTGACATTTCAAAGCTGAGAAAGCGATATAATAATATCGTATGTGACTAAAATAACCATAATGTCGTATTTCGCACTATTTTTAAACACTTACGCTCTACCAGACGTTGGGTTATTGAGCTCAGAAGAAAACATATTTAATGTAGATAAAACGTTAAATTATTGAAATCCACGTCTTTATGCGCTTGAATATGAATAAATAAAACTATCAGGAAATGATTGCAATTTAAGATGCAAAATTCAACGTGGAATGGCAGACAGACAGATGAACAAGAAAGAGTCTTTACAAATATTCAAATTTTCAAAAATATATAGTGGCATCGTCTTTATCAAGTTTGGAGCTAATTGCAAACATTAGTCGTGATTGTAGTACAATGTAAGTTGAACTATAGATGTCGCTCCATTCCCATACGATGGTTAAGAACGATAGGTCAAGTTAGAATTATGAGTCGTGGATCCGTTTTTTACACGATATATGCCGTATTGGCGTATGTATATATGTCGTCAACTTTGACGCGATATATTCATTACTGACTATAAATACATATAAATTATTTCGAATGAAAAAAGATGACTTCCAGAGGGACTTGAATCCGCAACCCGAGAATACCGTCCTGGTGGATTTCTAATAATTATTTTAAGGAATTTCTGTTTTCACTCAGCATGCGTCAATACTCTACAAAATAATACTAGTCAAAATTTAATACATTTGTTAGCAAACGAGTTAACACCTCCATTTGTGACCAGACACTTTTATACTAACGGTCCATCGGTAGTAAAAAGAGGGTGTGGGCAACACTAATAGTGGCAGCCCAAAAAGTGCCGTGCCAGAAGGGTTGTCAAAATGTATAAGCAAACTTGGCTACTTTAATGGCATTTGTCATAAATTACGTTGTTTTAATTTTGAACATAAGAGTCATAAATGGTTTTATTACTGTTATTTAGGTGGGGTCAAAAATAAATGCGGTTTCATTTCGGTGTATTATTTTCATCAAATTGTTAGCACTTTGCATAGACATTAGCTTGTTATTTATAATATATATTGCTTTGTTATTTATATACAGTTTTGAAAAATTAAAAAAGATAAATAAAAATGATTAATCTGTATTAAACCTACGAGTGTATGATATCGGAATAAGTAACGTATAAACGATCACCCTTATTCAAAATCCCTTAGAAACTTTATAATAGGTTTAACAAACGGCGTTGGTGCTGTAACAAAACTTTTTTGCGCAGTACTAATGACGTTTGATAAATCTATTATAATGTTATGAAGTGCTTAGGAATACGTTCATATAACTATTATACTATTAACAATAATGAAACTTTGTTGAAAAAATAAAGTTTACTTTAGTATAATCTGGAGAGTTTTTTATTACATTTTATGTTCTACAACCTAAAAAAATATGAATCTAAATACAAACTCCTTGTTAAAACATTGGTGTTCAATATTATTCTGTATCCTTCTTTTTAAACATATTTTTTTGATAAATGTATTACTTTTGACTCGAGTTTTGAGCAATAGTTTAGATTTTTGAAAATGCTCCGTGGGATGCTTGCTTAATGAGGTGGGTAAATGAATGAAATGGTTTTTCTTTAAGTGTTAAACATTTTTTATAAATTTAATCAGTCATTATTACTTACTGACATCCTTTTATTAGGTACTAAATGAAATACTAATCGACATCATATCATGGTATATACATACGTTTTCAACGATAACGTACTAAATATAAATGATGACGAAGAAGACGCCATAGGACGGTTCGTTAGGAAGGCGATGGTTGCGACACCTAAAGCCATCCTTCCATCCAGCCATGATTACAACCTCAAAATGGCGATCAAAGATCGAAATAGGACGGTAATGGAGGCCCTGTTAAAATGTGACGTGGGAGAATAACAAAATATGTAAATTTCTGTAGGTATATTATTTTATTGTAGTCCCAAATTATTTTTGTAATTGTAATCGTTGGCACGGGTATACGGAGCGGTCATGCTCACAGAAAGGTATTGTCTAGCGGCGGTGTTGTGTGTGGGGTCGCCATCTTCCCTCAAACATGGTTGAGGAAGGCGATTGCTGGCACATGCGTCAACTCGTGAACGGGTGCTGCTAGAGGATGCTCTGCTCTGGATGCTAGTGCTAATGACATTAACGGAAAAAAAAAACTTTTGACACTATTCCCCTTGGAATGCTGCATGTTTCCTATTTCATATTTCTTGTTTACTAATAAATTATGTCATAGTTAAAAAAAATCACGGACCCTGGAGTCTGTGGAGTGTAGATATAAAAAAAAATATAAATGATAAAAAACAATATGTATATTTTACCTAGGGTAACAGACGAGCCATCGGTCTACCTGATGGTAAGTGGTTACCACGGGTAGCTAAAAGTTTACCACGTTTCACTTAATATTATTTGTATAATATACAAATTTAGTCATTAACAAAATAGCTAGATAGCAGCATATAGGGTCTTGGGGCAACTATCCACAAAAATATGTAGGGTTCCTATCCCTTTCGATAAGAATTCAAGCCTATTTAATTTGAAATATAATTGAAAGCTGTTTAACAAAAAAATTAATTCCAGTGCAAGGAAAAAAAATTATTGAATCTTCATTAAAAAAGACGTGTGGCACTCGGAGACTACCGCGGTAAAGCTATTACAAAGCATTTTTTTATCAACTTATACAATTATAAATCTCGACACGTTAGTTGTCAAAACCTTTTTTTCTGCCAAAATTTAGTAATTTTTACGCACTTTAGAGGCGCTGATCAAATATAGTATCACCGCTGTGCCGGTGTTAGGTTATTTTCGTTACGGAATTTCTGGATTTGGTCTCCACGCTTAAGGCCCGCGATAGAAGCTATGCAATAGCTTAAAAACAAATTACTCACATATATCATTTCGACACTCGATAAGGTGTCATTGTAGAACATTTTTGATCACATACGAAACGTGTATGCTCTCTCTTAAGACTTGCCTGTGGAGCTTGTGGGGGGAGCGCTTCTAATTATGGAAGATCGTGAACGCCAGGACCATCTCTAACATAGTGAGTTCAAAACCAGAGCATCTATTCTACTGAACCAACTATCCTTTTCACGTGTGTGTATGTATGCGTATGATTTGTTACCTCTCCACCTTCTGAAAAGGTAAACGCCATTTGAAAAAAGTCGTAAGGCAATATGAAAAAAATAAATTAAACAAGGATAAAAAAATAAAATATTTACGTACTTAAGCAAATTACATGAGTACGATTCATATGCCACACAGTATTTTTATGAGTACGTCCCATAATGAGGAAAAAAGTGGTAGAGGATATAATAATAAGCACACTTGAGATTATACGTCTTCTGATAGAAGGCGAATGAAATAAAATTAGAAGTACATTATTGACCAAAACAAAATCTTTGAGACATCAGTGATTTATTCCATAGTTATTTTCACAAATCACAACTAAAACAACAACTTACTTTGAGGTTTGGCAGTTAATAGTACAGAGTTCACTGTAGGTCTTTGGCTATTCGAAGTATTCGCGAATCGTTGGTGGTAACGTAGCTTACATATTATTTTTTTCGACAGCAGACTTTTTTACCATTTACTTCAACTTCATTTGTAAGTACAGAGAGACTTTGACTGTAGTCTGAGTAGAATCTTTGCAACAACATTTTAGTTACTAGGTCTTGTAAACTTTTTTATAGAATGACAATAAGTAGCTAACAAAGTGATCATTGCTTTTGTAGTATTCATTTTTATGATATAGTTTCAATCAGCGCAATACTGACCCTGAAATAGGTGTTAATGTAACAGCTTTGGACGATAAAATTTCTTATTGTCATATAATTCTAATTTCATATAGATAATAAATATCTATAATCCTACTCCTATCTGTTACATGAAACTAAGATATAACAAGCAGCTATTTTTTATTTAATTGTGACCCAGGAGTAAAATAAAAGCAACTTTTACTATAACGTAATTAAAACCTTATCCTAGATACAAAATAAAAATATTTTTCATAAATGAATCTAGAAAATATAGATATATATTTATCGAGACAGTGTAGTGCTATAATTTAAATGGGCAATACCTATGGACATGTAGCCATTTAATTTTTTTTACTAGCTACTTTAAAAAAACGGGGTAAAATTTTCGTAAATCAGCCCACTTTGTTGCTATAAATACAAAACAATTGTAATGGAAATAGAAAGAAAATTTCAACCATCAACAAGCTAATACAGCTAAGTGAGATGGAGGATCCGTATATCCTCTCCACAGATCCTCAGTACGTACAGATCACATATAAACCAAAGAGCTACGGAACAAAACGCTTCGTCTTTTATCACAATGGCTCGGTCTGACGCCTTACCACCCTTCCCGTTCCAAGCCGACCCACCCCTCTCCCCTCTATCTGAGCGTCGCCTAATGAGAACCGTTGAAACCTAAAATTTGGTGCCAACTCGAACTTTAGAGAGCACTAGAGGCTGAAGTACTAAAGCTTAAAAGTTGAAAGTGTTTTTCAGAGCAAAATGAGCTCTATCGCGTTGTGATAATGAAAGATATGACAGCACGATATTTGTCTGACGGAGTTGAGTGCCGGTATATTGATAGAATTTTACGATCCCATTTTAAAGACGCTTTTATGGTCGTAGTAACTCGATTTTTCAATTGGGTAGGGACATAGATTTTTTTACGGTATGTATGTGTATCTGGGTCATGCCTTATTTAAATAAAAGTAAATACCTAAATTCTATCAGCTTAAGTTGTTATATATATAAGGCATCCATGAACTCTATATGGGATCACAATACACTGGAGTTATCAGTAAATGTTATATATATTTGGTATATATAATTACGCGCTTTTTATATGTAATCTATTTACATTTAAACAATCCTTATTATAATGGGGTGTGCTTCAAACATATTAAGTATTATAAAAACGCTCATACATCAAAACACAAAAGAAGCTGAGCTTTTCTCAAGCAAACAAAAGGATTCGTTAAATAACAATACTTTGTCTTGTTAACAGAGGATTCTTAGAACTCCCAACATTTCGTATTTTCTGAGAAAACACTGAATATTTAATGATGTACTAAAAACTGTTTAGCTTAGTAAGTGAAGACTTAGTATTTTTCTAATTAATTTTTTGAGATTGGTATATTGAATCTATTTGTTCAAAACATATTTGAGTACAGAGGTAACTTAGACAACGTAGTATATATCTACGACCAATTATAAATAGATCGATAGAACCTAGAATACAAAATAAAATTAAAGTAGTAGGACTGCTGTTTATATAAAATAAAGTGTGACTAAGAATTTAATTCAATAAATAAATACTTTACTTTTTTTTTTTTTTTTTTATTGCTGATAGGTAAGCCTTTGACCACAATCTCACCTGATGGTAAGTGATGATGTGGTTGAAGGTGTTAACAGGCTTAACCTAGAATTACTGGCTCTCAAGGACAACTGCCGGAACACACCGTTAGGTGCTTGGCGACAGATTTTCTACTTGAGGGTGGTCGCTAGCCAGGCGGGCATTCGCAAAAATGCCCTTCCACCATGCGGTGAAGCTCAAGCCCGCGGCGGGATTCGAACCATGGACCTGCTGCGCGGCAGTCCATAGCCAAAGCCACTGAGCTATCACTGCTTCAAAATCTACTTGCTATAGGGAAAAAAATGCGCGGTCGTCAAGGATTCGATGGGCCTAAGTTTTGTTCAGGGCTGAATAGAAGACTAAAATGAAAAAGAACAGAGCAAAGGAACAGAGTAAAGGTAAACAAAGTCTGTTGGTGATGTGTAAGTGAATGTATATGTATGAGGTATGAGTGTATAATGTGTGAGGTAAGTATTAATTATTTTACATTTCACTTCCAATAAAACTCCTACTAATGGTAAAATAATTGCATCGAATTTCCATATCTAAAGTCTGACTACAAACTAATTTCCATCTGAGATATGAATCGAGCAATACAGCTTTAGTCATAAAAACATAATTTTAATGGCTACGTCTGGCTACGCTGGTTATGCTACGGCACTACGGGTGTCGTAGCTCGTAGCGTAATACTACGAACTCTACTTTAGCAACGGTTTTAATGAAAAAGCATTACCTGTATTCCAATTAGCAATGCAGTAAAGCAATGCAATATTAAGGAATCGTTCTGTGACCAAAAAATTTTTAATTGAACACTTACTACGTAGGATATGATTATGAAAATAAACGTTTATCGTTTATCATTAATACATAATAACCGTTACCTTCGCTATTAAATATATGACTGATTAAGGCTACTGGTACAGAAGTGAGTTCATTCATCTTGAATTAAATTTTGAAGCAATGATGGCTCAGTGGCATTGGCTATGGACTGCCACGCAGCAGGTCCACGGTTCGAATCCCGCCTCGGGCTTGAGCTTCACTGCATGGTGGAAGGGCATTTTGCGAATGCCCACCTGTCTAGCGACCACCCTCAAGTAGGAAATCTGTCGCCAAGCACCTTACGCTGTGTTCTGGTAGCAATCCTTGAGAGCCAGGGAATTTACAGACACATGAGACTTAACAACTATGTCTCAAGGTGACGGGCGCAGAGCAATTCGTGACTTGCGACGAAATGCATCTGTTTTAGGCAGAGATTAGCCCGCTTAACATCAGGTGGGCCTCGTGTTAGTTCCGTCACAATAACATAAAAAAATTTATAAATCATAATTTGAATTTGAGAAAACTTGAAATTTTATATGTAAGTCCAGACGTTCTGTTCGTTAGACTGGTCCTTGAGTAACAATGTGTAAAGTTGTTCCTTTTTAAATATCACAACACAAAATCAATAAATGGATACAACGGTGCAATGGCCATGAACAAACCTATAGATTACAGAAATAGCTTTGCTTCCATTCACAGTTTGCGTCACACTGGACTCGGGACGAGTTGGCGTCCGCCCACGACGAATATTGAATAGATAACAATATATAATGCCCACGGACTAAGCATACAAAATATTTTTGAAGCTATAGCCGAGTGGTTATAGCTATGAATGGCTTGAGATTCACCGCATGCTGAGAGGGTATTTTGAGAAAGCCCGCCTGGCTAGCTACCACCCTCAAGTAGAAAATCACATCACTAAATCGTTTTTACATTGACTTAACTTTTCGCCAAGCACCTACTCGTAGCAGTGTGTTCCAATCAATATTTGATAGCCAGTAAAATTACGGTCATCTGAGACTCAACAACTGTATATCTCAGGGTAACGGGCGCAGTGCAGGTCGTCACTTGTGGCAAAGTGCATCTGTTGTAGGCAGAAGTTACCGCTTAACATCAGACATCGTGCTTGTTCCATCACAATCATAAAAAAAAGATATGTACCATAACATACACTATACTCATATACTCAGTATAATTGCCATGTTATTTTATATCTCTCCACTGATCTGGTATCGTATTCCCGATTCTGTAAGATTTTTTTCCGTCTGACTTGATCGATCTGATTTTGATCGATCCAAGCGTTTTCAGTTTGAGTTAATACGTTTCACTACAGTAAATATAAGTGGTAAGATCAAGCTAAACTCAAAAAATTGTAATACTGTTAGATTAAGTTTAAACTTAGTGCTCACAATAGATTCAAAAAACTGCAAGTAAAACATACTAATTAATGATATAGCTCAACGATCACGAAGAACATAATTTCGTAGTTTCCGCTATTATGAATAAAAAATAATTTTAAATAATTTTAAATAATCTTAACAACTGTTCTTTCATGGCAAGCGTGTGTATACAGGTGCAAGTTTTTAATCTCGTGACCCTTTTGTTGAGTTCTGTAACGGTACTCTAGATCTCTAGAACATCAGCTAAGCTGTCTGAGTAATTATTGTAATTTGGACTATGAATTTTGCAAATATCAACCACATACCTTCAATTCGCACTTATCTTCCCACTTATTTATTTACAAATATCAAAATAAGGATTATATCTTATTTATACATTTGCCCAGTTTCAGATGAAAATAAATGAACGCGTGGGAATGTTAACTAAGATATATATTACCTAACGACCTACTGTGGGAAACATGAGTGTTGACACACTGCTACCCACTTATGTCTGTATATAGTCATAACTATCTAAAGGTCATTAGATGCGAGAATATATATATATGTATATATAAACAGAATAAAAGTACTAATATGTAATTCAGGGTGCATTTTTTATGTATTAAATTGTTTAAGTATTTTTTTGTTATTGTGACGGAACAAGCTCGAGGCCCACCTGATGTTAAGCTGACTAGCTTCTGCCTATAACAGATGCATTTCGTCACAAGTCATGAATTGCACTACGCCCGTCACCTTGAGACGTAGTAGTTAAGTCTCATGTGCCTGTAATTTTGAATGATTAAAGTAAATGATTAATTTACTTAGGGAATGTGGAATAATCTGTCGAAGTCTGTACAGACTTGATCTCAGAGAATTGCATGCTGAATGAAATAATCTAAGCTCAATACTGTGTTCACAGTCCCGACTTTAAGAAGTTTTTTCAGTGTTAGACATTTCATTATTTTGCTTATGCAACTCCGTAAAAAACAATAATCACAAAATAACATCATTCGCAGAAACAATTTCAGTTAAGAATATAACATAAAAAACACAAAACCAAGCTTAATAAAACGTAAATGGAAAAAACATTCAGATACACTTAATTCAATAAAAAAACATCATAATCACATATAGTAAAGGGTAACACGTGGTAAAAAGTAAAATAAAAATATAAGCGTAGAATTGGAAACCTATTTTTTGTCGGCAGAAGGTTAAAAGCATTACGTAAATAAAACCGCCCTAGAGCCTTGTCAACAGTTGACACAGTAGAAAGTTAGTGTCAATACAAAATCAGAAGCCCTTGAGCCACACAAAGTCGGTAAATTATTCAAAGCCGGGTCTTGATTACAGTAATGTACCTCTAACCACATGATGTATACCTCACAACGTGTTATTTTCTTGTTGGGCTGAACAAGAAGTATGATTAAGTGGTATTATTTTTAATATATATTCGGGATTTTTATAAATATATAGTATTAATCGGAATACTTCCAAAAGAAAAGGAAGACGGATGGACTTGAGTCAACGAATATATATGTTTTAAGCAAGTATGACCACGTTTAACATTTTTGCTGCATCATACAATTTGGGTGATTCTTTTTATTCTGTGGTTATGTAGAGTACTACGACAAACGGTAACTTATGTGTGATAATGAAATTTTTTTTTTTTTTATGGGATAGGAGGGCAAACGAGCAGGCGGCTCACCTGATGGTAAGTGATCACCGTCGCCCACAAACATCCGCAACACCAGAGGTCTCGAGGATGCGTTGCCGGCCTTTAAGGAGGGAATATGCTCTTTTCTTGAAGGTTCCTAAGTCGTAACTGTTCGGAAATATACATTCTGAAGAGAACTAGACCACCCACAACACAGGGTATCCTAGTGTGGGGACTATTGTGAATTAATAACTATGAGTACAAAGTTATAGAATATATAATAATATATACGAGTATGATACATATTTTTTTAATTTTGACATTGATGAAAATATAATGAATTATTATTATTTTCTAAAACTTAATATGATTTGATGTGATGTGATATGATTTTGATGTCTTTATGATATTAGAATAAATAACATATTGACATAAGCTTATACTAACAATATGGATAATGTTATCTGAACAATAAATATTATGATTAGTTTATACTTAAAAATTTATTGACTACTAAGAAAATGTTTAGTGATATCCCATAATACTGTCTGATCAATGTTAGAAAGTGTTTTGGCACAATAAAGTATATTTTTATTATTGATTGAATGAGTCCCATTCGAAAGCACGCGTCCTTATATCAAGGCAGGTAACGTAACAGAATAGCAGTCCCAATAAATAAAGTAACGTTAAAACATAATTTAATCATTTATAAAACACACAAACACACAAACACTATCCTTTTACACTGAAACACCATTAGTTTGTTTATAAATAAGCGATGTGGCCTTCGATCGCCCCCTTTTACCCGAATGACCTACTTAATCGTAGGCGACATAAGCCGCTAACACGCGTTAATTGACGACGTTAACTCACTTTACTTGCTGCTCACTGTTAAACAGTTTTCAAGTGAATAATCTTTGATGTTTGTAATATGATAAAATCCCCGTGGTACATGGCCGTGGCATATTATAATATATGTACCTATGGAGTTACTAAATATATTTCGATGCTAATGTTGTGCTGTAACTAGAATAGACAAAATGAGAAATCAGAGAAAGCTAGAAAATAATTACACACAGAAGTGGAACAATTAACCCACCTCATGCACGTCATTTACAATTCATATCTAAATAGATAGATTTGTATTATACTCGTATATCTATTCATATATGAATTAAGTACATATCATTTAAGGTGTCAATAATGAAAGTGGATGAGTGTGGACCTAAAGCAATTCCGAAGAAAGGATGGATAGGTAGAATGAAGAATGATATGGGTAAAAGAGTTGTGAGTACTGACATGACAAGTAATTAAGTGGAAAAAGAATGGGTATATGTAGAGATGAGCCCATTTAGCATGGAATATAGATAGAGGAAGAAGAACGAATAATATTTAACGATAGTAATATATAAGGTTTACCCCGTGGGGTGGGGTGCAATTCTAACCCGGCAGGTTAGAATTGCACCTCCCCATATCATCCCGTGGGTGTCGTAAGAGGCGACTAAGGGAAAAATACTGGAAGGTGGGTAGCAGCGCCTTCTAAAGAACTGCCAACTTACACTGCGATCCCCAAGACGCCTGCCAAGCGCGGGGATTATGGCAAAAACCACCTTAATATGGGAGGCTGTGTTCAGCAGTGGACGATCCGGCTGTTACAGTTTTACAATGTATATGGTGGATATTAATTCATCAACAATAGCGGGGGATGGTGTAGAATCAATAACGGAATGTGTTTCACTCATGTTTAATTTTCACATACAAAAAATCAGTATAACTATTTTCTAAGCGCGGCGCGTTGCCTTTTAGTATGATAGCGAGAACCGCGGATTACTCCATTCTCACACGTACGAACGCTACCCGATGTCAATTAGACGTTATTATACGCTAGTGATAGATGAAGCTGTTTCACGTTCTTATTCTGACGAACGTGAAGGCCTTACCGGCCAATCTAGCTAGACTGCCGAATGCTTTGCATAATCGCCAATCGATTAAACTCTTCTAAATGATAAAAAATACCTGCATTCTTTTTTATGTCAACTTTACGTAGGTACGTACTGTATTGTGTCCTCGCTATTATTCCCAAAGCCAACGAGCCACAGCTTAAGCAATAGTACAGACTTTTTGTGTATGTGAAAATTAAACATGAGTGGAACACATTCCGTTATCGATTCTACACTATCCCCAGCAGTATTGTTGATGAATTAATATCCACCTTATATATTAAAGAATTCAATACATAACTCTTATATTATTATCCGTAATATAATTACCTAGTGTTGGACTTAATATCTACTAAAGAAACGTCTTTATATAAGTATTATGGTGTCCTGAAGCATGATGTTAATTTGACAGAAAATGAATAAAAGTGAGTTAATTCCGAAAAGAGTACGGTCGCAATATCTGAAGTGTACATAAGCAGCTGAAAAATAGATAGTATAAAATTGCGTACATGGCTTTTGTAGCTTTCTTAATTTTCAAATGTAATACTGAATATAATAGGGTATATATAAGAATCGATCATATGACTATACTCAAATAACAATAATTATTTTAACTCCATACTTTGTGTGACAAATTTGTAAAGCGACCTACTTTCTGAATTCATTACTCACGTTGTTTCAATTTGTATTTAAACTTTAGTGTATGTCATTCAATAAACGAAATAGTACAGCTGTGTTCACAGTTTTTTAAAATAGAATTGTTTCTCAGTTAAAGAAGCTCTACACGTCGACATGAGTAAGGCGTTTTTGATTATTAGAAGCAAACCTTGGCTCTATATAACCACTTATTGACCAGAAGCAATCAAAATTGATAAGATCATTTCGAAGAAAAGTTAAACCAGCCATAAAATTAAACCCAAACATTTAGCAATATGTTTTGTGACTTTTTTTAGAAAACATTTTGTTGATTCTGCATAACTAACTTGATGGATATGGGTAAGTCAGTATGTATCATAAATATCTTGATGAACCTACTCTAAATCAATTGCGTCAAATCTTTTAAATAGTATAACGTCTCTGCCTGTACCTAATAACAAGATGTTGTGTTCGTATGAAATGTATTATTTGAAATTGAATGACATTTCAAATGAGATAAAGTTTCGAGTTGAAAGAAGTTAAGCTAATTACATTTAATCAAATATCTGTCAGTTGGCTGACTTTATAAAGAAAGAGTATACACAAAAGTCATAAGTAACAAGAGTCTAAGGTTAAATGACCTGCTATTTGATTCAATCCCAATGTCAGACGTAAGGCATTAGGGGGTGCCCTTAACCTAAGAATGGCCTTAACGACGGTCATCTAGGCAACATCTGGGCATTCTGGCCATATTATGTAAAGGCTGCCCCTATTGGTTACGAATATTGGAGACGAAAGTTGTCTTCAGAAGATATTAGACATATTAGTTAGTTTTGTTTAATATTTATTGAAATATACTAATATCTACTATATTCCATGTTCTCTTGAGCTCCTGAGCCAGTAATTTTGAAGAACGTAATAAAACAAAATTCATAGTTTAAATGGGATAATTAAACGATTTTAAGATTAAAAAACACAGCAGATGACGTGACGATTTATATACGGATATTTATATATATAATATATACTTGATAGGCTCAAGGATGGTTACCGGAACACACCGTTAGGTGGTGACAAATTTTCTATTTGAAGGTGGTAGCTAGGCAGGCGAGCATTCGCCAAATACCCTACCACCACGCGAGTCCACTTCGCACTTAGGCTGTGTCATCTACCAGAGATACGGGAGGAAACTGAGCGGTGTGCGATGAAAAAATCTACTAATAAGATCTCTAGGCTCAACGAGTCTAGGAATTGAGGGGATCCTATCGATATATTTATTCCTAGTATACCGTTCATCTTCCTTGCAAATGTTTGATGGAGGTTGTTTTGTATATTATCAGGCAGGTTCAATGGTTTGAATAACAATTGTCAAATAGTAGACCTTAATTATGTTTATATACTGCATCAGCCGGATTGTCCACTGCTGAACACAGCCTCTCCCATAGGGGGGAGGAGTTTGCCATAATTTCTACGCATGGCAGGCGTCTTCGGGATCGCAGTGTAAGATAGCATTTCCTCACAAGTTGCCCACTTTCCGATATTTTACCCCTAGTCACCCCTAATGACAGCCACAGGAAGAAAAGGGGGTGACACTCTAGCCTAGCACCACACGGAATATGATGTTCATACTTGAATCTAAAATATAACTCTCTATTGAGTGCTATCTTGTTTACAATTTCTTTTTAAACAGAGGTTTTGTCATTAAATTATGATTATCTAAGGTTTAGGCACTCGATTATAAAAATGTCATATTGAGATGCTCACTTTATTAAGGCGCATACTTCCCATTTTTGCAAGGATTGTTCTCAATCAAGTTTTTGACACGAAGCTTCATTACAGGGCTGTCACCAGGAGGATTTCCTAATTTGAGGGCTTCCATTTTGTGAATGCCAGTATTTTTTTATGCTGATTGACGTAAACGATATTTTCACAGAATGAATGAGGTTTTATAGTATTTTGGGTAAACTTATTATTAATACAATACTTTACCAGGCCCTACACTAATGAGCATTCGAGTGTAAGCCAATCATGTAACCACTGCAATTGACCTACGACTCGGGTCTTCCACGTAGAAAGACAAAAAGAGTGGACCACATTCGACCATGTGGACCCAGTGTGGCTAAGCGAATATGCTAAGATCTGACAGTTCAGACCACCTAAACTCCTCTGAAGTATAGCCTTAAGACATCAATCGAGTACGACAGCTTAACGTACTCAGGCACGAGTAAATAATACATAGTATATCTACTCGTGTATGTGTAGTATATACATGTGTAAGTAATAGACGATTAGTAGTGAATGCCCCTAGCGGCCAACTATCCAAGTGGTGGCCGCAGAGAAGTGTTAAGAACGACAAGGCAAGCTTCTCTACGAGTGTTTCTATATATAGTTACTTAGTTGCAAATGGGATGATTTAATGCATAGATAAGGTATAAGTCTTCAACTTGAATATCAATCAGTAGTGACCGTCGTACTCGTATTCTCCCGTCATTTATCAATGATATCATTACGCATAAAGTAAGCCACAAAATATACATAAAAGAACCATTAGGAATACACATTTTCGACCGTCCGCCGCCGCCTTAACGTCTTTATGCTTCCAAGATGGCGGGATGCTGCGGGAGCGTGCTAAATCTATGTCTACCCGCAAATGTAATATGGTTATAATATGCTATAAGCGCTATTTCTAACACGATACATTTAACATGGATAACATTTAGATTACAAAAGCACAAGCGTTTTCATTAATAGAACCGTGAAAGACCTCGCCGCTGCGTTTGTACTTTACTTTTATCGAAGATACGATAATAATAGTTGAAATAACAGTTGTTGCTCTTGATGAAAACCAAACACGTTTTTGTAACATCTCATAATCGCCGTTGTTTTAATTGTCGACCTAATGAAACCATTGGCTTTAATTAGCATCCAATAAGATACCCAGCATATTAAACAATTCATTGACAGGTCTTCTTTACAATTAACTTGATAATAAGCGAGTACCTAACTAAAACACTCTTGCATTCGATTTGCATAGGTATTGTCCGATATAAACGTGCAATCACTTTTTCAGTCACGTTAATTTAGAAAATGATAGATTTTGACTGATAGAATAGACACTGAGTTCCGTCAGGATACATATTATTTTAGATAAGAGAATCACAAGAGATTTAGAATACACTGGACTCCATCGAAAAGCTCGTTATTTCTGGATAGAGGTGATCACAAAAGACTTAGAAGATTAAAGAGGCACGGTGTTAGCGGTGAGACGTTAGCGGCGGGGTCGTCGAACGGCGTCGGCGTCCGGGCCGGGAGGGGCGACGGTTTCGGCGCGCGATATCGATCGGATCGCATACCTTCCTGCGGCCGCAGCAGAGCATCCTCCGAGCGCGCGACTGTCCGCCCGGCGAAGACTTCAACCTGGTAAGTTTTCGCCACTGCATGGGTACAGGTTAGCGCGGCGCTTGCGGCCGCGGGGCCGAAAGCTCGCGCATCGCGTCGCCGGCGAGACGCGGCCGGAGAGCGCGAGCCTTCCTCGCGAAGTGCCCGCTGGATGCCCGCGCCTGCGCCCCTGGGGGCACTAGGCTACGCCGCGCCACCCTCGCCCCCTTACTCCTCGCGATTAATAATTCCGGCTACGCTGCCAGTGCGTATGTGGGTTAGTTTTTTGGCGATCGATGCGATTATTTGGTGCGAGTTTCCGACAGCGGTGCACCGGAGACGAGACGACCTATTATCGCATTTTGATTTCTGACATCGCTCGCCTGAGTAGCGCTCATAATGTAGGTGGCGGCCAATCGTACACAATACAATGTAGGGCAAATATTATCTGACTCTTAATGTAGGTCACTGTCTCATCTGAAAGGTAGGCGTATGTACTCGTACCATGGCAAGCTGTTACCTGATTCACCTATATTCGTAGCGCTCAATAGCCACACGGAATAGTAGAAGTTAATTTGTTTTTTATTGGATTTCATGTACGAGCGCAATTATTTGTGTTTACGAGTTTATACTCTAATTCGCTTCACCAATAAACAAAATTTATACATATTTAGTAGTAAGGGATGTGTGGATTTGCAATGTGGTACACTATGCCTTGTGTAACAGGCCTGACGGCAATACAAGAACACATTATGTATGTGTCTCTAACAGCGCTCCGGACAACACAAGGACATTATTTTGTAAAAACAAAATTGGCTTAGGCTTTATAGCGGCCTCCTACTTGTCACGACTTACCTTGGGAATGCTCTAATTGTATTACACCCACTATCAAGTACTAGGTCTCTCCAGCAAGTCCATCTCGATGGATACTACTGCAGTTTCAGATATTCAATCTATATAGCAGTATATAGCAGTAGTGAGCAAGCACTACAGTTAAAGCGTGCTGGGAATCCAACAAGTGAAATCACCAGCCAAACTAACGCCTCGAAGTGACGAGTGCAGTGTCATGTAGGACAAGAATGGTGATACTGCAACAGTAATAGGTAGGTTTGAAGTTACTAACATCAGTTAATGCTCCGTTCTACTCACATCAATGTGAGTAGTGGTATGCTGCGCATATTGTGCGATTGTCTTTTATCTCATTTTCTGTCCCATTCAACAGTAGCATAAGTAAACAGTTACACAGTTCATATACTCATAAATCGTAACCGCGGCATATTAAAAACTAAGTAGTACACGTTACTCTCCTTACTAATATTATAAATGAAAAGTTAACTATGTCTATCTGTCTGTCACGCTTCCACGCCAAAGCTGCTAAACCGGTTTGGATGAAAGTTGGTATGGAAATAGTTTGAAACCCGGCGAAGGACATAGGATGTTTTTTTCCAACTGCGCAAAAAGAGGTTAATGAATTTGCGCGATAAGCGACATAAGCGCGGGCGTAGCCGATCCTAGAAAGCTAGTTAAGAATAATGCTGATGGAAAGGAAGTCTTTCAGGAGCCATCTTCTACTTTTAAAAACCTAATTATAAGATTAAACACCCTTTGATGAACTGCTTAGTTATATTACCCCACTCTCAATTTGCGAGAACTTGGACTGACCAAGTTCCGCTATAAAATCTGTACTCCAGCACTCAACTCCCTAATACATATTTGACAAAACCCTCAATTACGGCTGTCATAATAATTATAAGGGCTAAAAGTCAAGCGTTTTAAGGGTCTCTACTCATTGGCGGTTAAGCCTACAAACGATTTGCTGTGAAACATTTACCCAACTTGTATGATATTAGTGGACCTTTGCGATCAGGTGATAAGGACTTGACAACTAAAACAAATATAATGCTTTTTATTCAAGTTTGTCAACAAGCACTTGAGCTTGGATGGCAGTGGCTCACCGCTTGCAGATCATGATGACTTCCTTTATAAGCTTACATGCTTTTAAACTTATCCCTGAGTGTCACCATTTATGATATAAAATAAGTATTTTAAAGTAATTTATATAATCTCATTCGGTAATATTCTAATTATGAAATGAAATACAAATTTTTATGGGCATATTTTATTTACATACTTCTTTAAGAAAATTAAAAAAGTAAATTAAAGCATTATTCTCATAACAAAACAATACTTTAAAACATGTTTTTAATTATTAACGCGCTGGTTTTTATATTGCATTTTATTTAATGTAACTACTTATAGCCATGAGATTATATAAAGTAGTGTATGCAACTGCAGATAATTAGGTATTAAAACACTCGTGTAATCTTAAATGACTACGCTCATGTTTTAATACCCTTTATTGTATGACAGTTGCATAAACTACTATTTGAGTTAGCTAGCCAATGCAATGAGTCATCGCTTGCAGAGCATGCTGTGATGTGACGTTCACATATGCTTGATTTCATTCAGTTTTATTATCACATGGAAAGGAAGGGTAAAATAATCTCTAAGAAGCTTGGCGGGAGCCAAATGGGTCTTACTATACTTCAAATTGGCCCTCCATTTGCAACTTTATAAGGCTGAATTTTTTCCTCACATTGAGTATTGCTCTCACCTCAGGTCGGGGGCTTCCCAGTACCAGCTCCTACCGTTTGACCGCATTCAACGTAGAGCGGTCGGTTTGACCTTTGGATTTGCACTAGATTGGATTGCTCTGCATCTTTTATCGCATCTATTACGGGGAGTGGTCCTAGGAACTTTTCATAAGAATTTTGCCCTCGAAGGTCACAAAGCAATTTTAGGTTGACATATGGAACTCCACACTCAAAATTCTCCATTTTCATGTCGACGTCTGGAACTCGACAATAGTGTGATTCTCACTCTTTCCACCTCACACTATCTCTAAAGTATTTCCGAACCGATATGACTAAGGAACCTTCGAGAAAATTGCATATTCGCTTCTCAAAGGCCGGCAACGCCTTTACACTCTGATGTTGCGGATTTCCGTTGGCGACTGTGATCATCAATCACCAGGCGAGCCCCCTGCTCGTTTGTACTCCTATCACATAAGAATATGCTAGGAACATATTCCCTTATGGGCTAGTTAATAGATATAACACTTTACAACTTACTTTTATTTGTAAACACTGACCTTCAAATCTCCAAAATGGATTTTAACAACTTGGTATATATATATAGGTCCTGAAAGATTCCGTGGATAAACGATTTGAACAAAGGCTTTCAGATAGCAAAATTACATCTATGGGTAATATTAATTATTGATATACTAGAGTTATCTTATTTACACAAGGCAAACAAGTACCGTATAATAAATACATCACTGCTTGAGGATGACAATAATTCTAGGCTTAAATTTACAAATCAGCTAGCTTGCTGTCGTACTTGCTTACGAGTGAGTCACCGCTTATTGCGATAATAAGCCTACAGCCGATGCCGGGTTGCGTCCGGCCGCACAAAGGGCTCCAAACCACATGCGGGTAGGCTCTAGCTAGGGCTCTTGCCAAAAGGGCTTTGACGCGTGTTACCCTCGATACTCCTGTCGAAAGTGGTATGTATATATTTGACGTGATTTAAGGTATGTATAAATAAGCTGTGTAATCAAGTGTAAGGGCAAAGATTGATACACAACAGCCTTCGAGAACAGGTTAGTTTCTCGATGCGAACAGCGGATGGATATAGGGACAATGTCATTATCTTTCTATCCTTATCTCAATCATATGAGGTTGGTACAATTATGTCTTCTCCGACAACTTAAAGGACAATAGAGTAACAAATGAAATGTTTCGTTAAAGTGCAAGATTTGACTTTGGTTATTTATGGCTACCTATCTGAGTCTAATGTTACGTTTAAGGTCTCGGTGGTAGTTAACCTGCTTTCTCCTGGGTTGACTTCATAGATGGTTTTGTGCTCGTTTGGCGCATTTGTTCCCGTAGTGGTATTTAACGAGATGTAACAGTAGAATGTGGTACAGTCCTTCTATTCTTATACCGGCAACTAGAGGGACTAGCATTGTACTAATTAATGGTTTAATAGAGTAAACAGGGGGTCATGGAGTTCATCATGGCCACACCTGTTTAATAGATCTTCTATTTCTTTTAATTGTTAGTGAGTTAATTCATTGGAAGTACAACGACGAGCGAACGATGCTCTCGAGTATGTTCGGAGTCACAACATGGTGTTAGACCAATGCACTCGACCATTTTTTCAGCAAACCCGTGCTTGATCTATTCTATTAGGTACTATATCAAACAGAGAAGGTTTTGAGTTGTTGTCATTAACACTAATATTATGCCGGAGGTAACCAGTATTATGGCAGAGCGACAAATTTAATCTCGTAAGCAGTATACAACACTTAACAAAAAAAAGATATGCCTATATAAAAACAGAATAATATGCCTATATAAAAACTGGCGTCATTTGTGGAGGGTCCTATCCGACTTGGGAGTCCCCGGTCATCTCATCAGGCTTCTCGAAAGCCTATACATTAACAGCCAAGGGAAAGTGAAGGTGGATAGAATTACTTCGGAGCCCTTCTATTTCGAAAAAGGTATGCGACAGGGCTGCATATTGTCGCCCATTCTATTTAATATATACGGCAAATATATCATGAGGCGTACTTGCGATGAATGGGATGGAGGCGTGAGCATTGGGGGAGTGAAAATCACAAACCTGCGATATGCGGACGACACGACTCTCTTAGCTGCAAATGAAGGCGAAATGACCAATTTGCTGAATAGAGTGGAGGCAAATAGCAACGCTATGGGACTCTTCATAAATCGATCCAAGCCTAAGCTCATGGTTGTGGATCGTGCACAAAAATTGGAGTTTACTGGGACACTCAATCTAAAATTTGTAAATAACTTCACATACCTAGGCTCCAATATTCCAAATAATGGCTCGTGCGTATCCGACGTTCGGAGGCGCATAGGGATGGCAAAGAACGCCATGTCGCAGCTGCATAAGACTTGGAAAGACCGCAAGATCTCATTAAGGACAAAAAAAAAGCTGGTACACACACTAATTTTCTCCATCTTCTTATACGGTGCTGAGACATGGACTCTTAAAGCATCAGACCGTAAACGCATTGACGCATTCGAGATGTGGTGCTGGAGAAGGATGCTGCGAATACCCTGGAATGCGCATCGGACCAACACCTCCATCCTTAAGAAACTGCAAGTCAGAACCAGGCTTTCATCGACATGCCTAAAGAGATGTCTCGAGTACTTCGGTCACATAGCCAGAAAAGATGGTGGCAATCTGGATAGGCTGATGGTCACTGGCAAAATAGAAGGAAAACGATCTCGAGGTCGCAGTCCAATGCGTTGGTCCGACCAGATACGCTCCACACTTGAAATTCCAGTGCATGAGGCACTAAAAATTGCATCCAACAGATCGAGATGGCGCTCACTTATCAAGGAGCGAATACTTGATGGAGGGGGTCACGACCCTCAATAATGAGGATAACGGAGGATATAAAAACAGATTGAAAAGTATGAATGGACAGTGAAAATTAGAGTTTGTTCAGAATCTTTTGAATCAGCATGGTAACCACTTCCACAGGCTATTTAATATTTATCACTGTTTGGAGGTGGTTCTGTTTTATTATTTATTATAATCGCTTGAATATGAAATATGTCAACACTTGTAGTCTAATTATTGGAAATAAATATAAGTTTATAGTAATTTTAATAATAGTAGTTATACCTATTCATCTTTATTAACAAAATATACCAGCTAGCAATAACGGTGTTTAGTCGCGCCGACCGGTGTGTGCGCCTAGCGGCCCTGGAAGCTGCCCGCATTCCTTCTGAATGAGCATCTTTACTGCTAGAACACCAGTCGGAGATAATGACTAAACACCGTGAGTGCTAGCCGGTATATTTAGTTACCAATTATGTCAACCTACGTTAGCTTTTATCAAAATATAGCTAACGTTTTCATCTTGTTAATTCTATTTATGTACTACCCACACATCTTTTGATCAAAGGCTCCCAAAACATTAAATCCCACGCCTTGTAATGAACTAACACGCCTGTGAGCATCAGTAACATTATTCTTAACAAGTATTCCCTAGAAATCTATTCTTTGAAAATATTTTACATTATTCATAAAATATTAACTTGGTAGATAAGACGTGGGAGGATTTTAGCTCGGAGAGATATCTACAATTTACTGAGTATATCCATTGAATGCCGCTATATTATAATAAAGTTGTCAAATGTTAGTGATTAATAATACAATACAATACAAAAACTCTTTATTGTTTACCAAGCTAATTTACAGTTTAGAGTAACTACATTCATTTCTAAGGTAGAACAATGGGCGGTCTTATCGTTGTGTAGCGATTTATCCAGGCAATCTTTGGATGGACAGAAACAAGAGAAGAGATAGTCGGTAGTGAACAATAAATATAGTTTACATGAAAGAGCTATGTTTAAATCATATACTAATCATGTCATAATATATTAGATAAATACAAACACAAACTTAAAACATACTAGCAATATTTTTCAGGTCCATGGTTCGAATCCCGCCGCGGGCTTGAGCTTCACCGCATGGTGGAAGGGCATTTTTGCGAATGCCCGCCTGGCTAGCGACCACCCTCAAGTTGAAAATATGTCGCCAAGCACCTAACGGTGTGTTCCGGCAGCTGTCCTTGAGAGCCAGTAATTCAGGTTAAGCCTGTTAACACCTTCGACCACATCAACACTTACCATCACGTGAGATTGTGGTCAAAGGCTAAATTATCAGCAATAAAAAAAAAAAAAAAAAAAAAAAGGAAAGTATATTACGATACAAGTGAGCTAAATTGCTCATTATACACGAGGATTTGGGTTGCAGGCCGAGCCGTAAGCCAGGGCGTTAATCAGCCGAGTGTATAATGAGCAAGATGCTCACAAGTTTCATACGCACTTTTTCAACACCCTTGCAAGGAAAAAAAAATATTTTGCACAAATGAGATACAAACAACATACGAAAGTTGTAGAAAATAGCGCGCAAGTTTTTGTTTTTTTGCGCGTGGCAGATGTATGGTGATTGATTTCATATAGGCCTTACAACCTACTTCAAAATTATAATTTTAGTGATAAAACAAAAATATTTTATTACAAATTATTGTGAATAATAAATAATTTAGGATAATAATAAATGTATAATAATAAAATTTTCGTCTTCACTATGGACACATTTATGTATTCTAAAAATATAAGTGGATCTTCAGCGGTATATAACCTCTTTGTTGTTACAAATCTGATTTACCCGGTTAAATTGAAAATGCTCTGTTTACTCGCATATAATTTGCAGTTAGGTATTAAGGCTAGGATATTCGAAATCAACCTATTTTTGATTCACCCGTAAACAATGAAATATTCATTATTTTGATCTGAAAAAAATATATGTTGTAGTTCAATATGCTTGCTAAATTATTTTCTGGTTCAAAACACGATAATTACAACTTCACTTGATCATAAAAAATCACGAAAAGAAAGAAATTTTGATCGTTTTTTAGGTCATACGTATAATATATTAATCTTTTACTATAAAAAAATATGTCAAAAAACAGGTAATGATGTTTAGAAGAACATTTTGTGGTTACTTTTTCTCAAAACGGTTTATTTATTTTTAAATACAATATTATATAACAGAGCGCCCCATCTGGCTTGATTCAGTCGTCTGTGAGACGTGTCTGAGGTAGGACCTGTGTCGCTTTTGCCGACTCGCTGCATTCCGTCACTAATCGATCGCTTTCCTGTTAGAGTTATTCGTTGTACTTGCAGTTTTAAAAATGTAGCTCATTTTTACGTTTTTAATATCACAGTATACACGTAACAGAAGTGTAACTAATAAACATAGGTAGATTTTTTGCTGTTTCTTTTACTTTGGTTTCCGTTTAAAAAACTTAGATCTAAAGGAGTATTTACAACAAAAAAAAATACATGAAGAATAAGTACTTACATACCTAACTTTAAACTCGGTATTTTTGACCGAACGAGAACTTAGTTCGAGCGAGTTGCTTCAATTTAGAAAAAAATGCTTTCGTATGTCCGGTTGTTCTCCTCTACAGGTCGCATTTCTTAACCGATTTCGACGAAATTTTGGGAGCAGGTTTGATAGTTCAATAATTTTTTTTAATCAATTGAGTTTTTGGTTTTTTTTCAAAATGACGGAGATAAACATTATAAGGTGTTGAAAGTATGGACGCCTGCGCTAACTAAGTACTAAGTAGAAAATCTGTCGCCAAGCACTTACCTATCGATGTGTTCAGCAATGTGTCCTTGAGAACGCAACTTAACTTTGCGTGGTGGTAGAGGATTATGCGAATGCGCACCTGGTAGCTACTACCCTCAAGTAGAAAATCTGTCGCCAAGCACTTACCGGTCTGTTCCGCTATGTGATCTTGAAAACCAGTAATTTTGCGTGGTGGTAGAGGATTATGTGAATGCGCACCTGGCTAGCTACTACCCTCAAGTAGAGGTCCGCGCCGCGGTCATGAAAGTCGGCAGCGGCGCGCTGGTAAACGTACCCGGCGCGGCGCGGCGTAGCCGGCGTGTTATTGATTTTTTTACCTATATGGTGGAATAGAAAAATTAAATCTGCTGTATATGTACTAAAAGGGTAAATGTTTATTTTCTTGCATACAAGTAAGTTCCTACTCAAATTAATTAGTCAAAATATTGAAGAAATAGGATCTTGCCACCAACCGATACACAAACTTCCACAAAAGCCCAAAATCGACTGGCCTAAGTTTATGAAAACCGCATGAGATACCTCAACTTCAAGGCATGTCACAACCCCATCAGAAGTGGACAATCTTGCAGAAGAGATCACTCAATGCACGCAGAAGGCACTTCATACCTCCACAATTAAAGAAAACCCCTAAGGAGAATCGAGATTGCCCATTCTCCCCCGCTATATAAGAGAGCTCATAAAAGAAAAACGCCAGAAAAACCTGGCAACATTAATGAGACCCCATCCACAGAACTAGGCCTCACTCCACAAACTCTGCAGGCAACTTAGGAAACACTCAGAACCAATTCGTTGTCTTTTCCACGAAAATTGCAACTTGAGATACAGAGCAGAGGACATGGCAGAAATATTTGCCCAATCCCTTGAGAACTTATTCAAGCCCAATCCCACAGTGAACAGAGAACACTCAGACTCTGTGGAACAGTTCCTCGATGAATACTTCAGTGTCCCATAAAACACAGAAGAAGATATTGGACAGTGATCCGTCACCTGTCCTCTAAAACCACGGCAGCTATCACGCGCCTGTTTAACGGGATCCTGCGCACGGAGCACTTACCCTCTCAATGAAAAATGAGCTACGTGGATATGTTCCCGAAACCCGGCAAAGACGTTTGGAGACCCGAGAATTACAGGCCTATCACTCTACTTACATGCATTTCGAAAGTCTTTGAACGCCTCTTCTTAAGTCGGATAGCCCCTCACATGAAGTCCCGACCGGAGCAGTTCGGATTCCGGTCGGAGCACTCCCCCACACCTCAGCTATCCAGGGTAATGCACCTCACGGCAGAAAACTCTAAATTGATTTTCGACGTCGGCGCGAATTTGTTCATGACCTGGCGGCGGCGGCGGCGCGCCGAGGTAACTCGGCGGCGACACGCCGGCGTGGCGCGGATCTCTATTCGGTGGTAACACGAATTGCTCATTTATCTCTTTCTAACAACAGATATGACGCATAATATTTGAACGTTCTTTCCTTGTCATTACAAACTGCATATACATGGGCGTAGGTATGTATATAGGTAAATTCTAGTAAGCTTTTAGAGCAGTGGTGTTTGGATATAACTAATCTATGTAAGTATTTCAAATCTCTGCCTAACTATACTTACCTTTGCTTTGCTAAAACCTTTGCTTCTTAAAGCTTTTGATCCCCGTAGTCCCAAACTATACCACGATGTCGTGGCATATTCGACTGGGCTCCTGGAATGTAACAGGAAGACACCAGCCGATATATATGCCCTTAGGCACGTGGGAAAAATGGGCGGGAAGGACCTACTTTCAGAGGACCCGCTCGTCGCTCCGTCACAAGAAGCCTATCACTAAACACACCCTACAAATGATTAATTGATCAATTAACAAATGCTATGAATTTTTTGTAAGGGATACGCTCCTTCGTCCTCGATGTTGTCCGCCCGCCAACAGCTTGCTCATCCTTCCACCAAAAGGAACGCACGGCGTCCAAAATAACGGTCACTCACACAAATATACCACATGTTTATATTCACTAATAAGTATCTTTAGCAATCCTTGCTAGCACATCCGATCGCCGCGACCGGAAACCTGTCTAACTCCGTTTGTTTGGAATAAACGTACGTCCGCGTACGAGAAAACCTTAGAGCGCACTGACTGCCCTTCAAAATCAGAGGTGAACGCAATTATAGACTTTATAAAGTAAAAAAAATCAATTTCTTTATTTTTTTTTAAATTTTATTTTACTAAGAAGATCAATTTATTTAACTGTCGGCGTCGGTATCAGAAAGGGCGTCGGCGTTGGTGTCAGTAAAAAAATAAGTCTCAGTGTCGGAATAGGCGTCGAACTCGGTGTCAGTGTCGGAAAAGGTGTCGGTATTAAAATTGGTGACAGCATCGGCGTCGGTGTCCGAAAAGGTGTCAGTTTCGGCGTCGCATCGGCGTCGGCGTCGGCGTCGGTGTCATTGTTGGAATAGGTGTCGGCGTCGGCGTCGGTGTCATTGTTGGAATAGGCGTCGGTGTCGGAATAGGTGTCAGTTTCGGCGTTGCATCGGCGTCGGCGTCGGCGTCGGTGTCATTGTTGTAATAGGTGTCGGCGTCGGCGTCGGTGTCATTGTTGGAATAGGTGTCGGCGTAGGCGTCGGTGTCATTGTTGGCATAGGTGTCGGCGTCAGCGTCGGTGTCATTGTTGGAATAGGTGTCGGTGTTGGAATAGGTGTCAGTTTCGGCGTCGCATCGGCACGGCGTCGGCGTCGGTGTCATTTTTGGAATAGGTGTCGGCGTCGGCGTCGGTGTCATTGTTGGAATAGGCGTCGGTGTCGGAATAGGTGTCAGTTTCGGCGTCGCATCGGCGTCGGTGTCATTGTTGGAATAGGCGTCGGTATTAAAATTGGTGACAGTCTCGGCGTCGGTGTCCGAAAAGGTGTCAGTTTCGGCGTCGCATAGGCACGGCGTCGGCGTCGGTGTCATTTTTGGAATAGGTGTCGGCGTCGGCGTCGGTGTCATTGTTGGAATAGGTGTCGGCGTAGGCGTCGGTGTCATTGTTGGCATAGGTGTCGGCGTCGGCGTCGGCGTCATTGTTGGAATAGGTGTCGGCGTCGGCGTCGGAGTCATTGTTGGAATAGGCGTCGGTGTCGGAATAGGTGTCAGTTTCAACGACGCATCGGCGTCGGTGTCATTGTTGGAATAGGCGTCGGTATTAAAATTGGTGACAGTCTCGGCGTCGGTGTCCGAAAAGGTGTCAGTTTCGGCGTCGCATAGGCACGGCGTCGGCGTCGGTGTCATTTTTGGAATAGGTGTCGGCGTCTGCGTCGGTGTCATTGTTGGAATAGGCGTCGGTGTCCGAATAGGTGTCAGTTTCGGCGTCGCATCGGCGTCGGCGTCGGCGTCGGTGTCATTGTTGGAATAGGTGTCGGCGTCGGCGTCGGTGTCATTGTTGGAATAGGCGTCGGTGTCGGAATAGGTGTCAGTTTCAACGTCGCATCGGCGTCGGCGTCGGCGTCGGTGTCATTGTTGGAATAGGCGTCGGTGTCGGAATAGTTGTCAGTTTCGGCGTCGCATCGGCGTCGGCGTCGGCGTCGGTGTCATTGTTGGAATAGGTGTCTGCGTCGGCGTCGGTGTCGTTATTGGAATAGGCGTCGGTGTCGGAATAGGTGTCAGTTTCGGCGTCGCATCGGCGTCGGCGTCGGCGTCGGTGTCATTGTTGGAATAGGTGTCGGCGTCGGCGTCGGTGTCATTGTTGGAATAGGTGTCGGCGTAGGCGTCGGTGTCATTGTTGGCATAGGTGTCGGCGTCGGCGTCGGCGTCATTGTTGGAATAGGTGTCGGCGTCGGCGTCGGAGTCATTGTTGGAATAGGCGTCGGTGTCGGAATAGGTGTCAGTTTCGGCGTCGCATCGGCGTCGGTGTCATTGTTGGAATAGGCGTCGGTATTAAAATTGGTGACAGTCTCGGCGTCGGTGTCCGAAAAGGTGTCAGTTTCGGCGTCGCATAGGCACGGCGTCGGCGTCGGTGTCATTTTTGGAATAGGTGTCGGCGTCTGCGTCGGTGTCATTGTTGGAATAGGCGTCGGTGTCCGAATAGGTGTCAGTTTCAGCGTCGCATCGGCGTCAGCGTCGGCGTCGGTGTCATTGTTGGAATAGGTGTCGGCGTCGGCGTCGGTGTCATTGTTGGAATAGGCGTCGGTGTTGGCGTCAGTGTCATTGTTAGAATAGACGTCGGTGTTGGAATAGGTGTCAGTTTCGGCGTTGCATCGGCGTCGGCGTCGGCGTCGGTGTCATTGTTGTAATAGGTGTCGGCGTCGGCGTCGGTGTCATTGTTGGAATAGGTGTCGGCGTCGGCGTCGGTGTTGGAATAGGTGTCAGTTTCGGCGTCGCATCGGCACGGCGTCGGCGTCGGTGTCTTTTTTGGAATAGGTGTCGGCGTCGGCGTCAGTGTCATTGTTAGAATAGACGTCGGTGTTGGAATAGGTGTCAGTTTCGGCGTCGCATCGGCGTCGGCGTCGACGTCGGTGTCATTGTTGGAATAGGTGTCGGCGTCGGCGTCGGTGTCATTGTTGGAATAGGCGTCGGTGTCGGAATAGGTGTCAGTTTCAACGTCGCATCGGCGTCGGTGTCATTGTTGGAATAGGCGTCAGTATTAAAATTGGTTGACAGCATCGGCGTCGGTGTCCGAAAAGGTGTCAGTTTCGGCGTCGCATAGGCACGGCGTCGGCGTCGGTGTCATTTTTGGAATAGGTGTCGGCGTCTGCGTCGGTGTCATTGTTGGAATAGGCGTCGGTGTCCGAATAGGTGTCAGTTTCGGCGTCGCATCGGCGTTGGCGTCGGCGTCGGTGTCATTGTTGGAATAGGTGTCGGCGTCGGCGTCGGTGTCATTGTTGGAATAGGCGTCGGTGTCGGAATAGGTGTCAATTTCAACGTCGCATCGGCGTCGGCGTCGGCGTCGGTGTCATTGTTGGAATAGGTGACGGCGTCGGCATCGGTGTCATTGTTGGAATAGGTGTCGGTGTCGGAATAGGTGTCAGTTTCGGCGACGCATCGGCGTCGGCATCGGCGGTTGTGTCATTGTTGGAATAGGTGTCTGCGTCGGCGTCGGTGTCGTTATTGGAATAGGCGTCGGTGTCGGAATAGGTGTCAGTTTTGGCGTCGCATCGGCGTCGGCGTCGGCGTCGGTGTCATTGTTGGAATAGGTGTCGGCGTCGGCGTCGGTGTCATTGTTGGAATAGGTTTCGGCGTAGGCGTCGGTGTCATTGTTGGCATAGGTGTCGGCGTCGGCGTCGGCGTCATTGTTGGAATAGGCGTCGGTGTCGGAATAGGTGATAGTTTCGGCGTCGCATCGGCATCGGCGTCGGCGTCGGTGTCATTGTTGGAATAGGTGTCGGTGTCTGCGTCGGTTTCATTGTTGGAATAGGCGTCGGTGTCGGAATAGGTGTCAGTTTCGGCGTCGCATCGGCGTCGGCGGCGGCGTCGGTGTCATTGTTGGAATAGGTGTCTGCATCGGCGTCGGTGTCATTGTTGGAATAGGCGTCAGTGTCGGAATAGGTGTCATTGTTGGCATAGGTGTCGGCGTCGGCGTCGGTGTCATTGTTGGAATAGGTATCGGCGTAGGCGTCGGTGTCATTGTTGGCATAGGCGTCGCATCGGCTTCGGCGTCGGCGGCGGTGTTATTGGTGGAATAGGTGTCTGCGTCGGCGTCGGTGTCGTTATTGGAATAGGCGTCGGTGTCGGAATAGGTGTCAGTTTCGGCGTCGCATCGGCGTCGGCGTTGGCGTCGGTGTCATTGTTGGAATAGGTGTCGGCGTCGGCGTCGGTGTCATTGTTGGAATAGGTGTCGGCGTAGGCGTCAGTGTCATTGTTGGCATAGGTGTCGGCGTCGGCGTCGGCGTCATTGTTGGAATAGGTGTCGGCGTCGGCGTCGGAGTCATTGTTGGAATAGGCGTCGGTGTCGGAATAGGTGATAGTTTCGGCGTCGCATCGGCATCGGCGTCGGCGTCGGTGTCATTGTTGGAATAGGTGTCGGCGTCTGCGTCGGTGTCATTGTTGGAATAGGCGTCGGTGTCGGAATAGGTGTCAGTTTCGGCGTCGCATCGGCGTCGGCGGCGGCGTCGGTGTCATTGTTGGAATAGGTGTCGGTGTCGGAATAGGTGATAGTTTCGGCGTCGCATCGGCATCGGCGTCGGCGTCGGTGTCATTGTTGGAATAGGTGTCGGCGTCTGCGTCGGTGTCATTGTTGGAATAGGCGTTGGTGTTGGAATAGGTGTCAGTTTCGGCGTCGCATCGGCGTCGGCGGCGGCGTCGGTTTCATTGTTGGAATAGGTGTCTGCATCGGCGTCGGTGTCATTGTTGGAATAGGCGTCAGTGTCGGAATAGGTGTCATTGTTGACATAGGTGTCGGCGTCGGCGTCGGCGTCATTGTTGGAACAGTTGTCGGCGTCGGCGTCGGAGTCATTGTTGGAATAGACGTCGGTGTCGGAATAGGTGTCAGTTTCGGCATCGCATCGGCGTCGGCGTCGGCGTCGGTGTCATTGTTGGAATAGGTGTCGGCGTCGGCGTCGGTGTCATTGTTGGAATAGGTGTCGGCGTAGACGTCGGTGTCATTGTTGGCATAGGCGTAGCATCGGCGTCGGCGTCGGCGGCGGTGTCATTGGTGGAATAGGTGTCTGCGTCGGCGTCGGTGTCGTTATTAGAATAGGCGTCGGTGTCGGAATAGGTGTCAGTTTCGGCGTCGCATCGGCGTCGGCGTCGGCGTCGGTGTCATTGTTGGAATAGGTGTCGGCGTCGGCGTCGGTGTCATTGTTGGAATAGGCGTCGGTGTCGGAATAGGTGTCAGTTTCAACGTCGCATCGGCGTCGGCGTCGGCGTCGGTGTCATTGTTGGAATAGGTGACGGCGTCGGCATCGGTGTCATTGTTGGAATAGGCGTCGGTGTCGGAATAGTTGTCAGTTTCGGCGTCGCATCGGCGTCGGCGTCGGCGTCGGTGTCATTGTTGGAATAGGTGTCTGCGTCGGCGTCGGTGTCGTTATTGGAATAGGCGTCGGTGTCGGAATAGGTGTCAGTTTCGGCGTCGCATCGGCGTCGGCGGCGGCGTCGGTGTCATTGTTGGAATAGGTGTCTGCATCGGCGTCGGTGTCATTGTTGGAATAGGCGTCACTGTCGGAATAGGTGTCAGTTTCGGCGTCACATCGGCGTCGGCGCGTTAAGCGGCAGGGGGCGCCCCTTTTTGATACAATTAATATTATTCAAATTATAACTAACGAACAATCATCGCTCGTGGCGCGTCTCATCGTACTCCCGCTGCGGATTGGGATAAAAACAAAACACACTTTTTGTGTTCTTTTACAATAATGTAAATGTTTTAACTTTTTACTACATGTTAAAGTCAGGTGTTCGTAAGTAGGTAAGTACGAACGTAATGTGTGTAAGTGTATTTTCCAGAGTACCTATCTAGGTACAGTTTTCTCTCGGATTCGGAAGCTTTTCGAATGGTATTGTACCTTGTACTTGTATGAATGTTATTTAGAATACGAATGAAAACGTTTCCTTGCAAATATGAATTAAGTACCTACTAGGTATGCAGATCATCACATTATGTGCACCTTCAAAGGTCGACACCCTTTGTTTACCGACCTCCAAAAGAGGTGGTAGTTTTCAATAGAACGCGTACCTAACTATCTAAGATATTTTTACCTGTAGATGATTTGTATGCCTTCCATATTTACTAGACGAATTCAGGGTAATTACCTGAGTACCAGTAGTACTACCAGTCTTGCACTTCCGAGCATCCGGTGAATACCTACATCGCCGCTAATCGTGTTTTTTAGGAATAATCTGTGGACAATATGCCTTCCTTGTGTCTTAGACTCGGCACCAATTATACAGGCACTGTGAGAGATAAGAAAACTGTTTAATTTCACGCGTAATTATAGCTTTTATTGTTAACAGAAAATATCGTCATTTTGTTTTATCTTAGAACGAATCTCAATGAAATGGATGAGCGAGATATGTGTATCGTTTGGTGTGAGAGAGTGAAAGAGATCGCAGCATGATCGGAACGTCTCGTGGCGGTTCGGTGGTAGAGGTCCGCGCCGCGGTCATGAAAGTCGGCAGCGGCGCGCTGGTAAACGTACCCGGCGCGGCGCGGCGTAGCCGGCGTGTTATTGATTTTTTTACCTATATGGTGGAATAGAAAAATTAAATCTGCTGTATATGTACTAAAAGGGTAAATGTTTATTTTCTTGCATACAAGTAAGTTCCTACTCAAATTAATTAGTCAAAATATTGAAGAAACAGGATCTTGCCACCAACCGTTACACAAACTTCCACAAAAGCCCAAAATCGACTGGCCTAAGTTTATGAAAACCGCATGAGATACCTCAACTTCAAGGCATGTCACTGTCACAACCACAAATGTCACAACCCCATCAGAAGTGGACAATCTTGCAGAAGAGATCACTCAATGCACGCAGAAGGCACTTCATACCTCCACAATTAAAGAAAACCCCTAAGGAGAATCGAGATTGCCCATCCTCCCCCGCTGTATAAGAGAGCTCATAAAAGAAAAACGCCTGCTCAGAAAAACCTGGCAACATTAATGAGACCCCATCCACAGAACTGGGCCTCACTCCACAAACTCTGCAGGCAACTTAGGAAACACTCAGAACCAATTCGTTGTCTTTTCCACGAAAATTGCAAATTGAGATACAGAGCAGAGGACATGGCAGAAATATTTGCACAATCCCTTGAAAACTTATTCAAGCCCAATCCCACAGTGAACAGAGAATACTCAGACTCTGTGGAACAGTTCCTCGATGAATACTTCAGTGTCCCATAAAACACAGAAGAAGATATTGGACAGTGATCCGTCACCTGTCCTCTAAAACCACGGCAGCTATCACGCGCCTGTTTAACGGGATCCTGCGCACGGAGCACTTACCCTCTCAATGAAAAATGAGCCACATGGACATGATCCCGAAACCGGGCAAAGACGTTTGGAGACCCGAGAATTACAGGCCTATCACTCTACTTACATGCATTTCGAAAGTCTTTGAACGCCTCTTCTTAAGTCGGATAGCCCCTCACATGAAGTCCCGACCGGAGCAGTTCAGATTCCGGTCGGAGAACTCCCCCACACCTCAGCTATCCAGGGTAATGCACCTCACGGCAGAAAACTCTAAATTGATTTTCGACGTAGGCGTGAATTTTTTCATGACCCGGCGGCGGCGGCGGCGCGCCGAGGTAATTCGGCGGCGGCACGCCGGCGTGGCACGGATCTCTACCCTCAAGTAGAAAATCTGTCGCCAAGCACTTACCGGTCTGTTCCGCTATGTGATCTTGAAAACCAGTAATTTTGCGTGGTGGTGGAGGATTATGCGAATGCGCGCCTGGCTAGCTACTACCCTCAAGAAGAAAATATGTCGCCAAGCACTTACCTATCGATGTGTTCAGCTATGTGTCCTTGAGAACCAGTAATTTTGCGTGGTGGTAGAGGATTATGCGAATACGCGCCTGGCTAGCTACTACCCTCAAGTAGAAAATATGTCGCCAAGCACTTACCTATCGATGTGTTCATCTATGTGTCCTTGATAACCAGTAATTTTGCGTGCTGGTAGAGGATTATGCGAATGCGCGCCTGGCTAGCTACTACCCTCAAGTAGAAAATATGTCGCCAAGCATTTACCTATCGATGTGTTCAGCTATGTGTCCTTAAAAACCAGTAATTTTGCGTGGTGGTAGAGGATTATGTGAATGCTCGCCGGGCTAGCTACTACCCTCAAGTAGAAAATCTGTCGCCAAGCACTTACCTATCGATGTGTTCAGCAATGTGTCCTTGAGAACCAGTAATTTTGCGTGGTGGTAGAGGATTATGCGAATGCGCACCTGGCTAGCTACTACCCTCAAGTAGAAAATCTGTCGCCAAGCACTTACCGGTCTGTTCCGCTATGTGATCTTGAAAACCAGTAATTTTGCATGGTGGTAGAAGATTATGCGAATGCGCGCCTGGCTAGCTACTGCTAGCTACCACCGGTAGGTGCTTGGCGACAGATTTTCTATTTGAAGGTGGTAGCTAGCCAGGCGTGCATCCGCAAAACCGCTACCACCACGCAAAATTACTGGTTCTCAAGGACACATAGCTGAACTCATCGATAGGTAAGTGCTTGGCGACAGATTTTCTATTTGAGGGTGGTAGCTAGCCAGGCGCGCATTCGCATAATCGTTTACCACCACGCAAAATTACTGGTTTTTAAGGTCACATAGCGGAACAGACCGGTAAGTGCTTGGCGACAGATTTTCTATTTGAGGGTGGTAGCTAGCCAGGCGCGCATTCGCATAATCGTCTACCACCACGCAAAATGTAGAGGAACACACCGGTTAGTGCTTGGCGACAGATTTTCTACTTGAAGGTAGTAAGCTTGCCAGGCGTGCATTTGCATAATCCTCTACCACCACGCAAAATAACTGGTTCTCAAGGACACATAGCTGAACACATCGATAAGTGCTTGGCGACAGATTTTCTACTTGAGGGTAGTAGCTAGCCCGGCGCGCATTCGAAAAATCCACTACCACCACGCAAAATTACTGGTTTTCAAGGACATATAGCGGAACAGACCGGTAAGTGCTTGGCGACAGTTTTTCTTCTTGGGCGTGGTAGCTAGCTAGGCGGGCATTATGCCTTACCACCATGCTACCCGCCATCAAGCTACCACTCTCAAAGAAAAAATCTGTAGCCAAGCACTTAGCAGTGCGTTACACTGAAAATCCTATTTGAAACTAATAATGTTATTGTTCCTACTTCCCGTCATTCATATCAAATAATATAGGTACGTGCTAATAAACTCTCCCCCCGCAGCGTATCGCGCCACCGCATAACCGCACCCCCGCCCGCCTGCTGCACTCTCATTGACTAACATAAAATACATATACCGAAATGGAATTTGGTAATCGTATCGCAATTATGCTAACAGATATATACCTGTTACCCTTATTTCATTACGGTATTTACCGAAATCGTATCGGTAAATACCCATACCGTAATATCCCTGCTACGTGGCTGCTTACATGTGCTCACCCTACTTTTTAGAATCGTATTTCTACGGGCAGTGTTATTTTTTTTTATCTTATTTATCAGTTATATACAATAACAAAATAAAATAATTCCTTTTTATAAATTATAATATTAGCATCGATTAGTTTGTTGTATTTCAGAATACATACCTATGCCAAACTAAACTTACAAATCATTGAAAAGTATGCAATAACTTGTTAAAGTCGGTACCATGCTCATCTAAAATACTCTATTTTCAACTTCCGCAAGTTATTTCATACTAATTATACATTTACTCTACAGACGACCACATGCCAGAATTCAATTTTTCAGCTACTTTACTACGTATTGGTAACAAAAATAATAAAATAAATAAAGTCTAGTCCATTATTCGCCGTTTGTTTCGGTTAGGTAGGTTTGTTACTTATTTCGTTTACGAGCTAAAGACCAATGAGGTACGGACGGACATACATACAGACATCGGGCACTCATAAATATGCGCTCCATTTTGCGTTTTGAGTTCGGAACACTAAAATACACTCGAGAGCAATGAATCCGGGTCACTTAAAGAATGTTAAAAATCTCGGAAACTAAAAATGATAGGTTAATGCAATAAATTGTATTTAATAGACAATGTAATACTCCTTAAATGAAAGTAAAAAAATATGAGTCACCATACATTTTATTAACACAAAATTACATAAAGAAAAAAACTGCTGATCTCTCCTTAAAACAAAAATAGGAAACATGAAATTTTTGAACTTTATTACGATTTTCTTGAATTTTAATACTTCGTATTGCCTCCTCGTGCTTCCATTACTGCGTTTACGCGGTTTGGCATGCTGTACACCAAGTTCTTTATACGATTTTGGGGAATATTCTCCCATTCCTCTGTGAGAGCAATTTTGAGCTCACGAAGCGTGATTGGGGGAGGGTTTCGTTGTTTTACGCATCTGCCTAGCTCGTCCCAAGCATGCTCGATCGGGTTGATATCCGGGCTGCGCGCTGGCCACTCCATACGAGTAATGTTCATCTCTTGAAGGTAGTCATTCACAATCCTACCTGTATGAGGTCGGGCATTGTCATGCATAAATATAGCATCCTCACCTAAATTGACCATAAATGGACCAACGTGATCATTGAGGATTTCTTCCACATATCTTACGCTAGTTAAAGAGCCGTTTTCTATGATCACCAGCTCTGTGCGACTTTCAGAAGAAATTCCGGCCCACACAAGTACAGACCCACCACCGTAGGCTACTTTTTCTTCGATGCATGCTTGCTTGAATCTTTCCCCTGGTCTTCAATACACTCTGTGTCTTCCATCGTGCTTGTAGAGCATAAATTTTGATTCGTCGGAGAACATAACTTTTGACCAATCTTCAATACTCCAATTTACGTGGCTCTGGGCATATCTTAGTCTCGAAATACGATGCCCACGCTCCAGTTTAGGGCCGTTTGCAGGTCTAAGGGGTTTTAAGTTAGATTCAGCAAGCCGACGTCTTACTGTCCATGCACTTGGGTTACTTCCTCCGAGGCGTCGAAACTGATTGGTGAGTTCAGTTCCTGTGAGAAAGCGATTTCGAAGCATGGTGTTCACCAAGTATCGGTCTTCTCGTGCTGTGGTACACCTGGTTCTGCCCGTTCCTGGTCTGCGTAGGTTAGAACCAGTTTCTTCGTAACGTCGGAGAACTCTTTGTACTGTTGACAGCGACACACCGACAGTCCTGGCTGTATCGCGCTGACTCCGGCCGGTTTCCAGCATTGTAAGTATTCTGGTGCATTCTTCAGGCGTAAGCGACATAATTTCAGCTTGAATAATGAATATAGAGCACTATCAACATGGTTTATGTACCCACATAAATGACAGATTACAAACAAAAGCAAAACCAAATGCTGTAATTTCGTAGTTCCATCTTCGAAAGTGGCCCTTTTTCAAATTTGATTTTTTTATGATATAACTTTACAATAACTAAGAAGTTTTAATACCTTCATTTAAGGAGTATTACATTGTCTATTAAATACAATTTATTGCATTAACCTAGCATGTTTAGTTTCCGAGATTTTTAGGATTCTTTAAGTGACCCGGATTCATTGCTCTCGAGTGTATATCCGAGCCAAATCTAATAAAAATAGGTACGTATTGTGAAACGCATATTTTTATTCTATAAGCGAATAAAAATGTTCACAAGAACAAAACAATTATTTAGATGCAGTTCTGGATTTAGTAGCAGATAACTAAAGTTGATCAACTAATACACTGTGACGCTAATAGCGTGCGGCTGGGTACAATCAGCGAGCGACGTGTCGCGCGCTGTGCGACTAGAGCGCAGCGCCACGTAGTGTTAATAGCCCGCAACTCTCGGACGCTAAATTTGCCTACTGATTGAGAATATAATAGTGTGGTGATACAGGCTAGTGTGATCGTCTAAGTTAAGAGTTATGATATATTGAGAAAGGATTACTTGATTCAGAGATACGAAATCATAGGAGAGCTTTACTTAATGTGATTGTAAATCATCACTCATGTCTTACACAAGTTTTATGTCAGTACATAGGCTGAATGTCCATAAAATAATCACTTTCATATTCCTCCTGGCTTGCTTTCAATAAGAGAGGTCAACAAGTAAATTAATTAAAATAGTTAATTAAATTAATTATATTAGTGTATGCGTTTGATTCATAAGGTATATGTGGAAGAGTTATTCTAATTAGACCATCCTTAGCAAGTGGCAGGATTCAATACAAGAATGCCTTATTTTATGTGGAAGGAAAAATCATCTCCCCAATAGAAACCAGTCCAAGTAACGTCTAGGGAGACCTACAACGCGGCTCAGCGTACACCGAAGTGTTTTTTCAGGGCTTGGAAATCAACCTTTTAACCTATCATGAGCCGAGGGGCTCTATTTATTCTTATAGCGAAATAAGCGCTATTTGTATATTTTATTAGCCCTTTTAAAACCATGGATTTATATATATCTCAAATATCACGTGATTCAACACAAAATTTGTGTTTGCCTGGCCAGGCTTATAGAAATCTATAGGTCGTTCCAGATGAGAGGACGTGTATTGTGACGTATTGTACTGCCGCTTCTAGGCACAACCATGTAAAGACTTGTGAAATCTAGGTCCCATATTCTTGTTATAGGCCTTAAAATATAAGACAGTAAAAAGCACGCTCTCCTAAGATATCGTTTTGCAGTTATTCCCTATCATAGTCCAAAAGATATAATATAGATGTTTAGAGTTAATGGAATTGTATACTGTACTTATTTTAATATACTCCCTGTTGATCAGTAACTGGACTCGATCTCCCCTTGCTGTCTGCTCGCAGGACTTTGTGTTGGAGATTATATGACCTATCTATCTAGATTAGATGCTACGTTATAGCCCTAATGAAATAATTTATGTTATATTACTATCTTAAATTAGGTAAAGAATACTCTATACTCCAGCATATTCTGCTATACTAAATAATTAGACTCAAATATTATTTTACTATCCTAACTGTTATTAACTAAGTAAACTATCGTAAATTATTTATCAAAACAATTATAAATTTATCTCAAGATCTAATTAAGTGTGGATTACTATTTCAATAGCTAGAGTTCAAATATTCATTTAATTTACTTTAGATTCAATTATTCTTAATATATATTATATTCTATCTGATTGGAAAGGTTCTTAATCATAAAATAAAATAAGTTTAATATAGATCATATTATTTTTTATTATAATGATCTTAAAAGTTGTTGTGGTATTTAAGCGACACTCTTTGATTATTTAAATCATGAAAGTTACATATATATGTATCTATATAAATACACATATATATTAATCACATGACCCGCCATTCATTTCCTAGACCTTATTAAAGAGGAAAATAGAATGGCGTTAACGTAAAAACCTCTTTAGTCGTATTACACAGTGCAGTAGAATCAACAAAACATATAATATATGTTAATATACACAATTATTTACAAAATAAAACCATACCCATATGTAATTTTCAACATAACAAGTGATATCTTTGACATGAATATACTAATTGTATGTAGCAAATAAGATATATGTATTCAATAAAGTAATACGATTTAATACTATCATTAATAAATTGACTATTCAATTTAATTTAATTTTCCTTACATCAAATCCTCTGAAATTCCATAAAATATATATTGGGTGTAATTTTAAATTTATCGCTAGAATTAACTCTATATAGTATGTTGAGAATAGGATTTATCAACTTTACCGAATGATTGTCTTCTAATATCACTGAATTTAAACTTAAGTTGTTAATTTATCAAATAATAATAAAACACTGAAGTTACTGCAATTTTTAAACTGACTTCCGCGTTAAACCAGCGCTAATCCGTTAATGTTTTCTCCTGTCTCCTCTCTTCGTCTTTGCAAGGTCAGAATTCCATCCCCTCTCTGTATGTAAGGAAACACCCCCATCGTCATCGATTGGTTGATCTAAAATAAAATAAAACAGCCACACATAATTTGTTCTCTGATAGGTTAATTCCAGGATCGGTTAAGTAAACACCCTCGCAACAATATTTTTTATATTTCCCACGGTTTGCAGCTTTACCAAGCTTCACAAAAAAACCCTTCAACCCAAATTTTTTGTGAGTCTCGTTTTCGAGTGGCCATAAAATCAAGAATAGATTTTGAATGCGTTTGTTTTTATCTTTTAATAGCTTCCCGGCGCCAGACTGTTAATTTTTTGTGTTTTTGTGTTATTTTTAAAAATTCACTTAGGCAGCTCTACTTATTCGTCAAATAAAAAACTTCATTGTATGTGTCATATACGAGAATACACTATTACCTATACTATATATGTGAGATACCTCCACATAAACGCCCCCAAATAGATACTAAAATGTTGTCATGAATTTGTTTTAATTGACATACTTTTTGTCATCTATTTTCCTTTCTAATTACAAGTACTATGCTTGACCACATATCTCTTATCAAATGACTGATATACTACATCTCTCATTAATTTCTGTTGTATGTTATTCACTTGGACTAAACTAGAAAATTTACGTCTGTCATTAATTATTTGTAATACCTAAATAGATGTATTGCGTTATAATTTCCTTTTATCTCTCTTGATTCAGGGTCTACTAAGGTATATAAATTTTTATATGGGATTTCACCTATAATATACGGTCCTTCGAACAAGCGTGCAAATTTCTGTGTTATTTTTCTATTTGCGTCCGATTTGGTATATATTTTTAATTTAACTAAATCCCCTATTTCGAATTGGACCAGTTTATGATTTTTGTTGTATTGTATTTCCCGCTGGCTTGCGGTTTTAAGTATGTTACATCTGGCTTGTTCGCGAATATCTTGTAATGTTTCTAATTCATAATTTGATTTGTTACTTTTAATAAAATCTGAATCAGAAGTAAGGAAAGTCTTTTCACCCCATACTATCTCGTTTGGTGAATATCCCGTCGTTAAGTGAGTGACCTTATTATAACATTCTTCAATGTTAGGTAATAGACTCACCCATGAACGGTGGTTTTTATGACAGTAAGACCTAAACAATCTTCCCAAAATCTTATTTACACGTTCAGTAGAGTTAGGTCTTGGGTGACGAATCGATGTGTGTGTCAATTTGATTCCTAACTGTTTAATCCCTGTTTCGAACACTATAGATGTGAAATTAGTACCCCTGTCAGAACACAATACCTTTATCGTTAGTTCTTTGTGAAATTTTTTTACGCAAGCCAAGGAAGCCTTGCCTGTCGCTCGTCGTAACGGATATAATTTAATATATTTGCTGTATGCATCCTGTATAACAAAGATGTATTTAAACCCATACTTCCCTGATGGTAATGGCCCATATATATCACAAAATACTTTGTTACCTATGTCCGTCGATATTACCGTTTTTATAGGCCCTGTATGCACTTCCAAGGCTCGTTTAGACTTCTGACATATTTCACACGCCCTAACTAACTGTCCTATATTACGAGACATATTAAAATAATATTGCGATCTCATTAAAGCATGTACTTTGTATCGTCCAAAATGACCTATCTCTTCATGTATGCTTAAGATCAATTCCCTCTGTAATTCGTCAAGAACATATACAATAACGTAACTATTTGATACAGTTCTCCTTCCTTTAATATAAAGTATTTATTTTCCGCAGTACCTATGTCCTCCATGCGTTTAATTATATCACGAATTTTTGTATCGTTATTTTGAAGCTCACGAATATCCTTACAATTTTGTTTTATCCTTTTCCCTAACTGTGTTTTAAATAGATTCATCTCAGGCCCAACAGATTTATTTGTTATTATATCTGTGGTCCCCTTTATATGTCTTGATAATACATCTGCGACTACATTATCTCGATCCTTGACATGTTAAATGGTAAAATCAAACCTACTAATATAATGAATCCAACGTAAATAAAGCAGTGATGATGGCTCAGTGACATTGATTATGGACTGCTGCACAGCATGTCCATGGTTCGAATCCTGTCACTGCTAGAGCTTCACCCTCAAGTAGAAAGTCCGTCACCACGCTCCTAATCTTTGTACTCCAGCATCTGTTAATGTTTTATTACAAAATCAGATTACCCATACTTCGTCGTCGATCCACCCTTTCTAATTTTACTAGTATTTATTGTAATAAATCTAAGTATAAATCTAGGTTTCCTATCGTATATGCTATGATATCACTATAATAGTTCATACAGAATCCACGTACATCATTCACTGAATTTCGACACGCCCCCCAACCTCTCGATATCGCAATTATTAATCTCTCAATTGGAGTTTAATTTAGCGTTAGTTCGTATCCCCAAATGTTCTTATACTAATTGTTCTTTCATCCTCACAATTTACCACACCCATCAATCGTTCTTACAGGTTTTCTCGGTATACGAGTTGGAAAGCTCTGTATGTTATTTAAATTTTCTAATAAAGAGTTAATAGTCATGGCGTTAGCCACGCCCCCATAACCTTATTATTTAGTACCCAGAGTTCAATCTAACGTTTGTTCATAATCCCAATGTTCAATAGTCAGTGTCCCTTAACTTCCACAATTTATTATGCCTCTTACCCGTTTCAATCAATCATATCTCGTTTTTTTACAAATTATTGAAGCATAAATTGTATGCCCCGAGCGGGAATCGAACCCGAATCCTTCGATTTTGCACCGGACGTCTAGATCACTCGACTCATTCATATCTTATATGAACGAACTAGGTAAACTGTACTGAGATTTCACCTAGAAATAAAAATCACCTAAATTAACCTTTATCAATAATAAGTGGTTTGTACTTGTGCTCCTTGAGCCAAATGCTCCTTGGACCTGTATAGTTGGTATCGTAATTTCAAGTAGATTACACCTTTCTCCTATGACGGAATGATATTTCTCGCTTGTAATGCCACTAATTTGACTCTGTGTCCATTATGATATCTTTAATAATTCTGCCATACAACACATACATACCTCAGGCAATGTAGGCAATGAGTAACCATTAACCTGTTCGTCTATATCGTCTAACTTATAAAATATTGTATAATGTATATATTTATCCGAACATACCACACACACACATCACCTGTATCATCAGATGTTTCGTTCGTATTGGATTGGTTTTCCAATATGATTGTTGTTTGTCTGTTGACGATTTATAGTCAATATTATACCGCTTAATCTCGTTTAAGTCATACTAAGTAGAGTCAGTTTATTGCTAACTTGCCAACCATGTTTCGTGTGAATTTTTATAAGAGATATATATATATATATATATATATGTTCCTCCTAGAACACTCAGAAGTTCTTTCATTCCCAATAATATACAATCCTTCGTAATTAAGAATCATATGTATTAAGTAATACTAGTCCTTTTGAACATCCCCGCCCCCAGATTTTGATGGATTAGTAGAACCAGTTTCCTTAACAAAATCTATCGCGGTTCTCATTACACTCTGTCTTTCATTCTCACGTGATGTACCTCTATTATAATTCCTACAATATCCAGCTCTTCCTCTGTGAAATTTTCTACCTCTAAACGAACCCCTTTGCCATACCCCGGCAGTCATTACAGCGGTTACTGGGTGACCTCCACGTATAGGTTGTCTATCTTTATAGTATCTCGTAGGTGTTTGATGCCTTAAAACAATATTCTGCTCTAACTTTCTGAGGAAATTAGCTCCAATCAAGTAATCCAATCGTAGGTTCCTCAGCTGTAGTAAACCATAGTTGTTGAACATCTACGGAGTAATGTCTCATTAAAGAATTTACGATATCCCTTTCACTAAATGCTATTGTTAAAGATTGCAACGTCTCTGTTTGTTCGGCGAAATGTTCACTCATAGAGATACCTGAATTAATTGAATACTCCCCTCTTATTATTTTGTATCGTACTGATTCTTGTATTTGATCAGTCCAATAAATTTGTCTAAAATCAGCTTCGAAATCGGAAAACGTGTTCCAGTTCTTTGAATATAATTCTAAGATTTTCCGAGCATGTCCAGTGACGCATTCTAATACAATGTCAATTTCGCGATCAAACGCATTTAATGACTTAATATATTTCTTAACTCTTTTTAAGAATGTTATAGGATTTATTTGTGATTTTCCGTCAAAAATAGGTTTGCTAATGGTTGGTTGTATAACAAAAATATTTTGATTTGGTATTGGAGTTCCGTTACATTCCTCAGATGCAATACTAACAGTTTCGCGTGACGAAGTGCTCACCAGGTTCATGTCATCCTTATTCGAGTTTAATAAATTTAACTTTTCTTGGAACTCGTTCATCTTAGCTAACAGTAATTGTAATGTCGAGTTATTTAAAGTCTCTTGTTCCGTTGATATATCCGTATTGATTTCGTTATTTAATCCGCGTTTCCCTTTCGTACGTTTACCTCTACTCTCTGCCATAATGTTTTAAAGAAGTCTAAATAGGTGTTAAGCGCGGAGTAAAAGTTTTTTTTTTTTTTTTTTTTTATATCGTTCGCGTTTTATATCATAAAGAAGTGATATTTAATGTTGCGAGTTGTTTTCCTTTAACCAATCTGTGGAAATATACACAAAATGTATGCAGATACTGTAAATTAATGTAATCTATACTTATAATAAAACTGTAACAGGTCCAATTCTGTACATGGCAGATATTTTGAAAAAAAAAAATGTACAGTACTCTGTAGCTGATACTGATGCCGACACTGCATTTTTTTTTATTTTTGTCTGTCTGTCTGTCTGTCTGTCTGTCTGTATCCCGGCCGCGTATCACTTCAAAACTACTGAATGGATTTCAATGAAACTTAGCATGATTGGAGTTCATATTACAAGGTAGGATAATTTGGCTTTTTATCCCGAAATTCAGCACGGTTCCCTTGGGAGAGGGGATGAAAGTCAAAATATACACTTAGTTGTAATTTATTAACGCGTAGTCCGATTTCACACGTTCTTTTTAGGGTTCCGTACCCAAAGGGTAAAAACGGTCTGTCCGGCTGTCCGTCCGTCTGCCCACCATCCGTCCGTCCGTCTGTCCGTCCATACGTCCGTCCGTCTGTCACCAGGCTGTATCTCAAGAACGGTGATAGCTAGACAGTTGAAATTTTCACAGATGGTGTATTTCTGTTGCCACTATAACAATAAATGCAAAAATTTGGCCAAGTGTGAGTTGGACTCGCGCACGTTAAAACAAAAAAAAGGTTAAAATTTGAAGTCTAATGTTGTACGGAACCCTTCGTGCGCGAGTCCGACTCGCACATGGCCGATTTTTTTGTTAGAATAGTGGTACTTTAAAATTTATCCCGTAAATATTTCAAAGTCATCGGGTTTGAAGTTAACAGAAATAACAGACATCACAACCTAAATATTACTTTCTAAATAACTTGACACCCAAAATGTACAGAAACCTTTGAACGTACGGCTTATCTTAAGCTGGCGTTTGCACTTTATCGTATAAAATAGATAGGTCTGTAGTTGGACCTCTCCAAAAGACTGATTTTTCAAACGATAAAACACAGTTTTTTTTATACGATAAGCACAACTTCCCTATGTATATTTTTCATAACATGCAATGCTCTAATCAGTCTAACCTATACCTATAACAGGTTGCAGAAGGCGGGTAGGCAAGCGCGAGGGGTAAGACGCTTACATTTATCTATTTATACTTATAATAATACTGTAACAGGTCCAATTCTGTACATTGCAGATATTTTGAATATATGTTTTGAGAGCAATCTGTAGCTGATACTGATGCAAAAACTGTTTTTTTTTGTCTGGCTGTCTGTCTGTATCCCGGCTGCGCATTACTCCAAAACTACTGAATGGATTTGAAAGAAACTTAGCACGATTCGAGTTCATACTACGACGAAGACATACGATACTTTTATCCCGAAATTCAGTACGGTTCTCTTGGGAAAGGGGATGAAAGTCAAAATGTACACTTAGTTGTAATTTATTAACGCGTAGTCCGATTTCAATCATTCTTTTTTTGTTACAATAGTGGTAATTTAATTATTTTCCCGTAAATATTTCAAAGTCCTCAGTTTTGCAGTTAAGAAATTACAGATGTCACAAACTAAATATTTCGTTTTAAATAACTTGAACCGCGGAATATTGAGAAACCCTTGAACGTACGACTCATTTTAAGCCCACAGGCAGCCCGGAACCCCACGGGAAGCCCGACACCCCACGGACAGACCGGCATCCCACGGGCAGCACGGCACCCTTATTTAGTTTTGCAAGCTTGCTACTATAAAACTCTAAAATGTGGTACATTCACCACAATCAGTTTTTAAAACTACAAATCTTTCTTTTAACGGATACATTTCGGAGACTGCGCAATGGAAGTGCACAATGTTGTCTTAGGTTTTCGCGATTGTTACACTTAGTAATTAAACAACTTTAAACGGTTTAAATCACGTATATTTATCATTATTTTTGTCCGGACGTTTCAAACACTTTGTAGTGATCGTGGTCACGGGGTGACTGTCGGGACAAAAATAATGATAAATGTATGTGATTTAATCCGTTTAAAGTTAAAAGTGCACAACTTTAGTAGATTGTTATACAAAGGTCGAAAGGAATTGGTAACTTTCACCCGCGGTCAGCTCTCCACTTTTCGTTTCGAATTTAAAGAAATTAAAAAAAGTAGCTTTTCTAAAAATTATTCATTGAAAAAATAACATACTTACTAAAAATATATTGAGAGGTTAGAACTATTTGTCAAATTTTACGTAAAATTTTGTTTGGAATATTTACAGGCGGCTATAGCCCGAATAGGAATCTCTCTGCTTTTCACTACTAATATAAGGAATAACGATATAAAAATAGTATGTTTTTTATATTATTTAATAACATGAGCAGAACCTTTTTAAAATGAATGCGGCTATAGTCCAAGTAGGAATCGATGACTTACATCCGTGTTAAACACTCTACTTTTCATTTCAAATATGAGGAGAGTAAAAAAATAGTAGTTGCATGGTGGTAGGGCATTTTGCGAATGCCCGCCTGGCTAGCTACCACCCTCAAGTAGAAAATCTGTCGCCAAGCACCTAACGGTGTGTTCCGGCAGCTGTCCTTGAAAGCCAGTTATTATCTAGGTTAGCCTGAACAACACCTTCGACCACATCATCACTTTCTATCAGGTGAGATAGTGGTCAAAGGCTAACCTATCATGCATAAAAAAAAAGTTTTTCTAAATATTTACTAAAAATAATAAACATGAGTAGAAGATACAAAGATACACTAGGAGTTAGAACAATGAAATTTAGGGAAAGTTTTAGTTAGTTTTTTTTTAACCTACACTTTTTACCTTATATTTAGTTTCTACCCTGCCAAACATAGTTGTTATTAATTGTTTTATAACAACAGAGTATTTTACAACCAAAAATCTTAGAAATATAACTTTGTTTACACCAATGGTTACCATGGTTACAAGTCATTCCGGCCCAAGAGAAGGAAGCATTTACTATGAGTTTTTCCCGGCCTTAGGTGGGAAGGAGCGTCTCCCACCCGCTACTCAGATCAAACAAACACTACTTTCCGAGAATGAGAAATAAAATAAAAAAATCGATCTACCGTCAAACAAACCGCCTAAAATCGAAATTTTAAAGAAACGCACAAGGTACTTTGCTTCAACATTTATTGTGCGAACCGGGAAAGAACTCTCTGAGTTACTTAACTACTGTCTTCTGGAAAATACAACCCGGGAGTTTTGAAATCCAAAGTAGAAAGCTCCATTCTGAGCTATGGTTTACTATAAGAGTGCTTCACCGCAGACCACAGTGTTGCTTAATATGAGATAAACAGTGCACAAATGTGAATAATTAGTCTGCAGGTACGGCAATCGCGAACGAAGTCGCGGGTACAGCTAGTATTTCAATAAAAATGTATATGTACAGTAGTTAGTAGTATAAAATAATGCTCATGCAAAACAATTCTCCTCTGCTGCGATCTCTGAAAATGTAATAAATTTCCTATTTTTATTCTATTATCTCTGAAAGAAAAACCCTGACTTCCTCAATAATTTATTTCTACGTTGTGTTTTTCGTTGTATAATCCTGATTCTATTTCAATCGTATCGTTATATCGATGCGTAGTTGAAAATTCTGGTCTCCGGCACCATCTGTGGTGATACAGGCTAGTGTGATCGTCTAAGTTAAGAGTTATGATATATTGAGAAAGGATTACTTGATTCAGAGATACGAAATCATAGGAGAGCTTTACTTAATGTGATTGTAAATCATCACTCATGTCTTACACAAGTTTTATGTCAGTACATAGGCTGAATGTCCATAAAATAATCACTTTCATATTCCTCCTGGCTTGCTTTCAATAAGAGAGGTCAACAAGTAAATTAATTAAAATAGTTAATTAAATTAATTATATTAGTGTATGCGTTTGATTCATAAGGTATATGTGGAAGAGTTATTCTAATTAGACCATCCTTAGCAAGTGGCAGGATTCAATACAAGAATGCCTTATTTTATGTGGAAGGAAAAATCATCTCCCCAATAGAAACCAGTCCAAGTAACGTCTAGGGAGACCTACAACGCGGCTCAGCGTACACCGAAGTGTTTTTTCAGGGCTTGGAAATCAACCTTTTAACCTATCATGAGCCGAGGGGCTCTATTTATTCTTATAGCGAAATAAGCGCTATTTGTATATTTTATTAGCCCTTTTAAAACCATGGATTTATATATATCTCAAATATCACGTGATTCAACACAAAATTTGTGTTTGCCTGGCCAGGCTTATAGAAATCTATAGGTCGTTCCAGATGAGAGGACGTGTATTGTGACGTATTGTACTGCCGCTTCTAGGCACAACCATGTAAAGACTTGTGAAATCTAGGTCCCATATTCTTGTTATAGGCCTTAAAATATAAGACAGTAAAAAGCACGCTCTCCTAAGATATCGTTTTGCAGTTATTCCCTATCATAGTCCAAAAGATATAATATAGATGTTTAGAGTTAATGGAATTGTATACTGTACTTATTTTAATATACTCCCTGTTGATCAGTAACTGGACTCGATCTCCCCTTGCTGTCTGCTCGCAGGACTTTGTGTTGGAGATTATATGACCTATCTATCTAGATTAGATGCTACGTTATAGCCCTAATGAAATAATTTATGTTATATTACTATCTTAAATTAGGTAAAGAATACTCTATACTCCAGCATATTCTGCTATACTAAATAATTAGACTCAAATATTATTTTACTATCCTAACTGTTATTAACTAAGTAAACTATCGTAAATTATTTATCAAAACAATTATAAATTTATCTCAAGATCTAATTAAGTGTGGATTACTATTTCAATAGCTAGAGTTCAAATATTCATTTAATTTACTTTAGATTCAATTATTCTTAATATATATTATATTCTATCTGATTGGAAAGGTTCTTAATCATAAAATAAAATAAGTTTAATATAGATCATATTATTTTTTATTATAATGATCTTAAAAGTTGTTGTGGTATTTAAGCGACACTCTTTGATTATTTAAATCATGAAAGTTACATATATATGTATCTATATAAATACACATATATATTAATCACATGACCCGCCATTCATTTCCTAGACCTTATTAAAGAGGAAAATAGAATGGCGTTAATGTAAAACCCTCTTTAGTCGTATTACACAGTGCAGTAGAATCAACAAAACATATAATATATGTTAATATACACAATTATTTACAAAATAAAACCATACCCATATGTAATTTTCAACATAACAAGTGATATCTTTGACATGAATATACTAATTGTATGTAGCAAATAAGATATATGTATTCAATAAAGTAATACGATTTAATACTATCATTAATAAATTGACTATTCAATTTAATTTAATTTTCCTTACATCAAATCCTCTGAAATTCCATAAAATATATATTGGGTGTAATTTTAAATTTATCGCTAGAATTAACTCTATATAGTATGTTGAGAATAGGATTTATCAACTTTACCGAATGATTGTCTTCTAATATCACTGAATTTAAACTTAAGTTGTTAATTTATCAAATAATAATAAAACACTGAAGTTACTGCAATTTTTAAACTGACTTCCGCGTTAAACCAGCGCTAATCCGTTAATGTTTTCTCCTGTCTCCTCTCTTCGTCTTTGCAAGGTCAGAATTCCATCCCCTCTCTGTATGTAAGGAAACACCCCCATCGTCATCGATTGGTTGATCTAAAATAAAATAAAACAGCCACACATAATTTGTTCTCTGATAGGTTAATTCCAGGATCGGTTAAGTAAACACCCTCGCAACAATATTTTTTATATTTCCCACGGTTTGCAGCTTTACCAAGCTTCACAAAAAAACCCTTCAACCCAAATTTTTTGTGAGTCTCGTTTTCGAGTGGCCATAAAATCAAGAATAGATTTTGAATGCGTTTGTTTTTATCTTTTAATAGCTTCCCGGCGCCAGACTGTTAATTTTTTGTGTTTTTGTGTTATTTTTAAAAATTCACTTAGGCAGCTCTACTTATTCGTCAAATAAAAAACTTCATTGTATGTGTCATATACGAGAATACACTATTACCTATACTATATATGTGAGATACCTCCACAATAGCCTTAACTTAACTTTGTAGGGATAATTATATTACGCACTAGTGTATAATATTATTATGCACGAGCGTGTTATAGTTCGGTTTATGGCCCTAAGAACTATATAATAAATCTCACTTTACGAGCAAGGGTGTTGAAAAATAAAAACCAGTTAGTAGCGCCAGGGTTATACACGCTGGTACTGTTTACTATATATACCTGCCTTGTTAGGAGTGAGGAGTTATCTAAAGACCTATGTATCTTCAGACTTGTTTTGGTCTCATGTGGTGAGCCTATAGCCATCTGCCGTGCATAGTCCCAAACTCCGGACTCCTACGGAGAGTTTCTTGGTCAGAAACAACTCAATAACTGTCCAACTTGTTTCGAAGCGGTCGGAGCGTGACTTGCCTATACATAAAGCTCTTAACCGATCAAATAGGTTAAGCAACACGGCTGACGATAGAACGTTTAAAAAGGTAAAAGTTAAATAAACAATTAAAAACCAATTAACCTTTAAAAGGTTTCAAGCCTTCAATATTACCAATTGCAGTAACTTTACCATGTATTAACACTATATTACCATCATATTATACCCCGTGGGGTGCCGGGTTAGAATTGCACCTCCCCATATCATCCCGTGGGTGTCGTAAGAGGTGACTAAGGGAAAAAAACTGGAAGGTGGGCAGCAGCGCCTTCTCAAAAACTGGCATCTTAAACTGCGATCCCCAAGCCGCCTGCCAAACGTGGGGATTATGGCAAATACCCCCTTAATAGGGGAGGCTTTGTTCAGCAGTGGACGATCCGCCTGTTGCAGTACAGTAAAGTACCATATCATATACATAAGCAGTTAATCTTGTACTAGGAGTTTGACCCGGCAGCAAGGTCTTTTGCGTACCTTTGGAGTCTTTGCTACGCTCAGGATTCATTAAAAGTACGCACCAAGTTAGAACTTTGCAGCTCGCACCAAGTAAGATTCATACCCTTTATATAACATTCATACCCTTCACCTCTGAAATGGGTTCGGATTATCGTTAACCAAACAATGATTAGATGTACTGAAAGGGAAAAAGTATCTACGAGCGGCTCCGTCCTCTGGACAGGACTGCACTGAGGAAGTAATATATTACATGACTGTAGCAAAATGTGCATGTTTGAAACCTCCTTTTTCGAAAAGTATGAGCTAAAATCTGTGCGAACAAAAATATATTTTTAACTAGCTTTGCGGGCGCGGCTCCGACCGCGCCTATGTCGGTTATCGCGCAAAAACATTAACCTCTTTTAGCGCAGTTAGATAAAAACTATCCTTTGTTTTTTCCCGGATCTCAAACTATTTCCATACCAAATTTAATTCAAATCGGTCCAGTAGTTTTGGCGTGAAAGCGTAACAGACAGACAGACAGAGTTACTTTCGCATTTGTAATATTATAGTACTAATGATTTATTGAGTGAATTATTATTAATATAATAATATATTATACAATAATATATGAAATAATAATAACAATATGAAATCTTACTTTTTACTAAATTTAATTAGTTCTTCCGTAATAAATTGTAATCGATGACTTTTTTAAGTTCTTTTTATTTATATTAGAGGCATACTTAAATAATTTTTTAGATGGCTTTAGTTAATTTCCTACACAGGTCAAAAAAAACCATGATCGTGATATGGAATGGCCCCGAAAATCAGTCTGTCCGCTGTGATTGGGCAGTTCGGACATTGAGTTTGTGCCGCTCTCGTGACGCCATTATTTTTTGGATTTATTTCACGAAATATACTTTTGGTTTTACCGTGTAGGTATATTTATTTGATTTCCATAAATTATAGATACCCGAATAAAAAAATAACTGCTCTTCTCAAATAGAATTGTTAAAAAAAATCTGCAACATTATACTTCTATCTTCGATCAAAAATATCTATTCCTGATCGAAGACTTCTATATTTATATTATTATTTTATATATTTCTTCAACATCGTACTTGATCGAAATTGATGAAGTTTTAATAGTTTAATGTTGCTCTCACTATACAGAGTAGGTACTACACTTGGATGAATTGATAATAATTTTATTGCAACTTTTGCCAATGATGACAAGAATTATGAGGGAGTAACACAATCGATTTTGTAAGCGGTATTAATAACTAATACGAAAAAAATATATATTTAAAATAAACGAACTGAACTCCGCACGGACTGAATGATAATATAACTTGTGTGTATGGTGAGGTCAGAGAGTTTTGGATCTGCATGATACCGAATTCTTAGAAGTTAAAAATTGGTTCTCCTTTTTTTCTACAGCTAAAACTAATACTCACAAATTTACACCTACAGAAATATCGGTATTTAACTTTTCAGCTCTAAAGACGTTTAAAAAACAAGAACTTTATATTTCAATAACATAATATTGGCGCACCATTCACCACGTAATGACTTTACTCCATCCCTTATTTTATTTCGCTAGAGAGCCTTTCGCCAACTCGTCGGCCGTCAGTACCAGAAACTAAATAAATACAATTTCCACTAAATTGCCATAATCAATTCTGGTGAGCGAAGGGACACCACGCAATTCTGAAATTAAGGGTTTCGGTATGCAGATTTTAGTATATTTCACTTTTTTGTATGAACTATGATGTTTGCTATGGTATGGATCCTGTGGGATTCAGCAATCACTGTAGCGGGGCTTTCTGCGAAATACAATGATAGTTTTTCATACCATCGTGATGGAACTAGCTTGAGGCCCACCTGGTGTTAAGTAGTAACCTTTTTTTAATGTTATTGTGACGGAACAAGTTCGAGGCCCACTAACCTCTGCTTATAACAGATGCATTTCGTCACATGTCACGAATTGCACTGCGCCCGTCACCTTGAGACATGGTTGTTAAGTCTCATGTGCCAGTAATTTCACTGGCACTCAAGGTCTGCTGCCGCAACACAACGACTTACTTGGCGACAGATTTTCTATTTGAGGGTGGTTGCTAGTCAGGCGGGCATTCGCAAAATGCCCTTCCACCATGCGTTGAAGCTTAAGCCCGCGGCGGGATTCAAACCATGGACCTGCTGCGTGGCAGTACATTGCCAATGCCACAGAGCCATCACTGCTTCAAACCTATGCCTATAACAGATTCAGTTCAGCACCTGTGCCCATATCACCCTGAGACAAAGTTCTTAACGTCAGCTGTCCGCTGTTAAGCGCGACACACGCGTCATGGCCTCGGTGCGTTCCCCTACCGTCGCGTCAACGCAGTGCTCGCAATGCAGTAAAATAGTGATAAATGAACTACTAGCATTCGTATGTAATAAGGTTGACACAGTCCCTGAGACTGGGATTATACAAATATGTCTTAGTGCTTATAGCTCTGAAGAAATTGAGAAAGCGAGGGCAATTTCTTTTAAACAACTTGCGCCGATGAAGAAGTTCCTCAGAAGAAAGGAAGGTTCTGAACAAAAAAGTATACAAGAAATCATCAAGATTATTAAAGAAACTGAGCCCAAATGCCTACCGACGTACGTTGTAAAGAATTTAAATAAAATTCCGCCTGTGACTTTTGATTTTATTGATATTACGACATTTTTGAAGGAACTAACCCTACTTAAAAATGACGTCGCGAACATAAAATCAAAGCCTCCAATGGACAGCGATAACGGGTCATTGAACTCGGACATGAATCAATTAAAAAAAGAGATTGAAGATATTAAAAAGCTAATAGGTGACCTAAAGGAGGCTCGTACTTCTGGCTGCAGAGAATCTAACGACCTATCTCTTAGGCCTTATCGTTGCGATAAGGATACAAGAAATACGCAAAATAATTTACAAAGCATCGAACATTCTGTCGCGGAAACAAGCGAGCCTCGCATCGAAGCGGCGAGAACGAGTTTTGAGACGAATGCGGTAAGAGGGCCCGCGCGGCGGGGAGGACCTCAGCCACTGCCTCCTCCCGCCGGCGCGCGCGCGCATCCACCGCGCGCCCCTTCCTTATCTATGCAGCAGCTGGCGGCGGACACTGACACTGACTCTTTATACTTACCTACATATAGGGACATGACTAGAGCAGCTCGTAACGAATCTCGAGCTAATAAGGATGACGAAGGGTTTACGTTAGTTACCAGGAAGAAACCTATGCCGTATAGATACAAAAATACGAGAGGAACCCTGCAAAATAACACTAAACTGCAAGTGGCTGAATCATACGCATATGTTTACTTATCGCGTACACAAAAGAACATCAGAGAAGAAGATATAAAAGAGTACATAAAAGGAATGAATGAACAGTGCCTAGAAGTAGTTAAATTAACGCAAGCGAGAGAAACCAATTTTAATTCATTCAAAATTAAAGTACTATCAACAAAACTAAAGGCTTTTTTAAAAAATGACTTTTGGCCTGAAGGCTTAGTATTTAGAAGATATAGACCACAGCGTTCTAGCGTAAATGATACCGTTGCCATTAATAACTAAATTATGGATACACAAACACAACAGAAAAATACTATAAAGCTAGTTTCTTTTAACTGTCATGCAATTAAGAGCTGTATGCCTGCGGTACGTTATATGTGTAAATATGCCGATGTTATGTGCCTCCAAGAGCACTGGCTGATGACACATGACCTGGGCATCATTAGCAAACTCGACGCGGAATTCAGCTGCTGCTATAAGTCGTCAGTGGATCCGACGATAGTGCTCCGAGGGCGGCCCTATGGAGGGACGGCGCTCATGTGGCGCACTAGCCTCTTTACGCGCGCTGATGTCATCCAGTGTGAGAGCGACCGTATTATTGCCGTGCGTCTCGAGCAGAATGATAGGAGTCTACTTGTGTTTTGCGTATATATGCCGGTAAACAACGAAGACAACCTTCCGGAATTTACAGACTGCCTGGCGCAAATGAGTGCGGTAATCGAGTGTACTGATAGTGAGTGCGTTCTTATATTGGGTGACTTCAATGCGCATCCGGGCACATTTTTTGGAGAAGAGTTGAAAAACTATTGCTGTGAACAATCCCTAGTGTGCGTAGATCAGGATAGGCTCGACGGAGACACCTTCACGTTTGTGAGCGCCGCGCACGGCACCTGCAGTTGGCTCGACCACTTAGTCGCGACCGAAGCCGCGGCACGCCTTGTGACGTCAGTGCGCGTTGATTATGACGTCACGGGTTCTGATCATTTCCCTCTAGTCGTGGAGTGTAACTTTAGTACAATTAGCCGTAAGACCTATAACTGTGATGTTAGTAATTTAAGTAGCACTAATAAACATATATGGGGTAGTAGAGAGCGGGATCAAACGTTGTTATACTCGGAATTATGTGATAAAAAGTTTTTTAATCTAATGAATAGCTATGACAATATTTTTTATGAAATGGAATGTACAAAGACTGAAACATTATGTAAAGACGAAAATCACTATAAATATATAGACATATTTTATAAAAATGTTGTAGGTGCGTTGCAGTCGGCCGCAGAACAAACTTCTATCTCTGACAATAATCAATTTAATCGACCTAAATTTAATAAAGTTATTGGCTGGAATTTTCATGTCAGGCCCCACCACGCCAAAGCAGGGGAAATGTTTTCTTTGTGGGTGTTACACGGTAGGCCACGCTCGGGATATCACTACGATAATATGACTGCCTCACGTAGAGAGTTTAAAGCCGCGCACAAGTATGTACTAAAGAACCAAGAAAGGATAAAAATGGATGTACTAGCCAGACATCGGGCTAACTGTAATTTTGTAGAATTTGGGAAAGAAACAAAAAAACTTGATTGTAGAAGCAGTATACCAGTCAATGTAGAAGGTGAAAATGATAAGAAAATAATAGCTAATATATTTCGGAACCATTTCAATGTAAATAATAATAATAAAAGACAAACTATATTGCATAATCCTATGGCTGATCGTGGATCGGAGTTTCTAAGCGTTAACATAACGCCAAAAAATGTTGAAGATATTTTGAGGAGTATGAAGCGCGGAAAGTCTCCGGGCCACGACGGCCTTAGTGTAGAACATTTACTATTTGCCGGTCGATACATCTGTCACGTCTTAGCGCGGCTTTTCAATCTCTGTGTGAGGCATTGTTACCTTCCTGAAGATCTTATACGCACTTTAGTGGTACCTATACCAAAGAATAAAACGGGTGACATCTCGAGCGTGTCCAATTATAGACCTATTTCCCTGGCGACGGTTGTGGCCAAGGTTCTTGAACGAATTATACATTCCTACATAACCTCCTTAGATATAGACGATGGTCAGTTTGGTTTCCGTCCGCAACTTTCAACCGACATGGCAGTTTTTTCTTTAAAAGAGGTTGTCAAATACTACACAAAGAATGATACTACTGTATATGCCTGTTTCCTGGACTTGAGTCGTGCATTCGATACATTGAACCACGATCTTCTGTGGACAAAAATGCACGGCTCGGGGGTGCCCTCTGAGGTTGTTGGGCTGTTGTCGTACTGGTACGGCAATCAGACCAACAATGTCCGGTGGGGTTCCGAAGTCTCCGATAGCTTCAGATTGTCTCAAGGAGTAAGGCAAGGTGGAGTGACCTCGCCTGACCTCTTTAATTATTACGTCAACGACTTGATCGTGGAACTGAGCGGCACCCCTGTTGGGCTCAGCGGGGTGATCACGTATCTTCTGTAGCAATGAAATGCTGATTGCAACAATCAAAAATGACAGTTTTGACAGATCTTGTATCAATGAAAAAAACAGATTGGTAACAGACCTTCTTGTGCCCAAACGTTAGTCGCCGCCCGTTTTTTTCTTTTATACCTGAGACGATAACTGGCATATACATTGATCGATTAAAAATTTCGTAATATCCATTCTACTATAGAGTTGTAATAACATAGTATATATACAGGTTGAACTCCCATGGTCAGTATTTCCTTTGATTTCATATTATTATTATTCTAAAATCTAATTTAATGTTTGAAATCTAAGTAGATCAAAATTTAAGTTAATATTGGCATTTATTTCAAAATACAAGTAATAATTTCTTCTTCCTGAACACAATTTAGCCCAAAATATATCTTCCTCCACACAGCTTCAATTCTAGTGTCTAATGGCCAATCTACACTTTGGGTACTGCAACACGTTTCATACGCTTGATATATCCTGTAAAATAAAACCAAATGTAATAAAGCGACTATGATATTTTTAGTATTTTAATGTTTTGCAATAATGCATGCTCTGCGGATAACATAAAAAAAATACTAGAGGCAAAAATGAAGTCATGAGCGGGAAAAAAATAAGTTTCTCCTCTCTCCGAATACTAAAAATAATAACACTAATAAGAAATTACTACTTGTATTTTAAAATCTATGCCAGTATAAACTTAAGTTTTATTTATTTATTTATTTCTTAGGAAGACCAACAGTATAACAAATATCTTATATATAACTAATAACAACAGATAACCAATTATAGGTCCTCACGGATAGCTATCTTATAAATGACATTCAAATAATGAACACTAGGTTACAGCTTAGTCTTTTTATGTTTAGACTGCTGCTTATGACAAAATTCAAACATTTAGTTGAAGAACTCTCTGCTACAACCGCCTAGCCGATGCAATGCTTGTACAAAATAAGTCTAGGCCAACTCTCTTGTTTATCTCTTAAAAAATTCTGCTCACACGTAACAGGTATGAATTTTGCCTTTATTTGTGTAATTTAGATTTTAGAATAATAATAATATGAAAGAAAAGGAAATACTGACAATGGGAGTACAGCCTGTATATATATACTATACAAAATCTTTAGTAGAATGGATAGTACGAAATTTTAATTCGATCAATGTATATGCCAGTTATCGTCTCAGGTATAAAAGAAAAAAAAACGTTCGGCGACTAACGTTCCGACGCATGCAGGTCTGTTACCTATCTGTCTTACAAAATTTGTCAAAACTGACAGTTTTATTGTTGCAATCAACAGTTCATAGCTACAAAAGATACATGATAGCCCTGCAGGTTGGATGGCAGGTATGTCAACAACCTGAGCTACGCTGACGATATGGTGCTGATCAGTCCCACGATTAAGGGATTACGAAAACTTTTGGGGATCTGTGAGCAGTATGCGAGCAAACATGACTTAATGTACAATAGTAAAAAAACCGAAATGGTAGTCTTCAGGTCGGGAAAAGGTCCCCAATTTGTGCCTGAGTTGCGTTTGAATGGACAGTTAGTAAAAATTGTGGAGTGTTTTAAGTACCTTGGCCACGTCGTAACTTCAAACTTAAGCGACAATAATGACATAGAGCGTCAGAGACGCGCTTTATGTGTGGTGGGCAATATGATTGCAAGAAAATTCTATAACGCTGCGCCTGACGTAAAGATCACGCTATTTAAATCTTTCTGTCAAACCTTTTATACCTGTCAACTCTGGACCGAATACACACTGAAGTCGCACAACTCCATCAGAGTAGCCTATAATAACATCTACAGGCAGCTGATGGGATTGTCCCGGAGCTGTAGCGCGTCTGGAATGTTTTTCGAGGCGCGCATCGATACTTTCAACGCAATCCAGCGTAAAAGGGTAGCGTCATTCATGTTCAGAGTTGACAAGTGTAAAAACGCCATTATAAGGAGTCTGGCAGATCGCCTGCATCAGACTGCAACGTACCGACGTTGGTTGGCCATTGCCACCTGATATACCTACCTAATTGTATTTTTTTTCCATTTTTATTTTATTATTATTATTAATATTATTATTTTTTGTACAATGGATCATGTGTCTGAATTAAAGTCTTATTATTATTATTCACGTTATTTATTTAATAACATAATTTTAAATTTTTTACAACATTCATATATAAAAAATAAATATTATAAAAAACTTAAAACTAGGATGCCGCCAGCAGCGGGGCAGGGCCTAAGCTACCAGCGGTTGGGACTGCAGAGAAAGGAACCTTCGGACAATGCGTGTCGTGTCGAGTATCACTGCCTTCTGTATCTGACCCTTGATCCAACCGTCTAGTGAGAGCCTCTTGAGGTGTTGGTCGAGGCTCTTCGCTATTAGGCCGTTCGCCGAAACGACTATCGGGACAATGATTGTCGAGTCAACATCCCACATGGCGGTTACCTCGTGAGCTAAGTCAAGGTACTTGCTGACTTTGTCCTTCTCGGCCTTCACGAGGTTCTCGTCATGTGGGATGGTGATGTCGACAAGCACTGCCCAGCGCTGGGATCGGTCGACCACCACGATATCAGGCTTATTGCAAACAATAGTCCTGTCCGTGATGATAGAGCGGTCCCAGTAGAGCAATGCACGACCATTCTCGAGAACTGGCGCCGGTGCGTACTGGTAGTACGGCACCTCGGACTCGACGAGGCCATATTGAAGGGCAAGTTGCTGGTGGATGATCCTGGCTACTTGGTTGTGCCTGTGTAAATACTCGCCGTTAGCAAGATGCGAACAACCGGAAATGATATGCCTGAGTGACTCTCCGGGACGGCGGCATGCTCGACAAATGTCGACCGTACCGTCCTTCAGGATATATTTCCGATAGTTGTTCGTCATCATTACTTCGTCTGCAATTGCACAGGCAAAACCCTCGGTTTCTCCAAAGAGGTCTCCGAAGCGTAGCCAGTTCACCGAAGCGAGTAAGTCCACATCAGGCCCTGTAAGGGCCCGAAAGAACCTCCCGTGCAGCTCCTTGCCTTTCCATACTGCCTTGCGGTCATCAGTGCTCAGCACCGTTGGTTTGCGCCAGTTATCGTTCGCCAAGGAGAGCGGTGTGAAGCCTTTGTCAACTGTCATGACATCACGATGCATCCCGCACTCGTGGTTACGGAAATAATCCCTGAGACTGCACACTTCACGGTTGTGAAGGCTCTTGGCATTTAAAAAGCCACGACCTCCCCATTTCCGTGGAATGTACAGTCTCATAACTGACGAGCGCGGGTGTAGCATGCGATGCAAAGTGAGCAGTTGACGGACTTTTCTATCCAGGGCGTCCAGCTCAGTCTGCGTCCACTTCAGGATGCCAAAGGAGTATATCAGTAGAGGCATCACCCAACCGTTAAAGGCGGGCGTCTTGTTGCCACCAGACAAAAAGCTTTTAAGTACTTTTGTAAGGCGGTAAAAGAAGCGTTCCTTTACCGATTCCTTGATGTCATCTACCGAAATACCCAACGACTCTGACATACCGAGGTACTTGTAGGACTCGACTTCGGAGAGAGATCTAAAAGTTATTGTCTCAGAAAGCTGCAAATTCGGAGAATTTACAACTTTCCCCTGCTGTACATGCAAGACCGCACACTTATCTACACCGAAATCCATCCTAATGGCGCTGCTAAAAATCTGTGTAATTTTTAGCATTTCCATCAAGTCTTGGCGTTTCGGAGTAAACAGCTTGAGATCGTCCATGTACAGCAGATGACTAATGACCTCACCTCCTCTACGAAGTCGAAAGCCTAGCCCTGAATCCTTCAGCAAAGTGCTAAGAGGATTTAGTGCTAGGCAGAACCACAATGGACTCAGCCTATCACCCTGGAAGATGCCTCGCTCAACCCTTATAAAGTCCTGCGGGCCAGAGGGGGTATCGCTACCACCTGGTTGACGAAGTACTGTGGTCCATTGTCTCATACATGCAGATAAAAAGGATTTCAGAGTTGTATCAATTTTATACAATTCTAATATCCTTTCCAGCCATGAATGAGGCACTGAATCATAGGCCTTTTTATAGTCAATCCAGGCAACAGAGAGAGCCCCCCTGTTCCGCCGAACTTGTTGGGTAATGGTCATGTCTATGAGGAGGAGCTCCTTAGTACCACGGGATCCAACCCTACATCCATTCTGAGCGGGGGCCAAAACATTGTTCGCAACTATGTGCGTGTTAATTTTTGTAGTCAGAATGGATGTAAGGAGCTTGTAGATGGTAGGTAAGCACGTGATGGGTCTATAGTTTTTCGGGTCCGTGGTACTACCGGACTTGTGGAGCAGAAAGATGACACCGGTGGTCATGAAACGGGGAAGATAACCAAGCTCGAGGGCTTCTTGAAATTGTGTCGCCAATCGGTCGTGTGAGTATCGAATCCATTTTATCCAAAAGTTGTGCAATCCGTCTGGACCAGGACTTTTCCAGTTCTGGGTCGTACGAATTGCACAACTAACATCTACGGGGTCTATATTAACAGACCCCATGGATTCGATAGACTCACATTCCCGCTGGATAACACGAATCCAATTACCCTCTGTATGCTCGACGGGCATCGACCAGACGCCACGCCAGAAATCATTCATGGTACTGGCATCAGGCAGTTGCCCGTCGATCAAACGCTGATCGGTCCCTTCCCATTTCCGGTACACCTTTCTTTGATCACTTTGAAAGAGGCGATTAAGCCAGTATCTATCCACACGCTCTCTATAGCGGCGAATACGACTCGCCCACGCATAGACCTTCTGCTTCAGGTAGTCAATGCGATCAGTGACACAGGCCATGTAGTCTCGGGGTAAGACACCGGTTCCGGCAAAGGCCTGGGTCACGAAACGCATGACTCGAGGGCGGCTATTCCCTCGACTGAAGCAGATAAGTTTAGCAATGAGAGTCCGGAATGAGTTGATACGCCGCTCGATCCGTACTTGCCATGCGGGCGCACACCCGGAGGGACGTGATGCACGGTCGGTGTCCGGGAACTTGACATGAGCAACACGACACGCCGCAATGGCGCCACAGTACAAAATCGAGTGGGTATCAACTAAATCTTCGCTAGCCCGCAAATACGGAGCCAGCAAAGTATTCAGGGCTCCCATTAACGCTAGATTGCGTCTATAAGTAGGCAAACGTGGTAGTCGCGGCCTAGAGTCAGGTGTGAATCGATACTGGCTAATTGCGTCCTCCAAAGCCCTCCTCAGTTGCTCACTCACCTGGCTAGTCACGCTCATATTCGCGCAATCTCCCTCATCGACTTCAAGATCCACCATTGCCACTGGTGTCATACCCGACGATGGCGTCATAGCCTGGGCCGGGGTCGACGAAGCGGCGGGCAGATCCTGTGCCATGGAAGGAGTCGCGCGAGTAGTAAGCGCCTCCAGGCGGAGCCGATCAAGCACAGACTGGTCTAACAGCTTGCACCGGTGGATAGCCCGCACTTGATCTGATAGGCGTTGGGCGGATACGGCGACAGTCGGTTCAAGGGTCTGAAACAGAGGCAGCATACGATCACGATACGCGGTCAGAATTGTTCCTCCCTCCGTAGCCCCATAGTAGGCGCGCATGCAGTTTTCATTGATTGATGGAGTCCATCGCATGCGGCGCACTATACCACCGGTAGCGGGGGCCGGGCGCGGAGCAGATTGCCCCACAGGCTCCAAGCGTGCCGGTAGCGGGGGACGTCCCCGTCGCACAGGTCTCGGCGGCGGCGGCGGCGTCGGTGGCCCACCCTCATCACTCGATGCACTCGATTCGCGGGGAGTGTGGAACTCGTCTCCCGACGAAGAGCTCGGAGCTGACGGGGTAGGCGGTGATGGGATATGTGCGCAGGTGGTCACCGCTGTGGTATTCTGTCTCGCCTTTAATTTTATGATCATATTTATGATATCTATTGGTTTAATTCCATATTGTAATTTGTTGTTGTTTTCTTTGTTCTTTGACATAAAGTGTCAGTATAGCAATTTGTAGTCATTTTAATTGTTTCTTCTATAATTTTATAAAATATTGTCTGCTTATGTTATGGAAGGTTTTATTATACACTCAGAATATAATATAGTAGGAAATATCAGCCATAAAGTGTAAAAATTCAATTTTAAAATTGTTTTGTAAAAAAAGGCGACGTATGTCAGCGGTGTTTTTTTTTTTTTTTTTTTTTATTATTAAGTATTATAATTATTATTATTATTATTATTAAGTCTCATGTGTCTATAATCTATGAACAAACTAATATTATGAATGCTAGGTTTGTGATCATCGCAGATGTGAGTATGTTTGTTACTCCTTCACTCTAAAACGGCTGAAGCGGTTTTGATGAAACATGGAATAGATAGTTTAGGTCCTGGATCATCATCATCATTACTTTTTATCATAGTCTACGCTTCCAGTTGCTTTGCTTCGATTGGTTTTATACTTTGGTTTTTACAAAATTACAAGTTTACGAGAGGAAAACTTATAGTCGTGTGCGGGATTCGACCCCGCGTCATCCATCCCTATAGCCAGTAATGTAATCCGCAGAGCATGCGTTATTGCAATAATAAAAATATTAAAATTATAGGGTTGCATCTTCATTTACAAGTTTAAAGTTAATTACAAAATTAGTCTTGTTTGTAGTACAACGTAAGTTGAACTATAGGTGTCGCTCCATCCCAATACGATAGTTAAATTAAGAACGAGAGGAAAAATTTCGTTATGAGGCAATGTTATGTAGCGCAGTCAGTCAGAGCATAACCCGGCTGTAGGGGTGGATGACGCGGTTTCGATTCCCACACATGATATAATATAATTTTTCTCTAATAAATTTGTAATTTGGTAATGTAATGCACAAAGCATGCGTTAATGCAATATTTTTTATTTTTTATTTAGGGCTACCTCATATCACTAACCATCGAGTGACTTTCTAGCACGGCACAGTGTTGTAAATATAGAGGATATTAAGGCTATAATAATAGCAAAATAAAGTCAATAAACTCGTTCTAATCTTTGGAAAAAACACAAAAATCTCGTACAAAAGACTTGATTCGGTTGTGGGTGAGCAATGTCCTAAGGTTTAGGGAGAGGTTAAGTCAATTGCTTTCCCGAGAGTTGGATAAATAGGTAAGTGGGCTTAAGTTAAGTGCTTGCAAGATTTATCCGATTTCGGATAAAGATGCTGTTTTTAATAAATATTTTATTTCTTCTGACCACGTGTTTTGACTTAGTGCTGAGCTGGGTTTGGATATCAATTCATTTTCGATGCTATAATTGATTCAACGGAAAACAAAACAAATAAATACTGTATATAATATGAATCTATTAATGTTTTATATTACCGGCTGTACTCACGCTTATTGCTCGAGATTGTCGACACGCGTCTAAATCACGGCAACTCTGCGCAACCGCTCGTTCTGCGCGGCGCGAGAGTGGAGCTGCGGGGGCGGGGAGTGGGCTGGTGGGATGCCCCGTGCACCGCACAACTGACGGTAGTGCATCCTCTTCGTCACTAAGGTGTGATACAGTCAGCAGTGTTTGTGTTGGAGTTTTCGACGATAACTTTATATAAAACATGAATATGACTTATACTCACGGGAACTTGCAAACAAATATATGAATCTATATTCATAATACAATTCTATAGCAAAATATTTCAAAGTGTCTACAAGCCTAATTCATAAAATCTATTAGATATTATCTGTAACCTGATTGCAAGCAGAGTTGCCACCATTATCCGTATTTCTAAAACTTGATCTTCAAACTGACTCTATATATATATCAGCAACTATAGACTTGATAACAAAAATTAAAAATAACTTGGATAATAAATGTTTCTGTTTAGGCATTTTATAGACGTTATATAGACTTTTGACACAATTAGCCATAAATTACTAATAAACAAATTGTATTGACGGTTATGACATAGTCAAACGGGAACAGCCCTCAAGACTTAAATCATATCTCACCAACAGAAAACAGGTAGTAAAAATGGGAAATTGCGAAATTGGTCGGCAACGGATATTTTGCGGCATTCCGCAGGGATCGATTTTAGGAAGTTTTATTTTTTTTATTTATTTAAATAGCAAAATAGGTATTTCAGGACATGTGACTCTACATGCTGACGACACCTGCCTATTTTGTTTTGGACGCAACTTTCTTAAACTGGTGAATATAGCACAAACCGATTTATGCAAATTTCGCATCTGGTGTCAAAGCAACTTACTAACTGTTAACGCAAAAAAAAACCTGTTATATGATATTTGCAGCTAAAAAAAAAATACCTCAGCATCCGCCATTAACCATAAATAACACTGTAATTCATAAATCCCATGAGAAAGATATTTAGGCCTTAAGTTGGAAAACAAACTAAATTGGCGAGCACATATTGACGCAGTCAGGACGAAAATTTCATCACTGACCGGAGCTTTGCACAGGGTAACTGGATGCATACCTACCGCAGTCCACATGACTATTTATAATAGACAGATATCACAAGACAAACTAATCAAAACCCTTTTTAAATACCACTACTTAACTTTCGTGCCCCATCTTAGACCACATCAATGTTTAACATCAGGCTAGGTGTGGTCAAACGCAAATCTATTATGAATATAAAAAAAAAAGTAACTTTACTTATACTTATAACTTAAGAAATTCAAACAAATTAAGGACAAGAGTACCAAGAACCAAAATGTACGATAATCGAAACATACTGTATGAAGGAGCACAGTTCTGTAACGAGTTACCTAAAGATCTCAAACAGTGAAATTAATTTATTTAAAAATAAAATTGATTTTGATAACATATTATTAATTAGTTTTTAAGTTAAATAATTAACTCTATCTAGTGAACTTTGTTCTTTATGAGAAAAATAAAAATCGTTATACTCAAACTCGACTTCCGTGACGCAGGTACATGATTTGATCCCACCGCCCGCGGCGGCTTTAGCTTCAACACACGATGGAACAGCATTTTGCGAATGCTCACTTAGCTGGGTGGCAAGCCAGGTGAGTATTTTTCCCAGAAGCTGGGCCTGTTTAAGCGGGCAGCGACGGCGACGGGGGCTGCGGATGAGAGCGCGAGTGACCCCGCGGCCCCCGCCTCTAGTCGATGACGACGGAACACCATGAGGTTTTTAGTCGGTAGTGGGGTCCCTATTGACCCTGAAACCGATATAACCACCTGCTCCCCGGCGGGTGTGTATGCGTAAATGCATTTTCCTGATAAAAAAAGATGAGTATTCGCAAAATGCCCTTGTACACTTCAAGTAGAAAATCTGTCACCAAGCACCTAACAGATTCGGCCATCCCCATTCTATAATCGGACATCCAGGGATGCTCAGAAGCGACACCACTATATGGTTGATATTCCATTTACCCGAACAAAGAGATTTGCATCTTCGTTCATCACGCGAACCGTCAGGGAATGGAATACCCTGCCTGAGACTGTGTTTCCGATTAAGTACAATATGGGGGTCTTCAAAACGCGAATGAGTAGATATATTCTGGGTGAGATAGTGGTCAAGTGCTACCCAGCTCAGTATAAAAAAACAGCGTATTCCGGGCTTCCGGCAGCAGTCCTTGAGAGCCAGTAAACTAAAATTCATGCACATAGAAGACATAACAACTGTATGTCTTTATCTGTATGAAATGCATCTGCTTCTTATAGATAGAGGTTACCGCTTAACATCAGGTGGGCCTTGTGCGTATTCCATCACAATACCATAAAAAGGTTGTTCATATTAAAAAAACAGCAATGGAACTGATATATAAAACTGTTGAGGGGCGTTTGCAATGCGTAATCCTTAAAGAGCCAGACCCGAACTGCAAAAGGCCATTTTTTAGGGTTCCGTCCTCAAAGGGTAAAAACGGAACCCTATTAATGAGACTTCGGTGTCCGTCCGTCCGTCCGTCCGTCACCAGGCTATATCTCAAGAACGGTGATAGCTATACAGTTGAAATTTTCACAGATGATGTATTTCTGTTGCCAAAAATATGGCCAAGTGTGAGTCGGACACACGCACGTTAAAACAAACAAAGGTTAAAATATGAAGTCTAATGTTGTATAGCTAATGGTACGGAATCCTTCGTGCGGGAGTCTGACTCGCACTTGGCCGATTTTTATTTTAAATTAAACTTAATCATTGCATTAGTGGTACTTCGCTGGTGCGATAAGTCCGGGGGAGCTCCAACAGCATTCTGCGCCGCGCTCACATATCAGAAGGACATGACTGTGGTTACATAAATCAATGCTGCACACTACATGTTACACTTAAAGAATGAGTCCGATTGTGTGCTGTACTCAATGTTGTGTTGTCTTATTATTCTAATTGTATGAAATGGGGCCGATGATATTGATTCTGATCTTTAATGTACCTATTTTATGAGGCTAAGTGACTTGAAATAAATGATTTATTATAATATTATTATTACTATCATTGACCTAAATCTATATTGACCTAAACAATAGACAAATGTATATGTATGAATAGAGCATCGAAGTGATTACTACGAGGTATACCTCTTTACCTACCCATAACTAGGTACGGTAGACTATTTCACTACTACTCCTATTGAGGCTCTATTGATCGAATAGATTGGTCGAGTCTATAATTGACCAATTCCAAACACATTCAGTTTGATCCATTGCGGATAAGAATCAATGGATTTTCTAATCGTCACTACAAAACCATTTTGAAATGAATTGGGTTACTGATTAATTTATTTAGCTTTTTTACTATACTTGTTAGTTGGGTGCCGGGCACATCGGGCCCTCCCCAATCACTTCTTTCTCGAGGGTGTCCTAAGAGGCGACTAACGGAAATTACTGAAACGTTGGCAGCAGTGGCTTATGTGGAACTGCTATCAGGCTCGTTCAATACTACTGGACATCTCACTACCGTAATAATTACAATGGAAAATTGTTTAGTAAAACTTTATAGGAACAAGGTGTAATTGATAGACCTACTTAATGGAATATTTTTGTCGTGTTTAATAAACTTCTTTTCTTTCTTTCTTTTTCTACCTTACACTGCGATCCCCAAGACGCCTGCCAAGCGTGGGGATATTGGCGAACCCCCCTTAATGCGGGAGGCTGTGTGCTGCAGCTGACAATCTGGTTGATACAGTACAGTGCACATCACGAATACTGAATGTATAAGAAAGTTTCTCTAGTTGTCATCATGAACCGGCAAAAATTGTGTAGTAGGTAGGCACCCCGCTACGTGGCCGATGACGTCTTGAGCTTTATACCTCTGTAAACTGGGATCCGATTGATTTGAATGTATTTTCCTCAGTATATTGTTTAGCAAATGGTTAATTTGGGAATCTAGATTGTTTTGAAATAAAATTGTGCATTAACATTGTTAAAATGAATAAATAAATATATAAATACACCTATCTTTAATGTACCTATTTTATGAGTCTAAGTGACTTGAAATATTTAAAAATATTCCCTTCTACCATACCGCTCGGGTATCACCATTTGATTTAAATTAAACATTAGATAATTAAATTATACATCATAAAGAGTAACTCTTATACAGTTATCGCTATAATTTTGGACTCATCAAGTTTAAAATAATTATCAAAGCACGCACTACTTCCAATTTGAATTGGATTTGGGTAATTGATTTGGCGTTTAGAATTGATCGCATTCGATTGGTCACATCAAGCTAATGTTGTCATGTCACCGTCCACCGTTGCCATAGAGACGCGTGGGTGGCGTTATGCCACAACATGTAAGCTTGTATGCAAATTTCTTTCCTAATACATGTTATCAAAACTATTGAAATTGGATTTTGATAAAAAATCCACTTGATCGGAAATACTTTATTCAAAAATATATTCAATATTTAACAGTAGGTTTAGATTCCGTAGTTAGTATCCATAAATGCCCTAACACGGTGAGGTGATCAAACTCAGAATTCCAGCCTTACAAGGCAGGTTCCTTGTAGTCAATGGATGTGGTATATAATTACTTCAAACTGCAACATAAAAACCACATCAACATTACATAGGTATAACTTTTAAGAGAAGTGTGCACTTATCGCTTTTAATACAAAGATAGTTTCGTCAACTAAGATACTAGGAGTTTAAACGCGGTGAAATTTAGCATGACTGTATGAGCCTAATAACTAGGTATGCTTCTTGTATACCAAATTTCTGTAAATGTAGTATATTTTGTAGCGCTCGTAGCGAAATTTGCTTGGCCATTAAACAACGTTAAGGAGCGTCTGCCGCGGTCATGATTTGGATGGAACCGCTGGTGACATTATACTCCGTGCTTTTGAGGGCACGGTAAGCCGTTGGTCCCGGTTGTTGTCTTAGGACATGATGGTAGGGCATTTTGCGTTTGCCCGCCTGGCTAGCTACCGCCCTCAAGTAGAAAATCTGTTGCCAAGCACCTAACGGTATGTTCCGGCAGCTGTTCTCGAGAGCCAATAATTCTAGGTTAGCCTTAACAACATCTTTGACCATATCATCACTTACCATCAAGTGAGATAGTGGTCAAAGGCTTATCTACCAGGCATAAAAATAACCAATAATTTTCGGTAAAATCCTTTTGCCATATTTATTCTCATTTTCACATTTAGGGATAGAAAATCAAAAACTGGCAAACCAGAATATACATACATATACCTACTCGTAGCAATGAACACTTGGTATTTAAAATAAACAAAACTACGTTGGTACGAAAAGGGCTTAGTGCACTCTACTGTATCAAAATCAATGCACAGCCTACGTCAAAGCTAAACCTATCCGTTAGGTATCGGTTCACAGACGTCAGTATCGACCTACCAGCCTACATAAATATGTAAGTGGGACGTATTTAGATAAGTAACAGGAACATAAAATCAATACATTCACTCCATCATCAGTTCAGACGCTCTCAAATTTCTATTCCTACGATAAAGTTTCTCAGAACGAGTAAGTTAATAACTTTGCCTTTGTAGGTGTTCGATCTTTAAGGCGCTGCAAGGTGCTGAATATCTCTGATTTGGAGCACAATGTATTTAGTTTGTAGCAATAAAAAATATATACTTATGTTATTCTTGATCACATTATCTAAGGCATAGAAACTGCAAAACCAACACGAAATTGTTTAAACCAAAATTGCACGGTGCGTTCATTAGCAGTCCCCTCTCCAAACGCAACGATATTGCGAGCTGTTTCTGCCGTGTCGGAACTCGTATTCAAAAATCACTCGAATTTTCGAATTATCCATCTTTCTTGTCTAAGCTGACTAAAAAAAAGGTCAATAATCGAATATTGCACATTTTTTTAAAGAAGAACCTCATAAGTTGCATGTGAAAAAGTTTCACTCGAAAATCTCAAACCATGAAGGTTCTATGTCAATTCGAAGTACCTATTACAATAAAATAGCAATTTCATACATTAGCCCCTATATTAGGAGTACAATGAGGCCAATTCGGGTTTAGTTCGGTTTTAACTAAACTATGAGACGAATTACTTAGCATTCCATGGATTCACCGTGCGGGTGCCGGGTCTATAGCGTTGCAGAGGAAGAGGCTAGAGGGGCCTGGGGGTTGCAACCCAGGAGCAGGGTTAAGACTTAATTAAAAATAATTATCCGTAAAAATTAGCCAAACTAAAGTCAAACCGTATTTTATTTTGGACGACGAACTAGACCCATAAAGAAAAAAATTACATTCGTGAAATCCTCAATAATCGATTAAGTTTATTATTATAAATCGATATCATATTAACTGAACATAATATATCTGTTGCGCTAAATAATTATTGTAAAAACATAGATAATAAGAAAATGTATGAATTGATGCGTGATCGAATAAACGTTTAACGTTCTATTATTTATATCACATCCATATTTATATTTTAATCGTTCTATGGGGTTTCATCGATGTTGCCCCAGATTAATCGACATATTTAAACTTATTCCGAATACCAAATTATGCATCTGACAGGACTAAGACCAATAATAGTCAACTTTTAATCAAATTCGTGGTATAGAATTTGCCTCAATATCGGCCATAGGTTATCAATACGGACTGATTTTGTACGGGCAATATTAAATGACCATTAAAAGCCGACCCAGTAGTTATTTCGAATCCTTGTAGGTAGGTACCTACTTGAATTATCAGGCCGTGCATTATCGTCCGTGCAATATTAGCCGTACGTTATTTTGGTCGTGCATTATTGGCTCCCTTCTCACTCTCATGACCCTGATCATTATTATTAATTGTATTAATTCAATTAATGCGTCGTTTCGTGCTTCCTTATTAGTTGCATAAGGTAACTTAGGTTAGTTGGCGTAAGTGTCAATATAGATATAGGTAACTAACTTCGGGGTTTTTTAGTTTTCTCCCTATTAACAAATACTTGATGTTTACATTTATTGTTCATAGCACAAATACTGAATATTGTAAAGATGATTGTTTTGGAATTATTGAAGCTAAAAAATTCTGTCATAAATATCTCCTATAAAATTAAAAAAATTGTTTAGATTTTTCTTCAAAAACCAATATTAACGGTAATTCCAAAAAATCTGGAGGGAAATTCTAAGTACAATAGATAAAACTGGATTAACCTTCTTGTGAGAAAAGTGAGCCAAGCGAGAGGCTCTAACTGACCGCACTGTCTCAGTTCTGACAAGGCGCAAGGGTGACAAGAAAATGCATTTTGAATTTTGTTGTTTATTTAATTTAACAAATTCTGTATTACAGCCCATAACTGAAAACTTTGAATTTCTAACAACAATATTACATAATATTGTTTTATTTTAATATTTTCATCGAGGATGAACTTCTTCTGATTCAGTATTTATTTAAATTCAATATAAGTACGTAAAAAATTTAGTAAATTTGAATCAACTTAATTTAATAGAGACAATCACGATTAAAACACTAGGAATAGAGATAAAATAGCGGTGCCAGATTTTAGATTAGCAAAAACAAATAAAAAGTCCTTCTTAGGCAATTGTATGCGGTTTTATAATAAATTGCTGTGGAGGTATCTCACATATATAGTATAGGTAATTATGTATTCTCGTATATGACACATACAACGAAGTTTTTTTTTATTTGACGAACAAGTAGAGCTGCCTAAGTGAATTTTTAAAAATAACACAAAAACACAAAAAATTAACAGTCTGGCGCCGGGAAGCTATTAAAAGATAAAAACAAACGCATTCAAAATCTATTCTTGATTTTATGGCCACTCGATAACGAGACTCACAAAAAATTTGGGTTGGAGGGTTTTTTTGTGAAGTTTGGCAAAACTGCAAACCGTGGGAAATATAAAAAATATTGTTGCGAGGGTGTTTACTTAACCGATCCTGGAATTAACCTATCAGAGAACAAATTATGTGTGGCTGTTTTATTTTATTTTAGATCAACCAATCGATGACGATGGGGGTGTTTCCTTACATACAGAGAGGGGATGGAATTCTGACCTTGCAAAGACGAAGAGAGGAGACAGGAGAAAAACATTAACAGATAAGCGCTGGTTTAACGCGGAAGTCAGTTTAAAACTGCAGTAACTTCAGTGTTTTATTATTATTTGATAAATTAACAACTTAATTTTAAATTCAGTGATATTAGAAGACAATCATTCGGTAAAGTTGATAAATCCTATTCTCAACATACTATAGAGTTAATTCTAGCGATAAATTTAAAATTACACCCAATATATATTTTATGGAATTTCAGAGGATTTGTTGTAAGGAAAATTAAATTATATTGAATAGTCAATTTATTAATGATAGTATTAAATCGTATTACCTTATTGAATACATATATCTTATTTGCTACATACAATTAGTATATTCATGTCAAAGATATCACTTGTTATGTTGAAAATTACATATGGGTATGGTTTTATTTTGTAAATAATTGTGTATATTAACATATATTATATGTTTTGTTGATTCTACTGTACTGTGTAATACGACTAAAGAGGTTTTTTGTCATTTCGCTATTCATTTTTTCCTCTTTAATAAAGTCTAGGAAATGAATGGCGGATCATGTGATTAATATATATGTGTATTTATATAGATACATATATATGTAACTTTCATGATTTAAATAATCAAAGAGTGTCGCTTAAATACCACAACAACTTTTAAGATCATTATAATAAAAAATAATATGATCTATATTAAACTTATTTTATTTTATGATTAAGAACCTTTCCAATCAGATAGAATATAATATATATTAAGAATAATTGAATCTAAAGTAAATTAAATGAATATTTGAACTCTAGCTATTGAAATAGTAATCCACACTTAATTAGATCTTGAGATAAATTTATAATTGTTTTGATAAATAATTTACGATAGTTTACTTAGTTAATAACAGTTAGGATAGTAAAATAATATTTGAGTCTAATTATTTAGTATAGCAGAATATGCTGGAGTATAGAGTATTCTTTACCTAATTTAAGATAGTAATATAACATAAATTATTTCATTAGGGCTATAACGTAGCATCTAATCTAGATAGATAGGTCATATAATCTCCAACACAAAGTCCTGCGAGCAGACAGCAAGGGGAGATCGAGTCCAGTTACTGATCAACAGGGAGTATATTAAAATAAGTACAGTATACAATTCCATTAACTCTAAACATCTATATTATATCTTTTGGACTATGATAGGGAATAACTGCAAAACGATATCTTAGGAGAGCGTGCTTTTTTCAGTCTTATATTTTAAGGCCTGTAACAAGAATATGGGACCTAGATTTCACAAGTCATTACATGGTTGTGCCTAGAAGCGGCAGTACAATACGTCACAATACACGTCCTCTCATCTGAACCGACCTATAGATTTCTATAAGCCTGGCCAGGCAAACACAAATTTTGTGTTGAATCACGTGATATTTGAGATAAACATAAATCCATGGTTTTAAAAGGGCTGATAAAATATACAAATAGCGCTTATTTCGCTATAAGAATAAATAGAGCTCCTCAGCTCATGATAGGTTAAAAGGTTGGTTCCGCCCTGAAAACACTTAGGTGTACGCTGAGCCGCGTTTTATAGGTTCCCTAGACGTTATTTGGACTGGTTTCTATTGGGGAGATGATCTTCCTTCCACATAAAATAAGGCATTCTTGTATTGAATCCTGCCACTTGCTAAGGATGGTCTAATTAGAAATAACTCTTCCATATATACCTTATGAATCAAACGCATACACTAATATAATTAATTTAATTAACTATTTTAATTAATTTACTTGTTGACCTCTCTTATTTAAAGCAAGCCAGGAGGAATATGAAAGTGATTATTTTATGGACATTCAGCCTATGTACTGACATAAAACTTGTGTAAGACATGAGTGATGATTTACAATCACATTAAGTAAAGCTCTCCCATGATTTCGTATCTCTGAATCAAGTAATCCTTTCTCAATATATCATAACTCTTAACTTAGACGATCACACTAGCCTGTACCACCACAGATGGTGCCGTGACCAGGATTTTCAACTACGCATCGATATAACGATACGATTGAAATAGAATCAGGATTATAAAACGAAAAACACAACGTAGAAATAAATTATTGAGGAAGTCAGGGTTTTTCTTTCAGAGATAATAGAATAAAAATAGGAAATTTATTACATTTTCAGAGATCGCAGCAGAGGAGAATTGTTTTGCATGAGCATTATTTTATACTACTAACTACTGTACATATACATTTTTATTGAAATATTACATTAATTTACAGTATCTGCATAAATTTTGTGTATATTTCCACAGATTGGTTAAAGGAAAACAGCTCGCAACATTAAATATCACTTCTTTATAATATAAAACGCGAACGATATAATAAAAAAAAAAAAAAAAAAAACTTTAACTCCGCTCTTAACACCTATTTAGACTTCTTTAAAACATTATGGCAGAGAGTAGAGGTAAACGTACGAAAGGGAAACGCGGATTAAATAACGAAATCAATACGGATATATCAACGGAACAAGAGACTTTAAATAACTCGACATTACAATTACTGTTAGCTAAGATGAACGAGTTCCAAGAAAAGTTAAATTTATTAAACTCGAATAAGAATGACATGAACTTGGCGAGCACTTCGTCACGCGAAACTGTTAGTATTGCATCTGAGGAATGTAACGGAACTCCAATACCAAATCAAAATATTTTTGTTATACAACCAACCATTAGCAAACCTATTTTTGACGGAAAATCACAAATAAATCCTATAACATTCTTAAAAAGAGTTAAGAAATATATTAAGTCATTAAATGCGTTTGATCGCGAAATTGACATTGTATTAGAATGCGTCACTGGACATGCTCGGAAAATCTTAGAATTATATTCAAAGAACTGGAACACGTTTTCCGATTTCGAAGCTGATTTTAGACAAATTTATTGGACTGATCAAATACAAGAATCAGTACGATACAAAATAATAAGAGGGGAGTATTCAATTAATTCAGGTATCTCTATGAGTGAACATTTCGCCGAACAAACAGAGACGTTGCAATCTTTAACAATAGCATTTAGTGAAAGGGATATCGTAAATTCTTTAATGAGACATTACTCCGTAGATGTTCAACAACTATGGTTTACTACAGCTGAGGAACCTACGATTATAAATGGAGCTAATTTCCTCAGAAACTTAGAGCAGAATATTGTTTTAAGGCATCAAACACCTACGAGATACTATAAAGATAGACAACCTATACGTGGAGGTCACCCAGTAACCGCTGTAATGACTGCCGGGGTATGGCAAAGGGGTTCGTTTAGAGGCAGGGGATTTCAGAGAGGAAGAGCTGGGTATTGTAGGAATTATAATAGAGGTACATCACGTGAGAATGGAAGACAGAGTGTAATGAGAACAGCGATAGATTTTGTTAAGGAAACTGGTTCTACTAATCCATCAAAATCTGGGGGCGGGGATGTTCAAAAGGACTAGTATTACTTAATACATATGATTCTTAATAACGAAAGATTGTATATTATTGGGAATGAAAGAACTTCTGAGTGTTCTAGGAGGAACATATATATATATATATATATATCTTATAAAATTTCACATGAAACATGGTTGGCAAGTTAGCAATAAACTGACTCTACTTAGTATGACTTAAACGAGATTAAGCGGTATAATATTGACTATAAATCGTCAACAGACAAACAACAATCGTATTGGAAAACCAACCCAATACGAACGAAACATCTGATGATACAGGTGATGTGTGTGTGTGTGGTATGTTCGGATAGATATATACATTATACAATATTTTATAAGTTAGACGATATAGACGAACAGGTTAATGGTTACTCATTGCCTACATTGCCTGAGGTATGTATGTGTTGTATGGCAGAATTATTAAAGATATCATAATGGACACAGAGTCAAATTAGTGGCATTACAAGCGAGAAATATCATTCCGTCATAGGAGAAGGGTGTAATCTACTTGAAATTACGATACCAACTATACAGGTCCAAGGAGCATTTGGCTCTAGGAGCACAAGTACAAACCTTACCTAGTTCGTTCATATGAGATATGAATGAGTCGAGTGATCTAGACGTCCGGTGCAAAATCGAAAGATTCGGGTTCGATTCCCGCTCGGGGCATACAATTTATGCTCCAATAATTTGTAAAAAACGAGATATGATTGATTGAAACGGGTAAGAGGCATAATAAATTGTGGAAGTTAAGGGACACTGACTATTGAACATTGGGATTATGAACAAACGTTAGATTGAACTCTGGGTACTAAATAATAAGGTTATGGGGGCGTGGCTAACGCCATGACTATTAACTCTTTATTAAAAAAATTAAATAACCGACAGAGCTTTCCAACTCGTATACCGAGAAAACCTGTAAGAACGATTGATGGGTGTGGTAAATTGTAAGGGTTAAAGAACAATTAGTATAAGAACATTTGGGGATACGAACTAACGCTAAATTAAACTCCAATTGAGAGATTAATAATTGCGATATCGAGAGGTTGGGGGGCGTGTCGAAATTCAGTGAATGATGTACGTGGATTCTGTATGAACTATTATAGTGATATCATAGCATATACGATAGGAAACCTAGATTTATACTTAGATTTATTACAATAAATACTAGTAAAATTAGAAAGGGTGGATCGACGACGAAGTATGGGTAATCTGATTTTGTAATAAAACATTAACAGATGCTGGAGTACAAAGATTAGGAGCGTGGTGACGGACTTTCTACTTGAGGGTGAAGCTCTAGCAGTGACAGGATTCGAACCATGGACATGCTGTGCAGCAGTCCATAATCAATGTCACTGAGCCATCATCACTGCTTTATTTACGTTGGATTCATTATATTAGTAGGTTTGATTTTACCATTTAACATGTCAAGGATCGAGATAATGTAGTCGCAGATGTATTATCAAGACATATAAAGGGGACTACAGATATAATAACAAATAAATCTGTTGGGCCTGAGATGAATCTATTTAAAACACAGTTAGGGAAAAGGATAAAACAAAATTGTAAGGATATTCGTGAGCTTCAAAATAACGATACAAAAATTCGTGATATAATTAAACGCATGGAGGACATAGGTACTGCGGAAAATAAATACTTTATATTAAAGGAAGGAGAACTGTATCAAATAGTTACGTTATTGTATATGTTCTTGACGAATTACAGAGGGAATTGATCTTAAGCATACATGAAGAGAAAGGTCATTTTGGACGATACAAAGTACATGCTTTAATGAGATCGCAATATTATTTTAATATGTCTCGTAAAATAGGACAGTTAGTAAGGACGTGTAAACTATGTCAGAAGTCTAAACGAGCCTTGGAAGCACATACAGGGCCTATAAAAATGGTAGTTTCGATGAACATAAGTAACAAATCGAATTATGAATTAGAAACATTACAAGATATTCGCGAACAAGCCCGATGTAACATACTTAAAACCGCAAGTCAGCGGGAAATACAATACAACAAAAATCATAAACTGGTCCAATTCGAAATAGGGGATTTAGTTAAATTAAAAATATATACCAAATCGGACGCTAATAGAAAAATAACACAGAAATTTGCACGCTTGTTCAAGGGACCGTATATTATAGGTGAAATCCCATATAAAAATTTATATACCTTAGTAGACCCTGAATCAAGAGAGATAAAAGGAAATTATAACGCAATACATCTATTTAGGTATTACAAATAATTAATGACAGACGTAAATTTTCTAGTTTAGTCCAAGTGAATAACATGCAACAGAAATTAATGAGAGATGTAGTATATCAGTCATTTGATAAGAGATATGTGGTCAAGCATAATACGTGTAATTAGAAAGGAAAATAGATGACCAAAATTATGTCAATTAAAACAAATTTATGACAACATTTTAGTATCTATTTGGGGGCGTTTATGTGGAGGTATCTCACATATATAGTATAGGTAATTATGTATTCTCGTATATGACACATACAACGAAGTTTTTTTTTATTTGACGAACAAGTAGAGCTGCCTAAGTGAATTTTTAAAAATAACACAAAAACACAAAAAATTAACAGTCTGGCGCCGGGAAGCTATTAAAAGATAAAAACAAACGCATTCAAAATCTATTCTTGATTTTATGGCCACTCGAAAACGAGACTCACAAAAAATTTGGGTTGGAGGGTTTTTTTGTGAAGTTTGGCAAAACTGCAAACCGTGGGAAATATAAAAAATATTGTTGCGAGGGTGTTTACTTAACCGATCCTGGAATTAACCTATCAGAGAACAAATTATGTGTGGCTGTTTTATTTTTTTTTAGATCAACCAATCGATGACGATGGGGGTGTTTCCTTACATACAGAGAGGGGATGGAATTCTGACCTTGCAAAGACGAAGAGAGGAGACAGGAGAAAAACATTAACAGATTAGCGCTGGTTTAACGTGGAAGTCAGTTTAAAACTGCAGTAACTTCAGTGTTTTATTATTATTTGATAAATTAACAACTTAATTTTAAATTCAGTGATATTAGAAGACAATCATTCGGTAAAGTTGATAAATCCTATTCTCAACATACTATAGAGTTAATTCTAGCGATAAATTTAAAATTACACCCAATATATATTTTATGGAATTTCAGAGGATTTGTTGTAAGGAAAATTAAATTATATTGAATAGTCAATTTATTAATGATAGTATTAAATCGTATTACCTTATTGAATACATATATCTTATTTGCTACATACAATTAGTATATTCATGTCAAAGATATCACTTGTTATGTTGAAAATTACATATGGGTATGGTTTTATTTTGTAAATAATTGTGTATATTAACATATATTATATGTTTTGTTGATTCTACTGTACTGTGTAATACGACTAAAGAGGTTTTTTGTCATTTCGCTATTCATTTTTTCCTCTTTAATAAAGTCTAGGAAATGAATGGCGGATCATGTGATTAATATATATGTGTATTTATATAGATACATATATATGTAACTTTCATGATTTAAATAATCAAAGAGTGTCGCTTAAATACCACAACAACTTTTAAGATCATTATAATAAAAAATAATATGATCTATATTAAACTTATTTTATTTTATGATTAAGAACCTTTCCAATCAGATAGAATATAATATATATTAAGAATAATTGAATCTAAAGTAAATTAAATGAATATTTGAACTCTAGCTATTGAAATAGTAATCCACACTTAATTAGATCTTGAGATAAATTTATAATTGTTTTGATAAATAATTTACGATAGTTTACTTAGTTAATAACAGTTAGGATAGTAAAATAATATTTGAGTCTAATTATTTAGTATAGCAGAATATGCTGGAGTATAGAGTATTCTTTACCTAATTTAAGATAGTAATATAACATAAATTATTTCATTAGGGCTATAACGTAGCATCTAATCTAGATAGATAGGTCATATAATCTCCAACACAAAGTCCTGCGAGCAGACAGCAAGGGGAGATCGAGTCCAGTTACTGATCAACAGGGAGTATATTAAAATAAGTACAGTATACAATTCCATTAACTCTAAACATCTATATTATATCTTTTGGACTATGATAGGGAATAACTGCAAAACGATATCTTAGGAGAGCGTGCTTTTTTCAGTCTTATATTTTAAGGCCTGTAACAAGAATATGGGACCTAGATTTCACAAGTCATTACATGGTTGTGCCTAGAAGCGGCAGTACAATACGTCACAATACACGTCCTCTCATCTGAACCGACCTATAGATTTCTATAAGCCTGGCCAGGCAAACACAAATTTTGTGTTGAATCACGTGATATTTGAGATAAACATAAATCCATGGTTTTAAAAGGGCTGATAAAATATACAAATAGCGCTTATTTCGCTATAAGAATAAATAGAGCTCCTCAGCTCATGATAGGTTAAAAGGTTGGTTCCGCCCTGAAAACACTTAGGTGTACGCTGAGCCGCGTTTTATAGGTTCCCTAGACGTAATTTGGACTGGTTTCTATTGGGGAGATGATCTTTCCTTCCACATAAAATAAGGCATTCTTGTATTGAATCCTGCCACTTGCTAAGGATGGTCTAATTAGAAATAACTCTTCCATATATACCTTATGAATCAAACGCATACACTAATATAATTAATTTAATTAACTATTTTAATTAATTTACTTGTTGACCTCTCTTATTTAAAGCAAGCCAGGAGGAATATGAAAGTGATTATTTTATGGACATTCAGCCTATGTACTGACATAAAACTTGTGTAAGACATGAGTGATGATTTACAATCACATTAAGTAAAGCTCTCCCATGATTTCGTATCTCTGAATCAAGTAATCCTTTCTCAATATATCATAACTCTTAACTTAGACGATCACACTAGCCTGTACCACCACATTGCCCAAACATATTACAACGCTCACAGAAAGAAAATTCAAGTTGCATGTGAAGAACATTTTGATAACGAAATCTTACTACACAGTTTGTGATTACTTAAACGACAAAAATGCTTGGACTGGTTCGCCTCTGCCAAGCTAGCGCCTGTCACCTACGTAATGTAAATAAATATTGTAATAATTTTACTATATAGTACGTACCTACTTAACAGTTAACACATTGTTAAAAAAACGTTTAAAAGAATGGCCCTGAGTTTCTTGCACGGTCTTCTCGCAGTGGCTCTATAATTTGGTTTGCTGAACTTGGCAGTACAATGTAGTATATTTCAATATTAAAATTTGTAATTGACCTTCATAAGAGAATTGAATAAATGATTTTGACTTTGACTTTAACTTCAGTACCTTGAAAATATGGCCATCACTTTTTTTTAGCCTAATTTACATTATTTCTTTTGCTCATCATATCCTAGTTAGTAAATTATATTTTTGTCATTATTTTACATATTATTTGTACGATTTTGTTTTTTTTTTATGTTTGCAATAACGCATGCTCTGCGGATTACACATAAAAATATCAAAATTATAGGGTTGCGTCATCATAAAAAAGTTTAAAACTAATTGCAAAATTAGTCTTGTTTGTAGTACCTACAACGTAAGTTGAACTATAGATGTCGCTCCATCCCAATATGATGGTTAAAAAAGAACGATAGGAAAAAAAAATTGTTATGGACTCATTGTCATGAATGCTCTAATCCAATAGAGCTACCTATTGGAATAGAGCATACCCAGGCTAAAGAAGGAATCCCGCACATGACTTAAATTTTTCCTATAGTAAATTTGTAATTTTGTAATTCGTATTCGTGTGTTATTCGTATGTTGTTTTAAGTTGCAAACTATGAGTTATTTTCTACCAAAATGTATTCAAAATATATAATAGAGGACATAGTTTGTTTCATAGACTACAATAGATTTTGTGAATTAAAAAAAAAGGTTTGATCTTCATTGTTCACTATACTTTTTTGAAATGCCAAGCTATCGCCTGTCGCCTACGTAAACAATTAAACAAATATTGTAATTATTTAATTACATAGTATGTAACACCATCAAGAACGGCTGCGGGCTTGAGCTTCACTAATTGTTGCCCGGTCATTTTGGACGGCTTAGCTGACGAAAACCAATGCTCTTAAACGTGCCTCAGAAATAATATAGTTAGAGAAGTTCAACAACTTGTTTTCTGCGCAGTGCACAGCAACACTGGGCTCTTATGCAAAATAAATATCTGCGTGAGCAAGACATTGACACTTCGGAGTGACAAGCGCAGTGAAGCAAAAACTATTGTTGTGGAAAAGCAGGCATGACAAACACTTATCATAAAACGGCAACAAAAAACACCGCACCTAAATTTTTTACCAATTTTTTTACTAAATTATATTGTTACCTAAGTACAAAAATATATATGGCATATATAAATTCTTACTAAGTACGAATCATATTCTACAACTTTTGTTAGACAACTTAAATTTTAGGAATCATTTATTTTCAATTCAGTAAGTATGTCATCTCTAACACACCGCATCCTATGACGGCGGGCCGCTAGCATGTCGCGGGCTGTACAAAATAAAAGTAGAACTAAGTCAAGCGCGTTAGACACGTTTTTGCGTGTACTGATCTAAGAGTGGGTATGAGTAGGTGATTCAATGCGTAGGTATTTCTTTTTGAAATGACAGTGTTGTATCTGTTAGTAGGTAATCTGTGGTCAAACCTCTGCACGCACACCCATTTACATAATAACGTTGAGTGAAGGGGCGTGCATTTATAGACTGAAATATTACCTGTGCTGTTCTTAACAAGCAGCAATGCAGACCACGATACAATCCACAATAAAACCTTAATAATGACAAACATTTCATACGAAAGTTAAAACAATTATTAATTAAGAAAACTTATTACACAGTAGAGGAATATTTCAACGATAAAAATATTTAAATTATAAATATGTAGGTATAAATATTTTACAATTTAACTTGACATTCTTGACAATACATAAAATTATACATTTTTAGCTAACTATGAATTATTGCATGTTAGTTTTTTATTAATTATTATATCGTTATTATTTATTTTATATTAATTAAGTGATAAGTGATACATTTGGACATAAAATCGATTAAATATTTGAACCAATTGGAATAATAGTGTTAATAATCCTCCTCTCTCCTAATTGTGTGCCCAACAGGGTCTGTAAAGAACTTATTTATAACATATTTTGACCATCTTTGTCTACACTACATAAAACAATAAAGTATTGAGTATCGTTACTGCACGACAATGTTTCTATTGCGTGAATGCTATTTACACAAGCCGGTTATTATACATATAGAAATTATATTTACAATCAGTCTAATATGTATACGCTCAACAATAAGGTACTACCAAGTACGTTATACGAATAAATATGTAAGGAAATGTAAATCAAGCTCAAAACAGCAGAACGCAAACCTTACCGCGTCTTGCGTGGTTTAAAAAATGTACCGTGCTATAACGTTGACGCAACCAATCGGATATTAACATTTCTAAGCGCTAAAATCAATGCAATTTTGGAAAATTATGCGTTAAGATAATGAATAGATTCAGGCGTTACTTTGCGGAAATCCATAAATATTAATAACAAATATTTTTAAAATATTATAAGAAAACATCAAATTAATATTTTAATAAAACACTTAAAAAATACAAAAATTTATCTAGTGACAATTCCGCCTAATTAGGCGGAAAAAATATTTGTTATTATTAAAATTATGCGTGTTTTGTTTAATTGTGAACTTGATGAGTCCGAAATCAAAGCGTTAACTGTATGAGAGCTACACTCCTTTACATATTTATTCGTAGATTCGATTCGTTAAAATCAATCATAATATTTAGGTATGTCATCAGGGGCATTTCTCCACGCATTTATTTGACTCGGAATCCCTGATTAGACCTGGATTACACCAGCAGTCGCAGTAGTGGCGGCGATAGGAGTGGGCACTTCTGACCCCACAGATCACTTCGAAGGAGCAGTCGGGGCCTGGGCTATACTGGTCCGGAGGACAATTAGCTGAAATACATAAAAAGTAGGGTTCACTGGGGCGTAAATTTTTAAATAGGATTTAAGAGAGAAGCCTGTGTTCAGCTGTGGACAATCTGGCTGATATAGTATGCACAAAATACTACGCGAGATATTTATCGTAGCTTACATAATCTAAGGTTCGAAAATCTATGAAAGTTCTGGCAATTTGTTACGATTATAAGTATCTCAAAAGAAATACAATGTAGGGAAATTGAATGTTTATAATTAGATTACTTAAAATAATTTTTAGAAAATGGAATATGTTAGGGATTAGACGGACATTACACGCGCCTGATGACAAGCGTCTAGCCTGTCCATTACAGTTCCAGTGTCATCTTTCGCGTTCTGCTTGTTAGTACTGTGCTCATCACCACAAGGTATAAGTTTCTGAGGTTTCATTCACCCAGTAATTAATTCCGCTTGCTACAGCACAGTTCATGTCAAACACAATCCTGCTTCGTGGCAGAATATCTGCCACTGCGAAGATACCCACCAAGGCGCACTCTTATTAAAAACACCTGGCCAATCAGTACTTCAGTACTAATATTATAAATGCGAAAGTAATTCTGTCTGTCTGTCGTCTGTCCGTCTGTTACGCTTTCACGCCAAAACTACTGGACCGATTTCAATGAAATTTGGTATGGAAATAGTTCGAGACCCGGGAAAAAACATAGGATAGTTTTTATCCAACTGCGCAAAAAGAGGTTAATGTTTTTGCGCGATAACCGACATACGCGCGGGTGGAGCCGCGCCCGGAAAGCTAGTTCTACATAATTGAAGAACTGGTTTGTTAGCAGTTCTGGGCAATTGCGTACGGGAAATGACCTAAGATGTATGTCAAGATTTATTTCCTCCGGTATGTATTTGGTCTACCGTCACCTGCCCTACATTTATGACTCTATAATAGATCTCTATATTTTTTTTAAGTTGGATTAATCATTGCCTCATAGTTGAATTAATCCAGCCAGACCCATTACTTGTGGGAAACACCTACCTAGAAACATCGGCTCAGTCAGTTCTCCAATATTGATAGTGCATTGGAGCCTAGGTAAGTAGATATACAGCGCAGACTATCGAAGCATCAAAGCATAAATAAAAAACTCCACATAGTTTTTCTGCTTACTATGTTGCAGGCGATAACATCAAGCTTCAATTTTGATAACATTTTTTACCGCCGCGGCAGTATACCTTTATTAACATAATACTACGAACTATAAACAACACTACAGCTATTACAATGAAAACATTTAGATAAACTACTTACAAGTCATCGCAGACTCACATGCAATCCGAATGCTAAAAAGGCTAACTTTGATCTAACATCATATTTTACAAACTGGTACTGAAATATATTAATAAAACCGGTCATGTGCGAATTGGGATCGCTCTATAACGGGTCTATTATAGCCAACAAATCATATAACAAAATAAGGTTGGATTTGCTCACAATTTAAACGTTTGGCGTTTTCAGTATTTATAGACAGACACGAACAGACACGTACGTGAGTCAAGAAATGATGATGTGACAACGCCGACGAAGCATGTAGGTATGACGTCATCGGCATCGGCTTAGCCGGAAAATTAGACGAATTGAATTGGTAGCTAGATTAAAGGTCCGTTTCAGAATGTTCTAATAAAGTTTTGGGTTGCAAACCAACACATAAAATAACTGAATGATAAAAATGACAGTTAACATGCAGCGCGTTTCAAGCTTTAACCGATGGATAGGCTAAATCGATGACTGTGAAATGCAAAGATAGTGTTTATTTAGTAAATAAACACTAAAAAAGTTTGATTAACTTTAAAGTGATTTTCGGAAATATTAATTTAAAGTTTTGTTAAAATATTTCAAAATTTTGTAAGACAAAATATTAGAGATGATTTGTTCTGCGGAAGCGTTTGGTACGAGATGGCATATCTCATAAAATCATGTTATTTTAATAGGACACGACCGTTTTTTTTTATAATTACTTTATTAAACGCTTATTGTGTTCCAGCCTTATTTGCTTTGACAAAAAAACTCATGAGAAATAAGTCTCATGCCGTTTTATCGTATACAGTGATACTAATAATTAATTGTTTTAAAAGATTTAACACATCATGTTAAACTAGTGTCTAAATTTGTGTAGTTTCTTGAAGTTTCGTTAATTCATGGTTATTCAAATAAATTTATTGCTACTAATAATTAAGTGTCAAACTATGAAAACGGTTATGTTACAGCAAGTTCATTTAGAGATTTAAAAAAACGGCTCATTACACTTGAAACAATAGGTACCTTTCACAATGAAAAACTTAATAATAAAATGTTAATAAAAATAAAATTATAATAATTTTAATAAATGTTCCTTTTCTAAGCGGTTTTATTTTTGTTATTTATATCAAGATGTTCAGCCATAATTAGTTTTTGGTGTTGATTGGTTGGCATAGATCGATGGTTGATTTTAATAAAACAAATTACAATAGGAACAACCTGCAAAAAAATTACGAAGATTGGCATTTTTTTTATGCCTGATCTATCAAGCCTTTGACCACTATCTCACCTGATGATAAGTGATGATGTTGTCGAAGATGTTGTTCAGGCTAACCTAGAAGTACTGCCTCTCAAGAACAGCTGCCGGAACACACCGTTGACTGACTGTGTGTTCCGGCTTGATGATGACTTCATAATTATTTATTTACGTTATGTCATCATCAATACTAATATTATAAATGCGAAAGTAACTCTGTCTGTTGCGCTTTCACGCCAAAACTGCTGGACCGATTTGAATGAAATTTGGTAAGGAAATAGTTTGAGACCCGGGAAAAAACATAGGATAGTTTTTATCCAACTGCGCAAAAAATGGTTAATGTTTTTGCGCGATAACCGCCTAAGCGCGAGCGGAGCCGCGCCCAGAAAGCTAGTTTTAAAATAAATTTATTAAAAAACGGTGGTTTGTTTTTTGTAGTGGTCCGCAAAAAAGACGGCACCCCGTGGGGTGCCAGGTCAGAATTGCACCTCCCCATATCATCCCATGGGTGTCGTAAGAGGCGACTAAGGGAAAAATACTGGAAGGTGGGCAGCAGCGCCTTCTAAAAAACTGCCTACTTACACTGCGATCCCCAAGACGCCTGCCAAGCGTGGTGATTATGGCAAACACCCCCTAATAGGGGAGGCTGTGTTCAGCAGTGGACGATCCGGCTGTTACAGTACAGTACAGTAAAGACATTCACATTTATTATTTCTGTTTTAAATATTATTGGCCCGCAACGAACTTTCTACCCATTTTATTCTTTGCTCGCTAATTTGGGGTCTATAGGGCCCTCCCTTATTAATTATCATACCAAGCTTGATATTTTACCCTTAGGTATTTAAATTGCAATCTACTTAGTACCTATATTACATATTTGCCTTAAGCCATAAGCTTAATATTAAAGCATAGCAGCATGGAAGCATAACTTAATTCTTTTTTATACTATTTGCCGCTATCTCACAAATGCACACCACCTAATCATTGCATAACTCCTACTTCATACACAATACAGCACACACAGGGCCTGATTAACCCATAGGCTAATTAGGCTGCAGCCTGAACGCGACGATCGGGGGTGTGCGCTAAAATCATATCTTCGCATGCACTGTTAATCTAGCATCATTGGATCTACCCTCCATATTTCAACTAGACCGAGACAAAACACTAAAGCTAAATGCGCTGAGAACTGAAAATGCTTGGGAGTTCCTGATTTCATATTTAGTATACATTCCTTAGTGTTTCCGTATTTTTTTAAGACTATGAGTAGTAATGAGAGTAGTTCGATAGGAAAAGGCCAAGTGGAACAGAATACAGAAAAAAGCAAAAGAAAAGGAAAAGCAGATAGAAAACATTTTAAAACATACTCTAAAATAAAAACATTATTACGAGCTCTGCAGAAAGGGACGAAACGGTGACAAATGCTGCATTATCATCAGCGATTTGTTGACCTGTTCCCCTACCGCGGACAGTTCTTACGTTTCTCCGTCCAAGAGCTAGCCCTTTAGTAGCGACAACACCTACGGCCTACAATGAAGACGAAATTCTTATAGAAGAAAAGCCATCTATTCCCACAAGAACCCTACACTGGCAAGTAAACGTTGAATTTTGAGATTAGGTATGTTGTTAAAAAATGACTGCAACAAAGCGAAGAATTTGATTTGCCAAATTAGAAAGGAACTAAAACAAAAAAGATTTATATCTAGAAATATCTTTCAGATAAAGCTTGTTAATTGTGAAGAAACTGACTAGTATACTCAAATCCATAGGTCACGTGTTTTGTGGTCCTTGCAAATTATGTGGAGGAACATCCGTAGGTATATGCCAAAAGTGGTTTTAATGATTGGAAAAATTCTAACTTAATAATTGATCATGACAATTCTTCGGATAATCGTAAATGTTTGGGACAATATATGTAGAAGAAAACTTTTACAACGATAGGATACCCAAATAGTCAAACAATATAAATAAGAAATAACTTATTGGCGAAATTTTTAACTACGTGTATCAGTAACAATTAAGTTTTTAGCTTCTAGTGGGCATCTATTTCACGTTCAAAATTAAATTATTGGATCTGCACTTAACGGAAATTTTCTTGGCTGTATTGAGATTATATCTAAATTTGATCCTTCCATGGCTGAAAATTTGGTGAGATTTGGAGAAAAAGTTAGAGGTTCTACATCGTACTTATCTCTATAATCGATAAATTTATTTTACTTCTCGCTGACGAAGTTCAAGTTTCGATAAAAGGAGAAATTATAATTCGTTATATTTTTCCGGACAGGTTCTCAACCTGCAGAAAGCTTTGTCACATTTTTAACTAATTGCGGTCATAAAGGTGAACATATGGATAAGGATGTTCTATTCTTTCGACAATTGATAACTTTGGAAACTTTGGAACATGATATTAAAGACTGTCCAAATTAAATTTAAGACTGTCCAGACTTATGATATTACTAGCAATACGTCTAGTCCATACAAAGAATTGGCTGCCGCGGAAAGTAGTGACGATTCGGGATCTATGATCTGGATCTATGAGCAAATGGCAAATTTTGGTATCCAGATTGGATGAAAAATCGACGGTACTAAAAAATCTATCAAAAAGTGCGCGAGCAGATGCAAGCAAAGTCTTATACGAGTATAGTTCATACAAACAAGTTAGTCAGTACATATTGGAAGCATTAACTCTATTTGCGAAGATGAAAATCAAAGTAAAGAGACCAAAATAGAAGTAAAAGCAATATTACAAAAAAATGAAAACTCTAGAAATTACATTAATTTTGTGCTTTTAAAAATCTGTAGCTCTACTCGTGAAATTTCAAATCGTTAGTGCACAGCTACAAGCAAGTTCTGTTGATTTATCTAACGTTATTATTCTTTATGAGACATTACATGCTTATCGTGATACGTTGTGAAACGAAAAAGAGTTCGAAAATTTTGAATTGATTGATGAACAATCGAGAAATGCTAAGTGGCCGCATACAAAAAGATGTAACAAGAAAAAGGATTCTAAAATTTCATTTTGATATACTTAGTCAAAATGGGCACATTGAGTTAGACGATATTTCATCGTTGTTAATTATTATGCAGCGATTGATTTTCTTAATTTGAACATAAAAAACCGACAATTTATTTATGATACATTAAACACAAAGTTTGATTTCTTATGGAAACTGCAAGAACTAGATGACAGTGAATTTATTAGAAGCAAAGCAAAGGAGTTAAAAAAACTATATGGCACTGATTTAGAAGAAAACTTTGCAGAATAATGCGTCCAATTGGCGCAGTTTTTCAAATCTGACACCGAGTCCGAGCTTTCTGTTTCTGCCAGAACCCCAAAGGGTTTGTTGCAGTTAAAAAAAAGTATTAATATTTCATGTATGTTCCCGCATGTGGAGGTAATATTTAAAAAAAAATTACAATTAGTGCTACAGTTTATGCAGGTGCATTGGCGAAAGGTATTTTTCAGCTCTTGAAAGAGTAAAAATCGACTTACGCTCCACACTCGCCAGCAAATACTTGCACTTTCTAATGTAGGTACATAGAAAATGAATTTTACAAACTATTAAATTTGAAAAAAATGTGGAAAGATTTGCTATCGATAAAGCACGAAAAAGGACTTTTGCTAAGCTAATAGCAATTATTAAATACTTTAATTTTCAAATAAATTATTAATCAGTTGCAAAAATGATTTGTCACCCTAAGGTTTCAATGTCGTGCAAATTAAAGGACAACTTTAAATTCGCTTGCTGATCGATCTGAAAACTTTGTTAGGTAGTATGAACCATGTAAAAATTCTCACACTATTAAACAAAGTCAAAACAAATATACTAATTTTTAGGCCGATCGTAACACACCTGGCGTGGCGGGGGCGCATCTTCATAATTAGCCTAGAGCGGTCAGAACTCTTGATCAGTCGCTGAGCACACACCTAAAACACGTCTCATCACATACAAGTAGGTACATTTGCATCCACATCCATCACACTCACTCTACTATAGATTTAGTTTTTTAATTTAGTTTTTTGTTTATTTTTCTAGCTAGCGCTACAGCTTTTTGTCAAAAAAACAAAATTAGGTATTTGTAAAAGTCAGTCTCTATTTCCTATTTTTAAAGCAACACACAGCTTTGTAAATAGCATTAGAATTCATAAGACTCCCTTCCTCTGGTTCTTTAAGAATATTTCAAGGGTAGTTACGTTGAAGAATAAAGGAAAGAAACAACCAAAAAAAGGCAAAATTATAGAGCGTTACCGTCCGGACCCATGTTGTTTGGTGTTGGATCTTTCGTGCCCTGAAATACAAGTTAACTCTTAGTTCAGGGACGGAGATCTTGCCCAGGTGATGTGGTTTTGGAATGTACCAGGTATTTTAGATACCTGATATCAAAATCTACTAGCAAAGTGTTTCATATTTCACACATATTTTCATAATGGGTTAGTGCGTATTGTTGTATTTTTTTTCTTTTTCTACATGATTTTTGTAACTTTATTTTGCTGTTTATAAATGATTATTATCATTATTATTATCAATATTGAAATCGAAGTTGTTATTTTTTTGGTTATATTATTCAATTCTTCTTTATTCAAGAGACCCCAGAAATTAATAGATTTTTTTTGCACAAATGTAGTGCAAAAAGTTGTGTATATAGTTATGTACTTACATAATAAAATGTCTATAAAATATTATATAATATAATTAAATTACCAGTAAGTTATTGACTTCTTTATTCTGATTCAATGTAAAACGTACGCCTAATATAAATAGGATTAGAAATAGTTAGGTATGACATTGGAAAGATATTTAGAGGTTTGCCCTGTGTCAATAAATATTGATTCACTCAAAACTGTGAACGTGTTAATTAGACACTATATTTAGGTAGTTGTATGTTTTTGTAGTTGTTAATATTGAAGTCATACAATTCGTAATCAGATTCACAATATTTTTAGTAGTATTTACGTAACAAGATTTAATTTATTCATATGGGCCTTCCCACTGTTTTTCTGACGACCTTTGTACGCGAGTAGTCACATGCTAAGTTGAAAAGACTTGGAAAAACCTACGGAGGTCTTTTTTTATGCTTTATTTGCTGATAATGCAGTTTTGCTGATAATTCAGTTTATATAAGTACATAAAATGCTTGAAATGACTTTATATTTAAAAACACTTGGCGGTTTTCGAATGTTTCACGGTTTTCCATCATGAATAGGCTAAAGAATTATCAAATCATTGTAAGAACCTTATTGAAGATTTTTTATTTTTAAAAATATCGTCAAATTGAGAACTTACTTCTTTTTGGAAGTCGATTAAAAATGGCACCAGCGTTTGTTTCACGAATAATAGTTAGGTAAATCATAGAACTGCAGTCAGTAGTGTAGTACTAATTGTACTCAGTATACGTAAATGAATTCAATCCATGGTTTATGTGTGGCGGTGTAAGTGTTTGAGTATTAGAAGATACCAGGCATGATCACCAGCGTCGAGCACGTCGTCCCTTGCCACCAGGTCAAAATTAACTTAGGTGAATTACCTATCTGTGATATAAAAAAACATCAACCAGGTGCTTTTGTGATATAATAAAAATATTTGATTTCACTGTGTTTGAATTTAAAAATATATCTTTAGCAAAATTCCATATGAATCCCGCCGCGGGCTTGAGCTTCATCGCATGGTGGAAGGGCATTTTGCGAACGCCCATCACCTGGCCAGCGACCAAGTTGGAAATCTGTCGCCAAGCACCTAACGGTGTGTTCCGGCAGCTGTCCTAGAGAGCCAGTAATTCTAGGTTAAACCTATTTAACACCTTCGACCACATCATTACTTACCATCAGGTGAGAAAGTGGTCAAAGCCTTACATAACAGCAATAAAAAAAAAATGCGGTTTCCACCGCAGTGTCAGATGTTCTGCCTCTAAGCAGTAATGTGTAAACACTGCAGTGTTTAGGCGTGAAGAGCACTGTATCAAGTGAAATTACTAACCGAATTAAACCTAAGAACCAAAGTCTCATAGTGCAGTGTCAAGCACAATGAGAAAGGTAGCACTGCAATTGTAATGAAACGCTTACCATCAGGCTTGCGACGGGTTCTTGTCACCGCTTACATAAAAAAATCATTATACAATTACAAATTTACGAGAGAAAAATTGTATTCATGTGCGGGATTCGAACCCGCGTCTATCCTATATCCCTATAGCCGGGGTATGCTCTGACCGAGGCGACTGAGCTAACGCATACGACTATGTAGTGTAAATTTGTAATTTTGTAATGTAATCCGCAGAGCAGGCGTTATTGCAAACATTACAATATTTAAAAAAAATACAGTTACGGTCCCTTAGAATACGTTTCAAGAGTTCTCAGCTCGAGGTTTCCAGAAACGAATATCTGTTGAATAAGCAAATCGTTCGGCGTTCACACAAACAAAATGGTTAAAACTCACCTGAACAACAATTAAAATACACAAAAACAACGCATATAATTAGCCAGGTCTTCATGTTGAAATTTTAAAGCAAAACCGACTGGCTTCCACGGATAATATGTTTGTAATGAATTATCTTCACAAAGATGACGTTTTATGACCTTGCTTCAACTCTTTATCTTGGGTCTTGTGCTATTAAACTAATTTGTGTTCGAGTTAAGGAAATAATGAAAACCAAATGCATGAACGCATTAATAGGTTTTACTTTGTTGATACAATATATTAATTGGCTGAGCGAAGCGAGGTGTATCTAAAGGTTTTGTATGTTTTTGTCTGACGATGACTTTCAAACGTCTGATCGAATCTTCATTAAATTTGGTATTCTAGCTTGTTTATATGTTTTATGTTCATATGACCTTAATCAGTGTTGGGTTTTTATGATAACAAAAACTTATCGTCACGTCATAGCACAGAATAAAAAGGGTCATAGTCAGTCACGACTAACATAACACAGGTGTCACAACTATGTTCTTTGGTCTCATGAATTGAATGGAGAGGACCCTATTGCCATCACACCTGGCCAAGTCTCCAGTCTTTGGACTGCAACTGAATTGTTTTTGTGTGAAAAGTCCAAAAAATTACCTACCTCAAATGTTTTGTTCTTTGGTTACAGATTTATTCCTATATATCAACCTATATCTATATTTTATGTATGCCCATGCACAACAATTCTGGAATGTACCTAGATGATTATTCTTTTGTTGGGTAGAGCAAGAAGGTAGGGATTACATACAAGTTTGACCCATTTCAAATTCATTAACACCGATTTGAGGATCGCATGATAAGGTGGCAGTCTTTCAAAAAGCGCTGCTGCTGGAGAATTACCGCATCTCCGTCAAGTCCCCCGTGGTGCGTGGATTCCGTTCCTCAGACCACTATCTGTCATCAGGTGTTATCTGAAATGCCCCTTACTGTTCCCACGTAGGCACGTCGCTGTGTGAATAGGAGGATCCTGGGGTTTATTAGCTTCTGCTCAAGCAATTCCGAAATATGAGTAAATTTAGTTGCCGATGTCATTGCTGAGTGTAATAGGCGTGAAGCACTATCAAAAACACACATGTTCTCTAGAACATCGCTATGTCCGCTGGTAGGCCACTTGCTTGTCTGCCTGTTTTTGGCAATAGAAAAAAAAATGAAATAACTTGTGGAAGTCAGACCATGAAAATGGAAGCTCAGATGGAGCTCAAATGCATGAGTTGCACTATGTAGTTATTTCATTCTTTTCATTGTTGGAAGAGTTATTAGTGTTATAATTTAAATAAAATCTTATTAGGTACCAATCTACAATCTGGCTGGCACACGCGATTAGTTAAGATGTGTTCTGACACTAGAGATGCCATTTTCAGTGAGTGCGAGATATGCTAGGGCAGTACGGTGTGTGTCTATCAGCCCGAACACCACCGCCCGTTAGGTATTAAGACTAACAAATCGTGGTTGCTATAGCTGGAATACTTATCTCATTATAAAAAAAAACGGAATATAATTCCAACACTGGGATTTTGGACCTGCTCCCAAGACACCAAGCGTGGGGATTATGGCCCCTTAATGAGGAGTAGTGGACAATCCAACTGATACAAAACGAGATGTAGGTATCTTATACTTTTTAGTGTTATATGTCGATTTTCCGATTCACTTATTGTGATTTTCCCTTCGTCGCCTCTTAAGACTCCCACAGGGAGAAATGGGGGTGCTATTCTAGCCCGGCATTATTCGGGGGGCAAGTAAAATGTTGGTACTAAGTATGTAGTGTTAAAAATATAAAATCAATATAAGGTACCTATACCTACTAGATTACCTATTTGAGAGATAGTCTCTCAAATAACTGAACTAGCTCTTTTCTGGGTTTTGCCTGTGTGCCGCCTTCGACCACATCAGCGTTATTCTTATAATTTATCAGACACTACCAGCCGCCCTACCAGAAGAGTCGTTAACAATTTACGACACTACCACGCCTATTTTGAACAAAAAATGTTGACCCATAAATTCTATCTGGTAATACTTAGGCATAATTGTAAAATAAATACACTAATAATAATTTTCAAAAATAATATTTTAGGGCTCAATGCTCTAAGATTATAACACAGAATCGGTATTTATTTAATTATATTCTTTATTCATGTGACAGAAATGTTGGACACCCTATTCCACTAAGTAGGTAATTGATGATCAACCTCTTTCACGGAAATTCTTTTTTGTATATTGTACTTTTGTTTAGAAATGTGACAAAGATCTAATGACATTGACGGACGATAATTTATTCTGACCTTAGACCACATGAATAATCATGTGCTTAGACTTTCCGGTGTATTACTTTTCTCTATGGCGTAGACTGTAATTTAATAGGTAAATTATTATCTTTCAGCACTTACTACCAGGTGCCATTGTGGTCTAAGGCTAGCTTATCAGTAATTTAAAAAAAAACTACTTGTGCTAATGCAAAGCTACTAGCCACAATACAATACCTACTGTTGCAATAGTCACATTTAACTTCTACTAATTCTGATTACATATGTGTTTTATATTTTTTATTCTTTGCTGTTTTAATCGTTGTATATGGGTTATAGATACCAAGAGCAATGGGGCTCCATACCGTCTACCGATAAACTGTTGGCAGAGAGCACGGTTCACCGAAAATCTCAATTTTATTGTACAAAATGTAGAAGATTAATTTTAAAAGATTGTATTACCTTTAGTTTTACATTTCACCTAACCTAAACAAGCCAAAACTATATTTACGAGTAAATTTAAGCCAAAGAATCTAGAATTTGAATTCTTAAAAAAAAACTGCGATTAGTGTTCCGGGGTGCCGTGCGGGGGCCAGAGCATTGACATAGGTTTATGAATAAGTACCTTCTATAATCTTTTGTCAAATTCGGCATATGTGGCCGTAGTGGCGCGCCTCTGCGGCCGTATACCTAGTTTGCTAACGTCGTCGTTAGGGACTGCAGCCGTGAGGCGCCACACTAGTTATTCGATATGTAGAGAAACCAAAATGTGCATTTTCATAAACAACACGGCCAAGAGGAAGTCAGACTCGCACATCAGGCATAACAATACACAATGTACCAAAAAAACCTTATTTTTCAAACGATACAGGAAATAGTATTTTTTTATTTAGGCAGTTGTGACGCTTGTTCATAAATTACACTTTTTACAATAGAGCAATACAAAACACATTGTAAGAAAATCACATTAGATATATGAAGATATGTTTTACTGTGCCTACACTATGAGTGTCCTCTGTAAGTAAATTTTAACCTTGCTTCTGTGAAATCTTCTGCCATCCGTTATTACGATTCAAAATATACAGCCTATACAAGTTTGAAGGTAAAACAGACGGATGGGGAGCGTGAGTCATGTTCACATGTAGGTTTGCTATAGGTACCCTAAAATATATAGGATATAAATAAGATAGATAGATCCATCTCAAATATTCTATCGGGGTTTATTAAAGTACCAACAAAAATGTATAAAATTTATTTGAATATTCCTAGACAATTGCTTTTTCAACTTTAGTTATTCCATTAGATCAAACAATTTATTTCACTCCATAGCGCTGCAGAGTGGGACCTACTCAAAATACTAGCAGAGTCAAAGAGTGAAATAGATGTTTTTTTTATTTATTATTCCGTTTCCGTTCAGCTTCAACATGTTTGGTACACTCTTCCCACGTGACGCACGCTCTGGTCGAGTCTTGGAGGCGGTAAGTGCCAGGATTGCATCGGCACCCGCAGTCACCAGGCGAAATGTGGCCAGAATGAAAGCCGCAGAGGCTCTCTATCGAAGAGCAGTGGGGACCCGGGTTGTATTCTCCAGGTGGACATTCATCTGGAAAAAAGATATCTAGGTTACTTCCACAAAAGCCAATGACTGGATCACAGAAAGAGTTTAAGACAATACAATTTGCAACCCCACTGAAACATTCATCTTAAAAATTAGCAGACCTTACAGTTACATGCATACATATACAATATCACGCCTCTTTCCCGTAGAAGCAGGTAGAGACTACAGATCACCACTTGCTCCGCTTCATCTACACTCATCAATCCTTTCATGCATAAGCGTCGGTTTAGGGTAGTCCTGAACTGGCCTTTTTCAGAACTTCTTTAATCAAATTTCGGTCATCATTAAGTTATCCTCATTTCATTAATTACTACATGTCACATCATACCTTAGAGTTCTTTGCAGTATTTTGGATCCACGAATAAGCACAAATCCTTTCTCGTACGAGCCTAAACACCTTCGATCACATAATGTGCTGCCAACAGATGAGAATGTGGTCGAAGCCTAACCTGATAGCAAAAAAAATACATATGGACTTTCCACAGACTGCGTGAGATGGGAAGCATCACATATCCTCTCACACATAAAGTGAAAATTATTTCTCGAATATGGTAAGACGGCGCGGAAAGAGGCATTACCTACCAAATCAAAGACACGGGCTAGAATCTAGAAGCTGAATCAAAAATTACTGAACATGTGAAAATCTGACTAATTGAAAAAAAGGATAATTCGGAGTCACGACCGAGTCGGTCGCTCACCAGCACGATGACGCTATCTTGCAATGGCAGCTTTTTGTGTGGCTAGCACACTACTTGGGATAGTAAAGGAGATACCAAGCAGGTATTACTGTCTGTGGTTGAACAGGGAAGAACCTCGAATACCACTGCTTTAAATAGCTATCAGGATACGAGCAATGATTGTGTGCTTAAGGCAGTTTTTCCATACATCATATTACGTGAAAAGCCACGAGGGATGCCAAACGAGAAAGTCACCCCCCTATTCCTACATGTGGGATGTCATAAGAAGCGCCTTGTGAGGATCTGATATCCTAAACTACATCCCCAAGACGCCTGCCAAGCGTGGGGATTATTGCATACCCCCTTAAATGGTAGAGGCAGTATTTAGTAGTGGACAACCCAGGTGATACAGAAACAATCCAGTTGATACAGTACAGTAGGTATACCTCCGTGAAAAGGGCTACACCACGCCGTTTAGCTTTGTCTGGTAGGCGGTGACAGACTCGGTAGAAGCCTACCAAAAGATTTCGCCCGTTTAGCCTGTCAACCTGGGGATTCAGTATATAACCAGGGTCTCGATACTAAAAACTTGGTGACGCGGGCGAATTAATCCCAATATACATTCAACTCTTTTGGACGGTTGATTCCTAACCAACCAGTCCTACGAAATGAGTCACAGTAAGTATGACTCGTATAGACAACAACTTCTTAGTTCCGGTTGAGTTGTATGAAGTTTTGACGTCGGTAACTGTACCTACTTATGACGTTAAGATTGACCTTTCACTTAAGATTGATAATCTAATAAGTCAGTATAAATTAGATAGTGCGCGGTGGAATATATCGAAGTGGAATATACTACTTACTTATATATGAATTCATTGCTGCGTTGATTTTAATAATCATAAAACATCGATGGATATGAGTAAACAATCAAACAAGTCGACATTTACCAAGTATTATAGCTAACACTTCATTCCCCCATAACAAATAACAGAGACCTACTAAAAGATAAAATTTTAACAAAAAAAACAACTTCAAGCATAAAATACACATTATTAATTTATTAGGGATGGCTCAAATACTACTCGTCAGATCTCATTCAAATTTAAATGGGACTACAAGACAAACGCCAGCTTTCGCATATAAAAAATCATCCTAAAATCGGTACACCATGTAAAGAGTTCAAAGGTGACACACAAAGAAAAATTCTTATTGAGAACCTCCTTCTTTCTTTGATGTCAGATAAAAAAAGGAACTGTCTTACCTGCCGAGTATACCAGCATAAATGTGAGCATAAAACACAAAATAGCAATACCAGCCTTCATCTTGTCTGTGCGGATGTCTGCCGCTGAATGCGTTTATCCTCGACTATCTCACACCATTTTATACAGGTACGTACTACGCAACATACTAACTAGTTTCTCGTTAATTTCTCATCAGGAAACAAACATGTTTCTGATAAACAATGAGAAATAAAAGAATAAGCTGCCTATTTGCTTCTTCATTGCTTTTGCCTACGATGCCGCTTATACTTGTTTTAATATTTTTATGTTTGCAATAACGCATGCTCTGCGGATTACATTACAAAATTACAAATTTACGAGAGGAAAAATGTATGCATGTGCGGTGCCGCTTATACTTACTGCATATTTGTATATGTATACATCGATTTAAATTAAAAAGGAAAATAAGGTAAGCTCTAATAAAATATCACGACAATATAACGTGGAGAATATTTAACACAAACATATAATGCACACAGCTACACATGCATTGTATAATTATGATACGTTTAAATGAATGAAAACTACAGTTACACAAGCATGCAGTAGAAGCTAATATGCACACTAGTGATCAGCTAATATGCACACTAGTGATCAGCTAATATGCACACTAGTGATCAGCTAATATGCACACTAGTGATCAGCTAATATGCACACTAGTGATCAGCTAATATGCACACTAGTCAGGAGATGTCGCATGATTTGAAATTGCCATGTTCAAGGTATGGGTGCCGTTACTCCATTTTTTATAAGATTAATAGCGAGATTTTTAAAATTGGTACTTTTTAGGATTCCGTACTGGGCAGTCGGACCCTTTTACTAAGAGCCTAGGCTTTCTGTCCGACTGTGATGTATCCTACGAATAAACATCAATATTCGTAGGCTGTATCTTTAGATTCGTAATAGGTAGCCTGTTGAAATTTTCTTAGAATATGTTATTACGACCGAGTGCCTAACGAATATTATTAAATACAAAAATAAGTGCAAGGCAGGCTTAACTCTTTGAGGGTTCCGAATTGCAAGAGCCCGTAAAATAAAAATATATTGTTGGTTTTTGTGATCACAGCTTTTAAACTACAAAAAATATCGGCTTTTTCAGTATTTATTTGTTAAATAGAAGATAATATACCGAAGTTTTAGATTACTGGACTATATTTTTTGAGATTAGACTCCGAAATATTTTTTTACAAATGAAAAAACTTAACAACTTTCACACGCTTTTTTCGGCTACCTTCTCGTGTACTGAACTCTCCCTAAAAATAATTTCATTTACAAAATTACAAATTTTACGAGAAGATAAATTATAGTCATGTGCGTCCATCCCCATACGATGGTTAAAGAACGAGAGGAAAAATTAGAGTTATGAGTTATTATCATGTTAGCTCAGTTGGTCAGACCATACACCGGCTATAAGTGTGGATGACGCGGATTCGAAGCCCGCACATGACTATAATTTATCCACTTGTAAATTTTGTAATTTTGAAAATAAATATATTTCAAATAATTTCACTTGCATAATATGCAACTTTGGATCATCGTTCTTCATAAAATAGTTAGCAGCTAGTTAACAGCGATATATATACATTAATAATACTTTCTTAGGGGTTTAGGCAGAAAAATATAAAGTTATCACTACTACTTCCATATGGTAGTTCTTATTTGTTCTACACACTCGTACATGTTTACAAACACTAATCTACCAATAACACACATTAAGCCTCTAAAAACTAGAAATATAATTTCGGAAATAAAAAAGATGGCTCATTCTATTTTCGCGGCAAAATTTAATTTATTAGTAAGTAATACGTACATAGGTAGGTACATCATTAATTACAAAATGTTTTTTTTTCGACTTATTTATTTTATTTATACATGTGTCATTATGTTTAATGATTACACATAGACTTTTATGTAAACTTTGTGAAAACATCACCACACCGTCAGCGAAACTAAATCAAATCTGAACAAAAAGATAGACTTCATATGCTCATCAATTGTAATACCTATTAGAGGTAAAGAATATATTATATATACAATATTATAAATGAATACTATTATTGTTCGGATTCTAAATATAAAAGCATCGATTCATTTAGAAACTTACCTCATACCAAAGATAAATTAAAAAGAAGAATATTTTAAGGCAAATCATGACCTTGACAAAAAACATATGATGACATCATAACGCATTTGCAGAGGCAGAGAAGGATTATTAGAAAATAAATTAACATTGCAAATAATGAAAGAAGTTTAAATATTATAAATTAGGCAAATACACTCACGTTGGGGATCTAATACGTCGACCCGGGTTTCGAGTATATTCTAGTCTAACTCGCACTTGACCCTTTTTTTATTTACATGGTTATCGATCTACTACATATTTATATAAACTAATTGTAGGTTCTTACCTCAGATATATAAAAGAACTAGCTTTACGGGCGCGGCTCCGCCCGCGCGTAGGTCGGTTATCGCGTGCGCAGTCGGATAAAAACTATCCTATGTTTTTTCCCGGGTCTCAAACTATCTCCATACCAAATTTCATTCAAATCGGTCCAGTAGTTTTGGCGTGAAAGCGTAACAGACAGACAGACAGAGTTACTTTCGCATTTATAATATTATAAGTACTGATAGTACTGATTCAGATATAGTCCGGTCATTTTAGACATTCGAAGATACATAAATTACCACCAAGCTGAAAATCAGAAAGATTGTTTAAAATATGATTAAAAATAAAATTTTAAAGTTCCCCATCGTTCCCCTGTATGGAATTTTTTTTTAATCAAGCATTTGCAATCCTGGATTTTCTAGAATTTGCAGTCATGGATCCGCCTTTTCCTCGGCAGCTCGACGCTTCTCCTGTTCTGCAGCCAGCTGTCGGAGCTGGCCGCGCGTCGTAACTGCCGAGGTTTACTCATACGGTAAGTGTAAGTACACTACCTCATAGATGGCATGGAAACGTGTGCATACTATGACGATTACAACTTTTACACCTTTTTGAATCGTTATATCTCAAATACGGTGGCTCATAGAAAAAAGTATTGATACGAGTACATTTTTTGTAGATAATTTTATGAATATTTTTGTCTGAAGTATTTTTATGATAAAACTTATGTTTTGGTGAAAATCGCGAATTACACACTTTTTTGACCTTGGATCTTGAATAAAAAAAATCCATACAGGGGAACGATGGGGAACTTTAAAATTTTATTTTTAACCATATTTTGAACAATCTTACTGATTTTCAGCTTGGTGGGAATTTATGTAGTTTTACTATTATTTTTTGGTCTGATCTGACTGAACTAATAGAGAACAGCGCACGACTTTTTTTTTTTTTTTTTTTTTTTTTTATGCCTGATAGGTTAGCCTTTGACCACTATCTCACCGGATGGTAAGTGATGATGTGGTCGAAGATGTTGTACAGGCTAACCTAGAATTACTGGCTCTCAAGGACAGCTGCCGGAACACACCGTTAGGTGCTTGGCGACAGATTTTCAACTTGAGGGTGGTAGCTAGCCAGGCGGGCATTCGCAAAGTGCCCTACCACCATGCTTCTTGATCATACTTTCCCGTTCAATTGAATAGCAAAACCTTGGAGCGAAAAAGGGACAGTATGCTCGAGGACCATAGGTTTTTATGATTTGTACCTGAGCCTCTTTAGAGTCATCATTGCATAAATCTATTTACTATGTAGTTTTATGTCAATGAATCGTTTTTATTTTGTTCCTACCTTTTCAGCCGCAAAAACATTAACCTCTTTTTGCGCAGTTGTATAAAAACTATCCAATGCCCTTGCCCGGGCCTCAAACTATGTCCATACCACATTTCATCCAAAACGGTCCAGTAGAGTTTAAGTAACGAATAATCGTTGTATACAAAAATCTGCGATCAGTCCCCAGACTATGAGCAGGTTTGTTGTAGGATTTTGGGCACGTAGAAGAGATCCAATCATCCCGACAAAGCATGATGTTTCATCAATTTCGTGTCGACGTCTGGAAGTCCACAACCTTGCAATTTTAACGGCATTTCTTACCTCACACTACCACATTATGGAACCAGCTGCCAGGTGAAGTATTTCCGAACAGATACTCCTTACGAGCCTTCAAGAATAGCATATTTTCTCCACAAAGGCCGGCAACGCATCCTCGAGACCTCTGTTGTTGCGGATGTTCGTGGGCGACGGTGATCACTTACCACCATGTAAGCCGCCTGCTCGAGTGCCCTACTATAAGCGATAAGGCGACTAAGGTTTAGTTTAAGGTGTTCAATAAAGAGTTTACCTATCTATCTATATAGCGCAAATAAAGCATATCTACTTATTTTTGGATAGCTGATGGCAGTCTGCTGCGTGGCTAAGGGATTCAGATGTATTTTGCGCTTTTTGTTATTAGCAGATTTATTTTTATTTCAAACTGTTTTAATTTTCAGTTCTTTGTATAAAATTCCTCGGAAATAATAGAGCCCTTAAGATTATATTCTGAGTTCTATGTATGATTGATATGTTTGAGTTTCAGCCGGACGCCCATAGCTGAATATCATAAGTCTATCATGGGCTTAAGACGATATTTATCCAGATAAAATGGTTTTAATTTAAGCAGGTATCTTTCGTGGGTACCTACTTATTTTAAAATTAACATCTTGAGGAGATCTAACACTTGTGTAAATAACTAGTAAGTAATGATTAGATTCAGGCGTAACTTTGCGGAAATCCATATTTAATAATAACAAATATTTTTAAAGTATCTTAAGAAAACATTAAATAATATTTAAATAAAACACTTTAAAAAGTATACAAATATATATCTAGTGACAATTCCGCCTAATTTTCCTGTTATCTACGTGACGTCACAAACATCACGCAGCCTAACCGGAATATCCGACTACTTAGTTTCGCTTCTAAACGAAGCATCTTCAGGAGGTCTTGACTCACCGAGCGCACGATCGAGACATAGTAAGTACTTAGTCGAGGATCAATAGTTTCAAAGACACTGTAACTATTTTAGCTGTTACAATGTTACTTGCTCAGTGGTAGATGTATCAATTTGAGATTGACAACTGTAATATGCGTCAAGGGGACCGTTTGTTTCCAATTTATTGCCGTTTTATGTTTGACAGCTGTCACCCGAAATTAAGATCTCTGGAGATATATCACTTCCTCAAACAAACCTTACGTGTGTCCTACACGTACAATAGCTTCAAACGTCCAGTCCTTTTAATTTTTTTTTTCACAATCACCTCTAAGGTGATTCTTTGCCAATATGTAGGTATGTAGGCGTTTTAAGTTTAACAACTATCATTCTGAGTAAAGATCTCAAAGAGTTCTAACTATCACATCTCAATATGCGTCTATGCGCAAAATAAAAAACTACACCAACGCAGCGGATCTCTTTAGATACGTCACCAAGTCTACTATAGCTAAAATTATTGTAGGTATTATATAGACGTACCTTTTAGTGTCATAATATAGTCTATTACGCACTCGCGCTTTTTATTTACTTTACCGCACTAGTGTTTTAAATAGAAAAAACAACGTTTCCACACTTCTCACCTAGGATATTGTAGTTTGTTTCGTTGTTTTTTCATATAAAAACAAACCAAACAGTTTTTTACCTACTGAAGTACAACTTTAGAAGATTTAATTATAAACCTTAATCAGATTATTGATGCTATAAAAAGATAAAAAAAAAAATTTTCGTTTCGTCATTTTCGTATTCGTTCCTCGCAAGTGTGTTGAAATCGCACGAGTTTCATACGACGTTTTTCAACTTGAAAAACGTCGTATGAAACTCGTGCGCGTTGTTTACATTGTCCTAGTATATATAGGTCAATGGTTATTTATTACAATCTCTACTTCATTTAGGCCTGAGATCGAACCGTCTCGATTGTAATAAACAACTTCGCGCACTTGTTGCATAATGTAATATTGTCATTCAATTGACTATAACTTATTACCTGAATTTGATGAAATTTATATGGGAGATTTATGGTATTTATGGTGAAATTTATGGTATTTTAGGTGGTTCCCTTTCCAATAAAAATAGTAAGATGTATATTATATATATATATAGTTCATATATATATATATATAGTTATGCATGGTCACACATAAGAAAAAATATGCTTCAACTGGAGAACCTCCTCTTTATTTCGAAGTTGTTTAAAAAATTTAGATTATTCATTAAAAATATATATTTGCTTTATTTTGACATATTTGGGACCTCAACCTGGCATTAAAAAGTCAAGATTTTTTTCATTGTCATTTTTGCTTGTGTAGATAGATTATTCCTGAAATCCCCCATAAGGTTGTTACTATTTTGGGGATAATAGGAGAAATAATCTTAAAAACCCCATGTGCAGGACAGCCATGGGGATTTCCGGAATAATCTGTTTGGATGCTAAGTGAAAAACTTGGATTTAAAAATATTTTTAAGTTTATTAAGAAATTATATATATAAAAGGTCATAAGTAACATACTTTAATTTCTACTGCTCTGCTGCAGTCTCAACTTCGCCCAAGGATCTTCTAACATTGAAGGATGTAGGTAGGCGTCTATGCTGTTTCTCTCTTGACTTTGGTTAAAGCTGCTGTTGCTATCACTCTAGAATATAATAAAATTAATAATAATTAATTAAAACATAGTACCTCATGGAGGGTAACATGCACACTTAATATTTTGTAGAATGTGCAGATAGTTCATAATGATAGTAGTTTACTAGACATTTTTAACGCAAACAGCATGCAAGCCCTTGGTAAATATATAAAGTGCCACTACTGGGTCTAAGTTCATCAACCCCCATATCTGTTGAACAAACGCCTACCCCATTTGGGTTTGCAATAATCCCCATGCTTAACAGGCGTCTTTGAGATTACAGAATAAGATGGCAGTCCTTCAGTAGGCTGCTGCTAACTACCTTTTGGTATTTTTCTATTAATTTCTTCTTCAAATTCCTAAAGCATGATATGAGGGATTCCATTTCAGCATGGCACCCCATGGTGTGGGTCTAAAATACCTAGAAGAAGCGCTCATAGAGTAGTTTGCTTAGCCTACTAGTTAAGCAACATCTACTGCGGTCATGAATTAGATAGGTTACCACTAGTGGCATTAACACTGATACTTCCATGCTTCGTGAGCACGCTAAGGCTTCGGTCTCGGTTTGTATCTTAGGATGGGAGCATGATGGTTGGATATTCTGCAAATGCCCACATAGCTAGCCACCTTTCCATAGAAAATCTGTCACCAAGCATTGAATGGCGTGTTTCGGCAGCTGTCCTTGAGAGCCAGTAATTGTAGGCCACATGATTACTTACCATATTTTATATACTTATCAAGTGATATAATGGTCAAAGGCTAGCTATCAGTTAAAAAAATAAATTTAAATGGAAAATTACAAAAAACTATTACAACTATTGAATGTTGATAATCAATTACATATTATTTATCAATCTGTATACCTATAACGGTGGGTGTCGTAAGAGACGACTAAGGGAAAAATACTGGAAGGTGGGCAGCAGTGTCTTCTAAAGAACTGCCCTTTACACTGCGATCCCCAAGACGCCTGCCAAGCATGGGGATTATGTCAAATACCCCCTTAATAGAGAAGGCTGTGTTCAGCAGTGGACGATCGGGTTGTTACAGTATACCTACAACAACCAAATGAGAAACAATAACTGAAACTTAACTAAACAAACCAATTTGTTCCGAAGTGAGAGTGGAAAGATCATGACCAAAACATAGACTACAATGATACAAGCTTGAACTTGTTCTGCAAAGTACTTAGATGTCTCCACGGTGGGATAGATTACTCATACTTGTTTATATGAGGATCAAGTGACTTATTCTTTACGAATCGTTGAGGAATTGTCGAGTGTTTGACACAAATAAGTTCAAATTAACACTTCATTTTGTTGATTTTTCAATGCCACACGTTGATTTTTTCATTCAAATTACCAAGTGCATAAAAATTACAGACGTTTGAGGATTTAAATAGTGGCTTGCAGCTGTCTTATGTCCAAGGAGTTGCCCCACAGTATTAAGCCATAGCTAAGCAGAGACGCTACATAGCCGTGGTATGCTGTTAATGCTGCTTCCTTGGATATGGTCTGTCTGACTTTTTTTAGTTTAAACACATAATGCTCTAGTTTTTGACACAAATTAGTAATAAGCATTTTCCAATTGAGGTGTTCGTCTATATAAATTCCTAAAAAATGAATATCTTCAACTTTATCGATTTTTTCGTCATTGTATTTAATATGAATTATAGGCAGAATATTATTGTAAGAATGAAATTGAACAAATTTAGTTTTCTTTACGTTGATGTTTAAGTTATTTTCTTCCAACCATTTTATGATATCAGCGAGTGCCGTATTTACCTTTGTTTCATAATGCTCCTTTTTGTTACATTGTATAACTAAAGTGCTATTGTCTGCGAATAAAATGCACTTGTTTGGGGTAGCTTCAGGAAGATCATTTATGTAAACAAGAAATAGCAAAGGACCGAGAATACTCCCTTGTGGAACGCCTGTATTATTTAATAGTGTGTCAGATTTAAGTTTAACTTTAGATATCTTATGCTGAGAATTTGTCAATGTTTGTGTCAATTCCGTATATTGTAATCTATCTTTTAGGTATTGCTCATGAAATAATAATAATCACATAAACCTAAAAAGTGTGCATCTTTACGTTTTACTTAACACACACAAGACGGTAAATAATATTATCAAATAGCATTTCTATAATGATATCTCTACTGCACCCTTAGAAAAAACAAAAAGGACTTTAATAAGAATGAACAAAAAATCTATTATGGTGGTGCATGGAAATTCACCAATGCAAAACCTTAAAGTTTTGCGATGCCATTGGTCGATGAGCGTAGGTAAGCATTACTATGGTGGCTGAGTGGTGCAAGCAGAAATATACTTTAAGGTGGTCAAACAAAAATCAAGTATTTACATAGGAAATTAGGTAAAATGTATTCTATCACTTACTCCGAAACTACTGTTTCTAGAATTGTCCCCCCATCTGTTGAAGCGTCCACCTCGACGCTTATTCCCATGAAATCTATTACTTGAGTTATTTTGGTGACCGCTATGATGGGTTGATCCGCTTTGATGAGATCTTCCACGGGGTGTACTTTGGTTCAGAGGGATAAAATCGTCCGACATTTTGCGTAATTTTAGAGGTATTTCAGTTTTAAATTTAGGTCACTTTCTTCAACACACTTATCCACTCTCTGCCTTCTTTAAAAATTGATTATACCTTAATAGGTATTAAAATTCTGTTACATAGCTCTATATTTCAAATGTACTGTTAATGTTTATCACATCATGTTATGTTTATTTACAATTTGAAAAATAAAGAAGGCAAGAAGTCAAAGAACTATTTTCACGCAGTCTAACGACAGTCAGACAGATCGCTTCCACACGATATTATCGAATAACCCAGTATCGATATGTATATCGATACATCAATCGATATTATTCAACCGATTCAACACCATGGCTCACTTGACATATTTGACCAAAACCTTTACATTATGAAAAGGGATCTTGGCAAAGTTGTTTTTTATGGCAAATTGATCGTAAACTTTTCTATCACCACTTTTATTTAATCATTTTCAATAAATTTTTAACAGTATAATATAAGTAAATACTGCTAATTATGCTGATCTTAATGTGTACACATATATAGGAATATAGTCTGGCTCTTAAATGTTAACCTTTAGTTGATGTGTTCTTTTAGTGATTGTATTATGTTTTGTGTATCAATATAAATAAATAAATAATTAGATACTGATTTATGGTTGGCAACTGGAGTAAAAATAAAACGTAAAACCACGAATAGTGAATAATAAACTTCCGCAGTTACGTAACAGCGTTTTTTTTTTATGCGAGCTCTAGGGAAAAATTATTACGAATAAAAAAATAGATAAGCTGCGAAGCCACCAGTGCAACTGTGGTTGCATGCGGCACTCACTACTTTTTACTGGACGAACTTTTTTTTGTATTAGCATTTGCCGGCCGTACATTAAGCGCAGCGTAATGTAAACAATTGTCTCTGGTGACTCAAGTATTTACCTTGGAAAGAAAAATGTTTTTGTACAAGATAGCTAAGTAAACAATTAATACGAAAAATAAACATTTATGATGTATTCATAATGATACCTAAACGTTCGGAGGTGTACTACGAAACCACTAAATTCTATTGATTTTAAGAAAAATACTACTGTTTTATTATTGAATTATATAGAAAACACACACGTCAAGCTTATCACAAAAAATAATTAAAATATTCATGAGAAAACCAAAAAAAAACATCTTTAATAATACCGGTATCCCGCCGGTTTCACAAAATGTAACCAAATAACTGAACTTTTTTATTTCATAGATACATTTTACTGCAAATGATTATCAAAACGAAGAGTAGCTATATTTAATAATACATACTTTTAAAAGTATCCTAAAAAACATTAAATAATATTTAGCGCACGATCGAGAAAGGTTCTCGATCGTGCGCTTGGTGAGTCAAGACCTCCTGAAGATGCTTCGTTTAGAAGCGAAACTAGTCGGGTATTCTTCCGGTTAGGCTGCGTGATGTTTGTGACGTCACGTAGGTGACAGGAACATTAGGCGGAATTGTCACTAGATATATAATTTTATGCTTTTTTAAGTGTTTTATTTAAATATTATTTAATATTTTTTAGGATACTTTTAAAAGTATTTATTATTAAATATGGATTTCCGCAAAGTAACGCCTGAATCTATTCAGTAGCTATATTCTTTTGTCTATTATAGCTATGTTCCATCTCGTAAAAAGGACCCAATTTACGAAAATCGATAAAACTACGCTGACGATCTCCGTGCAACCACAGTTGCGCGTCGCAATCACTGTTTTCGTTTCATGCACGCGGCTAACACTCGTACCTACGGCGACGCAATCGATAAAGTTGATTTGTTTCCTTACCATAGCTGTTTTAACTTATATCAACCTGTCAAATATTTAATATTATAGACTAGCTATATAGAAAAAAACCTTTTTACAACATATCGAAAATATCGATATGTTTCTCCGATATATCGATAAAACACTACGTTATATTTTATCGAAAAAATATCGATACTTTTTTTGTTTGTACATCCCTAGTAACTATATTATTGTAGCCCACAGGTAAAAGACAAAATGGCAGGAGCAGGAATGAGATGTAGGACAATGAAATCTTGGATGATTCTGCGTTCGGAAGTGAGAGCCAGTAAACTTGTGGGAGTGATTTTGCGTTTTTATTCAGTTTAGGGTGGTTAATTCCACCATATTGAAGTGTTGTGTTGTCCTATTTAGGTGTCGGTAAGATATAATTACACAGTAGTTTTAGTGTTTAGTGGCCTATTTTGGTGTTTGAGGTTCACCTCGCTCACATACCCATCATGGATTACGATCCTCCGGATCCTAATACTACTCCAACCGCAACCAAGCGGCGAATCGAAGGAGAACAACCCCCGGCCAAGAAGGTTATTACCTCACCTGACCTGGCATGGGTCTCTATTGAGACTGTATACACAGACTCTTCAATCGTAGTTGGCGGACTTGCTGAACGTCTTTTGACAAGGGCCCGTGTGTGGTCCACGTTTCCCGAGTAGAACCCGATCTATCTGCAGGAACTACCATTAGACCTATCAAATTTGGGCAATTTTTGAAAACTCATAAGGTGCCCAATGTTTGTATTGTGGGAGTCAAATTTGAATTAAATTTGATATGGAAATAGTTTGAGACCCGGGAAAAAACATAGGATAGTTTTTATCCAACTGCGCAAAAAGAGGTTAATGTTTTCGCGTGATAACCGACATACGTGCGGGCGGAGCCGCGCCCGGAAAGCTAGTATTGTATATTGAAAATTGTAGCATATCGAACAGTTTAAGGTTAGTCATTTTGAGTACTTTTTTATTTTATAACAATAATAATGGATGAATGTCAACAAAGTCACTTGTGCCGCATATAGACCAACTTTCTATCGCTGAATCTAAGTTCTGCTTTCCAGAGTCCTGTAAATCATATATCTTCACCAAAAACTCTTTGAATATATTGACGCTGAACATTAGGAGCGTAAATAAAAACTTTAGTGGCTTAGAACTACTTTTAATGAGACTTGACTTTAAGTGCAATATTATAATTCTAACGGAATGTTGGATCGAAAATGACAGAGCATTTCCTACACTGACTAGCTATAACTCTGCATATACCAAAAATTGTAGTAACCAAAATGGTGGCATCATTGTCTATTCAAAGCATAATTTAGGTCTACAGATTGTAGAACCTAAATTTGAAGATGCAAATTGCCTAATTGTTAGATTTGATTCGATGCAAAGTATAGTAATAGTTGCTTTATACCGTTCACCTTCTTTTACTTCAACTGATGCTTTTCTGAATTCATTAGACTGCGTCCTAACATTATACAAAAGGCATTCTACTATTGCAGTTGTAGGAGACATTAACATTGATATCCAACCAAATAGTATGGACAGACATTCTGCTGGCTATTTAGAGTTATTGGCTGGTCATGGTATTCTTCCTAGTTACGAAGTGGTGACCAGAGGTAACCGTTGCCTAGACCATATAATGCTCAAAAGTAAAAACAAGTGTAAATCATTTGTGATAAATACTACAGTAACCGATCACTATCCAGGCCTTTTAAGCATCCAAACAGGATCACCAAATTTGCCATCTCCAAAAAAAACAATAGTAAAAAATAACTTTCTCTTAATTCACCAAGAAATAAAAGCCCTTAACTTCTATGAAATTTTGCTTTCCTTAGATACAAATAAAGCAACTGAATTATTTATGAATAGCTTAATGAATGTGGTAAAAATGAATACCAAAATATTTAAAGTGCCTCACAAACAGCGGATCATTAAACCTTGGATTACTCCAGGAATACTCCGTTATAATACATTACTCCGTTGCATTAGAATGAGAGATTAAATGCACAGTCGGCTAAAAGAGATGCCTAACAATGAAACCCTAAAATCTAGGTATAGAAACTATTGTACAAATTTACTGAAATGTCTTAAGGCAAAATACTATAGGGAACAATTGGAAAAGAATAAAAACAACATGAAAAAGACGTGGGAAACTATCAACAGAATAACTTACACACAGAAGAAAAAAACAACAAATGAGGCTCTATTAAAAATAAAAGATGACTCTTATAGTTCAGTAAATTTTGTCAACAACTATTTTTCCAATGTGGGCAAAACTCTAGCAAATAATATTCAAAATAACTCTAGCAAGGGCAATTCCAAAAAAACAACGCTACATGCATCTCAGGTCAATTCTATTGGTTTATTGGAAACTGATGAGAATGAGGTTCTTTGTATAATTTGTTTTTTAAATTTGTTTTTTAAATAACAATTTAAAAAACAAATGCTCAGTCGGTTGCGATGGGATTTCGTCAAGGGTACTAAAACAATCATCAGAAGTACTCGCACCCATTATAACTCATATTTGTAACTTGTCTTTGTCCTCGGGGACATTTCCTTCCATGTTCAAAACCTCTATAATTAATCCAATACACAAAAGTGGTAGCAGAGACAGTGTCGAAAATTATAGACCTATATCAATATTACCATCAGTTTCTAAAATATTGGAGAAAATAATAAATAAGCGTCTCCTATCATATCTAGATAAATATGATATCCTTTCACCAAACCAGTTTGGTTTTAGAGCTGGACGATCATCTGAACAGGCTGTGTTAGCACTTACAAACTTTATAGTTAGTGATCTGGACAAGAAGAATATGGTTATTGGTATATTCTTAGACCTTGCAAAAGCCTTCGACACTGTCTCTGTACCAATGCTTTTAAATAAACTGGAAGGTATCGGTATAAGGGATAACGCTTTGCGCCTAATGGAGAACTATTTGAAGGGAAGGACTCAGAGGACTAAGATAGGGGATACAATGAGTGTTGAGGAAGTCTTAAATTATGGAGTACCACAAGGCAGCGTATTGGGACCTACCCTGTTCCTAGTCTACGTTAATGAACTGTGCAATCTTAGCCTAAAATCAGGAAAAATATACTCATATGCTGACGACACTGCATTAATTTTTGTTGGGAAAGATTGGGAAGAAGTTCAGAATCGAGCTGAATCTGGATTAAAAATAGTCACCGAATGGCTCCAGGCCAATTTGCTCTCATTAAATGTTCTAAAAACAAAATTTATCACCTTCACAAATGCCCGAAGAAGAACACCTAACATAATTATTAAAGTGCATAAAAACTGTGTACCAACTGAATGTGATTGCCCCGCCTTACAAAATGTCCCGTACATTAAGTACTTAGGTGTCACTCTCGATATGAGAATGACTTGGAACAATCACATTCAGACACTTAGTAATAGAGTGCGAAAATTAATTAACGTTTTTAAAAATCTGCGTGATATAGCTGATCGTAAATTAATCATCAATGTCTAAAACGCACTGTGTAGGTCTATTATTTCTTACTGCAACACCTCTTGGGGTGGTGCAGGGATATCATACATGCTGGTTCTAGAACGTGCGCAAAGAGCAGTGTTGATGGTTGCAACTGCAAGACCATATCTGTTTCCTACTACTGAACTTTACAAAGACTGTTGTGTTCTAACAGTTTGGCAATTATATATTTTAAACCTTTTACTAAATCAGCATAAACAAATTACTACAATAAAAAATTCTAAATACTTATACAAGAACTTAAAGTAGTAAGTAGTGGGAAACAGATAATTCTAAGATCTATGTATCTAAACTACCTATATTCCTGCAAATAAATGAATTTTAATTTGAAGAGAAGAAAGGACAGAATTTTTTGCAGTCAAAAGTTTAACTCAAAGTTAGCTAAACGACACCTCATTTTTCTGGGGCCATATCTATATTATAATGCTAACAAAGTTCTCAAAGATTTGGAATCACAGAGAGGCGAAAATTGCGCTAACAAATTGGCTACACAAAATGACCTATAATGAAACAGAAATCCTACTCAAAACTGTAGAATGATGCTAAGTATTTCTGCGCTTGGTTATTCCACACTCCACACTCTACATCATTTCATCTACTTACATTAATATTTTCTATTTATACACATATACGTTACAACAAACTACATAACACTATACTCAAATTACACTTAACTACCTTTTACACACTACATTCTCATCATTACTCACACACAGAATTTAATAAGTTGTTATAACAAAAACAATTATTTGTATCACTTTAGTCAACTTACTTTTCGACTATATATTATTAATTCTCTGTATAAGGCTACGTATAATTGATATTAGTGTAAATTGAAGGGTATGCAGAACCTACGACACAAGATTACTCTTAGTGTAGGTTCTGTACGTCAATACAGCAACAAAAAATACAAGCCACTATGTTGTGCTTAGTTATATTATTATAATTATTATTAATATCCTTTGTTAAGTTGCATTTGTACCAAACTTTGTGAAATAAATATATTATTATTATTATTAATATATTATTATTATTATACATCTCTGCCGGTAGAACTCTATCAATACCTCACCATCTAATGTCACTCATGCTGCTGGTTTGGCCATACTAAAGCCCAGTGCAGGTCAAAACCCCGATGCTTCCGTTGCACCAAAGAGCACACTGGTGATGTACTGGAAAAAGACTCCTCTTGCCTCCATGGCTCAGGTTGGCACTTTGCTACCAACAAGAACTATCCAGAACTTGAGAGACAAAAATCCTTATAGGCTGTTATGGCTCAAAATAGTGTAACATATATATGTTATGTGAATAAGCTGCTACACAGTGTCCTAAGGTATCTAGATCATATTCTGAAGTCTCCCAAAGCATACCTACTCCCCCCTCCAATTCATCTTATTCTTTGGCACAGCCAAAGTCGTCAACAGAACTCATATGTCAGAACTGTATATGCCAGCCCTCGTACGAAAGCCCCTCTTGGGAAGTCGTACGATAAAGCAACCCACCGAGATATAGTTGCCACTCCTACATCTGTAATGCCTAACGGTCGTACTTTAGGCGTTAGCCAAACCACAGATTCTTCTCCACAAAATGAAAATATGTTGGAGACACTGTTAAACTTAATCATTAATATCATGGGTGACATAATACAAACCCTTCATGAAATAGACAATATTAAAATTGCACATACTATGGAATGTGATGGATCCGATGTGGATAGATTGATTCGCGTTAGTAGAACTGACTTGACTCAGAATATTTGGAGCATATACCGTAATTTTGATGATTTTGTGCTTTCTCTGACAAATTTTAAATTTGAGACCGATATAATTATTCTTACAGAATGCAGACTTAGCGATAATGAACCAATACCACAACTTGATAACTACAGCAGCTACATTACTTCTTGTCAACACAACCAAAATGACGGAGTTACGTTATATATATAAGAGAAGCTTAACCATAAAGTCAAAGAAATACAACTAGCTCAAGCATCCTGTCTACAACTGGATGTACTGAATAAAACAGTCCTATGTATCTATCGATCTCCGTCGAATACTAATACAGACAGTTTTATTGAATCACTTAGTACCCATCTTGAAACTTTAACTTCTCAGAAAGATATTATTTTAGCTGGGGATATAAATATTAATCTTAATCCTAAAGAAACAGAAACGCCGTATCAAAGTAGAAACAGATTAAGTTTTAATTAAGAAATCACCCCGTGACCACGATCACTGCAGTGTTTGAAACGTCGGGATAAAATAATGAAAAATATACGCGATTTAAACCGTTTAAAGTTGTTTAATTACTATGTGCAACAATCGCGAAAACCTAAGACAACATCAGATTAAGTTATCTTATTGCACTGACAACATATGGTCTTCTTCCAGGGCATACATTGCCAACTAGAAAAAAATCATGTCTGGATCATTTTATGCTCAAAATTAATAAAAAGAAGGTATCGGCATTAATAGCTATTCTACACACATCTGTCACTGACCATTATACTACATTACTAAAATTATCTAAAGTCAACCATAATCAGTATAAAAATAAATGTAAAAAGACTGTAGATTTTGAAAGAGCTCTTAAATATGACATTTCATGACCCTAATTTAATAACAAATCAACTTATAAATACATTGTCTGAATCTATACGACTTAATACTAATATCAAAACATGTACAAGTAGTAAACGGATATTCAAACCTTGGATAACACCTGGTATTCAGCGCTGTATAAAAAATAGAAATAAACTTCAAAATAAATGTTCTAAAGATCCACACACTGAAATCCTAAAAATTACTTACACAAGGTACAGAAACTACTGCAACAATCTCATCAAAAAACTTAAAAGAACGTATGAAAGAAAATTACTTGCTAATTCTATAATAATAAATTGCTATGGAAAAACATTAAAACTATAACCTATTCTAGTAAAAACAATAATACTAACTACGAATTGCTCAACACTAAACATTCTCCTTCTGAACCATTTTATTAATGTCTAGTATGAGAGACGATGTCAACAATTATAGACCAATATCTGTCTTGCCAGCTATTTCAAAAATGTTGGAGAAGTTACTGAATAATAGACTTGTGGATTACCTCAATAAATTTGAAATTCTATCAACATTCCAAGTTGGGTTTAGACGAGGTAAATCCACTGAAGATGCAATCAGGAGGTCTACTCCCAAAAACGAAGTTCGAAGCTTCGTTTCGGATCGAAGTAACGACGAACATCGAACTTGTACCCTACTACCAAATAACTTCGGATGCGACTTGTACGGACGATTTTCGTTTCGGTTTCATAGACAAATATTATAGTAGGAGTGATATTGAAATCTTTGGGCAGGTTCTTTATGGTAGATATGATGAATAAATCAAAAACTAATAACCAAAATGAATTTGTGAAGAAGAATGTTTCGATAATTAATAAATTATTTATTCATGAATGTGTATGTGGAATTTAATGTATTCTACAATTTGTTTTCTTAGTAAACAAGTATTTTTCAGAGTGATGATTGTGTCATCGACAAACAAAGAACCTAATTGAATGTTGCCTAACACTATAAACTCTTTCGTAAATTCTACTTCGAATATGACAACTAGAATGCAACCATGGACTTACATTAGTAGATAAGGTCATATGTGCAATACACCGTTCGTCAGAATGTTTTAATTTTCTCAAGTAGCAGACCCATTTTTGGGGCTTCTTCTTTTTGACGTAAGTACCTATTTCTCGCGCTGCATTTTATGAACAACCATGCAACATGTGTGTGTGGACTGAGTGACCACATTTTTTTTTAGTTTATTTTTGTCTATTTAGTGACTTCAAGAGTTAGTCAAAGTTATGATATAATTTGTAAAATGTGTTTTGTAATTTGTGAAGAATTAATAATGAAGTTATGATTCCTAAACTGTGGTCCCTCAGTTCTCACACTCAAAATTCTAAATCTGGGTAAATACATAACTTATAAGCAAATATTGTTTGCAGATATTTAGTAAAACATATTTTAAAGTGTTTAGAAGAAAAAAGCAACAACACGGAAACTAAAATAAAAAAATTCAAAATTCTTCCTGATGTCTCTGAGTGACCACTTATGAAAAACCTATAATTTATTTATTATGCCACAAAACCTATATATTATAACTGCTAACGTTAGTAAAAGTTACATGTAAGTTTGTAAAAGTAAAACAAGAGCACCGTTTTTGGCTACTAATGTTAAATTAATATTTAATTGTGGTCACTCAGTTCACACATGGTGAATATGTAAATTAATTCAAAGTTATTGAATTATAAGTATTACATAAAAACTGAATATTTCAGTATTTAGTAAATATTTTTTACTACAAGGACGTGTGTTTTTATCATGTTTTGATTGCTGTTAAGAAATTATAATTGCTATTTAATATTTTCTATACAATTTATGTAGTAGGGTGACCACACACTGCAAATTTATTTGAGTCATTAACTTATTTAAGCTAACGATTAAACCGCCGATTACGTTTTTTAACAATAGCAAAATAAATTTCATCACTTGACATCACACACACTAATACCTATGATAAAATTAAACGACAACACTAGTTGTTCTTTAAATTAAATTTATGAAAGTTACTACCAAAATCGTTCTATTGCGTCATAAATATTTTGGTGTTTTTCGAGAAGAATTTTGTCTTCGAAATCATAAACATGTATTAGTCTCTGTTAGAATGCATTTGACTGCTAGGTGAAAAGTGTGCAAATGTACTGATTATTTAGTGTCTGTTTTTATCCCACCTAGGTGATGAATGATGTTCCGTTGGAAGATAAGAGTAAGTAAAAACAAAGTTGAGTAGGTATTTTTTTCTTGAGACTTTTCTTTTATAGGTATATGGCTACACAGAGGAGTGTATTTAGCCAGTGTCAAGTTTTAGAAATAACAGTTTTAGAGATATTTCAAGTAGATAGTAGGTGAAGTAAACATCAGAGCCAAGTAAAATGTCGTGGTCAAGTTAAGGCTGAGTCAATCATGCCTTCGTTCTGAATTTTTTCATGGAGATCAAAAGAAATCACGAAAAGTCATGTTTTACTACTATGTAAGCAAGTACTTACACTTGTGCACGTTAATGAACACTCAAAGAATAATTCTACACCATAATTAAACATAAAAACTCAAAGGAACACTATTTCCGGTAAAAAAAAAAACAACATAGACTTTTCCTCTCTCACTCTTTCACGCGTAAAACTTCCACTAAATTTTTTGGAGGGCAGTAATGAGATTTGAATTTGTTACTTGTAATAATGTTTAATTTATCAAAAAAACTTTAAACGCGTTACTTTTCGGATATACATATTTAATAATAACATATATATATTTTTTAAACTATTTTTATAAAATAATTTAATAAAAGTATTTTCATAAAACTTTAAAAAAACACTTTAAAAACTATAAAAATATATATCTAGTGACAATTCCGCATAATTTGCCTGTTAAGCCTACGTAACGTCACAAGCGCCACGCAGCCGGAAGAATATTCGACTAGTTTCGCTTCTTAGCGAAGCATTTTCAGGAGGTCTTGACTCTACGAGCGCACGATCGAAACTAAAGCGAGCCGCCGCCGGCCGTTTCGAATCGAAGACCTAAGACAACTTTATGTTATAATGTTCATTTTACCAATCTACGAGATACTACGAAAATATTGTATGAAAAAGATACTGGCCACTTCGAACACAGCACCGTCGTCGCTGCGTCGGTGTGTATAAAAGAAACAACTGTAACCCGCGAATACCGAATAGTTACTTCTACGTCTTTCAATTGTAGACGACAAGTGAATGACGTGGAACTTTCGTTCTCAAGATCAAAAAGAAAAACTATAAGGACAAAGTAAATAGAACCTGATTAGACTCACTGAATTTTATGCACTTTTGGATCTGATGAAATGAAATATGAAACACGTTATGTTCCTTTTAACACTCTACGAGATCATACGAAAATATTGTATGAAAAAGTAACTGGCCACTTCGAACGCTGCACTGTCGTCGTCGCTGCGTCGGTAAGTTTAAAAGCAATACCTACAAATGAATGACGCCGAACTGATGTTCTCAATATATAAAAAACGGATTTTAATACTAAAAAGCGTGAAATTAATTGTGAATGTCTGTACCATATCCGCACAATGGTATAATCTCAATCTCTATAATCTCTCTTCTGCTCTTGGTACAAGTCCATATTTTAAAGACACTGAACCGATTTTATTTAAATTTGCACTGTTCCCTTAAAGTAAATAGTAATTTAAATCGTCACAATCCGATCAATAGTTTTGGAAAAATGCGTAGACAAACATACATTCAAAAATTAATACACCTATATATTATTATTTTATAAGAGCATTGCGCATGCTAAGCGAAAACATAGAAATTATTAAAATAAATAATTCAACATAAACAGATATCTAGAAATTTAAAGCATACACAAACACACACTCACGCACACACATACACACACACACACGTTATGTAACGTTAATCTTTGAAACAAAATAAAACAATTTTGAATTTTGAATTTTTTCATTTGAATTTGAATCTTAATGAACTCTCAATCTAAACTGTCCAACGTTGCCGATAAACTTAGACAGATAGTATCATTTACTGGCCATAATGGATCCAGTAACCGTTCTGAAATGGAACACCCAGAGCATGCGACCAAAGAAGCATGAGCTGGTCCACTCAATTTCAAAATTCCACCCGTCATCGTCAGTCATTGACATCTCGGAGACGTGGTTGGTTCCTGGTTCCCAATTTAGGGTTACGGGATACTCCTGTCTCCGCTATGACAGGGCTGACGGGTATGCTGGTAGTGCTTTACTCATAAAGCGCTTCCCTTCTCAAATTACCTTCCCATCCCATTTCCCTGATATCAACATAGTTGGTATCAGATCCTTAGATATCTCTTTCATCTCCATATACACAATTCATCCCAACTCTTCCCTGATACCCGATATCCTACTTCTCCTTTCTACTATTCCTACCCCAATGATGGTCATGGGTGATTTTACTTCCCACCACATTATGTGGGGCTCCCATCATTCCAGTTTATTCGGACTTTCCCTCCTGGAAGCATTTAATGAGGTCGATCTGTGTGGCTATAAATGATGGGTCTCTCACTCATCGAATGTATCTAATCCAAAACCCTAAAAGTGCGGTAGATCTAAGCCTATGCTTTCCTTCACTCTCATCACTGCTTACATTGAAAGTTCTACCACTTACCTATGGAAGCGACCACTTTCCCATTATTATCTCGTTTCCTAATAGAATAGTACCATTTCGCAATCCTTGTCCATTATTAAAATATAAACTCTCTTTTGCTGATTGGTTGTCATACTCTGCTACCCTAGACAGTAAAATTGTTGCATCCTCTATATATCCTTTAGACAGGATTTTTCCCTCTTGTCTTATTCATACAACTCTATGACTTATTCATACAACATATTACTGCAGCTGCTGATCTCCACATTCCCTTCAAGAAACCTGCAAAAGATTTCATAATATCCACTCCTTGGTGGGTTCATGAATGCACATCTGCGGTTCTGGATTGGAATGAAGTCGAACAGATTTATAATGTTTGTATGACTAATTCTAACTTTTTAAAATATCAACAGGGAGCTTCTAAGGTTAAGAAACTTTCTTCCAAAAAGAAAAAGTTTGGCTGGATAGGTTTTTGCGAAACTTTGTCACCAAGAACACCAGCATCTCATGTTTGGAAACAGATCAAGCGTTATAGATGTTCAACAAACATACAAAATATTTCAATTAATGATCCTTCAAGTTGGTTATAGGCCTTTTCAGACAAACTTGCTCCTCCTCTGTCCCTTCTCTGTATTCTCTTCCTTCACCACCTACCTACATTCATGCATGAACTGACTCTTGCACTAGACTGACTGACTGACTCAACTCCAGGGATCCCATATTCTTTTATTATTAAGTCTTCTGTCAAAAGTAAGCAAACATAATAAACTACTTTTTTGAGCATGGCATAGTACCTGACCAATGGAAAACCCAGATCATAATTCCCCTTTTAAAACCTGCAAAGGACCCATCAGATCAAAGCAGACATAGACCTATTGCAATGTCTTCAGTAATGACTAAAATTATTGAACATTTAATAAAACATAGGTTTGAATTGTTTATCGTGAACAAGCTTATTCTAGCTAAGACACAATTTAGTTTTAGAAAGGGATATAGTACCATCGATAGTCTAGTCCTGCTAACAACAGACATATTGCATTTAAGGAGCAAAAATATCTCGTGGGGGTGTTTCTTGACATTGCTTCTGCGTATGACAATGTGTTGCTTCCACTACTCAAGAATAAACTTATTCAGCTGAGTATTCCTGCGAGGCTTGTACAATTCATTTGCAACCCCAAGGATCAGTTTTGAGTCCGTTACTTTACAGCCTGTACATCTATGACTTAGATAGATCTGTGGACTCATTCTGTGAGGTACTATAATTTGCCGATGATCTGGCACTGTATGTACAAGTGCAGTCCACAGAGGAGGCGATCCATAGATTGAATACAGCCCTCTCATATCTTGGAGACTGGCTTTATGAACAGGGTCTTTCCCTATCTGCTTCAAAAAGTTCAGTAGTAGTATTTACTAAAAAGAAATTTATCCCTCCGCTCAAAATACTTATAGGTCAGGAATCTATCCCACAATTCAACAGTACTATATTTCTAGGTATCAAGCTGGATTCGAGAATGTCAGGTGTCCCCATTTTAATACCATAGCCCAAAAGGCAGAAAAGAACGTAAACATACTCAGATCTCTTTCAGGTGTTTGGTGGGGATCCCACCCATATTCTCAAAAACTGCTATAAAATGCCATAATCCGAAGCCACTTTGGTTACGGTTCTTTCCTCTTACATACATGCGATAAAGTAGGACAATATAAGATATGTAAAATTGAATTCAAATGTCTGCGAATTATTTTTGGAGCCATGAAGTCTTCACATATTAATTCCATGCAGGTCGAGTGCACATAGCCCCCTCTAGATATTCGCAGACAATTTCTTTCAGACAGATTTGTTTGTAAAATAATTCAAAATTCCAACCACCCCTTACTTCCAAAATTGAGTCTTCTTTCTAACCTATATGATTTGCGGAACACATATAAAATTCCTTGCCTTCTTCGCAGCTACATTAAATTCACTAGACTCCCTGAACCTCACATTCAACTCTCAACAAACCCTCTATACTCAACTCCCTATGAAGTACTTAACTTTGAACCGAAAGTTCAAAAAAACAGAAAGGCAAGAATTATGGATATATACAACCCCAAATTCCTAAAACTCCCTGGATTTTTAAATTCCGAAATGCAAATAAAGCTGTCACCTACACAATTTGTCATCTTGAATTAGGTCATTCTTGTAATCCTATTCACTTAGCCAAACTACGGATCAGTGATCACACAAGGTGTGAGCGTGGCCTGGACGAGGGAAACGTGGACCATATCTACTTTTTATTGCCCCAAACTACATTATTCTCTGTGTGATATCCTCCCATCTTCTATCCCGTCCAACTTCCCTTAAATGTCTTTTATCTTTAATTTTTACTACACATAACAAATTTTAAATATATTATGTAAATTTATAAAAATAAATTAAATAAAATTGTAAATATTTACCTATTAGTAACATATTATTCTGATATAAGTTTACATATATAATGTAATTTTAATTATGCATGTTAGTAACAATGTTATTGTCTTGTAAACACCAACCATTCTTATAGTAAATTAAAATACTCTCCACATGATTTATGACACTAGTATGTACGGACATTGGCAGAATTGTGACAATATGCCACAGAGGCCATAAATATAAGAAGACAAGAAATCTTGGATGAAGTTATATCTTTTAACACGTATTTCATAATTCATAATGTCAATTCAATTCAAGTGATGTGATTGTTAAAGTGAAGTGAGCGTGATTTGCTGAGCGAATATCGACGTGAGTTGGGCAATTATAATCGAATAGCACGGCATGGGAGGCCTGCATATCGTGCTAAAATAGCATTGAGTGAATATGTATTTAGTATAGCTATCCCATTCATGCCATTGCTCTGTCGTTTTAATATTAAATCTGTGGGTTTTTATAGTATTTCCACAGATTACTCAGATTGCGGGTAAATAGCTCTTGCATCCAGAGAAAAAAAGTTGATGTCAAACATAGATCAAATAGAATATATACTACGATGTCAAATTTCTTGATAGCTAAGGTACAAGGCGAGCTTTTTTGTTTGCTAAAATAAAATTTATGAGAAATAATGTCGCTTGGAATATTTTATTACAGTATTTAGACATTGCTCAAAGTACCTTTGAGTTACTAAATATTTGTGTTGTATGACGAGATGTGGATTCCATGTAAATCAACGAAACTTGCAGTTGGTAAGTGGACGTATTATATTTGATCAGCTCTACACTTACGTTACGCCGTTCAACATCCTGCCAATTACAGCGGAAGCATAACAACATCCCATGAATTTTAACCATCATAAATCAGGAAATAAAATGGAAACTTAAGCTGCAGTTGCTTAGTATAATTGTGGTGATAAATAATTGCCTTTGTTATTGATCGACAAATGACCCCATGTTTTCATGATTGTAGCTCTTATATCATGTTTGTTGGGAACTGAAAATACTTTCTTAATAAACCGACCTCCGTATCAAATACATGTTTTTTAGTTAGTTATTTCAGCTTGAGCATACATTGTTAAGATATTTATTTATCTATTTCTGATGAGAATATCTTATCTAATAAGAACTAAGGTTGCTTAATTACTCATGATTGTTCATTTCAGCTGTTTACAACTGGAAGGGTGATGTGAGATCTGGCTTGCCTCTTGAAATTGGAGAGACTGTACAGATACTGGAAGAACATGGGGGTAAGTAAATATACCTAGAATAATTTTATGTAAGGTGCAAAAGGGTAAGATGGGATATTTATGAAAACTAAAATGGTATATACAAAAATTTTTAGGACTTCAATTTAACACTAATCGATTTAAGTTGTAGAACCCCTGTTTGAGTGGGGACTCGTGAAAAACACCCTTGCAAAGATATGATATATTTAGGGTTCCATACATCAAAAGGAAAAACGGGACCCTTATGGTATTAGTTTGTTGTCCCTCTGTCTGTCTGTCAATACCCTTTTTCTCAGGAACCCATGCAGGTATCAAGCTGAAATGCATATCAAAAACTCAGGTCTACTGTCTTTTGAAGCTGTAAAAAAATCAAACTTTTAAGCCAACATAATCAGATGATACAGCCATTTATGCTGCAAATTTTCAAAATCCCATGAACTCAGAATCTAAAATTTTGGTACAAAACACTGTCCTATATAGTATTGTTCAAATCTGCTATACAGCACCAACGCACTGGAGACTATAAACTATATACGAATAGCACGCTATATTAAACACTATCGTTATAATGAAACAAGGCGCTCGCGCTGGATGCATAAGCTAGGTGTCGTCACAATAGCGTCAGGCGCAATGTGCTGTCTACCGTTGTCGTTTGGCTCGACACTAGCGTGGCTCTAATGAGCAACGAGTTGATTCTAACACAGAATTATTACACTGCTTTATTGTAATAAATAGAATGAACTTTCCTTCATACTTTTCAGGCTTAGGATTGTCTATAATTGTCTTGTATAGTGTTATGAAGTGTGTGCATTTATAGGCATATTTAGAAGTTCATTTCTAGTAGGTATATACAATAATCAACATTTTTATTTTTTCTACTTTATATTCATTTTTTTGTTTGTTTTGTATTTACTTATGGGGGTGATCTTTCTATTTACATTTTAATGGTTGATTTAAAAGAGAACTCTCCACAACAGTAATTACAAATAGCAATTCTATTACCATCACTAGACTTTTCAAAAAGTTCCATATCGGTAAATCACTACTAGATACGTTTAGGCATTTTTTATCGTTACTTATAATCTAAATCGTCTATTTACACTTCTTTTCAAACATTCATTACAGGTCCTTTCACAGTTTTTAGAATATACAAAGTTTGTTTATAACGCTAACTTATAGGTAAGTGCGAGCCAATAGATCGCGCGCGGTCATAATCAACATAACACATAACAGGTATATAGCGCGTAGGCCTATAACGCGAATATGCGCAAAGCGTGTTAACGCGACCGAAAGCGCGCGATGACTGAAGCTTGGCGTTATGCCGCTATGCTGTGAGCCGCTACCCAGCCACGTTAGTGGATGCTTGATGCTAAACGTTATATTTATAGCGCGAAGAGAATATATACATAGCGCGTTGTATGAGCTACAAGGCAATAACGCGCTATGCTATGGCGCTAGATGCTATATTATCCACCACTAGTCCTATAGCACAGATAAAGGAAAAACTGAAAACAAGCATACATTTTTAGTTACATCATATAATTAAAATATTTTTAATCATTTTAACATATGTATTTTATTTAGCAATAAATATACCATAACTTGTACTTAAATATACCTACAAGTTTGAATGGAACCCTTGGTGCGCGAGTCCGACTCACACTAGGTTGTTCTTTTCATTGTTAACTCATTTTGAAAAAAAATAATAGTACTAGGATTAGTGCCAATTTAAAATTCTTCTGGCTTATTTCCTGCTGCTGCCACTGCACTCTTGCTCCATCTAGTTCTGCTTTTAGTTGCACCTGACTATGACTTTACCCTAGACTAGCTATTGTCCTTGAAGTCCCAACACTGGCACTACACTACATTCATGGCAGAACACAGACAGAAGTACGAAAAACTCTCTTGCTCTCTCCTTTTTCTACACTGACTGACTTAGCTTGACTTGATGTGACTGTTGGTCCTTAAATGGGGTCATTTTCGTATCTTTTCACAAATTGCCTTAAGTTCGTAAAGTTTTAATCACAATTTAAAAAAAAAAACAATTTGTTAAATAAGGCGCTCTTATCTTATTAAATAAAAATAGAACTAAATTTTTAACTTTCACAACACATGAAATATTTACAAGATATTGGTATGTTCCAGTGATTAGAAATTGAAAATTTTAGTTTAATACCCACTTTTAAAAATTTTATTTCTCGCAATTGAATCGCTACTTTTTACTTTGATCTGAAGCCTTTAATTGGAAGATAAAGATCTTTCAATTAAAAAATATAAACCGCAAAATTGTTTTTAAAAAAATGCCTCAATAAGTTGAGCCCAATATTTTTTGGTGGCTATTTATATTTTTTGTTTTTTTTTACAAATGCTGAAAGACAAAAGTAATTTTTTTGTATATACAACATTTGGTTTTTATGTTATGAATGATTAAAGAGAGCCATAATTTTTCAATAGGTATGTTAAGTTCTAACTTTGATAAGGTAATATAGGTTTTACAGAGGTTTCTTAAAGTGTGTTTTAGTAAATTTTGTATTAATTTTTTACTCTTGTTATCTGATCTTTGATTCAAATCTAAGTACCGTTTCTTATACTGGATATAAGGAAATTCAGTTTCTATGGTTTCCGTCATTTTTCGTCAAGAATTACCTTTGTTATTCTCAGATTAGTTTTTAAATGGGATTGTAATGGAAAATTACTGTCAATTATGTCAATAACATAAGCATTTAGCCACAAGTGACAAATTGCATTGCAGCCCTGAAATTTCCCTGAGACATTAAGTTGTTAAGTCTTATGTGCCTGTAATTTCACCGATACCCATTCCCTTCCAACTAAAAATATGGTGATGTGAATATTACTGCTAGGCAGTAGACATATGTTTGGTGGCAGTAAATCTTTGTACATACTCCTTTACAAACAGTTCTATTGCTACTAAAACTAGTTTTATAAAAATTTCAACCCTTCGTAAATGAAATCATCTATAAAATACAGAATATATATTGAGTGTGTAATTCCTTGAATGTGGTTAATTAAATTGCTGAAAGTTAAGAAAGGTGCCGGAAGTGTTTTTTTCATTGCAAACATTGGCTGCGCCCTCACTATTAGGATAATAATAATAAATAATAATAATAAAGCATCTTTATTCAAGACAATATTTTTACACTATATTCTAATAAAAATATGTTAGTAATAAAATTTCTTAAACTATTGTTAGAAAGTTTTCACTTTATTGCCTTGATCCCATCCGGGTATATGCCTCCTCCATCTCCTTCCAGGTCTCCCTATTTTTTGCTCTCTCCAGCCAGTTTGCACCTGCCTGTGACTATGTCGTTGATCCACCTCATTTTTGGTCTGCCCTGTTTTCTCGTTCCCTGTGGACCTCTCCACTTAGTAATTAACAAAGTCCATCGATGATCTGGGGCCCTAGCCACATGTCCAGCCCACTGCCATTTCATTTTCTGGGCATGTTCAAGGACATCTGTTAGTTGTCCTTTTTCTAATGGTCTTGTTGCTTACCTTATACCTTTTGCTTAGTTTCAATATGCTTCTCTCCATGGCGTGTTGCGTTGTGAGTAGCCTGCTCCTAACTTTATTTGTGTAACACCCATGTTTGGCTTGCGTAGGTGAGGCAAGGCAAAATACATACATCCATTATAGTCTTCTTCAGCTTCAAGTCATAGGTTCCTTTTAATATCTCTTTATGCAACCAAAACTTGTTCCAAGAGCTTCTGATCCTTCTTTCTATTTCTTCTTCGTTACTGTTAGTGTTGAAAGATATTTGTTTCCCAAGATAGATATTATTCTTTACATATTGGATCTGGTTCCCCTCTATTTGAATAGGCTTCTCATGACTGTTGGTTAGGATTTTAGTTTTGCTGGTGTTCATGTATAGGCCTATTTTAATACTTCTGTTATTCAGAGACTGCATCATTCGCTCGAGTTCTGAAGCTGAGTTAGCAAAGAGTGCAATGTCATCAGCAAATCTTAGGTGGCTCAGGTATCCTTTCCCAATCCATATACCATTAGATTGCCAATCCAGTCCACGAAAGATGTTTTCCAGCACAGATATGAAGAGTTTTGGTGAGAGCGGGTCACCTTGCCTTACACCTCTTTCTATTTTTATTGCTTCCCCCTTGCTTTCCAGACGTATTTTGCTCATACTTTGTGAGTAGATATTTTGGATTACTCTTATGTAGCAATAGTCTATATTGCATGATGCTAATGCATCCCATATGGAGCTGTGAGATATACTATCAAATGCCTTTTGATAGTCTACGAAACCTATATAGAGAGGATGATTAAATTCTTTGCATTTTTCTAGAAGTTGATCTATTGTTTGAATGTGATCCATTGTTGAGAAGTTGGAACGGAAGCCGGCTTGTTCTACGCTCTGCATGCCATCAATTTTGCTTGATATTCTGCTTAATAACAGCGATGAGAAGAGCTTATAGATACTGGATAGCAAATTAATTGGCCTGTAATTGCTAATGTAACTTGGATCTCCTTTTTTATAAAGCAGTACTATTTCAGACTGACACCATTGATGTGGGACAGTTCCTGATTCAAATACCATATTGAACAGTTTTGTTAAAAATGTTACGAGTCTTGCTGAATTTCGTAGGCTTTTTTGCTATGAATGTGTTATCATGATTGTTTAAGGAAGTGGTTGGTGACTTAGATGGAGAACGCTTCCTTTTCTCTTTTCCAGCCTCTTTGACAATAAGTTGGTCGTACCGAATATAGGCAACATTCCCTTTATCAAGTTCTTCTTGTAATTTGGTTTTTATCTCCTTTCTTTTTTTAAGAATATCCTTTGAAAAATCATCAGTGACATAGATATTATTTGGAAAGTTCTTGTTATTCTTAAGGACTTCTATTTTTCTCCATAATAATGTGAGTGTTATTAATATTGGTCTACATTTTTGTTCGTTTTTCTTGCCTAGCCTCTGAGCCTTACTAATTTCCCATTTATCCCATTTTTCCATGCAATCGTTCTTACAGGAGTTTAAAGATTGCAGCACAAGATCAACAAGTTCAGTGTTGTTCTGTTCTGTTTCCTCCACCCCAAAGATGACCATGTTGTTTTTTCGTGTTTCTTTCTCCATGTTTCTCATTTTTGTTTTTAAAATTTCCACCTCCTTTCTCAATGACTGGTTTTCTTCAATTAATGGTTTTAATTTTCCATCAATAGTTTGTTCCATACTTTTTGTCAGGTTCTCAGTTATGACTGAGATTTGTTTTTCAAGTTCTATTTTCAGTTTACTAAGTAGCATTTCCATTTGTTCATCCATTTCTGAACACGAAAAAAATAATCCCCTTATTTCGATAGAGTTTGTCACAGCTGGCCACTGGATATAAGGAAATTCAGTTTCTGTGGTTTCCGTCATTTTTCGTCAAGAATTACCTTTGTTATTCTCAGATTAGTTTTTAAATGGGATTGTAATGGAAAATTACTGTCAATTATGTCAATAACATAAGCATTTAGCCACAAGTGACAAATTGCATTGCAGCCCTGAAATTTCCCTGAGACATTAAGTTGTTAAGTCTTATGTGCCTGTAATTTCACCGATACCCATTCCCTTCCAACTAAAAATATGGTGATGTGAATATTACTGCTAGGCAGTAGACATATGTTTGGTGGCAGTAAATCTTTGTACATACTCATTTACAAACAGTTCTATTGCTACTAAAACTAGTTTTATAAAAATTTCAACCCTTCGTAAATGAAATCATCTATAAAATACAGAACATATATTGAGTGTGTAGGTACTACCTTGAATGTGGTTATTAAATTGCTGAAAGTTAAGAAAGGTGCCGGAAGTGTTTTTTTCATTGGAAACATTGGCTGCGCCCTCACTATTAGGATATACAGAACCAAAACACAAGGTGGGTACATAATACTCACCTCACTGTTGGAGTACCTATTATGTGTAACTGGTTTTGATTTTATGACAATTATCAATTTATTTTATTATAGGCGAGCAGCAGCATGCTTCTGTGCCTATTTTACACTGTGTTGAAATGTTGTAATATTTATAGTGTCCACAATTTCACTGATTTAGTTCATTGGTTAGATGTTGGCAAGAGATTCATTCGTAGATGTAGCACAGACAACCTCCTCAGGCAAATTGTTAAAGTAGTGAACACCTCTGTTGCTGAGGGTAGGATGTTATGGCTAGTACACGCTGTAGTTGTGGCACAATTTTCAGGTTGTGCCTCTGACTTCTTTGTTGCAGTATATTGAGTATTTCTGGGAGGTTGTAGAATCCATTGAGCATTTTAAATGTTTCTGTGAGATCACACATAATAACCTCGTAACGTCTTTTCCTCAAGAATAAGAAGGCTTGGGATTTCCAATCTCTCCACATAAAGCTTCCGGTATCTTGGTGGCTTTTCTTTGCGTACCTTTAAGCTGATTTATTCCAAAGCACATTTTTTAGAAACTATGTGCTCCAGACATGAAATTCAAACTTTAGCAATGGTCTGATATACATATGTGCTGTAGATCTTGAGAAATTCTTCGACTGTCATCGCTTGAAAAGATTTTGACAGTCATTCCTAGAAATGTTCTACCCATTTGAGATCAGTGTAGATAATAATGCCAAGACATTGTTGCGGACTGACAGATGCATTGGATTGGCCATCTAAGTTGTATGTTACTTGTGGATTACTCCTTCCGAGATGCAGAACACTACACTTGGCACTTCCGCCTAATAAGCCAGCCATGGTTCAGTGTGATATTCTCTCCATGTTGTATAATCTCCATATTTTTTTAAGCTGACCTGATTTGATGAGCGGGTTGGCGTAGAATTTATCGTCAACCTTATTAAGAGCCCAAACAGCGCCACCAATGAGCTTTTACTGTAATAAGATATCGCCAACGCGGACTTGGAAGGTCTTATTTGATATATTTCATGTATTGCAAAGTGATACAAATTTATCAAGAGGCGTTGATGTGGAGCTTTGGCAGGAGCGCGTTATAAATCCAAATTGATTAATATTTCCATCCATAGCTTTTTAGCACAACTTCTTTGCACCAAGGGTTATGGGTATGTTTGCTTATGATTTTCTCTATGACTTAAACCACTATGCTTTTGAGATTGTTCATTTGTACATTTTCGGTGGTTTCCCTCCATTTTACTTTTAAGTTACTCTGATCTGGAGGATCATCGAAGGCCATGAGATATTAGGCTACTTTAAGGTCAGTGGGATACAGCGTTCATCGAGGGTTAGCTTTGCATTTCTAAGTCTCATTGCATGCACTTTTAATCTGTAAGTTTCGCCTCCCAACTTCGTTCTGCTTGACCTGTCATAAATTGGCGAGGCACAGATTTTCCTTTGGGAGAGATGCCACTAGGTATACCGTCCTGAGATTTACTAAGACGTATTTGATGACTCTGAACAAACCCCTTAGTGACAGAGATAACAGTCTTCAGCTATCCAAAGAAACTAGGTAGACAAAACATAGTGCAGAATACTAAGAAAGAATATTAAATATATGCAAGCTCATCCTGAATAGTAAAGTATTAATGTTACATTCGATGTTGCAATTTGCAGAGGGGCTAATTGATGCCTAGTGTCATCCTATGCATTTTAGTTAATTCTGTCTTGCTAATTTTATAATTTTTTTATAATTCTACTTCCAGGTTGGTACAGAGGATTCAGCACAAAAAACCGCTCCACGTGGGGTATATTTCCCTCGTGTGTGGTCTCCATCCGACCATGCACAGTGAAAGGTTCAGGAGCTAATGCTATAGCGGAACTTAAAGACGACCCCTTGGTGCGAGAGATAGCCTGTGTGTTGAGAGAATGGGCTCGCTTATGGAAGAAGCTCTATGTGGTAGGTACTCATATTATTAAAACGCTATCTACAATTAGTCAATTTGTCTGAAGCTTGCTTTTATAGGTTGTCAACAATCTAGTTGTTTAATATTAAATTTTTTATTTAAATTTTCTATGGAATGTAAAGATTGAAGAAGTAAAGAAGACATATGACTATAGCATATATAGCTAGCTATAGAAGGCAAGTCTACTGGTATCTCCCTGGCGCAGTCTGGACTGTTTCAATGAATTTATGCATAGAAAAATCTAATATTAAAACGATTAAGACGTGAATGGACGAAATACTTTCGCCACAGCAGTACCTTTACCCATGGTAACCAAGCCACTACCAGTGAAGTAGTATTGCGGGGAATATTTTTGCCCTTCTACACTACTGGCTACTACATCTTTATTGCCTACAATCAACTTCATTTTTCTTCTACACTACTGGCTACTACATCTTTATTGCCTACAATCAACTTCATTTTTCTTCTACACTACTGGCTACTACATCTTTATTGCCTACAATCAACTTCAACCAAATTTTCTTTTGTACCACATAACTCGTGTTTTAACTTATTAGTGCTGCAATTTGTCGCTACTCGACAAACATAGTCAGAAAGTAGGCTAAGCTAACCAAAAAAATATTGTGTTTTTGGATTTATAAGCCGTTTTACTGTAACAGCCGGATCGTCCACTGCTGAACACAGCCTCTCCTATTCAGGGGTATATGCCATAATCCCCACGCTTGGCAGGCGTCTTGGGGATCGTAGTGTAAGTTGGCAGTTCTTCAGAAGGCGTTGCTGCCCACCTTAGTATTACCATTATTACCCAGTATTTTTCCCTAAGTCGCCTCTTACGACACCCACGAAATGATATAGGGAGGTGCAATTCTAACCCGGCACCCCACGGGTAAAAATTAAGCCGTTTTAGCTCCATAAATTATTGCGTGAATGAAAATGCTTCTTTTCTTCATATAGTTGCAGGCACAACTCTGTAGTGTTTCATTGATTAGTTACAGTTTTTAATTATATAAATAACTAGCTTTCCGAGCGCGGCTCCGCCCGTGCGTATGTCGGTTATCGCGCGAAAACATTAACTTTTTGCGCAATCGGATAAAAACTATCCTATGTTTTTTCCCGGGTCTCAAACTATCTCCATACCAAATTTCATTCAAATCGGTCCGGTAATTTTGGCGTGAAAGCGTAACAGACAGACAGACAGACAGACAGACAGACAGATAGACAGACAGAGTTACTTTCGCATTTATAATATTAGTACTGACTAGCTTTCCGGGCGCGGCTCCGCCCGCGCGTATGTCGGTTATCGCGTGAAAACATTAACCTCTTTTTGCGCAGTCGGATATAAAAACTATCCTATGTTTTTTCCCGGGTCTCAAACTATCTTCATACGAAATTTCATTTAAATCGGTCCAGTAGTTTTGGCGTGAAAACGTAACAGACAGACAGACAGACAGACAGACAGAGTTACTTTCGCATTTATAATATTAGTACTGATTTTGCATCACATATTGATTCATACGATCAATATGAATAGTAACTTGTATAGTTATGCTAATAATAACTAAAAATCAACATACTGTTGATCTATGTGTAAATAAATTATACCATAAGTGTGCACATCTTGAATTTTACATTATGTTGTGAGATTAGTAAAATATTTTCATTCTCTATGTAAGTAAGCACACGTGCACAAGAAGTAATTAGAGTTTCGATGAAGCCCTAGCCGTAGGATACCCCGAGTCTGTGAGGTTTCACTTCCGGGGTGCTAGTAAGTGTCCAGAAGCAGTGTTAACATTGGTGCTGTGGTGAAATATAGTTATAAATGTACATAAATATGCAGCAGTTTCTAAGTAAAAATTGAATAATGATGAAAATAACGATACTAATGTGTAAAGCTATAATAAATACTAGTATAGTATGAGTTTTGTAGCAGTTCGCTTTGCATCGGAAGAAACAATAGGCAATCTGATTCAGGGCGAGCTTCAGTGGGTTAGGAGTGTTTTATATGGTGGCCATTTTGAACCTGCCAGTTAAGATTTTTGCCAGGTTTTATTCGAAAGCTCTCCTAATTCCCTGTGGCATTTTTTCAAAGACTCCATACTTATCTCTATACCTATCCATACCGTTTTTGAGATCGCTAACCAAATGACATGAGGAAAAAAAAGTTAAAGGATGTAAAGTGTTCAGTGCTGTCGCTAAGTACTACATGATGTTTATTAGTCATTACTGCATGTCAAGCGTTCATTTAATTATTTCTACCTACCTATCATACTTGACATATTATTTTATCGCCCTTTGTACTTTTGAGTTGATAATGATTACTGTTTATTTAATATGTATATTTGTTTACAATTGTGTTTTTTTGGGTACTTGTTTAGTGAGCTATACCGACATCATTGAAATAACTATCACTATATTCAGCTATGGTTAAAATAAATTCTTAAAATAGAATCAACTTGTCACAATATAACACTTTTGTTGAATTAGACCAAACATATTAAAGATAAAGTGTTCATAAAGGCTGATCTTTTTAGGGTTCCGTACCCAAAGGGTAAAAACGGGACCCTATTACTGAGACATCGCTGTCCGTCCGTCCGTCCGTCTGTCATCAGACTGTATCTCAAGCACGGTGATAGCTAGATAGTTGAAATTTTCACAGATGACGTATTTCTGTTGGCGATATAACAACAAATACAAACAGTTCGCCAAGTGCGAGTCGGACTCACGCACGTTAAAACAAAAAAAGGTTAAAATATGAAGTCTTATGTTGTATAGCTAACGGTACGGAACCCTTCGTGCCCGAGTCCGACTCGCACTTGGCGAACTTTTTTGTCAACCACAAAATAAATTTGCAAAGCAAGTCCTCTTTTATTGTCTAAAATGTGTTTTTGATCAATTACATAATCAAGTTGTTGATTGTTGCTTACATCAGACTTGCTTGACCACTTCATTACCAATGGAAAGTGATTTGCTTTCTCTAGAGTTACATCATATTTTATATTGATACACTTATTTGTAATTGACCAGAACAGCTCTTCTTAAAACTAACACCTTGATGTACAGTCACGGCTTCAGAATAAAACGTTCAGCGTCTTTTCAATTGGATGCCGTAACATAAGCATAGAGCGCACCTTTGGCATAGGCCAAAGGCCAAAGGTGCGCGCTATGCTTGTTTTTTCTTACCTATATACATACATATAGCCTACTCATAAGAGTAGGGCTGCTATATTGCTGCATATTAGTCAGAGCAAGCGCTTATTTCCATATTATTTACTTGATAACTTGGTAGGCAAACTGTTTTCCGCACCGCTTTCTATGTGTGGCATGATCACGAGTGGCGTGTGTTACTACAAACACACGATGTCGTCAAAGAAGGCCAGCAATTCGCTGATGCCGGTGTGCAAGCCACTTGAACAGTTCGCATTTTGTCAATAATAATGTTCGGCTTCAGAAATAAAGCTCATGTCAATATTACTACGATATTTCTAAATATGATTACAAGCACTATCGCGTGCTATGCGAAAATCATATTTTACAAATTATTGGAGTACAATATTTTATGCCCAAGGCGGGAATCGAACCAGCAAGTTCGATTCCCGCCTTGGGCATAAAATTCATCATTTGTTGCTGCTGGTTCATAAAAAAAGTTGTACTCTAATAATTAGTAAAATATTACTATGATACCTCGCTAGTTGTTGAGTAGAGGAAAAAGTTGCCCTTAATTATTTTATCATAATGGCTTTTGCCCAAGAACTTGTCTAGTATAGTTCTGTTATCACTCAAGAGCTTATTTAATTAAAATTCTAAGAAAATTTAACTGGTTTGTGATAAACATCACTTGAATGACTAAATTAAAGACACAAGACGCAGACATAACAACATACAGGGGTGACCTCGACATATTCACAGATTTTAGTAGCAGATGCTCTTTTTGCGAGTTCTTCCGGGGAAGTACCTACTGCCACTGTACTTCTACCGCCAAGCAATGTTCACACTACTGTGTCGGTTTGAATGGTATGGGTGCCGGTGAAAATACAGGCACATGAGACTTAACAGCTTTGTCTTAGGGTGATGGGCGCAGTACAGCACGCCACTTGGAATTGTAACTGTTATACGCAGAGGTTACTGTTTAACATCAGGGGGGGCCTCATGATTGTTTCATCACAAAAGCATCAAAAGAAGATGATTGGAAAGATCTAGTCTTGACTGACAATGAAGAGACTGGAATACTACTGGGATAAACATTATGTTTTTTCTTACAAATATCCCATGATGACACATGTACCTATTGGTCTTCCACGCCGTTGTATGACCTGTCTTCTCAGTACTTAATTTTCGTGCTCATGTAATTCTTAACAGTAAATATATAAAAAATAATTAACCAAAAATGGAACCGACTCCAACACTCAAAAGTGTGAAATAACTTGTTGAAGTCGGTACCATGATAGTTCAAGAGTACCTATTATCACAATATTGTGCGCATGGTACCGACTTCGACAAGTTATTTCACACTCTTGAGTATTGAAGTCAGTTCCATATTAAGGTTAAAAAAAATCTTTCACTCTTTTATTGACCCTTGCTACGTACGGGATCGATTGCAATTCACTGTCAACGACTATATCATCAAGATAGGAAAATATTTTTCAGTTATTGGAGTGACTCTTCCTTTTTTTGAAGTCGGTTAAAATATAGTTATTCAATTTGGTCTAACTAAACTGATTACAACATGAAATCTCCACTGTCGTGATACCTGCCGTCTTGTGTCTTCAGTTGTTTTGGAAAGTTTGTGTCACATACTAGTACCAATATCAGTAGGTACCAATATCATTGCGGTTCTCAGAAAAAAATACTAACACAAAGATGTCTACTCTTGACGCATTCTGTACAGCTAAACAGCTAATAAGGATATTCAAATAATCATATTACCATTATTTTACAATGTGTGCTTAAGTTTGGAGTAATACTAAGCATGAATCATTATGTTTTTTCAAAGAACGTCCTTTGTTTACGAAACAATGCAGACGACTCTGTTCCTTCTAGATTTTCTCATAGATGTATAAATTTGTGAATAGTTTTGATTTCTTATCAAGATTAATCCTTCAAGGTCACATCAACGCGAATTATCCTGTTGAAGATTAAGCCGACTTTATCTTCGAAAAAGCTTATTGATGTAAGTCTATGTAGGTTAATTTGCAAATGGGACCTTCTATTTGCCCCTTCGGTATTTCTTAACTTTTTCAATAAGTTTTCCGTACGGCCAATTCTGAAATGATGGTGAATGGTTCAAATGTCTAAGTTAGAATCCTGAGGGTATACAGGGATTCTAGCAGTGAGAACGTATAGGCGATCGAAGGCTTTTAGATACTTATTTCTCATGTGAGTTGTCAGCGAGGAATTTTCTTTCAGCATTCTTTACTTGTTGTTTCATTTCCTTTGGTGTTAAACTGCTGTCTTCGTCATTGGACTCACTAATACTTTGTAATTATCTTTTCTAAAATTGATTTTATTTATTCGCCGTAACTATGATCTCCGCTTCTTTTTAGGGTCTCTTGCTAGAAAACGCGACCCTATGACTAAGACTCGGCTGTCAAATCGGTCCAGTAGTTTTAAGTTTATTCGTTACATACAAAAATACAAATCTTTCCTCTTTATAATATTAAAGTTGAAATTTTCACTACATAAATAAAATCTTTAGCAAAAAAAACGGGCACTTTAGATTTATTTCTCTACTTCAATGAAGAAGAACAAGAAATAGGTTTTGTTAATTTGACGATGTATTGGCATGTTTTTTGAAGCATCCTGGCATGATTCTTTACGTTCCAAATTTAAAATTATTAAAAGAAAAATAATGATTATTGTGGATTATTCTAAAATTGCTTTACTAATGGCGCGAATTGCTGAAACGATTTTTAACCGATTACGATATATTAAAACTTTTTGGATATTTCCTGCAAATTAAACAATTTAATCTTTCTTTTTACATTAAATACCACTTTTTGATATGAGTGATAAAGCGATAAGGGCCGGTAAAATTATAGCCCTACTTGAAGAAGGTTGTTCGCAAACTTACGTGTCTCAGCGGCTAAATGTGAGTCGTTCAACTGTCCAGAGGACTTGGCAACGGTATCAAGAGACTGGTTCGGTCAAAAGAAGACCCTTGTTCGGGAAGAAAACGATGCACAGAACCAAGAGATGACCGCTTTTTGGTGAGTCAGGCGTTGCGTAATCGTAAGGCGTCACGTGTTGACCTGAAGAAGAGCCTTGAAGAAGTAAGAGGAGTAGAAGTTAGCTTGTGGACGGTCAAGAGGAGGCTTTTGGCTGCCAATATCAAGAGTTACCGCCCAGCTCGGGGCCCTAAATTACTCCGTGAGCACCGTGTTGCTCGACTTTGCTCGGAACTGTGCTTCAAGGACTCTGGAGGACTGGAATAAATTTATATTAATATTGTTTTCTGATGAAGCTAGAATCTCTTTGTGTGGAGAGGACCGACGCCGGCGAGTACTGCGAAGACCACGGGAACACTATGCGGAAGTGTGTTTGGAAGAAATCACTCCTTATGGCGGAGGCTCCGTTATGTTTTGGGCAGCAATTAATTCGACGGAGCGTACGGAGTTAGTTTTCATAGAAAATGGAACATTAAATGCACACCGGTACATAATGGAAGTCCTAATTCCATATGCACAACCCACATTGACTGCACTTGGGGAAGATTCCATTTTTATGGACGATAATGCTCGCCCGCACCGTTCTGGCGACGTGGAAGCGTACATGCAAGAAGTTGGGATGCGTCGTTTAGATTGGCCAGCTCGAAGTCCTGACCTCAATCCAATTGAGAATGTGTGGGATGTTCTAAAGAGACGGGTAAGATCAGTGCAACCTGCTCCACAAAACATCAGGGAGTTAAAAAGAGCTATTGCAGAAGAGTGGGAACGTATTCCTCAAAACCTTATTAAAAACATCGTGGAAAGCATGCCCAGAAGGATTCAAGCTGTGATTTTGGCAAGAGGAGGTCACACTCGTTATTAGGTTTTTACATTTGTAACTTTATTTAATTAAAAAAAGAAAAAAAAAATGTCTTTATTGCAGACCACTTCTTATTGTTTGGGCGTGTACATCGATTTTAAAGAATCCATCGTTTTTTTTTCTTTTAATTGCTCGAATTCACTTCACGCGCATTAATTTACACGATTATAAGTATACAGACTACGTCAAAGAAATAAATTTTATTTAATTAACTAATATCGACCTTAGAACGTAAATTTCCTTAGGTGCCCGTTTTTTTTGCCAAAGAGTGTATGTGTTGATATGGCGGATTGCCTTTGATGAAATAATAATATCGGCTTTTTTATAGATATTTTAACATTTATTTATTTATCCAAAACACTTACATCTACAGGTTATACCTAATGCGATAGTGTAGTTAGTAGGAAGTACCTAATAATTATTTTACCTAAATATATTTAAACAATCTTAGTGCTAACATCTACACAGTACTAAAAATTACTCAAAACAGTATTATAATTTTTAACAATGTAACTTAAAAAATATAAACAAATCTTTGAAAATTCAGTCATAGAGCAGCAAAATAATATTGTTGTCCTCTATAAAACTGTAGTACATCACTGCTCTATTGTCAACAATTTCCCCAGCTTACGCGTTTTTTGTTATTTTTTTCACACGTTGGGTTACATTATCGAAGTTTTCTTACGGATCCCTATTTTTTTGAAAATATTCTATAGCCTGTGTTCATCAGATAGAGAGCGATACTTTAGGGTTCTTCTAATGGTGAAACAATTTTTCGAATTGGTTCAGTAATCTTTAAGTTTATTCGTTACATACAAAAATACAAATCTAAAAAAGTAATAATAATATTAAAAAGTAAAAAAGTCCCCATACAATAATAGTGTATTATTATGTTTTTTTTTTGTTTTTGCTCTTTTGTAAAAACAATAATAAATACAAGCGTCAAACTTTGTGTGATTATAAATCAATATCTACAGAATAGCACAAATAATAGAAACCGGCCAAATGCGGGTCGGACCCGCTGTGGCTCTCTTAACTGTTTAAAAAATATACATTCTGTGGTGGTACAAAACTGCAAATCAAACATTGTTTTATTCCATTACTTACAGGAGCGAGAAACGTACAGATTCAGTGCAGTAGCCAAGGTGATGCGAGAACTGCTCAGCGGTCGTCGGGCCCTCCTTGCTGGTACATTGACTCAGGATCAGACCAGAGCGTTGAGACTGAAACTTGTCGCTAAACTCGACTGGGGCAATAGGTGAGTCAGTATTTTTGTATGTCAGCGGTAAAAAATATATGGAAATGCGGCAAGGAAACATGGACCATGAGGCGACCTATAACCTATGCTATGCCACTTCAGTGTGCCGGTAGTCGTCGCTGCAAACGGTCTAATAGCGAAAAGCGAAGAGCGTCAACCAACATCTCCAGAGGCATATAAAGATAGTTGAATCTGGAGTGCGTTCAATGACATCGCTGGAAGACACACTGATCGCATTTTGGCATTCAAAAAGTCAGTTTGATCGTCCCTGCGATCAAACTATACCATTTACTAACATGATCGGATGTCGGCGAGTTGACGCTCCGTGCACCATGAAAAATAGGTTGAAAGTCGGTCTGCTGTCATTTTGACAGATGATATGAAAGAAGAAGCAATGATATGATTCTAGCGAAAATATTTCTTTAAAATTCAATATTGAATATAATTTTATTGTTTTACTTAATTGTAAGGGTTGATTTTTATTTCGAAAGTGTATGGAAACATTTGATTTTAGTTACTTATCAAGTTGAACTTGAAACTTAGCATGGAAGACGCTCAAAGCCGTTTACTAAGTCCATCAGGCTGACAGTGCGTGGATGATCGACATTCGCCCGGACGATTTTCACACCGAGTGCATGAACGTACCCCAGAAGTAATTCATAACAAGTTTATTGTTAGGAAGTTCTTAACTCAGCCGTGGCAGGATTTCCTTCTTTATGAATTACAAAAGGAAAGTTACTTTAGTTAAATAATATTTTGTTAAGTCATGCTGCTAGCCTTGGTGACGGGTTCGAATTGTATGTAGTCGACTGCTGCTTATTTCGATTGCAGCAAATCAATCAACATCAATGAACTCGAGAAAGGAGGCATTATAGAGATAGTTGGATCAGAAGTCCTTCTTAACAACTTCCTAAGAAGTTTGTTGTCAGGAGGTTTTTCACACAGCATTGGTAGTTTTTTTATAGGTTCGCAAACAGGACGTTACAAAAAAGAGCATTAACTTAAAATGGATTTTCTTCCTTAATAACAAAGGTACCGCCAAGTTGGTCTCATTAAATTTTCGTAACTTTTCTTGTGTAATATGCAATTAGATTAGAAAATTATTAAAAATTCAACTTACTTGCGCCTAATATAAAATTAGTAGAAAAAAGTTCGCTTCGTCTTTTGGGTTCACCGATTCTTAACGAATCTTTATCACCATTTGTCGAAGAACAAATTCAAAAGTTTAGAAATGCTTCTAGCAGATTATCCAAAATTAACGCCCATATGGCTTTTACAATTATAAGATTTTGCCTTTTTGTTCCTAAATTTACATACTATTTAAGATGTTGTCAGCTGTGGCAACACAGTGAGCTTTTGTTAAGCTTAGACAACTTAGTAAAAGATACGTTAGTGTCGGTTTTGAATGTTGAGATGGATGATAGGGCTTGGGTGCAAGCTTCCCTCCCTGTGAGGTTGGGGGGCATAGGGATACGCAAAATTTCTAGTGTGGCATTACCAGCTTTTTTGTCTTCTGTACACAGTACACACAAATTAGTAGAAAAAATTCTTGCACGATCTTTAGGCTCTTTCGATGTAGCATATCTGGCTGAGGCCAAAAACACATGGAGACTGGCTTGTCCAAATACTGAATTCCCAAAAATGTTGTCATCTCAGAAACAGTGGGATCGGCCCCTATGCGAGCTAACACGGAAAGATCTTTTAAATACGTGTTCTAGCATCGCAGATCGTGCTCGTATTCTCGCTGTTTCTGTGTGGGAATCCGGTCTTTGGTTACAGGCCATTCCTTCTTACAAAACTGGTAGCCTTATAGATCCATCCGCTTTTCGTCTAGCTATTAGCTTACGCTTGGGTGCAAGGTGTTGTGTTGCACATCACTGCCAGTGTGGTACTGCAGTTGATCAACTCGGTCACCATGGCCTCTCCTGCTCTCGAAGTGCTGGTCGAATTTCCCGCCACGCCAGCCTTAACGATATCATTCGCCGGGCTTTTACCAGCGCCAATGTTCCAGCTATTCTCGAACCGAATGGTCTGATGCGTGACGATGGTAAAAGACCTGACGGCATGACTCTGGTTCCGTGGAAGTTAGGACGGCCCTTAGTGTGGGACGCTACGTGCGTGGACACTTTAGCGCCGTCACATCTTTCTGAAACCAACGTGAGGGCTGGCGCTGCGGCTACTTCGGCGGAGCAACTCAAGCGGCGCAAATATGCTAACCTCGGTATGGGTTACATATTTGAGCCGTTTGGTGTAGAGACGTTGGGTCCGTGGGGACCGGGAGCTCATCGTATTTTCCAAAACCTATCTGAGCGCTTGGTCGATGCGACGCGTGATCAAAATGCTGGCACATATTTGGCTCAACGAATAAGCATTGCAATTCAACGGGGCAATGCTGCCAGCATGCTGGGCACGCTGCCAACTGGGAGTGGGCTGGAGCATTTGGACTGCCTATGAGTCTGCTATGACTTATAGGTGTCTAAATGCTTTTATTGTAGTAGCTGTAGTGTTGTATATAGTTCATAGTATTTTGTTTAATAAAGGCATATTTGTCGATAAAAAAAAAAAATTAGATTAGAAAATGATTTGAATTGTTTTTTCCCTTTAGCGTTTCCGCTCCGAATTTTGTTAACACACTGCTGGCCCTGGTGACGGGTTTGAATTGAATGTATATGACTGTTGTTTCTATAGATAGCAGGTAATATATAATGAAATCGAGAAAGAAGGAAATAAATGGAAGCTGATAACCCTATTGCAGGTAACGAGGAAGAAAGTTCAATGTATGACATTTTTTCGCTTCTGAAGTCGATGAACTCGCAAAACTTGGTCCATTAGAGATAACGAAGCAAAGGAGAAATCACTGCATTTCATAATTAGTGGATTACGTGTGGATTTAGCCAGTATTTTAAAACATAACGTTATCTCATCGTGGAGTTGCAATAAGCATCTTCATCTGCAAGAATTAATCTAAGTATCCGCATATAGTGTATTTCTATAATTTTCACCGTAAAATAAGTCGCAATATGATACAGTTAAATATTATGCTATATTATATAAATATAGCAGTGGTAGCAGGTAATATTCAAGAAAGGCAGGTTGTACATCAAATTCGGAATGAATACGAATTTCCAAAAACTTCTTGTATTATTCGGGAATCAGGCACTGGCTTGCCTCATACCTTTACTTTTTACGGATGCTTGCGGCAACGCTTTTTACAGGTCATCGTCATTTGTTCCGGTATTCTAGGTTAAGCCTGTTAACACCTTCGACCACATCATCACTTACCATCACGTGAGATTGTGGTCAAAGGCTTACCTAAAACAAATAAAAAAAAAAAAAACAACTTACGCATCCATTGCCTTTTTAGTTCGCGATTTATAATAGAATTCCACTTTCTATCACACGACAATACTTTGTCTTAAATCAGTTCATTTCTATATAGTCGTCATTGTAAGCTCCAACACGCGCTCTTTTATGCATATGACTTTTTTATGAAGCACCATATTCTTGATACACAGTATCTTGAGTTTTTTCATGTTACTAGCAAGGCATTTCGCGAATGCCCGCCTGGCTAGCTACCACCCTCAAGTAGAACATTTTTCGCCATGCCGTTAATGGCCTTACCATAAAATGAGATGTTCTGAAGCGCTCGTAGCCAAGTTTGCATAGCCATTCTGAATCGATCAGCAAAGTTAAGCAACGTCCGCCGCGGTCATGACTTGGATGGGTGACCGCTGGTTGGGCATTACTACTGAGCGCTTCCGTGCTTCGGAGGGCACGTTAAGCCGTCGGTCCCGGTTGTTGTCTTAGGATAGCAGTCGTTACAGCATGGTGGTAGGGCAAATGCCCGCCTGGCTAGCTACCACCCTCAAGTTGAAAATCTGTCGCCAAGCACCTAACGGTGTGTTCCGGCAGCTGTCCTTGAGAGCCAGTTACTCTAGGTTAGTCTGAACAACATCCTCGACCACATCATCACTTACCATCAGGTGAGATAGTGGTCAAAGGCTATCCTATCAGGCATAAAAAAAAAAAAAAAAAAAAAGATGTGCGACATGGACATTACACATAATTTTCGTCTTGTCCATATTCATTTTAAGACCCACCTCTACGGGCCCTCGGTAACTCTACTGAAGTTGACTAGCATTGTACTAAACTCCTTATTCGACTCTGCCACCATGACTATATCATCCGCAAAACGAAGGTGAGTGACGTATTCGCCATGGATGTTGATGCCGAATGCTTCCCAGTTCAAGAGTATTAAAACGTGCTCCAACGCGTACGTGAACAGTTTCGAAGAAATAGCCTTCCTGTCTCACGCCTATTTGCAGTTGGATTGGAATGGTGCTGAATAGCTCCATTCGAACGTTTCGTGTTTTGGTGCGTTAACCTCGAGATACAGAACAGATCTGACCTGAGAACTATCAAAGATCGCTCTTTATATCTCGAGTAGCATCGGTTTATAATAAGGACCTAATTCCGAATACTCACCGTCGATGCCTCGCGAACCACGTACACACTGATTTATAAATAACGTGCAACGGTTACAGTGCTCGGCATTTGAGTATGTTCTAGGTACTTAAGTGACCTCAGTAATACTTTGGAGCACTGATGCACTTCATTAGATGTTTTATTTAGGTTACGCATTTATCAATATAAATAGATGACCACAGTTACCCTATAGGATGTATAAATGAAACAACATTTATAATAACTTTACTCGTATAATCGAAAGCACTATCTAAATACAGGAGATTTGTCATTTTGTTAGCAGTCTTCCAGTGAGAATACAACTTTAGGAATGATATGTTTAATTTAACTTCCTTAAATCCTTTAAATACATAGCTCAATAAAATATTGTATTATAGGATACATAATTGGAAGACCTGTATTTGAAAAACTAATTTTAAAACTAAGTGCCACGAATTCTTTAAATAAGTGCCGCAATGAAAATAGGCAAATTCCCGAATGGCACTTTACATAAACTTAACCGTTTTGGCGATGAACCACACCGTTGAAAATCTATCGATTAGCACCGGATGATATATTGTCTTTGAGAGCCCGTTTCACTTTAAGCATAGGTTAGCCAAAGCTTTCCCACGGTTGAGATCTTAGTCAAAACCTACTCAATAGCCAAAAAGCTTATGTTTTCATACTCATAACTAAAGGACAATACGTATTTGATATATCTCATATCACATTAAATATAACTCATTTTATACTAGAAAATACATTTTAGTTTGCTTCATTTACATACTGTTTCAACAATAATGCAGAGAATATAAACTATAATTTTTCAAAGAATTGTTAAAATAAACGTCTTTTTGTATTTGCATCTCAAATAATCTCAAATTTACCCTATGAGAATGTATTTGACTGGGGTTCCAGTGTTATTTATTAGTTATTACCAACTAAACAAGGAACAAAGAGATTTCTTTTACATTTTATAAACCATAGCATTTCGAAAAATACACATAAACATGCACCTACTTACACCTAACTAATTTTGATATCATAATATTATATGCTAGTCAATATTAGTTTAATTTCAAATAGAGATGTGTAATTTTATTCACTTAATTCACGTATTTAGTAATGTATACGATAGGTACCTCTAATATTCGTGGATGTATATATTTAAAAATAAAAATCGTCATAAAAGTGTACACATGTACTTAAAAAGATGATATGATATGAAAATGTTATTTATCTTCTACACAATACAATTTTATACTTACACTATGTCATATGTATGAATTTTATAATATTTCACGACTAAATTGACTAAGGCTAATTTAAAATAATAAAAATCGAGACCTTCAAAACTCAAAATATTATTAACCTAACCCTCCGGAATATGAGATAGTTACAATAATCTTAAAAATTAAATATTTTCGGATACATATTTCATTTTCTGACTCACTGTATTTCACTACTTAACATTTATGTAGTTATAAAACTACGGCATACTAATGACGAAATAGGATATTATTAATACTTCTATTTATTAAAACTATACGAGTAAAACTGTCTTTTTATGACTGCATGCATATTGGGTACCGTAAAAATAAAATCAATACGTTAAAATATGAAAATAATATATTGGGAAATGATATGTATACTAAAGTGAAATGAAAGTTTTAATAGGACATACATTCTTTAAAAGCAGAATTGATAAAATCATCAATTGATAAACATCTCTTCTTCGTTACTCAAAATATGTTTATTTTTGTAAATAAAACAAATCATCATCGTGATAACATGGCAAGTATCGGAAGGTACTTTGTTATTTTGTTATTCTTATACAAAAGGAATGTTGTAAACTATTTCCTAATAGATATGTACTCCAGCCCCGGATCTACGATTTTTCCGAACCGGGGCAGAAACTTGTTTTGGCGCCCCCCACCAATAGTTTTTTTTGTTTCGCCCAGTAAGTGCATATAGCCAGTGTCAAGTAAATAATATGTTTTACATAGTCAAGGTGGTCAAGTAACAGGATTAAAGTTTAGTCACAGTCAAGTTATACCTCAGTAAAGAGGTGTGAACTTTACTAGTTCGAACGGGGTTTTGCTGCTAGAACAAAAAGGTGTAGGTAAATCACATAAAGTTGAAAAATTAAAAAAAAAGTTTTTCAACTTTATGTGATTTACCTACACCAGAGCACGCACGTAAAATTTAACATTATTTCCCACCTGCACTTGATGAAAAATAAATTTCGGCAACATATTACTAAATTGACAACACCATTTGATTGTTCCCTCTGGCGGGAAAAGGATTAATTATTTGAAAAAAAATATAATAATATATTTGGGGACTGTAGGAATATTAAGCCTTCGAAAAATACTATAAATTACTATCCTAATACGAGTACTAATAACATGACAAAATTATAGCCATATAAACATACAACAATAAATATAAATCCAAGAGGCAAGCAAGACAGTATGCACATCTTCAATCGTTAAGCCCCAGCTTTTTATCTAAATCATGCTACAGCTTTACAAAGAATCTATTAGCTCTTCAAAGTTTATCTGATAGGCAGTTTTATTTTTGATGGCAAGTATCGCTAGGCCAGATAGACGTTCCTGACTCATTGTTGAACACAGATAAGTTTTTATTATTTTCAGTTTGCTGAAACTTCGCTCACAGCTTGCAGATGTCGTCGGTAAAGTACAATATATCCTCAAAGCTATCGTTACATTTGGAAATGCTTCTCTGAAGTCATGCTTGCACAGGTGTTCTAAGAGATCAAATGCACTCGATTTTTCGCTAATTTCTGTTACTAGATTTTTGAAAACGGTTAGATCTTGGCATTCAAATCTTTTAAATATTTTCTTACTAGATCGACTCTATTTTTTTGCAGATCTTGGGTAGACATGTTTCAAAATGAATGGCCACTAAGGCGAAATTTTCATTGAGACTCTTTGCACCCTTGTCTCAATTCCTGTTAATATGTTGTCAAACACTATTTTAATATCTTTGAAAAATAGCTGAGTCGAGTCTAGCGTTCTTGATTCATCCTCGCAGATTTCGTCGTGCTGCCTTTTTTGGAATTCGTTTGTTTTTAAGAATGGGCTCGATTTCCAACTTTCTGATAAAAGTTCAGCTTCTTCAATCCATTTTTCTACAGGTTTACTTCTCATTTCATGCCAAATCTTAATAAGGCAACAGAACGTGAAATAATAATGTTCTCTTTCTGTATTTCGATATTTAATCTGATTATCACACGGAGAACATTAACCCAAACTGTTTAATTAACCCAATTGTTGCCATCAGGTGGGCCGTACGCTTGTTTGCCATCTTAGTGGTATAAAAAAAAAGCACAAACAGGCTGACTGCTTCTAAGCATGACGATGCTGAATGCACACCAACAAGATTCAAGGAGTGTGCTAGGCATGGTACAAATTCTGCTAGTTCATTCGGTTCCATGACTCACGATTGTACTCCTTTATATTATATGCCAGCCATATTAGATCCGTTATCATATGATTGACCACGACATTTTTGTAAACTTAAACCGTCAGCTTCTAGTTTTTCTAAAATTCGCTGTGTGATGTATTCTCCAGTTTTTCCATCCACTTCAATAAAGTCAATCTTTCAAGCTTTCCTTTATTTCACATCCATTTTCCGTTTTTTACAAATCGAATCACCTGGCTCATTTGCTCAGTGTGAGAAACGTCTGGAGTGCAATCGAACTTAATCGTGAAATAATTGGCCTCCTTGATCTCATTGATAATAGTGTTTCGAACTTTTTTGCCATTATACCGATGATTTAATTTTGTATCGTCTTCGACAAATAGGATACCTGTCCTTTTTTTTACGTTTTCTAACTGGTATTTTAGAGTAGGGTTGTATTTGCCGAAATAATTGGATATGGTACGACCCGCAATGAAATAGAAATTGTTGGTACTTATGGCGCCCGATCGAGCGCTCAGCACGATGCGGCGCGCGGCTCGGTATGTTTAGTTTATTGCCAATCAACGTAGGCATTTTTTTTGAACCAGGTTGTGATTTAATTTTTTCTCGTGTAAAATATTGTCACTAAATATACCTATTTGAGCACGTGAACTGGCTAACGGTAGGTTTGGCATTTCAAGTTAAAAATTATTTCCGACCTATACTTAAACTTATGCTTACTTTTTCGCTGTGTTTTGTCGTTTTAACTATAAAACAAATAGTAAGTACAGGTATTTTAACCTAATTTTAACCCGATTTAGTTTAGATGGGTATCTCGAAATAAAAACTCCGAATATAAACAGTAAATACACAGTGAGAAGCGCCCATTTCTCGCGCCATGGTCGAACTTTTTGTAGGTAGGTACTTACCTACTTAGTCCCGGCCGCGCTTCCCCGCCAAAAAATAATAAGCTGGCTAAATCTACGAATGTGCAATTAGGTGCAAGGGCACTCTCTGATACCAATTTTCATGTATGTGTGTTCAATAGTGGATGTATTCTACTGATGACAATGTTGCTGATAAAATTATGATTTTGCGCCCCCTGGAGCTAGCGCCCGGGGCAGATAACCCGGTTCGCCCCCCCCTAGATCCGGGCCTGATGTACTCACAAGTCGTCTACACTAATTCGTTAGGTGTCTATATCTATGTATAAAATGCATTTAATATCATACAATAAAATGCTTAAAATAATTGAATGTTTTGCACGCTCAGTCATCAATAAAATGCTGGTCTTTTTGTCAGGTGGCAATAGTAATAAAAAGAGAGCAAAAGAAAATCGAGAAGAACTTAAAAGCTCATACGAGTAGAGATCCTTACTTCGCTAATAATTATATCGTACACATTCGTTCACTAAGTAGGCACAATTGAAGCCGACTATTATCTTCTCCGTAATCCAAGAACAGACAGCATCAAAAATTCTTAAAAACAGAGTACTCGATACCTAGTTTATTGACAAATTAATAGTAAATAGTTGGCACAATTGGTTATCGATTTAGTCCTCTACGATTAATTTCATGGTCTATAATTTATAACAGTCTTGTCTCGGACAACGAAAAGTATGCTTTTAAACTGCCTCTCAAAGCAATCATACTACAATTCAACTTTATGTTACCTTTGCTTTGGAAGGCAGCTTAGGAATCCCGCCATCATACGCACTTTTACTTGAAATACGTTTCAGATCGCTTATGTTTCTGTTTCCTTAGAGAACTTATCCATGCTAGGATATATAGGTGCCATTTCGAGGGTAGAAGGCGCGGATGGTGCGTTGGAACCGAGGTGGAGTCTTCGGCACAGCTCGTCCAGCACTTCGCCGAATACTCGCAGGGACATGTTCTGGCCGAGTAGATGGATCAGGAGGAAATCGCCCACCTGGAATTATAGAAACTCAGTTTAGTTTTCAAGTACGATAGTTTTGAAATAAGTAATTACTTAATTTATGACCGTTTCAGGTAAATAATATGTCAGTTATTTTATGTTAAATGCTTGAAGCATTTAACATAAAATAACCTTATTAAAACACCCACAAAAATATATTGATTGCATTAAAGGAAATTTAAGGTATGGCTGAAATTGTGAGAATCCGTAGATTTTATGTATTGGTAGATATATATAAAAGTTTGCTATCACAAAGTCAAAAGTAATTTTTAACAATAACATCAGTAATTAAAACGAACGGTACTTGTAAAAATGTCATGGCATTGCACATTCAATTAATTTAGCTGAATTGCGTCCTTGGCCTTCATCGGTTGAGTGCAGAGCGAGGGGAATGGATGCTCGGAAACGCAGTGCCATGTATAATGATTCAATGAGTTAATATAATGCACCTGCCTGTTGTTAAAGAGCGTTGATTTAGGACCATGAGATTGTTATTGCATATTATATTGTTAGTTAGAAACTTTGTTACCGTATATTGACGACTAAAAATATTTTTAAGAATATTCGAAGGAAGTCTTAATAAAGATGGGTAAAATTTACCACCCATTTATGACAAAACTTATTTAATTTTTTGTTAATTGATCCGAATCCTGTCCTGGGCTTGAGCTTCACTGCATTGTGGTAGACATTTTGCGAATCCTCGTCTGACTATACATATACTACACTCAGTACATAATCTGTCTTTTAGGCTGAACCTGTAAGTCTACCTTAAGCCTGATAACATGTTGGGGCCGCATCATTACTCAGTATTCACCAATAAGTGAATTTTTTTTGCTGAGTATTAGACCTATAACGCCTGGGACTCCGTCGAGCGGAATTTTAGGTATATCCGAGAAGAAAGTGGTAAATGGGGATGCAACTTATACTAAGCCCGTCTCTAAGTTACTAGCTATCTATGTAACAAATTTCATCAAATTCATTCATCGGTTTTTTTGATTGATTCAGTAGCAAACTATTCATCCTTACATATATACTTCCCCGCAGATTTGCATTTTTAATACAACATATACCTACATAACAAATATATCTTTACGCTTTTATATCCCAGAAAGTGAAGGAAGAGCAGTCAGTCATGTTTCTTTGTAATAGATGGTGAATCTATTGCCTTTAGCGTTCGAATAATAAAGCGTTACAGCTAATAATGAAAATTTTAGACCACAGAGGAAAACCAATCCCGTAGAAATTAAAGTAAACTTGAATGCTTGAATGAAATTTGAGATTCATTGAGGTATTAATAATTAATATCAATACTCATTTAAAAAAAGATAGGCATGTATACTGGTACCATTATTACAAAATACCAAAGTAGAAGCATAACAATGAAATATATGACAAAGATGGATTTTGCCTTCGCACTGACATATGATTCTTGTTAATCATACAAACAAATAAAGCGGCAAAGCTTTTGACACAGACTGTTGTTGCTAAAGCATTTTCTCAATGGTAAATGTCATACAAAAAGCCGCCTGATGTTTTTCCCCAGCAGTATCTTATAAGGCTTTATGGTTACCTGAGTTTTCCTAACGAGTGCTTCGACCCCGTTGGGGCTGCCGAATCTGAACCTTCGCTTGAGTATCGTCTCACGAGTGCTGGGTAGGATGATCACGGCTGCAGAGTATACAATCGCTAATCCAGACACAACGGACAAGATTATGAACCTGCGAAAGAAATTTGGAAGTGAGCACATGAAGCGTTACATTGCTTCAACTGGACATACGAGGTAGAATTTCAACCTCGCCAGCGACCACAGGAGCTGGTCGAAAAAAAACATAATCTTTATGCCCCTGCCTTTTTGTCAAAGTTTATCAAAATCGGTTCTCGTGATGTGATTATAAAGAAAAAAATCTTATAATGATTAATTTTTAAACATATGCTGTAGGCATTACTTAATTTATCATATCCTTAATAAAATAAGCTATAAATTTAGTTCTGTCAATTATTATAATCACACTAATATGATATACATGCGAAAGTTTATGAGTGTGTATGTTTGTAGCTCCTTCGCGTAACGCGGAAATGGCTTCATCGATTTGCATGAAACTTGGTACATATATAGTTTAATCACGGGATTAACACATAGGATACTTTCGTTCATCATCATCACTCGTATCATTTTCTACGCGGGTGAAACTGGGTGGCGCAGCTAGTTGATAGTTTTTTTTATTATGTACAATTAAGCTAGGTTAGTTGAATTATTGAATCAAAATGTTTAAATGTGAAACTATAACTTATCATCATGCCTTAAAACTCTAAGGGTTGGGCAGAAATTATTTAACACCCACGTTTTAAACATGTTTGGTCACATGTAATAGGGGGCGAGCCTGTTACCATCTTCCGGTCACAGTATCTGATTACAGACAGATATTAGACATTTGTTTGCTCCGTTGGCTGCCGGGCTAGATTTGCATCCTCCAATTTTTCTTATGGGAGTTGTAAGAGGCGACTAAGTGAAAAAAAAAACGAAAACAAGCAGCAGCTTCATGTCAAGAACAGCCAGTTAAACTGTGATCTCTAAGACGCCTGCCAAGCGTGGGGATTATTGCAAACCGCCCCTAATGAGAGAGGAATTTGTTGAACGATGGATGATATGGATGTTGATGTGTATAATCGAAGTACGTATATATAATTACCCAATACTACGTATATATACTTACATTATCATATATAAATGATGATGATGGTGATAAAAAGTATCCTAGATGTTAAACCTGACCTAGACTATCTATATGCCAAGTTTCATCCAAATCAGTTCAGCTTGAAAAGGTAACAAATATACACACTCAAATCCTCACTAAATCCCTCTCATGTTCTCGCATTTTTAATTTTAGTTTGATTTAAAGTACCCACATGAAAATATGCCGAAAGGCTGCAGATAAACACAAAATGAATTAATTTTAACAGGACTCAAATACATACTGACATTAAAAGAATGCACGATTCATGTCGTGCCTTGATTGGTAATTTAAAATGAGCTAAGAACTCAATAGGTCACGCAGCCTATTGGCCGTCATTGTAACCTGAATTGAATGAGGCCATCTCGTTGACAACGTACCATTTACCAGGACATCATAGCAAAATGTGTCATTATCTTTGTGAGAAGCGCCAACTAATGCAGGACTGATAACCAGTGATTCATTTACATTTAAAGGCACGTATTTAAATATCTAAAAAGCCGTAGTACTCGGAATGTATGTATGAGTCAGTATCACTTACCAGAACCACAGGAAGATGAAAATCTTCTCATTGAGGATGTTCAAGGCTAAAACGCAGAGAGCATCGTGCTTCTGGATCGATCCTGAGGCACCGAACTTGTGGAACGTACACTTTGTCAGTCTCGGGAATACTTCAATCTGGAAAAAGAACAATGGCATTATTCTTAAAGTTGCTTCTCTACTTAGCAGTTACTAGCTTGTCTTTTTATAGTATTATATTTGATTATAAAATTAAACTCTGGGGAAATTGATAATACAGTACAAAATTACAAATTTACGGGAATTTAAGTCATGTACGGGATTCGAACCCGCGTCCATCCACCCCTTTAGCCGGGGTATGGTTTAATGCAATTGAGCTAACATGAAAATGAGTCATAACTCAATTTTCTCCTATCGTTCTTTAACCATCGTATTGGGATGGAGCGAAATCTATAGTTCAACGTACGTTGTACTACAAACAAGACTAATTTTGCTTTAAATTGATAATACAGTTCTGTAAAGTATTAAGTAATTTCTTAATTTGAACACATTAAAAGTTATTAAATCCCATTTCATCTTATATATACGTAGAGATCTTTCCTTACCCCTACATGCAAAATAGTATATGTAGGCAAATAGATGCAACGTGTCGGTATCATGGTGGTAATATGGTTTTTCAGTCATCGTAGTGTGTGTGTGATCTGCGCGAACTTATGCGAGTTCGCAGTAAAGCACTACACGCACACATATATAAATAACAACGTTTCGTAGAGGGGCGTCAATTTTTAGACTGAAAGATCTTTACACATAGTGCCAATGATCATTATACGATAAAGATTATTACACGTTATACTCTATTATACGGAATATATAAATAAGCTCACCATAGGATCAGTTCGTAGCTCTTGGTTCATATTCGAAAATTTGACTACATCACTTCCGTAGGTCAAAAAAGCACCTCCTAGGAATGTGTCAAGGAAGAAGATGTTTCCAACCTGAAAAACGGAAATCAAAATTATATAACAAATAACTTAGCTGGGTATTGAGTTTTCAAATGTAAGTATATTTATTGTGTTATGTCAATGTGACAAACTCGGTACTTACGACGTTAATGAAATTAAGAACTTCGCAGAAGAAATAGCCGAACGAGTAGGAATTGTGCATGTGTAGCGTATCCAGCAGATATTGGACTAGACGCATCTGAAAATAATATTAATTTACATAAAACAGTGTTGAAGAATAAGTTGATAACAGCTTTTTCATATCGATTATCTCTCGCAATTACCTTAAAGTTTACAAAATACATTAAGATTATATATTATTTAGATAAAACCACGTAGTAAGTATAACTTTACAAATTACACGATTCCTTATTAGGGACGTTAATCAAGGTTCATTAAAACTGGACTTATCTCAATTGAGACTAGAAACTAGATATGCTAGTTGAACTGCTAATTGACTCCTAATCATGTCATGCATACCTAAAGTTTGTGTTGATAATATGCGCACATACGATCTCAGAAAATACTATTGTTAATTGAAACACAGATAACAACAGTGGATGTGTGGTAGCCCATCCTAAATCAAAATTGTATACGATAATGAAAGCGCGCTGTAATAAATATTGTTCTATTTCTTACCTGACGATTATTCTTGTCATCGGCGATAGAAGCGGTAGTACCACGCATACCGTCTGAAATCATACGGACTTTGCCTTCTTCCCAGTTCTTCCAGACCCAATGAGGAATGTAGAATAGAATTCCCTGAAAATTATACCATCACCGTTAAAATATATTTCCCATGTATGTGTGTACCCATGTGTGTTGGCAAGTATTTGACAACTTTAGAAAGATATCGACGGGTGATTGGGATTGAAAAACGTCTATGATAAGATGCTTCTTGTTTCCTCCGTTACCTACATCATCTAGCTTATAAATGTACACAGTATGCTTTCATCTTAAAGTACATCAGTAGTCTATTGGGCTGCCTTTCGTCAAAATACTCTGAGATTAAAATTAATCAAGCAGAAAGACATTGTAAAGTTGCGTCATTCATTTACGTAAGTTAGCAACGGCACTCCTTGTGCAATATTTGAGGTATTCGAATGGTAAAGCTTGGCAACGTTGTAAATTTTGCCAATCATCATTGCAAAGCAGTAACGGCCACTCTTGCTCGGCCTTGATAGAATTCTGGACAAAATCTACGCTCTGTTCTCACTCAGTTTTACCGAACTGAACTTGTTAAAACAGCTTATAGGAGATTGGTGACGAACAAGTATGAAATCTCAACGAAATAATGTAGTTATGCTAATTGCTTACAAAACTTATTGTCATTTTCAAGTACATTTTTTTTTACAGAAAAATGTTACCCTTCGTTGTACAATGAGCAACATAATGTCTGATAATTTCTTCAGTCTAGTTATAATAATAACGGAATCGTTCAGTAAAGGCAATTAAGACTGAGTTGGAAGAAATCTCTAAGTAATATCTCACCTGGAAAAACAACATGAATGGCACCCATTGGTAATATGCATGGATACGCTTCTCCTCATCGTATTCGTTTCCTAAGCCGGGATGCACGAGGCCTTTGTGCTCAGCTTTCGGAAGCGTGAAAGTGTATGTGATCCAGCAGTACGTATTCAGGACGTGTCCAGGGATAGCTCCGTCGCTTATACAGGATATGGGCTCACCTGAAATAAAGAAAATCGGTATTGACAAGTCAGGTCTGAAAGGTCTCCTTCGTGCATCTTCGTAACTATTTTCCGGGTAGTTACTTTAACAGTGTCTTATAGTTGAACTGATTAAGTGCTTCATCGGATCACACGACCAATTAAATATATCCCACGTAATATTGCAAGAACAGCCGGTTTTTGCGTGAGGTTTTCAAATGTTTTACGTACGATAAACGACACACTAAATCTATCAAAATCCGTACCCACTAAATCTATCAAAATATGTTACAATTTCTTGGTGTTAAGAGTTCATTATTAGACAAGAGTCGATAAACAATTAGACATCTTCTAAAAGAGCGTGTATCATGGCCAATGGCATAGTCACATAATATCAGGTGAGATTGCGGTCAAGCGAAAGCCTATAAATAATAAAACAAAAATTAAAACAATTCACAGCAAAAATCTCGTATTTCTTAAGATTCAGTAAAAGGGAAAACAGCATAATATAATTAAAAAATGCGAACTGTGAGTCACGTAGACCTGGTTTGTGGTTTTGTTTGCGAATTTTGATGACTCATTGCCGCGAGTCATAAAACCTGATCTTTCACCATATTTTATATCCTTAGATTTATTAAGTTTTTGTGGGAACCGCCTCTCAGTTCATAAGCGCTCTAATTGCGTAACGGTATGTTATCCCACATGCCCTCGACATTGGCGTGGAGCGGCTGCGGAAGATGCCAATATAGACCTTAATGACGATGCATCTGCCCCCGGTCTACCTGCCGCAATTGCGATGGCCGTGACTCTAATCGCTTTGCTCGTTGTGAGGGCTTTGTTTAGTTTTTTCTCTCCTCCACGGAAGTAGCAATTTGATAGCAAAGACTGCCAGAGATGGCGTTTCTCTTCGGAATAATTAATACTTTCATACCCGATTAATGCAATATACAGTGGCATTAATCTAACATCCGTCAAAACAATATCTGCAGTATGTTTGTATTATGGGAAATACGCTCTCAATCTATTAAATTATATCAATTTGTTGCATGTTTTGCTGCAAATGCTTTATCAGTTTATATTACTTAGCGAATTGCACTCTGGGGCATTCCAAGTTCAATACAGTGATAACACATATATGAGGGTCGAATAACAATCGGTGGTCGTATACACGTGGTTTGATGCGCTCGTATAGAAGCTTGACTAGCCGTTCTTAACCGAACATCTAAGTTAAGCAACGTCCACCGCGATGATGACTGGGTTGGGTGGCCGCTAGTGACATTACAACTGAGCGCTTCCGTGCTTCGGAGGGCGCGTTTAGCCGTCGTTTCCGGTTGTTGTCTTACGATGGCAGTCGATATAGCATATAGTGGTACCACCCTCAAGTAGAACATTTATCGCCAAGCACCTAACTGTGTGTTCCGGCAGCTGTCCTTGAAAGTCAGTAATTCTAAGTTAGCTTGGACAACATCTTTGACCACATCATCACTTACCATCAGGTGAGATAGTGGTGAAATGCTAGCCTATCATAAAAAAACACAAATCTTACCCCTGGCCTGAGCTTCACAGCATGGTGATAGGGTATTGTAAATGTTTGCCTAGCTAGACACCACCTTCAATTATAAAACTTTTATCCGTGCATCTCGGCAGCCACGATGTGTTACGGTAGCTGTCGAGTTCCTAAAAGCTGCCGCATTCGATCTTATCACTAAATCTCATCACTAATTAACAGAAATTGTGTCAAGTTGAACGCTCGGTAGTCAAAAACTAACTTATCTAACATAAAAAATCATCAACATCAGAATCAAGGATTTTTGGACCATATTGCTCAATACCTACTACGAAACTGACCAGTCTATATGACAATATGGGAGTGACCGACTTCAAACTAACGGATGTGGTAGGCATTTGTGTGGAATCCTATTGACACGGTTTACGTCGAATCAGCTGACGTGTTTTATTTGCGATTTATAAAGCTATTGTTAAATTATGTGAATTCTCTGAAATTTGAGAGATCACTGTTGTTCTTCTTTCCTGTCAAGCTTTTACAAAATTCCTGACTGGTACTGTTTGTTATAAGCTTGTCTCACTCGAATCGTAATGAAAATTAACTTCATCTTGAAATCGGAACAACAAAATGGGCTTAATTTTTTTTAATGGCAAAATGGAAGTATTGTTAAATAATAAGGCTCCTGATTAGAAGTGTGTCACTTGTCAATCAATGTACTGTTAGTTTAGGGTTATCATAATTCTACGGTTTCATTGTCCACCGTTAATCTCCACTCCATTATCAGATAAGCTCGTTTTTACTTTAATATTCAATTGACATTAAAACTTAACAGTTAAGCAAAAATTCAGATCCTTCGGAAATATAAAACCGAAAAACTGACATATGTACGAAGGAAGCATCTTTTGAAAAACGGTAATTTTCTTAAATAGCAATCATATCATTTGATTTAAAGGAAACCTTATACCATTGAATACATACATACGTTTATTAGTAATACAAAAATAGGTATCAAATACTTAGTCACATGACTGTTAATTGCTCCATAACGAGCACTTTGAATCGTTTGCATATATATCGTATGTATATATCACCATCTTGGCATCCAGATGAGTACTAAAATGATTAATAAAAGACATTCTAAATCATAAATTATTGCAAATGATCAAGTTTCTTCCTTACTCCAATATAAGGTGCAGTGAGCAACTGGACGATATAGTCTATACAGCTTAATGTACTGCTAACGTAAACATTTCGCCCCAGATGCTACTCCAACAGCAAGTTTTACTAGTTCTGGCAGATAATTGTTTTACCTATGATTACTGCGGTATACGTGGAATGACCAGTAAAAGCGATAAGAAATTCTACACCACGATTAAACAAGAGCCTGATATACCAGTAGTAACTTTGTAACCGCCAGACCTAATAGTGGGTCATGGTGAACCTCAACATATGAATAAAATGTCATAGTAATGCAGTTCTTGCGACTGTGTGTTATGATTATTATTGTACGTTAAGATGAATAAAACGCATGTAAATCCAGACCATGATTGGCTTAAGCACATCAATCCAATTTAATAAAATTTGTTTATCTAAAACTATGGTTGGAGAACCAGCAATCCTCCGCATTGAAATAGATGATTCAATGCGCAGGTATAGTACTAAATTTCTTTCACTGTTAACGAGGCATAGTAACAGGTCCATATTGTTATCGCTTACGGTGTTTTGATTACTTGCACCTGGTGCACAAATGCGATTGTTGCTAATGTTTATACCGTACATGTAGGTCTCATAAACCCAGATATCACGAACTGCAACGTAGCTGTTATACAACAGACCTGAATAATCATTTCTATATAAACTTTCATCGCAGGCAAAAATAAGCTGCTACGTGACTGGTAGCTTAAATTAATACGCTTAGACGTATCGTAAGAACTTAATACACTGTACTATAAAGAAAGTATAACAAACGACGCTTATTGGAAAGTTACAGACAATGAGGTGTGCCCTAATGACCCCACTAGTATCTACCGCACAGTAAATACTCGTTCAATGTGTTTACGCGTAATATCTGGTCGTTTTCTTAGGAACCGCTAAATATGATAGTATAAACGAGAGATAAAGATCAAGTTCGAATTTGTTATATTTTAGATAACCCTGAGTACAATTGGCTATTAAGTTAGTTCTGTTTGAGTTAGTAGCTCATTAAACGAGGGGCACGCGATAACGTGAACGTTAACAGCATTTATGGAACGTGTTACAGATGATTTTGCAGCCACTTGATATTGCTTCGTACTGGGATCACGTCTGGTTTGTTCGTGATGACTATTGTCGTGGGAGAACAGCCTGTTGGTGTTAATTAACGCTAGCAATCATTTCATCATTGTCATTAGAAAACTATTGATACTTATTGGACGTGCCTCCAAAAGTCGTTACGCAACTTATATATTACATATTTATAAAGCTCATTAAATCATAAACTCGATATGTATTCGTTTGGTTTGAAAATTCGTTGCTCTCTATTTGCGACACATTATGAATGGTACTTCCATCTAGGACATAAAAATGAAAAGTCCATTTACTTACCTTTTTCTAAAAAAAAAATATATATCCTTTTTTCCTTTTTTAGGTTGTATATGTCATATATAGAAATTGCATCAAAAATTACAATAGATTTGTCTATACATATTTATATGGTTTGTATCGAGTTTAATGTCTCGTGTTGTTCCAAATAAATCGCATCGCACCTCATAGTTATCACGTACGTTTACGCGTACTCTTGTTTGTTTGTCTAGCCAATTTGCCATGACGTCTCCATTTGGGTAACTGTTACACACGGGGTTCCTGAACAATGACCTAAATGTGATTCATACATTTTTACGGTATACTTGCGAGCCGTCTGTTGGAACTGTTAATTTTTCGGCTGTGTCTATAGGTCAGTCGACTCTGGTCAATAGAACCTAAGTAATGATGAAAGAAGCTACTGATTTTTAAATTAACTCGCTACTTTGAATTATGATGTCAGAACTTTCACTAGCTTTCTTTATCCGCTGAAGTATGCTTCGTGAAAGTAGATATGGTAACTCAACAAAGTAAATAAACATTGTTTTAGATTACTCTGATATGTACGTAGTGCTTACGCCATAGAATACAAAGTATTTCAACCGTCCTCATTTGAACGAAACACTTATTGTGCTTAATTATCTATTCAAATTTTAATGCAAATTGCGTGTGACATCATTGAGTCAAGGCAATTTTAATATTAATGATATACTAACGTAAAGTGAATTATAGTCATTTACTCAACTACACATTACAATTACCAACGAAATACAGCTGACTATTTTTCAGCTGTAGTTCAATCATTTGCGCAAGTGCATGTGTCCAGCATATGCTGATGAAAACAACAGCAGCTGATAAAGCAAAACCTTGGTGTGAGACGCATGCTTCCCAAAACACGTTACATGTACCAGATGTTAAGCTGACACATACATATAACCTGTGTATATAATTATTAATGTAACTCACCGATAAGATTATTTGCTGTGACGAGTATGCAGCAGAGGAACAGTATGGCTGATGTGATTCGGTAGTGCATCCGGAACACCATGTTGTCGATGATAGCTTTGTCGATCAGGTAACGGACCTTGACGAAGCCTGCCACCGCAGACGCCAAACCAAACACCGCCATCTTGTCTGTCTTTGTTTACCAACAATAACTGAAACAAAACGTAAATTTTACACTTACAAAGAAACGTTATAAATATAAAACGACGCATAACTATCCTAGTGACATGTGCCATGCTTTGCTATGCCGAATTAGAACTAAAGCAGTTTGGTTGTTTTGATTGTAACAATGTGTGCTACAGCTGTTGTCACTGCATTTTTGGTCTTGATTCGGTGTCTTTATTACCATGTTTATATTGGTTGGTACTACCGGTTAAAAAATGAGGGCACTTGTTTCCCAACTTTTTGAATTCGTTAATTCAGTGAACCGTTAAGTGAAAATCAAGTATATGCACAGGTCTGTCTACACGGTCCTCTCAATCAATGACCTCAAAAATAATTTAACGATGCGGCTACTTCTCGCCCACGCTAAACGAGACTCTTGGCTTCGTTGCTTTTTTTAAACTAATATTTTTTCTTCACAGTTTGACCGCTCTAACATAGTCACACGTGTGTGAACGTGGTATTCATTATTGACGTTGAATTTTTTGTCGCCTTTGTCTATTATAAGATGGCCATACCGTCTCTCCAGTGTTCTCGTGTAGACAAGTAGTTACAATAGAGACAATTCATGACAAATGGATCCAACCTTGACGACTCTTGATCCCGTTCCTACGCGGTGTCATGTGTCCAGCAAATGCTATTTAGGTCGCTGGTAGGGGCATTAATATTGCTGGAAGACTTTGTGATTGGTTCGATATCATATTGTTCCTTATTGTCTTTATGATTGTAGATGTGGTCTGGACCTGATTCTTTATTAATTTCGGGCCAGTTATGTAACTGGTATGTTTCTTTGTACTATTTCAAAGAATTTGCTAACATAATCGTAATAGCTGCTAGGATCGGCTGCGGTTGAAGCGAATGGTGCGCCTGCGCAGGGCATGTGTCGGGTCGTCGACCGGCGCTGTTCGTGCGCCTCCTGCGTTTTGAACCCCCCTCTCCCCTGGCTGGTTTACCTCAACCGACCCTGGGCAGATGCATTGCTTGGCAACGCGAATTTTACAAAGAAACCAGTTTACCTGACGACAAATCTTTGCCAATTCTGCACTTCTCGCGACTCGCAGTTATTTGAAAAGTGTTGATTCCACGAATCTGTACGGTGTGCTTGTTTTGTTTTTATTATTTACCTACTTACATGCATTAGGTATCTTGTAGAATTTTGAAATATGTCTCGCTCAGCTTTGGTTACAATCATTTTTTACTTGTTCTAATTGGTATCATTTTTCCAAACAAATTCGTCACTTAAATATATTCCCCAAGTGAATAGTTGCTCCATTTTCGGCTTCTAATCATTGTTTGCTTACGTGTTACTGATAATGCAGGAGGGCAGAGCGCCGAGACTTTGGAAACATTCCACAGTTTACGACGGCGATGGCTCCAGCGCAATAGCTGCCCCTCAACCGCGAGCTTTATATCCTTGTTTTAACCTTTTTGTTTGTGTAAACCATTCATCATAGCCATAAGCTGTTGCTACCTTAGTTTTATAATTTTTAAGTCATGGCGTTGAAACCATTCCAAAACATTTTTCTGAATTGCGACTTAGGGTTTATTATATTCTGTATCTCGATAAGTGATTACTGCGAGAACCCAACCAGACGTCAACCAACTTAAATAGCTCGGCACGCGTTAGAAATGAATGCACACTAATTGCGGTTGATGAGTGCATTCTCCGTTTAATCATCACATGTGGATTTCACGTTGAAAATATCCAAGCAAAGATAGCGTACATTTTAAACAAGTTTTTGGGGAATTCAGAAGTCAATTGTTTAATTGTTATAGCTTTATTTTTCCTTATCTTTATCGTCCAAATCGGATCAATTGTAACTTATCATTGGTACAGCTTGCTCATCAGTTTGGAACGCTCCAAGTATTAGGTAACAGAATTGCTGAGTGCAAGTGAATGGCCGGTTTGTCGCCTCCGCTGTAATTCACTCGTGTCTCGGCACGCTCGCTCGCGGCTACCCGCTCTGCCCCGCTGGCAGGCCAATGACGTCTCTCATCTAATATAATTAACTCCCATTGACTGAACGGTAGTGGCAATCCACCATCATTGTTTACCTCGTAGGGAAACTATGTGGAAATGAGCGCACGTGGTCATTTCACGTGAACGGATATTAACAATCAGTTCGCGGGTTGAGATTCTTTTGGATGTAAGCCGTTGAACGACATACCGACGAGCCGCTTTCCGTCACGGTTAGATGCATCCATGCGGAAATGCACTTCCATAATCTGCGGTTGCGACGCGGGTCTACTTAAATTTCATACGATCACAAGCCCATGGACTTCACATGCTCAGATGATATTCTCTGAGAATTCCTGCATAATATTAATGATATTACAACAATTCAAAATTTTAACCATTTGCGATTGTAACTGTCAATAATTATAATATTTGAGGTCAAAGATGTGATATCGCGATCGGTTTGTAAACAAAAACGCACTATGTAAAACTTATGCGGGTTAATTGACATCGCGTTTATTGCGAATGTTGTAAACAACTATCTGCATTGTAATGGTTTTACGAACTCGCATTATCTATATCACACAACTCAAAATGGTTTTATAGCAAATCAGGAAACATATCTCTAAAAAGCTTCACAATCGTTACGTTATGCAAATAATAACGATGAAACCATAGAAAAGGCATACGAACACGACCGTGACTTTATTGTTAATTCGTGTCAATTTGGTATAAAAGCCTGGGAAACGAGAGACATTATACGGACGCTTACAGAATACTAAAACGTGTTTGCAAGTTCATAGTATTATTAGAGGTTATCGCCGGGCGCTCCGCGGCATCATCGATGCAGGTGGCATGGGGATGCCGTGTGTGGAATATAGAGAGCCAGTTACAGATGACCCCTTTTGTGACAATACCGAACAAACATTTACATTTTCACAGGCCAAATGCAAAGCCAATAGCTTCCTACTGTAAGCGTATGACACGAAATTCAAATGCGTTGAACGGTTATCACGACGCTGTGGAAAGCATAGAATTTCGATTTGACCTTCTATACAATTGGTTGTTGCAATCACTTTCGGCTCATTATTGCTATTGATTACTATTTAGTGGTTTGATTGTTCTGCGTCATAAAATAGTTGAAGGGGTAGAATGTACCATAACCATAAAATAAGGTATTATAAATGTTATTTATAAACGTATTGCTTTAACTATTTGTAAAGTTCACCTTTGAATATACATACTTGTCAATTAAATACTTGTAATTCGATTTAAGTACGCATCAGGTAGTTATTAAATCGTTTTTATTTTTTTGCTTGTCCTTGGCGCAACATCTTCAACACGGTAATATCATCGTGTCTTCAACGTGAAGAACTTCGTGGAGCGTAAATATCACGCATGTATTACCTATAATAATAGGTTTCATTTTAAGCAAATATGCTTATAATGAAACCGGTAGAGAAAAAAGCCTGTTGCAGTCATTTACAACCACATCATCACATACCAACGAAAAAGATGGAAGTCAAAGGTCATATCAGTGTTTTAACAAAATAATTCAAAATGCCAGCTCGCTTTTAGATTCAAAATGCAAAAGCGAGCCAGCTGCTTCTCGCTTTTATAGTTGTTATAGAATGTTTGTGAATCCCGTATTCCGTTTGGTCGACCTTGCTCTGTCCATTCTATTGAAATAGTTCTCGTTAATAAAGACCCGTCCCTTCCCCTATGTTCACTCAGGTAAAGGGCACAAAGTGACTACCTGTGATTGTGAGAACATGCAGAACAAAAATTCTTAACGGATTATACTAATTTATTAACGTTAACAGACTTCATTATACTATAGTAGCGAGATGTTCACACCCGCCATTTCTATCACAAGAAAGCGGGTGAAATAAAAAGAAATAGGATGACTATGCATAAGGCTTTTGTTCCCGCACATGTATGCTGTCAAACGGCATTCCTCGCCTCGTCGATATGAGTTAAGCGCTTCTCGATCCACAAAGCTTTTGTGACACAACTTACCTTTTTAAATTCAACAGTAACTTAAAACTTGCCACCAGCTTCTTTATAAACGCACAACACTAACACTCATATGTCTTAATACTATGTATCACTATGGTTTTACGTCATGATATTCGGGATGTGTCAATAAAGCAATTGGGGTGTAAAACGAGTGGCAAAGTGAGTTCCGGGTGCGAGCGACACACCAGCCGCTCGCGGGTCAAAAACACAAACTGGAAAGGGCTTCTCCTGCAAGCGCGGTGCCGTGCGGCGTGACTATGGCGAAGAGATCACTTGCGTGCGCGCATACGCTTTTTGTCTCCCTCGCACGCGTGTGATTCTGTGTCTCTAGTGTAGCTCTCGTTCTAGCTTCGAAGTGCACAGTAGCCAAGACAAGCGAGTTTTGTCGGGGCTCTTGACTTGACTTCGTCTCGCGGCTAGCCTTTCTTTCGTGAACGATACTTTTTTATTTTTTGCCATTTTTTTGAGTATATTACCGCAGGTTTTAACGACCGAGAATCGCTTGCGGCTGTTAATTAACACATTGTCGGCTCCAGTGGTTAGACGGAATAACTGTCCAATAACTAGGTACTTATGAGGTTTGATAGATGGTTTTGTTCACATAAAATAGTATCGCGATTATGATAATCTTGGATGATAAATGGTCAAACAATATAAATGAAACTTTTGCGTTTTCGCGAATCGGGTTCGTTCTGTTTGTTTACATGCACTGAATGTTTTTTTTTTAATACTTGAGCTATAGCTAATGTTATAATAATTGTATTCTCAGATTTTTTAAATTTCTCCTCATAATTAACCTACTTCCCCAAATAAAAGGAAGTTGACGTTGACACATAAAAATATAATAATACTAGTATATAAGAGTGTATCACCACGCACGTTTATTTACTGAATTATCCGATCTTTATGACAATTTATTTATAAGGTAGACTACAGCTATAGATCAAATTTGTCCCGTTTCTCGATAACCTGATGATACAACTATTGAAATAAGTAACAATTTGGTAAAATACGTGAATAGATCCTGTACGTAGTACTTAGAAAAGTGTTTATTTTGAACGATATTGACTTCTTACAGTAGAAGATATAAAAAAAACGGACCTCTAACACTGAAACGTATGAAATAACTTGTCGAAGTCAGTATCATGATGCTTCAAAACAATAACCTCACATATAAATGATGAAATCACATTTGAAGCGCTCGTAGTGAAGTTTGCTTAGCCGTTCTGAACCGATCAGCAAAGTTAAGCAACGTCCGCCGCGGTCATAACTTGGATGGGTGACCGCTGCTGACATTACTACTGAGCGCTTCCGTGCTTCGGAGGGCACGTTAAGCCGTCGGTCCCGGTTGTTGTCTTAGGATGGCAGTCGTTACAGCATAGTAGTTTGCCCGCCTGGCTAGCTACCACCCTCAAGTAGAAAATCCGTCGCCAACCACCTAACGGTGTGGTTCGGCAGCAGTCCTTGAGAGCCAGTCATTCTAAGTTAGCCTGAACAACATCTTCGACCACATCGTCACTTACCATCAGGTGAGATAGTGGTCAAAGGCTAACCTATCGGGCATTAAAAAAAAATTAATGCAAAAAAACGACTTCCACACATTCCGTTATTTCACACATCTCAGGGATGGAAGTCGGTTCCGTTTTTAATTTAAATATATTTTTCACTCATTTTAGCGATGCATATTGCTTTCTAGATCTTTTACTCGCTTAGAATACTGTCCACCACCGACAAGAGTTGTAATTACCATTAAATCATCCAGATATGTAAATGTATATTAAAATAATTAACTTTGAGTTATTTTAGTAAATAATACGGGATAACTCACGTGAATCAGTCAGATAGCTCCGACTATAGTAGCACATGCTAAGCGAGACGTCAACGCGGGCGTCCCGAGCTCTCCTTGAAAAAGACCACCGAATGTGGTTGAAACTATAGTCGGAGATATCTGACTGATTCACGTGAGTTATCCCGTATTATTTACTAAAATGAGTGAAAACCACGTTAGCTTTTATAATAAAACTTTGAGTTAGTTACAACTGAACCGATTTTGGTGAAATTTTAACGCGACTAACTTCGATGTCTACTCTACCCAACAAAAAAGAATCCTCAATATCAGTTCATAATTGGTGGAGTAATGGCTTAACAAAGATACAGTTGAATTGAGAACCAGGTCCTCGTTTGGATTAGATTATATTTTCACCTAGCTTTGTATACCGGCGCACGGCGTTCAAAACTCGCGCTGCATTTTTTTTACATGTGATGCGTATGAAAATCATCGCCCATAACATGCCATGAAATATTGTCAGTTTTCCTGAAATAAAATAGGATTGCATTTCGATGAAGATTGATTTGTACCTAGTCTTAATATAAAATATTATTGTAGTTACACATTTTGGTTTAGTTATGGATAAGAAGAAACAATTTATAAATCCCGACGAGTGTATAGTTGACTTGAGAGTCGCAGTCGACGAACAAAGATTATTCAATCAATTTAAACCTTTGATAGCACGTTGCTATTGCTACAATCTGTTTCTATTTTTATCCTTTAAAGTCCTATGGCAGTTATATGTGCGTATAAATTGTCCAGTTTGCAGGAGACTCGAGGCTTGAGCCAGTAACCCCCATAATAAATACGCCAGCTAATCTTAAATTTGAATTTTTGAAGCACTCTCGTAGCGGAGCTTACCTATTCGTTTAAAATTAGTAATCCCGCCCTACCAAAATGGTATCGAACCGGAAACGTTTACGTGAATCCCTAAAGATTATCAGCTCACCTGTCCTTGGCAAAACCCCTGATGACATCCAAACTAAAGATCTCGTATCTCTTGCGATCGTTTCGTTCTATAATCATCTGTCCACTGTAGAATGTGCATCCTCAAAGGAGGTCGATGTGCCGGTTGACCGGCGCATTGTACTTCCAGTAGATGCGGAGGTCGTCTTAACCGTCCATCACCATGAAAAGAACGCAGGCACAAGACATTGTGACGCATATTCCAGCGATGCGAACAAAGCTTCGAAACACCACTACGAACGCCTAGTCCCTAGTCGCGTATCTGCGTGTTCAAAGCTAAAATAACAAACTTACAAAATTCGTGCCGAGCGAACACAACAATGACATGCCTCCTCTATACAGACTTAACCCTCTTTTTCCTGCGTTTATTGACGACGAGCTTTGCTGATAGACTAGAAGCTCAATGTTCCCCCAACGTAGATCATATAGACCAAGCCCAACTCGCTTCGGTGCACTCTGAAGTCAAACTTAATATGAGCTATTGTTGTGACCATCTCTGATCAAGGACCTCCGCCAAGTTAAAGCCCTGGTGCCGATGGCATCTCCAGCGAGGTTTCTTTTCTACCCCTCTTTTATACGTTATAGTCAGCATCTTAAATGCGGATTTGAGCAAATGCTTTTTCCCCCAGACCCGAAAATGTTCTCATTTCATTGACATTCACAAACCACGCCAAAATCCTCTGACTTCAATAGCTAATGCCCCATTAGCCTCCTCAGAGCCGTGGGTAAGGCTTACGGATTCTTGAAAACCATGTCGGTTAGCTATTGGAGTCAGAGATTTTCTTTCTTCCCATACACGGGAACACCATCTCATTTCCGATGAGCTTTTTAGCTTCAGGCACAGGCACTCATGTATCATATCACATGCTGGAGCATATCCTTGAAGGTTTCAATAGGAAATCCAAATCCGAAGGAACGGCAATAGTCGTCCTCGACGTAGCAAAAGCTTTTGATAAAGACTGACACAACGGCTCATTTTACAAGCTATCTCCTCACTACAGTATAGTTCAATAAGTGCTCACCTGCCGTTTTTACAACAGGGCTTCCCTCCACCCGAACTTTATGGTTATACAGGCAGCTAACTATTCTGCAGATCGCTACTTCAAGCTTCACCGCCCGACCAAAGCATGTATTGGACGACCCGGATGACCCCATCACAGCGATTATTACATTGGCTTTAGCTTTAGCGTCATCTGATAGTCGTCTCGGTCAATCTGTCCTCAAGCACCTAACGGTGTGTTTGGCTGTCCTTGAAAGACAGTATTTCTATTTTAGCCTGAATAACATCTTCAACCGCATCATGACTTACTACCAGGTAAGATAGTGTTTAAAGACTAGCCTATCAGTAAAAAAAACACATTAATACTGGCGGCGTATGGATAGGACTATATCTATATAATATACGAAGCCATAAAGAAAATTTGGAAAAATAAAGTTTTTCAAATATGTCACACTGGTTATAAATAAGACCATTTACAAGAAAAAAACACAAAGTTCCAAATCCAAATTTTCAATAAATGTAATTATTATGTCTCTCTAAAAATTAGAACTGCAGCCTATTTCAACTTGCGGCTGCTACCTACATAAAAACTAAAAAATATTACAAATAGTATTAATTGTTAAGATAACTAAACTTACCTAACTAATTATATAACCAAGAAAGCGATTTCCACTTATCGCAGATTTCGTTGATGTCTTTTGTATCGCGAAAACTACCTTCACACTTTTACCATAGAATAAAATGCACCTACTAACGCATCCTATCTTTGCTTAAACTAAATGCTGGGTGAGTAACAGTGTCGTATCGCGAGGCTCTAGTCCTTACAGTATACAGCAAATAAATCTAAAATATATAATATCACCATAGACCAGTCATCTTCTTAGCGTGTATAGTGAAATGTTTTGTCTGCGGGTTTTCCCCACTAGAAATTTAAAGAAAGCTATTGCATAGCCGGTTGTCAATTATGGCGCTCGTAACGAAGTTGCCGCATACTTCTCAATCTTAACCGATCAATTCAATGTTCGCTAAGCTCATTACATGGATGGGTGAGCGGTCGTTGTATTTACTAATGAGCGCTGCCGTGCTTTGCAGGGTACTTTAAGCCGTCGCTCGTCGCTCCGGGTTAGTGTGATCTTAAGTAGATATCTATCATCTGTCGTCAAGAACACGGTGTGTTCCGGCGACTCTGCTGGAGAGCCAGTTCTAATTCTATGATATGTTTAATTTCTGTCTCTGTCTCACTTACCATCATGTGCGATTGAAGACAAGGACTAACCTATCAGTTAAAACGTTGATAATGAAGGTACAGTATCCACATTTCTCTTAAACAGGAAAGAAAAATTTGTTCTCTATTGTTACCTACTTCCACCAGTCATATTTTGTCTTTATGTTTAATAACTAGTGAATTATAAATACAAAAAGAATCCCGATGATGCCATATTCAATTAAAATGCGATGTGCTAAAGTTTTTTTACAGAACTAGCTTCGCCAGTTTGCTCTGTCATGTTGTAAAGTCTAATGGTATCTAGACGAGAGGTCTCAAGGTGCCTAGTTTTGGACTCATGAATAACATCGTGAGGTGAACGACCTCTGCTTGTGTAGGTGGTTTGATATTATTTAACTTTTAATGCTAGTGTCAAGTAAGTGTCACGTCATCAATTGACCAATGGTTGCACCATAGTTGTGGAATGCCAGAAGAGTATAGTTGATATGAAGTCGTTCATTCTATCCATATTATGAAGAAATTGAAAGGTACTTTATTGATTTTAAACCTATTTTAAATATGTTTTTACATTTTCTATAAGTCTTCTCCTAGTTAAACTCTTCGTCCAGTCATTATACCACGTTATGTTTAGTCGGGAAAAAAAAACGATTTTTTCCTGTTATTTAATACTTGTTAGGGTAATAATCACATAATTTATACATCGATCCAGCTTTACACAGTTCATCCATACTTTATTTGGCCTTCCTCTGTCCATCCTCATCCATAATCAATACTGTCACGCGTGGCTCCCGGTTGCTTAGTAAAAAAACTGTTTTAGGTATAAGTTTTAGTAGCTGTAAAACTCTTAGGGAATGATTTTGTCTTGGGAAGTACTGTCATCATGCATATTTCTACCGCAGAGCAGTAATGTTAGTATAACTGTGTTCCGGTTGGTAGGGTAACGGAGAAATTAAAACATGACATTAAGTTGATGTCTCAGGCTGATAGGCGCAGTGAATCATTAATCTTGTGACGAAATGCATTTTGTTAAAGAAAATAGCTACCGTTTAACACCTGGTGGATTCAGTTTCGAAACGGTTTAGCCAGTGCCCGATGGCAAGCTTCACAGTCCATAACAGTTACAGTGCCACCCTTGTGTGTGACAATGCATTGCGCTGGACACTCCTAGACATTAGTTTTTAAGTCCTGATTGCCCGGCAATTTCACTTGCTACACTGCCCTTCAAACCTAAATACAGCAGTGTTTGCTCACTTCTGCTTGGAGGTAGAATATCAGATACTGCGGTGGTGCACACCAAGACGGCCTCTTGCTAAAGAGGCCTAATGCCTGCTTTGTCACCTGATTGGCACCACCCGGAGACCGCGTGTGGGGTATTGAGATTAAGGGTTCTTCCCACGGGCAAAGGTAGACTCAGCCCCCAAAAAACGTCATCATGCTTGTTTCGTCACAATCACATTAAAATACGTTTCATCCCCCCTCTAGTCACTACAACGCCAATCTGTTTTCATCAACTTGTCTGTCACTTTGAACATTCCTTTGATATTTATTTTTTTCTAATCTTGTTCATTCTCTTTAGACTACAAATACATTTTAGTATTCGCATCTCTGCCATATGCACACTTCATACATACACCCGTCTCTTTCGTTGTCTGTGAATAAACATTATATTGTAATTTATGACTAACTAGATCCAAAACTTATACATATAAAACTGGATTATCGCCCAAAAATTCCAGACCACCCTGACTGCCTCTCGTCTCAACCTAAAAACAAAACAACTCAGTGCGAACCACTAGATATAATATACGTCATCGTAGATGATGTGGCCGCATAGCAGCTTAAAATTGAAGCCTATTTTTTGTCTCGACCAAGTTGGCAGCTAAGTTTTTTTAAAGCTTGCCCCTGCTTAATGTTATATCGCCAGACGTCAGCCGTTGTCGCTCCCGCAACTGGTTTGGTGACCTTTCCGAAGTGCACGTCGATCGAACTCATGGGTTTTTATTTATCGAGAGAGGTGGAAGAAAAAGACTCACAAAAACGGAACCGACATATCGAGAATGGATTGATATATCGCTTGGAACTAGGATAGTGTAGACGACGTTATGATTAAGTATGATGAGCTCAAATCTCATTCGAGCTTCTGTTTCGGCGCGCTAATTTAATAGTATGTTATTGAACTACGTACTTAATACGAGTAGTGTACAGTTTATAAGCAATAAATAGTAAAACTACTGTACTATATATCAGCCGGATTGACCACTGCTGAATACAACCTTCCTGTTGTGGGGGGTTTTTCATAATTTCCACGCTTGGCATGCGTCTTGGGATTCGCAGTTTAAGATAGCAGTTCCTTAAAAGGGTTTTTTTTCTTAACAATAATTAACCAATCTGCAAAGTTAAGCAACGTCGGTTAAGGTTGTTGTTTTAGGATGGCAGCCGTTATAGCAATGCTGGTAGGGCATTTTGCAAATGTCTGGCTAGCGACCACCCACTAGTAGAAAATCTGTTGCCATGCACCTTACGGTGTGTTCCGACGGCTGTCCTTGAGAGCCAGTAATTCTAGGATAGCCTGAACAACATTTTTGACCACATCATCACTTACAATCAGGTCCGATAGTGGTCAAAGACTAAAAAAATACCTAACTTTTCAACTGAAACTTTATTTTCAAACAAATACAGTTGCGTTTCATTTCTAGTATTCTAGAAATGAATATTGATACTTACACTACCACTGATAAACGTCGTAGGTGGCTAATAAAACAATTTAATATTCTTTGATGATTTGATTCGAGAATAATTGAACGATCCTAATGATTACCATAGCAACTGATCATATGATGTCATAAGGCCTTTGGACGGTACACTGAATATTCCAAGGAAATACATGAAAGTATTGCTCTTACGTTATTTATGGTTATTATTTTTATTTAACTGTCAAATACACTAAAAACCGGGTCATTGGTTCAGGTAGATCTCATTGCGTAAATTCCGAATGTGCAGTGGCACAAAAATTACAGATGCCTCGTTTATCGAATCCAAACCCTAACTTGAATTGCAAGCTATGTGCTGTGTCTGATCAGTGCTATTATGATAAGTGATGACCTTTGCTTGGCAGTCATAAAACATACAAATTTACTGCGAAAATTTTTTAGACATCTGACTCCTCAACCTTCATGATTTTTCATGGAGGTTATATTTCGTTGCACTTTCTTGGAAACAAAACAAAGGCTTGTAAATTGAACCGATATGTTTCGCAGGATTCTAGCCTAATTTGAATCAACGACATTACATCGTTGGCACCAGGCTTCTGTTTTCGTATATTAGATACTTTCCTGTTGTAGTTTATTATACGGTTATTTGTGTATAATATGTAAAAATGTAAATGTTGCTACTTTTTAAACTAATTTTTTTTACTCTTTATGGATAAAAATATATAGATATCATAACGCAAGTTCGAATATGCAAGTATAAGGCAACCGTTTACCAGTAAGTATTACTTTTTTATGGGTTAGGAGGGGAAACGAGTAGGTGGCTCACCTGATGTTAAGTGATCACCGTCGCCCACAAACATCTGCAACACCAGAGGTCTCGAGTATGCGGTGCCGGCCTTTAAGGAGGGAATATTATGCTCTCTTCTTGAAGGCACTATAACTAAGCTCGGTCAGCATTTTTTGGGATGTATAGATAAAAGTCGTCGTTTGTTTGATGCACTCCTCGATTGATGGTCTGTGCATGCGCACCTCGATCACTCATTCACCTGCTTGACTGCATTGCATGTAGATATGTGAGTATATTGTATATACAGTGGTGGTCACATAATTAAGAACCCTGATATAAAGGGAAGATTTTTTCAAACTAAGACGCAAAACTAATTGTATGCAATTTTCTTTTATTTTTCTCGGTATCGTAAAACTTTTCCATAGTACCACTGTATTCATTGATACACATGATTAGCTAAAAATAAATAGACAAACTTTTTACACTACTTCGAAACATAGTATGCCTGTTTACTGGCTGGTCACGTAATTAAAAACGCTAAATAGTTTATGCCTTTATTCAAATTTAAATAGAGAACACTCGGTCGATTTGTTACTGTTTGTATAATTTTGGCGCCATTTGGTGCTGTAAAAGATTAAAAGTGATTGCTTCTTATAAAAAAAAAATGGGAAAAAATAAAAGTTGTGATAAATCTACAAGAGAAGTAATAATAAAACTTCGCCGGAAGAATTGGTCTTATAAAAAGATAGCCGACCATCTGCAATGTTCAAAAACGATGGTTTTCCACGCTGTAAAGCATTTCGCTACGTATCAAACTACTTCGAATGTTCCACGTGTACCTAAACAGAGAAAAACAACTCCTAGAGATGACCGAAACATCGTTCGTATGGCAAAACAAAATCCTTTTAAAGGGTCCAATGAGCTGAGAAAAGAATATTTTGGTGAAAACAACCCTTCAGCAATCTCAGCACGCACTATTCGAAGACGTTTGGTAGAAGAAAAATTGCACGGTAGGATAGCAAGAAAGGTACCCATGTTGAAACTTTGCCACAGGCAAACCCGCCTTGCATTTGCGAGAAAGTATGAAAACTGGACTGTGCGACAGTGGAAAAATGTACTTTTTTCTGACGAGACGAAAATAAACAGAGTATGTTCTGATGGAAAACGATATGTAGGTACGACGTCCCCCGAATACAGCATTCGACCCTAAGTACACGAAAATTACATTAAAGCACGGTGGTGGAAATGTGAAAATTTGGGGGTGCTTTTCTGGACATGGTGTTGGACCTGTAAAGTTGATAGAAGGTAACATGGATCAGTTCCAATACAAAAATATACTGGAAGAAACAATGTTACCATATGCTGAAGACGTTCTACCGGTTATTTGCACAGCATGACAATGATCCAAAGCACACTGCACGCACCGTAAAGGAATTTCTTACAGCGCATTCAGTTTCTGTCTTAGACTGGCCAGCTAACAGCCCAGATCTAAACCCAATAGAGAATCTGTGGTTCGAAGTAAAGAAAAAGGTTTCAAATACACAGTGTGGGAATTTAAGAGAGCTATACGACGTTTTTTTAGAAGAATGGAACTCTATTTCTCTTGCGAAATGTCAAAAATTAATAGAGTCAATGCCTCGCCAGTGTAAAGCAGTAATTAAAAGCCGTGGATATGCTATTAACTATTCATTTTAGTTAAAAATATATTAAATTGCTTTTAAATTGTCTGCGCTACATATTATTGTGATTTTTTAAATGTAAGTGTCATACAAAATAATTCCCGCGCAGTTTAATAAATCGTTCTTAATTATTTGTCCAGCTTCAGTACTATTTGAATGTGTTACTTTGGTAAAATAAATAAATTGTGAAAAAATAGTTAGCGATTTTATTGTTCATTCCTAAGCCACGTTGCTCTATTAATGTGGCTATTTTACAACATGAGTAGTTGCTTCTCAAAAGGTACACATCATTGTGTATGACACGATTCAAATAAAAAACTTCTATAACTTCAAATCGTTCTTAATTATATGACAACAACTGTATAAAATAAAATAATATATTGTCTATTTTTTTATACTGGTGTTGCAAGCGTCCATAGGCTACGGTAACTGCTTACCATCAGGCGGGCCGTACGCTTGTTTGCCACCTTAGTTGTATTAAAAAAAGTACATAGAACATCCTTTCCAGAAGCCCGCTTGTTCCACTGGTTGGTATTTCTCAAAGAGAAATCAATACTTTTATATATTTATAGGTTGTAAAAGAATAACTATCAACTTGAAAATATGAAACTTAGTTATTTTTTTCTGATACGAGTAGAAATTTGAGTTGTAAAGAATTGAAATTAGTTGAAAAAAATACTTTTACCTTGTCGGTGAATATTTAGATATTTAAATGAAAAATATTTACCTTCTGAAATAAGGTTTTTAGTTTAATTCCTAGAAGGGGTGGAAAAGTTTCTAAAAATGACTATGGAGTTTTACATCTGCTTCAATTTACTTCGGTTTTGTATTGTAATTGTAAACGTTAAATGGATGTTACAAAATATTGCGCTTTACATAGTAAATTGTTAAAACTATTATAGAGTAAAAAAATATGTGTTCAATTCTACAATTCGAAGATCAAATGCCGAAACAGGTATTCCGGGTAGCAATAATTGCCTTTGATTTGCGTAATTTAATGATTTTTTTTTTTCTACTATATCCACTATATCCACCGGGAGTGCCGGGCTAGAATGTGTCCCCTCCATTGCTGCTCAAGTGTTGGTGTCGTAAGAGGCTACTATATAATATACAGTAAAATACCGGAAGATGGGCAGCAGCGACTTCTGAGAAACTGCTATCTTAAACTGAGATCCCCAAGTCGCTTGCCAAGAGTTGGCAAGCGACTTGCCTCTTTCCCGTAGGGGTAGGCAGAGACCACGGATTTCCACTTGCTACGATCCTTACATATCTCTTTCGCTTCGTCTATACTCATCAATCCTTTCATACATAAGCGTCGGTTTAGGGTACTCCTGACCTGGCCTTTTTTCAGAACATCTTCAATCTGATTTCGGAACGTTCGCCTAGGTCTTCCCCTTCCAACACACCCGTTCACTTGTCCTACGTATACCTGTTTAGTCAATCTCATTTCATTCATTCTCTCTACATGTCCAAACATATTTAAAATCAAACAAAAGAATAATTTATATCTATAGCACTTGCGTCGCTAACACATACCTTTCTCGATTTTTGTCACTACATCCTCATTCACATCACATCGTTCCCTTATCACACTATTCCTTATCCTGTCACTCCGTTTGACTCCAATCATGCTTCTCAATGCTCTTATCTCCACTGCATTTATTCTACTTTCATGCTCTTTCTTTTCCCAAGTTTCCCAACCCCAACTTTCACTACCATACATTAATGTCGGAACCAACACTCCCCCATGAACAACCAGACGAGCCTTCTTAGACACCTTCTGACTGTTCATAAACGCGTGCAATGCTCCGTTAACCATATTTCCAAGAATCACTCTCCTTTCTATATCACTTTCACAATCTCCATCTTTTGTAAACATGGATCCCAAGTATACAAACTCTTTCACTTGTTCCACTTTTTCACCTCCAATCAAAATATTGCAATCGGTCACTCCATCATCTCGTTCAAACACCATAACTTTCGTCTTATTTACGTTTATTTTCATTCCCTTTCTTTCTAAAGCCTCATGCATAACATTTACCATCTCCTGCAGCTCTTTTACTGACGACGCAAGTATCACTTGGTCATCAGCATAGAGAAGACATTTGATGAGTAACTCGTTCATTCTTAATCCACATTCACTGTCTTTCAGGTTTGTCAAGCAATTATCCATGAATAAGTTGAACAGCCACGGTGACGCTACACATCCTTGTCTTACACCTTTTTCGATGTTAAGCCAATCAGTGTATGTCCCGTTTATCCTTACACAAGCACTAGAATGCTCATATAGGGACTTCAGCGCTTGGATCAGGTTACCATTCAGCCCATGCATAGACAACGCTGACGACAGTTCATGCCTACTCACCCTATCATAAGCCTTTTCTAAATCTACGAAAGCGCAATAGACCTTTTGGCTTTTCGCCAAGCATTTTTCGGCTATGCATCGTAAAGAAAAGACCTGATCCGTACATCCCATTCCCTTTCTAAACCCTGCTTGTGCATCCCATACTTTCTTTTGGGATTATTATTAATCCCATTTAATAGGAGAGGCTGTGTTCAGCAGTGGACAATCCAGCTGATACAGTGCAGTAAAAGAATAACATTTGCTAAGGTTAAACGTAATATATTATGCTATTTCTCTCGGTTTTGAGTTTTTTTTTTATTTTTTTTTATTGCTGATAGGTTAGCCTTTGACCACAATCTCACGTGATGGTAAGTGATGATGTGGTCGAAGGTGTTAACAGGCTTAACCTAGATGAGTTAACTTTTTACAAGTGTTAATAATAGTCCGGTCAATTTAGACATTTAAAGCCACAGAAATTCTCACCAAGCTGAAAATCAGTAATCTATATCTATATTATATATATATACTTATAATAAAACTGTAACAGGTCCAATTCTGTACATGGCAGATATTTTGAAAAAAAAAATGTACAGTACTCTGTAGCTGATACTGATGCCGAAACTATATTTTTTTTTATTTTTGTCTGTCTGTCTGTCTGTCTGTCTGTCTGTCTGTCTGTCTGTCTGTCTGTCTGTCTGTATCCCGGCCGCGTATCACTCCTAAAGTACTGGATGGATTTCAATGAAACTTAGCATGATTGGAGTTCATACTACAAGGTAGGATAATTTAGCTTTTTATCCCGAAATTCAGCATGGTTCCCTTGGGAGAGGGGATGAAAGTCAAAATATACACTTAGTTGTAATTTATTAACGCGTAGTCCGATTTCAGACGTTCTTTTTAGGGTTCCGTACCCAAAGGGTAAAAACGGTCTGTCCCGCTGTCCGTCTGTCCGTCCATCCGTCCGTCCGTCTGTCACCAGGCTGTATCTCAAGAACGGTGATAGCTAGACAGTTGAAATTTTCACAGATGATGTATTTCTGTTGCCGCTATAACAACAAATACTAAAAGTTGGCCAAGTGCGAGTTGGACTCGCTCACGTTAAAACAAAAAAAGGTTAAAATTAGAAGTCTAATGTTGTATAGCTAATGGTACGGAACCCTTCGTGCGCGAGTCCGACTCGCACTTGGCCGATTTTTTAGTTAAAGAAATATTTCAAAGTCATCGGATTTGCAGTTCAGAAATTACAGACATCACAACCTAAATATTACGTTCCAAATAACTTGACACCCCGAATGTACAGGAACCTTTCAACGTACGGCTCATCTTAAGCTGGCGTTTACACTTTATCGTATAGGTATAATAGATAGGTCTGTAGTCGGACCTCTCCAAAAGACTGATTTTTCAAACGATAAAACACAGTTTTTTTTTATTACTTTAAGCACAACTTCCCTATTATATTTTTCATATCATGCAATGCTCTAATCAGTCTAATCTATACCTATAACAAGTTGCAGAAGGCGAATAGGGAAGCGCGAGGGAAGACGCTTAAATTTATATATATATATACTTATGATAAAACTGTAACAGGTCCAATTCTATACATTGCAGATATTTTGAAAATATGTTTTGAGAGCAATCTGTAGCTGATACTGATGCAAAAACTGTTTTTTTTTCTGGCTGTCTGTCTGTATCCCGGCCTCGCATCACTCCAAAACTACTGAATGGATTTGAATGAAACTTAGCACGATTCGAGTTCATACTACGAAGAAGGACATACGATACTTTTATCCCGAAATTCAGTACGGTTCTCTTGGGAAAGGGGATGAAAGTCAAAATGTACATTTAGTTGTAATTTATTAACGCGTAGTCCGATTTCAATCATTCTTTTTTTGTTACAATAGTGGTTATTTAATTATTTTCCCGTAAATATTTCAAAGTCCTCAGTTTTGCAGTTCAGAAATTACAGATATCACAAACTAAATATTTCGTTTTAAATAACTTGGACCGCGGAATGTTGAGAAACCCTTTAACGTACGGCTCATCTTAAGCCCACAGGCAGCCCGGAACCCCACGTGAAGCCCGACACCCCACGGACAGACCGGCATCCCACGGGCAGCCTGGCGCCCTACGGGCAGCACGGCACCATTATTTAGTTTTGCAAGCTTGCTACGATAAAACTCTAAAATGTGGTACATTTGAAGCAGTGATAGCTCAGTGGCTTTGGCTATGGACTGCCGCGCAGCAGGTCCATGGTTCGAATCCCGCCGCTGGCTTGAGCTTCACCGCATGGAAGGGCATTTTTGCGAATGCCCGCCTGGCTAGCGACCACCCTCCAGTGGAAAATCTGTCGCCAAGCACCTAACGGTGTGTTCCGGCAGCTGTCCTTGAGAGCCAGTAATTCTAGGTTAAGCCTGTTAACACCTACGACCACATCGTCACTTACCATCAGGTGAGATTGTGGTCAAAGGTGTACCTATCAGAAATAAAAAAAAAAAAAACATTCTCCACAATCAGTTTTTTAAACTACATAATTATCTTTCTTATGACGGATACATTTCGGAGACTGCGAAATGAAAGTGCACAATGTGTCTTAGGTTTTCGCGATTGTTACACTTAGTAATTAAACAACTTTTTTACGCGGTCAGCTCTCTACTTTTCATATCGAATTTAAAGAAAGTAAATAAAGTAGCTTTTCTAAAAATTATTCATTGATAACATAACATACTTACTAAAAATTTATTGAGAGGTTTGAACTATTTGTGAAATTTTACGTAAAATTTTGTTTGGAATATTTACGGGCGGCTATAGCCCGAATAGGAATCTCTCTGATTTTCACTACTAATATAAGGAATAAAGATATAAATATAGTATGTTTTTTATATTATTTATTTTGATTTTAATAACATGAGCAGTATATTTTTAAAATTAATGCGGCTATAGTCCAAGTAGGAATCGATGACTTAAATCCGTGTTAAACACTCTACTTTTCATTTAAAATATGAGGAGGGTAAAAAAATAGTAGTTTTTCTAAATATTTACTAAAAATAATAAACATGAGTAGAAGATACAAAGATACACAAGGAGTTAGAACAATTAAATTTAGGGAAAGTTAAAATTTTTTTTTACCCACACTTTCTACCTTATATTTAGATATACCCTGCCAAACATAGTTGCTATTAATTGTTTTACACCAACAGAATATTTTACAACGAAAAATCTTAGACATATAACTTTGTTTACACCAATGTTTTTCCCGGCCTTAGGTGGGAAGGAGCCTCTCCTACCCGCTACTCAGATCAAACAAACACTACTTTCCGAGAATGAGAAATAAAAAAAAAACGATCTACTGTCAATTTAAATTTTTTTTTTCGATTTTAAAACCGCCGTTTTAAAATCGAAATTCTAAAGAAACGCACAAGGTACTTTGCTTCAACATTTATTGTGCGAACCGGGAATGAACTCTCTGAGTTACTTAACTACTGTCTTCTGGAAAATACAACCCGGGAGTTTTGAAATCCAAAGTAGAAAGCTTCATTCTGAGCTATGGTTTACTATAAGAGTGCTTCACCGCAGACCACAGTGTTGCTTAATATGAGATAAACAGTGCACAAATATGAATAATTAGTGTGCAGGTACGGCAATCGCGAACGAAGTCGCGGGTACAGCTAGTTTAAAATATGATTAAAAATGAAATTTGAAAGTTCCCCATCTTTACCCCGTATGGAAAAAAAAATTCAAGGTCAAAGATCAACACAGTGAGATTTTCACTATTTTCACCAAAACGGTAAGTTTTATCATAAAAGTACTTCAGACAAAAATTGTTAATCTAAAATTATCTTTTAAACAATCTTACTGATTTTTAGCTTGGTGGGAATGAATGTAGCTTTACCCCTATTTTATGGTCTAATTTGACCGGACTATGAGTACTTATATGAGTTTTTATTTTGTGCAAAATATTCGCCTGAGTTCGACCAAGCACAAAATCTATTGTCAAGCACTTAGCGGTGTATTGCAGCTGCTGTCCTTGAGGACCAGTTCTTATTCTAAATTCTAAGTATAGCTCATTTATCATCCTCAATCACATTTACTTACCATCAGATGGTTCAATACGTTAAAGCCTGACCTATCACGTATAAAAAATAATAGTATTTTTACGAAATAATATATCACCGAGTTATAAAATCAATGCCGGACCTGGCTAAACACTGAATTAAATTTAATAGATCGTAATTGACATTTGATTCTACCATAATCAGGTCCCGGAGTAGGGTCTGATAATGGAGTGTTTTTGACCGAAAATTAAAACCTATATAACCGACTGACTCACAAATAACAAAATCGCTGAATCTATAATCATGCAATTTGGCACAAGAGTGCTTTATATACATAATATAACGTAATGATAAGCAGTGAGCACTAAGAAAAGATCTTTGATTCCTTATGCCTTAATACCTTATATAGAGGATTGAACATCAAATATGAGTATGGACTTCCCCGGTGTGAAAGTTTGTATAGATGTATACGACTATGTGAAGTTAGATAGAAATTAATTAATTGGTGCAGAATACGGCTGATACAGTACTATACAGAGTATTCACAAGTATAAAGGTTTTTTCTTTAAAATTTTTCCTTTAAAACGGAATCATCGTCTTACCACTGAGGTAGGGCTTTTACCATACCTTTTTTCCTAAACATGAATGCACAATGTATATAGGTTTTTGCTGGGGTTGTTAGACCGGGCAGCCGCTTGCCGTACTTCAAAGTTCCTTTTGAATGCTCTCGTTGTGTCTTGTCTTGGTACATACTCGTACCTGCCACCTTTCGGGTAATAATCCCATTACTTTAATTTAGTCTCCTTGTACTATATTAGAGCTCGAGCTTGCCTAGTCGTGGTTAACTGATCAACTAAGTTGGGCAACGTTCGCAGTATTCTTGTCTTGGATCCCACCTGTTGGGTCGGGGTACCCACCACTAATGAAGAGCAAACAAATGAAGAATGGCCCCCAGAGAGGAATGCCAGGAGGCTCCAGGGAGTCTAGCGTCGGGGTGATTGAGGAAGAATGTGAAAGCGCTTCTGCTGGGTTTTTATTGAGAATACCCGGCTCTCTGCCCGGAGTGTCTCACATAACCACGTGGCTGCTCCCGCATGAACTGCGTGGTACGCGTAAAGCGTTTTCTAAGCGAAAAATAAAAAATCGGCCAAGTGCGAGTCGGACTCGCGCACGAAGGGTTCCGTACCATTAGCTATACAACATTAGACTTCATATTTTAACCTCTTTTTGTTTCAACGTGCGCGAGTCCGACTCGCACTTGGCCAACTTTTTGTATTTGTTGTTATAGCGCCAACAGAAATACCTCATCTGTGAAAATTTCATCAGTCTAGCTATCACCGTTCTTGAGATACAGCCTGGTGACAGACGGACGGACGGACGGACGGACGGACGGACAGCGAAGGCTCAGTAATAGGATCCTGTTTTTACCCTTTGGATACGGAACCCTAAAAATGGTATTGTCTTGGATGGGTGAACGCTAGTGGCGATTATTGCTTTAGGATGGTATTTGATGCTTTAAGGTTATAGCCTGAACAACACCTGCCGGACAGCTGCCGGAACACGTGGTGGAAGGGCATTTTGCAAAAGGCTAGCGACCACCTTTAAAGTAGAAAATCTGTTGCCAAGCACCTAACAGTGTGTTCCGGCAGCAGTCCTTGAGAGCCAGTGAAGTTACAGACACATGAGACTTAACAACTACGTCTCAATGTGACGGGCGCAGTGCAACTCGTGACTTGATGGTGATGAAATGCATCTGTTATAGGCAGAAGTTACTCCGCTTAACATCAGGTGGGCCTTGAGCTTGTTTCGACAAAATAACTTGAAAAAAAAAAACACACTGTTAGGTGCTTGCGGACAGATTTTGTACCTGAGGGTGGTAACTGGCTTGCAACCACCACGGCAAAATGCCCTACCACCATGCTGTAAGGACTGCCATTCTTAGACAATAACCAGGACCGACGCCTTCACGTGCCCCCGGAAGCATGAAAGCGGTGTGTAGCAATGCGGATACCTAACAGAGTGCCGAACGACAAAAGGCTCGACTCACACTTGCTCAGTTTTATTTTACTGTAGGCTTATACATACGAGTTATATTATTCCCGTAGGTACGAGTACCTTGTGAATAAGTTTTTGTTTCCTCATATGTTAAATAGGGTATTTACATTTCATTCATTCATAAAAACTTAGAATTGATTAATGCAGCATCATTTTGCGGTGAACATGTCATGCAGTATAATATCAAAAAACACCAGCTGAACATAATTCCGAGTAAAAGGTTTCTCATCAGCCTTATTCATAAAACCTGTGTGTTCCGTATGCCTATACCTAACATTCAGATATGTATGACCACTCATGAGCTTTGTCTACATGAATTCTTGCATGTAGCATTGTTTAGAAACAGCTCAATGGAAAGTAAGCTTTTATGTGCCATTTATAAGGTTTCTTATCGCAATTCGCAGCTTAGCAGAAATCTGAGTAGCGCGTGAGTCATTTGAAAGCTTGGACTACAACGGCCGTTACGTGACCGATTATCTTCTCTCTAATTTACCATTTAATTTAACTAGTTTTTGCTAAACCGTATCATTACTATATTTGCTATCTGCGCCGCTCAATTAAATGCAGGATGATGGACATTTAAATTGCAAACGTTTAGACCTATATTTTGAAGTTATTCGATGAATAACTAAAAACTGGACGTAGTGGGTTCAGAGTATTGTAGTATTATTATATGTTCTATGGTATTTTGGAGTAAAAAAATATACTATTGTGGGGTTGATCATGATTTTGAACAATTCTCTAAATGCCGTTCTGTGTATCAGATTTGGCTAACTTAGACTAACTCAATTTAAACTTGATTTGAAACTTGATTAACTTGACTTAAAATAAATAATAGCCGAACGAGGCTATGGACTGCGGTGCTGCAGGTCCATGTTTCAAATTCAAATTCAAAATCATTTATTCAATTTAGGCGTCTACGACGCTCTTATGAAGGTCAATTACAAATTTTAATATTGAAATATTCTACATTGTACTGCCACGTTCAGCAAAAAAAACTTATAGAGCCACTGCGAGAAGAACGGGCAAGAAACTCGGGGCCATTCTTTTAAACATCTTTTCGACATCGTTTCGTTCCGCACCGTCGGCTTGAGCTACTTTCTACAGATGAAGGAAGAGCATTTTGCGAATTCTCGACTGGCTAGCTACCACCCTCAATTTGAAAGGCTGTGGCCAATCCTAAAAGTCTAACAGTGTGTTCCGGCAGCAGTCCTCGAGAGCCAGTAAAATTATAGGCACATCAGTCTCAACAACTGTGTGCCTCAGGGTGACGGGAGCGGTGCAATTCGTCAGTTGTGGCAAAATGTATCTCTTATAGGTATAGGTAGCCGCTTAGTATTTGATGGGTCTTGTGCTTTTTCCTTCACGATCACATTCATCACAAAAAAATCTTCGGCTGAATAGTTAAATCACTTGCATCAAATACCAAGGTTCAATAATAGCTGTTTGTTTAACCATTAAAGAGATGGAGAGGATCGCGAAACGTGTATTTTTGTGCGATGCCAATTTGACAATCTTTAGATGCCGTCGTCAAAATACTACTTTAACTGGGAATACGAAAATTACAGATAAATATTTACGCTATGTAGCTAAAACATTCCTTTTGTTCATGATCGAATACGGTACAATTTTGATTTAGTGTATACCTAATATAAAACCGACTTAAATTCAATATTAACATTATAGATGTTGATGAATTGAACATTCAATGGAATGGTCTCAAAAACCAAATAAACCGAAAGTAGAAACCAATTTATTCTTAGTTTTACCATCGTTTCCATCAATATATGTACTAACTTGTAACCTCAAAAAAGAGAAAGCAACTTGTAATCAATCTGATGGTAAGTAAACGGTACGCCAGTCCTTTATAGTTTCAATGTCAATTTCCTCGTTCTGCTTGACACTGCACTGCGCTCGTCACGCCGAGGAGTTCACTTAGTAATTTCACTTGCTACAGTGCCCTTCATGCCTAAGCAAAGTACTGCTACGAGGCAGCATCACACACTGCGATGGTTCCACCATTTTTTTAAATGCCTGATAGATTGGCCTTTGACATTATTAGCCTTTGAGGGTGGTAGCTAGACAAGCGGGCATTCGCAAAATGCCTTACCACCTTGCTATAACGACTGCCATCCTAAGACAACAACCGGGACCAACAGGTCACTTATCCAATTCATGACCGCGGCGTTGCTGATCGGTTAAGAACGGCTAACTTCGCATCGGGCGCTTCAAATCTTGCCAAAGAAACCTACCATCTGGTAAAATGGTACTTGCTGCGTATAAGTTTGTTATATCTTCACATATATTTCGTTTCCAACGTCGTTTTGCATAAGATTGTTAAACTTTTTTGCTAGCATAATACCTTTGTGCTATATCCGGTTACGCTATACCAATAAATAAAACCAAGAATCATTTGTGATTCATTATCTTCACACGGACAGGTACACACTTCACCACTTAATTGTTTCTTGTGTTTTTTTACTAGGAAATTTGCTTGAGCTCGGTATTTTCATACCGCATTTGTATGGTATCATCATTGGCTCGTGTATTTGCATTCAACTGGAGTCGTTGTCCTTTTCTTTGAATTGAAATATATAATCATTATACGACTACACATTATGTAGCTTTAGTGGCAAGGCTTGTTGCCGTAGCACAGCAGGATGTCATGCCAAATTTTTACTTGTCAAACATATTATGGTAAAATCTAAGACCATAACGTCTCTTAAACTTAGTTCTATAATTTTGCGATAGATCCTGATCCGGTATTGTGTTAGTTATATTACTCTAATATGCAATTGAAAAGTACAAAAAGATCACTTTAAAATAGAACCGACTTCATCACTCAAAAGTGTGAAATAGCTTTTTGAAGTCGGTACCATGATAGTTCAAAAGTACCTATTATCACAAAACTGTGCGCATGTTACCGACTTCGACAAGTTATTTCACACTTTCGAGTGTTGAAGTCGGTTCCATTTTTTGGTAAATTTTTTTTCACACCTTTTAGTGACATTTACAGGTTCGATTGTCATTCACTTTCAACGACTATATCATCAAGATAGGAAAATATTTTCAGTTATTAGAGTGTAACTCAAAACCGGCTTGATCGATTTTGGTGAATTATAAATGGAACCAATCGACAAGCATAAGCTTTCAAATAAAAAAAGACTTATCAAAATCGGTTCACCCAGTCAAAAGTTCAGAGGTAAGAAACATAAAAAAATCACACACCTATGGAGAACCTCCTTCTTTTTAAAGTCGGTTAAAAATTCAGTACAAGTATACTATACACAGCGTCGGTTGTTATAGCTGTACATACTATACAGGTAAACGTTAGAGGTATTCATAACTATTATGTAGTAACCGGCTAGGACTCGCGTAAAATGTACCGGGAAATTCTCCGACCAGTTTTGAACTTATTTGAAGTTCTTTGTCTGGGAGTCATGATTGTGCACAGCGGCAAGCGTGAGTCCCAACACTTAGTAACTGGCGCTGAGGCGATTGCGTTGTATCTGTCAAAATTCTTCCAGTCGAAAGGTATCCATAAGGTAGGTATCACCGAACAAAATGGATATTAAATGTTCTCACAAGCTTGCAAAGATACTCGCGTATGCATAATACAAATTGTATGTTTCTACTTGTTTCAGAAAACTGGGTTTAGAGCTGGTGCCGCGGCGAGGAGCAGAAGCGGTAGATCCTGAAGACATTAGCCTCGTAGACCTTTACAGAGTCCATGTTGAAAGTGCTGAACGTGCTGCTGCGGTACGTAAATTATAACATCGATTACTAAAATACAAAAATAATACTGCTGATTGGATTTAAAAATAGGACACATTCGCAGGGACAAAAAACTAAATAAAAAATTGTGGTGTTGAAAAAAATACATAATCTCTGTACGTTTATCTAAATATGATTACAAGCTTTATCGTGAGGATTGGAGCACAATTATTTTTATTCAGGGCGAAATCGAACAAGCCTTCCTAAGATTTTGCGCTGGACTCAAATCGGCTACCAGAACCTTAATCTTTCGAGCCGAAACTTTGTGCTACAATCAAGTTCGATTCCCGTCTGGAACAAAAAAAAAGTGTTCCAATCATTTGTAAATGTGATATTCTCTGTGTATGCCTTTATTAAACAAAATACTATGAACTATATACAACACTACAGCTACTATAATAAAAGCATTTAGACACCTATAAGTCATAGCAGACTCATAGGCAGTCCAAATGCTCCAGCCCACTCCCAGTTGGCAGCGTGCCCAGCATGCTGGCAGCATTGCCCCGTTGAATTGCAATGCTTATTCGTTGAGCCAAATATGTGCCAGCATTTTGATCACGCGTCGCATCGACCAAGCGCTCAGATAGGTTTTGGAAAATACGAAAAAAATAAAAAAAATAATAAAAAATAAATAAAAAAAATAAAAAAATATAAAAAATAATAATAAAAAATACGAAAAAAATAAAAAAAAAAATAAAAAATACTCTGTGTTGTCTTGACAACTGAAAAGCCCTGACTGACTGCACGTCGTTATATGATGCGATGTTACTATATAAAACAGGGTGAAATAACTTTGTTGCCCGGCGCATATTGTTACCACGGTGACGTTGGAATTCCTTCTGTATGTATATTTTTTAAAATATTTTTATGTTTGCAATAACGCATTCTCTGCGGATTACATTACAAAATTACATCTCATCTCTCCATCCCAATACGATGTTTAAAGAACTATAGGAAAAAATTGAGTTATGACTCATTGTCATGTTAGCTCAATTGGATAGAGGATACCCTGGCTAATGGGGTGCATGGACGCGGGTTCGAATCCCGCAAATGACAAAAATTTTTCCTCTCGTAAATTTGTAATTTTGTTATGTATTTTTTTCATTTGAAATCGCTTATAACATGTACTTTATTACCATTGACTAAGGTCCATTATGTGGAGATGGTTATAGATTTATTCTGCATACCGAGTATTAATACATACTATGTATATTCTGTGTCTGTAGATTTTATTCGCGCAAAAGTAAGACGAAAGGAATGTCGGGCCGATTGGCATCACGAAGAAAGGTATCGCAGAACCGATCCTGCGTTACGGCATATTTCGGTGAAACTGGTTTAATACCGTTTTTAATTTGTTACTTTCTCGATATTGATTGCTGTGAATAGCCACCCTTTTATTCTATTAATTTTTAGAAACGTTTCACAAGTTCAAACTTTGAGTGAAGTTTTCGATGAATGCGTCTGTATGAGCATAAATTACAGTGTCTATCTCTCTGCCATGTCATTAAAAAGGGGCACCTTTTTAGTGATAATGGTTTACTTATTATCAGGTTTATTTTTATCAATTAGTAAATTTAGAAGAGTTATCCTGATGGTCCAATAAACAATACAAATAGAATGTATGTTAAGATCATATAATGTAACAGACAGCTATTAAATTTAATATGCTTCGTCGTAAACATAATTCCGAGGTTCAATTTGTAAAATATTTTTATAAAGATAAATGAAAAAAAAGACTGCTCTCTGACGATATCAACACTAGAAAACGATATCAACACTAGAAGATGTTTTATATATTTTGCATGGCATGGCATTTTACTTATGCTCGCCTGGCTAGCTGCCACCCTCAATTAGAAAATCTGTCGCCAAGCACCTAACAGTGTGTTCCGGCAACAGTACTTGAGAGCTAGTAAAATTACAGAACATGAGACTTAACTGTATGACGAGCGCACTGCAATTCGTCACTTGCGACAAAATCCATCAGTTATAGGCAGAGCTTAACCCTCTTAACATCTGGTGGATGTCGTGCCTGTTCCGTTACAACCACATTAAAAAAAATCTGGTGATGCAAACATCTGAAGATATAGTTACGATAATCTACGAAAAGTTGTATTTATAAGTCTTTACTATGCATGGTAGCTTTGTAATGTAAGTATATATACTTGAGGAATGACTGATGCAATAAAGCAGCACGAGGCATCAAAATACAGTTTTGAAAGGTCTCGGGGAAGTCCAGATAAAGTATTTACGATTACGTATAAATCATTTTCCTTAACCAACCACTACGGAAACACGTGGATGATTTTTTATTGTATGTAATTGTATTTTATTTAGTAAAATGTAAAAACTTGTAAACATAATAAATAGTACTATGTTCTTCTGTTCATAAAAAATCGTAGGAGTTGGTAAAAACTGATAGTGGCCTATGTCAAGTCAGGATTGTGTTGGTTATGCAATGCGTGGCATATTGGTGGTATATAAGATTTATAGTGGATACTTTACCCCGTAGGGTGCCGGGTTCGAATACTCCGTGAGCTGCCGGGCTAGTGTCACCCCCCATTTCTACCCGTGGGTGTCTTGATTGAAGAGGTGACTAAGGGAAAAATGGGAAAAATACCAGAGGGTGGAAAGGAGCACCTCTGAAGAACTGACTTCTTCTGCAATCCGCAAGACACCTTCAAAGTGGGGGGATTATGGCAAAGCCCCATAAGCCGTAAGGGACACATTGTTTAACGGTGGACGTTGACTTATCACTTATTTTGGCGATCTTAAACGCATTATCTCTTTGAACATTCCAAGTAGTTGTCATAAGCTAGTCTATCACTAATAATTAGTAAAAACAAAATGTTAAGCATTTGTCCTGCTTAAATATTTCCCAAGTGAAACATTCCGGTTTGCCCGCGACACATACATGATGCTAAAAAACGTGTAGTCATCCAGTTTAGGACTTTTTAACTACAATTCGATATAAACAATTACCTTATCGACGACGTTATATATATATAATATATTTAATAGGACTCAAGGACACAAAAGATAGATATTTTTACAGCAGATAAAAACTGTTCCGTAATTAATGATGTGATCCAAAATAATGATTTGGCTAAACCTAGAATGGGATCTGGCGCTCAACGATACACAGCGATAAATGTTCGGCTACTTGAGATTGGTAGCTAGCCTGACTAAATGCCCTACCACCCTGAGTTGAAGCTCAAGCTCATGTTATCGTCCATAGGTATTGTAAGGCATCACTTGGCTTTAAAAATAACAGCAAACACGAAAAATAAATTTACCATCGGCATCACAGAAATGAGTTCAGCAAGCTCCGAGATCCAGCAAACCTTCGCAACGAGCTTGTGACATATATTAAACCTGTACTTACCTATACTTACATACATCCATTGAACGATATCGTATTAGTAGTTATATACTCAATATCAATTTATAGGACGTGCATGATCATTGCATTCAGAAACATACTCGTAGGTAAACGTGGTATTCTGAATCAGAATCGTGCATATTTGTGCCACCTTGTAATACATAATGCGTTCGAGGTTAGGTTAAGACTCACCGAGTGAATATAATATACGAGTCGTATTTATTGTATTGACTCCTTTTATTGAATTGCTGAACAAGTTTCCTTCGATAAGAACTGTCTTTATATTGTTTTGTATAATCCATAAGTCCATGCCATGCCATACCAAATAGGAGGAGGAACTAGTTTTATTTCCAAGCTAAATCTAGACTACAATAATCAGACAAAAGAATGATGGACAGTTCTTTGCAATCAAAGAGCCATTCTGATTTCCCACTCTTGCAAGTGTTGAGAATTGATCTAAACTAGGATGGCAGATGTTATCATAAAAACACTATAATAGAAATACGAGATTATAGCTTTTCCTGCATATACCGGGGCTGGGTTGAACACACAAGACATCCTACTGTATTAGGTATGTCAGGTTCTTAGGGAAGCCAAAAAAAGTAAACGGTACCAGAATGTGTTTTAATAGTATGTGTTACAAAGCGGTCTCTCGGCTGGTCCAATACTACCGCATCCGTGCTTAAAATTTCGTGGAAATAATTATTATATATCTTCGTATATTACCTATACTAACTATCGTGAATATTGTAAGTGACCCCTTAGTTTAATTATCAGAAGTAAAGAAGTTAAAAGGTTGAATCACTAACTGTGATTGTAGTACTGCGCCATCTTTTTTATTGAACCAATATTGTCTATGTGGTTTATTAATTTTATTATTATTATTATTATTTTTTATTTATTACTAAATACTACACACTACATACTCGTGGTCCGTACTCTTGCTTGTTTGGTTGTTTTTTTTTACATATAATATATTTAGTAACTTTCAGATCATTCTCCAACTTATCAATATTCTTCCTGAAGGGAAGTTACCTTAGTGTTAGTTAAAATATTATATATCTTTAAGCAAAAGCGAGTCCATAATTATATATATATATATTTTCTCCTTATATCTAGTTTGTTAGTAAATATTACGTTATATAATTAGTACCCAATCAGTTTGTCGTTGAAGGGCCAGCCACAGATTCCGCCGATGCCGTTGATGTTTTATTTAATTTTATTTTTATACACTGGACTTCAAAAATATGTACCACTTTTTTAAAATTGCAATCTCTGCTAAACTATACAGGGTTATTGGAAAAATGCTGACAACCTTTTAGAGTTGACTTCTATTAGTCGTAACAAACATTTTGAAAGGATTTTTTTGTTTGTAATGGAGTAAGCACGAGGACCACCTGATGTTAAAAGTCTCTTGTGTTTAATATTTCATATTAATTATTAGTTTGCTCGAGGTCAATATTATGGGGATCGTTTCGGGTGCTAGTGCACCTGGGTCTGATCATTACAAGGTCTTCATATAGTTTCCTGTTTATTCGTACCTTCGCTTCACCTGCCGGACCGTTATTAATGTTACGCCCACTATTCTAGATGTATGACGCGTCACCATGCGTCTAGTTCCAGGATAGACTTGATTCTTGCACATTCTTCAGGTGTTCCGAGAGAGGCTATACCAGTTTTAATGTAAATAAGGCGTAAAACATATGTTATATATGCATGTTTTAGTTTTTTGCATATAAGTCGCAAATTGCTATTTTTTTATTTATATAAAAACGGTACTAATAAACTATAGCTTCAAAGAAAGTAAATGAAATGCTATTAAACGTTTTTATTTCAAAATTCTAAGTAAAGTAGGTATTCTAAGTAATGTTTACTCTTCCACAGTTTAAGAGAAACTGCAATTTCAAAAAATATGTTGAAGATACTAAGTTTTGAAGGTTCGTGTAAACCACAAAAATAATTAAATCACAATATTAAACTGGTCTTAGAAACACAGTGTTAAACTTCATCGAGGACCAGAGGCTTCAAAATTAACATTGATCACGTTTATGTCAATAAATGTTTTTTTATGTGTTTATTCCTTGTGTGTAATTTACAATAATTTAATTGCGCAAATAAAACCCTTTTTTTTTGTTCCGACTGCGCATCGGTTCTGATCTACTTTTATATTCCTATGACAAAGAAAACATTTAAATCTCATAAGATCATATCTGCGGTGCTTCACGATAGTAGAATTACATACTCGATGTAACCTTTATTTGATCCGTCCCAATTAGTTGAGTCATATTCGTTTAATAGCTGACATTGCAGAGCGTGTTCGTACTTATCTTGCATGTCTGGCTTGACACGAATATCCTTAAAAGCACCACAGCTACTAAGCAAAGCTTTACTCTCATGCCTTACTAGTTACCTCACACAACATACATATACGGTCTTGTTCTTAGATTGCCAGGTGTTTTATGAGGTCAGGTTTCATAACTTGATTATTCGCCTTTTTAATGTTTGCTGTTGTAGCTGCAAATTTGCGGTTTTCTGGTTACCTCTTGAGGTAGAGATAAATTCGATCCAGCTGGGAATGGGGGCTCGAGGGTTTGGTAACTTTCTATATTTTCAACACTGGCAATCCTATGGTTTAGGGCTTTGCGCAGAGAGTTGCACATGTTCGAATCTATTGTTATGGTATGATAGGGCATTATGCGAATGCTCTTCTGGCAAGCTTCCACCCACAAGTATTTAATCTGTCGCTAAGCACCTAACGGCGTGTGCTTAGAGTCAGTTCCAAGTTTAGAATGTTAACATCCTCAATCATATCACGGCATACCAACAAGTCAAATAAAACTATCCTGTGAGAACTAAAAATAATATCAATAATTCTACCATTTTCTAGAACTATCGAGCTAAGCGTGAAACGTGAAAAACATGAAGAGAATGAATATATTCACTGATTTGCGAATCAAATTGTAATGGAAATTTGGTTTAGTTCCAGCGTAAAACGTATAAACATAGAAACACCCAGGGTCGTATGATATTATCTCGTTCGTATAACGTGTCAAATTGAAAGTCAAATGATGTATGAAAAAATTAAAGACTTTAAAAATGCCTATTTAACTCTCTTAAAACACATTATTTAATAACTTCTTTTATGTTGTTATAAAAATGCGTTCTAGGTACCCCACATTTATGAGATATGAGTAGGATTATGAATATGTACGCGTCATTATTCAAAGCGAAAGAGTTTATCGGGTCACGGGTGACTTAGTCCTTATAAATGATATACAAAAATACTAATTCCATAAGACTGATGTTTTATTTTAGCGAATTCTTTATGTTGTGTTAAAATTGTCTCAAACTCGGTACATAAGTAATTTGGGCATAATGTCATACGTAACATGTTAGCGCTTGGTCGATGTGACGCTAAATCATAATTTCGCTCAACGAATCAGCATTGCAAGCCAACCAGAAGCAAGGGGCAATGCTGCCAGCATGCTGGGCGCGGTGCCATCTGGTAGTGGGCTACAGCATTTGGACTGCCGGTAGGCCTTAAGTTTACTTAGTATCAAACGAATACAATGTCTGCTTTGTATACAGAGCGTAAGTGCCGAAGGGTCCACATTGAGTATCATATCTTTCTCATACTATCACCATCTTGTTAAATCGGAACATTGGCACGGATACGTGTGATCAAATATATCATATATTACGATAATCGTATTTGTGAAATCTGAATGTAAGGATCGTTCTAAAATTAAATGCAATATTTTGTTTAAATTTTTGAATTATACACCAACTTAAAACCAAACAAGACATTATATCAAGAACTCTTTATAAGAAGGAGGCTCAAAAATCGTCTAAAAATATACTATCCAATCGAAGTATCAATGCTTAGTACCGCGCAGCAGTGATTTGATTCTTCCTTTGCAGTGGCGAGGCACACTCCGACGCGCGGGCGGTTCGGGCAGCAGCTTCAACTCTGGAACTCTCACAAACACCCCCACAAATGTCACGTCCACCGCCACCGTCCAATCACACCACCTCATGTGCAGCATGCGAGACTTCGGTCATACAGCAGGCGGCGATGAGGCAGAACTACTTCTATGGCTACACGACGCTCGAAGGGGGCAGCCGCTTTCTGAACGGTTTCGAGTGAGAATAGCACGAGATGGATTCTCCAATTACGTGGACAGACTGCACGCGAATAGTACCCTTTTTGCTGTGAGTATAGAATGTTTTTTACCACTAACGTATATTGAACATATGAGACTTCGGTCATCGGACTTTGTGAGATAGATGATGAACTATTTCTTTGTTTTTATGATGTAAGGATATGACAATTCCAGACAAAGAGACCTCAGTGCAATACGTACAATGTCGATAGCGGTTCCTCGATACTTATGTGTATATATCTGTTAAATTGACCTAGAAAGACCTCATACAACGGACCAATTTATCAACTTATCATATCACGGCTATGTTAGCCCGGCATCGCCTTGTGGTTTGGTACTCTAGGGAAATAATTTGAAAACAAACATAGCGTTATTAGACTTATTAGGGTTATTTTATACCTAATTTAATTTATGTGTATAAGTGCTTTTATTGGCATTCATTTCTCACGTATCTTGTATAACTTATTTAAAACTTTAAGGCATAATGACTTTAAAGCACTTACTTATTTTATAAGAAATCATTGATAAATACCGAAGTGCATATGAAAAAAAAAACATTTCAGAAGCAAAGATTAAATTCGATCTCCAATATTAAAACATCTCCCTGTTTTTTCTTTCTCATTGATATAACCATTTACGTCACGCGGTGTCTCCCGCGTGATGATTTATGATGATGAATAGTATCCCATGTGATAATCCAGCGCCTCATTTACCTTCATATCAAATTTCATCAACATTGGTACAGCCGTTGAGCGTGAAGAAGCACCAAACATACAACCAAACACAAATTTTAGCCTTTATTAAAGCATATCAGTGTGATAATTACAGAAGAAATTTGTTGAGTCCCAATTTGTTGAGACACAATAAAACTATGCAAAATATTCAAGCACAAGAACAGAGTAAACTAAAAGTGGCACCAAACCACCATTCCGCACAAATCACGACATTTACTTACCGTCAAAGGGATTATTTAACGGTAATTAGCTAATTAGAAGTCTAGCTCGACGCTATATACTAACTGCCAATTAACCTGTGGCGCACCCTACGTTCGTACTTTCACGATATACGAAGGTTCGTCGCACTTTGATATGTGTTGGGAAACACAGGAAAACAGCTCGTGGCTAGCAACGACTGGACTTACTTGTTTCATGTTTGCTGTTTTTGTTGCAAAGTTGATTGGCTAATAGTATTATTACCTGGATAAACTGGCTTATGAAAAGCTTCTGGTACTACGCAGGTTTGGAGGGTCTTTTCATTAGAAACCATACAATCGAATAATTTTGATATGAACTTATAGACTAACTATAATTATCTACTTATATGTTAGAAATACTGTAGGAACATGCGTTATTGCAAAAAAAAATACCCTTAACGCGTAAACGAGTCAAAGACGCCGGATCATGTGTTGTCAACTAAATGTGGGAAATGTCAATCTTTATGATTTAGATTTTTTATTAACAAACCTAATTCTCTAATTGTAAACATCATCAATAGCCACGACTTCTAACGTAGAACAAAATCCTTCCTTACTAAGGGGGTTTGCCATAATCCCCACGCTTGCCAGGCGTCTTGGGGATGGCAGTGTAACATGACAGTCCTTCAAAAGACACTGCTGTTCACTGTCTGATATTTTCCCTTCGTCACCTCTTAGCACTCCCACAGTTTCACACAAGATGAGAACCTAAGGTGGCTTTATTTATAATAGTCAAACGGGTAACCTTGTCTTATTTCTTTATCTCTGACACATTTAGTAAATGTTATTTTGAAGCGCTCGTGGCGAAGTTTGTTTAGCCGTTATTATCCGATCAGCTAATCTAAGCAACGTCCGCCGCGGTCATGACTTGGATGTGTGACCGCTAATGACATTACTTCTGAGCGCTTCCGTGCTTCGGGGGGCACGTTTAGATGTCGGTCCCGGTTGCTATCCTAGGATGGCAGTCGTTACAGCATGGTGATAGGGTATTTTGCATATACCCGACCGATACCTTAGGCTAGCCTGAACAATATCTTCGACCACATCATCACTTACTATCAGGTGATAGAGTGGTTAAAGGCTAGCCTATCTATAAATAAAAATAAAATAGCTATAAATAAAATAAAAATATCAGCCTAACAGTCCACGAACAAGATTTTGATTTTAAACATATACATTTATTTAAAATTACTTCGTAGTGTTCATTCTATTCCCCCGAGGGGTTCCGGGTTAGAATTGCAACTCCCCATTTCTTCCCGTGTGGGTGTCGTAAAAGTCGACTAAGGGAAAAATAGTAGAAGGTGGGCAGCAGCGCCTTCTTAAGAACTAAGCCATTTTGCACTGCGATCCCCAAGCCGCCTGCCAAGTGTGAGGATTATGGCAAATAGGGGAGGCTGTGTTCCGCAGTGGACGATCCGGCTGATACAGTACAGTACAGTTTATTCTATAGCGCTATTTAAAATTGCGTTTGCCTACCGTACAGTGCACGTATAATGAATAGGACCAGAGCCATGAATACAAACTGCATCTACAACCAATTGTTCATGTTCCCTTACAATTGTTCTTGTAAATTAAGTTCTATAATAATAAGCCCGCAGCCCGCAGGTAACGAGCAGGGCTCTATGATATAGGGTGTGAAATATTGGATGATGAAATATTGAGAAATACTAATGGAATTTTCGATGCAGTGATGGCCCAGCGGCAAAGACTATGATAGCTACGCAAAAAGGCCGCGGTTTGAATCACGCTGCGAGCTCAAGCTAAACAGCAAGGTTGCGAATACCTGTGAGATTGTCGTCAAAGGTTAGCCCATCAGCAATTAAAAGGCATAAAATTATATTTTCTTTTTGGACTCGGCATAAGTATGACTAATACTTCGCAAAGTTTTCGCCTCGGGCGCGGATCGTACCACGTCTTCCGGCTTTACGCACAGGAAACCTTTCAACTTTGGCCACCGACATCAAGATGGATTTATCATTTGAAGATGTAATCACTAAGCATGCAATTGTTGTTGAAAAATGTGTATAAATAGGTTAAAATAAAAGTATGGTTTGGCGAAGAGAGCGAGTGCCCTTCGAGGAGATGAAATGATTTGTGTTTAGTTGCTCATAATTGGTCTGAATCTTTATCTATACGTATCCGTACATTGATTGATTGAGTCTCAGCTATAGTACAACACATCAAACGCGAGGAATTTCGCAATGAGCCCAACGTTCGCTCATCACGAAACCTCGGCAGGAATGCACGTCTAGACGCTGCTGGCCGCTTCGAAACCAGTTCCGAACCGTCGTCTTTCCTGCATCACCCATATACGTCTATGTATCGCACAAAAACTGCTCGTACTCTTATGTAATATTGTCTACTAGTTATCTGACTGCGACTCGGCCCGTATTGTTGCTTTTATCTGCAAAAAATATGGTTTGTTATGAGAGAAAAAAATATGTCAAGGTATGGAATTGAATACATCACTGCCAAGTGATAACGTGATATCGGGTTACAAAATAGGTTACTAGTGAATGGAATGAGGATTAAATACTGGATTATTTTTAATGAGTTTACGATTCCCCACTCCGTTTTTATTGGTACACAAATACTTTCGAAAATTATGGCACGTAACATCAACTGCAAAAAAAAACAATGTATTTCAAATTTACCAAAATTTTAAATACATGTTTATTAGACATACATACATAATTTGTACCTTGGTTTTTGTATCCTATTTTACTTGCGTTGGTAATACCAACAGGCATAGATACAGGACAGGGTCAAACCTTAACTCTATGAGAATATTACAGATTCACTCCGTCCTCTTTTAAAAATTGTTAAGCAAACATACACCCAAACTACTGATGACAAATGTATGATATGAGGCGGTTCGTAAGTAAGTAAGTACAAGCTATTACCTAGTAATGCATGCAGTACATATAGATACTGACTCTTGGATCTTAGCACGATCAAATGAACTTTAGAACGTTGACTATCACCCGCCCTGAGTAGTAACTTACAGTTAGTTTGTGCCGTAAATGTACAGTTTACTCATTAGGTTGTCATAGCTATAGTCATACTCGGCCGATGTAGGTTAAGCACATTGCAGTAATTTGCGCGTCAAATATATTTGCGCTAGTATTTAAACTTCGTGTGTTTGTGCTTAGCAATAGTAAAGGTCTGTTTGGTCTAATATCTCTTTTTACGCGTTACGTACCCAAAGGGTAAAAACGGGACCCTATTACTTAGTAGTCACTCTCCGTCTGTCTATCTGTCACCGGGCTGTATCTCATGAATCGTGATAGCTAGACAGTTGATATTTTCACAGATGATGTATTTCTGTTGCATAACAACAAATACTAAAAATCGGCCAAGTGCGAGTCCTGACTCGCGCACGAAGGGTTACGTACTTTTTTTTTAAAAAAGGTTTAATTTTGTGACTAAATAAAGTTATAACATATTAGATAAAATAAATTTAGCCAGTTAAATGTCGTCCCCCATGGACAGATATAGGTATGTGCATAATTTTGATTGCATAATTTGTGAACTAGCATGACTAGTAACTACTAGTTAGAGCGCTTCATTTTGAAGCGCTCGTAGCGCTTCCTTGCTTCTGAGGCCACGCTAAGCCGTCGGTCCCGGTTGTTGTCTTAGGATGATAGTCGTTATAACATGGTGGTAGGGCATTTTGCGAATGCCTACCTGGCTAGCTACCACCCTCAAGTAGAAAACCTGTCACCAAGCACCTAACGGTGAGGTCCGGCAGCTGTCCTTGAAAGCCAGTAATTCTAGGTTAGCCTGAACAACACCTTCGACCACATCATCACTTACCATCAAGTGAGATAGTTGTCGAAGGCTAACATAACATGCATAAAAAAAATGATTAAATATGTACCTATCAATGATTTAAAGTTATATTTTTTAAGAAGGTCCCATGCCAACAAATGTGAGGTCATCGGACATAATAGAAACATGCTAAATAATTCTATTAGTTAGCACTCTAGATTTACACAAAATCTAGTGCAAATACTTACACCAAGAACAATATGGAACTGTTGGACACAACTAAAATATGTACATGTCTGATTGCAAACAGGGACTATAGTTGTGCAATTTGTGAATGCTCAAATATGTTATGCTCAAATATAAAAAATCGGTATTCGAACCCGCGACCATCCGTATCTATAGTCGAGATATTCTCTTCCAACTGAACTATCGTAGTAAGTGAATCATAGGTCAAATTTATCCCTTAGTTCAACCGTGTTAAGGGGACTAAGCTGCTTGCTGCATATAAGCTTATTCCCTTAGCAGTCGTTAACGCAAACATTACAATGTTTAAAGTAAAATCAATACAGTTATAATATAACTATTTAACTAATTCAACTAACGGAAACCTGCTCTGGCGAAAGTTTAATTGTTGTTTAATTTATAATTTTAAACCGACTTAAAAACGAGCAGGCTCTCATATCTTTTGTGTTTTTTTGGGTGTTTTTACCTCCTAACTCTGCAGGGTGTACCGATTTTGATGGGTTTTTTTTACATTCGAAAAGTGGTGCTTGTCTTGGTGGTGGTCCCATATAAATTTGAGTGAGATCTAAGGATTACTATTTGAGTTGTCCCTAATAGAGCATATTTTATAAATAAAATTGCTTGTTCCGTGCCTGTTAAAGAGACGTATCTACTCGTAGGTACTTCTATCTTCTAAGTATATACTGTACTGTATTAGCCGGTTCGTCCACTGCTGAACCTCCCCTATTAAGGAGTATTTGCCATAATCCCCACGCTTGGCAGGCGTCTTTGGGGATCGCAGTGTAAGTTGCCAGTTCTTTAGAAGGGAAAAATACTGGAGAAGGGAAAAATACTGGAAGGTGGGCGGCCCACCTTCCAGTATTTTTCCCTTAGTCGCCTCATACGACACCCATGGGATGATATGGGGAGGTGCAATTCTAACCCGTCACCCCACGGGGTATATATACAAAGTAAATTTTGTAGTTTTATCATTTTCCTCATTTTAAATCTTTCTGATTTTATCCGGTTAAGTATTTTTATGCATATTTCGAATTGGTTATTCGAATGATGTTCCTGGTGTGAAATTGGTAATTTTAATGTATTTGTAAATCTTAGTGGACGGTTAGAGTGCGTGTCTGATCGTTTTATGAAAACAATGGTATGTTTTCGGGCAAATTTACATATATCCACGTTTAATTAATTTTACATATTACTCGTATAATTTCGTTTTTAATTTCATACGTTTGGAGTTCGATCTCTATTAATATGAAGTTTGTCTATTATAATATCATGGATTGATACGTTATAACAATTCATATTTGAATTATAGGACTTTTCAGCTTTTTTGCCTTTGGAATCTTCGTATTTTTTATCATGTAAAACTGTTTTGTATGGCAATTCGCTCGGTATAATGAAAGGAATGCGATTGCTGCAGTTAAAAGATCTTTAAGTTTAAGTTCTTCTTACGTTTTATAGCTTATTGGTGAGACTATATCAATAAAACATAGAAATTATCCAGAGGAGTGTTAAGTATAAATTTAGGCGAGTAAAGTTTTTGAGGAAGGCTCACGACTATGCACTTACGACTTCCACGATATAAAGTATGAGAGAATACAACGCTTCGTAACGTGTGACAAAATTTGATAAAATTTCTATTAGACTAATTCGAAAGTATATCTTTTTACTAGCAATTGAAGTAATATTTTCTTATTTTTATTCCTGACAGGTAAGCCTTTGACCATAATCTCACCTGATAGTAAGTAAGGTCGAAGGTGATAACAGATTAATGGCTCTCTAGGACAGCTGCCGGAACACACCGTTAGGTGCTTGGAGTCAGAATTTCTACTTGAGGGCGGTCGGTAGCCAGGCGCGCATTTGCTAAATGCCCTTCCACCATGCGGTGAAGTACTAGCCCGCGGTGGGATTCGAACCATGGACCTGCTACGCGGCAGTCCATGGGCCAATGCCACGGAGCCACAACTGCTTCAGTAATAAATAAAATACAACTAAATTAAGAAACTCCCCCTTAGTCGGTTCATAAGAGTTTCAGGTTACAGCAAAAATATCTTGTTTTCAAGGATCTATCAACGACAGACCTGACGCGAGAGCTATGGCTGGTAGCTTGGGTAGTTCGTGTGGGGAGATGGGCAGGCGCAGGCAGCAGCGGCAGTGGGACTGGAGAACGGAGGGGTCCAATAGCACGGAGACCTTTAGGGGCTGGCGTGTTGTCTTTAGCGGAGTTCTTGAGACAGCCGGGCCAGCATGCCGCTGAAAAAGAGTATACTTTTAAGGTAAGCTATCCCATTCTTGACCCCCAAACATATTCTCAGGATAATTATTAAATTCTACTGTTTTAATTAATTATCGATCTATTAATAGATGTCAAGTAACGAATTTCATTTAATTCGCATAAGATGTTTTTATTTGTTCTGTTTCAACTGAGCCACATTGATAACGCGCTAAAGGATTAACTATTCCTTAATTTCATAAATACTTGAAAGTGTACATTGACGGTGCATGACGCTACAGTATATTTACTGCAACTGTGAGGATCAGTAACCGGTCCAAAAAAAAAGAATATGAATATATGTTTTTATAAAATTGTTAAATCGTATTGTTTTAACCATAATAAACGCTTTCGTTTGGAAAATTTTATTTTTCCTGTAACAGATTTCTTGAAGCCTGAGGCCCTTAAATAATGTGTAATCTCAAACGTAAATCATCTGTACATAGACTCCTATAGCAGAATCCATCTCAGTTCTTATTCACAGAATGAGAGGGATTCCATAGCCAAAAATCTTTTAGAACATAAAGAATCGCGTAAACTGGATTTTTAAAGATAATTTTGAAGATAGCTTCTTTTCTAGAATTATATGGTAATTAGAATTGGGTCAAACGCAATATGGGCCCACAGATTACTAAGGGAAATAATAAGTAGGTAAATAATATGTGGACTACGCCTGTCTGACATAACTTTAGTGCTAAAACATTTTTTATCGCTTTCCAGGTCTATCAATGTGAAGAAAAAGACTTCTACCAGCTCCATGACATGTTAATACGAAAACAAACCAACAAGTGCAATATTTTACCTGGACAACCAAATTATGGTATATTCTTACGATTTTCTGCCTCTTGAATACAACTTTTGGTACATATAAAAAATGAAAGGAAATTATACTTGATTGTCATTTCTAACATTTTTGTTGGTTGTATTGAGTTTTTCGTATGGTATTAAAATATTACTACATTAAGACGCTCTTGAGCGTTTTCACCAGACTCTGATTTTAGCTTATGCAGGTAGTTTTTAAAATCTGTCCTGTTTTTTTTTTGAAAAATGTTTTTCTACTTTAAAGAACTTCCATGTGGCGTAGCGATGGGACAACCTGTACTTATATAGAAAATCTAAAGAAACTGAAATTTTATGCAAAAACTGCCAAAGTACGTATACTTATTATAAAGTGAAATAATTAAAAGTTAACTCGCGTCAGTCAGTAGTTCAATACTAAGATTTTTCTTTCACATTAGAGTGCGAGAGTATGTCAGGACTCACCATATTCTATTATCTTCTAAACTTTTTTATGTGATTGTGATGCAACAAGCACTATTGCCCACCATGGCCCATATGGCCCACCTGATATTAATCGGATGAACCTCTACCTATAACAGATGCATTTCGTCATATGACGAATTGAACTGCGCCCGTCACTCTGATACATACAGTTGTTAATTCTCATGGGCCTGTAATTTTTCTGACTGTCAAGGACTGCTGCCGGAACACACTTTTAGGTGGTTGGCGACAGATTTTCTACTTGAGGGTGGTGGCTAGCCAGGAGAGCAATCTCAAAATGCCCTTTCACTATGCGGCAGTGGGGATCGAACCAGGGATTTGCGGCAGTCCATAGCTATTACCGTTAGGCCATCATTGCTTCAAAACACAATACAATACACCATAAGCTGACATATTTCTATATCATCCCTAGGTATCGTAGTGGCACTCCGAATCCTGACCAACTCGGGTAGCATAACAGAAGCCGTGGCGTCCGGGGCAACTGTCACCGCCAAACGAGGCTTTCCTGACGTCATCATGCCCGGCGATGTGCGGAACGATTTGTACCTGACATTGGAGAAGGCAGAGTTTGAGAGGGGCGGCAAAAGTACGGCGAAGAATGTGCTCGCAACTGTCAATGTTCACGACAATATGGGGCAGATTATCAGTGTAAGTATTTCATGATTTTTGCATGGTGGTAGGGCATTTTGCGAATGCCCGGCAGGCTAGCTACCACCTTTAAGTAGAAAATCCGTCGCCGAGCACTGAACGGTGTGCTCCGGCAGCCAGTAATTCTAGTTTAAGCCTGAACAACATCTTCGAACACATTATCATTTACCATCAGGTTAGATAGTGGTCGAAGGCTAACCAATCAGGCTTAAAAAAAGGATAACGGAATTAAAATATGCTTGCAAGTTGAATACCGATACGGGGCAGGCTAGTATCAAATTATTTGTAATATTAGCGTCAACACAACCAGTGATCATATATCTTACTTAACGCTGTTTCATAAAGTTATCTATCGACTGTGGAAATATAACCAAATTTTGTGTTATATATATAATAAAGAGTATTTGACCGGACTGAATAGTATATTATTTCTGACATAAAAATCGGTAACTAACTATTGGATCTCCTTTTAAAAAATGTGGTCTTCTATATAATTACTAGTCATTAATATAGATCTTCACAATTAACTAAAGAAGACGAGATAATCTAAACTGTCTGTAGTAGGTTGCTCAAATTATTTTATTGTATAGCAGCTATATTTTTATACCTTGTTCTAAAAGGAAAACCGCGAAAAGATCTTGTTTCTGTTTTGACCAAGGAAATTAAGCAATGATTAAAATATTTATTTAAGCTTGAAATAATGACGTTGATTTTCTATAATAGTTTTAAAAGGTGGGAGTTGGGCCCCTGAGCTGAAGCACTTCGGATGCCTATATTCTCCCAGTTTTTATACGTTTTATCAAAAATAAGAGTACATACCGAATTTGAAAATTCAATAAATTCCTTGACAAATTTATATAATTCCTTTTTAAAGTTGGACATGTTGTAAATAAAATCATTGTGAAGCCAAATCTTTTTAATTCTCTCTTCACACATGCACGTCAATTTATCTTCAAGATACAAATATTTATCTCGAAGATCGTTATTGGCATTATATTGCACCCCAGTAGTTGTTACTAAAGAAACATAATAAATATATTGGTAATAAAGTGACATACGACTAGAAAAAAAAGGAAAAATCTGACCTAGAGAAATTATTACTTTGTATGTACTACAAATGTAGTCAAGGTTTTATGTCATATGGCAATCTTCTTAAAAAATATAACTTAACAGAGTTAAATTCTAGAATAGTGCAGCTAAGTGTTATGCTTCTTTATGACATTTGTCACAATCGCTATAATTGCCCTGAATTGGTGGATATAATTTGATACAAAGTTCCTTTGTGAACGAATTTAAGAACAGATAATAAAACGTTTGCTACTACAGCCCGTTGCACCAACTCTGGTAAGCGATCACCAATATTTCGCATTACTACACTTTACAACGATCATTTCAATAATATTGATATATTCCATGAAAGTTTTAGTGGTATCCGTAAGTCAGTATTGGAGACATTGAGTGGTGATGGCAGCAGTAATTCAAATTGACTAAGTTTAATAAATATTTTGTTATTATTAAAAATTTCTCCAATAATGTCAGCTTCATCAATCTATCGTCGTTCGACTGACTTTGTTACGCACATATAGTTGTATAGTTGTTTAGTTTAAATACACAAATGTATCTACTCTTATAGTATTAGTTAGTAACTTATTATAGTAAGTGGAACTTTATATAAAACATTATTATTTCACTTGCTCTGTTTAAGTATTTACGATAATTTGTGGTTAACCATGTTGGTACATATATTAGCTATATTACTAAAAAATTACACTTCTGTAATCCTTTGTTATTTACTGTTTGTTGACTCTAAAATAAATTTAAAAAAAAGAGCGAGTTGTTTCTTTCTATAATGGGTTTCGTATTGTAACAACATGTGAAAAAATGTTGGCATTGATGACAGTTTGAAATCTAGATAACAAATTGTAGTTTTCAGTATTTTTACCTTAAAAAAGATTTAGAACATATATTGATTTGTTTTTGGGTTAGATATATTGAAAGTAATTAGTGTTAAATTAAAAACTTTGATGGCCCCTTTTTAATGGACTTTTATAAACTCAATATATGAGCAGGGTCATAAAAAAGGGCTCTGTAATTAAGGTTTTAATAAGTAATCACCAACATTACGCTTATAATGAGAATTGATGGTATATAATTTACCTATATATAGTATATATATGTTTAAAAGAATAATTAAACTTGTCCTTACAACAAATCGTCTCCAAATTCCAAGCTCTAATCAAAGTCATATGATTGAGAGGTTCATCAAGCTGACGTGAAAATAAATCCACGAGTGTCCTTGCTCGATCGTTGAAGATTTCTATTAAACCATTTATGACTTGAACACTAAAAGTCGGGTTCAATAGCTTGCGATGTCTTTTCCAGGTCGTCACTAAAAAAAGAAAGAATTTTACACAATACTGGTTTTATGCCTGAAAGGTTAGCCTTTGACCACTAACTCACCTGATGGTAACTGATGATGTGGTCGAAGATGTTGTTCAGGCCAACTTAGAATTACTGGCTCTCAAGGACAGCTGCCGGAACACAACGTTAGGTGCTTGGCGACAGATTTTCAACTTGAGGACGGTAGCTAGCCAGGCGGGCATTTGCAAAGTGCCTTACCACCATGCTGTAACGACTGCCATTCTAAGATAACAACCGGGACCGACGGCTTAATGTGCCCTCCGAAGCACAGAAAGGCTCAGTAGTAATGTCACCAGCGGTCACCCATCCAACTCATGACCGAGGCGGGCGTTGCTAAACTTTGCTGATCGGTTCAATTGGAAGTGTACATATACAAATACATATATATTTTTTTTTATGCCTGATAGGTAAGCTTTTGACCACTATCTCACCTGATGGTAAGTGATGATGTGGTCGAAGATGTTGTTCAGGCCCACCTAGAATTACTGGCTCTCAAGGACAGCTGCCGGAACACACCGTTAGGTGCTTGGCCTCAGATTTTCAACTTGAGGGTGGTGGCTAGCCAGGTGGGCATTTGCAAAGTGCCCTACCACATGCTGTAACGACTGCTATCCTTAGACAAGAACCGGGACTGACGGTTTAACGTGCCTTCCGAAGCACGGAAGAGCTCAGTAGTAATGTCAGCAGCGGTCACCCATCCAAGTCATGACCGAGGCGGACGTTGCTTAACTTTGCTGATTGATTCAGAATGGCTAAGCAAACTTCGCTACGAGCGCTTCAAATATAATTAATATATAATTAATTGTCCCCCCTTAAATTACATAATGAACATTTGCTTCACTACAGGTTCTTTTCCAAAATCGTTTAACGATCAATACTAAAGATACCCTATAGTAAATTTCTTTTAAATAACAAATCTTTAGTAGCCAATAACAGAAACACATCCACTAATTTTGCTTTCAATAAACAATTTGAAAGCTGCGAGTGAGACTGCTGCAGGAAGATTAAACGTTTTTACATAGCAAAAGTAAAGTAAACGAAATGTTTATGATGTTATATATACTTTGTTCGTAGCATAGACTAGCAAGCATTTGCCTGTGTAGATTCTGAATAAGATATTTTTTAAATCGGTTTCGTATGGTTTGTACATTTTCGAAATATGAAATTATAATTTATTCATAGGTAAGTAGTCAAAGTCGAGTTCTGAATATGCAGAAAAAACACAAATACTAATGAGGATATAAATTCCTGCGTGAACAAAGATATTAACGTACATTTTAAATACGAGTATCTAACTTCTAGAAAAGTAGCGACACCTCTCGCTGATCCATAATTACTTAGATCTCTCACTCTTACCATGTGAAAATATTCTTTAATATCCCTCAATAAGGACTTATAATTGATTGGGGCATAATAGCGTTCTCAGAGTAGTATGGGAGATTCCATAGAGGGCACGATTTGTGATGAACGATGCGATCCGACCATAGATTATATGAAACAACGAACTTCGTACCGCAAATTCGATTTACGTTGTCTAAAGTGTCATTCGTAACACGAAAAACTAAACTTCATTGAATTGTAGTAGCGGCCGTGACTCGAGTCAACGGTCGAGGATTTTAATTTAATAACATTACTTATTTGTTTTTCTACAATATTGATTTTATTAATAAAATATTTTTTATTTATATATATTGATTTGCGCAAACCACCTTACTACACTATATAAATGTACTGACTAAATGTTTTATATCGATCAAAAATACAAAAAATATTCCTGAATTTCAGGATTGTGTTTGGGGTGCGAGCGGCAATGGATCAACATCATACGAATCTCTAGTATTGTATCACAATAATAGCCCTGCTTGGAGAGAACAGCTCAGGCTCACTGTTCCCTTGGAAACTTTCACGCATGCTCATGTCAGGATCGAATTTAGACATTGTTCAAGTAAGTGCCCGTTGTTCATTACAGGTTTAATATGGTATAAATTAATAGCTTGTACTCTGAATAGCAATGGTAAGACATTAAAACTCAGATTTTTTGTTGTATAAAACGATAACTTGCAGTCTCGTACGGCACACGTCGTAGTTATCCCAGAACGGTGTGTCCCCAACTACTATATATGTACGGCGTTCGTGGTGTATGTAGTTTGGGACGGCGCCCGCGCTCGATTGCCCTCTTTAGATGCCTTCGTTTAACCTCTATGGATATATAGGCTGTGCCATAAATATCGTGGTATGGCTCCATAACCTATGTTCGTTATCGATACACATTTTTCAAAATATTTTTTTCGATGGTATTAGTGTGAAGATAATATCATATATTGACCAATTTGATATTGATACCTAAATATTATTACATTGAGTAATCCATATAAGTAAATCTATAACATATTGTATATAATATACGAGTGTAATAGCATATATTTTCAATTTCAGCAAGAGATAAGAACGAAAGGAAATTGTTTGGTTTCGCGTTCGCAAGACTCATGGAAGCTAGCGGAGCTACATTAAGAGACGGTGATCACGAATTATATGTATACAAATGCGACGATCCTTCAAAGTAAGTACCTATAATCCCTGTGGTTCAAGTCACGCAAATATGCGCTTTTGCACTGTGTGCACGCAAACGGTCGGTTCATAACTTGCTAAACAGATACCGCGATAGCATAATGACGTCATCTTTGACGTCATCTCCGGCCGCAAAGAACGCTCACTGAAAAGTGGTAGTGCAATGTATGCACAAACGTCAAACTCAAACTCTCTATCTGTCAAGATAGATGAGGAGATTTTTACTGTTGTGGTTAGAATGTTGATTGTACAAAAATCTGATCACAAAAGAATGCCTTGAAATGCAATACTTCTGTCATCAATAATTGACATAAAGGTTATTTTGGGTCAATTGCCATAAAGCAAATTGACAGTTAGCAGATGTTATAAGCGCGGCTACATATCGGTTACCATCGTTTGCGCGCCAACAGTGCATATTCTAGTATTTCAGTTATGTACCAAGCTTTTGTGATGTATGCAGTGACAGCAGTGTTTGCGTGATTTAAACCGTAGTGAATATGTTTTAATTATATTAGAGTAGCCTTAGACATACCGGATGATAAATAATACTATGGTTGAAGATATTGGAATCAGAATTCCTGGTTTTCAAAAGCAACTGCTGGAACACACCATTGATTGTGCTTGGCGACAGATTTGCTACTTTAGGGTGGTAGTTATGCGTAGGCACAATGACCTCAGACTATAACTGCCCCTGACCTCCTTGGGTAAGTTTTTGTTAGTATCCGCACTATCATTTAGTTAGTGAAGGTGTTATAGTAGAAGTCGATGTGCAGTAAAAACCTACTCACGTCTGCGGCCCAAAGTTGTACCTTCCCCGGTTCTTATTCCCACTAGTTAATCTACATTTCTTTTTTATAGTCTAATAGTTACTTGACACGAACAGTGTCAGTGTACGTTGCTAAAATATAACCGTTATTGTAGACTCCAATTTTGCTGTCTACGATTACATTGGTTTATATATGAAAATACGCACTATCATTATTTAAAAGAAAGTTAAACTGAGGGCTGCCGAGACGTGCAAAACCAAGTGTGGATACTATTACTATCTTCGTGATTTGTTACCGTACATCCGATCTAACATTTCAGGTTGGTGACAGCAAGTTACTTGTCACTGGCGTCCTGTGCGGGGGATACAGTCCGCGTGCCTCCCGTTAACGGCGTCGTTCCTACATTCCAAAGAAGCTCCAAAGAAAATTGTACTATTAGCACGCTTTTGTGTTCTACTAAGCTTACTCAAAACGGTATGTTAGTTTTATTTCCTTGTCTAACATATTTTTTTGTACATACTTTGTATCATAGGTATCGCGCTAAAAAATTTGATGTCGGCTCCCTGCTAACTAAAATAAAAGAAAAGAAAGGAATCTACATAATTCGTAAAAAAAAAATCAATCTCTCATAATGCTATTTTATGGTGAAAGAACGCTATAGCTACATATAGCGCTATATTGCTTATAAATATTTTTTGTATTGGAAATATCAGTGTTTCTTTAACTTGAGTCACTAAAATCTCAAATCGTAGAATAATTACACAGATGTACTTGCTCCATTTATACACAAGGATAGTTGTTTGGCAGATTCGACTTTTTATCATAATGAATTTGCTACCCGGTTGAGCAATTCTTATTCTTGCTATCGAAAGTAATGAATCTCTATCGATTGTACCCATTGATATATAAAACTATGTTAATGGTAGTTGTATGAATGGCCCGGAAACCAAAATTTTATGGATAAATTTTGACAACAGGATACAACTAACTGTGTTTTGTTTCCACAGAGGATCTCCTAGCTTTATTGCAATGGCGCGCACGCCCTGAGAAAGTGCAAGAAACTTTACTACGAGTATTGAGACTGGGTGATGGATTGAGTTGCGAGGAGCTCATCAAGTTCCTAAGAGACGTTTTGGACGCGTTGTTTGCTCTGTTCTCAACCGAGGATGGTAATAGGTAAGTGTGACGAGATATGTGCTAGTGTCTTGTTAATTATGCATGAAATAATGCTGCTAAGAGAGAACATCAAACGCGATTTCTTCTAATATTACAGCATCAGACTATTCAAGAAAATAACTGCGGGAGGTGTACCTTTCGCTGAAATTACTGAAAGGACAACTTTATATTTCCTAATATTACATTCCTGTCTCTGGCTGGGCAATGATGAGCCGTTGATTAGTGTGCGTTGTACAAGAAAGTAATCTTAATCTCAAAATAATATTAAATAGTAAGTAGAAATGAGAATAACAAAATAAAAATAAAAGTTGTTAGTTAAAAAACATTTAGTTTGAGTGCCATACATAGTAATATTAAACGGCTTGAGTTAGAAGAGATACTGATGCGGTGCAGGACGGATCAGTATTCGCGGACCTAAACCTCGTAAATAATCGAAGTTTGTGGAAAAAAATATTCTCATAATTTCTGCTTATTATTATGGGCATTGGAGTAATTAGAAATATTTAACGGATTTGTCTAAAACGACGTGAAGTTTCATCGTAGTTTCTGGATAGTTATGTGTGTTTTTCACAAGAACGTAAGCGGCACAAAAAATATAAATCAAGTGTTTTTAGTGAAACAAAAAGTGCCAACCGTAAACTCAACGTTTTGCCTGAGATGCGTCAACATATTTTATTTAGTATTCGCGCTCGCTTCGTCCCGAGCACACGTTTCTCGAGATGAGTGCCGCGTACTGTTATACGGAGTCCGTGAAATAGGTTTTTAAAAAAGATATTTAAATACACAAAAAATATTATAAAAGTTTATTTTATAGAAAATAGTAAAATCGACATAGAAAATCTAGATTGACCGACGCGGATGGGAGACGGGTAAAGACTGAGGTGAGTAAGTGAGGGGTATGGGAAGGTATAAATGCTTGATTAGCTGAAAGGGGTTGATTTAGGATGGGTCAGCAGAACAGTATAGGGAAGTGGGGTATAACATCTCCCCCGACAAGAGTAAACTTACCATATGAAGGAAGTTTACAAGGGTAAGGCAAAATAAGGTGAGTACAAGGATAATGCAGATTTCAAGAGTAAGGTAAGTTTAAGGTAAGGATGCGTCTTACAAAGTTAACATTAGCTTATTCTATAACTAAATACAGTTGATTATATGTAGGTACTTATTATACTCTTAACCTAGGCATAGAAATTTCTTCTTCTGTGGATATCTCCTCTTCTACTTGAGTAGGAGTCTTTTTACATAGAAGCGGTAATCTAAAGTTATTGGATTTGCAATAATATATTATGAATATAAAAAAGGAAGTCGTGAAAATTATATTAAGAATAGGGAAGCTAATGTGATTTTTGAAAATATTACCATTGTTGTTAATAAAACTGTCAAGTTCTGTAGATATCAGATCTGTCTGACCCTTAAGGTTTTTGAGTTGATCAAGGTTCATGTTTGAAATAGTCACAGTAGATGTGTTTACGTTAAATTTTTTGAATGTGTTTATATTACAACACCTGTCATCAATGAGGTTAAAGTCTGATTGTATATGTGGAATGTTGACTTCCAAGTTGAGCATTGCCAATAGCTTTATATTTCTGCAAAACGCCACACACTGTGGTTCAAGTGACAAAATACCTGTTCCACTTATAGTTATTTCTTTATTTTGAGAATTACATTCTAATGTTAATTTAGTAGGTCGTGATTGTACAAAAATCCAGTTATTATGTCCAAGATTTTGCCAGATATCAATATTGCCGTGAATAAATTTTGTTTCGCATTGTGGAGGTAATGATTTTATGATTTTTGTCATAATTTCTACTTCGCAAATAGGATTCGAGTTCACTGATAAAATATTGGAAATATCACACGCAAGATTACCATTAGATAATGATTTACAAGAGTTTAGATCGTTTAGTGTACAGTACGTAGATTTATCTCTACTTAGCGCTACATAGTTAACAGTAGGAACAATCAACGCATACGATTTTGGCATGCTTATATTATGTGGTATCGGAACTGGTATTATCTTATAGAGATCATATTCGATATGGTAAACTAATGGGATTCTTAACACAAATACAATATTATTTACACTATAGTAGGCAGCAAGTTCAGAGATTTTTAAAAGTACATTAATATTTTTTACACTTATACTTACAGGGAATTCTTTATACTTAGGGAGATATCTTAAACTACCTTCAATATCAACACATAGTTGAGTCGGAGTAGCAACTGAAGGGTGTAATGCGTTGCTATTTGCAAACATTATAGAATTTACAATATCTTCCAACTTAAAGGATATAGTAAGTAAACTAGCGTGAAGAACGTTTAGGACTTCACTTAACTTATTTCTAAATAGTAATTCGTTAGTAACTAAAGATACATTTTTAAGCAGATTATTAGTGACTTCATTCAGACGAACTTCATTGCTTAAAATAATTTGTAGAGTTTTATTAAAGTTTAGAATCGCAGATTCAGATATAAAAATGTTTCGTTTTATTAGGTGAGCTAACTTTTTATCGTTTGCGTGGAGTGACTGAATGGCGTCATTATATTTTTCAGAATCATCATCATCCATGGTACCAAACAACTTTTTCATTACTGTACCTATACCAGCAAACCAAGCAGATCTTTTATTTCTAGTAGATAACATATGAGATATCGAATCGTAATCTCGAAGAATGTCATCATAGAGGGAGGTAAGTGGTTGAAGTGTGTTTAAACATCGAAAATCGTCAATAGCTTTATTTTTTTCGCATAAGGTTCTAAAAGTATCAAAAATATTATTAATATTTGCTAAGTGTGGTTTAATAAACTTTAAATCTACGGGGATAATGAAATGAACATGATCATTCACTAGTTTTAAAGTGCTGACAGGGTCGAAATAAATACCAGGACTTTTATCCAGTGGTGTAACGAGTTCCTGAGCCAAGGATGTCGCAAGAAGAAATAGTAGTATGGTTCTGAAAATTTAAAATATAGTATTAGATATTTATACAGAGTTAGATGTCGCTAATTTAATCTCGTCAATGTGATGTCGTACATGTCGTCTGTCTATTTGTAGTGTCACAGTATTGTTATCATGAACCTGAATAACTTTATATGGACCTTTCCATATAGGAGACAGTGCTTTTCTAAGACGTAGGTGATTTTTCAGATAGACAAGGTCTCCGACTTTATATATCCGCGGTTTAGTATGGGTATCATAGTATTTCTTTGAGTTCTCCTTTGATTGATGAATGTTTTCTATAGCCTTTTCTCTGGAATACTTAAGTCTGTGACCAAGCATTTTGAGGTATTCCGGATATGTGGGGTCAGAAACAGAGTCATAGATGGAGTCAGGCAGGAAAGGTTTTTGGCCGAATAAAAGTTCATGAGGTGTATAGTTTGTCGTACAGTGGATGTTAGTGTTGTAAGTCATTATAGCAGTGTAGACGTAACGGGGCCAGTTGTCTTGGTTATCATTAACGAATGATTTGAGGTATTCCTTGAGTGTGGAATGACTACGTTCTAACGCGCCTTGCGTCTGTGGATGGTAAGGAGTTGACCATAATTGTTTTATCTTTAGGAATTCGCATGTTTTCTTAAAAAGCTCTGCTGTGAAGTTAGTCCCCTGGTCTGTTAGAATGGTCTTAGGTATTCCAAAGAGGGATATAAAATGTAACAGGCATTCACTGGTTTCTTCAGCAGTTGTTGAACGAATTGGATATGCTAGAGAGAATTTAGTGAGATCGTCTTGTAGGGTGAGAATGTACTTTAATTTAGCAGGTCCGGCTTCTGGTAATGGACCGACGATATCCATTGCAACACGTTGAAAGGGTGATGTGGACGTAGTGGTAATTTGCATAGGAGCGCGATTGACTTTCCTAAGTGCTTTATTTTCTTGGCAGAGTTTACACGATTTGACATAGTTTTCTATGTCACTGCGCATTGCTCTCCAATGATACTTCTCTTGGATTCGCTTCAGCATTCTCACACTGCCCAAGTGTCCAGCGATGGGTATGTCGTGATTTTCACGAAGAATTTTCTTTACTTCACTCAATGTTGGGAATATTATTGAGTTACGATAAATAGTAACGAATATATTAGTGTTGTGAAAGAGGAATAGGATGATGTTGTACAGTTTTGTATACGAATGTGCTTCAAAAGGATTTTTGAAATCTGTGATACTGAATCGACTTACAGTTTTATTGATAAGATCGTTTCGTAAGTTCTTTAAACAGGTGTATAAATCTTCATAAGATGCATTGTCGAAATGATTGACTTTAGTAAAAAGGAAATAGATAGACTGGCCTTTGTAATTAAAATTTATGAATGAATACAGAGTCCTTTCTTTGTTAAGAATTTCTTCTTTGTTTTCTAATTCACTTAGTATATTATCTACATGAAGATTGCTTTCATCGAGGTCTATAGAAGTAGGGATGACGATTATGTTGTCAGAACTCTTAAGTACATTAGTTTTCGACTCCAGAATTTTCGCGTTAGATGTAAACGATTTACTGCTCATTGTTTTTAGGAATTTGGAATAGTTTTCATTTATGGTGCTTAAATTTTCTGTATTTAAGGGTGTTTGAGAGTTTTGTTCAATTACAGGTTCATCAAGATCGCCGGGAGAATTGCTGTCAGGATCGAGTCGTGATGTAGAAGGTAAGTTAAGATCTGTTGCAGGTTCAAGTTGGGATGTCGTAGGTATGTTTATATTTGTTTCAGTGTCCAGTCGCGATGTCGAAGGTAAGTCAGTGTTATTATCTATGTTTTTATCAGTTTCAGGAATCATAGAGTTTGGCGGTTGCTCTTCGAGCAAAGGATCTTGTTGCGGATTAGGTAGGTCAAGAGGGATGAAGTCAATTTCAGGATCACCGCTAAACGGGCTGATGGTTTCGTCAAGGTCAAAGGGATCGCCATTGTGTATTGGATTTACAGGGTACCTAGAAAGGGCGTCAGCAGCAGCATTAAGCTTTCCTTTCTGGTAACCGATTTCGTATTCGTATTCTTCAAGCTTGAGACGCCACCTTTGTAATTTACTACTAGGATCTTTGTGATTAAAGAGCCATTTTAGGGGACGATGGTCTGTTATGATTTGGAATTTACGTCCATACAGGTATGGGCGGAAAGTTTTGCAACCGAAGATGATAGCGAGGAGCTCTTTTTCAGTTGTGCTATAGTTGGATTCACTTTTGTTTAGTGTTCGAGAGGCATATGCGATTGGTCTGTCTTGACCATTTGGACCTTGTGACAAAACGGCACCGATTGCGTGATTAGATGCATCGCATGTCAGGATAAATGGTTTGGAGAAATCTGGGTAGATAAGGACAGGAGCAGTGGTAAGTTTATGTTTAAGTTCGTCAAATGCAAGTTGTTGTTTGTGTTCCCATAAAAAGGGAGAGTCCTTTTTCAAAAGTAGAGTCAGTGGTTTAGCTATCTTAGAAAAATCAGGGATGAATCTCCTGTAGTAAGAAACAAGCCCTAAGAACGATTTTATGTCCTTTGGGGACTTAGGAATTGGAAATTCGGTTACTGCTTTTGTCTTTTCTGGGTTAGGTTTAACGCCATTTTCAGTTATTACATGGCCTAGGTATGCAACTTCACGTCGTAGAAACTCACATTTATCAGGTTGAAGCTTCAGATTAAAATCTCGCAATCTTCGGAACACTGACGATAGGTTTTCGATGTGGGAATTAAGATCGTGACTGTAGATAACGATATCATCCAAATATACAAAGCAGCGCACGCCCTGGAGGCCTGATAGAGCAGTATTCATCAGACGCTGAAAGGTGGCGGGCGCATTTTTTAATCCAAATGGCATACGATTGAATTGATAGTGACCTTGAGGGACACTGAAGGCCGTTTTGGGTGCGTCATCATCATTGATGAGGATCTGATGAAATCCTGAAGCAAGGTCAAGGGTAGAAAAATATTTGCATTGGCCAAGTTGATCTAGAATCTCTGATATTTGAGGAATTGGATAGCTATCACCTACGGTGATATCATTAAGTTTTCGATAGTCGATAACGATGCGCCATTTCCGTTCACCAGAAGCATCAAGTTTTTTTGGGACGACCCAAATTGGGGAAGACCACGGAGACATAGACGGTTCGATGATACCTTGATTTAGCATATGGTCAATTTGTTTTTTAACTTCATCTTTGTGCACTTCAGGGAAGCGGTAAGATTTCACATGAATGGGATTTTGAGATGTTGTCGCAATTTCATGCTTAAGCGCATTTGTATGAGATAATTTATCTCCTGGGACATAGAAAATATCTGAATATTCGGAGCAGACATCATGAAGTGCATTAGCTTCTTCAGAGTTAAGATGTGATCCTCTTAATAAATTTAGTACTTCTTGTGTACGAAGATATGAGTCAGTTTCTGTAGTTTCACGTGATACAGTGGCATTGATAAACTCTAAAGGTTCATCAGAATTTACTGGGATAAGAGTTATGCTCAGGTCAGATCTCAGGGTCACTGGGGTTTCTGATACATTAACGACGGATAAGTTGACTCTTTTGTTATGTTTTACCGTTACAATGCAATTAGCAATTAGAATATCTTCGTGACATAGGTAATCAAGAACAAGTCCTTCTCTCAATTCCGGATTGGATACAGAACATTCAATGATAGTCTCCGTACGAGGTTGAATAACATAGACCGGATCGCAAAATAAGAGCGGTATTGATCTATTTTTTATCAACAATAAGCTTTGATTATAGTCAATTGTACATTCTAGGTCGTTAAGTAAGTCACTACCTATTATTCCATCATATGATAGATTAATTTCGTTTACAATATGAAAATCATGACTGATCTCGGAATTCGGAAACAGTTTCATTGAGAAGTGGCCTAGAGTGCGTGTAAGTTCACTGTTTATGTCAATACCTTTCAGAAGTATTTGTTTCATTCTCACTAGAGGCTTATTTTTTGAAATGGAAGAGGATTTTACTAAACAAACTGTGGAACCTGAGTCGACTAAGAACGTTAAAGGAGAATCTGCGAGTTCAGTTTGTATGAGCACATAAGGTAAGAGTCGCTTAGATGTATTAGACGTCACTTCAAAGATAGTTTTGTCAACATCATCGTCAGATTCGTTGTCTTGGTTAATGGCTTTAGAAGTTTGGGCATCGGCTTTGAAGACTTCATTTCCCGTGCGACACCTTGTATCGAGAAATTCTACTCGTTTAAATGATTGGTCCTGTCGTAATCATTCTGATCATGTGTTGGATGAAACAGGGCATTGTCAGCGGCATAGTAATTTTCATCATAATGTGGTGCTGAAGCATCATGATGATGGACGTTGTGTACAGCACGATTGTTATTATTGCTGTTATTATTAAAGTTTGGGTTCCCCGCACTTCGAGAGTTGAAATTAAAGTTTTGGTTACGACGATTATTGTTAAATTGACGCTTACGACAATTTTCGATGCTGTGGCCTATATTTTTGCAGTAGCGACACACTAAAACATTTGAACTGGAAGCCCCGGGATGATTCCAGGGTTGGCCTTGAGGTCTGGAGTTTGAATTGGACGGTCCTGGTTGATTCCAGGACTGGCTCGTAGGTCTAAAATTAAAGGAGTTCTGACGGTGTTGTGTTTGTGGGTTGCTGTTGGATGAAGATAACTGATGTTTTCTGTTAGAGATTCCTAAAATTTTTTCTTCGGCAGAAGCAAAATTTATTGCTTCGTTCAAGGTATTAGGATCCTTGCATCTCACAACTGTAGATAACTGTGGGTGTAAGCCTATTGTAAACGTATTCAACGCTAAGTCCTGCATCGCGGCTACGCGGCCTGCAAGTTCGTCTTTTTTCTTGGTAGGTATAGAAATATTAATTTCAGTTAGAAGTTTTGCTAGGCAGGATTCAATTCGCAGAGAATATTGGCTTACAGATTCGTTTCGACCCTGCTTACATTCTTGAAGGTCTGAGAGTAGGTAGGAATAATGTTTGACATCACCGAATTGCGTCTTTAAAAATTCTTCAAGTTGTGACCACTTCGCAAACTCTTTGACGGCACATGCTGTTTCAGCTTTACCTTGAAGTCGGCTTAGTATGTATTTTAGTAGAATGTCAGTTTGTGAACTTGACGCTAAGTTTATTGCATTGCGACAGTTATTTAAGAAAGGGCTAAGAGCATCCCTTGAACCATCAAAAGTTCCAATAAATTTAATTAAAATATTAAGGTCAATTTCCGACATTTTTACTTGGGATTCTTCGTCTTTGACGTCCTTAGATTTAGTCATTAATTAGTACAATTAACACTTATAATGTTACCAATGACTTTGTGACCTATTTGATTATTATATTAAATGTTAAACATACAACAATGCAGGGCAGGTACAAACAATTAATTAATCTGTAACTGGCTTAAAACTGTGCAGAGACTCAGTGATCGTGCAGTCTTATCAGTTCGTAGAAATGCAACGCGGTTATGCGTGGGCGAAAGGCGACTGGGACTTACTGTTGCTTATTCTAAGCTATGCTATGAATTAGATACTTAATGCTTAATCTAAAAATAGAAACTTGTAGAATATTTACGTTAGATAATGAAATGTCTTTTACTATAATACACGAAAACACACAGTCACAGGAACAATAGTTTTGACTCACTGAGTTAGCAGGAACATATTGGAGCTGGAAACTCTTCGAAGTGGTACAAGGGACCTGGGTCGAGCAGATGCAGTGTCACAGGATGCAGCGGGTATACTTTTGTTTTTCAGGTTTTAGAGCGTTTCAGGATTCAGCGGGAACAGCGAACTCTCGAACGGGAAACAGTGGATACAGTGCGATACAGTGCGATGTTTCAGGATACAGTGATTTTATTTTGAGGATGCGGTGATCTTCTTCTGGATACAGCGGATACAGCGATTTTTCTTTCAGGATACAGTGGATACAGCGATATTCTCGGGGATATTGTAGATGATTTGTCTTCAGGATGCAGTGGATTCGGAGATTGTAGAGTTCAAGTAAGTTATTATCACTATTTTCACAGATTTTCACTTTTATTTTTAAAGTTTTTTCACAATTTCACAGTATTTCACAGAATTGAGGCGTTCCGAGGGATTTCGATATCCCATTTACGCTGCCACCAATGTTATACGGAGTCCGTGAAATAGGTTTTTAAAAAAGATATCTAAATACACAAAAAATATTATAAAAGTTTATTTTATAGAAAATAGTAAAATCGACATAGAAAATCTAGATTGACCGACGCGGATGGGAGACGGGTAAAGACTGAGGTGAGTAAGTGAGGGGTATGGGAAGGTATAAATGCTTGATTAGCTGAAAGGGGTTGATTTAGGATGGGTCAGCAGAACAGTATAGGGAAGTGGGGTATAACAGTACGCTTCCCGCTATGAATCAGTGTTTCTTTGCACGCATCCAAAAGGACCCAAAATGTCGCACGGTCAGGCTGCAAAGTTTATGAAAAAGTCTAAGGCGTTTGTGACCAAATGGGTGAAACGATATTTAGAAGTCAAACATGTCGATGATCTACCAGAACGTGGTAAAACTAGAAAGACGTCGCTCACCGAAGATAAACGCATTAGGCAACTCTTTTTGAAAAATCCACGCCTATCTTTGCGATCTGCCCAAGCAGAACTAAAGAAAAACGGTGTAAATATATCCCTAGCTACTATTAAAAGACGTTTAGCAGACATTAAGTTAAAATACCGAAGCACAGTGAAGAAACCGTTACTCTCTCAAAAACACGTCGAAAAAAGGATGGCCTGGGCACGAGAAAACATACACCGTGCCTGGGACAAGGTAATATTTTCGGACGAAGCTTCGTTTTGGGCAAATAATATCTCGCCTCGTGCTTGGTCAACTGCGAACAACAGAGTCGTCGAACGAACCGTTAAACACCCAGTAAAGGTGCATGTTTGGGGATGTTTATCAAAAAAAGGATTTGGGAATTTGTATATATTTACCGGTTCTCTTGATGCATTGAGGATGAACCAAATATACCAGAAAGCATTATTACCCTCTGCCAAAAGGCTGTACCAAAGTCCAAATGAACAATGGATATTGCAAGAAGACAATGACCCCAAACACCGAAGTCGTCTGTGCACCGCCTGGAAACAAGAGCATCACATCGAGGTCTTGGATTGGCCCTCACAATCTCCTGACGCGAACCCAATTGAAAACGTTTGGTCTTTTATGAAGCATAAGCTTCGAGGAAAAAATGTATTAACTGCTGTCGAGCTTACTCGTAAATTGAAGTCTACGTGGAGATCATTATCTCGTGACTACGCTGAAAAATTAGTTGAAAGTATGCCTCGAAGATGCCAGGCCATTATGGATAATGGAGGAGACTGGACTCCTTATTAATAATAAAGCATCTAAGTACATATTATTAACTACGTATTTATTTGTTTTACAAACCCTTGCTTTCACTTTATTCAATAGATTTGCCGGACACGCTCTTGTGTTACATAGTGTAAGTAATATGTTTAGGTAATGGAAAACTACTGAGTATTAAAGATAAATATCACGGCGCGTCCAGTGCTGGAAAACTTAGAAAATGGCAGTGACAATTGCAGCCTGACGATTGCATGCTTTTTCGATCGAAAACACGGAAGTTCGTACCTGAAAAGCATTAAATGCATTTAATACTTTTTAGTTGTGGAAGTGTTTTTTTAAGTAATCACAGTGATCTAAAATTTGTAAAACAGTTAACAAAACATTCTACTGAACAAAAATCTTTTGGAATTCCAATCCTATTTACGGAGTTCTAGCACATTTCGAAATAACTCGATAGGAATAGGGCGGTTGGCGCCAAAACTCTGTAAACTGAGCTTTTATTAGATTTTGGGATCAGCTCAGTTTAGCATAAACTAGAATAACTTTTTCTTGCATCCAAGACTACGGCGCGTTAATTAAGTCGAGCTTAAGTGCAAACCCTCGATATATTCCTGGTGGACAGCAGCGCCTTCGAAAGACTGCGATCCCTATGCCGCATGACAATAGTAAGGATTGTGGCAAAACGGAGGATCCCCTGTAATAGTGGAGGCTGTTTTCAGCAGTGGACGTTCTGGATACATACGTATGGTTTCATCACATAGCTATAAAAATCCTCCAATATATTTCTTTTGTGTTTTCAGCACCCCACATTCGGGCACAGTTTTTCTAGTTCTAATATCAATATGCAGTCTACTCGACGAGAGCAGATTTCAGCACTTCAAGCCCGTTCTCGACGTTTACATCGAAGAACATTTCTCAGCAGCTTTAGTTTACAAGTGAGTTGTCTCTTATGATAATGCTCAATAACTAGTCTCATCTTATGTTATTTCACACTTGTGAATGTTGAAGTCGATTCCATTTTTTGGTTAAACTTTTTTTAAGGGATCAATTGTCAGTTAACTCAAAAACGGCTTGACGGATTTTGATGAAATTTAAATGAGATCAATCGCCAAGCATCAGCTTTCAAATAAAAACATAATTATTCAAATCGGTTCACCCAGTCAAAAGTTCTGAGGTGACAAACATAAAAAACAGACGAATTGAGAACCTCCTCCTTTTTTGAAGTGGGTTAATCATAGGAATAGTTACTTCACTCCATGGAAAAATATAAATACGTTTCTATGATGGAGCTATTTGAAGTTGATTTGAAATCTTACCTACAATTTTCTAGGGGTCTCCTCTCATCAGTGCAGCATTGCGCCGAATGGGCGGCAGGCGCTGAAGGTCAAGAACCGATCCGCAAATGTCTTCGGTCGCTCGGGGCCGTGTTCCGGCTCGCGGTGCGATCTCGCCGCTTGTTCTCGCGAGCCACGGGCGGACAGTACGAAGACAGCTTTAGAAGGGATGTTAGAGCGGCGTTACACGCATTGAAGGCTTTCGCTCAACATCCGCATAGGGAACATTTAGCGCCTGCTCAGGTACGTATCGTTGCATTCTGTCGTATGTGTATCTGTACATTTTCAATTTATCTTAAATAAGCCACGTGTATGACGAGCTACTAGAAGACAGTACGACGGCAGCTTTATAAGAGATGTTTAAATGTCGTTACAAGCATTATAGGCATTAGCTCAACATCCGCATTTGAACATTTAGGGATTGGTCAGACATATATTGTCGTGTACATTTTGCATTTGAAGGAAAGGAGTCTAAATGTTTTCTAAACACTTCTATAAAGTTTCACATGCGAGTAATAATCATAGTGTCATATAAAATGTATACAACGCTAAATCTTTGTTTTGCTGTCGGTTCCACACGGTTTAAATGAAAGATCATTCGTTGTAGATGCCTGTTTCCTATTTCAAAAAGTTATTGTTACTGTGAAAATTTTGTCTGAATTTCGATCAGATTCCACTAAGATTTGCCAAAAAACTAGTAAAAATAATTACGAATAAGGAAGATAAGGCCAATAATACAATAGACATGATGCCCAAGAAATTTCTTCACGGTTCGCTAACGCAATTTGGTTGTTTAAACTCATACTCGACCTGCAATTGCCTATTTCGCGGCCATTGCATTTGCAATAATTAATTAATATTGCCTGAAACTATTATAATAATGTTGAACGTCGTCGTCTCTTTAGTTTCGCCATTAACAATATGATTGTTCCAAATTTAAAATACGCACTGGCTATGGATTTGATTTGTCTAAATACGTAAATACGATACTTCGCGCGCTTTTTATGATAAAAATACGACACTATTTCTGCTAAATTGAATTACTTATTGAAACGGAGTTTGAATCCAAATGCAATATTGCAGGTAGCTCTAATGACGTCGTGGGCTAGCGTTGCCAAAGAAGTATCAGCAGCCCTGGGCCCAGTAGAAGCTGCCAGAGTGACATCGGCCATGTTGGATGCTCCGGCCGCTAATGCACCTCCAGCTTTAGCTAAGGCGAGACTAGCTGCTGCGCAAGACACACTGAAAGGACCTTTAGGGGAAGACCCGGGTAAGTTCTAATGAATAGAGTTTAACTTCAAGAGGCATGTTTAAGAATTTGCCAGAGAAATATCACCCATGTTTTGGGTACTCCCCTTGTCACGCCGTTTCCTTCAATCTTTAGCTAAGGCCAGACAAGCTGCTATACGCTCAAAAAACTTCTGACGGAAGATCCAAGGAAGTGAAGATAATGGATAGGTCTTGTCACAGTAGGATAAATTATTATACGGTACTATGTTTTTTTCTTAACATAGCGGTTAGTCTAGCCTTTTGACCACTATCTCAACTTATGGTAATGTGATTTAGCGGTGTAAGATATTGTTCAGATTAACCTAGAATTCCTGACTCTCAAGGACAGCTGCCGGGACACCCCGTTAGGTGCTTGGGGACAGATTGGCAACTTGAGTGGTAGCTAGCCAGGCCTGCATTGGCAAGATGCCTTACCAATGTATCAACGACTGCCATCCTAAGACAACCACTGGGATCGATGGCTTAACGTACCTTCTGAAGTACGGAACCGCTCAGTAGTAAATGTCACCAGTGAACACCCATCCAAATCATAACCGCAGCGGTTGATCGGTTAAAACCAAACACGCAAGCGCTCGTAGCGGGCATTTTAAACATGATACCGTATTATTCTCGTAGCTCCCAAACTTACGCTGCTAAACTGTCTATTGCATCAGATAAAATAATGAATAGATTCAGGCGATACTTTGCGGCAATCCATATATAATAATATATTAAGACAAAATTAATTAATATTTTAATTAAACATTTTACAATACAATAATTACAGTATAAAAAAATTACAATTTAAAATAAAATATCTAGTGACAATTCAGCCAGACGTGAGGTCACAAACGCCACCCCACCAATCGGAAGAATTCAGCATCCTCAGGAGGTCTTGACTCTTCGAGTTTCGCACGATCGAGACTTGTTTCGACTATTGTCTATTAGTATATTGTTTATTACATAATACTCATACTATATTGTATTCGATCGTGCGCTGGAAGGGTCAAGACCTCGTGAGGATGTTGAATTCTTCCGATTTAGCTGCGTGGCGTTTGTGACGTCACGTCTGCTTAACAGGAAAATTAGGAATGGTCACTATATTTTTTTGCACTATTATTTGTTAATTGTTTCATTCAAATATTCATTTAATATTTGCTTGAATTATTTGGTATTTTTTAATAAAGTAATCTATTTGCCCCGTATGGTGCCGGCCCCGTGGGGTGCCGGGTTAGAATTGCACCTCCCCATATCATCCCTTGGGTGTCGTAAGAGGCGACTTAGGGAAAAATACTGGAAGGCGGACAGCAGCGCCTTCCAAAGAACTGCCGACTTACACTGCTATCCCCAAGACGCCTGCCAAGCGTAGGGATTATGGCAAATACCCCCTAAATAGGGGAGGCTGTGTTCAGCAGTGGACGGTCGGGCTGTTATATTGTACAGTACAATCTATTTGCGGCACAAGAAATGCTGTATAATCCTTTAGTTAGACCAAAGCCCGAGTATATTTTATAATGGAGAGACCTGAGGTGTAACAATTATGTGCAGCATACAACTAAATATTGGCTTTGGTATATTGATAGTTATATTGTTAATACTCCTCACATGCATACTTGTCTGAATCAGTTATAACTACCGAAGGCATATTCATATAGCTTTATAATTTTTTCAGAGGCTCGCAACATAGTTCTAACAACGGCCTGCCATCATTTGCGAGTCCACCTGGCCCGCCGCGATGAACTAGCCCAGTGCGCCGAAATGCTTGGAGAACTTGTTGCTTTGCTTTGGAAGAAGGAGGACCCGGATCAACCCGTGGAGCCGGATGAACTGGACCCGGATGTGGATGTACTGTGTCTGAACACGCTGGATGTGTTGGTAGAGACTGTACTGCATTTGATTGGAGGAAATTCTCCGGTCTTGGTAAGTTATTATATTTGCTAAGGGAAATAACAATCCTTTCGGAAAAAGTTGCCACAGGGTGCAAAAACTGTAATTCTATCATTCAACAGAAACCTACAACAGATTAAGTTTAATTTCAAATACATTGTAAATTACTTGCCCAGTGTAGCATTCTCCGTTATAAGACCAATAAAAACGAAGACAGATACATATTAAAATTACAGTAGAACGAGGTTGAATTTAAATATAAATATATTTTAAAAAGATGATCGTCAACAATGTACATCTTTTCCAGGGATCCATGGTTGCTGGATTGCTCGGTGCAATGGAACTGCTAAAGCCAATACATTACCAAAGATTGTGGAGCCATCTAGCGCCGCATCCTCACGACAGGAAACCATTGAAGGATTTCTTGATGAGAGCTTTTCTAGTTTTCAGACATTTGATCGAACAAGATGTAAGTATAGTAAAAATTAATGAGCTTATTTAGACCAATTACATACTTTCTTATACTGTTCATACTGACAAGACATTAGCAGCATATCGTCAAAGATTAAAGAATCAATATAAAAAATAATAAATCGAAAAAAAACACATCATAGTTTTCAATATTTATTGTTTGTAAACTTAGCTTGTAAGTCGTTACTTATGAATTAGTAACACACACACTTAAGATATCAGTTTCATACTGTTTGTATTATATTCCGTTGTATTTATTATACTCTGTCTCGAATTAATGAATTATACTTTGTTATAAGGTAAATTTATATATTTTAAATTATTGGAGCATGAAATTTCGGCTAGAAATAGCACGCCCAGGTGGCCGAGTGGTTTAGGCATATGGCGCGAAGTCGGAGGACGCGGGTCCGATTCCCGCCAAGGGGAAAAAATTTTGGCCTCCAATAATTTGTAAAATATGATCTTCGCTTAGCACGCGATATTGCTTGTTATCATATTTAGTAATAAGTTGACGTTCTTTACCAAACAGTAATTTCGAGTTTGATACTTAGCGAGTGAACTTAAATGGACTATCATTTGCACACTCCATAAGAAATTTTGTTTGCAGGTATTTCCGGCGGACTGGATGGTTCTTAGAGTCCAAAGCTGTAAAGTGTTACTATCAGCTCTTCAAGATTTATCTGCACCACTATTAGAGAGATTCTTGGGGGAAGAACCTCCTCAGTTCGATTCTCAGGTAAGTGATATTATTTTATATGGTGATGATAATTATTGACAACTAACGAATCGCCGTGCCCAAACTCAGTTCGTGTAGTATTTCATAATGAGATCCATTTTGAGTTCCCTGTTAAAAGGGTGGTATTATACAAAAATAAACCCCCAAGAGGTTTACCATGGTGTCTAGTGCTGGCGCTGAGTGACAGCACAGCACGACAGGGTATGCTTCGTCATGCCGCGGCACGTCGTGGCATCAAAGCCAATCCAATCTAGCGTATTTCCAAAGTTCATGGTATTGTTATGATTGACTGGGATTTAGTATTAACTAGCGACCCGCCCCGGAATCGCTCGGGTGCAATGCTGATACTAAATATACAACAGAATGTCTTTATATACAATGTTCACAGCTTTTTTGTCATTCAGACAATACAAACATGTTTTCTTGAAAGGTTAAAGGTTACTCAAGACATCACATTAGAAACCTCTAAAATTATCCGTGCATGTATTACACATATAAACCTTGCTCTTGAATATCTCGATCTATTGAAAAAACTGCTTCAATATGCGTTGAGTAGTTTTAAAGATCTAAACATACATAGGGACAGACAGCGGAATGCGACTTTGTTTTATACTATGTTGCTGAACAGTTACAGTTCTTGCTGAATATGAAGAGAGATAAATATGCTGCTAAGTTGAAGAAAATATATACAATACTTCTTGTGTCATGACACTACGTGCCATGGCAACCTGCGGTAAGCCAGGGCATGACACGAGAAGCTACGGTCTCATTGAATCGAAATAATGAAATACAAATTCTAAATGAATTGTAATAAGGGTGAAAATAACTTGATTAGGAAAAGCATGCCGTGCCGTCAGTCAGCGCCGACCCTAAAGCTTTTGTGTAAGCCGTCATTAAGGCGTCCTGTAGCAACATCGTGTGGTAATAGTCTTAGGGGCACTTGTTGGTATGGGAGTAGTTGGTGTCGAATCCTACATATCCCGGCCACCACCCCCTGGGTGGGCGTAAAATGCGTAAATGCATTCCCCCACTTCTTAATGAGCATATTTTGCGCGTTAGTATGTGTATTGCAAGTTAGTTAGTAAGAAATTTGATTTGGATTTCTTATTATTTTCAGCTCTGGTCAGGATACATGGAGCTAGGGGTTGCTTTAGTAACTTCCAGCGCTTTACAACCGGAGCGATGGGCGGGCCGCGGGCCTGATCGGCCTCGCATGCGGGCCACGGCGGGAATGCAGGTTTTGGCCACTTGGAACATGCTTGGTAAGAATAGAAGGTAGTTGTATTCACATTTCAGCACAACTTGGGTTTGGGGCTTAATAAATTAGGTTTAATAGGTATATTTATTTGTATATTATTTCTTCAGCAATGGAATGTAAAAAATATTTTTAGTTTAATAATTATGTCTCCCTCCCAAATATTTTTCTTAATACTTTTGCTGTCTTCTGAAAAAGAAATATAAATGAATTGATCACGATAAGTATACATTTCAATTCGTTGTTTGCGCTTTCTCTAATAATTTGAAGAATTTTCCTATACACATTAGCTATTCTAATTAATAAAAGAAAAATAATTATATGGCGAAAGTTTCGCGTTTAGATGTTTCCACACTTTTGTATGTTGAGAACTCTTAATTAATGGAAGTTTGCAAATATTGGTCCAACCTTTAGTGATAGGTACCTATAAGTTACGTTAATTACGATATATCGCTAGCAACCCGTTCATATCAAGGGTTTTTGTCACTTATAAATATGTAATTTAATTAGCTAGAGCTTTTCGAGACAATATTCCAAATGAGGAAATTTGCGTGTCATGTTTTGCCGATATCTTCTAGTGTTAAATATGTATTTGTACAAAGATTGCAAGATATATTTTCGTTCTGTGTCGTAAATCACATGATCGAGTACAAGCAGTGATTTTACAGTGGCTATAGCTATAAACTGGCGCGTAGGTGTCCATGCTTCCACCGCGGACTTAAACTTTACTGCGACATCATCGGCAGCTATAATGTCCATCGTTGCACCAATGGCTCCTCCATTTGATTGAACATAATCTCAACGCTTGTCTGGTGTTTCGCAGTGTAACATGGTAGTTCTTGAGAAGTCGCTGCTGCCCACTTTCATTTTCCCCTTCGTCGCCTCTCACGACTCCCACAGGTCAATATATGAGGTGTGCAATACTAGCCCGGCAACCCACGTGTCATATAGCTTGTCATGGTTGTAGGACATGTTGCGAATGTTCTCTTGGCTAGCAATTTGCCTAGTAGAAAATCTATCACTGAACTGATGGCGTGTTCCGGCAGCTGTCCTTGAGAGCCAGTTCCCAATAGAGGTTAAGTCTGTCATCACCATCGTTGACCATACCATCTCCACTTACCAACAGGTGGAGGTAGTTATTATGACAATGCCCTTTAAATAATACTCGTTGAGAGTGGCTAGAGATATATATCTGGCACTATTTTCAAACAGGTCCAGCTCAACTCCACATGTTACCGGGCGCTGTGGGCGCTTTACTCGAAATAACTCTAGTCAGTTCCCTGCGACGTCCCGCCTTGGCCGCTTTAGTCGCGTTGATGGCGGCGGAAAGAGCAGCCACTGGGTCAGCAAGACGTACTGAAGCAGCATTGGTCGACAAACTGGACTCGTTGGTCGCGGAGAATAAGGCTGATGAACATTACAGGAGGCTCTTTGATACTGTGTAAGTGCGCAGTGTTCGATACCAAGTTCGTACAATAATAGCTATACAAAAGCTGGAAGAAATGATTGGCCGAGACGCATGCATAGCGTAGTATGAGTGTAGAATATTTTAAAATAACCAACCCATTATTGCGTCGTATTGGTAGACAAACTGGACTTGTTATGTTATGTTTTGAATAAGGCTGATGATAATAATTAAAGTAGGCATTTTGATACTGTGTAAGCGCACAGCATTTGAATCAGTCGTGATTCTTGTTCCTACAGTGGTAGATAAGAGAGCTGGTGGAAGTAATTTACTATGAATTAAAAGGATAGCATACCGTGACTTGATTATATCCTGAAGTTACCAAAGGTCATTAATGCTTGATTCATATAGAATTATGTGATATCAAAACACATATAGTAATATAACTATTCACGGCTTAAGTTTTGCGTCTATCAACGTCAGTCACATTTACACTCAATATAAGGAACGAAATACGAATTTGAACTATGACTCATCACCACGATAGTTCTATTAGCAGGGCAAGTTCTGGTCCGAGAAACGGTTGTGGGTTCGGATCCCTCTTTGGTGGAAAGTTTTCCTTTTGCTGTGATTTTACAAAATGTAAATGTGCAAATCAAGCTTAAGTCTGAGTGTCTTTCTTGAGGTACCTAAATATTTTTTACTTTTTGCTCCTAGATTGCGGGCAGAAAAAAATATGAAGCCGAGTAAAAGTACTATAATTTGAAGATCGGTTATTTTTGTCTTAAGTTTATGGTATTGATGTTATTTCCTTCTGTACATGCAACAAATCAGGGAGCACTTAAGTTCTGTGTAAGTATTATATCTAATCGTATTGGATCAATTTCAATGTGTTTCCATTGAAAATTTATTATTTTAAGATAGATATTTATATTATTTATTATATTTTTTTTTTATTGCTGATAGGTAAGCTTTTGACCACAATCTCACGTGATGTTAAGTGATGATGTGGTCGAAGGTGTTAACAGGCTTAACCTAGAATTACTCTTGCTCTCAAGGATAGCTGCCGGAACACACCGTTAGGTGCTTGGCGACAGATTTTCTACTTGAGGGTGGTCGCTAGCCAGGCGGGCATTCACTAAATGCCCTTCCATCATGCAAAATTTATAATTGTAAGTACTTATTTATTATATCTCACATTTTACCCTGAAACTAAATACAGTTATAACATACTAGCTTTCCGGGCGCGGCTCCGCCCGCGCTTATGTCGGTTATCGCGCGAAAAACCTCTTTTTGCGCAGTCGGATAAAAACTATCCTATGTTTTTTCCCGGGTCTCAAACTATCTCCATACCAAATTTCATTCAAATCGGTCCAGTAGTTTTGGCGTGAAAGCGTAACAGACAGACAGACAGACAGAGTTACTTTCGCATTTATAATATTAGTACTGATTCTGTAAATCGTCCAGTAATGTTAGGTTGTCCAGTTTTGTATAAAAGATGTCAAGAAGTTGTTTATTGGCTAATAAGGTATACAACAAACGCTTATACATAAAACTGTTTATTTCCCTCAGAATATCTAGTCACATTAGTGGATTATAATAAAAGAGTGTTATGTAGGTTAGGTAATTTTTAATTGTTATTCATAGAATTAAAATGAGTAAGGTTCTATATGATTTCTTTGTTTAAAACGTTCAATATTTACGATTTATAAAATAAGTATAAAAAAAAAGGCCGAAAATATCTGCGCCAATAAGATATAATATTATATTCTTATAGATTAATATCTTCTATAAAAAAAAAATTCTTAAATAGATGCTTTGCTTATATATTTATTCTCCTTTCTGCTTATAAAGTCTACAAGTTTGAAACTTATATAAATTAATTGTTAGTTCATTATTTATGTTCTTTTATTAGTATTAAATAAATAAATTAAATAAATTTGACGTAATTCTGTCATAGAAAAGCATTGTAAGTAATACATATGTTATTATATGTATATTCATAAATTATATCTAAAAGCGTCTCTTTTGCTAAAATATTTCTCCTCTGGTGAAGTATATTGAATCTCACTGCACTTTAGTTCCTAGCTTTTTAAAATACAATTTTGCTTCCTTAAATACAATCAATATATATCGAATTTACTATCGTAATATTAATTTACCTTGTAAAAATTTTAAGACACCTATTAAAAATGTAGCATTTTAATCGAAATGAACCGTTTAACAGTTCGTCTACAGACTATATAATATAATATAACTAGAGGAGTGGTGTCCACATGGACAAAGACTTTAAAACCACTATTTATTAAATAGATCACATATAAAATAAATTATAACGACATGGTCCAAAATTCTAACTAAACCATATCTACCAGGCTTATGGAACGCGTATCAACTGAGGGTTGGCGAGAAGCTGGCGCTGCATTCGTCGGCTGTGTGACTAGACTGTTAGAACGTCTACTGGACTATCGTGCTGTCATGCAAGGAGCAGAGCATAGAGACAAAAGAATGGCGGCTACAGTCAATCTTCTTGTAAGTCAAGATTTCTTTTAGCAAGTGCGTAAGCTGCACATGTATAAACTGATAAATTGTACGGCTTTGACAGGCAAATCGCGCCAGGATACACTGCTACGGACAACCATCTCTTAATAATAACAAATATTTAAGGAAAACATTAAATTAATATTTTAGAAAAAATATTTCAAAAATATAAAAATATATCTAGTGGCAATTCGGCCTAATATTCCTGTTAAGCCGACGTGATGTCATAAATGCCACCTAGCTAATCTAGAAGAATTTTCGATTTAGATTTTACACGAAGCATCCTCAGGTCTTGACGCTTTGAGTTCACGATAGAGGCGAATTTCTCGTAGCTAGCTCCAGGCGCTCCAGCTCCAGGCCGACGCGAATTACCACCTTTCCGAGTACAGCAAGCTTTGTATAGGTTAACTTAGCCTTACCTTACAACTTACGGTGAAATTGAGCGATGCTTGATGTTTTAGTATTCTGATTCCTTGACATATTTAAGTGTATATGAATTGTCAGTTTCTTATTTTCAGAATTTCTACAAAAACGAAATAGACCGAAAGGAAATGTACTTGCGCTACGTTTACAAACTGCACGATTTGCATATTGCATCGGATAATTTCGTAGAAGCCGGATGTACGCTTTTGGTAAGTGCTTTTTTATTAAATGCACTGATTTATTATGATGAAGCTTATAAGGAATAAGGGAGACCGTCTCTGCGTTGCCCAGCAGTGAAAAACAATTAGTTAAAAAGATAATTGTTTTTCACTGCTGGGCGACGCATGAGATGCACATAATTATCATTAAACATAATCTGTTTTTTTATGCTTGATAGGTTAGCCTTTGACCACTATCTCACCTGATGGTAAGTGATGATGTGGTCGAAGATGTTGTTCAGGCTAACCTAGAATTACTGGCTCTCGAGGACAGCTGCCGGAACACACCGTTAGGTGATTTTCAACTTGAGGGTGGTAGCTAGCCAGGCGGGCATTCGCAAAGTGCCCTACCACCATGCTGTAACGACTGCCATCCTAAGACAACAACCGGGACCGACGGCTTAACGTGCCCTCCGAAGCACGGAAGCACTCAGTAGTAATGTCACCAGCGGTCACCCATCCAACTCATGACCGCGGCGGACGTTGCTTAACTTTGCTGATCGATTCAGAATGGTTAAGCAAACTTCGCTACGAGTGCTTCAAAATTATTATATAAATCTTGGAGATTTTATATGATTATTCGATATGAATCCAATAAAAGGCAGGGTAAGTTATCTCTATGACAATTGTCCAAATTGGCTATAGTGATTTTGGCGTAACGTGGTAGACTGTTGGTATAAATAAAACTTTTTTCATTATCCACAAGATTCGATGACAGCCTGTTATGAAGACATTTGAAGAGTTAAGAATATTGAATACAACAAAGCGACGATATGTTATGAAAACAATGTAATATTAGTTACAATTAACTTATCTCATTAAAAAGTCTTTTTCTTCCTATTTTTCCACTAGTTATTTAATATTTACACCTGGTCTATGTACTGATATGTAAACGCCAAGAATGTGAGACTATAAATCAAAATATATGTATATTTAAAATCTTTGTGATCTATGATATCTAACTGCTACGTTTTTTGTAATATCACAGTTGTATGCAGAAACATTGAGCTGGGACAGTGATCAAATCGGCGTCGACTCGGAATATCCAGAAACACCAGAATGGAAACGAAAAGAGGCTATTTACAATCAAGTGTTGCAGTATTTTGATCGCGGAAAGGTATAAGCAAACAATATAGACAATTTTACTAGTATAAACACTTATAGACTTTATTTGACTCATATGTATACATAATCTTATCTTATAATTAGCATTCCAAGTTTATAATGCCATATGTTTGCGCCGAGTCTATTGAATGATTATATATGACATGTATTGTTCACCTCTCCAGCATGTGAGTGGCACAAAAGGCCGTTTTGATGTTCAAAAACTAGATGCAAAATCGATTTTTGCTATGCGCGCGAGGTTAAGTGAATATTCACATTATAGTTAAAATATAAATAATAAATCATTGCTATTATGTAATTAAATTCAAAATTTACACTCTTTCTTTTTATGTACATTATGTTAATAATAAATAATAGCAAGAATTGTTTTTCCTTACTTTATCATGTTATATTTTTTGTGACGAAAGTCATGCAGTACAATTTCTAACTTCTTCTTCTCAACCGAACAAGCTTCTATAGAGAAAAAATAAACATACTCCGCAATGGCAGGAAACTAATTATCTCGCTGGTACAGGTTAAAAGTTGTAAGTTTTGTACAGGAGAGCAATTTTTTTATGTCTCATGCCTCTAAATCCCTCACTTTCCTAAGTAGTCTACAATAAAACCACTAGCTATGCTCGTCATTAAATTCTAGACTACTTCGCTAATAACAGGATTTCAATTCAGCACTTGCACTAAATAACAGAATTGCTCACTTGTTGAACAAATAATTATTATCTTTCAGTGTTGGGAAAAAGGTCTACCTTTGCTACGCGAGTTGGCGACATTATATGAAGTAAAACTATGCGACTACGCAAGACTGGCGCATTGTCTACGTACTCACGCGACTTTTCTTGATTCTGTTATGGAACAACTTAGACCTGAACCGGAGTATTTCAGAGTTGGATTCTACGGGAAAGGATGTCCATTGTTTGTTAGGGTAAGTGTAGAACTAATTAAGTTTAGAAACAGTGTTGGAAGTGAAACTCAGCCACTATGAATATTTGTGAAATCTAAAAGGGAGGAGGGGTCGGCTCCCTTTTATAAGAGAAGCTTAAATAAAACGAAAGCCCGTGTGAAATTTGTTATGTTTTGAATTTAATTTAAAGTTGACGTAGCAGTGACAATACGCTGCACACATGATGATTATTTTTCGTGTCAGAACAGTTAGTTATTCCCCTGTATCACGGCGGAAACATCGACAGTGTGAAATTTTATTTAATATACTGTTTTATTGAAAAAAATGTGTTAAGGTGTAATAAAGGCGGATTGTTAACCGTGTAAGTGTTCGTGAACGAGCACAAACGCAGGCAAATGATAAAAATGCAATAAATGTTACATTTCGTGTTCTCGCCTAAACTCCTTTTAAATGTATCCACCACACGACTTGAGCACAACTATGGCTTATTGAAACAACTTTTACATGCCCAAGAAGTTTTATAAGCTTATAGAATAGATTGTTTCAATCAGTTCAATATTCATTATGAAGCTTCAACCTCTTGTTACTGTATTTACTTTTATGCAAACTCGTTTATCATACTACTTGATGAGTGTCCAATATCTACACAGAACACGATTCCAATTTAGTAAAAACATCCGACCCGTCACATACATCAGATATTCTAAAAAAATGAGTTACATTTCAGGCCCGAAACTGCATTTATTGTTTTATTTATTCAGAATAAGCAATTCGTGTACCGCGGCCACGACTACGAGCGCATTGGTGCGTTCACTCAACGTTTGCAAGCCGAATACGTGGCGGCGCACATTTTGATGAGAAACACTCCGCCCGACGAGTCTATCATCGCGAATGACGGACAATGTGAGTTCTATTTACCTGAAAGGTTTTAATTAAGTTTTATTTGATACAATCCAGTTAGTCCGTATGCGTTAGCCGTTCCAAACGTCGCTCGTGTGTAACGCCATACATAAATTCAAAGCCATGTACCGTCTGGAGCAGGATTTCGACACTCTAACTCGTATTATGTCGCAACCAATAATCTTAACTAATTTTACAATATACCAACTACGTCGGTAACAAAATGAGCCAACAATTATTCTTGTTTGTTTTACGGGAGCTGGATATGGAGTTAGTTAAGAAATTGAACAAGATAGGACCTTTATTTCATATTGTGAAGATAGAACCTAAGACGCTGCCTCGATGTAGGCCGTTTTTGTTGTATGACTACAACAAAAACGGCCTACATCGAGGCAGCGTCTTTCATCGTCATTCAACAAAACAAAAAAAACTCAAAATGTTTGTTAGGACTAGAAGAAGACTAGAGAAAACTAGAGAAGTCAACCCTAAGTGGTTGTTAGCATTTAACCAATAACCCTGTATAAAGAACAGATAATTATAACTAAATTAGCGATATTTTGCGTACTTAATATTAATTATAAATATTTTCATGAATTAATATAACATGTATTGCTACATCTTTGTTAATTAATTTTATATATATTTATTTTGATGCATTTAAATTTTCGATCACAACATCTATAGAAAAAAATATACAGTTGCCGATTTCGCTTATCAATAAAAACTTACTGTGTATTCTTACAGACCACATCAAAAGCTATTATAAAAAAAAAATCTTCTTCTTAGTCGGGCACTCTTGTCAGAGTGGTCGTGGTTGCACTGATGCTGTACACGCAGAGGCATTGGTTAGGTCCCCAATAATCCCAAGGCTTGCCCTCTTCGCGATGTTCTTCCAATTCTGTCGGTTCGAAGCGTTCCGAGTACACTGGACCATGGTAGACTCAGTTGCTTTTATAATCAGGTCAGTCCAGCGGGTTGGTGATCGGCCGCGTAATCTTTTGCCTTCCACCTGGCCCTGAACCACTAGTCTCTCCATCGAGTCCTCTTTTCTGGAGATGTGACCGAAGAACTTCAAGATTCGTAGTTGCACAGTTGACGATAGTCGGTCTTTTATACCGAGTTCTTTGAGGATGGATATATTGGTGCGGAATGCCGTCCACGGGATCTTTAGGAGGCGTCTCCAGCACCACATTTCCAGTGCATCAATTTTGCGGCGATCCTGCAGTCTCAGAGACCAGGTTTCGGCTCCATATAGAAAGATTGGAAAGACAAGGCATTTCATCAATCTGACCTTTGTTTTCTTGGTTATTCTCCTGTCTTTCCAAATCTTTCCCAGCCGTTCTACTGCCGACCTGGTAATGGCACACCGTCGTCTAATCTCGTCGCCACATCCTCCAGTACATGAGATACTAGAGCCGAGGTAGGTATAGCTGTGTACAACTTCGCAGTTTGCTATTTTTTGTACGTTGGTTCCATTCTGTTCAGCCCGGTCTACTATCATCATCTTCGTTTTGTCTCGATTGATGGCAAGTCCAAATTTCCGGCTGGTAGTTTCTAGACGAGTTAGAAGAATTTCCATATCTTCTCTTGACTGTGCAAGAAGGGTAGTATCATCAGCGTATCTCAAATTATTTATCACTCGTCCCCCGACTGATATACCTTTGTCCCATTCTTCCAGTACAATGCGCATAATGTACTCTGTGTAGGTGTTGAAGAGTAACGGTGATAAAATACATCCTTGTCGTACACCAGCCTCAGTCTTGAAGTTGTCTGAAAGGGTGTCATCCACTCGTACCGCTACTGTACCGTCCTCATATAACCTCCTCAAAAGGATTATTAGGTGGGTTGGTACACCCATTTCCGCAAGTATCTTCCAGAGGTGTGTCCATATGACCGTGTCGAATGCTTTGTGGAAGTCTCCGAAGCAGATGTATAAGGTCGAATTAAATTCTCTGGCCTTCTCAATAATCTGGCGCAATATAAGAATTTGTTCGCGAGTTCCTCTTCCCTTTACAAATCCTGCTTGTTCGGGTGCGATTTGTCTTGAAAGGTAGGCCGACAGTCTTGTGTTAATTATGTGGAGCAACACCTTACTTGCATGAGATATTAAGGATATGAGTCGGTAGTTGTTGCATTTTTTCGTGGACCCTTTTTTGTGCAGTGGAATAAAAATGGATTTCAACCAGTCATCAGGCCATATGCCAGTCTCCCATATTTTACTGCAGATGGTAAACAAGACATCAACTCCAGATTCTCCCATTTGTTTGAAGACTTCGATTGGGATTTCATCATAACCTGTGGCTTTATTACATTTGAGATGTTTAGTCGCCGCTCGTATTTCGTCTCGCATGATGTCGGGCTCACGGTCATAGATGTTGTGGGGATAATATGTGATGTTAGGTGTCGAATTCTTGGAAAATAGTAATTTGCAATATTCCTTCCACACATTTACGATATCTTTTATATCCGTTACCGTTGTCCCAAAGCCGTCCTCAATAGCCCACCTCTTGGGTTTAAATTGACGCGTTATGTATCGCACTTTATCGTGGAGGTCTTTAGTTTGGTATTTATCAGAATGTAGTTCCAGTTCATCACATATCTTACCCAGGTGTTCATTGCGGTCACGTCGGCAAGCAGCTTGTATGATAGCTGACTTGGCATTCAGTGTTGCAATACTCGCACCGCTGGCTTTAAGATTTCGGCGTTCTTCAACCAAACACCAAGTATCTTCAGTCATCCAGTGCTGTCGTTTTGCTAGGACGTTTTTAGGCTGTGATTCTGCAACAGCCTCTACAATATATGTTTTTGCCGTGATCCACAAGAAGTTAGAGTCATGTTTATCAGTATCTGCTCTCCATGCAGCATGTTTGCTCTCTATCGAGGAGGCGAGTGCGTTTGCATCTTTTACCTCCATTCTTCTCAATGGTTTCATTTGTTTCGCTCTTTGCAGTTTTAAGCGCAGATTTCCAATGAGCAGTTGGTGATCGGAAAGACAATCAGCACCGGGCAGAGTATGTGTGTTGGTTATTGAACTTCTCCATCTAGATCTCACCAGTATGTAGTCTATTTGATTGCGATGCTTGCCGTCAGGAGAAGTCCAGGTATATTGGCGTCTAGGATGGTGTTTGAACATCGTGTTCATTATGGCCATGTTATTATCTGCAGCGAATTCCAAGAAGCGCTCACCTCTGGAATTACGAGCACCGTGGCCATAGTTCCCAACAATATTTCGAATGCCTGTATCCATAGTGGTGTTTCCTACCTTGGCGTTAAAATCACCAATAATGAGTAATAGCTCTCTTTTAGGTATCTTAGCTATAGAAGACTCAAGTTGACAATAAAAGTCTTCTATTTCCTCATCCTTGGCAGATATAGTAGGTGCATAGACTTGAATAATGTTGAGTGGTGTTGGTGATGCGCTAAGTTTAATAGAAATAATTCTATCGTTGATAGGATGGTAGCCAAGCACTGAGTTTTTCCATAATTTAGGGATCGCCACAGCCACTCCCGAAAAGCTACTCTTATCATTGCCGGAGAAAAAGATAGTGTGTTTCCCTGAGTCAAAGTGGCCGCTATCCTTCCAATGTGTTTCGCTAATTCCTGCGATGGTGATGTTGCATCGCTCGAGTTCTTGTTCCAGAATAAGAAGCTTTCCATCCTTGAGGAGCCCTCGAACATTCCATGTGCCTATGCGATGTTCTTTTCTTAGGTTATAATTCTTTCTTCCAGTAGCATTTTTTCCATAAGATGTCTGGTTGCCTGCATCTTGATGGCCGGTAGTCCATTTTACACTCTCAGTCCCGGAAAACTTAGGGCGCCGGTCGCTACGCGGATCGCTAGGCGGTCTTACATTCTCTATATCGGTACTCAACATTGCAACTCTCATGGGATTGATAATGTAGTAGGTTCCCGTTACTTTCTACATCGCGGTACTATAACCTCAATGGCTATAGTAATCCAGAAGTGAACCGGTTCCGAACACAGGTTCTTACGCTTCACTTTGGTACTGATGGATACCGCTGCCCTCCATCAGGTTCCAGGTTCTACGCCCCTGTAGCTTGCCTCCTCCGCTGGTTCGTCCGTACCGACAACTGTTGTCTCCGCCTTCCCCACCGTTGAGGTCTTCACCCGTAACCCTGGGCAAGGGTTCTGTGTTATACCCCACAGCACTGGGTCCCTGCTGAACTTCGCCATCTGCACATTCTGGCCTACTAGAATGAGAGATGCCCACCCCCGCGACGTGGACGCGTCAGACAGGAGTTGCCTAAGTGAAGAGTAGTGAGGCTGCCTCTATTCTTCCAGAGGCCGAGTTAATGGACGTGTATAACTCCACGCCCAAAGGCATAAAAAAAATCTAATATATAAAAAAAAATTACTTACCAAGAACTTCGATGTAGGTAATTCAAATTACTTAGTATCTCATTTTTGGTGTTGATACAACTATGACTATTTTTACAAATAGTTACGTTTAATCTAATTTCAGATATACAAATTTGCAACGTAAAGCCAGTCGCGTCTCGACGCACGTGGCCGACGGGCGCGCCCGAACAAGTGAAACGTTTCTACGCGTGCAACGAAGTTGACACCTTCCTTTGCGATAGGCCCCTACAGAAGCCACCCATTGACAAGGATAACGAGTTCAAGGTACTAAAGCAAAACAATTGTAATACCTACTGTAAGGTGAATACTGACATATTGCATGAAATTCTAAATTTAACCATTTTGTATAGTTTTGTCCCTAGGTTGTATAACTAAATGTAGTTGGTTACATAATATGCAAAATTATACTTAATAGTGATGATAATGAAAATTACATTTGTTATAAGTATATAAACGTAATTTTAAATAATTCTGATGGTTTTATAGGTAAATTAAGGAACCAAGTGCATTTTGCAAGATATTATGACCAAGATTTTATGCCCCCGAACTTTATATTATAGAATGTATAGCAACAATTTTTGATGATCAAGCGCGATAAACCTTTATACATTTTGAATGGTGTGAAATCCAACCCCCATACTTTGCTGTGGGAGTCATAAGAGGTGACTAAGAGTTTTTTTATAACCTCGTATTTTAATGTTTAGGAACACCCACTTTCTAATAAAAAGAGTGTAGGCTTTCTTTAGAATGTGCAGTAGTACCTTATGAAGAGCTGCCATCTAATACTACGATCCCCAAGACGCCTGTCAAGCGTGGGGATAATTGCAAACTTTTATTATGGGAGAGCCATTTGTACAACGGTGGATTTTGTGGCTGTTGCTGAGTGTGTGATTTGACATTTTATTGATAAGGATATCTAAATGTTGATTGAAAAACAGGGTCAAAATTATTTAGGTATTAGTTTTTCGCTTACTTTGCTATAATTCGTTATTTGACTGGTGTTCGATAAGAATAATTTATGCATGGTAGAACAACATTTTTTTCTATGCAACAGACACATTTAACTTGTTCCACCATCGGACAATTTTTCGCTTTTAGCCTACTAAATATGCTTTAAACTAGTATAGGAACGAATATGAACCAGGAGAGGATGTTTATCACATCGATACTGACGATGTAACGGTTGTCGAAATTTCAAAATATATTTCTTTATAAAATATGTTTTACAGAGCCTTTGGATAGAAAGAACAACACTCGTGACGGAAAACGTACTTCCAGGCATTCTGCGATGGTCTGAAGTTGTCTCAAGATCTGTCGAAGAAATACCTCCAGTTGAAGTAAGTTAAGCTCAAAATCTATTTTACTATCTCAAATATAAATAACATTATTTTGTAGAACAATATTTCGAAAATAATAAACGAATTCAAAAACAATTAAATTCCTTCGAAAATACTTCAGGTTACTTTAAAATAATTCAATAAATGTGAAGGTCGTGACCATTTCGTTTGAAGATTAATATGTAATAATGGATATTATTAAATTGGCACTAAATCGCTGATTGATGCGGAAAACGAACATTTCGTCTCAGTTTTACGCTCGTTAAGGCATCTTTCTAACTCCTAGGTCACCTAGACGTTGTATTGAGAAGCGAAAAGAGTGATCCCGAGTTACTTGCCCGTTCTTCTCGAAGTGGCTCTATACCATTTTTGCTGAACGCGGCAGTGGAATATTTTAATAGTATATGATATAATTGTCATTCATAAAAGCGTCGTAGACCTCATTAATGATTTTGACATTGACTTAATATAAAAGCGAATTCTGTGCTAAAATTTATTTTTACTCATCATGTAAATGTGAATAGCGGCATTCACCCTAAATTATTTTGCTGAGACTACGTCATCCAGGTCTTGTGACGTGTATGTATGTTGTAGTTTGCTTGTGAAACAATGGAGGCAACAGAACGCGAGCTGCGAAGCCTCATCTCGCAGTATACGGCGGATCCAGCGCGTAACATCAACCCATTCTCCATGCGGCTGCAAGGAACCATCGATGCCAACGTGCAAGGAGGCATCACTAAATACGAACAGGTACAAACCTTTTTTTTTATATTTTTATATTTGCAATAACGCATGCGGATTACATTACAAATTTACTACAGGAAAAATTTAACTCATGAGCGGGATTCGAACTCGCTTTCATCCAACCCTTTAGCCGGAGTATGCCAATTGAGCTAACATGACAATACTTTTTTTTATAGCTGGTTTACTAAACTTTGCCATGTTGATAAGTAATGATGGGGACGAAGATGGTACGAACTTTTTAATTTTTTTTTTGTATTTCTCATATGTTAGCTTTGGAACACTATCTCACCTGAGTGATGTAGTGGTCGATGTGTTCAGGCTAACCTAGAATTATATTTATAAAATACAGTTCTTGTTTATCAATATTATTAATTATTCACTAAACAAACCAAGAACTATAAAAGAAATATAGCTAACGCTTCGAACGGCGAGAGCTTTTCTTCCAATTTCCTAAACTTCGGTTTCTTTCATAAAAAAAATAGGATCAGAAGTTCCTTTAAAAGCAAAAAAATATCACAATGCACTATATTTAGTACATTGTACGTCGAGGGGAGAAAACGATATTAGTTAGTTCTCGAGTTTCCTTTAAGCCCTCCGCTGCGCGTCGCGCTTAAACATATTCTCGGACAGAATTAGAACTTTCTCCCGAGTGATACATAGTGCATCGTACTACACCTGCGAGGAAAATAAAAACATTAGGTACCAGTTACAAGTTTTCTCGTATTTGTCCCGAGACTTCTCAAGAAGTAAGTTCTTTATGACTTGAGCTGTAAGTATTTTTTATTTCTGGTGGCGCCGTCGCTACAAAATCGTCGCTTTCACTATCAGATCATATTTTGGAAAATTATTTAGAATAATTGTAAAAAACTAAATTTAACAAAACAAATGAATTGCCACGCTTATTTATCGTAGTGCAGAGATAGAGGATTTTTTGTACTGGATTTCAGTGAAAAGAGGTTATCCTTTCACTGAAATCCAGTACAAAAAATCCCCACCTCTTTTTTCAATTATTTGATATAAAACCTTTTTTGAAGTAAGTTCTGGAGCTGTTTTTTTTATTACTGGTACTCATCTTCATAAAATCATTGCTTCTACTATCAGATGACATTTTGGAAAATTATTTGGAGTAATTGAAAGCGTACCTATTGTTACATTAATTATTTAGTAAAAAAACTAAACATTACAAATCAAACTAATTGCCACGCTTTTTTTCGTAGTGCAGAGAAAGGATGCCAACCTAGGATGAAAGGATTTATTAAAAATTGTTAGCGAAAACAATCCCACCTCTTTTTTTCAAATTATTTGATATTAAAACTTTTTGAGATTTTATGTTTATATTTTTATTTGTTGGCAGCTAAAAAAACAAAAGAGCGTTAGCAGGGCAGGTATGGATTTTCATACAACATTCCTGCACTGCTACGGAGGGAAGGAATGAAATTCCATACAACTTTTCCCGCCGCACATTTATAAGGGAGAAATGACAAACTTTATAACACGATTTTGAACGAACAATGAGAAACACTTTCTGAGTGGGTGTGGTATAAAAGTTTTGTATTACGTGCAAACAATGTAAAGAGTGAAGTTAATGTTGGTATATACCATAAATAAGAATTCCTAAGCTGAATATTATTAGTAGGTTGAATATTATTTTGGTTATCAAGACTTGTTGCTAATAAATTAGTGAAATAAACAAGTTTTCAGCTATTACTGACATTGACATGTTAAATATACGATCATCGTTTTTAATTAAACAGCAATATTTCAATTTTTGGGGAATAGTACGAGTATTAATGGGTCGAAAACTGTGAGTATAATGCACATTCTATTTATCTTCCAGGCCTTCCTAACATCAGAGTTTGCAAGAAATGCAACACCTAGAGAAGCGGCGGCTGCTGCAAAACTAAGGCGATTAGTTTCGTCACAGCTCGCCGTTGTCGATGCGGGATTGTCCTTACATGGACGCTTGGCGCCCGAAGATGTGAAGCCTTTGCATAGGTAAGTTAATACTGATTCAAGTACTTATCGTATTTCATGGCGTATATACATCAAGCAATCAAGGTACATACACAATAGGCTACGAAAATGAATGAAGAATAGCAGAACGTAAACCGAATGTCTGTTTTGCAATACCATTATTAAAACTTGCGTTTGTTTTAAATAAATACATATATCATAACATGTCATCTCCTATTTCAGTTGTCATACGCTAAGAAATGCTTTTTAGGGTTTCCTACCCACAGGGTAAGTATAAACTGGACACTATTACTAAAGTCCACTGTCCATCTATCTGTCTGTCTGTCACCAGTCTGTATCACTTGAACCGTGATAGCTAGCTAGCCGTGAGAGTTGAGATTTTCACAGACGATGTATTTCTGTTGCCGCTATAACAAAAAATACTAAAAATCGGTAAAGTGCTAGTCGGAATCGCGCACGAAGGGTTCCTTACCCTTCGTGGAAACTAAAAAAAAAGGTTATAATTATATTGTCTTCGTGCACGAGTCCGACTTGCCGATTTTTTTTAACATTTAAATTTGTTACAGGCGATTGGTGGAAAGGTTCAATCAACTCCGGCAGAATTTGGGTCCAGGGTTAGCGCGAGCGAGACGGCAGCTATCTGAGAGCATTGTCAAGTAAGTTCTGTAATTGTCAACATATTCGTTTATGATATACCCGCAAATGCTTCTAGTGACTGGTCAATATCTCCTAAGTACGAATGTACAAAGAAAACTATTAGTCAGCTCACTTTGTCCTCGATCTGCTCTACCGGGCCAGAAAACAGAACATAGCTATTATAAAACCAACTAAAGCAAGTACTAGCTAACGTTTACGCGTACCAACTAAAGCACTTCCTTATGACTGTGATAATGTAAAGCAATCTTTAGCGATTGCTAGGTTGCAGTCTTTTTTTTAATGCTGATAGGTAACCCTTTGACCACAATCTCACGTGATGGTAAGTGATGATGTGGTCGAAGGTGTTAACAGGCTTAGCCTAGAATTACTGGCTCTCAAGGACAGCAGCTGCAACACACCGCTAGGTGCTTGGCGACATATTTACAACTTGAGGGTGGTCGCTAGCCAGGCAGGCATTCGCCAAAATTCCCTTCCATCATGCGGTGAAGCTCAAGCCCGCGGCGGGATTCGAACCATGGACCTGCTGTGCGGCAGTCCATAGCCAAAGCCACTGAGCTATCACTGCTTCTAGTTTAGAGGCTCGAACTTTGGCGCAATGTTGTCAAGTTATGTGTACTTTATAGGCTTTTCTTAGAATTAATGAATTATTCTTATCTATTTTATTTGTCAAGAACATGGGTATTATACATAGGTATAGTTATGTTATGTCAGTATTTAAAAGTTTCCAGCATTTTCTGCCTTGCGGCGTACACATTTTAAATGTCACAAAAAGATATATTAGAGTATGAGAAAGATCAACACTACCTTATTCCCCTCCTAAAACCTTAATATAAGACGCTTGGGAACGCAGCATACGCATGTAATCGATATCCGATATCACGCACGAAGCGTATTGTTTCCTTTATGCGAATGGCTAAATTATGATACACCTTATCCTCTCTCTCTCCCGATCCCGATATTAGCTAAGCGTCTTCCAAGTAGATAGCGAATATGTAGGCAGAAATTATCCAATATAAAACGCGTCATCGCTTTCAAACTGGTAAAATCGTAGTCAAATGCAAGATTATGTGTTATGAAAGAAAGTAAATGCAAATAGTTGACGTTCTAATTGTATTGTATTACCTAAAAGCTTACCCTTTACTTTCTTACTTAGCTTAACCTGACGTCATCGATGAGTCGTATATATTTCCATTCCAGCACTCCACTGCCGCCTGTTCCCGCATTGGACAAAAGATCACAAAGTATACAGCAAAGTGACAACTATTATGAAGAAGGACATTTTTATGATAAACCGGTAAGATATCAATATTTTTTTCTCAAACATGCTTGGAAATGTGAGCATTATTTTGACAACCTTCTTCGAGATAAATCGAAATTGCTGTACTGGCCAAATACATGCGCGCAGCGGGCGTCAAAAATGTATGAAATTCTATATCTGTCGTGTCTAGCGGCCAAATAAATTGCATTGTAAACTCATATCTGTCGTGTAATTTAAAAATGGAACGATCTTTTACTTCGAAGCATGGCAACCAAGGAGGTAACTTATCAAAAGTTTTAATAAAATTTCGATCTGGCTTGCAAATAGAACGCTGTTTATTGAAAATTGTACATTTAACAACTGTAGTTTCAAATAAAAAAATTTGCCTAGGTTTTAATTTCCGCGCATTATTTGAGATAAGCACTATACAAGCCTTGGCCACAACTAGGCATTGATGGACTTACGTTTGTGTGCATCGGCTTCGCCTCGGCCCACATTTACACGTTCGTCCATCAATGCCTCCTTTGCTGGTTGCTGCAGTAATGTACTATTTAGCAATGATTGTATATTATTTAGCTATTAATAAGTTTATTTATTATGTGACATCCACCAAGCACGAGGCTAGTACACCGAAGGGACGTACAGCCATACAACTTATTGATGTGTGTCATTGAAATATAAGTCCTACGTAATAGAGAAGCTCTTCTTAACAAAACACGTGTTGCAACATGACAGCGGGGCCCTGTGACGTACAGTTGTTAAGTCTCGTGTGCCTGTAATTTCTACATTACTTATTGGCTCGAAAAGACTGCTCCCAGAACACACTGTTAGCCAGGCGAGCATTCACAAAATACCGTTCACTATGCGGTGGATCTCAAGCCGGGGGTGGGTATCGAACTATGGCACGGCAGTCCATAGTAAGTATCGCTCGGCCATCATTGCAATTACCTGCCATAATAACAATATAGTTCAAATAATATGTAAGCACAAAATAATAAGTAGGACAGTCAGAGACATCGGTTGATGGTTGCTGTAGACGTAGTTCATCGCTAATAGGTTACCGCAATCTCTTCCCAATCCCTGAAAACAATTTTAATTCTTCCAGCTCTCAATAGACGACGCCATAGATCAGCAGAGCATTATGTCGAGCAGTCTACCGGTATGCGACAATCGAGACTGTCCGGATGAGAATTCTATGATTAAATCAGCGCCACCGTTGCCGACAAGACCTAAGTCTGGCGACCCACGCAGTCCCACACGACCACCGCTGGAAAAATACAGGTACAATACATTGATCATGGATTAATTAGCACTTATTCTAAGTCTGCCACTCCAATCCGTGTTGCATTCTGCTGAGCTACTGATTGACTGATCCCATTCTAAATTAAAAGCTTGTTCTCACTCTTTTACTTCGATAAGATTTTGTTAAAACGTAACGGCAAAAAGAATGACATCGTGTTATTAACATAACGTGAAGAATGGTGTAGCTGATTTCCGTAACTCAATATCAATGTCTCCGGTGCGAAGAGCAACGGACAGTACACTTTAGATTGGCGACGCGCATTCCCTGCGTCTCGAAGTATAACGGGTCAGTATGTTGTATTTCTATAGGCTGTTGAAGACGACGATACAAATTTACCCATGGAACATCGGGCCATGACATCTCTCATCTTCTGATCTCACATATTCTCACAGTTCGCCAAGACAGAGGTCAGGACATCCATTCGAGATTTTTACCTTCTTTCAAAACGTGTTCTTAGATTTTGAAAACGTCAATTTATTAAGCGAGAGGCTGATACCAAATCCTTTCCCATTTTAGAAGCAGAAAAAATAATTTAGGTTAGCAATTTTGTTCATTTATATTGATTAAGAGCGCTCACAGCCTCGACAGCGGTCGGTTAAGAACGAAGTAACCGTTCTTAATATAGTTAAAGTTAACCAACGTCCGCTGATCTCATGATTTGAGTGGGTGACTTCTAGTGACATTACTACTGCGCGCTTTCGTGATTCGGTGGGCACTTTAAGCCATCCCCCCGGTTGTTGCCTTAGAATGGCAGTCGTTATAACATGGCGTTTGGGCATATTCGAATGTCCGCCTGGCTTACTACCACTCTCAAACAGAAAAACTGTCGCCAAGTACCTAACTGTGTGTCCCGGCAGCTGTTCTTGAGAGCCAGCAATCCTAGGTTAGCCTTGACAACATATTCGACCACATCATCTCTTACCATCAGGTGAGATAGTGATCAAAGGCTATAAATGAAAAATTTATTCATAAATGTCTACCTACTGAGATTACTCAACATTTGCACCTTTGTTCGGTGATAGCTCTCTGTTTGTTGATCCTTTCGTTATGGAATTTGGTGGAAACAAAATATTAAGTTAGTAAGGTAACAAACCCCTTGAAGGTAATTGAGAAATAATGGATCTGAAGTTGCATAAACTATTCGATATAAATAAAATAAATTTAACCGTACATTGTTTATAATGGGCTAATTTATACACATCTTAGCATGTTTTGTTTATTTTTAATTCATACATTCATAATATCACGCCTATTTCCCGTAGTGGTAGGCAGAGACCACAGAATTACACTTACTACTATCCTTACATACCTCTCGCTTCACTCAACATCCTTTCATACATAAGCGTCGGTTTAGAGTACTCCCAAACTGGCCTTTCTTCAGAACGTCTCAATCTGATTTTGGAACGTTCGTCTAGCTAGGTCTTCCCCTTCCAACACTTCCGCGTCGTGTGTTCAACGGAAGTATCAGAAGTATTTATAATCCTTAGTTTTTAGTTTTATCTACTAAGGCAATTACATCTCTTGTTTGTAGGGACTCAATCGATGGAGATATAATAGAAACACGCCGCCACAGCCGCGCCTCTTGGAGTGAACCTGGTGATGCACCGCCGTTGCCTCCCAGAGTTTCAGGTAAGCTCACGTTGCGTTTTTCAACGATAGTATGTTTCTACCTATTGTTGTCTTAAACCTATATATTTCTAAAAGGTTATCTAAATGCTTTTACTGTAGTAAATGTAGTGTCGTATATAGTTCGTAGTATTTTGTTAATAAAGGTATAACCGCCGGTGAAAAATGACAAAATTGAGCTTATAAAAATGTTTCACTTTAATTACATGAATTTAACTGTAATATATCTCTTTTGTTCTTAGAATTGTGTCTGGTGAGTTTCTATAGTTATCACTACACTAAATTTATCAATATAATTATAGAAGATATTTACTTGATAAATGTACTGCTGACAACGCACAAATAAGTTAATATTAGATTCGAGCCTGTTTCAGCAATATTTTCGGTAACAGATTGCAAAGTACGAAATTATAAAAACTTATATGTATAGAGAGATAAAAATTGGTACGTTATTGAAACGGGACAGCCGCCTGCTTGTAATGTTCAATATCGTGAACTATGAATTAAAGTAAAACGTTTTATCTAGGCGACAAACGTTCATGGATGGAGGCTCCGCCGGCCGTCCCGCGCCGCGCGCGCGCCCCCGACGTGGCGGAGGACGCGCGCGACTCCGGCGTCAGCGTCGACACTCATGCATACACTAACGCTGACGAACACATACACCACAAAGGTAAACATATGTTTAAGCCTGCACCGAGGCAGCGATACGCAATTGTGTTTCGTTTGATCCCTTGCAGTATCGTTATTTCTTAATTTTGAGTTATGCATATATGTTATATTTAAGGATTAATTCTATAAAGCATACACTTTGGTAACACGACTACTGAAAGTTTCCTCGATTGAAAAAAAATCCTATATAAAAATGTTACCTATATCATAAAAACTGAATAAACCCTTAGTAATAACGGCGTAAATACTTCACGGAAGGTTATGAGTTTTTGAATAATTAAAAAAACAACGTGTTTTCTATAACGTATACATTGTCAAATATGTATTTGTTTTTATTATACGAAGGAAATACCTAAATTCACACACGTTCCGCCCATTTCAGGCAGAGCCGCGATACTTCCTCCCTGCCCGCTTTAGTAATTCTTCGGCCGTCGGACGGGGACGGATGCTGGCAGCGTGCCTTACTCACGCACACAAACGCGGTGCGCCTAAGAAGCTCGGTGCGCTCTTAATTCCCACTAGGAATGAGCCTTTGACCACAATCTCAACTAATTGTTAGTAATGATGTGGTCCAAGTGGGTAAAAAGGTTTATACTAAAATGGGATCTGGCTATCAAGGACAGCTCCTTAACATTACTTTAAAGTTTTCTTTTACGTCTTGATAGCATCGCTGAATTGACGTCGTAAATCTGTGTTATAGCATTGATGAGCTTTTCCTACTCCAGGTATGCAGCCTGTTTTTGCTCTACAATCTCCTGTCAGAGCCGAACCATGAACTAGCTTCGCTCAGAATTTATCTTAGCTTCTCAGCTGTCTTTTAGGCTGTGGGTGGGAGTATACCAACACAAACTCAACCAGAATGGCTTCATTTCAAAATGGCTAAGCAAACATTGCTACGAGCGCTTCAACATCAGTTATCCTAGTTGGCTGACGACTCAGTTGTCTTTTGTGAAAGGTGGAAGCATAACTAGTCTGGCCATAAATATTGTTTAATAGAAACTTTTATCTTCAACTTTTTGATTACTTTGAATTTGGGACGCTTTTATTATTTTAAAAACTTCTTTCGATTTCGCGCCATTTCAATTTTTTTTTTGTATTCATTATCAAATTACAATTAGGAATGGGGTGTTAAAGAAAATAGGAATGCAGTGATCACCTTGCACAAAGTGGTTATGAAGCCGTCAGTCATATTCCAGACACTTCAAATCTTGGTATCTGGCGTATATTCGTACATTGCACTATCAACAGATACTACAACACTTCCCATGTCGAAGAACATAAAAGATCTGGGTGGCCGCGGCACTACAAAAGCGGTTAATGCTGTTGAAGCCAGAATTCGTCGAAATCCTATAAGGAAGCAAAAAATCTTATCGCGAAAAATTAAGATTCCCGGTAGGACTCTGCCGCGTGTTTATAAAACAAGACCTGAAGCTCGGTGCTTATCGTCGATATACAGGACATGTCACAAATCAATCCTAACAATTAAAGATAGTAGATAGATCAAAACGCCTTCTGTCTCGAAACGCATGTGAAGAGCACAGAAATATCCTCTTTACCCATGAAAAAAATTTCACGGTTGAAGAGCTCTACAATAATCAAAATGATAAAGTATACACTCACAGTTCAAAAAAAGCTGCTCAAGTGGTCGGAAAGGTACAACGTTGTCATCATCCTGCGTCAGTGATGGTTTAGTGGGAAGTTTCTTATCATGCCGTCACAAAGCTACATTTATGTGAAAAAGGAGTTCAGCCAAAGTGTGTCTTAGATCGTGTTGTGAAACTTCTCAGCAATACACTTTTTTTTAAATGTACCGTAGACTTTCCAGCAGGACTTCACCTGCTCACAATGAACTACCCAAGCCTAACCCAGACCTCAACCCTTAAGACTACAACTTATGGTCAGTTTTAGAGAATATGGCTTGTTCAAAACGACACGGCGACATTGAGTCTCTTAAAAATCTATGGCGGCAGCAGTGGCGAAATTTTCCTTAGAAACAGTGCGTCAATCCATAGATTCGTGGCTAGACAGATAAAAGACCTTTACAAAAAATAAACATTTTCAGTTGTAATACAACTTGTGGCCGGACTAGGTAGTTCTATGAACGCCTACATTTCAATTCAGGTTCCACGAAGAAGAATACAATCATGTTGCACCGCCTTCTCATAGCATTTAATAAGATCAGCAAGAAGTGTAAAATGTACTGGGCACACTTCTCCATGCCCTGGACTGAAACTTACTTACTAGAAAAACCAATACACTTCTCAGTATCGGGTATAAAATCCGAGACCTCGAGATTTACACATGACGACTCAATCCACTAAACCAACGAGGTAATCGTTAATATAAAATAAGAATTTAATTACATATAGTTTTTATCATTTGTTGCAGATCTCGATTTAGCCGTAGAATCTCTTCGCTACGAAGAAATTATCTCTATGATGTCGGAACCGCTCCGCGTTGACGAAGGTGAGACGCCTCCACCTATCCCTCCTAAGGGCCTCGGCCACCTCAGCAGTTTTGACTCTGGTCATCATGAGAACAGCGAGTCACATTGTTGACTCACAGAAGTCACAAACGCAATCTAGAATCGGCCAAAAATTAAGAAGCTAATATTAGGACATTGGACACTTCCATTCTATATCTTCGGACGTAAAAAGAGTCTATAAGTACAAGTTTCGTCTAGTATTTTTCATAAAAAAGGGCTTTAGGAGTTGTTTTAGTTTACTGTTTAATTAAATTACGAAAAAAATCATTGTATGCAACTGTTATTGCAGAACAATATTTCAAAAGCATGTTGACGAAAGTGCAATTTTGATAACGTGAAATTTCCGATGTTTTTATTCGGCGGACCATATCCTATATTATGTACGCGTACGTACACACACAACTCAAGCAAGTGAATATGCAGCATTTTTACAATACTGACGTCAGGTATCTCTTGGTGCAAAGATTGTCGCATATTTATTTCAAGAGTAACGTTACTTTTGCGATATTCAATTCCAATCAAACTGTGATTCCGATAGTATTTGCAGCAAGAAATAACATTTTGTTTCAGCTCTAGGATCTATTTGTTTAGATAAATGTTAGATTGGCCAAAAATTATAAAGCAAGATCGATGTTAATACATATTTTATTATGCCAATTGTGTAGTTATTTCGATAGAGAAATATTGCTATGAATACAAAGTTATACATTTTATTTTTAATATCAAGATATATTTTTATTTTAATCGATTTTAGTAATGATGAATTTAATATTATTTCTTATTAATGCAATATAATATAACATTCTAATTTTCAATGCAATTAAGTTAACTAATGAAATAAACGTAAACGCCTGCATAAAGAATATAAGCAATGGAACATATGTTTCTTGCTAGTTAGGTTTGATTTAATGTAAATTTGTGGAATGCTAAATTAATCTATTAAATACTTTTTGAATGCAAAAGTAACGAAATTGTATTATAATTCACTGTGATTTCATAAGTAAAAGCGCTTAAATCCAACTTTTCGGTTACTTGGAAGTGCGCACTTATAATTTATGACTGGAAAAATAGGTGTATACTCGTAGGTATTTTATTCTAGAATACGATATAACATTTAAAACGCTTGAGGCTCGGTTTTTCAATCATAAGATAGGTATCCAATTCACAAGAATAAAATATGTATATTACCAATATAAAAAGTAAAAACAAACGTATGATGTTTGGAAAGAAAGTCCATTGCTTACAATTTTAGTCGATTGACATTTTTCATTTGATGATTGAAAAACCAGACTTGAATAATTTAGTTTTTATCAGGGGCCATAAAACTGGTGATAAATATGAAATAACAAACGTAGTGTTAATTTTACAGCTAAATACTAACCCTATATGGTCTACTCTACTTTCATATCAAATGTTCAGTATCATCTGATTGTATATTTAGGTACCTACTCGAAATGTATGAGAATCTAATTTGAAGCTTCAATGCGTAGCGTAAATATATTCCTCTAGGCTTTTAATAAACATAATATTTAATAGTTGAAATAAACTAAACAATTGTACAAGCCTAGTTGTATAAGTCTAGTTATATCAGCTACCCAAGATAATGCAATAAAGTTATAAAAATAGCCATAAATATATACCTCTACTTTCGTTTAAAATATTTTTTTCGTATATTGTGTTAGAATGTGATAAATATTATGATTCCAAAAAGTATTATCATATCTTTATTTTCGACGAAAATTTGCAATTTTAATACTCGTATAATTATTAACATTATCAATTGTATAAGCTTAGTTTTAAGTTTAATAATTTTATTATTATAAGAATAATGACTATATACTTATGAATTTAAATGAAATGTGTTATTTTATGTATCACAAGATGAAGAAATAATTAATTTGCTCAATATAATCAATTGCAATATGTATAATATACTTTTACACATCTTTTTATAGTATTTACCTTTTATTGACACCTAAACAATGTTTTATAATAATTTTTAAAGATTTATTATTTCTGAACTGACTTAAAATACGACAATGTTAAGTTATAGCTGTCAACAAACACAACTAAATTGTTCCTCTTATAGCTTAGATAAAGAAAAATTAAAAAACCTAATGGTGAAGGCGAATTTTTAGTCTATACTTACGTATTATATACGTGATGGTCTAGTTAAATAAGGATTCAACCTCGGAATTTTAAAAAAGATGCTTATTATTGCAAAAAATATTTAAAATTAAAACTTGTGCTCAAGTCTCGAAATTATAATATCCCGTTCGAATCACAAGATATTCATGTTCAAAGGAATAAATCCGATATTCGTTATGTACTTATACACGCTATGTACATTTATGCATGGTGGAAGGGAATTATGATAATACCCGCCTGCCTCAGTACCAACCTCTGGTAGAAAATCGGTCGTCAAGCACCTAGGCTATGTGCCAGATTAAGCCTGTACAATATCTTCGACCACATTATTACTTACCAACTGGTGAGATATTAAAATATAATATCCTACGACCTTTAAAAAAATGGGTATCATGCGTTTTTACAGGTCTACTAGACACACCAGGGCATTTTAAAGTTTTCCCCAATTGGGGTTGATGTTTATAGAAATTTGGCCTTATAGTCTATTTTTTTTAACAAACGAGTACTGAGTATGTCTTTCGCACATTTCCGATATTGACAGAGTGAGATGGGTCATTGACGTCATTTATTTGACTTTTGACGGAGTGAACGGACTTTATGTTGATTACGTGGGCCAATAGCAACGCAGTAAAATTTTCAGTACTCGTTTGTTAAAATAAAACAGACTATAGTAATGTTTATTCTAAATCATATGTAGATAATTTTAATATTTGCATGATAATAATTTATTGTAAAAGCTTGAAATGCATCTAAAATTAGATATCATAATATATGCTTTTTATTATTTTTGAACTTGGAGACCTTCAACCTAAAAATGCACGCACTTCCAATGTGTTTACACCTACTTACATGCGCAATAGTGTTTAGACGCAATACAAGCAATCTCGTCAATGTCACTGGTTCTTCTATAATCGCGGTGTTTGTGCGGATGATTCGGGGTTCACATTTCAATCACGTTTAGTGAAAGGATTTTTGGACTAGTGGTTTCTACGCAGACACGTGATTAAATGATAATTTTTAGCGAGAACTAGATTAAGAATACCAAAACAAAAGTAACTGAAACATTTGCAAAAAGCATATTTAATTCAATCCGTGGTCTATTTCTTAAATTCGCCTTATTTGACTTGACTATTATTTGTGTTTGTTCATAAACAAAAAGAAAAGAATCTTGACTTTTTAGTGTTTTTTTTTTATCTGTGATTGATTCATTGCAAGCCTCTCTATAACTTTTCCCGTAACCACACATGTTACTTTTACATATATTTTGCAAGGAATGTAAAAAATCTATAACGGTGCAATTTTTATACGCTGTTTCGAAATATTATACATTTTTCGAAACCTCGCTGTATTATGTTATTTTAGAGGTTAATTTACGTGCGATTTTTATTTTCTATACAATAAAAGAATTCCTTTACTAATAAGGTAATATAATAATATAAGTTTTATTAATGACGACGTTTTCTATGAAATTTTAATCTACTATTATACATTTTTTGATCTCTTGTAACTTCGCAAATTCGCACAACAATGTTGGTGTTCTTTCATTATTCATATGATACGCTACTAGATGTAAAGGAAGTTTGTACATTCAATATTTCTTATAAGTGGAATTTTGATATAACTGTTTGCAGATACCTAGACTTAATAAATATTTTACAATAAAATATTATAAGATGCAGCTTTTGCGCAGCAATAAAAACAGCCAGGAAATTTTCCTATTTTTACCATTTGTATGCTTTTCAGTTCCATCGAACTTGTATCTTCCAAAACAGTTTTTCAAACAAGTATTTGATAATAAATTAATATTTTTCATACCTACATTCAGTAGCTTTTCTAATTCATGGCGGTTAGTAGCATTTAAGGTTACATTTTCAACGAACAAGGTCTTGAATAGGTATAATGCAGTTGTTTTAAGATTTACGTTTACAATCTTTATTCTGTTTATCAACTTATTTTTATAATATTTATTGAGGTTAATGTGCACGTGATGACGATGTACAGAGTCAATATAATGTTTCTTTTAAAAAACTTATTTACAGCTTTTGAGAGTAATGTTTATGTAATTACACAATGCAAAGCGTAGCATAAAGTTGTAGTAATATGGAAATATCCACAGATATTTTAGTCGAGCATTCCGACCAAAATATAAAAAACTCCAATAATTTTACCTACGCGGCTTTGCAAAGTTCTACGACTTTAATAGTTATCCAAAATTGTATAATAATAATATTTTTTTTGTGTTACAAATTTGAATCATGTGGTAAACTCGAAATTTTACAAGTTTTCTGAAGTACAGTACCTACTAAGAGAACTGTTTAGGTTGATTGGTCGATTTTTGTAATACTACAACTTTTTGTTATACATTGTACAATTAAGTTAAATAGGTTGCGTTATATCATAGATACTATTTTCATTCTATAATCGAATATCCTTGTTAGTTCTCATTTTATTTTATTAATTAACATCTTATTTTGCTTTACTATTACCAGTCGCAGTAAAATTTATATAGACATTTTGTATGATACTATAACAGAATATTATAATTAATAATGTGACTGAGTAATCAATTTCAAGTAATTTATTTATAACATTGCTAAGCTCTTGAGCTTACAAAATTACAACTAATGGGAAAAATAACTAAAACGGGATTCGAACCCGCTACCATCCGTCCCTATAGCCGGGACGTGCTCTGCCTGCCAATTGATAGTGGTGAGTGAGACATAATAAAAATTGTCCTGTCAACATTAGTCTTGTTTGTAGTTCAATTCAGTTGGCTGCAGATGTCGCTTCGACCCCTTAAGACTTAAACAATGAGAACGACAGGATAAAATTGAACTATGACTCACTCACCTCGCTATCCTTGGTAGACCATTTCCCGGCTATAGGGACGGATTGTCGCTGGTTCCCCGGTAGAGTAATCCCGCTCGTCGTTAATATTTTTTTTTTCTGATGTATTTTGTAAGATAGCTAACACTTAGCAACAGTAGATGAAAAAAATTAAATGATATAATAATTTATTTATTATTTGAAATTGATCACTTGAAAATACTTATTGAGATTTACAATATAAAAGCATGAATCTGTTTATATGCATATTTTAGTGTTAAAATTACATGTATTATTTATAAATGGAATTGGATGTTATTATGTACAATAAGTATTCAGTTACCTAAGCTGGAATGTATTCGACTGATTATTTAATTTTTCATTAGCGTATCGACGTATAGATTTTGATCCAAATTTGTTTTTATTTTTCTATCATACCTACATAATAAAAACACTTGATAATCATCCTCCTTTTTAGGAGGGCGATAAATATTAAATACCCATCAAAATTTTAGCGGCAATATCGTGACATCATCAATATGGTGTTGTCTTCCGAAATGTTTGTTTCTTCGAATGTTGATAATTTATGGTTAAGTGTTCGTGAACAAGCGCGAGGATGCAGATAAAACGTACCATTGCGAAATACTTAACTCTGTCTTTGCCCCATGACCCTAAAGTTTAAAAATGTATCGACAACCACGTCATGATTTAGTAAACACGAACTGGACATGACGTAACTTCTACTTGAACTTTACATTAAAATTTTACTTTTCAACATATTAACTTGATTAATGAAAATACCTATACAAATGGTACGAATCTAATGTATAAACTTTAAAAATTAAATCGATATGTCGATACTTTCGTTTAATGCCTTTACATTGCGTTAATTCTGTCTGCTCGTTATAATCTATGTTAATGTTACATATATCTTAGTAGTCTCATCCATCATATACATCATATGTTTTTAGACATAGGCCTTAGCGTAACTTTTATTGTACCAAAAAATTTTACAGCTATTTTTATAAATTAAAAGAAACTATCTCTCAAATGCATTGGTATTTATTATAATTTAAATTTTAAATGTGATTAATGAATGCATTTGTACTGTATTTTAATCGGTGTTGGAATGATAAAGGAATAGATCTGTAGGATGTTAGAAAGTTCGCCAAATGAAATTATTCAGTACAAAACGTAGTATGTAAAATGTAATGGAATTGACGCTATATCTAGTGATGTTGAAGCCATCTCCATTCGGATTGTGTATCTGCGTAAAATGAACGAAATACATTTTAGTTGGAAGCATGCATTTGTGTTTGATTTTAGTATCTCTTACTACGAAAATGGCAGCTCCTTCCTCTACCGTTAGTAGTAGTATTTGGAACACTGCCAGCGGCGTAGGTGCGTTTTTTCCTTGTAGCTGTGACCATGGGTTAAAACGCAACGTGGGGCGTGAAAAAGCATCTTTCTGGTCATCATAGTCATCTATTTGCGTAACTTATGGCTACATTATGATGTGCCAGTGTTGCTTGACTCTTGCGTCTTGCTCAAATGTTGTAGGGCCTGTGTTGGACTTGCTACAGTAAGGCGATCTTATAGTCTTGATCTTGTAAAAATACAAAAAGAAGACTAACTGCAAGACCAATTTTGACCAACATTTGAAAATAAGATTCTCTCTATAGATTTACCCGTGGAGTTTTTTTACCTATTATAATTAACGGAGGTTCTCGTTTAGTTTTATATTTCTGGAAATTTTATTAGATACTGATATCACAAAAAGCACATTACATACAAATATTTTTGGTAGGAATGAACCTGTAGTTCTGAATAGCAAAAGGAAAATACGGCTCTGTTTTTCCGATCTCCCAGGACTTAGGCCCCTATTATATAGGATTACAGTTAAATCAACAAAATGTATGACACATGTTGGTGACAAACGTTGCCAATGTTTATTTAATGAAAACTTTTGAAGTAGTCTACTTTTGTTTGGTGGAGCAACTTATAAATAATGAAATAGACGTTCACAATAACGAACCTACCTGCTTAGTATTGTTCTTGATAAGCCTCTAACGTGTTGCCATGCTAATCATTTACCGTATTTACCGATGGAATTTCTAAATAATAAGCGCTCTTAGCCGTAATTGTAGGTAGTCAACCAAGACACGTCGACACGCCTCTATTAGAGAACGCGATCCACAAGGCATTACAACTGCACGATATATCCGACCACTTAACCGGTAATGGAAAATAATTAGATATTTATGTATTTAAAAAAGACATAAATGGTATAATCTTTATCGTCTTGATACATGAATATAGAAAATTCAAAGACAGACTTCGAGAACCGGAAATGAGTTGACAAATGTTATATTAAAGCTTCCGCAGAAATGCAAGGGAAAAATGGTAAAGGCCTTAAATCAAAGGCAAAGCTATCTGCTGTTATATATGATGTCATGGTTACAAAACCATCAACATTTAAAGCATGTCAGCCATCTCAAACATCCAAAGGTATTGTTGATTCCAATACATGTGGCACATGCAAGGGTCGATTTGAGGATGATGTTAAGCTAAAAAATGGCGCAGACCGGATCCAATGCACATTCTGCATATAATTTTTCTTTTATTTTATATATCACCAAGATAGGGGAGCCCTATCACTAAGTTAACTCAAGTCACCAAGTAAGCTCAGATTCAAGGTAGATTTTTATATTTGCTATAAATTAATATAGGTATACTTATTTTAAGTATTTTAATATTTCTATAACTGATAAAAAGGTCATGCTTTTGTTTCTATATTCATTGGCTGATACAAATTTATATGTTACAATTTATTTTTTCACAAAGTTAACTCAGTTTACAGTAGCCACATTTGTCTCAGTGATCGCAGTGACCTTCACAAATTTCATCATAGAGAGAAACACGGCCACGGTCAAATCATATGTGTACCTACCAATGCTTAATGGTACTCAAATGAGGTTCTTCCCACCCAAAATCATTTTGAGACGAGCAGTGCAGTCTTGCAGATATAGAGGTCTTATAAAATCATAAAAAAACTTCGCCCTAAAATCTTTCGCGTTACCTATTTAAATTTTTACTACGTACGACGAACTTCCACTTGTGAGAAAATTTACACATGACTTACTGCCCTCAGGCTACGAAATATTGACGTGGCAATCCATTCGTATATAAGTACCTAATAAGATTCGTAAATTTTCTTTTATATTCATTCATATGAATCCTACATCAACCATGCATACCATTACTCGAGCTGAATAGTATCTTGAGCTAAATCTTCTGACCATATTATCCTGTGCACCTAAGCCGATAACTTCTCAATAGCGCCTCCCACTGCCCTTAATGGACTCGGTGAATATATTTGACAAAATTTGACACTTTAATGAGAGGGAAGCGACTGTGACCCACACATTACCCACATTGAATGTTGGAAGCCTTCTCGGAATAAATATTGCATATAATTACTGAGTTCTTGATGCTAAAGAACAGTTTTGATAATTATTGTTGGCTTCCTTACTGTGCTTCTTTATTTAGAATATAGGTGCTGGTCTGGTTTTATGAATATTGGTGACAATTTAATTAAGTGTTGTAAGCGATACCTCGACAGAAATAAAAACTAAATGTTCATTAATTTATCCGATTTTTAGGAGTCCGTGGTGTCCTTTTGCTGATCCAAATATCGGTAGGTAACTTCCACAGAAGTACCTATAGGTATAATATATAATAATAAATCAGATATAAAAATCGAGCATGTATATTATATATTTATAAGTCCGCATGCGTTATTGCCACCATTATAATAACTTTTTAATAATTTGTTCGTAAATCAGAAGCGAGTTAGGGGATTAGAAACACAAGTACATACCATGAGGATTAAACTGTCAAAAAAAACTCAAAAATTCAGTCAAAAAACCATAAAAAAAAAATCTAAACAAAAAAAAACATCTCAAAATGAGGTTGTTAGCATTTTTCCAATAACCCTGTATATAACCTCATATCGATGATAATGCCTTAGTTAGATAAGACCAGTTTGTTCGCGGTCGGTCAACTAAGCGAAAATCGATTCAAATGACTTCTAGGGGATCTGCAACAGGTTCTCTTTGCAAATGGTCACTTCGTAAATGGTCCACTTAGCAAATGGACCAATTTTCAAATGGTTTACTACGTAAAAGTTGGTTTAACTTTTTCTTAGGCCCACTTGCGCTAAAGCTCGTGTTAATTTTACTAAGGGCCTGTTTCAGAATGTTCGAGTAAGTTCCGGTTTTACTACCTAGAACATATTTGCACTATATTTGCGTTTCACAGTCATTGATTTAGCCCATCCATCGGTTAAAGCTTGAAATGCGCTGTATGTTAACTGTCATTTTTATCATTCAGTTATTTTATGTGTTGCATTGCAACCCAGAACTTTATTAGGACATTCTGAAACGGGGCCTAACTCTCGTGTAATATATGAATATCACAGGGTTATATTATGTCTAGATTTTATCCTGCGCCAACTCTATTTTAGTTCGAGTTAGCTAACCCGCGAATGTGGTTCTGAAATGCCAACATGATAAAATAATTGAATGAAGGAGGAATAAATAAAATTGGACTATAGATAAGCGACCAAATGAGAAATATGGTTTGTATCTCTTATGCACCTACATTTTAGGAAGGGATTGTCTCGTTCTTTAAAGGAAGTCTTGTTATTGCTTATTTTGGTCGGTTAACATGCATAAATATCTCTGATCTATCAGAATTATTAATAATAATAATCATTATTAATAAACAATACAAAAAATACAAATATGTTTTGTCTCGCGCATTGTTGTGTAGTGATCAGTTCTCTCCGATACACTTCTGTTAAAGAAATCAGATTCCAAAAATTGTATGATTTCTTCATCATCATCACTGAATGATACATCAGACATTTTGTAGGTTTTATACTACTTCAAAACTAGATCTGCGGTGGGCGGTGATTCATAAAATAATTATTTACTATCCAAAACAAAAACAAATTTCTGCTTAGATCAAATAAAATATTTCTGCTTGACGTACCAGTACCACAGACCCTACCACTACAACCTCTTACCCTATCATACATCAGTAAGTATTGACTGCTAAAAAAAGTAACGAACAGCAACACTGCAAGCTAACTCTCGAGTTAAATTAGATAACCCGCCAATATTGGAGGGTAAATTTTGACAGCAGATAATCCTTGTTTAACTCAGGGTTAGTGTTAAATCACAAATACGTCTTGCACCAACGTGCAAGACGTATTTGTGATTTAACACTGGGTAATGCAATAACACTCGGATTATTCCTTAACTCAAGATTGGGTCACACTTTAACATACCGACGCGTAATTGTATTAAGATGAAGGTATTTTTTAAGACACCTTTAATTATTTCTTATTAAGAACCGCTAAAATATCTGTCTTGATGATAATAATAATAATATTTAATTGATATGTAAACTGTAATCATTTGTTCGCCGTTGGAAGGGACAGATTATCATAAAAAAAAGTGAGAAATGCCAAGAAGTATGCATTTAATGTGAAGTGGCCAGCAGCTATGTAATTATGTAAGAAGTTAATGAGTATTGTTTACCTACAACATACGGGGTTATGCAAAATAGGATTTACTCCCTTGACCACTTTTTAAGACCATCGAAAACATTGACGAATAGCGAAGTGGACTAATAGTGAAGTAGACTAATAACGAAATTGACTATTAGCGAAGTTGACTAATATCGAAATTGGCCGAACGCGAAGTAAATCGTGCTTAGTGGATTATTCGCTAAGTCGACCGACCACGAACAAACGAATCTTCTCCACGCAGATATCTTCTCCTAAGAGTATTGAGAAATAATTTAATTCGTAAAATAGTTTTTTTTATAATCTGTAGGTTCTCGAGCCATAATCAGATGTGGTCTAGGATTTTAAGGTGTGGGTGTCAGGTTCCATTAAATACACCGTATAAGTAGTTAAGATAAGTAGGTACAGTATTTTTTTCGAGGTTCAGTACATACAATATTTTTGGCGTTTAATTTTTGCCAGTTCATTTATGTCCTTATTGAGACTTTCTTTATATTTGTAGCTATGGTAACTAACTTCCAGCTTTACCGTTGGCATTTACAGGTTTGCATGTATTTCTGTGTTTCTCACCTACCTTGAGATGATTCTCCTCAGTGCAATGTTTTGGAATGTGAAGAATCTCAATGTTCAAGTTACTAGCAGATCCCCAGAGTTCTATACCGTAAGTCCAGATTCGCTTTATAGACATGCAACTTGTTAGACTGTTAATAAATTGTAAGAGATAACAGAGATATATATGTTAGCCTCTTTTCTCTAGGCATTAACATGATCAGCCCAAGCAAGTCCTTTTCCAGATATATATTGTTGGTTGGTAGTACTTAGTGTTCTATACAGACTGTTGGGCAATCACATGTCCTTATGTGTGAATGTGACCTGTGTTGATTTAGTTGGTTTAATGGTTCGTTGACGATGATTTGAAAATATGATGAAACTAAGTTGCATCGAAAGCGATGCCGGCAGCCCGCATACAGGCGGGACAGGAAGAGCAGCTTTACAGTTTACATTACCCGAGCAGTCTACGTTATACACCTTAGTTGCGAACTACGAATAAATGATAAGTCGTTACGAAGGCTAAAAATCGCCTCTATTTTTAATTCGGATCTGAAGATTCTCAGGGCATAATATCCTCATTGGAAAAAAGTCCGGAACGTCCGGAACGTCGTTTACCTATGCATAGAAGCAAAACGTTCTCAATTTAAGAGGCTTTACTCTAATATAATAAAGCAAAATATCATTGTTACCAAACGACCACAGTGCAAATATCCTTACACTTTTCCATAAAAGTTGTTTGTGTAGTGGTGAACCTCCCCAACTTTACGTTGATACATGTGAATTTAACACAAATTTGTAAGTTGGTATACATTTTATTGCTAAGTATTGAATTCTGAATTTGTAGATTTTGGGTTACAAGTTTGGTTTGTATGCATTAAATTGACTCCATAATGTGTTGAATTTCTTTAACGGCCAACGTTATGTCTATAACGGCCGTATTGATTATATTGGTTCCTCGAACCTCGTAGTAGCTAAGAAAAGTTAAAAATAATTTTGAGAATGTTTCGGGCCCGTTACAGAAATACCGTAAAATTCAAAATAAAGAGAGTGGGTAATATTAATAAATAATGTTCATAAGAAGCATAGTACCTAAATTAAGCTTTTTACAATGTACCTACCCAAATTCCGTAGAAATTATTGATAGTGAATAGACATATATTGTACCTACATACCGTCGACGAGTGACAACATTATCTACGACATTTCGACTTTGATTCCCGGATCGGATATCTATTCATTTTATGTAATGTAGGCATATATCCCATATAACATTCTAGAGGGTGAAACTGTATAGACGAAGGTGGTGGGACACCGGATAGTTAAGATAAACTCACAATTAATAAATCACTGTGTAGTTTATGGAGATAATCAATATCCTGCATATATATTTAGGATATTGATTTAATTTTGTATATTATTGTAATTTTTTTTTTTTTTTTTTTTTTTTTTTTTTTTTTTTTTTTTATGCTTGATAGGTTAGCCTTTGACCACTATCTCACCTGATGGCAAGTGATGATGTGGTCGAAGATGTTGTTCAGGCTAACCTAGAATTACTGGCTCTCAAGGACAGCTGCCGGAACACACCGTTGGTGCTTGGCGACAGATTTTCAACTTGAGGGTTTTTTTTTTTTTTTTTTATTATGTGATGGAGTGGCAAACAAGCAGACGGCCCACCTGATGGTAAGCGGTTACCGTCGCTTATGGACATTTGCAACACCAGGGGCGTTACCAATGCGTTGCCGACCCTGTAAGAACACCTGTTTTAACACCCTTTTTGAAGGAATCCATATTGTAGCTCCGCGGGAAAACGCTAGCTGGAAGATCATTCCACATTTTGCAAGTATGCGGTAAGAAGGAACGCATAAATCGAGCTGTGTGAGACTTCCAGGACTCGATTATGTGTGGTTGAGCTTTCAACCGGTGACGCGAGGTACGATGATAGAATCGCGAAGCCGGTATAAGATCAAACAGCTCCTGAGAGCATTCTCCGTTATAGAGCCTGTAGAATACACAGAGCGCACCGATGTCTCTACGGAGGCTCAGTGGCTCAAGGTGGTCAGAGAGCTCGGGGTCGTCGACAATTCAGACCGCTCGACGCTGAATAGCATCGAGAGACTGGAGTTGGTACTTTGGTGCGCCATTCCAGAGGTGAGAGCAGCACTCCATGTGAGGGCGAACTTGTGCTTTATAAAGCAAAAGTCGCTGGCTCGACGTAAAGTACCGCTTTGCCTTGTTAAGCACACCAAGTTTCCTGGATGCCAACCCAGCCTTACTCGCGATGTGATAGCGGAACTGGACATCTTTGGAAATGTCGACGCCAAGAACTCCAATACTCTCTGCGATTTCTAGGGGAACACCCTGAAATTGCGGAGCGATGATGAAGGGGGTCTTTTTCGCGGTGAAAACGCATGTCTGAGTTTTTTTGTGGTTGAATTGGACAAGGTTCTGCTGTCCCCAATGTGAGACAAGTTCCAATGCACCCTCGACTTCAGACACAATACCAGTTCTGCTTCTTTCTACTTCGTCGCGAGGGGCACTACCACGGCCAGAATATTGCGTATCACCCGTGCTATCGTCCGCATAGCAATGCATGTTACAAACTTGTAACATATCATTGATATGCAGAATAAATAGCGTAGGCGATAACACTGATCCCTGAGGGACGCCAGCATTAATCGGCATGGGATCGGAGCAAGCTCCGTCGACAACGACACGAATGCTCCGTCCAGATAAAAAACTGGCGACCCAGGTGCAGAACCCCTCGGAATGACCGTAGGATGGTAACTTCGAAAGAAGTGCCCTGTGCCAGACCCGATCGAAAGCCTTAGCAATATCTAAGCTGACAGCTAAAGCTTCCCCTCTACTCTCGACTGCGTCAGCCCAACGATGAGTGAGGTAAACCAGAAGATCACCAGCCGATCTGCCACGACGGAAACCGTATTGGCGGTCACTGATCAGTTGGTGATCCTCTAAGTAACCTAGGAGCTGGTCGTTGACTATTCGCTCCATCACCTTGCAGAGTAGAGAAGTGATTGCTATAGGCCTATAGTTGGATGGGTCTGTACGGTCACCCTTTTTGGCAATAGGGTGTACGAGAGCAACCTTCCACGAAGACGGCACGCATCCTTTGGAGTAGGAGAGCCGGAAAAGGCGCGTTAACACCGGAGTCACTTGAGGACAATAGCCGGGATGCAATCTGGCCCACTCGACTTTCGCACATCAAGGGAGGAGAGTTCTTTCCGTACCGCTCTCTGCGAGAAACGTACATTTGGCATGGAACTCTCACATCCGTGAATTATCGGAGGTGTCGCGTCCCTATCGTCGAGAGTCGATTTAGAGGCAAAGAGAGTACCTAAAAGGTTGGCTTTCTCTTTGGCACTGTGGGCCAGAGAGTCATCCGACTTACGTAACGCTGGTAAGGAGATCTGGCAGAAATTACCTTCAGCAGCTTTAGCAAGAGACCAGAAAGCACGACTTCCTGAGGGAAATGTTGCTAGCTGGTCGCCAATTCTGCTGATGTGCTCAGACCTTGCCTTAGCAATTGTCCTCTTATTAGATCTGGAGGCAGCATTTGTGGTAGCTAGCCAGGCGGGCATTCGCAAAGTGCCCTACCACCATGCTGTAACGACTGCCATCCTAAGACAACAACCGGGACCGACGGCTTAACGTGCCCTCCGAAGCACGGAAGCGCTCAGTAATAATGTCACCAGCGGTCACCCATCCAACTCATGACCGCGGCGGACGTTGCTTAACTTTGCTGATTGATTCAGAATGGTTAAGCAAACTTCGCTACGAACGCTTCAATATTTTGTATATGTTACCGAATATTTGTAATTTGTAATTTTGTATATGTTACCGAACTCATTGACTGCTCATAAGCCCGTCAGGCTTCCGCAGTCTCTATAATTTTAAGTAAAATGTCTGTTTTGTAAATATTTTGAACAATAAATAAAAAAATAAAAAAAAACTCCTTAGACATAACTTTGGAATGAAAATGTTTGAGGTCAGTGTGAAAAACTACAAATTAGGACAATTTTAAACGAAAATTATAAATCCGTTATCACCCCATACCTATATGGGTGAAACTGCATAGGCATTTATATTTATAGGGTGAATACATATACTAATGATAAAATAATATAATCCAATTATTAACAGTTTTATCATTTAAAAAATAAAATGCAGTTGTTTTAGCGACAGATGATTTTGGTGACAACTCAGAACGTTGTTTTAGAGATCCACTAACCCAATCTAAGCCTGTGAGTCCAGTTTCTTTAAATTATGGATTAAATTATTGCGTTCAGCTAATCGGAAGGCCAAAGGTCGCAGATCTGTTTAAGTCAATACAAATAGTCAAGATTTCACACCTTTTTGGTATGTTCTTTCAGCCAAAGCATATCAAAAGTATTAAATCTCGACCATTTAGACTTCGCAGATGGTGAAGACGCACTTTTCGGCGACTTATACTTTCTACTTTGGATTTTCCACTTGTGAATCTCTTAACACGTTCTTCTAAGGGAGTTTTGGTAACATTATATAAATGTGTGTGTGGCTTGAAGCTGAAAAAAAAACTATTTCTACCATCCATATTTATAATAACGAAAAGATTAAGGTAACACATATAGCAACAACAAATACAGTTTTAGTAGTTTATATACAACTACGTAATAATAAATACAACTGTTTATGATAGCACCTAGCTAAACGTAGGTAATGATAATACTTAAAAAAAAACAAAATATGAGATAAATTCTACTATTTTTCAATTTTTGCTTCTAAATGCTTGCGCTGAGATGTTACCGACGCCAAAATTTGCAACTGAGTAAGCGTTCGCGTTTGTTTCCACACTTGCTAGAACGAGACTGCTATTAGGTAGGTATAGGCAGAGTAATAAAGTAGCAACTATCTGGTTTTACCCCTATCTGGTGTTCCCCCTCAGTCCCCTACCTGATACAGCAATTGGCATGCATCGTATAACATTGGTTCAGCACATGACATCAGTGGAAAGTACCTATTAGATAATATTTTTACTTAAATAATATATATATACACCTTGTGTGACGTTTTTATTGATTCAAAAAAACATAATGGAGGTAGGTAAATATTTATAACTATTAATAGCTACAATGTACGGTTAGCTCATATAAGTAACTTAACTTTAACTTCATCGCATTAATAGAGACATATTTATTACAAAAATGTAAGTAGGTAACAAATGGATTCATTTGCAGCGTGTCTGGTCTGCATTAAGTTTACTAAGAGCCTTCCATGCGCAAGCGCACCTGCGTTTTTGTACCAATTAATAACAATTACACTTATTAAATGCAATCCAAATGAATATTGAATCTCAATAATGCAGGCAATAAGCTCGTAATGTAATAAAGGGGGCCTTTTCGGGCCCATAAGTTAATGCTAATGTGTATAAGAATCGTTCTTAGACACAGTTTATGTTATTAGTGATATAAATTAATATGCGGATGCGGTAAGTTCTGCATACCGTATTTTTTATTTACAACTAGCTGACTCAACAGACGTCACCCTGTGCAAATTTGAATAAATATGTGAGTACCCGTTAAACTCTTCCAATAAAACCTAATTTGAACTATTGCGCCCATTTTAGCTAGACAATAATCAGTCCACCCGTTCTCGAGTGTTGCGCTTAATAAACAGTATTTCAATTTTATAGTTCTAGATGTTACTTATCATACACTGGATACACTGGAGCTGAGACGAAACTTACTGTAATTGGCCATATACTATTGTCAGTTACTTCATAACAAGGTGGACAACCCGACGGCTTTGGGTGCACTTGGCTTATTTGTACCGGACTACTATGCGTGCAGCATCAAGCGCCGTCAACTCCAGCTGTTCCATCGTCATATAAACGAACTCGCCACGCTCAGAATGCTCCCACGCAGCGAGAGTTGGTTCTTTTAAACTTGTTTGCGCATGAGTTCCAGCATGTGGACTTGTTTTCTAGCTCTATGAGCATCATTGTTATTAATCTTAGGATGTATTTAAGTACTAAACATAATATTTAAGTTAGGTAAATTGTTTTGGTGTTAGTATTGTAAGCTTTCTACTTGTATTATTTATTGATATACATAAAGATATTTTTTTATGCGCACTTTCAGTAGACCTTGTTAGTTAGTAGATATTGCGTTTGTATCAAGCGTAGTGGGTTGACTCAACTCATGGTGTGCCATAGTGTGATGCCCCCTGTATTAGCTGTCATTTTTGTGCTTTCCTCTAGTACATTTTTTCTTTACACAATCCATTTACTACGCCTTTGGGTGAAAAAGTTATATAATTGTAAAACATATAGGTAGGCATATATATGTCCATATCCCATATTAAATATAAGTGGAATTATATTTAATATATGACGTATGTATTCGTATATTGTGACTCAACCATGATACATAAAATATTAAATGTTACACTTATGCAATGCTAGGTAAAAATCTTATGATTGATTTTCGGATAAATTACCTACTTACTCAATTACATTAAACCTCTGTACAAAATATATAAGTACTTGCGTAAATTCTTTTTTATTGACACGAAGAAGAAAATAAATTGGCAGCGTCATTACATTAATCAATAATTTGTGTTGCTAAAAATAGCAGAAATATTTAAAAAACTGAAAAAAATCTCTTTCTTCAAAATGGCTGTAGCTCTACCGATGGAATCTAATCCGGAAACCATGAATAAGTATCTTCAGAAGCTTGGCGTCTCTGAGAAATGGCGTATGGTTGACGTCATAGGACTGGAGGGTGAAGCCTTGGACTGGGTGCCTCGACCTGTCCTCGCTGTGGTCCTTCTCTTCCCCCTCTCAGATGTCTACGAAAAACATCGCCGTGAGCAGGAAACTTCCATCGTAGCCAAGGGCTTAGAACCTCCGAAGGATGTTTTCCATTTGAAACAAGTCCTTAGTAATATTTGCGGAACCATAGCCTTAGTTCACAGCGTAGCTAATAACACTCATCACATTGAGTTAAAGGATGGATTGCTAAAAAAATATTTGTGTGACGCTGACGGTCTTGATGCCTCCGCTAAAGGAGAACTGCTTGAAAAATCTACTGCAATCTTAGAAGCTTACAAAGAAGTAACAAAAACTGGAGGCGACGAAGGCGAAGAAAGTAACGAAACCGTCAACCATTTTATTACGTTTATACATCGAGACGGGGCGCTGTACGAATTGGATGGCCGTAAGGCTTTCCCGGTACTCCATGGAGCCACTACTCAAGAACGGCTATTGGAAGACGCTGCTAAAATCTGCCGCGAATTCATCGCCCGTGAGCCTGATAACATCGGCTTCAACGTTGTAGCTCTCGTTCCGGCTCAATAACAACATATTCGTGTCAGAAAATGTTTTATTCGTTAAATATCTGTTGATTGCACCATTGTCGGCTATAGTCTTTAATAAACTCATAAAATTAAGTTACACATGGAGTTTTTATGAAAGTCGTCTTTCTGCAAAGTATTATAGCTAATGAAATAATCGCGTAGCAACGACGTGAGGAGTTGAGTGGTGGCGTCACGCGATCCTTCAATATGGCACTACGAAAAATGGCATTCATTAATCCCGTTCATTAGTGAATACCGGTGAATTCGGGCACGACTGTTGCACGGACTTCGATTAAGGTCTTTAATTTATAAATTAATCTCTTGGTCTTTAACAAATCGGCAGTCTGCGGTCGAAACGGTGCAGCCACGTCTCAATTAAGATATCTGTGCACACTCGCAACACGGCTCCCGCATTCCTACTTAAATATTCTCTATCTTCGGAAACTAATTAAAAATTCGCCTCGACTGCATCGCCCGGTGTTCAATCGGGACGATATAACTTCATTTAAAAACGAGCAATCTTGTCGAAGATAAGAGTTGGCGCGAAAACAACGAAGAGCAGCGCTCGCCACACGCGGCAGCGTCGCGCCTCACAAAAAGACAAACCAAAGAAAGAACTCCAAACTTTTTAATGGAACGCGAGAGAATTCACCGCGTTAACTATGTCGATACTGGGAAGGACGCGACATCGGTAAGTCACGTCACCAAATAAATGACACTGGCTCTGAAATAAATATATAAATATTGTGTAAATAAAGAAAATAATGCGCCGGGGACCCCAAATGCTTTAAATATTCAAATGAAGCGAACCGAGGTGAAATACGAAGGTGCGCTCGCTCGAGTTGAGGCCAATTAAATCGGTGCCACTGAGGTAGAAATTAAAAACAAAAGGAGAATGACTGGGGTCCAGCGCATTTTTCTCATGAGTATTATTAGCGCGATGTCAACCCACAAAAAACGGAGTTAGAGGGTTGTCGTGGCCCCGATCATTATCGATAACATCCCGCGTTTTGTATTGTTTTGATAAGTGATGCTGCTGAGCTCGGACGTTTTGTTGACATTTTATATTAAACATACAAGGTTGATTGATATGGGCGCATTTGCCTTATAACGCAATTCTTTTCAGACATTCCTTTATAGTTTTTTTCTTATTTTAAGTATTTATACCAGTCCATCCATCTCCAAGTGAGTGCAAAACTCGAGACAAGAGTTAAATCCTCATTCATAACTTGAACATATCGTTGATATCTTCTAATCTGTATACCTTAAAAGGGTAGGCAGAAATGGCACAGCACCTACACTATTTAAATATACTTTGGAGTCGAACCTAAGACACAAGCTGGCACTTATTTTTTTAAGATTAAAACCCTTATTTTCTCTTTTTTTTATTAAGTAGTTAGAACTACTTAGGTACTTTACAACCGTTAAATTCTCTCTATATAGATATAAACGTTGAAATAACGTAAAAAAGCGTTCCAAGGAAATTGGCAGCCAATATGTTGGCCAATTACGACATTGTGTAGTTAGCCAGAAAATCCATGTGGAAAATGAACTTTTCGTACCCTTGACACCACCAGCTTACACCACTGGTAGTGTAAAAGGTATTTTCATGCCCATTACATAACTTTTTTTTATGCCTGATAGGTAAGCCTTTGACCACTATCTCACCTGATGGTAAGTGATGATGCGGTCGAAGATGTTGTTCGGGCTAACCTAGAATTACTGGCTCTCAAGGAAAGCTGTCGGAACACACTGTAAGGTGCTTGGCGACAGATTTTCTACTTGAGGGTGGTAGCTAGCCAGGCGGGCATTCGCAAAATGCCCTACCACCATGCTATAACGACTGCCATCCGAAGATAACAACCGGGACCGACGGCTTAACGTGCCCTCCGAAGCACGGAAGCGCTCAGTAGTAATGTCACCAGAGGCCGTTAGTATCAAGGGTCACTAAAAAGAGTGAAAAAATATTTTTTAAACTAAAAATGGATCCCACTTCAACACTCAAAAATATGTTTTTGGTTTTTGGTTAACAAATATTTTAGAGTAACTTTGTATAGTTATACTAAAATAGGTAGGTATATAACTTACCAGGTGATCAGAATACCAGAAAAAATATTCTTCATTTCATTATAAGAAATAATGCGTCAATCAAACAAGTGCAGATGATTAAACGGGTGAGAAACGGAACGTTAACCAGCATTGGGCACGGTCATTAGTCATCCGTGGGTCTGGTGAGAACAGATTTAATATTTACCTATAAATCAATTATGGCACAGCGGAGGTCTTACCACTTAAGCCTGTATTATTGTCCTTATTATTGTCCTTATTATTGTAACTTACTCCTTTGTAATAAGTAACGAGAAATTAATCATTGGGTTTTTAATTACCGAAACATATTCTTCTTATATGAGACTTCGCTCGTTGCGTTGGTGCCAATTTGAGCCTAAAAAACCCCTTTACATATGATGCCTTGCTTGGTCTATTTTTTACATGTAATTCATTCTATTTCTGATTTATCGTGTATGTCAGGGTGGCGGATGTATTATTTTAAAAACCGTCACCGGAGCTATATTTGATATCCAAACGTATCAAAATATTCCAAAATTACATAACTCCTAACAAAAGGGAATTCTGAGTGCAGGGCTACGAATTAACTTATTCGTAGGTGCAGCGCTTGTTAAAAGCTCTCCCAAGACGGAGACAGCTTTATACCCGCCGAGAGGAATGCTCTACTTTTTACACCTTCTGCCTGAGCTTCTGAGAAATACTTAGTCTATTATTGTTGCCACTCGGCCATCTCAGACTTAAGAGATCATCAAGTTGGTGCGAAATCAAAATTGAGTAATACGAGCAATGATTTCATAGAAACAAGTCACATGCGTCCAAACCGGGCACGCGGCTTTATCATTATCTGTCCCGACCGGGCTCATGGTCGACGAGTAGCTACTACTTTTACAAAATCGTCCTAAAATCTGCGTAAGTCCGATTTTCCTAATCCAAACGCTTTTCGAAAGGATTCATCCATGGCTATACGAGAAAAAATCCATATTTTTCTGAGATAATGAAAAGTATGTTTAATATTTGTATGAAATCAGCTCAAATTACATTTTGGCGCCAAAATATTTCGTCATTTAATAATAATCTCGTAACAACTTCTACAGTTACGAACCTAGAAAGCTGTAATTTTGCATATGTATAGGGAACAAGTCAATAACGATGTTAAAAGAAATAAAAAGGATAAGGATTGAAAAGTTTTTTTTTCTTCTTTTTTTTTGTTTTACCCCCCTGTATGTCCCGTCCGAGATTTCGATAGTCTGAAAAAAAGGTTTACTGTGAAGCTTTTATATATCCAATCGTTATTATTCAAACGTTGTTAGTAAGCTAGTATCCTTGGCTATACAACACAAGAAACCGCATCACTCTACGGTAACGGGAAGTTATTCAAATCGTGAAATTAAAATAAAAAACTTTCACTCGATACATTTTGCCGCGCAAACACTCACCGATGGAAACTTACGTAATAAATAATCTAGTAACTACTTTTTAACTACTAAACCTAAACATCTGAAATAATTCAGGTGTATAGATTACATGTAAATAATCATATTAAAAAAGAACCAAAGTCGTAGGTGGTATAGTTTTAAAAAAAAAAAATTACGCTTCCATAGAGTTTTCCTGCTAAAATTCTTAAATAAATCGCGTTGTTTTAATCTCGTTACTTCTCTTAAAATATTTGTCCTAACAATCTGTAATAATTCATGGGTAAAAATACATAGTAAATACTCATATAAAAGAAAAAACAAAGTTATAGGTGGAATAGTTTCGGAAAAAAAATAGAAAATAAAATAAAAAAAATGTTGTTTCGCGCCATTTTCGTCGTGTTTTCAAACCTCTTTTTCTGTGAAATTTTCCATGAAAAGGTCTATTTTCATTTCCTTACCCGTAAAGCCTATATGATGAGGATTGCATAGGTACCAAGAAGTTATTACATATGTTATAAATTGCATCAAATAAACCCGATTTAAAATCATAAAACCTCAAAATCTGTAAAAAAAAATATTTCGCTATTTGGTCTACTCAAACTAAATGGATGAAAATGTTATTTTTGTATGGTGCAAGTGATCTATTGGGGTATGGGGATATAAGGGTTTTAAGTTTAGGTATTGGAAAACGTCTTAGTACTTAAGAAAAACGTCACAGGGCGTCGAGGGATGAAAAGCTTGAGCAGATGCGTGGACTGCTACTGCGTACCCTGTACAGATGCGAGGACGCACGAGGGGTTAATAGATTTCGACTTCGACATTTTTTTCGTCTTTTACCACATTGTACTCTCTCAATATTACTTCATTGCCGTTAGTGATCTGGCTATAGTCTTAATTGAGAAAGGATATCTTATTATGGCGACAAATTGCTATAGGTATGCGAAATTGAACTTTGACAAAGTAAAACTTCAATTTGTCAAAATATCTATTAGAAATCAACAAATATATTTTCACGCATAACATTAACGGTAGCAATAAATCTACTCAAGTAAAAAAAATTGTGTTTTGATAACGCAACTCGCTTTTCCTTCACCATGATAATTATCATTCAATTGAAAACTACCTATTATCACAATATTGTGCGCATGATACCGACTTCGACTTCTCCCTTTTGGGTGTTGAAGTCAGTTTCATTTTTCAGAAAATTTATATTTTCACTCTTTTTAGTGACTCTTGGTACTTACGGAATCGATTGTTATTAATTGTCAACGACTAATATCACCAAGATAGATGATATAGTCGATATATCAAATATTTTTGAGTTATTGGAGTGTAACTCAAAAAAGGCTTGGCCGATTTTGATGAAATTTAAATGGGACCAAACGACAATCATCAGCTTTCAAACAAAACATTTTCGAAATCGGTTCACTCAGTCAAGAGTTCTGAGGTAAAAAAACATACAGACGAGAAAACATTGAGAAGCTCCTCCTTTTTTGGAAGTTCATTTAGTAAGTCTCTTATTTATGCTCTTTTCTGGCAAATTGATCATCAAAACCGTCTTGTTACCATGTTTGATTTTCGTAATTCACGTCCACGAGATGATGATGTAAGTATTTCCGAACTTATACTTACAACTTAAGCCTTGAAGAAGATCACTTACCACCAGCTGAGCCAATAACTAATTTGGCCTAAAATCACATTATAAAAATTAGGGTATCATACTAACCCGGCAGACTACACAAGTCACGCGTGTCATAATTCTTCTAGCCCGTTACCCCGTGGGGAATACCCCCCCCCCCATAAATGGCTTTGTTAAATGGTAGATGTCTTTGTTGATGATATGGTTAATAATATGTAAAAAATCCAGTTTTTTTATAAATTTCGTTTTTTATAAGGCCTACATATACTAAGGGTATTGACACTTTAAATATAAATTGTTTGCCCCGAAACAATTTTTTTTCTACAATGTATCATATTGTGTCTATTTAATTTATTTAATTATTTCACATTGTAACGGTGTAATTTTTAATAAATTTATCTGAATTATTTATTTTTAAAGTGTCAATTTCAAAAAATACTTTTCTCAAAAAAATACTGTCATTTCAAATTTGTAACTTATGGTAGGACCATAAATTATAGACTGTATTAATGCTCCGTTTTCCATTTGAGCACGGAACCCTATGAACATTGCCTCATGCGTAATTTTAGATTTTTACCTAATGACTATGGCCAGTAACGACTACCTTTGTAAAATACACTGTTTGAACAATCATTTTATTATACTTACTAATGTACGTCTTATGAGATCTTTAAGTGTTCGTTTTAGTCCAACAAAAAATCATTTATTCCCCACAAAGAGGATCTAAATGGTTATTAAGAGAGTAATCTACAAGAACCAGTACTGCGATCCGCACTTAACGTTTGGGTGCTGTACATTGCCGAGTTTTGAACGAACGAAGCAAGGAAATAGTGGCAAGTTGGTTGTATATATTGTCCCTATATTTGTTCGATATTTTGTGCCAATCTTTCTATTGTTGATATTTTAGACAAATTTTAATAAAATACCTATTCATCCATTTTTGTTTGTTGAAATATCAGTGATAATAATCAATAAAGGCGTAAATATTTTACTATGAGAAGACTAGATCAAGTCCTCTCTGTCTTCTTCTTCATTTTCTTTAACATCGCTACTGAGTGGGATAAGACAACATCTATTTTTTTCCACTCTATCTGGTCTCAGTTCCTTTCTGTTATCTCAGTAAGTAGGTACACCTTTGATATCTATACCAATCATTGTTCACGAAATGTATCCACATCTCCTACCTCCGTTTTCGTCCCTAATTGTCTGTCGATATTAACACTTAACAATGTTTGAGTTATTCGACATGTGCCCGTAGGTACTACTTTGTTTGTTTTTAAGTTATTATAATACTGATCAAGGCTATTTTCCCTTCCTCCATTCACGCCTATCTTTACATTGGCATCATTGTCATAGGCATTATTTGTTGCTTTGTATTCAAGCGATATTATAACTTTATCTCTCAAACTTCATGGGCATCCGTTATACAGAACTTTAATTAAACATATTAATCTGTGTATAAAGTGGATGGATGAAATAAAGTTTTCAATTTTATTCTTCAATAAATTGCTGCTGAATTAGGCGATGACAAATAAATCTTAAAGTGGCAGCGCTTCCAATCGAAAGTCAATAGGTTTCTTCTATATAAGCGTGCTCTATCTTAGACCACATCAATTATTATCATCAGGTAAGGTGTGGTCAATCGCGAAGCTATTTTTAATAAAAAAAACTTGCAATTGTTCATATAATACATATACCAAGAAATAAAGCTCATGTCATATATTACGAAAATTTCGGAGAAGATGCGTATGCGTATAATAAAGCGATATGAGTGACCAACTTGGGTGGTACGTAGTCATGGGACAGCGAACGCTGTATTTGCGCTTTGGCAATACGATTGTGTGTCTCTAGAAGTTCTCCAGAAAGACTGTGAATGAAAATAGAGAGTGACTGGGAAAGTACTTGCGGCTTGTCTGTTTCCTTTATAGTCGAATAAGTGACAGCTCGGCTGAGCAAGTGAAAAGTGCGATCCGAGGCCAGCGTTACCAATACGTTCAGTATGGCTATGGACCAGGGAACAAGTCTAAGCCCTCTGCTGTTTCTCATCTATATGACTATAGAAGACCCTGGTATATGCTGTTTCGTGCATGATGACGTTGCTCATGTCTGCGAAAAAGTAAGCAGGAAAGAAAAAAAGAGAAATGATGAATAAAAGAAAGCACCTGGTCTGCAACTTTTTTTATATTACATCCAGTTATATCCGAATTTATTCAAATATCCGAATTGATAGCAACGTTGACCAATACGCGTGGAACAGGATAACGCGTCTATCCTGTTCTTACTAGTATGTAGCCTTTAATGTTGTGTCCACGCCATACCAGATGAGATACATATAGTAGTGTTAGAACCATGCAGTATTTAAAAGCAGCATTGTGCATCACACTGGCCTCGTTGCATGACAGTGTAAGTAATAGCCTCGCCCTCTGCAGGGGTCCCGCTACAGCCACCGACGCTCATCACTATTCAATAAGCCCCATTTATTGAAATTACATAATTTGTGTGTGAATAATGACGATTGTGATGAATCTTCGTGGGCGACTTAAACGCGATTAACTTTTGACCGCAATACGATATTAATAAGCTGTCCGACTCAGCTTTAACAAGTTCACACTTGAACCTTATCTCTTGAAGATAGAGTGCGTCGACTGATGTTTTACTTCTAGTGTTGGTTGCTCGTTCTTATATTCTATAATGACATGGAAATGGACTTGGGCTAAGCCGTGGTGGAGCTCCATTGATTTCTTACATCGTTTATTTGAATGGATATTATTGTTGTTTGGACGTCTTTTGTTGATTGGTGTTATAAGGTTACGCTCGAGAAGGTGTTTAACCTGGACTTCTAACAACAAAGGGTTTTGAATGTATGTCAGAATTTGCAGTGTAAGGTACCCTATTTATGTATTATTTTAGTAGATATCATATAAAAAAGTATTTTTTTGCCTTTTTTCTTAAATTGTAACTCAAATCAAAATATTCGTGACTCTTTACGAGCTAAAGTTCAATAGAGATAAATAGACAAATGGACAGCCAGCAGAGTCTAAATAATAGGGCACCGTTTTTCCTTTTGGCCACAGGTTAATTTTTGAGCTATTTGTACCTTACAAAATTACAAATTTTACGAGAGAAAAAATTATAGTCATGTGCTGGATTCGAACCCGCGTCCATCCACCCCTTTAGCCGGGGTATGCTCTAACCAATTGAGCTAACATGACACAATGACTCATAACTGTAATTCTTGCTCTCGTTCTTCAACCATCGTATCGGGATGGAGCGACACCTATAGTTCAACTTACGTTTTACTACAAACAAGACCAATTTTGCAATTGGTTTTAAACTTGTAAATGATGACGCAACCTTATAATTTTAATATTGTTAGGTTTGCAATAACGCCTGCTAAGCGAATTACATTACAAAATTACAAATTTTACGAGAGAAAAAATTATAGTCATGTGCGGGATTCGAACCCGCGTCCATCCACCCATTTAGCCGGGGTATGCTCTAACCAATTGAGCTAACATGACACAATGACTCATAACTGTAATTCTTGCTCTCGTTCTTCAACCATCGTATCGGGATGGAGCGACACCTATAGTTCAACTTACGTTTTACTACAAACAAGACCAATTTTGCAATTGGTTTTAAACTTGTAAATGATGACGCAACCTTATAATTTTAATATTGTTAGGTTTGCAATAACGCCTGCTAAGCGAATTACATTACAAAATTACAAATTTTACGAGAGAAAAAATTATAGTCATGTGCGGGATTCGAACCCGCGTCCATCCACCCCTTTAGCCGGGGTATGCTCTAACCAATTGAGCTAACATGACACAATGACTCATAACTGTAATTCTTGCTCTCGTTCTTCAACCATCGTATCGGGATGGAGCGACACCTATAGTTCAACTTACGTTTTACTACAAACAAGACCAATTTTGCAATTGGTTTTAAACTTGTAAATGATGACGCAACCTTATAATTTTAATATTGTTAGGTTTGCAATAACGCCTGCTAAGCGAATTACATTACAAAATTACAAATTTTACGAGAGAAAAAATTATAGTCATGTGCGGGATTCGAACCCGCGTCCATCCACCCCTTTAGCCGGGGTATGCTCTAACCAATTGAGCTAACATGACACAATGACTCATAACTGTAATTCTTGCTCTCGTTCTTCAACCATCGTATCGGGATGGAGCGACACCTATAGTTCAACTTACGTTTTACTACAAACAAGACCAATTTTGCAATTGGTTTTAAACTTGTAAATGATGACGCAACCTTATAATTTTAATATTGTTAGGTTTGCAATAACGCCTGCTAAGCGAATTTCATTACAAAATTACAAATTTTACGAGAGAAAAAATTATAGTCATGTGCGGGATTCGAACCCGCGTCCATCCACCCATTTAGCCGGGGTATGCTCTAACCAATTGAGCTAACATGACACAATGACTCATAACTGTAATTCTTGCTCTCGTTCTTCAACCATCGTATCGGGATGGAGCGACACCTATAGTTCAACTTACGTTTTACTACAAACAAGACCAATTTTGCAATTGGTTTTAAACTTGTAAATGATGACGCAACCTTATAATTTTAATATTGTTAGGTTTGCAATAACGCCTGCTAAGCGAATTACATTACAAAATTACAAATTTTACGAGAGAAAAAATTATAGTCATGTGCGGGATTCGAACCCGCGTCCATCCACCCCTTTAGCCGGGGTATGCTCTAACCAATTGAGCTAACATGACACAATGACTCATAACTGTAATTCTTGCTCTCGTTCTTCAACCATCGTATCGGGATGGAGCGACACCTATAGTTCAACTTACGTTTTACTACAAACAAGACCAATTTTGCAATTGGTTTTAAACTTGTAAATGATGACGCAACCTTATAATTTTAATATTGTTAGGTTTGCAATAACGCCTGCTAAGCGAATTACATTACAAAATTACAAATTTTACGAGAGAAAAAATTATAGTCATGTGCGGGATTCGAACCCGCGTCCATCCACCCCTTTAGCCGGGGTATGCTCTAACCAATTGAGCTAACATGACACAATGACTCATAACTGTAATTCTTGCTCTCGTTCTTCAACCATCGTATCGGGATGGAGCGACACCTATAGTTCAACTTACGTTTTACTACAAACAAGACCAATTTTGCAATTGGTTTTAAACTTGTAAATGATGACGCAACCTTATAATTTTAATATTGTTAGGTTTGCAATAACGCCTGCTAAGCGAATTACATTACAAAATTACAAATTTTACGAGAGAAAAAATTATAGTCATGTGCGGGATTCGAACCCGCGTCCATCCACCCCTTTAGCCGGGGTATGCTCTAACCAATTGAGCTAACATGACACAATGACTCATAACTGTAATTCTTGCTCTCGTTCTTCAACCATCGTATCGGGATGGAGCGACACCTATAGTTCAACTTACGTTTTACTACAAACAAGACCAATTTTGCAATTGGTTTTAAACTTGTAAATGATGACGCAACCTTATAATTTTAATATTGTTAGGTTTGCAATAACGCCTGCTAAGCGAATTACATTACAAAATTACAAATTTTACGAGAGAAAAAATTATAGTCATGTGCGGGATTCGAACCCGCGTCCATCCACCCCTTTAGCCGGGGTATGCTCTAACCAATTGAGCTAACATGACACAATGACTCATAACTGTAATTCTTGCTCTCGTTCTTCAACCATCGTATCGGGATGGAGCGACACCTATAGTTCAACTTACGTTTTACTACAAACAAGACCAATTTTGCAATTGGTTTTAAACTTGTAAATGATGACGCAACCTTATAATTTTAATATTGTTAGGTTTGCAATAACGCCTGCTAAGCGAATTATATTACAAAATTACAAATTTTACGAGAGAAAAAATTATAGTCATGTGCGGGATTCGAACCCGCGTCCATCCACCCCTTTAGCCGGGGTATGCTCTAACCAATTGAGCTAACATGACACAATGACTCATAACTGTAATTCTTGCTCTCGTTCTTCAACCATCGTATCGGGATGGAGCGACACCTATAGTTCAACTTACGTTTTACTACAAACAAGACCAATTTTGCAATTGGTTTTAAACTTGTAAATGATGACGCAACCTTATAATTTTAATATTGTTAGGTTTGCAATAACGCCTGCTAAGCGAATTACATTACAAAATTACAAATTTTACGAGAGAAAAAATTATAGTCATGTGCGGGATTCGAACCCGCGTCCATCCACCCCTTTAGCCGGGGTATGCTCTAACCAATTGAGCTAACATGACACAATGACTCATAACTGTAATTCTTGCTCTCGTTCTTCAACCATCGTATCGGGATGGAGCGACACCTATAGTTCAACTTACGTTTTACTACAAACAAGACCAATTTTGCAATTGGTTTTAAACTTGTAAATGATGACGCAACCTTATAATTTTAATATTGTTAGGTTTGCAATAACGCCTGCTAAGCGAATTACATTACAAAATTACAAATTTTACGAGAGAAAAAATTATAGTCATGTGCGGGATTCGAACCCGCGTCCATCCACCCCTTTAGCCTATTATCACAATATCCCCCTTTAGCCTATTATAGTATTTGTACCTATTAACTTTGTACAATAAATTAAAATAAATGTCTCTTTCCCATGAAAAAACCGATTAACAGTATATTACTATGCAGTATATCCTATATCAGTCATTTGTAACATATTTAAATCCAGCGCATACGTTTTTCAGAAGCGTAGATGGCCATAGATTTCCTCTTGCTTGCTACGATCTTGGTATATCTCTCTTGCTTCCTTCACTTTTCATGCGACTAAGATTTAATATTATTATTAATTTATTATTTATTTTAAGACCATTTTCCAAAATGTCTTCAATCTGATCAGTATAAGTTTTGTATAGCTGTCAGGATAACTTTTGTCCACAATAAGCCTGACTGTAAATGATAATGCGTTGCTTTGTCAATATTCTATCTTTTTTTCTTTTCGATATGCTCAAACCATCTCACTTTGCTTTATTTTAAAGCTTCTCCTCACTCAGCTTTTCAAATCTCTCCATTCAACCTACATTTAATCGACTGATTTTCCTACTGCCATATCTACCCAACTTTTAATATTCACTAACAGTCCTAGGTGCAATGCCTGCAGTATTATACTGCATCTTTGGACAGTGCAGCTAATTAAATGAATCTGTAATTTCCAACATTCACTGTCCATTCAGCATCTCCCCCATGCTTTCTATGTAATTTCATGACAGACATCGCTGTTTTCCCCTAATGTCAAGGATCTTTAGCTCGGAAACGAAATGTCTGTTTTGTAAAAAATATTGACCCAAAACCAAACATTGCGTTAAACATACAATTACATTATTTTTGGGTACTTATCAAAATGTATACGTTTAAATTTAATTATAAATTTAAATTCCATAAGTTCATAATATAACAAATTTAAATATATATATAAAACCATTAAGGGTTGAAATACTTCAATTCAAAATACAAAACCTTTGGCATACATACAATAATAATAATTCTTAGTGTTTGTAAAATATGATCACACTACAGTCACGGTATTATATACATAATTTTGTTCGTTATACGAACAAAATACCGATACTACTATTTATAATTTGTTAGTTTCAGAACTCAAAAAGTAACAAAATCAATAAACGTTGCAAAAATACTTGTAAGGGGGTCTTTATATTTTTTTTTTTTTTTTTTTTATTATATATTATGCAATCCACCCTAATATACCTACCACATACATTTTCTCTGAAAATTTTGAACCGATCCATATATTATATTATAATATATCAGTTCCAAGGATGCATCGAATGGATGGCAGTATAGCGTAGACTAACTAGCGTAAAAACGTTTTTACGGAACCCTAAAAAGGTACCAATATATTTTGCATATATACTTATGTAAAAATAAAAGTATTCTTATGTAAGTATCTAACAATTCATTTCATCCTGTATCTTATAATAAAAAAAATACTTATAAGAAATCTTACAATTCCGATTTTGTTAATATGTACGTAATCTTAAAAAATATAAACGAAAAGCTGGGCCCGAGGATTCACCCGTGAAGACGATGATGTATGTAAAGTGATGTTAATCAAGAACTTAGACTATCTATATTCTATACGTTGAACCCAAATCGGTTCAGCAGTTTAGTGCGAAGGAGTAACATACCCACTTACTCACAAACTCTCGCATTAAATCATTTTAATGTGATAATGTCAAGAAAACCTTGTTGTTCTAGCATATCGTTTTGGCTAACCTATAGAATTAGAGCTCTCAAAGACAGCTGCCGGAGCTCACCGTCAGGTGCTTGGTGACAGATTTCCTACTTGAGGGTGGAATCCAAGCGGGTCTTCGCAAAATGTCCTACCGCCATGCTGTGACGACGGACAACAACAGGGACCGACGGCTTAACATGCCCGGAAGCGCTCATGACCGCAGCGCAAGTAGGTTAACTTATGTAGTTGTTCAGTTAAGAATGTCTAGGCAAGTTACGTTCCGAGCGCTTCAAAGAAAATGTGGTAAGTATTGACACTTGTATATATACACTTAGTGCTAAATCACAGACAACAATTGTAAGCTCTGCATTTGATTGATAAATTATTTCTGAATTCTGTAATTAGACCAGAGCAATGGCCATTTTATGTTTACGGAAACAATCTCTAAATAGCGAGACGCATATAAGAGAAGACAAATACTTTAAATGAGTTTAATATATAAACTAAATAACGTATTCACATAACTGGCGTACACAGCGCTTAGTGCTAAATCACACAGTCCTAAATTCTGTACTTTATATGTGAATTCTGTCTGTAACGAGCAGAACCACCGACGCGCGTCGTTGTCATAATTATTTTTTTAATGAGGCATAGTCAAGCAGACTTTCCTCATAAGGCGCTCGTAGCGAAGTTTGCTTAACCGTTCTTAATCCAACAGCTAGGTTAAGCAACGTCCGCCGCGGTCAGGAGTTGGATGGGTGACCGCTAGTGACATTACTACTGAGCGTTTCCATAATTCGGAGGGCACGTTAAGCCGTCGGTCCCGGTTATTATTGTACGATGGCAGTCGTGGGGGGATTTTCCATAATCCCTACTGGGCTGGCATCGTGGGGATCACAGATGAAGTTGACAGGGCTTCAGAGAGCGCCTACCTTCCGGTGTTTTGCCCTTAGTCGCCTTTTACGACACCCACTTCACAAATAGGACGACTTTTTTTTCTTTTTTTTATGCCTGATAGGTTAGCCTTTGTAACCACTATCTCTCCTGATGGTAAGTGATGATGTGGTCGAAGATATTGTTCAGGCTAACCTAGAATTACTGGCTCTCAAGGACAGCTGCCGGAACACACCGTTAGGTGCTTGGCGACAGATTTTCTACTTGAGGGTGGTAGCTAGCCAGGCGGGCATTCGCAAAATTCCCTACCACCATGCTATAACGACTGTCATCCTAAGACAACAACCGGGCTTAACGTGCCCTCCGAAGCACGGAAGCGCTCAGTAGTAATGTCACCAGCGGTCACCCATCCAAGTCATGTCCGAGGTCTGATCGATTCAGAATGGCTAAACAAACTTCGCTACGAGCGCTTCAAAAATAGGAGGGGCTAAAAATACAGTCGAATTGAGAAATTCGACTGTATTTTTTTGCGTATTCTCGTAGTATTACAGGGGTCGTTGTTACAGGTTGCGATTATGTTTTTATTAATTTCAAAAGCTGGCTTATCATGTGGTCCCATTTAAATTTTAGTGACATCTGACGAGCAGTATTTGAGTTATCCCTAATAATACGCATTTAATTAGCTTCGAATACATTTATGATGTTCTTATTTTCACCTGTCGCTGTAAAATAAACAAAAAATACTGTATACGATGCTTTGGTTCATTTAGGTAGGTACTTTTTAGTACATTTTTTGTTTAAGAATATTTTATGTTTGAAGTTGGTTGTTTTTTTTTTGCTATTTTTTTTAACCAATTGGGATTATATGACGGCTCTGCTGTGTTTTGTGGCAAATGTATGTACTAAATTACGAAGATTGACAAGTATAAATTCATAAAAATTAAAAAACCCGTCTCCAAATTATTTATTTTCATAAAGTGTTTTATCGTTCCATTGAAATTAAAATTGCAAGTTATATAATTATATTTATGGAATCGTTTCACCCCACTCGATGAGTTCGAGAGTTTTTTTTAAATCAAAATAGCGTATTAAATCCTCCAGTTTGTTTTTTTTTTACTTTTTTAGGTACCTACCTAGCGTCACCTGCGCTAGCAAGACGAATATGATATATTATACCTAAATTAAAATTGGTTGAGCCGTTCAGACGTTATGGTCGAATAAAGAAACTCACATACATATAATAACCTTAAAAACATAGCACTCCTTTTTTGGGCAGTCGTGTAAAAAAGTGTAAGTGTATAGGTATACATGTACCTATGCTATAGTAATAGTAGTTAATAGATGATAGTATCAATGCTATCTTAGTGAGTACTCTAATAAATAACAATAATAAATAATCAAAACCACATATTTTAATATATTCATTTATAGAAGGTAAGGGTCAGATCCCCTGGTTGAACAAGTTATAAGATTTCTTCACAAACAAATTTTCAATAACAGTCCGGGGTCTGGAACAGTGCCCCTATAACATAGTTCCAAAACTTTTCTGTTGAAACGCGGGTGTTTGTCATCTCTTGGGTAATATGCGTATTCGTACATGTATTGGAGTACTTATATCCTTCATACAGCCTTAGAAGCATCGCCAAAAAGAACCAACTTGTGACACCGGCTCACAGCCTGGCTAGGTCCGAGAGGTCAGTCTAAGTCGGAGGGCCCGCCATTTATAATAGAGTGCCCCTAAGCGTGAAAGACGCACCTTCTGTCGGGACCTTTAAAGTCCTGGCTTAATTGTAAAAAATATTGTATAGTATTAATGATTACCTAAAATTACCTGACTTTTAATTTTACTATGCAATAATAATGTTTTTTTTTACGCCTGATAGGTTAGCCTTTGTCCACTATCTCACCTGATGGTAAGTGATGATGTGGTCAAAGATGTTGTTCAGGCTAACCTAGAATTAATCTAAACCTAGAATGTAATTTAATGTTATGATTTCGTCAATCAATTTATCAGGATTGATTTATTTTAACGTATAAAATTATTATAATCTATTTTTAGTTAAATATATATGATATTTTATTTTCAATTAAATAGGTCCTGTCTTTTTACTTTACATCACTTAATTGTCTTTGACTTTATATTACTGGAAATATGAGCGTATGTGTATTGCACTCTTTGTTTACTTGAATCCTGTTTGATTTATGACATTGGTGTCATCAAGAATTTTTTTTTTTTTTTTATACAAAAGGTGACAAACAAGCAGACGGTCCACCTGATGGTAAGTGGTCACCGCCGCCTATGAACACCCGTAATATCCGCAGCATTACTGGTGCGTTGCCTACCATTGAGTGAAAGGACTCTATTCACGCCTCTTTTGAAGCGGTTTAGGTTGTAGACCTGAGGAAAAACCTCAGGGGGAAGAGCATTCCACAACTTACAGGTACGTGGCAGAAACAGACGATTAAATCGAGTAGTGCGAGACTTCTACGTATCTATAATGTGTGGGTGGCCCTTCTGACGATAGCGGCCAGTTCGGTAATAAAAGCGTGAAGGAGGAATGAGGTCGAAAATCTCTTCAGAGCATTCCCCGTTATAGTACCTGTAGAACAGGCATAGCGAGCCAACGTCACGACCTACGCTCAGCGATTCCAACCTGTTGGTCAATTTTGGGTCATCGACAAGTCTGACGGCTCTTCTCTGTAAGGAGTCAAGTGGGTCTAACTGATACTTCGGTGCACCACTCCAGAGATGAGAGCAGTACTCCATGTGCGGCCTAACCTGCGCTTTGTATAACAAGAGGCGTTGGTTAGGCGTGAAGTACTGCTTGGCTCTATTGAGTACACCGAGTTTTTTAGCAGTTTGTCCTGCTTTGCTCTCCAAATGACTCCTAAACTGGACCTCGCTAGATATGTCGACTCCCAAAATGCCAATGTTGTTCGTCAAGGTAAGGGGAATGCCTTGAAAACGTGGAGTGAGGTTAAATGCACTTTTTTTGGCAGAGAACGCGATGGCTTGAGTCTTCGAGGGGTTAAATTGCACCTGGTTTCGCTTACCCCAGTCAGTAACTTTGAAATGATTTGTAAAATGATTTGTATTTGTAAAACAGTAGTGACGATATGTTTTTTTTTGGTTATTCAGTAAGGAAGGGATTTAACTAACTCCCATCCTGTGTATAAAAGTTGACAAACATGGCCGGCATTATCGTTACGAAAAATTGTTATGATCCTCGATAACCATATCCTCAAAAGCTTTTCGGTGTCAACAACAGGGATACATTTTATTTAAGTATACAATAATTGAGTATTAAAATACTGGTTGGTTTGACTAATAGGTATTTGAATTGGGCATATGCAAAAACTGTTTTTTTGTACGAACAATACCTTTTTGTTTTTGTTGGACAAGGATTGCTTTAATGAGGACGTACATATCACTTTACTTCAACAGCCAATTTAGTCCACCATATAACAAAAGCCTCCCCCCTTTAGTGGGGTTTGCCATAATCCCCGTGGGTCTTGGGGATCGCAGAGTAGATGGCAGCTCTTCATATCACCTTCTTGTAAGATTCCCACAGGAAGATATGGGGTGAAATTCTAGCCCAGCACACCACGGGGTGCAAATCATCACAATTATATATCTCTTCAAGTTTAAGGGGTTGGTAGAAGTATCTTAATGGCCCTCGTTTTGCCAAATGTTTTCAGGTTTCGGGATATCTCCCGTGAACTGTTAAGCTGGTTGAGAATGGCACGGAAGCCGAAACCAGGACCTCGAAGGTTCCAAAACGACGCTTTCAGAAATGTACCAACAGGGCCTATTTCTTCATACTTTAAGCCTACTTCATAAAAAGGTTCTCAATTCAACTGTTTTTTTCGTGTTTTACCTCATTAGTCTTCATGGATGTACCGATTTTGATGATATTTTATAATAGAAAGCTGTTACTTGTCATGTGATCCCATTTAAATTTGAGTGAGATCTGATGAGTAGTATTTGAGTTATCCCTAATAATGCGTATTATTAGGCATATTATTTATGTACGAAGTCAGTTGTTTTTTGTTGATAAAATTTTTAGTCTGTTTTATTTAGCTTGCTTTGTGCTTTGTTTTTTTTTAATTGGATCACTTATGTACTCAATACAGTATTTCAACATGCTGTTGGACCATATATTTAACGTAATAGATGATAGTATAACATACTTGATATATAATATGACATTTAAGAATATAAATATTTTTTACAAACCATGGCAAAACGCACAGCTGCAGCTGTTATTCGGTTCATTGTATTTGGATTTAATAAAGTAGTCTAGTCTGTACCTAGTATGCACATTAGCTTTCACACGGGTTCCTAGAACCAGCATCTATGGCAACTAATTGGTAAGTGGGCAGTGGTGGGGCGGCAGATTAATGAGCGGCTACTGTGCTTATCGCAGCATCTGGCGCATGACTGATCATCTGTCCTGCGCCTGCGCCGGTGACTGGGTAGTGATGGGGTGCAAATATTTCTTATTATCGATGAAATTGCTCAAGGTACAGTCCCCAGCTTAAAAATTAAGAACTGTTCCATAGTTAATTTTTAATTTTAAAAAAGGCGGCTATGAGAAAAGTGTACTGAAAGAGCAGCACGGACGTGTATATCTCATAGGCAAGCATGTCTTCACCGTTGTCAATGATGATGATGTTGGGGTATGGTACAGTTATTTTACTAACGAAGATCAGTTTTTGCGACTCATATTATTCCAACCTACCTAAGGACGCCAGGTTTCTCTATCTTGGGGTGTTTATTAACATATATACTAACATACGTTTTCTAGTAATTCTAGTAATAAGGATTTTATCAGGTTCCTGGTAATAGTTTTCCTACGTGTAAGGCCCATTCTCTTGTTCTCTTGGATTCAAACCATGGGTCTTCTGCGGCAGACTATACCCATTACCACTCTACCATCACAGTTTTAAAATAAAGTTTCATGAAGCTAGAGTATGATCCACAATAAGTAAAACCCAAATGTATAAATAAAACCCATCGCACATTTTAAATTCATACCTGTATCAATCAGACAAGCACCGACTCTCAATATGTTCAAGGATCAAGTTAAAAGGTTTTATTTGTCCAATTAATTTTGCACTATATTTTTGTCAATTTCTATGCTATATATGAGATAATATTATAATATGTACTATATTTTTATATAATTTATAGGTATATGTATATATCATTATCTATTTATGTATGTTGCTATGTATATGTTTATATATATATATATAATATATATATATATATATATATATATATATATATATATATATATATATATATATATATATATATATATATATATATATATATATATATATATGTTTATAATTGTATTTGTTTAATTAATATAAAAAACCTATATGTATGCTATTTTTTATATATTTGTTTAGAAATTACACTAATATACGTTTAATTTTAAAATGTTTTTATGAAATTTGATTATGTATTTGGACTACACCCGCCTCTATTGTTTTATTCGTTCAACTCCATCCTAAGGTTGCCTGGTAGAGATCACTTTTAGTGATAAGGCCGCCCATTGTAACACTATGTTATTATAATTTAATGTGTAAACTTTTATATTTCTAAAGTGGTGTAACAATAAAGAGTTTTCTATCTATCTATCTATCTTAAAAATTTATTCGTCGTGATATATTAAATATTTATTTACCTTACCTTTCTTTATACACATATGTTGAATTACAATCCAGTTCATAATTTGAATAAAATTTATAATTGACATAAGAAAATTGACTGTAATTTGTTTTGTGTATCTAAACAAATAAAAATATCCGTCAGTCTCTACAATCGATTTGCAAGCATGTTTTATATTATTCTCGTAGATATTTATGAATCCACCAGATATCGATATGAACACAATAACATCGATAACGAATTCCTGGCATGCCTGTCTCGCCATCCTTAGCGGTCGTGATATGACAGTGGTCCACATAGCTTCCCAGAAGTCATACTCACTGAATACCTTACGAGCAGTGCTCGAACCGACGCTTTTTTCTCCGCACCATAGTTTTATTGGGCATTGAAATATTTTCGTTTAGATTAAACGACGGTGAACCGAGATCGCTACATTAGGATTAATGTCGAACATCAGTAAAGGTTTCTCTACTAGGAATTGTGGGAATCGGATATTACGAACGTCGTTGTGGGGAATTGTTTTTTGATGGCTGATATACCTACGGATAAAATGCTTACCTACCTGTGTTACGACACCAGGAGCGGGATATCATCTATTGGCTATTAAAATAATATAAAAATATACAAACTGATTAGTTCGAAAAGTTCCTTTACTCAGTGAAGCTTATTATATTTTATTAGTTTGAGATTCTTTTATGAGCCTGTTTATAAACTCATGAACGGACCTGAGAAGTAAATACTTACCTACCTATTTTGTTTCTATTCAAAAACACGGTAAATATCCCGTTGGTAATAATAATTATAATTTTAATGACCGTGACAGTTTAAAAACTCACAAGTAGTAAAGAATTATTAATCGATGAATGCTTTTAATCAGTATCGATTACATAATCAACAAGAGAATTTCAAAGGAGGTTGGTGTCAGGGAACCCTAATAGAGCAAAACTCGACATGAGTCAGGTCAAAAACTGTCCTATAACTTGAGATCCAGGGGGCATTCAACATTTTGGAAATGATAAATAAATATAATGGGGTGGTGATTTTCTTTTAAATTCCATTGCAAAGTGAGATAGTGAATACCTTATTTGCATGATTTGAAACTAACATAACATTTAACGAAACTTAACACACATACGTTAAGACATAGGACGATTTTTTTGCTTAAAACAATTTGTTCCAGACAACCGAAGTAATTCCAATCAGTTGATTGTATTTACAAAAAATCGCCATGTTGGCAGTTTACTAGGTTAAAATTACTTAGTTATAAACTGCACAAATACTATTTAAATAAATAACTATAACAAAACATACCTACGTAAATAATATTTACTAAGACCTAGATTTTTTTTGAAAACACGGCGAAATTCAAAATTTTTAAATTGTTTTAAAAAAAAATAAGGCCTGATCTAGTGAGGTTATTTTTTTGTTTTTTGATAATGTGAAAAACTTAATCATCAAAGAGTTACTATTAGAAGAATAAACTTATTCACAACTATAAACAAAAATAATGTTCATAAGATTTTCATTTTTTCACTTCACTTTTTATCAGTCTCATATTTTTTATCTGATGATTTTTTTTTTTTTTTTTTTTTTTAACCGGCGGTATGCCTTTATTAAACAAAATGATGATTGTAAAATCGAACATAAATAAACTAACAAACCTTACAATCATAAGGTCAGTGCCGGTTTTAGCACTACCAGCGCCCTGGGCGAGATTTTTACTGCGCCCCCAGCGAGATTGAGTGTGGCATATAGCCACTCAAATTCATGACAAAAGTTAAGAAATAGAATTCCACAGAACTGTTTTATTTAGAAACCAAAGTCCATATTTCCACAATTTCATTTTAGATTCACAAAATTGCTAAATTCAAATTCAAATTCAAAATCATTTATTCAATTTAGGCGTCTACGACGCTCTTATGAAGGTCAATTACGAATTTTAATATTGAAATATTCTACATTGTACTGCCACGTTCAGCAAAAAGTTTATAGAGCCACTGCGAGAAGAACAGGCAAGAAACTCGGGGCCATTCTTTTAAACGTCTTTTTACAATGTGTTATAAACAGTATAATACAATTATTACAATATTTGTTTAAATTACGTAGGAGACATGTGATGGCTTGGCAGAGGTGGAATTTTCCAAGCATTTTTGTCGTTTAAGTAATCACAAACTGTGTAGTAGGATTTCTTCATCAAAATATTTTTCACGTGCAATTTGAATTTTCCTTCTGTGAGCATTGTAATATGTTCGGGAATTTTATTATAAAACCGCACACAATTACCTAAAAAAGACCTTTTATTTGTCTTTGCTAATCTAAAACATGGTACCGTTAATTTATATTTGTTCCTAGTGTTGTAATGATGGTTGTCACTGTTTAATTTAAATTTACTCAAATTTTTCCGAACATACATAATATTTTCAAATATATACAGACTCGGTAAAGTTAATATATCAATTTCTTTAAAAAGATCCCTTAGAGATTCCCTAGGATCCATTTCATATATGGCTCGAATTGCACGCTTTTGTAAGATAAAGATTGTGTCTATCTCAGCAGCAGCTCCCCACAGCAATACACCATACGACATAATACTGTGGAAGTATGCGAAATAAACTAGCCGTGCAGTAGCTACATCTGTTAACTGTCTTATCTTACAAACTGCATATGCAGCAGAACTAAGTCTTCCGGCTAGATCATGTATATGTGGATCCCACTGTAAAGTTGAATCCATTTTGATTCCCAGAAAGACTGTCGCTTTGTCAATAGAGAGTTTATCTAGGCCAAGCTTAATGTTTGGTTCAACATAAGGAACATTTGGTAATGAAAACTTTAAACATTTGGTCTTTTTTGAATTTAACAGAAGATTATTAGCGGCGAACCATCCAGAGATCATAGATAACACATTATTTACATGAATGAGTTCACTATCTTTCCTATCTACTTTAAAAATCAGAGAGGTATCATCCGCGAATAAAACAATATCACAGAAATCTTTGACCATGCAAGGCAGATCATTAATATACGCTAGGAACAGAAAAGGTCCCAAAATTGATCCCTGCGGTACACCTATTTTTACGAAAGACCCGGAAGAAGTATTGGCATTTATTCCAACCATCTGTAGCCTGTCAGACAGATATGACTCTATTAGATTCAAAGCTTTTCCACGAACACCATAGTGTGAAAGCTTACGAATCAGAGTGCAGTGTTCTACACAGTCGAATGCCTTGGAAAGATCACAAAATACGCCAATAGCATCATGTGAACTCTCCCAGGCTTCAAGTATATGTGACATCAATTGAACACCTGCATCTGTTGTCGATCTGCTCTTAGTGAAACCAAACTGATTCTCATTCAATATATTATGCTCATTAAAATGAGATAAAAGTTGTTTGAGTATAATTTTTTCGAATACTTTACTCAGAACGGGTAAGATGGAAATAGGTCTATAATTGCAAGGGTCAGATGCAGCCCCCGACTTCAAAATTGGAGTGATTTTACTTAGTTTCATTAAGTCGGGGAAACTTCCTCTATCAACACAAAGATTGAATATTGTTACTAAGTATGGTGCAATAATGCAAATAATAGACTCTGCCACTTTAACTGACATACCCCACAAGTCTTCAGTACTCTTTATGTTTAAACTTTTGAATGTCTTTATAATTTCAAAGTTTGTCGTGTATCTGAAAGAGAAGTCCGGTGTTTTGCAGGGAAAATTATGTTTTAATAGGGCTTCTGCTACATTGGGACAAGAATCCAATGATTTAGTGGCTTCTAGGGGTAAGTTAGAAAAAAAAATTTCAAATATATTCGCCACTTGTATTGGATCAGAGATTTGATGTTTATTAATAGTTAAGACATATGTTGAATCTCTAGGTTTATTCTTACCAGTCTCAGTATTTATAGTCTTCCAAATGGTTTTTATTTTATTTTTAGACTTGCTAATTTTGTCTCTAATAAAAAGAGATTTAGCACACAAGCAAACAGACTGATATGCTAAGTGTCCATATATTTAGATACCTGCAGTTCTTGTAAGTGGCGATCTTTAATAAAATTTACTATAACGAGAGATCGAAATTCTGATCAGGTAAAAAAGATTTCAGACTTAAGAGTTCATCACACGGCATTCAACATCTATATCTTATTTAGAGTCTACAGTTAATTTCAATTGAAGATCACTACAGAGTTTGAGAAGGTCTGGTTTTTGTTTTTTTTTTTACATTGTAAAACATTACTTAACTACTTACATTGTAAAAAAGACCAAGATTTTGAATAATCATTTACTTAACTGTTTAATTTTTTTATGGAGTGATATTATGGTAGTCTTAAAAGACAATTAAAAACTTAACATAAAATTTCTTTTACAAACGATACTTCTCATCACGGGATGTATCACCAGCTTGGGGTTTTACATGAATGCTTGTTGTGGCTCAATTTATATATCTTTATTTTTAGAATTAACTCCTTATAAGTTAAAATGGCACTTTAAAAGCCTTTATTTCTATATTCTTCCAAGAAAGCGCAGCTTTTCAACATTTCTGTGCATTTACAAAGATCAGAGATCCAAGTCTTCTGATTATAGAGACTTACTGACGACATTAATTTGAAAAGTATGTCTACCAAAGAGTTAAAAAATGATGCTATACCTATAGCTAAAATTTTTATTTGTTCGGCTAGTATAGTAGACTCATGATAGAATTGAATGAACGTCAGTAATTTGAGTTTCAGTAGCCAAAGTAATTAAAGCGTCATGAATGGCACTAATTCGATAACAGACGGCTTTAATACTGCTTATTCTCGCTTCTATAACAGTCTCAATGCCACCGTGTCGTTTAAAGCAAGCCATGTCCTCTAAAACTAACTATAATTTGTAGTCTAAAGTGTTGACTGAGGTCTGGGCTAGATGACGGCCGGTCTCCAGCTCTTATAAAGTCCGGAACGTTGGTTTCAAGCAAGGCTTAGGTAGTTCGTGCCTTGTGACCAGGTGCGGAGTCCTGCTGGAAAATCCACGGTACATTTTTTAAAAGTGTACTGCTGAAAGATTTCACAACACGATCCAAGACTGTCTCTTGATACACTTCGGCTGATGTTTTCACTCCTTTTTCACAAAAATGCAGCTTTTTGACGTCTTGATAAGACACGTCCCACCAAACTATCACTGACGTAGAATGATGACCACGTTGTACCTTTCCGATCACTTGATCAGCTTCTTTAGTACTGTGAGAGTGCAATTTATCATTTTCCTTATTGTAGTGCTCTTCAATCGTGATTTTTTTTCTTCGGTAACGAGGATGCCCTTCACCTGTGTATCGCAATGGAAGCCGTTTTTATCTATCCACTCTCCTTTATTGTAAATTTAGGACATGTCCTGTATATCGACAATAAGCACCGAGCTTCAGGTCTTGTTTTATAATACGCGACAGAGTCCTAGCAGGAATCTTCATTTCTCACGATAAAATTTTTTGCTTCCTACTGGGTTTTTTTTTCGAATTCTTGCTTTAACAGCAGTAGCAGCCTTTGTAGTTCTAATAGCACCCGGCCGCCCCGATCTTTTATGATTTTCAACAGTGGAAGTGTTATTGTATCTATTTATAGAACGATATACGAACATACGCCCGATACTAAGCTTTTGAAGCGCTTGGAATATGATCGACGGCTCCGTACCCACTTTGTGCATTGCAATCCTATATTTTCTTTGACACCCCCTCTCAAAATAGAAGAATTTCTCTGAGGACACCTCATTCCATATTGTAATTTGAAAAAATATGTGAGGTAACGCGAAATCGAAAGAAGTTTTTAAAATAATAAACGCGTTCCAAATTCAAAATAATCAAGAAGTAGAAAAAAAAGGTTTTATGTAACAATATTTATGGCCAGACTAGTAATATCTTTTTTGTTTTTTTGCAACTTCTTTTCTTTTTGGCTCTGCGTTTTCTATATTTTGAGCCGGATAGGATTGTTTTGACGGATCAACGTGTTTTGACATTTTATACTAATTAAATAATTAGCACAAATTCAATTCAATCTGCAACTTATGAATTCTGTATAAGTACAATAATTTCTAAAAATAAATGAATCAAATCCTGAAACCTTTTTACTGTTACTTGAGATTAACAGTTAGACATAAAACACACAACATCATCATTAGCATTTCCGAATCAAATGAGTGCCACGGCGCAGATAATTACCATTTATCTAAAATGTACTGAAGGCAGCCTCTGAGTAGGTGGCGAAGCCAGTTTCTGGCTCCGTGTAAATTCATAAATAAAAATTGAACCTTATATTATATTTATATTATAATTTTGAATCAATTTACCTTCTGAAATATACTTATGTCTTGAAAGTAATACTTTGAAATATTAGACTCCAAACCTCTGATTGAAAAACATAGTGACTGCGCGCATATTGCAGATAGCATTATTCGAAAACACAATTAAGTACTTATACTATACATTTCTTCTGATAAATCAAAATTAACTATCTATTTGGGTAAGATTATAAGTAAGAGCGTTGTTTCAATCGATTTAATATACGAAACAATGGTGTTTATTTCCAGAAAAAATAACTTTACTTTAGTCGGTAAAATTATTCATTTCAAATGTAGTCGAACATCCACCACTACCTACGTCACAACAGTTTTCTGCAATTTTACCTAAGTTCATTATAATTAAAACAACCTTATACTATTTACGTAAATATATTTTCCGACCGTTTTCCTATTATATTAATGTAACAAAGTAGTTGCACAGGGTGGAAATCGAACCCAAGCCGAATTATTTTATGTACGCCAGTTGCCTAAAAAATGCGTTGGTAAGTGTTTCAAAAACACTTCTTTTGATCAGATGAAGTTTAAAATTCAAGTTGATGACTGCCCACCATACCCTATGACGATTGAAGTTACACAATTAGAGCACAATATTTCGGCTTCACTGAGCCTGTTCCGGTGGCCGAATGGTTTAGGCAAGCGAAACATTTATTACACATAAAAACTTCCTTTCCGAAACACCACTGCATTGGTTCACGTGTGCAATAATTGCATTGGTTCACGTTGATTCAAATACCCTCCCTCTACCTATGCAGGGGCGTAAATGTTTAGATGCTTTCTGCAAGCCATGGAAAACATAAAACCTGGCAACCTGGGCGGTCGCCCAACCGCGCCCTACCCTAACGCCGGTACTGCATAAAGTATATATACAACTGTTTTAAAAATACATACATATATACCTACTAACATACGTGTATACGTGTCGGATCTAGAACTTTGCTGATATTATGATAAATATGTAGTGAAGCTAAAACGGATAATATATGAGTATTTTAAAGTGAACAGTGAAAGCTTGAAAGCAGAAACAGTGACGCAAAAATCACAGTGAAAAATATTTTTGCTAATATGTAATATAAAACTGCTAATAAAGTGATATGGGCATATAATGGTGAAGGATTAAACGTATAATTCACGCTAAAGCCCAAATTCACCAAAAAAGGGTTTAATTAATACACATATAACATTATTTGTCCCCATGTACATCGTACACCCAATGTTGTTGTAGTATTTTAGATTTGCCATGATATTGACTTTTACTGAAATCGCAATCAGGCAGACAGCTTTAGCAAAGGTATAAAAATCTAATCTAAGATTTAAATTGTATACCGTTGAACTTGGTGGTATAGCTAAACTAAAAACAAATATAACCATCTAGCCATAACTAGTAGCAGTGGGGGTTTGAAACTCTAGCCCAGATCCGTAGGGAACTTACCGGTCTAAAATGTTTCCCCCTCATTGCTACTTGTGGGCGTCGTAAGAGGCGACGAAAGGTAAAATACCGGATATAATAAAGATAAAATAGGTCCACAGCAACGCCTTCTGAGAAATGAAGCAATGTTGAATGCTCGCCTGGCTAGTTACCACCCTCAAGTAGACAATCTGTCGCCAAGCACCTAACAGTGTGTTCCAGCAGCAATTCTAGGTTAGCCTGAACTACATGTTTGCCCACATCATCACTTACCATCAGGTGAGATAATGGTTAAAAAATAGACTATCAAGCATAAAAAAATTCAGTGAAATTTCAGGCACATGAGACTTAACAACAGTATGTATCAGGGTGACGTACGCGGAGCAATCACTTGTGTTGTGACGAAATGCATCTGTTATAAGCAGTGTTTATTCCGCTTAACATCAGGTGAACTTCGTACTATCAAAAAATAAGAACTAGAACCATAGAACATAATATAATAATACTACGTACTAGAGCTTACTGCAATCCCGAAAACGCCAAATAATGCATGTCATCTCTATGTCTACAGCTACCTGTCACATGTCATCAAAGTCAAACCAAGGAGTTTTCTTTTTTCCACGACATAAATCTAACAAATTAAAAATCTTCTTCAAGGTTTGACGTTCTGTAACAGCAAAGGTCTATCATATCTTATCGACTTATAGTATAGTGTTATCGTCGTATTCATTTAAACCTACATTGGTGAATTAGGCTTAAGAGTACTTACGCAGTTCAAATGTAGATCTTTTTTAACTATCCCCTGCCCCAAGGGCTATAGACATGTGTAGATGGACTGCGTAAGAAATCATACGTATTTCTTATATGTCTTGATATCTGAGTGGAAGAATGATACCTACCTACATATTTTGTTAACCGCTCTTAGCGTGGGATAAGTACAAAGGATGCAAAACATATAAAAACCGGTTCATATACAGGTATGATTCATGTGGGGTGTTCCGAACTATAAGCATTGTATCAGCAACATATTTTAGTGTTTTTTTTATTGATGTTGGTTTCTACTTTTATGTCACGAATTAGCACAAAATGGAATTGGTATATTTATATAGTATGGTATCTAAATGGAGGGCCAGAAACATTTAACCAAAAATAAACATTATTGATAAAAAACAAACATCCCAACTCAATAAACAATAAACATAAAGGATGTAAAAATGTCTTTGACTCCGCAAAACAGGAGCGTGCATAAACGTATAAATTAATTGTTCATTTAAATACAAAGACTAATTTAATAAGTGACCCGACTCCCAAATGTCAAAGCGATTCAAATAAAAAACGACAATGAAATATCGAAGAAGGATGGCGCTCTGCGGCGTGGATAGGGTCACCATACAGGCTGACACAAGAGGATTTTGTTACATTTTTTTATATACTTATATATTATTTACATTTAATAATTTACAAACCATTTTTTTGCACTCTTCTCAAAGAATGATCGAGATGATAGTACAATTAAAAGTCAAAGATTTTATTTGCAAGATGTAGGTAATACATGTTGTAGGATTTATAATATAAAAAATTCCATAATTAGCATGCAAATTATACATTATACAAAATTTTAAAATTAAAATATACAGAATTATGTCATGTTATAAGAAATAAAATTCATTAAACCAGCGATATAAAATAGAAAGAAATGTCAGTGAACTATAAATGTCAACGAAAAGATGCAAATAATATTAATAGTAAAATTTTCAAGTTACAAATCATGGATTTCATTGTCATTTATATAATCAATTATATTGTAATAACATTTCTCCCTAAGGATGCTCTTAACTTTTAATTTAAAGTTAGATGGATTACTATTTTTAATGCTTTCTGGTAATTTATTATACATCCTTGGAGCCATACAGTATACACTTTTATTTAGTAAAGCCGTACGAGATGGTAAGTTGCACAGTCTTGTTTTATGTCTAATGAATTACATACATCACCCATTGTCTCAAAGTAATGCAGATTGTTTTTTACAAAAACAACAGTCTCATAAATATACAGGCATGGTAGTGTTAAGATCTTGCACTCTTTGAAGTAAGGTTTACAACTGTCAGTAGATTTCAGGTGTGTTATCGCCCTTACGCATCTTTTCTGTGCTATAAATACATTTTCTTTGTTGGAACAATTTCCCCAAAATATAATACCATATCTTAACAAGGAAGCCACACTCCCATTATACGCTGTTAATGCAGTGTCACGATTAGAGATTTATTATTATTTATTTATTATTAGATGCCTTGGAGAGGTGATGTAGTGCGTAAGCCAAACTATTTAATTTTTTTATAATTGTTTCTGTATGGGCTTTCCATCTCAGTTGCCGGTCAATATTTATTCCTAAAAATTTAGTTATGTCAGTTTTGTAAATTATATGATTTTGATAGATTATGTCGATATTCAGGTCAGAGTCTCGTTGACTAAAATGCATTATACTAGTTATTTTCATATTACTTTTTAAATTATTGTCTTCCATCCAATTAATAACGTCATGTATAGTACTGTTGATATTGACAAAATATTCCTCATTTTGTTTTTCAACAATAATTGTACTGTCATCAGCAAACAATGTCATGGGATGTTGAGTGCACCTTGGAAGATCATTAATGTAGCAAATAAAGAGTAAGGGACCCAAAACACTCCCTTGTGGAACACCGTAGGTAACCCTCTGTGCATTAGACATAATATTTTCTTGGCATTTATTTAAAAAACTATCTCCATGCTGTAATGACTGCGTACGTAAAACAACATCCGACAGCTAAACGTGCCCTCCGGAGCAAGGAAAGGCTCAGTATCAAGGTTATTAGCGGTCACCCATCCAAGTCTTGACCGCGGTGGATATTGCTGAACATAGCTGACCGATTTAGAACGGTTAAGCAAACTTCGCCACAAGCGTTCCAAATAGGTAGGTATTGAATTCTTTGAAATTCATGACATTCATTTAGGTACCGAAGTAGGTACCAATAAATGACCCATGGTGACCCTACCCTTAGAGGACAGAACGCCCAGGCTGGTGTCATGGGAAATGTGACTTTTTATACTCTAAATAAATTGGGAGTCATTTTTTAAAGAGGCTCGTTTTTTATATATCGAGCCTGTACAATGGGTGGACAAGAACGGCTGTTAGGCAACATTTTTAACATCATTATAAGTGAAAAGCAGTGACTGATGATGGGTCTTACTTGGTTGTTACTTGAGACGCTTATGGTTGAGCTTCCAGGAAATATGTTTGTGGGCGATATTGTTTGCTTTTTGATGGTAAATAATAGTAGTTCCTATTATAGTAAATCGCTTTTCCGTTACAAATTTGTTATTTGTTTGCGTTGATCATGATAACTTTTTAATAAATTGTTTGAGTGCTAGCTGCCGCCTGTGGCTTTTCTGATTCGTCTTCGAAGTATATATCCAGACACATTGATAAAAACCAGCTTAGTACAAGTGGGAATCGCATAACGTATTCATTTAGTTCTGCTTAGCTCAACTCCGAACCGCTCTTGGCGTGCATTTGTTATAGATTAATTATAAATAGTAAACTGTATTTTAATTAACCAATATACTCATCAATATTAATCTGTGTTATATTCTAGTGATTAAACAGCGTAAAACTAGCCTAAAATTGGGTAAATATTTGCTCAAAATGTATTTAAAAAGCAATATTCGACTTCCGTTCCAAAATTCAATGAACATCTGTATCGAAAATAAAATTCTTTTAAGGTTGTGCGGAGAGGTCGTGGGAGCTTATCGAGGTCTCCTGGGGTGAAGGCCTCACGGTGACTGTGGTCTAATCTGTTGTCTAGAGACCCATGGGTCGCCAGTAGCGCCAGGGCGGGCAGTCTCCCGCAGATATGTCGTTCAAAACGTCATCTTTAATTTAATATCTATGTTGTTTTAAACGTATCCCAATTAAGGTAATAAATTATTAAAAAAGTAGATAAAAAAATCAAAAAAATGTTTGACGTTTATTATAATATAATCTACCTTCAATTTCAATTGTTGGTGATATGGGAAGAGTGAACAGGCATTTGTTTTAAAATTACGTTGCAAATAATAAACAAATAACCTATACATACATATAACATTAAAACATCCTAAAGGGGAGCGGACGATCTTAACTTAAACAAAATATGCAAAGTATTCTCTTAACGATCTCTTATTTTTTTGTATCGGAGTTTTCGAATTCTAACCTCTAGTAACAAACAGATCGTTGAGATAAAACGTTCAATGTTTGACTTTTTTTGGCCGCACCCATGAAACAACCATAACCGGTGATTTAAGCATCGACAGATATATCAGAGACGGGCTTGAACACAGCCGGTGTACCGATAAGATATGATAAAGTAATGGCCTATATCCACGCCGCTGCTACCGAATCTGATACAAAACGGTAGCCGACGCAACGGTCACTCATACAACGACACACTATTCGGTTTATTGAATTCCATTCTAATAAGCTTCAGATTTTCATCTCGTTCCATTAGTCAGCTACCTGAGACTGAAAGCAAATAGCTGTCACTCCGACGGAGCTAATTTTATGACACGCCTCGACACATTTTGCTGAAGGGCTAATCTAAAAGCCATCAATACGCCGTTATCTTGAACGGCGTCGGTAAACCAAGTATACGATCCATAAATGAGTCCACAAAATGCCGGCACTGAAGCCCTAATAGCCGCGCCGATATCCACGAGGAAGAAACTGCCAATATTTATAACGCTAAACATAAAGTACCACAATAAAACGAAACGCGTCGACGCGCAAAGGTCGTCTAATCGTCGATAAAAATATAATAAAACTATGACCTTACCAGCCGCCGCAATTCTGACCATCCGATATTTATGTAATGTTTTGCGTTTGTTTCGGTGATATGCTGCACCTATAATATGTGATTTTGCCAGGGGGACATCCATGTGATTGCTGGAAGTATTGAAAGGAGAACTATCAACCAAGTTAACTTTTATGAAAATTCTTTAGCTGTTGTTGAGTTTCATAATAGAGTGGTAGACGCCTCAATTGAATAATAGATTTTACTTTGAATTTGGTGTAAACAATAATTTAAAAAATGCGATTCGTACCCCGCTCTCTTAGGTTACCGCATTGCGACAGCCTATAAAAAAAATGTTTTTGTCTATGGTCAAATCTTCAAAGCCACATTATGAATCGGTGTTTTCAGTATATGTTGGTTAAATAGAGAACAAGGTACATAATATATATATATTCTAAATTCCCAACTAACTTAACTACGGAAATGGTCTAAAATTTACAAATGACAGTGTTCCATTTATCTACTAATTTTTATAGATGGAAAACATAAAATAATTGAATAAGTATGAAGATGGTATAAATATTGGACGAGAAAAAAAATTTGATTGCCACCTATCCGTTCAACTCCATCCTAAGGTTGCCTGGTAGAGATCACTTTTAGTGATAAGGCCGCCCATTGTAACACTATGTTATCATAATTTAATGTGTAAACTTTTATATTTCTAAAGTGGTGTAACAATAAAGAGTTTTCTATCTATCTATCTATCTATCTATTAGAGAAAAATCTACTACATGATAGGTGGCAATCATGTTTTTTTTTTCTAGTCCAATATTCATACTTGGGTCAACGTTTTACACCTAATGTACTCATTACTTTTACGACCTAGAAACCTGTTACATACGGATACGGACGGACGGACAGACGTATAAGATCTGACACTGCGGTAGTATCGACCAAGACGGACTGGTAGTATACGAGTATATCAAGAAATACATAGCTGATACCTAATCATATGTTTTTATAGGAATTGAACTGTAAATATAATAAAATTAATTACGCATATTTCCAATAAAATCGTTTTAAAATTTCAAGTAAAAGACGGGTTTTCATTTTATACTTTTTCTGTTATAGTGTACAGAAACAGTTTTTTTTATTGCTAATAGATAAGCCTTTGACCACGATATCACCTGGTGTTAACAGGCTAAACCTAGACTTACTGGCTCTCAAGGACTGCTGCCGTAACACACCTTTAGTTGCTTGGCGACAGATTTTCTAATTGGGAGTGGTCGCTAGCCAGGCGGGCATTCGCAAAATGTCCCCTTATTCGGTGAAGCTCAAGCCGGCGGCGGCGGAATCCGAAACATGGACCTGCTGCGCAGCATTCCATAGCCAATACCACTGAGCCATCACTGCTTCAAAATTCAATAATAATATACACAAATCTGTATACTCAAGAAGGGTTTATTACCACGTAAATTATTGATGCGAAATGCTATGGGTAAGCCTTTTTTGAAGCGCTTATTGCGAAGTTTGCTTAGCCATTCTGAACTGATCAGCAAAGTTTAGCAACGTCCGCCTTGGTCATGACTTGGATGGACTGCTAGAGAGGCATTACTACTGAGCGCTTCCGTGCTTTGCAGGGCACGTTAAGCTGTCGGTCCTGGTTGTTGTCTTCGGATGGCAGTCGTTATAGCATGGTGGTAGGGCATTTTACGATTGCCCGCCTGGCTAGCTACCACCCCCAAGTAGTAAATCTGTCGCCAAGCACCTAACGTTGTGTTCCGGCAGCTGTCCTTGAGAGCCAATAGATATAGGTTAGACTAAACAACATCTTCGACCACATCATCACATACCATCAGGTGAGATAGTGGTCAAAGTCTAAACCATCAGGAATAATAAAAAAAAACACGTTTGTACACGACGTTATGGTGTGGCTGTAAATACTAATGGTACATACAGTCAAACAAGAGCATATAAAATAAGTAAGCGGTAGTAGTTGCTATCTATACTACCCTCAAAAAATTTGGTGGAGGTCTCGGCAGTTTTGTAACGAATTGAAGGTAGCCAGATATATAACAAAAATTTTGTCGGGTAACAATAGAATGGAGTGCCATAGGCGTTATACAGAACTTTTGTCTGTACTGAACGGTCTGTAGTCTACTTACTTGTAATAGGCAGGGGCAGTACTTTTACATCAAGGCAACCGTTTGTTGTTTAATTTTCATTAACCTAAAAAATATTCATAGTAATGTTTTTCTGAAACTGTTCATGAATACAGGTAGCATATCAGAATCATCTGTGTGGTGCTCGCGTCCATTTCTGTTATTAATGAACGCAGAGCATTTTTCGAATTTCGCCTTCGTCTTGACAGCTAACTGACAGCTGATTATTTGTCAATGTCAATTGAGCACGAGCACTCGTTCATTGCAAATATTTACCCGGTATGTTGCTCCACTGAACATATTCAAATCTCTTTATTTTAGTTGCTTCAGTGGCTTGCTTTTGGATCACAATCAAATCTTGCCTCACCATTTGCTTTCTATCAACTTGTATAGAATATCATTGCGTACATTAAATTTTTCTAACAAACGAATAATTTAATACATAAATGGTAAAAACAATCTCTGCCTTACCTATTCAAATGGAACGAAGCCGTCGGCAAGAGACAATCAAAAGAAAACCCGCTAGTGTTTCAGTAGTCACATTAGTTTTTGCTTCATTCGGCATCATCGATCGCATTATAATTTCATAACAAGCCTGTCGGCAACTTCGAGAATTTGTGTTTATTACTAAGTAAGTATTGTTAATTGTCATCTAAAAACTTACTTTAGTAGGAAAAACTACCTTGGCGTATCGGCCGCTTCTGCCGTCGTATTACGTTTGCTAATGCTAATTAATAAATTAATTATCCATGTTAATATTGCGCTTGAGCGATTCCGCTTTTTCTTCTGCCACGTTCGTGCTCGGAGAGTCCAAAGTCCAAACTATAGATATTTTAATGCACAGCGAAGCATTCCCTTTTTCTTAGACGATCTCGATACGGTAGGAACTCGACTGCACTCATATTATTTCTAAATTAATTTATTGATATTAATTACGAGCTTCGGCATGAACCGCGCGGTCCTAATTGGGACTATGTTATGACAACCATTGGTACGATAAGGATTGAATCGAATCGGCGTATAATTATAATTTGTGTCATATTTCTTGTAGCTTTTCTCGCAATAAGTATTTATTGGACACGTTATGAATGAGGTATTGTGTCGAAGTCTGCACTACTCATTATGGTGAATCAAAACAAATTATGTGACTTTTACATCATAGAACGCTGTACATTAACGTTTTTAGCACAGTATTTTTTTTCTAAAGCGCACGTGGCTTAACTAAAATACCATGTAGTTTAGCATAATTCTCAACTTGTTCTCAGTGGAAAAACTGGAAAAATATAGTTGGCACGCGCCGGTGTCCATTGAAGTCCCGTCGCCGCGTACTACGTTGTCACGTATGAGGCACTACTATATTTTTTCTTGGAAATGCATTCAGTTGTACGAACAAGATATAACCCGTTTTCTTCTAAATCTAGATTTTGGAATTGCGGTACGTGCTCCGGCAACAATGTGTAGGCGTAGACTTTTACTCACTCAGTTTTCTAAGAATTTTCTTTCTAAGTCTGATATCTTAAAGTAACTTATCTGCTCCATTTATACAGCAAGAAAAGATAATCGGAATGTTTCTAGCTTATCAAACATAGATCCAGACTTTGTACCTAGGAAAAAATAAGTATTAAGCTGCGAAGACATCATACTTTTTATCTTCACCGTGAAATTTTGAAGTATTACTTCGTCTTTTTTATTAGCAAGAAGTAGTTGTGAAAAAAACATTCAGTAAAACAAAAGAAGTCATAAAAAATGAAGCAAACATAAAAGCTGCAAAAGCGATTAGAGCAAATCATAACAGAGTTGCGACTAAAACAAATTCTCTTGACTCGTAAGAATTTATTTGAAGAACTCGAGCTCAGTCTCCGCTCTGGTTGCAGGCAGCACGCGTTCTCCATGGACATAAATACAAGCTCCTCGGTTTCGGACACTGGCACATAATATAACGAGTATAAGAGGCCAATTTAACAGACTTATTGTCTCCGTGCGACTACAATGCGAGACACGGGGAGACGAAAAAGGAACACGAAGCGCGGGGACTCCGAGTCTGCCGATACAAAACAATGGTATTTAATCAACGATGATAAATGCAGTATTCAAGCACGTTTTTTAACGATACTGCCGTATTGTTTTGGCGGGAGCTTACCGCTGAATACGGAGATAACTCGCCGCGGAGAGTGGCTTAGCTGACAAATTGGAATAAAAGGAATATTTATTCGTGTTGGGAACCGAGGAAACCTGTGATGCGGTGTATATTCAAGCTCGTATCTCGTACGTAGGTATTCAAGGGACACGAAAGCACGTGTCTACATTTCTGGGAATGATGGTATCTCAGCAGGTTCTATACCGTAGGCTAAGAGAACCTACGAGTATGTTCAAAGACTATTCTTAGATAAGTTGTTATACTCTCTACACTACAAGGACCAGGATGTTGTTATTCAAATTAGTAAAAATTTGATAAGTAACAAATCAGTAAGTTACGAAATATATAAAGCACAGATCGATATTAAGAGCGCTTTAAAATTACCATAGTAGATACACGGTTTACTATCGTGGTTAAACTTCTAGACCTTATCGTTTCTGTCTTCCACCTCGTACAGCCTGAGCAATTCCTCCGTCACACGAGATATATTAGCGATGCGAACACAACGTGGTTCAGAGTTTGTATAAATCACGTTATTTTGTTGAAAATAACTCGGAGAAAACAATCGGCATCTCGTGTTGCATTGTCGAAGGTAGTGTTCGGGGGCCGTCGTAAATTTGTGTGGTTGCACAGCAGGACGCCCGTATTGAACCTGAAGGACTCGACGACGGATAGAGCAGCGTTTTGATTTATATTGTAGACGTTTGGAAGACATGACTCACCTGGTCCACGTTGTGCGTTTGAGATGACATAGCTGGCAGTGTTGGACGTTAAGATTTGTGTAGAAAATGCAGCGATAGGTCTACATGGGGCGTTGCAGGGTAGTTCTACGCGGGGCTGATAGAGATCTATACGGATTTATGAGAAAATGTTACATCGGAAGTAAGAAGTAAAATTTACTTATACGCTTCTTACGATTCAACACTTACTTATGTCTTATTCTAAGCAATGGTTGACACTTACACTGTGGTTCAAGTCACGCAAATATGCGCTATTTGCACTGTATGCACGCAAACGGTCGGTTCATAACTTGCTAAACAGACACCACGATAGCGTAATGACGTCATCTATGACGTCACCTCCGGCCGCAAACAACGCTCACAGAAAAGTGGTAGTGCAATGTATGCACCAACGTCAAACTCAAATCATGACAGATAGATGAGGAGATTTTTGTTGTTGTGGTTAGAATGTTGAACGTACAAACATGTTCACAAAAGAATGCCTTGAAGTGCAATACTTCTATTATCAATTTATCAATAATTAGATTATTAGGGTCAATTGCGAAAAAGCAAATTGACAGTTAGCAGATGTTATTAGCGCGGCTACATATCGGTTCACATCGTTTGCGCGCAAACAATGCTTAATCTCGTATTTCAGTTATGAACCGAGCTTTTGCAATGTATGCAGTGACAGCAGTGTTTGCGTGATTTAAACCGTAGTGTTACAGAGGGCTATTATGACTTTAACGTGTGTATATGTGTGTCCGTATGAGGCATTTAAGCTCCCAAACAAAGGAAGCGATTTAAAATAAATTATTTTTGCTTCAAAAGTGGTTAGATCTAGTGTTCTTGATAATGATTCAATAAAATCTGTTCGGCCTTTTGTATACCATCAGCTCTTTTCTAGTCGATGAAAGGATGTGACCATTTTTTACTGGTCTAATCTATAGTATCCTGTATCTTCAGTGATATTGCAAGATTATGGTAACCTTGACCTGATGCTGCAGCATTACTTGAAACCTGTAAGACGCATAACACCAAAAATTCACCAACTTAAACAGGGGTATCATATGTAGGCTCGTTGGTATGGTCTCCGTGAATTGATTATACCTAGATATAAAATATGATTTATGTAGATATAATATATGATAGTAAGGCTTGGTAGACGTCGAAGTTTTTTTTTATTTTGAATTCAATGTTACCTATATTTTATTGCTGATAGGTTAGCCTTTGACCACTATATCACCTGATGGTAAGTGATGATGTGGTCGATGATTTTGATCAGGTAAGATGCTGAGCATCGGAGTTTCTATCTGGTAGTATAGATTGCTAATATTATAAATTTTAAAGCTTGAATGAACCTATTAGCATATCTCCGAAATGTCTCATCAGTTTTTGATTAAATCTAGTACATAGATTCATTAGGAATATTTTTTGTCCAGATTCCTGAATAGTTCATGAAAGAGCGCGGTATTAAGTGAAAACTAGTTGACTATTTAAATAGGAAAGTTTGTCTTCATAGAATATTGTAACTAGGTACCAACATCAATTAAGCCTATATAGGATGATTATATGTGTTGTACCACAAAAAAGTATACTATTTTGGGTAAAAACTGAATGCATTCGTTGTACCTAATGATGACAATCTATTCTATTACATTTTAGGACCATCGGCGATTATCCACCTTAAGTAGTGTACTTAAGGTACCTAAATTTAATAATGAAAATAAATTAATTTCACACTAATTAACCAAGAAAAACTTCCCGTGGCCTATCATACTACCAAAAAGTAATAAAAATATTAATCATAATTTACAAAAATACATTGACACTAAAAAGCGCCACGCATTAATAAAAACACTGAAATAATTAAAATAAAAAGCTGAAACGACTTCAAATCTTTTAATTATAAAATTTATATATGAAATAAATAATAAATTTCAGACAACTATCTAATTATATTTATGAAAATGTTAACCTTTAACAGAGAAAAAAAAGTTTTCAGACAGAATTATCGAGAAGTTGAGAAAATATTTGATCGGTCTATATACAAAACAATATTGGTTAAGAAAGCGTTTTATACAAAAAAAATGGTTAACGGTGATGTCGCATAGTTCATAGTTTCTACCTATTAATAGTCATGTTACCGACAGTTATAAAAGTTCTATTGCTATTAAATATTAAATCATTATCCTAGCCTACATATATTTAAGAAACTTTTTTATTTTCTTTATGCTTGCAAAACTTTTAAAAAAAAAACTGTTCAGTTTTTATTTCCGCATTTATGAGAAAAAACATATCTAAATCCACTGGTTTTTGTTTAGCAAAGGATAACTAAAAGGCAAAAGCTTATAAATAATTTATAACATAGAACATGTTATTAAGAAGAATGTCGTAAATCGATAATAATTAAAAAAGGGTACGGAGTTACTTATACCCATGTAAATAAGTTTTTCTTTTAACAGAAATAACAATCCAATAACGAATTAAAATATGTTTTCGCTAACACACAGTACAATACATGGACTGCAGGAAGAATCGGCTTTGATTGCCCTTGTCATTATTAAAAAAATATTGCTTCATCTAAACTGAATTGGATAGGCATTGAATAGGCTCTGAAACTACTGGACCGATTTAAAAAAATCTTTCACCATGAGAATCCAACATAATCCCTGATGAACACAGGCTATTGAAGATTTTCAAAAAACTTAAGGATCCGTATAAAAACTTCGATACTGTAACCCAAAGTGCGAAATATATATTTAAAAAAGTACTCATATCGCGTACGCTGCGGAAATTATATATTCAAAATAGAACAAAGCGATGTACTACAATAATACCTATATAAGACATCCATACCTATAAAAAAGTCCGCAATACTAATAATAAATAATAATAACACAATAACTACGTTATATGTTTAAATTTATAATATTTTAATTATTTTTTAAATACCCGTGCGAACCCGAGGCGTACCACTAGTAATGTTATATAAAGAAACTCACAAACATACATAAGTACATACATGAATCCTGAAAGCATAACACTCTTTTTTAGGCAGTAGTATAAAAACAGACAGCTTACACTACCTAATAGGTACTTTTACCAAGTTCCCTTTAGCAAGAGTCCGTCATCTGGGTATCAGGGTACCACCAGTGTCAGATATTCTGCCTTGAAGCAGTAGTGTGCAATCACTACCGCGTTTAGGCCTATTACAAGTTACTTGGTGATTGAGACAAGAATTAACGTCTCGGAGCACAGTGCAGTTTCAAGTAGAAGCGCTTGTACCGAAGTTTGTTTAGCCGTTCTTAACCGAGCAACTGCCGCGGTCATGATGTGGATGGATGACCGCTGGTGACATTACTACAGAACGTGCACGTGATTCGGAGGGCAATTTAAATCGTCGGACCAGGTTGTTGTCTTAGGATGCCAGTCGTTACAGCATGGTGTAGGGTATTTTACAGATGCCCGCTCAGATAGCTACCACTCTTAAGTAGAAAATCTGTCGTCAATCACCTAACAGCCTGAACAACATCTTCAACCACATCACGATCACGTACCATCAGGTGGAAAAGGTTCTCAGCTATAAAAAGAACTAGAAAAAGACACTGCAACGTAATTAATAGTTTGACGTTTTGAATAATAGTCTCATCACTTCTTACATAAAAATGTAAAACAGGTATTTCATAAAAAAGGTAAAAACCTCCCAATTAACTTGATCTGACAATGACGTCCCCTTATCACAATAACTTCAACAAGAGGGGAACAAAAAGTCCAAATTATGTGGTGGACAACTTTTGTAAAATACTGTCCTACGTAATAAAAAGATGAGTGAAATGAAGAAAGATTTAAGAGATGTTCGTCCCCCGCGGCTATTCGTACAGATATGAATCTATACGTCTTAAAAATGGCACTAACGGTGTGCTTTGCCTTGATAACATTCCAGAACAAACTGCAAAAACAATTATGTCCACGCAGAATGTTGTATTGTATTTTAGAAGTCTTTTTGGACTATGGCGGTGGTGCTGGCATAATGCGTGCTGATAAATATTTATGCAATTTATTCATATTTCTTTCGGCGCTTCGAATGCTGGGAGGTAGTCTGCAGTTTTGTTGCACGGTTCACATTTAATCGGTCTGGATTAGTTATACTTTGATCAATATTTGATTCGATCACTATTTTTGTTATATATGGATGGGCAATACAAAACGCTTAATAATATCACGCCTTTACTTCCCCGAAGAGATTTGATTTTATGTTTTAGAAGACGAGCTAACTGTCATGTACAGGGCAGTTGCAAGACTGCAATTGTTATTTTCATATTAGCCAAAATGCACCAAGATAGATATCAAAGGACGCAATCTACTCAGTAAGAAGCTACGAATATGTAACTATCTTAAGTAAAAACTCACACTATGATTTATATTATAAAATCGGGCAAATGCGAATATAAAGGGTTCCGTACCCTTCTGACGAAGGGTTTCTTACCATTTTCTACCCAAAATTAGTTACATACTATATTATAAACTTATTATTTATTTTTCGCGAAGGGTACGGAACCCTTTATACGTGAGGCCGACTAACACTTAGCCTATTTTTTAATATTTCTTGTTATAGCGGCAACAGAAATACTCGTACATAATCTGTGACGGTTCATGACATACAGCGTGGTGATAGGTATGGTGGTAGGGCATTTTGCGAATGCCCGCCTAGCTACCGCCCTCAAGTAGAAAATCTGTCGCTAAGCAGTGTGTTCCGGCAGCAGTCCTTGAGAGCCAATAATTCTAGGTTAGACTGAACAACATCTCCGACCACATCATCACTTACCATCAAGTGAGATAGTGGGCAAAACTAAAAAATAGACAGATGGACAGTGGAGTCTTAGTAATGGGGTCCGTTCTTACCCTTTGTGTACAAAACCCTAAATCATCAATAGTGTATATTGCTATAATCTCGCATAATAACGACAATGACTATTACTACAATATTTGTTACCTGAAAAAAAACCGCCCAAGTAAACTCGCACACCATGAATTCCGTACCAACACAGAATGTACCAAAAATTAATTTTACATATTTATAATTAGATATCTATATATTTTTGACTATAATCATTTCAAGTTTGACGCTTGTGTGTATTTGTATAATAACAAAAGCAAAAAACGTTCATACGTTTTGTTTTGGGGGATTCCTTTTTATCTTTATTTCTTGGTTGTTGTTTGTTAGGCAATCTGCTATAAAAAACATATTTTATATAAAAGACAAAATTAAATTATTTATTTATATATTATCAAATCAATATATCAACTGGCTACCTTAACTTCTTTTACTTATATAGTCTATAGATACGGTTCCAAAGATTCAGCCCTTTAAAGGTCGGATTGATTGACTGAGACTAAGTAATATAATATAACCCTATAAAGAATATTTCTGATAGCATAATTAATATCCTTTGTAGAATATGTAGCACTTATTCTTTCAGGTGTAGATATTAATAACTACACTGTCAAGTGTTTAAAATTCTAGATTTTTATAATGCTTTAGTGTTGTTAGAGCTAAACTCCAACAATATCTGTTCGTGATAAGCAGCATCTAAAACCTACGTAACGAAAAATTTTAAAAGCGTTTCAGCTCATACGAGTGTAATGGTATATGCTTTAGGATTTATCATGACTTGGGGTTACCATTCTATAATGAAATTAAATACATACCACCTTGAATAAAAAAAACACTTCAAAAAAAGGAGGAGGTTAAAATACGAAGTCTAATGTTGCATAGCTAATGGTACGGAGCCCTTCGTGCGTGAGTCCGACTCGCACTTGGCCGATTTTTATTGTGTGTTATCTCACAACTTTTTACAGAGTGTACCGATTTAGATGAATTTTATATTCGATAGCTGGTGCTTGTCACGTGATACCATTTAAATTTGAGTGAAATCTGACGAGTAGTATTTCATATTTAGAATTTAGAGTATCTGATATTTATATTCACCTACAAGCTGTCTCACTTTCTATCACATAGCCACGTATAACTCTGATCTCTTCTGGAACGCACCGTAGAATAATCCGGACGGATACACCGATGTACCCCTAACTATGTACCTAAGGCGCGGAGTGCTCCAGACCAGGTAGATAGATAGATAAACTCTTTATTGAACACCTTAAACTATACCAAAATTTAAAATATTTAGCTTATAATAGTGAACAATAGGCGGCCTTATCGCTCAAAGCGATCTCTTCCAGACAACCTTTGGAGAGGAGCAAGTTTTGACAAGGGATGGCGGTGTATCCTTATCCTGTAAGGATATTCCTTACAGGTACAACATGCTTAAAGTGTTCTGGTAAATTATCATCACAAAGATGATTTGATAAGTTACTATAAATGTATACATCTACATAGGTGTAAGGGTTTGTCTAAAATTTGGAGTGAAACTACCACATATGAATTCACGCGGAGAAATATCTAAGAGTATCAACAAAAACAAGTCAACACAATAGGGCCCACTATCGGCGCCGCAAGGATCCTTGTCAGATTTGGTATCTGGTGGTCGCGGATCAGCACCATAGGGCTCTACTACTTGTTCTATTATCCAGGATTGTGGTAAAATAAAGCTGAAATTTGAACATTGAAATTTTTATCAATACTTCGATTGGTTCGTATTGGTTTGATAAGGTTCCTCTTAGTAGTTAAACAACTTTAATTCAAATTCAAATGAAATGATTCAAATTGCGTATATATATATTATTACTTATATCCCGTCGTTTCAAACACTTTGCAGTGATCATAGTCACGGAGTGACTAATCGGTTTTATTTGTCATTTGAGTTATTAAGAAATTATTGTACTACCATCAGATTTTTTTATCGTTTCTAATGCACACATACTTAGTAGCATACGGTTGTTTCATTAATAAGGTTTCTTTTACTTTATACTGACTTCATTCTGGTTTTTGCACGATTGTAGAAAACGTGTACCAGTTTTCGTTAGCCTTTTTCAACCTCCGACCTCATCTTATCTTTGGGCCAGTACTTTAGGTACCTGTTGATAGGTAACTAAGAAACTGGTCCAAGATCCTGTCTTCCCAACACCTTGTGGTGGTGAATGGGGTTAATAAAAGATTCGGGCTTATTCAGTCGCAGCTTGTTGCAAGTGGGACATTTGCACCATTTCACGGTACTTGGTGGTTTCAATTGTAGCAACAGGGTGGCCTTGACCCGTCCACCTGTAGTTAGCCAGAGCGATCAGGCCACACCTGGTCAAAAGCTAGCCTATCAGCTTTAAAAACCGCACGTAAAATATTGTACCCGCCTATACGCAGATCCCGGTAAATAGGATGTTCGAATGTTATAGCTAAACAGGTATATAAAAATATTATAAAAAACATATTAATATAGTAATATAAGCTGGTAAAAGAGTACCAAAACTATAGTTTTAACAAATTTAAGCTATTTTCCTTTACTGTGGATCTTAGAATGTTTCATGACAGTGTTGCAATACGTAGTACTTCTGGTGACAGACAAAATGAAGAGAATTCGAGGAAGCTCTTGGGGCTGTATCTACAAACAACTACACGTAGTTAACATTTATAAAATGTCGGCTAATATATCGCAGCATTTGTGTTTTAGGATAAATCTAAAATTTATTTCCTATTACATGCTGAGGTCCTCAACTAGGTATAAGATTTTTTCTATATAGGTATTATTTCAAGCGATATGATGACATGCAATGAAAACATTACATTATCACATTTTTAGAGAACATAATCATTGTTTTAAGTCGAGAAATTTGTAAAAGTATTTAAAAGATATTTCACATCAGATCAATGTTGCAATGACAAAATCTGATGACCAACCATCTTTTTCGACCAACCAAGGTCTCTTGGACTCATATACATATTATTATTTCTTTATATCACAATATTTATGCTTAAGGACCAATCTAAAGGGTATTTTCCTATAATGATGGATTAATGAGCTTTTGGTAGCATCCTTTATGTCGGATCAGCGCATCAGTGTTGCAATAAATACGTCTGGTGACAGGCAAAAAGTCGGGAATGCGAGAACGCGCCCGGGGGTCTCTTCGACCAAGTCATATTTTGGACATTTCCTCTTTTTAACTTATAACTATTTCTATTGAATTCTTATTGCAGAATTTTATTACAAGCTGCGTTACTTTCAATGGATAATCCTAAATGCTGTAAATAAATGTTTTGTTGTATAAACATTACAAATACCTATTTGTACTTGTGATACAATTATTTTTTTATTCAAAAAATGCTAACAACCTCTTAGTGTTGACTTCTGCTAGTCCTAACAAACATTTTAAGATGTTTTTTGTTCAGTTTTTTTTTGTGTTCTTTTATTTGTTTTTGACGGTATAAGTACGAGGACCACCTGATGTTAAGTCTCTTGTGCCTGTAATGTATTATTTCATATTTTTTATTACTTTGCTCGATGTAAATATATAAAACGGCATTCAAAGGGAGCATGACGCGGTCCAGTGTTGCCGCGGCGGGCGCTCTTGGCTCGGAGTATGCGGTAAAAAAATAAAAATTAGAAAAAAAAATCTCAAAATATTTGTTAGGACTAGCAGAAGTCAACCCTAAGAGGTTGTTAGCATTTTTCCAATAACCCTGTATATATTTAGGATTCTGTTCGAAAAAACGGGAGCCTATTTTACAAAGCGCTATCAGTACGTCCGTCGGCCCTTTAAAGGCCTGCAGTTAACGAAATAATTTAAATCGAAGCAGGTGAATAATCATCGGAGACCTAATTAACCTATTACGTATTTTAACTCGACCGTGCGCTTGAAGAGTCAAGACCTCTGAGGATGCTTCGTGTAGAATCGAAACGCGTCGAAAATTCTGTTCGGCTGCGTGGCGTTTGTGAAGTTACGTTGCCTTAGCAGGAAAATTAGGCGGAATTGTCACTAGATATACTTTTTTGTGTTTTATTAAAATATTAATTTAATGTTTTCTTAAAATATTTTCAAAATATTTCGCATAATTTACCTATTCTATTGTGATCAATTGATCATCGAAGGGAGCCAAAGAATTGATCGTTGTTCCAACTGAAATACTATAGGTGCTGTAAAAACTAGATCCTCTAAGATAAATACCTCAATTTGTTGTCATCACTGTTGACCCCACAAGCAAGTAGGAGTTGTCCCCTTCAGATCAGAGCAAACTTCACAAGTTGTTAAATCCTATATTTGGTTTGCGAGCTCGTTTGCGTGTCGCGCGACATTCTGCAGTGGTACTATCAGATGCGCGAGCGCACGTGATGGAATCCTGCTCACAATGCTGCATAAATGGACCTAATCGAGTTGTTGTCCACGAATTTTGCTTCTTTTAAGTACAAGTAGTTAACCCAATCCATATAGCTTTAAACGTACCAAAAAAAAATGTATTTAAAGAAAGAACAATTTTGTTGAAATCCGTTGAAAATATCGAAATTATCTTTTATTCATTCAAAACAAGGGCTAAATCATTTTAGTAAATTTTGCAGTGATGGCTCAGTGGCATTGGCTATGGACTGCCGCGCAGCAGGTCCATGGTTCGAATCTCGCCGCGGGCTTGAGCTTCACCGCATGATGGAAGGGCATTTTGCGAATTCCCGCCTGGCTATCGACCACCCTCAAGTAGAAAATCTGTCGCCAAGCACCTAACGGTGTGTTCCGGCAGCAGTCCTTGAGAGCCATTGAAATTACAGGCACAGAAGACTTAACAATTATATCCCAAGGTGACGGGCGCAGTGCAATTCGTGACTATAACGAAATGCATCTATTATCTATTATAGAGGTTGGTCCGCTTAACATAGCTTTTGACCAATATTTCACCTCATAGTAATTTATGACGCGGTTAAATATGTCGTTCAGGCTAACCTGAATTAGATACTGGCTTTCAAGGACATGAAGCTGCCATACGACACCTTGATGTTTGGCGACAGATTTTCTACTTGAAAGTTGTAGCTGGTTAGCAGGAGGGCATTCGTAAAATGGCCTACCATCACGCTATATTCACTGTCATCCTAAGACGATTGTGTGGGTGCACTCCGAACCACGGCAGCGCTCAATATACTAAATGCCACTATCAGTCAACTATACAAGTCAAGACAGCAGCGCACGTTTAAGCTGTGAATGACTGAAGAAGCTCTGAGTGTTTCAAAACATTTTCGAAGAGCTGAGACAAATTCCAGATTGGCAGTGTATTTCTTATTCTAACAATTGTCCACCATGACTATCGAGCAGGTGTTACGTGTATTACAATTAAATTTGAAGAAAACCATATGTTGGTAAGTTTTATCTCGTCCCAGTTCCCAGAATCGTCCCATCGCGACGTGTTCCTTCCATAAGCCTCTGCCTAGGCTCGAATGGGCAATGCGTGAGCCGTTTCGGAGATCGGGCCTTTGCAGACAGATAGCTGCCTACGTGCGCTAGGCAGGTTAGGTATTTGCCTTTTCATTTTTCTGTACTGTTGCTTTATATGACGTTCATATTGTACTATAATTTTAAAGATATTTTATAGCAATATTGGCATACCCATGTAGTTGGCAAGCACAGGTTACCCCTTGTAACATGTGAGGTCAAATGAGCTGTTTGATTAAGACCAATTAGAACTATAATTACTTGGCGTGCATAATCATGAATGAAGGTAAAAGGTGAATTGACCCGTCACTAATCAATTCCCAATCTCATTCAATTTTGAAGGTGATCACTCGCTAATTTGAGATTTTAGGTTCTGAAATATATTTATTTGTTTTTATGCCCGATAGACGGCGCTTTTGACCACTATCTCACCTGATGCAAAGTGATGATGTGGTCGAAGATGTTGTTCAGGCTAACCTAGAATTACTGTCTCTCAATGATAGCTGCCGGAACACACCGTTAGGTGCTTGGTGACAGATTTTCTACTCGAATATTCTACTTGAGAAATAAACATGATTTTCATTGATCTCTTCATAATCGAGGTGAAGGCCTACCTAAGTAAGATCAATATATAAAATGCTTTGTTCTGAACCTAAAAACTCATATGTAGAAGATAACACTTTAATAGTTGAATAGCTGGTTGAACCTTTAAAACTTTATGGTAATATATTACACAATAAATTTAGTCACAAACTAATAACAAACCGCTAATTAATGGGGAAGATCAGCAAAAAAGAAGAAATCTAATCTCCAATTTATTATAATAAATAGGATAAAATCTAGATAAACCTAGATGTAGGCGTGGGCAATTCATTAAAGATCAAACACATAAAGTCAGATTATCTTTTCTAGATATTTAGCCTTATGAACAAAAAAATGTGTAAGATAAGTCAGAGGGACGTCGGTACAACTTTGCTAGTTTATTTCACTACTATTAAGAGTACCTAAGACATCTATTGTATATTATGAGGAGCTGCAGGTGTTGAGATATCATCTTTGTTTTACAAAAGCATTATATTCGTACTATATATGAAAAGGAACCTTGCAAATCTCTGAAAGATTAACCAGTACATAGAAGTTATTTACCGAGTCTGTATATTTTTTAAAGTACCTACACTGTAAAAACATGCTTCGTTAAAATTATTAGCGAAATTTGCTTAACCATTCTGAACCGATCAGCAAAGCTAAGCAACGTCCGCCGCGGTCAGGAGTTGGATGGGTGACCGCTGGTGACATTACTACTGAGCGCTTCCGTGCTTCGGAGGGCACGTTAAGCCGTCGGTCCCGGTTGTTGTCTTAGGATGGCAGTCGTTACAGCATGGTGGTAGGGCATTTTGCGAATGCCCGCCTGGCTAGCTACCACCCTCAAGTTGAAAATCTGTCGCCAAGCACCTAACGGTGTGTTCCGGCAGCTGTCCTTGAGAGCCAGTAATTCTAGGTTAGTCTGAACAACGTCTTCGACCACATCATCACTTACCATTAGGTGAGATAGTGGTCAAAGGCTAACCTAACAAGCATAAAAAAAAAACAACCTAATCTCCCAACATATATATTTGCACATGTACTACATATATATTTGCATTCACACACTCATTGCTAATTTTCTTGCTGGTAGAGGTTAGAAATTGTATGTTTCATAAGGTGACACCAGAAAATATAAGGCTATTCTTCAATATGTATAGTATTTTTTTTAGGTTTCGTGCCTTTATATCTCTCACATTGTTTAATTCCATTGTGGACTACTACGAATTTGTTTTTAATAGCTGTTAGGGTAGACTTTTTCCACTTTCTCACCCGATGGTAAGTGACGATATGGTCGAAGATGTTGATCAGGCTAACCTAGAATTACTGGCTCAAGGACAGCTCTCGGAACACACCGTTAGATGCATGGCGACAGACTTTCTACTTGAGGTTGGTAGCTAATTAGGCAAGTATTAGCAAAATGCCCTATCACCATGCTATCACGACTGCCATCCTGAGACAACAACCGGACCGACGACGGCGTAACGTGCCCATCCAACTCATGACCGCAGCGGACGTTGCTTTACTTAGCTGATTGGTTAAGAACGGCTAAGCAAGCCACGCTACGAGCGCTTTAGAAAGCTTGGGATAAAGTCAGCACTCGCAACAAAAATCAAATTTGCTCACTTTTTGAACAAATAACTATCATACTTACGCCATTAAATGAGTATCTCAAATATAAATTATATATTATATTTAAATAAGTTTTAATATTTCCATGCCTAATGGCATGCTGAACTGACTACTACGACAGTACTTGTCTTGCCTTATCTACAGGTTATTTGTTATCTTGATAAGTTTGTTATACCTAGCATATACGGGCGGTCAGTATACTTATATTAACAAAGCACTACGATATACTATACTATTGTATGGTATTCTTGCACATATTTTTTAAAATTTTAATAATTTATGATTTTGATTTATTAAATTGCACATATTGACAGAATATATGGCCTATGCATGTACTGGACCTAATGCGTTTAACTTTCCTTCAAGGTAAGTTCCTTCATTCTAAATTGGGCTCTAAGCGTGTGCTAAGTCTAAGTTTTGGAATGCCCAATTTGAGTAAATCTTATTCATAGCGATGACTATTTCGCCATACGAGACGTTCTAAATAATACCAGATCAGGAGTACCCTAAACCGACGCTTTATGTATGAAAAAATTGATGTGTGTAGTTGAAGCGAAAGATATATTATATGCAAGGATCGTAGTGGAAGTCTGTGGTATCTACCAACCCCTAGAGGAAAGAGGCGTGATGTTATGTATGTATGTTCTTAACTGTTTACATTGAATTTTCCGTGTAAATGTTATCTACCTTCTCAAAAAGATAGTATTTTTATGCATATTTTAGTACTGCATTATATAAATAAGGCAATACCATATGTCTAAAAATCTGTGGAATGGTGACAGGTTTCTCGACGACAATGACCATTGAGCTATTCGCTCATTGAGCTTTAAATAATTCGCAGTGCCGCACGGCGCCGCGCAGTTTCGCAGTGGTGTCGCGGACTCGCGGCGCAGTGGTGTTAGCAATTGTCGCGCTGCTTTGCGATACCATCGTGCCGACCGCCGGCGCCGCCAGATCTAGATCGCGGCGTCCGCGCACACAAGACATGCACTCGATGGATAAAGTCCTCACCGGATCGCGGCACCCGCACGAGGTATGCCTTTGAAAAACGCAGCGCAAAGCATTCGCCGTCGACGCTGCACCGTGCGGCCGGACGCGATGGCATCCTAGGACGATCGATGCGATGCAACCGACGACGTCTTACTTTGTTTTTCTAGTTTACGCCATTAAATAAGGATTGGAGGTAAACTGTTAACACAAATATATTGATTTATCAAGATCGTCGGTTCTCACTGTGTATACTCGAACTCTGATGTCTTAATGGTACCTAAATGTTACATCGTTTAAAAAACAGACCCAGTGGAAAAACCTTGGATATTATTCAAGTTATGGAAGCAGAAGATGTCATTGATATGCAGGTAAGTTCAATGTATCAATGACGGGCGAGAAATCCAAGTATAATTGTTTAGATCGGCCTGGAATACCTAAATGTTATAAGGAATGAGATTCGTCAAAGGCGGTGACGAAAATGGCACACAACTGGTTCTCGAACACCTAACCGGCATACTCTTTTTATATAAATGAGAAGCCAGAGTGTGTGAAACATTACACCATACCATAAACACCTGAAAAAAGCGTGCTTTAAAATTTTATTACCTGTTCAGTGTTCATGTATGAATGCAATTTTAGGTTTTTCAATTACATGCCCATGTTCTCTTCACACCTAAGTTGGCACTGTAAGCTAAATATGGTATTGGCAATACATTTAATTTCAATAATGCATACAGATTTATTTGATAATGGAAAAACGTGTAGGTATGTGCCTTTAACTACGTCTTTTATTTTAATTTCTGTAAGCCACGAGCCTAACCATTCTACTCTACCAAAAAGGTTCTTATAACCCTCCGATCGTCTCCAAATTATAGTGTTTAAACATTTTAATACAACGCTAAGAAATGTGCGTAAAAGTTATAAAATGACGAGGCTTTTATAATATATGCTACTCTGCCTTCTGGCGGCCATTACTTAGGCCCAGGCTTGTTATTAAATTCGGGCTTATTTATTTATTTATGAGCATCTTTGGTAGTATACATCTTGTTCTTACTTTCTGGATGTTTAAATAATATTCTTTATGTAAGCGTGAATTCCATAACTAATTCTAAAAACGTGTATATATTAAATAAGCTAATAAAGTGTTAAAAAAATATACAATTCATTTTGTTAATTAAAGTATGCATACGTATGTATATCATAGCATTATATACCATTTAACGCTATACGCTTGTTATGTAAAATTTTATTATCCAAAGTGACCTTGGAAACTACAAAACAAATATCAAACCGATTCACACATTCGAGTGTCGATTATCTGGCGATCATAACGCCTAGGTGTGATCAAAGAAACGAACTTTCCGAACTTAATTACAGGCGAGCGCGATCACATGAATTATCGATTTGGGAATATCCATACGTCGGGTACAGGTGCCGGACTCCGCCCCACCCGCGGGCCTCCACACTTATGTCCAGTACTCCTTCATTAATTTATGGATAACGTGTACTTTCCGACACTCGGTAGGTTCTTCATTTCGCATTCCCTTCGTTAGGTTAACGACCCGTTTAGATTTAAAATTCGAATATGCACGGACGAAGAAAGGTCGTATCTGGTAGATTTATCTTTAAAACCTACTCGGCTTTCTCGGGTCGTTTGCAACATTAACCGGGGTTGAGTTCGGGCTGTGGCTGTGGGCAGATGCATCGTGCACGAGTCGAGTTTTCCAATAATTTCATACGAACGAGCTCGATAGCCGGCGCGGTATCGCGATCCATCTGTGCCTGTGGGCTCCGCTATGTACGGCCCTTATTAAATGCAAAATATTTCGTCTTTACATAACCGAGATCTCGTTAACATTGCATTAGCGATATTTTACAAGCGGTCGCTTTCTGCTTGCGCTTTGTGTACGATGGCTTACTACAGATAGTTCTAATCGTAGTTGTTGATGTTTTAAAGTATGATAGGATATGATCCTGTTAATTTGCTTCCGCGTTTCTTCAGGCGTGGTACAACAGTGATAAACTTAAAATGTAGACACACATTTGTAGACTCTCTTACGAAACAAGATAAATTCCTAACCACTGCCCACTTATTAGACACGAAAGTTCTTATGATTGAACTTTTGATTTGATTTTGTATAAAAAACTTTACTGAAATCAGTAAAGTTTGTTGTAGAAACTATTTATTCTTTTTTTCAATTTTGTATAACAATATACCTATAATTGTATTCACTTATAATTATAATTGAATTTTTATATGAGCTTTAACCTACAATATAATAATATGTCCTATGCAATAATGCAATAGATTCAGAAAAAATACTTAAAACCAAAAACAAAAAAAATATGTATTGGGAAAGAAAATTTTGATTAACTCTACATATGTTCCAAAACTCTGTTAAACATCTCTATTGGTCATTTAGTCGATTTAATGGATATCAGGCATGGTTCCAATGTGTCCGAATCAAATCAAATACTTAGTTTATTTGCAAAAATACAAGTAAGAAATATCTTAAAATTATAATTACGCAGCTACATAGCGATTTAAATGAGTTTTACTTATTATATTTGACATAATTTTATTTTTACAAATGCTTTCTTTAAATTCCTTAACACTATAAAAACTATTATTTAGCAGCCATACAGTTTTTTTTTTATTTATTACCTGAATGTATATTTATGCAATCGGATAAACAATATAATAATATTAATACATAATAATATTATTTGTATAATATATATTAATACATTTATAATAATATTAGTATAATATATATTTATACATTGAAAGTGACATATACGTATCTTGTATAAATCTTTTGGATTAGAACGGGCAGGAGGTACAAATAAAAGATTTACAAATATCTATATTTTTTGTCTGGTTTAAACTTCTCTGCATTCCACATAATAGTCATAGTTTTAATATACAGACAAGGTAAAGGAGGTTGCATTTTTTTAAAGAGGCTTACAATGTCCGGGACAAGTTATTCACCCCAGTCATTTCAGTACAGCAGCAGTAATCGTTTTACTCTTCACATATTTCAACAAGGAGGTTCGGCTCGAGATTCGCGCCGCCCAGCGCTTGCGCATGCAGGGCGGGGCGGCGACGATCGTGATCTTGCGCGAGATCCCTCTTGTTTGACGATGGGCTCATGGTAATGGAATCTGTACGGGTTATAATTGACAGTATTCTTTCACGTGTGCTTGACTACCCTGAATTACAAATGTAGAGACTTTAAAAGTAGAATCAGTATCAGAAATATATCACTACAAAGTCGCCGATTCCTATTTATTACCGATTGCGTCGCCATAGGTTCGCATATATACGAGTGTTAGCCACGTGCAACCACGGTTGCATGAAACGAAAACAGTAATTGCCACGCGCAACTGTGGTTTCACGGATATCGTCAGCGTATTTTTATCGATTTTCGTAAATTGGGTCCTTTTTTGCGAGATGGAACGTAGCTATAATAGACAATAGAATATAGGTACTCTTCGTTTTGATAACCATTTGCAGTAAAATGTATCTATGAAATAAAAAAGTCCAGTTATTTGTTTACGTTTTGCGAAACCGGCGGGCTACCGGTATTATTAAACATGTTTTTTTATGGTTTTTTCATGAATATTTAAATTATATTTTGTGATATGCTTGACATGTGTCTTTTTTATATAATTCAATAATAAAACAGTAGTACTTTTCTTAAAATCAATAGAATTTAGTAGTTTCGTAGTACACCTCCAAACGATTAGGTATCATTATATCATCATAAATGTAAATTTTTCGTATTAATCGTTTATTTAGCTATCTTGTACAAAAATATTTATCCTTCCAAGGTAAATAATTGAGTCACAAGAGACAATTGTTTACATTACGCTGCGCTTAACGTACGGCCGGCAAATGCTAATACACAAAAAAGTTCGTCCGGCAAAAAGTAGTGAGTGCCGCGTGCAACCACGGTTGCAAGTAGCTTCGCAGCGGATTAATATCAAAAATTTAACGTTGTCCTCAACAAAATTGGTTACTCTTGGCTGCGTAGTAATTTATTCTATATCATGGGTCTCGTTCTTACTGATATACCTACTGTAATGTATCAGCCAAATTGTCCATTGCTGAACACAGTCTCACCCATCAAAAGGGGGATTTGCCATAAACTCCACGCTTGGCAGGCGTATTGGGGATCGCATTTTAAGATGTCAGTTCCTCAGAAGGCGCTGCTGCCCACCTTCCGGTATTTTACCTATAGTCACCTCTTACGATACCCATAGGTAGCAATAGGGGGGTGACATCTTAGCCCATGACCCACGGGGCTCCACTCCACTCCACGGGGCTTACTGATGTATTATTATTATATTAATTAATTTAACTGTTCTTCCCTTTGAGCTCTAAACGCTTGATTGTTTTCTTCGCAAGTATACTTGGACATCATATACTGATAATACCAGTGCAATAAGTTGACCAATACTAGTATGATAATATGCTGGCTTAGCCACCGATCTACTTACAAATATGGACACCTGGCAATGAATAAAATTGTCCACAATAAAAAGTCCAGATTTATCGTAATTAAAAGTATTTACCGTTAGAAATAAATTGCTGACTGGGTCGAAGTCTGTAAGAGTTTAGTATCGCAACAACCAGTAGAAGAAAAAAATGATTCTTGGTTTTGAACATAGCTGCGAAACCAAATTTTAAACCAGCGTTTTTAGTATTTGTTGCTTAAAAGACTTATAAGGTACATATCAGATTGCCTACTAGTTTGAGAGCACGTAACCAAAATGGTCTAAAATGGCCAAGTTGACGGCCGTTTATTCTTGTTTTATATAATATAGTATATTACTGCAGCGGCCAGCAAACGAGGCATTGATGGACGAACGTGTAAATGTGGGCCGAGGCAAAGCCGAGGCACACATACGTAAGTCCATCAATGCCTAGTTGTGGCCAAGGCTTGTATAGTATTTTTCTCAAATAATGCGCGAAAATTAAAACAAAGTAGTACCTAGGCAGATTTTTTTATTTGAAGGTACAGTTGTTAAATGTACAATTTTCAATAAACAGCGTTCTATTTGCAAGCCAGATCGAAATTTAAATAAAACCTTTGATAAGTTACCTCCTTGGTTGCCATGCTTTGAAGTAAAAGATCGTTCCATTTTAAATTACACGACAGATATGAGTTTACTATGCAATTTATTTGGCCGCTAGACACGACAGATATAGATTTTCATACATTTTTTGCCGGCCACTGCGCGCATATATAGGCCAGTACAGCAATTTCGATTTATCTCGAAGAAGGTTGTCAAAATAATGCTCACATTATCAAACATGTTTGAGAAATAAATAATTGCTTCATATTAGTTTCAAAAAAGTACTCTAGTAGTTCTAGGCGATAACACTCTATATGCCACAAAATATTTATATGTCAATTTTGTAAACTGAGTTTTCGAACTTGAAACCCGTGACAAATAGACAGACAGAAAAACAGATAGTGAAGTCTCATTAGTAGGGCTCGGGTTTACCCCTTAAGTGGTAAACCCTAATAAAAACCTGTCCCTGGGATGATCCTGTCAATGCCTGTCCTTGGCCTAATGAGTCCCTGGGCTATTGAATGTCTCCCAAGAGTATGTCCGATGGTGCTACAACGGCCTGCTTGCAACGAACAGCCACTAGACCTTCAAAAAAGAAATTGACTGTCGTTTTTTGACGACCATGTTATCTGTTTATTTTTATTAATTCATATTTTATGTGAAATACTGTAAGTATTTGTCATTTATTCGCAAAATATTCGTGTACTAAAATAATAATGTGCATATTTGAGAAGTATTAACAATACAGTAAGTAGAAGTAGGCGAATTACGACAAAACGAAGAACACGCTGTTGTTTCTCTTTTAAGTTCTATTTCGTTTTTGGTTCGGTAGTGCACCCGATTCCTAATTTAAGAGAATGTGATGAATTTATAAAATATATGTAGATTTGCTCGTAGTATACTTATCATCTTTTACGTAAATATTGACCAGCCAATATCACTAATAGTTAAACTACTTGTTTACCTCCTAGTTTTCTTATAGGTATAATCTTCTAATCTAGGTCCGCGTGGTGCATAATGGTCCTTACTTCTCTAACTCTCTGAGAATGTTGCCCGTTGCCCAGACGAGGCTAGTATGGGTTAATTTCAAAACGTTATTTCATTTTCTTTTCTTATCTGAGCGCTTCCGTGTTTCGAAGGACATATGTTAAGCCGTTGGTCCCGGTTGGTCTTAGGAAGGCAGCCGTTATTTTATGGTGGAAGGGCATTCTGCGAATAACCGCCTGGCTACTTAACTTACACTTCAAAATTAATTATGATGAATCAAATGAAAATGAGGCAGATAGATTACTTTTGGAGTGGATTTTAATCCTGAGTTGCCTAGAGGCGTAGCAAGATAGCCTCAATAAATGATCGGTTACCAGCGTTTCAGATGTCACAATTACACCAACGCACCTGCACTCAAACTCGAATTTACATAAAATAAAATCGCCCCGTGGACGATACGCCACGGAATTCTGAATATCCATAAACGTAGCTGCCAGCATACCGAGGGCCATACTTAAAAACAAAATTAAAGGGGATAGCCGTACGATAATATGAATTAAAAATAATAAAACAAAAAAATAGGAGTCACGGATCGCCCCGAGTGAGTTTTTTCGAGTTTTTTTTCCCGAGCGATGCCTGCGAACAGTCCGCGGCCGTATCTCCTGACAATATCTTTGACGAGTTTTTTTATACGGCATTATTTTTAAATGAACAGATTATAAATGGTTGTTTGGCGATTTAACGCCCAATCTAATTAGGCAAATGATATGTGTTTTCGGGTAAAGATAGACGGTCGATTGTGGCTTCACTATTATTGATTGATTTATAATTGGATGGTGTGAGCTATGAGCCTTGTGGGGCATTGAACTTCCGTAGATAATGGCGTTAGATAAACATTGCCTCGAGAACAAATTACCGGATGAACAAGCTACATTCGACCGGCGCAGATGTATACACGTAGGAGGTTTGGTATCAGCTGCCCACACCATGATGGTGCTTATTTGGTGGTTGGCAATATCAATTTTATTTCTTATGGCATTTATTGAACATAAAATCTAAGGATAAATTTATTAGAAAAAGTTTTTTATTCGATATTTCGACTATACTTACCAGTGGATTTCATTTTTATATACGTTTGAATAAAAACTTTGAAATCAGGGCCCTCATTCGAAAGCATTTTCCAGGTATTGCAATTTTCATGCAAAAACAAATGAAACTATAACTATTTTTTTCCCGATAGTTTGATCTCTCCTTTTATATGAACCTTTTATGAAATTAAAAAAAATTCAACGGTGAACACGCACAATATGAGTTATTAATCGTAAGACTTTACATATTCAAAAGTTATTAACTGAATATTAATAGGACACAAATTATTACAAATAGACCAAAGTTTAACTCATAGATAAATTTTAATAGGAAAGATTATTAATCCCTAAGTGAGTTAATCCATATCTGTTTGTGAAAATTGTCACGTCTACGCAGCTGAACCAGTTATGACAAAATGTATTCTTCTTTGCACAATTATTCTTTTTTTTGACACAGCTCCCCAATTATTTTCGTATATATTTAGTGTATGTTAAGTATATTTCAACATATTTCCTTTCAGTTTTAGGTAAGTACAAGACCTTTATAAGACTGACATGTTTTTTAAATTTATCATTATCAACTGTATAACAGAATTGTATTTTTAAATTTAAACACTACATATTTATTAACATTTACAAAAACACAACAATGGTTGTTTTTAGGCGGGCCGACGGTAATCATCGGTGATTATGTTCGTCGTATCAATAATATTAATTTGATGTTTATCCAACAAAAAATTACGTGTATATATAATGTAATTATTTTATTCATGCAAATAATTAACGACTTTTTTTGATTACTTATATAGTTACAAATTGAGAGCCTGAATGTCCACTTAAAATCTGAGCACAACTGATTTGCATCGATAGACCACATTTTGATTGATAATACATATTGATGATACCACCAACGCTTTTACCTATCACCTATAGATAAGCGTAATGTATTAAGGTCATTTTGATAAATAATTATCACTTAAGAATTTCCACACATCGATATCAAATCAAATTAAGTAAATTTAGTCACTGAAAATGTGTACAAAAATACCTTAATATTGATCAACGTATAGTAACTTAGAAGTAACTAGTAAGTGCAATCCAAGACTGCCCATTGTATTAAAATATTGTGTAGCTGGAAAAAAGTTAGCTCCATATAGCATTTGAAGAAATAGTTTTTAATAATTCAAGTTTAGTTTTATGTTATTTTTGTTAATTGTTCAGTGTCTGCAATTATTCAGTACACTAACGGAAATAATAACAATACTATCTCGAAATAAAACATTACCAGAGAATAGAGATATACTGCTGTTAAATCGTTTTAAAATAATGAAGTCAATATGCAAGCTTTTTATTCTTTCTCGAATAATTCAAGTGTGTTATTATTATTATAAATTACCCTTTATTACTAGACAAGTAGGAATTTTTCTACTTAAAATAAATATATATTTAAAGTCATATATGTTTAAAGTCAACAAAATGTAAGAGCATGTATCTTGAAAATAAAACCGTACGTTCATTAATACCTCTGCTACAGTAAATTAGACCTTCAGATAATAAACAATTTAAATGTGCTTATTTCTTTTATCGAAATATTTTTTTAAAAACTTGCATTTTTTACCAAGAATTAATTCAAAATTAGCATATGCAAAATATTGCCTTAGCTCATGATATTTACTTTCTAAAGTTTGATGATTTTCACTAGTCCCACAGTGAAGTTAACAGAAGGAATCTTGTTTAATCAAAATTTACCTGGACATTCTGCACACAAAAATGTCGATGCTCTAATTGATAACATGATGTTGGCCTCACTGCCACTGATAAATAAAAAAAAATCCCCAGCTTACAGCAAAAAATTCAGAAATAAAAAATTGATATTTAATATTAATCGAACATTATAAAAAAATATTCGTATTGAAAATAAGATGTGAAAAACGAAATATATCGTACTTAGATAAGTGAATTTATCCCTGAAATACTCAAATTTTCATACACTTTAATCTATAAAAACTCTCTTCACAGTTTATTATCCTGAAAAGAAACACTACTCTGAATGTTTTTAATTTTAAACATGTATAAGTGCGTTAAATAGTGAACTGTGTTTAAAATTTTACATTTATTTTAGAGTGAGTATACGAAATTCTTTTTAATACATCTAACTTTAGTTTAGAGAGTAATAGACATGGAAAACTAGTTTTAGGATTGACACCAGGGTTAAGTATTAGTAATTGATTCTTTATGGACTCAATTATATCAAGAACTGTTCCTTAAATTTAAAGCCTAGCTATTAATATTAAGCAACCAATAACGATCAGTATAAGAGAAGATACCACTACAAAACCAAATAGTGTTAGCCAAACAAGATCTCAATTGAGTCACTTAAAATATTACCTATTGAGGCCAGTGAGTCTACTATCTAAATCCCGTAAAAACTGAAACGCAAGAGGAGCGTCTTCAGCCAACATCATAATTTAACTTTGCAAAAAGTGGAGTCCGTCAATGAGGAGTCCTAATAAATTAATCAAGGTATTTTTTCACCATCCATAGCTTAAGGAGCCGAGGCGGGAAATCGGATGGAAGTCGAGGGCGAAACTTTTAAAAAAGGAAACTGCTCTTGCGGCTGCGTCGAAGCCGTCATTGGCCGACGGGCGGGGGCGGGCTACCTCTCGCACGCCATTGGCTCGCCGCCGACGCAACGTAGGCGCGCTCACTTCATCTCGAGACACGAACAAATAGATTTTTTTAAACAAAAGCAATTTTCCTATTCTTCTTGTTGGGGCAACGTTTCTATAGTTTGTTTTTGCTGCTTCGTTTTGTATTGTGGCCGAGTGCGCGACAATCCGCTGCCGGTTAATTCTGCGATATTAACAACGCCGACTCCTCTGTGCATTGTTCTCGATGCAAATTTTGTAAAAACAACTGATTGTTATGAAAAACGAGCACGCACTAGGTGTCGCAACTTGGAGTGTGAGCTGGGGAATGCTAATTAACACGAGATATCATTGACTTGTGCAACGACAATAGGAATGAGCTTATATGTACAACCATTTGAATTTTCTTAAGTTGATGGTATCATTAGCATAAACAATACCCATTATTTAATTTTATCATGTCTGATGGCGACTTACGTGAGAATCAGTTAGTTATGTTTATAACCCTGCATAACGAGCTTTTTCTACCTATCAAAAGATTTAATTCAAAACCTATTTCTGTACAATATCCCAATAAAGAAACTTGTGAATGTAATTTTACAGGCGGAATCAAAAATCTTTTAAGCGTTAAATTCACTCATAAAAAACCAAAATGATCATATTGCTACATATATCCCACGCCCCTATGTGAGATCAGTAATAATATTATTTTTTATTCTAACAACAAAACAAATATACATATAAACACATGAAAAAAGAGGAGGAAATTGAAAAAGTAAAGCAATTGTCATGCATTCAAAGTGTTGCTTTGCTTTCTAAGTCCACGATACTTCTCTTGTCATACCAGCTCTACCTATATACACGTACAGTTAAAGGCTATGATTACATCTTCATCACTTATTATCAGGTAAGATAATGGTCGATATCTAGCCTATCAGGAATGTATATATGAAGACCTAATGCTAACCCTCCATAGCACTGCTCATTAGTAGGACTATGTACTATTTTGATAAAAATACGCAAGATGTTAATAAGAATATAATGTTGTCTTAGATTTTCGTGATTGTTACACATAGTAATTAAACAACTTTAAACGGTTTAAATCTCATATAATTGTCATTATTTTTCCTAACACTGCAGCGATCGCGGTTACGGGGTGACTAATAAGTAAAAATATACAAATAAATGAATAATAAGACATTATTTAGTATATTAAAATAAATTACTACCTTATTTAATTAATATATAAGTATCTCAGCAGAGACCTTACATGTAATCCATAGTACCTTATTCAGGAAATACTAATCGCATGCATTTTTATGAAAATAAAGATCTGTGGCGTTATTAACAATTTTAACAACAATTTTGTCTACATCTTTGCCAACGAATCGTGAACATGAATATTTAAGACAAAATTTCCTTTCCAAAGTTGTGTACTTATTGTGATATTATTTCATACAAAGTTGGTAAAATATTCATCAGGTGGAATACAAGTCGTGCTGCACTGCCGTAGAATAGTAATATCTAGATTAATATCGTTTTAATCTGTATCAGTTCAGACATGGACGGAATCAGAATTTTTATGACCCCCATAATTGTACCGAAGCAAAGTGTGGAGTTACAATTTAAGCCATTGAATTCAAGCGTGCCAAATTCATTATTTTAAGTAGCAATTTTATTAAATCCTGCTCTCTTGGAATTTACTCATTGAATTGGAATGTATTGTAATATGTTATTAAGAACCTGCAATATATGTGTATAACAAATAAACAAATAACATAAAGTATGAAAAATATTATTCCATTCTTTACACGGTTTTGGAAATATGTACCATCACATAACACCCAAATTCTTTTAATATTTTTTTTTGAGCATTTATTATTTTTAGTACTTAGTATTAGACTCTAACCTTAAAATCTATTCTTAGGTACACATTAAAAAAAATATCTACATATAAAATGTACCCTTATGAATTTCACTTATAGTTCAACAATTACAGTTCACATCATCATTATCATCGTCAGCCAGAAGGCGTCCACTGTTGAACAAATGCTTCCCCCATAGAACGCAACAAAGAAAGGTTTTTAGCCCGCTTTGGCTACCCGCGACTTTTACGATGTCGTCAGTCCATCTCGTAGTGGGTACTATGTGTAATGTGGTAAAGGCTATCGACTGTAAAGTGTTTTAGTACATTATCACAATTAGCTACCGGTTTTGCTTTTGTGTATCAATTATGATGAATTTTTATAGCATCCATTAGATTTGGGGCAGTAAAATCACATGGAAAATAAAGCCTTAACTGTTTTTAAAAAGGCACTGCTTTAATTAATTTATTTTTGAAATAAAATAAGGCCAATGATTAACAAAATATGGAAACAACCGAAATACATATTGAAAGCTACGACATTTCTCAATTTTTTTTTATTTGAGCAACTTATACCTACGTGCTGGCGTAGTTACGCGTTTCTTTAGTTGATTTAATGACAGGGATATTAACGCATTGAAACAAAATGTATGCAACCCTATATAATGCATTTTGAGAACTTTGAAATTGAATTAGTTGTTTAAGTAAGTACCTAAGTACAGATAGTGACCTGAATTAGCCCACTCGAGATCTTGAGATAGAACAGTGTTCAGAGTGAGATTAGCCCCATTTCTTTATACGTTGCGTCGATATTTCATTATTTTACAAAAAATACCCTAGCCCTACTCTACAGTATGGTAAACAAGATATTGTAGGATAAGGGTAGAGTATTTTTGTAAAATAATGAAATATCGACGCAACGTATAAAGAAATGGGGCTAAAACAGACTAACAATATTTTTTCTGCCATTAGTCTCGTTCTACTCGAAACTGCACTACTCTCTTCACTCCGAGATCTTGTGTATCGTTCGGCTAGTAATTAATCTTGTTACACTGGCCTTCACAACTAAACACAGTCGAGTTTGCACACTACTGCTTTGACACGGGATATTATGTGTCCCAGCGGTGGCACCCACCAAGCCCGACTCTTGCTTAAGAGACCTACCAACTCCATGGGGCAATAGATTTATACAATTAGATTATATTGTGGCATTGTAACGAAACTTAAACGAAGCCCTCCTGATATTAAATAGTAATCTCTACCTATAACAGACGCATTTTGTCACTAGTGACGAATTGCGCCCATCACCTAGAGATATACAGTTGTCTTATTTGCCTGTAGTTTCATAATTACTTACTGGCCTATCAGAATGCTGCCGGATCACATTCTTGGGTGCTTGGCAACATATTTTCTATTTAAAGGAAGCTAGCCAGGCGAGCAATCACAAAATGCACTTTCACCATGTGGTGAAGTTCAAGCCGGCATGGGGAACGAACCACGGATCTGCGGCACGGCAGTGCATAGCTATTACTGCTTCATTTCTCTAAATTAGATTATTATCGAGTTATCTTAGTAGGAGATAAGACTGAAATAACGGGCAAGCTCATTGCTTACTATAATTTAAGTTTATTCAGATAAAATTTCATAGTTACCTTCTTGAATTAATGGTGACGTTAATATAAAATTATAGAAAACTCACACAAGCTCAATGGATAACCAGGTGGCACCCAAAACGTCTCAAATCCTCGAGATGTCCGTAGATTCTCTTCAAGATGTCCCCAGATTGAACCCATTTTTCCTCCAAATTGTGGGCTTTGTTATGCAAAGCGCGGAGGCGCCGTGTGCGGGCCACAACCTTTCGTTTGCGGCCCGGGCCTGTGTGACATGGCCTTATCGCGCATCGCTCGCCACCACAGTTTTTACAATGCGCCTAGTGACTGATTAGAATATTTCATCAGTCTACGCTAGTCCTACCTATTCTAGTTTAATTACCTAGTAGTTGGTGGGCCGCTCGATGGGAGGTCGTTGTATAATTGTAGCATTGTAAATGCTGGATTTCCTGCAAACACAAGTAAAATATACTTACGAATCATTGAATTAATTATGACAATGGTTACCTATGAAACCCAATAGGGGCACTATAATACTGCATTGATCATGTACCTTTCCTTTAATTTTATCGTATTGCCTGGCTAGTTTTTGGACACAATCTTACATGGTAGATATAGTGATAGTTTGGTCAAAGATGGCCACAAGTTTAATGCAGATTGAGAACTGCCTCTCAAGAACCGCTGCCAGAACGTGCCATTAGCTGCTTGGTAACAGATTTCAACATGGAGTGGTAGCCAGGCGGGTATTTGCTAATTGCCGTACCACCATGTTAAGTGACGGATTTTTCATGCGACCCGAAGGCCTAGATTGAATAAAATACCATTAAGCACTAAATGTTCCAAGTCAGCCAATTTATTCTTATTTTTTGGCATGTAGATGCTCTTATGAATTCTCGACCAACCTAATAAAGAATCTCTAAGTAAAGCATCTACCTCCGGGTTCAGCAAAAAGGATGCAGCGCCACCGCGTGAGCGTACGGGCAAGATATTACGCCTAGACTATTAATTACTACTTAGATACTTAGTTAATTGGCTAGAAAGCTCTATATCATGATTAATCCTAATGTTTTTAAGATAGCGCACTAATATAACCAATTTTTAATTAGACGAACTCGCCAACAAGTAATATCGTATTACCAAAAGCAATAGCTATATTTTATATAGCTTTCCTTTTCATTAAAACATATCAGCTAATTGATCCAACTCACCGTTTTTCAAAGGCATGTAACGTACATAACTTACACACTTATTCAGTAACAACTTGCTACATCAGACATTTGCGCAGACAAAAACTTGCAATCGCATGATGCATCGTCTGAAAGACCATTATCACTCATTCTCTTTCACAATGAGTGGGTGTTTAATCTACAAAATGAGCCCTCATTGATTTTCCTACATTATCACTAATTGCTATAGAAAAAACCACACAAAATTATACATTCACTCAATCTAGGAGGCTACGAAAAATATGTATCTTTATTATCTTATTAGTAAGGTTTGATATCGCGTGAAAGTGAAAAAGCAGCTGAAAAACATTTTACTTTAAACGATTCACCTGAGCTATCAGTAATCTCACCAATGCATCATATTTGTCGAGTGTTTCGTCATCGCAACGGCAGCAGATCTGATGATACTGATATCGTAGTGCATTATATATATTAGCGAATTCACCTGTCTCGCAAACAGTTACTCATAAATTTTAGAACACCTTTGAGAACTCAGTCAATGATTGATGTCGAGATAGAATTGAAACGAAGGATGCATGTATGGTTCTGCTTTTAAACAACACCCTAGACTAGTCAAAAGAATATTTTTGTTTACTGATTATAATGTTCGCGTATTTAAATAAATATCATGGTGAACAATAACAAGTACAAGTAATTTTTCTTTCATTATTGAGGAGACATGCAATCTAATGCCTGACAGCTCAGTAGCTGTCATGGCAGTCCATGTCACAGAGTATCTGTCAGAGTAACAGTAAAATAAATTCTTCTTCAACTTCTATCCGCTATATCCGTTCACTCAAAAACCGCTTAAAAGGCGTTGATCGTTGTGGTTGAACTCACCAGCAAGTCCTTTGAAAACGTAAAAACCTAACATTAGTTTTGAAAGTTCACGCCAAGCTTATAACCGGAGGAAATGATCGATCAGCCGCAGGCATGTTGATTGGCGCCAGTTGTCTTCTTACTCCTTGCAGTCGCGTGACTTGCGGCCTACAATGTGGTCTAACTCAATTTAACCTATTACAGAGTGTTGAAAACTGGGGCTGCGGTCAGGCATATCAATTTTTGTCTGTTAAACTAAATATCTCACTGTTTTGTTGGTGTGTTTGTGTGTAAGAGTCTTTTAGAATCCCGTGGTTCGACCTCCGGGTCTGCAAGTTATTGGATTTATACGCGAAAAAAATATTGAATTTGTTGGAAGTGTAAAACTTTGTTTGTTGGCAATAGAGTCGCCTCTCTTTAAAGTTTCGCCTAATTTTATTGAAACGATCTCGGGCTATATTCGGCTCCATATATTTCATTTCACACTGCAGCTACGGCGACTGTTTGAGAAAAAGAGAGAATGGAGACAGTAAGTAAGCAGTAAGTTTTCGACTTACTATATATTGTATACAACTCAGAACTCTTAGGCCCGTATCTTTTTCTTCGTAGGTACAAAAACCATTTGTAAAAGGGGAGATCGCAGAAATGCACGTAAACTCCGTAATGTCCAGACTTCAGCCCTAGACTAGGTCTGAAGACTGGGTATACATTATTTATCGAAGTTAACTTACAATGGGGATAGAAATTATTAATATCTACTGTCATTTCTATCCGTCTTCCAGGCTTGTTTTAAAGCTGTTTATGGACAAATAATGAATCTCCGTTTTGCCACTGAATACAAAAACAAAGGCTTACATGGACTACCGCCATTGGCATGAACGCTACTATCATATAAAACATAAAGGTACCTGCTTATGGCAAATCTGGTTTTGTAAGGATATAAAGAAAGTTTTCGCTTTTTCACGGTGTCCGAGCCATCCGTAGTAAGTAAGCATATCAATCATTTCCGCAGTAGAAATTCAAAAACATTGCTGTAAATGCAAATACAACTTAACTCTAATTCCTACAAAATTTATTACACTCAACTAATGGACTAGCATGCCAGAAAAATCGCGAAGACTCACGAACTTGTGTTCAAAATGTAAATATTATCAAGGTATGCAATTAGAGTTGGTTACATGCGTATATTCCGGCAAACATTTCAAACGCTCGCATATTTCATCCGAGTACATTTCTCGTCGCTCATAAATTTTGCAACTATTTCGATAACAGCAAATTTAAATTTATGCTTGCGGTATGCATTTTGTACGTGTAAAGGCAGGCTTCGAGCAAAAAACATGGCAGTGCGGCGCTTCTAATCTCACGTGATCGCAGACGTTTCTCGTTCCAACTTTCTTCAAACATCTGGCGAATATTTTTTAATTTTACAAAATTGTAGATACACATATAAATGCATTGCCCTGCTAACATTACAAATAAATATCATCATGTACGGTTCAATTTAAAATTTAAATGAAATACATAGAAGCGTTATTGCAAAATCCAAAAGTAAACAGACGTTTTTACTTGGTACCGAGTTTTTTTTGAGTATTCAAGTCTTGTTAGTAGGTGTTTATTTAAAAAACTTAAGGCTAAGCCTCTAATAAGTATATTTTGTTAGATCACTATTGCATATACACTACGGCACAGAACAAATGTGAATGCAAGCAAATATAATGTGAGGCTTTTGCATTAAATCTGAATGTAGAGATTCACATAAAAATCAAAGAGAAGAATTACCTTGTATAGCCAACATTAGAAACTGATCTGTACCAAAAATTTAAAAACACATTTATAAATTATACCACAGTACCCAACACTTTTTTGTCATATAAATAAACACGAAAATTGGTAGGTACCTAAATAAAATGGACAATATAACAATTTTCGAGTTACTTTTGTGTTGAAATATATCGGTACATGTTAGTGCAAGTTTTTTGTTTTTTTTTTATACTATTGTGACGGAACAAGCTCGAGGCCCACCTGATGTTAAGCGGATTAACCTCTGCCTATAACAGGTGCATATCGTCACCGTCAAGTCACGAATTGCACTGCGTCCGTCACATTTGAGACGTATAGTTGTTAAGTTTCGTGTGCCTGTAACTTGTGGATGCCTCTGTGCCTCTAAAGTGACGATTTAACTTGAAAAGTGTTATAATAATTATTAAATAAGTACTTTTTTGTACAATAAACGATTATAAATGCATTGCCCTGGTAACATTATAAATAAATATCATCATTTACGATTCAATTTAAAATTTAAATGAAATACATAGAAGCATAACTGCAAAATCGAAAAAGTGTACACACACGTTTTTATTTGATATAATAAGTGTATAAATTATTACACATGCTGCGATAAAAAATGCAATAATTAATATATTATAAGAGAGATCGAATAATTAAGAGCACAAATAATGTATGTGATGCAAGTTACATAATTAAAAACCTATAACATAGCACTTAAGGTGTTTGTTAAAAAGTGTTGCATACAATTTCCTTTTCAATAAACTATCGTTGTATTAAATTGACTCTAAATGAGTTGTTCACGCCTCCACTAACAAATTTAATCGATTAGTTTCTTAGTAAGTGACGTGCGATTTGCAATTATAAGTTGCAAATATCTTGATAACATTCATAAAGGAGACAACACCTGGTGATTCAAACTTCAATAACACTGCTAATTAGTATGTAACTATATAAGAAGAAATAGGTACCTAAAGTACCTAATAAACTAACTAGACTTTTGAACGTAGGTACAGGAGTAAAGTTTAGTTACAACTTCGTACATAAAAAAACGACTTCAAACAGAAAATATTATAAAACAAAAAATGTGCTTAAAAGTAAATAACCTTCACGCATTATTGGCGATACTTCTCGTCAGATCTCTATCAAATTTAAATGGGACAACACGACAAGCACCAGCTTTCGAAGATAAAAAATATCATTAAAATCGGTACACCCAGTCAAAAGTTATGGGGTAGCAAAAAAAAATAAAGTCAAATTGAGAACCACCTCCTTTTTTGATGTCGATTAATAACACCGTTGCTTTATTATACGCAGTCTGTAAAACCTAAGGTTCTTTTTTATATAAAATGTATATTTCACTTTTGTTCAGCTCATTTTTTGCCATTTGAATAATATTAAGATATCGAAGGGAAACTGTCGTAGTTAGATAAGTTGAAAGGTAATTAAAATAGCTATTGTATTTAATTAATATTCAGATTAGTATTCAGAAGATTGCATCGGAACTTGCCAAGCTTTTTATATCAGTAGTGTTAGCAAAATAACAATGGTGATATTTATTGGTAATGGAAAACACTGAACTTCTTTTAGTTCAGTGGTAGGTTCTGAAAGAGAAAGAGCCATGGGATATCCATGTAGCTTATTCGTTCCATTAGGCCTACCTGAAAACTCCCAATTATGTAAGCTGAAGTCCGCGCAAATGATATCAAAAATATTTTTATTTTCGTATTCGTATTAGGCCAAATAAGGCCTAAAATGAGTGCGAATTGTAATTTTTATTTATTGACAATAATAGATATTGCTTAATTAATCGGTATTAAGCACATGTCGGTAATCACTCGTTGTATAAATTTGCTAACTTCTGTTTTGTGTTACGATCCAAATAACGACAGTCAAGTTGATCCACAACTTAGAAAAGACTTATTGAATAGTGTTGATATAAAAATAGGCGTAAGAGTGGTTTATCGGTCAAGGGACAGGAGCAATATGAGCATTCCAAAAAGCCATATGAACGTCTTTATTCAGCGAAAACATAAGTTTATTTGATACTACATCATGAATGCATTTCGGACGAAAATACGGTCAATAAGTACTATTTTGCAGTACTAAAGCATTTGCTTGAGAAATTCTATTATAAAACAGGCAAGAAGAGTTTAAGAAGAAAAAATATTTGTGTAACAATAAAGCATCAAATAACTCTTGGAAGTCGGTACCATGCTGATTCAAAACACCGACCTCATTTTATTTTCTCCTTTTAGTGATAAAGACTTACAAGATCATTCACTCCCTAAATTAGTGTTCTTCGTCAACAGCAAATATCACTAAATCATCCTTGTAAGAGATTGCATTTTTCAGTTAATTGACTATAACATAAAAACTGCTAAACCGATATTGATGAAATTTGTATAGGACCACCTCGTAGGTCCATAGGAGATATATAGGAGAGGAGGATACCCTTTCCAATAATAAAAGAAACAATAAATTCGGACTACTATGTAAAAAGATATGAGTGGACGTACATAAAAAAATATACGCGTTAACTTGAGGAGCTCCTCCTATTTTGGGCAAAATAAAAAAGAGAGCACCCTTTTTAATATTTCCCAAAAATCAACTTTTCTGTTAACTGTACAAAAGCGATTGCATCGTTTGCCTTGCGCCCTGTAACGCGACGATTCGCCGCTCCGACGCGCGTGCTTTAACGAAGTCACATGCAAAACTGCACACAGCATGCATGGTTTTTCTTCTACCAACTTTTAAGTAATAAAAATGCCTAACTGCTACGCACAACAGTTACATTAACAAGATATTTAGGTGTTTTGACCGTTCGGGTCCTGGTAACTAAACCTTTAAGAGGATGTGATATCTCAAGACCTTTAGTAGTTCCGTTGTCCAATGCGGCAGAAGCCCGACACGTTGGACAGACCAAATCCGCACTACTCTCGACAGTACCATCCATGCTGCTCTACATTCGGCAGCAGATAGGAACAGATGGCGACGAGTGGTCCGTAACAAACTCTTACCACGAGGAGGTGGTCACGACCCTCAGCATTGAGGATACCGAAGCGAGGAGGAGGTTTCCAATGATCAATTTTCAGTTAAGGATTGTTTAAGTTGTCAAGTGATGAAACTGTTCGGAAACGACTACCCTTGCCACTTGCTGTTTACCATGTACTCGTATGTTACGTAGTATTGTGGTACCTTGTACGCTAAAATTCCATTTTCATTTTAGATCTACTATTGTGCTTGTGTGCCAAAAGCAATTTTAATTTTTGATCTAGCCTGGTTATGTGTTACCTACTGTTACTGTACCTAGTTACTGTTACCGGTTACTGTACCTAGAGATCAACTTGAATTACTGACAGAGCACTTAGTATACAGAATGCCTCAGTAGGAATCTAGCCATTGATAAAAGTTTGAGGTTTAAACTTTAAATAATCTATTGGGCACGTTAAGCCGTTGTCGGTCCCGATTTTTGTCCGAGGATAGTCATTATACCATGGAAAGCTCCAGCCTCCAGGTGAAAATATATCGCCAAGCATCTAGCGGTGTATTCCAGCCGCTGTCCTGAAGAGCCAGTATTTCTAGGTTATCCTGTACAACATCCTCTACCATATCATCACTTACCATCAGGTAAGATAGTGTTCAAAGGAATATTAAATTCGGACTATCTCTGGCAGCTCAAGCATCTAACAGTGTGTTCTGGCAGTCTTTGAGAGCCAGAAAAATTACAGGCACATGAGACTACTGCAAGTCCCAGTGTGACGGGCGCAGTGCAATTCGTCATATGATAAAATGCATCTGTTATAGGCTGTGGTTAATCCGCTTAACATCAGGTGGGCCTCGTGCTTGTTCCGTCAACATCACATAAAAAAGCGATAGGTATAGTAGCTCTAATAGCTCCGTCCCGATTTTGGATAAAATTAAATTGAGGTCCCAATGGTGTTGTTCTACTCGACCATCGCTACTTTTTTCAGGAACAAGGACTGACATGATGATTCCTATATACATTCAAAAGCCTTCTTATAATAAATTCACTTTCAACTATCAGTATGGTATGATTATATAAACTAATTCTCTCTTAATCTCATATTTTTCTCACCCTTATTTCATCTAAGTGGGAAGACACAATAATATATTATCTCTTGCGAATAAAAATGACAACTTAGGCAGACCGTATTAAAATTAGGTTTTCTCTAACATCACAAAGGAAGTCACACAAACACTTTGTAGGACATTTTTAATCGGTTTTGTGACCAGCCACGTTCCTAAGGCCAACCCGCTATTAAACTATGTCGATTCAATTTAATTTATGTAACTCACCCGTCCGTGGCCTACCTATTGCGTGACTTGCCGACAATTTATATCTAGAACCCACAGTCTTCGCTGCGCAATTTGTTACTGCCACATTCATCGAAACTCGTATCGGGCCAAAATCACCCTGTTTCTTCACCTGGATGCATCGCTAGCTTTTTCAAAAGATATATGAAGATATGCGAAAATTGAACCGATTGTATCTGTTCATTGTTCGAAAGCGAAAACGCTCATTTCGCGTAATTTTCGTAAGTGTATGCATCAAAATATTTTTTTACGGTTGCACAGCGGCGTGCGTACACGCATGTTCATTGCGCATAATATCCAATTATAAACGCAATGGGAATAAAGTATCCAGTTCCAGATCGTTAAAATTTAATTGTATTTTTTTCAGTACATATTAAAAATAATTTTATTAGCAGTAGAACTCGTTACGCACGAAGAGTTCGTCCGAGGAGTAAGTACCTACTGCAAGCATACCTATTTCTACTGCCAAGCAGTAAAGTATTCATAACTGCGTTCAGATTTGAAGGGTATGGGTGCCGGTATAATTACAGGCACATTATACTTAACGACTTTATTCCTAAGGGTGGTGGGCGCAGTACAGACCCTCACTGACAAAATGAGCCGCTTAAGATAAAGTGATTTTTAAAGAATGTCAGACTGAAGGCGTAGGATTGATAATTCCCCGTTTCGCATGCGAGCGAACGAAATGGAACTACGCAATATTTAAATAGGGTGTGCATTTCATATATTGATACAAAATTGTAATAAGTATTTTTCGTATAAAATTCGGAGTTCTATGCATGATTTTTATCTATCGCGAGACATATATGGAATCGTGTTTACGGATCAGGCATAGTATTTGTTCTCTAGATTATTATATATTCTAATAATACTTATCTGTAAGGCATACACTCTTTTTAAAAAACATGTTCAAAACTTGCCTTTTTAAGACTCACTAGGGTCTTCTGCGTGTTCCATTATAACAAAGTAATCATAAAAAACTTTTAAGTTTACAATATTTTGCATTTTTTTATCTTCCAATAAAGGCACCTGTATAAAGAATAGTTTTCATTACTTATTTTATTTGATTTACAATCACTTAGTTACTAATTTTATAAGATAGTGGACAAAGGCTACTTATAAAAATTAAATTAAGCTTATTGACAATAATCATTATCAGAAGTACACATAATTAGTTAGATAATTATTAATATTGTACAAAAATACAAAAAGAAACAAATATAAATACGGTTCAATAGACCAAAACCCATTCTCTATTTCTTCCAAACGTTTGTATTGGTTAAACCATTTTTCAAACAACCAACAAGGCAATTAAACAACAGCAATGGGATTTTATTCAGATTCATCAAACCAATTCGAAATCATAATTGATCTGGCATATAAAAAAATATAGGGCTGTTAGAGGGAATAGGCGCCAAAAATATAAAACTAGAACGATGACTGGCCGAAATACTTGGAGCCGAAAGTCAATTAACGAACCGCCCGTGCGCCGTATTCCGGCACGTGGAGCCAACGCACTGAACAATCAGTACACTCTAAAACTGCAGACTGTTTGGTTTCATACAATGAAGAAAGAAAGAATCATCGCTTCACTCATGGTTCGGAACCCTGGTGTATGGTGATCACTGATAACAGACACGCGTTTGTACATTCATATACATCATATTCATTTGTGACATACAAGGAAAATCATATAGATTTTCCTTGTATGTCACAAACAGTTTACTCCAATTTTAGGAATATTTTTGTAACCCTCAATGTCGAAGAGAGGTTCTATAATTACATCCGTCTAAGGCCCGTAATATCAACCGCAGTTTAATCTATGAGTCTTAGTTTAAATCATCTTTGTCGATTATTTCGTAATATGAATGGCAGTCAAACTGTTATTGGGAGTTTAAACCATTATAAAGTTTATACTGTCGAGGGACGTCAGTTAAACTCTCACCAGTTTAACCAGAGTCAAAACAAAATGGCTACTCTCCATCAGCTGTTTGAACATAAAGGAAAGTAATTGTTTGGCTAGTATTGACTGTACGTTAGAACATAGAATTAAAGAAATAAATTGATAGCAGAATATTTCCACAGTAAAATGTTTATTTTCTATGATTCTGATTATGACTCTGACACGAGAGCAGATAAACTGTTGAAATCTTCGGCCAGTTTTAACCACGTTTCTATTTACGTTATTATTTACGACGTCAGTTTCCTTACTTTTAATAACCTGAGAATATTTTTTCCCAAAAGACGTTAAAAGTTCAGTTTCCGATTTGGAAAAGTTCGGCACGCGTGATCTCAATGCACTCATGATTTAAATCGTGTATTTATTTTAAATGTAAGAAACAGAACCGAAATAATACCACAACATAAGACAAACAAAAGAACTCCGTCGTACTTAGGTGAAATGAAAATCCGCCGCAGCGCCGTCTGTCAAAGTACACAAAGTTGTCATTTTTATGACACATTTGACCGAAAATGAATGAACATTGTGCCAAGTGTTGCTACATTTAAAACAAATAATCTAAGATTAGCTAATCGACCAGTGTTATGCCATTGAAATTATGGGAAGCGTTTAAACTGTAAATTAAATATAAGCTTCGTTTAGTTAAAAACTGAGTTAAGCGGGGATTGATATTACAGGCCTAAGGCAGTTTCCACCATATGTGGTTTATCATATAGATCCTAAAACAGAGCCGATGACAGTAGATCGCCGCACACTGCAGAACGTCTTGTCCCTCGGTGCGTGCCTAAAGACACATATACGCATTCAAATATGTTTATACATACATATATCTATCATCGTCAACCGGAACGTCCACCGTTAAATAAAGGTCTCCCCCCTATTTTCCATAATACCGACGCTTGCAAGGCTAGCATTGCTATTGCCATGTAAATTTGCAATACGAATATGTTTTGTGAAATAAGTTCTAGCATTTTCGACACCTGCATGCCCAGGTAGGCGGTTGGATAAGTATTGTTTCGGAAAGTAAAAATAGTCTGATTTATTCGTAGGTACTGCATTGAATTTGGCCAATTTGGCGTGATGCGAGGTCCCAGCTGTGGTTGTGTCCGTTTGTCGATATCATTCGAATTTCTGGGTATTCTGTGATTCCATTCAAAATGTACACAATTTTTAAAAAAAAGCTATAAATTTATGCTTTAAGAAAATTAACAGTATTTAAGATGATGCCTATTCGAATGAATATTTAATATTTGGCAGCAATGATGTGAAATATTGTAATCGAATTCCTTTTTTTAAATATCAGAGACGCGGTTGGAATTGGTTCTCTATATAATGTAAAAAGATATTATCGACATTTCAATATTAATTAGTTTTTAGAAACTATTCTTAAACTATAGTTTTTAAGATGGGTAAACTATGTAAAGATTCCAAAAAATACTTCCCCACACTAGACCCGTGGCATAATCATCTATTAATACTGACAATAGGAGTATGTATGTAATATGTTAGCTAAATCGATTATGTGCTTGTTCTATGATTTGCTACACCACTAGAACACAATTGATTTATTTTATACTTATTCATTTTGATGTGAAACGAAGACATACATTTTGTATTTCGGATTCACATTAACCGTAGTTTCCACTACGGTTAATGTTAATTAAGTTAATGTTACGGAAACATATCAGTCACTTTATCAATCCCTCATTATAGAAATTGGCTTTGTCAATATAGTTAAGTGGACATATATTTGTCGCGTATATTTATCATAATTTTTGTCCCGTCGTTTCAAGCACTTTGCAGTGATCGTGGTCACGTGGTGACTCTCACAGATTTAAACCGTTTTAAGTTACTATGTGTAATAATCGCGAAAAACTAAGACAACATTAAGTGGACATATTATTTATTTGCACGGTCACGACATCGTCTGAAATCTGAATATAAAGTATTTCAGTGTTATTAAGAGAGATAAGGAATAATTTCAAAAATACCTTCATCGGTTTTACTGGTATGTGGTAAGAAACTAACACAAAATTTTACATTTAAATGTGGGTAGGATTTTGTAACTAAATGTGTATATTTTTCAAAACGCGTATTTGTATCGATTATACTCCAAAGTGCCAGTCTAGATCATCAGGATTTTGTAAAACTCATATAAATAGCAGCATAAATAGAATTTCCTCGAAAATCAACAAGGCAATAGTAAGCTATTAAAGAAAGCTAGAAAAGTTGCAATACGAAGTTGCCATTAACCCTGATGTTTAATATTATATACCCACTTGGGTATATAAACTTAAATCAGTAGGTACTAATATAATAAATGCGAAAGTAACTCTGTCTGTCTGTCTGTCTATCTGTTACGCTTTCACGCCAAAACTACTGGACCGATTTGAATGAAATTTGGTATAGAAATAGTTTGAGAACCGGAAAAAACATAGGATAGTTTTTATCCAACTGCGCAAAAAGAGGTTAATGTTTTTGCGCGATAACCGACATACTTACAAATGGAAGAGTAGCATTAATGAGCATTCGTTTTGCATTTATTAATAAATAAAATTGCAATGAATAGGCTAGCCATCTAGACCATTATCTCACTTGAAGGCAAATGATGATGTTGTCGACGATATTGTTGAAGCTTACCTAGAATTACTGGCTTTCAAGGACCATTGCCGGACCGTTAGGTGCTTGGCGCAAATTTTCTACTTAAGGACATTCGTAAATTGCCCTACCACCATACTATAACGGCTGCCATCCAAAGACAACTACCGGGGCTGACGGCTAAACCTGCCCTCTGAAACACGGAAGCGATCAGTAATAATGCCACTCACGGTCACCCATCCAATTCATGACATCAGCGGACGAAGCGGAACAAGCGCTGCTTATTATACACAAGAATGATAATCTAATAGAGACAAAAGCCCTCTGTCTGATTTATTTATAAGGCCTGACTACGTTTTCCCACTTTATTTTCCCAGAATATTCCGAAAGTTTTCCACTTGCAAAATTTGACGTGGCGAGTGGCGGCGAGGCATCGACGAATATCGTTATCGGCACAACAATGAGTTTCTGACTCGCTGGCCATCTTCAAAAGTAATTCGTATTTTTCAGTGGCGCTCTCGGAAAAGCCGGGTGCTACACAATGGTTATTTCTACGTGGTTATTTTATAGGTCCAGTTTGTTGAATCGTTGAGTTGAGAGGTTTTGACGTAAAGTCGAATATTAATTTTCATAATTGTGACGCAGAATAATAAATATTTATTTCCATAAGATTTATACAGTACAAACTAAATAATATTTTAAGAGTTTTATGTTTAGATGAAAAAGAATATCTGTGGGTCCCAACTAGAGCCTGATTTTTGGGTACCTTGTTTAGCGTTTACATTTAAATAATTAGTGTCTAGAATCCACCCCCCCCTCCCCAAGACGCTTGCCAAGCTTGCCAGTAGGGATTATGGCAAACCCCCCCATAACAGGGGAGGCTAGATGTTCAGCAGTGGACAATCCGGCTGATACAGTAATAAGTTAATCAAATCCCAACAAATAGTTTTATGGACACGTATTAGTATATTTTAAATTACTATATTTTATAGCTCATTATTATTTCGTACAGGCTTTATCACACTCCATATAGTTTGAGTGCAGTAACAACCAGGTACTACTGTCTACTGGCGTGAATGATGGCGATGATATTTTAGATTTTATTGTTTTACTATATGTACTACTAGCAGCCCGTCCCGGCTTCGCACGGGGTAGACAATTATTTAATTTTGGAAATTTGGATATAAAAACAGTTTTTCACAAATATTTTTATTTATTAAAAAAATTATTATTTATTAAATATATATTAAAAAAAACCCCACAGTTATATTTGTATGTAAGTCTATTTATGTTCAATTTCTTTGATGGTTTAATTGGCGGGCACTTAAATAAGTAATATTTACAAAGGATATTATATACATTTTTACTATGTTTTTTTTAAGTAATTAGAATAAAAGCAGAGTCGAATAAAATATATACAGTCTAAATTAAACGTTGACAACTTTCAACTAAAAATGTATCTACCTATACATCTAGGTATTTCAAAGAAATTTTTGTTCGTGTCGATAGAAACTTGCCTATCATTATTTAGTATTTTCCTTACAAAATTTTTTTTTTTGTTTGGTTTTGTTGTTTTGTGCTTTTTATTTTGGTTTTATATATTTTTTTGTTTTTTATTTTTTATTAAAAAAGGGTTTGTAATTAATCATTTTCATTCTTATTATTACTTAATAATTTACATTTTTAGTATTTTTTATTTTACAGGTTTACTTTTACATTATTTACAGATATAATATTAAGGTAGATTTACGTTTTTTACTTTTATATTTGTCAGTTTTTATCTTAAAGCTTCACTGTAAACTACGTTGGCAGTGGTATTTGTAGATGGCAACAAAATATATTGATTTTCAGGAGATCCCACTCGAGAAAGGGCAACATATAGTTGTCCATGAGAAAAGCATTCTTTTCTTAGGTCGATGCCAACCATCGAAAATGTTTGACCCTGGGACTTATTTATTGTGAGGGCAAATGATGTTTTTAGAGGAAACTGTAACCTCTTAAAAGATATAGGCAAGTCCGTAGGAATCATGGGGATCCGCGGTATGTGGGCGAGCTGTCCGGCCGCGGCCCCGGTGATTATAGTGGCTACTATGACGTTCTTCCGCAATTCCTTCACCAGAAGTCTCGTGCCATTGCACATGCTGGGAGGGCATAGGTTCCTCAGCAGCATTACGGGAGTGCCTACCTTTAATTGTAGTTCGTGGGGCGGCAAGCCGGAAGGATTCAGGGAATTTAAAAATTCTTGTGGATAGTGCACTGTATCTTCGATGTTGCATACTGTGTCAATAGATTTGTAAGATTTAAATTCACCGGGTACTTTTTCCATAATAATTTTGTTAATCTCATTAACCGATTCATTTCGCGGGGACACTATCGCTCTCGAACAGAGCCAATTGAAATTTCTCTCCGTAAGATTTTGTATGTGTGGATATATTGTGTCCACAAGAATTTCTACACTCTGAACGATTTGACCCAATTCGTTATCCAACAATACCTGGGGACTGTTTGCAACCGGAGACGGTAATTTTCCGTCTCCAAGTTTTAGAAGTTTTTGTGAGAAATTATTATCGTCATTGTCACTTAAATGTGCTCTCATATTTGTGCGCAGATTAAGAGTTTCAATCGATTGCCATAAAGTTGATGATTTAAGGCAAGCTCGAATAACGTCAGCTCGAGTACCTTTTGTTATAACTGGTAATGTTTGACGAAAGTCTCCAGCTAAAACAAACGTCACGCCCCCCATTATACGGTCTGAGCTTCGGATGTCTCTCAGCGTGCGCTCCACGGCTTCCACGTGCGCCCTGTGGCTCATGGTGCACTCGTCCCAGATGACCAGCGAAGTGTCTTGTAAGAGCTGCCCCAGCGGACCGTTTTTGCGGATCGAGCGCACAGATTGTTGTTCCAAAGACACAGCCAATGGTAATTTAAATGTAGAGTGAGCAGTCTTTCCATCATTTAATAGGGTTGCAGCAATTCCGGACGATGCCACTGCGACAGCTTTTTTTCCAGATTGACGTACTTTTGCCAACACTAAATTGGCAAGGAAGGTTTTGCCTGTTCCACCGGGCGCGTCCAAAAAAAAACAGTTTACCGCTGTGATTTTCAACACTCTGTACTATAGCATCGAATGCTATTTTTTGATCTGCCACTAACTTGGGTACATGCGTGTTGACAAATACAGACAACTCGTTAATATCATGCGGACGGCACGGTATCGCATGGACGATGTTTTGTTGCCGATTCGGGGAAGGCAATCCAAAATCTGCTAAATGCTTGTCGTTCAGTTCCAAAAGCTTGTTTTCTATTTGTATCAAGCCTTCGTTGTGTACGTCACAATCCTGATCTTGTTGTTGAGCTGCACGTCTGATGTCCTCACACAAATCGTCTTTGAAAGTGTCCCATAATTTGAGAGGTTCAGAGGGGAAACAAAATAATAAAATGACCACAAACAGCTCTCTCAACTTTAACGGGCAGTCAGAAACCGAAGCTTCTCTCAAAGTCATCTCCCATTGGTTGTCATTTTCTAGTAAACCTAAATCTCTGCAAGCAGCTTGGTATGTTTCTTTAACAATGCCATCAACGGTTTTTAAGTCTTGGAACGATGTCGGGCCACGCACATGATGAAATGGCGGTTTTGTTTACTGTTTGAATTTTTTAATTCGTAATATCTTTTGAATGGAAAGTCCAATTTAAATAATTAAAAACTATTTTATAGGTAGTTAAATGGTCTTGACCATAAAATAATTTATTTGGATACGGATTAATATAAACACATAAATAGCATGGTTTGGATTTGGTTAGCATTTTCATTAATGTTTAAAATGAAAAAAGTTGTTGTAGTGACATAACTACAATAGTTGGACATATGCTACCGCGGAGTTTTTTGTAGACATTATGATGTTCTTCAATATTGTTGTACATTATTTTGTTCTATCGCTAATAGTTTCGGCAGCGCATTCGACGAAAGACATTTTAAGACTCATTTTTCTACACCTTCGGTTACATTGTTCAAATTTTACCAAGGATCCCTAATTTTTTTCAAAATGAAATGTAGCCTATGTTAAATTGGAAGAATGTAGTATAATTCTATTGGTGAAAAAATTTTTTAAATCGGCCCAGTACTTTTTGAGCCTATTCATTACAAACATACAAACATACAAAAATAGGTACAAATCTTTCCTCTTTATAATATTAGTGTAGATGTAGATGTAGATGTAGATTAACTTTACACTTTTGATTTTGATGAAATTTAAATAGGACCACACGGGAAGCACCATCGTTCAAATAAAAAGAATCATCAAAATCGGTTAACCCAGTCAAATTGAGTAATTCTATTCTCGTCGAAGTACCAAGTACCTAATGGAGTGATGCTGCGTATGTCAACTTATAGCATTTTTGCATTTCATAGCCGACTGGTATAGGTATTAAGTTGATTACTAGCATATTTACAAAGAGGATTATACTGGCTTTTGGTTTACTGGTAGGTATACATATCAAAACTATAATGCAATAGCTACCAAGAGGATGCATGGAATGATCGTGGCGTATACAATTTTAACAAAAAAATACGACTTCAAACATAAAATACGCATTATGCTTTTATTAAGTAAGTTTTCTTCTTTGCTTGTTGCAGTCATTTTGACTATAGTTACCAAAACACGATGTGTTTATTCGAGCTTGTATATATATGTAATTATATATTTCAATTAGTGTACACCATTTTGCTTATTTTGAATGAACTGTACCTAAGGGTTTTGTTTATACTAAGTAAGTTTTCTTCTTTGCTCGTTGTAGTAATTTTGACTATTTAATTAATACAAATTATATACAAGCACCTGTATATAATTTGTATTAATTTATACATCAGCGTAGATTCTCTTATTATTTATTTATCGACAGTTCACACTGCAATGGTTCCTAACAGTCGAAGGCCACATGCCCACTACGGGTTGATTATCCAGCGATCGTTCAATAACATACCGCGGTTAAAAATAATACCTACAATTGCAATTTGACTCTTAAATATGTTTTTTTTAATACAGATGCTAAAGTGATAGGCTTCTTGTGATAGACTTCCGCTTTTTACACGATTGCACAATGTGCATAGACCAATTAGGAGAGTTGTGTGAATGTGTGAATGTTTTTAGGGTTCATGTTGTATGCAAGTATGTATGTGAATACCTTCGCACCATAACTATTAAATACCTGAACAGCTTTATATGTATATATTCGTTATAGTTATTTATTATATTATTATATTTATACTGTATCAGCCGGATAATCCACTGCTGAACACAGCCCCTAGGTTCCGCAGAACCCACTTTGAGAATCTCTGATCTAAGGTGTTCATGCCTAAAGTAGGCATAAACAACTGAATACATATCGTTTATTGTATTTAAGCTTTCCGTGTATATAAATCCCACTTACATAACCGAGGTAGCCTGAAACTCTTTCAGTGCCCAATATATTTTCACCTCAGTGACACCGAAGTGACTTTCACGCCAGACTGGTCCAAACATAGAGCCATACATTGTATTTTAATTAATTGTTATAGCCCAGGCGAGAACTAGAACTGGCCTTTAGCATGAAACCCTAAATGCGCCGTAAACTTTGAACACGCTTTGTTTAGAATAAAACTTGGATAAATTTCATTTAATTGCGTTGTATTTGACAGGAAACCTGCGTAAAATCAGATTTTTTTTTAAGTGTGCGCGTTGATTTAATATGGTATTTAGTTTAGAAGTTATCTGATTAATGTCGGGAAAAGATATAAATTTATAATCTGTATTTATTTGCCGGACTTCATCTCAACTATAATAATAATAATTTATTTCAGTTATTAAACCATAAAATGTACATTCAAACATATAATTAATAACATATCAAAATACCTTATTCTTTAACTATATTTCACGATCCAAAAGGAATATAATAAAAAGACCGTGAACTTTATCACACGTATATTATTTAATCCAACAGTTTGTGAGTGTGTATGCTGGTAGAAGATCGTGGTTAGGTATTTGTCGACTTGTTGACCAAAATTCTCTTCGTATAGGATTATAGTTAAGGGGATCTGGAATATGTCATGTTTTTTACTCCTTCACGCTAAAACTGCTAAACCATTTTGGGTGAAACTTTAAATATAGATTCCTAGTGGTGTATGGCCTAGATTAACAAATAGAATACTTTTCATCAACATCAATTTCATCACTGTCTACGCGGTTGAATGGCAGCTTTTGTATATATTTTATTAAGGGTATTTCTTACATTTCTAAATAGTATTTCTTTATATGACATACAGGATTTTATATGGAGTAAATAAAGGTTACTGATAAAATAAGCAGTAGAGGCTTTATACAAGAGACCAGTTTTTGCAACGTTTTTTGATATTGTTCAATCGTAAATCTGTGGTACAACAAAAAATATTAAAAATTTACTAAATTGTATTAGGGAAGCGCGTACCGTAATAAAAAATCTTGCAGAGACAAAACTTGGACAAACTTCTTCGTTGTCTAAATAATTGTATTGTAGTAGCTGTAATTTTGTATATAATATGTAGTACTTTTCCGTTTAGGTACATAGCTGGAGAGATAGCTTGACGTCGATACTATATTATTTAGTTTTCACCTGTTACAGCAGCAATCTAATAAGAACTATAAATTAAAATTTCGAGTAGGCAATTTTACCAAAATAACGAGGCCCATACCCATTTAATCCCCCTTCCTATAAAAGCTAAAACCATTTGAAACTATCCTTACGTCCCCCAGTAAAACGTCGCAACCTCCTGTATAATTAAAGCCGCCGCCACGTCCGTCGACATTAGCATGCAAATAGTGGGTAAATAAGGCCCGGACATGGCCACAACCCTTCACTTTCGGCTTTAATGGCAGTATTACTTACTCTGGTAACCCTGGCTTACCTGGATTATTGGTATACAAGATCATGATAACTTTTATTACAGCGATTTAGTAAAAAACCGAAGATATTCTAGTAAAAACATAAAGGCATATTGACAAATTTTTTGTCAATTTTCGAAGCCCTCGTAGCGAAGTTTGCTTAGCCATTCTGAACCGATCAGCAAAGTTAAGCAACGTCCGCCGCGGTCAGGAGTTGGATGATAGACCGCTGGTGACATTCCTACTGAGCGCTGCCGTGCTTCAGAGAGCACGTTAAGCCGTCGGTCCCGGTTGTTGCCTTACGATGGCAGCATGGTGGTAGGGCATTTTACGAATGCCCGCTGGCTAGCCTACCTCAAGTAGAAAATCTGTCGCCATGCACCTAACGGTGTGTTCCAGCAGCTGTCCTTGAGAGCCAGTAATTCTAGGCTAGCCTGAACAACATCTTCGACCACATCATCACTTACCATCAGGTGAGATATTGGTCAAAGGCAAGACTATCAGTAATAAAAAAAAACACTATATCTATCACATTCTTATAATTTTATTTAATAATAATTAATATTTCATTATAATGATCAAAAATATTTCAGTACATAACTAGTATAGTAGATACCTAAATGATTTAATGACTTAAAACATTAATAAAGCTAATTTGCTAACTACTATTTTTATTTGAGATAACAAATTATAGGTAAAGATTTACTCATTGGTACGCATTACTCCAAAAATAATGTTCAAATAGAGTAATTTTTTTTACTGTCTAATATTTACTTCAACTTAGGGTACAATACCAGTTTTATCAAAATCTATGCTGAAGGTTTCATTCAAGATATAAAGACGTGTAAGTGTGATAGCCTGGCGTATTGGCAAAAGCTACGGGTTTGGTCTCGAAGGAAAATCCTCTGAAATCTAGGTCAAATTCTAGTGCAAGCATGTAAGAAAACTGAAGTGACTTTTTATATTGAAAAATGTTCAATAACTTGTCCATATCACGAACACAATATAAACATCCATACTATTGAACGCAGGTGGTACAGACTTCGAGAAATTATTCCACACTATTCACTAATTAAAAGACGGTTTTGGGTACTACCATTTATTCTTCGTAATTTTTTAAGAACTATCCGAATTATCCGGAAAATTCGGATATCCGGATAGGAAAGTAAACTACTAACCGTATTATCCGGATACCAAAATATGACGGATAAGGCAAGCCCTAGTTGTGAGTGTATCGTGTATGTATGGTATAGCATCATAATCTAAAGATAAATATAAATTCACTTTGCTTCAGCTAATAATACAGCCTATTTCTATGTCTGCCCCGGTATCCGGATAGTAAAGTAAACTACTAACCGAATTATCCGGATACCGAAATATGACGGATAAGGCAAGCCCGAGTTGTGAGTGTATCGTGTATGTATGGTATAGCATCATAATCTAAAGATAAATATGGCCACTTTGCTTCAGCTAATAATACAGCCTATTTCTATGTCTGCCCCGGTATCCGGATAGTAAAGTAAACTACTAACCGAATTATCCGGATACCGAAATATGACGGATAAGGCAAGCCCGAGTTGTGAGTGTATCGTGTATGTATGGTATAGCATCATAATCTAAAGATAAATATGGCCACTTTGCTTCAGCTAATAATACAGCCTATTTCTATGTGTGCCCCGTGTAATCACATTTGGACCAATGAATTTTCTTTTTCCACGACACAATCTAACAAATTCAATAACTACGACTACTCACTTTCAATGATAGCAAAAGCCTCTCACATTTTGATCTATAGTATAAAGTTATTGCAGGGTGCATTATCTTTTTTTTTGCATTGTGGTAGGGCATTTTGCGAATGCCCGCCTGGCTAGCTCGCCACCCTGAAGTATAAAATCTGTCGCCACGCACCTAACGGTGTCACACTGGTGACTGACACTCATTCCGACCAGTGCCGCCACGCCGTGCACACCTGTCTACAGCTCCGCCAGTATCTCCCAGTGAGACCGCAATAGTCCCCGCACTATTGCCGTCTCACTCGGGTCATCGTTCCGACGCTAGTTGCAGACCAGTGCCTTGGAATACGCAGTCCTGACGAAGTTTTGTTTTGTGTGCAGAAGCTGAGCAGCCGCCGAACGCCGTGCAACGTGAGCTACGAGCTCGCCGTGCCGTCGCGCAGAGGCGCTCGAAGACGTCAGGCATTACCACCTACCCAAGTCCCTTGTTTCGGAACAACATCATATCGGGCTGGTGGTCTTGTTTTGACCGCACTTTTCGATGCGCATTTCACAACTTTACTACTCGACACAACATTGTAACAGTGCGCGTAACAACACACTTTGTGCTGTTAAGCGACGTCGTTCAGGCGTGGGGTAGCGTCAGCCAAACCCGTCTGAACGATCAAATCCGCCATTTGCTGCGGTCGCAGTGTGACACCCTACGGTGACAACGGCCACTGTTGTTGTTTTGGTTTAACCTTGCACCGTGGCCTTTCCCGCTTCACGGGTCAGCCGAAGCAAGCTGGGCTCCGGGACAACTGGCCTTGGGGTCGCCCCTAGTCAACCCCGGAGCAGCATTAGGAGCACCCCTCTCCGCCGAGAAAAAAGCTCGGAGAGGGTACACAACTAGGGCACACCATAGGTACTCACTCCCTCTCACACAAGTGAGCTCACGAGTTGCGAGAGGGAGACAGAACCCGTTAGGCCATCCTGAGTATTCCCCTCAGGATGCAACGTCCCTCTAACGGTGAGGTGGAGGTCCTTCAGACCTTCGCCCTCCGCTACCCCGAACTCTACGCTGATCATCAGCAATCACTTAACGATGCAGAGAGTGCCCGCCTCACGGACACTCTCATCGCTCCCTCCGGAACTCCAATTCCGGAGGCCATCGTCCCTCCTCTGACCCGGTCCTTCTCAGAGGACAGCCCGACTTCGCCCGCTCCGGGCCCTGACAACAGACGCACGGTGGCAGCCCCTCCCCGTGAGAGGTCTCGCTCGCGCTCACCAATCGGGAGGCCAGCGAGCACCCGTCCCTCCATCGCCGTTGTCGAGCCCACTTCGGACTCCGAAACGGAGATGGATGTAGATCCGAGTCGTGCCTTACGCACTGACTCGGACTCCGATAACGACGGCTATACCGTCGTAGACAGAAAACGCAAGCGTGCTCCTAAAGCCGCTAGTTGCGCAACTTCCGCCCCTCCCGCCAAGGCACCCGCTAAGGCCCCCGCCTCCGGCAAGAAGCCGACCCCCGCCCTGCGCCCCGCGTCTCCTCCCTCCGCTCCGGCCACCACTGCCGCGTCCCCTCAGGACGCGAGCGCGCGCCGCGAAAAACCGCCTCCGCCCCTGTTCATTCAGGACAAAACCAAATGGGACATGCTGTCCCGTTTAGTTTCGGATCGTGGGATCCACTACACTAATGCCCGCTCCACGCAGCAGGGCATTAAAGTTCAAGTGTCCACCATTAGCGACCACAGAGCACTAACAAAGCTCCTCCGTAAAGAGAGCATAAGTTTTCACACTTATGCGCTCGAAGAGGAGAAAGTCCTCCGAGTGGTCATCCGCGGTGTGCCCAAGGAGGTACATACCGATTCGGTATGTGCCGACCTGAAGGCACAAGACTTCCCCGTTCATGCAGTTCACCGCATGTACAGCGGGAAGGACCGCAGTCCCTACGATCTAGTACTCGTAGTACTAGATCGTACACCTGAAGGCAAGGCCATTTTTAATTTAAAAAAGGTCTGTGGCCTCTCAGGACTCGATGTCCAAGCCCCATACAAGAATGGGAGTCCCTCGCAGTGCCATAACTGCCAACTATACGGGCACGCCTCCCGTTTCTGCTTCGCTCGCGCTAGGTGCGTTAAGTGCCTAGGCGATCACGCGACAGCAGCGTGCACTCGCACCCGGGATTCGCCGGACCCACCCAGTTGTGTTCTATGCGGTGCTCAAGGGCATACCGCGAATTACCGTGGTTGCCCTAAAGCACCACGAGTGAACCACAGGGTGGCAAGGCATAGGCCGACCCGCCCCTCTTATGACCGTTACCAACGGGTAAGTCCCAAACTAACGGTAGTACCTGCCTCACAGGTAATACCCGCGCCGCTCCCAGCCCGTAACGCATGGTCCAAACCACCCAGTATGGTTAAGACCGTCGCTACCGCCCGCGCCCCGGCCCGTGCGCCCGCGCCCGCTCCCGCACCCGCCCGCGCCGCGGCCCCTGCCCGCGCACCGGCCCCGGCTCGCCCCGCGCTCCCGGCACCCGCTGCCAACACCGTTCGCGCCCCTCCCCGCGCCGCTTCCCGGCCACAAGCTCCCCCTATGCCATTGATGGCTGCCCCTCTTCAAGAGGCAATCAACCTAGTCAGCGATCTGGCTATGTCGGTTGACATCAATGAGGTACAAGAGCTATTCCACAAGATGCAATACGCTCAATCCCCAGCGGACGTGATCCAATACACATTGGAACACGCAAACTTACTAAGCGCCCTTAAGCGCTTCGTCCCCCAGGCCCCTCCCCAGTACAACCACTATGGGTAGCACAACCGAACGCACGAAACCGTACTCAGTTTCGTTAGCGTCATTTAACGCTGACGGCCTCTTCAAACAACGTGACCTCGTCCACGACTTTTGTTGTACCCACCTTATCGATATCTTATGCGTGCAGGAAACCTTTCTAAAACCGGGGAAGGCGAACCCTAGGTTTGCCAATTACAGAACGGTACGTAATGATAGAGTGAACTCCCGTGGGGGAGGCACTCTTATCTATTACAAAAGGTCCCTGCACTGCATTCCCCTACCTACCCCGACTCTTGTTAATATGGAAGCATCTTGTTGCCTCCTAGCTATGACTGGTCATCAACCTATAGTCATAGCGTCCTGTTACCAAGCTTGCTCCAAGCCGATCGTCCGAGCTGACTTAGAAGCCTTGTTCTCATTAGGAAGCGCCGTCCTTCTGATTGGCGACTTCAACAGTAAGCACATCCTATGGAATTGTAACGTCAACAATCCCAAAGGTATTGCACTTGAAAACCTAATCGCAGAACTTAACTTTGACATAATTGCGCCCACTGAGCCCACTCACTACCCTTATATGGAAGACCATCGATCTGACTTGCTTGACATGGCACTACTCAGAGGCGTAACACTCCGGTTACGCTCCATAGAAGTGGTTCACGAGCTTCACTCTGACCACCGACCCATTATACTGCGACTAGGTCCCGACCCAACGACTGACCTCCCCCGCCCCACTAAGACGATAGTGAACTGAAAGCAAGTAGGCGATGCCCTAAAGGCTATCAGTTCACCGGACCTTGACAAGATCCCTGACGACATCCTGACAAAAGATGACGTAACCCTTGCGATCGATTCGTTCACCAGTCACCTCTCCACCGTAGTAGGTGCATCCGCAAAGGAGGTCATAGTGTCGGACGACCGGCGCCTTGTCATTCCAGCGGATGTGAGACGATTGGTGACGGAGAGTAAAGCAGTGACCCGACATTACGACTCTTACCCCAGTAAAGAGAACAAAACTAAGAAACGCCACTTTGAACGCATGGTTCAAAGTCGCATGTCTGAGTTGCGTGATCAACAATGGGGCGATAAACTTTCAAACCTCGTGCCAAGCCACCATGCTTACTGGGACTTGGCGCGAGGCTTGAAAGGAAGTAACCATAACGACATGCCTCCCTTATACAGACCAGTCCCACTAGTCCCAGCGTTCTTTGACGAAGACAAAGCTGAGTGCCTAGCTGATAGCCTAGAGGCTCAGTGTTCCCCTAACGTAGATCACGTTGACCAAGCTCACCTCGATTCGGTGGATGCTGAAGTCGAACGTAAAAGCTCTGTGGTCACCTCTGAACTCCCACCAATCACCTTAGCGACTTACGCTGAGGTGGAGAGACTGATCAAGGCCCTCCGACCGCGCAAATCCCCCGGTGCCGATGGCATCTCCAACAGGGTTCTTAAAACCCTCTCTCCTCCTCTCATCCATCTCTTAGTCAGCATCTTCAATGCTACTATGAGCCACTGCTTATTCCCAGACACCTGGAAATGTGCAAATGTCATTGGCATTCACAAACCAGGCAAAAGCTCATCTGACCCCACCAGTTACCGCCCCATCAGCCTCCTCAGTGCCTTAGGCAAACTTTACGAGCGGTTACTTGCAAACCGTCTCCAGTCCCATGCTAAGGAACACCACCTTATCCCAGATGAGCAGTTTGGCTTCAGACCCGGACACTCATGCGTCCAACAGGTGCACCGCCTCACGGAGCACATCATTGAGGGCTTCAATAAGTACCCCAAACCCCAGACTACGCTAGCAGTCTTCCTCGACGTAGCGAAAGCTTTTGACAAAGTCTGGCACAATGGCTTGATCTACAAGCTATACCAATTTGGCGTGCCAGAACGTCTTGTGCTCATCCTACAAGACTTCCTTAAAGCCAGAAGCTTTCGCTATCGCGTGGAAGGCACCCTCTCCTCCCCCCACCCAGTCAGAGCCGGAGTCCCTCAGGGCTCCGTGCTATCACCTATTCTCTTTGCACTGTATACCAGTGACATCCCACGCTCTCAGCCCAAAGTATTCCTAGCCCAATATGCGGACGATACCGCCATTTACACCACTGGGTGGCATATCAACAGACAGTCCTATTTCGTCATTCAACGGGCCGTCACCGAGATCGGTGACTGGTTCCGAAAATGGCGCATCGCGGTCAACCCAGCTAAAAGCACAGCTATGTGCTTTACTGAGAAGACACGCTCCCCTTACCCGAAACCGCTTATTTTGTTCGACGAACCCATTCCCTGGGTTCCTAGAACAAAATACCTCGGAATCACCCTTGATCGTCATCTCACCTTTAACGATCACATAACAACCGTCCGTAACAGAGCGGCTTTCGTAATGGGTCGCCTTGGTCCCCTACTTCGCAAAGAGAGTAAAATGTCTCTTAGTAATAAGAAGACACTTTACACTGCCTGCATCCGCCCCATCATGACTTACGCATCAGTAGTGTTTAGTCATGCTAGTGAGGCCCACCTTCATAAACTTCAAGTCATCCAAAACCGTTTTCTTCGTAATGCAACCGGCGCCCCGTGGTATATCCGGAACACCGAGTTGCATTGCGACTTAAACCTTCCCTCTCTAGCGCAGTTCAATAAGGACTGCGCCCGCCGATACTTTGATCGAGCGCCCCACCACCCGAACCCATTGGTTGTCCAGGCATCGAACTACTCGACTGCCTCTTCTATCCCATTTTTCAAACCCCCCCGTCGCCGACCACGGCAGGTATTAGACGACCCGGATGACCCCATCGCAGCCATTACATTGGCAGCTTTAGCGTTATCCGCAAGTCGTCGAGGTAAAATCCCCAGGTGTGAGGTAATCAGAGGTCACACAATCAAACACCGAGCTCGCCGGCGAGCTCGAGGCAAAAACAAGGTCACGATAAATTGCTCTCCAAATAGTCAAAGAGTATTATTCAGTAGGGCCCAATTGTGCAACACTGCAGTTGCACAGAGGCATTTTGCTCCGATCCCCCCCATGTCTCTCGACAGCGAGACAAGCCGAGGTCCGAACCACAGTGGTGCCCTTGAGCTCGCTGTCAACCCATCCTATAATAGCGGTACGTTTTCGGCGTCCGCAGGAGACGGAGGTAGAAAGCGCTTTTCGCCTTCTACGCCCGTCTCGGGAAAAGTGCCTTCGGCACTTCTCCCTCCCGGGCTATTGTAGGGCCAGGCCCTCGCCCAAAACCCGGTGGAGCTGGACGACCGCACAGGCGGTAGCCAGCATCTATGCCCTCCCTAAACAAAACAAAACAAAACCTAACGGTGTGTTCCGGCAACTGTCCTTGAGAGCCAGTAATTCTCTAAGTTAGTCTGAACAACACCTTCGACCACATCATCACTTTCCATCAGGTGAGATAGTGGTCAAATAAAAAAAAAGCAAGGTCATGTTGGCCCTTAAAAGCCACAAAAAATTGGCTTTGATATTGCTATGCTTGATTTCGGTTCTGGTGCTTTAAAGCTTTGTTTGTTGTAGCGATATTTTTTTATTAGTAAACAAAAGAGTTGTTTAAACAGATAATCTATGGCAAAAAATAAATCATTACCAATAAATTCTTAGATGACGTAATTGTATCCTTAAATTTCAAATATAAATATATATCGACTGAAAAAAATGTCTTCGGTAATATTTGATTAGGTAATCAAAAAACCTAATCTAAGTCAGCCAATATTTTTTGTACATATCCGACGAATAAACCTAAACAACTTCTTGGTTTACTTTTTCACCATAACTTGTTACATATATCGAATAAAATAACATTAATGGAAATCATTATAAAGTCATAGAAACTTTCTTAAAACTCCTTATTTTTAAACTTCTTTAAATTATTATTGTTACAACATATTGTTATACTGTTGCGGAATTTATTTAGGTACTGAACTATTCTTTTGGAACTGGACGAGCATCAGATAACGAATCATCGATGTACCCCTAAAGCAATATGTGCAAGCTATTAAGTATACTACTTGCCGCAAGCAACACGCCATATAGGTAACAATCGCGCTACATGCAACAATCAATGTTATCCTTTCACCGATGTTGCTGATGACTGGTGCCTATGCGGTCAACCTTTGACACGAACGTACCCATCAGCACTCAGTATTCACGTCTACAAATTAGTGAGGTAGATGCCCAAGAGCCGGTGAAAACAGCATCGTTATCATAACCTTAACTCACGTGTGTGACGTCGGTACTATATCATGTTTTTTGTCTATCAGCACAAAAGATGACACGAACAAATTGTTGGTAGAAAGTTTTGGCTTTCGTTTGCCGAGTGCCTGTGTGCGACAACCTTCATCGGCAATGCTTTAGTTTAGTATACTCGCTATATTTCATTTGCTCTACCGCTACGCTTTATGTACAGCAATACCACGGTAATGTTATATATATAACATTGCCGTGGCAATACCCTATTCGTTTGGACGTCAGTAGTAAATCGCATTAAATATAAGATCAAAGTACTTGGTTTTAGGGGTTTATGCCAAGAATAAGCTTATCAGCCGCTTTTTGTGCCTTAGCTGCCGTGTTTACCTTGTATCTAGTATGACCGTAAATATTCAAAATATAGTATATCCATATATATCTAGACTTTCAACAACATCATCACAACATCTATATTATTACAAATAACATTTGCTCATTTCCCTGGTACCGGTGTGTGCCCGGTAGATACGCTGCATAAGTGCTCGTCTCTTATTACATATGACTCATGTTTAAACAAAATACTACAAACTATATACAACACTACAGCTACTACAATAAAACCATTTAGACAACCTATAAGTCATAGCAGACTCATAGGTAGTCCAAATGCTCCAGCCCAGTACCAGTTGGCAGCGTGCCCAGCATGCTGGCAGCATTGCCCCATTGAATTGCAATGCTTATTCGTCGAGCCAAATCGGAAAATACGATGAGCTCCCGGTCCCAACGGACACAACGTCTCTACACCAAACGGCTCAAATATGTAACCTAAATAATATATAATGTATAAACTCATGCCAGTCTAGGGAAACATGGGTACCTACTAAGCTAAGAAATAGGTTTAGCCGCAACAGGTATTTTATTAAGATTTTTCCCTACAATTGTGCATTTTTGAGATGCTACTATTAAAAGGCACATTAGTATGCAATCGGTATATTTGCTTGGATTCTAAGGAATCATTCGCACTTTATTGTCTTTCCGAGGAAAAAGTAACGTTATCCTCTTTACAAATAATGGCGTGGAGGTTATAAAATCACAAAAAATATATTGCTGAAACAAAGTGACCTACTTATTATTATATTAATAAAACTGAGAACTTAATAAAATATATTGTAATCGAGTATTATAGGATAAGGGGGCAAACGAGCAGACGGCTCATCTGCCGTTAGGTGATCACCGTCGCTCACGGACATCCGCAAAACCAATGGACTCAAGGATGCGTTGTCGGCCATCTGTCCAGCCGGCTTTTATTATCTTCTAGAAAATATTCCTAGGTGTAGTACTAGTAAACCGAGTAGTGTTAGTTCGCGACAACCGTAAGAGATTTGATTGCATAATACAATCTTGCTAAGTAGGTTTGACCATTATATCTTTAGGTTTTATCGTTACATATATACCTATTTAATATGTATGTGTACACTTAATCAATTCGTAGCTACAGACACGATTTTTATAATTGTTAATAATTATATTCTCTTTAATTAGATACAAAGTACCATATATAAATAATATGGTACCATGTACCAAAATATTAAATTTAATTACCAAAATATGGTTATTTTTTATTAGGTTCGGTATCCTTTGCGCGGGAATAACCTGTCTCGTTTTTAATTAGTTGATGTACTTTAGAGTTCTAACCATAATATTACACAAACGTTTGTAGTCATATATAATCGAATGTTACATATTAACATTGAGTACAAACTGAAAATAGATTTCTTGTATGGGAACTCCACTTATTTGTACCTTATATCAACGGAATTACATATAATCTGTAAATATATTAATCTGCGATCAATAACTGTTCAGAAAATAATTGTCCTTTAGTGTGAGACAGATGGATGGATGGGAAAAACGGATATCGTAGGCCTAATACCACTGAAAAAAAAACAATTTAAAAATGACTACTCTGTGTTCTTACTAGTTTGTTTTTCTTCTTAAAATATTATTTGTATATAGTATCTTACATGAGAATAACAAATATATTTGGAAATATTTTACAAAATCATGAAATCTTTAATTTATGATTATTGTAGAAAAACTTTTAAAATTATAAAAATTAATCTTGTTACAATCTGCCTAACTCTCCTCCTAAGCCGAGGTGACGTCATAAACGCCAAGAAGACACGTATGCCATTGAAAATTCTTCCGGTTAGGAACACTTCATGACTATTCTTGAGCTCGATGTGCGACTTTTATGAAAACGTTTGTTATTATGAAATATGGACTTCTGCAAAGTAACACCTGAATCTGGCACTATCAGCGTCATCGGACGTTGGACGAGGACTTCGACAATCGTATCTAAAATAGATAATTAAATGACAAGTACTCAGAGGCTAATTAAATGTAAAATTGTATATATATCTACGTCATCATACTTTATTAGCTCGTACCTTAGCTTATACAACATTAATAGGCCTCTGTCAGACTGAAGGCTGCAACCTACATCATACTAGTATTGTGATCAGAAAATTACACGTTGCACCCAAATATTTTACTGAGGGTCTCGTAATCATTGTCTAATGAAAAGTAATTAACTGGTCGAGGTGAGGGAAGCGGGGATATTGACAGACAATGAGAACAATCATAGGTAACAGTTAAAGAGGAGGCGCTGACTCAGCAAGAATGTTGAGAGACGAGCTTGTAACTAGCTCATAGCGCGTGCGGCTTGGAGTTAGGAAGAACTCTACATTGGAAGATATGAATAAGTTATTGGTAGGAATAATTATAACGGAAAAAACAGATTGCTGTAGGTTCTTAAGTGTGTCTAGAATGCTCCGAAAATAAAGGCGAGTTACTAAAAAATACTTAAAAATAAGATATCTCAGGAAAAAATATTTTAATAAATAATACAAATGTTATGAAATAATGGAAGCAGTGCTCAAATACCTCACTTACTTATTACTAACGGTAGGAATAGTAAGAGGCAATGAACGAGAACATGTGCTGCTTTAGCAGCATGTCCCTACTGGCGTCAACGTGAGTGGTGCTGCACAGGAGGACATAGCAGGACAATAATAATAATGATTTATAATAATGACTTACGCATCAGTAGTGTTTAGTCATGCTAGTGAGGCCCACCTTCATAAACTTCAAGTCATCCAAAACCGTTTTCTTCGTAATGCAACCGGCGCCCCGTGGTATATCCGGAACACCGAGTTGCATTGCGACTTAAACCTTCCCTCTCTAGCGCAGTTCAATAAGGACTGCGCCCGCCGATACTTTGATCGAGCGCCCCACCACCCGAACCCATTGGTTGTCCAGGCATCGAACTACTCGACTGCCTCTTCTATCCCATTTTTCAAACCCCCCCGTCGCCGACCACGGCAGGTATTAGACGACCCGGATGACCCCATCGCAGCCATTACATTGGCAGCTTTAGCGTTATCCGCAAGTCGTCGAGGTAAAATCCCCAGGTGTGAGGTAATCAGAGGTCACACAATCAAACACCGAGCTCGCCGGCGAGCTCGAGGCAAAAACAAGGTCACGATAAATTGCTCTCCAAATAGTCAAAGAGTATTATTCAGTAGGGCCCAATTGTGCAACACTGCAGTTGCACAGAGGCATTTTGCTCCGATCCCCCCCATGTCTCTCGACAGCGAGACAAGCCGAGGTCCGAACCACAGTGGTGCCCTTGAGCTCGCTGTCAACCCATCCTATAATAGCGGTACGTTTTCGGCGTCCGCAGGAGACGGAGGTAGAAAGCGCTTTTCGCCTTCTACGCCCGTCTCGGGAAAAGTGCCTTCGGCACTTCTCCCTCCCGGGCTATTGTAGGGCCAGGCCCTCGCCCAAAACCCGGTGGAGCTGGACGACCGCACAGGCGGTAGCCAGCATCTATGCCCTCCCTAAACAAAACAAAACAAAACCTAACGGTGTGTTCCGGCAACTGTCCTTGAGAGCCAGTAATTCTCTAAGTTAGTCTGAACAACACCTTCGACCACATCATCACTTTCCATCAGGTGAGATAGTGGTCAAATAAAAAAAAAGCAAGGTCATGTTGGCCCTTAAAAGCCACAAAAAATTGGCTTTGATATTGCTATGCTTGATTTCGGTTCTGGTGCTTTAAAGCTTTGTTTGTTGTAGCGATATTTTTTTATTAGTAAACAAAAGAGTTGTTTAAACAGATAATCTATGGCAAAAAATAAATCATTACCAATAAATTCTTAGATGACGTAATTGTATCCTTAAATTTCAAATATAAATATATATCGACTGAAAAAAATGTCTTCGGTAATATTTGATTAGGTAATCAAAAAACCTAATCTAAGTCAGCCAATATTTTTTGTACATATCCGACGAATAAACCTAAACAACTTCTTGGTTTACTTTTTCACCATAACTTGTTACATATATCGAATAAAATAACATTAATGGAAATCATTATAAAGTCATAGAAACTTTCTTAAAACTCCTTATTTTTAAACTTCTTTAAATTATTATTGTTACAACATATTGTTATACTGTTGCGGAATTTATTTAGGTACTGAACTATTCTTTTGGAACTGGACGAGCATCAGATAACGAATCATCGATGTACCCCTAAAGCAATATGTGCAAGCTATTAAGTATACTACTTGCCGCAAGCAACACGCCATATAGGTAACAATCGCGCTACATGCAACAATCAATGTTATCCTTTCACCGATGTTGCTGATGACTGGTGCCTATGCGGTCAACCTTTGACACGAACGTACCCATCAGCACTCAGTATTCACGTCTACAAATTAGTGAGGTAGATGCCCAAGAGCCGGTGAAAACAGCATCGTTATCATAACCTTAACTCACGTGTGTGACGTCGGTACTATATCATGTTTTTTGTCTATCAGCACAAAAGATGACACGAACAAATTGTTGGTAGAAAGTTTTGGCTTTCGTTTGCCGAGTGCCTGTGTGCGACAACCTTCATCGGCAATGCTTTAGTTTAGTATACTCGCTATATTTCATTTGCTCTACCGCTACGCTTTATGTACAGCAATACCACGGTAATGTTATATATATAACATTGCCGTGGCAATACCCTATTCGTTTGGACGTCAGTAGTAAATCGCATTAAATATAAGATCAAAGTACTTGGTTTTAGGGGTTTATGCCAAGAATAAGCTTATCAGCCGCTTTTTGTGCCTTAGCTGCCGTGTTTACCTTGTATCTAGTATGACCGTAAATATTCAAAATATAGTATATCCATATATATCTAGACTTTCAACAACATCATCACAACATCTATATTATTACAAATAACATTTGCTCATTTCCCTGGTACCGGTGTGTGCCCGGTAGATACGCTGCATAAGTGCTCGTCTCTTATTACATATGACTCATGTTTAAACAAAATACTACAAACTATATACAACACTACAGCTACTACAATAAAACCATTTAGACAACCTATAAGTCATAGCAGACTCATAGGTAGTCCAAATGCTCCAGCCCAGTACCAGTTGGCAGCGTGCCCAGCATGCTGGCAGCATTGCCCCATTGAATTGCAATGCTTATTCGTCGAGCCAAATTGGAAAATACGATGAGCTCCCGGTCCCAACGGACACAACGTCTCTACACCAAACGGCTCAAATATGTAACCTAAATAATATATAATGTATAAACTCATGCCAGTCTAGGGAAACATGGGTACCTACTAAGCTAAGAAATAGGTTTAGCCGCAACAGGTATTTTATTAAGATTTTTCCCTACAATTGTGCATTTTTGAGATGCTACTATTAAAAGGCACATTAGTATGCAATCGGTATATTTGCTTGGATTCTAAGGAATCATTCGCACTTTATTGTCTTTCCGAGGAAAAAGTAACGTTATCCTCTTTACAAATAATGGCGTGGAGGTTATAAAATCACAAAAAATATATTGCTGAAACAAAGTGACCTACTTATTATTATATTAATAAAACTGAGAACTTAATAAAATATATTGTAATCGAGTATTATAGGATAAGGGGGCAAACGAGCAGACGGCTCATCTGCCGTTAGGTGATCACCGTCGCTCACGGACATCCGCAAAACCAATGGACTCAAGGATGCGTTGTCGGCCATCTGTCCAGCCGGCTTTTATTATCTTCTAGAAAATATTCCTAGGTGTAGTACTAGTAAACCGAGTAGTGTTAGTTCGCGACAACCGTAAGAGATTTGATTGCATAATACAATCTTGCTAAGTAGGTTTGACCATTATATCTTTAGGTTTTATCGTTACATATATACCTATTTAATATGTATGTGTACACTTAATCAATTCGTAGCTACAGACACGATTTTTATAATTGTTAATAATTATATTCTCTTTAATTAGATACAAAGTACCATATATAAATAATATGGTACCATGTACCAAAATATTAAATTTAATTACCAAAATATGGTTATTTTTTATTAGGTTCGGTATCCTTTGCGCGGGAATAACCTGTCTCGTTTTTAATTAGTTGATGTACTTTAGAGTTCTAACCATAATATTACACAAACGTTTGTAGTCATATATAATCGAATGTTACATATTAACATTGAGTACAAACTGAAAATAGATTTCTTGTATGGGAACTCCACTTATTTGTACCTTATATCAACGGAATTACATATAATCTGTAAATATATTAATCTGCGATCAATAACTGTTCAGAAAATAATTGTCCTTTAGTGTGAGACAGATGGATGGATGGGAAAAACGGATATCGTAGGCCTAATACCACTGAAAAAAAAACAATTTAAAAATGACTACTCTGTGTTCTTACTAGTTTGTTTTTCTTCTTAAAATATTATTTGTATATAGTATCTTACATGAGAATAACAAATATATTTGGAAATATTTTACAAAATCATGAAATCTTTAATTTATGATTATTGTAGAAAAACTTTTAAAATTATAAAAATTAATCTTGTTACAATCTGCCTAACTCTCCTCCTAAGCCGAGGTGACGTCATAAACGCCAAGAAGACACGTATGCCATTGAAAATTCTTCCGGTTAGGAACACTTCATGACTATTCTTGAGCTCGATGTGCGACTTTTATGAAAACGTTTGTTATTATGAAATATGGACTTCTGCAAAGTAACACCTGAATCTGGCACTATCAGCGTCATCGGACGTTGGACGAGGACTTCGACAATCGTATCTAAAATAGATAATTAAATGACAAGTACTCAGAGGCTAATTAAATGTAAAATTGTATATATATCTACGTCATCATACTTTATTAGCTCGTACCTTAGCTTATACAACATTAATAGGCCTCTGTCAGACTGAAGGCTGCAACCTACATCATACTAGTATTGTGATCAGAAAATTACACGTTGCACCCAAATATTTTACTGAGGGTCTCGTAATCATTGTCTAATGAAAAGTAATTAACTGGTCGAGGTGAGGGAAGCGGGGATATTGACAGACAATGAGAACAATCATAGGTAACAGTTAAAGAGGAGGCGCTGACTCAGCAAGAATGTTGAGAGACGAGCTTGTAACTAGCTCATAGCGCGTGCGGCTTGGAGTTAGGAAGAACTCTACATTGGAAGATATGAATAAGTTATTGGTAGGAATAATTATAACGGAAAAAACAGATTGCTGTAGGTTCTTAAGTGTGTCTAGAATGCTCCGAAAATAAAGGCGAGTTACTAAAAAATACTTAAAAATAAGATATCTCAGGAAAAAATATTTTAATAAATAATACAAATGTTATGAAATAATGGAAGCAGTGCTCAAATACCTCACTTACTTATTACTAACGGTAGGAATAGTAAGAGGCAATGAACGAGAACATGTGCTGCTTTAGCAGCATGTCCCTACTGGCGTCAACGTGAGTGGTGCTGCACAGGAGGACATAGCAGGACAATAATAATAATGATTTATAACAGATAACACAGATCCATTTGAAGACAATTATTAAATTAAATAAGAATTACAATAATAATTTAGATCAATATTATTGATAATTAAAACAATGGTCATAGTTTTAACTGTCGCATATACAGAATTAGACAGTGTTACTCTAAATCTGGCAATTCGGTGTCTTATCACGGCATCGAGAAACGGCACGCGGGCCTCCGCGAACATAATGGAAGCACTGCACCACCGCGGGAGGCGAAACAGAGTCATTATATACAACATTTATATACATATACTATATCAGTACTAATATTATAAATGCGAAAGTAACTCTGTTTGCCTGTCTGTCTGTCTGTCTGTTACGTTTTCACGCCAAAACTACTGGACCGATTTGAATGAAATTTGGTATGGAAATAGTTTGAGACCCGGGAAAAAACATAGCATAGTTTTTATCCAACTGCGCAAAACGAGGTTAATGTTTTTGCGCGATAACCGAAATTCGCGCGGGCGAAGCCGCGCCCGGAAAGCTAGTACTATATATAACATTCATAAGGATAAAACTAGAACAAAACATTTTACTTGACTACGAGGTTGGTCTCCTACTTGGCCGGTTTAATGACTCTGATGCGCTTGTAATTAAAATGTTTTTGCATGGATTCCATCTAATATTATGGCATATGCCTGTAATAGCACTTAGGTTAATTAATTGCATTCGTTGCTGTGGTAGCTGCAGAGTTTTATTTTATTTAACCAATAAAGCTAAACCGCCGAAAAACGTTATGCAGCTTGAATATTAAGTTTGATGGAAATCAGAAAAAAGGCGCATTGACAAGCAATTTTTTTTCAGTGTTTATTGCAATGAAAATAAAAGCCTACATTAAACTTGGAAGCAATTACTTAGAAATATAACGTATGTCATAGGCCTGGATAAGAAGATAGAAAGATGTTTAAGCTGTGATATTCAGTTTGAACTTGTAGATAGACATAGAGACAAGATATAATATTGGAAAATATAACAGATCACCACTTTTAAACAGACTTATTCTTATTGTGTAAATGAAGAGATTTTGAATAGGAATCTATGACTTGCATTATTATTGGTCCTAAGTACCTTCTCCGTTCAGTCATAGCTCCACAGTTTGTTCGGTTAGTTAGACTGCAAAGACGCCGACATAACTTCATTGATTAAAGTTCATGTTCATCAGACGAACGTTGGAACTTGTCATGAAAATGTGTGATCATAGCGTTAATAATAGGTTAGTTTATACTCGTATTATAAATATTTGGATTATATTATTATTTACTATTTATTATTTATTTATTATTCATTATATTAGCATTGATCATTTTAGTTCATCTCTCTCATTTTCTCTTCTTTCTGTCCTTATACCACGCTAGGAGATGTTGGCTTGACATGCATGTCTTCTCAACTTATATAGATATCTTCTTTGGCGTTCCTCTAACTCTGCATTCGTTAGAGTTCCACATTACTTTTCTCGTCATATGTTTTGTCATCCCACCCCGTAGGTAACATGTCTTACTATTTAAATAGCTCCATTATTTTGTCACTAGTGTCATTATCTAATGCAACATCAAAATAATTTGGTAGAATTTTGCGGGTAAAAAGTTTTAAATAAAACTACAATGCTGCAGTTAGCAATAAGACTCAATATTATAATTATAATGAGACACAGCAAGACGAATAGGTGAGATCCCGGAGCCATTTCTCATGTTAATGTAGTTGTACTTTGTAGTAGGCATTTTTAATTAATAGGTAACTTTTCAGTCATGCAAATTGATTTACCCCTCAGTGAGCACTATAATGTCTTAATAATTCCTTGGAAAAAATTCATTAGATAATTATTTTTTAATTGAAACCATCGGGCATGCCAACACCTTTCAGAAAGCCAATTTCATTAATTGGCGTTATTTAGCGCAATAACCAATAACATGCATGTCTTCTCAACTTATATAGATATCTTCTTTGGCGTTCCTCTAACTCTGTATTCGTTAGAGTTCCACATTACTTTTCTCGTCATATGTTTTGTCATCCCACCCCGTAGGTAACATGTCTTACTATTTAAATAGCTCCATTATTTTGTCACTAGTGTCATTATCTAATGCAACATCAAAATAATTTGGTAGAATTTTGCGGGTAAAAAGTTTTAAATAAAACTACAATGCTGCAGTTAGCAATAAGACTCAATATTATAATTATAATGAGACACAGCAAGACGAATAGGTGAGATCCCGGAGCCATTTCTCATGTTAATGTAGTTGTACTTTGTAGTAGGCATTTTTAATTAATAGGTAACTTTTCAGTCATGCAACTTGATTTACCCCTCAGTGAGCACTATAATGTCTTAATAATTCCTTGGAAAAAAATCATTAGATAATTATTTTTTAATTGAAACCATCGGGCATGCCAACACCTTTCAGAAAGCCAATTTCATTAATTGGCGTTATTTAGCGCAATAACCAATGGAGTCTACTTGATTACTGGCGGCGACGGTAATGCCACAGATGGGGTAGCAGTTAGTAGGCGGTGAGGGGTTGCGCGTACGCATGCGGCCACGCGTGAAGATCCACGATAGCCAACCGCCGCCGCCACCACCGCGCCGCCACATGGCACACGGCTGCTCCGAGCTGCGTGTACGCAACGCACTCTTGCGTTTCGTGCGGTTTTTTAATTGAATTGTCATGTTTCAGCCTTGGTGTGGAATGAAATCAATATTTGCATATTTTATTATATTTATGAGTATTGTAACTTCGTTACAAGAAGATGTACCTACTGGCTACTTGGGAAGCATTCCTCGTTGTCTGTACAAAATAAAATTGTTTTGTACAAGCAAGTCCTTAAGCCAGTATGGACTTATGGAGCCCAGCTTTGGGGCTGTACCAAACAAAGCAACGTCCCGATAATTCAACGATTCCAAAATAATTGGTCAATGCACTATGGTACATAAGAATGATCGACCTCAACGAAAATGGATGTCGTTGTGGATATAACAAAAAAACATGCTTAAGCTCACGAACGTAGACTTCACCACCACGTGAATGTTGAGGCAATCCAGCTCCTTGACAACACAGACATAGTGGGAAGGCTAAAAAGGACAAAACCTTTTGAGTTAGTGTGATTGAGTGACAGTGATAAGTAGTGAAGTGAGTGCTACATAGCGAAGGATACGGATGCATTTTTTTTTGAAGTATAAAGAGATCTTCTATCATTGGACTATTTCCCCAGAGTATAATTCCATATCTGAACCAGGAGTATGCGTATGCGAAGTACGCTGTTAAGGCTGTGACAACGTCAGTAGCTCGTCGCAGTTCTCTCAATGCATATACAAAACTTGATAATTTTGTTTTATTTTTTTGGATTTGTGATTTCTAATTTAGGTACGAATCTAGTTCTAGGCCTAATAGTGACGCCGCATCAACGCGTTTAACAACTATATCATCAAGATAGGTAGGTAAATATTTTTCAGGTATTTTTGTGTAACTCAAAAACGGCTTGACCGATTTTGATGAAATTTAAAATAGGACCAAACAACATGCATCACCTTTCAAACAAAAAAAGAATTTTCAAAATCGGTCCAGTGTTCTGAGGTAACAAACATAAAAAATTAAGAACCTCCTCCTATTTTGGAAGTCGGTTAAAAAAGCATTCATTACAAAATGAAGTGTACCTTAAAGATTTTCTTTTGTACTTTAGTTTTGCAAATTGAGGTCCATAATTTACAACGGAAACAATTGATTTTAATCCTTGCGCGTCATAGATAACGAGAAAAACACACATTGCATTCATAAATGCCTGGATTCGACAGCGTGTGATTCTAATAGGTTAATCGTCTCATAAAGATTGTTCACTGCAGCAACTTTTCAGAACAAATAAAGCCTATCTATTCTAAGCTTAACAGTTTGAAGAAGGTATGTTACAGAAAGTTCTATCAAGCCAAGGTCGAATATTCTAATTGCGCTTGCTGATTTCACACATCAGCGGTAGGTATACCCTCTCATTGTTCATTAGTGACGAAACTCAGAACAAGAGGCCAATCAAACCGAAGGTGTGGCGACGTCTGCAATCAAATCAACAACACACATGCAACTACATATATATGTAGAGTTACGAATTACAATATAAAAAATTAAAAGCGTTCTGGGTAAGGCCTAAGTCCTATGAAGGAGAGAAAAAAGGCAGTGTTAATGGAACGTTTTTGTATCCAGAATTTGTGGTAAAATGTTTTATATACTGTTAATCTTAGGTTTAAAATATCTGCAGTGAAGCTGTTTTTAAATATTTTATTGGAATGACAGGTTTTTTTGCAAGAATTTGACCATGTATACCCTCAATTGACCGTGTTGAAAATGTTCGAATCCATATAAAAAATAGATAAATACCCTTCTTTTGAACATTTCACGCAAACATTTGTCCTTAGGTTCTGTAGTACTGATCTTTTGAATTTGCTAGCTTGAAGTTTTTGCAGAATTTAAAATGGCAGCATGGCTTAAATAATCCATACCAACATTTTAAAATTATGTCAGTAAGATTTTGCGTGGTGGTTTTTGCAAATGCCCGCCTGGCTAGCTAAAGTAATACTAGGTTGGCTTGAACAACATCTATGACCACATCATTACTTACTATCAAGTGAGAAAGTGGTCATAGCCTATCAGATATAAATAAATATACTGTACCTAATAATGTAAGGTAATTTAATTATTACCTACGGTTTTAGGTAAATTGTGTTGGTACGGACACCTTGTTGTGAGAGTCTGAGAAGCAAATGGCCAGTTCTTAATTAAAGAACTAAAATTATATACAAACATAATATTAATTGAAATTATTTCCATATCAATAATTGAATGATAAAATAGAGCAACTCACATATATCATCACAAATTATTTACTTTTTTCCGTATTCCAGTATAGCCTCTATTTCGCCACATAATTTGCTTACACCAATAAAAAAATAAAATATAAAAGATAGTACAATCAGCGGCCTTATTGCTAGGCAGCAATCTCTTCCAGGCAACCGCAACCATTTCATTACACATTTCATCCAAAGCTTTCTTTTTCTCTTATAGGAATCCACATTCAAAGTCAATTATTTTATTGTTAATATGTTTTAATTTTTCATGGTATCACAAAAATGTTTGAGGGCAGTGTCATCGAGTGAGTACTCGACACTACCCTCAAACATTTTCGTCACTGGTCCTGGTTTTCAGATTCCTCTTATGAACTCGTAATATAAATATTCGAAATACGCTAACGTGGCAGCACTAATTATTAGGTATAAGATTTCAACAATACCAATGGTTCACAAATGTGGTCTAAGTTTGGCTGCCTGTAAATTCCTCAAGCTTAAATCTGAATTGATTATGTTGAATTCTATCACAAGCATAGCCTATATGTAGTCAAGAGTCACTTGGTAGATTAGAAACTGATATTCTATATCCCTATAGAACTACTACTGCCCCGTCGGGTGCCGGGTTAGAATTGCACCTCCCCATATCATCCCGTGGGTGTCGTGAGAGGCGACGAAGGGAAAAATACTGGAAGGTGGGCAGCAGCGCCTTCTAAAGAACTGCCAACTTACACTGCGATCCCCAAGACGCCTGCCAAGGGATTATGGCAAATAACCCTTTAATAGGGGAGGCTGTCTTCAGCAGTGGACTATCAGGCTGTTACAGTAATAGAACTCATAGTCTTCGAGGAACACAAACTAAATTCTACGTCTTCTACTTAATTAAATATGCAAATAAATGATTAGAATTTCAGAATTATTAACTTTAACTTTTTAACTTATTAGCCTCTGTAGCATTGCCACAATTTCACCAATGTCACGTAGGTTAAGTAGAAAATAAACGATGGAGATTGGTCGGTACCAGGGAAGGTGATCGGTGTTTTCAGCCAGGATCATCAGTTACGTGCTGAGGCCCGCGCTCGCCGCCTCGCGCAACCGTGACTCCCAGACGAAGGGCTACAATATAGCCCGAAACTGGTCGGAATCTATCCGGTAAATATAACGTGAGTCCCAGCCGGGTGCCTATTTAGTCATAATGGACAAAACTCGCGATAGTTTTCTAAGTGAAGGATCATCAATTTTGCGTCTGGGTATATTTATCTGAAAATAACACGTAAGACACAGGACAACAAAGAAGCAGTGATAGCTCAGTGGCTTTGGCTATGGACTGCCACGCAGCAGGTCCGAATCCCGCCGCGGGCTTGAGCTTCGCCGCATGGTGGAAGGGCGTTTTTGCGAATGCCCGCCTGGCTAGCGACCACCCTCAAGTTGAAAATCTGTCGCCAAGCACCTAACGGTGTGTTCCCGCAGCTGTCCTTGAGAGCCAGTAATTCTAGGTTAAGCCTGCTATCACCTTCGACCACATCATCACTTACCATCAGGTGAGATTGTGGTCAAAGGCTAACCTATCAGCAATAAATAAAAAAAAAAACAACACAAATATAATTAGACATACTTACACATAATACTTATTATATACTATACATACAACTTATTACACATATATAAATTTAACTGTCTTCAACTTATTTTTATTAATAATTATACATTTAATATTTTTTTATCAAAGGAGAAAAAGCAAGGTATAAAGGGTAACTTAGGAAGAGAATTATTATTTGTTACAAAATAGTGATTAAGTTTATAATGCAAGAGTGACAGTGATATTGATACTAGTGATGCTAGCGTCACCTTAATAACGTCCTTTACCAGGTCAGACAGAGTTATTATCTATATATATTTTTTAAAGATTACTCAATATAAACCCTCCAAATGCAATTGTGTTTTGTGTATGTCAACAGGGAGCCTCCTATCACTTAAATGGATTATAAAAACATAACTGGCAAAATGTGGATGTTTACAGACTGTAGATAGATGGATAGATAATTCTTTATTGTTATACCACTTAGTATACAAAAATAACATCAAAAAGAAAGCTTTACAATAAAGTGTCACAATGGGCGCCCTTATCACTAATAGTGATCTCTTCCAGGCTGTATACCAGGGTAACATTTTCATTAACATTTTGCATGGTGGTAGGGCATTTTGGCTAGCTACCGCCCTCAAATAGAAAATCTGTCGCCAAGCACCTAACGGTGTGTTTGAGCTGTCCTTGAGAGTCAGTAATTCTCTAGGTTAGCCTGCACAACACCTTCGACCATATCATCACTTTCCATCAGGTGAGATAGTGGTCAAAGGCTAACCTATCAGGCACAAAAAAAACATAGGCGTGTTGCAGATGAGTCGGTATGTAAAAAGTCATAAAATTGATATGTATAGGTCATTTATGAACTGAACCTACTATAACCAGTATATAGAGTAAATACCTGGAAGTTTTAACAAATTTAATGTAGGTGGGTTCCGTAACTCAAACAGTCAAACACAGATCGTCGATACGTTGTTACGAAACCTCTTACCGTTAGTAGACAAACTAAAAATTAAAATAGCTAAACGGGCGGTGGTGAGGCGGCTAAGCAGGGCAATTGTGGCGCGCAGCGGGCGGTTCGACTTTCATTATTTTATAATAACTAGTATCTACCTATGGAGGGATCGAAACCTCCGTGTCATGGTGAGGCCGGCAAATCGCCACTCTTACCGAATTAATTGCTACGTTCTGGGCGGTAACGTCGCTCGAATCAATCGCGTGTCTGCGAACTTTCTGAGCTAACAATGGACAGTTTTGTCGAGCTTCTTCTTTGTTTCAGTCTGCCGAACAAGTACTGAACGGATAAAAGTTAGTGCTCAATGACAAGTATTTGAATAATTGCCAAGACATCGGATATTTTATGTGTATAAAGGAATATTAGCATTTTTTTTTTTCTCTGCCTCCAGACAGAGCAATATTGACAGTTTCAAACTATAATAGTTACTTGTTTTCATCGGTGCCATAACATTTTAAATTCTGATAATATTTTTGCAACTGTAGGCGCGTTGAGCCAAGTAGTAAACACGGCACATAAATTCGTATAGTAAAAAGAAAATTACAGAAGTTTTTGAGCATCTCCGTTCTTAGGACTGGCAATTTTCATTTACGCCATTCGTCAAGTATTATTCTCTACAAATTCTTACTACAATAGTCCCAGTCATGAAAAGGCGTATCGATAAGTCAATCGTGTTTCAGTAAAATGGCGCAAATATATTATTTAAACTTCAAATTTAAGTTGAAGTTAGGGACGAGAACACGAAATGTATTATTGAATCAAAACTTTATCAATAAAAAGAAACATATTTAAGATGGCCACACTCTGGTGTGGCCACACTACTATGAAAATAGTCCACACTATTGTCACACCAATAGTTGCTCGAAAATGCTCAATTAATTAACATGGAACTATAAATAACTTATTTTTTTATAGAGCTTGGGTGCAACTGGGCAATTTAGTACTGAATTTCATTATCTACCTTAAAATTCGTATGCAATATATTTTATATAGATACAAACCATACATTTTTTTCAACATTCTGCTGTCCAGAAGAAGTAGAATTGTGGAAATTTCATCTATATTTTAACCAAGACTTTGCGTTATGCAATATCAAGAAGCAAAGAGGTTCGATCTTTAACTAAGAAAAATATGCCATCGAAATCATTCATCATTTTTCAAATTTTCACTAAGATTATTTTATGCCTTGTGTAATTTACTCGTATACTTCAGAAAAAGTTTGGAAACGTATAAAACTACCAAAAAACAGACTTACAACTTTATGTAAGGCTTATTTCTGAAACCAATTTATAGTAAAATTCCATAAAATTGTAATCCACACAACACACACACAAAAAACCTTTACTTGTATCTATTTACTACATAATATGTCAGAAGATATGTTTTGGATAGACCTCGAGAGCCATTTTAAATTTTAAAATTACCCTTAGTAAATATTTTCATCAGACCTTCGATTTACGATACACTTGATTTTATATTCTTTTTGTATTCAATAAATACAAACTATGAAAGAGAATTATGCGATTTTGTTGCACGACAATTGACGTAGATTTTCACCGAATTTGTTTAAGCAATTACTTCTAACCACAAACGATTACCAATGCGGTTTTTCTCGTTATTGTTGTTCGGCCCTAGGTATAGACTGATTGTGAATATAAAGTAATATTGAAACACAAATCCTTTTTAGCGCCCATTATGTAGCTATAACCTCAAGTAGAAAATCGGTCACCAAGCACCTAATGGTGTGTTCCGGCAGCTGTTTTTGAGAGCCAGTCTTGGTTAGCCTGAATAACATATTTCACAACATCAATATTTATATTTTTCTTCTTATTTGCGAAAGTTTATTGAAATTGATTTAAGACTAACTGCGTATACACTCATTGGGTTTTATGTGAGATAGTAGTCAAAAGCTAGGCTAGCAACTATAAAAAAAAAAAAATATATTGAGCAATATGAATAAGTAACTAACAATTAGCCTGTACTTTATCTTATCTATATGATTTATTGATCTCATAAAAAATAAAAATGGCAATGTCAAATCAGGCGACGTCCCTTAACGGAATCTCAGTAGTGTGCGTATGTGCGTCTACTGCCTCCTTGTCTTCCTGTCTTTGTCATTCATTATCATAGAAAAAAAAATTAAAATATAAAAGATATATATATTATGAAAAAATAATTATATTTATATTATTTTTTTATATATTATCATATATAAAAATGTATCATATACAATGGCAGTAGTAGCGTAGTAATAGTAGCTGTGTGCAAATTATATGGTTGTGCTAAATTTTCTACACAATTTCAATCATGATATTAGAGCGTACTCTACGTCCCATTTTTATTCGATGATAGCATTTATTTTGTATTATCTATATCATGGGTATAACTGAACCTAAATGAATTGTTTTTTTAATGGTAGATGATTATTTGAACTTATATAGTTGTCAAGTAGATTTCGAACAGTATGTAATGGTTTTGGAATAGAATAAAAAAGGGTTCAATAAAAACAAGCGTTCATTCACAATTTCGATAAATGAATGGCTATATTTGTATCAACTGAAAGAAAATCAGGCCCAAATTGTGTGTTTCACTGTTTCTTTCAGTGTTAATTATTTCGCGCTGCCGCATTACAACAGCCTGCCTTTACGAAAGGATCAAGATCGGGCGCCCATTCCGTAACATCTGTACCGATATTCGATCCGATCCCGAGATTATGCTAAATCGTTGTCGAGACGTGTCGAACGCACCTATCTCGAATCGATATAAATCATCTTATTAACTATTGTTTCGGTAGGTGTGGTGTGAACGAGTTGAGATGCTATCGACTTTCTGATGTGTTTTAAATTAACATAATAGGTTTTGTGAATGGATATAGCCTTCATGTTTGTTGTTATGAGAAAAGTCGCCACAGGTGTCATAAATTACGAGTGAAAAATATACCTACGTATTAAAGTCATCATGCGTTACAAAATACATACATATATTAAGTATATTTAAACGGATTAAAGAAGGTTTATATATATCTAGGCTTCGAATATAGTTGCTGGTCATTAAGGCGAGTGTCTTAATAGCACTTTTCACATAAACTTAGTTTTCTTATATTTTAAATACCACGTGTACCTACAAAGTCGCCAAATGTGTGCTTCTAGTTTTTAGTTTTCCGTAAAAATTAGTATTTTTAAATTTTGAAGAAAAAAAACCTTTTTTTTGGAATAACATAAATGATAAAACGAATAACTGGCCAACAAAAACATTGATTTTAGGTTTAACGACTTGCATGCTAAATTTCAACGAGTTTGAATACTACGAAACTATGTTTTATGGAAAGAGCTCCAAAGAAATTAGACTTAAGCGCAATGCCATCGCTTACGTACCCATTGCTGGACATAAGTATAGCTAATAGGTTAAAAGGGATCTTTACCACACATCGAACAATTAATTGCCGAATGAATTTCAAAAAAGACTTCATGCTTTTTCCTAATTCTGCCTGATATGTTGAATAAGACACCAGAGCAGTGGCATCACATAAGGAAGAACATGGTAAGCAGCAATATCACGACTCAACTGGAACTAATTCAAGTCCATAATTTTTACAATCAATATTGTTACTACCGTTTACTATTAGTAAGAAAAATCTCAATAAAAAAGACAAATATAACACTTAAGGTTAAGCAATGTCAAAATGAACATTCTAGAAAAAAAACATCGCTTAAACTTCCCATTGAGTAAAAACCTTGTAGTACAAGAAGAACACGAAAAGTGCTTCCATGTCTTTACAATTTGTACATGTGACCAGACATTTCACTAAACAAACATTTGAAACAACCGTTTTACAAAACGAACCTAATGTTTTTAGATAAGAAACACAAGAACCTGTTTCCCAAATGTATAGACACCTTAATAGCTAGTTCTATGAGTATTTCTATTGGGAAAAGTACTTCTTACATGCATACTTTCTCTTAAGGGAAGACAAAGGAAATATGCTGCATAAATAGATTTATGAATGTGTTACAATATTTTATTGATGAGATTATTGTTTACAACTTTTGTAGCTACTTTCTGATCAATTTCGTATAATTTCTTTAACTTCCTTGAGCAAAGTATGAATGGAGAAACCTACTTAGAAATTTTATCCTTAACATAAACAATCATGCTTTATTCGCAGTAAGTGCGTATTCATTTTAGTATGTCATCGGTAAAAACAAAGAGTTGAACGGCCTACGCTGCTACACCGAATTAGTATGTAAGGTGCGCTGCAGCGGCAGACATGAGAACGAACCGAGCTGACTCATGCAGATACTCGCTATCATCTCACGAATAGATCGCCGGTTTCAAAAATCTTACAAGCCTTGTAAAATTTATTTTTATGACCTTTAGCTTTTTTGTTTAGACTTTTTTATTATAAAAATTATATTATATTATATATTTATAAGAAAATTATTTCAAGAGAAGTCTAAGACCTCGCATTCGGAAAATTCAAGAAAAGACTCTCATAGTAGTACCTGCATTTCCCGAAAGAGTCGCTTATGTCTAAAAACAGTTCTTTGAGTGTTTAGAGCTAGTCGACCCTTTCGGGGAAAGCAGGTGCACTAAGAAAGTCTGTGTTGAATTTTTCAAATTCGTGTCATTAGACTTCTCTTGAAAGTGATTTATACAAGTTCTGTGAAACCAGCAGTGCCACGCTGCGTTTGCAGCTTGTAGTTATTTTATTTATTACACAAAATCCACAGCCATTAATTAAATGTACATTTTTTCTTACAAAAATAACTTACGGCCAATTAAGGATTATATTATAGTCGGCAGCATCCTCCAGCATAGTATATTTAGTATCAATTTCTCGGAATCCTATCAAACAAAGTGATTGAGTGTAACAATACGCTAAGAGCGATCTCTTCCAGACGACCTATTATTATTTATATGAAGGCATTCTGTCACAGAGTTGTATACATTTAGGTAATTAACAAAAGTAACTTAGAATTATCTGAATCAATATTTACTATTTTAGTTTCTAACAAGACTTGTAGGCTTGGGTGAGCCGAGCGCTGCTAAAGTAGGACTGACTATGTCTGACTAGAGATTAGACTGAATTTGCGCGAAGGCGGGAGAAACCGGATGTTTAATTCTAACCTGTATACCTAGGTATTACAAATTATGTTCAATGTTTATTATTTGTTTACAATAATACTTATTACATATTCTATATATACCTACATATTTATTTGCCTTATGTTGATTGTTTTTACGTTTGATCACTATAGTAAGGTGATATTCAATGGAGAAACACAATTAATTACTCTTGGATGAGGGTGGTAGAGACCTATAACCACGAAGGATGACTTATAAGTTATGGTTGTCTTGTTGCAAAGAAATCAGTTTGAATTACAAGGCGACATGTTGTTTCACTTATAATTTATTCGCTAGGGTTCCATTAAGAGTAAGTTTATTTATCTATAAGTTTATTTATCAAATAACTGTTTATCCGTTGTTGTTTTATGACCTTAAATGTATATATCGAAGGTTACCGTAGAACCAAATATGATCTGTCCATATCCTCTTACTGAATGTCGTAGAGGGCAGTAAAGAGAAAAACTTCGTCTAATAAACAGTAAGTATTCCAGTACTGCTGTCGAAGTAAGTAGAGTGTTGCTGCATTCGACACACAATATGGCTCTTTATAATATTCACATCCTCATACATAGAAAGGTTGTTATACTACCAACAAACAAAACAAAGAGCATTCCAAGGTTTGGCGACAATCAGGCGATTTTAAAATCAAAGTAATAACATTTACAATATGTTCTTGTGTCGGTCTTTTTTGTCGTAAGTGAAAACAATTTGTAGTACTAGCCCCATAATCAGTATTGTGGTTTCAAAAATCTAACAAGTCCTGTATTTTTTTAGTATAACCTTTAGTAGATAAAGGTAGGAAGATGTTGAATATTTTAATTTAATGAACATTTCACGCGCTAAAAGTTAAGTTTTTTTTTTATGACTGATAGGTTAGCCATTGACCACTATCTCACACGGTAAGTGATGATGTGATCGAAGATGTTGTTCAGGCTAACCTAGAATTACTGGCTCTCAAGGACAACTGCCGGAACAAATCGTCAGGTGCTTGGCGACAGATTTTCTACTTGATGATGGTAGCTAGCCAGGTGGGCATTCGCAAAATGCCCTACCACCATGCTATAACGACTGGCATCCAAAGACAACAACAGGGACCGACGCCTTAACGTGCCCTCCGAAGCATGGAAACACTCAGTAGTAATGTCACTAGCGGTCACCCATCCAAGTCGTGACCGTGGCGGACGTTGCTTAACTTTGCTGATCAATTCAGAATGGCTAAGCAAACTTCGCTACGAGCGCTTCAAAAATAACAAAATAACAACAAAATAATCGCAAAAATAAAAATCGAGTAGGTATACGTATTTTTTGGTATAGCTCGCAAGGCACTAGTCGTTATTTTATATTCATATGGCAACCATTTTTGCGAAACGGAAGCTTTTTGAACATCCTGTATACCAAACACAATGTAAACTTGCTGTACATTTTTTAGTAAGTTATTAATTGCCTCGATTTAATTTCTATGTTATCCTTGTTACTTTTTGTAGGTCGCAATGAATCGCGTTTTGTTGGGCCCACGACAAAGAAGCGCTGGAAGTGTCTTCATATATTTCAAAAGCATATAAACGTAGGTACTCAAACCATTTTAAAACATGCCCAATCATTTTAATGAAGTATTAGATGATACTTATATTCATTCGTGTAAGTATATGCACCTCCTAATTGTTTGCTTCTATGTATATTTTTCGTAAGAAATAAGTATGTTTTCAGACGTTATAATTCGTGCATACAACGAATTATACTAAGAAAAAAAAATAAGTGTGTCACCTACATAAATTTAATAATATTACAAATAATTAAAAAAAATATGCGGACAGAAACAGAGTAAGCTACCCGACAGTTTTTTAATAGGTAGGTACTTACAGTTGTGGGTATTATTGCATCTATATAGTTGTAGTTATGTGGAGAATTTAGATTTGAAACCCATTTTATACAAATTTATTCCATAGCTTCATTCATCAAGTTACATTGCCGGGGTTGAAGTCGTTATATCCTTATATTACGAAGCTTATTGAAGTCCGGGGTTGAAGTCGTTATATTTTGAAGCAGTGATAGCTCAGTGGCTTTGGCTATGGACTGCCGCGCAGCAGGTCCATGGTTCGAATCCCGCCGCTGGCTTGAGCTTCACCGCATGGTGGAAGGGCATTTTTGCGAATGCCCGCCTGGCTAGCGACCACCCTCAAGTGGAAAATCTGTCGCCAAGCACCTAACGGTGTGTTCCGGCAGCTATCCTTGAGAGCCAGTAATTCTAGGTTAAGCCTGCTAACACCTACGACCACATCGTCACTTACCATCAGGTGAGATTGTGGTCAAAGGCTTACCTATCAGCAATAAAAAAAAAAAAATAATAATAATTACGAAGCTGTTTTCTTTTATTTCATACTAGCATTGCCCCGCCATTTCACCCGAGCACAATGTTAAATAGTGATGATGATGACGATGATAAATATTCTATGTGTTAACACGAACAGAACCTTACCTAAGTATTTATCTTCCAAATTTCATCTGAATCGGTTCAGCCCTTTCAGTGTGGAGGAATAACAAACATACACACTCATAATCTTTCGATTTTATAATATAAGTGTGATCTGAGACAAATACATAATAATGGCTTTAAATACGAGTAAATTCTAGTTCATATGTACCTATTGTATTTCAACTCTAGCACTCGATATTTTTTAATTAATATTTTACCATAATTGATGAATGATCGTTGTTAAAAAAAGTAAGTTACGGTCACATATAGATGCAATAGTACCTATACTTGTTTTATATAACTATACCCACAACATCATATCGGCTCACAACAAAGACACCATTGAATACACTTATACCATTTCTAGATGAAGATACATCCGTTGCCAGCCTTATTTAGAAGTGGTACGACGGGAAGTGATTGTCGTAAATATGATTAAGCTTAGGAAACTTACTGGCAATATTTTTCTTATAAATTTATAATGAATAATAATATTACGATATGACGTAAAAGCTCTGTTTTTACATATTTTTTATATTAGAAATATCATACTATACCTAACCCCAGAAAACTACCCGGGTAGACTGGCGGGTTACTCGGAAGGACCCAACTTCCAATTATCACGAAAAGTCAATAAAAAGTCATTATTGCTTTAGAGTACCAAATTTTCAATAATTATAATCGGCTAATTAAATACATACCTACACCTTCAATTTTGAACCGTTTCGGAACTGAAGGTATGTGTTTTAAATATATAATATAATTATGTTTGTTATTCAAGCTTTCATTATACTCACCTTGAAGCGGTCGTAGCGACGTTTGCTTGGCTGTTCTTAACCGATTAGCATAATTAAGCAACGTCCGCCGCGGTCATGAGTTAGATGTGTGACCGCTAGTGACATTACTACTGAGCGCTTCCATGCTTCGGCAGGCACGTTAAGCAGTCGGTCCCGGTGGTTGTTTTAGGATGGCAGTCGTTATAGCATTTTGCTAATGCCCGCCTGGCTAGCCACCCTCAAGTAGTAAATCTGTCGCCAAGCACCTAACGGTGTATTCTGGCAGCTGTCCTTGAGAGCCAATAATTCTAGGTTAGCCCGAACAACATCTTCGACCACATCAGCACTTACCATCAGGCGAAATAGTGTTCAAAGGCTAACATATAAGACATACAAAAAACCATTCCTCCTAAATGATTTGAAAAATTCTTAGAATTATTATTTAGTAACCGGCTAGGACTCGCGTAATATTTACCGGATACCGGATTATCCGGTAAATATTACGTTATTATGGACAAAACTCGCGACAGTTTTTTAGCTCAAATTCTTAGAAGCTTGAGCTCTAACTACGAAATTGCCTAGTGCTGGCACTTCAAGCTAGAGCAAAATCTGCGACGCGGGCATAATGCCTGGCGTTCGACGTCACTAAAAATTCATTCTTTTTGGAGTTATTGGTCCGAACTTTTCCTGATTTTTATTAGACACAGTAGAATCTCTCGCTTTACATCGCCATGAAACACTTCCTGAAGGATGTGAAACAGAGTTGGAGTCTATTCCGCCACCGCCGCCTTATCTCCTATATACTCGTATATATCTAGATAATTATGTATAGACTAGTGTATTATGTATAGACGTTAGGTAAGCGTGATTTCTACATGTACTGGGAAGGTAACAGTATTAAAAGCGTTATTTATGCATTTGTCTAAGGTTTTGTCCAGCCAGTGTGTAATCACTGCCTTAGTTAGGCAGCGATTACACACTATTCACTATTTTCTCAAATTGAGACAAAATATTTGACTCAAGTTTCTCAAATTGAGACGACAATTTTGTGTTCTATGAAATTGTAGATATGGAACTAAATTTTACTGTAGAGATTTTGGTGTTACTAACAAAGCTGTTATTATGAAGGATATCCTTAAATATATTTTTGATATATTTAAGGATCTATCCTTCGAACCCATTGAAAATGTAATTTCTAGTTACAGGACAGGAAGACCCTTCATTTTCCATCACATGCAAGGCTGTAATGAAGTCACAGATTGCTCAGAAAACGTAAATGATCTACGTGACACTGTATTTAGTTAGGTTTACAAGACAATCGATCGGAAAATAATTTATATAAAATACTGGCCAAATGCGAGTCGGGGCTCACTTTTTAGGGATCCGCATAGAAACAGCTCGTAAAAAATGTTGAAATAAGCATTTTAGTTGTAATGTTTATTTTTGTAGCAGTGATGGCTCAGTGGCATTGGCTGTGGACTACCACGCAGCAGGTCCATGGTTCGCGCCCCACCGCGGGCTGGAGCTTCACCGCATGGTGGAAGGGCCGCCTGACTAGCGACCACCGTCAAGCAGAAAATCTGTCGCCAAGCACCTAACAGCGTGTTCCGGCAGCAGTCATTGAGAGCCAGTGAAATTACAGATACATGAGACCTAACAACTATGTCTCAAAGTGACGGACGCAGTGCAATTTGTGACTTGTGACGAATCTGATATAGGCAGAGGTTAGTCAGGTGGGCCTAAAGCTTATTTCGTCACAATAACATAAAAAAATAGTTTTTCTTGGTTAATCTATTTAACATTGTTTATAATATAAAAAAACAGATTCCTAACTAGTTTAGTTTTTTTGAGGTAGACCCTGTAACTTATAACGTAATGTAAATTTGTTTATTTTTTTATATACTCGTAGAAAGAATAAATTATATATTTTTTTTACTCAATGAGTTCTAGACTATGATAACCCATATGTGCGAGTGCATTTATTTTATTTCCGCCACCTTCTCATGTATTTAAACAAAGTTTATTTGAACATCTAGTCTCTTCATCTTAGGCCTACAGTTTTATAAATTATATATTTTTTTACTCAATGAGTTCTAGACTATGATAACCCATATGTGCGAGTGCATTTATTTTATTTCCGCCACCTTCTCATGTATTTAAACAAAGTTTATTTGAACATCTAGTCTCTTCATCTTAGGCCTACAGTTTTATAAATTATATATTTTTTTACTCAATGAGTTCTAGACTATGATAACCCATATGTGCGAGTGCATTTATTTTATTTCCGCCACCTTCTCATGTATTAAAACAAAGTTTATTTGAACATCTAGTCTCTTCATCTTAGGCCTACAGTTTTACAAAAAATATCAAAATGTCAGGTTTCCGTTTACGAACTAGTAGCCTGTGAAATACGGACGGATAGACAAACAGACAGACAGACAGACGCACAGCGGAGTGTCATTAATAGGCTTTCGTTTTGCTATTTGTTTACGGTACCCTAAAAATAAAATTATAAAGACTTTGTCTTGGTTGTTTAAAATTACTTAAAAATATTATATACAAAAAAATACATGAAGAAAAATTATGAGGTCTAGTCTTTACTTTGCATTTTTATTACCTAGTATACTCTGCTATTATGCTTTATAATAGATATAAAAATTGTATTACCGCCTCTACCTTGTTACAGTTTTTAACTAAAATGATGGTAACCCTAAATGAATTAAAATTCTAGTTTTTTTTAGATGTATCATCAGTCATAACAATTTTTCTTCATGCCTTAAACTGCCATCGTAATTGAAAAGTGACTTCATTTTTCACATCACCCATACGACATTAATACCAACGGGCAGCTGTCAAGGAGTCGCACCAATATTTTTAAGGCTAATAAGTCATATTGCTCTAACTAAAGTGAATGCTCTCAAGATCTCGGATAGCGTCTCTCGTTAGCACTATCTCTTGGGGGCGTGTTAAAGTTTGAACTTGGGACTTGCTCTTCACAAACATTTACATAGTAAAACTTACTTTGTACTGTACTAAATAGGGTTTGGTTTGCTTTGGAGTTGGTTGAGAAGTAACTGTAGTAATTTCCTAGTTGTAATGCTGAAAATAACTGATTGTTAAAGTGAGACGCTACCGATAAACTTCCAATTAGAAAAGCCAGCCTTGCCTAATAGCCCTTAACTGAAATCTTCTACTTTTCAATGGGAGTCTATGAATATAGGAATCCGAGTAAAAGCGGCAACATTTACTTCATTTTCAACCATTCAAAGGACACGTGTACCTATTTGGAAAGCATTTCTAACTCCCGGAAGCCACACGCCAGCCTTTTAAGTATAGTTGAATTTTTTAATTTTCTGAAATTACAACCAAAAAGAAATTCATGGGAAAAATGCGATTTTGCTGTTTGAAAGCATTGTCCTTGCCATTTTCTGCCTTGTACCTTTTTGAAATATGTGGAGTGGATTGTTTACCACTTTAGAATGAAATACTTTTTTTGATATTTTTATTTTTGGTTAAATAACAAGAGGAAATATTATAGTTATGACTCATAGTCATGATAGCCCAGTTGGTCAGAGCATACCCCGGATTTAGGGGTATATGACGCGGGTTCAAATCCCGCACATGACTATATTTATTCCTCTCGTAAATTTGTAGTTTTCCAAATAAAAACTGTTTGGCATCTATCCCTTCTCACTTCACCAGTGTTTCAAAATAGTTATTCCTACTGATACGTGAAAAAAATTATATAACATCTAAATCAATTTTTTCCAGTCAAATCTGCACACAATATTTTTGTCAGGTTAGTATTTTTCTGTAGTATTTTTTAAATATTGATGCATCATAATATCATAACATTTGTAAGCGCGTTTGAATGATTTTGTTCATGTGATATGTTTGATGCGTAAGTATGAGTGAGCCTCCGAGACTGCTACACGGATTTTGATAAAAGTAAGTACATCGTTAGGTCTCAGATTAAGACATGTTTATATAAATTATTAAATTGGCATACATGTTGCCATTTATACGGCAATTCACAGAGCAATTCCCACGGAAAAGCATTATAAACATCCACCGAACGCAAGCTATGTCGCTGGTAAAAGCTAGTTATATTATAATGTCTAAAACAAGGTCTTTCAAGCGGTACCGGCACTGCCCATTTACCATTTTTCAGGTTGGGCTCGGCTTATCGGCCGTCCACGGTGATTAGTTATGGGATTGTTTAATAAATAACATCTCATTACAATGGCACCTCGCGGCCGACAATGAGATCGCGTTGTATTTCACGCGCTCTATGTGTCGGTACTGGGCTGCAGTGATGTACTAAGGTAATGTGTGGGCATGGGGTGTTTTTAGTTCTACCATTGTGATTCGTAGAGCGTGATTTGAATTTTGTTTGTTAGAGATTTCGTTTGATGGTCGAACAAGAAATTATATTTAATAAATGTCATATTTTTCAAGCTGCATGTGTAACATTAAAACTCTTGCATATGGTTTTTATAACAAATTTCGTCCCCACTCTTCAAGAAAATATCTATTGTCAATATCAGTGTAAATTACTTCCAAGAAATTGGTGCTATAATTTACCAACAATTATATAGAAAGAGAGTTAAAAGGCTGACAAATTCCTGCCGAAGCTTATAACAATAATCTATACTTATAATAAAACTGTAACAGGTCCAATTCTGTACATGGCAGATATTTTGAAAAAAAAAAAATTTACAGTACTCTGTAGCTGATACTGATGCCGAAACTATATTTTTTTTTATTTTTGTCTGTCTGTCTGTCTGTCTGTCTGTCTGTCTGTCTGTCTGTCTGTATCCCGGCCGCGTATCACTCCAAAACTACTGGATGGATTTCAATGAAACTTAGCATGATTGGAGTTCATACTACAAGGTAGGATAATTTAGCTTTTTATCCCGAAATTCAGCATGGTTCCCTTGGGAGAGGGGATGAAAGTCAAAATATACACTTAATTGTAATTTATTAACGCGTAGTCCGATTTCAGACGTTCTTTTTAGGGTTCCGTACCCAAAGGGTAAAAACGGTCTGTCCCGCTGTCCGTCCGTCCGTCTGTCCGTCCATCCGTCCGTCTGTCACCAGGCTGTATCTCAAGAACGGTGATAGCTAGACAGTTGAAATTTTCACAGATGATGTATTTCTGTTGCCGCTATAACAACAAATACAAAAAGTTGGCCAAGTGCGAGTTGGACTCGCTCACGTTAAAACAAAAAAAGGTTAAAATATGAAGTCTAATGTTGTATAGCTAATGGTACAGAACCCTTCGTGCGCGAGTCCGACTCGCACTTGGCCGATTTTTTTATTAGAATAGTGGTGCTTTAAAAACTATCACGGAAATATTTCAAAGTCATCGGATTTGCAGTTCAGAAATTACAGACATCACAACCTAAATATTACGTTCCAAATAACTTGACACCCCGAATGTACAGGAACCTTTCAACGTACGGCTCATCTTAAGCTGGCGATTGCACTTTATCGTATAGGTATAATAGATAGGTCTGTAGTCGGACCTCTCCAAAAGACTGATTTTTCAAACGATAAAACACAGTTTTTTTTATTACGATAAGCACAACTTCCCTACGTATATTTTTCATAACATGCAATGTTCTAATCAGTCTAATCTATACCTATAACAGGTTGCAGAAGGCGAATAGGTAAGCGCGAGGGAAGACGCTTAAATTTATATATTTATACTTATAATAAAACTGTAACAGGTCCAATTCTATACATTGCAGATATTTTGAAAATATGTTTTGAGAGCAATCTGTAGCTGATACTGATGCAAAAACTGTTTTTTTTTTCTGGCTGTATGTCTGTATCCCGGCCTCGCATCACTCCAAAACTACTGAATGGATTTGAATGAAACTTAGCACGATTCGAGTTCATACTACGAAGAAGGACATACGATACTTTTATCCCGAAATTCAGTACGGTTCTCTTGGGAAAGGGGATGAAAGTCAAAATGTACATTTAGTTGTAATTTATTAACGCGTAGTCCGATTTCAATCATTCTTTTTTTGTTACAATAGTGGTTATTTAATTATTTTTCCGTAAATATTTCAAAGTCCTCAGTTTTGCAGTTCAGAAATTACAGATATCACAAACTAAATATTTCGTTTTAAATAACTTGGACCGCGGAATGTTGAGAAACCCTTTAACGTACGGCTCATCTTAAGCCCACAGGCAGCCCGGAACCCCACGGGAAGCCCGACACCCCACGGACAGACCGGCATCCCACGGGGAGCCTGGCGCCCCACGGGCAGCACGGCACCCTTATTTAGTTTTGCAAGGTTGCTACGATAAAACTCTAAAATGTGGTACATTTGAAGCAGTGATAGCTCAGTGGCTTTGGCTATGGACTGCCGCGCAGCAGGTCCATGGTTCGAATCCCGCCGCTGGCTTGAGCTTCACCGCATGGTGGAAGGGCATTTTTGCGAATGTCCGCCTGGCTAGCGACCACCCTCCAGTGGAAAATCTGTCACCAAGCACCTAACGGTGTGTTCCGGCAGCTGTCCTTGAGAGCCAGTAATTCTAGGTTAAGCCTGTTAACACCTACGACCACATCGTCACTTACCATCAGGTGAGATTGTGGTCAAAGGCGTACCTATCAGCAATAAAAAAAAAACAAAACATTCACCGCAATCAGTTTTTTAAACTACATAATTATCTTTCTTTTGACGGATACATTTCGGAGACTGCGAAATGAAAGTGCACAATGTGTCTTAGGTTTTCGCGATTGTTACACTTAGTAATTAAACAACTTACGGTATAAATCGCGTATATTAATCGCGCATTATTTTTGTCCCGACGTTTCAAACACTTTGTAGTGATCGTGGTCACGGGGTGACTGTCGGGACAAAAATAATGATAAATATACGTGATTTAATCCGTTTAAAAGTTGGAAGTGCACAAATTTAGTAGATTGTTATACAAGGGTCGAAAGGAATTGGTAACTTTCACCCGCGTTCAGCTCTCTACTTTTCATTTCGAATTTAAAGAAAGTAGCTTTCTAAAAATTATTCATTGATAAAATAACATACTTACTAAAAATTTATTGAGAGGTTTGAACTATTTGTGAAATTTTACGTAAAATTTTGTTTGGAATATTTACGGGCGGCTATAGCCCGAATAGGAATCTCTCTGCTTTTCACTACAAATATAAGGAATAAAGATATAAATATAGTATGTTTTTTTATATTATTTATTTTGATTTTAATAACACGAGCAGTATATTTTTAAAATTAATGCGGCTATAGTCCAAGTAGGAATCGATGACTTACATCCGTGTTAAACACTCTACTTTTCATTTAAAATATGAAGAGGGTAAAAAAATAGTAGTTTTTCTAAATATTTACTAAAAATAATAAACATGAGTAGAAGATACAAAGATACACTAGGAGTTAGAACAATGAAATTTAGGGAAAGTTAAAAAGTTTTTTTACCCACACTTTCTACCTTATGTTTAGTTACTACCCTGCCAAACATAGTTGTTATTAATTGTTTTACACCAACAGAATATTAATTTACAACGAAAAATCTAACAACTAATAGACATATAACTTTGTTTACACCAATGTTTTTCCCGGCCTTAGGTGGGAAGGAGCGTCTCCCACCCGCTACTCAGATCAAACAAACACTACTTTCCGAGAATGAGAAATAAAAAAAAAATCGATCTACCGTCAATTTTAAATTTTTTTTTAGATTTTAAAACCGCCGTTTTAAAATCGAAATTCTAAAGAAACGCACAAGGTACTTTGCTGCAACATTTATTGTGCGAACCGGGAAAGAACTCTCTGAGTTACTTAACTACTGTCTTCTGGAAAATACAACCCGGGAGTTTTGAAATCCAAAGTAGAAAGCTCCATTCTGAGCTATGGTTTACTATAAGAGTGCTTCACCGCAGACCACAGTGTTGCTTAATATGAGATAAACAGTGCACAAATGTGAATAATTAGTCTGCAGGTACGGCAATCGCGAACGAAGTCGCGGGTACAGCTAGTATTAAAATAATTCTGATGCTTTACAGAAATATACAAATTGTGTATAAAGTACTCTATCGCCAAACTACAAGATGAATTAATACTGTGTCCTACTTTGAAGACCCAACAAACAAATGAAATAAGGTTCAGGAGCATGACTTGACCCTGACTGCTTTGACTGTGTCGCAATGATTGTGGAATCTTAAAACGCCGTAATTGTTCTGAAGGCGCTGCTGCCTTGCAACAGTTGGAGGTTCCCCGAGGGCTACCACTCGGCTCAGGGGAACTGCGTGGTGTTACAAGATGAAAAATACACTCAATTTAACACAAATAAAATTATGAACAAGACCTTTCTTCTTACTTAGAATTATTATCATTTAATATGTAAAAAATAGGTTGATATTTTTGTTTTAAATTTGGCAAGTTATAAGTAACGGCAGAAGTCGTCTATCCTCTCAATTTTCTTCTTGAGCTAAAGCTAAGAGTAGAATGCCTCAAAACAGGTAAGTGCAAGTTGTGGCGATTGGTTTTTTAGCAAATTTTGAAATAGGTTACGACGTGATGAAAAAGGATAACTTCTTCACATCCTCCCTTCCTAGCTTGTTGTCACTCCCACAGAAAGATATGACGGGGAAGGGGTTCAATTCTTGCCCGTCAACTCCCTCAGCGGTAGGCAGGTCAAAGTTTTTTACACTAGTTAAAAAGTCACTGTAGCAATTTCCTGGTTGTTATCCTGAATATCTGATCGTTAAAGTGTGCCTTCAATTTTGTACCCAGTTGTAATCCTAAAAATAGCTGATTGCCAAAGTGTGGCTAAAATCTCCACAGATTGGCACACAGATTGGCTTAACTTTCAATGGGATTCCAAGCAGTACTAACGTTTACTTTATAAAACCGTTAAAACCTCTAGATCTATTTTCGAAACAAAGGAGCACGGACCCCTTCAAAAGAGCAAACTTGAACTTATACATATATTCACCTTACATATAAGCCGGTATCCTCAGTAGTGGCTGGATATTATTAAGTGTGTATAATCAGTAAAGTTTTTAAGTACAAAAGTATTAATAAGAAGGCTGAATTTCATCATAACTTTGTACTATAAACCATTACAATGTTAATATTTCGTTGTTACAATGTTGTTTGCTGTCATAAGAACGTCAAACCAAGTAGTAGACTAATTTGGATTCATGTCGTGGAAAAAAGAAAACTCCTTGGTTTGGACTTTTTAACACACTGTGACAGCAGCTCGGACATATAAATAGTATGTATTATCATTTGTAGCAAAGGGGCCTCATATGTTTTTAGTTTGTGAGGCTTTTCAGCTAAATTCTGCGTTATAATTTTTTACTCTTGGATATGATGATTTACCTGATGTCTAATTTCATAGAAGTTAATAACTTGACACATAACCCTTATTAACCTTGGCGGCCATAACCTTTCCTTTCTGTGATAAATTTTAAGTTTTTAACACTTGGTATTATTTAGTACCATTTATGAATGTGAATTTTAATACGCATATATGGATAGGGATTGGTCATGAAATTTTCACCTACAACTTTGATACGTCTGAAACTTCTATCACAGAAGGCACTTGAATGCCACAAAACCCTCTAGCTATCTAAGTTAAGCTTCACTTGATCACTTTTTACTACTTCAAATTCGAATTCTATAATAAGTTCTAGGTATCTCTCATACTTCAAACTCTCTCGTACCTCAAAGTGTGTGCTAAACTTTAGTTTAGACTTTTTTTAAACTTTGAGGGTAGACCACAGTGGATTTTAAAATCTATGTATTCTGACTATATTTATGCATTATATAAATACGTTTAAAATTGGAATTCTGAGTCTCACCTATGGTCTAACTGCTCCTAGGTCCAGCCCTGCCCAGGGCGTGGTGGTTGAGAAGCCGCGAGCGGGGGCGTGTACGGTGTTGCGCGTGCGTCGATAAACGCGCCTAGCTGCGCCCTAGGGCTTTGCTCTGTTTTGCACACTTCTAAAACCCTGGAGTAATGACCTTACATAATTATTCGCTTAACATGATCTTTTTAATTTCGTTAATTGTGCAATTACTGCTTAACCTTCTTATTGTCTCAGTATTTTCAGATATTTTATAGAAATAACTTAATAATAATGTAGTTTTCAATACAACGTAGGTACATATATCTGAAATATAAATTATTAACAGCACCATCGTGTGCTAAACTAAAATCACATTAAGGTGCAAATTTATAGAGCTCAATTCTTTTTATCTTGAGCGAGAAGCGATCCCTCCTCCCCCGGTTTCGCACCGTGTACCTCCACCACTGCACGGTGGAAATTAGTACTTCAGTACTAATATTATAATTGCGAAAGTAACTCTGTCTGTCTGTCTGTCTATCTGTCTGTTACGCTTTCACGCCAAAACTACTGGACCGATTTGAATGAAATTTGGTATGGAAATAGTTTGAGACCCGGGAAAAACTTAGGATAGTTTTTATCCAACTGCGCAAAAATAGGTTAATGTTTTTGCGTGATAACCGACATACGCGCGGGCGGAGCCGCGCCTGGAAAGCTAGTATTAAGGGTATATTTTAGACGAACGCCCCCATACAAAACGCAGCTCCAATCTTATTTTAACAATAGCGAATAAAACTCAATGATTTTTTACCTACGTAATCACTACCCTAATATATAGGTTTGTGGTGCATCAGATTTTCATTAAATTATACAGTTTTGAAATTACACTAGCTCAAAAATTCGTAAACTTAGATAAAAGAAAGACCCAACTTTAAGCATCTCTTTCAAGAAAAATAAGCATGTTTTTAATATTTCTATTGCACCACAAACATGGGGAATATAATGAACTTTCTATAATGGGAAGTTATTTATACATGTGTACTATACTTTTTAAATAAATCTGGAGCTACGAATAACTGGCGCAAACTCCTAAAAATGAGTGCTATATACTAAACGATATATATATCATAAAAAAAATTATTATTAGTCCAAAAGAAAAAGGATTTAAGCCAGAAACGTTAGGTCTAATAATACACTATATTTACATGCGAGTTTTTTTTAATAACAAGTTGAGTTTATATAAAAGTTCAAGCTTTGGCTGGGTATATGCCCTTAAAATAAGAGCACAAAATTTCGGCTCAGTCGAGCTAGTCACGATAGCCCAGTGATTAAGGCACCCGGTATATAAACAAGGGACCCAGGTTTGATTCCCGTTCGAGATAAAATATTTTGTAGTCTAAACATTTGTAAATGTTATATATAAAGGTGTGCTGATAAAATAACAGGTGTCTTTTAAAAAAATAAATTAACCATTCACTGGCCTGCTATTATTTACATTGCTCTCTGGGTTATACCGTCTAAATAACATATAAAGAGTTAAAAAAGGGAAAATTTTAAAGTTTTTTTTATCTGATATGCCATGCCTTTGTCTACTATTTCACCTGATGGTACGTGATGATGTGGTCGAGAGATGTTGTTCAGGCTAACCTATAATTACTGTCTCTCAAAGACAGCTGCCGGAACACACCGTTACATACTTTTCTACTTGAGGGTAGTAGCTAGCCAGGCAGGCATTCTCAAAACACCCTACCACTATACTGTAACGCCTATCATCCTAAGACAACAACCGGGACCGACGGCTTAACGTGCCCTCCGAAGCACGGCAACGCTCAGTAGTAACTTCACTAGCGGTCACCCATCCAAGTCATGACGGTGGCGGACGTTGCTTAACTTAGCTGATCGGTTAAGAAAGGCAAAGCAAACTTCGCAACGAGCACTTTAAGTTGGCAGAGCAACTTACCTCCTCCCGCTAACCTACCAAACTTTCCCATTAAACATTTAATCTGGAGGTGTTAAGACAATTCTTCCAACATACTGGTTTATCACCCGATGGGTATCTCGCCGGTTCGTTAGGTAGGTGAGCCTGGTTTAATAAACACCGATATAATTAAATGTTGTACTTGAGTTGTTTATCGGAGCCCGAGAGAGGCGCTAGTGCTCCGCCCTCCAAGCGCCCTGCTTGTTATAACCGTAAGGTATTAACGAGATACATGCGCCAACTAGGTATATGTTAATGTATGTGTGTGAATTGAAGGATGCTGTAGGTACTTAAGTCACTGAGAAGAGTTATACTCCATCACTATCAAGCTGTATACGAGTGAAAGGGAGGTATATATTAGTAAAGTCGCGATGCGTGGGAAATTGAAAGAAAATTTATTCACAAAAACTGGTAACTTTTTTGTTGTACGCCACACCACGCCGATAGCTCGGGCGCGAAAATTAGTTTATATTTTATTTTTTAAGTTATAATATGTAGCTATTTTTCATTATTATAAATGAGGTTCAGAGAGATGAATATTCTGTATCTAATATACATGTCATAAAATAATACAGATGGCTATATTTATAGCGAAAAAATATATTCCAAGATACTTTCACGGATTTACGGTAAACGTGAAAAATTTGTTTTAATTTTTTTTTGTTTTTCACCTTATGCGGAATGTTTAACAACCAGTCCTTAAGGAAGATCTTAAAAATATGATTATACACAATTTGTACTCTATCTGAAAATAGACTTGAAAATATGTTTTGTCATGTGGTCCCAACCACAAACACCAGCTTTTCAATTTGAGTGAGATCTGACGATTAGTATTTGAGTTATCCGTAATAATGCGTATTTTATGCTTTTAAGCCGGTTGTTTTTTGTTTAGTGTCTAAAAAAAAATTGTGTTTCTTAAAATTCCTTAACACTTTGAATACAATTATTTAGCAGCCATGTAGTCAACTTTTTTTCAAATCAATTACTAGACAAAATTTTTATGATATTTGGTAATACCAAACAGCGAGTTGGTTAAGGTTAAACGGGAAACTGTACGGCATGATCAAAGCAATGTAGAAAGATAGAATAGAAAAGCAATTCCAGGCATAAGGCCAGACCATTGAATATAACTCCATAACACCATTAAGCCGTAACCGCAAACAAAAATGCGAATTCTTTGAATCCGCAAACGAGTTTAAAGGCATTTCTGTTCCAAATCTGAAGCATATTGCTAACAAATCACAGGCGAATGGGTCGTTTAGCCGCCATTTGTTGCCCCCAGGGGGTGGGGGTGGTAATTGTGTTTACAATACACCCCCCTGCTTCCCCCTTCCGCTCATTTCTCATCCTCAAACATCAGGGCGCTTAGCGATTTCACCTCGGGAAATCTTGAGGAAAGTGGAAAATGCCAGAAGAGCACAATTATTGGCTTGTTCTGATGAACGTTTTAGTTGGAAAAATTGCTTTGGTTTTTATTGGTGTATGTACATATACGAGTACGTGACAAGAAAAGAATACAAAGTGGCATGATTAGGTACGTTATTGGTTGTATATATTTTTAGTAGTTAATTAAAATGAGCTGATGAGCTATGATCATTTTAGTAAATACGACTATTCTCCAACTATTGTTTTGATAAAATATTCTATGATCGGCCAAAAGTATGTTGGCATCAATTAACTAATATATTTTAGACACTTTCCAATAAACGTTTATACAATAAATATTTTAATTATTTGTTTTTAACCGGTGGTCTGCCTTTATTAACAAAATACTACGAAGTACATACAACACTACAGCTACTACAATAAAAGCATTTAGACAACCTATAAGTCACAGCAGACTCAAAGGCAGTCTAAATGTTCCAGCCCACTACCAGTTGGCAGCGTGCCCAGCATGCTGGCAGGTTTACCCCGTTGAATTGCAAGTGGTTTCAATTCTACCTCCATCCCGTGTTTAAGTTTAAAAGGTAAGTAGCAAGTGAAATTACCGGGCAATAGAAACTTAAATTTTTAACCTAATAAAAAAATAGAACCGACTTCAACACTCAAAAGTGTGAAATTAGTCGTTGAAGTCGGTACCATGATAGTTCAAAAGTACCTATTATCACAATACTGTGCGCATGGTACATCGACAAGTTATTTCACACTTTTGGGTGTTGAAATTGGTTCCAATTTTTTGTAAAAAATGCACTCTTTTTAGTGACCCTTGCTACTTACCGGATCGATAGTCATCCATTGTCAACGACTATATCACAAGATAGATAAATATTTTTCAGTTATTGGAGTGTTACTCAAAAACGGCTTGACCGATTTTAATAAAGTTTAAATGGGACTAAACGACAAGCATCAGCTTACAAACAAAAATGAATTTTCAAAATTGATTCACCCAGTCAAAAGTTTTGATATAACAAACATAAAATAATAAAAAATGCAGACAAATTGAGAACATCCTCTTTTTTTAAAGTCGGTTGAAAACTAATGTCTAGGAGCGTCGCGCGCAGTGCAGTATTATATACACAATGGTGCAACTGTTACTGTGATGGACAGACCTATATACATACATCAAGCACCGTCTTGTTAGTCTCGGAACTCAATAACATAAAAGAAATGGTAAAGAACACTACCTACTTACCTATACGTGCACTGGAAACTACTCGATCAAAATAAATTTACTTAGTAAATAACTCCTCGAGTTTTATGTTAAAATATAAATTACTAGCTTCAGAAGGGGTAGACCCCTCCCTATCAAGTTTATCGTGGTGTGCTTAACGAGACCAGCGATCGTTCTCATGAAAATCTCATAAAAAATAATAAACAATTTATTTTCGGCGACACGCGCGCATTCCGTCATTACACCTTCTGCGCTACAGTTTTTACTTTCAGGGATTTAAGGTTAGACATGTTTTATTACTTTTTGGAATAAAAACTCACGCCTTTATAATCTCTTAGCTAACCTGGAGGCAAGGAACACCTTTCGTTAATTGTATAAATATATTAAAGATACTTATTAATGGCTTTCAATTTCATAGCAGTTCGTCGGATACACCAATCGTTATAGTTGTAATTCAAGTCTTATTGCGTCCAGTACCTACGCATTTCGTTACTTACGTATTTTGTCCAGTACCCATTTCATCTAGAACTCATTTTGTCCAGTAGTCCTTCCGTCCTGCACGAATTTAGTACAGTACATCCTCAGACCGAATAATTTTATTTGGTCTGAGTAAGTACTTACTTAGTACTTACCGTCATTAACACTACATTTCCTAATTGGCTTACCCCATTGGAGTTACCTATAACAGGTGAATACAAAAACATATTGTCACTAACCAACAGCTGAGAAGGTATAACACGGTTTTATAAAGAAACGAATCGGAGATGGCGCTGAAATATAGACAGTCTATATGCAAGTGTGTCTATGTGCACTCTTCGATTTGTTTCTTTATATAACCCTGTGCAAAAACACGTTTTTTTTTATCAAATTGGTGTTATTTCCACCTGATTTCAGGACATAATCTTCCTATCAATGTAGAATAATGCTGGAATGTACCAACACTTTAGGTCTTATCGGGCTTTTTATTGCACCGATTTTAGTGTTGTCTATTTAATTTTATCGACAGTACTTTTTTTTACTTTACCGTACATATGTTTAGAAAAATTAAAAACAACTGTAACTACCTCACTTTTCACCACGGATATTGTATTTGTTTCACTCGTATTCCTTATAAAAACAAACCAAAGAGTTTTTTACCTACTGAGGCATAACCACAGACAAATAAATTTAATGTTAACCTCCTTATTTCAGCGATTACTATTGCTATCGAGAACTATTCATATTATTGCTCAGCTTAATAAATTATGGCATATTGCGATTCGTTGTGGATTGTACATTGTACCTAGTACCATTTTTCAGTAAGTTGGTAATAAATTATTCAGATAATTAAAATGGCCGTTCGGTGTTTTCATCAGCGCCATCTCTACGCGGTAAGCTACGTCAACTGCAGACATGGCGCGAAAATAAAAATCTGTGTGCCATTGATAAATAAATATTTTTCTACCTTGGCGCAGTTGTGTATTGTGACAAATTTCTTAAGTCTTCAAGTATCGAAGAAAAAGTGGTATCGACATCAAAACATATTTTAACCTGACTGCATTTTGAGGTTGCGTTCTGAAACGTGTAATTTCTAACCATTTCAATACTAGTCAGTTAATTCATGCGCATCATAGATATGTAATGATAACATTTGAATTTCATTCAAAAATAGACGATCGGTTGCGCGACTTACGGGTGATACTTAGAGAAAAGGCATAGAACATATAATAATACTACGTAAAGGTAACTCCTGTAATGTTAAATTAGTAGTTCCGAAACAAGCGTCGAGTAACTAGTAATAAGTAACTAGGTAGTCATGCTTATTTCCCACCCTTTTGAATCACTATATATTTTAAATGCCAAATATTTACCACTTTAAACTTGGAATATACCTATTATATATGCGCAAATAGATTAACATAAGAGTACATACATCTACAGTTTAAACAAATATTTTATAGTGTACCTATGTATTTTTTTCAAGGTGTAAAAAAAAATGTATAATAATTGGACTCTCAAATTACAACTGACTAACATTTACCTGACAGATGAAATTCCTCATCTTGTTCTGCATCGGGTAACATATTCAAGTGTCAAGTGAACTTTTTATAGTAAGTGTAAAAATACATCGAGATGATTTTCCGACAGCACTCGGGTAACTTTAACATTCACTCAGTGATTTCCGAAAGATAATGAGACGCTAAGACGGTTATACTAGTCGGAAGTCCAAGATACTGGCACTGAATGACGTTGAAAAGTTTTTGAAGGATGCTTCGGATAGCCAGTAAGATGTTGAACCATAGAGATATACAATACTCGTACTATTCTTTTCTGTGAGTTGAACTACCGTCATATCTATAGTAGCTTCTATATTATGGTATATAATATGGGTTTTTCTATATGCGTAGCCTACATCCATGTGGATGTAGTCTACAATAATACGTATTCCTAACTGTTCATTATAGTGTGTCTTTCATGGTCGCGTAAATTTTGTAATAGTGCATGTAGGCGTCAGAACTAAATAATATTACTACAAAAGATATAGAAAATGTATTTTATTTAGAATCAGTAATACTAAAAACAAAATTCCACGATCATTTACCATTCACGATTCGTTTTATGAAATAAAAAGCCGCGCCCCGCGGTTTCACCCATTTCCTGATGGACGATGATGATGATGAAAAGTATTCTATGTATTAATCCAGCGTCTCATCTACCTCCATACCAAATTTCATCAAAATTGGACCAGCGGTTTGAGCGTGAAGAAGTAACAAACATACAAAACACACAAAGTTTCGCCATTATAATATTAGTGTGAAGTATCAAGATATACGAAGTCCTAGGTTAAAAAAATGCAAAATGTGACCGCTTCTTTCGGAATATTCTAAATGTGAAATGTTGGTGTAAACCTATTGGTGTGAATAAATTTGGTGCCATGTCAAAAGAAATCGCAAAGTTCTTAGGATTACCAGGTGCTAATTCTTACACTGGGGACAGTTTTAGAAGAACAACTCAACAACATCACTGGTTGATTCAGGAGCATATATATTGACCGCCAGAGTCATGGCGGGTAGCGCTCCAACACAGTCGCAGAATCTTATGTTGAAGACTATTCAAAACAAGGCAAAAATAAGCGCCAAGATAAGCTAAGATATTTGATTCTCAATAAATCCAATTTGATTAATTGAGAATCAAATTGGAGCCTAAAAAGTGTTGCCCTGAATCGCGGCCTTTTCTTGGCTTAATCAAAAGCCTCGCCTTCGGCTCAGGCTGCAATCCCGCCTCGTGCATAGTACCAACATAGCGCATTTGTTACTATTATGATGCAATGATTTGAGTATTTTTTCACATGTTCATATTGTAAGGGCTTTTGGCTTTGGTTGTATTTCAGCTTTTGATATGGTTTCTAAAGCATCGTATAAAGATGTTTTGTACCAAATGTGAATCACTCCGTACTAAATTGACTAAGTATACAACTTAGGATGTCCTACGGCAATGCCTCAAGGAGAGGAAGTACCTTAAATATAAAAGACAGGACATTTTTCTAAAAGAACTTCATTTTATATTTAAAAAACCGGCCAAGTGCAAGTCAGACACGCTCAACGAACGTCCCGTACAAACCTGTAGGTAGATAGAAATACAACATTTTTAAATTTTTAAAAATATTTTCATTATATGATGTAACTAAAAATGTATACTTTTAGAAATTTTTCTTTTATCTGTGCTATAAGACCTTGCTTCGTACCAAATTTCAAAATTCTGAGTTTACGGGAAGTTCCCTGAAGGTTTTGATTCCCTTGCGAGTGTTGAAAATTTGCGGCATAAAGGTCTGTATCTTATGCTTGCGTTGGCTTAGAAATTTGTTTTTTTTTTCCAAGAGACAGTAGACCTGAGTATTTGATATAAATTTCAGTTTGATACCTCCACGCGTTCTTGTGAAAAAGGGTCTTGACAGACAGACAGACGGACAACAAAGTGATCCTATAAGGGTTCCGTTTTCATTTTGAGATACAGAACCCTAAAAGTATATAAGACTATATTTAAAATTTTTCCCGTCAATAGAAACGGAAATGATAAAAATAAATTCATTTAATGGAAAAACTTTCACATTTCAGCCTGCCACTAAAAATAATATGTCAGAACCTAATTACTGTTTTTTTTTTTTTTTTTTTTTTTTTTTTTTTTTTATGCTTGATAGGTTAGCCTTTGACCACTATCTCACCTGATGGTAAGTGATGATGTGGTCGAGGATGTTGTTCAGACTAACCTAAAGTTACTGGCTCTCAAGGTCAGCTGCTGGAACACACCGTTAGGTGCTTGGCGACAGATTTTCAACTTGAGGGTGGTAGCTAGCCAGGCGGGCATTTGCAAAGTGCCCTACCACCATGCTGTAACGACTGCTATCCTAAGACAACAACCGGGACCGACGGCTTAACGTGCCCTCCGAAGCACGGAAGCGCTCAGTAGTAATGTCACCAGCGGTCACCCATCCATGTCATGACCGCGGCGGACGTTGCTTAACTTTGCTGTTCGATTCAGAATGGCTAAGCAAACTTGGCTACGAGCGCTTCACTGTTTAAAACCCCAGGACCCCAAGATTACAAATTAACACTACTCCACAACGAGGCAGTGTCAATATTATCTATAAACATAAACTCTCAGTATATATTAGGTCTGGTAAAACTAGTAATATATAAAAAATACTTTATTATAGTTTATGTTTTCAAGTATGTAATGTTCTTATTTTAAATCTAAATTACATTTCATATGTAATCAACACTAAACCTGCGGTGGACAGTAATCCAGCTATCCATGCTGACAGCGATCCTGTATGTCTAGGATTACAACCACGCCACGGCAGTTGATTAGCTGCAGGTGTGTAATAGTTAACGGTCATAAAGACTCCAAATTAACTGCTTGTTACTGGCGTATGTAAATCAAATAAACACAGTTAAAATAAAGTTCATATTAGCGCACACTCAATGTTACAGCACCGCTAATAGCTAACGGGCGAAAATTAAAGACAGTAATACTTTGCGCTTGGATGCAATGATACTGTTTCAAAATTGTATAGATCGATATTATATATATATCTATCGATAGATAATCTGAATAATGCTTTGGAGCACATCCTAATATAAATAAATATTGTAGTTTGTCCCTAAGCATAGATTTTAGACTAGAGGATATCAATTTCAATGTGCTTAACACTTCATATTAAAAATATGATTAAATTACGTTTGTATCGAAAGTACTGCGGAGACTCTATAGCCTTAAAACCAAAAATTACGAAGTAAAAAACCACATATTTATTAAAATTGACTAAAAAGAAATTCACTCAAAATTATTAAGAATTTTAGGGGGTGCAATTCTAGTCTGGCATCCCACGGGGTAACATATTACATACATTTTAATTAAAATCTAGAATTAATATCATAGTGCATTCACTAAAATTCGAATATAAAAACTTTTACTGACTGTATATCGAATAATCATGGTCTTTTTTCTACAGTAACCAGAAAAATATTTTAGACATTCCTATTCTAGTATAAATTAAAACCAGACTGGTAACCAATTCATTACCGATCCACAACTGAACTGGTCACCACCGTTGAAAAGCAACAAGTGTATAATTCTTGGAATACCTAACAAATGTTAAGTTTTTTCCCTTGTCCGTGCAACATGGCCCAATTAAGGAGGGGACACACGACCGATGATACTCGAGTCGACTCTCTCTTATAATTTATTCGCTAAGGATTTAGTTTTGTTCGGCGTTTTTCTCCGATCGAAATCTGGATCGTAAACACCTTGTTTAGTCGTCCCCGAAGCTTTGATAAGCGATCCTACTGCGGGATTATGCGCGATACATCGATAATAATCGACGAATCCTAAAGTTTTATGGCTCTGAATAAAATTATGTAATTATTAATATGTGTGGTTAATATAATGATAAGGGTTTAATAGTTTTTAAATCTATTAACTTTACTTTATCAACTGGAACGTCTACTATCTTGTAGAGTAAAGTGGTGACAAGTACGGTAGTCACCACTTCAAGCTTAGCCGATGTGCTGTCGAGGATAGCAGTAGGTGTCGAAGTTGAGAATTCTGCAGAAATACTCAGTATCCTGGTTTGCCTTGGTAAAGAAGGAAGGGAAGAGAAAGGGTTTTTTATTGCTGATAGTTAGCCTTTGACCACACCTGATGGTAAGTGATGACGTGGTCGTAGGTGTTAGTAGGCTAAACCAAGAATTAAGGGCTCTTAGGCTGAGATTCAGAGACATTTGTGTAAGACTGTCAAAGACCAGTCTTAGCCTAGCGTCGGCTAAGCAAATCTTTAAATTTCATATTCAGAGATATAGTCTGAGTCCTACTTACCTTGCTCTTTGTTAAGATCACACTCTATTATCTATGGCACATTTTTCACTTATGGAACGTTTACTGGTTCTTGTTTATCTGTGCATCCTGATATAAAAAGAAAAGGACAAGAACAACAGTATATAAAATGCATGGAAGTAATAAGTACTACGTGTTGTACGTAGTACTTATTAGTTCCATGATAAAATGTGGAGTGAGTGAAAAAAATAAGTGCCTTTTTCAATTTACGAAAAAAAGTTCCTGAAGAACTTTTTGCACCATTCGCCTCTGTGTCTCACTTGGCGGCGCCACTCCTGCTCTGAAACAGGCTAAAGTAATCGATTTCCACTACTTGGCTTAGCATAGCACGCTGTACCAGATGTCTCTGTATAGAATTATGAGGCTAAGCACTACATTTTGACGGATTAAGCCCATAGGGAAGGCCTACGGGCACAAAATAAAAAGGACACAAGGACAGAAAGATCACTCCACAAAGCCATTCCAATAAATAAGCGACTCCAGTTGCGAAGCAATAAAGTGCACTTCAGCTCGCAAAGCACGCAGTACATATTTATATTCACCTACAAGGCGCCTCTCTTTCTATCGCATAGCCACGCATAGCTCTGATCTCTTCTGATGCGGCACGCACCGTAGAATAATCTCATCCTGGCGGATACGATGTACTTGTAGATTTGTACCAGTTGTTTAGGTACTTGTATTCATAGTTAGTTGCTCTAATTTGTTATAGTCAGTCCTTTAGTTTCTGTGATCTGTGTAGTCAGTATTTTCTTACAGCCTTTAAATGTTCTGACTTCGGTTTATACTCGTAGAATTTTATTTCTCAGCAAGAAATTTACATTTCACTTATATGAGAAATTAATCTAAGGTTATATTGCTTCGACATTTGATGAGTACAGTCACTTAAGTGACTTAACATCCTGATTAGGTAAAAAGTTTGACAAATGTATAATAGCATTACCTATATAGGTTTCGATGTCTCTTTCTCGATGGCTGGATGGCGAAAGCATCGCTCCACGGCGTCTGGAAATGTAACTGAAGTATTTTTTTAACGTAAAAAGTAAATAAATGGGGGATTTGTCAAAGACGCAAATTTTAGACAACGGATCTCAAAATCTAAAGCAAGTAAGAATGAAATTTCGTTATTCTTTGTACCATATAACCAAAATAATATCAAAACTAAATTAAAATATTCTTTTCAATGTATATTTAAAGCTTAGATTAAAACTCATAAACCTGTTGTATTTGACGTGCTTTGCTCTCTGGAACAGTAATAGGTGGCATGTCAAAATATTCACAAAATATTTATTACTATGGTGATTTACATACTTAATAATAACTTAAAAAATAAAAGAGTCCCCATACAAGAAAATTGTTTTATTAACGATTGTATTCTTTTTGCTCTATCTAATAAACGGTAAAACACGCAAGTATCAACTTTATTGCGATTATAGTCAAATATATATCATACATCAACAAAACTTAAAACGTGCCAAGTGCGGGTTGGACAACCGCTAAGGACCTCGAACTCTATTACGATTACGATTTTATGGTACATCTGATTTGGTACAGTATTACATATTATCATTTCCAAATTCATCAACTTAATAATATGCAACAATATTTTTAAACAGCAAAATGCGATAATGATAAAAAAGTATATTAACACATCAAAAATATGGACATGTTTCCTATTATGTGCTTGTGTTAATAGTGCCAGCTTGTTTATGTTTCTTCTGTTGTAATTATAGTCTAACTATATTTGACATGAATAGGTTTATATGTGTCTCATCCAAAAAAAAAACGATCTGGAAAATAAGAAAATATGATAGTTTTAAGGTTCACAAGTTAGTTATGTCTTTAACTTATATTCTTTGGCATTTCTGCTGCATTCAAAAAATAAATCGACAAAATATAGAATGATAGCGTATAATTTTTACAAAGCTAAACTTATCCCAATTCATAAGTGCAGTATAGCATAATTAGTGTCAATTTTTAATATACTTAAAGCATGTAATCGTTTAAGAGACATGAAGGCAACATAGACGCTTTTGTTCTTTACCAGCATTACCTTCTCAGTCTTTTAAAATGCAAATTTATTTTAGGTTTTAGCTGATGTTTATTTTAAGTAGTTTGTAGTGATTTTAGATGAAGGCACACAACTGTCAGTTTAAAAAGCAGCAAAACATCATGAATGTGATACCTAATAGAGATTGATTTTAAGCCGTTATCTGTTCTGAAGGGCACTGAGAGCAACATAGCAAGTCTAAGCTACATATCTTATGTCCGATTATTTTTATTCCTCACACCCCAACGGCGTAACTATATTCGTGCGGACTCCGTGCAGTCCCGATTCTCGGAACCCTTTAATTGCATACACTCCAGCTCAGATCGAACGTTTAAAATCGATTTTTTTATTCGATTTATTCCATGTGAGCCCCGAGTTCGAATCTTGTTCTTATTTCGAGATAGTGAACGTTGTGTTTATGCAAATTTTACACGCATCTACTGAAACTTCTCAATTAATTAGAGATAGACAGGCGATGGTACAGTTGGGTCAAGAATGTGTTTTCCAGGCCTTGCGATTTGTTGTTTTCGCGTTCCCTCAAACGTGGATGAGGTGTGACACTGTGTAATTTTTTGTCGGGCGGGAAAACAATGTATTTGCTACACGCAAAAAAAAAGATTTTGGATTTGTGGCCCGATTTAGCAACGATTCTATTGATAAGGAAGCAAAGTAAGAGCCAAATACGAATCAGACCAGACTATAAAAGCTTCTAGAATTCTATAGATTCTATAGAATTCATACATAATATTATACTTTTTTTAAAATAAACCTTGAATTGTCCTATTTTCAAGTAGTACTTTTTCTGTGACGCCAAAACATCTGGAATTAAAAATTTGTTTATGAAGAGAAGTTTCGTTAAGTTACGGAACAAAATTAGTATCTGCTCCTTAACGCTGTTGAAGATTTTCTTCAAAACCATGTTAGTCTATAGATAAACTTTATATATTTAATCTATTGTTTGTATCGGCTCATCACCGACAATTCTTTCATCCTACAATATGCATTGTGACGATAGAAACAATGTCGAAAATGGTTTGATATTAGCTTTATTACAACGATGATTGGTTTCAGTTTTGTACTGGCAGAGAACAAGCTGCTAATTTGGGTATTCTAAGGGTCTTAACATAAGATTGAATTTTTGAAATATTAACCAATCGTAACATGGTACTTTAACCGTACTCCTGTAATTAATATCAAGAAGGTATTGACTCTTTTCAACAGTAACAAATTACTCCTCTCTACAGTAATTAATACCAAGAAGGTATTTAGTAATGAACAGCTGTGCACTAGTAAATTTTCATAATGCAACAAAGAGAAACATATTTGAATATCCATACGGCACAGTCACAATGTCGCATAAGAATAATTTTAATTGGATACATAAAGAATAGCAGACCATTAGTCCCAGTTTTGTATTCCAACGAGCAAAATTGTCGCATTCCCAATGCAGCCTTCGACATACTCTGAGAAAATGTTTTCACACCTTAGACCAAACAAAGGAACAATCAACTTTGAACTTAGAAACTAAATTAATACGATACATATTTGAATATAGTGTAAAATTTAATCGGAGTAGATTCAAAATCAGTCAATTTAGAAATTTCTAGTGCAACATATTGAGTTTAAATTTGTCTACTCAAGGAGTTTGATCAGCGCCAGTTGACAATAGCATTTGTTATTTTAAAATAAGCTCTATATCTACCACCCAAAGTTTAAAATAACTATAAACAATATAAGTTTGGATTTTCTGAGGTGTTAGCGATATTCGTGAGCGTAATGAGGTGAAACAATTCGAAGTACGAGTCGATAGATGTATGAATATCTAGGTGCGGAGTTTTGTTTTAGAAATTGTCCCCATTTCTATGTATGGTTCAACCGTACAAAAGATCTATAGAATACTTCTGTTTATCTATAAACGAGAAATATTTAGGAATCATTTTTTAGACTACGACGATTTATTTAGATGTTCAATGTGATTGTGACAGAACAAGCACGAGGCGCACCTGATGTTAAGCGGAATAACTACTGCCTATAACAGATGCATTTCGTCCGAACGAATTGGACTGCACCCGTCACACTGAGATGTACAGTTGTTAAGTCTCATGTGCCTGTAATATTTCTAGCTCCGAGGACTGCTGCCGGAACACACTGTTAGGTGCTTGGCGACACATTTTCGAGTATTCGCAAAATTCCCTTCCACCATGCGGTGAAGACTCAAGAGTGCTCAAGACAACGTGGGCATCGAACCATGCACCTGCGGCATGGCAGTCCTTCAGATCCTTCAGGCAAGCAGCTTTTACCGCTCGGCCATCATTGCTTCAATGTTATATATAGATTTAATAATAATATTGTTTGCAGTAAACCAGCTGCATATCAACCGGATCGTCCACGGCTGAACACAGCAATTAGGGAGTTCACAATAATCCCCACGCTTGGCAGGCGGCTTGGAGATCGCAGTGTATGATGGCAGATTTCAGGAAGCGCTGATGTCCACCTTCTGGTATTTCATTTAGTCAATTTATTATTATCCAAGAATATATGGGGGAGGGAGTGTAATTATTACCCCCATACATAATTAGCACCCCACGGGACATAGTGTATAAAAAAAAATTGTGGTTATAAAAAATATCTAAAACAGTTTTTTATTTCGTCATGATTGTCGTAATATGAAAATAATTATAAAATCACAGTATAGACAGATATAAGGAAACTCTTCATACTATGATATTATTATATAAACATGAAGGTATGCGTGCGTTTGTCATCACTAGCCTGCATGAAAGCACACCAGATGTAATTAAATTTGCCTCATTTTATTTATATCTGATAGGCTAGCCTTTGACCACTATCTCACCTGATGGTAAGTGATGATGTGGTCGAAGATGTTGTTCAGGTTAATCTAAAATTACTGGCTCTCAAGGACAGCTGCCGGAACACAGCCTGAGGTGCTTGGCGACAGATTGTCTACATGAAACCAGGCAGGCATTCGCAAAATGCTATACCACCATGTCTCATAGAATATTTTGGTCGTTAATTATATTAATTTAGTCTGTGCAGTAATGTAATTTTTGTAGTCTTCATAATAAAGGAACAATAATATTTTATAATGGAAATTCAATTTGTTATTGTTAGACCTATCGTATAAAAGAGCTCTACATAACCCGCGGCTTTCTATTTTATTCACTATGCATATTCCTTTATCATTAATGTATCCTCGAGGGACAGAGAGGGAAACACATTTACACCTATAATAAAAAGGGACAGGTGTACCCAACCGTTCACATTTGGAGCAAGGTGCAAGAATCGATCAGGTGTATTTGTTTGAACAAGGTGCTCCAAGTCTCAAGGTTCGATGGTTTATTAAAACAATTCTATGTAAATGCGAAACTTTTGTAGTTTGGCAGTAAAATGATTTTATTGACGCCTGACTCATCTACGAAGGTAATTAATAATAGCAGCAAAGAAAAAGGTTTGTAGCGCTCTCCATACAAACGTTGTTCCGTTAAATTTTAAATATGTACCAAGCCTTGATGAAATTACCAAAACATGTTTTGTGAGCCTAATATCTGTACTCCTGGCTTGCTAGTTTTCTATTTTAATTATTATTTTATCTCTATATTATGTGTACATAAGAATTCAATTAAAAAACGACTATTCCAACCAATTTCGAAGAACCTTAATTTTAAGGAAAACTGTGAAACCAGAAGCATTGATAGACATGCACGTGATACAATTCTTGTCACCCGACCTGTGCCGCCACGCCGTGCACACCTGTCTACAGCTCCGCCAGTATCTCCCAGTGAGACCGCAATAGTCCCCGCACTATTGCCGTCTCACTCGGGTCATCGTTCCGACGCTAGTTGCAGACCAGTGCCTTGGAATACGCAGTCCTGACGAAGTTTTGTTTTGTGTGCAGAAGCTGAGCAGCCGCCGAACGCCGTGCAACGTGAGCTACGAGCTCGCCGTGCCGTCGCGCAGAGGCGCTCTAAGACGTCAGGCATTACCACCTACCCAAGTCCCTTGTTTCGACACAACAACATCATATCGGGCTGGTGGTCTTGTCTTGACCGCACTTTTCGGTGCGCATTTCACAACTTTACTACTCGACACAACATTGTAACGGTGCGCGTAACAACACACTTTGTGCTGTTAAGCGACGTCGTTCAGGCGTGGGGTAGCGTCAGCCAAACCCGTCTGAACGATCAAATCCGCCATTTGCTGCGGTCGCAGTGTGACACCCTACGGTGACAACGGCCACTGTTGTTGTTTTGGTTTAACCTTGCACCGTGGCCTTTCCCGCTTCACGGGTCAGCCGAAGCAAGCTGGGCTCCGGGACAACTGGCCTTGGGGTCGCCCCTAGTCAACCCCGGAGCAGCATTAGGAGCACCCCTCTCCGCCGAGAAAAAAGCTCGGAGAGGGTACACAACTAGGGCACACCATAGGTACTCACTCCCTCTCACACAAGTGAGCTCACGAGTTGCGAGAGGGAGACAGAACCCGTTAGGCCATCCTGAGTATTCCCCTCAGGATGCAACGTCCCTCTAACGGTGAGGTGGAGGTCCTTCAGACCTTCGCCCTCCGCCACCCCGATCTGTATGTTGCTCATATGCAACTCCTCGAAGAGGAAGCGAGTGCCCGCCTCACGGACACTCTTATTGCTCCCTCCGGGACTTCAATCCCGGAGGCCAACGTCCCTCCTCTGACCCGGTCCTTCTCAGAGGACAGTCCGACTTCGCCCGCTCCGGGCCCAGACAACAGACGCACGGTGGCAGCCCCTCCCCGTGAGAGGTCTCGCTCGCGCTCACCGATCGGGAGGCCAGCGAGCACCCGTCCCTCCATCGCCGTTGTCGAGCCCACTTCGGACTCCGAAGCGGAGATGGAGGTAGATCCGAGTCGCGCCTTACGCACCGACTCGGACTCAGACAACGACGGCTATACCGTCGTAGATAGGAAACGCAAGCGTGCTCCTAAAGCCGCTAGTTGCGCAACTTCCGCCCCTCCCGCCAAGGCACCCGCTAAGGCCCCCGCCTCCGGCAAGAAGCCGACCCCCGCCCCGCGCCCCGCGTCTCCTCCCTCCGCTCCGGCCACCACTGCCGCGTCCCCTCAGGACGCGAGCGCGCGCCGCGAAAAACCGCCTCCGCCCCTGTTCATTCAGGACAAAACCAAATGGGACATGCTGTCCCGTTTAGTTTCGGATCGTGGGATCCATTATACTAATGCCCGCTCCACGCAGCAGGGCATTAAAGTCCAAGTGTCCACCATTAGCGACCACAGAGCGCTAACAAAGCTCCTCCGTAAAGAGAGCATAAGTTTTCACACTTATGCGCTCGAAGAGGAGAATGTCATCCGCGGTGTGCCCAAGGAGGTACATACCGATTCGGTATGTGCCGACCTGAAGGCACAAGACTTCCCCGTACATGCAGTTCACCGCATGTACAGCGGGAAGGACCGCAGTCCCTACGATCTAGTACTCGTAGTACTAGATCGTACACCTGAAGGCAAGGCCATTTTTAATTTAAAAAAGGTCTGTGGCCTCTCAGGACTCGATGTCCAAGCCCCATACAAGAATGGGAGTCCCTCGCAGTGCCATAACTGCCAACTATACGGGCACGCCTCCCGTTTCTGCTTCGCTCGCGCTAGGTGCGTTAAGTGCCTAGGCGATCACGCGACAGCAGCGTGCACTCGCACCAGGGACTCGCCGGACCCACCCAGTTGTGTTCTATGCGGTGCTCAAGGGCATACCGCGAATTACCGTGGTTGCCCTAAAGCACCACGAGTGAACCACAGGGTGGCAAGGCATAGGCCGACCCGTCCCTCTTATGACCGCTACCAACGGGTAAGCCCTAAACTAACGGTAGTACCTGCCTCACAGGTAATACCCGCGCCGCTCCCAGCCCGTAACGCATGGTCTAAACCACCCAGTATGGTTAAGACCGTCGCTACCGCCCGCGCCCCGGCCCGCGCGCCCGCGCCCGCTCCCGCACCCGCCCGCGCCGCGGCCCCTGCCCGCGCACCGGCCCCGGCTCGCCCCGCGCTCCCGGCACCCGCTGCCAACACCGTTCGCGCCCCTCCCCGCGCCGCTTCCCGGCCACAAGCTCCCCCTATGCCATTGATGGCTGCCCCTCTTCAAGAGGCAATCAACCTAGTCAGCGATCTGGCTATGTCGGTTGACATCAATGAGGTACAAGAGCTATTCCACAAGATGCAATATGCTCAATCCCCAGCGGACGTGATCCAATACACATTGGAACACGCAAACTTACTAAGCGCCCTTAAGCGCTTCGTCCCCCAGGCCCCTCCCCAGTACAACCACTATGGGTAGTACAACCGAACGCACGAAACCGTACTCAGTTTCGTTAGCGTCATTTAACGCTGACGGCCTCTTCAAACAACGTGACCTCGTCCACGACTTTTGTTGTACCCACCTTATCGATATCTTATGCGTGCAGGAAACCTTTCTAAAACCGGGGAAGGCGAACCCTAGGTTTGCCAATTACAGAACGGTACGTAATGATAGAGTGAACTCCCGTGGGGGAGGCACTCTTATCTTTTACAAAAGGTCCCTGCACTGCATTCCCCTACCTACCCCGACTCTTGTTAATATGGAAGCATCTTGTTGCCTCCTAGCTATGACTGGTCATCAACCTATAGTTATAGCGTCCTGTTACCAAGCTTGCTCCAAGCCGATCGTCCGAGCTGACTTAGAAGCCTTGTTCTCATTAGGAAGCGCCGTCCTTCTGATTGGCGACTTCAACAGTAAGCACATCCTATGGAATTGTAACGTCAACAATCCCAAAGGTATTGCACTTGAAAACCTAATCGCAGAACTTAACTTTGACATAATTGCGCCCACTGAGCCCACTCACTACCCTTATATGGAAGACCATCGATCTGACTTGCTTGACATGGCACTACTCAGAGGCGTAACACTCCGGTTACGCTCCATAGAAGTGGTTCACGAGCTTCACTCTGACCACCGACCCATTATACTGCGACTAGGTCCCGACCCAACGACTGACCTCCCCCGCCCCACTAAGACGATAGTGAACTGGAAGCAAGTAGGCGATGCCCTAAAGGCTATCAGTTCACCGGACCTTGACAAGATCCCTGACGACATCCTGACAAAAGATGACGTAACCCTTGCGATCGATTCGTTCACCAATCACCTCTCCACCGTAGTAGGTGCATCCGCAAAGGAGGTCATAGTGCCGGACGACCGGCGCCTTGTCATTCCAGCGGATGTGAGACGATTGGTGACGGAGAGTAAAGCAGTGACCCGACATTACGACTCTTACCCCAGTAAAGAGAACAAAACTAAGAAACGCCACTTTGAACGCATGGTTCAAAGTCGCATGTCTGAGTTGCGTGATCAACAATGGGGCGATAAACTTTCAAACCTCGTGCCAAGCCACCATGCTTACTGGGACTTGGCGCGAGGCTTGAAAGGAAGTAACCATAACGACATGCCTCCCTTATACAGACCAGTCCCACTAGTCCCAGCGTTCTTTGACGAAGACAAAGCTGACTGCCTAGCTGATAGCCTAGAGGCTCAGTGTTCCCCTAACGTAGATCACGTTGACCAAGCTCACCTCGATTCGGTGGATGCTGAAGTCGAACGTAAAAGCTCTGTGGTCACCTCTGAACTCCCACCAATCACCTTAGCGACTAACGCTGAGGTGGAGAGACTGATCAAGGCCCTCCGACCGCGCAAATCCCCCGGTGCCGATGGCATCTCCAACAGGGTTCTTAAAACCCTCTCTCCTCCTCTCATCCATCTCTTAGTCAGCATCTTCAATGCTGCTATGAGCCACTGCTTATTCCCAGACACCTGGAAATGTGCAAATGTCATTGGCATTCACAAACCAGGCAAAAGCTCATCTGACCCCACCAGTTATCGCCCCATCAGCCTCCTCAGTGCCTTAGGCAAACTTTACGAGCGGTTACTTGCAAACCGTCTCCAGTCCCATGCTAAGGAACACCACCTTATCCCAGATGAGCAGTTTGGCTTCAGACCCGGACACTCATGCGTCCAACAGGTGCACCGCCTCACGGAGCACATCATTGAGGGCTTCAATAAGTACCCCAAACCCCAGACTACGCTAGCAGTCTTCCTCGACGTAGCGAAAGCTTTTGACAAAGTCTGGCACAATGGCTTGATCTACAAGCTATACCAATTTGGCGTGCCAGAACGTCTTGTGCTCATCCTACAAGACTTCCTTAAAGCCAGAAGCTTTCGCTATCGCGTGGAAGGCACCCTCTCCTCCCCCCACCCAGTCAGAGCCGGAGTCCCTCAGGGCTCCGTGCTATCACCTATTCTCTTTGCACTGTATACCAGTGACATCCCACGCTCTCAGCCCAAAGTATTCCTAGCCCAATATGCGGACGATACCGCCATTTACACCACTGGGTGGCATATCAACAGACAGTCCTATTTCGTCATGCAACGGGCCGTCACCGAGATCGGTGACTGGTTCCGAAAATGGCGCATCGCTGTCAACCCAGCTAAAAGCACAGCTATGTGCTTTACTGAGAAGACACGCTCCCCTTACCCGAAACCGCTTATTTTGTTCGACGAACCCATTCCCTGGGTTCCTAGAACAAAATACCTCGGAATCACCCTTGATCGTCATCTCACCTTTAACGATCACATAACAACCGTCCGTAACAGAGCGGCCTTCGTAATGGGTCGCCTTGGTCCCCTACTTCGCAAAGAGAATAAAATGTCTCTTAGTAATAAGAAGACACTTTACACTGCCTGCATCCGCCCCATCATGACTTACGCATCAGTAGTGTTTAGTCATGCTAGTGAGGCCCACCTTCATAAACTTCAAGTCATCCAAAACCGTTTTCTTCGTAATGCAACCGGCGCCCCGTGGTATATCCGGAACACCGAGTTGCATTGCGACTTAAACCTTCCCTCTCTAGCGCAGTTCAATAAGGACTGCGCCCGCCGATACTTTGATCGAGCGCCCCACCACCCGAACCCATTGGTTGTCCAGGCATCGAACTACTCGACTGCCTCTTCTATCCCATTTTTCAAACCCCCCCGTCGCCGACCACGGCAGGTATTAGACGACCCGGATGACCCCATCGCAGCCATTACATTGGCAGCTTTAGCGTTATCCGCAAGTCGTCGAGGTAAAATCCCCAGGTGTGAGGTAATCAGAGGTCACACAATCAAACACCGAACTCGCCGGCGAGCTCGAGGCAAAAACAAGGTCACGATAAATTGCTCTCCAAATAGTCAAAGAGTATTATTCAGTAGGGCCCAATTGTGCAACACTGCAGTTGCACAGAGGCATTTTGCTCCGATCCCCCCCATGTCTCTCGACAGCGAGACAAGCCGAGGTCCGAACCACAGTGGTGCCCTTGAGCTCGCTGTCAACCCCTCCTATAATAGCGGTACGTTTTCGGCGTCCGCAGGAGACGGAGGTAGAAAGCGCTTTTCGCCTTCTACGCCCGTCTCGGGAGAAGTGCCTTCGGCACTTCTCCCTCCCGGGCTATTGTAGGGCCAGGCCCTCGCCCAAAACCCGGTGGAGCTGGACGACCGCACAGGCGGTAGCCAGCATCTATGTCCTCCCTAAACAACAAACAACAACAATTCTTGTCAGTTTCAGAATGGATCCTGCCATCCTAGAGGCAATCCGCGATGCTGTCTCAACCAACAACGTGGCACTGGCAACAAGCGAAGTTGTTATTTGAAATGGGCTCTGCCCAGCAAGTCAGTCGTCTTTCAGCAAGCTCAGAGTGAACAACTCAGATCTTACAGTGGTGTCGAAATATATTTTCAAAGTACTCTTTAATGACGATGTGCTGCCCGATCAAGATTGTGTGAAGTTAAGTAATTTACTATTCTCTTTTCTAATATTATATAACGACAAACCTTGTTTATATGTAATGGTTATTAAAAAGGTTTTGACAATTATTATAAATTATATCGAATTATGATTATAATAATGTTAATTAATAGTTGATGAACCAGTAAAATGTAAATAAAATGTATTTAGAATGTAAGTAACACATTGTTAAAAGACGTTTAAAAGAATGGCCCCGAGTTTCTTGCCCGTTCTTCTCGCAGTGGCTCTATACAACTTTGTTTGCTGAACGTGGCAGTACAGTTAGAATATTTCAATTGGTACTTTAATATGGAAAGTATATATATAATATAATTCGAGTTTGTACGTTAATATGGAAAGTGCGCTGAAGATACTTCCCTTTACTGTCCATACTTAAATAACAACTCACTCATGGTGTTTTGTCTCCTAAGATACTATTTAATGGTATTCATTAATTTTTGCAAGGCTCATAGCGATAAAGTATTATCATTCTGTTTCAATTTTGGTTTTACTTCTATGAACGTACAAGCTTTGAGAAAAATATGTTTATGAAATAAATAGTTACCAGCCTGTACAATAATTGGCGGCATCAGGTGTGCGGTGTGGCGCACGTGCATCGAGCGTTGACATCCAATCTCAGAAGCGCAACCTGCTTGTATCAAGTTGCATAACATTATCCACGGAATATTATTTATTACACACAAAACTGTCAGTGTATTGGGCATACTCTTCAAATAAGTAGTAATCAGGCAAGTCCACCACCTATCAGTCTAGTTATGAGCTTTCTTTGCTAACAATAAATAATAATGCGAATTAAAGGCAAAAGTTATTGCAAAGTTTATTTTAATTTTTTTATACCTGATAAGCTAGCCTTTGAATACTTTCTCACCTGATGATATGTGATGTCATGGTCGAAGATGTTGCTCAGGCTAACGAAAATTACTGGCTCTCAAGGACAGTAGCCGGAACACACCGTTGGGTGCTTGGCAAAAGAATTTATACTACACCTGCTCGGAAAGTACCTTGATACTTTATCAAATTTACGGTAGAAAGGACGTCATTGCATATCGAACAAATATGCGGGGAGAAAACGCATCTGAGCGGGAGAGAAAAGTGTATGAAAATCCATTTCTTACGTGGTTTTTCTTTTTTAATTTTGGGTAAGACTATGCGCTGGTAACCTAAATATCAAAAGCCAAAAAGTTTTTACAGTGAGTTTTTATCTCCAAGTTCGCAAAATGACACTGGCCACTAGCTGTGTGTTGGATGGTGTCAAACAATTTGAAAAAAGAACATGTGAAAATTGCAGACGCCATTGGCGCCATTTTCAATTTGTGTGTTGTTTGAGGATTCAGTTTTCGTAGAAAAGTAAAATAAAAGGTAGGTGTAGTATAAAGCACTATGTATCACTCGAGAGAAAGTGCGATTCCCGATCTCGGGTATTTTAAAGCCAAACGACACCCTCGACGGTAATCGGTCACTTTCTCCTCTGGTGAACAATGTACTATTCTTCTGAGGTGCTAGCCAGGCGGGCATTCGCAAAATGCCCTTCCACAATTTATATGCAAATTCATTGTGTGTCTTATTTTACTGCTACTAGGCATTGTTTAGGCCAATAAGCAATGGGGAAGGAAAGTTCTCAAGTGGTTACCACAACTCTTGTTGGTACGCCCCACACTAGGTGGACTGACTCCACACTAGGTGGTCACAGGAACCCAATGATTACAAGTGGCTAATGGACGTTCATTGTGGCGTTTTATGGGGAAGGCTTTTGTTCAACAGTGGACGTCTTCCGGCTGATGATGAAAAATAGGCTAGCTATGCTAAGCATTGAATTCAATATCACATGATGGTAAACAATACTGTGGCTAAGATAGTAACATGCTTCACCTACATGGAGATGAGATGTAGTTCTCAAAGACAGCTGATGGAACACACAGCTAGGTGCTCGGCGGCAGATTTTATTCTTGATGGTATGTTCAAACGGGCATTCAAATGTCTTATCACAATGTTGTCTTTTGTGTTCATGAATATATAATATTTAAGATTGAAGATCTGTTTCTCGCGTGAATTTTACTACTAGGTATATTCAGCTGCTCTATCATCTCATGTCTTGTGCCAGTAGTTTAATCTTGACTAAGGTCCTTAGGAACTTTAACTCAATTTCCATTTATGTAAGTACTCATAGTAAGAACTGTAGATCTATACTTTTAGTCATTTTTATTTAAACTACTTTTGAATATCACTGTAGCTAGTACGCAAACAAGATTAAAATTACATCTTTGTTTTTTATTTTTTTTTATTGCTGATAGGTTATTTTTTGTCCACTATACCACTATGTCACCTGATGGTAGGTGATGATGTGGTCGAAGGTGTTGTTCAGGCTAACCTAGAATTACTGGCTCTCAAAGACAGCTGCCGGAACACACCGTTAGGTTCTTGGCGATAGATTTTCTACTTGAGGGTTGTAGCTAGCCAGGCGAGCATTCGCAAAATGCCCTACCACCATGCTGTTACGACTGCCATCGTAAGACAACAACCGGGACCGACGGCTTAACGTGCCCTCCGAAGCACGGAAGCGCTCAGGAGTAATGTCAATAGCGGTCACCCATCCAACTCCTGACCGCGACAGACGTTGCTTAACTTAGCAGATCGATTAAGAACCGCTAAGCAAACTTCGCTACGAGCGTTTCTCATGTTTATATATTTGTCGTAATATATTTGTCCTCGATAAAACATCGACTAATACCTAGAGCGAATCAAGTGATTCGCTCAACAATAGCAAACTGACTACCAATTTAAAGCTCTCTAAAAGATTTTAACCACTGGCATTAAGGCACCTGTGGCAAAGCTGCGAGTTTACGGCTACGTTTATTGGGGCGATTGTGCCGTCGCTTCCGACCGCTAGTGTTGTTATCCCGATTTGTGTCGGCCATCCCGGACGTCGCGTTTTACTAGTACTAAGCAATGCTAATGTCGTGAAAACTGTAATGGAAAATTTACACTATTCAACCAAAGTAATGAACAGCGAGTTAGCCTTGATTTTCAACATTCATATGAAGAAATCTATGCTGGGAGACTCAGTAAGGTTTCGTAAAGCTGTTCATATTACGTGTGATGATTTAGTTGCACTAAAGTGATTTGGCAACTGTGTCAATACTACAAGGAGGTAATATAATAACAGAAAAATTATTGAGAAGTAGAAACTAACGTGTAAATAATTTGAGTAAGTATGTACCCAGAAACTTTATTTATTTTCTTAGCAGATTTTGATCACCCAGAGTGAAACTTGTTTGGCAAGTAAAGAATCAGAGCATTTGAACGGACAAAATATTTATTCGAAGATTATTTTCAAATGCCTTATATAATTTAGTAGGAAGGTTGGTATGTAAATAGAATTTTAAGCGTTTTTATGCTAAATCGCTTTGTATTATATTGAAATTTAGCGTCATAAAAGTGTTATTGAAAGAAATAGTTTTTTGATCTTATGTTCTGATTATCATAGGATACGGCCTTTTTTGAACGTTTCTAAATATTTTTATTGCACATCTTGATTTATTTATTTTTGTTATAAGACAATAGTGTAATATTCAGTTCACCTCCAGTAATCCAAGTATGTCTTAGCGTGCTGCTAAACTACTAAAATGCTTCAAAGTATTTTTTCCCCGTCGAGCTAAATGTAATAATTATTTGTCTGATACAAGTTATAGCTTCGAAATTCATTCTTAAAATGAAAGGTATCATGAGTTCGAGATTTTTAATTCAAAGGGTACAACACTACTTCCGACAGCACCAACGGAAGTTTGGCCACGCACCTTTTAGTGCCTACAATAGGCTCTTGACCCGGTTTTGGGCCTTTGTTTTGTGGGTTGAAACTCATTGGAAAATCAATATTTTACCACGTATAAAAGTCTGGCAACATTATTCAATAAAGACTTTAGTTTTAGCTTAATCCGCTGATTTGTTTGGAGGGTCGGTACAATACATTTTCGTTTTGTGACTACTTTAGAAAGTATTATTATATAGTGTTTAGGTTTCAGTTTTACCAGCCACAATGACGCCAGCCACCTACTAAAATGTAAAAAGAATCTGACCATTAAATTGTAAAACTTGAGTCGTAATCATTTTCAAAAATGTATATAAAAACCTCAACGTCCTCAACACCTCAGCTAAGATAGGATGAACTTCATGATGAAATTATATAATGCAATATTTTAAGCCTATAAACATGCATGTAGAATAGATTGCATAGGTATAGCCATAAGATAACGCGGAAAACATAGTATAGCAGTAACAATAAAAGTTTTAAACAATAAAAGGTTGAACAGTCTCTCTGCCACAATTTTTTACTCATTCCGCCACGATATGAAATTCACAATTTGTGAAAATTTGTTCAAAATTTCAGCTCGCTATTATGGTTTCAATTATAATATATTGATTGGCAGATGACAGAACAGAAATCATTTGAAGCAATGATGACCGAGCAGTTATAGCTATGTACTGCCGTGCCGCAGTTTCATAGTTCGATTCCCACTTGACGATTTCGATGCCAACTAGAGCTTCATCGTATGGTGAAAGGGTTTGGCAGGCAACAGGCATTTTGCGTTTGCTCGCCTGGCTAGCTATCACACTCAAGTAGAAAATCTGTAGTCAAGCACCTAACAGTGTGTTCCGGCAGCTGCAGGCCCTGGGAGCCAGTAAAATTACAGGCACATGAGACTTAACAAATGTATGTCTCAGGCAGTGTGACGGGCGCAGTGCAATTCATCACTTGTGACGAAATGCATCTGTTATAGGCAGAGGTTAGTCCAATTAGCATCAGGTGGGCCTCTCTCCTGCTCCGTCACAAATACATTAAAAAAAATATACGTAGTAGTTCTTACTACTCTCTACTACTACTCTTGTACTAAGTATTTTTTCTAACATACTTAGTAATAGTTGAGTACCTAATTAGGTATGGCTCTCTTGTATGAATCTGAAAATAGGCTTAGAAAATTGGCTCGTAGCGGAGTGAAGCGCACGTAGTGGGGCTCGCCTCGTCCGCGTCGGTGTAGCTAGAATGATCGACAAGGGAATGTAGCTAGTGTCATGGACACCTTTGCACCGGGAACGATCACGGGTGGGTTATTTGACAACTAAATAATAACTTTTAAGGTTTTGTAATTTGAATATTATTATTTATTTGTAAATTATTCCTTTTACTGCTTTGAGATTTTATCATAAGGTACATAATTTATTAGTATATAATATATTATATATATTCATTAGTTAATAAAAAGGATATATGATGTGGCGAATTCAGAAGGTGCTACGTACAGGCAGAGCTCATTCATTTGAGATCTACAAAGCCCTGCGTTGTATATTAATGTATTAATAATTAAATTTCATGTGCCTGATATATCATTAAATATTATCTATATATAATCTATAACAAAGATATTTTGTAGGGTACCGGGCTAGAATTGCACACCCCATATCCTCCCGTGGGTGTTGTAAGAGGTGACGAAGGAAAAAATAACGGGGAAGTAGGCAGCAGCGCCTTCTAAGCAATTCCCCAATACGTCTGCCAAACGTGGAGAACCCCATAATGAGGGAGGAACTTGGTTCAATAGTGATTGCTGTCAATAGTGATATAAGAACAGCTGTCGCTGTTCTTATATCATTATATATTATCTTATATGTGATCTGTAATAAATCAATTGTTGCAATCACTGCTTGTTACTTATACTAAATTAATGGACTACAAAATGGTGTACTTAAGTCATTCGGCATCCTCTTCACGAGACTCTATATGATGCGTGAAAGCTGTGATATTTTAATAAAATGTTAATGTCAAAATTTCTTGCAGTGTTTCTGCTCTAAATAAAGGTTCACGTTTAGTGAAATGAACCCGCATAAATCTAATATAATTCTGACAACATTGGAAACAACACCGTCCGCTTACGGAATAGGTAATTAGAGAGAAACGAAACGCGTGGCAGAGACAACACACACACACTTACATCCTTTAACGCACACACATACTTATATAAACACACGCCAATGAAGACAAGGTGCCATGTTACCCTGGGCCCGCTGTGTCTTTAGCGCATAGCCCGAGACACGGCAGTCGATATGGATAAGGTCTTTAATATATTGAGTTGCTCTTCAGTGGGTTACGGTCTTAGCATCAACTTGAGTGACCGACTTGGATAAGTTTGGGATGATAATAAATAGATTTCGGAAACTAGATACTTATTTAATACATATATTAATATTAATTTACTATATACGGTTTGCACTTACGGTTATTATTATAGTCGAGATATAATCGGCGCCGATGCCGCGGCCGCCGCCAGCAGTGCTCGAGCGGACGTTGTCGAACCCGCCCGTGTCGCTCCTTGATGAAGTGGGTCCGAATCCCACGAAACTAGTCGGGCGTCGTCGCGTTCTCGACTATAATAATAACCGTAAGTGCAAACCGTATATAGTAAATTAATATGTCGAATACTTACGTAAGTTTTAACAATGACATATATTAATAATACTTATAAGGAATCTTCTGGGCTCATCCCTTGAAATGTTTTCTCCTTTTCCAAGCTAAGACCGTACTTTGGCATCAGCTGAAAGTCTTATTCTTACCGCAATATCAGATCATTCTACGGCTACAATAAAAGTATCTCCAGTAATGATATAACATCAAAAACATTTTAGGTACTTAGGTAAGCATACGACAGAAGATATTTCATAACAGCATACTCGTATTGACGATATTAAACACTATTACCTATATAAAACTTATTTTCATGTGTAGTATAAAATACAACCTATGTAGTATCAAAACATGAGAATCTAATACATAATGTAGAATTTATTTAACTGAATTTAGTATGACCGGTGGCTCTTAATCTAGAGCGTGCTTGGATACATTTATTAGGAGACAGCTGAAGTAACGTTTGGTCACAAAATGTTTTCTGCTTGAACATGCTTGACAAAGGGTCTAATTAAGATTTTGAAATTCGTAATCTGCACTTAAATAAGCCTTTTAGCCTTTTAGCGTTAATATGTAAATTTAATATAAGGTCAGAGAATAGTTTATGACTAACATATTTTTTCAATCGCAAGGCTGATTTTACAGTAACATGAGTGTAATTCCATAAGGACAATATAAATACGTATGTATTAGGAGGACAATATAATGGCGATTTTTTACAATACACAGGTGGTTGATAAAGGACAGGGTCATATTCAATCTATCGAGATTTAATATCATTTCTGTGTTTATTTTATTGTTATATTATTTGTTTTCAACTCTGAATTAATCTTCAGTCAATTTTAATTACATATGTTTGATGGGGTATCGTAACATAGGAGATATTTGAGATTCGTTCTTAATGACACCGAAAAGATAATATGCCTACAAATGCCTGTAGGTCATCAAAACGAAAACGCAGTTAATATTTTTGAAAATCTATTTATTACCTTGGGTTACTAGCTACGAGTACATTTTCTAGTGAGAAAAAAGTTAAACTATTATATATATAAATATTAAATTATATAAATAATTACTACAACTTTCTACACTGGCATTTTATCCACGCCACGAAGATATTATGTTTGGGAAATTCTTCCTATATCTACTGGAGTAAGGTAAATGTCCACAATAAATGGCAATAGGCAAATATGAGGAAACGATTGCAGAGAGGTAGCAACAAGAAAGGAACATAAAACTCTATAACTATAATCAATATTGGATCAGACGTGTAAAAGAACAGCTTAGGTCAAAATTAACTTTACACGAGAAACAAGATACCTACCTAGCTTTGTTTCTTTGCCTCTTATATGAGTACAAAAATGAACAAAAAAGTAAATGACGACTAAACGTATTATTGAGCCAGTCAGTTTGATACAAGTTCAGTATAAGTCTGCAATACGAAACGGAATACAGTAATGTTCTTCCGTTCTAATGACAATGATTTATTGGCGTTACTTTTGGAACAAGAATCGTGGAAAATAATTTCGAAGTGAAACAATGTCTATACCGAAATAACGAAAGCACACACTATCAAAGTTCCGTCAGTTTTTATCATGTCACCTGTCCCAACCCTCCTTACATAAAGTCCGTTACAGCGGTAATAATTAGCATACTTTAGCCTCACAAAAAGATTATTGCTGCCCCCAATACCGGACTTAAATATTCAATACGTTTACACCAAATAATAATTACAGCAGTTCGTCTGCCGAATGCATTAAAGAGTCGTTTCGTTTTCTTCGTATATATTATAATGTTAATGTAGGGAAAGGGCGCGGCCGCAGGTGTATTCAACGTTATTAAGTTACAGAAGGACAGAGTACCCACACACTTTGTTTATTATGATTTGTTGTGTTTATATATTACGATTTATAAGATGTACGTATAATACACTATATCAAGTAGATCAAGTTATATATCAAGTTACAGAATAAATTTCTAGATGCCAGTGTCTGTTTGCATGAGTGAAAACTGATTATTTTATCGCATGCTATGCGAAAATGCAAATTTTTATTCTCATATTTTAACTGAAAAAATATTCACCTATGTAGCTGAAATTTGGTAGGTAGACAGTTTATGGGTAAAATACAGTTTATAGTTAACGGATTTTATGAAAGGGCAGAATGAAGAGGGTCAAATTGGGGCTGGAAGTGTGTAATAATAATAATCCTATGTTTTTGAAGTAAAAAGCATAAAATGTAAGTTTCAAGACTAAATATGTACGTAAAGTAGTAAAATTTTGAAGGGAAGGAAGAATTAAGGATTACAAAAATGGGGTCAAATATACTATGAGATTAATATGTTCAAGCTGAATCTGTGCCTCTACAATTCTCATAGGTAGTTAATTAATATAGGGTGTAGACATCTCCTAAGAAATAACTTATCGAAGGGCAGGATTAAGGGGGTAGAGAAGAGAGTAAGATTAGGAATTAGGGTCATGGTATCTAGGAAGTGGGTAATTAGGGTAAAAATAAGCGTGTAGCCCATTGAAGGTATAGGCATAAAGTCAAAGTCGTGGTCGAGGTATACGTAGAGATCGATAATAAAGGTTGAGGTAAAGTAAATTGAAATGTTAATATGAATGTATGTAGTTTAGTGTGAAAGATTGAGAATGCTTATGTCAAATTTAAAATAAAATTTAACGTTAAAAAAGGACAGAGGCAACGCAGGCGAAGCCGCAGGCAAAAGCTATAATAAGTTATTTAAATCATATCATAATGTATACATATCAATTATAAGTGTTGCATGCTGTAATAGTATGTTATAAATTAATTGTGTATTACTATTTATTTACTATTTACATAGTGCATGCATTAAAGGAATTTGAAACTAAAATTAATTATTACTGTGAATAAGTGAATTAAATTAATATGTCCACAATGGCGGTAAAACTTGCAAAAATAACACGAATCGGTAATATAAATCTCGGCAAAAGTGGAATAATAAACGAAAGGAAGCATAAAGTCGTAATATAAAATCGTCGCACATCTTTGTAGATAGATAAGTAGTTATAAAAATATGTTAAATTTACAAAAAAAAAACAGCAATTCGTTCTTAAATTGTCTTTGGTCTTGATATGTGAATCATCTCTTTCTCTTACTACAACTTTTTAGTTTTAATTGGTATCATATATAATTTTTATAGCTAATAGGCTAGCCTTTGACCACTATCTCACCTGATGATGATGATGTGGTCTTTGATGTTGTCCAGACTAGCCTAGAATTACTGGCTCTCTGGTTAGGTCCTTGGCGACAGATTTTTTACTTGAGGGTGATAGCTAGCCAGGCGGGCATACTACTATGCTGTAACGACTGCCATCCTAAGACACAACCGCGGGACCGACACTGCTTAACGTGCCCTCCGAAGCACGGAAGTGCTCAGTAGTAATGCCACTAACGGTCACCCATCCAACTCCTGACCGCAGCGGACGTTGCTTAACTTAGCTAATCGATTAATACTTGGTAAGGGTGAAAATGTCTTGCTTTAAATTGCACTGTTAGCGCTTCAATTTCATTGGCGTATTCGTTACGAATAATCGTGGATATTATTAAACGAAAAGTTAAAATTTGTTACGACATATATAGTTTCATAAAAGATAACAGTCTTCTCGGACTAGGCTCCAACAATACGTATCTTATAACTCACGCTGATGATTTTGATTCCTTATAATAATATACTAGCTTTAGAAGCAGTGATGGCTCATTGGCATTGGCTATGGACTGCAGCGCAGCAGTTCCATGGTTTGAATCCCGCCGCGGGCTTGAGCTTCACCACATGGTGGAAGGCTTTTTTGCGAATGCCCGCCTGGCAAGCGACTTCAAGTAGAAAATCTGTCGCCAAGCACCTAACGGTGTGTTCCGGCAGCAGTCTTTGAAAGCCAGTGAAATTTTGTATTTGCCAACTTTGTATCAATGTGACAGGCGCAGTGCTATTCGTATCTTGTGACGAAATACGTACGCAGAGTTCGTTTAACATCAGGTGAGCCTCGAGCTTGTTCCGTCCCAATAACATAAAAAAAAAATAATTGCTGCACATGCATTAAGTACCTACTTTGTTATTTGTAACAAAATTGAGCTTTTTTTATTTCGAAGCTTATTTTCAATTAACTGCATGTTTGGATCAATAATAGTTATTTGTTATACAAGAGTGCAAAGTTGCTTTTTAACCGCGTGTTCAATTTTGATGACCGAGCAAGCGAAGGATTCTAAAATTGAATCACGAGCGCAGCGAGTGATTCAAAATTAGAATCCTGAGCGTTAGCGAGGGAATCAAAAGAGCACGTGGTGAAAAATCTTTGCACTCGAGTGCAACACGTAACTTTTCATTCCACCTCAGCGAGGAAATGACTTAATGCAAAAAAACACTTAGGTAAAGCTCATTTGCGCATTATTACCAGTTTCAGTCAATTCTGTTGGCATCAAACAAACTTCCTCGTCGCTAGAATCACTCATTTTAGTTTTTTCACTTGTTTTCAAGTTTCTTGTTTTTAATATAAGTTTTAACAATGACGTGAAAAAATGCCGCGTAAAGAACCGCGTACAAAGTAAATTGAAAAAAGAACACCAAGAAGGTTCCGAGTCTGAGTTTTTAACAAATTAAAAAAAAGTTGTATGATATATTCGGCACCATAGAGGTAGCAGTAAATAGGTTTAATGTTTTTTTTAATTCACAAACTTAGTGCACACGATGTTCTAAATTCAATTTACTTTATCCTCTAGAGAATAAAAACGGCTTTTCCACTCAGATATTGAAGATTAAAAATACTCTTTCCGAGATGGTGGGATGAAAAATATTTATCTATAATATCGCATTACATGTTCAACTAGTAATAAAACTGAAGCAATATAGTAACACTTATAGACTGGCAGTGTTCGGTATACTGCATGTGCTTCCTCAGATGCGCTCAAGACGACATTCGGTCGCTCGTCTGGAAGTTTAATCGTTCCTGTTTAATTTAAATGATCTCTGATCTTTATCTAATAGGAGTAGTTCTCGGAACAAAATTCTCTGATTCTAACATGAGATGGAACTGGTTTTGTAATCGTTTATTACTCTGTTTAATGATCGGGTAAAATATTTAAATTTTACGTTTATTCGTTATATGAATGTTAACATTCTGTGGTTTGTTTTGAAATTAATTCTAGGTAAGTAATTAAGCTTTCATAGAGTTTAGCTTCCGTTGTGGAAATGTTTGTCATAAAAAGTATTATAATTTTATATTTTTATTTATTTTTGATTACGTATTGATTCTTGTCATATAAATTGAAGTTAGCTATGATTTATTTTAGTAATTTGTATTTTAAAATAAACCTATAAAAATTTTAATAATTGCACTGGACAGAACAGGTGTTTCTAGACGTAATGTTTTTTAGATGGAATTAAATAGAGACTAGTTAAAGAAAGAGCATTGCGTTAAAAATCAAAACATCAACTTTACGCGAAGTTAGTAGTTTAATGAAACGTAAATGAGTACACAACACAATATTTAAGTACAGGTTTACACAATAAGTTGGGTGCTTGTGTTACTGAATATCAGGACTTTGGCTGAAACATTTTACAATATACAATAAATGTAGGTATTTATAATATGATAGAATCAAAACGATACACGTTATACACAAATACTTACATGCTGTAACGGGAAAATTTCTTTGTTATTGAAATCATGCTTGCATCACATGGTGGTTGGGCATTAGGTGAATGACTGCCTGGCTAGATTCCTAGATTCCACCCACAAGTAGAAAATCTGTCACGAAGCACCTAACGGTGTGTTACGTCAGCTGCTGGAACACTCCCAAATGCTAGCCCATCAGCAATATAAACATATTATTAAGCAACTTACTGGATATGTATTGTACTATACTGTAATACACAATACAGGTTAATGGAACACCATGCCTTATTTAATCAATAGGTAGATATACATAATCTTTTTACATCCCCTTGCGCTCTCTATCTATATAATATGCTTTTTTGTCTTACCTTTCTACATTATTTCCTCTCTAGCACTGTAGACATGCAAGTAACACTAACATAATGATAAAAAATCAAAGCAACTCATGTAGATCGTGACATTTGTCTCTGAAGGTGCGGGGTCAGCAGATAAGCGCGCAATAAGCCCGAGATTGATTCCCGGATCAGGAGTCACCCGCTCCGGAGCGCGCTCAAGTGTGTGCGATCCTTTACTCACGAGCCAGTGCTCTCTATGACTGCTCCTTTAGGGATTTGGGATCTTGGACTCTTTTCAAGCTCTATTGAGATTTTGTTCTGTTGAAAATTGGTTTTGGATTAATATTATTTGCCATCACATTATATTCTGGATAAGATACGATAAGATAATTTATATGTAAAATATGAGCAAAAGCAATAAGTACAATATATTTAGTCAGTATGTTAATGAGAAATATAGGTATAATAATATAATAATTCAATATAGGTTCAATATAAATAATAAAAAACAAAATTATGCTTATTATATTATAAACCATATAAAACATAAAATTAGTAAAACAACTTCAATAATAATACAATACTGTCTTCTTTCCTAAATATATAATGGATACCCGCTAGGCAGGTAAGTCGGAATTTGTAAAATATAAAATTTCAGTTTACGACATTAATTCACTTTTGGTATTAATTAATCGACTCTATAAAGTGCCACAATGGTAAGAATAAATTTAACTTCCTTTAAGTAAGATATTGTCTTAATTTTTTGTTTCAGGGAGGGTGTAGAGGAGAGACGGCATAATACCGTCACAATGACAATTTGAGTAAACTTACTGAACATTGAATTGATGCCAACTTATGCACGTTTCTACAGTGTTATAGTCGTGAACATCCGTCAGTCTTTGATATTTTTCTAATGTACATGATGATGAGTTTCAAGTCTAATAATAACGCTTTTGCTGTCATCTGAGCTGGGTCTGCCACTATTTGCACTCCTTGCTTCTGAATCACAAACGCACGATGCCATTTATAGGATATATTATAATTGAGTGACTACCGTGCAGCTCTGGGGTCTTTGAGTGGAGCGTGAAACAACATCTCTCGGCCATCATAGGGATGGCGATAAGCGTAGCTTACGGTCATCGCTTCTTGATTCCATCTTCGTTTTCTATCAGGCAAGGTGAAATTATTTTAAAGAACCACTATAGCAAAAATCTTTACAAAACTTTACAAAGCTTGATAATGATTGTATGATGGCAAAGTAGAATTCCCGGGCCGCAATTGGCAGCAGAGCTCGCACTACTCGCCCAAGGGCAGAACAAGCTCTTCCTTAGTTTGTCATACAGCCCGTCCAAATATTCCTGCCACGTTATGCTCCTGTTGTGTGGAAACTTACCATGTGAAATATATCTATATACGTATAGATATATTTCCCATGATCCCATTTACCTGACGTAAAATTTCACATTCCATTTTAACGTCCAGGTACAGGTAACGGCGTCCAGCACGTAGGCGTATAAATATATCGCTAGCCCGTTAACGCGGACTCAATGTGCTAGATGACATACTTCGTCAATTCGTTTTTTTTTCAGGTGTAGTTATTTGAGCAGTTGCAATAATGAAAGTCACGTCATCGTAAGTATTTGAGCGTCTCGTATATTGAAACTGGGAAGTTATTCAACAGAAGGCTGAATGTCTAATTATAGGTGTTAACAGGCTTAACCTAGAATTACTGACTCTCAAGGACAGCTGCCGGAACACACCGTTAGGTGCTTGGCGACAGATTTTCTACTTGAAGGTGGTCGCTAGCCAGGCAGGCATTCGCAAAAATGCCCTTCCACCTTGCGGTGAAGCTGAAGCCCGCGGCGGGATTCGAACTATGGACCTGCTGCGCGGCAATCCATAGCCAAAGCCACTGAGCTATCACTGCTTCAAAACCTTGTGTTTTCACTACTGTTCATTTATATAAAGTAATGCGAAAGACAGGCCATTCTCCTAATGGAAATTCATCGAAACTCTAATGAAAAATTTAAAACTGTATCAATGAAGGACTATAATAATAGTTTCAAAATTTTTCGGAATATATGTACTTCAAACACAACGGCTGATAAAACTAAACTTAATGATACAACATATGCCTCAAGGGTTGTATAATCAGATGTTTCTCCAATACAAGATATGGATCTTTTTTTCAAATAATTTTACTCTAACTTGCTCTAGTTTTCACAAAATCATGAGGCTATATACCAAATGTATCAAAAGCTCTGAAGATAACATTCCTTCCAAAACATCGGACTTTAGCTTTAGATATAACAACTGCCTTCGAATTCATTAAGTCTATAAACATAAAGACTTCTAAAAACTCGTTATGTCAGTAAAAGTAGCAGAGTCTATTACTGATTTAACTGCACTATATTTAGTTAAATTTTTGTGTTGATACCGGGACCAGGAACCTTCTTCGAACTAATAAAACATAGTAAATTACTCCAATTATTTGTCAGAGGCCAAGTCTGGTGCTATCCATTATAGACAAGTATTCGTCCTTAGCAATAAAAAAAACAATAGACCAGCTATTGTTTTTTTTATTGCTGATAGTTTAGCGTTTGACCACAATCTCTCCTGTAACAATGATTAGTGATGATGTGACTGACAATGTTAAAAGGCTAAATCTAGAATTACTGGCTTTCAAGGACTGGTGCCGGGAAACATCGTTATGTGCTTTGCGACAGATTTTCTAAAAGTGAGAGTGGAAGTAACATTCGCAAAATGCCCTACCACTACGAACTCAACTGTGATTCAAACTGAAACATGGAACTTCAGCGTGGCAGTCCATAGCCATTGCTACTGGGCCAGCATTTCTAAGCGACACATATTTGACAAAATATGCATATTAAACTTTAATCCCATTTCGATGAATATAGTAAACTGCACACGAATCGATTCGGCTTGGTTAAAATCAGAAGCACACCTAACGCAGCTATGCACCATATATCACATGATCTTGATGCCTGGGAGAGTTCACATGAGTTGGGCCATTTAGAGCAACGCACTGATTCGTAAACATCCGCACTATAGAATTCTTGGAATAGCTATGAATCTTATATTATCAGAATTAAACTTATTGGTTATCCTTTACAGTTTTGAACCAAAATTTTATTTGTAAGTTCAACAATAATGACTGTTTTATAGTCTAGATTTGATCTCGGAGTGAAATCTAATGATGAAATTGCAAAGCAGCCTAATTGGCTCTCGAAAGTAGGCAACACTTTTTCAGTCCAGCTTTACAAACATAAACACAGTCTTCCTAGTGCGGTGGAAACCAGAAACTGCTAGAACAATGGGCAATTTCAATTTTATCTTTCCCAAGCTTTTGCAATTTGTCTCAAATGAATGGGATCCGCACTCGTATTTGATTCAGCTTATTCCTTCGTGAATGAATACTGCGTTCTCATTAATTGTGTATATTTCTTTTATGGACGCCTAATGACAGGTTATATGCATTAACAGTACCATACAAACGCAAAAGCTTAGAGTAGAGAAGAATGACTGTTAAAAGTCCCATATAATTAAAAATAATGCGAATCGACAACTTATAAGTTATTTAGAGATTGATCGTTTCCTTTTAAATTTGCATGTTGTATTTCAGTCCAGTTTATGCATGACAGCTGCGAGACGAATTTACCATTTTGAATTTGCTTTCGAAACACCTTTCGTAATTATTTATTCGCTCCATACACATTCCAGCTTACAACCGCACAACAGCGTTTACGGTCGTAATTTAGCGAAGTGCGAAGTTCCATCACATCGGGGGGTAGAGGTAACATTCCGCTGTAGGTGTAAGAATATTCGCCCTCGAGTGTTGCCTCTCGAATATTCCGCAGTGTTGCCGTGGGCAATAAATCTGGTAGAGTGATGGCGCGGTTTTTGTCGGGCGACATTTTTTCCCGCGCTAGCGGCGCATTTATCACCAGCCGGGCCGGGCTGGCTTGGCTGTGACTTATGCCGGCCTGTACTAAATTCAAAACGGTATTCTATTTTTAAAAGTTTAAATATAAAAGGAAGTAATTTATGTTTCAGATAGATAGTCTAATGTACCTATTGCTTTAGTAGCTTAACACAACTATTAAATGTGAGTGCTAAAACCATCAAAAAGGCGTCCAACGATTAACTAACATTAGTAAATGAAAATGAGAATTACAAGCACCAATAACAACATAGTCTTTTCCTTTTTATCTGCAGAACCGAAATTGCACATCTGTATACTTTGCTGGCACGTGTATTGTATTTATTATAAGTAACTAACTGACGAACTGTACATATTTTAAAATTTTCAGTGGTTTTTATCAGAGGTGTTTATAAGTGTAATAATTGCAAGAAATCTCTTACTGTTTTTTTTATAAAATCCAACGTACATTTTCACAATAGAAATAAGTCTTGTAAAAATTTCAGGACAACCACAATTGATATTGTTAAAATGTTTGCTTGCCATCTGTCAAGATCAAGAACCGCGGACCCGGAACCAGCGAAGCGCAAACGCTTACAAACTCGCAGATACGAGTTAAAAAGATCAAACTCAAACATGATTGTGTACCAACAATGGGCCTCCCTTGAAATCCGGTCGCAGAGACCGCAAATAAAACCAACTTATTAAGTGAGGCCTATCGTCGCAGACCGGGAACCGTTTTATAGGTACTTTTATCCGATGTCCATTCTTCTGAAATGCGATTAAAATTGAATAGGTCCATATGTCGGTGGCGCGGCGGCCGTTGCGACTTGCGTCACAATCACACGGGCGGCTGCATTTTCAATTTGCCGCGAGATAAGCGCGACTTTTGGACGACTTTTTCTGCAGAATAGCGGAATTGATCCCGTGACTTATGGCGGACGTGACGTAAGACGAAGTAATTGGATGGTCAATTGATTTGCTTTCCAATTTGGGTGACTTTGTCGGACTTTGGCGGACGATCCCAGCTCGGTGCGAGAATGAGTGTGCGATGTATGTTCATGGATTTGTATTTTATGGCGATCCCATGAATTTTTATGAGAGGGTTTCTGAAGATATAGTGTTTGCATTTTAAGTGATTTTGTATTGGACCTTAATAAAATTGTTTATTTAATACTTATGTGAGCTTTGTGCGTAAATAAAAAGTGCCTTATTCGTTTTTACTTCAAGGAAACAAGTATTCTTAGTAGGTGTTTTTCTACGACTATAGAAAAATCTATCAGTATGTTGATGTTATTGGAGTAACTCAAGAGTTTGTCTACTAAAGGAAAGTTAGGAGAGTAAGTTAATGAAATATAAAATAATATCAATATTGATAATTTATTCACAATTTCATTTAAAATACACAACTTCACAATGTTTCGTTTTAAAAACTAAAATTTTAGGTACAGGATATCGTTTACAGGCTTTTTGCAGTGATATCTAATTTACAATATCTGATTGTCTTATAAATGAATTTATTTATTCTCTACTATTTTTCATATACATTTTTATTTACATCTTGGGTTTCGGTGACGATGTTTGTGAATACAGTCTACTGGTGCCCTTAATAAGGAAAATATTAACTATTTTATTACAATCACAAAGAAAAAAGACAATGACAAAATATATTTAGATAGAATTCAATCGAAACAGTACAAATATTATGAGTGAACTTGAAATATCTAGTTCCGACTGACATATCCACAAGCACCTTCCCGTTATTAAATTATGGCCACTCAATATCTTAAATTTTCATAACTGTAAAGATTAAAATGATACACAATTTATATATTACTATAGTTTGAAGGTATTTGTTTATGATATTTCTATAATCCAATGTTGTGACCTTCTATTTCATCAAATAAATCCTACTTCCACTGATACCCACAATTCAGTTCTGTTATTCATAACATCTCTAGTCCAAACTGTTATTTACAAACATTCTTTACATAACCTAGTACATAAATTACTATTGCATTTCATTATCAACTAGAAATAAATGTACAAAAATCTGTGTCTTGTGCACACATCACAATTCCTATAGCGAAAACATTCAAAGAATTAAATAATTATAAAATAAATTTATACAGGAACGAAAAAACATATTATATACAAAATACACAAAATTGTTTTTGAACTATCATTAACTAAGCCGTCATAATCGGTCTTCAGCTAACTTTATAATACTGTACAATTTCGCTATTTTATGTAAAACACTCTTACTTAATACTTGCAGGAAAACGATCACGGAATATCAAAGTCTTTCATTGGGGAACTTTCACTGGGACACGTCATTAGATATGTTCAATGTAAACTGTTTGTCTGTATATGCGTACAAACATCAATTCTGTTGCACAGTCTTTTTTATAGTTGCCGTGGTTACGGTCATAGTACTATTATCACTGTTAATTTATAACGTGCTTTCAGTAAGCACTTGTTTTAAGTGAATACTGAATACTCATTATCACTAATCACAGCATTATTATGTGTCTGATTACTCAGGTATAGGTGATTCCAGCCAGGTTTGTCCCAATGGACAGGACGAGGAACTCCACGTCGAAGTAATTAAGCTTATCCAATTAGGGGACTCTTGGATGCCGTTGACTTATCACGTGTACTCACTCCTCCATCCAGTCTGTAAAGAAGAAAATATATGTTCAAATTATGATAGTTCCTAGGCATAAGCTATGCTATCAACCCGTGGAGTGCCGGGCTAGAATGTCATATAACCGTCCTATCCGCCGATAGAACCCAGATTACAAAAAAAATGTGATATACGTCGCAGTCTAATTCTTCTTCTATCTCTTGAAAAAAGTTAAAAGTGGCACACAGCAAAGTGTTGATTGTGTAGTTGTTAATGTAATTGAAGATTAAATTAATTCTGATAATAATTGTAAATTTAAACAAAATACTGGCTTCTTCCTCTAAAACCAAGCCGTTATATTGGTGATGATAAAGCTAAACTCTACAAACTTAAAAAATAAAACTAAAGATTTTTACGTTATAAAGTTATAAAAAACATAACACCAATTTTATTTTAGCTACTACCCATACAATGCTTGCCCCTAAAGAAGTGGCCTGAGATAGCCACCCGTATCCCTAGATGTCTAGTTGATATACTATAGAAGTTGAGCTAATTCCCTTCAGCCGGTTTTTTTTTAAAGTTCCATTCACTGGACTGTTGTCTGAACCTGGGATCAAGTCGTCACTGAAAGTTTGGCCGTGAAGCCCATGAGGACTAACGAAGATACAAATGTACCAAATTATTGTAAAGATTAACTTACCATGGAGTTAAGCTGTGCTAGATGGTGGTGATGGTAGGGATTGTGCGAGGTTGGTGGTGGGGCGAAGCCCTGGTGTGGAGCGCCGTACCAGTGGGACATGTGTGCGGCCGCCGGGTGTACTAGCCCAACTTGATGTTGCCCTGGTAAAGAAAATACAAAACTGTTAAATATGTCATGATTGGATTGAAGCAATAACAATGTTTGATATATAAGAGCTGGCATCGTAGTTTGAATTGTGCTGCGAGCCTGTGCTCTGCATGGTAGCAGGGATTTTTGGAATGTTCGCCGGGGAAACAATTAATCGAAAATCTATCACCAAGCACCTAAAGATGTTATTGGCTGTCCTTAAGAACCATTTCCTATTCTAAGTATTTTTATAACTAATGGGCAGATAATATGCCAGTATGTCAAGTGCTGCTGATATGTGTTGATACCCCCAATGAAACAAACTTAACTTAATGCCTATTTTTTTTTCAGAAAAATAGACAATGACTAAGTACTAGAATAGTACTAGAATGCCAATTGCTATTTGTTGAAAGATGCGTTAACGATAAACCTAGATAAAAAAATCTATTCATTCCTGTTTTCGAAAAAGCTTTGACAAATACCGCTCTAGTTACCATACTAGAGCGGTATTTGCCAAAGCTTTTTAAAAAATAGTAGTGAGTTGATTTTTAAGTCATTTGAAACTATGGTATTAATCACCTATATGAAAGTTGTGTGGCGGGGAACCTTGTAAAGCAACTGAGCTGTGTCAAAACCTATAAATACGACAGTCCAAGTTGCTATGAGGTTTTTTAAAGTATCTTTTAATTGGCCTTATTTTAACCTGTTATTATTAGGCTCGTGCATTTGTATGATCACTTCTTATCGTTACATCATCATAAAACTTCTCAATTTTAGTAGTTACGTGACAGTACTTATCGGTTTGAGTAGCCGGAAGGTACTCAATAACTCAATAACTGAACATTTCCTAACCACAGAAATAGAAAATCGGTACCCGGGACATAAGATTCTGTGTTTACTTTATTTATACTTTCGCTCATTCTCGAAGGCAAAGATTAACTGTAGAGCAACTAGATTTCACTAGCAATTCAAGTTTAAAGGTTGTTCAGTATGATTATTCCATTCTATGAGATGCACCAGCGCTCTTGTCAGAATGAGCTGATATGAGGCATTTGGCATAGGCATGAGCGGCTTCGCCTTACGAGCGTTTCAAGATGACTTACCGAAGTCCATAGCCGAAGGGAAGGCAGATCCGCCGAACCCTTTAGTAGCATCGCCCAAAGGCTTGATCATGTCACCCATGACGCCGCCCAGTGCGAGTGCACACGCTCCGCCGCCGCCCATGCCCATGCCGCCTTTCTTCTTCTTACTCTTACTGCTCAGCTTGCGGTTCCGCGTCTGGATGCCTTCCTTCTTCATCGTGAGGGGCCGGTTCACCTGATGACAATAGAGACAGTTAATTAGAAATGCTATCAAGAAAACATATCATCACCCATTGGAAAGCACAGGTGTCTAAGCATGTAAGTTTTGCGAGACATAATTTGTTCTCACGAATTTGTATCTCAACAAATAGGAACATTAAAAGAAATGTTTAATTTTACTAAAATATAAATCAAACTTATTTGTACTTATTACACATTCATTATTAAGTTTAATTGATTTAATGTCTCCAAGTATTAGAAAATACAGAAACCAAATAATCAAGACAAAGTAATTACGATGATGTTATATAAAGTCTTAATTGTTTTGCTCCTCGAAAGAATTCATATATTATGTATGTATTACTTATTAGGCGATAATTTTACTACACCTAATCTTGGTAAATCCCAAGTACACTCACGTACAGACAAAATTGGCTGCCGAGAACACGCATGCAGCACGTATACTTAATTGAAACATCACAATATGCCGTACGTTAATAAATCGTAATCGTACTATGTTGAATCACATAATTTTGCTTATTCCATTTTATTGCTCTGACACGACGTTTTAGCGGTATGAAAAAACATATGAGGCACCAATTTTGAATGCTAACTAGGGAACATAAAGGCTCGCCGAAACCATAAACTGGTATCACAATAGTGTTGTGCGAATGTTCAACTGTTCTGTTACCGGCAGGTGAAGCGCACTGTGCATCCTAATTAGTGCACTGATGCACTCCACAGCGACATTTTGTTTGGTGGGAATCGAAGGTTGGGCAGATCGGGTGAAGGTCTTCACGTTTTCCTCTCTACGAAGAAACGAGACGACGAAATCACCATTACAAATAGACGTTTAACATGATCAGGCAGTGGCGTTACTCTTTACGTCTTATCAGTATCTTTTGAGTAACGTAAAGTATCTGCTTTGCATTAGGTAGTATTGTAATTGCAAAATTTATACTGTTTTTACTAAGTAAGCAGGAGTTAATTGAGTTTGCGTACTCCAAAGGTCTTCCATATTCATTAAGATGCGTCTGGTAGGTATTTATACAACGACTTGACATACTAGGGGTTTTCATTTTAGATTAAGATTAAGATATGAATCTCTTTGATGTCTTTAGCTTTAAAATAAAAGTCCATATTTGATCGCGTAAACAAACTTAATGTCGGCAATTTCTCTGCCAAATTCTCGGGTCAAGTATCTCGGTCAGTCTTGCATCGTGGTGTTTCTAAGAAGCGTGCGTCACGAAGACGGACGGACGGACAGACAATGAGTTATTCATCGCGTTCCATGGAACTTGGCGGCATGTGGGCCCTAAACGCACGATTGCGCTGCGCCCGCGCCGCTCGCTGTAGCGCATGACCTGTCTTTGTTTGTTACTTTTTTGGACGATGCTATTGGTGTTGTTTGAATTAACACCAAAATGACACAGTTATATAATGATGGGAGGGCATGCCGTATGAGCATAATCTCGTTATGAGTAGAAATTAATCTAATAAAATAAGAAAATACCATAAATTTTGCATCTTTCAAATTTATTATCGTCGGTAAAACACCATAGTGAATACCAATCCTAGATTGTTTACTAAAATAACTTCTGAATCTGGGTTAATTAATGGTCAGACTGGTGCACAGACTATAAAATTAGCACAAATTCCTAGCGTCTACTGTCCAGAACAGCAGCCATTATTGTTAAGTCTTCATTAATCTGTTGGAAGTGCGCAACATCGGGTAGTGGCGGCGGTGCGTGCCAATTCCTGGCCCTAATGCGTTCCCGCGAATCGCCCACACATCGAGACAGGCACATACCGCGCCGACGACGCGCCGACACCCCAATTGAACCAATATAAAATACATTATCATTACTATTGCACATGCACTCGACAGATTCAACGAAATTAGGTCAATGCAAAGCCTTAACGAGGTTTTTTTAAGTAATTAGACGAGCACGAACCGTAAAACGGTCTGCTAGTTTTATTATACTGAAACCTATTGTGAATAATTTAAGGAGGATATTATTCAAATTAACTCCGCAGCCAGCGAGAGCGATAATTACACGCAAAGGTTGAAAGGACACTAGTGTTTTTCAGTCGTAAAATATTGTTATAGGTGTTATTTACTACCTGAAATAACACTTTAGGATTTAATGGTCTCGAAACGGTCGAAGAAGCAAAATTAAATCACATAGGCAGCAGATCTAGATGACGTAATTTAAACAAACAGGAAATTCAGATGGAGCGTAAAGTTAATTGAACGAAAAAAGCTCTGCGAAATTATAAAAAAGTTATAATGAAGTACTATGATTGTTATAGATATCTTTAATTGCTTATGCATTCGTTTTAAAAACTTTATTCTACAAAAGTTCCAGTAAATCTAAAACAAAGTGTTCCTACAGTCCTCGGTATGCAAATCACGCCGCTTAGAATATACCTCAACCATATCTGGCCTTACGGAAGACGATATAAGCACTGCTACCTCCTTAGAAATACCAACATGAGTACCTACCAACATGACAAGACGAACGCCATGTTGGCAGAAATTGCTTAATAACTAGCTATTATGTCAGGTTAATTACGTAAACGTATTCCTGATACGATATACTGTCACATCCCATGTATTATGGAGTCCTATATAGTTTGGTAGGTTGGAGTTAGGCTATAACTATTAATTTGATAGCTGGATGCAATTGCGTAAATGAACAGTACCTATATAGGTAATTGGAATGACATCGTGCGTCAAATACGATGAAACTTGTGAAACAAGAGACATTTATGCTAAACAATACTATTTGTGTTAACAAATTTAGTACAAAACCGTCGATCCTATAGCAATGTTTTTGATTCCACCACTACTACATATAACCTCTGATTTTCCTATGTTTTTTTATACTTGATGAGCTAGCCTTTGACCACTATCTCACCTGATGGTAGCTAAGTGATGATGTGGTAGAAGATGTCGTTCAGGCTTATCTAGAATTACTGTCCCATCAAATCACGAAGATGCTTTGACAGCTTTTAGAAAGGTTTGAGTAGGTATATCGTTTTAGTAGGTAACAATGCTTTGCCGCCATATATCTCCATACTTTGTTTGATGGAAACAACCAAGGTAGCTTTAAAATTAGCTTTATATGGTAAATATGAGTCATCACATGAGACTACGAAGTTCTCGTAGATTCCCTACAGAATTACCATTCAACTCACGTCATGGTAGTTTTTCCGCTGCTCCACTTGTAGTACAGTCACATCCATAACGCAGAACGGGCATACGGCAATGAGCCGCTTTCCGGACCACTTCGGAACAAAACTCGCCTTTTGCATGCAACATTCCCAAGGTTGGTACAATTGTTGCAAAAAGCGGCAAATGAGTAGTTGTATTACCTATTCCATTAACATATATTAATTAGATTCTACCAGAATGTACAGATCGTATACATGATGATATATAGCCTAAGAGCTAAAAAGGGGAAAAGGATGGTAGAAAAACAGTCGTGTAATTCGCACTCACGCATCGAGGTTCTTCACCACTACAGTGTACAACGTGTTTAGGCACCAAAAACTCCCCTAAACCAAAAGGAATAGAAATGATAGAAGCACAAACATAACTTTGCACTGGAAAAATTAATCTCCCATATATCGGTCTGCATTATAGTCTGTGCTCCATCTGCAATTGTAAGTTTGAAAAACCAATAAAACATTCGTGATATAGGTACATTAAATATTTTAAGTCTTTTTTCTTTATAAAGTACTTTTCTGTTCTTTATAAAGTAAGTACTCATGATGTGACTTTGCTTCTAGCTAAATTTCTTTATTATCTATGACAACGGGATGTACCACACATGTGAGTTTTCGAGTAGTCAACTCCTTGATTTCTAGTTATTTTTAACTCTTTAAATGTCAAATACAATTTTAAAATTAATATTTTGACAAGTATTTTTGTCATTATAGTTGCTGCTTAAGATAACTCTTAAGCAGCAGCTATTGTATTAAAGACTTATCATTACTCATTAGCCATGAGATTTTGAACTGAGCCCTTACAAAGCTACAAAACTGAATTTTAATGTATTCAGGAAGGCGTCGTTATAAAGGTGTCAATTCGTATGTACCCTTAACTTTGCAGTAAGTTGCGTGGCGTGCGAGTGTCGCATTTGCATTGTGCACCCGCCCTTATGAATCACACAGGGTATACGAATAGGAAATCTTCAATTTATAATCTGCAATTTAGCCAGTGGGTTTACAAGCAATTTTACTGCTCTGTGTTGCAAATGGTGGCAATACTACTTTGTGATGGTATCTAGATCAAATTTATTGTCTGTTAGAACGAAAGCATTTCTATGTAAATATATTGGCCTTATGAGTGGAATTCACCTGTCTTTAAAACATAGTGTTGAACTGAGTATTTTTATTATTAAATCACAGAAAACTCAAATAAAGAGCAAGCAATTGTATTCAACATTCAACTTTAAAATAGGTAACTCACAAACAAGGCCTGTAGTACCCGTATAAGTTACCAGTTAAGTAAATTCCGTCGACCTTCTCTCAAAGTGTCCTATAAACCTAGAACGAACCTGTTCTATATTTGAATAGAGTTTAATGCATGTTAACATGCATTACCTACCTGCACTGCATTACTAACAACTGTAGGGCTATAAAAGATCAATAGTAAATAATGCAAATTGCGTTGCTAAGTTAACATTTTGTAAAGAAAAGTTAATTACAATTAAGTACTCCTGAGTATTTGAACTATAAATTAAAACACCATCGTCGTAACAAACCTTGTCTTAGCACATAAAGGCTAAAATAAAACACGCACACACATAAATTCTTATTGAACGCTTACCACTTAGCGCAATAAGCTCAGGGAATCTACATTCATTTGTCTATTTGTGTTTATTACTTCGATTGTTGAATACAAACTGCGCGTGGGTATGGTATGAATATAGAAAATACAGTATTCAAAATAGCATAATATCTTGCTTGACAGAGCAGAATTTTGTGGTAAGTCCAGAGATGTTGATTAGTGACCTAAATTATTTTTTTTGTCTTTTTATTTTTTTTAACGGCGGTATTCCTTTATTAAACAAAATACTATGAACCATATACAACACTACAGCTACTACAATAAAAGCATTTAGACAACCTATAAGTCATAGCAGACTGCAGTCCAAATGCTTCAGCCCACTCCCAGTTGGCAGCGTGCCCAGCATGCTGGCAGCATTGCCCCTTTGAATTGCAATGCTTTTTCGTTGAGCCAAATATGTGCCAGCAAGTTGATCACGCGTCGCATCGACCAAGCGCTCAGATAGGTTTTGGAAAATACGATGAGCTCCCGGTCCCCACGGACCCAACTTCTCTACACCAAACGGCTCTAATATGACCCAAATCAATTATTAAAGCAATTGGCACCCATTTAGCTCAACGAATAAGTATTGCAATACCACGGTGCAATGTTGAGACCATGCTAGGCATGCTGTAGTGGAATGGTGCATTTGGACTGCCTGTGAGACTGCAATGGCTTATAGGTTGTCTAAATGCTTTCGTTGTAATGTTGTATATAGTTCGTAGTGTTTTGTTAATCAAGCAATTGTGCAGGTTGGTCGTTGCTGTTCAACCAATATGTAAGTATAAAGCTGCATACGTTTTAACTTATATCATCATCATGCTAATGTGACGGAACAAGCACCAAGCCCAACCAAGCAACCTGGCAGTCCATAGCTGTTACCGCTCGACTATCATTGCTTATATTACTTTAGAAGTTACGTGTATGTACTGTAACTATTAATATAACTATTTAATTAGTCCATGATTATAAATATATATATAAATATGTTAAAATAAAAGCAGTGGTATCAGGATGGAACGTTCGCACTGGCTTCGTGTGTGCGTGCGAATAATTGCGTTACGTTTCTAGGACGGAGAATGCGCAAATTATAACACTATCTGCCCATCTTCCATACAAATACAGCCATAAAACCAGTCAAATGGGAAAATAACAGGCTCAGTGTACAATGCCATGGAAAATGCAGCGCACGGCCTGCCACTGCAATTTTTCCAACCACTAGAAAGCTTTGTTATGTCGTTAATTGTTGGAAAACGGCAAATTGGTTCGTTTGCCGTATGGGCACCTACTATAAAAACTTTTACTGTGGAAAAGTGACAATAATTCCATATAAACTGTATATACACGTATTTTAATGTCTTCTTCATCAAGCTGTAATTTATGTACTAGAATTATTCTACATTAATCCAGTAAAAATACCCCTTACAAAACAAATAAGTACCTATTACTGAAGTTATTTCACGTAGAGATAAGAGAAAATCTCGTCATGCCTTTTTACATAGCAATTTAGTGAATTAGTTAAGGTCCCAAAGACAAAGTTACATAAGGAATTCGCAAACAATTACATGATAAATACAGTTCATTCGTTATGAAGCAAAAACTGTAAGTGTTTAAATTGCTCTATTGAAATCGATCGCTGCTATTACGCGGTTAAAGTTTTTGTCTTTCGTTTAACGAACAATGTAGGTGCAATAATATCTTAGACTTAACAACTTTTTACCTCTTCAATTGTAGAAAGAGTACTATGTATATACCTACATAATATTGTTTATACTATCAGTACTAATATTATAAATGCGAAAGTAACTCTGTCTGTCTGTTACGCTTTCACGCCAAAACTACTGGACCGATTTGAATGAAATTTTGAATGAAAATAGTTTGAGACCCGGGAAAAAACATAGGATAACTTTTATCCAACTGCGCAAAAAGAGGTTAATGTTTTTGCGCGATAACCGACATATGTGTGCGGGCGGAGCCGCACCCGGAAAGCTAGTAATATAATAAATGCGAAAGTAACTCTGTCTGTCTGTAACGCTTTTACGCCAAAACTATAGGACTGATTTGAATGAAATTTGGTATGGAAATAGTTTGAGACCCGGGAAAAAACATAGGATAGTTTTTATCCAACTGCACAAAAAGAGGTTAATGTTTGTCCGCGATGAACTCCTAAACTACTGAACCGATTTTAAATTTGATTTGCACACCATGTGCAATTTGATCCAAATTGAAAGATAGGATAGCTTACATCTCAATTTATAGTCGTTATTACCCGTGCTAAGCCGGGGCGGGCCCTAGCGGATATGAATGTATGTTTAGAATCGCCAAATCCTTAATTACGTTTACAACAAACAGGTACTTTTGCAGTAGCACTAAAACTTTAAGAGTAAAATATTTATTTGGTACGTTAAGGTTTATTATAGAGGGCATATTACACCTTCGGCGCTGTGGGCGCACACATTAAGGTCAAAATTGCATTTTTTGACTAATCTGGACGTTTTGATCCAGTGGCATCGAACATGATCACTCGAAGTTAGCCAAAAAATACTGTTATGACTTTTTTAGTTTGTGCGTGCAGAAAAGCTAAAGAGTACTTTACACAAGAATAATTTATTACGCGATAGTAGAAAGACAACAATATATCCATTCTTCTTCCTTACTTTATCCCATGCTAAGTAGGGTTCGCGCAACGTGTTTATGCTTCCACTCTTCTCTGTTGCTCGTCATCTCAAGACTCACGCACATGTATCCCACGCGGTCGATCCATAGTTTTTGGTATTCTTTTACACCTAGGTAGGTATATCTTTTTATGGTTGTTATTATTATCACCATAGCGGTTGTGTCCACCACACGCTGATATAAACATGATTACAGCGATAGTTTGTTTCATTTTTAACCCCATAGTTAAACCTATACAAGGACTTAAAATGATGTAACAATAAATGTAAATTAAATACTCAAAATTACGTAAATATGTAGCAAAACAATCACATGTGAACCTGTTTTACAGACTTACAATTACATACATAATATAAAACTGCCAAAAAACTTATTTTAAAATGACATCTTTATATAGGTACATTTAGATAAGTACACATAAATGAATATTATTTATTAATTAAGATTTATTTATCTTCCAACTATGATCTTTGATAAACATCAAGTTATCTTTATTGGATCTCTGTTATATTGAAATTATGATAAAATATTTATTAACTTCCAAATCTACGTGATTATATTTTGCTTTTATCATAGTTTGCATGTATTGCATAACATCTATGACATTCGTTTCTTAATATCGGACGGATATGGTATTTACTTAATGTTGTTTACCTTGTTAATTATACGGTCGTAATAAACTACCTCTCTGTCCACGATCTTTTACGGTTCAAATTTTTTACCAAACAGTGAAAGTGTTAGATAACTGTATCTTGATATCCGATATGATTCAAGCGATAATATATTCGGAAAATAGATACTACTCTCTTGAATTTGTTGTTTTGTATCCAGTTTTTGGTTATTTTACTGTAACACAATTAGAAAGTGAAAAATAAACAACTCTGTATACTGGAAGGGCCGGTTTTGCGTTTATAACACTCAAAACCTACTGCGATTGTAATATTTTATACAAGGTCTGATTCATTTCCTTTGGGCGTACGCAACAATAACATTGCTGTTTCAGTGTTGTATTAATATTGGTAGAAATACAAATAAATTGGATCTAAAAGGTGGCGCATAAATCGTCAAGTGATTTCCTAGGGCTACAACTATTTTGTATTGAAAATAATAATTGTTAAATTCATTCTGGTTGTGGATATGTTTTATTCGGACTTTTACTTTTGTTCTGTTTAAGAGGATGAAATTAGTAACTGTTATCAAAACAAAATGTGAATTACCTACACCATGTTCAATACCAATGCCCGATACGCGTGGCGGCTCTGCACTTTTGTTGATCCAAAAAGCGCTTAAAATAGATAAAACAATACTATTCACATGGATGTGGTTGCTGAATTTTAAATATTTTAGCAAAAATTCGTTAAAGATATAATTAATCACATTTTGATGAAAGTTAGATACGAAAATTCATTATCATTGAAGAGAAATTTCAAATAATACGAGTACATTGAAAGCAGCTGGATATCAAATATGTTTCTCTACACCGAGTAATTATGAAAAAATATTCAACAAGGAATTGTTTATATAATGTCTGAATAAAGTAAGTATATATTTTTTCTGAATCTAAATAATGTTGACCTGAAGAGGATTTCAATTTCAAAGTGACCCAAATCAGGGAATCGCCTCTTAAGTCGATAAAATAATATATTTTAGGTGGACGCCGACTTACTAGTTTATGTATATAGGTACAGGCAGAAGGCAGATGAATCATGTCATCTACTGATAATGCTATAATAAACGCGATGGTGTAGAAAATTGCAATTAAACGTGTCACAACACAAAGAAACAGGGAGATAGCAAAACAGACAACTAAGACCTAAAAATAAACAAAGTCGAATCTCAATTATGCGCAACGACTCGACTGAAACTTCCACAGGGGTGGCCACACACGAGTCTTTTCCTTGGAATTAGTGAAATTTGGTCACATGAAAGTTAGAGGACTAAATTAGACGGCCTTCGCTTATGGCTCCTTTAGACTTTTTTAACTTGTCTTTTTAAACCATCCATATATTTCCAGTTCAGTGCATTGATGGAAGTCAATTGACTGTTACGAAAAAAGGGTTTCGTTATGATTATAGATTGGTGGGCTCAAAGTCCACCAACCACCGTTACTGGTTCTGTATTAAATTATACACAATTTATTTGATAAATTATATAGGCAATATAATGCTTTAAGATTTGCGCCCTCATTAAGAACTAATTAGACATAATATGTCTAAGCAAATAATTATTAGTAGCAACGAACTCAAAATTGGTCTAGTATTAAAATTGCGTCATCTGTTATACAAAATTCGATCATTATATTATGTTTGTATTATGTTTATACGATAGTATAGATACATTTATCTTATACGATCGAAATATCTCAGATTAGATGTCAAATACAAAACCGACCCTGAGGTCGACCCAGACAAAGGTGGCTGAAGGATCTTAATTTGCACGACAAGACTGGCCCACTAGCGTCTTAGATATGCCCGTCAGGATGCCTAAAAGGAGGAAAATTATTCTGGGCTTATATCCAGCAGTGATACAATACAGGCTGATTTTAACCGTTATTGGTTCAATATAAAATTCGACACATTTTATTTGATTAATAAATTGTGCGACCTCATTAAGAACTAACAAGGCATTATATGTTATTTAAGCAAATAATGATTAGTAGCAACGAACTCAAAAATGGTCTAGCATTAACATAACCCATAAATACATATATTGGCGATAAAATATAAATGTTGTAGCCATTTGAAGGTTTCAATAGAAGATTCTCACAAGATGTGTATTGATCAATGCAATCACAATCAAGTGCGCAGCAGGGGGTTACCGGTGGCCAAATTTATTAATATATTATTCAATATAATTCAATGCAAACTTAAACTTTTGAAATAATATATATGTTAACGAGGCTAAGGAACTTGTCCCACTTACCTATAAATTACTTAACTACAATAATTTTACGAGGCTTTTAATATTTATCTTGTTTTCCAAAACCCACAAATTGTTTTAATTGGTTATAATTTGTCAATAAAAGTCCACGAAATAATAACTTCCGAAACGTTATTTCTCGGTTCGTTAAGTAAATTATTGAAATAAAAAATGTGTTACTACTAATAATAAAAATACCATATCCGCATCATACCTATAAGATACAAAATTTAACGTAATTTAATTTTGCTTAACTTTGCTAAAATATCACCTATCGTGGATAGAAACTGTTGAAATAAGTAATAAATTATTAGTAAACTTAAAAGGATCTCAAATAAGAACAAACCTAAAATATTTGTCTCATCTACATGTCACGACATTTTGCTAACGGGTGCGGCGGTCTTTTTAGAAGGCATGCTAGAGTATTAGTTACGCTCAGTTAAAACGTTTTTTAAATCGTGCATACAGGCGCCTCAAATAAGTTCTCTCAGGTGAATCAATGCGTAGTTAAAAATATTTTTAGATGATTTATATTGAACCAAAGTCACCAGCCAGATATTATAACTAGAGATATATGTATGACTAGCTTTCCGGGCGTGGCTCCGCCCGTGCGTATGTCGGTTATCGCGCAAAAACATTAACCTGTTTTTGCACAGTTGGATAAAAACTATCCTATTTTTTTCCCGGGTCTCAAACTATTTCCATACCAAATTTCATTCAAATCGGTCCAGTAGTTTTGGCGTGAAAGCGTAACAGACAGAGCTACTTTCGCATTTATAATATTAGTACTGATGTTAGTTCATTTCATTCAAGAAAACATAGGCAGCGAACTATTTTACATATTCATAAGTTATAATAAAGAAAGAAAATAAGTTTAAATTTCTCGTTAGTAAACATTATACTGACTTATCTGCTTCGAATTGTTATACCAGGCCTCAAAAGTTTGCAGACTCGCCTCGGCGTGCTAACGAAGTGCTAGTCAGCGGTTTGGCTATTTCAATACAAACCAAAACGCTTACCATAGTAAAGCAATCGAAAAGCTCAGGAATGATTTGATCGCTAGCTCTTTCTCTTTGGCGGGATATCTGGTATGATCCCTTACAAAATTAAAGTAATGAATGTCAATCGGCTGCCGAATCGTTATATGTTGTGAGTTGTGACCATCAAACAACAAACACGGGGCTCTGCAAGCATTACCCTGACACCAAGTATACCTTTTCTTTTGATTTACTTTCCTAAAAGGCCTGCGGTAACAGTGTAACCTACATATATTCCGTAAAATTAACTCGAAGGAAAACGTTCTAAAGTCTAGAATGTCTTCTGTGTACTAGCAATGTGTGAACAGACCAAAGAAGAAGTTTCTGGGTTAACCTAGAAAAAATATATCAAAGGTTCCAAGGTCTTTAAAGAAGAGAAAAAACAATAATATATTACTCGTAGTCCTTTTCTGGTTTGAGGCTGTATTGACAATTAATTAACAATAATAACAGACACAAAAGGCATTTCTGTTATAGATCCTTTTTACATCGGTTGCACCGAACACCAGTATTATAATATAATAAACACTTTATAATAAACACGAATTCTAACACTGAAACAGTACATTTCAGAGTTAGACGTCAGTTGTAATTGGTTTTACTTTTAAGTGAAGCATATTGCTAATATCGATAAAATTAAATGAACTGTCACTCGCGCACCATACTGATCACCATTGGCAAGAGCTACAATTACTAATAAGTGAGTGTAACATACACACTGCTCGATGATTGTTGATGTATTTTAAATGGGATCAACAATAAATGCTAAACCCTGTCAAGAAAATCGTTACGGTTGGATTATTCAACAAAAGTCATGCTTCGGAATAAAAAATAACGCAATGAAACCTTCCTCCTTTTCAGAAGTCGGTTAAAAAGATAAATATGTCAATAAAACTTTACAATAACGATGCTTAATATGCTCATATTTTTTCATATCAGTGATTATAAAGATAACAACTGGTTTAACTACTTAACATAACTAATAGAATATAATTATGTGAAAACGAAGATACTAAACGCGGATTTGCAAACTACGTCCAACAATAAATATTGTATTACACTCATTAAGTTATGTTAAAAAAGACATAGCCTTAGTAACTAGGCTTCATTAATGTTCTAATCCTGTTATTATCATATATTATACATTTTATATCACCGTCATATGCCGGCATCTAGAGGATTAAGACAAACCATCCTAATATTTTGCAGTATTAAATTTCATGTTGAATATAATTATTTCGTAATAAGTTAAGGATTATAAAATGATTTGGTAGAGATGGGTGTTTGCACATATCGATATTGGAAAAGGCATGTTTCCTGATTTTTTGAAAATTATAGAGATAACATCATCATTTACCTAATGTAATTCAGGCTTTTACTGAATCACAATCATTTACCAGATTAACTTGTATTAAAAAAATCTTAATATTTGACAAATAAAACGGATTTTTTCCCAAGGTCAGTTATCCGTTTACATAGATTTCAATATTTAAAAAGTAACAATAGGAAATTTTATTGATTTAAAAACTTTTGACACGCGACGACCAAATTTGAAATATCAGTAAACTGAAACTTATACTTCAAGAGCTGATGTTAAATTATGAAAAGGTCTCTTCAGCTTATTATTTGCAGCATGCAGCAGTGATTTACAACTATATGCATCGCATTTACACTAGCTAAAATGTTGTCATAAATTTCTCTCTTCGATTTTACTGTCGTCAAATTCTTCATACACTTCTATCTGTGCAGGGTACTCACTGCCTGGCCATTTCCCAGATCGTCTATAATCTGGCCAGACTATGGTCACCATGGTCTTCCCTTTTTTTTTATTAGAAGCGCCCCGTATACCTTCTTGCTTTGTCAATCACCTTACATCATTTCCACATGTCCAAACCAACTCAGCATACTTTTCGCGACTAACCTCACTTTATCCACATTCACTTGACATTTCTTTTTCATATCGCCGTTCTTAACAATGTTTTGCAGAATCGCTCTCTTCTCTAGGGTCTCATTTAAAATGCTTTTATTTTACTTCTACGAACCACTTCATGATGTAATGGCCTAAGTTCAACGCGAGCTCGATTTGCTTTTAGACTGGTTTCACAATATATACATCTAAAACTTGTTTTGACATTTTAAACGAGAAATTAAAAGGAGATACATATAAAACACATTCAAAAAATATAAATGATAAATAGAGAAATGATTTCGAAGAATTATTACAAAAGATATCTTATTTTACGTAGTTTATATAGCTAACTTAAAAAAATCACAGAGAATAATTATATTGTTCTCTGTGATTTTTTTAAGTTAGCTTTAACTTAAAAAAATCACAGAGAATAAATCAAACTTTGAATCGCTTCCATAACAGCAACGCTACAAAATGAAGTATTTTGAATTTCATCCTCAAAAAAGTCCGTTTAATACATGCGGAATGACTTATACAATTGTAAGGTAATGCAGCAACCACTACTTTCAGTATCAATACTTAGCTCACACATAGACATTAAATTGCTCAGTTAAACTTATCGATTAAGAACTTGGATTAGAATGTCCCATCGCGAGAGATGCAACTTATATCGATGAACGACGAGTAGCGGTTGTGAATGATTAAAATCATTAAAATAAATACAGTCCGGTAGTGCAGTCAGCGCTGACAGCTGCTACTTCAGAGATAATTGAAACGACGATTTATACACCCGCCAAATTTATTGACATCGACGATTTACACTGCGGTCACAATGTTTTAATACATAATATTTTAACGGATCTTTTTTGAGCCCAGATAATAAAATCCGTCCTTCAGTGACTTATTTATGAAATATAAAATAACTATGTTACATATTATGCGTGACCATTCGCATAATATGTAATATTAGTCGCAGTAAATTATTAACTGCATACAGTACTACAATCGATCAAGATTTTTATTTACAATTACAAATAATATCCCCATAAATAGTAAATAATATATTTGTCACAAGACGAGTCACAAGAGAAAAGACAAAGAGGCATTTGCCTCTAATATTGTTGACCATTAGGCAGTACCCATGTACAAATTACATTGAATCTCATAATATAAATATTTTTATTATCAGATGTTGATGCACAGTTAAGTGAAACATATCTAAGCACTAGCCAATTAATTATAATATATGTAAATATCAATGAATTATCCATAAAATTAATAAAGCTATCATATTGCTCTCTTTCTTATCTTCATATCTGAAATATGTGTTAGACATAAAATGTTTTTAGAATTATATAATTAGTTTATATTATTTTATTTGCCGTAACAAAAATGCTTCACTATTCACCAACTCTTGGAATTATTTGTTTTGATTAGAAATGAAAGAAACACAAATTAACATTATTCCCTAAAATACAATCTATAATAAATGTTTAAGTCTGTGCTTTACCTAGGTACATAGTCAAACCCCGGCAGCAGCATTACATTTAAAAGCCATCATATTTGTATTTAATGCTTTTATGGTAGCAAGCCGGTATATATAGTCTTTAATTCCTTCATTATCTACACTAAGCATCAATACGATTGCTCAATGTGTAAAAATTTAAAGACGCTAACAGTAATGGCACATAATTTTCACACACTTAAACACTTTATTCATTTACTCTAGATAATTCAACTGAACTAAGGTTAAAGCAATTTACATGAAATTGTTAAATTATACGAATACTGAATACGTACATTTGAACTATTTTAAATTACTGTTTAATGCCTTTGTATATTTTTAAAACACCAATATCTATTCGGTAAATAAAGTCTTCTAAATCATTTGACGACATATAAAGTCCGTTCTAGCTTCATAACCACTTTGAATAGTCGCTTAATTTTTTTGAATTTATAGAAACATTAAATAGACCTCTTTATTAATCAAATTTGAATTATTTATGCAAATGAATTTGAATTTAATTTGGACTCTTAATTGTTTCTAAATGAGCTTTTAACTGCAACTGTTCAAAAATCCATCTTACTTTTCAAAAAAGAAATCCAAATTGGTCTACAAGAAATCTATATGCATTACGCATCCACACAAAATACTCGTCGAATTGTCATGTTATTGTCTAATTAAGTCTAATAAATTGAATGTATTGACAAGATTCTAGAATTCACTAGATGATATATGTGACAGTATTTATTAAACGGCAAATCTCAAAAACAATTGTGAAAACATATAAATTTAAATGTTTCGCGCCTGTGGCGTCGAACCCGGTCCAATTAGAGTCCGGTCGGCATCGCACTAAATCTTGGACAGGATCAATGCTACCATGCTACACTAATTCATACGAGAATCCAACGAGCTTGATCATCATAACTGTCGACCACAAATTATTTCCAGTCAAATATGTGATTGTATATTGTAAGTCAGTTCTAACAATATTACTTCTCTACAGAGAATTCTTCTTATCAACGTTTACTATCGGTTCAATGTGACTAATGGACCTAAAGGTGCTATGGTTAAAAAGTCATATTTCTAATAAACTTTATACAACATTTTAATAGATTCTAATCTATCGACAAAATTATCCCATCACTAAATTAATAAGACGTAATGATCTTAAAAATTTCAAGGTTAAAAATCATGTTTACTTAATCCTATTAAGTACATAATTTAATAAATTATCTCGTTAAGTAAGTAAATATTGAGAATGCAAGATAATAAAATTTTAGAGCTTATACATAGACATAATATAAATGTCTTCTTATCTTAAAGAGTTTTCGATGACCAAGTATTGCGAGTAGTTTTAAATGCATTGGGAATTGAACTTTTACACGTACTTGTATGTATTTAAGATAAATACTTGCTCTTCTATTACCATCAGTATGCCTTAACCAAATACAACAATATACACATTTAACCTCCATTGCAGGAAACGCGGAGGGGCAACGAATGCAGTTGAGCAACCTAATTTTGGTTACAGCCGAGGCCTATACCTGTAGTTAGATTATAGGCACACCAAACGCTGGAAAATCTATAAGTAGACTGCAGTGTGCTCAGCGTGCTGACTACTTTGACCTGTTAGATAACAATGCCAATTTCTTGAATCAAATAAGTACGAGTATATACCAACATTTTAGTCGCATTGAACAGTAACTGTTATTATTTTAATTGTTAGTATTTTAATAAGATGAGCTCCCTACGCACTCTTCTATTTGGAAGTTCAATTTATTGCACTAATATAAATGTGCATGTTTGTGAGTGAAACTATGAGGATATCTGTTACTCATTAACACTGAAGCTGAACCGATTTGTATTAAACTTGGAGTCTAGATAGTTTAGATCTTGGTTTATAACATAATATACTTCTTATCATATTCTCTTATCAATATTGACTACGAGGGTAAAAACGTGGGGCTAGTAGATACGTAGTCAATGGATATTCTCCATCATGTGTTTCATCATCCTACTCTATTTAATATACGTGATGTCTATGTAATTTATTGTACTATATATTTTCTCTAACAGCGCAAAGGTCGGTAAGAAACGTTTCAACTTCAGTTAATGGCATAATGCCACAAATTTACAAGTAAATAATATATAGGTACTCTTGTTGATAATATGTATCTACCCGCCTTTTGTTCAATGATGAGCTAAGATGATAGACAGTGTGTTTGTCCAATTTGCAGCAACGCTTTACTAACGGTTGCATGATTAGTGGCATGTACTCAGAGCATTTTTAGCGGGCTCCACGTAAATAAAACTCGAATATTATGGCGTATTAATTGACCTGGATATTTGAGAGCAAACATCAACATAGTTTGAAGGGTTTATACGTTATATTTTAACGGACAAATTGAAAAAAGCATCAATAAAGATAACAATATTTTATATTCCATAATAATCATTTGTCTTTTCGGCCAGTCCGATATAAAGAAGACAAGGGTCTCGGCGCGTGCGCTCAATGCACCTGCTCTAAGACCCGGTAATTATTCCACCACTTATTATATGATTATAAGACTTTTTTGGTGCTTTCAATCAAATTACACCTTGGCCGGCCACTTTGTACGAGTGAGATGTCATAAACTTTTTTTCGACCAGTTATTATCATCGACGGGTGCGCTTGCAAGCAGCGGTGTAAAACGGAAATTTATCATTTTTTTATAATCATAATTTAATCTATGATATTATTTCGTGCTTTCCTTTATTCCGGATTCGGCAAAACATTAACGTACAAAATACTTTATAATCCTATGCAATATATAAAAATGAGATCACGTCTAATTCCAGTTTGAACTGTCACCGAGATCACCTAGATGATAATAACGAAACGGTGAAGATTCTAAATTTGAGTTCGTGTAAACTGCCTTGCATTTCGCTCAAGCGCAACGATGGCAGATAGTGAAGCATAAATAAATAATTAGAAGGAGAAAGAGGAAGTTGGGGAACGAGGGGGGCTCGGATAGTTTTGAGATGGTATCGGCTCGACCGCGCTTTGTGTCAAACGTCAGATTGTTATCTGAAAGATGTTTACAGATGTACTGGAGGGGTAACGGCCCAAACCACTCTCGACGCGATCGACCCGCTGCCGCTGCGTTGTGCCGCCGCGGCCGCCATTAATGCTCGATACGAAATTGGTTAATTGCCTGTGTGTTTTAAATGTCAGCTACCAATATTTAAAATAGATCAATTAGTTGAAATATTAAAGCGTATCGTGTAGACTAAGTTGTGAATTTCGAATAGATGCAATTTTATTACAATTTGATTAATGCTTTGATTGGTTGATTCTGATTTTTATTGACACATGACTTATTAATAAGAATCGAAAAGTCTTAAAGCTAGGCATATTTTAATTGTTGATAAAATTAGCCAAGCAAGATGGGGAAGAGAGGGTTATTCGTGGAGTTGCTCGTAGATCACGCTAGATGGCGCTGATAAGGTGGCGGAGCGCCAGATCTGCGATGATCTCGGTCTCGCCGTTTCATCGCCTAATTACAACATTAACGTTTAGCCACAGAGTATAAAATAGTGCCTAACATTGCTAACCTCGTACAATATAATCACAAACACAGATCTACGATTTCTTATTTTTAATTTTATGTAACTATTTTTGCTTTCTATTCTTGAATTAGACTATTTGTCACATAGATTAGAAATAGAAACAATATCGTCCTATCGATCTATATGAAATAACCAATCGTTGGTTGTGTAATCAATATCACAGTGTACTTTCAAATAGCGCCGAAATGCATTCATGAGTATCGGTATCACACAAATCGCCGCGTCTTAAACGACAAAAGCTTGCGACAAACATTTGTGACAAAAATATACGACAATAGCAATTGCGCAAATCTCTACCCCACCAAAGCTTTATAATTGTTTTGTAGAAGGACATAGCCTTATCGCACGAGCGATCGTTTGTTGACGTGCAGCTGCCATTTTAGTTTCTTTTTTAAACCCTCCATAAAATAGAAACATTGATTGCCTTCCATTTTAGGGAAATATACAACATGTGCTGACATTCTATGAAAGTGTACTCTCATGTATCGACTCGTGCATCACATTCACATAATTTAAGATACATATTAAAATGTTTGCTTAAGTAATATGTAAAAGCATAACATTTCTGAAGAGTTTATTTTTATATTTGTAATTGAACTAGTTGTAATCAAATAGTTTGTAAGTTTGGCAGTAATTTACATATATGAAACATTATCATGTAAATGTTTTCGAGGTGAGAAGATGCCTAACAGTCCGCCTACATCATCATCTTATCTGCTTTGAGGAACATAGTTTTACATTAAAAAACAACGCTCGCATCGTAGTGTTGTGAATAATTCTCACATTTTTATAAGATTTATTACTAAGTAAATCAGCTGGGGTTCACTCCATAAGCCAGATGGAGGTTTTAACTTCATGAATAAAAACATACTATTTAGCGTTACACTCGCATACGTCTTCAGGTCTAGAGACGTAGAGCCAAGCAATAATTAACTTTACGTTATCAATGTAAGGAATCAAATTCGTTTATAAACATCATCGGGCATTATTCCTGTTCGTCAATGTAGGGTAGTTCTACGCGAACGCATTTCCGGTCGAACGCTGCCGGGAAAAAGCCATTTAAAACAAAAAAGAGAAAAATAGTACGCGCCTCGCGCCGCTCGGACACTTCCGGTGGGCGCCATTTTTTCTGTATTGCCAACAGATAAAATCTTTCCGGCCTACTGCGCGAACGACCGATTTATTTTTCTTTTATTTTGATCAGTTTTTGGCAAAATTAGGATCATATATTTGTGGATTATGAATATGACGCTTTTGTTGAGACGATAATATTGATATACATAGGTAGTTTTAAATATATTTCCTCTTTGGTGGTCTAATAAAACTTTTCTGATATAAAGGTATTCGAATATTATGTTAGTTCTGACAAGAACGACGAAAGAAAAGTTCCTAGAAACGTTTGGTAAAAGTTTTAGCATCTACAGCTAAAACGCTTTTACCAGTTTCTAGAAACTTTTATTTTTCTGGAAATTCTTTTAATGTTTTGTTTCTTCTATCCGTTGACGCGAAATTTTCAATTCAAGGATATTAGATTAAAGTTGTTTTGGTTTAGATACCTATACATTTCAGTAAGTATGTTTCGCGTACATGTATACTTTATATTTTGCAATAAGTAACAAAGTAAGTAAACAAAATGTTAAAGGGAACTACGCCCGCAGTTAATTTTTGGAACAATGGATATCACAATTAGTGTAGCGAACAGCATTTCCACCGCCACAAAATTCAACCGTTGAACTTATGTAAATGGGATAGCTGTTCAATGTTGAATATTCAAATTGATGTCATTATAACATTCGGTCGGCCGTTTGGCCACCAGCCAGTTACCAGCATGGGCGAATATGTAACGTAATGAGTAAATTAAACTTTTCTTCCGTTTTTTTATCTCACACGCGAATAAAAGCTTGGCTCGAGTCAGCAGCCATGTTTTCAAATGTTTGATGGCGGTAGAATTTTAACAAGTTCGGATTTGCATACTGTGGTAAGATAGTTAGGTGAAATTATTTGCTTATGTAACATAGCTATAAACGATAAATTCCAGGAGTCGTATGTTCTTTGTTTAATCTTTATTTTGGTAGAAGCTTTTTACGAACCTAGTGAAAATTTTTAGAGCAGGAACATAAATTCAATATGAATTACAACATTTTAAACTATTCTCCCAAAGATGATCAGCAAGACTACGAAACTAATATTTGGTCATAATTAGGTACTACCATATAAAACATAATAGCATGATAGCTGTGAAGTTAGAAAATAAATAAATAAATGTTAAATCCATTGGAATACAACTGTTACTAATGCTTAAGCACTGTTTTTTTTTTATTTATAGCCAAACGCCAAATCAAAGGCAAACCAAACGCCTTTGATCACTATATCACCTGATGGCAAGTGATTATGTGGTCGGAGATCTTGTTCAGGCTAACCTAGAATAACTGACTCTCAAGGACAGCTGCTGGAACACACCATTAGATTTCAGAGATATTTTCTACTTGAGGCGGGCTTTCGCAAAATGCCCTACCACCACGCTATATCGACTGCCACCGTAAGACAACAACCGGTACCGGGACCGACGGCTTAAGTGCCCTCCGAAGTACGGAGGAGCACGGTGTTGTTGCTCTATTGTTAGGTACTCATGAGACTGTGGCAGCAAGTTCCAAACGACTTCCACATGTGAAATCCTGTTTCCAGTACAAAATTTAAACACACAATAGTATTGAGGTCGAAAAAAGTAAAATCAATCGAGAAAAGTAGACAACCAGGTTCATTAAATCAACATTTAACTTTATAACTATAAATTTATAGACCAAAAGACGGACAACCGCTATTCATAGATAAACATAGATTTCAAAGATAAAACAAGACGGAATAAATTAAATATTTAAATTGGTATTTTGTTAATAGCCACCATTTTTATGTTTGCGTAAATAATAAAATGCCATATACAACCTGTGTTTTAGCGCTGTATTGAATAGAATAAATTATCGATATATTATTTGTAACTATAATTGCCTCGTGTTCAAGTAGCGTCTATGTTGTCGGACCGGTGAATGGAGTCCATGTTTCCTCCATAAAATAAAATTATGACATTAAAAACACTCTTTTTAATATAATCATCTATGTATTACTTCTTCATTAGCTTTTCTACACATTAAATAGCTCAAAATTATATAAATTATCTATCATACCACCAATTTTGTGTCAGGTTCCTCTTCTTCTGATAGGAACTTTATGCTGAATGAGGAAAAAATTAGTAAGGTTGGCTTTTGCTAATTGTCTGTTTAAACTAAAAACTACGATCTATTACGGTCTACAAAAATCTGTATATACGTAGTATATAAGATACCTATTACTTGCTCAGTGATACCTACTTTAAACTGTTAAAATATAACAATATAGTCCAATAATACCATAGAGTATAGAGAAAATCGGGAGAAAAAACAGTGACTGTCAAATACCCTCGGATGTTGTCTGAACAAAACAGCACTTTAGCCGAAAAAAAATAAAAAAGAAAACTAGAAGAGCGTTCTCGATTCAAAAATTGAATTGATCGCCCCATTGTATTCCAAATGTATCATTTGAGCTGTTATTATGTACGCTCTCTAGCGTTATACAACTGGTAATCCAATACTTTTGTATGGAAGGCACTTAACGTGCTCCTCGGATACGAAAAGTCGTATGTGATCAAAGTAATTTGTTTATAATTTTATATTCGAGTCTTAGTATAACAAGGTCGTTTATGGACATCGTTTGCATTAATGTTACCAATGTTTCATTAGGTATTAAAATATTTAGTAGATGTAATAGTCTTTATTTTTAGAGTTTATGTACATAACATTAAACTATATATAATGTAAATGAAGTATCGCTTCACTCACATGCCGCAACACTCGCAGTCTAGCTAGCTGGATTACTAGAAAGGGTAGTAAGGCACAGACCACGAATTATCAGGTGCTATGATTATTGTATAATTACCTACTCTCTTGCTTTGTCCCTCCCAACACATGCTTCATATAATATGCCAATTGGTTCCCTAATTGTATTATTAAAGAAGAATATTAAAAACTTCATTTAATTTATTTATAGCGGATAGCCACTATAGGCTGATGGTAAGTGGTGATGAATTGGATATTATTTTTCAAGCTTACCTGGAATTATTGACTCTCAATGGACAGCTGCCGGAATACACCGTTAGGTGCTAGGCGACAAATTTTCTACTTGAAGGTGGTAACAAGCCAGGCGTGCATCGCAAAATACCCTAGAACTATGCACAATCATTTAAAAGCTTAGCTATAATTTGGATTGAAAAGGAGTTGATACATTATTAAATAACTAATAAATAGTAAATCAACTTGACAAATCTTGAGACATTAAAAATATGAAATAAATTTAAGTAGTTAAATTGGTAATAAACACCATATAAAGTTTAATTTTCTATTACCATCAATAAAACGAAGTAACTAATCGAAACCCATCGACGGCGACCGCAAAAAGTTACCATTCATTGGGACCATCAGAGGTCGAACGAAGAAAAAATTGAATACCAACCACAAAAACCTAATCGGCTATAACATGGAGGAAGTTGCGTATAAACGAGCGTGATAAATTAAATAAACAAATTTATAAAAACGACTACGAACAGACGGACGGATCGTTTTGTTGGATATTGCGGTTGGCAGGTATGAAACCCACGCGCATACAGTTTAATCCTATTACGAGCCTTTGTGATTGGCTAAATAAATAATTTATTTTCGATAGCATTCAATTTGTAGAATTGCTATTCCCAGGATAATTCATAAAGTCCTATCGATTTTTAAACTCTATGATGATTTGTAACTCTAAATGTATTCCAAGTTGTTCAATATTTATTTCAATTTTGTCTTTATACACGTTAGTTGTTTATTGTCTGTAATAGTTAGTTAAGTAGGTAAGTTTTATTAAACAATAGACATTATTATTATATTTTTGTCACAGGGTTATACGTACTATTTATAAATACCGATGACCTGATCCGATAATATGAGTCACTTCAAAATAGCATATACAATTTACTGTTTCAGCTGGATCGTCCACTGCTGAATTTCCACACTTGGCAGGCGGCATGGGATCGCAGTGTTAGATGGCAGTTCTGACGGCGCTGTTTGACTAACTTATTTTTAAATATTTTCCCTTTTGTCACCTCTTGTGACTCCCATAGGAAAATATGGGGGTGCTATTCCAGCCCGGCACCCTACGGGGTATATAATACGTAATGGTACTAATTGACAAACCTGATTTTATATACATCGACACTCATGAAAACAATGAAAATAAGAAACACCAACAATTTACACGTTTCTCACATCAATCATCAAATTTTATCAAAAGCCACAAAACAAAAATTGTTTTCATAAAAAAGCAACTAAAATAATAAAACCACAAAGAAACTTAGAGAGCATGGTTTGTCCAAACTCAAGCCCTCAATAAGGCCGATTGGGGTTCTTATTGGCATTTGTTACAGTCATATTATAGACCCTATTGAGAATATTTTTAAGTAAACATACTTGAGTTGAGCTTGTTGAAGTGCTTACGGCAGCGCAACGTCACTTTGTGTAAGATTTCCATAGGTATCGATAGTCATTAAAATATATACCTATATTATTTTGATGACGACGTTCTATTTTATGTAAATCTAATAAAAATTTCAATAAACAACTGGGTAGTAAAAAATATAATTTATTACGCCTATCTCAGTTTTCTCTTCAATATAAATTGTATAAAAATAAATCTAAATTATTTTGCATTAATAATTGAAATACCTAGGTCATTTAGACTATACTTGTTTTGGTAACAAAGTATAACACAAAACAGATAAAGAAATAAATAAAAATCTAGTCTACAAGTCAGAATGTGTTTCTAAGATGTAATAATATTAAGATACTTACTTTAATTCCAACAAATTTTTATACTAATATAAATATAGGCCGACACTTATTATTTATATCGATATCATCAATTTAATTTGCGTGCATGTAATATTTGTATATAGTATCAAGACATTGCAATCACAAGATTGATTCGTGTAAATCACAATGCCCTCGTGCTTTATTATTTGGAAAGCGTTTTTTTTCTCCCCTTGAAATCGATCACATCTAGATGTATCCTATCTCCTTTTAATGCTACGAACAAGAACTCAAGAACTTATATGAAAATAATATCGCATGGCAAAGTTGCAACCTTATAATTGCACCATTACGTACCTACTCCTAAAAAGTTATGTATGTCAGAGTAGGAAAAATTGTTTTTGCTAATCGATGTAAATAGGTATTAAACAAAAGTTTGACGTTATATAACCTTGATAACCGGTAAATTTATAGTTTTGGTGTCAACTAAAGATACTTCTGCTAGAAAGTGTTTACTAGGTACAGTCAGGACCCCCCGAATATGACCACCGTAAGAACTATTCCTGTTTGTAATGATCAGGCCGCTATATTATTTCTTACATGCCATCGACAAATGCATACTTAGTGTCTAATAATTTAATAAATTACTCTATAAGTCATGGATATTTTATCTGATATTCCGCATATTTTAAAACCCATGCTTGTTAAATATATATTACTGACCAGATTAAATTACCAACTTAATTATAATTCTACAAAATACGGCCTTCGTACAAAATAGTAACAATCTCGTACATTATGCTAGATTACTTACACGATGTCTAGCCAATTGTGTTTGCATTCAACTAGCTTTTTTTCACTACTCGGATAATATCCACGATTTAAATAATAAACAATAAGGTTGTGAAGTTGCATGATTACATTACTATTTTTGCTATTGTAGCAAGGGAACTGTATCAGATCTCCAGTATATAAATATGTATGAGGAGGCGGGTACTAGGTTTGACAAACGCTACTGCCACATTCCCGTATCGTATCCCTGGCATTATTACTTCCACGTCTGCTGTAGGCACTCCCATTCGCTCCTTTGTTGCTCCTTCCGAATAATTAGAGCACACAACACACCGCTCCGATATTTTAAGCGACAATAAAGTATACATTTCACCAGAAAAAATCTCGAGAGCTCTCGATCCAAGGGTCCCGAGCCTCGACTCGCTGACAGTTAATTTTTGTCATTGTTGCGCTCGCGATACACATTTTGTCCTTTTTCGTTTACTAATGTATCGACGAGTGTTTTTGTTTATTGTTTTCTCACCGGGGGCTGGGAGAGCCGTGAGAATCGTTTCTTCCGCTCACTTGACATTATATTATAACCTTTAATCTTTGTCAAATGGACTATTAAGTTTGTTTTATATGCAGTCCTCGTAAAAGTTTCCGAAATTATGACAAAATTATACAGAGATAAGGATAGTCCGTATTTATCTTTGCTTATCTTTGTGAATTGATAAGTGGTTTCGGTGTGGCTGTTTTAAATTACAAATGGAAGTATAAACCTCAAAGTAGATTTCCTTAATATCAAGGCTGCTCAATTAATTCTTTGTATCCAGTAGAAGCAGTAAAGTTCTCAATTGCGATGTAAAAATTATCATTCTTATCGACCACCGAATTCAGATGTATAATTTCATTTAACCGTTATCGCTGTTATCATAATCGTAATTCATTTTGAGACAATCGCTTTTGGTTTTATGACACATTAGTCGGGCATAGGGGGCCGCGTCCCCGGGTTATCTGTCACCAAGATACTGTCAAATGATCCCGTGGGAGCAAATCCCGGGGGTGACCCGAGATTGGCTTTTGCAACTTGGTTTATTTTCTAAACATAATGAACCGAAGTGAAAAGATTGGCGAATTTATATATGATATTAGTCTTGTTTTGACCATCGAATGTAAAGATGAAATTGCCCTAATAAAATTTTAATTTTACCGTTTTATAAATGTCTAGAATCTCATATATCTGTATTTTAATTTGGTAATATCTGTCGCCAACACAGCATGGCGCTTGTTCCGTAATATCCACAATTTTGATTATACAATCTTATCCGAGCTAATGGTGACAAATGCCTATTCGTAAATGTGACATTAGTAGATATAAGTTGTAACATGTTTATGGCAATAAATTTGAGATGGATGTTTAATTTGTATCACTATATATTACAATGCAGCATTATACATTGTACAATTCAGCATTGATGTAGTTTACTCGACGAAACAAAACGAAACTGCCGCAAGCAGTAATTATTGTAATCTTATTTTGGCAACAGTTGGTCTTTTTATACTTATTATATTTATATTTCCTCGTCGTCCGCATCATCACTTACCATAACTCTTTATGGTAACTGATGATGCGGACGACGAGGCTAGCTTAGAATTACTGTTTATCAAGGTTATCATTAGCGGCAGTTGTTCTTCTACTTGAGGTCGGTAGCGGGCATTCGCAAAATGGCCACTATGCTATAACAACTGCCATCCTAAGACAATGACAAGGACTGGCAACGTAATGTGCCCTGAGCCCTCAGTAGCACGAAAGCGCTTGGTAATAAAATGCTACTAGCGGGTTCCAACATCCAAGTCATGACTGAGGCGGACGTTGCGATCGGTTAAGAACTTAACTTAACTTCTTAGGGCTTAACACTTTGTAGCCCAGGTTCCAGTTTTGTGGGAAAAAATACACTCCCGACGGGATATAGAGAAGTGTCTAAGCAGTAAGTAGCCACGTTTGGCCAGATGATTTGACCCCACCTGGATTGAAGCCTGATGCAGTCTATCGGGCACATAGCCAGACTCCGAACTGGTACTGAAATTTTCGTCGACAGAATACCCAATGATTGCTCGAGGATAATACTCTGGACCTTTAAGGTTCAAAGCGACATTTTCACTCCTCCGCAAACAATGTAGTAGTGTGCTTTACGTGAAATTCATACTGACTGTTCCTATCTTTATATATTATGAAATTCTGCTGTACGTGTGTGTATAATATATATATATATATATAATATACATAATATGTATAATATATCCTTCTAAACGGCTGGTTTGATTTTGATGAAATAACTATTTTGTGTTTGATTGAGTGAGTTCTTGGGTGGATTAGGTTTACTATCGGAACCAGTAAGTGGCACCGCGTTCGATTTCTTTTCGGGCATGACAATCTCTTTTTTACCGTTAACACAATTTTAATATAAAGTTACTATGAGCTTAAAATCTGATAAGGACATTGAATTAATTAAACATTTATAAAGATAAAATGGTAACCCTTATTTAAAAAAAAATCTTATTTCAATCACTTAGGTATTTATCGATTAAATCAATGTTTAATTATGTGACAGACAGTAGGGAATTACGGCAGCAAAAGTAGGTACCTACCCAACAAAACAATACTGTTTCCGTTCTTTCCCTGAAAGTAAATAACCTCTTATCGGATAGTCCTATTGCATCAAATCGACAAGAGATTGGCTATCGTCACTAGTTTTAATCTCGGTTTATATAAGTCTGTTTTTCAATTTAGTCGAATTAAATCTGATTTAATAATGTAAAACTGATAAAATTTGGCGGACGTTGCTTAACTTTGCCGATCGGCAAAGTTCGGTCCGCCTCGGTCATGACTTGGATGGGTGACGTCTGGTGACATTACTACTGAGCGCTTCCGTGCTTCGGAGGGCACGTTAAGCCGTCGGTCCCGGATGTTATCTTAGGATGGCAATCGTTATAGCATGGTGGTAGGGCATTTTGAGAATGCCCGCCTGGCTAGCTACCACCCTCAAGTAGAAATCTGTCGCCAAGCACCTAACGGTGTGTTCCGGCAGCTGTCCTTGAGAGCCAGTAATTCTAGGTTAGCCTGAACAACATCTTCGACCACATCGTCGCTAACTATCAGGTGAGATAGTGGTCAAAGGCTAACATATCAAGCATAAAAAAAAATTAACCAACCAAATCAAAAACACTTCTATTTTTCTTTCAAACAACCAACTTGCGTTCTTTTTACGTTGTTCTATACATTTATTTCTTGAAATAGAAACTGTCTGATGATTGAAAAACATCTTTAAGGGATTAAATCTTCAAAGAATAATTTTGTGTGTATAACAATATCATATATAGTGCCTAAGTAGCCACCTAATTGTTGACAAGAGTTGATATTACTTGTTAAAGTAATATTTTTTTATTATTTACATTCACTCAGCACAACATCGCATTCTAGGTATACCATGTACCTATTAATTTATTATTATTACCTATTATTGTACCTACTTAAAAGGCTAACCATTATTTAATTTTTTAATTAAATTTTAATTTATTTCTTGAAGTGTAACAAACATTGTTAATAAATAAGTATTTGAGTATTTAATTATAAATAAAACAATTATAGGCATACTTTCTTTTAAAAAGTTAGGACTATAATGAATGAAAAGTTGTTTCTAACATATACGTAACTGCTTAACATGAGTTTCGATTATAATCATAAAAGCAAAACGATAAAATCTATGGTGCCAATAAGATTCCAAATAAAGCTAATAGAATATCAGATGTCTTTAGCAATTCTATAAATTGATCGTGAATAATTAAGCAAAAAACATGACCAATATTGATTTGATACATATATATTACTGTATCACTGAATAAATATGGAAATAATTTGACATTTTTATTAATTCAACTAGTATTTATTTCCTATGAAACTCACAAATATTTGAAAATTAGTAATGCAACATTTGGATTGGAATTATTTTAGCGTAAGCTTTTTAAATTTGGTATCGATTATTGTTTCATAGGTAAGAAAAGAACCTAGTTTACAATAGGCGTTGAAATAATGAATATATTTTTTTGGATAAGTAGTGAAATTTGTTACTATTGTAACCATGAATCTTGATCTACTAGAAGCAGAACACAAAGCGAGCATGTAAAATGCCCCTAAATAGAAATGCTGCCGTTCATTTACATTATCAGATGGCTGACGTTACATCATCTGGCGACTCTCACGATGTCATCAATCTTTCTTAAGGCACAAGAATAAATTCTTATTTTTTTACGGTTAGTTTCTTCATAGCTCTTTCCAAAATATATATATATATATCTCTTTTTTTGAAAAAATTGTTTTATATTTATTTTATTGCTGATAGGTTAGCCTTTGACCACTATCTCACCGGTAAGTGATGTTGTGGTCGAAGATGTTGTTCAGGCTAACCTAGAATTACTGGATCTCAAGGATAGCTGCCGGAACACACCATTAGGTGCTTGGCGACAGAATTTCTACTTGAAGTAGGAGGTAGCTAGCCAGGCGGGCATTCGCAAAATGCCCTACCACCATGCTATAACGACTGCCATCCTAAGACAACAACCGGGACCGACGGCTTAACGTACACTCCGAAGCACGGAAGCGCCCAGTAGTAAAGTCACTAACGGTCACCCATCCAACTCATGACCGCGAAAAATCTTATTTACACTTTTCGAGATAAATTAAACAATAAAACTAAAAACTGGAAAATCTCATAAAACAACTCGTGTACTTTTCTTTCAAACAAATGCAGCTCAAGGACATACATGCACATTTCTATTAAATTTGAATACTTGGGTATTTGAAATATTAAGAAACTACGTTTTGAAAGTGCCACGAAGACACTAATCTTAATTTTTTTTTTTCGAATTATTTATTTGACACTATTCGATTTGATGGAGATACATATTTGTATCTATGTTTAAAGTTTGTTAATTAACAAGCAATTAATTGTTAAGCACAACTTACAGTTTATTAGGTAAGAATGGCGAATTATATGTATATAATATAATAATCAGTTTTCGGTTTGACTGCTAATATCACAATTAATATTATTTTATTAATTTGCATTTTATTCTACTTTGTTAATATTATCGCCAACTACGACAAAAATACCACGCACTTAGTTCACCCTTATTTTATAAAGAAATATGTCTTCCAATCGTTAATCTATCTTCCGAATCAGTTCGTAAAGCCTATATATTGTCAGCTCAACTTACAGATTCTGAAATATTAGTCGGTTACTATGGTATTTCCGTGAATTTCCTCATTTCAGATTTTATCGCCCATAGATCCAGCAGATATGTATGTGTACTGTAAAAGATACAAGTCAATAGGTTATTTAATAATATAATAGGATAGGTACTCACATTATGTAACTTGTAGTAGAGGCCACATGCATTGCAGACTGGCTCGCCGTTTTGGTTGCGCCTCCACAGCGTCGTCGTGGTGGTTTTGCAGTTAGCACATGACGTCCCCGCTCGTCGCGCTGCACTCTGCAGAGACTGTAGACAAACAACATCAGTTCACTAACATTAATCACATTCAAAGACACGGGTATCTCAATAGATGTTGATTTACATCATCAGCCGGAAGACATCCACTGTTGAACAAACGCCTCAGAGAATGGCTTTTAGCCACTTGTAACCATTGGCTACCTCCGACTTTTACGATAATCAATTCACCTAGTAGGGGGTGATTTATATAACTTAGGATACTTAATTTTAATATATTTTTTTCTGCATCTACCCATGATCGTTTGCCAAATTTTGGTCTCAACTTTGACACTGCACTTTATCAGTCGGGTTGTCCACTGCTAAACACAGGGAGGTTAGCTATAATCCCACTCTTGGGGAACACAGTTTGAGATAGCAGTTCTTCAGGGGGCGATACTGCCCACCTTCCGGTATTTTGCCTTTTACAACACACGCAAGAAGAGATGGGAGAAGGACAATAATCTGGCGGGCACCCCACGGGTAATTTTACTATATGAATCAGAATTATCCGATCTTATCTCTACATACGCCAGATAAAGCTAACTCTACTATTGCGACAGGGGTAACCACCGATTCCCATTCGTGATGGTTATACGATCAGATAATTAACCACTATCAACAAAATACGTCTATCGTTGAACAAAGAACTGCAAATGCAGGGGGCATTGTCATAACCCTCGCGCTTGGCTTGCATCTTGGTGATCAAAGTATGAAATGAGAATCAGTTCTCCAAAAGACATAGCTAATACCATCAGGTGGGTTTTTGGTATATTCCCCTTCATCACCTCTTATTACACCCACTGAAAAATTCATTATTAACATCAACCAAAAATTGTTCAATGTTGAATAAAGACCTTCCTTATAGAAATCCACAATGAACGGCTACTAGCCAATTGTATTCCATCGGCTCCTCGTGATTATTACTTTGTCGTCAGTCCACCTAGCGGGGAGCCTACCAGCTTACATCTTCCGGTGCAATATGTAACCACTCGAGAATCTTTCTTTCCCATCAGTTATCAGTTCAGAACAATGTGGCCCAGTCCAATTCTCAGCAACCTCAGAAAAGTTTAACAGTGGATATGGGACTTCATGGAACAACACGAAAACTATATTTCACATCCATGTTACACCAGTATACAACAGTGGTTAACTTTCGAAGTTGTTTAACATTAAATTTACCTAGGACAGTTTGTCCAATTGTTGGGACCTACCGTCCCAACTTTCACTGGTGTCGCCTGAGAATACCAATTGGGGTGGGCAGAGCTCATAAGGGCTGATGAAATTCTAAGCACTCAATGGGCAAGATTAATATTGGTTCGGAATAGTAGGTATGTATTATTATTTTAAACACATTGCATAAAATAAAATTCTTATTGACACTGATAATATACAAAAGAATTTAATTTAAATGAGAGCAAATTAGTGTATCTTATATCTACGTAAAATATATGGATGTTTAAATTTAAAGCCCCCATTAATGTAAGACAAAACAATGAAAGTAAAATACGACAATATATCGTAACAAAACAAAAGAGATACGACAAAAAGTGAATATTCGAAACGAAAAAGCGAGGTAGCTATCGACGGGCTCTCTTGCGCACCTGCCCATTACTACCCGTCAATCAAATAAAAAATATCCACGGCATGCGGTGGCCGTTTTATACAGTCCACAAAAGTGCCTCACTCAATTAAAAATGCATTCGTCCTAACCCGATACGAAAATAAAAAGATACGGTACAATCCGACTCATAATAAATCCATTAATTTGTCATGTCATTTATCGAACAAAAAGACGTACTCGTAGATGATGGTAGAGACGACTTTTGGTTTGTGTATTCGATTCCTGGTAACTAGTATCGGATACTACCAAAGATTATCGTGATCTCGGTGGTGTATTGTCCGATTTAATATCGTAAGTGACTGTGTCGGTTCCAGGAGAAGTGGTACTGTCGTGTTCAAAATATTAAACAACTTCTTTATACATTAGCTTAGATATACTTAGACAATTACGAGCACCTATATCGTATTTCTATTTATACGTAAAAAACGCTTAGCTATAACATGCATGAATTACAATTTTTCAGTAATCAAATAGCATAATAGTTCACGAGTAGTACTTATAGGATATTGATCACTGGCAATGCCAACAAAAATTTACAAACCTATTCACTCTTGGGGAAACTAGGATAGTTATAAGTTGGCCTGGATTGTCTACAGAGGACTATAATAGCATTTAACCTTGTTATTACTCCCACCTTCACAAATTCTTTAGTGTTAACGGTGCTCCCGCACTGGTTAATTAAGGCTTTTGCTTGTTTATTGCGGCTTAACGAAGGCAGTGAGTTTACAGAAAAATGTAAGCTAGTTATTGAATATTTACTTGGTAAAAAACATTTGCATTCATGTAGCATACACATCATAATTATTTACTTAAAATAGATGCACAAATTGTACAACTCTCGAAGAAGCTCCATGTATCTACGAATATTGTGTATCGAGGGTCATATTGAAATTTTGAACTCTATAGTTAGCAATTCTTTTTGACGTTGTTCTCTTAGACGTGAAGGAGAGATAAAAAAACAAGAGGATTCGTAAATGATAGTGAAAAATCACGCCTATGTTTGCGAGCAGTAAACTACAAAAGATCTTTGTATGCAACAGTCCATTGGCATACCTAAATATTAAATGGTTTGCATCAATATTCGCCGCGTCATGGCAGCCTTTGTGCCAGAATGGGATTAGTGCTGGCTATATTAGCTCAGTCTACAAACGGGCCCACTGCTGAGAGTGGGAATGACGCGCGGTTATCGTGTAAGGAAAATAGAAGAACACAGGTAAGCGTGTGATGGATTGATATGAAACGTACAGAATGGAGAAAGTAGCTTGTAAATTGTCTAGGTTATTACATAAAAATTGTAGGTAATGAGATTCAGACAAGAAATATATAAGATTAGATATATACTGTACCGAAATTATTCTCATTCAGATTTACACAAGCTGGAAAAAGATTAAATAACATCAAATCCAAACAGCGGCATACATTTCATCGTTTATTATACTCAAGCAAATTTTCATATATTGAAAAGATCATCGAATTTAGAGAAAGAACTAACTGGGGAGAAATATACATAACTTATTAAGTACACAATATATTAAATCCTCACAAAAGGTGCTTGCAAGGGCGTTTAATTACCAATTTCTTCTAATTGTTAATAAGGGTCAAGACTATTGTCATTATTAGATCTCCAAACTGAGTATCCAACCAGGGATATTGATCTAGAGATTACAAAGTGACATTTAGCACCACTTGACCATTGAGATTGTCAGATATGATGCTGCTACAAAATCTAATCTGAGTTAAATAGCAAAAGTTAAGTGTTCAATCTCAGTAATGAGAGAATGCTGATCGATTGGGATATAAAATGTGCGAGGAATATTACTGGTGAGTTTACGACTCAATTACCCAAATCCGATTTTATAATCGATTGATAAGGGTTCCCATCAACTTATAAAGGGTGGTGCATGATGCCAGGGCACTGACTCGACAGACTCCCAAAGGACTGAGTCCGGAGGGCTCTGCTAAGCCGATTACAGAAGTCACCACCCTTCTAAGGGTGGTTTTATTTCCGTGGAAAACGGCTGTTTACTCGTAATTTTATGAGCAAATTACTTTCGCTCTTCAAACGCTGAAATTGCTGGAAAACACCGTAAATTTTACGAGTGCGATTATTTTTATATGGGTCATTTTTATAAGCTTATCCACGCGTGGAAAAGTTGAATGAAATATGGATTTATAATGATGGACATTTTTTATAGTCTCATTTACATTTACCTCAAAAACGGCCTCCATGCATTGTTCTACAAAACGATACAAGTCAAACAGCATGTTGTACCTTTTGACCTCAAGCTATGTCGATTTTATGAATAACATTAATAGCTCATGAGAAGGAGATGAAAATAAATAATCAAACTCTTTTTCAAATTCAAACAAAATATTAAGCTTCACCTCTAATCTATCATATATGTCCTGATATACATGAGATGTACTATCTCGAACTCCGGCTCAACTGTCAGTAGCATATTTTATCCAATACTTTTACTACAATATATGTTTAGGGAATAAAATTTCAAGCATGTAGACACATGTCCAGAACCACGAAGAGGTTTATTAATTGTTAAACCCATTTCACTGTCAACGACATTCCATTCGGATCGATATCTTACATACTCCCAACAAAAAAACACGAACAAGCGGATAACATGCCGACAAAGATAAAAAACCATCACAAACAGACAAAATCCAGTACATTTATTGTTGTTGGTACTTTAATTCCCGTTGTAGTGTAAACTCAAAGCATGCGCTGTGACAACGTAGAGGGCTTCGTATTGTGTCTCAACAAAACCTCCCTTTTGTACTGTATTGTCTGAAAATAGAACGATTGTTCCGTTTATGCTGACCGTAATAAGTGGACAATTTAACCAAATACATTCAATTTCAAAGAAATTCCAAGTTTCTTTTGTTGTATTCTCTAAAATTGCGTGTCAACAATTTTGAATCAAAATTCAGTCAATTAGTTTATATTATCAAAAGAATTCATCTCACATCACTTCACACAAACTGCTAATTCAATAAGCCGCCCGCATTAAAAACATATTTCCATAACGTCGGCCCGCGATCCAATCAGCCTTATCTCCCCCGACTCCCAAACACCTCCTAATCAAATCAAATCACAGCCTCCGTCCCTAATCTATCTACCTATCTACGCAGCAACGCAAAATTATATTACAAAAAGGGATACCTAGTACGACCCCTCATATATTTGCGAACACAAGCAAAATTTATCCCACCCGGAAGAAGCCCTCGTACCGTACATAACTACACGAGTTCGTATCCGGAAAACACAAACCCACACATGAACACATCGGTCACATTGCGCGCACACAGAGCCCCGTATCAGCATATCTACGCCATCTAGATCCCACTATGAGAGCCCCCGAGGGGGAGGCAATCCATTTACTGAACCTGTCTCCGCACTCAAATTTTCCTCTTATCCCCATAAGGTTAGAGATCACAATCGCGCGGTAAAAACGATGTTTTAAAGGTTTACACGGCCCCTAGCAGTGAAAGCGCGGAATCGATGTAGCCTTTACCCCTCGTCCCGCGCCAGTTTTTCCGGCGCTCCGTCCTTATCTGACCGGGGCGATTAGATAAAGAGAGATAGAGCGTGAAAATAAAGATTTTCATCGTGTTCACTCACACCACGCTAGTTTCAGTCGCACAATTATGTGGCGGTTTCGTGGTGTGAGTATTTCATGTAGGTGTACTGCAGAGTAGGTAGCCGGTAGGTGTGTATAGTGACGGAAGGGCTCCAAGAATAGAGTGAGGGTTAACAGAACTTTGATGTCGCGGGTAGTCTATTGAAAGTGCTGCGTAGTTTACTTATTCATAAACGAGATATCTACGCAGAGCCTTTGAAGAGTTCTTTACAGACTCCTGACTTAAGTATAAATAAAAAAGGGCCTCTACTATTACCTTGTAATTTATGAGCTTTCGATGGTGTTTTCATAACGTTTATAGTGGAAACGGAGAGTGCAGGCAAGCATTGTCGTCGCGCTCGTAAAATAGCAATACTCGTATTTTTTTTCATTTCACACGAAGATGCATTACTATATACCGCCCCGTCACGCCCGCCCCCGCGTTGTACCCGCGGAAGCCATGTTGGGAAATTCGCTCAACGATTTATTTGTGTGCGGATCGCACAACGGACGGCCGTGCTTCGATCACCGCATAACAGGAAGAATTGGGCTCGCGTAAAATTCGTTTCCATCTCTAATTGGACGGTCACCGGGCTATGCAGAGCGGGCTGACTGAAACGTATTGGAAAGGCGGGCGGTATTGTCCGTTCAGTGTTCGTGGGCCGTCGAATTTTATAAGTCCGTTTGGATAACAAAGCGTGGCGGTTGGGCAATAGGAGCCGTAGATAGATAGTGATCGCCGCCGCTTCGATTGACACATCAAATCCCAGTCGTTGTGAGATTACCATCGAAATACATCGGAATCGTAATCGACACGCCGACGTCACGGACAGTGCCGCCTCATTGCGCTGCCAAATTTCTTTACTTGCCTTTTGACCAATTTAAATAATAGTTCATCACGGTCTTCATGGGCCTGGAGATTGAAGTATAGGACCTATACTTCAGCCTCCAAACAGCAGTATTCAAATTTGCGTGAGTAGATAGCATAAGATCCAATATCTTGCGTGGCGAAAGAAATGCGGCACTGAGCAAAATATTTAAGTGTTTTGGTAGGGGCAGTTTTGAAATTAAATCTGTTATCTACTCTCTTATATTTTTGATTAATCTTATATTATGCCTCATAATTTTTAGTATTAATTCTGTTTTACCATGTTTCTACAAAGTATTTAAAGAAACTAACGAAAGATACACGCATGCAGCACTTTACATTCGAGTCGCATAACATTAATATCAACTTGGAAAATAGTTGTTAACAGCCTACCATCATATTTCTTTCATGTACCCAATAATTAGTTTTCCACTGTCTCATCTGGTGATAAGCAATGTTTTGGGTTGAGGACAGTAATCAGACTTAACCTAGAACATGAACTGCCTCTCAAGCACAACTGCCAACACACACCGTTAGGTACTTACACCCACAGTTTTTCTACTTCAAGGTATAATAGCTAGCCAGACGAGCATTTGCTAAATGCCCTACCACCATCCCGCGTGCCGTAAAGCTTAGGCTCGCATCAGGATTTGATCCAATTGTCCCGCAGCAGACAGTTAATAGTTGTTGCCCAGTGGCATAAGACATCATTACTCAAGATTTGAGTAGTTGCTTGCTGCTCATTTGGTGCGTTTTTTTAATTGTCTTAATACTTATCCAATTTGGAGTCTTTCGGCTCTCAATTCGGAAGCTTTTCATACGTGTGATATTTACATACGAGAGATTAAATCAGAACATTAAAAATATATTTTTATAAATATGTATTACTCATAGCATAGCTAATGTTTTTGATGTATATTTTTTGTATAAGGCTCTGCCACACAATGGTGTGGCAGAGCCTTTAAAATTACTTTACAAGATAATTTCGCCTAATATTCCTGCTAAGCCGACGTAACGTCACCACTTAGCCCAACCGGAAGTCTACAGGAAGCATCACCAGGAGGTATTGACTCTTCGACAGCACGATCGAGACAATTCAATACATGATCTCACTGCATATTTAAGTAGGTTGGGTAGATCATACGTCACAGAGGTATGACAGAAATAGACTTACGTATTGTGTTTATTTTCTCGTTATTAAATTATGAATCTTTTATAAACAGCTAGATATAATAGATACGTAAGACCATAGGATAGTCGTGCGTATGTATGATCGATGGGCGCCCGCGCAGGCGTCGACATGCATCATCGGATAGCTTGAGGTGAAGGTGATATCTTAATAATATTCATCTACAGTTATTTATTGTTAATTCTGTTGCAATATTGTAAATTCTATTTCACACAATTTAAATGTATGCAGCAATTATGTCAATTCGATTGATTGCGATTAAGTATATATGCTGTATTTTGCGATATGCAAATGCTTGCCTGGAAATCACCCGCAAGTGGAAAATCTGTCACAAAACACAATTTATCTTCAGCCGTAGTCTACTTTAAACCGACAACAACATTCGGTCCTCAATTCATCTTTATTTTTTTGTATGTTTGTTACCTCAGAACTTTGGATTGGGTGAACAGATTTTAAAAATTCTTTTTTTACATTTGAAATCTGATGCTTGTCTTGTGGCCGCATTTAAATTTCATCAAAATCGGTCCAGCAGTTTTGAGTTACACTCCAATGGCTGAAAAATATCTTGATGAAATAGTCATTGCCAATTAATAACAAAAGATGGAACCGACTTAAACACTCAAAGGTGTGATATAACTTGTTGAAGTCGGTATCATGATAGTTCAGAAGTACCTATTATCACAATATGGCGCATTTTTATAGTTTAAGACTTGATATATACTCCCACTCTAGTAGGAATAACAGTTTTCCCCTATATTCAATATGGCTTCGAGTTTTATTCATGACAATTTAGTACTACCCTCTTTTAAAAAAAAATCTACGGTGTCTTGAGTGAAGCTTAGCACAATCCTATAAATTACAAAACGAGGCGTGACTGCACCTAAATTACAAAGTATACCCGAATTATGTACCTGAGGCGACTAAACGTTGGTAATTTTGACTCGTGTCGCTTCTTATAACGCAAGAATTTGCATTCAATGGGAAGGAAAAGGACACAAGCTGCACTGTCTGTGACACTGTGGGACACGGAGGTACCACAGCCTGGTTAATGTCATAAAATGCCGTGGTACAGAATCTTTTTCCCTGTAACATTGTTTCCTTTAAAGCTTGGATATATATCTGTAATCTTCGCAAATGATATTAATAAATTTACGCTACGGATTTTACTATAATGTTGTTTGTGTTTTGCTTTTCATACATAACCATTTTATAGTAAGTGCTTGTTCTATTTTTGATAGTACTCATTTTTTTAGACTTTTATTAGAATAGCAACATAATGGAAGCATACACATAAGTAAGTATGCCCTCAACTTTACTCACGTCATTGCTATGTTAGCACATATTTTAATTCAGTGGCCACCGTCGAATATTACAGGTACGATTATAACCAAGGGAAAACTCATATAAAAATATGGTGATAAATATCATATATCAAATTCGAGTTAATAAAAGAGATTTTAGGTCTATAATTCCTTTACACCTATTAAACAAACGTATCATATACATTTATTAATAACGGATGCAGTGTTAGGTTTATTGAGATTAAATGTAAATAACATTTTCCCTTAACAATCATGTCATGTTGTATTGTAAAATAGTTTCTACGAACGGATCGCTTCACGACTTAATTCTGACAATTATATTCCGATAATTCCTAATAACTATGTCAGAGACTAACATAATTATACATATGCATTTGTCAAAGAATTCTAATTATTACAATGTCCCTATATTCTCAGGAATATGATTGGATTAGCATTTAATTGTTAAATGAGTTTTGTGATATTTAATAATAGCGACGATTGGGTACATCAGACATTTAACTTTACTTCACTTAAGAAATTTCTTAACGTCCCTTTTTTATACGCCTCATGCAATTACACTCTCACTTAAATACGATCATACTTAAAGCTGTCTACACCTAGCAAAAGTTGGCAACTTTTGTTAGCAACACGTTTTGAAAACACAAAATTGGGCATTTTTGTTTTTCAACACGTGTTTACAGTTTCCACCTTAACAGAAACTTTATCGTACCTTTTGGTGGAAGCACAGCATGATCCTTTATATATGACTAGCTTTCCGGCCGTGGCTCACGCTATGTCTTTTCCCGGGTCTCAAATTATTTCCATACCAAATTTCATCCAAGTCGGCCCAGTAGTTTTTAAGTTTATTCGTTGCATACAAAAATACAAATCCTTTCTCTTATAATATTAGTATGGATATACTCGTAGATAGCGTAATGGAGACTTTAGCAACTGAATTTATCGTCATTACTTATTGTAATTGGTTTAAGAACTGGCATAGAAGTAACTTAGCTTCAAACTCATTAAGTCGCTCATTACAGGATGTTACTCGTAACTAAGCAACCTTTGATTCTTCTTTAACTTATAAATTTGATACTAGCTCTCTGTCTTCAAATGAAAGTGCCTATTTTTGTAAGTTAATATACTTTCCAACAAACTGCCAGTCGCAATTTCAATACAAACGTCAAATCATCAAACAAAGTGCTATCCATACATTAGCATCGTGGATCAGCTGCCGTATTTACAACTTCCACGGCGTCAGCCGCAGCTTTGCCTTCTTGCAATGCACCTGTTTGTTTGATTAATTGCTATGGCCAATCCACCGCCTGTCATATAACTGTAGCATTAACTTTAAGGTTGAATTGCTGTGATAAAGTTTTCTTGACTCTAAAATTCTTGACGTATCAATAAAATTATCGTGAGCGTACGGAAATTCGTCCATAGACTTATTTTTATTTTTATTTTCAAACTTCATATTTTACACAACAAATCTTTAAATGATTATCTTTGTATCTAATAATAGTGTTGACTAAAGCTTAAGTTTATGACAATAGATCCGTATCATTGTTAGATCATATTATTTCGGCACATATATTTAGCTCATGGCGGTGTTCCCCACGATGTTCAATGACTCGAGAGTTCCTAGACCTTAAGTCGGATCCGTAATCGTGTCCAGGGTTCGTTGGCAATGGGCGGGAGTGGGTGCGCGAAGTGTGAACGATGGTCGCACGGGGCCAGGGGTCAGTTCGCGCAGTTTAGCACCGCGTCATATTTATAATTACCGCGGGCGCGCACGCACTATCCTGCGCTGCGCCCGCGCCGATAAATCAAACTTTTAAATCACCGGTGGGCGGACCCACTCCGACGGCCAGCGCCGAATAAAATGAATTAAAAATAAAATAAAGAGAGGGGGCCGAGCGCGCCCTGAGAAAATTTAAACATATTTCGCTTTAGTTTTTTTAATTAATACCTTGTTAAAATTTAATATTGAGGGCGCATGCGTTATTACAATGGGTGTGCGCAAGATTTTAAACTCGCTTTCGGTAACGTATTGAGCTGACCGGCTGTATAATTGGATCATTTTTTTAACGAGAAATGATAAGCGACGATGAAGGATGAGACGAGATCATTACTTACATGCACGGACCTCTCGCTTGTGCAAATTAATCGCATCATGTTACGGGAAATTAAGGGTCTGTTCTGGTCAATTATTTTGGGTTACGCCTATTAAGACTTCCTGGAAAAAATCTTCACATTTAACCCAGAATGTGAAAAGTCCGCTGAGCTATATAGAGCATAAAATGTCTTAAAATGACAACATATCAATTCAAGAATTCAGATTCAAAGAAAATTTCTTACGTGAACCATCAATCACGGATATATTAAAATGAATATTTAAAGCCTACATAATCGAAGTGACGTCACTGAAAGCTACTGCTACGCTCTTCAACAATAATTAGCCAAAGGCAAGAGTCACCGACCCACATCTGTTCTGCTCCCTAACATGCGTGATTATTTTTTATCCATTTCTAGTTACACAATCTCCACTAGATTAACCTCGAAGGTTAAGAATCTCCATCTGGTAAAATTAAGCAATACCTTAAGAATGTCAGTAACTTTATCGCAATGAGAAATGGTAATAAATCTTTGATAATGATGTAAGTAGCGAGAATTTTTTGACATCGGCAAGGTTCTTAAGTGGTTACTTTATGGGTATGAGTGTAGAAGGCCTGCTGTATGTCGGTAGTCAGCCACGCACGCGTCACTACCCTGATAGCTCCTCATAAGTTCGGACATAATGTTGACTGGTACGTTTTTAATAATTCTTCTGTAAGACCGCCTGCCGGTACGAAAGTAGAAAAAAATAATGAGACACGTTCGACTTCTGTACTTTTGGAATTAAATGTTAGAGAACGTGGCGTGAACATGAACTTGTACTGTTTGATCTTGTGAAAAATAACTATACATATATTATAAGGTTTGTAGAGTGTATGAAGTATCGTGCATTATTAGCCGTAGCTAGTTTAAAACTAGCAATTGACCTCTAAAATTATATACATATATGTATACTGATTACAAAATAACTCCCGGACTGAGAAAGTTCACATAAAATTCAATTATTATTATTTACTATATGGATGTATATAATTCTTAACGAGGCGTAGAGTCAGTGGTAGAGTCGTTGCCTTTAAACGTAAATGCGCAATAGTTTTCGACTTTATTGAACTACAGATTCAACTTTCATAAAGATACGAACACCCATTTTAAATTTAAAGTAGATAGGTATGCCGAGACGCCCAAGTAGCCATAGAAAGTTTAGCTTTGTCCAGAAGTTAACATCCTAATTTATTTTTAATAATTAACACCTAATTTTCTTTCTTTTTCTTTTAAAACATATGATCCGTTAAAATGCAATTAGATATGCAACACTGAATCCAAGGTAAGTAGGTAAGTAACAGTTTCAAACTTACATAGGTATTTAGTTGTGATTTTAATAAATTAAAACCTTAAACTCCGTGATTAATTTATCGTACCAATCCAACATATTTTGCTACTTATATTTTCTTATAGCATTTTAATTACGTAAGAAATTTATTATGTAGTATTATTAAATCATCAGTTGATTAACTATTTGTTACCACTGATTTGTAACATACTTCAACAGCCAACGTATTAAAGGCAGGTGCTCTGTAGGACCTCTAGGTCATCCAAGGTGGATGGCATTTTGCTTTATCGCCACCACTTACTCCGACTTACTGCCAATAAACAATAGAAGTGCCGTGCCGATTGCACATCATTTAATGCTTTCTATGTTTGTTACTCAAGGCACCTGCAATAATCTACTTAATATAGTTTATTAGCAAATGTATAATTTGAGGTATAGATAACTACAAACGTAAAGTTAATCACTATAGTAAATCGAAAAAATAACAATATTTTTATTTATTTAAGGCAAGAAATAAATCTAGATAATTCGACATGGACGTTCATTTTTAAACGAAGTTATAGGTTGCAAAATGATAAGCTATCATTTTGCAACCTGTGTGTCAGGACTTGTTGCAAAATGATAAGCTACTAATTCTGTACGTAAACTAACCGAAATTCAAAAATATTCAAACGACGGTACTTACGTAATAAGTTTGCAAAGAATTGAAAATGATTACATATAGGTGTGTACCGTCGTATTTATACAAATCAAAAACATTAATGTACTCTTAGCTTCATGTTTCTTTAAACGTAGTGAAACGCGCGACTATAACCCTTTCCGCAAAAATAATAGAAGCAATGACTATTAATTAAACACATACTCCTAATTAATTACGGTGGCCTCCTTAAGTCCACCTTAAGTGACCGTGAAATGACATTCTCATTACAAATTAAGTAGTGTAGTTGAAAATATAATTAATAATTTACAACGAGTTTTTTTTTGTCACGTTCGCGTCGACAGTACGTAAAGAAAATTATCTAATTTTGCAGTTGCTTACACAGGAGGGGTGTTTTTTATCCAATCAACGTTGTTCTTTTATACAATCGCATGTCATCTTACCTATTCATAAACTTTTATAGTGTGTGAATAGTGTAGCGTATTCGTTTTAATTAAACAATAATTTCAATACTTCTCCTCGTTAATGCCACATTTTATGATCTTATAATACCACGTTGTTTAAAAGAAAGTTAATCATTATAAATCTTATAATCATGTAGGAGACAGATTACTGTTTCCGCAAAACAATGCACGAATTAAAGTGGCAGGGGACTGAGTTTGCGGATGTTTCGGATCGCAAACAAGGGTGGGCCGTTTCAGTTAACAATACGGATTAATTATCGGGCGAAATCGACGACTCAAATATACCTGTCACCGGTGCAGACCGTCGCGGACCAATTTATATGGGCCTCGAACAATGGTAAAAGCGGTAAACACAATGGCAAACGGGCGCAAAATGAGCAAAACTGGAGCGCGTCTGAGGAAGGAGCTAAACGCTACAACAGGGAATATATTCGAATATTACGTGTAATCCTTAAATACTAACCTGTGCAATTATTTTTACTACTTAATTATCAATTAAGTATATATTAATATTTGTGCGTTTGGTTATTAAAGGATGGATTATGATCAATATTCCAGCGCCATATTCCTATGAGCAATTTAATTAATATTTAATGTTCGTAATATACTTTTTTCACAATTATTGTATGGAGCGCAAAATCATGTTGTCTAATCCGCGTTTTTAAGCTATACGCACCGGATTTGTTTTGAATTTTGCTACCGAGACCGGTAACAAATGAGCTAATTTTGAGATTCTATATATTTTATTGTCTTAGTGAGCAAGTATAGCTATCGTTGAGACTGCTAGACTTTGTTTCGTTCGTGAATATGATACTTACCAATCATGCGATAGTTCTTGAAATTCATATATAAACTCACGCAACTATTGTACTTAATAAGTACCTACCGAACTTAGGCAATTCAGAACATAGATGTTAGTTCAACTGAATGTAATGTAATGACACGTAGCATTGGAAATTCTGACCAATACAAAACTAACTTTCATTATTCTTAATATCTTATTGGGTACCTATGCCATGACTAATACACCTCGTTAATAAAACTAATCCGTCATTTGATGTTGTGCTAAAATATTGCACTTAAAATATTAACTACAATTGTAAAACTATTTCTAAGTGGGATTCTCCTAATGTGGAATTTTCTGACACTACTTTGTTTTGTATTTTGCCAAGCCTGGGTAAGTACGCAAAGCAGATATCACATATATTATATGTAAATACTGTATAGTAAATACTGTAGGGTTGAATACATGCGAACAGCGCGGAGCACGCGCTCGCTGTGACGTGCGGACCACCAGGCTGCGGTGTCAGCAGTGATTCACGGACATCCGACCCAGGGCTGGTCTACTTTCCAGGGGATTAATTAAACCTCAATGGCACTTTTGCAGACGCGAAGCAGTGATATCCATTTGGGTTGAAAATATTTTTGTAAAATCTCTTACACATACTTACTTAAAAATGTTATAATATAGAATAGCGTTTGGCTCAATTTTACATGATGACACACTGAATGTCAGTAATTAGTTTTAGTAACCGTTATATACTATTTGAGGCAGTGATAGCCGAATGGTAATAGCTATGGGCTGCCGTGACATGGCTATCTACCGCCCTCAAGTATAAAGTCTGTCGCAAAGCACCTAACAGTGTGTTATGGCAGAAGTTCTTAAGAGCCAGTTAAATTACAGGCACATGAGACTTACAACTGCATGTCTTTGATGTCACGTGTATCCAAATGCATCTGTTATAAGCAGAAGTTATTGCTTAGCGTCAGATAGGCCCGAAGCTTGTTCAGTATCAATCCCAAAAAAAACAAAGTTGTGGAATCTAATATACTAAGGTCGCGATAAGTTTCTACAAATATTTTCAGCGCTTGGACAACCCTGAAACCTGGCGTAGCGGCGGCGGCAGCAACAAGCGTAGCATTGTTAGGCTGAGGCCGCCCTCGGCCTGAATAAATACATTCATATTGCCACTCTAAATATCCAAGATCGATGCTCTGTACTCCTCAAACGCCGACAAAAGCAAAAAATGTATGATAAATAGCTAATGAGGTTATTTCAGGGACAATTAAGCCTCAGCTGTTGAAATACAAAAATCACAATCTGATCCCTGTAGTGTTTGCTTAAGTTCTTAAACTACTTATCAGTACTAATATTATAAATACGAAAGTAACTCTGTCTGTCTGTCTGTCTGTCTGTCTGTCTGTCTGTCTGTTACGCTTTCACGCCAAAACTACTGGACCGATTTGAATGAAATTTGGTATGGAGATAGTTTGAGACCCGGGAAAAAACATAGGATAGTTTTTATCCGACTGTGCAAAAAGAGGTTAATGTTTTCGCGCGATAACCGACATACGCGCGGGCGGAGCCGCGCCCGGAAAGCTAGTAAGGTATAAATGACCCAAAGGAAAACTTTTCCGATTGGGTTAAACTAAGAATAAACTAACTACCGCAAATGTTTTTACGTCACCCAGAATGTTTTTACTTCACGCAGAATTCACACCGATTGCAAAATCACTCAAAGGTGTTTGCGATCAGCTTAGATCGTTAACACTAACAACTTACTCTATCGACCTCCGGGGTTTAATCGCGCAAAATCTACCGCATCGCGTCGCATTCAGCGCGTCCAAATGCGCACAAAATCGAAAAAACATGGCGCTAAACCGCGAAACTGTATGTAGTTAAACGCCGAATTCAAGATTCCGACTCTCAAAAAAGCGACCACCGTTGGGTCATTTAAATTTTTCCAAAACGTGAACACAATGGAACAGATACAGAAACTTTGTAATTTTTTACTCTACTTTTAATTTTATATTATAAAAAAGGTATTCGCTTCGGCAAGAGGCTGTCACATCATTCCAGCGCTGCTAAGTGACGCCGGACGCACGTCAGTCCTCTGGATATGTTTTATTTTCATACGAATCGGACAGACTCGCCTCGTTTTTTGTTATCATAGTTGTCGTAACCGAGACTCGGACCTAAACCACGTATTTTATAATTGTTTATCGTGCGAGCTTTTCTCAGATATTATTCGATTGTAAACATTTATTCAGTTCAAGTTTTGTGAAGCGATCCGCAGAATATTGTTACATCAACTTTTAAATTATTGTTATGAGCATATTTCTGTTTATGTGAGCATTATCAAAATGTGAAGGCTACTGAAGATAGCATCTATCGACTAATTAGTAAATATTATTTATAGCTCCAGCACCTAATATTAGAGTTGCTTAATTGGTTATCTATTAATATTATCATTTGCCCTAGATTACCGCAACGTCTAAGCATATCGGCATGTAAAGGAGAGTGCTCACTGCCGACGGTGCCTGTCGGGATCCGCACGATTGACGCACGACCGCTTGACGCTAAAAGGTCTATTGTATACGAAACGCTCGTTACGGCTCCACGTCCAACCGGTCTTTAACACGCTTGGACAATGATCACTCTATACCTACCTATATCGCGACCAAGTAAGAGCATAACCAGTATTTAACCTTATTGGCCATTTGCTGTTTCTTGTGTTTTATTTCTATTCAGAGAGATGATTTAAACCCAATATTAATTTACACTGTCGAAATAGAATCAGTTATGCTAAATCAAAGCTTATTAAACATTTCAGGTGGATAAATGCTGTCACAATCGATGAGGCTATCGGAACGCGATGCATGATCTTACATCTCGGATAATATCGGATTGCGTCAATTACGCGATCCTCTGCGATCGTGCGATACATACAAATGTATTGTGTGTGTAACAACCTTTATATCGTTGCTTGTGTGTAGTATTTCTCTGTTTATACACATAATAGCTTCAATCTTAGTAAATGTTTGGATTAACATAGTATTTTCTTGAGTTATAATATAATGATGTTTTTCAATGTGTGTAATATACGGGATACACCTTAATTATTACGCCCGATGACTTTGGTAACGTTTGCACACCACCAAAAATAACTTTAAACGCTACTTACAGTATTTTCATTATCATCCATTAAAGTATCTTCCATTTTGTACTAACCATTTAGCATGTTTTAACTTAAATCTTATCGGTCATTACCGTGTAGCACAGTTGTCGATGGAATTTCAGAAAGAGCCACTACCACAAGTAAATGACGGTAGCGTATGAGTCATCGACTATACTATAATGTGAATGGTAAACTGCTTATGGCCGTTGTAATGTAAATTACATAATCGATCAATAAAGTCATCAATAAAACAGGTATAAATAGTTAATATTAATAGGCTGACAATCAAATCGACTGCTCGTCGCTCTATATGAAAATAAAATCGGTTTTCGGAGCGGGCTCATTTTGTCGAAATCTTATCTACCACATTCATAGTACCTAATTCATAGATTGATTTTATAAATATCACAAATCGCCACGCCTGTATTCCCCGAAGGAGTAGGCAAACACGTCTCCCTACGCATATTTTGGTCTCATGTAAAAGAGGACGGTATAATTGCCGTCTTCTGGTTCACCAACTCTGAGCCGTAACTGACAGTTTTTTTGTCTAAGTATTGTTCAAACTGACGCATGCTAAGCGAATACATAGAAATTACTTCGGGTGGGAAAAATAACGTCCAGCAAGACTTGAACCGTTAATCCCAAAATGCCATCCTGGTGTATTGCCGATTATGACTATGGAAGCGAGTGGTGGACAGTCGAATATTTTCCATCCATTTGAATGCATGAGTTTTTCATTTATACAAATTATTGAAGCACAAATTGTTTTGTTCCAGACGGGAATCGTACCCGCGTCCAATTTCGCGTCGGATCCATAGGGATCCGTCATATACAGGTATAGACCTGTCCCTAATTTGTAAATGTGATTTACGATCAGCGCGCGACAATGCTTTAATCATATTCAGAAATGCATGTATTATTGACGTTAGTGACATTTACCTAAATAGCATGAAAGCAAAGTCAAAAAGACATGCATTTCAAACACAGATAACCCAAATGTGTGATTCCAAAGGATGAAAAAAATCAACAGCAGACCAGCACCCCCTTCTATAGCATGATTGGAAATACACCAGGATGGTAGTCTGGGGTTGCGGTGTCAAGTCCATCTGTAAGTTATCGTTTACCATTAGAAATGATTTCTCAGAACTTTTTTGTTACAAATCTCCACTACTTGTAACTCTATGTTTCAAAGCGATGCTTTTCCGCTCCTACAACGAGGCAGTCAGTACAGTCAGACAGTATACCATAAGTTCAGGGAATTGTAAGATTAAACACGGAAGTGACCGAGTAAATGCAGTGGCATGTTCGCGACTTGCGTGGGCGACTTTGCATTGACAAAATGGTGAATTTACCGCCATCGGGGCATCGCACAAATTTACCGTTACTGCATTAGAATCGTTATAAAGTAGTATAAAGTAGTTTTTATTTTAAAAACCAGAAAATAAGAACTTAATAGTATCATTTGAAAAAGCTTGCATTTACAAAGCATAACATTTTCTTAAGTGAAAATGCTCAAGTACATTTTATTAAGATATAACCCGAATTATATCCATTATATCGTCTCGATCTTATCTCTACAGATGCGAGTAAATAAAAAACGAAATGCAAACGTTGAACTAAACTGGTAGCTGTTAACCGTCATTAGGAATCTCGACCGTGCGTCAGAAATTCGTCACTTTGTTTTTGTATGTAGATCGAAGCACAGCAATTAAAGGCATTAAGCAACCGTTTGAATGGCACCACATACAAGCAAACTACCGTATTACGTTATAATCCGTAATAAGCCCCGGTCAGACTGACAGACGCGTAAGTGCCTCCGTTGCCGTATTCCAACAAGACCAAAAGTCGATCTAATAAATAATGCGAAGCGCCTATTGACTTCCTCTCGACAATTAACATGGCAGGAAGCGCAGGCTGTCATTAGCCCGTCAGCGCTCGAACCGCCAAATGTTCCAAAAAGCATTCGAATCACAGTTTATACGCTCATGGAACGCAATTAGGATTCGAATGTATAAATAGAAATAAATAAAAGTAGCGGTGCGAGGTGGCAGCATGCAATTTACCGGTGCGTAGTGGTAGCGTTCAAATTGTCGGGTAGGCGCTTGCTTCTCGCTGACTAATGACGCCACTCCCGGACAATACCGACAACGTGTTATAATATAAGCATAGTTAATATGTACGATTTTCAATTATTGATATCGGGAACATATGCCGCGGCAAATGATGTCGTTAATAAGCTGTTGTAATGTCAGCCATCAGCCAAATCAACAAAAAAGTTCTATATTTGTGAGTATGCTCCAACGATGCAGCCAGCAGCAGATTTTTTTATGACATGAACCAACATTTTGACGTAAATATTCCTTAAAAAAGCTGATGCTTCCTCAGGTACTACTAATTTTTAGGCACGTAGGTACCTTAAGTTAGCAAGGCTACCAGCTGCCTTAGGGCAGTTTAAGCGAACATTAAAGTTAAGTATATATAAAGTGTTGATTGCACTAAATCTAAGCCGAGATGATTGCGAGACTCCAGGCTTGCAATTTGTGGCTTTAAATCAAGGAAGATGTCTCGGACAGTCAGCGGCTACCGATAAATAACAACTGTGCGGTGAAACGATTAGTGTAACAAGAGAATCATTCATATATCAAGTAAGTATATCTGTTTTTATTAAGCTTTTATCCTGACAATGATTGCCCTGGTGTAGGACGGTCTGAATAGACTTTAATTTTCGAAGAAGAAAGTATAACTAACTATACTTGTAATACATAAGTATTAGTTAGTTATAAGTTATGGATAATATTTTACTTTAGGTTGTGAAAAAAGCTATCAATATTAAAAAAGCTCCTTCAATAGACACTTAGAAAAACTGGCCCGAACCTACTTCCTCGAAAAATATACCCAATCAAGTAATGTTTGTGATGTTTTTGAGTTCTGCGTTATTATTATTCATATCGACAATATCTATTTGTTTTAACTTTAGCTACAATAGTTTTGTATAAATTTATAATCATATTTTATATATAATATTTGTCTTTTTTTTATCATTCTTTTATTTCTGCGCGAATAAGTATTAAATAATAATAATGATAACAATGATATCGAAGAAAAACATTAAAAACATGAATAGTATCGATAAAAAATTATAAGCTTAAAAATTTGATACCTAATAAATAGCCTTATAAAACTCACAAAACCCAAACAATCCATGTTACACACTCAGACGTGTGAAATTGCTTCAATTCAAAGTCGATAGCTATTTGTTTGACTACATCGATTGAAAAAATAGGACGATGTTAGAATATAGGAACAATATTGAAGAATCGTCTTCTTTTTGATACGCCAATTACCTGAAATTTCTTAGGAATCAAAAAAGCCCAATGTATTATGACAAGAATACGGTTTTCTTTTGCTCCTAGCACTCTATCATACAAATTTATGGCCTCCCACCGCATGTTTCCTCAATATTAATAGGTATGAACATTAATTGTGTCCCAATATCCTGGCCATAAATGTCACAGCCACTGGCGCCTAGGACAGGTAGACCAAGAAACTTTAAAAATACACAAAAACATTCAATTCCCTCACACAATGAGCACTGACTCACAGGTATAAAAAATTGAAAATTTATAACATCGGGCCACCGGTATAAAAATCCGGGGAATAGTAATTTTTCTTAAGAAATTTAGTGATATGTCAAACCTGTTCGACGTGGCAAATAAAAATGTATACGAGTTGGGTAAAAAAAGGTACTAAAATGGGAATATTGCTAAAACAAGGAAAGGTTACCATATCAATCAAGGCGTTGACAAAAGTAAGTTTTTTGTCCATGAGCGTGGGATGAAAAAAGGGTCCGGTGTTTATTGAATGATAATAAAAGCTTTATCATATTGAAGTAGGGCATAATCAACTTGGGTGCGCTGGATTACCCCACTGCAGCATTACCAGTATAATCTATAATTTATATTATCATAATCATAAATTAAGCAAATGGCGTTAAATCAAAACTGTCAACACTTTATTATCTTTTAAGGTCGAAACCAATAAATGACCAAGTTGTTTATTAATCATTTTATTGTGGTCATTACAATTGTCGGTTTGTTTATACGGCACCTTTATTTGAATACAAGAACCGGATTAATTTTTACGCTGGCTTATGTTTAAATTATTTTGTTAGGTTAGTTACGTCGAATCAATCTTCTTTTAACTTCCCAGCACCTTAATGTGTGGGTCAGAGGCAGGTAGGATGGAGTAAGAATGGTAAAGTCATCCCCTGCTGTGAGAGCCCTGTATCACTCAAACATGTTACAAGTTGACCAACCTTTTTTGCACCAACATGGCTTATTAAACGGGCGTTCTATATTGACACATCATTATTGACATTAACAGATGAATTATGTACGCAGTTTGTCATAAGTAATAGTTTATTTTGACAGGATAATATAGAAAGATACTTTTCTGAATTATATTAATAAAGTATAGGTAGATATATCTATATTTAAGTAGTATATTTTAGAATTCTATGAAGGTTGTATTGTGATTTCCGTACTAATATTTGTTTTACATGACCTGATTATTTATCTTTAAAGTTACGCAACTTAATTTTACTTAACTCAAACCATTAACAGTACAATATAAATTGTGATATTAAATTTAAGAGCTCACGATATTTCGTAAGTGTCGGTCGAAAGTTTAATGTGACCGAGTTAATAAGGAATTGTCACACGTTCATTTCGTTTGAGTTATTTGAATTTAAGTTATGTTCTGACAATATCCAACGAAAGACATTTAAAGTCAGGAGGTGTCTTGATATGGATCTTACGATAACGCTTTCTTGGATACCATACATTTAACAAGCATTTTGTTGTGTATTTGGTAGTAAGAGATTTTTAATAATATATATAATTAAAGTGTTTTTTTTGCAATGACGCATGCTCCGCGTTTTCCATTACAAAATTGCAACGATAGGTGAAATTATAGTCATGTGCGGGATTGGAACCCGCGCCTTCCACCCCTAGTAGCTATGCCAACATGACATATGACTCGTAACTTATCTCCATTTGACGGTTAAGAACGAGAGGACAAATTAGAGTTATGGTTCATATGTCATGTTGGCTTAGCGGTTAGAGCACAACCCATAGGGTGAATGGCGCGGGATCGAATCACGCACATGACTATAATTTCTCCTCTCGATGTAATTTTGTAATAATTAGAATATTTCGCGATCAATTCAGTTTTATCCTTTTCTTTAGCTAACTTTTGACTTCAATCTCACCTGATGGTAAGTGATGTGGCCGAAGTAAAAACGCTGAATCTATATATAGGGAACTGGCTCTCAAAGACGCATGGTTATGAGCTTGTCTACAGATTTTCTACTTGAGGGTGACATCTAGCCAAGCGATCAATCGGAAAATTGTCTACAACCATGCAGTGTCAAAAGTTTTCAAGCCGCCTGAAGCCCTCCAATATAGCCTAACGACAGAACTTCCTAGGACAGCAACCGGGATAGACTGCTTAACTGGTCAGCCGTCCAATTAGTGAACGCGGTGAATATTGTTTACCCTAGGTAACTAGGCATGGTCTGTTACAAGCTCTGCAAATTGGTATTCGAAGTTTAAGTCGGTTTTAGACATGATTGAGGTATATCACTGATATGATAAAATAACTATGAATCACTTTATTTGCTAATAAATACTATAAATTACTCGTACTTGTGGCAATTCAATTGGCTCATATAAGTCAAAATAAGTGACACCGCAAATTCTACTAATACTTAATTTAAGTGAAGATTGTTTGTGCTAGTTTGTTAGCACTTTGATATGACTAAATGAATATTCATGAAGTGTAACATAGATTCATATATCATACGTTGCATGTACTTTATGTTTACAAATTATTGGAACACGAAATATATTATTCCGGACGGGAATCGAATCCGCGTCCTTCAATTTCACGCCTGATGCCTATTCCACTCGGTTAACGGAACCTTACTCTTTCAAGCTGAAATTTTGTGCTCCTATTGTATTACTTTAACGATCATAGGGGACGGTGCGCGGTCATCAACCACATTACTTCATCTAACAGAAAGAAGTGAAGTTGCTACCCTTCTATAATTAATACAACCACTATCCCGTGTACTATATATAGTACCTAATGATATTTTCCCATTTTAAAAAGCTCACTTTTATTATAATAGTGTTGACAGTTATTAAATATATTTAAAAAAAATCGTTTATGCTATTTAAATATTGCGTAGTTCTATTTCGCTCACTCGCATGCGAAACCAGGTTTATCCATCCTACGATCTCAATCTAGCATGTTTCAAGAACCAATTTTTCTTAAAGATCATGATGATGAAAGATCCCAAAACTTCAGTATGCGAGTCCTAATCGAATTTAGCTGGTTGGATTATTGAGTAAGTTACCAATAAATCTAATGACTACAAATTATTACACGGAAAATGTGACTTGGTAGTCTATGTCGTTACCGTTTATGAATTACATGAAAGCACCTGACCAAAATAAAATAAACTATCTTAACGTTTTAAGAGGCTTTAATTTTTGAGTCGCATAAAAGCTGTCGCTTGGGCCACATGACCGTCGTTAACCACGATTTATTCGACGGTCGCCGTGATCGATGGCCGAGAGTGGCCCGCTCGAGTTGTCCCTGGCCGTGTCCGCAACGGTCACCGTGCACTACTACCGAAAACAACGGCCCAAATCTCCGGCTTAATAATTATATCGTCGACGAGTGGAGTTGTCACCAGTCGAAGTTTTGAAGAGAAAGTGTGTATCGTGTAGGTTTTAAACGCACATTCCTCTCTTTACTTTCGCTTGTTTATATAAACTTTTATCGTCTTGTCGCCCGTATCCCATACATCTGTGGTAGGTAGAATTTGTTCTCTCCAACTTCACAAAGGCAAACACAAGAACATATTACGTACTTGTAATTTTTAACTACACACAGTACAAACTTTATCAATTTAAATTTAATTAATATCTCAAAATATGTATCAGTTCTTTTGTAATTAAAGTAATGACTGGTTAACAGATTAGTGCACTATCTGTTTAAGTAGATTAAAATCAATAATCAATTTCAATTCAAGTACCTATCACCCAATGGGGGAAGACAACTTCCGGTTCAGGAGTCTATGAAAAAACTATCCCTGTGCGAAAATAATAGTGTGTAATGTAGGAAGGTATAGCATAGACAAAAGTCTAAGCTGTTTTATTTTAAGCGCAAAGTTTTAACACGTACCAAAAGATAATAAGAAAAACTAAGTTTAAGTAAGATCTAAGTTAAAATGATGTAGAAATGTATGCTAAATTCATAAACTTATTTAAACAACTTCGCAAGAAATTGTCTATGAATTGAAAGTGTTTAAAAATAATATCTTACTAGTAATCAGTAAAATCGAAAGAAGTACAATATCACAAACTAGAATTTTACGACTTAAAAAGTTATATAGATATATATACAAATAATAGGTACTAATTTATGAATGTGCGTGAGATTGTTAATTTATAACGAAGCGTGGTATTAGATTACGCAGACAGTGTGGGACCAGCCTTGCTGACAGTAAGGACATAAGAATTTTCATTGTAATAGTTTATTTGGCACTAGTTCGACTGTTGAATGCCAAATAGGATAAGTTCCATGACCGCCAGTTTTCTGCTCGGCCGTTTAAATTTGAATATGTACTACATGTTCGACGTATTACATTATGTGTTCCTTGCCTATAAAACAAAATTGGTGACTATTTATATAGGAGAATAATTGTGATGTTAAATCTTATGATTTTATTGCATTGGTACGTAGTTATTTATATATTTTTGTTGCCCTACGTCGATTAAAAAATTGTTTCGTGAATTATTTAATATAATGTCTCATACATTTTAACCTAATTTAACATTTTTTAATTTCCTAATACAAATGTGGTGCTGACAAGTAAATCCTACACCCACTCAAGCTTTATGTCACGACAAGCTTTACCAAGAAGCACTTGAACAAACAGTTTTCCGAGAAAACGACATCATCAAATAAAACCGTGACTACACTCCTCTCATATATCCTTTGCTACTGAGCCCTAGCGCAACCCTGCGTTATGTATTACTTGACATCCCTACTCGTAGCCTGCGGAGTTTATGTTTGAGCTCCTGCGCAGCTTTATTGCCTTCTCTGAAAACGTGATCACACTGGCCTCTTCTTAATAAATGACCAAGTGCCATGGAAGTAGGTAGCTTAGTTTTCTGCAAGAGGAATATAGAGATACAGATAAACTAAGGTCAAAAACTTTGCGAGCCTAAAATGGTAAAAGCAGTGATAGCCCAGTGACAATGCCTATGGACTAACGAGCAGAATAATCATGGTTCTAGCGTCACCGAATTTTGGAATTTTGAGAAGTCCGGCCTGGCTGGCAATCCACAAATAGATAATCTGTCACCCGACAGCGTGTTCTGGCAACTGCTGGAGTTTGAGATAGCCTGAGAGCCAGTAATTCTGAGTATAAGTAATGCCCGTAAAACCCCTTCGTCACTAACCATTTTGTGAGATTGTGTTCAAAGGCTTGGCGGAAAGTATTCGGACCAAACCCACTGTAAAGCCCTTACATATATGCTTACTTAAATTTAAATACTGAATGAAATTAATAAACCATAATAGGTAATGAAGTAAGCATTTATAATAAAAAAATATAGTAATACTCGTACATTTCTCTTTGCCGATTATTTTATTTTATTTTTATAATTTTGGTACAAAAACATTTAAAAAATTAAAGAAAGTTATACAACCTACTAAGAAGTACAAAACTTACCTTCAATTTTGTTTACAGTTCGATGAATCAATATTGAAATGAATAGCCATTTTCATACACTTAAACGAAATAATTGGAACTACAATCTACGTATACTGATTTCTTTCTTGTCTCCGCTTCTGCGGAACAAGTGCGGGCATGCGTGCACTTTAAATTTACATAATTTTATGTTTATATCCATACAGTTTATAACAGACTCTAGTTCTAGACAAAGCGTGCCGACGAGGTATACCTGTATGTAAATAAAATATTATAGAGAATACAAGACTCTAGTGTATTTTAATCGATAAACACTACGCATATTTTTTGCTATGACCACGAGGTCAGAATTATTTTACTACATCTTATGTTAATTTTCGTGTAATGCAGAAAAAATAACATAAGTAGATGAACATCGTTTCTAATTCTTCTTATTCTTTAAGTTACTCACAATAAATATAAGAAAATTCACTATAAAAGGCCTTCTTTGAGGAGCAAGATGAGCATTGAAATTTTTTAAATTTCATTTACATTCATAAATAAGTGCCAATAGGAATATACCGATTAATGGATGTTGCTGTAAAAATATTATTTTTAATTTATGTATATGAACCATAGTGTACATTTTGTCATTTTGGTCACTATGGTGCAATGTGTTCAAAATATAATATAATTATTGGCATTTTTCGATTTGGCTCTGGGCTCTAATGTGAAAGCACTCAAAAATATTGGATACAAAGAATGTACTCGTAACTTAATGTATATAATATTTTTTATATCGATTTTACAAGCGCTTTGATTTACCTATATAAATGATTCTCCCTTTTTTACATTCAGTTCAATATTTTTTTGATATATTGCGTTGTGATAATAATGTATTGTCCATAGATGATATACCTACAGGTGTAATATTACAGTATGTGTACCTACAGTCGCCTCACGAATGATTTCATAAATGTAAAATGAACATTTAATATTACTCTTTACATATATGATGGCATGTAGACTCTCTGTCGTATATATTTAAAGTATTTAAATTATTTTAGAATATAATACATACTTAATAATTACACTTATCTGTGTTAGTTACATAATATTTTATATTGTAAGAATCCGTAAAACTTAGTTTCTCTGCATATACAATTTAAGTTTTATCTTACTTCGTTAACCACTAAATGCTCAAACTAGTTTCAAATTCAAGTACTTAAACAAAAGTAAGCGTCTAATCTCCTTGGCTGCATTAACGGTAATTCTCTACACCACAATGAATCTAAATATTAGACGCAACATCCGGGTTTAAAAACCATGACTCTACTAAGTAGCTACAACTGAATTGTTTACCGAAATTGCTTGTATTATTTACCAAGTACATTATTTAGTAGATTGGATCAGTTTTTGACAAATTGAAACAGTCATTATGTACGCAAATGAGGTAATAAAACGTTCGCATGTCGGGTCCATCGCTAACGCGGCCCGGAACGCTGCAATGAAATCATAACGCTTGGAAGTTACGTAATTTGGTCAACAAAAGGCAAATATTCCAGGCCATTCCGCTAGTTTATGTCTCTGAGACGGGTATTAAGTAAATTGTAGGTAGTATTGCGCGCACAGGCCACTCGTTAGCCGGCAACCATGCACAAGCCACCCGCTCGGTTTGATGTGACACTGAATGTTGGATAAGTCTCATTGTTTCATTTTATGCGTACCCAGGCTTAGATCAAATGCTAACAAGATTTATAGCGGTCGCAGTGGACGTCGAGCTCTTTCGTCGAAACGTTCAACTTTCGTATAAGAGGCCAATTTGTGTGAGTTTTAATGCTGTGTCGTGCCCGGGCATGCATGCTCCGCCTTTTTATTACTGCCCCTTAACTGTAAACAACACCCATTCTCAGCGAGATTGTCTCGGAATGCTATTTGTAAATGATGGTATGCCATCTTTGAGAGCAATTTATAAAAAATGTGAGGGAAACCACGCGCCCATTGGTCATAAAAAACTAGGTTCTAATGTGAGGTCCACAATATCAGAATTGTCATCTCATTATTGTTGTAGACTTTATTCTACATATTCTGTTAAGATATATCTGGAAAAACTTACTACTACGGAACTTAGTTCAGTAGGTACCTCCGTTTATTATTTTGTAATAATAACTTATTTGATAGTAAACTGAAAGAGCTGCTAGTGTAATTCGCACCAAAATATAACGAAGCCCCCTAGTTGTCTCACTTAACATACACAACATACAAAATTGGTCGGATTCTTACACTCACCAATCTTCGTTTTGGCTTAATCAGCGGTCGGTTCTGGCCGTTCATCTTGTAGTAGAGACCACAGGCATTGCAGAGGTAGTGGCCGGTCCCATCTCGTCGCCATAGGGGTGTGGAGGTCGCCCCGCAGTTCACGCACTCTCGACCCTCTGAGGGATAGGCTATGATTAAAGTTTGAAATGTTATGAGAAAGTAGGGAGAGAGCTCTTTTGATTCTAATCTGAGATGCCGTGGACAAATACCAAAGTGTTGTCATGAAGATTCTCAATATTGAGATTCATATCTGAACATTTACATCTGAATTCCAGTGCATCATGAAAATATACAAATATATAGTACCAACGGACACCACTTCGAGTAATACAATAATGATCTCTTAGTACAATAATGATCTCTTTAATATTTGGATGGATAAGATACATCGACCGAAAATCTTCAAGATATTGAAATAGATTATCTAGATTTAGCTTAAATGGTGGTTCAAAATATCCAAAACAACATCGAAAGCAAAACAAATAGGTACACAGGCGAAAGTGAACACGAAACCAACACAAAACACATAAATTTAAACGAATTATTTAACCAAGTCTTATTAGCTTTGGGTAAATGGTAATATTAAAAAATTACCTGTCTCCTGGCAGGCTGGGAAAGACGAGAGAAAAATCACATTCAGAAACATTACAAATATAATTTTACTAATAAAGCATGCTTCCACTCACTACCTATTACTTTTACATAACTACATCATCCTTTCAGCATAAACACATTTATCTGAACATCAGCGTAATTGCAATTACAACGAAAATAGTAAAATATTCAATTAACCAGGGAAAGCGCGACGAGTGAAACTCGAAGAAAAAATATCAAGATTTTTTACACGCAAAGGAAAACTGGGAGAAAGTAACATATGAGCAGCCTAAAGAGCAACTATTATTTAACTCATGCAACACTCCCTCTCACAGTTTTTTTCAACAACATAAACGTTATAACTTCATCAAAATAACAGATACAAAACATGGTAAAATATTCATAATGGTAATTAAAAAATAGGTTTCGTAACTACTCATGATTGTTACCAAAACTGCAGCAACAAAAGCGAGTTATATGAAAATAAATGGCTGTTGCAAAAATAGTGGAGAGCTAGACGCGAAACAGAGCATAACCAGAGCTATAAAGTATTACCCACATGCTAATTTTCACTACATGTAACGTACTACGTCTGAAACAATCTTCAACGCAAGCTACGACTCCTCATCCATGAACAGGATTGAATTGCAAAACGCTAACATTAGAAATAAAAATAAGAGCATTTGACACCTTATAAATTAAATCTAATAAAGCGGATAAGATTAATGAAAATGGTTTAGTTGCATGCTTCAACTGTTATATTATCATGCTATATCTGACCCCAGGACGAGCCACCCTCCAGGAACATATTTTCTCGTCTCGGATGAGCAATCTCAACAAAGTGGTTAGTGAGAGGATGTTTTCACATATGGGATGCGCGTGCACCGCCCACAATCTTTCTCTAAACTCGATTACACGAACGATGATTTACAGAGATCGAATTTAGAAGCGCATATCGTTACACCTTCGCATCCTACTCGTATCTTTTAATATTATATCCAATATAAGACCTATCTACTAATCGCTGTGAGAAAATCGAACGTGCATGATTCGCCATCGTCCCAGCAATAAATTATCCTCATTTTGTTTGTCCTGTGGATCGTGTTTATTGAGTAGCAGATTACATCCATCGATTTGATTGATATGTAGGTATCGATGAGTATCTATATCGTAATCAAAATGTATCTAGATCTGATTATATTAACCGTGGCCCCAGACGGACTGTACGATGCATTGAATAAATAATATTCCCTCCGCCACTATAAGGAAGGTGAAAGTGCTCGATTATAATAGAAAAAAATATGTTAAACGAACCGAGAATGGTTTACGAGCTTTAGGCAGTACAGCCATTCATCTTTTTATGTAAAACCAGATCAAACCCGGCAATTAAATCGCCCGGACCTTATCGGAGACTTATTGCGATCGGGCCGACGACTCACTTTTTGGACTAACCCTTTAAATTTTTTGTTGGATCGATAAACCTGTAATTTGCTTCGTAGCTTGTAATAAATAAACACCAATAACGATTATTAGGAAAAAAATAACAGGATATTATTTGAGACACGAAGTTTTATTACCGTGTCTCTAGAGTTCAATAGTGATTTGGTTGAATAGTAACGTCTCTATTCTTAAAAACGTTTGTGAAAGTGCGGTGAGCCGCGGGCGGCAACATTTTCAAGATTTACAGCCGCCAGCCTCCCATACCACGTCGATATTACACGTATTATTACAGAGCACTTCGATTCTGATTAATTACTATACGATTTAATTGTTCGATCCGGTTTAATCATAATGTTTTAATACGTTCACACTAAAAGAATTATTTCTTTATTTGGCTTTGGATCGCGGCTTGGTTTCTCACTCGGACGTGATTTGACGTAAAAAGATATCATTTTTATAAACAGTCGTAAATGTGTACATTCTAAGAGAAAGTTCCAAACATGAAGTACCAAATAACTAAAGATAATCTGTGCCTGAAAGCCGAGAAAATTACGTTGTTAGAGTGAAAAATTCCTGCGTTTGTTTAAAATAAAAATACGGCTGTCTCTTTATTGGAGGGAGTGACATGCAGTCGTGACGCGGCGGCGCTACGTGACCGTGATAAAAGATTTTTCTCATCTGGTATATTTACGTAGCTGAGTGGGTGGTTTTTATTTTTCGAGAGTCTCCAGGCGAGCGTACTTGGCCCGGCGGCGGCGGAGGACCCCGAGTTTTCACACGACCCGTTCGCACGGGGAAATCGCGTCTGCGACTGAAGTACAAACACTGCGCCTCAAGTGATGTTGACCTCTAACTATCGATGCGTTCCGAACGCCACAGTAACTCAATGAAACCACGAAGTAAAAACTATAGCATAACGTTAACACTAATGTGCACCCGGTAATGTAATTTAAATGAAGGACTAATTCGGTCCCGTGTACCGTGACGCTCTCTCGGCGCATCGGCCCATCAACACGTAACGGTGAGGCTATTTTGCATACAAACCATTAAATTATTACTCAAAACTTATTCTTTGTTGCGCCACAGAGGCTGTTATTACGCTTTAATTATATGCCCGTATGCAAATAGAAAAAAATGTAATGGAAGCCGATGATCTTGCCAGAGGTTTATTTTATTGAGCATTGTGTTGCCAGGAAACGTCTCAAGTTTGCCTAAACAGAGATTTTACGAGCTATTGGCCAGGCAAGCTATATGAAATTTGTGTTGTCTAGCGAGCGTTCGTGATTGCAGTAGATAATGATATAACAATCGGTGTGGTAGGAATGAAGCCATTTTTCACGGCGCGCTCACCGACCGCTGCGCGCTGCGCAGGGAGCGAGGCGGCGGACGAGCGGACGCCGGACGCTCGGACGCTCTTATTTGCATTTGTTATTAGCATACTGCGAGATAATTACTTGTGACGAGCTATGAACGCCACTTGGCTGCAACCAGCAGCGCTGCTCAACCAGATGTAATTATTATACCGGTCATATCGTGTCTGCCTTCAGTTAGCGGCCGCGGCGGTCACATCGACCGGTACGCAGATTTTTTTCCTAATCCTAGCCCTATTTAATTACAGTTTGAGGTATACGATTTGCATGAGCTGATCAGGCGTAACTATATATTTTTAATTTCATATAATTTTATACTTTTTGTGGATCGTTAGTCCTCTAATTTAGTAATTGAATTAATCACTAGTCTGCTGCGGATGTCCAACGTAAATATGCAAATTTTGTGTGTTGCAATCGTATCCCACAATGTCGACAGACCGGAACGAATTCGCTACACCTACCTCACTAACCAAGTTTATAAAGTAAAAATATTCATTAACAGCTTGTTTTGAAATGTTTCGTGTTTTTACTCGATAGAATTAATTCCTAAATCATAGTTACATGTTACATGAAGCAAGTGCCATTTATCACTTTTCTGGCAATTTAGATGTGTCTTAATACGGTTATAATGTGCGGGATTAATTGGTATAGCGAAACAATAAGGTATTTGTTGGCTGTGACGTCATGCATGTGCTCTACGGTCCGTGGAAGACTTATCACGTGGCTAATAGGTTGCGCAATGCATGCTACTCGCAGACACGGACCTGAGGTGCTGCAGCAGCACTTGTCACATAAATTATATGCTTTATAGACCATTAATAAATTACTACCTTTTCTTCAAACGCTTAGAGAAAAACATTGTTTTTGACAGACTTTCAGAAGTTGAACATAACCTAAAGCTGATGCTTTTTTTTTATGTATGACCAATCATATTTTTCTGGTCTTCTGCAATTTAGATGATTAATTTAAACTTCATCAGCTTCGGTAGCACAGTTTTTAGTTATACTCAATCAACGAAAAACAGTATATGTCTTAGTAATTATTGGTGATAATTATGAACAAAAAATTTGAGAAATATTTTTTGTACATAAGTTATAATTACCGATGAAGAGGGGGAGGAGTACCAAGATCAAAATTTATAAATTATTGATATCGCATTACTTACTACCTTTGAACAATAATTTCATACTTTTCAGTGTCAGGAGTCTGTTTCTATTTTTTTTCTGAAGACATATGAACCTTCTTTTCTCGTTGGCTATGTTTTTCACCCAAATGCTTCGAAATGAGATTCGTCAGCAAACAAAAGAACGCTTGCATTGTTTCTACACAAAATCATTGAATTTGAAACGATCCCAGTGAACGTAACATTGTTTTAGAAAGTGTTGAATGGTTCCGCTCAATAAATAGGCACAGTGTAATAACAGGTTGCGATTCAAACCGACCGTTCGTTATTTTGCTTTGCCCTTTCCATGACATTCTTCAAATATAACCAATGCTTTTAGATCACGTTTTTCGATCGATACTGTACTTAGGTATTAAATCTGGTAGCCGTACGTCAGGCTTAGAACCGCCTATAGCCGCTACAAAATGTTGACAGAATTTAACTTTTGTATACGCGAAGGTCAAACCATTTAACATGACAATCTCTATCAGTAAAAATTACATTTTGTTGTTATATGGATTCCATTGAACAACGGACCCTAAAGTCGTTGAAGTGAGACGTCGGTAACTAGTCAGTTAATTGCATGAAAAACGTTCACAACACGAGTCGTAGCTAATTAGAAATACTAATTTCATTATGTACTTTTTCAATTTTAGTATATGAAATGGCGTGACAATCAATCTTCTTGACATTCATTACCAATTGAAAATGTGAGCATCATTTGTAAAAGTCTGTTTTTTACTTATTTGTCGAATTCATTATTTAATTGTATTAAGTATCATAATAATGAAATGGGTGTTGTTTATATAAAGTGTTATATTTCCATTATGTGTTGCCCGTATCTTAATTAGTGATTAAAATTAGGACCCTTATAAAATACAAAACTCAATGTCTTGTTAGTTAGTCCCAATCAGAGCTTACTGCTTGTAGCACTCACACAATTTTTACAGAAACTACAAAATATCCGAATAAATTCCGACTAATCAATAAATCTTTGTAGTTAAAACTACTTCCAGGATTAACTTCACATTTTTCCAAGGGCTCTTTTTACCTTGCGATAAACCACAAGAATACCTAATCAATAATCATACATTAACAAAAGGTATCTATTACTGACTGCCTTCACTACAGAGTATGCCTAGACACAATAGGTAGAACTCGGTAGGTTCTACAGAAAGGCTATAGATGCAAAGTTCCTCGGTGGAAGCAGCATTATGATAATGCGCAGCGGCCGGATGCAGGCCATTCCATTGTGATTTGTGCGCGATCGGCTGACCTCGAGCCGTTCTGTAACTCACACCGATGTTGGAACTAATTGTTATTGCCAGGAGCTGTACCTGACTGTCTAAGTCTTAGACTCTAAGACTTTACTAGAACTAAGTATTCAATATGTATATATATATCCAGTTATGATTACTACGTATGCAATTAAGAGGCGGTGAAAACTTTGTGGCAATAATCAGGTATAAATTGAGCTTGGTCTTCACAGTTATATAGTACGGCATTGTATGAATGCTTGCCTAGCAATACTTACCGACCCTCAAGCTTTTTTGCTGATATTCTAACCTTTAATTTATTCTCTGGAAAATACTGTTCGGGCTTACCTACAATTACGGGCTCAGACGCCAGTTTACCGCGGTCATGACTTGGATTGGTGGCCGCTAGTGACATTACTACTGAGTGCTTCGGAGGGCACGTTAATCCGCTCCTGGCTGTTGTCTTAGGATGACAGTTGTTATAGCATGGTATATAGGGCATTTTGCAAAAGCCCGTCTGGCTCCCTACCACTCTTTAGTAGAAAATCTGTCGCCAAGCACTTAACGGTGTGTTCCGGCACAGGACAGCTCTTTGAGATCCAGTAATTGTCACGACCACATCATCACTTACAATCAGGTGATATAGTGGTCAAAGGCTAGCCTATCGACTGTAAGAGATCCAGTAATTGTCACGACCACATCATCACTTACAATCAGCTGATATAGTGGTCAAAGGCTAGCCTATCGACTGTACCTAAATTACGATGTTTTTAATGACACTAATAGCCTTCATGTAAATGGTTAGTGTTAAGACTATTACTATGTAATGTGACTACACCTTTACAAGTCGGTACGGAGTAAAAAAGCAAAGAGGAATTTACGAGCAACGCAAATTGAGTTGCTGGTGGAATAAGGATCGGTCCCTCGACTCTAATGATTGTACAGAAAAGGAAAATTGCAAATAGTTAAGTTTTTGCGCAAATTCTTACTCAATTCAAATATATCTTCTTCTGTTCATTTTCAAAACAATTACTTAAGCATCAAAATTATTTTTATAAGCGTTTTATCAACTTCTACACTAATATTATAAAGAGGAAAGGTTTGTATTTTTATATATACGAATAAACTTAAAAACTACTGGACCGATTAGAAAAATTATTTCACTATTAGAATTCTACATTATCCCTCATGAACATAGGCTATAGAATATTTTCTTAACAGTTGAAATTTTTGTTAAATACCCGCGCGAAGCTGGGGCTGGCCACTAGTCTTAGATAAGTGATTATCGTTGATAAGTTATCGTTTTTGCTGAATATAACTATTTATAAGTTACTTTTTTAAGTAAAAAAACAAGTGCTACACAGCTCTAGAAAAGTAGATAAAAATCAAATAAGATTTACTTACAAAAATAATTTCCTGGATAGCAGTTCTACTTGATATTTATTGGCATATCTAAGATAAATTTATTTATTTATTGATATTTTTAATTCTTTTTACTTGATACTTTCATTTTAACTGCACCTTTATTTGTTGTAAAATATAACGAAATCTTAATTACAGTGCCTTTTACCATTTACTTTTTGCATCTGTTTGTTACGTTTTATCACACGGAAATCTCAAACGGTATGACAAGCCTTTTACTTCTAATGATATGACAAGTCCTTATCTCCAACGTTTCAATCCACAATTAACGCTGCTCCTAAGTTTTTTTAATACGTTTCTAATTATCTCATGAGAATAAAGTTATCTAGATCGCGATGCCACTTGTTACTGTAACATGTTAATCCATTAAAATTTCACTCAATATTGAATAAACATAATTGTGAAGATATAGTGTGAATGTGATAAGTTAATTCTATGTAGTATTAGCAGAATTCTGTAGGCGTACTACCTCGATTTTAAATAAAACTATATCTCAATCGGTGACAAAATCTATAAGTACCAGCAACTAAACCTACAAAACAAATGTATAATTTCATTTGTATATTTCTTGTGATTCAAATATTTGAAGTAATTAAAATCACTGTTTGATTTAGTGCAAAATCTTTGTCATGTTATAAGTAGACGAGATGCCTCAATCTTATGAACGTGGTCAACCTGTGAATGCTTTCGATGTTGAACAATCTACATAATTCTGTGCACTCATTATTCTAATAAGAGACAATAACTGACTGACACGTTGGTTCCCGTCCATTGTCAAAACTTAACAAGTACGCAAGATAATTACATTTTCAAAAATTTTAAATAAAGACCTATTATGCGGTGTTAATACAATTACTGTTGAGTAATTCATTGTTATATTATGGCTGTTGCGGAATAATATTTAGGTATGTTTCTATTGCGAAAACTTGCATTCAATTTACGTTTGTAACAGATTATAAAGGTCACGCTATTAATAAATTTACTAGGATACGCAGTAGTTCTGGTATTAGACTTTAATGCAGCATTGTTCGCACCTAATGGTTTTATCTCGTTCATATTTCACCTTGACAAATTTAGTTTCTATATTTTAAATAAGTTATCGGCAATCAATTAATAATTTGTCAATGGCTAAAAACTAAACAGGCAGGTATTACAAAGTACCAAGGTAAACGTAGTGATTTCAATGAGCTGTCCTTTATAACTTTTTTATCTTTACCTACTACAAAAAACATATTACTAACTGCAATATACGTTAACTACTTTCTCCGTTTAAATATATGAATAACGATAAAAAAAACAGCGATTACGTATTCCGTCTAATTTCTAAAATTAATAGAAATCTACTTAAAACGTTTGTTTAATTGCTAACGGAGCAACACAATAGTGGGCCGCAATTAAGTAATGAGAATCACTGTGTTTGGTCAACATCAGTCGAGGCCGGTGGTTCACATGGGATAACAATGCGCTGCACTTCAGTGCCGTACGGTCACAGTGACTAGCTAACTGAAAAGTAGAATATATAGTGTTCTTTATAAACGAAGCTAGCAAATGTCGTTGGTGTTAGGGGTGAGCGCCGATAGCATTCTCCATCGCGTCTGCTGCAAAAGCCAATTTAGTTAGTACCACCTCCACTGTTACAATGGTACCCAGAGAAAAGACAAGCGGTTAGTATCTGTTGCATTAATATCCCAAGCTTCGCGGCGAACCGACACCGTGTAGATGAAAACGTGTGCCACAACCCTTGTGCGAGAGCCGCTCTTATCCGACCACATTGCTCCTTGCAACTACGAGCAGATATACTATCTCAGTGTGTCATTTGGAAATACCAATTGTAATATTAATCTGTACGCGGCTATCGAATTAATAAATCGCAATTGTCGATGAGACGATCTCTATTGAGATTCTAATTACGCGGAGAGTATCGCGGCTGCCATTTCGGGCTTCGATTAGCCTCGAACGGCACTCGGCTTATTTGATTTGTTATCTGATTAGCTCAGAATTTAGGTGAAAGCTACATTACGACTTTAACTTTACTAATTGTTCGTAGCTTTGTAACTTGTTCTACGGATAGTGAAGGTACTAAAAACCGAGTTAGTGGCGGTTGGTGGCAGGAGTGTGATCGGATAAGCGTGGAACGATGTCGTGAGAGTGTCGCGGTGCGGGCGAGAGCGGTGCAGCGAGCGGTCCCGCGGACTCACCGGCGCTAGTTCGCGTCTTATTCGGACGCGGCTTGTTCTGCTGCTGCGCCCCACTATACCCCTTGCCCTGGTAGTTGTAGTACTCGCCGGCGGCGGCGTTGTACTGCGCGTTGTATTCCCCAGAGGGCTGGCTCGACTCCTGGGGGCACGAGTCCGGCTGCGCACCTTCGCGCTGCTTCGATGGCGGCGCCCCCATCATGGGCTTGACGTCCCCGCAGAGTGGCAGCTCCTGTTGCTGCTGCATGAAGGCGACGCTCATGGCAGTGGCGTGCGCTACGGCTGCCTGGTAGTCCTGCTGACCGAGCGCCGCTGCTGCCACCGAGTCCGGTGTGGAGTCCTTGGGCGGAGTCGGTGGGAATGAGAACAGCGGATGTGGATGGTGGTGCTGCGCGGGGGACAGCGGCTTGTCCGACGGAGCTCCATCCTGCTGGAAGCCGCCGCCCCACGCGCCACCACTCAACGCCTTGGACTCGAGCCACGGGTGCAACGGCGTATGGAAGTGCGGCCGACACACCTGCCCGCTTCCGCCGCTCAGAGACCGACCTGCACAACAAATAACTCGATTCAAATTCACTTCAAAAGCTTGGGTATTTGTAGGCACTAGCACTTAAATAATCATTATCATGATCGAGAGATCTAGTGATAGAAGGGTGATGGCGACACCATAACATTAAAATTTGTCGTCATTACAGTGGGCGGTACAAAAATGTTTTGCTCCCTAGTCCGAGCCAACGACCCAAATTAATATCATTTAGTCTGTAACCACTGGTCTTTCACACGACATCTTCATCTACTAAAGCTGTAATGGGGCCTATGAACACTCTTTGTGGTAATATACATTTGATAAAGAAATAATAGAGGCAACTCGGTTCTCGATGGCTGCGTCCATGAACAAAAGGCCTTACTTTTCCGAAAAGTTTCAAAAGCTGAGTATCACAACACTGAGCAATTAAAATTGTAGGCCAGCTGGAAATTTCATTAATTATGTACACAGTAGTGTCAGGTTCTGATTATACTCTTTGTTGATGTGTTTTCATACGTTCATAATGCGTGTTTTGAATTGCTCTTTTAGGCGATGTTTAATGTAATGAGTCGCGTTAAATTTTCACAGCTACGTTGATACCAGATGGTCGGATATTTGTGTGAGTAAATTTACTCCCTTTTTAATTCCACAACTACATTTAGCAATTATTATTTATAAGTGAAAGCAAACATATGTACGGGTGCATGTGTCTACGTAGGGTGGGTAATAATATCTGTGTCGAACGATCGTGGATTGGTGGATTTCATTTTAGGGAACATCCCTCACGCTATTCCCTGCGGGTCGACAGGGCGCGCGACGCCAGCAAAACAGTGGCATCCCCGTGGTTCACCGCGGGTTGCTAATAGTTGGTTACTTACAGTTAACTTGCTATGAAACATTTTAGAATGAGGGTTACGATTGGAAGATTCACATTCCTGCACTACACGCCACCGGTCAAACCCTCGATTTCATGTGAATCTGCAACATTATTTGTTTTCATACCGATAACCTCGAAAATAGGTAGTGCACAGTATATAATAAAAACAAAGCAGCTGTATGTTTCGATGGATCGTCACAAGTAGACAATATAGATGTAGTGATGTAGATACGTATAGACCCGCATCGTAGGCCAGGTGTAGATGACGAGATTATCAGCGATCGTTATCACAAGGGCACCCGTACGCCACGACTAGTCGCGGACGGAGGGCGAATGAACTCTGCAGGCACTGAATGTCGAAAGTACCTAATTAATTAGTGATATCTGATGGTTAAGATTAGAGTTATAGAAAGACTTGTAATGCCAGCTGTTTAAATCTGCATAGTATAGTAGATTATTAACCAAGGGCTGTATGACATCAATTGCATACGAGGTTTTTGGCGCCTGAGCGAAGCGAAGGCGCTAATTAACCCGAGTATGCAATTGATGCTTACGCCCGAGATAAATACTCTGCTTTACATATCGATTGTGAGGTAAGTAAACAACAAGACAGCAGGTTTCAATGAACATTTATTAAGAAGAAACAAATGTGTATTTAATTAAAATTAATAGTAAAATTATTACAATTTGTAAGAGATATGGTCAAGTTCTTTTTAGGAATATTTATAGTTTGAATATGAGTTTGTGATGATAAGACTTGAGTTTGAGTGACTTGAGGTTCTTGCATCGTAAATGGCGGCAGTTGACTGGTACTATTTTCTTCATTAAAAAATGGCTCAGATGATGTGCTTTGACGTGGTGATTTCAAGTTTATATTTTCTGTTATTTTAGAAGTAATTTTGCTTTTGTTTGCCATCGAATCTTCGATATAACCTTCGGCCACTTTGCTGGACTTCCAGCCGCCGTGCCTTTTAACAGAGTGAGGTTGGCTCCCGAATCAGCCAATAGAGTCGCTGATGTTCTGCGAAAGCAATGCCCGGTGTATAACTCGACGTTACTCAGTTTTAAATATGTGGCTATTTGTTTTGGCATGCCTGTAAATTTGTTTTTTCCTATTACTTGTCTGTGGCATTTTCCTTTACTGTAATTAAGAAAAAAACGATTTGTATCCACGTTTTCAGGCCGAAGAGCTTGATATTTTTCAACATAATTTGCAAATTCTTCATGCACAACAAATGACTGGTCAATTTTAGTTTTCGTGTTAGGCAGTTTTATGAGTAGTAATTTGTTATGTTTTTCTACATTTTCTATTGTCAAGTTTATCAATTCCACGGTTCTGCAGGCTCCCGATATCCCAAAAATTAGAACAACCTGTAAAATAGACATAAGTTGTATTAAAGGCACCAAATTCGCATACTATTTTTGTGAAATATTTTGGTAACTTATTAAAAAGGGCAAGTAAATACGTAGGTACCTTTATTGCTAAATAAGTTTCATCCGGAGCTTCATTTAAGAATTTCTGTACTTCTTCTGCAGTAAATACCTTCGATTTCTTGTTTTTAAAGCCGTCAGACTGCCTTTTCAAGAAAGCAGTAAGTTTAGAAAAATCTTTCAAATTCACGTCATGTTTTGTCATCATTGTAGATTTTAGCATGGAATAAAAGCACCATAAACTGGAAGGTTGTAGCCTCTTAGATAATTCATCAAAATATGATATAAAAAAACTTTCAGAAAGAGATTTCACTTTTTTTTCTGACCGCCATTTCATAAATTCGTCGTATGCCTTTACATATCTTTCTTTCGAGTTCGGCGGTAATATATTTTGGACAACTGTTTTTGCCCTTTCTTTAATAAAATCGGGCGTTAGATCTATGTCTTCGTCACTAGACATGTGTAAAACTTTTGAAAAAGAACTCAAACAAGAAAATTAATTATTTTTGCGATGCTTTCGCGCCTACTAGTACTGTCTTTTTTTTTTCACGCACGCAAGCGCGTCAAATCTTGCTGGCCAGTTTGTTTTTTAAATCGATTCCATCTAACATACGATGTGGAAACAAATAGTTCCATATTTAAAATAAAATCTTTATAAAATAAATTGTCTAGATTCCGATTCGAGTAATTAATCGATACCGAGAAAAAAAATATTAACTTTTTAAAAATATTCTTCGTGCAGTATGAGTATGACAGTTCTTTTTCAAATTCCAAAACCTATGCTGTAATGATAGTCATACACCCTGGCATTCAGGGGTGTAAAGGTGTACTTACAGAGCAAGAGAGATGTAATAGTAGATTAATAGCCAAGGGCTGTATGACATCAATTGCATACGAGGTTTTTGGCGCCTGAGCGAAGCGAAGGCGCTAATTAACCCGAGTATGCAATTGATGCTTACGCCCGAGATAAATACTCTGCTTTACATATCGATTGTGAGGTAAGTAAACAACAAGACAGCAGGTTTCAATGAACATTTATTAAGAAGAAAAAAATGTGTATTTAATTAAAATTAATTATTTTCGCGATGCTTTCGCGCCTACTAGTAGACTGTCTTTTTTTTTTCACGCACGCAAGCGCGTCAAATCTTGCTGGCCAGTTTGATTTTTAAATCGATTCCATCTAACATACGATGTGGAAACAAATAGTTCCATATTTAAAATAAAATCTTTATAAAATAAATTGTCTAGATTCCGATTCGAGTAATTAATCGATACCGAGAAAAAAAATATTAACTTTTTAAAAATATTCTTCGTGCAGTATGAGTATGACAGTTCTTTTTTCAAATTCCAAAACCTATGCTGTAATGATAGTCATACACCCCGGCATTCAGGGGTGTAAGGGTGTACTTACAGAGCAAGAGATATGTAAAATATCATACAACATACTAAATAAGTATCTACCTATGTAATTTATTTAAACTGTAACTCCTCGACAATATTACATAAGTACGTCAAGAGAGCGAACGGTTGATTACAGCCATAACGTTCACTTAGTGCTCACTAGTGTTGTTCACTGTTGAACAAACGCCTACCCCCATTCGGGGGATTGGCCATATTCTCCTCGTTTTACAAGCGTCTTGAAGACTGCAATATGTGATGGAAGTCCATCAAAAGGCGATGTTGCTCATCGCCCTCTCTGGTATATTTCCTTTCGTCACCTCGTACGACTCCCACAGCAAGATATTACTTAATTCTTAGTGTGCCACACCACGGGGCAAGATGTTCCTATGCTTATATATATATAATTTGCATCCAATTTTATGATGCTTAGAGCTAACTGATTTTTTTATGATCGAGCATCGATCTGTAGGGTCATTACGGCAAGCAGCACAATGTAAAACAATAATGAATCAGTGCCGGCGTCACAACGGGCCAAATACACACAACAACGTTTTGACAGCGTCCGCGACAACCAGGAGCCACCCCTCGCGCGTTAGGCCGCGTTCACAATAGCCGAGCGATGGCGGCCCGATAACGTGCGTATGAATAATTCCTGTTATCGCGCCATCTCGCCACATGCCCTACCTGCCCTCCTACCACTATATCCGAAACAACTCTACCGTTCAGAATATTCACCACTCTCCAGTATTAAATCCATCGCAAAACTTCGGTCGTTATACTGCCATGGTACGAGGCGGCCACCGGCGCTTTTTATACTTTATAGGGCTGCAAGTTTCGGCCATTGTACTAGATACGCCGTTTGTGTGCCACTAAGCCTTGATTGTTATGGGATTTCGTGTTTTACAAGCACCGGGCTAATAGAAAACAAAAACTTATGGAGTAAATAAAGTGGGAATTGAATTAGGTTAAGATTATGGTTTGTGTGCGTATGGGTCGATAGTAGAGTTGGGATTTTGTGAAAGAGTTTATGTATACATGTCTTCAAGTTGTAGGTTTTTAATTGAATTTGGTCCTTTTTTCGTCAAGTTTTCAAGTAATATCCACCATATTTACTTATAAATAACTATTAAAATAAATAATGATTAACTAAAGTTTCGGGATAGAGGGGTCTTCATAAACCCCAGTCGCAATTACTCCGCTGCCCCAAATACAAAACTAACAGTAAATATTAAATCAAATCATAAACCAATCATGGTTGGTTCCCACAATCGATGAGACAAAACACCGGATTCGAACCCCCGACTCCGGCCCTGCGGCAGATGCAGTTGGAGATCTTATCACCATCGCGCCACAGGGTACTGCTAAAGTTGCTTCAACGATGCTCCTGTCTTGTTTACTCTCTATAACGGTTTTCTTTTCAACCCTTTTTTTATTGTATTTTTTTTTGCATTAATCATTGTGTACTTATTATTATTTAAAAGGTATGACTGAAGTAAAAAATCAAATTTGTAATAGATTTGAGTGCTAAATTTAACTTGTTTTAGTAAATCATGTCATAATTCTAGTTTTAGTAACATTTCATTGTTTCCTTTTCCCACCCCTCACTTTTATTACATTCAGTTACAAAACATAAGGCGTGGTTAAATCGAAAGTGAGCTCCCTCTATTTACGTTCCTTAGCTGGCGGCGAAAATTGCCCCTTTCGGTTTAAAAACGCCTCGTAACTGGTGCATATATACGCAATAAACTAATGGGGGTGCTGTACGCTGCGTGACGTCTTCCGGTAACGGCTGTAAGTACCCCCTGAACCTACCACCGATGCGGCTAACAGTAACAATATGTAAGTTACTATGTGAATTATCTACGTTTGATAAGTACTAGGAAAGTATAAAAGCATCGTGAGAACTTTTCCGATAGCAGCGCCAAGGTCGCACGGACAGCGTCGACCAGTCTGCGACGTTTATTTGCACGCTGTGACATCAGCAACATCCGCATGTGCCCTGCGTGTTACGTGTGTGCATACCTTTACGACGACCAATACGCACGCAAAGTTATCCCTTCCCTTTATTGAATTTAGACATGTTATCCTTTGTTCTCGCGACAGATCATTACGTGCTCGATCATCAGCGCTTGAGCGACCTCTATTTACCAAGTTATAGAGACTACATTCGACTACAGGCGACCTCTGTGAAATGTCCGACGTGTTAGCGAATGATAAATGTAGGCGTCGGTATCGCGTATCGGATCTCTCCGTTCGCACGCCGAATTAATTTTAATTTATTGATCGTCGTATCGACGACGAGTATTTTAGGTGCCTACTAACGTCGCAACGCTGCTTGGTTTTCAAAGTGTTTATTTACAACACTCGCCTGTTGCCAGATAAAATATTGACTGCTGCGTTGAGCCGCAGCACGTATTCAATTTGTTGCAATCCTTGCGTCGTCGTCGCTGTGATCACTGCCTTACTTACCCCTCGCTCCGATAAAACAATCGGACGATGGAATAAGCGATCGTTCCAATCGCTTATTCCATCGTTTGAATATAAAAAGTGTAACATTGAATTCCTATGTTATTAATGCTTTTATTAACAGCTGAAACGTCTGTCCAATAGCGAATTAAAATTCAGGTGGCGTACTAATAAATTTATCATTTGATGCGGTTATGCATTTCTTAGTTGTTACAACGCGTTTTACGGCTGTTTTTTTATGACTCGTGGTACAAAAGTCTCAGTACGGCAGTTAAGTTTATTATTGTCTGTAAAAATATAAAATCATTTATCGTGAATGACTCTCATTTGGAGGCGGTGTTAGTAAATTGTAGCCATCAAACGGAAAATATTCAGTTACTAATTGACCGGATTTCCCGTGACGGAACCTTATTACGAGAGTATGCAAATTAAATTTGGGCTGTATTTAATTACTTATCATAGTTTTAAATTAGCCTTCGAAATAAGATGAGTAATAGAAGCCCAGAACTTTGTTGTGAACCTAGATATCACATACAAGGCCACGATCAATACTACAGTAACACTGTGTAGATACCTAGTCGTAGAATTTCAGCGCACGTTATACCAAGCTATAAACCTGCATTGAGGACTTGTGACTGAAATAAATATGCATTTTCGCTATTGATCAAACAGCGCCGATTTGTGATTGCTTATTAAGTGGCAATGAACTTTGAATAGCAAATTCAGGAATGTCAAACGAAAGCGAGTGAGTTATTTGAGCATGTCACCTTATTCTCATACTCCGTGTGTGTCTCGCGCTGTCCATTTACTTCTAATTCTTTTTACTATTAAAATATTTAACTATCAGTCGCGCTCCGAATGAAGAATCAAGCTCGCGGGCGGTCACACATCATGTTACCTTCTGATTGGATTATAATGCTTTTATATTACGATTCTTATTACGGATGGGTGCTACCGAGCGGCGTGTGACAAGCGACGTGGGGAATAACAACTAGTGTCGAATGAACGGAAAAGCTGTCCGGTCGACTCGAACACGAAGTGACGACGATCGATCCGAACTCGCTCTGTCGCCGGTGCGGTCTTAATATCCGGGATATCGCCAAATATACTACATATAATGTCACGCCAAAACTATCGTACGTCCTCCCACAAGTAGTAAGATTTTTTAAAGTCATAAATTCTAATTTGAGTTTGGAGTTTTGTCTGCTCCGTTTTTGCACAGAGAGTAGTTCTGTGCCTAAAATACTTTAGTATTTAAGGCACGATAAAGTAGAAAACCAATTTTAAGTTTCGTAAGTGCAAAAAAATTTGCCCGTAAATGTATATATTAGTTATTTGTTATGCAAGATTGCAAGATTCTCATTTCAAACGTGTTTTGGATCCATGTGATGGGAGACGAACACTTCTATCTATCCGAGTTTCCTGACGGCCACTGTGGATCCCTTCAGCAGATGAATCTTATGTGACCTGGTATCGAACCCAGGAACTCAAGATTCCATAGCGAACGAGTCGCCCGCCACACCATCGATGTGTCATTACATTGTACACATCACATAAAAACAAGTCAACTACATACCTCATCACTAACAGGTTGCAGTTATAACCATCGCAGACTTTTTAACGCTCTACAGATCATCTGACGATTTTCCTACTTGTTTATGGTAGAAGTTAGAGCAGTTCTTTTACTCTACTACTGGATTACAAGCATACCAAGGCTTACAGAATCATCTTAAGGTACTTTTGCATCGCAACGAAGTATTGCACTTTTTGTACAGATGTGTAGAAACATCAGTTGTGAGTGGGGTGTTGCAGCAAATTGGGCGTACATCAGGGAGATTTTTGATGTTAACGCTCTGATTACCTGAGAACTACCAATGTGATCAAACTAGGAAGCGACTGGTCTTCAAACTAAGGAATTTTTTTCTACAATTACGAGTATGTTGTTGTGTTGTCCTGCGGAAACATATTTTGAGAAATTCTTATCTTACTTTTTATTTCGTTAGAGCAGACATATTGACTGACTCCACATGAATAGGATATGAGTAAGAAGATGTCTTTGTAGGAATAGCCTAATAAAATTCATAGAGGCGACTATTTTTATAACCTTGTATATTTCTCTAACATACTTTTACTTTCACGGTTAAGTATAATCTAATCTACTCTAGATATTGTTATTCTTAAATCAATCATCAATGTAATATCTCCTGGATGTCACCTCTGTCAATTGTTGTCAATTCGCTTTCGATTTGACACCACGGCTAAGCCCGTTCGGATTAGAGTTCCAATGGTAACGGCTGTCGACGTGGGTGTCTGATTTATACCGAACCATGGGACTTTTGGTAATACGAAGTAAACGGTTCTATCACATTCGAAATCGATGGAAATTTCACTTCAATTCTTGCCAAATATAATTTCACTGCAATAGTGTTGTTTGTACTATCGAATGATTTTATACATAAAGGTTAGTAAATGCATTGTGTGATAAATTTTGTAGTGCGCTGTGACTTGAATACAGAAACATTATAAATCAATTAAAATAACTAGAATTTTTCAAAGACAAATAATTATCAAAAATCTATCCTAACTGGTCATAATATTTAACTTTTAACGGAGAGTCCCAGGAAGCCTATGTAAGTAATTTTGTTGTAGAGATGCTGGAATAGTAGTCAAATAAATAGCAGAAAAAAACGAAACGATGAAAATTATTTTTAAAAACAAATAAATAATTTTATGAATAAAAATTGTTATTGATTTATAACAGAACTTTTTCAGATTCAGATTCTGATTACTTTATTGTTTTATGTTATTTCAGTAGTTAACATAAGAAGGTCAATAAGTATATAAGTGTACATTGCATTTCTGCACCCAGAAATCTCAGGATAAATCATAGTATTACTTGCTCAGTGTCTCAGGGTCGAATTAAAACGTAGTAACGTAACTTATATTCAGTGGATGGAATGGTGGAATATGTCAAAAACATAAGATCAAAATGTTACAAAATTGAATTGGACGGTGGCAAAGTTTGAAATAAGCTGAGAAAACTTCAGATTGGTAGACATTTTTTATTTCGTCAATTTTGTGTTTCTCACCAATCATTTAAGTTTCGAATGTCGTAAAACGCAAAAAACAGATATTTTAATATTATCAATATTCGTACAAATTGTCATTAGAGTGAGCCATTTATATTCAAAGATTATATTTGATTTATGAAAATCGTCAGAGCGGAGGTCGGACCTAGGGCTAAAGATTCCAAAGTGGCGCTTCTACACACACCAACGTAGTAGTTGGACAATTACATGTAGTAAGACTAATTGAAACCACTAGAAACCAACTTCTTCTCCGTCGGCCAGCGCGAAGACACCGTGAAAGGCACATTTCTTTGCATACAGCGCATGTAATGCGTCGCGCATGCGCCCCGCATACGCGATGCGCTCCTCAGTACCCCTACATTGTTTTTATTTTCTTACGAACCCATCACTTCTCATTAAGTGGCGTTTGAAGAATAACTTAACATCACTAATGTCCGGACACGAATTTTATTGTTATTGCATTTTAATAAATTTTCATTGTTCCAAGAGTTGTCAATGGACCACTCGGTGAGTTTCCGAGTATTTAGGAAGGAAGTTATTGTCTTTGTAACCTATGCGAGTATGTTTATTGATCGGGGTTTATTTTCACGTTAGTATTGAATTAAAATTCTTCTTTGAATAAAGTATCAAGGGGTTGAGAATTAGGGCTACCACATCGAACTTACAATTTTTGAGACTTGCAAATGCTTTAGTTAGTATTAATACCATATAGAGATAGAGTTATATATACATAGTATAGAGTTTATGAGTTTTGAAACTATTTGTGTATATATTCATTTGCATCAATCCAATCGTATAGACATCAGCTTACTAACACGTGATAATGGTGCTTGCAATAGTGTCGAAATAATGCAAACAGCGAAGGAATCGTACACCCTCCCAGCGTCTGTTCCCCAAGATGTACAATCTGGAAGCCTTCAAGTCTAGAGTGAATAAGTATCTTCTAGGCAAGCATGCTCCACCGCCGACCGCTTCGTCACTTACCATCAGGTGACATTGCGATCAAATTTTTGTCTATTCGCAATAAAAAATAATGATTAGAAATTATGATTATGTTTAAACAATAATTAACTATTAATGATAATAAATTATGATTACAAATTTTAAAAGCTCCACAACTATAAAATATGGGGTAAGGATCACGGTTCCAGTATGTTACTTACATTAAAGATATTCTGCCTTTGGAAAATAAATTAGTAAGTTACAAAGGGCACCTAAGTAAATTTTCAAAAATAAATGTGTAACGCGAATTTTCAGTTCCATACTTTAAATTGTTGATTCAAGCCAATCAAATAGGTAAAATATTTTAAGGTGGTTTCAATTCCTCTATCTACAGCTTTTGAAAAGTCAGCTACAAAATTTAGTTACCTTATATAAATATTCTGACATACCTCCTGCCATCGATGTAGGCAATGTCAGCATTCCTGTCACGACTCTACATTTAATCAAAGTGGGAGTTACACAAGCATGTTTTGTTCATTTCAATTTAATCTTTTAAATATGTACGAACGTATAAATATGGTTTAGCTCTAGGATAAGGATAAAAGGGCTTACATGCCAGCGACGCGCGACGTCCAAAGATCTTCCAGACTAGGGCAACATCTCATCGTATATATTTTTCTTAGCACCTATATTGTGTATACGCCCATATTCAATATGGGCGTGTAAACAAGGGGAAAACACGTTTTTAGCACTCATAAATAATTTATTTTTGGATCATGTTTTCAAACCACGGAATCAATCTGTTTATAACAATATAAGCAATATGTAGTATAACTTTTTAATATTTTCTTCTAAGGCAAACTGAACAAGACAACGTTCTACCAAACATTATCTCTTCCAAGTGAAATACTACTAGATGGTACATAATTAACTAAGTTCTCCTGTCAAGTGTATCGTAGTGGAAGCATGTCCAGTTGCGTAGAGTCGGCAGCTCTTGATCACGACCGTGGCGTACCGAGCGGGCATAAGCACTCGCCGCAGTCACAAGCAATCATAATGATAAAAGAGTAATATTACCTCTATATCGGTACCTGCAAACGTAGCATTGTCCAATTTATATTTATTAACTAAGTATTGAATACTTTATACTAGTATTGTAACTTTGTATTCAAACTCAGTAAAGATTTGTAGATATTATCAAGATGAGTTTTGAGACGCTTCAACTTTCCTATAGTATGCAGTTTATTTTTATTTAGTGAGGAACTTATCTGTACCGCAGCTTATGATATGTTATCGAGTGTAACGGAGTGGAAGTAAGTCGAAGAATCGGTGGCTCTTGATCAAGACCAAAGGTTGGAAGAGCAGTAGCACAAACAGACGATCGACATGCTCTCAAGCTTGGTATGTAGATTAATTAAAACGTGGCTGTATCATATTTTGAATACTTAGTATTCAAGCAGGAGTAATAGCTGAAACTACTTCATTTTAGCATAAATTAAGAAAGGTAAGAAGGGTTCGAACTTCGAAATCTGCATATGACCATAACTTTTGGTCCGTTGTAATTTTGTAAAATAAATAAAGAGCTTAGTATTTTAGTTTAGAGAAGAAAATCTATTGGCCAGTTTTTACACAAAGATTCAGTCTTCTATAACAGCTGAACGCATTAAGTTGACATTTAGGATATACGAGTACGTGTAATACACAAGGATACTTTTAATACCATTTCATCGAATATTCCCCAAGATAACTCGCATCAAATAACCAAATTTGATGTTATCGAAGTAGTGTGTAGAAGGGTAGAAATTCAATACACTTATTTAGTAGATAATATAGAATTGTTTGAAAATATACTCTCTAATTGTATAAAATCTACAAAAAGTTTACTAAGTTTGAATACTTGGTATTCAAAGGTCGTACGGTGTACACTATTGGGTATACTATCCTCTTAACCGTGGCTGTTTACGGTCATCTGCACTCATTCTCGTAGTCATACCGATCGGTTCACTACTGGCTCGGTAACTCGGTACTCTTTGATGTGGTTTGTTTTTTTGTCAGTGTCAGTTGATACGATTGACGGAAGGTCGATCTTGCGGTATTTGCGATATCTATTCGACGGGCGCTGTTTTTATTTTTTCGTTCTAAGCTCTAGGTTTACTTTCTGATTGCCAGAAGAACATGTTCTGCAAGTCACGTTGGTTGATAAGCAGGAAATTTGGGCGGAATTATCTTTAAACATATTTTATACTTACACTAAATTGTTATGATTATTTATATATGGATTTTCGTAAAGTAAATAACCTTTGAATCTATTAACTGTGTTCTGCAAGAACAGCAAATAATAACTACTTACATATAGTCTTCTGTAGCACGTACCTTTAGGTTCTTTCTGTTAAAATCAAGTAATCAGCCAGGTTTAGAATACGATTCAAAATAAAAACAACAGACCATCATCGACCGCATCATCACTTAACATTAAGTGAGATAGTGGCCAAGTGCTACCCAGTTCAGTATAAATAAACTATATACCTAGAATCTAAAAGAAAAGTAAGTAATTAATTTCTCATTCAAAACCATAACTCAATCGATAATGTGAACCAAAAGATACTCTTACATTGACCCAATGACACTAAGAACCATGAATAAGAATATTAAATCTCACGAAATGACTACATAAATAATCACGAATCGAATAAAACTATACAATAAAGCGAGAAATGACAATAACAATAACATAGCAACACAATAAAGTTAGCACTAAACACGACGTCGGTCGTCGGGACCCGTCATCAATCCCATAATTAATGGCTGAGACCCGATCACGAACCATGATCTAAGGAAAATCTTATTTTTATAAAGAGTGTGTAGTGATTATCTCTAAGCGCCTTTAGCCTCGTTGATCATTTAAAATTTAGATTACCATTACTGCTTCTTACAAATAAAACAACAGGTTGTAATCTGCGACGACTAAAAACTGAAATAGTTTCTTCATTGGATAAATTGTAATAAAATAACGAAACCCCCATACAATACGTGAGTCTATCTTTTTGTTTCTGGTACATAAATATGAATTAAGCTTCAAGCGTAGGAATTAATTATAATAGTGCCAATCTATTATTAGTTAATCATATGCTTCTAGGTAATACAAGTGTAAACTAACCAGTAAACTCATTGCACAAGTCACAATTTGGTCTTATAACCAGCCTGACCTTGCAAACTAGATAATTATGTACCGAACGATAGGACGTTAGTATCAATGTATTATATTTTACAAAGTATTATATTTTACAATGCATTATTAGGACAAAATTTTTGAAGCAGTGATAGCTCAGTGGCATTGGCTATGGACTGCCGCGCAGCAGGTCCATGGTTCGAATTTCGCCGCGGGCTTGAGCTTCACCGCATCATGGAAGGGCATTTTGCGACTGCCCGTCTGGCAAGCGACCACCCTCAAGTAGAAAATCTGTTGCCAAGCACCTAGCGATGTGTTCCGCCAGTAGTCCTTGAAAGCCAGTGTAATTACAGGCACATGAAACTTAACAACTATGTCTAAAGGTGACGGGCGCAGTGCAATTCGTGACTTGTGACGAAATGCATCTGTTAAAGGCAGAGGTAAGTCCGCTTTACATCAGGTGCGAGCAGGATCGAGTTTGTTATATAACTAAAAAAAAACTTAAAATCTTAATCTTTCTAGAACTCCGTGATCTATGGCTCTACGATGTTAGTTATTGGGTTATGAGCATGGCAAAATTACAAGTTGGTCCCAGAACTGACCCCACAATCTTGACAATGGCCGAGCTCGGAGTGTTCCTGCAGTAATGCCTATAATGACGGCAGCCTGCTTACATAACCGCTCGTGACTTGCGCATTACGGTATCGGAGAAAAATACGGGTACACTATAACAGACAGGGCTGAACTTAGAGATGTGTATTTTTTAGATATATCTTCAGTTGTTTTGGCCCTTAAATCGACAATATGATATTTTAAAAAGGTTTCATAGTTAATAATTTTGTTTCTCACATCATTTTCTGTACTGTATGAACAACGAACAAGAACGAACAAATTTGACAACTATAATTTTTCATTTCACATATTAAGTATGTATATTTTTTATATTGACAGAGATATCTGTGGTTACATTCTTTATAACTTGTCAATGTATTTAAGGAGTGTTTTTTTATGGGCTGTACAAGAACCTATACAACAACAAGACGGCCACGGTAACTTTAGTCAATATAGAGAGAATTCGATGCAAGAAGAAAAACTAGTTTGTCCGTTATCTCAAACATAAGCAGCTGTGTGTTTGTTGGGCTTAAAATGCAAAGCATTTTTGTAATAAAACCACTTTTGATATGGTAATATCACAGATTGTATACTTCTTTTGGATTAACACAAGTCACACTCAGCAACACCCAGTTAATAACATAACCTACTTAAATCATCAAACCGTAACAAAACAATAATATAAGTAGCGTATAGGCATTTGAATATAAAAAGTTAAATTAATAAATTGTAGTAACTTGAAAGTACTGCAAAACATATCACCGCTTAAATAGCGAACTTAAGATAATTAAATCAATAGGAAATGTAGATTTATTAGAAAACCGAGCAAAAAGCTGCTTGCACGCTATAAAAGGATTATAAAACGGTTAGAATAGAAAAATAAACGGTTTATCTTTTAGATTAGATATCAAATTTAATTATAGATAACTTATGTATTTTTATGAATCCATCTAATATGACCTTTTGTTTGCATGTTTGTACGATGTGCATTGCGACGTAAATATCTGAAGAAAGCGGCAATTCCTTGCTGTTAACTACACAACTAAGAACTTATTGAATATAAATAGGTAATTGCCGGTCAGAATATAAATATTAACAAGCTATCTTATCAATGTACCTGACAGTAAAGGCTGGATATTTTAGTTTCACACCATACCACCATTTTTAATAACAGATACGAATGAAAACGTTGCATCATTCCATATCGAAATTAAAACTTAGTAAATTATTTTACCAGACTTTTTCTTATTTCGAGTATTATTGTGGTGTAGAGGAAAGCTGAAAAGAAGATGGGTGGATTGGTTGAAGAAGGATTTGTGTGTGAAATGCGTGAGTATTGAGATGACGAGCAGCAGAACAGTACAATGTGTAAGAAATTATTATTATTATACCTAGTATAGAAAATTTGTATTTGAAATATATCTGAGTTCGCACCTGCGAGCGTAGTGTCTAACAAGTTTGCGGATGGCCAGCAACATAACTTAATACCGAAATAAGCTCAGTTTCATAACAACCAACTAGTTTGCTCGTTGTTTAACTAGAACTGAATCTGTGCCCTTGTTAACAAAGAACTTCAACAATGTTGAACTAAGGGCCATTTGGTGGAGGATTTTATTAACAGTACAACATTTTATATGAGGCTCAGTTAGAGATTTTTCTTTGACTGATACTTAGATGTTAGTGTGATATACTTGAAACCTCATTGTTCTCAACTAGATGTAGACAACACTTAATTTTAGTGTGTTATGCCACAAGACCTAATTAAATCTTAAATTTAAAAAATTAGGTACCTTCCTCTTCAGAATTCACAGGACACATCGAAGATAGCACTTTTCATTACATTTTGGGACTCTGGGGACAACCCTCCAACTACAGGGATGGATTTGAATCAGACAAAAGACCAATTTTTTCTACATCAGTTTGATTACCTAAGTATATTTTAATCTATGATAGATAGTCTAGTTTTTGATCGTAGTATTTGTTAGTTAGTGATCAATTATTATGTATCCGAAGGTTTAAGCAGGCTATGCTTAGAATGGGAACTGGATAGGATAGTTGCCTGAATATACTGTTGCTTGGCGTCAGATTTTCTAGTTGATTGTAGTTGCTACGCAAGTACAAGCAAAATGCCCTACCATTATGTTTTTTTTCATTTGAGTTAAAATAGAGATAAATAGCTTTAAGTCTTAAAAATTACAACGAGAGGAAAAATTATAGTCATGAGCGGGATTCGAACCCGCTCCATCCACCCCTATAGTTGGGGTATGCTCTAACCGCTAAGCCAACATGACATATTACGTTTAACTCTAATTGGACCTTTCGTTCTTAACCATCGTATGATAATGGCCATTGAGCATTGCAGCAGCAAAAAATTATTAAAAAGCTTTAAGTCTTGTTTTCTTCACAGTTACCAAGACATTATTGCCGCGTTCACACTACAGTTCAATCTTGACATTTATAACCATCGGTCAAGTGCCCTGCGAATGACTGACAACTTTGGCTTAACATTGCAATGTAATAATAATAAATCAAACTGTACACTATTACGTACCTACTTCCCTGCCAAACCAACTCGGTAATAATCTGTACTTCAATAGACATTTTAATCAGTTTACGATGACCGATGACAGATCACAGCGAGCTTACGACTTGATAAATAGGTAATACTTATCAATAAAGTAGGAAATAAAAGAGGTATATGTGTCTACTAGGTATGCGAATGGCAGATGAAGTCACTTCTTGCAGTAATAAAGTGTATGCTTACCTACTATTACAGCCACATTGTTAATTTATTTCAATTATAACTTGCTTCCTTGTGGAGTCTCAGTGAATATAGGTACTTACTTTTATATACATATTTATAGTGAGAAAAGGCTTAAATCGACACAGTTTTCTAGTATTTATTTACAATTTACCCTATTATTATAAATTAACACTACGTTGAAACGTTGAGGAGGTAGAATACCTTCGTAGATTGGGTAGAGTAACAATATAGATACCTACTATTTTCTTTACATTTCCGAATTCACAGTGAATACTCAACCAATTTACGTATCTACGCTCGTATTGGGACTATTCCTTGGTAACAGATTGGGTCACGAGTGTTGTACTCGTTTTCGGTAGATTGTAGAACTTTATGTAGAAATTTTATTCGATTAGAGAAGTGTTGATCTAGTATGCTCAAGTAGATACACATTTTTATGGCTACCACATTTCAAATATTCTTCGTGGGTCCTCTTGTTTGATGAGTTTCTTAATCAACAACCTTTACAGTATTTCGTGTCTCATATTATTTATTTTTCTCCAATGTAACCTACAGGAATTCATACGTTTTATTAATTCCATACCTTCTCCCTTTTTACTTTAATTATAGAAGCAAATAAAACATAATAATCTAAACGCTATACCCCATACATCGACGTACTTATAATAAATTCTCGGTACCGCGTAATGAGGTTGCAAATTAGCTAGGTAGGTACATTGCTGTACAGAATAATAAATGGATTGTATGATCAGTGATGTATGTATATACAGAAACATAAAGTGTGGCTAAATAATATGTCTACGTATAAAGTAATACAAGTATACATAGATATATATATAACCTAGAAGCTTGAACAACATCTTCGCCCACATCATCACTTACCATCGGTTGAGATAGTGTTCAAAGGCTTAACCCCTATCAGCTATAACTGAATATATAAAAACTTCTAAATATGGTTACAAGCGCTATCGCTTGCAAAGTGAAACACATATTTAGGTACCTACAAATTAGCAAAAAAAGTTTGTTCTAATAATTAGTAAAAATTTAAAAAGCTATTGTTTTGTGGATAAAAAGCACATTAATATCAAAGTGCCAACGCTTGAAAATGTAGTTAAGCCCTTAATCTTTTCTTGTATATAATATTACTGCTCCGAGTTTCCGAATTTCGTATTTTTGAGAGACAACATTAAGCTTTAATATGTTATTTTATACTTAAAATTAAAATAATCCCGAGATGCAATTTACATTATTAATGAAATCTGTAACCATTCTCAAATACCCGCTGCTGTTATGATTTTCCCACGGAACTTTACATAAAATCTAACTACACTCAAAATTGGCCGTGGAAACCAAAATGGAAAATAGTGAGCGCTAAATTTCCATTATTCTTTTGATAAGAAACAAAAAAGCAGACACGTCTAAAGAAGATGTAGGTGAAAAATGAACAATTTTATTACATTTATCAGGTAAGGACGTACCTACTTGATACAAAGTGTGCAAAAAGCAAAAAAGTATGTCCAGGATGCAAGGCATCATATGTTTGATATCGAACGCCGACTGATGCATGTTATTGAAGCAGCTCGCTAGACCACTTATTACCCGTACCTAGTATTTGATCATAGGTAAGTACGGTATCTATCCAGCCGTAGTAAACTATAGGGCTATGAAAAATACTCCAGAAAAGTTTATTGCGAGACTATAAAATAATGTTATGCAAAAGCTGCGATAGTTAACGATCAGCAAATACAAGATTTACTTTGTTAGGAACTTATATTCTTAAAGATTTATTTAACCGGTTGTACGCCTTTATTAACAAAATACTACAAATTAATATAATACTCTAGCTACAACAAAAAGTATTTAGGCAACCTAAAGGCATTTGGAAAATAATATGAGCTCCCACCCCCCAGGACCCAACATCTCTACAGCATCGGCTCAAATATGTAACCACTACCGAGATTAGCGCGTTCGTCGAATTTAAAGCATTTACTTCGTAAGCCAATAACTTGATTATGGACACAATTCTTCCAACCTTCATTCTTTTAGTGGCCCTCTTAGAAGCTAGTTTCATCGTACGATATCGCCGGATCCTCGCGCAGGTGCAGTACGGTACGGGGTCAATGGCTTTAATTTAGCCCTATATTTACTTAGTGCTTAGATTCATAATTTTTTTAGCTAGTTTTAAATATTTTTTATATTCCAATTCAACGGGGTAATGTTGCCAGCATGCTGGGAACGCTGCCAACTGGTAGTGGGCTGTAAATATACAGAATCTAGAAACCCATTTGTTGTGTGTGGATGATTGCAAAAATAACAATAATGTAATGCGTTATAAATATATATATATATATATATTATAGATTTATAACAATTAACTTTGATACTAATAAATTTTGCACATGCACTGGCCCCGTCCGGTTACATACTGAATAGATCTACTCTTGGCCGAAAATTTGGACCACCGATTGCGATAAAGTTTTTAACATATTTTCATATTCATATTTTATATTTTTTTTTACTATCTGTACACTGAGGTGTGAATAAAGCCCGAGAGGGAAAAATACGCTAAATATTCAGAAAGGATAGTTTAACCAAACATAACTTTAGGTTTTTCTACCATGATATATCTTTGAGGCACAAATCCCATCACATCTAACTATTTCACACTGTCCGACATCTAACTTATAACCCAACTAATTAATAACTACCGTAGTCAATTTATGCTAGTACTTAAATACGCATTTAAATTGTATTTTTAATTCACTCTATTTGAATATAAAACCTCGACAACAAAAAGAAAACGAACCCAAGCGACCGTGGACTCGCATTTCCGCCGAAGATTAACACATAAAAAGTACAGAAGTGACGGTAATCTGCAAATATTTTTTTTATAATACATGTGTAGTACTTGAATGTTTTTTTAGTTACTCTTAATTTTATAACAAAAATAAATTAATTAAAACATAAGCATGTGATTTAAAAATAAGAAATTGTGAAATAATTAAAAAGCGTACTCATATTTTGAATAAGTCAAATACTTAAAATATGTTGCAAGTAGTGGCTTTCAATATATTTTAATGATTTAGTAGCTAATGAATAAGCAAATATGTAGTTTCATAATTGCTACTACACTTCTATAATATATAACATGGCATAAAATCAATGTGTTAGTTTCAGTAGCAGATTACAATCAGTTAATAAAGCTCAAGTATCAGTCGCGATGTATACCTCGCTCTGTAGGTAACAAAGAAAGACAAATGCCACACTTTCTCCACACAAAGGAGTGTCCATTCTTCACGTGGGCACTGTAATGAGTCTATGTTGCTAGATCCGTCGGGCGCGCTAGTCCGAGATCCTACTGCATGGTTTTTTAACCCAACAGGAATTATGTATGCAAAGGTTTATTTTAAGATTTTTTGATTTATATGTTGACATTACATTTTTATAGTGTGCATAATCAATACTTGATAATCTAAATAAAAGCTTTAATAAAATCTTTTCAAATCAATAAACTTTTGTGCCTTAAGTAGGCACAAAAGGTAGTATTACTTAAATATTCAATATATATTAATATTTATTTAAAATTATTGTAGTACGAAAAATACATTAACTTATTTCATTAGAATCAACTCAACATAGATTATTGTTAATTTTTAATATCGGAGACAACTTATATATATATATATATTTTAGAAATAATCATGGAATTTCTTCTTTCATATTCGTAACTTGTTTTGTATCCAAAATAAAATAAAATAGTCAGTGAAAAATGTGTGTAATGGTTTCCCAGACTACGCTGGTAGCCACAGACCTGTAACATTAATCATTCTTTCCCAGGAAATCATTCATCCTCTCTATAATGTGCTGCGAAAATACGCTTCCACATCGAACGGACCGATGTTGTGCCTACTCTAAATATTTTTCTGTAGTCTTAAATTGAAATTAACACACAAATTACAAGGATTAATGTATGAAGTCACACCACACCTGCATTAATAATAATATGATTATGTCAAATATGTATTTGTAAAAGAAGATCGTTTTTGGGTTCCGTACCGAAAGGGTAAAAACGGGACCCTATTATTGAGACTTCACTGTCCTACAGTCCGTCCGTCTGTCACAAGGCTGTATCTCAAGAACGGTGATAGCTAGACACTTCAAATTTTCACAGATGATTGAAAAAAAATTCTGTTGCCACTATAACAACAAATACAAAAAGTTGGCCAAGTGCGAGTCGGACTCGCGCAAGTTAAAACAAAAAAAGGTTAAAATATGAAATCTAATGTTGTATAGCTAATGGTACGGAACACTTCGCGCGCGAGTCCGACTTGCACTTGGCCGTTTTTTTTTAAATTTAACAGCAAAAAAAATTAAATCAAAATATTAATTAAGTCATATGTACTTAAATGGTTTTGCTGTTGCTAGAATCGTTACATATATGTTTTTTATGTCTATGGCATCATTCAGGTAATGCTATAGAGGCAAAAGGAATCCACCAGTTATTTTTCTTTCGTTTACTATTAACAAACATGATTTTCATATAGGCACAACCTGCATTGTCATAATCGTGAAACCATAATTAACTTTTAACTCCACACAGCCGCCTCCTAACGAACTCATTACTAATCTGTACTTCTGCTAACAAGTTATTTTGTTCAGTGCACGATTGCCATTACTTGGGCCACAGATAGATAAATACTAACCTCGTTATTCGAGCTCAATCAATTAAAAACAGAATAGCAGTTCATTGGACCGTTCCCATGGAATTTTTGTCATAACTTCTGCTTAGGCCGCGTTCTAGACGCAACCGCATATCTGTGTATGACAAATCGTGACAAAACCACCGACTCATCTACACTGCTTAATCTTTGGGTATCTTCAAAACATATTACTAAACAATTATGTACTTTATGTCATTGAAATAAGATATAGTAATATGTAAATACCTTGTAGATGGATGGTATATTTAAGGTGGTGTGTGGTAAGCACAAATTCATGTGGCTCAGACGCATGCCTGGTCCGTCCCCAGTCCATCGATCAAGATCGGTGCGCATCACCTTCAGCCCGGCGATCGACCGGAAACAGCGGACCCTTAACTAACCTCTGTTTAGGGACCTAATTAAATTAAGGAATTTTATCTGAAGTTATGTGTATTAAAGGCTTAAGGAATCTGTAGAAAAGTATGGTAGATGATTTTGGTAGCATAGGTGTAGGGAAATAAATGTGTACTTTTTGTAATCTTTTTTAAGTATACTCTTATTAATCGTTGAGCTATTCGGTTTTTTCTTAAGTATTATTTTCAGTTTGTCACTTAAGAACTGTATATATTAAAACATGCATTACTAACTGTGCTAAAAGTTTGTACCTATATCCTATGTGTACCTACCCATCGAAGTTTATTCGTATTAAAAATGTGTGTTTTAACGACCTATGAACACACGAACGCATGAACACGCAACTAACAGACTGAAAATCTAATTTTCATACAACAATAAAATTTTTCAAAAAGTGTACATTATAACAAAGTAAATATAGCGATTTCCAATAAAAAACACTATATTAGTTATCTTAACAAATACATTTTAGCTTATCTAATCAATCATTAACTCTACAAACGCCAATTCAGATAACGGACAAAAATTTATTCAATAACGACTAGTTTATTTTTGAATAAAAAGCATTCAATTCATGTCTTTTGTTCATAATATTTTAAGTTAGCTTCCGAATAATATGTCACATACATGTTTAGATATTCATTATCATACAAACGACAACGCAAATAATTTATGTCCTTTTCCTTGTTCAATCTAATATGTATTTTTATTCTTGTCACGCATTCGCCGGTCGTCAGGATAATATCGAATATCAATATTTGGATGCAATCAATCAAAGTTAATCACGCGAAAGATATAAAAGTAAAATGAATACATTAAGTTGGATGGTGAACGGGCGTCAGAGCAGTGGACCGAACTATACTACCAACTATTTATGTATGTAGTCTAATAATGAACGATTAGAAAAAAAGCATGGGAACTTGTTTGCCCATTGTGCTGTATTCTGTGGTGACGTAAGCAATTTTGAATATTCATTAGATGATGTCGAAATAGCCAAGGAATTTTACTACAGTGTTGAAGCTGTTTTAATGCAATTATTTTATTTGGGAAATTTAAAACATAAGGTTGTGAAATGTCTAGTTTCTCGTCAGCAGTTCGGTAGATTACTAGATTTCTTACTTAGTTTGTGTGGTAGATGGACATTAATATTACAGTAGATGTGCAGATAGCTTTAGTTTTCAAATAACAAATATAAACAACTAACTAGAGTTTGGAGCGTCATTGACTAACATTTTATTATGCTTTCTATTCAATGTGTCATATTTCTTCTCGTAACAATAGAAATAGCAGTTGTAGTATAGTTTTTATTATTGTAATATCTGTCCATAAATAACCAATACGGAACCAAGAAAACCGTCTCTTTATCTATACCTTCCTCTCTCCAAAACATAGTTTAAAAATAACAAAACACTGTTCAATTTAAAAAGTTAACTAATTAGGTCAATGGTTCCGTAGCAATATCGATCGAGAAGAAAACTGATGGTTAAAGTTTTAACTACGCGACCATAGATTAAACAGCAACTACTAGGGAAACTTTGAACAGTTAGTAGGTGCTCCAGTCAATAAAACTAAGCGCCAGCGTTGGATGGTAGCTACTTGATCAATGTTGTTAGCTGAAACTGTTTGTACACGACAATCGATACGTATAATTGGTGGTACAGCACTATTGTTACAGTTGTTTGTTGTTGCTTTGCTTCATGTTTTCATTGGGTAGGTAGATAATTCCTAGGTTATTTATTTGAATAGGTATAGGCGTACCTACACTTGTTTTAAATATTATACATTCAAATTGTTTTATGCTATTTTATTATTTTTTTGCCTGTTTTTCTTTATGCTACATATTTTAACTTTTCCTTATTATCTACCATCCATTAAAAAATCTGATTGTTTTGCAAAATTATGCTTCGACTTTAGATGTCACTCCCGTACCCTTTAGGTGGTTAAACAACAAGAACGAAAGGAAAAATTCAAACTACGACCCACCCTTACCACGGTAGCTAAAATTGGCATAACAATTTTGTTAGTTTATTCGCTTATGAGGCATTTATGAAGAAATGTAAATGTTATAACTATGCTAGAGATTTCAAATATGTTTTATCTATATAGAACTCTGGTACAAACGCTTAGGTACCTATTCAGTTTTTTATTCGGGACTTCATGGCAAGCAAGTTATATTTATCAGCCAAACGCATAAATTAACAAGAATAGGTATGATGAATACAGTATCAAACTTTACTTTGCAGGCTTTACCTGTGTGTGTAGTTCCTCAGTGAATGATTTCCTAAGCTCATCCATAGAAGCCACGATTGCTCATTATGAATACTTTTTGTATTATTATGGCCTCTGTTAAATGTATTGTGACGGCTAATAAACGCCGCTCTGAATAACGGGATGGCGTCACTTAATTAATCGTGTGTACTGCCTATTGCCACAGGTTAATTAATAATTTCTTCGGATCTAGTGGAATTAAAACATGGAATGTTTTGTACTGGTTATTGATTGGTAGATGTTTAATTTTTCATGATATAATGATAGCAGTGTGTACGGACTGCAGGGTTCCATATTTTTTTGGGCAAATTGGGTGGTATGTAAAGCCTAGAGACCTGTGACGTACAAACAGATGGACAGACAAACGTCAGAAGTACATTAATAGGGCTCCGTTTTGCCCTTTGCTTATAGAAGTAAAACTGTGGCATCAACAAATGGAATGGTAACTATAACAAATTTTATGTTGATGTGAGCTGATACATAATAAATGTTGCACATAGCCTGATAGTTGAAGAGACAAATATTACCCATACATAGCGAGAATTACGTTTTAATCATAGGAGAAATGAAACTTCGGAGATTGAACTTCTTTTTAGTAAGTAAATTCCAAAATTTGAAATCTAATACACAGATATTTAAACGATAATACATCTAATTTGGCAGATATATTTTGTTGCCATGTAAATACCACTACGAGTCACTACACTAGGTCTAGTGCTACTGATAATGTCTTTATCAGAAAAACAAGTATCTGATTGATCTTAGAATCAAACCCAGAACTTAGAGATTATTAAAAGACAGTTCAATAAACTCGACCAAAGACTTGCTTATCAATTCCCCAACAAACCACACAAAATATGCTCACATAACGTATAAGAGTCGAAATGTCGTATCTAAAGGGCAATGCGGCCTGGGGCCCAACTCCCACCTTTTATAAACTATTATGGAATGCAAACGTCATTGTTTCAAGTTAAAATTATTGATACTAAGGTTAGTACAGTGGCCGTCACGAAACAATAATGTTCATACAGTGCTACCTCTGTCGCACAAATGACTTGATTCGATGCATGCATCCCGCTCTCACGTTGAAGTTTTTATGCTATAGTGATATGTGGCGGTGCGAATTAAAATTGTAAATGTAATGTTAAAATAAGACTGAATTAAGAGATGGGAGTTGGCCCCCTGCATGCTAGGCACGCTTCCAACTTGTAGTGGGCTGGAGCATTTGGACTGCCTGTGAGCATGCAATGACTGCAGATTGTCGAAATTATTTAATTGCTGTAGATGTAGTGTTGTATATAGTTCGTAGTATTTAGTTAATAAAGGCATAACGCCGGTAAAAAAATAGTGTCATAAGATCTTAATCGAATTTTAGCAAAGGTCTATTAATTTTCTCGCCTTTTTTTATCTAAACTTTAGAGTACTTACAACTCACTGGCAGCATGAGATGAGACTGAGTTGAATCAAGTCTGGAAAGTTGGGAGGCAATATTCCATTTCCGCGCGAGCGAACAGATCTGAGCTCTGCCGCGCCGGAAGTGTGGTAGGTATACTCGCGTACATAAGTGCTTTTCTATTTCCCGTAAATCTCTACCGTATTTTAAATAACCAATAACAGACATAATATTATACATATTATTATTATTATTATATTGATTTTTAACTGCTGAGAGATCTAAATTAATTCTGTGGTAGTTAAGTAAGGTTACTTTACATACCTATTTATTTTAATAGGAAATCTGTACCTACTAAGCTAATCCATAGAATTACTTTTTATATTTGATTGTACGTGCAAATAGTGAAAAGCTAAAACAGTGTTTTGTATGTACAAGAATTTTTTTTATGATACATCTTCTTGATTTAATTACAAATTTATTCGACTTTTTACTAACAATGAGATACGTTAGGTGAGGTAAAATTTTTATATTGGATATTTTCTTAAGATAACTTAATTAATATATTCCTGGTCTGTATTTTCAATGTGAATAACTAAATTTTACCTAATAATGTTAAGGTGGAAACTGAATTAAAAAAAGGTTTTATCGCGCTTGTAGCTTGGTTACTATTCTATAATTAAGCCATATTAACTTGAAAAGAATTGAACACTAATTAATGAACACAATATAAGAATTTACCACTTCAACCGTAAAAATATTAAAATAAATTAGGTTTACCCATAACCAATGATTAAATTATTATTTATAATATTATATCTAATATAGTAATAAATCTTCTTCGAATCTGGCGTATCAAATGATCAAGTAGGTACAATAGTTCTACGATCTGCAACACAACCAAAAGTATTATAACACTTTGAATTTCCCGCCATAGATGTCAGCGAACCCCTTGCAAGACATACGAAGTTTTGGAAGGCAAATAAGGACCGGGTACTCAATTGTTTTTTCTTGTGAATATTTCACTCATGCAGATGCTCAACAACGCATATCTCCGGTGAGGGTTCCTATTGCAAACTGCTGGGGGAAAATAATTAACGGTTGATGGCAGCATTATTTCGTGGCATGTGGTAGTGTGCGTCTGGGTGGATATGTCGCGCTGCGCCTGCGCATGCCCCGCCTCCCCGCAGCTAATTGCGCCAATCTGCGACGCCGCACGCACGCACACACACACGCACTCACGCACCCGATGGTAATAATATGGATATGACAAACACTGCATTCAGCAAATGAGCAATGTAAATGAAAACTCGGTCGTTACGAGTAAAATAATTAGTTGTGCACATATCAAATAGCAGAAACAAAGGGCGATGAAAATTACTCACACAAAAATTCATGCCCAATTAATATGCCCTATAACTCCCTACCTACTGAAGACCTTGTTTTAAAGTTTAAAGTAGTATAAAAACTACATACAAATAATCATCTCTCCATTTCTATTTACCTGAATTCATATATGATTGTGGTAAAGTGAATTTAACAAAAGGAATGTATGGTCAGTTACAAAACGATCCTCCGTAGTGACGAAGCAGACAGATGAGAGACGAGACAGTCATAATAGGTTCGTTACTGCCACTTTCATTTATTTTAGCCACAGAGCCCGGTAATTGGAAAATTCTCATTTTCTCCCGTCTAGTGATGTAAACTTGTGTTCGACGAGGAAAAAGAATGAGAAAGAAGATCCAATTTTAGTCTACACTGTGCATATTTTTCTACTTCTTTTATGTTTTATAGGCAGGAATACACTGCCACAAAAGATCAGCAGAGCTACACTCGTAAGTACGTGTGATACTCCGTAGGTATGGATACTTTTTAGAATTTATTCACGCTTATCGCTTTGTGAATAAAATTTAGTGTCATATGTTACAATCATATACTTATTTTAGTTAGATACATTTCCTGTGTACCTTCGGTTGAATAGTTCATGAAGACAGAATAAATCTTTTTGACTCTGGTTAGGCGAGTACGGAGTTCTCAGCGGTCATATTAGATAAAATTTTGACTTGAAAATATTACCCATATAAAAAAATTAAAACACCCCAACAGAATACCAAGTTTCGAATAGATCAAACCCGTGGAAGTTTCTCACATCCCTTCATCAAATAAAAAAAGCTGATGAACTTCAAACAGCTCACCAGATTTATTGAATTATAAGTCGGAATACTCTCGATCAAGCAACCTTAAAAATCTTAACAAATACAAAGCAATTGATTAACTATTTGGGGCCTACGATGCAATACAACACACTGACGCAATGATAAGTTGTAACCGCTTGTTCTTATATTGTCATACACCTTTGTTATAAAATATAAAGTTCTTTTGTGCACGTTATGACCTCGATCCTGGTAGTCTTATGATGGCATTCGTTATATGCTCAAGTAGAAAATTTGTCGCTTTATGTATATAATATTTTGTGTATGTGCGGTGTGTTGCCTTCCAGCGGCAGTTGTTTTTGATAGCTATAATTTCCATTCTAGGATGTCTATTTATTTACGATGTGCCTTTGACCACATCATCATTTGCTTTCCTATATCAGCAGTAAAAAAAAGCTTCTGCTCATGAGCAAGTTAGTCTTCTGACTATTACCATCTTCTGCGATCGACGCCTTCCTTATCACTATGTCTTGCTCTCATGCACTTTTGTCAACACTTTATTGTTATTACGCACAAGACGGTGGGGTATGTATCTGATCTGTCACTCATATCGAACCTAAGTCCTACTAATGTAAAGCTTACTCATAGATACTGAAAGCAGAATCTATTCTGCTATTGTAACAAAAATGCAATAAAAGATTCCGCGCTTATAATATCAGTCACCAAGTTCACTGAATATAAAATTCACTGGTTTAATATATATATATATATTTATATTGATTACCACAGTTTAGATAGCTTCGCTTCTGTTTGCTTTGTAGTGGTCGGTACCCAAAGGGCAAAACGGAACTCTAGTAGGTAGTAACACTCCGCTGTTTGTCTGTCTGTCTGTCCGCCGCGCCCGTCGGAGCATGTCGAGTCGTAAAGATAATATTGAGTAGAAGTAGGTAGAGACCTAAAATTATGATATCTGTATTAAAAGTTTACCCCAAAATGAGTACTGGACTTTAAATTCAATTAAATTATTTTTGGAGGAGGCCTCTTTACTTTTTTGCACCCTAGCATGTGAGGTATCATCGAGTAGAGAGCAATTATTTTTTATGTTGTATTTATATAGAATAATAAATGGTGAGCAAACAAAGTTGTTTACTATATTTATTACAGGGTCTATCACGAAAACTAAACTAGATAGGAATTTGAAATTACGGTATATTATAAGAACTTTAAATGAGGCTCGACTCGCAATTGGCCAGTTTATAATACACTTTTTTTTTTATTGCTGATAGGTAAGCCTTTCACCACAATCTCACCTGATGGTAAGTGATGATGTGGTCGAAGGTGTTAACAGGCTTAACCTAGAAATACTGGCTCTCAAGTACAGCTGCCGGAACACACCATTAGTTGCTTGGTGACAGATTTTCTACTTGAGGGTGGTCGCTAGCCAGGCGGGTATTCGCAAAAATGCCCTTCCACCATGCGGTGAAGATCAAGCCCGCGCCGGGATTCGAACCATGGACCTGCTGCGCGGCAGTCCATAGCCAAAGCCACTGAGCTATCACTGCTTTAAAATTCAATACATAATGTCTTGGCATCGGAAAGGCCTATAAAGGAAAATAAAGGTAAATACTTCAGTCAAAATATTATTCCGTTGCATATTCGATGGATGTCTTAGTCATAGTTTAGTTTATTAGTCTCCCGGAATATAATAATCCACTGTTTAATGCAAGTTTATTGTTACTTGCTATTAAAAATAATTTAAATACTGTTCGGTAAGGTATATTCGGTTACAGGTAGAATAGGTATTCTTAAATAAACAATTTATAAGAAAGATACGCTCCCGATTCACCCAATGACCATTAACGAATTGAAGGTGTTATATTACAGAAGTTTTATAATAAAAGTAACCATAAAATGGAGCCTTCCTATCTCAAAATAAATAATTTTTAACTTGTCATCAATCGAGTCGCTAAGTAATAAATTAGAAGTGCGCGCGTCAAATCGGAGGCCCTATCGAGTTACAGGGACAAACCTGTTCTCGTGGTAACCAGCCTGTCATTCCATTGTTTTTACCTTCAACATTCATTTGTTTTTCTTTATATTTAACCGTGTCCAGTATTATTCTAGAATATAAATGTTTGTTTATCTTTGTTAGAGCATAAAATTGCATACGATAGTCCACGGTATATGGGTAGGTATAATATGGTAGCAATGGCGCGTCAGCCGGTAATAAAGTTCCTGACCAGAGTGAAAACGATCTGAGTTGTCATCGTAGCAGGTTTTTGCACGATCCGGTGTGCTTAAAAATACTTTTTATAACTACCAGGACAATGTTTCGGTCGAAGGCAAACCGCCAGCGCCAAACCAACAAAGATACTCGCATGACACATCTATTTATGTGGATGCTTATTAAAGTTTACTGTAATATAAAACGCTCACGTTAATGCATTATTTACAAGAAGCCAGAATATAATATAAATGAGCTGACATTCCGTTAATATTTTTTAATTTACTTATCTTCTGTGGGAGATCAATGTTTCACATAATTTTATATGTAAGTAACCTAATCGAAGCCGCCGCGCTTGGAACGACGATTTTACCAGATTCAGATGTAATCAGAGCGACAAGAAGCCGCGTCGGAGAACGTACACGATAACAGAGTGGGTTTACAAAACGAGCCGAATGCCGTGCGATACGAGCGACTCGACCCGCCTGCCTCGGCTCTCGCTCGATGGACATAAACTACAGCACATAACTGCTGTGAACGCGACGAAATCAATTCCCAGTTCCGATTCCGAGAAGTGACACAGTTTCTTAAGTGTCACGTCACTACCGACCCACCGCCAAATAAATTCTAATCGTCCCGTATCGGCCACACGCCAATCTAGTCCCTAAACACCTCGCTGTAGACGAACTTTTGTACGCGCCCATACATGTAGTTAAAATATAAAGAAGAGCCACCTGTCTCCACGAAAAACTTTATTGCCTCCATAAAATTTAAACCTCAAAGGAAAAACAAAAAGTATGGAATCATTTTTTTCTTTAACGACCGAGGCCCATTTTAGATCGTGTTTACCTAACCTGTCACCTCACAGAATTGCGATTTTGACTGGTCGGGCCATTGAATTAATTGTGGAGTTTGGGAGAGATATGGTCTGATGTGCGATAATGTCGGATGAGCTGCCTACCGTCCGTGGGAGCAATTTGCTTCGTTCTGAGCGACCTCAGTATTTGTTGGAGGCTTCATTGTAAATTATTATGACGGCCAGTTCTGGTAAAACTTTATGTTAAGGGTATTAAAATTGTATAAATTAGCAGTTAATTAAAAGTGTGGTGAAGTTGAAAGAACTCACCGTGCGAGCTGACCGCTGCGGAGTAAGGGGCGTGCATCTGTTGGTGGTAGTAGCGGGCGCGGCTGTGGTGTCCGCCTTCCAGTGGGGAATGGAAGAAGCCGTCTCCATTCGCCTCTGAATTGACGTCACCGGCGGCCGGGCTGCCGTTGACGCGGCTCTCGTACCACCGCTGCTGCAGGCTTGCGCCCGCGCCCGACCCGCCGCCCTCACCACTCATGTCCATGACCGATAAACCGACCTCACAAACCATGCATTACTCTTATACACACGCACTCTAAGTCCACACCCTAATCCACATTTCCAATAGTCAATAGTTGTAAAGCACGTCGCTCGATGACTAAGCGAGTGCGATCGAGCTCAGTCTTAGCATTTTGAAGTCTGAACTATCACGTTGCTGTTTTCGGTATCGAAGGCCAGTTCATACTGTCCGTATCTGAAATAAAATAAGTATACATTAGCGCCTGTCCTCTACAAAATAGTGTTTTATCGCATCCGCAAATGAGAACGATAAATTAATTAACGGAAGACAGAAACACGAAATAAATCTTTAAAAAAATTGATTTTGAAAAGATTAATCGGAATTCGGGGTAAACGTAGATTTATCGGGCTGCTACCAAGTTATCGGTCCTTCGATTCGATTGCATCAAAGAATCAGTGCCGGTATTTTGTCCAAAAAGACAATCAATTAAGATAATAGTGCGCTATATCGGAGACACTGCGATACCGATACGCTCCCAATTCGATTAGCTGATAACGTGCGACAACACTCGATACCGCCGCGATAACGCGCGTTAAAACGTTGTTGGCCAACCGAGCCGTGATTTTTATTACCACTAAACTCGCTAAAGATAATCTACTCGGTAAATCTATCAGTCGTATAAGGCAAGTTTTTACATCACTACTGATCTGAGTGACAACGCAAGTTCAAGGTTCGTGCAATATGTTATAAAACGAATTGTATACCAGCTTTTAAGATAATATTTACTTAGCAAAGTTCATATTTGATTAACAATTTCAACATTTGTTAGAGCAATGATGGCCTAGTGGCAAAGGCTTTAAGATCATCAGGGGACCATGACTCGATTCTCGCGTAGGTTTGAGTCCACCGCATCGGAGAAAGGTGTTTTAGGAACGCTCTCCTGAGCAGCTACCACCTTCAGGTCCTTTAAAGCCAGTTCTACAATTGGCCTGAAAAATATTTTAGAGCAGATTGACCAAATAATGAGAGAGAAAAGCTAACATATCAGCAATGAAAAAAGGTAGGTAATGAAAACAAGGACCAAATCGGAAAATTACAGGGTACTAAGGTGATGGGTGGGAAACCTATATTACGTACCTATACACATACCTATAATCCTGGTATGAAGTTCTCTCAACTTGCAACAGATTATAAATCAACTTAAGGAAGAACATCAGCTCATTTCATCCCTTTTTTTATATTATTGTGACGGAACAAGCTCGAGGGCCACCTGATGTAAGTGGACTAACCTCTGCCTATAACAGATGCATTTCGTCACAAGCCACGAATTTCACTGCGCCTGTCACCTTCAGACATAGTTGTTAAGTCTCATGTGCCTGTACTTTAACCTTTTACACAAAAAAATATATTGTGTCGTGAGTTCGAGCAGTTCTATTTTCTGCCTTTGTAAGTAAGAATTTTCGATTGGGACGCGTCAATACTACAAAGCTGTCTAAATTGTTATGTTAGTATTAATTTAATGTATCAAATTATTTTCATAAAAATTCGCTAATGTATCAACAACTATACTAGACAGTTAATGAGCGGCATAGGTACGTAATTTGTATATATTGAATTCATCGTCACTTAATATAAGGCAGTAGAATTTTTTGTGAACGAGTTCGTCGGCAGATTTACTGCTACCATATATTTTTCTACCTAATGTTTACATTACTGTGTTCCGGGTGGAAGGGTATGGCTGCTGATGACATTAGAGGCACATTAGACTACCTAAACAACCTTATGTTTCAGGATGGTGGACGCAGTGCAGTTCATCACTTATGACGAATTGCGTTTATTATGCAGAGGTTAACGTTTAACATCAGATAAGCCTCGCGCTTGTTCCATCACAATCCCATAAAAAATACATACCTGGAAATTGAATCTAGGAACTCGGTTTTGGGCATAACTCTCACTGACCAGAGGACACTGAGCCAACGCCTATATATTACCAACAATTTTTTTTATTTCGTAGTTATACCAACCTTTTTAATTAATTGCGCACTTTGCACGTAGGTTAAAAAAGCAAACCGAGGTCCTTTATTTTTCAGTAATCAATTATAATTTAGATATGACATGTCAGATATACAATTTGCGATAATATCGATTAGTGACGTTATCGATCCGAATGTAGTGTTTGCTAAGTTAATAATCAAGCTCACTAAATGAACGGTAAAAAAAAAATACTTGGTAATAAAATATATGTAAGTTACTTTTACGTTTCAGGTTTTCCAGACCTTTTATAATACTTATATATTAATACACTTAAATGTAATGAGAAACCATGAGTACCTTGGCTATTTTATCTTATAAAAACTATGTAGGTATAATATGTTAATATTATATCGGGAATAGACACGAGTTTATCAATTTATATATATCTGGCTAACGTTTGCTATTAAGCCTATATGTACTGAAAAAAAGCTGTAGGTAAAATGCATACTGTATAAAATTGTCACAAACGTTGAATACTTCCATCGTATGTATTTCTTATTGGAATCGTAGTATGTAATATTGTTTAATGTAATTTTAAGCATTGGATATATCTATCGTTCACTCCAGGTCATATCTACAATATTTACTATTGGTAATCTTGTCAATCCTTATACGGAGTTTTTTTTAATGAATTGCATGAAATGTGTAGGTGATTAAACTGTAAATCACCTACCCACTATAACCTGTAACTCAAATAATTAGCTAAAGAAAATAAACAAAGTTATATAGAGCACGTACTTGGGTAAGTTATTTCTTTAACTTTTTCGAACAGTAAGTAGTTGTTATAAAATAACATGAATAGTAATCACATCAGCTACCGGAAGACGACCACAATTGAATAAATGCCTCCTCCAATATCTCCCATATTGAGGATTTGCCATAATGCCCCACGATTGGCAGGAGTCTTCAATAATTCTTCAGAAGACGGTGCTGCCCACCTTTTTGTATTTTCCCTTTTATGCCCCTTCCGACCTAACATGATGATCCCTCCATACTATCATGTGAAATCAGAAGAGGCGTAAAAGGGGTGCAATTTTAGCCACATTCCTCGGGGTAAATAACAATGCAGTGTTGTCATGACTTCTAGCGCATTTTACACCAGGTTACTTGAGAAAAAGTCATTAAAAATACGCATTTTGGCGGAAAAGTTCAATAGATATTATCGTTGAAATGACGCTCGACAACTGTCGGAAACAATATCGCTAACCCATGATGATGATAAGGGTTTATCTGAACATGCGGCATTTTGCTGACAATTGAACTGTATATATATAGATATGAGGCCATGAAGATTAAAAAAATAGTGCATAAGACCATCACAAGACCTGTCGTAATGTTTGGACCTAAATTTGGGCTAAAGATAGAGGCGGATGAAAGAAGGATAACTTTGGAAGAGATGGAAATTTGTGTTGGAACTAGAATGAACGCTTGCCTAAAAGTAGCACCAAAGAGACAGTGACAGAAAATGTGATGACTCATAGAATAGCGTGGTATGGGTATGTCATGAAAAGGGATGAAAAAAAAATTAAACCTCGGCCATAATAGGCTTTTGCTAGTACAATAGATAGGTAACTAAATGAGTGTTGAATATAATTATGTTGAGTATACTAAATTTCTGATGACAATTAAAAAACAGAGGAAAAAGGATACATGTTCTAAAAGGATGTGCCAAACATACTTAGCGTACGATAAAAAAACAAAGAAAAAGAAGTTGTAAAAAGATTGACTATTTATAACAAGTCTATTATTTGGAATAGACTTGTTATAAATAGTCAATCTTTTAAACTAGTCTAAACTAGTTCGGAATCTCACATTCCTGTTTATTATGTACGATGTTCTACCAAAAAATGCTACAAACGCTTATGTACTAGTATAAAGTGGTATTGAAACTGTGGTCAAAACCATTTTTTCGTCCTTCACATGCGTTGCATTGCCGATCCCATACGCACACTTTCTTAGCATTGAGCTTTTAATTTTGATAACACTGAAGCTGAAGTTACAAATACCTATATTCTAATATTAATACATACATATATTATAAATAACTTTCATTATCAAAGCTACTGTCATTAGTTCCAGTAGTGTAAAGATATTACTTTTCAGAACACAACAATGTCGTCAATTATTTAAAGTAACCTTGTTAATATTTGAAATATACCTTTACTGCTTGCATCTACAGATATTACGAGAATAATACAACATTAAAGATATAAGCCGTTTTTTAAAGTGGAACAAAAAATCCACTGGAAAAATATTTATTATTAGGCTGATGCACGTAAAAATGTGAGTTTTAAAATTGTAAGATAAAGCTCGTATATACAAGCTTTTATATATTTTTCTTATAGCACAACTCCTCTATATCTAAACCAAGAGGTTGATGCACGATTTAATATTTAAAAGATCTGAGTCATTTTATCAACAGACTTACATATAATTATAATGTAAATGCTGATTACCTATAATCGATATAATATTTATTGAATTTGTTACGAAGTGCCACATAGAATTATATTTTTTAGAAAATACTTTCTCGTATTAACATTGTTCCTAAGATTCAATATTTAAACTAAGATAAAATTGTTTCTAGTACTGCGTTAATCTAAAAAAAAACTCGATATGTTAATATAATTGTATGCCTAAAATAATATTATAACGCAATAGTTTAATTACCAACCGAATAAATTATTCAAGTGCTGGGAAAGGAATATGACGAACAGACATAAGCTTCGTTATATTTTCAAGTACCTATGTACGAATATCTATTCTACATACAGGTAATATTACCCATATATCAATATACAATAAACTAAAAATATGTATATACTAAAACAAAACTGTAACTACCAACACAAGCAGTTGAGCGACCTAAACGATCCATGCAGCTAGCTCATTGGTAAATGAAAATGTTCTTAGAATCACTATAAAAAGGTGAGAAAACATAAATATTTGATTTTTATGCACAATATTATCTTATACAATACAATATAGCTTTAGTAACATTATTATTCCTACCACTAAAAATCTATTTCTTGACTCGCCAAAAACTTATCTACGGCAATCATATAATAACCGATTCATTATCGTCAAATTAACTTCCAAAGATATGCTCCTATAATTTTCATAAAATGTGAAAATTTTTGAACCCTTAGTCCGGAAAATATGTCAATAATTAAAAAGAGCACTTTGAATTGCCTTGAGTGCATCCTCCAATCGAAAAGCTTAAGAATGATTGTAAAGAAATAACACGCCCTATAACAGTATATTATGTACCTATATTCCTCGTCGTTTTCTTTTAATCGCATCACAAACTTTTAGGATTTTCTCTGTAAATAAGGTTCAGTAATTGACTATCTGTCTTTTGCCATATAGCCATTCAAAAGGACTCGGAACACCGCGGCTATAATTTTTCAAGTGTTCAAGTTCTCCACCCGCGAATAAATTTCAAGTTGCTTCTAACTTGAAATTTATTCGCGGGTGGAGAACATAGTCGTTTCCAAAACATGCTTTATCTTTTTATTTAAGTGTCGAAATAGTGACCCAGGTTTCATCTATGTTGACACTACGACGACAAAATTGATCCGAATTCAGTTGACACATCAATTCAAGATTGAACTTAGAAAATTCCATAATTCAATCCTCATTTTGGTTTCTTTTATTTGAGATTCAGACACTATTCCGATTCTCTCAATAAATCTGTTAAAATGGATTGAATCTTAACAATTGAAACTTAAGCTTAATGTTTGATCGTTATTCTTCTGCCATCCAAAACCAACTTTTTGACATTTTCTCGGTAACGGAGGTTTAAGGTCGCTACCGGATCATGTTCATAACTTGATCTACCTCTTTTAAATTCAGCAACCCAATATGTGACCCTGGAATATACTAAAACAATATCAACGAATGTTTGTTGAATGTCTAATTTTAATAACTTTATAACTACAAGCACCTAACTCGCTTTTCTGCATACTTTAATGTTTTTAATAACTATGTTCATAAGATTTGTAACTTGCGAAAACGGTATCATGGAATTAAGTGGATTCTATGAACTTTAACTTTGCTCTCGCTCCCTTCGGACCCAACGACCTTACAACTATCTAAATATGTAGCCACTATCGAAGTGAACAAATTTTCGCCGATTCAGTTTCTATGTGTAAGTAGGTACCTAAAGCAAACTGTAAGATCAATGAATTCTCACCAATATTGCCCACGCGCTGCTTCGATAAGATGGAATCTTCACAATGATAATAATTCTATGATCAATATATATTATAATAGATAAACACAACCAGCTATGTCGCTATCTGGCCATCGACTGAAAAACGGATTTACTGATAATAGAAAGAAATCAAATATTTTATCGTAAATTACTCTGATTTTGTATTATTTCAAGTAAATTTGTTTGATAAAAGGAGATAAGTTGCGGTGGCACAAACACAACTAGTGTAAAATATATGACTTATTGGTGTTACCAACGTTATATCAAGTATAAAAACTAGCCAAGTGCGAGTCGAGCATCGCTCCTTCCGGGTTCAGTATTGCAACAGCACGTATAAAAAAAAATGTTGACAGGACTTTTAATAGACCATATATTCAAATAAAATTACATTACATTATTTTCAGTAGTTGTTGGTTAAATAGAGGATATGGTATATAATATACCAAATTTCACTGGCTAGTTTAATTTATGCATTAGGCCTCGTAATAAAAATCGTCTAAAATTTACAGCTTTGACATCCTTCCATTTAATTATTTATCTAGATAAAAAGTATTAAAAATATATTTATATTCTGCTTAATGTGTTTTAGGAGATGATTATCATGCATGTTAGGGTAAAAGAAGATAATATTTTACCCTAACCAAAATAATGAGTCACAAACCCGAAACATTTATAATTTCTGTAAAACGTTGGCCCTAAGGGGAATATTGGTCAAAAATTCAAATAAGCTATTTTTAAAGTCTCCAATACATGAGAAATAAGCCGAGAAATAAACTTTTTTTCATCCTAGCATGTGACTTTCCATAACATACGGACGAACAGACCGACAGCGGAGTTCCGTTAATAGAGTTCCGTTTTATCCTTTGGGTACGGAACCAAAAAGTGCCAAATATACACCAACTTTTTTTCACCCTGTTCCATAACATACGGACGGACAGATGGACAGCGGAGTTCTGTTAATAGAGTTCCGTTTTATCCTTTGGGTACGGAACCAAAAAGTGCCAAATATACACCATTTAAATAGAGAAAACGTGATTGTCAAATTATATTGTTATGTTTCCTTATCAACAACGGAAACACCTTTTAAAGTCATACATGTTCAGATTTGTATCTCTCTCCAATCTTTTACTTTGATTAATATTTAGTATGATATCAAATCGTCAAATTTGGTATTTGTAGGATAAGCATCATAAATAACTAGACTACCAGGCACCGTTACATTATAAAGAAACGCACAATTTTGGCACGCTGTTATTAGGTCCAATATATCTATGAAGCAACATTTAAGAAAATGCCTCTCAGACCATTGAATTTAGTTTTGAATGTTTTTGAAACAAAAAATAATGATGGAGCTGGAGGGTGGACACTGGAACATTAACGAAATAACCTATCCTAGCCGTGTGTGGTTTTATCATGAATTGTTTTCAGGGCCAAAGATTTTTTTGTGTCCTCTTATGATGTTCTTTCTAGAAACAGTAATATTTTTCAATTTTTGTTCTCTAATTACCTTGCTTTGCCTAACATATATTGATAAAAACTTGATATATACTAGTAGTTATAGGTATATATCATGTCCTAATCAATGTTTATCTATAAAATTTTTTAATTACTTGATATAAAGAACTCGTTAAGTACATCTTTTGCGTATAGATTCTGTTAATTGTACGAGGTCTTTATTTTGTAACCGAAGCCTATCGAAGACTTTTAAGTAACAAATTGATACAAAAACAAATCTTTGCAAGTAAACAAAAGTTGTACAATTTTCTCACAAGGCTTGAACATTAAAAAGTAACAGTTGAATGTGTGCTAATAAAACAATTCTGCAGTATAATTCATAGAGAAATTAGTTGCATAAAACCTACTGATACACGATCTCCTTCACTTACACTCGAATAATGTTTTAAAGAGATATATGTACAGGATCATATTCCGCAGAAATGTTGCACTAAAAATAGGCCTATCGCTTGCCGATCGTACATGATCAAAGCACCAGTAGCACATCTCGGCCATAACTCATCGTTTATTGCCTATAACTCGTTATATTGATAAATATTGTGATTTTACACCCGTCATATGGTTAACTTATAACACTGTGATCATAAGTTATAAGTATTGTAACAGTTATATCTAGTTATGAATTTGTGACTAAAATTGGTTTAATATATTCGGTAACTCTTGAGATAGGTGCGGGTGAATCCACTTGTTTTCTGGACTCAAATTTAATACCTTATAATTATTGTAATGTTTTCAGCATTATTATCAGCAACAACACAAACTAAGACACGTTTATGAGCACCTGAATCTATAGTAGTTATTGTTTTTAACATAACTTAAGATATAGCTTAAGTTTGCAGCCCGCTCTTCATGTCTTAAGGAAGTTTTCTTACTGTTATTCAGCTAGGATATTTACAGCTTTGAGTAAATAGTTTTAAAAGAATGATTTCATTAATTAATAATATAAGAGAACTAAGCCTTAATTTTACTTGCATAAGTTAATTAAAAATAATTGTAATATTTATCATACTGTATCTGCCAGACTGTCTATTCAGAACACGACCGTTATGGGAAAAGGGGTGGGTTTCATAATCCATCATAGGCTTGGGGATCGCAGTATGCTGCGATCCCCAAGCCGCCTGCCAAGCGCGGGGATATATATGAGATGACAGTTCTTCAGAAGACGCTGCTGCCCGCCTCCTGGTATTTTACTTGAGTTGCCTACTTACGGCTCCTGCTGGAAGATAGTGGGATTGGGTGCAGATTTAGCCCGGCACCTCACAGGGCATCAATAATCATTTGCTTCAAAAAACATTTCTGTCGTCAATCACCAAAATGTTATAAAACAATGTTTTGTGTGGCACTATGTTTTTTCGTCTAACACTAAAGTTAAACTAATTTAATTGGACATTTATGTCATTTTGTTTAGTAAACAATAAAGAATATATTGTCCTCCAAAAGATTAGTTTCTCATATTTCAATTGATATTTAGTATTATATTATTTGTAGCAATGGAATATTACTTATTATTGTACAATTACTAAAATTTTAAACCTGGGAAGTATTCAAGAACTGTTGAAATTTCAGCACAATGTTAACATACTCATAAGAAAAAGATATTAAATAATATTGACTCATTCTCTTTAAACACAAACTCGTTAAACACAAATGCAAGATTTAACGATCATATTATCTATTTATATGAAGATAAACAAATTAATTCGAGCCCATATCCCAAGATAAAGGCGCGTGAGAGTACACTCAGGTTATCAAGCTTCAAGCTATTAAGATTAGAACCAATTAAGAAAATTGATTCCCTACGGACCTCCCGAGCCTTACCTTAAAAAAAGAACAGTATGGAAGATTTTATCGAGTTTTGGTTGTATTGAATCGAATCACCTGATTAGACAGCATAATGTAAGACGTATGTTGATTGGTGATACATGTGTTTTTTAATGTTTTGTGATGAAGAATTTAGAGATTTTTGAAACAATAGTTGGTGTCTAAGAACAACATATTAGCTATTTATAATATATCTATTTGTGTATAAACCTATTATATATTTAGGTATACACCTAAATAGATATAATATAAAAAATGGGATATCACAGTCCATACAATGACCGTGCGCTTGCCTACAATGAGCTTATTTGTAGTTAGGTAATATTGAAGACAAAAGCTGATTTAATGATTTAAGATAACTATAATAATATAGAGGTAAAACGCTAACAACCTCTTAGGTTTGACTACTGCTAGTTCTAACAAACATTGTGAGATGTTTTTTTTGTTTAGAAAATACTTAAGTATGAGTGGTCATTAAGTTTATCAAAATTCAAGCTTATATGGAATCTGTCATTGATGACAGTAATGAAAAGTTACCTACAGAGTACCTACATGAACAAATGCTTTAATGAATTATTATTTACCTAATTACTATGTAAAAAAAATTCTACCATTTAATTTACCTAGCAAAGACTGTCAAAAATCAGATTAAATATACCTGTCCCATGTATGAAACAAGTTTGTTAGTAATAAATTTCATTTTTCTACCAATACGACGATGTAACTTATTTTAATGGATCAATGCAGCTGCCACAAATAACAGTTCTCAATGATTAATAAGAAGATTACATCATCGTTAAGTACTTCTTAGCTCACATTTGACAAAACAAAAAGCTACCACTACATACAAAGATAAACGCATAATCTTTGACGGGAGTAACAAACCCGGGCGTTATTTTTATTTCTTTTTTTTATTTTAGAAGACATGCTCCCGATAGCTGGTCATGATCGATGCCTTTTAAAATGAACATGGGATTGAATAATTTATCGAAGCTCCCTTTATACCGTTCCTTTTTTATTGAAAACCTTTTAATTCGGCTGATTGGTGTTTATTTTAAGATTTAAATATTCATTAACGATTAGTCGATATATGTGATAGACGAATTGTTATTGTAAATGAGGCTTGAAGAATGCTAGGCTCATTATATTATGTCAGTGAGCCAAATTAAAATATTAATTTTATGTACGGATGGATTATTTAGGTATATACCTGATTTTTCAATCATCAGAGAGGTACTTCCTATGAATAAATACACACAACTACAAAGAACGAATGTTGTTTGTTGAAAAGAAAAGCTTATTTGGTTTAAATATGCTCGGTTGACATTTTATCAGTCTAATAATTTATATGTGATGATTGAATAACCAGGCTAAAGAAGATAAGACTCGCTTTTGAAGTGTGAATTTATTTATTGAGTATGCGGCATAAGGGTCATACACGCATATACATTTTGATCTTAATAAGAAAGCTTTTTCTTGATAGTTTAAGAATGCACTAAAGAGTGTCAACGCCATAAATAAACCAAAAATATCGGAGACGACGCGCCAGATACAAAGCCAGTTTTGAGCTCACGCAGTCAAACGCCTAATTAATGTCAATTTGTATAACTTACAATGTTTAAATAATATATTGCCAAAATAAACAATAAAAAAAACTAGAAAAATATCTACCTTATTTTGGCAAAGTGACTCATTAATGGTATAAACCTAGAAGTATTTTCTCACGGTCTACTTATTCTAAATGTCTTCTCACAAAAATAATTAATTATTTTAAAACGTCAAATAAAGCTGTAGATAATGACGCATTATGATAATTTTATGCATATATTTTTATTTCGTTGCAATTATTTTTTATACATTTTTGACGAGTGGACAGGACGTGGCGTGTGTTACAACATGCGTAGATCTCCAGCGGAAACGGCTACTTGTTACACACTCACACATGGATAGCTTATCGAAGGTTAATCGATAGGAGCGCTTGCGCATCTCGGCCCGCATTCAAATTTTGAACGCAAACTGTCATGGCGGCTAAACGTACGCCCAAAAACAACAGAACAACCGATATGAAAACGATGTGAGGCGACATTGACATTGATTGGTTGGTACTCTTGTACTCGCTTGAAATTTAAAACGAAGAATTGGCAGTACCTACCTTCGTTGTAAGGCAAGATCCGCATGTTGTGGGGAACATTTTTTACATTAATAAAAATAAAAAGATATGTACTTAGGTGAACTTGCCTGCATGTAATGTTGTAAACTTAAAACAAACCAACCCATATCTTATGAAGTTGAAACACAGATTTTTGTCGGCTTTCAAATTAATTTGTACCGACTTAACCAGCTAATATAGTTGTAGTGTTCTAAGAACCAGCTGCAGCATTTGAACGGTGTTTTCTATGAAAGCAAACCATTTATAGGGTTTGTTAATTGCATGAATGAAGTTTTAATAATATCGAACTCGTGACTAATAACTGCTTTGAAAATATAAAGTAACTTAGCATGGAGCATATAGTTTTTATTTATAATATTTGGGTATTTATTTTTAAAGTTAAACAATATAACAGGTAACACATACCTTCCTACTTATATGTATTCCAATCCGTAAAACGATTAAAACCTTATTTAAATATAAAAAATAAAATTCTAAAGTGCATCTCATAATCACAACCTGTTATGATGTTGACATTTGATAACGATCAATAGGTAAGTAAATTATATATCATAAAACTATTTAAATGCTATCATACTATTCCTATCTACTATTAAAAAACCTAATAAATTATTTGCACGAAGTAATAACATGATGATAATTTATTACTGTGTTAAGGAATGATAGTATGTCACCTATATACAAACACATTTTCATAAAATACTGTCGCGTTTAAGTCTTTTGTTTGAATAGAAAAAATGCTACGAAGTCGTAGCCAGTTGCTACGACATAATCATAGATTTGAAAAAAAGTGACCTATATATATATGGAATTATATATTTTTAAGCAAATGTATACTTAATATTACTATTATAAACTCAACTAGTTTACCTACATTTAGTTTAGAGAACGTGTGGTATAGCGATAACCATATCAGCGCCAATGAAATGTAGAGATAAGAAATCGATTAAGATTAAAATACATATTACCATTTTAAAGCTCAAATGTCTTAAAATAATCATAATTATATTCAATTATTTCGATAAGATCACTAAACAATCATTCCGTATTAGAATTATTGGCTACAGTTGGTATGCGAGCTATGCCGACGGACATACGCAGGCGCTTAAAATAAATTTCAATTCTTGCAAAAAAAATAGAGTTGATTTCCAATAAAATTTAAATTGCTTTAATACGACTTTTACTGTCGTATAAAATTGAAATATATAAAAACAACGATAAAATGCTGTGTTTTGTAAATTAATGTAAATAATATTGCCTAATATTCATAAAATACATTGTTTAATTAGATTTTTATGCGGTTAATAAAAATTGTTATTGCGATTATATATTATGTATCCTATTTGATTGTCACGGCTGTGTAACTTTGAATATTGAATAGTTTTGGGATTCCATTTGTTTTAAAATTATAAAAAATAAATCAATGAAGCTGTGAATAGTAAATATGAAAACACGCAAATACCTGAAATGTCCTCAATTGATGGATATCACAATGTCGATCACTATCACTATGTATCACTGTTAATACTGGGCAGAAATATAAACACACTGTAATCATCAGCTCCATTCCGTCCGCATGTTCATTTTTAATAAAAAAAATTGATAGAATACAATATTATCACAGGTTGTATAAACTGAGTGTTGTTAGTGGATTGCACTGGGATTAGATAAGATTACAAAAGTGTTAGATGTACTGAGCGCAAGCGCAAGTGCGTTGTCGTGGAAGCGCGCAGCACGTGATGCGGCGCCGATGGGACGCAACCCGACACTAAACCAGTCGTGTGACTTTTTGTTGTGAACGCGCGGGATCGGCCGCCCTCGGTCGCGCTCGCCGCCGCCGGCCGCCGCTCGGAGCTCTCTGCGCGCCCATTGGCGGGCTCTGGCGGCGGGCGGCGTGGAGAGGCGGGTCTTCCTACTTACCGTACAACGATGGGAGTGTTCTCTTTTCAAATTTTCTTTTTCTCTTTTTGGGCGGGATGTGCGGTGGTGTGCGTTCAGTCGAGGCGCGCGCGCCGCGTGTGATGGATGGCGGTAGACGTGAAAGCCTGTATTCCTCGCTGGATGATGCTAGGCCGACGGGCGGTGTTGGCTGCAAGATTGATTCGCACGCTGATTGTAATGGTTTTATGACAAGGGACATTTATGATGTATTCCGTACATTTTGTCTTGGGGTTAACGGTTACCTGTGATTTCTATTGCAAAATAGGTTTTTGCTTTACTTAACATTATTATAACACTACTACATACAATGTTTTGTTTACCTACTCGTTACACATCATATATTGTCATTAAAAATGTTTTAATATTCCTTGAATGAATAACTACAAGTGAGATAATCATTCGATATATTAATACTCCCGAGATAGATCTAGTAAATCTACTAACTTAAGTAGGTACATTATACGTTGGATTTAATATGATACAACGGCGGAATCTACTCATATTAAAAAAAATGAGACTGGTAGGTACTAAAAATGTACATTATTGTTTAGGAAGGCTGTATTATAAGTATCTAGCTGTATATAGATATATTACACTATGTACCTATATATCTTGATTTATTGAAAAAACAAGGTTATGCTTTAAGATACCGATTTTTTTTTTTTTGTTATAGCTTATAGGCTAACCTTTGACCACTATCTCACCTGATGGTAAGTGATGATATGGTCGAAGATGTTGTTCAGGCTAACCTAGAATTACTGGCTCTCAAGGACAGCCAACCTAACGGAACACACCGTTAGGTGCTTGGCGACAGATTTTCTACTTGAGGGTGGTAGCTAGCCAGGCGGGCATTCGCAAAATGCCCTACCACCATGCTGTAACGACTGCCATCGTAAGACGACAACCGGGACCGACGGCTTAACGTGCCCTCCGAAGCACGGAAGCGCTCAGTAGTAATGTCACTAGCGGTCACCCATCCAACTCCTGACCGCGGCGGACGTTGCTTAACTTTGCTGATCGATTAAGAACAGCAAAGCCAACTTCGCTACGAGCGCTTCAAAAACCGCTTCAACCGATGCTGTAGATATGTTAAATTAAGGGAAACTGAAAACTTACACTGGCTATGGCGGTGAAATATTTTTTTATGTTTTGTTGCTATGTCATCTATAGTTAGATGAAATGGTTGACAAGACTGATGACAAGTTATTTTACTTGATATTCCCAGATCTTTTATAATATCTAAATATATTATTATCATACTTCTGGAACTATAAAATACTACAGCTTCAACGAAAGCATTTTGGCTTTATCGAATTCGTTACATTCTGCTAAAAGATATTTTAAGGTTTTAATGTTGTCATCAATGCACACAACTCCAATTATGGAGTTGTGTGCATTGATGTTCAATAACTTCTCACGATAGTACGAGCAATATTATTTTAAATCCACGAATTCCATGATCTTTTAGAATAATTACCAAACCTAACCACAAGCATGATTATCTGATAAAATTTAGAATTTCCTAAAGTAAATTTGATTACATCGCATAAACTAGCCATAAAATAAATCTACCTTAGGTTTTCCCCACCGCCGGCTTAAGCTTCTCAGCATGGTGGGCGGGCATTTCGCTAGTGCACCCCTATTAAACTACCAACCTCAAGTAGAAAATCTGTCGCCAAGCACCTAACAGTGTCTTCCGGCAGCAGTTCTAAAGAGCTAGTGAAATTACAGGCACATGAGACCTAAGAACTATGTCTCAGTGAGATGGGTGCATTGCAATTTGTCACTTGTGATGAAATGCATCTGTTATAAGCAGATGTTAGGCTACTTAACATCAGATGAGACACGCGCTTGTCCCGTCACAATTGAATTAAAAAAAGGTTTTTTGCAATAACGGATACAAGAGGCTACCTAAATGGTAATGTCATTAAGTGTTATATATAATTTATCAACATTATTATTAATATGAAATTAACTTCTAGCTGTATTTTATGTCACCAATATCATTATATGTTTGATTTTATGTTATACTCGGTGAATATGGGTACAATTTTGCCTGAAATGAATGTATTTTTAACCGACTTCCAAAAAGGAGGAGGTTCTCAATTCGTCTGTATTTTTTTTATGTTTGTTACCTCAGATCTCTCGACTGGGTGAAAAATTTTGAAAATTCTTTTTTTTTTTTAAACTGATGCTTGTCGTTTGGTCCCATTTTAAATTTTATCAAAATCGGTCAAGCCGTTATTGAGTTACACTGCAATAACTGAAAAATATGTACCTATCTTGATGATATAATCATTGACAATAAAGGACAATCAATCCCGTAAGCAGTAAGGGTCACTAAAAAGATTGTTTATTTTGTTTTACAAAATTGGAACCGACTTCAACACCCAAAAGTGTGAAAGAACATGTCGAAGTGGGTACCATGCGCACAATATTGTGATAATTTCATAGTACCGACTTCAACAAGTTATTTCACACTTTTGGATGTTGAAGTCGGTTCCATGTTTGTTATTTTTTTTTATATATTCAATGGGGGAGGTTTATGTTCAGCAGTTAATGTCTTCTGCTTCTTCTGCTTTGTGATAATGATTATTGCACATAAGTAGTAATGCGTTAATTGATAACATATAACATGTCTAGTCTACCCATCAACAGTGTTTTCAATTAAATTGGCTCTTAAAGTTAAGTTCTTATGAAAAATAAAGTCTCATTTGAAGACAGAATCTAAAAAACATATTTTTAAAAAAATAATTTTTCACTCTTTTTAGTAACCTTACGGGACTTTTTGCTACTTACGGGATCGATTATGATTCATTGTTAACGACTATATCATCAAGATAGGTTAATATATTTCAGGTATTTTAGTTTAACTCAAAAACGGCTTGACCAATTTTGATGAAATTTAAAATAGGAGCAAACGACAAGCATCGCCTTTCAAACAATCAGTTCACCCAGTCCAAAGCTCTGAACCTCCTCCTTTTTTGAAAGTTGGTTAAAAATAATGAAAATATGTGATACAGGTATACGAACGGTGGGTATTCTATGAAAATACCGCGGTTACTGAGATGTTGTCTAAATCATTTTCAATCTGTCTCTACTTTTCTACCCTTCATCACCAGCTCTTAACCCTCGTATATGGGTAACGTCGGGATTAAATTAGGGGGAGATTGGGGATCGCAATGTAAGGTGCCCAGTTCTTCGTATGGAGCTGCTTTGCGCCACTTTCTGGTAATTTTCCCTCCGTTATCGCTTTGCAACTCCCACAAAAAATGCTTATGGGAGTAAAATCCTATCCACCCACAGGCAGCAAGTACCCAGGCATAAATCCAGAATTAAATCTATAAGTTTACCAATTTCTTGTATTTTCTTGTGTGTTATTTTGTTGTACACTTTCCCTTAATAGGGGAGGTTATGGTCAGCAGCGGACGATCTAGCTGATACAGTTATTAGACGTATTAGTAAAATATTTTTGTATGTTCTTTTGTAGTCCTTTGTGATACAAAATATACCAACTGTATACTGACCCCACGAAAGAGGAAAAGGGAGTAAATCCTGAGCTAGAGAATCAGACTCGAATTAAATCAGGAGCGTAGCAAGTTATTTTAGTATACATATATTGAACACAAATGAGACAAAAAAAAATCTCTTATAATATTATTAAAATTCACGCACATTTTTGATAAATTGATTAGGACGTAACTGTTAAATATCACGTGAATAACCCGTCCTAATCAATTTTCTCTTATGTGAAACATAAAACTCTTCGCCTCCATCAACGACAAAAATATTAGATCTTAGGTAAGAAACACACTGAGCGAGTGAATTTGCTCTCATGTGAATCATAGAATTCTTCGCCTGCACCAACGAGTATTTCTTATAAAGGCCACTGTACACAAATTAAACCAAAAAACATATTTTGCTCTCATATGACAATGAACTCTTAACCTCTACCGACCAGTAAAATGGCTTGATAATAGGTAAGAAAGTGACTGAAGGCGAAATTCAAAAATAAAGTAACTTATAAATTAAATTTTGTGCAATTCTGCTTGTAAAAACTTATGGTATTCCTCACGCTCTTTGCTAAAATTGATTCTGCTGCGAGTTTTTGAACACCAAATCCAACTATTTGTGGTGGAGAGGTGAAAATGTACTTATTAATGTCAACTATACTAACATATTACAAAAATGCAAGTAAGCGGATCTTTCAGTTGGAAAATCCACCATTAACATTGCATTAATTTTTTTTACTGTCTTCCAAAACAGGAGGAGTTTTTAGTCAACAATTATAAATAATGTTTTGAGTACTACCTAAAAGATTTTAGAGTTCCATCCCACAGAATACGGGACCCTATTATTAAGGAAGAAAAGCGAGGTGGCTATACAAGAAAAATGTTTTAACGATTATTTTTCTTAAATAAAAATAATTAAATTAAGATCGAACTCGCCCTATGGATTTTGAAAACTGTAAAAGGAAAGTGTTGAAAGAAATGATTTACCCACGATTTTTTGTACATTCTGTGTTGGTACGACACCGTGAGCTTACGAGTACAACTCGCACATAGCCAGTTTTATTTATTTTTTGGCAGTCATTTAAATTTTTCCCATTTAAAGTACATCGACTTTGGTCTAGCAATTTTCCATTTACGTACCGTGCTATTCATAATTTCTAATTATTATGCGGTAAAATAAATATGTTGAATGAAGGTAGTAGTGCAACCTGGTGTGACGTAATTAGCTATTAAAGCGCAACACTGGCGATAGTGTTTTCCCCGACGGATTTATAGTGGGTGCGGGCGGGGATAAATCACGGGGGGGCAGAGGGGTTTCTCGATGCTCGAATCGAGAAGTTGGGAGGGCGCTCGTCTTCTAGATATGCGTAGTTGAGATTTACTTAAAGTTTTTTGGAACACTCAGTTGTTATTGCCTAACCTTTACATTACCATAATGCAATATTCATATTCATTTATTTCATAAAACAAAGGTTAACAATGATGACAATTAGGAGAAGCGCAGTCATGTGTCATGTTAAATAAATTAATATATAAAAAAATTATAATTACATCATGAATTACCAAAATCATACAATAAAAAATTAAGAATTAATATGTCAATTGCTCATAAAAGAAAATATAAGATTATTTATAATGAAGTCATTATTAAATATTTAAATTATATTTGCACTTTCTTTCCATTCAAAAATAGTATACCATGGCTGAGAACTCTCAATAAACTAATTTTGATACGTCGAATAACTGTAATATTTACTTAAAATTGTTGAAATTCATATTTTCACTGAAAATCAAAACCCTCTCAAGATATTTAGCTATATATCTTGTGGTATATATCTGCATCAGTCCTGAATTAAAGTCGTTAATTTAAGCGTAATACTGTATGGTCACTATAAGGCAGACCAACAAACAGAAAATTCGGAAAAACTATACTCTTTTCCTTATGGAAAGGGGTAAATAATTGGGAGCGAATTGCCGGAAACGTTTGTAAGAAAAAACAATTATTGATTTATGTTTGCGACAGGCTACGAATAAAGCGATAGCTTTAGGCTTTTAATGAACTCTCTACATTGATTTTAAATATTTTATCTGTCTTTGGTCAATCAGAAAAAAATTGGTGCTCGCTCTCCGTCCTCTGTACATAACGTGTAGCCATGAGACATTTTTCAAAACACCACTGCCAGGATTTTATGTACGCCGCTATAGAGGCAATCAACTGATTTGAAATTTATCTGTCATAGAGACAAACTTCAACTGGAATGTAATCTTCAAAAACTGTGCGATGTACCATGGGTTCGAAATACTGAAATAACTCAAAATCCAAAACTGGCACAGTCAGCGGGAAGTCAATGCTCAGACTAATAGTGCAAATGCGGCAGTGACGTCAATAAGTACGGAACCCATTTTCTGTCACAAAGCAAGCATGTTATACCGCGAATTCCTAAACGACAATATGCGTTGGGCACTTGCCACCATTGTTCTATAACCGGTGGACCTAGCGTGTGATGATTGTTATGATACCAATTGGCATGACTTTAGTCCCGTAAGAGAGGTGCAGGGCTCTAGGGTGGGATACCACTTGCATTGAAATACGGTGCTTGGAGTTCTCAGTAGCTTAGCAGGCTCCAGCTCAGCTCAGTTTGTCCTTATGAGGGCCAGATACGGTAGGATGGCTTCCTATTCCATATGGCGTGAATTATCAGGCATGCATAAGGACAAGCTGAGCTGATTTGAAGCCTGCTAAGCTACTGAGAACTCCGAACACCGCAAATATGAAGTCTTTTCAATCTGAACTTTTGGAACTTGGGGTCCAAGAACGAATGGTTTTTATAATCACCGACACCACGGGTGACAAGTGGCCAAGTGTCTTTCTTGATCAGTAGCTATCTTGCAATTCAATGCGGCAACCATGGCTGCCGGTCGGTATGTTAACCTAACAACTGCAGTTCTTATGACCGAACTCATTCAATGTTTTATAATTTATCATATTTATGTTGGTACTTTACGTAAGTTGAAAGTAATATACATATATATTACTAAATTTTGTATGCCTACAATTTAGTAGGTATTTTTAATAAATTGTCAATATTTTTTTAGATATTATATTTGTATTAGGTACGTATTATGTTGTAACAAAAAAACCTGTTTTGCGACCTCAATTGAACGGAATTAATCTAGTAGTTGAATGCCCTTCAGGCCTCATCATAGTAATGCTTTGAGACACAATATCTGAGAAGCAAACACGACCTCTTGGTGAAGAGGCCAACCAGTTAATAAAGAGACTTAGAGTCAGGTTCTCCTTTAGAATCTATTTTTAAGCTAAAGGGAAGTGTCAAGAGGAACAGAAATTTGTACATCATTAAATATTGCTACATTTGCTAGAGAACGCACTAAGTACAACTTACATGTAACATGTTACTAACGCACCTGAACACGGAAAAATAACGAGTTTGGAAATATATATTATGTGCAAAACGGGTAGGCCTAATGTTAAGCTACCCCTTCTATCTACTTATATAGAGTTGGGGGTTCATGCCTAGCTAGAAGGCATCTTTTCCTGTGAAATAATATCAGTATAGAGTCTGTTCAGAACCTATACATAATGTGGCGTTCGGTACCTAAGGTATAGGTAGATATTAGGTACATGTTAAATCTCATTTAGGGAACTTTACTGACTGTCTTATCCATCAACACAACAATGTCAACATCATTGCTTGGCGGCTTAGTAAGCAAAGAAAAGGTGATAGTCATCTAAATGTCTTCGTCAAGTTGCTTAACATTGTTAAAAGCTCCCAATTTAGGCAAGATACTGCCATTATTATAACTATATTTACTTACTACCCTATTAAAATAAACAGATTATTATTGAATTAATAACAAATCAACAATAAGTAGATGAATATCATATATATGATACATGTATATGATACATTCGAAAAGATATAAATACATACACACGGTGCTAAAAAGATGTCAGTGACACATTCATACACGTCCTAAAAGTACGTTTATGTAAGTACAGAGCTACGAGTATTTCCTGGTCCCCACGACACCCACACATTTTCTAAGCGGGCAGCCAGTCTGAATAACATTTAACCCCTTTCAAATGTAAAAGCATTACGGAATGAAAAAACAGCACTTATGTACCCCGCGACTCAGATAAACCATCTCTCGTACAAAGAGCACAAAGATACAATGCCTCTGAAAGGGTTCAAGAACGCACTTTTAAATTAACCATAGTAAACTCGAAAATAACACAAATCCCTGCCAAACTGCACACAATTTTCAACTCTAATGAATTTGTGCCACGTTGTAAACGCAATAATATTTGCGTGAGCGATAAAAGTGATTTAAAATATTATCTGGGACCGTGCTTCTATTTTAAATAGGTCCGTTTACATTTTTCCTTTTCATGTCATTGTCTCTGACTGTAGAGCGCTTGCAACCGTCACGTTCCAATTTTGAAAAGTGTCGGAACAAAATGGTAGTCGCTTTGTGTCGTGCCCTCGCTCCTGACTGCCTTGAGTTTGGTAATTTAGCAGATGTTCTCTACCTTTGATGTTAGCTTCCATGTTCTAGCGTTTCATCCATGCTTATGAATTTCAAACTCGAAAGTGTGTTTTAGCTAGACATGCCTGTAAGCCCGTATGATTACAAATAGTACAAGTGCGGCTCTTTTTGTGCTTTTTGGAACATGATTCGTAAATATTCATACCGCATACCGACGTCAAAAGCATCATCCGACGTACGAGCAGTCATAGATACAACCGCACATCAGTGGAGTCCGGTAACCAAATTGGAACATCACCGTGCCGTGTTTACAACTCGACAAAAAAGAAATAATAACAAAGGAGCCGAATTTAAATTCCAATCGAACTTTGACACATGTCTGCCACCATAAACAATGGAAATTCGAATCATCGTTGCATTGGACGCGCGGCCGCGGCTTGGCGGGCTAATGCGATTGTGGCGTGATCGCTTCAGCTTTATGGGTACTGCATCTATAAATAGGAGCCTTTTCTCTCGCTTTTTCTTCACAGAATCTGAGTCGAGATCGCCCGATAAGCTATCTTGTGTGAGTCTCAATATCCACAGATGGCCTTGCTCTCAAGTAACCTCTCAACGTGGATATTTTGACATTTTTTGCTGGTGATTCTTTGGAAATCTCGCTTTGTGCTCTAATAGGGACATTATTTTGACGTGGATCACGCCGCCGTAATATTGTAAACACTGATTGAGTACAGATAAGTAAGACAATTGGAGTTTTGTCCTCGACTGGGGTGTTTTTGTGATGCGAATGTTAAGCGCTCTATAGGGATGTACCTAGAAAGCAGTGCAGCTGTAGGTAATTCAGTCCTAAGCTTCTATGAATAAGAATTGTCTTGTGTAGGTTTGTTGACTAGGATCAAAACATTGGATCCATATTGTACATCCTAGTATTTGTCAAAATTAGATTGTTGTTAAATTATGTACCTACTTACTTAAGTCAGAATAATTTTAAGTATTCTGAAGTACTTACCTGATATACTCCATGCACATAGTAGAAAATGTGTCCTTAGCAATATCAGCAGTATTTTTCTTTTCTTCGAGATTGTTCACCAACTCGGCTACATCAGCATCTTGCTAATAGGCCATAATCCAGACGGCCCAATTTTTATCGACGCGACGAAATATAACAGCTGTCATTCATAAACGATACTAAAAATCACAGTGCATGAGTCATGGAGAAAAAGTGAACACTTAGTGTCTTCTACAGTCTACTCGCAAGTTTTTCTTCACAAACAGTGTATGGTTTGTAAAGCATTACCGTGAGAATACTCCAATCACTCAATATTTACATATACTTGTTTGTGGGTGGTAGTTGGACAGGCGAGATTTCGCAAAATAGTCTCCCGCTATACGGTGAAGCTCAAGCCCACTACGATGGAATTCAAACTGTGGACCCCCTATGAACAGTCTATTAGTATTGCTACTGAGCTATCACTAATTTAATCATGTAAAATTATATATGCCTAATTTAAGCCAATCTATTTATCTACATACTTTCTGCCACTGGTGCCATTGTTAAGCATTTGCTGATGTACGTAATATATGGTTTCTAATGTGTTTCTTTAGGGTTATACCACACATGCACACACCATCTTAACTTTTTACGGTCACCCAGTGGGGGAATATGATATAGTAATTTGGTTCTTATACCGGGGGCTGTTGCTGTCCTATTAATCTCACCGATGAGCTCTGGCTTCTCAATTTCTTGGAATTTCAGCGTGATTCATTTAAATAGATCGACTTGTATTAACGCAATGCGTTAACAAACATACAGACAGACAAAAATATTTTTTTAATGTCACCTTCCTGAACGGTGAACAAATATTACTTAATTTACTACTAGCGCCACCTAACCATGTATCTACCATTAGGAGCAGAATAGAATATCTATCCGTTCTCAAAGAGATCTCAATACAATTGTGAACGCCTTGCTCGCTGAAGTAGTACATCAATGATCCGAGAGAGGTCGCCTATTCTTAAACCAAAAATCTGGTGATGTGTTGCAATAAGTAAAATAATATTTTCATATTAAGTATATCTTGCTAAATAAATAATAATAATATCTTAAAATAAATAACGAATTTTAATAGGTCTAAATTACAATAAAATAACTATAGGTCCATATATAGTAACTGACAGAACTGGCTTGTTACAGCTGTCAAGTGTCAACATGGCCACCGTTATAGTTTTTACTTCCGATTTTCTAATGCAGAAGCACGTTGTAATTTTAAATTAGTAAAATAAAAGTGAAGCGATTGGTGGATTCAATTCTAAACGGTCTAGTCACCACTAGCATTACCATATTTGGTAATGGATTACGGAGCAAACTTCCGGGGGTTGAGTGGCTAGGCGCCAAAACGGCAAACTAGCTTCACTTTACATGAGACCTCCAGAAGATAAACTTAACTGAGATCTTTACAATTTGTTGAGCTCAGACTTTATTATACCAGTTCTAAATAATTTAAACCTCAATCCAAGCTATAAGAAACCCCATTTAACGGGTAAGTGAATATGTGCTTAACCAATAATTACCACAAAACTAACCTCTAACTTGTGTATTTAATTCTTGCTATGTTATCCCATTGTATTTACTGTGTTTCCCTATGTTCTAACCTTGCTAATAGCTATTCGAGCTATAAGCATATAACATCTTGTGTAACCTATCTCTATTTATCTATGTTTTTCTGTATTTTCTTGGTTGCTTCACAACACACAATTTTACTTAAGCCCTTCAGGCATCTGTTGTTTGCGGGCGGGTCACATCCTTGAGACCTCTGCGTTCCTAGCCATGCTCAGTAGCAGAGGAACAATGGACCCACCAGCTCAACACCTTCACTGATAGGATTCTGACCTGAGCACATCCTTTCAGGGTTCTTCCAGTACCGGGTTTCCAACTCCAGGCTTCCTGTACCAGGCTTCCACTACCAGGCCCAGTACCTAACGAGGCTGATCCCCTGACTCCGGCCGTCCCCTGAACTCCTGCGCAGACCGCTGCCAAACTCCACGTCTCTACAGCGCCTAGCTGGGACAGCCTACCGGCGCGGCAGTGTTGGAGCTGAGCCACTGCACGGCAGACCTGCTGCTGAGCATTAACTCAGTTGCTAGCGGACCGGAGATAAGTTCTCAAACAAGGAAGCTCGCTATTGCCACACCTGTCTGTAATCCACGACCCTTTTTCTCTACCCAATATAATTCTAAATCTTTCCTTCTTGTTTTCTTTTATGCTCCCTTCTACCAACCGTAGGTAGGTAGGTGACATTGGCGCCCATACTAAATAGGATCAGACAGGTTGGTGTGGCAAACTTTCTTGGGTGTGGCTCTGCCACATATTTTCTGTACTCTCTAAACTGTATTTTATTGTGTTCTTCTTGTGTGTGTGTTAATTATAAGTTGGCAAGCCCTGTGTAGGCTCGGGGTACTATTTAGAATAGGCCTGCTGCAGAGCTGCATGTCGTAAGAGGCGACTAATAGCCAACGGGTAACACCCTCTGGCGGCATAGAACCAGCCATATAGCCCTGTGTAGGCTCGGGGTACTATTTAGAATAGGCCTGCTGCAGAGCTGCATGTCGTAAGAGGCGACTAATAGCCAACGGGTAACACCCTCTGGCGGCATAGAACCAGCCATATCGTCTTCAACGAGAAATTTTAAATATGTTTTTTTCTAAAATTAAATTTTAGTTTTTTTTTTAATATATTTTTTCTTACACATATCTCCTTCTAATTTAATAACTTGCACTTAATATAATTGAATCTGTAAAACAGCTTATAAATAGCACACATACCATATTTCTATGTACCCACATTTTTTTTCTGAAATATTTTGTACTTACTAACTAACCTTCATTGACCTTGTATGACACTGTTGTCATTGGGTATAGGTCAAGTACATATTCACTCCAATAATCATGGGTCTGCACATTTACTTTCTATCTATGCAAAAAGCTGAATTTGCATATGAAGTGGCACTATCTTATAACTTGAAATTTTCTAAAAACTTGCAACGGAGAATACTATACTCAAATGTTCAACTGAACTGTAAATTTTGTAAATGTCGTTATAAATCTAAACTCTTACTTGCTGTCTCTGAACTTATTGATATACATAGATTATACTTATGACATATCAAAGTTTCTTAGTTAATACTTATCTCAGTATTTAACTTCTTTTATTTTAACGACTGACTAAATACAAAATTTTACTAAGTAATGTCTCAAATGCAATCTAAATTGACATAAATATATTGAATAAAACTACAGTCATACTATGACTTTCTATCACAGTTATATAGATAATAGCTATTCTAATAAATTTAACTAAATACAATGTGTTGCAAATAAAACTAAATTTTCTCTTTTTGTTTCTGAATTGACTGATATGCAAGACAATAAACTTAGGTTCTTGGCATATCAGGGATGATAATAAATACATATTCTAGTAATTACTTCACCTTACTTAACAATTATTATATGCAAATCTTTCTACTGAATGGATTGTTGATACCTAAAATTTAAATAAATCTCAAATAAAACCAAATTCATACCTTGAATTAATTTAATAAAACTTTACTTATACAACCTTACAACTAAAATACATATTCTGAATATCATAAATAACTAAATTATGGTAGGTAAATAAAACCAAACTCATAGAATATTTTTATAGAATAAGAAAAAACGTGCAGGCGTCTGACCTGATAGTAAGTGATCACCGTAGCCCACTTATAGAATAAACTGTTTTAATAAATTCTAATATAACCTTATCTTTATAGGAGAAATAAATCCTTTTAAACAACTGATCAGGCGGCTCACCTGATAGTAAGTCATCACCGTAGTCCACTTGTGGAATAAATTATTTTAATAAATTCTAATGTAACCTTAACTATATAGGATAAATAAATCCTTATATACTACTGATCTACTATGTAACAGTATCTTATATACTTCTGAAATTCAAATAACTTGTGATCTTTTCTTATATTGATCCTTGTTTATAGATATATCTTATATACAACTGTAATGGCATAAGATATATTATAACTTAACTCAAGTGCCTATAATGTACTACAAACTAAACATCTTAACTTATATACTGAATTAATTGTAACTTCCTTAACTTTCTTTGTCACTATCCAGTTTGAATGGAATAGTGTTGTAACATTGCTAAATTCATTCTTTCACATACCATATGGTAATTCTTCCATTGAGAGCGGTTGTTCAAACTCTTTAAATTAAGCCTTATTGTTCAGAGCGGTTGTTCAAACTCTTTAACTTAGCCTTATTGTCCGGAGCGGTACATAACTCAAAAAATAAGCCATTATGTATTTCCTTTTGATTAACTTCTATCTGTCATAATATTTTATTTAACTTAGGCAATCATGGAACCTATAATAAAATTAATTCCATGAATGCTTACTTTATGTACTTAAATTAACTATTGTTCTAGTGTGTTCTTTATACCTATAATGTAGCTAGGCTGTTTTTCAGCCCTACAATCTTCCATTTCTCCCAATATTGCTGTCAATAATCGTTTCTTGGGATGTCTGAATCCAAACGATGGGGAGGAATTCTAGGGAGTTCTTATATATGTATATGCACATCGCTATGGCGGCTAGACAATGTTAATACTTAAGACCATATGCTGGAGCTTCTATAGTGTATATATGTAACTCAAGTAATGTCTTAAGTGAGGTATTTTTCTTAGATCTGCTTGAGGCTAGTGAATTTTTTGTTTCTAGTAAAACAAAAAATTCTTCTCGCCGAAAGGGGATATGTCACCTTCCTGAACGGTGAACAAATATTACTTAATTTACTACTAGCGCCACCTAACCATGTATCTACCATTAGGAGCAGAATAGAATATCTATCCGTTCTCAAAGAGATCTCAATACAATTGTGAACGCCTTGCTCGCTGAAGTAGTACATCAATGATCCGAGAGAGGTCGCCTATTCTTAAACCAAAAATCTGGTGATGTGTTGCAATAAGTAAAATAATATTTTCATATTAAGTATATCTTGCTAAATAAATAATAATAATATCTTAAAATAAATAACGAATTTTAATAGGTCTAAATTACAATAAAATAACTATAGGTCCATATATAGTAACTGACAGAACTGGCTTGTTACAGCTGTCAAGTGTCAACATGGCCACCGTTATAGTTTTTACTTCCGATTTTCTAATGCAGAAGCACGTTGTAATTTTAAATTAGTAAAATAAAAGTGAAGCGATTGGTGGATTCAATTCTAAACGGTCTAGTCACCACTAGCATTACCATATTTGGTAATGGATTACGGAGCAAACTTCCGGGGGTTGAGTGGCTAGGCGCCAAAACGGCAAACTAGCTTCACTTTACATGAGACCTCCAGAAGATAAACTTAACTGAGATCTTTACAATTTGTTGAGCTCAGACTTTATTATACCAGTTCTAAATAATTTAAACCTCAATCCAAGCTATAAGAAACCCCATTTAACGGGTAAGTGAATATGTGCTTAACCAATAATTACCACAAAACTAACCTCTAACTTGTGTATTTAATTCTTGCTATGTTATCCCATTGTATTTACTGTGTTTCCCTATGTTCTAACCTTGCTAATAGCTATTCGAGCTATAAGCATATAACATCTTGTGTAACCTATCTCTATTTATCTATGTTTTTCTGTATTTTCTTGGTTGCTTCACAACACACAATTTTACTTAAGCCCTTCAGGCATCTGTTGTTTGCGGGCGGGTCACATCCTTGAGACCTCTGCGTTCCTAGCCATGCTCAGTAGCAGAGGAACAATGGACCCACCAGCTCAACACCTTCACTGATAGGATTCTGACCTGAGCACATCCTTTCAGGGTTCTTCCAGTACCGGGTTTCCAACTCCAGGCTTCCTGTACCAGGCTTCCACTACCAGGCCCAGTACCTAACGAGGCTGATCCCCTGACTCCGGCCGTCCCCTGAACTCCTGCGCAGACCGCTGCCAAACTCCACGTCTCTACAGCGCCTAGCTGGGACAGCCTACCGGCGCGGCAGTGTTGGAGCTGAGCCACTGCACGGCAGACCTGCTGCTGAGCATTAACTCAGTTGCTAGCGGACCGGAGATAAGTTCTCAAACAAGGAAGCTCGCTATTGCCACACCTGTCTGTAATCCACGACCCTTTTTCTCTACCCAATATAATTCTAAATCTTTCCTTCTTGTTTTCTTTTATGCTCCCTTCTACCAACCGTAGGTAGGTAGGTGACATTAAATTTTGTATATATAAGGTTTATCCTGCAAGAAGATCACTGCATAAATAACGACATGTTTCCTCTTCCACTCTGTTGTGTTAATTGTTAAATCAATTATCAACATTTGAACGTATGCAGCAAGAAGGATTCTTCAACAGTAATTTTTTGTATCATTGAACTAAGATACCGAAAATCAGAACAGACTGGTAATGATACGTCAATTAAAGCTACGAGTATATGGATGGACAAAAATTGGGTATACGGAAGTCGCAGGACAGGTAATCTATTTTCTTTACGAAGATCTTTCATCGGACACTGTCCAATTATTCCCGTAATCTTGACAATCTATTCTAGACCTAGTATGAAAATGCTTTAAATAATGTCATCAACGAACAACATACGCAAGTATTACACAGAGATACATTGAACATAATAGTAATTTCATAACATTGGGCTATAATTAAATTGATCGGTGGACACCACAGGGCATTAGGTTCAATGTTTAATTAGAAACTACATTTACTCCAGCTACTACGATAGCAATTATAAATAACTAGCTTTCCGGGCGCGGCTCCGCCCGCGCGTATGTCGGTTATCGCGCGAAAACATTAACCTCTTTTTGCGCAGTCGGATAAAAACTATCCTATGTTTTTTCCCGGGTCTCAAACTATCTCCATACCAAATTTCATTCAAATCGGTCCAGTAGTTTTGGCGTGAAAGCGTAACAGACAGACAGACAGACAGACAGACAGACAGAGTTACTTTCGCATTTATAATATTAGTACTGAGTACTGATTAAATTGATCGGTGGACACCACAGGGCATTAGGTTCAATGTTTAATTAGAAACTACATTTACTCCAGCTCCTACGATAGCAATTATAAATAACTAGCTTTCCGGGCGCGGCTCCGCCCGCGCGTATGTCGGTTATCGCGCGAAAACATTAACCTCTTTTTGCGCAGTCGGATAAAAACTATCCTATGTTTTTTCCCGGGTCTCAAACTATCTCATACCAAATTTCATTCAAATCGGTCCAGTAGTTTTGGCGTGAAAACGTAACAGACAGACAGACAGACAGACAGACAGACAGACAGACAGAGTTACTTTCGCATTTATAATATTAGTACTGAAGTACTGATTAACCTACAGCTCTGTAATCACGATTGGTGCCTATGCCTATTTACATAACAGTCATCTATCAACTGGGACTGCGTACTAACATTAGAACAAGACTTCCCAAATTCCATATACGCCGAATAATTATGAAGCAGTGATGGCTCAGTAGCTTGGGCTATGGACTGCCGCGCAGCAGGTCCATGGTTCGAATCCCGCCGCGGGCTTGAGCTTCACCGCATGGTGGAAGGGCATTTTGCGAATGCCCGCCTGGCTAGCGACCACCCTCAAGTATAAAATCTGTCGCCAAGCACCTAACGGTGTGTTCCGACAGCAGTCCTTGAGAGCCAATGAAATTACAGGCACACGAGACTTAACAATTATGTCTGAAGGTGACGGGCGCAGTGCAATTCGTGACTTGTGACGAAATGAATCTGTTATTATAGACAGAGGTTAGTCCGCTTAACATCAGGTGGAACTCGAGCTTGTTCCGTCCCAATAACATAAAAAAAACGCCTTTGGGCGTGCTGATATTTTAACAATCTACCAATTGAATTTGATTTAGATATTTTGACTACTTCTTCCACTGAATTTACATATATGCATACTGTTAAATTTTTTGAAGGCTCACTTTGTTTCTCGTATACATGAATACCATAGTAAAACCAAAAAAGTAGTTTGACTCGAAGCACGTAGGGGATGTAATCCCTACTATATTATAGGGTAGTTCATGTCATTAAATTTTATAAGTATCTCTGTAATATGCATAGTTCTACATTAGCGAATCGATTAGTAGCTATCTGCAGATACGATTTTTATGATTTTTAATTATATTCTCTATAAATAAATCAACGCACTCTGGATATGCTAGATATTTGCACACAAAACATGTCGTAGTTGCTCTATGAAGTCAAAATTCAATCAAGAATGTCCACCTGGCTAGCTCAAGTAGAAAATCTGTCAATTTCAAAGTGACTCATCTAATTATTATTCATACCTTGCCTTTAATTTCTCTAAGATTTTTGAAAAATAATAAAAATATGTGTTTTAATCGTTATTAAATGTTTTTATTAATAATTGGGTACCAAGAATTAGTGCCAATCGACTACGGGCATAGGGTTAGGGTCTTTGGTTCAAATTCTGCTGGCTTGAGCTTCATAGCATAGGGGTAGAGCATTTCTTGTATACACACTGTCCCGGCTATAGTAACCACCCTAGAGTAGAAAGTAATTCATGATGCAGTGATGCCTCCGTGGCAAATTCACTACAAGCAACCATCAGGTAGAATTTTATTTTACCAAAAATGAAACCAACTTCAACAAGTTATTTAACACTTTATGAGTGTTGAAGATTGTTCCATTATTTGGTCAAAAAAAATTCATTCATTTTAGTGACCCTCGCTACATACGGGATCGATTGGTATTCACTGTCAACGACTATATCATCAAGATTGGAAAATATTTTTCGAGTGTAAATCAAAAACGGCTGACCGATTTTTATGAAATTTAAAAGGGACCAAACGGCAAGCATCAGCTTTCAAAGAAAAAATAATTATCAAAACTGGTTCACACGGTCAAAAGATCTGAGGTAATAAAGGTAAAAAAAATACAGACGAACTGAGACTAGTTAAAAACATTACTATCGTCAAGCACTAGACGGTGTTACCGGCGATTTGTTCCAAACTATTTATCACATATATTTTTGTTAATATTTTTGATCTTTGCATCTATTTGAACAAAACTATGCAGCTGTCCTTGAGACAGCCCGTTTCCATTATAGGTTAGGCCTGTTTGCCATTTTTAGACCGTATCATCACTACCATCAGACTGCTATCTTACTTAACTTTATTAAAGTTTCTCTGAAAAAAGTCTAACAAAGTTAGGTTAAAGGCTATCATAATAGTACATTATTGCAAAGGCCGTGAAATAGAGTATCTAATGACTGTCTCGCATTAGTGAAGTTCTCGCCTCTGCACGGCTCAGCCTTCAAACTCATTCTCGACCTGCAATTGCCATTTCCGTCGAGGCATATAGTTATAGTGATTTTATAAAAGTTCTTTCAGGGAAATAAAACATACCTTCTTTTGACTTCGCTGAAAGCTGGTTTTAAATTGTAAATATGGCTTCTGATCTTAAATCTGGTAGAGTACAATCAATCTCCATTTCACTCTCTGAACCGTAGGAACTCATTTTAATTATTAAATTTATATATATTAAGTAGGTATGTAAATAACAAATCAAGACAAATTTTCAGCTTTGCCGCCAATTTTTATCTATCATCTGTGCCGAAAGGCAAACGCATTTATGCTTATACAGCCACGTGAACACAATAATTAGTACTAAGCAAAGAGACTTACTTTGGCATGCCAAGAATGATATAAGAGATCCAATCAAAGAGTATTTAATAACCCCAGCACGCCGTTTAATCCAACATCGCTGGAGAGTTGTAACGTTCCAAATTCAAAAAACGCTCCTGCAATGTATTTGATTTGTAAATTCGATACATCGCGTGTTCTTTCAAATAATGACAATATTTCCATGCATGTTTGAAAAAAGATAATTTAATCGTTCACCAAGAATATAAACATGTATGCTAGCTGTTTAAATAGTTGATTAAACTTCTTTCTTGCTAGCTGTTTAAATAGTTGATTAAACTTTGATAATGACATAATGACATACTGTTGGAAAAGTTATCGGCCATAGGCTTCACTCCAGGTCTTCTTAACTTTTTCTCCGACTATCTGAGGGATCGGCGCCAATTTGTGAGGCATGGTTGTTACGATTCTGAACCCTATCACACTAGATCTGGCGTAAGTCAGGGCTCAGTTCTTGGTCCTCTCCTCTTTTCCATCATGATTCATGACCTGCCTAAAGTTTTGCGTAATTCCAAGTGCCTTTTGTATGCTGACGATCTTAAGCTTTTTCTAGAAGTCAGTTCTCACAGTGACTGTCTTAGATTACAGAATGACATTAATGAAATTTTTCAATGGAGTGTGACAAATAAAATGAAATTTAATCAAAATAAATGTAATATAATGACATTCGACCGCAAAAAATTTCCAATATATTTTAATTACCATTTAAACGACTTAGTTATTAATAGAGTATCTTGTATTAAAGATCTGGGGGTAACGTTCGATCGCAGCTTGACATTCCACGATCACGTGTCAGATCTCGCTAAAGAGGCTTATCGTCGTCTTGGCTTTGTCTTACGTAATGCCAAGGATTTTGAAAATCCTCAAGTAATAAAAACGTTGTACAGTGCTCTAGTTAGAAGCAAGCTCGAGTCGAGTGCTTGTGTGTGGAACCCGTATCACGTCACCTACGCGCGGATGCTTGAGATGGTACAAAAAGCCTTTTTAAGGTCGCTGTATAAAAAGCTCTATGGCTTTTATCCATATATGTACCCTACAAAGTTTTTGCTAGGGCAGCTCGGATACAATTCTTTGGAGGTGAGAAGACTGCTGGACCAACTGACTATTTGCTGCAAGGTGCTTAGAGGATCAGTCGACTCTCTACACCTGCACAACTTATTATGTAAGCTGTTCGTACCAGATAATCCTTGGGCTCCAGCGAATAGGCGTGGTCAGCCTCATAACCTTTTTTACAAGGAAATAGGTCGTACTACCGCACGATCTATGTCACCTTTGGTTCGTACCCGCAATCACTTCAATGCGCTCCTTTCCGCTAACACTGATTTTGATATTTTATTTGACAACTGGAAAATAACTGTAGAACAATTTTTTACATATTGTGAAAGTTTCAATGATCAATGGGACAGGTGTAAGGAGCATGATAACTCAATTGACTTTGATGATATTTTAATTGATTTGTAACTTATTATTTTTATTTATTAATAGACATTTTTGAAATTGTATGAATTAATTGATTATTGTATTTGTGATTTTATGTGTAATTTGAAATTAGATTTCATTAATTATAAAATTATTTTTTTTGACATAAATGTAAATGTGTAATTCGTTTTTATGTCAATAAACAATTTGAATTTGAATTTGAATTCTTCACTTAGGTACTATCAAAAGGTTAACCTGTTAGTAGGATTTGATTGACTACAACCAAGTGCAATTTGGTTCCTTTGGGATACAGTACGATATGAGTTATAATAAATACATTATTGAGTTATAATAAATACGTCCCTGTGGAAGTACTAACTGAAGTCACCACATACTCGTAGCTCTTCAAAGCTGCAATTTTAGTAGCAATGAAGTCAAATCTCTCTATGAAGCCATAGCCGATGGAGAAGAAAGTTTCTCGAATAGTGAACTCGGACCAGAAGTCGTAGTGCAATTAGATCCACCACTAGGTGGACCGACGACTTCGTGAGAACTGCAGGGAACTGATAGATACTAATCGCTATACCGTGCATTGCATAGAAGCCTTCAAAGAAAGAGGCATGTTCAATAGTGAACGTTTTTTGACTGATGATATTTTCTTCCATGCCCATTTTCTTCTCAATTGTGAAAGTCCATCGAAATTGATTTAGAGTAACTGTTTATACTACCATTAAGTTATCATTGGGTTAAAAATTAAATTTTAATTATTTAATGTTTGCAATAACGCATTCTCTGCATAATTACAAATTTATGGGAGGAAAAATTGAAGTCATGTGCGGGATTCGAACCTGCGTCCATCCCCTTTAGCCGGGGTATGTTCTATCCAATTGAGCTCCATCCCAATACGATGGTTAAAGAACGATAGGAAAAAAATATGTCATGACTCATTGTCATGTTAGCTCAATTGGTTAGAGCATACCCTGGCTAAAGGGGTGGATGGACGCGGGTTCAAATCAGATTCAATTCAATTTAGAGCTTAAATCGTAATTTAGAAACTAAAGTGTCAATACTCTACTAACCCCGAAATGGTATTTCTTTCTTTGTATGAAAAGATTAGGCATTTACCAGGTCTCTCCAGCCAGATTCGGACTTGGTGGGTACTACAACAGTGTCAGATATTCTGCCTCAAAGCAGTATTGTGGAAATACTACTGTTAAGCGTGAAGGGCGCTGTGAAATGACTAAGCGAACGAGACATAAGAACTAACGTCTCGCTTTGACGAGTGCAGTGGGCGGTGACACTGCAACTGTAATCAGTCGTGTCGTGATGCTCCATCAGATGGGTGACTTGTCCTTTTTTTTATGCCTGATAGGTTATCCTTTGACCACTATCTCCCCTGATGGTAAGTGATGATGTGGTCGAAGATGTTGTTCAGGCTACCTAGAATTACTGGCTCTCAAGGACAGCTGCCGGAACACGCCGTTAGATACTTGGCGACAGATTTTCTACTTGAGGGTGGTAGCTAGCCAGGCGGGCATTCACAAAATGCCCTACCACCATGCTATAAGGACTGCCATCCGAAGACAACAACCGGGACCGACGGCTTAACGTGCCCTCCGAAGCACGGAAGCGCTCAGTAGTAATGTCACCAGCGGTCACCCATCCAACTCCTGACCGAGGTGGACGTTGCTTAACTTTGCTGATCGTTTCAGAATGGCTAAGCAAACTTCGCAACGAGCACTTCAAAATTTTCATACCCTGCACCAGAATTTAAGTATACCATGTAAGAGGTAGCGAGCCCATTGCTATCTCACTGCTTTTGTTACTAATCAGTGCCAGACTTACCACTCTTATTCTTCTTCTTCTTTAGATGGCTTATAAACGCTGCTTGGCGTTTTTCTGCCAGTGTCAGTTTTCCACTACTCACTCATAACGTCTCCTTAAATGGTGACTCAACTGTGACTAGATTGGCGTAGACAAAAAAGTTCCGACTTAAAATAAGATAGACATTAAACAGACGAATGTTTAGCAAAACTTGTCAAGATAATAGTTAAGTTTGTCCAAATGAAGCAGTAAAGCGGCTACGTCGCCAGCCACTATAGCTTACCGTGGTCCGATCACGCCACGATATGTACTAACTTAGCTATTCGTAGATAAGCTACACGATCGCATTTCATTTGGAATTAACTACGACACACTTTACTTACACTGGGTGCTATAAAACAGTTGATTTATATACCTTATTATGTATCTTTAGGTACCTTTTTTAAACCCCTATGATATGGTTACTATGATATGTGACGTTGGTAGTTAATTTATAATTGGTTGTATACAAGATACTAATTTGTACTGATTTCAAAATTTCAATGAGCCGAAACAGGTATTCGGTTTCAATATGTCACTTGCTTATGAATAGTCCCCGACAAAAAAGTGGGGTATTGTAATTATATACCTATATTTGCCCGGTGGCGTGCCCGGGCTAGCCTTGCACCCCCTATATCTTCGTGTGGGAGTTTTGGGAGACTAAAGGAAAGAATACCAGATTGTGGGCAGCAGAAGAACTGTCATCTATTATTTATAATAGACCGAGGTTCCTAGTGAATAGTGTAATATAGGTTAGTTCTTATTGATTACTAGCTTTCCTGCCGCGGCTCCGCCCGCGCGTATGTCCGTCACTCCGCAAAACCATTAAAACCTTTTTTTGTGCAGTTGAATAAAAACTATTCAACTGAACTAAAAACTATTCAATTTCCCGGGTCTCAAACTATTTTCATACCAAAATTTCATCCAAATCGGTCGAGTACTTTTAAGTTTATTCGTTGCTTAAAAATACAAATCTATCCTCTCTTTTAATATTAGTGTAGATATAGAGATACTGATTAAAACTCACCATAAGGAAACATAACATATTTTTTTTTAATATACAATCCTGGATAGCAAGCACTGCGTATGATGTAAGATTTGGCTTAGGTACTATGCTAAAGTATATTAAGAAACAAATTTATATTGCAGGACACAGTACCTTACAGTATTGCTTCCAAATGGACATCTTATTGGCAACAAGATATCGAAATGTCGTGATTGTCCTTGGTGTTATCCCGACTGAACTATAATCGACCGAGGTCATATAAAATAAAACTCTGGCAATGTTCACTTTGCTCACTATAAGCGTCTGCACTAACGTATACGTCTGCACTGTATGAAACAGACTGCTATGTTTCCAAGTAGAATCTACCCTCACAAACATAGAGATATAAAATACTGTTTAGAGTGGCAGCCATGTCAGTTTTCTTAGAAAACGAGCGTAGCCAGTTTAACACATGTGAATGATACTTGACATTACATCTTTATTGTTCACTACAAACAATCCGATTCCCTGATTAGTCCCATTTTTACCCAATTGAAACGTTTAATAAACCAATTTACAACAGTTGAAATTACACCTTATCTAAAGAGTGGTAAGATTTAATTTCTTGTGAACATTGTCAAGCTATCCCTTTCAGTGAGAGAGACAGATATATGGTAATTCCCCTAATATCTGGTGAAATTTGCCAGTCGACAATATCTGTACAGTAATTGTGCAGTCTCTCAGTCAAGTAAAATTCAATTTTAAAATCGTTCCTTAGTAAAATCTGAGCATAGACAATTGAAAAATAGTTCACAAGTTACTGCACGCAAAATGATTACGAGAAAATAATTATTAGGATAGCTAGTAAAATTTTACCTTTTTTTATTTATTTATTCGGAACAAAAAGTGGTATCCCATTGTCAAAGTAGCCAGTGATGCAGTACATTTTTATCGATAAACTTTTCCATAGGCTTCAAACGATTTAACGATTTCATTTTTAGGTAATGTGTTGATGTACTGTGCGTTTGAGCTATAAAAAGTTTTTATGCGGTTTTATATAATCATTTGAATATGTAGTAATGACAGGCAAGTAAGCGTCTTGAATGAACCCTATAGGTTACTAGTATGTCTATACCAAAAGCTTTAAAGACCGCTGAAAACAGAAGCACGTGGAAGAGCATAGTACATCGAGCAATTAACACTACTTCAGACTAGACACGACCTTCAGCAGTGAAGATGCTGAATAAGAAAAAGACGATAAAAATTAAATAAAGCTATTACTGCGAAGAACAGCTTAATTTCGATATAATATGTTATAGGCTCGTTTATTTGTAGTAAAATTATAATAACAAACACATGAAATTCGCGTAGAGGGTGGTATTAGAGATAGGCACAGATTTGGATTCAGGAAAATCAGGGAGACCGACACAATAGTAACTACCAGCTAATAATCATTTTATTTCCATTGAAACGAATTGTACTTATTGCATAATCGGCGATTGCTGTTTCTAGATATTATTATTTAGCAAAAACTGAAAACAGTATATTTGTGTATTTCTCTATTACACATTTTAACAAATGAATTGAATGGCAGCCAATCAGATATTCTCCTTATTGATGATAACGAAAATCTCCAAAATAGACTGAGTCATAACCTAAAAGTTCGCGTGTTCGGTTCCGTTCACGTCTACGTTGCTGCAACACACCCCGCGATGCTGCAACGCAGCCTGCTGTACATATGAACTAATCCAAACGGAAAAAAAAAGAAAAAAAAATCATGTGATGTTGTCAAAGTAGCTTTGGTCTGTCATGGTGAAAGAACACTGCTTGAAATCCCTATCAATGCCATTCAAGTTGAGTGTGTAGAACCTCCTCTTAGCCTTCGCAGACACTGTCTCTCCGATAAATTCCTTTTTAAATTAGCTTAAAACTCAAACTGTTCTTGAAAAAAACTAGATTGTTTACTGACATTATATAACTGATGAAAAAAAGCCTCATCTGAGAACCTCCTTTGTCTCCTCCGCAGCTATTTACAATTCACCCTTCTTCCTTATTCCCTCCTTCAGAATCCTGTTATGCCTTTGTACTCATCATCCTACGAATCATTCGTTTTCAAACCTAACATTATTTTGGATTTTGATATTGATAAAAACACAATAGAAGCTAATAAGGTTTTAATAAATAAATTCTTCACAGAATACAAGGTCTGGACTGCCATGCAGATGCTTCTAAAAATCTAGATAGTCCAATTGGTGTTGTAGTTTGGTTACCATCTACGAGAATAATTTTCAATTATAAATGTCCTTTTACCACTTCCGTCTTTTCAGGAGAAGCCATCGCAATTCTGGAAGCCATCCTTTTTGTAATATCACACAATCTGAACAAAACTATCATATATTCAGAAACCAAAAGCTGCCTCCAATCTATTTTTGCTAACCCATTGCGGTCCAAAACTAGGTTCCCAATTGTTTTAAAAATAGGAAATGCACTTTTCGAATGTAGCTCTCACGGCAAAAATGTGATCCTTGCCTGGATTCCTGGTCACGCCGGTACAGTGCGCAACGAATCTCAAGATCAAGATATTTGTTCGACTTTAAAACCATCTTTAAAAAAACCTTGAAACCAGAAATGGCAAATTTCTAGAATATTAAAAGCTAAATTCTATGGTAACATTCAACCTGAGATGCCCAATAAACTCTGGTTCTCAATATTCCAAAACGCTGATAAAATTACCACCTCTACAATATGCCGTCCGAGTCGAAACTATTCCTGTAACCCAGTCTTCCTGGCCAAACTTATAACTCCCTTTGTGAATGTGGTTTGGACGAAGGAAATGTGAAACACATATTCTTCTGTTGTCCCAAAATAAACACTTCTCTCTAAAATATTATCCTTAGAGATATCCCTCGTCCTTTCTCTCTCAAACGTATCTTCTCCTTAGTATTTATCCATATTCAAATAAAGCTGTAAATTAACTGTTCATATATTATATAACTTAACCAAAAGTTGTTCCCAGGTGTTCTATATTTCCCCTATATATAATGAATTTGCGTGTGTGTGTATGTTTGTGTGTGTATATACATTTGTGTTCTTCCAGTAGATGAACTAACATCTAATGTTTCAGCACCAATTTTGGCTTGGGCAGTTCTCACCGGACATGACTCATTAAAACTAAACAATCTCCTTTGTTTGATAGTCCATCTAACTACGTGACATTGTTGAAATTGTGGTGGTGCCCACAGTAGCAACAAAACAAGAGTTGAAGTTGAAATCACAACCTTGAAAGATTGCGTGTTCTTGAAAATATTTGAATAATTTGTTAATTTAATTGATGTTTACCTTCTGACCTACACGTGTATTTTTACGTCCAGGTAAAAGTTTTATATGCACTAAATGCAGTGGGACAGATGGTGCTTGCTAACAGGAAAACTCCAAATTAGATATTGGAATGAGGTGACATTTAGTGACTAACAATTTATCGATGAATTTGTCGATAAAAAAATCATGAATCACTTATATGTCAGATTGCACCGACTTTGTTCATCAGCGAAATATAAAACATTTAGGAATAATTTATTAAGTTTTCCGGTGATAGGATATTCCTACTTTCTTTATTTTTGTGACATTGCTATTAAATCTGCAACTTATAATAGCACAACGCGGCATTTTCATATAAATTGACGGAGATGCATGCGGCGCGTTAACCGCGGGTCGACTGTCAGTAGCATTATAGTCCGTTGACGTAAATACTCCTGTTTAGGAGTATGGTGAGCTCGCGTGCCACGCCCCCTTCACCTTTCTATTGCTTTCTCTTTTCTGTGCTCACAAACCCGCTGAAAAGTGAGTCAGCTTAGCTACTAGAATAAATCGAAAATTGATTTGAGTCAATTTACTACTTCGTAATATCAATGATGTGATGTGAAAGTCAAATAAATGATTGTAATAAATCTGTTCAAAATTGAATATCTATATGAAATCGCAAGGTGCTGATAAAGTTAGTACCTTAAAGGTTGGCTAGATGGCACTGACAAACCTGCCACTTTTGTCTGAAATACGCAATCGGTTTGTATCCTATGTGACATACAGGTGAAATTAGTTTGATGAAAAGTTATCTTCACTCGTCATTGGAACTGTATTGATGCTAACTCCACTTTGCCCATAAAGTTTCCTTGGATTTTTTTGGTACCTACGTGTAAAATAGTTTTAGACTTGGGAACATATTGACAAATAATAAATTACATTAACCAATTAATGTTGAATTAATTATTAAATAATACTTAATGATATGGTCATAAACTAAATTATGACAATAGCTAACCTACTGCGATCCCCAAGCAGCCTGCCAGCCTGATTTTGGCAAACCTCCCCCTTAGCGGGGAAGGCTGTGTTCAGCATTGGACAATCCGGCTGACAGTACAGAAGAATACCTATTTAAAGCCTTTGTTTGTATATCACTCTGCCTATGGCATCGTAGCCCGCAAACCCGGAACTATAATAATAATAAATAATAAATAAACTTATATGTCATAAAAATATGTGTACAGTACCTACATTCATATCTGAACCCATTGGCTTTGAGCTAGTGTAAACTGTGTTTCAGAGCCAATGGCTTCTCCCATAGTAGATGAGCTTAGATTTAATATGACAACAAACTTAGTTACAGTGTTTTTAAACATCTTATTTAATACGTGTATATATAATTTCAAGTTTATCTTAATCTAAAGGAAAAATCAATATAAATTGGTAACTAAACTTAGTATTTAGATTCGTGGATACATATTTACTAACCATTAAAAATGGTTTAAACATAAACATTCAAAATGGTTTATGATCTTTGTTTTCCATTAATAAGACGTAAACATACAATATATAAAAAACCATCATGGATTTCGAAAGGAATTAGAATATGTACAAAGAAAAAGAGAATGTTGCTATGGAAATACAGAAATAACCGATGTACTGAAACCTTGACAAAATTTAAAAATTATACGAAACGTTTGAAAACTATTATGAAATTAAGTCAGAAATCTAGGAATAATTATACAATTAAAATGGCTAGGAATAAATCAAAAGCCACATGGAACATAATCAATAATAATAAACTTAATAAACGTCCAAATACTGACATTAAGCAAATAGTAAGCGATGATAAAATTTTGACTAACCCAAATGACATTGTAGAAGCATTTAATTATTACTATGTCAATCAGGTAACTCCCAATAATGTTAAAACTAACTTGCAATACATCTTAAAATCTGTAAATTGGAATAAATCTAACTCTATATTTATGTGCCCATCTACTCCAGAAGATATATTCAAGATCATTAAATCACTAAAAAATACTAATAGTACTGGTTACGACGAAATAACAACTAAAGTCGTAAAACATGTAGCTGTGATAATATCTCCAGTGCTAAGTCATATTATTAACCTATGCATAGACTGTGGGATGTTTCCAGAGAATTTAAAACTTAGTATAATTAAACCACTTTTTAAAAAACAGGATAGAGAAATTATAAACAACTACAGGCCTGTCGCATTAATTCCTATTTTCTCTAAAATATTTGAAAAATATATTTATGCTAGCCTTTATACTTATTTGGACAAATATAATATTTTGATCGAAGAGCAATTAGGTTTCAGAAAAAAAAAGTCTATAAATATGGCCATTTATAATTTAATCAAGACTGTTATGTCTGGTCGTGAAAAAAAGTTACCTGTACATGCTATGTACATGGATTTAAAAAAAGCATTTGATTACGTTGACCATGATATTTTGATAGGGAAACTAGAAAAGTATGGAATAAGAGGTAATGTTTTAAATTTAATAAAATCTTATCTCAGCAATCGCACACAGCAAACTCAAATCATAAAAATTTGCCCAGACACTAAAACTGAACATAAATACACGTCTTCTCCTGGGCTAGTAAGATACGGTGTCCCACAAGGTAGTGTACTTGGGCCGTTGCTATTCATAATTTATATTAATGACTTACCACAAGCTATTGCTCATCCAATGATTCTGTATGCTGATGATAGTACTGCTATATTTGTAGGAGAAAAACAAAAGCAATCAGGCCCAGAAATAAATTTAGCTTTAGGAAATATAATAAAATGGTTGACATCTAATAATCTTATAATTAATCTTGACAAAACGAATATAATGACATTTAATAAGAATATAAAATTGACATCAAAAATAAAATATCTAAATAATGACATTCAGGACATTTCTGTAACGAGATTTTTGGGTCTTTATGTAGATTCTGATCTGAACTGGAAAATACATGCAGAGTCAATACGTGCAAAACTTAATAGTTACTCATATGCTCTTTACCTGCTGTCAAAAGTGGTTAGTCAATCAGCTGTAATCACTTCTTATCATGCATATGTCACATCTACCCTACGTTATGGTATTATCTTTTGGGGAAACTGTACGGAACGTGAAACCCTGTTCAAGGCACAAAAGAAATGTATAAGATCTGTGTGTCATCTAAAGTCTACAGATTCTTGTAAGCCACATTTCTTGAAATTAAAAATATTGACGTTCCCATGTCTGTATATTTTTGAGATGGCACTATTCGTAAGAAATAATTTTCAGTTATTTGAGTTCCGTCAAAGAGACAGACACAAAAATAAAATAAAGATACTCCCACATAGAACTGCAGGTTTTACTAAGGGTGTATGTGGTATGGCTCCCAAAATATACAATCATTTACCAAAAGTAATACTGGAATCGGAGAGTGTAATTATATTTAAGAACAAATTGTTTAATTTTCTGATAATGAGGAGTTACTATACATTAAATGAATTTTTGAATGATAAAATTTCAAACTTGACTGATGCTATGTTGTATAGTTATTGACATTATTTAAGTAATTAATATTTTTTATGTAAACTTGACATCAATTTTAATAATGTATCAAATATATGCAAAATAATCTATTTCAATAATGTATAACTGACATTAATTTAAAATTTATATTGAAATTATCATTTACTACCTGCCTAAAATATTGTATGTTCGCTATGGACAAAGCTGTTGATACTATTAATTATAATATAAGAACCCAATGTAACACAGTTAAACAATAAAGTAATCTGAATCTGAATCTGAACCTATTTATTTAACCCAGTTGTATTATCTTTAAAATTTTAAGTTATTTGCAAATTTTGATATGTATATAAAAGCTATGTTAATATAGAAAACCGAGTAAAATTAAAGTTAACTGATTTTGATTCTATTTTTTGTATTTGAAAGCTAACGTAATTTTTTTTTTTCTTTTTATGCCTGATAGGTTAGCCTTTGACCACTATCTCACCTGATGGTAAGTGATGATGTGGTCGAGGATGTTGTTCAGGCTAACCAAGAGTTACTGGCTCTCAAGGACAGCTGCCGGAACACACCGTTAGGTGCGTGGCGACAGATTTTCAACTTGAGGGTGGTAGCTAGCCAGGCGGGCATTAGCAAAGTGCCCTACCACCATGCTGTAACGACTGCCATCCTAAGACAACAACCGGGACCGACGGCTTAACGTGCCCTCCGAAGCACGGAAGCGCTCAGTAGTAATGTCACCAGCGGTCACCCATCCAACTCATGACCGCGGCGGACGTTGCTTAACTTTGCTGATCGATTCAGAATGGTTAAGCAAACTTCGCTACGAGCGCTTCAAAATTAATATAGAAAACCGAGTAAAATTAAAGTTAACTGATTTTGATTATATTTTTTGTATTTGAAAGCTGACGTAATGCAATGGTTCTAAAGCATATTTAACTAATTCTGATCAATTGTATCTAAGGTATTTAGGTTTTAATTGGATATCAGTGAGTAACAATATCTATGTGCTGTATGCATCGAATTTGGCATTAAATGTTTGTCAGTGGAAATTAGTTTTTTAGCCTTTATTAATTATGAGTATATTTTTATTTTCAATTTAATAACTGTTTGAATCTGATTAATGATATATTACTCAGGTAGATCAAAATTGGCTCCCCTCGTCTGTCCAAGCCAGCAGGTTGGCGAAATAACACGTTTGTTGTGAAGCTGGTGTATGTCCAATTGTTATAAGTCAAACGGTTTTCGAAAGTAAGCATTCTTGCCTATGAAAATTGAAAAAATACTATTAAACATTTCATATTAGTGTACGATAGGAAATAATTTCAAATCATGAAGTAAAACCTGAAACTTGCTCCAATTACATTTTGGCATCGATGGAACAATGAAGAATGAAAATATATCGCAATATCTAAGCCTTATTAGCAGGAGATGGTACGAGATATACTAAAGTGGCGGATCCAATCGTCTAAGAGTCCCTGCGCTGTATGATGATACATCATACATTACATTAACACTCATAATGTTCACCGCTGCAAAAATACCTACCCTATTAGGGGTGTCTGCCATAGTCACCACGCTTGGCAGCCGTCTTGAGGATCAAAGTACAAAATGGCAGATTGTCAGAAAGCGCGGCTGCTTACTTTTTATTATTTTTCCCTTCTTCGTCTCGTAATACTCCCACTGGAAGGTATGGGGAGGCGCAATTCAAAAACGGACTAAAATGAATATTTAAAATTAAAATTTCAAAAAATACGTCTTTAATCACTCTCATCAGTTTAAACCAAACACGTTCATAAATCCTGTTGTGTATGACCAATCTGATAACACTCAGTTTTCACGTCTAAGTTCGTTAACTCGTTCCAAATATTTTTACCTAATCATCGTCGAGTAATTTATTTGTATTTAAGTTTCATATTTTATAGACTATATGCATTTCGTGTTGAAGTTGGAAGGTCAGAAGGTTTAAAGGGTTTAAGGTTTTTTATTTACCTTCAGTTGACGTCTAAGATTTAAGTATTAAATATAGTAACTTATACTTTTATGTTAATGTTGATAAGCTGGCTTTGACCACTAACAAGCAAATAATTAAATTCTTAATACTATTGATATATTAAAAATATTCCTTAAATCCAAATGTACTTAAACATTTATGGGTAAGTACCCAACAAAACTCTTTTGTTTTGGTACGGAACCTTTGGTGCATGAGTCCGACTTGCGCTTGGCTGACTTTTTATCCAAATGCGTCGCAATTTCTGCCTCTTTTAACACCTAACTGATAAAATCTTAGCTCCCGTCGTTCTTAAAAAGGTACCTACACATAGTTAGTGGTTCATTTTATATTACCAAAAACTAACTAGCACTTTTTTGTAATCTCTCTTACCTGATGGAAACTGACGATGCTCTTGACGGTAGAACATGCTTGCCTAGAAGGTTGAAGATTTCCTGATTATGTGTACAACAAAAAACAAAGACTTGGCAGGTTGTTCCATATTTCAGCCGAACCCACGGCATTACGTTTGCCACCTGTAACATATCATGAAACTAAAAACATAACATAGCCTGAAATGTGCTTTCACTGAAGACACAAATGTTTGTTTTGGGATTCTCATCAGCTCTCTTAATAAGCTCATAAATTGTGAATAGGTGAGGATATTCAAGTTATTTTTCTTTTATTTAATTCATTTATTCAACGTGCAAGATTGAAAGGCACGAAACAATTTGTAAAAAAGGGTTTGTGGGTCTTACTGCTTCAAAATGTAATTAAAGACCTATATCGCGTTCCTTCGAGTTAGTAAAGCAAGGTTTTTCAGTGCAAGACACAGGTTCCTTAAAAACATACTCAGAAATAAGTCAAAGATAAAACGTATCAAAGAAAAGTCCTAGGGTGCCGCGCTAGATTATAAAATACCCACCCTTCAAAACGTTGACACCCGCTTTGCAGTCCGCTCGTGACCACGATCAAAGCAACTTGTCGCAATGTCGAGGTAAATAAATAATAAACATAATTTTTATCGCTATCAAATCCTGATAAATACTGATAACTAAAGAAACATTGATAAATAAATACACTCTAATAATTAACATATTAGTTTGCTAAAATAATGTACTCGTATTTACAGCGCACCTGAATAAAAAGTGAAATGGGGTTTTCATAATTTCATTATTAATTATATAATAATAAAAATATAGGTTTATAAAATAATGCAACATTTATTTGAAACGGAAACATTCCATGAAGTTAGCGTAGTGAGAGCGTCATAGCCGAAACTGAATTCCACTACAGTTGTACCACTTAAGCTCTTTTGAAAAAAAGTTTGATCGTAGCTTCAAAACTTCCATATAAATTAATAATTATCTATAAAATTTTGGTCAAATAAAGGATTATTGTACGTAATATACCGTTTTTTTTTAACTTGTTTATGAGATAGAACCTGACAAAAATAGTTTATGATTCACAATTTTAGCGGCCCATATTCAATATTTTTTTGATAAAAATATACATAATTATAATTTTCAATAAGCTCTAGACGATCTTACATAAATGGTAGGGAGCAAAAATAGTATTTTTTTTTGTGGTAAGTTTCTCTTTTGTTGAAGCAATCATGAAAAATTATTTAGGCCTTGTTTAATCGACACGATAAATCAATATTTGAGTTTTGTAACCCACTCCGTTTAGCTAGAGACATACTTGGACAGGCTGAGGTCGGAGTATTATTAATAGGGCTCTTCATCCCCTTTGGGTGCGGAATCCTAAAAAGGGGTTTGCATATACATGAAACATTTTTTTTAAGTCTCATAGGTTCGCCTTTAACCACTATCTCACCTGATGGTAAGTGATGATGTGGTCGAAGATGTTGTTCAGGCTAACCTAGAATTACTCGCTACGAGCGCTTCATACGAGCGAAAAACATGCACAAACATGTTCTTAAAAGGACTCTTTGATTTTGCTTGATCTTAAAAACGGTAAAATATACAAGTGTCGAATTTGGTATGATCGTAATCCAATATTTAACGTATCACAACTATATTTTACAAATTATTGGAATACAAAATGTTTTGCCCCGGGCAGGAATTGAACCCGCATCCGTCTGATTTCGCGCCAGATGCCTAAAACGCTCGGCTACCGGGCTTTTAATTATAAAAATTAACCCAGCGCGTCAGACTTTCGCTAAGAACCACAAAATTATGTATTAAATTATTTTTTAAATTAAAAAAAAATCTACTTTATGTTTTGACTAGCTTTACGGGCGCGGCTCCGCCCGCGCGTATGTCGGTTATTGCGCGAAAACATTAACCTCTTTTTGCGCAGTTAGATAAAAACTATCCTATGTTTTTTTCCGGGTCTCAAACTATTTCCATACCAAATTTCATCCAAATCGGTCCAATAGTTTTGGCGTGAAAGCGTAACAGACAGACAGAGTTACTTTCGCATTTATAATATTAATATAAGTACTGATTTATCACCCTCGGCATGTAAATCTAACTCGCACTGGGATGTTATTTTTTGAAAGATTGTATTAGATTAGTAGAAATAATTTTATAAAATAGCTTATATACACTTAACTACTCACCAATAGTGTTTCTCTGGCAATCAATGTAGCCTACGGCTCAGTCATGGTTCGAATCTTGTCGTTGGCTAACTGCTTTTTTGTGGGATTGGATGGTAATCTAAAAAGGGGCTCACCTGGTGCTAAGGTATCACCGTGACCACGAACATCTGCAGCTCCAGAGGTCTCGAGGATGGGTGGTGGTTGAGCAGTTTTCTAGTAGAAAATCATAAGAGCAAGAATAGCCTAGCCTGTTAACATATTCAACCCCTTTTGAACTTACCGACAGATATGTTTGTTGTCAAAATATAAGTATCAAATACACGTGCTCGTCTCTACGAACACGCTTTATTTCGTAGGCGCTACCTGAATTGCAGTGTACTTCTTTTTGCACCTACAAGTGCCTTTTACTTTAAAACTCAGATTTAATAAGCTGCTAGTAGATTGATAACAAGAAGATTGTATCTTATATATAGTATTGTATCACAAAATTCTTGTCCCTAGCAGGAATCAAGCCCACGTATTCGCGCCGAGTACCTCGACCTTTAGCTATCGGAACTGAGCTGGATTTTGTACTTCAATTTTAATACCTTAACCCTCATTGGGAAGGAACGGCCAACAACCAGACTACTAGACTTCATATGATCGAATTAAGTGCTTTTTAAACTGGGAATGATGTCGCTCCCTTTTTATATTTATTATATGATTACTACTACTATCATTAGCACTATCGTGCACTAAGCTAAAATCACAGTTACAAATTATCGGACCACAAATTTCTTATCACTAGTGGGAATCGAAACCGCGTCCCTCGTATTTACGCCGAATACCTACCTATGGGATATCGAAGCAGGCTCAACTGAGCAGAATTTTGAGCTCCAATTTAATACCCTGTACGTCATATATATTATTTATAATCTTATGCAGAAATAAGGAGATTGTATGTTTATTCCTTTTCCGAAAGATCATTCATCCTACTATACAGTTATGATATTTGATTTCCCTTAGAAAAAAAAACCGGAGCTCTCAAGGACAGCTGCCGGAATACACCGTTAGCTGCTTTGCGACAGATTTTCTACTTGAGGGTGGTAGCTAGCCAGGTGGGCTTTCATAAAATGCCCTACCACCATGCAAAATACCTATATCCTCATATTTTCTGTCTTCTATTTGTGTAAAAATGTTGTACTGTGCGAATCTGATTCGAAAAACATTTTGATGACGGATATAATTATGACTTTGCCAAAATTTTGTGCCACTATATCAAATAAATACTAAGTTAGTAAAATATTTGTTTACCATCTTATACTGTCGAAGGTACTGTCGAATAAATACAGATTATTCACCAATAGAAAAACATCTAATGCAAGAAAATCTCAATCTGATACAAAAGCATCAAAGCAAATTGAACAAATGTCTACCTGGATATCAAAGAAAAGAAAAAACAAAACAAAACAGATATATTTCCCGCCTTTAGAACAGAGCGTCCAGCTGAGCAGACAATCTCCGTACCTATCCCTTATCTGTGCAACTTAGCAAACAAAACATCGCAACCGGCAATAAGCATAAAACAAAATCGTTTCGACCCCACACACGCGTCGACCGAACACTTGGAAAAATCCCTATGGATTTTCCGCGCGGGGCGACGAGGGCGCGGGACGGCCGAGAGGCGCGGGGCGGGAGGGGAAAGGAACGTAAAAGAGAAAAGCTGCGAGTTTTTATCTCGGCGCCATAAATTTTATTCGTAGCGTGATTTAGTGCGCAGATTGCCCCCCGCACTTCAGCCCCAGCCCCGCGCCTACGCCTCGCCCGAGTAAGGCTGCTAGTCATTGTCAAAATTATTGCACCCCTATCTACTGAAGGTTTAAATATATGTCCCCGACACGTAGTTATGCCTACAACCCGTTCCTACTTTCAATATGAGTCGTGCCGTAATTTTAAAGGCTTTGCCACTACCGATAAATCAGTCTACGTTCTTTGCCTACATACTTTACTGCTTCAATTGAAGCAAAAGGAAGAGAAAATCGAGAGTTCTTTGTTCAAAAACAGCACAATGAATACAATTGACATTAATGTACATTACTGATTCATCCATTCGAATTAAAATATTCTTTTACTTGTAGGAACTTTGTTTAATGTAAGGGGATACTAAGTTACGCAAACTCAGCTTTTCTTTGCACGGAATCGCACAGAAGTTTCCACTTGATGTCATTGCAATACTGCAACAATACTACATAGAAACGGCTTTAAAAAAAATGCGATGCAGAGCAAGGCGCCATAAAAGAATTAGATAAAAAATTACTCGCCATCCTAATCCTCCATTATTTTTGCTCTAAGAGTAAATCTTACTTATTTGTCAATACTGAGCCACAAAGGCGCCCAAATACCCTTACACTGGCTGAAAAGAATAATACACGCCTCGTAATAGTGAAGCAATTCGGAATCTGTTAAAATTATAATGCGCTTTTGTTGGCCCTTTGACAGCTTACTTTGCTGTTTTTTTTCTAGGATTTGGTGGTTTCGTGTTGCCGCGAGAGTATCTCTCCGAAAATGACATATATGCGACGATTCTGGCGAATCCCCGATTGGTATCTCTAGGGCGTATTTTATGTAAACACGACAAATTTCGCCGTTGGAGCAGTGGTATAGGCAGATGCGGCTGCGTTGTTTTTATTGTCTGGTAGCCCGCAGTACGAAGGTTCGTATTTGATGCGGGATGCTCACTCCACACTGTGTCTTATCTCGAATCTGGTTTTATGAAACCCTAAATTTACGACTGCGGTCGAGGGTGGGGGATGGTATTAAGCCGACTCTCGACGCTTCGCTGCGACAGACACTTTTGTCACCAACAATTCATGGTGAAGCACGTTCGGCAAAAATTCTGCGTGTCAAATGACTGCTTACTTGACGTTCGATTGATGTTACGATTACCCGAAATCGAGTGTTATTGTGGTACGTTTTATGTTTATTACTGCTAGCTTTGTACTATAACACGAATCTTCAATTACACTGAACACGAAAGACTGGTATCTCAATATAAACTTTATTATCTTTTAGCCTATTACCAATAACCAAATTAGGTGTACTGAAAGATTTTCAATATTGTATATACATATATTGACTGCAACCTAAATTTACTTTAGAAAAAATCATATTACTTGCGATTGGTTTTAAGGTCCTGATTGCCGCACTGTTAGACAACAAAAGCATTAATACTCAATACTTAATAAGTATCAAAATCAGATTATGTACATGGTTACCCAAATATTGTATTGATAAACTATAGATAATAATCATATTTTTTAGATTCAATGATATTTTGCTTGAGCCGATATTCAATCTCGTATTGCCTATCACTTTACTGACATTAATACACAGATCTCAGCATCTTAATTAGCTAAGGACGCTGGTCTTAATTGCGCGCTCCTAGCCCCGGCCGGGTTAGCCCAGATACAGGCGGATCCTCTATAAATTACGGGAATAAATCCCGGGAAAGAAAAATTGCCCTCTGGAGCACATAATTCTTGCCTTGTCACAAGCCCTCCTTATCTATAGCCAATACCGGATTACAATGCGATTTTATTTCATGGTATGCTTTCTGGTGCTTCCTACTTTACCTACTGGTTATATATTTAAGGGATTGTAAGTGAGATAGGTGAGCAAAGGTTTATGTGGATGATGTATGGATATCAAGACGAGGGTATGCTTAAATTTGATTTACATAAAATTATTTAGCCTCATCAAAAATGATAAAATTATCTAAGATTATAAAATTACTTTATGTAACTAAACAATGTAAATACAAAAAATAAATTTTAGGCATAGAACTTAAATTAAAAATATTGTAATAAAAATCTAGTAAAAAACTGGTAGCGGAAAATTGCCCAGAATGCTGGCTGTATAGGAATACTTTATTTATGATTTTAGATTAGGTAGATTTTCTTTGTACATATTGTGCTTTTTGCAAGTGTTGCTCTGAAATTTGCGCAAGAGTCCTCGTGAAACTGCTTCATTGGTGTGTGTGTGTGTATACAAGTGCCGCTTTTGAATCTTGGATTCTCGGTTCGATTCCTGGGTTGTGAAAGTTTCGGGTTATCCTAAAAAACAAATTTTCAGTTACTCGTGGCATAAGCAATATTACCTTCTTTATTATTTTCTGCCTTTTATTAATGCCTACCCCTTCGGGGAGTACAAGAGTTTAATAATAATATGATGTAGATATGTGTAACGTCTTTTTTTTGTGAGCGATGACAGCGTTGTCTGTGAAATCGCGATGCTGAAAAACGAAAGAAAGCTTTTTTAAGAAATTTAATCGAAAGTATAAATTAAATTGTCCCCCTTGTTATAAATTGCTATTTGATTGTTACATTTTTATATAAACATTTAAACTATTTCCATTCCAAGTGTGATATAGAGTTATCTTTCCCACTTAGCGTTAGACTAGCGCAGGGAGAGATGTTTACTGAATATTGCTAACTACCTTATCTTCTGCTGTTGTAATAAACACTACAACAATATTTCATAATGTTTTCCAACAATATCTTCTAATGGACAATGACAAATGATTCTCTTTGTCCGATATTGAGATGTCACGGCGTCCTTTGTGGTTGTAACAATTGAGTAAATTCACCAAAATATTGAAAAAAAAATCCTACGAATGTGTTTCAACGAAATATTTTGACAGGGTAATGTATGGGCAGGTACCTCCAAGATGTGTGATGGGCTAATGATCCTTTAATCGTAAATGAAAGGGAACAAGGGTGACTCTACTATTTTTTTCTAAAATTCCTTTCTGGGTACAATTTTACTTTTACTTAATATGGATTAAAAATAAATGGTTCTTTGTTCTAACGTCATCTAGCTACGCTAAGACGTGTTATGAAATTAATTGAATAACGCCCAATGTATTGAAATATATTTATAAAATTAGATCTAATATTGCTTATGCCACGAATACCTTTAGTTCTCGGATTAGGAATGAAGAGACTTCCATATTCTCTGTTATACATAATAAATAAAAAATATAAAAAGCACGTAGACTTGAGAACCTTCTATTTTGTGTTGGAGGTCGTTAAAAACAAGGTTATTTTTACATGTTCTTAACGTAATCTAGTAAGTATAGTATTTAATGAGCTTCTGATTCTTCATCAGTAAAAAGACGTCACTAATTAGGGTGGCATGTTCCAAACATTAAATTGCTATTATAAATTCATGTAAGATGTGTCTAGCATAGCTATTCTAACGCACAAACGTATCTTTCAAATAACAAATTTTTAGAGAAGTGTCTATTCACCTACGTTTTCACCAGCTTTTTTCAGGGGATATACTAGTTTTAAGTTTATTATACGACTGTGTTTCATAGACTTCACAACTGTAGCATTTTACCACATAACAAATTCAAATTGAAAAATCTTATTTAAATTTTAGATTAAGAGAATTGTTTCTACATCTCGGTTTCACGTATTTCTACCAGTAGCTCTATAGAATAAGCAATGCATGAGAAATTTCTGGGTACGAGCCCTGTTGCTTAGTCTCATCGATATATAAATTTCAAATCAATTGCCAACATCACGCCTATTCTGACCGACTATTATACTATTTTCCATAAATTGCATAACAAATGCGGTGACATAGTATTGTATTAGGATTTATTGTATTCTTTTGTCACCAGCACGGCAACACTGACGTAGTTAGCTCCACAGTGGGCAATAATGGCAATATTTATTTATTTTGTTACAAGTATTTGTATGGCTACCGATACATTGTTATGTTTTGTGGCCACTTCAATAGCTTTGCAAACACTTTGCGCCTGCACTCGCCAAACAATGTTTTGTGTGGTGATAATTCGAAGCTGCTCATGCAGTGCAAAAAAATAGAAAAATTATATCTCAAAAATATAAGTATAAGTACCTATTGATAGATACCTATTTGTTTTTTTTAAATAGCACATTATGTTTCGATTTCTACAAATTCACTGGTGTGGGTTTGCAAAATTGAGGCGTCGGCATATATATGAAAAAGATACAATACAATAGATACTATATGTAATTATTTAAGTTAAGACTTAAACGTATTAAATGTACTTATTTTCATCGCAAAATATCAAATATTCATGAACTTTTACTTATTTGGGTTAATCCTACTGTTACAAGCACATTCTTTGTACAAAGAACTTTGTTGTATCCCTTGTCTTGTAACAATGGACTGTAATCCTTCTTCTTGTTCGCTAACAAAAGGAATGTAATTATATTTACGCAAAAATATTTTCTACTTTGCTTTAACTTAAAACTGTGTTTTTGGCAGCTACTTTATTATTTTTTGCAATTTTTGTAGTATCTTATTTTGCAAGGGATTGTTAGACAGTATCGCCCCATAACAATACTACTGTTATGACCCAAGCTTTCAGTCAGAGTATAGCCAAAATCCTCACGGCCTTAGTATTGAAGTTTTTGACCGCCACATGCCTCCGACGTATCCTTATGACTGCCACTGATAACAACCACCGAGGCACGGAAGCGCTTTCTTGTAAATTACACTAACGTTCACCCATCCAAAAGGTGACCACTAAACAGTTGCCCAATCTACTTGATTGGTTAACAAGGAAAGCTCCACTATGAGCATTTCGTGCTCATTTATAGAGCAAGAATTAACGCTTTCTGATGATAAAAGTTCCATGAAATAACATGTTATATGAAGACTAGGTAATGTGTACGTATGAAGTAATATTTATCGTTACATACGGGTACTTTTTCTAATACATATCAAGCGTTTCACTTACCTACGTAACCCTACTTTTAGCCCGCGTAGGTAAGTAGTAGTTAGAGAATATAGAAAATTTATTAAATTTACCGAGCGCTACCTGTGATTTCAAAATGTTACTACTTCATTAAAAAAACTTACGTTCATTTTGAAACACTCAAAATTTAAACAAGGCAATAAATCAAGTACATATTACAAGAACTGACAGACTCTACGCAAAAAATGATGCGATGCACCACCCAGCACGCGGCTCCACTGACTCTTTGCGCTCTACCCTACAATCCCATACTCTATTACTCCCATTAACATTCGCCACGGTTCTGTGTGTTTCCAAACACAACAACAACAGACATATTTATTGCAATATTAGATAATTTAACGATGTGAACGTATTATTGAGACTCCCTTTATTCGGTCAGAGTTTAACAAGTTGACAAAGATTACGCAAGTTTCTAATCGTTCAGGCGTGGTGGCCTAATTGAAATTGAAATTTTATGACACTTTCAATGTGAGAACATGGTTATCTCGTTGTGCGATTTTCCATTTCATTTATAGAGATAAACTGAATGTGATCTATTCTGCTGTAGGAAAATAAAACACTATTGAGAAAATTGTTATTGGCTGTGGCCACACTAAATTCGTATAGAAATATCAGTTTTTTATGACTAATTTATAATGTTTTTACTTTGAAGGCTCTTAGGATGGGTAATTGGGAGGCACTTAGGTAATGTACTGATAATGCATTTATTTCCTTGAATTGTTTTCCAATTTCACTAAAGGCAAATTTTGGGAGACATGAAATCTGACTTTATTCTTAATATGTCTATCAATTCGAATTTAGCAGACAATCATAGATTGTTAAAAAATTGATAACTCAATTTCATTACACAATTGCTCTTAACACTCAAAAAAATTTTTGTTTTACCTCACAAAGTCCAAAAAGTTGTGTTTATTATTAGAAATCTGCGTAGAAATGTTTTTAATATCCGGTATCGTGGAAAAGGTTTTTGAAATCGATGACCCTTGATTAAAGTTCCATAAAAATGTTTTTTCTAAATATTAGCAGTTTTAGTAAATTTACTTTAATTTTTACTATATATTTAATTAATTATTAAAATTACTACATTATTTAAACGGTTTTTCTTGCACCTAGCTTTTTCCTCGCTGTAGTGACGTGAAAATTGTGTGTTGCTCTCGGCAGTATAATTATTTCCGTCAAATACCTTTGGAATCATCGATACGCTCAGGATTCTATATTTTGAATCCTAGAATCCTCGCTTCCTCAGGTTTCAATAAAAGTACTCGCGCCTAATAACAACTTTGTAGCATTGCAAAACAGATAGTTAGTTAATCAACCAACATAAATTACAAAATATGAAATAGCATGCGTTATTGCAAAAATAAAAATATTAAGGCGATTATAAATATTTTGTTTTTATTGATGATGGGTATTGCCTAATGGCAAGTGATGATGCGGTCGAAGATGTGATTCAGGCTAACCTAGATTTAACTGGGTCTCAAGGATAGCTGTTAGAACACTTAGTTTGGTGACAGATTTTCTACTTAAGGGTGGTAGTGAGCTATGCGTAGAATGCCCTACCTCAATACTATAACGACTGTCGTTCTAAGAAAACAACAGGGACCGACGGCGTAACGTGCCCTCTGAACCATAGAAGCGCTCATTAGTAATCTATATAAATACCACTAGCGATCATCCATCCAGGTAATGACCGCAAAGGACGTTGCTTGTGCTGGTTGATCGGTTAATAAAGACTTAGCAAGCTCTGCTATGAGCTCTTCTAAAATGGTTAGAATATTTTACAAGTACATTTATTATATTACTTCGCTCGTATTAAGATTTGATAGACAGTCAGAAAATGCAGTTACCCTGTAATGCTTACATTTCTGAAGATTACGCGAATGAATTTCAAAATAACCAATTAGGTAAGTTAACACGTTCAGTGTTCATGTACAACAAAGAAAATGGACTATCAGGAGCTGTTGCGGAACGCTTGCCGACATTTTAACAAATAAATGTCATCGTCCTAAACCTATAATTCTAAACATTCCCAACTAACCCCAAAACGGGCAAATCACGCATAAAGCAATAAAACCACAACAGTTTTGTTTGGGGCGTTGATTAGGCACGATTCATTATTGATTCGTCCCGGGTAAGCGCAGGGGCCGTACGCAAATTGACTATTCGGAACGAAACGAGACCCTAAAAGCTGTGAGGGTAGGACGATGTCACAAAGTTACGGGTTACAGGAGTTTCGATGTAGTAAGAGATACGAGTCGGATAAATGAAAACGAACATGCATAATTGGTACAGCAATGCGAAGAGAAGTTATATTCAATTTTTCGATTATTGAGTTTTTTATGTAACGAACAGCTAGCCCGGTAATAATGTATAGTTTTTGCCTGCAACTGCTTCAAGTACTTACAACTCAGAACCCGATAATATTCCAACCAACCCTGAACAAATGATATTTTTTTATTACTTGATACAGGTTACAAGGATGGGAGAGCTGAAAAGGCTCTACCTATAATAATTTAAATATATTTTGTTTGTGGTGGATAGCAGAAATACGACCAATAATCGGGACTTTGTGAATTTAATAACAAATCAGCAAAAAATAATTGTGAAATTTTTTTAAATAATCTTGGCCATGTACCCTATCCCCTTTATGGGGCCTAAATCGTACTTGACCTATAATATATAATAATTGAAGGCTAGCTTTTGACCACCATCCCACATGTTGGTAACTGACGATGTAGTCCAAAATAGAACCAGACTTGTCCTGAAATTGAAACCGGCTATAGTTACCGGATAATATAGATGGGAGCTAAGTAACAGTTTTTTTAGAGAGTCAGGGTGATGACCAGAATGACCTGCGTCTAGTACCATAGTGCGTTTAATTATATACTCTGTATATCAAGCGTCTGTTTTAATTTCGATATTCTTTTAATCAGTTTTATTGGATAGAAAACAATTTATAAAACCTCACCAAGAGAATTAAGAAAATGTTTAATATTACTTTTCAACGATAATCACTTTATTACTCTTAATTGCTTTCGGATTTAAACTTTAACTTGATTACAATCTTACAGGCAGGTTCTATAAGGTTGTGCAACTTGTCTCATATCTCTTTTAAAATAGAGTACTTTCTTAATTTCTTGAAAAACCAGCCAAGTGCGAGTGGGACTCGCGCACGAAGGGTTCCGTACCATTATCTGTCACCTAATTCCGATTGAGCTGGGTATTAGGTACGTTCCTATCCTAGATAGGTACGAACCCTAAATATTGATATCACTAATTGTTTATTTTTTTATAGTATATATACAAATAAATATTCGGTGAATATTTCAAGATTCTACCTGTTTTTATTATTATTATATTTAGCAAAAAAACGGCGAAAACCCTTTTTATTGTGTAGGAGCCCCCTTAATTATTTATTTCATTTTACTTTAAATAATTATATTTAAAGAGAACATAAACTAAATATTCTGTGAATACTTAAAGCGTCTACTTGACACTTTTATTAGTATCGAGCAAGAAACGGTAAAAAAATCAAGTTTGTTTTATGGGAGCCCCCCTTAAATATTTATTTAATTTTTAATATTTGTTGTTATAGCGGCAATAGAAATACATCATCTGTGAAAATTTCGGACCGACGGACGGACAGTGAAGTCTCAGTAATAGGGTCCCGTGTTTACCCTTTGGGTACGGAACCCTAAAAAACCAATCATCATCCATATAACATTAGGCTTCTATATCCCCTTAGAAGTAGCCAAAATTGGCTCAACTCATAAGTTCTACCAAAAGTGTTCTTGTCTCATGTAAATTGAATAATAATTGGTGAGTGAAATTGCCATTTAAAGGGTTATTAATTTTTTTTTATTAGTCGATATGCCATAGACTCTAGGGTCCGTGCCATTTCTTAACTTAGATGAGATATTTATCAAACAATTACTTTACTATGGGGATTCAAATTCACTGGTGGTTGGTCTCTTTAGCAATAGTCCGTCTTGGTGGGTCGGATATTCTGAATCAAAGCAGTAGTGTGCATATATATAGGTGTGAAAGTACTGTGGTTAAAGAAATTCCTGGGTGAACGAGAAAAAGCACTAACGTCTCATAGCCATGAGTGCAGTTCAGTGTAAAGCAGATTGAGGTGGTGATACTGCAACTGTAATCAATAGGCGTGACGCTTACCATCAGCTGGGCAATTTGTCCGTCTCGTCACTTCATCACATAAAAATGAAAATAATAAAGTTACAGATATAGAACAAATAATGAAAATTTATTTTTCAGAAAACCCTCAGTAATATTCTCTGGCTATGATATTCACTGAAATCCAGTGCTACGATGTGCGCGGAGAAGAGCGCACCAAAAGCTGAATGTCTTGGAAACGGTAAACAGGTATTATTTACGGTTTTTCAATCATCATAAAAATCTTAGCCGACCTTTAAAACAAATGAACTTTTCTTTTAAACAACACTTGTTCTTTTTATATTAGTCTTATATGTGTATAAATTTAGTCTTATGAGCAGAAACTATCTGCGATTATTGAAAAACAGGGTGGTCAAACATAGTTAAGGAAACATTGATAAATACTGCATTATATAAAAAATCATTACAAACGCGAACCCCCTCACACACACAGACAAAAGCTTTAGAATCTTCAAACTTAACACCCTGCATTTTTCGTCGGGGTAATTAAAAGGAATACCAGCCATAATATTATCATTTAATAACCCTACTACCAGTGTTTTTACCCAATAAAATGAAGATAATTAGTATCAAATGTTTATAAATAAATGAGATGGATAAAGATGGGTAATCTTCTTGTCTTGGGGCAAGGATTCGGTAGCATACATGATAATGAATTTAAATTATCGACAATTTATTTATGTTGAGGGCATTATACCACATTGTTTTGACTCGGATTACCGTTAATTAGCATATTTACTTGTTAATGGGAATCTAAATTTAAGCTCATGAAAAAAAATACTGGGATAAATTCTACGAGTTTGTGTTATATCACTTTGTACTGTAAGATAAACAACATCAAAAAGCCTACCCGCGGTTTCTAACGGAAAGTTGTATTTGGTAGTGGTGCATAGAAATTTATAAATAAATAGTATAAACCTTATCTACCAGTGAAAACATAATTTCTAGTTAATAAATAAATTTTGTGCTACAGTGTCATATATGTGTTGTCAAAAATAGTGTTCGTAATAATCAGTGAATTTACCTGCGGTCAATTTGACGTACCGTCAAATTATCTACGCTGCACTATGAAGCCACAAAAAGCTGGTTCCTTTATAATTCTCGATCATTACTCCTGAATTGCAAAACTAATACAATCATCATTTACGCCTTTGGACTAGCATTGACAATTACGCCATTGCGTATTTGAATGGCTTGTACACTCGCAGACTATAAAAATACCCAATACATACCTTAAAGCTAGACGGGGATACTTATAGAACATAGAATAAGAAGATTGACGATGCTACTGACGAATGTATTGAAGCCTTAAGCATATGTCTACACAGTAAAGCCAGCTCAGGTAAGTAAATACATTAAAATTAATTAAGGACAGCAGACCGCCCGCGCGCTACCGTCCCGGCGGGGCGCCGCGTGTGACGACTTCATGCAGCTTCCAAGAACCTCCCTGGACTAGTGGTAGTACCTGTACGTGACGCCACGGTGCATCAGCTAGGGGTCAACCGACCAGTTCCAAGATTTGTAGACTTTGGAATGTGAAACAAGTGCTATGTGAAAAAATGTATAGCTATCTGTTACTTAGGTCGTTTTTGTTATAATTTGAAGCGTTTGAAGCGCTCGTTGCGAAGTTTGCTTAGCCATTCTGAACCGATCAGCAAAGCTAAGCAACGTCCGCTGGGTCATGAATTGGATGGGTGACCGCTGGTGACATTACTCCTGAGCGCTTCTTACGGCACGTTAAGCCGTCCCGGTTGTTATATTAGGATGGCAGTCGTTATAGCATGGTGGTAGGGCATTTTGCGAATGCCCGCCTGGCTAGCTACCACCCTCAAGTCGAACACAGACATCTATGTTTCGAAGTCTAAGACCGGTAAAAGTCCGGCGTAGTTGAACAGCCGACAGTGGCAGTCAACATCTATGTCCTCCCTACAAAAAGTCGAAGACCTACTATACGGATGTCAGTACGTACTTACCGTTTAAAATTGAAATACTTAGTAGATTTAAATAATACACATACAGTACACAGTAAACAGTATATAATATACAATAGTTAACTGGCACAATCAGCAACTATAAAGTTTATTTAAACCGGCGGTATGCCTTTATACAATAACAAGAGTTTAGTTAACTCTTGTAACTGTCGACAATACTACAGTGAAATTATTTAGACAACCTACAAGCTATTGCAGGCTCACAGGCAATTCATATGCTTCAGCCCACTACCAGTTGGCAGAGAGCTCGGCATCCTGGCTGCATTGCCCTGTTGGATTGCAGTATAATAAAATTAAATAATAATATAATTGGTTATTATAATTGAAAATTTAAATTAAAATTAACAATACTTGCGACGGTAACCGCTTACCATCACATAGGCCGACAGTACGTTTGCCACTCAATAAAAAAAATATTCGTTCAGGCAAAAAAAATAACTATTACGTTCAAACCATTTTATGACAATTCTTAAACCCCAATAAACGTTATGCTCCCAAAATGTAATGCACCTGATAGTTATTTCCAATGTGAAAGCATCGGAGTCTTCCAACTCTTTGACGCTTTTCACATATCACCTTTCTCTTAATTCTAATTTCAATATCGAAATACCAATCAAAATAAAATTTACGAAGTACCGAAGCGACTTGAATCTCGTGATTTGTAATAGTGAGTGACTACCCACTGTGCGCCTACCTGTGCAAACAGTGTCACAATAGGCGCTGGCCCTTAACTTTCCCGCTATGAGTTATTGGTGACTGCCCCTTAAATATTTCATCGATTTTATTGTGGCTCCGATGTCAACCCTGTCTCGACGATAGCTATAAAGACTGTCGTTATATTTTTTGTGCAATAATGTTTGTGCAAGGCTTATTTCATGCCGCTTTATTTACAATAGATACTCGTACCAAAATAACAACGAAAGAGGAGATTTATTGTTTTTAGTGTAACGTTTTTTATCGTGAAACGAGTTCGTTTTAAGCACCGCTATGCCTTATATTATATAATATAGTAGTAGTAAAATAGTATAGGTATCAAAATATAAAATATAAAGAACAATGTATAAAGAAAATAAATAGAATATTAAAATTTATACGAATCCAAAAAGAGTATGGACCATGTGTCTGTAAGGTGTATTTTAAAATGTAAAAAAAGAAAAATATAAATTAGTTCCTTACATTATATCGTAAAGACCTACTGTCAGGCCTATATATCCACGTAGGTGCGTGTAATTAGGCAAAAGTGCAAGCTCCATCCTGTCTAAACAACTACTGTTCACTTCACTTTAAAAACTATCGCGAGTTTTATTCATATTAACATATTATTAAACGGCTAGGACCCGCGTTATATTTACCGTCAGTTACGCGCTGAGGCCCGTGCTCGTCGCTTCGCGCAATCGTAACTCCCAGACGAAGGACTTCAAAACAGTCCGAAACTGGTCGGAATCTTTCCGGTAAATATAACGCGGGTCCTAGCCGTTTAATAATAAGTTAACTACTGTTCAGTTGTTAATCTTTTTAGGCCCCATGTAAACAAATTAACCTACACCTAGAGTAGAAATAAACAGGACACATTATATTTGTCGATGCCAAGAGACCTGTTAAAATTTGTTTATGGCATGCACTGCGCTTGTAAATGATCAGATACAGCTTTTTTATTCTTAATTCAATGATTAAGAATAAATAAGACAGTTTTAAAAAAATATTGCTGTCCGCTGGAATATCATAGAGCCAGTACCTAATTCTAGGTTAGCCTGAACAACATCTTTGATCAGTCATCACTTACCGTCAGGTGAGATAGCTGTCAAAGGCTAGCCTTGAAAAAAAATTACCTACACCTAGAGTAGAAATAAACAGGGCACATGTATTTGTCGATGCCAAGATACCTGTTTAAAGGAAATCCTAAGGGCTGGAGTAGCACTTCTCTTAGTAATACTGGTTCTTTCCTATTGCAAAACTTCCAATACAAATGGAGATTACATTCTTAAGCGCAAGATATGGGATGTCATATAAGATATAATGTCTAATTAGATCCAGTCATCAGTTCGCAAACACAGTCATTGCCTTACAGAAAATTTATTATTCTGGGCCTGTGAACAGGCACATACACATACATTTGGTCAAAATCATATCACTTTAATAACTTTTATTAATTTTTGCTTAATGGTATAGATCTCGGCTTAAGAATATAAGTACATCCATATCTTTAAGTTGGATGTCGTACATGTTACGAAGGCAAATATGATCCTAATGAGAAGCATGCCATGTCTGAAGTCGATACGAGTAGGGCGTGGCTGCACATTGAGCGCACAGCAGGGCTCCTTTCTAGCTTAACGCCTTTACCACCTCTTGCATATTAGAGGTACGGCATTTTTCGAATGCCCGCCTGGCTAGCAACCATTCTCAAGTAGAAATTTGTAATCAAGCACCTAGTAGTGTGGTTCTGATGGCTGTCATTGAGAGCCAGAAATTGGAAGTTGAGCCTGTTATCACCTTTGACCAAATCACTTACCATCAGGGCTAATCTATTCATCATCGTCATCATCAGTACCAATGAAAACACTTAGTTACAGGAAGGGTTTTATAGATGTCTCTGTGATGTCCTGTGAGTTGTTAGCGATACAATATAAGTATTTAACACTTTCTTGTATTGTCCTGTCTTTGTGTTGTTAGAGGAGATTTATTATACCGACCCTACAAGGGTAAGTAAAGGGTAGGAATGTGATGACGATAGAGTATTTTTGTACATACTATTTATTAGGTGTGGATCTACAGTTCAGTTGAATCAAGAAACGTAACTATACAATAAGGGTTTTGTTTTCAAAATCTACATTCATAACTTACTAAGGCTTGAACCTCGCAGGCCTTTAGAAAATACAAACAGACAATAGTTATAAATATAAATTTAAAGTAAATACTTTATTTATCAATATGTCAAGAGTAAGTTTGTATCCTATTGCATAAGCCTAACATTTCTATTGAGATCTAAACCAAAGGCTTTGAAAAGTTAACCCGTGCTCACCTGGCGTCACCCGCGACATCTCTCCCACAGATAAAAAACTGTTATAAAGAGATAAATTATTACATTATGGCTTTTTGAAAGAGTCCACTGCTGCTGAGAAATGACAATATTATTAAAAAGTACGCGTCTTTGTCACAATATCTTTTTGTGTTCAATATATTGTCGCCATAATAAATGCTGCCCCTTTATGGGTCGAGTATTGTGCTCAGAGCCTTTGTGGACATTATTAAATATATTTAAAGAGTTTTATTAATGGTGGGCGTCCTAAGGAGAACGTATGATTTATTTTTTCGACGCGTGTGCTACGAGCTCTTTTGATATAAGTACTTCAATCATATGAAAAATGACGACCACCTCAAAATAACGATTTTAACTACTCATGTTTTAGTTTGTCGATAAATTTATTGCTATATATTTTTTCAATTAGTATGTACCAACTTAGAATATTTTTGTGGACCGATGCGGTGATTTTAGTATTCGTTATAAATGAGGAAAGCTCATAAATTATTCATCATCAAGGTAAAATTACATTCCTGTGTTTTCATACGTTCGTAGCGTTGAGAGATATATCGATCGACAATATATATGTGTCGTAAATGGTTATATAGATAACTAGTGCAATAAGAGATTATAAAATACATAAATGCACAAACTTTATAAAAAAAATCATGTGTGTATAATGATTAGGTATAGGTACATCTTATTATTAGGTACCTATAAAATTTAACATTGACTTCAATAAAACTATTTATCTACTAATCACTGACATTAAAAACTACCTCAAAAATATTTAAGTACTTTACGTACACATTTTTTTTACAATATAATGTGTGGAGTGACTGATTTATTAAATAAAATTTGACTGGCTATATAAAAACTGTTACTTTTGCTATATAGACATCATGACTATAATGAACATGAATTTATATTAGCAATTTATTTATCTGCTACAACATTGTAATTCCTAATGTCATTGATAGTCATAAACCACCAAATTACACGTGAAATCTTTTACTTTATTACAATTATTGTAGCTATACAATCACGCAAGCCACCCAAAGTATTAAAGAATTCCCCACAACAATAATAAAACTTGCGAAAAATTGAGATATCAAATTCGTTGTTTTGAAATACGATGCGTTTACCTCGTTCAAGTGTCTTCGCACCTTCGGAGCTTTTATAAAATCATTTTTATTACGTTGATTGTGTTTATCTCTTTGTATAGGAGAGATCTTGTTGCAGGGAACAGGTATGTGACCATAATCACGTTTTTTGCTTCCTCCATTGAATGTAATAAGATAAAATGGGCTCTATGTATTGTTATTCTGCTCTTAACACCTGCGAGATGTTGCGCAAGGAAAATTGTATGGGATGATTATTTTGATATGCAAATGTGTCTAGGACTTTAGAATGCTTTGGGTATTCGGTGTCGTTTTTCTTAATGAATACAATGACAGAACCGAGTTGAAAAAGAAAAGGGTCACGGGCAAGAACAAACCATTATCTGTAATCATCTCATTTATGTAAGAATTGCGTCGATGTTTTTAAGAGCTATTAGCGATTTGTATCCGTCGGCTCCCCACGATTATTACTATGTGGTCAGTCAGTCAGAGAGCGGCCTACGACCTCTACGTCTTCCAGTGATTCCACCATGGACTGGGGTAGTACGTATTAGTGAAGATGTTGTAGTAATATTCTATTTTTATGTTTACATATATATATTTATATACAGATACTAATATTTACTAATGTAAAACATACCACGTATTTTTATTTTTGTTATTGTGGCAGAACAAGCTCGAGGCCCACCTGATGTTAAGTGGACTAACCTCTGCCTATAACAGATGCATTTCGTAACAAGTCACAAATTGCACTGCGCCCGTCACTTGACACATTGTTCTAAAGTCTCATGTGCCTGTTATTACATTGGCTCTCAAGGACTGCTGCCGGAACACACCGTTAGGTGCTTGGGGACAGATTTTCTACTTGAGAGTGGTTGTTAGCCAAGTGGCATGCGGTGAAAGCTCAAGCCCGCGGCGGGATTCGAACCATGGACCTGCTGAGTGGCAGTCCATAGCCACTGAGCCATCACTGCTTCAAATGCATTCGTGGGATACAAAGGCTGGGCTAAGTAATGGAGTCCTCGCGTGTCACAAGATACCTATATAAGTACATGGTTATGTCAAAGTTATAGTGTTATAGCTACTTTATAGTGATCTAGCCTATTGCCATTTGGCAATAGGCTATCAGCATACGACATGCAAAGTACAAGTCCGAAGTCTGGAACTGTGCTCAGTAGATACCATAATAACACGGTGTATGTCATGTGTATGAATACTTCGGAAACTAACTCAAAGAGAAGCCGTTCTACTTTGTCTCTACGAAAAAAAATCAGTCATCTAATTGGCTAATATAAGTCCCACCACGTGGTTTATAGTGATGGGAATAATTAATGTGCTAATTTATTCGATATCGTCAATATCGATATTTGGTTTTTCTTTTATTATTATTTTTTTACCGGCGGTATGCCTTTATTAAACAAAATACTATGAACTATATACAACACTACAGCTACAACAATAAAAGCATTTAGACACCTATAAGTCATAGCAGACTCATAGGCAGTCCAAATGCTCCAGCCCACTCCCAGTTGGCAGCGTGCCCAGCATGCTGGCAGCATTGCCCCGTTGAATTGCAATGCTTATTCGTTGAGCCAAATATGTGCCAGCATTTTGATCACGCGTCGCATCGACCAAGCGCTCAGATAGGTTTTGGAAAATACGATGAGCTCCCGGTCCCCACGGACCCAACGTCTCCACACCAAACGGCTCAAATATGTAACCCATACCGAGGTTAGCATATTTGCGTCGCTTGAGTTGCTCCGCCGAAGTAGCCGCAGCGCCAGCCCTCACGTTGGTTTCAGAAAGATGTGACGGCGCTAAAGTGTCCACGCACGTAGCGTCCCACACTAAGGGCCGTCCTAACTTCCACGGAACCAGAGTCATGCCGTCAGGTCTTTTACCATCGTCACGCATCAGACCATTCGGTTCGAGAATAGCTGGAACATTGGCGCTGGTAAAAGCCCGGCGAATGATATCGTTAAGGCTGGCGTGGCGGGAAATTCGACCAGCACTTCGAGAGCAGAAGAGGCCATGGTGACCGAGTTGATCAACTGCAGTACCACACTGGCAGTGATGTGCAACACAACACCTTGCACCCAAGCGTAAGCTAATAGCTAGACGAAAAGCGGATGGATCTATAAGGCTACCAGTTTTGTAAGAAGGAATGGCCTGTAACCAAAGACCGGATTCCCACACAGAAACAGCGAGAATACGAGCACGATCTGCGATGCTAGAACACGTATTTAAAAGATCTTTCCGTGTTAGCTCGCATAGGGGCCGATCCCACTGTTTTTGAGATGACAACATTTTTGGGAATTCAGTATTTGGACAAGCCAGTCTCCATGTGTTTTTGGCCTCAGCCAGATATGCTACATCGAAAGAGCCTAAAGATCGTGCAAGAATTTTTTCTACTAATTTGTGTGTACTGTGTACAGAAGACAAAAAAGCTGGTAATGCCACACTAGAAATTTTGCGTATCCCTATGCCCCCCAACCTCACAGGGAGGGAAGCTTGCACCCAAGCCCTATCATCCATCTCAACATTCAAAACCGACACTAACGTATCTTTTACTAAGTTGTCTAAGCTTAACAAAAGCTCACTGTGTTGCCACAGCTGACAACATCTTAAATAGTATGTAAATTTAGGAACGAAAAGGCAAAATCTTGCCTTTTCGTTCGTAAAAGCCATATGGGCGTTAATTTTGGATAATCTGCTAGAAGCATTTCTAAACTTTTGAATTTGTTCTTCGACAAATGGTGATAAAGATTCGTTAAGAATCGGTGAACCCAAAAGACGAAGCGAACTTTTTTCTACTAATTTTATATTAGGCGCAAGTAAGTTGAATTTTTCAATAATCGAAACTTTATCCGGACAAGTATCACAAACAAAAAGTTCACATTTAGAAAAATTTAGTTCAAGGCCAATAACACGAAAATCGTCTATAAGTACTCGCAAGTCATCCAAAACCGTGTTCGCATCGCCTCCTAAGGTTCCGTCATCCAAATACCAAACGTTAAGTTTTGATTGGAGACGTTGAATTATTGAGTGGATCGCAAGGCTAAAAATGGCTGGTCCCAGAGGATCACCCTGTTGACATCCTACGGAAGATAAAATAACGTTATTTTGGTATGTTAATTTTGACGGTTTGCCGTAGCATTGCCAAAGAAAAGGGTATAATTCCGGAATTTTATCTTTCACTTCAGTCAAAAGAGTGCCTCTATCTAAAGAGTTGAATGCATTTTTAACATCCACCTTCAAAAGCACATCTCCACAATTTTGATCAAGAAATGTGCGAAGTGAATGTACAGCAGCCTCACAGCCACCCTGTGAACCAAAACCGAGTTGCAGTGGTTGAAAAAGATTACTTAAAAAAGCAACCTTTTTCCTACAACCGCATTTGGCTGTGAGGCGACGATAAGTGGTGCCTACTGCTATAGGCCTAATACCACCATCTTTTTTATTTAGGGCACATAAATTCGCACCGTACAGAATTTCGGTAATTTCATTGTTGACCTGACCCGACAACATCAAATTAACCAAAGCCGTCACATCCCTTAAAAGTGTCTCGCCTACCTCACCAGAACTGAAAGATAAAATATCTTTTAAGTGCTGAGGCGTGAGGCCATCAAGGCCACCGGCTGAGCCACTTAAAAAAGATGCCACGGCTGCAGAAACATCCTGTGGGGTCACCTCAACAATGTCTTGTATAGGAGATTCGGGAAGGTGGAGACCTGCAGTTGCAGGCGGATGCTTTTCAATTAGGGAATTCAACGTATCAGATGTAAAAGGAGCGATTGTATCACTCGAAAACAAGATGCGTGCCGCGTTTTTAATATCACCATCAGTAATTTTGTTTTCTACTAATTTAATAGTAGCTGAATCGAAATTATTTGTTTTTGTATTCCGCCGCAGAGGTGGAATGATTATAGTTGTGCCAAAAGATTGCTCTTCCCGTGCCCTGTATTTCACGCAGTTTTCCTTTACTCTAGTAGTAAGTGATTTTTTGTTAGACGGATCAAAATTCACGTGAAATACGTGGTACGGGAATGCTAGAAGATGCTCCCAGGCTTGCGTAGTATTAGTAGCCAAGACGTTTTTAATGGAACAAGATAAAGATTGGGCAACAGAAATTCTTGCACCCCGAGGTATGCGTTTTAATAAAGGAAAGTTATTTTTGTACGAGCTTAAAACCTCCCAAAACGGTTTGGAAGGCGTAGCAGGGCTCGCAACACTGCTACTACTTACGTTTTGATTATTAATTGGTGCCGAAAGGGGAATTTCTATTTGTTTATGACTCCTTGTTTGGTGAATTTTGAGGCCTTTATGACCTTTGAAATAACGAGCCTGGGGGCACTGCGGACACAACATGTGGCTATCTTGCGATACAAAGATCCCCGTTACAGCATTCATAGTTGGGGCACAAAACATTGTTTACAAAATAAGGCAAAGCTTATCTCTAAGATAAGTCTAGTGTGACGTCTCAACCCGGATGAAGGCTCGCGTCAACACCGTCGTCGTAGTGCGCGCGCCGGTGTCGCAGGCAGCGTTGCCATGGAAACAAAAATAACTGATTAGAAATTAGCTCGACAAGAAATGTCAAAAAGCTATTGAATAAATAAGCTACTGAAACTAACTACAGAGGCCCAAACGAGCCCCACAAACAATACCTCGCAAAATTCCACTAGGAAGAATGCGGGTGATGGGCAGAAAATGCCTATCTACTATCTGAAAATAAAATTAATTATTTTTTTAAAATAAATCTGAAATTTACTGACCTGTCACATTTATTATTAATAATATATATTTGGTTGAAATACATTAACGTGGCAATATATCAATAAACATCTTGAATGTTGAGTGTGAATACTATTATGTAAGTAGGTTACTGCCAAGCCACATTATTTGTTTATCTTTGTAAGAATTTACCTACCAAAGGCACATAACATTACTAATACTAGCTAATTACAACAACATAATTAGTTTCTTATCACGGTCTGAGGTAGAAAATGATTTGCAAATCATATGTAATATTCTCGATTAATTAATGAGGATAAACATTTTGCCATTTGATTTTATAGGATAGCTTATAAAATAGATGTAGTAAATAATAATAAGGATATAGGTACCTATGTATGTAATTCTAATTACACTTTTATATTAGCATGAGTTTTATATCATCCACTGTTTTAGTCTATTTCATTTATATAACGCAGTTTTAGTGACGTCGCATAATGTAAGTTAATATTTAAGTTTTCTCACCTAGAAGAAGTTATAGTTGTAAGAAATAATAAAATACAGATGATTAAAACACCCTATTAATATTACCCAAATATTATAATATACAAAAGTCAAAAAGTTATAAAAAGTGCTTAGCAAATATCATTTTATAAGGTTTAAATTAAAAATAGGCAAAATATTTAGTAAGAACTATGATTCAAGTCACTATAATTTATTAAATATGGTGCAATGACTCCCTAGAGATCCTATCCAATATGATTTTTAATACAACATGAACAATTTTGAGAGAATTGTATCAAACTGTAAAACTACGACTATATATAAAGGTGTAGATTACTGAGTATTAAGGAAAGTAGGTAAGTTTTAGAAAATAGATATTAGGCACTTCAAATAGGCGCACCTTATACTTACCTAAGACTTTTGACCATATCATTACTTACCAATTATGTGGTCAAATGGCATTGCAATTAAAAACTAATCAATAAATTACCATAAGCACTATCTTAGCACAACAATAGAAAAAATAATATTTGAAATTTCGAAAGTGTCCGAAATTACTCATTATTGGCGAGGTTAAACAATAAACCGGACCGTCAATTCCACTCTCGGAGTTTCAAACTGCAAGTAAAGTACCATAGATAATATGTTTAGTGCCATTACAATTATAGATGAAGACTACATGCAAATTGGTAGGATAGAGGCAAATTAACACAAAATATAAGTATGTAATATGAGTTTTTAAACTGTCATGGTCATTAACATTAATAATTATTATAACCAACGAGATGGCGCTTGCAACAGTGCCTAAATATCGAGAGCTCAAAAACAACCAAAAACACGGTAAATATTCCGCTGGTTATAATAATTATAATATAATATGTATGTAGATTTTAAAATATGAGTTTGAAGGTCGACTACCTAACTACACTTATTTTTTTGTTTAAATGTGGCTTAAACAATATTTTTCTTTCTTTGATTATAACATCAATTATACAACAATTCCCAGCGTCACTTCTACAACATGAATATACTCTTGTAAATACTAAGTAAAAAGAGTCCTCTTTTGAAGTTGTGTTACAAGTTGCATATAAAAATTGAACTGAAATTTGAACATGTGCCCACTTTCATCTTTATCGGGAGGATTAAGTTAAATAAGCTATAAATAACTAAACGTAAAGGCCTATATTGAAATCAATACCTAGAAACTGGCGGGTCCAGCGTCGGAAGTCGTGTAGGCCAATAAATAACATAATAATATCATGTGGCGCTTAACAAATGGACGATTCGTGCTTTGCCACCGGTACACTTTGGTTATCAAAGAGGGGAGACAGGGGAAACAGAAGTGGCACTGCTTTCAATTGTTGTTGTTTGACAATGAAAAGATCAAGCTCAGTGTTTCGAATTAGATTGGTACTGGATACTACAAGTTATATTTCCTATATTTTAAATGAAGGAAGTCAATTCCATTAAAAAATCCTTGAGAACCTGCTGCCAGTACGGTAATAACACCAGAAAAATATAAACTAATAGAACTAATTAATAGATGCAGGCGTTACTTTGCGAAAATCAAAATAAATTAAAGATCGAGAATGAGCAGCCGGCGGCGGATCGATTCTCGATCGTGCGCTCGAAGAGTCAAGACCTCCACAGGATGCTACGTGTAGAAGCGAAACGCGCCAAAAATTCTTCTTGTTTGGCTACGTGGCATTTATAACGTCACGTTTAGGCGAAATTGTGTCTAAATAAATATTTTTAGTGTATGTAGTTTATTATATTAATTTAATGTTTTCTTTAAATATTTTTAAAAGTACATAACTATTTGTTATTATCGCATGGAACTATTAAGAGCTACACTTACTCATTTAAATCTAGTAGCAACTTAATGAGAATAATTCTGTCATATCTATATAATCGCGTTTTAAGTAACACTAAACATTTAACGTAAGTGCTTAAAAAAACACCCCACTTAACCCTTCGAGAATATAAAAAGGTGATGATCATGTTACGTAAGTTTTGTGCTTTCAGAACGTATGAATGCATAAAAATATGGATATGTATCTAATGAATCAGAATAAAAAACCCTGTTTTAACCATTTATACATATTTAAATGTCGCGTCGCTTCTACATCCATGACTCTGTGAGAGGACCCCCGCGTGTAACCTGCAACTGGTGTCTTTACTGGTCAATTCTGTCATTAATATTGGGTTGGCTATAGAGTAGGTACTACCTAATGCACGAATTTGGAGTAAATTAGGCTGAGGTTAAACAGGTTGGGTTTGTCTTCCTGAAAATGCATTTCAATTTCAAAGAACAAGGACGTGTAAAAATAGTACATTATGATACAAGTGTGGTATGATGATCATCACACACGAAGCGATAACGCAGGCGAGCCGTAGGCGAGGCCGATGAGCCGCGTGAGTAATGATAAACATCCCACACGCGTGTCATACGACGATTTTCAACACACTTGCGAGGAACAAAATACGAAAATTTTGATAAAAAAATATTTATTTATGAAAAAAACTCTTTGGTTTGTTTTTATATGAAAAACGAATGAAACAAACTACAATCTCCTTGGTGAAAAATGTGGCAAAGTTGTTTTATTTTTTTATGTAAAACACAAATGTGGTGAAGTAGAAAAAAAGGATGCGTGCATAATAGACTATATTATGACACTAAAATCGGTGTGGAGAGGTTTTGAAGCGCTCGTAGCGAAGTTTGCTTAGCCATTCTGAATCGATCAGCAAAGTTAAGCAACGTCCGCTGCGGTCAGGAGTTGGATGGGTGACCGCTGGTGACATTACTACTAAGCGCTTCCGTGCTTCGGAGGGCACATTAAGCCGTCGGTCCCGGTTGTTGTCTTAGGATGGCAGTCGTTACAGCATGGTGGTAGGGCACTTTGCGAATGCCCGCCTGGCTAGCTACCACCCTCAAGTTGAAAATCTGTCGCCAAGCACCTAACGGTGTGTTCCGGCAGCTGTGCTTGAGAGCCAGTAATTCTAGGTTAGCCTGTACAACATCTTCGACCACATCATCACTTACCATCAGGTGAGATAGTGGTCAAAGGCTAACCTATCAGACATAAAAAAAAAAAAACTAAAATCGGTGTATTATTATTTATTATTATTATTAAATACCTTCTATTATATGACAGTTGCATAAATTACTGTTTTCACTTCAGTAGCTCAGACAGATGTAGGTTATCACATTTCGCTCACTGAGTGAGAAAAAGTAACTTTATAATTATTTTTTTCAGGTAGCCGCGAATATCTTCTTCAGCCTTGGGTCAATCATACAATTCGAAACATTCACACTCTTATCTCTTTCCCGCCATTAGAAAGAGAGAACGAGAGAGAGAGAGAGAGACAAAGACCAGCCCTTTAGAAGTTCAGATTTCAAATTCTACCGCAAAGACAAACACGTTCGGAATTTCGTACTACCTAAAGAAATTTTACAAAAAGATAATTAAGTTTTTTGTGTAATTTATCGATTTTTTTACTTATTGTAGTATTAACGAAAAAATTTATATACCTATTTACTGCAAATAAAACTGATATTTAACCTGTAAATATCTAATTCTAGTTTCTATAATTTGCGTTATATTGAATAATAAAATATCATAATTTAAATAAAAGAGCGGAAATAGAATTTCGTGGCTGGCGGAAGAGTTGAATAAGTCAATATTTATTTCAACCTATTCCTATTTATTATTTTATCTCCTAAGGTATTCTTGCTGCTGGAGTGAAAAGTTAAGTGTGTTACACGAGAGCAAAGTTTTTTGCATCTCATGCCTTTGAATCTCTAGCCACACAGGCACTCGCACTCTCGCCATCAGGATTCATCTTTAGAATCACTCGCTACGCTCGTGATTCAATCATTGAATGATTCATTTGCTCAGGATTCAAAATCAGCACTCGCAACAATAAACGACTTTGCGCTCTTGGTGCGCAAATAAATATTACAACATCAATCTAGAAGCAGACTACAACGACTCCATGTGGTACTAGTCTGCTATATACTATAGTGCTTTTATATATAGTTAGAGACGCAGACGAAGAGCAACCCTCGCCCGCTGTAGATTATCATAGGGATCATAGGGCTGGAGATTAACGTAGCTTACCATAGCACTAATGGTCATCGCTTCTTGATTCTATCTGCGCTTTCCATCAGGTGAAGTCATTTCGATGATCCACTATCTAATAAATTCGAGCCATAGCAGCCGTAGCAGGCAGTAAGCCGAAGCTGTGAAGACCTAAATTGCTCTAGAGAGTCAGTTCCCTTCCTAGGTTTAACTTTAAAGCAATTTGTTTGGAGGTTGAATATCTGACAGTGCGGTGGTACCAACCAATAGTGATGTGGATATGTTATGTTTACTCCGATCTTAGTTCTATTGTCTTCTACAATTCTCTACCACGACTGCGTTACTATTTCATTCCAGATAACACCACAGATAACATAAACGGACAATTTTTGTGCACTACAACCTTATTTCTCCCAAAATATCCCTTTTTTCACAAGCACAATGCCTCAAGCATGGCTCTCATCTCTCTAAGCATCGCCAATAAGATTTTAAAGTCTATTTAGATAAGTTCATTGTTATGTTCAGATCGCAGCTCTGTTATTAGACAAAAGATGCAGGGAACACCCCTCTCAGACGGAGTTATGATTTGAATGGTTTTGTGAGTGTCTCCCAAAAGCTCCATCTGGATTTTCGTTTTGCGAATCATTCTCGAACTTAAAGACGTATGCGTCTAACAGTTACTTGAATAGAGTTAATACTCAGATTTTTCTTGATCGTGCGTTCGAACTCAAAACCTGAGGTCGTTTCGTGTAGAATAGAAGCGCGTTGAAATTTTTTTTCGGTCGGGTTACGTGGCGTTTATTAAATATAGGCGGAATGGCACATATTTTTATATTTTGAAATGTGAATTTTATGTTTTCTGTTATATGTGTTATTATTAAATATGGATTCTATCGCAAAGTAAAGCCTGAATCTATTTATTTAATGAAACAGACAGATATATAATTTTCTATAAATTTCATCATAACAGTTTTTTACAAAGTCTAATCGCAATCGACTATAATCACAGGGATAATTTTTTTTTTATTTGTTAAGATTGTTGATAAAGCAAATCTCAGACGAAGTTATGATTTTAATAGACAATAGACTCGTCCCAATTTCATTACACTTAAAACAATCGGGCAAGGATCTGGTTATCTACCAGGCATAGTTCTATATCCGAACTTTTATGAGTATTTCTGTTATAGAAAATATAAAGTCCAAACCAGAAGTAAAACTCGTGACTTCACGATAGAGTCATGACGATGTAGGGGTTTCTATTTCACTATTGCACTGATACTATCTAATTTTCCTTTCCTTATCCTACTCGGTACAATAACTTTTCTCTAACAACACATAGTACATCAGATAACTGACTTCCTAATTAGTCAAAGTGAGTAGAAGCGCACCTTCTACTTGTTATTTTTAAAACTAATATTACCTATAATAACTTTAATTACGCGTATCTCTATAAGAGATTATACATTAAGCAGCGTAATATTATATTTAGGCATAAAAAACCGTATATTAAAAAATGTAATAATTGTTGGTTGACCAGAAATAAATAAATAAAATCAATAAATAAATGTTTTTACAAAATTACAAAGTATAAGGTGCATGATCTGCCAATTTTAGCTACCGTGGTACCTATACCACGGTAGATTTCTCCAGGGACGAATGGTCTTAAATTTGAATCTCGTTCGTGGTTCATTTTTTCCTATCTTTGTAATTTTGTATGGTTATTCGCGTAGCAGTCTGAATGCAGAAATTACAAAGTTAGAATAATAAGAATAAATTTTCATATAAAAAAACTTAATTGTACAAAGTTTCTACTGTGGTTTAATGGCCCTCTGCCTACTGACGAACTATCCTTGGGAATGCTATCGTTGTTAGTATAGGTACCAGCTGCTAGCGTTCGGCATTAGGAAGACCTTTTGTGTACCCATGTAGGAACACCACACGCACACTGACGTAAGTGGTAGCATGCTGCTTATTCGACGCATTTTACCCTCAGCCCTTTTTTACGACATCCAACAGATGAAAGTCCTTATATTCATAGGCTGAGAACTGTGAGCCGAATTTCCATTTAGTACGAAACAAAAATGTTTCTACCAGTTTAGCATTTTAGCAATTGCGTAATACACCACCCACCTCGACAAGCCACGGTGGTCTGGCCACCTTGCCACAGCACGTGCCTTAGTTTACCCTCTCCACTACACTACACACTTCCTGGACAAGCACCCTCCACTTTGATACATTCTCTTCATATTGCGTCGAAACATGCGCACACGCAGCTGCGCACGCGTTCCTATTAGACTTTTGTTTAGAGTCACCTTCCACAATCGAGTTGTGGCAACCCTGGTGGGCCAATTAGTATGTGATTATAACTACTGAGTTCATTCGAGTATGGCGAAGAAAGATACTCTTTGGTTTTTTTTTTATTTTTATTTATCAACATTATGTATTACAATAGTGATATGATAAGTAGTGTCTAAAAACCTAAGTAAGGTTTATCCAGCCACTTACGTTCTCGAAGGTATACAAAAGTAAAAATATTTTAATACTATAAACAAGTGGGTACATTATAAATTACATCAGCGCAGTCCACAAGCTTTATCAATGTGTGTGGGTTTTAGGCACATCCATGTAGTCTATAGTATTATCATAGACAGATTAAAAAGATTATTCATCAAAGGCGTACACAATTGTGTATCTGAACTCCCCTAATTATTCGCATACAATGTTTTCTTTCAAAGCTCGTGAAATATTACTGGACATCTCACTATCGCAATAATTTAAAGGAAAATTGTATATTAAATACTTTATAGGACCAAGTTAAGCACACGTTATACGATGACATAATTATTGGAATATTTTTGTAGTATTGAATAAACTTCCATTCTTTCCTTCTTTCTTTTTTATGATTTGAAAATTTTCCTTTACAATTAGATGCACTTGGTTTGCTAATCTATAATTTGTGATCCTATAACGACACGACAGTATTTACATCTTTTAGTAAAGGATAGATTCAATAGGCCCACTTAACGATAATCTGTTTAGATTCTTGTAAGAAGTAAGAGATGGTATACAAGATTCTTTCAGAAGAACGCATTGGTGAGATAAATTAGTAATAATTATAATAAAGACACTAGGTAAATACGTCAGACATTTATTTACCTACTCGTTATTTCTTGTTATTTATGCACACCTTTCCAATTTGATTCCTTACGGTATATATTTGCATGAAAACATATCGACCGAAAAAACAGGCCCACACGCAGCTGCGCAGCACGCGCTCTTAATGATCCTTTGTTTGTACTCTCACCCAAGTGGCGATTTTTTCACCGTTCCTTTTGGCGTAAGTGTCAACCCTGTTAACTATTGTGGCCCGGTGGTGGTCTTAGAATTAACATGTTGATTGCCCCTTAATGACTTTCCTGTTAGGGGAAGAATTGTATGTGTTGAAGTGGGTTTGGTGTGGTCTTGTTGATATTATAGCTCTTTAGTTTTTATAAATATAATGTCTGTAGCATTATGTATATTGTGGAGTGAAATAATGTTTTGTTATATTGAGCTAAACAAATGGAAACACTTAATTGCCTATTGTGTAGTATTTTGTACTTTTTATACAAAATCTTTGAAATTTTCTTAAAAGATGCGACACGCCGCGTCAAAAATACAAGGAACTAAACAATCTGTTCAGTAGTGCAAAATTTTTTATCACTTCAGTTGGTCAATATAAGTAGGCTAGAAGAGTACTGGACTTTTGCCAGAAGCTTAAAACACACCGTAAGGTGCTTGGTGATGGATTTACTTAGTAGTTATTTATAATAGGCGAGCATCAAATTGCAGATATCGACTTATGAGACTAACGATTTTATCGACGAAAGTTACCTATAAACTATTATGTAAATTTTTTATTATTTAGATTTTTTTGGAGTCAATTGTTACTCAAAATGTACTGTCTTTGGAGCTCTTTCCATACATACAAAGTTTCGTCATGTTTTAAACACCAATGTGTACAAATCGTTGAAATTGCTTATGCCTTTTGCATGCATATGCTTATGCCTAAAATGTATGATTCTGTTATTTTATCTCCATATATAATAATTTCCATACGAAACGATTTTTCAAATAATTTTGAAGACTTTTACGGAAAACAGACAAACAAGGAGCATAGATTTTAGACTCAAGATTATACATGCAAAATTTCAACGGGTTAGAAAACTAAGCATTTAAAATATCATGAAACTACGTTTGTATGGAACGCGGGATGAAGACACTATAGCTTTAACTAGGCTTTAGAGCAAAAATGTTTAAGTGTCAGTCCGGTATATAAAAGTATTACACTACTAGGGGAGGGCGCTGTATACTGAAACACAGGCCATAAGCCTAGTTCGGCAGCAGATACCCAAGAAACAAAATGTTAAATTCGTTAACAATATTTAAGATTGTAAAATTGTGCTTTTTTCTAAAATAAATGCTTATTGTTATTACTCTGTGGTGTTAATAGACAATATAATTTCACGACAAGAGCGATGTGTTTCTTTTTTATTTCTTGCAGGATTACATTTTGAAACACTAACAGGGACAAACTTAGTTAAACAAAGCGTAAGATTTTTGAGTGTCCATCCATGTGTATTTGAATGTCTAAAAATCGAGCAGCTAAGCCGTCAGATTAATAGGTCATAGCTACCAACCCATTACAGAATCGACAGAAATCAGTCTAGATTTCATAAGAGTAGCAGTTGCCATTGTATCCTCTTTGGACATAAGTAATGAGACTAGACAAATATTCGAGTCAGAATAAAACGATGAATCCAGTGATTCACATAATGTAAGATGTCCAGACCATCACAATTAGGTACATCCAAAATTAGCCTGCAAATGACATAACAATAAAACAGGGCCGTTGTTTGATAAATAAAAATAAAATTTCGCTTTGTAAATAGAGTAAATAGAAGCAAGGGCGGTCGTTTGAAGTCCTGGGACAAAGCCGCTCTGAAACCACGGGTCGGAGAGGAGGGTGGGTAGGGTGAGGGAATGCCACAGATAATATCACCATGACCAAACTGCCATAGACAGATAAGGTTGTGCGTGTGTGCGCGCTGAATTTTAATATAGATGTGGTTTAGCTAAATACTTAATTGAATGTTGGCTCGTGGTACTTTATGGCGATGGGGATGATTTTCTTGATTTTTTGGTTTTGAAGGGCATTTAAACATAAATATTATATATTGGTTGATATACTTACGCATAAACTATATGAGTATAAAACTGAAACCAAAACCAATACGATACGTCCATGTTCGAATAGTGAAAGAGCTATGTAAGTCACTACATACATCTAAGTACATCTACGAATGTATGAAGGGATTACAGACGATGACAATATTATACAGAAATTCTAATAATGTGTAGAGATACAAATATATCAGTACTATATATAATATTATAAATGCGAAAGTAACTCTGTATGTCTGTCTGTTACGCTTTCACGCCATAACTACTGGATCGATTTGAATGAAAATTGGTATGGAAATAGTTTGAGACCCGGGAAAAAACATAGGATAGTTTTTATCCAACTGCGCAAAAAGAGGTTAAAGTTTTGGCGCGATAACCGACATACGCGCGGGTGGAGCCGCGCCCGGAAATCTAGTAACTACAATATATTATTTAAAAGGTAACTATAAGGATTTTGCTTTGTGATAAAGTAATGAGGTAGTCCCGTCGCCCTCCAGATGGAAAGTCACGCTGTCCATTACAGTTGCAGTATCAACCTTCTTGTGTTGACACTGCACTGCGCTCGCCTCTCCGAGACATTGAACTCATGTCACGTTAGCCCAATAATTTCACATGCCACAGTGCATTTTCTACCTAAGCACAGTAGTGTTTCCGCACTGTATAGCTACTGCTTCGAGGCAGCACATCTGACAATTGTCTTGCTTCCAAGACAGACTCTTGCTGAATTGAAAAAAAGAAGTGATTTATAGAAGTGAAGTATAAATAGGGATTTTCTATGTGAGTAGAAAAGATTATTGGTACTGTAAAACTAAATCATCATGTAGATCCTTACATGTCGCTTTTGTGAAAAAAGTTATTTGAAATAATTTATTATTATAATAAAAACACTTCTAATATAAACATAATATGATACATCCAGAACCAGAATCATATGCTGTCTGTGGAAGAAAAATCTTCCTGAAACTACAAACTAAATCTTACACAAACGGCCAAGATAAGATTTAGACCCAACGCAACTATCTTTGTAAAGAGCAAAAAAATCAACTAAGTAGACATTATCAGCACCCTGAAAAATGCAGAGACGGCCTCGGTCGATACTGAACCCCTCCCCCAGGTGCGACGAGATAATCCAAGATGGCCGCCGAGATAGGACGTGACGTCACAGCGCAGTGCTTCACCCCCTCCCGCCGCGGTACACCCCCCGGCGCATCCTCGAGGCCTCTCGCCACCCTCCTTAGATCCTTTCAGAAATCTGTCTAGTACGGTCAGCAGATAAGCTAAGAAAATGAAACGTAAACAGATAAATTACTTAGTGACCGCTTCTATGAAGAAAGCCCCATAAAATGAGATTTTTTTATGTTATTGTGACGGAATAAGCTCGAGGCCCACCTGATGTTAAGCGGATTAACCTCTGCCTATAACAGATGCATTTCGTCACAAGTCACGAATTGCACTGCACCCGTCACTTTGAGACATAGTTGTTAAATCTCATATGCCTGTAATTCCACTGGCTCTCAAGGACTGCTGCCGGAACACACTTCTACTCTGTCTACTTGAGGGTGGTCGCTAGCCAGGCGGGCATTTGCAAAGTGCCCTTCCACCATGCGGTGAAGCTCAAGCCCGCGGCGGGATTTGAACCATGGACCTGATGCGCGGCAGTCCATAGCCAATGCCACTGAGCCATCACTGCTTCAAAATGCCACGCTTCAAAAGCTTGATAAAATGCCACGTTGTAAAAAATATTTAACTGTCTAGCTAGAAGAACCTTGTACTGAATCACATTTTGTATGATTCTTTTTCGTATTATGTAGAATAATGCTGAAATGTAGGTAGCGTATGAAGTGCTCGAGGCTAAGCTTGCCTATTCGTTCTTAGCCGATCAACTATTTAACAGCAGTAGCATTATCTGCGGTCACTGCTTGGAGTATGCTCTGGTGTCATTTACACCAGAGAGCTTCCGTTCCGTCCAGATTGTCTTAGGAAGGCAGTCGTTTGGTTTACCGGAGGCCTTCGGGCTATTTTCCTGACAGGAATACGCCTGTCCTAGCAGTAGGATTGTAAAGGCAGAAAATGTATGAAAATCAAAGAGTTAGTAAAACAAACAATTAGGGTAATTTATTTAATACCTAATGCTTGATTTATTAGATATGTACATTTAAATAAGAAAATATTTACGTATTTACTGTTGTAAAATTATAAAGTATACCAGCTGAATTGCACTTGGCATTCTTCTGCAGTGTTTCTATTCTTAGTGAATCTTGTGACTTCATTGTGTTGTGGTACAAACAGCTTAAGGTATAAGATGAAAAATGTTTGCTTGCAGCATTCCAGATACAAAAATTTGCTATTATGATAATAGTATTCGTTATTTTTATTTGTATAGTTTCATCAAGTTATCTTGATCAACAAGGTCGCTTTTTTAACAATTAACAATAAGAATTTGCAGGTTAAGCTACAACAGGCTGAGGCAGATGCGTTCCTAGAACGTGGAAACCGTCAGGTCCTCCGCGGTACTTGGTCACGTATAGCTTGCCATCGTCTCCGATGAACTCGTACTGGCCCTCGGTCTCCAAGACGTAGCCACCGTTGGCACTAGGGACTAAGCGACCCACTTCCGAAACCACCGTATCTGAGAAAGAAAAAAGTACTTCATTTATCATAAGTAAGGTGGCGTTAACCTCCGAAAAGCAGGAGGAAAATTACAAGATGAAAAATTTTAACTAATGTATTATGGCACCGTATATCGTGAGTGAAATTTGAATATAGGTCCTAGTAATAGTTCCTCGTGCAGGACAACTTACAAGTCTGATAAATTTTGAAGCCATGTAGGCCAAATGGCAATGTATATGGACTGCCATGCAGAAGGTCCATGCTTTGAATCCTGCCGCGGGTTTTAACCACGGTGCCTGAGCCACATGGCGGTATAGTATTACGCTTATAGTACGCTTACCATACTCCAGTAGAAAATTTGCCTTTAAGCACCTAACAGTACGTTCCTATAATTCGTACGTTCGATAAACTTACATAGTAGGTATACATAGTAGAAATAAGACAAAAAACAATCCTCGTAAATAATGATAGAACATACTCACCCTCAGCTGTGACATAGCGAAGCGCGTACTGTCCGTATTCGTCATGAATCTCCTCATGACGAATAGCTGGTAAAGATCGGATATCGGAAAAATCTGACCGAGGCTTCGGAGCACAATGCACCAGCGCCACCAGGCATGACACTACCACGAACTGAAAAAATAATAACAAAAAGTAATGCCAGTTATGCTTTGGCATCCACGACCGGTCTACAACGCGACGTTCTAATGAAGATCAATTATCAACAATGTATAATTGAATCTACTATTAAGTCTTCGACCATATTACTCCTCCCCATCTATACTCGTAACTGTCGTAAAGATCGACTATGACAGAAGAGTATGTATGTTGTTCAGGTTAAATAAAAAAAGAATATAATAATTTAAAAATATAAATCAGCATGTACGATCAATCTATTAGATATAATAACAGCGATTTCCGAGCCACTTGCGTATTCTAGCACCCGCCCTCCCCGCTCTCCCTTAAGCTTAAGTTAAGTGTAAAGTGTAAATACCAAAAGTTCACACTCGAAAACTTACATGCGTATCCTTGAGACCAATATTTACGCTTCTGGTTTGCTAGTTTTTTATGTTATGGACTATTTTATCTCTGAATGTGAAAGTAAAAATTCCTATAAAACATTTCCATTAATTTTCAAGGTATATCAGTACTAATATTATAAATGCGAAAGTAACTCTGTCTGTCTGTCTGTTACGCTTTCACGCCAAAACTACTGGACCGATTTGAATGAAATTTGGTATGGAGATAGTTTGAGACCCGGGAAGAAACATAGGATAGTTTTATCCGACTGCGCAAAAAGAGGTTAATGTTTTCGCGCGATAACCGACATACGCGCGGGCGGAGCCGCGCCCGGAAAGCTAGTATAAACATATATAAGGAAAACTGCCAAACCAGAAGCATAGATAGGATTGGGCTCAAGAACATGCATGCATAATTTCACCGAATCCGTACACTTGTTATTTAATATGTGACGAAACTACCTTTGTACCGACAGCGCTTTGAGGATTCTTCCCTTAGGCACATATAATAAAGTGCCTTAGGATTATATGTCCATCATTGAACGTATACATATAATATGATAGTACCCATGTGTAGGCTTCCATTATACAGTGCACGAACATTAATCGCAAAGAGCTATAATATTATGGATAAGATAGAATTATTATCTACTAATAAATATTAGTATTCGTAGTCATATACATTGATTGTTGTGGCGTTTTTTTCATAAATCAAACTTTGCGTCGTCATACAACATGACACGATATAGCTATACGTATTTATAAAATATTATAATGTATACATGTTTACTTACAAGTTTCATTGTTTGACTGTGGTGGAGGTAGTTGTTGCCGGTACAAAGTGAACTGGTGATTTGATAAAAGTGTCATCAAGACTACTGAATTTATATGCATTTGAAAAACAAGTGTCTTCTATGACAAAAGCAACTTAATCAAAACCTCATTTAAATCCTGTTGTGGTAATCAAAACTTGATCATAACAAACTCGGCATGTTCTGCCGTAATTGTATGCATTTCATAGAAACATTAGTACCGAACTAATGAGACCTAAATACTCAACGTGATATATAAATATAATATGCTAAATAAATATAAGTAAACAACCTATAAGTCATAGCAGACTCATAGGCAGTCTAAATACTCCAGCCCACTCCCAGTTGGCAGTGCCCCGTTGAATTGCAATGCTTATTATTAATTACCATAATATATATAAACTAGCATAATATTATCGATAATTTTTGAGTACTTCTGTAAAAGAGGTTTTATTTCTTACAGATGTGCTCACACTTAATCAATGGAATCATGACATTCTTATTCCTTGAGTGCAGACGCTTATTTTGCAAACCATACTTCAGGGGTGGTTAGGCGCTATGTGCTTTAAGCTATGTAAGGGGTTATCTCTCCTCTCGGTTCTCTATCTAAATCTGTATTATCGCTCCGCCGCCGAATAATTATTATATGTACTATTTATACGTACAAATATACCAACCAGACAGCTAGATCTTTAATTATACCTAACTTCGATCAAGTTGCGGCAGAATAGATTTGGAAGATTGAAAGATTAGCATCTATGTTGACTTGAATATTTTGGATGAGAATTACTGGGTATTTATGTCTGCTGATATCATCGTATGGAGGAAAGTATGAACAATACTCGCGCTACATTGTCCTTCTTTACAAAAGGATAAGTAAAATGATGTTGAGTTAAAGTTTTCATTCTTGAACTGTTTTGTTTGTCTATAGGTTTTTACATAATAGAATCATATATTTATATTCCTACACATCACAACATTCAAAAGTCAAACTAAGTCCTACCTACCTACCTACCTCTAGTTTGTACGATATTAGGTGATATAATTAGGCAGCTATCTACAGTTACCCATGCCTTTCATTTATTTCATTGACATCCATTATATCATAATTATTTCTTTTTTTTATTATAAATCGTAAAAAAAAGAACTATATTTTATTCTGATTATATAATATCATAATATATATTCTATAATCAGAATAAAATATTATATTTTATTATATTCTGATTATATAACTTTGATTTGATGTTGTATATATAGTCCACATATTTTATGTTGTATTTATATATATGTATATATATAGTTGTATGTATATAGCTACTAGCAAGAGTATAGCTACTACTTGTTGCTCAAAATTTTAATTGTTTTTGTGTATTGCCTACCAAATTTTATTTGATTATTATGTCAATATTGAGTTCCTTGTAAATTGACTTGCATAGTATAGCTACTAATGTTATAAGGCTAATAAACAATTCTATTCTATTCTAATCAGCCTTGAGACAACATAAATATATACAAAAATTAAGGCTCATAGTGCTCGTAGCGCTTTACATACGCAAACGTAGTTTCGTAATATTTTAAATACCAAGTGTACAATTCTATAGTATTTTTGCATGCATATCCCAGAGCCAAATACCTATGCTTGCCAGTTTTTTTATTTATATTTATATTATCCTTAAATCTGAAAATACGAAAGTATACATAACGATATTTAAGATTATTTTTGCAAATAACGAGTACTTATTTTAAGGAAAACTGGCAAACCAGAAGCTTACAGATATTATTTATTTGCTTAATATATGCATGCTAAATTTTACGGAGTTGGAACACTTGCAATAAAGAATATCGCAAAACTACGTTTGTATAAAAAACGCTTCTTGCACAATTCCCTTATTGAATGCGATTGTAGAGATATTTCGTTCATTAGTGCGCCGTGCGTTGTGAAAGTCTCAATCGAATACTAAAAAATGTTTTGCCCTTTCACGCAAAATAGTATGCAAGGCGTTGGCATATTCTGTTCTTAGGGGAGTAGCTGTTCCCCACGAACTAATGTAAATAATTTATTATTTTCATAGTACATTCAATCAAAATATGTATATCAAGTTCTAAGACGGTACCACGCAAATATAGTGTCATTACCTACACCAAATAAACGCGTCGACCGTTGTCCAGTGCCATTCGCACACAGTAAATTTGCTCGGCATTTTGATTATGAAGCACTGCCTTTATAATAAGCTGAATAAATTTAATCGCGAATGTAACATAAACAATACTCCAATAATAATATAAAAAAATTGATTATTCAATTTAATCAACTGGACTATGATCTTGTGGAAAATATACTCGATAATCTTTAAACGATAATAACGTCGCCATACTTACATAACACCCCTCACGAATCCATATCCACACATACAAAATAACGAGAAAAATATTTATGTAAAAAAATGTTCAATAATGACATAATTTCTGTTATCTATATTCACACATTAGAGAAGGATCCTGGTCTTTTAAATATAGTGTTTAGCTAATTCGAGGACCTTCCAAATTGACGTCGTAAACACGATTTATGCTATAACAGATTTTTATGTTATTTTATATTTAAAAATCGTCCCGTAGTCAAAAGGACGATACCATAGAACATATTATAATAATACTGCACGATACTTCCAAAGGATGGTTGGCCCGAACACTTAAGAATGAACAGTGCATCCTATCTGTTCTAATCTAAGTATTTTTTACAGTAAGCAATGTCAAATATAATAGTAAGGTATATGAAAGGAAGATTTCACAACAATATGTGAACCACACCCGAATAGAATATTTTTAAAATTATATAGTTACTAATATTATACTGGTAATGTGGTTAATTACAAATTAAAGGCATCAAACTCCTTCAAAAAATACATAATTTTCCATTTCCTTTTAAAACTTAAATGCCTGTGTGAGATAAAATCTAGACACAACGTGTAGCATGAATGAGTTGAATTGTATTTTTTTAGCATATAAAACACATATTTTTCTCTCATATAAGAAACATGCCGTCAAGAACCTAAGGGTGTGGTCAGACAACTCTTTGAAAGCCGCTGTTCTCATTCTAAAACTATCCCTCTACTCATTTACTTCATCGTCACTTTTTATTTTTTTTATTTGAAGCCGTAATAACCGGGCCATAGAAGCTATGCATCTCCATCTAGCTACAAGTTCATGGTTCGATCCTTACTACCGGCATGAGATTTAAATGTATGGTGGAAAGGCATTTTGCACCCTCAAGTAGAAAATCTGTCGCCAAGCACATAATAATGTATTCCAGCAACATTCCTCGAGAGCCAGTAATTCTAGGCCAAGCCCGCTGACCATACTTGACCACATCACTTAGGAGAGAGTGGTCAAAGGCTGGCCTATCTGCTAAAAACAAGGGTAGATTAGATTACGGAACAAAGACGAGACCCACGTGGTGTTAAGCGGTAACCTTTGCCAATGAATGTATAATGTTCGCACTACTGTGTTCCGGTTTACTGTGCATACCCTTTAAATGGAACACAGTACCTAATGCGAACTAAAGCAGCAATGTGCTTGGCGGCATAAATAGGTATAGGGCAGTACTTCCCCGGATAAACACGTTCACAAAGAGTTCTATTGCTCTAAAAACTTTAGAACAGCTGACTATAGTGTTAAAAGGCTGCCTGTGATCAAAATAACTTATAAATATTTATTTTAACCTATTTTACAAATTACACCGTTTCAATCATTTCTAAAAGACATCAGTCGGTTACACATACGAAGGTTAAGAATAGAAAACATACTACAAAATATATTTAAGTTAGGCGTCAACCATACCTAAGGTATGGTTCTTGTAAGTAGGTAGGTACGTACATCTTTGTCGCCCAGACACTCTGTACACCTGGAAAGTTCTTGAAGCCTCTCGATACTTCGTGCAAATCACGTAAAAGCTTAATTCCCCTTAATCCTCGGAGAGCAATCCTGTTTCCTCTCGGAGACAATGCCTTCGACCCTCAGCCCTCGCCGAGGTATGCCTTATCGACATCATCGCAGACAAATCGTTGCGTTTACATTTTTGATAAAAGACATTTAGCAGTTGCGTTGTCTTTTGCAGACTACAAGCAGCCTTGTCTGGTAATTTATTTCAAAATATGGATAATATGAAATTTTTAGTTTTTATATTTGAAGTGATCGTAGCGTAGTTTAGTCGTTCTTAACCGATCAACTGTGCGTTTAGCGACTTCCGCTGCGGATTTGGATACGTGACTGCTAGTGGCATTATTACGAGCGCTTCCGTGCTTTGGAGGTATGGTCCCGGTTGCTGTCTTGAAATGGCAGACGTTATAGCATGGTGTTAAATATTTTGCGAATACCCGCCTGGCTAGCTACAACCCTCAAGGAGAAAATCTGTCACCAATCACGGAACCTGTGTTCCAGCAGTTATCCTTGAGTGCCAGTAATTTTAGGATAGACTGAACAACATCTTCGACCACATCATTACTCACTATCAGGTGAGATAGTGGTAAAAGCCATACATAAAAAAAGTTAAAGTTACTGATGACACAACCGGTGCAAAATAATATACATTAAAATAAAACATAAACGACTCCAATACTAAACACTATGAATTATCTTGGGGAAGTCGGACTCCGAAGAGGAATATGGCAGTTGTCTCACCGACAACGATGAACGAGTAACGAGTAGAGCTAGAATTAGAAACGAGTTGGCGATAAGCGGGAAGCGAGTGAGTAGTTTCGATACTTTGTCGCGGGGCTATATGCGAGTGTGCAAATGCGACGAGCTGTTACTCGTGCTACTCGCCCGCGGTCAGTCCTGAGTCATTTTCAAAGCCGCACTGTTTAGAAATTATCACAAAAGAAATGATCAAGTGAGCGAGCATTGCTGAACGAGTATCGCTGAGCGAGTTTATTTTTGAAAGCTCTTGTCGCTCAGCGACAAAACTAGTAAAGCGAGTCGTCGCCGGCAGTGTGAACTGTCAGCGATCAACTATTTGTATATGCATCTCTCTTATTTACACGGAATATTGTACGTTTCTTGAGCGAGAAAATAGTCGATAGTTACTCGTTTTCTCATCGGCGGATGAGCAAAATTAAGTGATGATCGTATTGATGGATATTTTCCTCGTAAACCTAGCTAACTGGCGTATACACCAGAGATGTACAAGGTAGCACAGCCTGATTCCGTTTTCTATGACCTGCAACGAGCTGTAATTGGTATTATTTCGTCAATAGCGGACGATACTAGATAGGACACGGATAGGTTGCCTTAGATCTACGAAATATTTATTAGTAGCCTTAGACCAATATATCTATATATATAAGAATCAAAGTCCTGACTCACTGACTGACACACAACGCACAGCGTAAACCTTTGGTCGCGGAGACCTGAAATTTGAAGGGTTTATTCGTCTTGATGCGTAGGGGCGTACTAAGAAAGGATTTTTTGAAATTCAACCCCTAAGGGCGTAAAAATGAGAAAAAGGTCAATTGCAATTAAAGTAATCAACAGAAATATTTATTTAAAAAAATTCTAGCTCACTAATGAAACTTTTATAAAAATTAATAATATTATTGTATCCTTGTACAATTAAGATAGTTTTCAAAATCAGTTAGATATTATAGTCGCGCGTCGAGTAGGTATGACAGGCAGCTCGAGTAAAGTGTCATCATCACCACTGAGCTAAGTTTGTGACGGAACAAGCACGAGGTCCACCTAATGTTAAGAGGACTAATATATGCCTATAACAAATGCATTTTGTCGGACTGAATTGCACTGCGCCCGTCACTCTGAGTCATACAGTTGTTGTTTCATGCGCCTTTATTTGTTCTGGCCTTTTAAAATATTGAAAGGATAAAAATTAACCTATAATTCATATATGACACTTTTTAGAAAGCTCACAAAAAGGATAGTTAATCTTCTTCACCGCAATAGGGAAGGGTATTTGGGGGTGATCGCTAGCCAGGCGGGCATTTGCAAGTTAAAAAGTAGAAAAACTGTCGCCAAGCACCTAACGGTGTGTTCAGGTAGCTAGTGAAAGTACAGGGACATGAGACTTAACAACTATGTCTCAAGGTGAAGGGCGCAGTGGCGTGACTTGTGACGAAATGCATATGTTGTAGGCAGAGGTTAGTCCGCTTAACACCATCAGGTGGATTTAGAGCTTGTTCCGTTAATTTTTTTTTATTGCTGATAGGTAAGCATGGCGTCCGCGTGAACGATTTCGTCCATTCTATGAATTAAATTCTATTGTTCTCGTTATCTATGGATGCGAATGGATTAAGTTAATTTTATTCGGTAACGGTCCCTGAGGGATAGTCCACGCGAGCGAAGACGCGGGTAAAAGCTAGCTATATATATAAAAATTGATACATTACCTCTGTATAAGCCAACTAGGCAACAAATTCAAACAATGACTGTAACACATCCCAAATCGGCAACAAAATAACCATAATATCTATCCATGAAAGTAGCGTGCGATCCACACACGAGCGTCTCGCGGCGGAAATGGCGTCTAACCGGATATTGTATCGCGCCTTCATCTCCGGCGCGCTTCCGTTTCCGAGCCCCCGCTCCGCCGCACACCCGCCCGCCCAACGACGCCTAATTACTAAGCTACACGTTACCTATGGATATAGCTCAGATATCGACTACTGAACCCGCCACCTCTTCAAATAGATTGATGTCGCAACTATGCATTCTATTTAGGAAAGGAAATGGTCGTATTATTTGTGTTCTCGTATTATATATCATAAAAATAGATATTCTGCCTGTGGCTTCGCTTGCGTGATTTTTGGTTATTTCACATACAACTAGGAATGATGTTTTAAAACAAAAAAAGTATCATTACTACCGATTTTTTTTATTGCAAGACCTAAAGAGAAAATGAGACCAAAAGGTTCCCTGACCCCTGATGCTACGTAGGTAAGTAGTACTGTATCAGCCGACACGTCCACTGCTGAACACAGCCTTTCCTATCACGAAGAGGTTTGCTGTAATCCCCACGCTTGGCACCTGCCGAACTCTCCCAAGACCTGTTGTTGGGGATTGCATTGTATAGTGTATTTCCTAAGTAAATCTTAGAGTTATAGTTTTCATCATGTGACGGAACAAGCACGAAGCCCACGTGATGTTAGGCGGTAACCTCTGTCTATAACAGATATAGCTGAAGCAGTAATGGCTCAGTGGCATTGGCTATGGACTGCCGCGCAGCAGGTCCATAGTTCGAATCCCGCTGCGGGCTTGAGCTTCACCGCATGGTGGAAAGGCATTTTGCGAATGCCCTCCTGGCTAGCGACTACCATCAAGGAGAAAATCAAGCACCTAACGGTGTGTTATGGCAGCTGTCCTTGAGAGTCAGTAATTCTAGGTTAAGTCTATTAACACCTTGGACCACAGCATCACTTACCATCAGGTGAGATTGTGGTCAAAAGCTTACCTATAAGCAATAAAAAAAGATACACCTTCTCATTAGTCACAGACTGCACTGCGCCTGTTAATAAGTCTCATGTGCCTATAATTTTACTGACTCTGCTAAAGATTGTAGGAACACATGCAGATAATGCAATTCTATTGTAGGCTGATAATTCCAAACTTATTCTATTTGACAGCTGTATAAGCTGTCCACACATTTGAAATGACAGCAGTTTAGTACATCACTATCCATTCCAACTGTAATCAACATGGACCCCACACGAACAATACCGGACAGGATAAAGTTACCACAGGAACATGCTAAACAAATGTTTTATCTTACCCACTATTATTTAATGTGTGTTCAGACGAATAAAACAGTGTCCCCAATACAATAATATTGACCCCCCTAACCCAAGAATAGGTTTCGGGACAATTAAAATCAAATACACCTTCTGTAATGTGTGTCAATAGGGACCTCAATGTTGTTTATAGGATGGTGTTGTTTGCCATCTGGTCCTGTCATCATGTCCTTGCACCATGTGGATTTCGTACTGTTACATCTACATTAAATGCTGGCATAGCATTAAGGGTTTCATGGCAATATACTGACAGTCAAGAAGGTAACGAAAAAATCCAAAGTAATGACGATCGATTTTTAGGTAGGTACTTAAACTAATATATCAACATTTCATTGATAAAAATTGCGTACTGCAAGGTTCCGGTTGGTAAGGAGTAACTTGTAACATGAACTGTAATATCTCAGAAACTACGCATCCCCGTTACACCCTCTTCAGGGATCTCTTTTCCAACCCCTTCTAATAATATCTTAAAAATAGTAAATATTTAGTCCCCATAATGACTTTAAAAACTTAATAGCATCTAATTACAATAAAAAAAGGATAGATACATAATTTAAAATAGTAGCGGTATATTATACGTTGCCGTTGTATGAAAATAATTTTGCTGCTATACATTTTCGAAGGGGTGAGCAAAGGATCACACTAGTCTTACAGCTTCAAGTATTAATCCAATCAGATAACCCAACAGCACTACAAATGAACAAGCCCTAAACGGAATCCGTGCGCTATCTCGTCGCATTATCGCTGCGGATACCATAGACAACACGGTTTGTGAACCATCGAAGTCTGTGGACGGAAACGTGAATTAGCGCCCTCGATGCGCGGGCGTCGCGAAACGTGCGTGCTGCATTGTTAGATGAGATGACACATACCACCCTTCTACCCTCATCTCTTGTCTGTCACTGTGGAAATTGCCAATTGTTTGTTTCGTAAAGAGGTGAGGTTGGTATCCATGGGAGTATTTTTAGATAATAAACAAAAAACTTACTTCTTTGTGAAGCGCTCGTGCCGGAGCTTGCCTAGCCGCTATTAACTATCTAATCTAAGTAACGTTCGCTGTGATCACTTGGATGGTAGACCGCTAGTGGAATTACTGAGCGCCGTCGTCGGTCCCAATTGTTACTTATCACCTTCAAGAAGAAAATCGGTCACGATGTACCTAATCTATGTTCCAGCAGTTGCCGAAAGGCTAAACTAGACATACTGGGTCTCGACGATTAGCTTTCCTTGAAACCCAGTAATTCTAGGTTAACTAAAACTAATTATGGGTCCTTATATTCTGATAGGTATAAGAATAAATGACAATATAACCACGAATCGGTACATCGGAATGAAGTCTTGTCCGGTTAATTTGATGGCACCATTAAAAAATAATATCTACTAAAATAGGTGGGCATTAATCATCCCAGTAATTAATTTAATTCAATTGAAAAACGACTAATTGGGCTATGGGGCTTGTAAATTAACGCACAGATGGTATGTTTTATGTCTTATCTATTTTAATATTTTTAATATATCTTATCTATTTTAATATTCTTGTGCCTGTTTTGACGTTTCTGGAAACATCTTAATTGAGTACAGATGTAGTAAGTGTCATGTTACAATTAAGTTATTAATTTTACGACCTGTGTCGTTATTTAAACATACCGAATGTCCATAATGATATATCCCTTGTTTCACAATTCCACATGAAATAAAATTGTTCTAACTACGGAACCGACTTCCATTCCATTCAAACACAAAAAATATTAAATAATTTGTTGAAATCGGTAACATGCTGATTCAAAACGCTGACCTTACATGATCATGGTATGACTTTTACAAATTATTTCATATTTTTTAGTGTTGCAAGTCGGTTTAGTTTTTTTTCGCTCTCTCTTTTTAGTGATGCATACATATTTCTTCACTCTACTACGATCATTCACTCGCCTAAATACCTACTGTTCAACATCAACAAGAATCGCAATTAACGTTACATCTTTCAGGTAAGTAAATACCTACATTATTCAGTTAATTGAGTACGTCTTCTTCCACCCTCTTAGAGTAACTGCCCTATGGTGGGTCTGGCGATCCACCACTAAAAATGGCGAGTGACGTACTGTAAGGCGAATAGAGTTAGTACGGTAGCAGTATAATGCGCTCATCGCTGTGGTTTTATTGAGAATACCGGGTGATTTGCTTGGTGAATTGTACATTAACCACGCAGCTTTTCCGTCGAGAAGCTGCGTGGTACGTGTAACGTGTTTTCCAAGAGACAAAAAAGAATGTGGCAACGTAGCAGTAGCACCCTAATTAGCGAAAGCTCACACAACCAGGCGATGCAATTTAATCGTGCGATCACAATTGATTTTTTCTCAATTGTGATCGCACGCACCTGGTTGATAACCAGGGTGAGGGATATTACTTTATGTTTGATGGATTGCATGTTGATCTTGCAATGTAATCTTGTTGCACGAATGTGTAAGTGGGTACCATTTAAATGCCTAGACCACTGTCTTCCTTGAAGATGTGTTCAAAGATGGTAGGTAGTTGACTGGAACTAGGATAAATTTATCTCAAGGGTAGCTGCCTAAACGCACGGCTAGATAGGCAGAAAGTGATTTATATTCATGCCATTTCTTTAAATTAACCTTACCTACAGAAAAGTTAGCACATGGATGTTTAGCGGGATCATTTAATTGAAACTTAGTATTGAAAGACGTTTAGGCATGCAAAATACCTGAGGAATCTACATCAATCTATAAACCTAATAAACTTTGGACTGAACTTACGATCGTCGTGCATGTCAGCTGACACTCAGTCTATCAGTAATCCCCACAGGACTATCTCCATGTAAGCATTAACACTGCATGATTGTATTTTATTGACTTATTACCTTCGATAAAATATACTACCTCACATTACATAGGAATAAGTGCCTGTATCTAATAAATAAAGTTCCTGTGTGGGTTTCCAGCGTCATCATCGTTGTCTGGATTTCAAGTGTATACCTACTCGTAAGAACGAGCACAACATTTCATATGATTAGTGCAGACAAAGTTTTAAATTAAACGTCTAAAACAATGAGTTTCTAATACATTTAAGCATGTAATAAAACTGAACATAAGAACTTAGCTGTCAATTACTGTGGCTATCAATAACTCATTTTGTAATTTATAAAGAATATGACTTACAAAAGTATCCACCAGTGGACGCTTTATAATATTAAATCAGTACTAATATTATAAATGCGAAAGTAACTCTGTCTGTCTGTCTGTCTGTCTGTCTGTCTGTTACGCTTTCACGCCAAAACTACTGGACCGATTTGAATGAAATTTGGTATGGAGATAGTTTGAGACCCGGGAAAAAATATAGGATAGTTTTTTATCCGACTGCGCAAAGCGCGATAACCGACATACGCGCGGGCGGAGCCGCGCCCGGAAAGCTAGTTAATAATAAAACGACTAGTCTATTCGTATGTCCACATTTCGATACAATTAGAAAAAACCAGTTAGCATATTAAAGAACTTGCTTCCCATATTAATTAGGTACGCACATTGTTTCCACTCTGTCAAGTTTTGCATTCATACACAATTACATCTGTTATTTAAAGCTAACTATATTTGCACCCTGCCACCCTCGGAGATTGATACAGTAGGGTCCGGACCCCTAGTCATAAAGAACACAATAGTTTACTGGTGGAACAGCAATTGCAAATGCTCCCTCAGAAATCACAGAAGCAAGTAGATACAATATCACTAGGCACCTTACCACTTAGTAAGGGAGACAATTGTAAGAAAAGATTTAGCTTTCCCTATAACATGGAAAATCCGTCCTCTCCAAAAACTTTTGATAAGTACCTACCTAGGTCGATAAGCATTGTCGATGCCCCAGTAGACAATGGGGATTCCATAAATCAATCTAACTTTCGAACAAAGATCATAACTCTCAGGCAACGACTCTTCTGGAAAACTTAAATTACGCTTTTTTCCGCATTACGAGTGCGAATAATCTTCTTGACGGCTTGCGAAATTGATGGCGTCGAAAAAACCGCCGACTCAAAATCCGACGAACTTTTTACGTCAGTCGAGTTTCACTTAGAAAAGTTTCCACATCCATTTAGAAGTTACTCCTATACGACAAGCTGACAAATTTTAATGAACCCAAGAGGGCTGCTAATGTCTGCGAGCTGCGTAATGGGAAAACTTGGAATATCTCCTTCGCAGCCAGTGCGCGCACCGACACACCCGAACAATTTTTACACGTTAATTTCTATTGTTTTCTCGACATATTTACCAAAGTCATGACATTACAGTTTGCAAGTCACGTTACGTGCTCAAATTGTTTCATTTTAATTTAATGGAGTTAAATTATGTTTCCCAGGCCGCGATCGTTTGTAACTGTATATCCCTGGGCGCGGGGTAATAAACCGCGCAATCATTTCGACGTGTGCCATTTCAACTCTTTCAACATAGTATAAATGACATTATAAATTTCAAGTTGTTCGGTGACCAGCGAAAAAATGCATTAGGGGCCCACACGATTGTGATTTAAACGGCACAACCCCCGCTAAAGGGCGGTCGAAGCTATCCATCATACGCTTTACATATGTTTGAATAAAGCTCGTGGGAAAAGGATTTCCTCTCAGAAGTCAACTCGCTGCAACAATGTAGGGTGACCATCAAAACCTCTGAGCTAGTTCTCATATAATACTTCATGGGTAGTTAATGAACCAAGGGTATAAGACAGTGTCTGACGTCACCTTAGTGGCACGTCGGCTTAATTATAGAGATTTAAGACCTGAATCCTGAGTGCAGCAAGAGTTAGCTAGCTTTGGCCAAGCTTCTAGCTAGCCCAAGAGGTAGACAGCTTCTGAGATCTGCTTGTGGTGGCTATGACCAGCTCAATTTTTGATTAAGATCTTTTTGTATTCGGTCATAGTTTCCGTATCTCTGAGTTCCATTTGGAAACTCGGAGATACGGTCGTTATTCACCAGCAGTTCGATCGTTATTGACCGAGACGTTGTAGCACTCCCATCAAGCTTAATTTGATCTTAACAACATTTGATCTCACCCGTTCCAGGTGACCTGTCAGAACTAACTACTTATGCTCTTCCTAGCCAAAAGTTTACTACATTCTTTATCGGCCAAATCTTGGCTAGCTGTCAAATGTGACTGCTTCTTCTTGTGTGATAATACATTATGTGCAAGCTAGGCCAAAGATCAGTGATTACTATGTTACCATTGTTTAACTACGTAAAGAGCTCGATTTCCAAAACATGCATAAAATATTTTAGATCTTTAAGAAATATTTACATCGCTATCAAACTCATATTTTGACAGTAGCTATAAAGGTTGTATTCCAGGATATATATAAGTTAAGGCCGTTAGGTGCTTCGTTAATAAAAAGCCCAAAGTTTCTTTAAGGTAAGGTTTTCACTCAGTTCTGGCTTACCACAATCAACACCTATCCCATGAAAACACCTTGACATGGTGAACCGCGCACTACAAATAGCGGATTAGGGCAGTTTGGCAAACAAGGCGTCGCTGTCGTGTGCCGGCGCCCTTATACTAATGCCGTATTAATGTCTATTACTAGCTCTTTGTTCTGTACAAAGATTTATTTAACTTGGTCTAAGCGCGATCCATTCAGCTTTAGCCGCTAATGCGACGACGTAAGCCGATAGCTGTAACTACTACTTTAAGAGAGTGAGAAGTTCTCAAATTGTTGTGATTCTACAGGATTAGGAATGTGCTTTACTAGTACAAGAATGTTATACTACAAATAGATTGGATGAGCATGTCTTGCGCTGATTAGAATGTAAGTCAATGTCACCGTTTTTGCATCAACCCAAGATGATTCTGTAGTTTTCTTTTACCATTACTGAAATATTGAGTTACCTAACCGAAGAACCTAAAAATCATAACATAGAGCTTGATTTATATTTTGCGGTGACTGGACAGGCTGACTTTGTTTGATTTACACCCAGTTCTTACGCCTACTACCAAGGTAAACGAGAAATCATCTTTGTAAGTAACTATATAGGAACAGGCAATTTCAGACCTAACTATTTAGAATTTTAGAACATTGGTTTATTACTGCTTAGATGCTACACTGTGCGAAAGTATGATTTATAAGGATACTCAGGTAACGTGTAGAAGCTTAGCACTGCTGCAGAGTAGCTGTCGTAGTTATTGTAAGCATGCTAGGTATGTGTCTGTACGTCACCGCCAGATGTAATATGCAAGCTCGCCGGGGTGCGGCACCCAGCCTTCGTGGCTCACTTCAGTCTTCACTTTTTACTCATTTCCAGGTTCTTAGGCGGAGATAAAACTTTAATTAAATATTTCGGGAATGGTGAATAAAGCTACCAACCTATTCGTCTTGGGCTGATACAAAAAGTTAACTTTCCATCTCAGATTACAAAAGAAGTCTATTCTGAGCCTTATACAAAGTTACTTTGAGCTCCATAAATCAATTATAGTTAACATAACATGAAAGTGTAACCGACATTATTCCTTAACTATCCGTTTTCCGCAACTTTAAAGTTGGGTATTGTTCAACACTAGCATATTTAAAGCTGTGATGGCACAGTGTGTTTACAGGCCGATCCGACAACAGTAATGGGCATTTGATTCCCGCCACACAGGCTTGATCTTCATAGCAAAGAGGTTGGCATTACGAATGTTGAATATTTTTGAATAAGAGAACCTAAATTCTTCGTTCCAGAAGGTCGATACAAGGTCAATGCCAGTGATCGATCTCCGAGCTGAAGATAAGGTACGGCGAGGGGAGCCTTATCAGTGAAGTCACTGCGTGCCTACCTACAGACGCGCCGCAGTTAGCACCCCTAACTTGCGCCTGAAGCTTTATTCGTAGCAAATCAACTGGAAAACTTGTCGTCTTCGACAGTTGATCGACACAATATTATATGTACCAGAATTATAGTGTAACGGTTTACCTATAATTAGTTTAAAACTTGATTATCATATGCAATAAGCATCCTAGGTTGTTATAAATTTGAACCAAAACCTACCAACCGAAGTGTCAAGTAAGTAATCATCAATCACAATTCACATCATCCTGAAGTCGGAACGTTCACTGTTGAACAAGGTGTCCTCCATTAAGGTGCATTGCCATAATCCCCAAGCATGGCAGGCGTCTTGGTTATCGCAGTAGAACTTGTCAGTTATTCTGAAGGCGCTCCGCTCCTTCCATCTTCTGGTATTTTACCCTTAGTCACCTATTACGACACCCACGGGAAGAAATGGGGAGATGAAATTCTTACCCGGCACCCCACGGGGTAAGTAAGTAATAGTTATTGTATATATTTATATAAATGTTACATTAACGGCCTGTTTCAGAATGTTCGAGTAAGTTCCGGTTTTACTACCCAGATCATATTTAATAAATAAAACACTATCTTTGCGTATTAACCCGAAGCTTTATTAGGACATTCTGAAACGGGCCCTAAATAAAATAACAATCAACACTCCAGCTTTATTTTCGAACTGTATCTTCAGCCTTATTGTCTAAATATACCTAATGGTAATGAAGTTGAACTTCATTTTAACTTTTGAACTGTTTTAAAAAAAAATGTGATTGTGATGGTAAGTGATCATCGTCGCCCATGAACATTCGCAACACCAGAGGTCGGAATATGATCTCTTCTTGCCTCATAAGTTGTATCTGTTCGGAAATATGGCAAATATGTCAGCTGGTTCCATATTGTGGCAGTGCGAGGCAGAAATTGCCGTGAAAATCGCAAAGTCGTGGACTTCCAGACGTCGACATGAAATTGATGAAACATCATGTTTTGTCGGGACGTCCGCTGGCGAAATTCAGCTGCAGGAATTAAGTCGAACAGTTCCTTAGAACACTCCCCGTGATAGATACGGTAAAAGAATTTAAATTAATAATCTGTAATATGATTTGTTTTTCTGACCCTACTTCCCGAAACTTGGTATTTCACAAATATATTTCGAGAACGAAACAGACTGGAATAGCCACACATTTTTGAATAAAATTAATTAGGAATCATTTCTGGAATCCATCCGGAAAAACCATTCTAAGGCTGCTGTAGGAGTCAGCGGCAGAACATCTTTAACTGCGGTGATACCCATCATTCCTTCTCCAGATTACTACCAAATGGTACTAGATAAGAAAATACCAGTAGGAATCTTATATCAAAAATGTATACGTACCTGTAATAATTTGTAAATAAAACGAGGCCTACTTAATAAAGGTACCTATATATAGTTATCTATGTAGCCAGCCATGGCGAACTTACTTTGCTATAACCCCATAGAAGCCAGCATACTTTCATATGCTGACTAGGGTCTAGGCAACCTAGGTTACTAACATAATAAATTAACAGTTAATAGATTCTGTACATAATTTAGGAAGGTAAGTATTATTTTTTTCTGAACTACGTTACGTACCTAATATAAGTATGTAGTACTTATGTACCTATAAGAATTATTATTAGTCTTGCCTTGGCTTGTGCATATCGGTTACAACAACCCCAATTTTTTTCGTACCACAAACGATCTCATTACCGTAGTTTCACTTTACACTTCCTGCTCATTCGTGTGCAATCTGTAGTGTGCAAATCCGATAATCTCATTTTGGCGTCAGTGTGTACGCACGTGGCGCCACGTGGCGTCAAATCGAACTAATCTACGCGCCGTACGCGTAGCCGGGTGAAGCACGCCCGTAGCGCGTGCGCGCTCCGATAACGCCAAGAAACACCATTCATTCCCGCTCTTTTGTCGCGAACAATCACTTATTTATTTATGATATTTGCGATCAACCTGCAGCCACCCCCGCGTTACTTAATGCGCACTTAACTTCGCTAAACCTCTGTGTATACGACCCTCGTGTGGACTAGGGCTCTTTGCTTCGATTTCAAGTTAGCACAGTATAATATACTTACCCTATAATTACAAAAAATAGGTATATAAGAAAAAAAAACCTCTGAATAGGTACCTTTAAGGTATGGAATGCGTGAAGATGGATAGTTGTGAGTAGTGAGATGTCGTGAACATAGAGGTCCGCGCCGCGGTCATGAAAGTCGGCAGCGGCGCGCTGGTAAACGTACCAGGCGCGGCGCGGCGTAGCCGGCGTGTTATTGATTTTTTTACCTATATGGTGGAATAGAAAAATTAAATCTGCTGTATATGTACTAAAAGGGTAAATGTTTATTTTCTTGCATACAAGTAAGTTCCTACTCAAATTAATTAGTCAAAATATTGAAGAAACAGGATCTTGCCACCAACCGATACACAAACTTCCACAAAAGCCCAAAATCGACTGGCCTAAGTTTATGAAAACCGCATGAGATACCTCAACTTCAAGGCATGTCACAACCCCATCAGAAGTGGACAATCTTGCAGAAGAGATCACTCAATGCACGCAGAAGGCACTTCATACCTCCACAATTAAAGAAAACCCCTAAGGAGAATCGAGATTGCCCATCCTCCCCCGCTGTATAAGAGAGCTCATAAAAGAAAAACGACTGCTCAGAAAAACCTGGCAACATTAATGAGACCCCATCCACAGAACTGGGCCTCACTCCACAAACTCTGCAGGCAACTTAGGAAACACTCAGAACCAATTCGTTGTCTTTTCCACGAAAATTGCAACTTGAGATACAGAGCAGAGGACATGGCAGAAATATTTGCCCAATCCCTTGAGAACTTATTCAAGCCCAATCCCACAGTGAACAGAGAACACTCAGACTCTGTGGAACAGTTCCTCGATGAATACTTCAGTGTCCCATAAAACACAGAAGAAGATATTGGACAGTGATCCGTCACCTGTCCTCTAAAACCAGGGCAGCTATCACGCGCCTGTTTAACGGGATCCTGCGCACGGAGCACTTACCCTCTCAATGAAAAATGAGCCACGTGGATATGTTCCCGAAACCCGGCAAAGACGTTTGGAGACCCGACAATTACAGGCCTATCACTCTACTTACATGCATTTCGAAAGTCTTTGAACGCCTCTTCTTAAGTCGGATAGCCCCTCACATGAAGTCCCGAGCAGTTCGGATTCCGGTCGGAGCACTCCCCCACACCTCAGCTATCCAGGGTAATGCACCTCACGGCAGAAAACTCTAAATTGATTTTCGACGTCGGCGCGACTTTGTTCATGACCCGGCGGCGGCGGCGGCGCGCCGAGGTAACTCGGCGGCGGCACGCCGGCGTGGCGCGGATCTCTATTCGGTGGTAACAGGAATTGCTCATTTATCTCTTTCTAACAACAGATATGACGCATAATATTTGAACGTTCTTTCCTTGTCATCACAAACTGCATATACATGGGCGTAGGTATGTATATAGGTAAATTCTAGTAAGCTTTTAGAGCAGTGGTGTTCGGATATAACTAATCTATGTAAGTATTTCAAATCTCTGCCTAACTATACTTACCTTTGCTTTGCTAAAACCTTTGCTTCTTAAAGCTTTGTTTTAGGACACTTGTTTGGGAATGGGGCCCCTTATGATCCCCGTAGTCCCAAACTATACCTCGATGTCGTGGCATATTCGACTGGGCTCCTGGAATGTAACAGGAAGACACCAGCAGATATATATGCCCTTAGGCACGTGGGAAAAATGGGCGGGAAGGACCTACTTTCAGAGGACCCGCTCGTCGCTCCGTCACAAGAAGCCTATCACTAAACACACCCTACAAATGATTAATTGATCAATTAACAAATGCTATGGATTTTTTGTAAGGGATACGCTCCTTTGTCCTCGATGTTGTCCGCCCGCCAACAGCTTGCTCATCCTTCCACCAAAAGGAACGCACGGCGTCCAAAATAACGGTCACTCACACAAATAAACCACATGTTTATATTCACTAATATCTATAGCAATCCTTGCTAGCACATCCGATCGCCGCGACCGGAAACCTGTCTAACTCCGTTTTTTTGGAATAAACGTACGTCCGCGTACGAGAAAACCTTAGAGCGCACTGACTGCCCTTCAAAATCAGAGGTGAACGCAATTATAGACTTTATAAAGTTAAAAAAAACAATTTCTTTATTTTTTTTTAAAATTTTATTTTAAAAAGAAGATCAATTTATTTTACTGTCGGCGTCGGTATTAGAAAGGGCGTCGGCGTTGGTGTCAGTAAAAAAATAAGTGTCAGTGTCGGAATAGGCGTCGAACTCGGTGTCAGTGTCGGAAAAGGTGTCGGTATTAAAATTGGTGACAGCATCGGCGTCGGTGTCCGAATAGGTGTCAGCGTCGGCGTCGGTGTCATTTTTGGAATAGGCGTCGGTGTCGGAATAGGTGTCAGTTTCGGCGTCACATCGGCGTCGGCGTCGGTGTCGGTGTCATTGTTGGAATAGGTGTCGGCGTCTGCGTCGGTGTCATTGTTGGAATAGGCGTCGGTGTCAGAATAGGTGTCAGTTTCGGCGTCGCATCGGCGTCGGCGTCGGCGTCGGTGTCATTGTTGGAATAGGCGTCGGTGTCGGAATAGGTGTCAGTTTCGGCGTCGCATCGGCGTCGGCGTCGGCGTCGGTGTCATTGTTGGAATAGGTGACGGCGTCGGCATCGGTGTCATTGTTGGAATAGGCGTCGGTGTCGGAATAGGTGTCAGTTTCGGCGTCGCATCGGCGTCGGCATCGGCGTCGGTGTCATTGTTGGAATAGGTGTCTGCGTCGGCGTCGGTGTCGTTGTTGGAATAGGCGTCGGTGTCGGAATAGGTGTCATTTTTGGCGTCGCATCGGCGTCGGCGTCGGCGTCGATGTCATTGTTGGAATAGGTGTCGGCGTCGGCGTCGGCGTCGGCGTCGGCGTCGGTGTCATTGTTGAAATAGGTGTCGGCGTCGAGTCGGTGTCATTGTTGAAATAGGTGTCGGCGTAGGCGTCGGTGTCATTGTTGGCATAGGTGTCGGCGTCGGCGTCGGTGTCATTGTTGGAATAGGTGTCGGCGTCAGCATCGGAGTCATTGTTGGAATAGGCGTCGGTGTCGGAATAGGTGTCAGTTTCGGCGTCGCATCGGCGTCGGCGTCGGCGTCGGTGTCATTGTTGGAATAGGTGTCGGCGTCTGCGTCGGTGTCATTGTTGGTATAGGCGTCGGTGTCGGAATAGGTGTCATTTTCGGCGTCGCATCGGCGTCGGCGTCGGCGTCGGTGTCATTGTTGGAATAGGTGTCGGCGTCGGCGTCGGTGTCATTGTTGGAATAGGTGTCGGCGTAGGCGTCGGTGTCATTGTTGGCATAGGTGTCGGCGTCGGCGTCGGTGTCATTGTTGGAATAGGTGTCTGCGTCGGCGTCGGTGTCGTTGTTGGAATAGGCGTCGGTGTCGGAATAGGTGTCATTTTCGGCGTCGCATCGGCGTCGGCGTCGGCGTCGGTGTCATTGTTGGAATAGGTGTCGGCGTCGGTGTCATTGTTGGAATAGGTGTCGGCGTCGGCGTCGGTGTCATTGTTGGAATAGGTGTCGGCGTAGGCGTCGGTGTCATTGTTGGCATAGGTGTCGGCGTCGGCGTCGGTGTCATTGTTGGAATAGGTGTCGTCGTCAGCATCGGAGTCATTGTTGGAATAGGCGTCGGTGTCGGAATAGGTGTCAGTTTCGGCGTCGCATCGGCGTCGGCGTCGGCGTCGGTGTCATTGTTGGAATAGGTATCGGCGTCTGCGTCGGTGTCATTGTTGGAATAGGCGTCGGTGTCGGAATAGGTGTCAGTTTCGGCGTCGCATCGGCGTCGGCGGCGGCGTCGGTGTCATTGGTTGTCGGCTCGTGGCGCGTCTCATCGTACTCCCGCTGCGGATTGGGATAGAAACAAAACACACTTTTTGTGTTCTTTTACAATAATGTAAATGTTTTAACTTTTTACTACATGTTAAAGTCAGGTGTTCGTAAGTAGGTAAGTACGTACGTAATGTGTGTAAGTGTATTTTCCAGAGTACCTATCTAGGTACAGTTTTCTCTCGGATTCGGAAGCTTTTCGAATGGTATTGTACCTTGTACTTGTATGAATGTTATTTAGAATACGAATGAAAACGTTTCCTTGCAAATATGAATTAAGTACCTACTAAGTATGCAGATCATCACATTATGTGCACCTTCAAAGGTCGACACCCTTTGTTTACCGACCTCCAAAACATACCTAACTACCTAAGATTTTTTTACCCGTAGATGATTTGTATGCCTTCCATATTTACTAGACAAATTCAGGGTAATTACCTGAGTACCAGTCTTGCACTTCCGAGCATCCGGTGAATACCTACATGGCCGCTAATCGTGTTTTTTAGGAATAATCTGTGGAAAATATGCCTTCCTTGTGTCTTAGACTCGGCACCAATTATACAGGCACTGTGAGAGATAAGAAAACTGTTTAATTTCACGCGTAATTATAGCTTTTATTGTTAAAACAGAAAATATCGTCATTTTGTTTTATCTTAGAACGAATCTCAATGAAATGGATGAGCGAGATATGTGTATCGGTTGGTGTGAGAGAGTGAAAGAGATCGCAGCATGATCGGAACGTCTCGTGGCGGTTCGGTGGTAGAGGTCCGCGCCGCGGTCATGAAAGTCGGCAGCAGCGCGCTGGTAAACGTACCCGGCGCGGCGCGGCGTAGCCGGCGTGTTATTGATTTTTTTACCTATATGGTGGAATAGAAAAATTAAATCTGCTGTATATGTACTAAAAGGGTAAATGTTTATTTTCTTGCATACAAGTAAGTTCCTACTCAAATTAATTAGTCAAAATATTGAAGAAACAGGATCTTGCCACCAACCGATACACAAACTTCCACAAAAGCCCAAAATCGACTGGCCTAAGTTTATGAAAACCGCATGAGATACCTCAACTTCAAGGCATGTCACAACCCCATCAGAAGTGGACAATCTTGCAGAAGAGATCACTCAATGCACGCAGAAGGCACTTCATACCTCCACAATTAAAGAAAACCCCTAAGGAGAATCGAGATTGCCCATCCTCCCCCGCTGTATAAGAGAGCTCATAAAAGAAAAACGCCTGCTCAGAAAAACCTGGCAACATTAATGAGACCCCATCCACAGAACTGGGCCTCACTCCACAAACTCTGCAGGCAACTTAGGAAACACTCAGAACCAATTCGTTGTCTTTTCCACGAAAATTGCAACTTGAGATACAGAGCAGAGGACATGGCAGAAATATTTGCCCAATCCCACAGTGAACAGAGAACACTCAGACTCTGTGGAACAGTTCCTCGATGAATACTTCAGTGTCCCATAAAACACAGAAGAAGATATTGGACAGTGATCCGTCACCTGTCCTCTAAAACCAGGGCAGCTATCACGCGCCTGTTTAACGGGATCCTGCGCACGGAGCACTTACCCTCTCAATGAAAAATGAGCCACGTGGATATGTTCTCGAAACCCGGCAAAGACGTTTGGAGACCCGAGAATTACAGGCCTATCACTCTACTTACATGCATTTCGAAAGTCTTTGAACGCCTCTTCTTAAGTCGGATAGCCCCTCACATGAAGTCCCGACCGGAGCAGTTCAGATTCCGGTCGGAGCACTCCCCCACACCTCAGCTATCCAGGGTAATGCACCTCACGGCAGAAAACTCTAAATTGATTTTCGACGTCGGCGCGAATTTGTTCATGACCCGACGGCGGCGGCGGCGCGCCGAGGTAACTCGGCGGCGGCACGCCGGCGTGGCGCGGATCTCTACGTGAACAGGACAGTTTATGGGTTTATTAAAGTGACTTCACCGCATACTTGCATTATTATTATTTATTTTATTATATTAGGAAAACTAACAGCTAGTTACAAAAATATTAATAAAACATAAAACAGAAAGCCAATTATAAGTTTTCACAGATATATAAAATGACGTTAGGCCCGCAATACACAATCATACCAATATACATATTATATAAGCGATTCAATATGAATTATAGAAATAATTATTTGTGATTATAGGATTTATAGTAATGCTTTCAGCTGAAGATTTATATTACACCTACCTGGCCGATCTAAACATGACACTATAAATCAGTTAGCATGCTAACATACTGTAAATTTATACAACATAGGAATGCGTTCAGCTTTTCGCCAGAACAACTGAACTACTCTGAACATTTCGTTCAGATTATATAAGTTCAGTAGTCCCACGTCGTAAACTAAATTTTGTCTACACTAATATTATGAAGAGGAAAGATTTGTATTTCTACATATATACCTAACGAATAAACTTAAAAACTACTGGGCCGATTTGTAAAATTCTTTCGCCATTAGAACCCTACATTATCAAACTATTTTAAAAATAAATGAAATTCTTGTTAAATACACGTTCGAAGCCGGGTGGGCCGCTAGTCATAAGATATACCAGATAAATTATAGGCACAATGTCGCAGTGGAATTCGTGACTTGTCGCGAAATGCATCTGTTATAGGCAGAGGTTAGTCCGCTTAACATCAGGTGGGCCTCGAGCTTGTTCCATTACATTCAAAAAAGTATTTACTGGGTTATGTATGGCTTAGGTTTAAGGAATCACCAGATATAATGAAATAAAACGCCCAAAAAATCCTAAGTACTTTTCAGAATTTAATCCCCATTTTAATATGAAATTATCACCAATAAAGTCTGCTATCCTAAAAAAGGCAAGTATCTTCAGAATAATTGCTGAGCTACCCAAAAAGGCCATGCATGCACCAAATATTTACCCGCATTTTATTTAATAATTTCATCCAAATATGTTACACAATTTTGTCCTAAAAAAATAAATTAATTTACAAAAATCATTGTTTACCCAAAAAATATAAATGAAGTTCAAAAAGTTCACCAATACTACCAAAAATGTGTACTAAAGGCTGAGCTTCTTAAAGCTTTCAATAAAATAACGGCTTCTTAAAGCTTTCAATATAATAAAATAAAATAACAAAAAAAAAAACATTAGTTTGCATTCATTTATTAATTATTTTTCAAACTAATAAATAAAACAACATGTTTTATTTGTACATACAAATAAACTTAAAACTTAATACAACAGTCCTTAGTGTAATTTTAAAATTTTAATGAAGAGTGGATCTTCAAAAAACTTAATCTTAGTGATAAATGAGTCTTCAAACAACCAACATTAAAACAGTCATTTGTATGGTCATAATTATTTAAAAATATTTATGAAGAATCAGTTTTCAAATAACATAACATCACACTCCTTTTTTGCGGTCTTAAACATAAAATTGTAGTTCCTGTGATACCCCGTAAGGGCACTGCAACTTGCGAGAGGGTACATTCTTCTTTAAGACTATAATCTTAATAATATTAAACTATAGCTATACAATATAATTTTAATCTATAATTTAATTAAAAATATGATTATATATAATTTCTATATATCACTAAGTGTTTATGCTTTAATGTAGGTTGCATGTTCAGTGTTTGTTGTACTACAATTTATCATTCATATACTCATAGACTGTATAGTAGCATTTTATTGCCGCGAGACTCAACTTATTTGCCATCAATATAATATACTTGGTTATATGCATACATTTTAGGCAAATGAAGTGATATATTTGGGTAGTAATGACAAAAAACTTTGCTAGTTCAAATTTGGTGCACGCGTGGCCTTTTTGGGTCATGAAACGTTTTTGTAGTGCAGGCATGACTTAAATAGCCCGAAAGGTTTTGGTACAGGTTTCATTTATTTGTACATATATATTTTTTTTGGATGAGGCTGTTTAGGGCAACGATTGTTATTTTGGTGGTCATTCAATTTCATCCCGTTATGTATTACAATACTGTGATTAGGATAGTGTCAAAATGATAGTGTTTAAAAGCTTGTCAGTTGACTGGGTGCTACTTGACTTGCCTTATATGTGGAATTCTAAGCTCGAGTAATCACAACATGTTTGCAATTTCACGAGCTGTGCTGAGACACACACAGGTATATACATATTTTAGGACCATAATGCATGCGAAGCTCGTGTTCATAGTTCGTAGTCATTAAAGTTACTTTTTGTACCCGACCTGGGCCGCTACTACAACTCGAAGAAGTTTCTGGACGGGTGCTTTTTGATGTTACTTAGCTTTGACCTACACAATAATATTCTCTACAATTTCCTACTCTTTTTATAACCGTTTTTTATGCTTTAAAGTCTCAAAGTAGCATTAATATTAAAAAAAAAAAAAAAAAAAAATTGTACTCAAATAATTTGTTTGATATAATTTTTATATGTTTAAATTTTAATGTAATAATCGATTACAAAGTATTTGTTGTTATCTCCGATATTGGGGGCTATATATAGACAAAATAGAAGTAAATAATTAATTTTGAATCTTATTATGAATGATGTAATTAATGCAATTAATCACGATGAAATATGCTTATACATTTTATTTTTATAATATTCATAATATTCTTATGTAGGTACATTTTTATTATATTACATTGAAAAAACTGAATTAACAACACTTAGCCCCCTAAGCTAAGTTTTATAGCTGTATTCATGATTCTTTTCTATTGAGAGAAATATTAGATATGTAATTTTCGGATCAGGCATATATATTATTTATGTCTGTAAGGCGTACACTCTTTCAAAAAAGCAGTAGTAGGCGTAGCCTTTTTGAGTCTCACTTCACATTAAGCTGCCGGTGGGTTTAGATGAAGAAGATGAAGAAGGAAGTAGGTACCTATCAAAGACTTTTATGTAATAACACTTCGCAGATAAGGATCTGCGAAGTGTTATTACATAATTGTTTTGATACGTAGGCATAAGGTATTATTGGGGGTTACCCATTACCCATATAATTTAGACTTGACTCCATTTTGAGATACAAAATAACCCAAATAATTCAGCAGCAACTATCCTATGTCCTTTCCCGGGTCTCAAACTATTCCCATACTAAATTTCATCCAAATCGGTCCGGCAGTTTTTAAGATTATACGTTGCATACAAAAATACAAATCTTTCATCTTAATATTAGTGTAGACTAATATTAAGACGAAAGATTTGTCGATATCTATTATTATAATAATTATTATAACCGAATGGTCTGATGCGTGACGATGGTAAAAGACCTGACGGCATGACTCTGGTTCCGTGGAAGTTAGGACGGCCCTTAGTGTGGGACGCTACTTGCGTGGACACTTTAGCGCCGTCACATCTTTCTGAAACCAACGTGAGGGCTGGCGCTGCGGCTACTTCGGCGGAGCAACTCAAGCGGCGCAAATATGCTAACCTCGGTATGGGTTACATATTTGAGCCGTTTGGTGTAGAGACGTTGGGTCCGTGGGGACCGGGAGCTCATCGTATTTTCCAAAACCTATCTGAGCGCTTGGTCGATGCGACGCGTGATCAAAATGCTGGCATATATTTGGCTCAACGAATAAGCATTGCAATTCAACGGGGCAATGCTGCCAGCATGCTGGGCACGCTGCCAACTGGGAGTGGGTTGGAGCATTTGGACTGCCTATGAGTCTGCTACGACTTATAGGTGTCTAAATGCTTTTATTGTAGTAGCTATAGTGTTGTATATAGTTCATAGTATTTTGTTTAATAAAGGCATACAGCCGGAATAAAAAAATTATTATAGATTAATCATGACATTAGCAAATGACAATACGTGCGAGTCCAAATCCCGAGATAGGGAAAAAAGCATTTGTTGTTATCTCCGATATTGTGGCCTATATAGAGACAAAATAGAAGTAAATATCTAATTTTGAATCTTATTATTAAAGACTAGCTGTACCCGCGACTTCGTTCGCGATTGCCGTACCTGCAGACTAATTATTCACATTTGTGCACTGTTTATCTCATATTAAGCAACACTGTGGTCTGCGGTGAAGTACTCTTATAGTAAACCATAGCTCAGAATGGAGCTCTTTACTTTGGATTTCAAAACTCCCGTGTTGTATTTTCCAGAAGACAGTAGTTAAGTAACTCAAAAAGTTCTTTACCGGTTCGCACAATAAATGTTGAAGCAAAGTACATTGTGCGTTTCTTTAGAATTTCGATTTTAGAGCGGCGGTTTGTTTGACGGTAGATCAAACATATTTTTTTTATTTCTCATTCTCGGAAAGTAGTGTTTGTTTGATCTGAGTAGCGGGTAGGAGAGGCTCCTTCCCACCTAAGGCCGGGAAAAACTCATAGTAAATGCTTCCTTCTCTTGGGCCGGAATGACTTGTAACAATTGTAACCATTGGTGTAAGCAAAGTTATATGTCTAAGATTTTTCGTTGTAAAATACTCTGTTGTTATAAAAAAATTAATAACAACTATGTTTGGCAGGGTAGTAACTAAATATAAGGTAAAAAAAAACTAACTAAAATGTCCCTAAGTTTCATCGTTCTAACTCCTAGTGTATCTTTGTATCTTCTACTCACGTTTATTATTTTTAGTAAATATTTAGAAAAACTAATTTTTTTTTACCGTCCTCATATTTTAAATGAAAAGTAGAGTGCTTAACACGTATGTAAGTCATCGATTCCTACTTGGACTATAGCCGCATTAATTTTAAATAGGTTCTGCTCATGTTATTAAAATAAATAATATAAAAAAACATACTATTTTTATATCGTTATTCCTTATATTAGTAGTGAAAAGCAGAGAGATTCCTCTTCGGGCAATAGCCGCCCGTAAATATTCCAAACAAAATTTTACGTAAAATTTCACAAATAGTTCTATCCTCTCAATATTTTTTTAGTAAGTAAGTTATTTTTTCAATGAATAATTTTTAGAAAAGCTACTTTTTTACTTTTTTAAAATTCGAAATGAAAAGTAGAGAGCTGAACGCGGGTGAAAGTTATCAATTCCTTTCGACCATTGTATAACAATCTACTAAACTTGTTCACTTCCAACTTTAAACGGATTAAATCACGTATATTTATCGTTATTTTTGTCCCGACAGTCACCCCGTGACCAAGATCACTACAAAGTGTTTGAAACGTCGGGACAAAAATAATGATAAATATACGCGATTTAAACCGTTTAAAGTTGTTTAATTACAAAGTGTAACAATCGCGAAAACCTAAGACAACATTGTGCACTTCCATTGCGCAGTGATGCCGGTCTGTCCGTGGGGTGTCGGGCTTCCCATGGGGTTCCGGGCTTCCTATGGGCTTATGATGAGCCGTACGTTCAAGGGCTTCTCAACATTCCGCGGTTCAAGTTATTTAAAACGAAATATTTAGTTTGTGATATCTGTAATTTCTTAACTGCAAAACTGAGGACTTTGAAATATTTACGGGAAAATAATTAAATTACCACTATTGTAACAAAAAAAGAATGATTGAAATCGGACTACGCGTTAATAAATTACAACTAAGTGTACATTTTAACTTTCATCCCCTTTCCCAAGAGAACCGTACTGAATTTCGGGATAAAAGTATCCTATGTCCTTCTTCGTAGTATGAACTCGAATCGTGCTAAGTTTCATTCAAATCCATTCAGTAGTTTTGGAGTGATGCGCGGCCGGGATACAGACAGACAGCCAGAAAAAAGAAACAGTTTTTGCATTAGTATCAGCTAAGTCAAAGTCAAAGTCATACCTATACGATAAAGTGCGACCGCCAGCTTAAGATGAGCCGTACGTTCAAAGATTTCTGTACATTTTGGGTGTCAAGTTATTTGGAACGTAATATTTATGTGATGTCTGTAATTTCTGAACTACAAACCCGATGACTTTGAAATATTTACGTGTTCATTTTTAAAGCACCACTATTCTAATTAAAAAAATCGGCCAAGTGCGAGTCGGACTCGCGCACGAAGGGTTCCGTACCATTAGCTATACAACATTAGACTTCGTATTTTAACCTTTTTTTGTTTTAACGTGCGCGAGTCCAACTCGCACTTGGCCAATTTTTTGTATTTGTTGCTATGGCGGCAACAGAAATACATCATCTGTGAAAATTTCAACTGTCTAGCTATCACCGTTCTTGAGATACAGCCTGGTGACAGACGGACGGACGGACGGATGGACGGACAGACGGACGGACAGCCGGACAGACCGTTTTTACCCTTTGGGTAAGGAACCCTAAAAAGAACGTAAGAAATCGGACTACGCGTTAATAAATTACAACTAAGTGTATATTTTGACTTTCATCCCCTCTCCCAAGGGAACCATGCTGAATTTCGGGATAAAAAGCTAAATTATCCTACCTTGTAGTATGAACTCAAACCATGCTAAGTTTCATTGAAATCCATTCAGTAGTTTTGGAGTGATGCGCGGCCGGGATACAGACAGACAGACAGACAGACAGACAAAAATAAAAAAAAATACAGTTTCGGCATCAGTATCAGCTACAGAGTACTGTACATTTTTTTTTTTCAAAATATCTGCCATGTACAGTATTGGTCCTGTTACAGTTTTATTATAATCTTACTTATTATTAAAGATATGAATGTAATTAATGCAATTAATCACGGTGAAATATACTTATACATTTTATTTTTATAATATTCATAATATTCTTATGTAGGTACATTTTTATTATATTATATTGAAAAAACTGAATTGGCAACTCTTAGCCCCCTAAGCTAAGTTTTATAGCTGTCTTCATGATTCTTTTCTATTGAGAGAAATATTAGAAATGTCATTTTCAGATCAGGCATATATTTTATTAATGTCTGTAAGGCGTACCTACACTGTTTCAAAAAAGCAGTAGTAGGCGTAGCTATTTTGAGTCTCACTTCACATTAAGCTGCCGATGGGTTAAATGAAGAAGATGAAGAAGGAAGTAGGTACCTATCAAAGACTTTTATGTGATAACACTTCGCAGATCCTTGGTTTGATACGTAGGCATATAGGTATTATTGGGGGTTACCCATTACCCATATAATTTAGACTTGACTCCATTTTGAGATACAAAATAACCCAAATAATTCAGCAGCAACTATCCTATGTCCTTTCCCGGGTCTCAAACTATTCCCGTACCAAATTTCATGCAAATCGGTTCGGCAGTTTTTAAGATTATATGTTGCTTAAAAAAATACAAATCTTTCGTCTTAATATTAGTCTACACTAATATTAGACGAAAGATTTGTCGATATCTATTATTTTATATTAATCATGACATTAGCAAATGACAATACGTGCGAGTCCAAATCCTGAGATAGGGAAAAAAGTTAGCGACTTGCTTGACTGGACAGCTGGGGATCAGTGTTACCATCCTGGTGGTTTTTCCACCAGAACTGGCGCTTTTTCAAGGCGTTTAGTGGTATTTTTTCATAATATAGCGTTTTTAATATTTTAAGTGGTTTTTGGCGGTTTCTCAATACGGAATCTGGTAACATATTTTGATGGGAAAATCCCTTAATTTTATGGAATAACATGACGTTGTTTTCGCCTTAGGTCTGCCCATGACCGGGGAATACCTTACGTGCAGTCGTTTGTTACTGTTTTCTATTAATCTACAACTCTTTATCCGGAATTTGGTTTGGTCGGAAGATAAGCCCCAGAGAGCAAGTATAAATTACGAAGCAGTATCATATTAGCTATTGACAAAAAAAAACTTGAGTTTTAATTTCTTACTCTACTGATTAAAAAATTAACATATGAATGTGGTTATATTTTACCCCCTATAGATGCTAAGAGCCAGTTTTAGAGAGTTTAGATTAGTTCCCATAGTCTTTATCTAACGAAAACTGTAATAACAGTTCATTCAAAACTGCCATTTACTCAGAAGATATTACCCAATAATTACAGAACTGTTGAAACAGGCCCTAAACATTTCGTGAAGTTATAGATTTTAATCGACTCTTTTTTTGGGTTTCTTTAGTATGATACAAGTTCAAAAATTTTGCGGAATTTGGTGGTTTTCTCGTGAGCAAAATTGCCGAAATCTGGGGACATTTCTCTTTTGATCTTGACCTAGCTCCTTAAAAAAATCTAAGGTGGCAACACTGCTGGGGATCCGTACTCCGTAGTCTTTGCTTTAAATTAATGTCATAACAAAACTTTCTTTTATCTCTATTCGTAAATTCGCACATACATTATTTTGCACATACCACAAGTATATCATATACTACGTCGAGCCGAATCAATTCACATTTTTCTCCCTAGAAATCTTCAGTCCATAATCCAAATTCCGTTTTAATGGGTGAAGAGGACGAGTACGCGTGTGTAAACAGGAGCCAGTTAAAAATTAAGGATAATTCTGGAATAAAGAAGAAGAAAAAAAAGAAGTCTAACAAAGATACGGAAAAGTTGATGGAGAATGATATCAAACAGCAGGCGAAACAGAATACAGACACTAAAACTAAGGCCGAGTTAGCTTTTCAAAAGATGCAGGAAAAAATGGTACTAATATCTTGAATTTACTTTTCCAAATATTGCTAATAAAGTAATGTACCATCTAAATTACTTCCTGCAAGTGTTTTCTTTTTATATTATAATGATGAATGGAGTATGTGGCCCTCATATTAAACAATTACTTATTAGGCAAGTTGTATTGTAGATGGTACTCAATTAGTGGAGTCATTCCTGTTTCGTAGTAATTAATCTGTATGCAAAACAGACATTTCTCGTAATTTCTTCTGAGAACTTAGAACAGAGCATGGTGCACATAGTAGCAGAGCATAGTTACAATCCACATACATCTGGGTTATGGGCCCAGCACGCTTCCACTGCACAACTCACACAAATGAGACCCCCATATATAACCACCGTTAGGATTTACTGCTAGCAACACTCAGACGATATAATATAGAAGAATTTGCTATAATTTTAAAAACAATAGTATGTATTTATATTCACCAGTAGGTTTATTAAAAAACATAAGTGTGTTTTCGTATTCACTATAAATGAACTAGGAACATTCCCTCCCTAAGACCTACTTTGCTTTGTTAAGCAGGTGATACATTTTGTTACTATACACCAGTAGGACAAAATGAAGGTCTATCTTGTGATCCACTAATACAGCCAATTAGCAAGATCACAAGAAAATGGCGATAACAATATCCTACATTATGTGGTCTTCATTTCCATCATTTTAAACCAGGATAACCAGCTTATATCAAGATTTCATTACGATTTCTATATCATACCTACCAACTCATGATTAAATTTAAGAAAAATATAAAGATATATTTATTCTAAAGTGCAACATGCAACTGGCCTAATATTGGGGCAAAAAGGTAAACCTTTTAGGTATAATATAATTTCCTGTTTGCTACTTAATGCAATAGTTTCTATTGTTGTTACAGCAAAAGCAGCGCATTCAGCAAAAAGCCGAAATGACACATAAACAAAGAGTGGAGAAATTCAACCAACATTTGGATAGCCTTACTGAGCACTTTGATATACCAAAAGTATCTTGGACAAAATAAGATTGCTTCTTTACTATTTATGTCTGTTTATATGTAAGATAATATACATTAAAGAGTAAACTATATCTGATAGTTACATATTATTGCCCTAGTGAAGCAATGTCCCTGTAGCAAGAAGGGGCCTGAATTTTTGTCTGAACATAACTTTTTAACACTATTTGGTACGAAATAGCAGTAGAAGTACATATCTTCCTAGGATATAGGTATCACAGATGTGATGAGTCATAGAATCATAAAAAGGCTTGACATTTTCTGTTACAAAACTGTTGTTAGTTTAAGTGAAGTCACAGAATAAAAAGTACCAGAAGGGTCACTCTACAAAGCCATTCCAATAAATAAGCTACTCTAGCAATAAAGTGTACTTCAGCACACAAAGCATGCAGTGCCTAATATTTATATTCACCTACAAGCCATCTCTCTTTGTATTGCTTAGCTCTGATTTCTTCCGACGCAGCGTGCACCATAGAATAAGCATATCCGGATGATACCCCCAGTACCTGTAGTTTTTTAACTAAATTGCAGAGTAAATTTTAATTGTACCTCACACTTTTTGTCAACAAAATTCAGTTAAATAATTCTCACTGCGAAGATATGTTAGTAATAATAGTTTTAAGTTGTCTAATATAATGCTTTTGTAAATAAATGGAATGAAACAAAAGCAATGGTCTACATTCGTTTTTCTTGGGATAAAAGCTGGACTTGTTCTTCATCTTCACTTGAATTCAAACTTGAGATAGATGAGAAGTATTCAGATAGTGCATGGGCCTTTATTATTGTAAGAATATAATTACAAGCCCTGCCATTAGACAATATTTCACAATTAAGTTCAACATTGAGCCCTGGCGTTTTTTTACTAATAATTAACAATTGATATCATAGATCTGCTTTATTAGTTAAAATATTTTTTACATGAAGCTTCCCTTTTAGAGCTAATCAATTTCAATATTGGTTCTACGTCACTACATTAGGTAAAGAAAACTTGAAAAGTTCCGTCTTTTACGAGCTAAGATTAGCTGTTATGCGAATTCCGTAATGTGAAAGTTTAGGACTCAGAGTGCAGTAATACAGGGCTAATAAGTTAAAAGATCACAAAATACGCTGATGGCGTCATGTCGTCACTCCCAGGTATATTTGAAATGAAATGAAGTTTATTCCAGCATTACACAACACTACAATTAAAATAAATAAAGTTAATTATGCTACAATTAAAGCAATTGCAATGTTGCATGATGCTAGGAACAAGTCCCATCTCAGCATGTGCCAGGTTCAAAAAATTACCCTAAGCGCTGGTTTTCAGACTTATTTGACTAGTTTTACAACAACATAGGTTTTGGATATGGATTTCGTGAAACCAAACTGATTTTCAGTTAAAGTAGGACAAAAGTTTTTGAGCATATTTTATATAGATGTGAATAAAAGTCAAAGATTCCATTCCATTCATTCCCACTGGTGGCGATCTGGAACATAGTTTTTTTTTAAATGATATTGTGAGGGAACAAGCACGACGCCCATCTGATGTAAAGCAGTAACCTCTGCCATAAAAATATATATATATATTTATTTATGTTTGCCTCTGCATATAACAGATGCGTTTCGTCACAAGTATGGACTGCACACGCTGTCTGCACAACGTCACCCTTACATATAAAGTTGTCGAGTCTCTTCTGCCTGTAAATTTTAATGGCTTTCAAGGACACACTATTCGGTGCTTGGCGACAGATTTTCAACTTGAGGGTAGTGGCTATCCAAGCGAACATTCGCAAAATGACTCCCACCATGCAGTGAATCTGAAGCCAGTGGGGATTGAATTATGGACATGCGGCACCGCAGTCCATAGCAAGCACCGCTCGGCTATCATCGTTTCCAAAAAGGTTTGTAGGTATGCACAATTGCTACGTACGATAGGTACAAGCTCAAGGTAGAATTAAATGAAATAAAATACCATGTATTTCTTTAATTCAAAAAGGAATTAAATACGTTATACTTATGTGTAAAAACTGCTGCATAGATTATGTTAATATCTATGCAGCAGTTTTTACACATAAGTATTAAGGTTATAAATATAAACAACAAAATGTATCTGTAAAAAATCTTAATTGTGTTTATTAAAGTTTATACTAGGTATAACAGGTTGATTACATTAAAAAAACATAATATATAAATGTATATTTATATTTCACATGTAAGCATTTACCAAATGTTAGGTAGATACACAGGAAAGGCAGGTGTCAACACCTATGATTCGTTAGGGTTAATTAGACAGCATACAATTTACAACAGAATTACATTAGTAATACAAGATCTTATGCATGTTAAATTAAACCTAAAATAAACTAATAATAGTTGAAGTTCATTTATGTATAAATATACTAAATACAATAGATGTGATCGATAGATTAATAAAAATTTAAAAGCCTAAAGTTTACAAATTATTAACTTCGAATTCACTATAAAATAAATGTTCTATTACCAATATTCAAGAAACCTAATGTTTCTGTAAGTATAAATATATTTGACGCCTACTGCATTAAATTCAAAAAATGTTTTTTTTTGTTTTGTTGCTAGTTCGTACTTTTTGATCATGGGAGATTCGAAGAATATTTCTTACATTATGTAACTGATATATTTTTTACTTTTCAAATTGAATACATTAACGTTTTTTTATAGCTAGCCTTTAACCACTCACAATTCTTCACATCTCACCTGTTGGTAAGTCACAATGTGGTCGAGGAACATAAACAGACTAGGCCTAGAATTACAGGCTATCAAGGACTGCTGCCGGAACACAATTAAAGGTGCTTGGCGACAGATTTCAAATTGAGTGTGGTACCTAGCCAGGAGAGCATTCGAAAAATGCCCTTCCATCATGCAGTCCATTAACCTTAAGCCGACGGTGGGATCTTACCATGGACCCGGGGGCACGGTAGACCTTAGCTGTTTCCGCTCGGCTATCACTGATTCAAAAACATTATTTTGAATATGATTTATGATATCACGTGCATCAGAATTCAATAACTTTGAAGCTAATACGAGCTATATTTTTTAAACTCGCGAATACTAAGACCATGTACAATGGTGACTGAACCTACATAAAAGCGTAGTGTTTAAATTTTGATTTCCTCTCGAGTCCCACAGACCGATAAAGAGACATTCAGCCCTTTTCGACAAATCCCGCGTCCGCCATTCCATTCCAATATCATAAGTGATAGGAAGTGCACAAATGCATAGTGCAGTCGCTTTGGATTTCTACGATAATCAAAACTAATTAATCAAGCAAAACGAATCAAGATTCAGTAAGGGCTACTCGTGCCGCATCGCGCGCGATTTCTAGGACATGCGATAACGGACGAGGCAGTCCCAGCCAATGTCATAATTAGTGGGACCCTAAATCAGTGTTCTTTTTATGCATTACCGCCTGTTACAAAGTCCTATCCACTTATTGTTTAAATTTATAATTTTCTTCTGATATTGTAATAAACGATCCCTCCGTGTCATTTATTTAATGTACAAGACTACCCTTTCTGCAATACCTTTCACAAACTGACAAGTGCCACTTAGAGAGAATCACTATGAATTAGCACATGACACACAAAATACAACAGTAAATAAGTACATAAGATAAATAGAGCTAAAAATATTAAAATAGGTAATACAATAAAGATCATATAAACAATATTTTCATCTTATTATAATAATGAAACATAATTCGAATGAAATATGGACAGGTTTATTAATTCTATTAACAAATACATTGTGTAGTCTAAAAATAAAGTCAGGACGGTATCAGTTTCTTGATCACATTATTGATATTGACTGCTTAAAAAATAGAACAGTCTCATTCAGCCTATAATAGAGCTGCCTATTTCTAAAAATCTTACACCTCTAAAATTGTGTTCATAAAGATATTTGATGATGAAAAGTGAGAACTATAAACTATTTAAACGATTACACATGATTAAAGTGTGCTATCATATGCACACCATATAGTATGCGTACTTCAGAAGTAATATTAAGAATGTTAAAGACTATGAGTGCCAGTATCCACCAAAGCAAGAATTTTTATTTTTATACGAATGACAACCGGACCATGACATTGAAATGTTCGATGAAAGCAGGTATTGGACAGTTGGAAAGAAAAGTTTTTGTGAATGTGTTCTAATCAGGTATTAGAAAAGATTCACTACCTTACACTGCAGGGTATGTGCCATTCTTCAATGGCATGAAAGTGAAAGAAGCAAGAGACCAGGATCTAAGCAAATAGACATGTGACTCAGTCAAGTTGACTGCTTTTTGTCATTTGTAGTTAAAAATATTTAAAAAAAAAATTATTTACTTTGGTGGAACTTGTGGAAACTACTAGAAAGGCACACTGGTGTTATTAAAAACAGTTACAAACATTGTGTTCTTTTAGCTCAATTTCTTTTTTTTTATTATTGAATGTTACTATATCATGTACAATTGAAACATGTATCATGACAGTCCTTGTCAATTCACACACAAATTTTCTAGACACGCAATCCAACAACTTTCCCTATTCAGATCTGAAATCAGTCTACACATTCACATTTAAGGCACATATCTATTTCAGCAGAGACATAACTGCCGCAACTATTACCGTCAATACACTAACCCTAAGCACAGAAGCATGATTGCTACGCCAAAATGAGAAGGTCAGAACTTTAACATGGGTGCCTTTTGTTGACCAGGGATCGCTTCCATCGTCGAAGTTCATGGGGCACTGGTCTCGTTCTCTCTCGTACTCTTCCAGCTCTACGGCGACTGCAGCGCCCTCTGTGTAGTTCCATGACGTTACATCTTGGTTCAAGTCGCAGTATGGACCGAGGGCTTGAGACATGAGGACCCTGAAAAACAAAACTATTTCAATAATGTTGAGGAAAACCGTTTGCATTTCTTACTGATAGTCTCATCTTTGAATACATAAAACATTTTTTTTTTACTAATACGAGAATATTGGAAAGATATAGCATGAAATGATAAAGTATATAGTATGGTGGATTTCAATATTTTCATTTTTCATTGACGCATGGTCTGCGGATTACATTACAAAATTACAACGAGAGAAAAATAAATATCTCGCACATGAGTAAAATTATTCCTGTCATTGTGATTTAGTTTTGTATGGTGGATTTTCCGAATGCCCGCCTGGCTAGCCACAACCCTGAAGTAGAAAATATGCAAACAAGCATTTAAGATGTTTGTCGCGATTTCCTCACAAACGTAGTTTCGTAATTTTAACATTTAGAGGAAAGATATAATAAAATGAATAACTGGCAAACCAAGAAGTATAGATATTGGGCTCAAGGACATGCATGCAAAGAAACACCGAGTTTGAACACTTGGTTCTTAAAATATGTTTCGCACTTATTGTACTTGGCCAAATTGTTCGAACGACTGCTGTTACAAAGAATCCGTCCATACATTGAGCTGAGAGCTGAACAATTCGGATTCAGGCGCGTTGGCGCCTGAGTGTTGACTCACCATCAACCACGCTACAGCTCACCAGAGTTCTCCATAAACTGGCCCACGACATGAACCGCAATAGACACTCTGTTGCAATCTTCCTTGACGTGGAGAAGGCCTTAGATAGAGTGTGGCATGAAGGCCTTCTCCACAAACTCGCAGACAGAGAAATCCCATCAGGCTACATGAAGATCATAAAAGCCTTCCTAACAGACAGAAGCTTCTATGTAACAGTAGAACAGAAAGACTCTAACTACAAAATAGTGAAAGCTGGCGTGCCACAGGGTAGTTGCCTCTCGCCCCTGTTGTACGCCGCATACACAGATGATATACCAACCCTAGAGAGAAGGGAGTGGAACAAAGAAGATAGAGTCACTCTTGCACTCTTCGCTGATGACAGCGCATTCCTGACCGCCTCCAGAAGCCCAAAAATCGCCGTGAAGGTGATGCAAAGACAGCTGGACTTGCTCCCGGAATGGCTCGATAAATGGAGGATGGCGGTCAACGTAGGGAAGACAGCAGCTCTATGCGTCAGTGGAAAGAACAACCCAAGTACTAAGCTTCACATGCACAACCAAGAGATCGACTGGCAAAACAGCGCGAAGTACTTGGGTGTACACATAGACAAACGCCTTAGAATGCATATACAAGCGAAGCACGCCATACATAGTGCTAAAGCAGCTAGAGCGATACTACGCCCCATTCTATACTCAAGACTCCCGAAGAGAACCAAGCTGGGGATCTACAAGACCTATGTTAGATCCATCTTAACATACGCAGCCTCAGCGGTGATGGAAACTCACCTCTAAGTCCAACAAATCCCGTATGGAAAGTGTACAAAACGGTGCACTAAGAACAATAGTCCAAGCCGGAAGATATGTGAGGAACAGCACCATAATAAAAGACTTTGGAGTCGAAACAGTGGAGGAGTTCGTTATCCGCATAGCGAGGAAAATGTATGACGCAGCGGATAACGGACCACACAAACACCTCCAAGGCTTTGCGCCACTCCACGCTAGGCCGCCAGACCTACGAACCAAACCACGCCCACTTCCCCGGGAGCTAATCCAGGTAGCTTCAGAGGAGGAAGGGGACGTCTAAAAACCATAAGATGCACTACCCGACTGAGGGTAGAAGCGAATACACAGCACATCAAAACGAAGAAGTAGAAGAAGAATAGCATTCAAGAAACCAAAGAATTTGTACGCAATAAGAGAAAGAAACTCTGCGACAAATCCAAATGTCAAACGAAAAGCACAAAGAAGTGCGTTACATACTTCGCATAGAGCGGCACTTCATGAGAAGCCTTTGCAAAGAGCAAGTACCGAGGGGCAGTGACCCCTCGAGCTAACGCAAGGGTTAGGGGCGCCAGCCCGATACCCTATCCAAACCACTCAGGTGGTTTGACGACGAACTACTACTTATTGTAAGCGGATTGGTGAGCCGACAAGAGGTAAAACTATGAAAGGACGTGTCGGCGTTGGGATTTGGCATGTTTTTCTAGGTTAATTAGTTATATTACAGTTGTGCCTGAGCTCATGTTATTACTATCAGATACAGCTAAGGCATCGTATTTACGCCAAACTTCATTTCAACATTAACATTCTTAGATATTTTTGTAAGCTATAAGCTAGATAATAAACACCCAGCCGCGACACGCGGCCAATGGACACGACGTAGATTTGGATTCCACTTCCATGAAGTAGGTATATTCTGATAATTATTTTAGTCGAGAACGCGACGACGCTCGATTAGTTTTAATTTTCATAAGTGCAAACCGTATAATAAATTAATATGTCGAATACTTAGGTAGACTTAGGTATATTCTGTACTCTATACCTACTGTCAGAGGGGATTTACGTCGCGTTCAATAAAACCACGTATGTATGAAATGCGCTACATGCACTCTGACATTATGTATATGTTCTAGGATATGTCTTTGAGAGCCAGGTCCAAATCTAGATTTAGTAGCTAAGATCTTCACTATTCACTTCGACCAATCATCACTTACCATCATGTGAGATGATGGTCAAAAGCTGACCTATCAGCTATAACAAAATAAAAATTCCCAGCAGATAAGATAATATAGCTAACAGCCGAAACTTGCCTCCAAGCCTAGTGAGCAATATTGTAATTGAAGAACACAGGCGAAAATACCAGAATGTTTTACAAGTTTTTTAGCTTAATTCACACACTCATAATTCTTGCCGACTTTCTCACCAAATAGACCGGCATAATCTTTGACATAAGACTTTTGTTGCTTCAGTATTTTCGCTATGATAGAGATAATATAAAAAGCCACTTGATGGCATAGTAAGGCTAGCTTGAAATTTTAACTGACATTCCTAGTTTGTTTTCCTGCGAGGCTGTACTGTAACAGTCGGATCGTCCACTGCCAAAACAGCCTCCCCTATTAAGGGGGTATTTGCCATAATCCCCACGCTTGGCAGGCGTCTTGGGAATCGCAGTGTAAGTTGTCAGTTCTTTAGAAGGCGCTGCTGCCCACCTTCCATTATTTTTCCCTTAGTCGCCTCCTACGACACCCACAGAATGATATGGGGAGGTGCAATTCTAATCAGGCACCCCTGCGAGGCTACTGAGGCTGAAATAGAAACATTTACCTGTTAAGATCAGCCCTCTGGTACACCCAACATCTGTACTTTGAAAACGGATCCAACTCGTCATACGTTATCAGATAAGACTTGAGATTCTCTTTCCAATAACCGATACATTTCATCCTGTAATCAGGATCACTGTAAATATCCACCGGGCGTCCTAAGTAATCCACCGATAAGCAATAGTTTTCTTTTATCTGTATAACTTTCTGGTCCTTATCACACACTGAGAAGTCACTAAGGTTCAATTTGCAGTACAGGTTTGGTCTGGGACTTAGAGTAACACCGCCAAGTATTCTGGTCTCGAATTTAACATCTCCTCTTTGGGTGAATTTGAATTTGCCAGCGACCGGGCATCGGATGGGAGCCGGATCCTTTTTGAGGAAGATGTCGTAGCGCCATTTCTGTTTATTCGGGAACTGTACCCAAGAACACACAGTGTGGAAGTTGCTTTGTATCATGGCTAACCCTTTCCGATATCTGAAATGACAAAATAAAAAATTAAACCTGTCATCTTCATCTATAATACCAAGTTAGTGTTTGAATCAAACAAATCAAATAAAAAATCCGGCCAAGGGTGAAAATATGTTAACTACTACACAGTGTGAATAGTTATTTGTTATACAAGAGTGCAAAGTTGCTTTTTATCCGCGTGTTCAATTTTGATGACCGAGCAAGCGAAGGATTTTTAAATTCAAAATTAGAATCCTGAGCGTTAGCGAGGGAATCAAAAGAGCACGAGGTGAAAAATCTTTGCACTCGAGTGCAACACGTAACTTTTCATTCCACCTCAGCGAGGAAATGACTAAAGAACCGCGTACAAAGCAAATTGAAAAAAGAACACCAAGAAGGTACCGAGTCTGAGTTTTTAACAAATTAAAAAAAAGTTGTATGATATATTCGGCACCATAGAGGTAGCAGTAAATAGGTTTAATGTTTTTTTTAATTCACAAACTTAGTGCACACGATGTTCTAAATTCAATTTACTTTATCCTCTAGAGAATAAAAACGGCTTTTTCACTCAGATATTGAAGATTAAAAATACTCTTTCCGAGATGGTGGGATGAAAAATATGTTAATGTTCAATAGTCCCATTTGCAGCGTGTGATATATGAGTTTAATATGAGCATTATTTCAACTATGGTTAGTTCCATTTTCTTAGTAGTTGGCAAGGAGATTGCTAATTAGGGCCCCATAATAGCCATAACTATAACACAACTCATGATGATTGCAAAATTTTTTAAATACTGCATTTTTTTCTCTACCTAATACACATACCCAACACGAGCTTTGTTGTACATATGTACAAATATATAAACATGATAGGCGCGCAGTATTTTCGATCAACTAAGCAAACTTATAAAATAATTGACTTGTATTTTGTTATCTCTCTGACCTGTTATTAATGTCCCAATAATAAGAGACAATACATTTTAACGACATTTTAGTCGGAAGTTATTTACTAGTCGTAAATGAATTTGGAGATATTTTATTACACAACCTATTCACTAAGCAAACTGAAAAAATGCAATAAATGTGCACACGGCACACGAAGAATTAAAGTTGTTTTTGATTTTAATATTTTTACTCTTGCAATAACTGCGGATTACATACCAATTTTACCAGAGGAAAATCTACATACGACGGTACAAAGAACGATAGGAAAATTCTATTTTTTCCTAGTAATGACTCATTGTCCTGTTATCTCAGTCGGTCAGAGCATAGGCTAAAGGGATGGATCACGAGGGTTCGAATCCTGCACATTACTTTGATTTTTCCTTTCGTAAATTTGTAATTTTGTATTGTTTTTGATTCTTCACGATATACCTAACTAAATAAAAACATATTGGGTAAATAGAAAATAGACGCGAAGAATAAAAGAAAAGAGATTAAAAAGGAACGATAATGTACCAACGCAGTGTAATGTACGCGTCAATATATATAGCGCGTCAAATATAATTTTCTTTAATAAACAATCATTTAATTATCTGTATTAATATTATAAAGAGGCAAGATTTGTATTTTGTATGTAATTATTCGTTACTTAAAAACTACTAGATAGATTAGAAAAATTCTTTCACCATAAGAATTCTACACTATGCCTGATGAACATAGGCTACAGAATATTTTCAAAAACTTATGGATCCGTATGAAAACTTCGATAATGTAACCCAGTAACCCCACGTGTCAAAAAAATACCAAAAAAAACGTTATATCGGAAATTGTTGACAATAGAGCAAATTTATGTACTACCATTTTATAGAGGACATCAATATCTACAAAAAATACCGCAATACCATATTATGTCTATTAAAGTTATGTCTCAATAACTACTTTTTATGTGTTTCAATTTCAAATTTTTGTTAAATACCCTTGCAAAGCTAGGGCGGGCCGCTAGCACTTAATATAAATAAATTAAAGATTAAATACGGTTACGGTATACATCGCGTATATTTGTCATTATTTCGTCCCAACGTTTCAAACACTTTGCAATGATTTAAACCGTTTAAACCGTTGTTTAATTACTATGTGTAACAATCGCGAAAACCAAAGACAACATAAGTTAAAGATAAATTTTAGTTTTATATACAATATGTATCCATATCACAATTTTAGACTTTTTACCAGCGGTATACATCAACAAAATACTACGAACTATATAAATCTCCACAGCTATTACAATGAAATCATTAAGACAACCTACAAGCCATTGCAGACTCACAGGCAGTCCAAATTTGTAGACTTACCTGATGACATTATGATGTTGCGGCACAAAATCGAAACAAACGTAATCCTTTTGACATCCATCTACAGTAAGTCGAGCCATCATTACTCTGCTATCCCTTTGTTCTCTATAAAGAAGAAATACATTTTCATACCAAGTTTTAGCACATGAAATCATAGATAAAAAAATATTTATCATTTACGTGAAACGTCACAATAGTAGAGAAGACAACAAATTTTAGATTTTAGTTGCTTTTTAATACCTAGCTAATAATAACATATTTAACTAAAGCATATTCATTCAACTTGTGAACTTTTAAATCGTAAAATTTGCATGGTGGTAGGTAAATTTGCATTTTCAGAATACCTACCTTCTGGCTACCAGTCTCTCAATCAGTCAATAGAAAATACCAAGCGATTTTCGGCAGCTGTCTTTAAGAGCCATTAAATCTAGGTTAGCCTATTCAACATCTGCTACCTCATCAACACTTACCATCATCAGTACTCCAGTACTAATATTATAAATGCGAAAGTAACTCTGTCTGTCTGTCTGTTACGCTTTCACGCCAAAACTACTGGACCGATTTGAATGAAATTTGGTATGGAAATAGTTTGAGACCCGGAAAAAAACTTAGGATAGTTTTTATCCAACTGCGCCAAAATAGGTTTTTGCCCGATAACCGACATACGCGCGGGCGAAGCCGTGCCCGGAAAGCTAGTATATCATAATTACATCAGGTGATGCAGTGGGTCAATGTTAGCTTATGGGCAGTAATAACTATACTGGTACTGATTATATAAAAGATCAAAATATTGGGTTAGATAGCGCTGATTTAGAATTTGCAATGAAACACTTGTAATGTTTCATTCTTATAGCCCACGGCTCTTTCCTCCGAGCATAAAATGAACTTTTATGTAAGCCCTGTGGGAGTATATCACAATAATATTATCCAATCCCGGTATGAGTATATACACCGGGATTTAGTTTAAACTGTAATTACCTGCACACATAAATAGTCTTCCTAAACCTTCCTTCATCGGGGTAATAAGTCTCAATGATGTGGGTTTCGTTGATAAAGACATCTGCATCTATGTTAGCCGTGTTGATCCACTCGCCGGAGAAGTTCTGTGGTAATCTACAGCCCGGTTCTACCACCTCTGCCTGAATATAATACAATAACTTTATATTTGTATCAGTCGTACAAGTGTTTGTCACAATGGACGAGTCAAATAGTACATTGGCATATGCATAGCTGTTTTCTAGAGCCAGTTCATAAATGTATCCCACACTATACTTATCCTAGATGTATACCAAAAGGTAAGATAGCAGTCATAAACTTATCTAAGTACCAGTTACTTAAAAAAACTTTATAATGTGTTTTCAGTATACATATTATAACCTATAAGCACCGGTCTTTGTGTGCAATTGAAGTATGGAATTATAGACAAATGCTTTTCAAAGTAATGATGGCCGAGCGGTTATAGCTATGAACACACATAGAACCCTGGTTCGATCTCCACAGCTGCCAACTTGAGCTTCACCGCATGGTGGATGGGCATTTTGCGATTGCTCGCCTGGACAGCTACACCCTCAAGGTTAGTACGCTTAACATCAGGAGGCCACATGCTTGTACTGTCAAAATAACTTTAAAAAATGCATTTGTTATTTGTAGAACAGGAATTATGCAGTGTCAACTATAAACCAGTGACTCATATGAATGTGCTCGCGCACAGAAAGAGAGCCCGAAAACGCTTGCATCTGGGCGACTAATGCTTGCGTCTATCACCAGTTGAAATCGCACGAGTGCAAGTACTGCGGGTTACGCACAAAAACGCCTGCGTCAAACTCAAGTTGATAGTGCATATATAACACAAACAACCACAGTCTTTGTATTATTATTGCTGGTTAAATTAAAATACAGAATAAAACATAGATATAGTAGCAAATAAAAATCTGTAGAATATACTGTCTTGGCATTATACTTTAGAGATAAATTCAAGGTATTGAACATTACCTTCACGGGATCAACTCTGTATCTTTCTGGAGACTTCTCAACGGTTTTCAAAGTGTTACACTCCGGGGTTATGGATGCACCAATGTATAGATCGTCATCTCGGTTCTTTAGGAAGCAGCGGTACCTCTCATCTTTACGGGATTCTTTCGTGTTTGCAACGGCAAAGAAATGATTTTTGTCCACGAACCAATGTCCTGAAATTGTCAGGAATTAAAAAAAAATTATTTAAAAAACATTCCTAGCGAGTTTGCTTCAATAAAACTGAACTTCAACATTTAGAAATCGCATTTTTCCCTGAAATGGTTCGTCTCTCCTTCGGGTTAATAAAAACAATAAAACTTTATTTTTTATTGTACCTACAAAAAATCAATAACGTACCGGTAATAATTTATAGATATAAGCCACCACGACATTGGAGTAATTTTACTGTTTAATTAGATCCGGGTGTCCAGTATATCCGCTTTTTTTTTTATCGACACAGTTACTTGAATGATATAGGTACTATACTTGAAAGATTTAATATACATAGTTATTGAATATGGTGAAACAATGATGCCAAAAACTGACTCGGACAATTTTACCGACATTCCCTTACGTAATACATAGGAACTAAGACAGCCGCTGCGCTGGACCACAGCGTTAAGTGTTTCGCGGTACATTCGAGGGTAGAAGCTAGCGAGACTAGCATTTGCAAAATGCTTTACCAGGTGGAAAAACGCTGCCATACTAATACAATAACAGATCTGATAACCTGCCTACGAAGAATGGAAGCTCTCAGTTGCCTGCTCCAACAGTCACCCATCCAACTAATAACCGCAGATAACACCGCATTCACTTACCTAAGCAACTGTACTCAACAACACCGTCAAAGGTATTGGACATTCCTGGACACTTCCTATAAGTAATATTGAACTTCTGGTTGGTGATAAGAAACTGAGTACCAGCAGTCTGACACGACTTGATCTGATTACCAGGATGGTTACATTCTCCTGTGAACCGGTATCTGTTTTGGTATGCAAACTGCCATACTCCTTCAAGTGATGAACGGCAGTTAACCTGAAAAGCAAAAATATATATGAAAATCTTTTCTCTAACTTTCGTGAACTAAACTAATATTTCTAAATCATTAACTCTATTTACCTATTCACACACAAAATAACATCAAAATAATATTTAGACTAACCTTGACGTTTCGATCAATTAGCATTGACCGTGGTCACAAATACGTATAACATAATTATTATTTTGATGTTAATTCGTGCGTGAATAGACTCGTTACTGATTTAGAAACATATGTATGAAAGGGTTAAAAAAATGTTTTGTGTGAAGTTATTTTAATTTAACTGCGCCGGGATAGAATTGCATTCCTACGTACGGGTGTCGTACCTAATTGGTGAAGAAGGGAAAAAACCAGAAATAAGCAGCAGTAATTTCTAAAGAACTGCCATCTTACACTACAATAACCAATATGCGTGGGGATTATGGCAACCCCGCCTAATGGGGAAAATAACGTCTTCTAAATGTAATCAGTTACGATCACGGCAAGGGGACTATGTAATCTTTGATCACGGCACTCTTGCAACGACGTGCCGCGCAGTCATCGACAATTTTCGTCGTCACTGCTGAAATGCTTGCCATTTCTCTGCGGACGTTTTCTTTTAGGGCATCAATTGAACGCGGGTTAGTGTCGTACACTTCAACCTTAAGGTAGACCGACAAAAAAAACCATCGGAGTCAGATCCGGACTATGTGGTGCCCAGGAAATGTCTCCTCTCTGAAAGATCACTTTCCTAGAGAAAAGTTGACGGATAACGGACATAGCAGTGTTAGAGGTGTGGGAAGTTGCTCCATCGTGTTGAAACCACGTCTGAGCAATAAACCCTGGAAAGTTTTGCAATTCTGGTGTGAAAAACTCCTCGATCAAAATCACATATTGCTCCGAAGTAACAGTAACCGCGCGTCCTGTGCCGTCCTCAAAGAAGTAAGGCCCTACGATGCCATGGGCTACCATAGCGGCCCAAACTGTCCCTTTATAATTATGTAAGGGCTTTTGATGCTCAACTTTTGGATTGATGGGGCTCCAATAGCGGCAATTTTGTTTACTGACATGCCCGTTAAGATAATGCGGGCTTCATCAGAGAACATTATGTTATTGAACTAAGTAAACTGAACATTATGTTATTGAACAGTACAACATTTGTACGCTGGAAATGTTGAATTATTTTACTTTTTGATGCATGACAAATTTTTTTCATGTAGTCCACTGACAATACTACTATGCTGCTATTCAGTTTTTCTATTAAAAGGTTTAAACTTACTATTAGGGAGTATTTTCTAACTATACTCTAATGCTATCTACATTTGGGATGTAGAAATACAGTAGCAAACTGCAAAAAAATACATAATATAATATAATAATATCAAATTTTAAAACCATTTTTGGTATTGATATCACAAAAAAACATTTGATATTTATACCGGATATATTTTGTACATCTGATGTATATCCACTGGTATATATCCTCGAACCCTGATATTTTTATATGTTAACACTGATACATTTATATAAATCTACTTTATTTTGCCTTGCTTTTCCATGATACAGGTATGCTGATTACAAAACATCAGAATGTTATTAGAGGCTGCCTGAAGCATAGACACCTTATATGAATAATATAATATAATTTGGTGGGGCACCTGAGGGCACTGGGCATAATTTGCTGTATCATGTTGAAGTTTTCCGACATATCATTTATTATTCATTTGGTGATGCTCATTATAATATTGAGATATCTCAACAGATATTATAAAACATACTTACAGGAACATAATTTTCTGAAAACAATGTGATGAGATTCTGATCAGGGTTGAGACCCTGGCACACTCTTTCAACTGTGGGCTCTTCATTAGGCTTTAGATCTACACATGGTGTTTCTATCTTCTCTAATACATTAACCGTTCGGATCAATAATTTTACACAATAGTAGCAGTTGGTATACTGGAACACCATTGTGTAATTAACTCGGTAGTCGGCCTTTATGTTCACACATACACCTCTGGAAAGTAAAAAAAAATTAAATTGGTATATTATAGAATGTAAATACGTACAGTAGAATCCTGTTTTTCTTTTAATAATATTCTTAGGATTTTTCAAAACACAAGACAAGCTGTAAGAGTCATATTATGTTTTAAGAACATCTTAAAATGAAAAAAAAAATAATGAATAGATTCAGGCGTTACTTTGCGGAAATCCATATTTAATAATAAATACTTTTAAAAGTATCCTAAAAAAACATTAAATAATATTTAAATAAAACACTTAAAAAAGCATAATCGAGATCTCTCTATCGTGCGCTTGGTGAGTCAAGACCTCCTGAAGATGCTTCGTTTAGAAGCGAAACTAGTTGGGTATTCTTCCGGTTAGGCTGCGTGATGTTTGTGACGTCACGTAGATAACAGGAAAATTAGGCGGAATTGTCACTAGATATATAATTTTATGCTTTTTTAAGTGTTTTATTTAATGTTTTTTTGGGATACTTTTAAAAGTATTTATTATAAAAAAAAAATTAATACATGCTAGATAGTCAGCCAACTTCGATGACTGTTTTTTCATAGTTACTATGGTAATACTGGATTTAGATTTAGTTAACATCACTATTATTTTGGTGACTCATATTTTAACAATTTCTAACATACTTTCCCGTCATGTCGCTAGCATTGATATCTGTAATCGTTTGCCTGCCATTTTCAAATGAAAACCATGTGTTCCTCAGTACTACTGGTATTGTACATTCGGAGTAAACTGAAGTAACTGCAACAAAATACGTTACGTTAACTTATCACTGGGCGTTAACCGCTACGAGTGAAGTTATATGAGTAAACAAGCCAGGACTTACTTCCAATGTAAGATAAACATATTATTATACGTATCAGTGTGTGTCTTATCATTTTGAAAACTTTTTATAGCATTTATCATTCATCGAAAATACAATTTTTGAATTTTTTTATACCTAAATTATTGCAATACAATACTTTGTTCGTGTTAACATCACAGTCCATAGATCACAACAGAAGACTCTCTGGGGTGCGTTCCTCCTACCCGTCGGCCAAGACAAATTATGGTCTAAACGCAGATATACGCCGTTCCAGCACTCTAATCGAACTTAATTTGATCTTGTCAAGATTTGATCATACCCGTTCCGGGCGACCTGTCAGAGCAAATTTTGATCTGCCTGGCCAAATTTTTACTACCTTTTGAATCGGCCAAATCTTGGCCAGCTGTCAAATGTGACAGATTCTACATTAAATAATAGATTTTGTACAAGCTAAGCCAAGGATTAGTGGCATACTATGTTAACATTGCTTAATTACGTATTATGCCCCATTTATTAAAAATGTAGACTGTAATTTATCACCTAAAAACATCGCTGTCAATTCCATATTTTGAAAGGAGCTTTATAGGTCGTTCCAGGTGCCTTAGAGCAAATATTGCTCGACCAACACTTACTGGAACGCGCCCCTGTACCTTTATAGTCTTTGGATCATACCACAATTCACAGTTCACACTGCTTCACACCACCACAGATTGGGATATTCCGATTCAGAATATCCTCAGACGAGAAAGTACTCGATACTTTTATTTCGATACCAAGAAGACCCTTTACCGCATGTCGTGGCACATTTGGAACACTTCATCTTTTTCTGAAATATTCAACTGGAAACATTTGATTGGCGGTTTTTTAAGCTCAAGTTATGTCAGGTATGTTTTCAAACGAAAGCTAGAAACGTTGAATTGAACGTCTTATGTTTTCTGTGATTCATTATTTAATCGGCTTAAGTCACCCTGCAGTTATTTTGTACGCATTGTGTAGATGTGCTTATGGTTTCCTTCGTGGGTTTTTAGTGCAAATGAAAATATAATTGATTGATAGTCAAAATGAAAAATGTATCCCAGAAAATTTTACGGCCTATAAGCCATAAGTAAAATTAATATATTAGTAAAAATCAGATCTGAAAATCGTTCCTCATTTGGAACTCCATGCATCAGTGGTAATTCGAATCAGATAAATATGGAACATCATGGAGTAAGGGTTTTAATATTTGCTCGGCAAATTTGGAACAATTTGCACATCTGGTACAGTTCACATGTAAACTATCTTTTTATATTTATTCTTTAAATTTTTTTATTGTTATTTCTGATGATTAATATATATGGACCATGAGAACCTAAACTAACTTCGTTGGTTGTTTTATTCAGGGCAAAAAAATAAATAAGAACGTATTGGAATTTTCTGAGGACTCTGATGATGATTATTTGTTAGATGTAGATAAATATCATTTACCAAAGTGAATTATTGAAGAAACAGAGACTGATTTTGAAGTAGATACTGATACTGGAGTAGAATCTTAACCAGACGTGATAATGAAGTCATATATCTGGAAGAAACTGGGAACGCGATAGAAGGATAGAGGTGAGAAAGGGACAGCTAATGCTTCTGCCTCACGCCCGGAGGCCACGGCATCGACCTCTCAAACCACCCCAAAGATGACGACAACCACCGTGATGACCACCACCACTATAACGCCACCCACAGCAGCACAACCGGCGCTGCTCCTGCCGGAACATACCGTTTCCGCTCGATGAAGAAAACGACGGCGATAGAATCCGTGACATATTGGGACAGACGTCAAATAAATAAAGAAAATAAAGATTGAAATATAAAAACGTTTTGTTTATTTGTAGTATCATTGTCCGATTAATTTTTTTTTTCATCACAAATAAATGTTCTTACTAGATATTGTTCCAAATATGGAACAACATACAGTATTACCGTAATACCATAAATTTCCAAATATGGAACAAGGTGGTTTTACCAAAATTTTCGCAAATTTTCAAGTACTTTTATTATTTTCTTATTTTTTATAGGATAACTTCATGAATGAGACATATCCTAAATTAATGAAAAAGGTTTTCAAAAATCCATGCGGTAAGGGTTAAGCCTGACACTCAGAGGCATTGGGTCCAGTTTAATCCGACCGGTCTCATCAGAGCTCAAATTCCAGGCGCAGCGAGTTTTCTTCGTCTTGTGATGTACGTAGTTGAGAACGAATGATTGTCATTCTACTCTGTCAAGTTCGACTCTATGGAGATCGACTCTATCCATCGATTCCTAATATCTTCGATGGAGATCAATGACATTATAAAGAAACAACAATAGATAACAGATAAAGAAGGACAGACAACAGTTTTTAATAGAAGATTTATTCCACCTCCTACCTTAAAGTTCTGTTCTGCTTAAAGTTTTGTTAAGATATTATCGTACTCCAATACGAGTGATAGCCTAAATTAGTTAAAACTTTCAAAGATAATGAAGCGTAAAAATAAACTATGTTTACAATTTATCAATATGAATATTTTGAGTCTGTATAACATGGTTTAAAAAAATTAAGTTACATACGCTTTAAACAAAAGATCTGAAATAACATAATATCAGGAGCCAGAGATATTGGCAACATTGTAAAATATAGATAGATAGATAACACTTTATTGTACTTTCTTATTACAATTAATATAATAAACAAAATATTTCATCACAAGATAAAAAGATAGTGCAATCGGCGGCCTTATTGCTAGGCAGCAATCTCTTCCAGGCAATCGTAAGCAGAAAAATCAATTTTATTAACATCGGGGTAGAGTGTAAAACTAACTGAGATTAGTAAACTAGTTGCTTACTTAAATACATACAAGTACCGATTATAAATATTCAATATCCGAATAAAATATAATTACAGATTATATATATATATATATATATATATATATATATATATATATGTGTACATAAAAATAAATTATAAACACATATAGCTACACAAATATAATTCATGGTAAAAACAAAATATTTAATCGTGATCCATTGAGGCGACGTAATACATTTTAACGTCACATTTAAATGAGAGAATCGATGGCGCGTTTCTTTTTGCTTCTGGTAAAGAGTTCCACAAGGACTTGTCATAAAATGAACTCGAGTGTACCTAACGGTAACTCTAAAACAAAATTTTCTGATGATCTCAGATTAAAGTTATTAGAGCAGCTAAGGAATTTATACGATCCTCAAGATAGCGTGGGGCTAAGGGATTAAATAAAATATTAAAAAGAACAGACAAGAGTATGAGTATTCCACCGAAGACGAATAGGGAGCCACTTGAGCTTGTGTCGAAAATAAGAAACATGGTGTCATAGATAATATGTATTTTGTAATAGTGTAGGTTTCCATGACTACCTGTTGTTGTTGATTGTGTGTCATGAAGAAAATAAAAGTTAAATATTTGTAAAATATGGGTTTATTATTATAGACCTAGTGGTAGGCTACTCTGATAGTACGGGTGTGCTCATAATACACTGTAACTGACTCTGCATAACTTATATATCATATAGAATAGGTCATGGGCCTATTCACGTGAGTACATAAAAAATGAGTCGCGTACATATTGAGCCATTGCGAAGAGAAAACTATGATACATGGCGAATACAAGCTAAAGCTCTTCTATTAAAACAAGGTCTATGGAATTATGTTTCGCAAACTGTAAAGAAGCCAACTACCGAAGGATATGACAATAAGTATTTGGAAAAAGATGGTTTGGCGCTGGCTGAATTATTTCTAATAATCTCACCAGGTGAGTTAAAACAAGTTAAAAACTGTGAAACTAGTAAAAAGGTATGGGACACACTAGAAAATATCTACTATAGCAAAGGTCCTGCACGAAAAGCAAGTCTTTTGAAATAATTGATACTGAGAAAAATGATAGTGAGAAAGATAGTGACAATATAGTAGATCATTTGAATAAGTTATGGACATAGTCGATAAGTTAGCAGACATGGACATAACGATTAATAAAAACCTACTTAGCATAATGATGCTCTATAGCTTACCTAAATCTTTTGAACATTTTCGTATTGCTATAGAATCTAGAGATGATCTACCAAATCCAGCTTAAAAATAAAAATTATAGAAGAAGCCGAAGCAAGACGAAATATAAGTAGTACAACTGAACAAAGTTCTGAACAAGAAGTGCTATATAGTAGACAGCGAAAGACAGGCAAGAAATATGCTGTTGAATGTTTCAAATGTAGGAAAAAAGGACATAAAGCTAAAGAATGTGGGTCAAAAGTAGACCAAAGCAATAAAGGTAATGTAAGCCTATATTGTACAGGAGAGACATGTCTTAATACAAATAATAATAAGGTAAAAGTAAATAAGTGGTGTATAGATAGTGGCTGTACGTCACATATGACTTACGAAAAAGATAGATTTAATATTTTAGAAAAAGAGGACAACAAATCTTTAAAGTTAGTTTTCGAAAACTGTACAACACAGATTGAAGGCAGTGGTAATATAAAACTTAATATAAAGGAAAGCCCTTATTTACAACTGACCGAAGCATTGTATGTTCCGTCACTGACTACAAACCTTATGTCAGTAGGAAAAATAACAGACAAAGGTGCAACAGTTTTATTTAAACACAATATTGCAACCGTTATGCGAAATGGTGAAATACTGTTAAAAGCGGAAAGAAATGAAGATGGTTTATACTATGTCAAAGAAAATATAACAGAAAAAGTAAACTACTGTGAAACAAACAAAATGCAGATATGGCATAGGAAGCTTGCTCATCTAAATGAAGGACAAATGCGAATAGCCATGGATAAGAAAATCATAACAAATACTTTTAAAAGTATCCTAAAATATATTAAATAAAACACTTAAAAAAGCATAAAATTATATATCTAGTGACAATTCTGCCTAATTTTCCTGTTATCTACGTGACGTCACAAACATCACGCAGCCTAACCGGAAGAATACCCGACTAGTTTCGCTTCTAAACGAAGCATCTTCAGGAGGTCTTGACTTACCGAGCGCACGATTGAGACTAAACGGCCAGCGTTGTTTGTTTGTTTAGGGAGGACAGAGATGCTGGCTACCGCCTGTGCGGTCGTCCAGCTCCACCGGGTTTTGGGCGAGGGCCTGGCCCTACAATAGCATACACGCCTTTATATAGGCCCGATCGTGACTCACTGTTCTTTGTTGTAGCTTACAACAAAGAAGTTATTGAATTGTTAACAGAATATTTTAAGTTATATATGGTATGTTTAGTGTTTACAAATATGAGAAATGTTGAATAATATAGTAAACAATGTACGAAAACTAGTTTTAAACTTAAAAATTTTGAAAGGGTCGCAGAGTGACGTCAACACTGTTTCGGCGGGTAGCTCGGTTAGGCAAGTAGGCAGCTTCCACGATGAAACAGTCACAGGACCTGCTTGTAGCTACTCGGGACACGTGGGGATGACGCGGTGGGTGGCGTGACTCGTAGCGTGACGTCATCACTGGTTGCTGGTTCGACGGGTGGCTTGGCTCAGCACGTTATGAAAAAATAATAAACAAGAATTACAAATACTGTTTAAATTATTGGTTTCAATTTGATTTAATCTGTACTTAATTTAATGCTTAACATTTTTACTTGTAATTATTCAATTTGACTCCTTTTATAGCTTATTTGATAATTACGTAGTCCATTAGACATTGATTTGACTCGTGACGCAATACTAGGAGGGGAGAGCAAACGTGGCCAGTTGCAGGGAGAACTCGAGTCAGTCTTCAATAGATTCTCGAAGTGGACGGACGTTACTTCACTTAATACGCAAAGTGCCACGTATAATATACGACAGTACTACACATAGGTATACAGTGTTTGACAGTGAGCCCACCCCAATTGTGGAACATAAGATAAGTGTGAAATATAGCAGTTGTGCCATGGTAAGCCGGAGCTTTATTACAAAATAGTTTGTGGCGGCAGATTATCACTCGGGACACGTGGGGATGACGCGGTGGGTGGCGTGACTCGTAGCGTGACGTCATCACTGGTTGCTGGTTCGACGGGTGGCTTGGCTCAGCACGTTATGAAAAAATAATAAACAAGAATTACAAATAATGTTTAAATTATTGGTTTCAATTTGATTTAATCTGTACTTAATTTAATGCTTAACATTTTTACTTGTAATTATTCAATTTGACTCCTTTTTACTTTATTTGATAATTACGTAGTCCATTAGACATTGATTTGACTCGTGACGCAATACTAGGAGGGGAGAGCAAACGTGGCCAGTTGCAGGGAGAACTCGAGTCAGTCTTCAATAGATTCTCGAAGTGGACGGACGTTACTTCACTCAATACGCAAAGTGCCACGTATAATATACGACAGTACTACACATAGGTATACAGTGTTTGACAGTGAGCCCACCCCAATTGTGGAACATAAGATAAGTGTGAAATATAGCAGTTGTGCCATGGTAAGCCGGAGCTTTATTACAAAATAGTTTGTGGCGGCAGATTATCACTAAAAATACGTAACAGTGGGGATGAAACCAATTGAGTCTGTTCATTCAGCAGCGCGAAGCCTACACTATGTTTTGATATTTCTAACTGTTCTAATAAACAAACCTAAACCCCTTGTCACAACAGTGTAAGATTTCAAACGTGTTACAATCGAGGAGTTGATGACCGCTTTCAATTAAATGTTTGGCAAAATGAGACTGTTCGGGATGGTCGTTTCTAAACGCGGATTTATGTTCTTTATATCGGATATCAAAATTACGGCCAGTTTGACCAATATAAACGCTGTTACATTCGTCACAGGTAAGTTTGTAAACACCGGATTTTTTACCGTCTTCCAATCGATCTTTACCGTTACATAAATGACGTAGATTTTGATTTGTACGAAAAGCTACATGGACGTTATTTTTCTTTAATATATTGGAATTTTTTTGAGATATTAGCCCCATATACGTTAAGCTGCCTACGAACTTGATATTTGTATCAGAAGGGCAAGAATAAAGAAGTGACCTAGCCCTATTATGTTGTTTGGTCTGAATTAATCGATCAACTAACTGTTTATTGTAGCCGTTGGAAATGGCAATTTGGTATATTATATTAAGCTCTTTATTATACACTCGAGAGCAATGAATCCGGGTCACTTAAAGAATGTTAAAAATCTCGGAAACTAAAAATGATAGGTTAATGCAATAAATTGTATTTAATAGACAATGTAATACTCCTTAAATGAAAGTAAAAAAAATATGAGTCACCATACATTTTATTAACACAAAATTACATAAAGAAAAAAACTGCTGATCTCTCCTTAAAACAAAAATAGGAAACATGAAATTTTTGAACTTTTATTAAATATTATAAAAATGAGAAAAACTAGACCAACCCGTTTATTCATTTATTTTGCAAGAAGTGACAATGTCAAAAATATACATCGAATTATAACAGAAAATTCCAAAAAGGTTTTAGTGCAATCCTGGTCGGCAACATGGCCCCCGACGGTGTGAAGCACCAATTTAAATTAGGCGGCGACCAGCAAAGCAACTTTACGCGTAGGCCGACGCAACACGCCCCCTTTAGTACACACGTCAACAACGCGCACTATGTCATCTTTGCCGGGGTATACGGCTACTATCCGTCCACGAGGCCAGTAATTTCTAGGCAGTGTTCCATCGGCTATGAAGACTACGTCTCCTACTTTAAATTTCTCAGTCTGAGGCAAGTTTTTCCGAGGTATAAGTGTAGGTAAGTACTCCTTGGTAAAGCGCTGCCAGAAGTGATCAGCAAGTCTCTGTGCTTTTTTCCAGTTTGCTCGTCTGTAAAGATCTGCGTCCTCAAAAGTTTTGGTTCTGGGCTCGAAGCTTGAAGTTCCAATTAAAAACGTAAAAGGAGTTATTGTATGCTCTGAATCAACATCAACTGATACGTGGGTAAGAGGTCTGGAGTTTATAACACATTCAGCTTCAAGGAGCAGGGTATGTAGTACTTCTTCTCTAGGTGATCTTTCTTTAAGGGTAACGGAGATAGCACTCTTCACTGATCGGACCATTCGCTCCCAGCATCCACCCATGAACGGCGCTGATGGTGGAATAAATCGCCACACTATCTTCTTGTTGGAGCAAAAATCAAAGAGCTCTGGCAATAATCTCGCTGCACCCACGAAAGAAGTTCCATTATCGGAATAAATATGAGTTGGGATTCCTCTTCTTGAAATAAAACGCCGTATTGCCATTATGGCAGAGTCAGACGAAAGATTCTCTACAATTTCAAGATGGACTGCCCTGACAGTCATGCAGGTAAATAGAGCTATCCACCGTTTTGCGGTCCGTCTACCAACGGTGACGTTTTGTGGTCCAAAATAGTCGAGCCCCACGTGAGTAAAGGGCCTCTGATGATGGGCCAATCTGGCTTCTGGTAGATTTCCTAATGGTGGTGTTACAGGCTTGGCTTTTCGGTTTCGGCAAAACTGGCATTTTTGTGACGTTTTTCTTACAGAAACTCTCAGGCTTAGAATGTAAAACTTCTGGCGCAGTTCATTAACTACCAATTCGTTATTGCCATGTGCATACCTTACGTGGTACGAGTATATTAATAATCTGGTCATAACATGTCTGCCATCTAGTACAATCGGATGAGATTCTATGTCTTCAGCAGCAACCGTACGGCCAGAAAGACGGAGAAGTTTCACATCATCAATAAACAGCGAAACATTTCTTAATCTACTATTATTCGAGATAGGGCGTGCTGCTTGGACACAATTCAATTCATCAGCAAAAGAATCTAACTGTATCTTTTGAAACAAATGGATCTCTGCAACGTTGAGATCTTCAACAGAAAGTAAAAGTAAACTACGATTGTCTCGAGGAGACTCAGAAAGAAATTTTGAATTTGGCTGTAAAACTGATCGAAAAACTCTTGTACATTGATGTACTCGAGCTGTGGCGCGAAGTAGACGTAACCAACTACTAAAACGTTGGTGGTCCGCAATCACCGGTGAAGGTAGATGTTGCGGAGTAGCATCCAAAAGACCCACCGATTCTGAATCACTCTTAAGTTCTTCAGTCACCGGAGGGAGGTTGCACGTTGGTTCACGGGGCCATTCAGAATGTGAGTTTAAAAGGAATGATGGGCCAGTAAACCAGCGTGAAGATGTCGAAAATTTCTGATTAAAGCGTGTAGCGTCGTCGGCAACATTTAAAGCTGTAGGAACGTATCTCCAATTTTGAATATTGGTTGACTCAGCTATCTCTCCTACTCGAAACGAAACGAAAGCTTTAAACGTGCAAGCATCGCTACGGAGCCATTTGAGGACTGTTAAGGAGTCTGTCCAATAATATATTTGATTGGGCTTCCTTCTGTGCGCTTCAGTGATATATACGCTGAAACGAGAAGCGATAAGAGCTGCCTGTAGTTCCAACCTTGGAATTGAAACTGGTTTTAAGGGTACTAAACGACCTTTTCCCCCAATTAATGACAAGCTTACGGTATCGTCATCATAAACAAAACGCCAATAGGCAACGCATGCATAAGCTCGTTCGCTCGCGTCGGCAAAAATATGAATTTGTATGTCTTTAATCTGTTTTTTACTATTAAGATAGCACCGAGGTATCGCGCAATTTGACAATTGTTTTATTTCGAGAAACCATTTATTCCAGCTCTCAATCAAATTACTAGGTAAGCTTTGATCCCAATCTACGCCTAATTTCCAGGTTTTTTGAAATAATATGCGACCCTGTATAATAAGAGGGGTCAAGAAACCTAGAGGATCGTAAATAGACATCAACAGCGATAAAACAGAACGCTTTGTTAATTCATTTGGTACATTTGGGAGTGATTTTATGAAGTGAAGTCTGTCCTCACTAACGTTCCAAGTCAGACCTAAAACACGAACATGCGAAGGTGAGTCTAAGCTTACTTCGGTTACGCCAGCAGCTTGTAGTTCCAGAGGGATTAGAGCTAAAGCTTCACTACAATTTGACATCCAAGATCGCATTTCAAAGCAAGCTGCTTCATGGATAGACAGAATTTCAAAAGCTCGCTGAGCAGCTTCACTGATATCATTAAAACTTCCCAAAAAATCGTCCATATAATGGTCTTCAATGATAGATCTTGCAGCAGCCGGGTATTGCAACTGAAATCGAGAGGCGTTATCATTTTTTACCCATAGCGCTGTACATGGACTGGATGCTGCACCAAATATCATAGAAGCCATGCGTAGCTCTTGAATGGGTAAATCGGGGCTATTTCTCCATAAAAAACGTTGGGAGTCCCTATCTTCAGTTCTAATTTGAATTTGTGGAAACATTTCTTTTATGTCCGCTGTTACAGCTACTGGACCTTCTCGAAAGCGCATTATAATGCCCAACAAAGGCCGAAGAAGGTCAGGACCACTAAGTAGAAACGAGTTGAGGCTGACACCACCACATTTTGCCGCTGCGTCATGAACAACGCGCAATTTCTGTTTTTGAGGATGGATAACACCAAAGTGTGGAAGATACCACGGAACTTTGTTGGATGGAGATGGAGGCCCTGTACATAGCTCAGCATACCCCTTACTGATCATGTCATGAATATTTTGTTTATAAGTGTCGGCATACAATTTATCCTTAGCCATCTTGCGTTCGAGGCTAGTAAATCTGGCTAAGGCCAACTCGCGGCTTTCGGGAACAAAAGATATATCATTACGCCATAAAAGACCCGTTTCATATCTACCCGAATCTAAGCACTTTGTAGTATCTTTTAGAATGTTTAACGCTCGTTCCTCACTCGCGCTACGATGAGACACTAACTATTCCTATAGAGTCAAGTTTAAAGTAATCCTTAATAATATCGTCTAAGTTGTTATTGTCGCCGGTGGAGATATGATTTATTGTTTCAATAACTTGCTCGTCTGGCCTATGTGGCACATACCCAAAAAGAGCCCAGCCTAGCGCCGTGTGAACTGCAGCAGGTTGACTGCGAGTGCCTTTGCGAATAGCTTTGGGTAGCATGACATGCCAATTATCCGCGCCTATCAGTAACATCGGTTTTGCGTTGTCGTAACACAAAACTTCAGCTAGGTCAGATAAATATTCGTACTGTATAACATTATCCAAACGTGCAGATTGATTATTTATACCTAAGTTTGTAATAGTCCGTGCCCTTATTTCGAAAACGTCTTCGGCATGTTTACCCTTTACTTTTATGTCGACATAACTGACGTCGGCCTGTCTATTTAATCCACCTATACAGTCAATACTTAATTTACATTTGGGACCCTTAGCTCCTACCAAATCGGCCACTGTCTGGTCTAAAAGCGTTGCGGAGCTCCCGTCATCAAGAAGAGCGTATGTGTTAACGGTACCTAATGGTCCGGTGATGGTGACTGCTATTACTTTTAATAGTGGTTTAATACTGGACAAATTAACCGGAAAAGAGCTATGAGCTACGGTAGCAGACCGCTGTTGGTCATTACAGGTATTAGTTTGGAGAGTAGAAGACATTTCTGAGGCAGAATGTATTTCCGCTGAAGAAATAGATAACGAAGGCTGTACATCAATATGAGCAGATGTTACAGAGCGGTCTCTGTGTAGCAGTTTATGATGCCGCCTATCCGCTGTACATCCTTCAACGTCACACTTTTTCTTGCAGGTTTTGTATTGATGCATACCTTTTTTTAAACATTTACGGCAAACCTTATTTTCTAACGCCCATTTCCATCGATCGTCTAAAGAAAGAGACATAAAGGCTCTACAATCACTTACCTCATGTTCACCTTTCTGGCAATATTTACACAAATCGATACTTTTTGAATGAGACGGGTCTGAAGAGGTTGCAACAAAAACCTTGTCTATGGGTTTGACAGTTTGTCTTTGCTGTTGTTTGTTGACAGGTTGACTTTGTTGATTTTTATTAAAAGATATTGTCGTCTCTGGTACAATAAAGCCGAATTTAATTTGCAATTCTGCCTCTTTTTCGAGGAATTCGGACAAAATTTCTAATTTGGATTTACCAGAGCCGATTTTATGCGCTACGAAGTCAGTCCATCTAGACCTTAGAATAGGAGTCAACTTACCAATGATTGTGTTCACTAATTCAGGTGCCGCAAGATACTCCGGTTGATTGAGGAGCCGAATGACTTCAACGCAGTTGCGGATGCGACATGCGAAGACGTTGAGCTCTTGCGGTGCTTCATTTGCCGCCAGTTTTGGGAGACCACGGACTAACGCAAGTTGTTGGAGTATGATGTATTCAGGCTGGGCAAACCTGATCTCCAGAGCCTTGACAATTTGATCTGGGTCATCGGCGGAAAAGAGAAGCATGGAGACTGCCTCCCGCGCTGGACCATGGAGGGCTGTTCCAATCCTTAAAATGCTATCACTAGGAGTAAAATGTGTTTTTGACTGCTCATAGGCCCTCTTGAAAGGAAGCCAGTCTAGAGCACTACCATCAAACCTAGGGATGTCACTTACCCTTACCTTCATCTTGGCTAGGTCTGTTATGGCTTCGGCGAGCAAAATATAACTGTCTTTTGTACCTACGTCTTGAGTTTTATTTTTGTTGCAATTATAGTAGTGTGTACCTAATATTGGTGCATGTTCAGTGTTTGTTTTGTTTGGGTCGCCACCAGCACAGCAAGCATGAGGTTGTGGCGGCGCAGCGAGTACCTCGGCTGCACCTGGCCTCCATCCCCAGGCAGTTGCCAGACGGGCGTCGTTGGCCTCACGCCTGGCGCACGCAACTTCAGATGGCAAAGGACGCTCCACAGATGTAGGCAATGGCAGTTTGTTGCCAAGGTCTTCATGAATTTCTACATTTTCAAAAATATGAGTTGGGTTAGAATGCTCTGAAGCTGTGGTACTACTATTTTTTGAATTAACTAACCATTCTTCGACACGGTTCAATTTCGAACTCTGTGAAGTGGAGGCAATTGCTGCGAGCTCTGCTTCCAGTTCGAGATCTGCTAAAACCTTTGCACGCTCAGCGGCAGCATTTTTGCTAGCTAATATAGCATTTTCATTGACTAATATAGCACGGTAGCGCTCCGCCTCAATTTTTGCTAGGCTTCGCGCGTGCTCTACTTTGGCAGCTAGTTGTTGAGCTCTTATAGTATTTGAAGAGCTAGTACTTCTTTTAGAATGTGACTTTGTTGAGTTTGCAATATGAGCAAGAGTGCTATGAGATACATTACCAGATAAATCCTTTGATGCTGAGATGTGAGGTCTGCTGGATGGCGCTGGTGCATGGGCACCTGAGGTTGAAGCACCATCTTGAGCATTATCACAAGGCACTGAATTTTCTGAGCGCTCTGGAAAATCAGGTTTCTCTTTTGCGAGTAATGAGCGGGCCCTAGTATTCATGGGCATATCTTACAACTTATTTTACCAATTACTTCTGACACCAAAAATATTAAATATTATAAAAATTAGAAAAACTAGACCAACCCGTTTATTCATTTATTTTGCAAGAAGTGACAATGTCAAAAATATACATCGAATTATAACAGAAAATTCCAAAAAGGTTTTAGTGCAATCCTGGTCGGCAACAACTTTATTACGATTTTCTTGAATTTTAATACTTCGTATTGCCTCCTCGTGCTTCCATTACTGCGTTTACGCGGTTTGGCATGCTGTACACCAAGTTCCTTATACGATTTTGGGGAATATTCTCCCATTCCTCTGAGAGAGCAATTTTGAGCTCACGAAGCGTGATTGGGGGAGGGTTTCGTTGTTTTACGCATCTGCCTAGCTCGTCCCAAGCATGCTCGATCGGGTTGATATCCGGGCTGCGCGCTGGCCACTCCATACGAGTAATGTTCATCTCTTGAAGGTAGTCATTCACAATCCTACCTGTATGAGGTCGGGCATTGTCATGCATAAATATAGCATCCTCACCTAAATTGATCATAAATGGACCAACGTGATCATTGAGGATTTCTTCCACATATCTTACGCTAGTTAAAGAGCCGTTTTCTATGATCACCAGCTCTGTGCGACTTTCAGAAGAAATTCCGGCCCACACAAGTACCACCACCGTAGGCTACTTTTTCTTCGATGCATGCTTGCTTGAATCTTTCCCCTGGTCTTCGATACACTCTGTGTCTTCCATCGTGCTTGTAGAGCATAAATTTTGATTCGTCGGAGAACATAACTTTTGACCAATCTTCAATACTCCAATTTACGTGGCTCTGGGCATATCTTAGTCTCGAAATACGATGCCCACGCTCCAGTTTAGGGCCGTTTGCAGGTCTAAGGGGTTTTAAGTTAGATTCAGCAAGCCGGCGTCTTACAGTCCATGCACTTGGGTTACTTCCTCCGAGGCGTGGTGAGTTCAGTTCCTGTGAGAAAGCGATTTCGAAGCATGGTGTTCACCAAGTATCGGTCTTCTCGTGCTGTGGTACACCTGGTTCTGCCCGTTCCTGGTCTGCGTAGGTTAGAACCAGTTTCTTCGTAACGTCGGAGAACTCTTTGTACTGTTGACAGCGACACACCGACAGTCCTGGCTGTATCGCGCTGACTCCGGCCGGTTTCCAGCATTGTAAGTATTCTGGTGCATTCTTCAGGCGTAAGCGACATAATTTCAGCTTGAATAATGAATATAGAGCACTATCAACATGGTTTATGTACCCACATAAATGACAGATTACAAACAAAAGCAAAACCAAATGCTGTAATTTCGTAGTTCCATCTTCGAAAGTGGCCCTTTTTTAAATTTGATTTTTTTATGATATAACTTTACAATAACTAAGAAGTTTTAATACCTTCATTTAAGGAGTATTACATTGTCTATTAAATACAATTTATTGCATTAACCTAGCATTTTTAGTTTCCGAGATTTTTAGGATTCTTTAAGTGACCCGGATTCATTGCTCTCGAGTGTAGTTGTCTTGGGTCAGAGGAACCGATAACAATCTATGGACATAACTTCGAAAAGCGGCTAATTTATGTTGAATAGGATGACAAGAAGTGGAGGGAATAGCAACATCTGTGTGTGTTGGTTTTCGATATATTTGGAAATGCAATTTACTGTCCACTCTTGTAAGCGTTAGATCCAAAAAGTTGATAGATTGGTTTGATTCTAATTCCAGTTTAAATTTAATTTTCGGGTGTATATTGTTAAGTTTCTTAACAAAGATATCAATTTGGCGGGAAGTGCCAGTCCAACAAATGATTATATCATCAACGCATCTATAATAAAATAATATTCTAGGTTCTTTAACTATGTGTTTGCACTCAAAGTCGTCCATAAAAAGTTCGGCCATAAGTGGACTTAAAGGTGACCCCATAGCTAATCCCTCTTTTTGAAAATAATACTCATCATTAAACCTAAAATAATTTTGTTTCATACAGACAGTAGTTAAATTTATAAGGTCATTTACTTCCCCAGGATGTAATCGTTGCTTCTCAAAATGATTCTCTAAGACGCGTAAGCAATTTTCGTAAGGAACGTTGGTAAATAGACTGTCGACATCAAGAGATAATAATTTGGCACCGGAAGGGATGTCAATATCTTTCACTTTGTTAATCAGAGCTAGGCTATTCTTTAAACTATATTTAGGTTGAAAAGATGATTTGGTACTCAACAAAACATTGAGATGCTTTGCTAGGTTGTACGCAGGAGCACCAACATAAGAGACAACGGGTCGAATAGGAAAGTTCTCTTTGTGTGTTTTAGGCAAACCTTATAGACAGGGAGATCTAGGATTCATTGGTACTATATTATTGAGTGAATGTGTAGGTGTAAATGAAGTAGACTTAATTGCATTTTTGACATCTAAAGTGAAATGTTTAGTTGGGTCGGAATTCAACTGTTCAAATTCTTCACCTTGAATAATGTCGTTAACTTTTTGAATGTAATCATTTTTGTCTAATATAACCACACTGTTGCCTTTATCTGATTTGGAAACCACTAGATTGTTTTGGCTTAATTTATTTTGTAAAGAATGAAACTGCCCAATCTCAGAGTGTAGTGATACGAAACTCTTTCAAGCTCTATGGGTGTTTGTAAACAGACAGGCTGTCATAACGACTTTTACCTTCATTCAATCTTACTTGTATTTTGTTGATTAAAACCATTATTCTAAGGCCTAATTTCACCATACCATGTTTGTTTACGCTAAATCAGGCATTAGCTAATGGGTCTTTAAAAATAACAGAGCTGTTAAATCAGTCTACGTTCTATGAAGTTAACTGAATTAATCATCCATTAACAGTTGGTGGGACACTCGGTTCAGTTAACAGTCCGTTAAAAGGATTAACAAGGCGTCAAATAAATAACAGAGTATGGTGAAACTAGGCCTAAAGGTTTTATCTTATTTATCACAGATTTTAGGTGATTACTAGAGGAGTAAGCTTTTTTAATTTGAACAGCTATTTGGTGTTTAACTGCAGTCTCAACTTTACCTTTAACACAAGATATTTCAGAATCTACTAACAATGTTTCGAGAGTTTTCTGTGATAAATTAGGGGTCAAATTATATTTTAAACCCTTTTCTAAAAGAGAAAGTTCTGACGCTTGAAATTGTGTATTACTTAAGTTTTCAACACGTGGGTGAAACACGTTGTGTATTACTTAAGTTTTCAACACGTATGAGCCTGGCTCTGGTCAATCGAGGTAACATTACTATTATTAGGTCGTGAATTACGTGATAGTCTCTCTAACTTCCTCGATTGTGATATGTATTTTTCATGTGTCACTTTAGAAGCTAAATCCCTAGCTTTATTATCTAAAATATTGAATTCAATATTATGTAAATTAAAACTAAGTTCGAAATAAAGCACCTTTAGGTGAAGTTTGAGGTTGTCCCTAACAGAAAACCAACGTCTACTTTCTTCGTTTAACCAAATTTTTTTGGCTTTATCTAACGCGATATTACTAGCCCGAGTGTGTGAATTGGTACGTAAATTAATATAATTTGGAATAACACCTAACTGTTTACACTGCTGATTGAACCAGACATTTTGGGAAGCTAACCGATGGAGTTTAGTCAATTTTATATACAATTTCGCCTGCTCAGCTATACTTGCTGACTTAAGGTAATGGATAGATTCAGGCGTTACTTTGCGGAAATCCATATTTAATAATAACAAATACTTTTAAAAGTATCCTAAAAAATATTAAATAATATTTAAATAAAACACTTAAAAAAGCATAAAATTATATATCTAGTGACAATTCCGCCTAATTTTCCTGTTATCTACGTGACGTCACAAACATCACGCAGCCTAACCGGAAGAATACCCGACTAGTTTCGCTTCTAAACGAAGCATCTTCAGGAGGTCTTGACTTACCGAGCGCATCGTTTAAAAACGTATATCTTTACCAATTGTAAGCTACAACAAAGAACAGTGAGTCACGATCGGGCCTATATAAAGGCGTGTTTAGCCGCTGGCCGTTTAGTCTCGATCGTGCGCTCGGTAAGTCAAGACCTCCTGAAGATGCTTCGTTTAGAAGCGAAACTAGTCGGGTATTCTTCCGGTTAGGCTGCGTGATGTTTGTGACGTCACGTAGATAACAGGAAAATTAGGCGGAATTGTCACTAGATATATAATTTTATGCTTTTTTAAGTGTTTTATTTAAATATTATTTAATATTTTTTAGGATACTTTTAAAAGTATTTGTTATTATTAAATATGGATTTCCGCAAAGTAACGCCTGAATCTATCCATTACGATAAGAAAATCATGGAAGGTTTAGAATTTAATAAGAATGATACAGTTAAAGACTGTGAAGTATATGCTAAAGGCAAGGCAACAAAACTGTCGTTTAATGGACCTAAAAATGAGCAAAGAACGAATGAACGATTAGAAATTGTTCATTCTGATGTTTTTGGACCCATGAAACAACCATCAAAAGGAGGTTCTAAATACTTCATCACATTTATAGATGATTTTTCGAGGTATACACGAGTATATACTATGAAAACTAAAAACGAAGCCCTAGAAAAATTTAAGGAATACAGAAACGTAGTTGAAAGGTTTACCAAACAAAAAATAATTTATTTGCAAAGTGACAATGGGACAGAATATATTAACAATGAATTTGACAAATACTTAAAAGATAATGGCGTCAAAAGGAGACTTTCTGCACCGTACACGCCGGAACAAAATGGCTTAGCAGAGAGAAAAAATAGAACATTACTTGATAAAGCCAGATGTATGTTAATTGATGCTAATATGAAAGAAGAATTTTGGGCTGAAGCCATTAATACAGCAAACTACTTAGCAAACCGTAGCCCTTGCAGCAGTATTAATAATGCGACTCCGTTTGAAAAATGGGTAACAAGAATCCCATCTGTGAGGCATTTTCATATTTTTGGATCTAAGGCATTTGTTTTAAACAAAGCAAAGAAATATAAAAAATTCGAAGCAAGAGCGACAGCTGGAATATTTTTAGGATATTCAGAAAATCACAAAGCATACAGAATTTTTGATCCCAAAACAGAAAATATCATAATAAGTAGAGATGTGAAAGTTTAAGAAAGAATGTTTTACGAAAACGAGTTAAAAGAAGAACAGAAACAAGACAAGAAAAATGATATTAAAATGATACTTTACCCAAAAGAAGAAAATGTAGATAATATAGAAGCCTTGAATGAATCAGAAATTGATGAGCCAGAACCGGAAACAAATAACGATGATATATTCGAAGATGCAACTGCAGAAGCAGACGAAATAGATAATGAAATGTGTACAGATATTGAAATAAGTAATGACAGAGATAATGAAAATGATGAGACTACTTCCAGTTATGGAAAACGACAGAGAAACCCACCATATTGGCACAAAGATGGACACTGAACAATCATTTTTGTGTGAAATAGATGAAAATAGTGATGAGTGGGAAGATGCAATTTTAAGCGAGATAGAAACGCATCTAACAAACAATACTTGGAAAATTGTACATAGAAATCAAACAAAAAATTTGATTGATAGTAACATGGTACTAAAATATAAGTACAATGAAATTGGAGAAATAGATCGACGAAAGGCGCGACTTGTGGCAAGAGGTTTCAATCAAATAGAAGGAATCGATTATACGGAAACATTCGCACCAGTAGCAAAAATGAGTACCATAAGATTATTGATTGCTTATGCGATGGAAAATGATATGAAGCTATCCCAACTAGATGTATGTACTGCATTTTAAAAATAATGGGATATGCAAATTAAATAAAGCTATATATGGATTGAAGCAAGCGGGAAGACAATGGTTCCTAAAATTACATAAAAAATTATAGAAATAGGATTTAAAAATTCTACAACGGACCCTTGCTTGTACATCTTAAAAAATGAAGGAGAGAAGTTGTTTGCCAACATTTATGTGGATGACTTAATACTGACATATAAGTCAGAAAAATTGTTTAAAGAAGTTAAAGCAAAATTGCAGAAAGAATTTGAATTACGTGATATGGGTTCTCTCCATCATTGTCTGGGCATACGATTCTCCCATGTTGGGGGAGAAATGACGCTGACACAAGATACTTACATTGAAAATTTGATAAAAAAATTTAACATGGAAGAATGTAAACCAGTTTCGACGCCCATGGAACCAGCTCTAAAATTAGAGAAAAATACAAATGATAAAGACAAAGATAATTATCCATATCAAAAACTAATCGGGTCGTTAATGTATCTGGCAGTTGCAACAAGACCAGATATTATGTTCGCTGTAGGTTATCTAAGTCAATACAATAACTGTTATGACAAAAGTCACTGGCAAGCTGCAAAAAGAATTTTACGTTACCTTAAGGGGACAAAGAATGTCTGTATAAGATATAAGAAAACAGGATTGCCACTTATAGGAATGGCAGATTCAGACTGGGCAGCGTGTACCCTTGACCGCCGGTCATATACCGGATACATTTTCAAGTATGGCGGTGGCCTAGTCAGCTATGAAACAAAGAAACAAAGAGTGGTTGCTTTGTCTACAGCAGAAGCTGAATATATGGCGTTGACAGAGGCAACGAAAGAAGCTCTACATTTGAAGTATTTATTGGAGGACATTAGAGTATCACAGCAGACAGTTCCAAATTACAATGATAATCAGGCAGCACAGAAGTTAGCTAATAATTTAATGACTGGAAAGAAATCAAAACACATCAGTATCAAGGAGCATTTTGTGAGAGACTGTGTCCAAAGAAAACTGGTAACCATTCATTATGTGGGCACAGATAACATGGAAGTAGATTTTTTAACAAAGGCCTTACCGCAACCTAGGCTTTTGAAGTTGCTTAAAATGATAGGAGTCACTCAGACCTCAGCTCAGAACCCAAGGTCATCGTGAGGGGGAGTGTCATAGATAATATGTATTTTGTAATAGTGTAGGTTTCCATGACTACCTGTTGTTGTTGATTGTGTGTCATGAAGAAAATAAAAGTTAAATATTTGTAAAATATGGGTTTATTATTATAGACCTAGTGGTAGGCTACTCTGATAGTACGGGTGTGCTCATAATACACTGTAACCGACTCTGCATAACTTATATATCATGGTCATATTTTCGTAAACCAAATCACTATTATGAATAATAGTGATAGTGATTGTGATGATTTTCTCTCTATTCAATCATCTCACTCAGATAGGAGTAATGTAGTAAGATGACAAAAAATAATTTATCGGACAGTGATACTACAAATAAACAAAACGTTTTGGATCATTCTCACTAGTTCCATCGTGTTTTAGTTCCATGGAACTAGTGGGAGTTTTTTTCTTACTTGTTTCGTTTTATATTTCAATCTTTATTTATTTGACGTCTGTCCCAATATGTCATGGATCCTATCGCTGACGTTTTCTTCATCGAGCAGAAATAGTATGATCCGGCGTTAGCAGCGCCGGTTGTGCTGTTGTGGGTGGCGTTATAGTGGCGGTGGTCATCACGGTGGTTATCGTCATGTTTGGGGTGGTCCGAGAGGTCGATGCTGTGGCCTCCGGGCGTGACGCAGAAGCATTAGCTGTTCCTTTCTCACCTCTATCATTCTATCGCGTTCCCAGTTTCTTCCAGATATTTGACTTCATTATCTATCACGTCATGTTCAGATTCTACTTCAGTATCAGTATCTTCTTCAAAATCAGTCTCTGTTTCTTCAATAATTTTCTTTGGCAATTGATATTTATCTACATCTAACAAATAATAATCATCAGAGTCCTCGGAAAATTCCAATATATTATTATTTATTTTTTTGCTCTTAATAAAACAACCAACGAAGTTAATGTTAGGTTCTCATGGTCCATATATATTAATCATCAGATATAACAATAAAAAAAATTAAAAAAAGTTTACATGTGAAATGTACCAGATGTGCATGTTGTTCCAAATTTTCCGAGCGAATATTAAAACCCTTACTCCATAATGTTCCATATTTATCTGATTAGAATTACCACTGATGCATGGAGATCCAAATGAGGAACGATTTTCAGAACTGATTTTTACTAATATATTAATTTTACTTATAACTTAGGCCGTAAAATTTTCTGGGATACATTTTTCATTTTGACTATCAATCAATTATATTTTCATTTGAACCAAAAACCCTATCCCAATCAGAAAGAGAGGGAATGCTATAAAAACTAGAATTACTACTATCTGAGTGAGATGAAGGAATAGAGAGAAAATCATTACAATCACTATCACTATTATTCATAATTCATAATAGTGATAGTGATTTATTTTAGCGACGGGCTGCTGTACATTCTTTTGCTGCAGGAGGCTGCTTTGAAGTATCAGGCTGCTTGAGCACCTGAAGACTGCTGAATCCGTGGCGGGTACCGTCAGAACTCACAACATACTCGGTCCCGTCTTTGGTCCAACACTTCGACACTCCGAAGCGCTCACGAGCTGCTAGAAACAGCTCATGACGTGACCAAGTGCCAGTGCCCTTGAGATATGATTTTGATCCCCACTAGTACGCAGTGCAATATCACCAAGCTTAAATAAAATTTGACGCAGTCTATCAGCAGTAGTCAAGCAACCCATTCTATGACACCGATTGATGTCACTGACTTTGAAACCACTCAGCTTCAATTTACTGACTAATGTATTGCAAACCACTGATGCAGTGTCCTCATTGGATTCTGGTTTGGATTCTGGTACACCATGTAACAGCAGAATTTTCCGCCGGCTCCGCATTTCAATTTGATCAACTCCACTTGCAATCTCAGATCTCAGACTGCAACTGTAGAGATCTCAAAGCAGCAGCAACAAACCCCTTAAATGGTGTGAAATCAGCGGCTAAAGTAGCTACTGTCGTTGGATTTGAAGAATTCTTCAGCTCACTCTCAAACTGGTCCATTCGTTGATGCAGGCTAGCTCCCACTTGTGCAATTTTGAGGACAATTGCACAAGTTATTCAGAAGAATAGCTTCCATGTTGAGGTTAAGTGTAGTGAAAAAATTCCAAGTTAGTTTTTGTGAGGAGAAAACACTTCCAGACAGGTATTGTCAACAACACTTCACCAATTTCATGAAATTATTGTATATATAGTGCTAAATTCTAATAATAAATGTAATAAATTATCAGAGCTAAATCAAATAGATGGTTACAACACAACTACCCTCGAAGAAAAAAAATATAAATGTGTAAAACGATGTCGCAACATCTGTACTGATTCAATGTGTCTTTCCCAATGCTGGTGCGAGTATTACCCAGTTAAAAACAGATTGTGGCAAAATATCTATATGGTTATTACCTATGTAATTTTGTTATAAACAATTATTTATTTTGACTAATTATATATAATTTAGATAGCATCATTCCGACTACAGAAGAGAGAAAGTAATAAACAGGTGAAGGGGGCGTGGCACGCTAGCATAGCATACTCCTCAACAGGAGTATTTACGTCAACGAACTATAATGCTACTGACAGTCGACCGGTGGTTAACGCGCCGTCAATTTATATGAAAATGCCGCGTTGTGCTGTTATAAGTTGCAGATTTAATAGCGATGTCACAAATGTAAAGAAAGTAGCAATATTCTATCACCGGAAAAGTTAATAAATTGTTCCTAAATGTTTTATATTTCGCTGTTGAACAAAGTCGGTACAATCTGACATATATAGTGATTCATAATTTTTTATCGACAAATTTTATCTATAAATTGTAAGTCACTAAATATCACCTCATTCGAATATCTAATTTGGAGCTTTCCTGTTAGACCTACGAAAGCAAGCACCATCTGTCCCACTGCTTTTAGTGCATATAGAACTTTTATCAGGACGTAAAAATACACGTGTAGGTCAGAAGGGTAGCATCAATTAATTTAACAAATTATTCAAATATTTTCAAGAGCACGCAATTTTAGCAAGGTTAGGATTTTAACTCAACTCTTGTTTTGAGGCTTCTGTGGGCACCACCACACTTTCACCAATGTCACGTAGTTAGATGGACCATCAAACGAAGGAGATTGTTAAGTTTTAATGAGTTATGTCCGGTGAGAACTATCCAAGCCAAAATTGGTGCTGAAACATTAGAACTACTGGACGAACTGATATATATGGATATATAGGGGAAATATAGAACACATGGGAACAGCTTTTGGTTAGAAGAATATGTGTTACACATTTCCTTCGTCCAAACCACATTCACAGAGGGACTTATAAGTTTGGCGAGGAAGACTGGGTTACAGGCATAGTTTAGACTCGGACGGCATATTGTAGAGGTTGTCACTTTATGAGCGTTTTGGAATATTGTGAACCAAAGGTTATTGGGCATCTTAGGTTGAATGTTACCATATAATTTACCTTTTAATATTATAGAAATTTGCCATTTCTGGTTCCAATGTTTTTTTAAAGATGGCTTTAAAGTAGAACAGTTATCTTGATCTTGAGATTCGTTACCCACTATACCGGCGTGACCAGGAATTCAAGCTAGGATCACATTTATTCCCTGAGAGCAACATTCGAAAGCTACTAAGATAAAAAAGACCTACATTTGAAAACAATTGGGAACCTAGATTTGGCCAGAAATTGCAAGAATAGATTGAAGGCAGCTTTTGGAGTCTGAAAATACGATAGTTTTGTTCAGATTGTGTGAAATTACAAAAAGGATGTCTTCCAGAATTACGATGGCTTCTCCTGAAAAAACGGAAGTGGTAGGAGGACATTTATAATTGAAAATTATTCTCGTTGATGGGATCCAAACTATAACACCAACTGGACTATCTGGATGTTTAGAAGCATCTCCATAACAGTCCAGTTCTAGTATTCTGTGAAGAATTTATTTATGAAAACCTTATTAGCTTCTGTTGTGTTTTTATCAATACCAAAATCAAAAATATTGTTAAGTTTGAAAACAAATGCTCCGTAGGATTTTGTTTTTTTTAATACTAAAGGTGACAAACAAGCAGACGGTCATCCTCATGGTATATGGTCACCGCCACCTATGATTAACTGTAAAATCCGCAGCTTACTGGTGCGTTGCCTACCATTAAGACAAAGGACTCTATTCACGCCCCTTTTGAAGCAGTTGAGATTGTAGACCTGAGGAAAACCTCAGGTGGAAGAGCATTCCACATCTTACAGGTACGTGGTAGAAACAGGCGATTAAATCGGGTAGTGCGAGACTTCCACGTATCTATAATGTGAGAGTGGCCGTTCTGACGATAGCGGCTAGTTCGGTGATAAAATTGAGTACAAAGGCATAACAGGATTCTGAAGGAGAGAATGAGGAAGAAGGGTGAATTGTAAATAGCTGCGGAGGAGACAAGGGAAGTCCTCAGATAAGGCTTTATTGCATGAGTTATATAATGTCAGTAAACAATCTAATTATTCCATGGAAGTAATAAGTACTACGTTAGTACTTATTACTTCCATGAATTATTCAAGAACAGGGTGATTTGAGTTTTGAGCTAATTTAGAAAGGATTTTATCGGAGATAAACTGTCTGCGAAGGCTAAGAGGAGGTTCTACACACTCAACTTGCATGGCATTGATAGGGATTTCAAGCAGTGTTCATTCACCATGACAGACCAAAGCTACTTTGACGACTTCACAAGATTTTTTTCTTTTTCTTCAGTTTGGATTAGGACATATGTACAGCAGGCAGCGTTGCAGCATCGCGGGATGTGTTGCAGCAACGCAGGCGTGAACGGGACCAAACACGCGAACTTTTAGGTTATGACTTAGTCTATTTTGGAGATATTCGTTATCATCAATAAGGAGAATGTCTTATTCAATTCATTTGTTAAAATGTGTAATCGAGAAATACACAAACATCTGTTTACATTTTTTGCTCAATAATATCTAGAAAGAGGAATCGCTGATTATGCAATAAGTGTAATTCGTTTCAAGGGAAATAAAATTATTACGAATTTGATTAGCTGGTAGTTACTATACTGTCGGTCTCCCTGATTTTCATTCATGTGTACAAATTGGAATCCCGGCTATGCTCACTGTAATGGAATCAATGACCTCTATACTCGTGCACTGGACATGAATAAAGCCCAAAAATGAAGACAAAACTTACCGACCGAAAGACGAGTCCTGGAACTAAATTTAACATCAAAATGACCTTACATAGCTTAACCCTTAACCCTATACTTGGCAGGGATTTGCAACTCTATTCTTTCTTTTTTTGTTCTTATTATTTATATAACTAGCTTTCCGGTCGCGGCTCCGCCCGCGCGTATGTCGGTTATCGCGCAAAAACATTAACCTCTTTTTTAATTAAAATTTAATTCAAATCGGTCCAGTAGTTTTGGCGTGAAAGCGTTACAGACAGACAGAGTTACTTTCGCATTTATAATATTAGTACTGATGGTAATAGATCTTGCCAAAAATATTATAAAATCATATTTTATTTTTTATTAAACTGAAAGCATGTATCTTAAATTGCCCATTGCCAAGAACACTAAAAAGTTCCTGTGAAAAAATGTGTATCTAGAAAGATACTCGTACATTGCCAACTAAGTAGGTTTTCAAAATTACTACAATATTACTAGATATAAAGTTTTATTTTAAAATATAACAATGAGATCGACGAAAAATAATAATAATTTGAAAGTAACATTTCAAAATATTCTAATGCTGACCGACTGTCTGATAACTATTGTCAAATTGTTTGCCCTGAATGTCAGCTTTGCCTTCAAAAGGTTTTCGGGTTCATTTAACATTCAATTTTTTTATATTCACTGCTATTTATATTGCTACTATAAATTATTCTCTTTATGATCTGGTAGCAGTAGAAGGTGATGATACAGAAGCGTGTGAGGATAAAAGAGAAGGTATAGCTACAATTGAAGTATTCATGGAAGAGGTGTCTGAATTGTGTGAGCTTGAGGAAAGTATCAGAACTGGTCTAATAGATAAGTTTGTTCCTTGCAGCAAAGAAGGGGGATCAAAGGCATCAAAAACAGAGGGACTCATTGTCTATAGTGATTGAAAAGTATTATAATCATCTTTGTCATGGTAGTAGTTTAGTTCATCTCCTGAAGAAGAGCTGTTCTGAGTTGTCATTATCGGAACAAGCTCCAGGTTTGGACAATAATGCTAATTTTCGTTTGCGCTCACGTGAGAGGCTGAAAAAAAACTTACCTATATAATTATGTATACACAATATAGGTGTAAAAAGTAGTTATTTATTAATTAAAAAACTCATCACAATGCATATAAATTTATCATGCTTATGATACAAAAAGCTGGCAATGTATTCTTCAGTGCACACCATCCAGGAATTGTATAATGTAGGTCACCTGGCAATGTGCATTATTAGATACATCATGAAAGGCATAAGATTTTTTGTAACAAATTACTTACATGCACATAAAATCTATAGCTTATTTGGAAACGTGTTTATTTAGCTACAAAAATACAGTTTAGTGTTATAGGAATTGATATATTTTTTTAAGATAAAAATGGATTCTTACCTTCAACATTGTGGACGCTTACGTTCCGCCATCTTGAAATCCACTGATTCCCAGTATAGCCAGAGCACATTCGAGATTTTTTGGTAATGATTACATTGGTAATTCAAATCTTCCACAACTAATGTTGTATCATTACTTTACCACATTTTGCCTTAATGACGTGTGCATTTCTAGATACGCTGCCAAGTCAAGTTAATTCCTGAAAGTTATGTTTAATGTTGCCTTAAACATAACTTTCAGGAATAAATATCATTTTGCAACTACAATTCCAGCGTACATGCGTAATAATTGAGGTAGGATTTCAGCGTAACAATAGAGGTAGGAGAAACCGTAATTTTTTTACAGTCTGCCAATGTCAAAGTACTAAATTGCCGTACTGAAGCAAGACAGAGAGAAATTAAATGAAATGTTTGTTCTTTGCAAATAATTAAACCTTTTAACAATAAAACTTTTTGGTTCGTGTTCAATGCAATGTACCACTGGTTTCCGGTACGCGTGTCCAAACTCAATTCATTTAACAAGCCGTCACAATTAACAATCTGCTAACTTTCATCGGGTTTCTGGAACGCATATTAGTGAAAAATTACAGAAAACCTGATTAACATGCTTGTTTATCTATGTTAACCCCTCATCTATTGAATCTGTAGATCGGGTATGGCGCATCGATAGCAATCTGACGACGTTTTTTTTTCCCTCGACGCCCCGTCACGTTTTTTTTAGTACAAAGTTGTTTTTCATTACCTAAACATGTCACACTAATATCCCCATACCCTAATATATCACCTATACCATACAAAAACAACATTTGCATCAAACAGCGAAATGTAAATATATTTTTACAGATTTTGACGTTTTTTGTTTTAAAATCGAGTTTATTTGATGTAATCTCCAATCAACATATAATTTTCTTGGTACCAATGCAATCCTCATCATATTTGCTTTACGGGAAAAGAAATTAAAATAGACCTTTTAATGGAAAATTTTATAGGAAAAGGGGTTTGAACAGACGATAAAAATGGCGAAAAACAGCAATTCTTAATTTTATTTTTAAATTTTGTTTTTCTGAAACTATTCCACCTATAACTTTTCTTTTTCTTTTAATATGAGTATTTACTATGGTTCTTTACCCATGAATTATTACAGATTATTGGGATAAATATTTTAAAAGTGGTAACGAGATTAAAACAACGCGATTTTTTTTAAAGAATTTTGGCGGGAAAACTCTATGGAAGCGTAATTATTATTTTTTTCAAAAACTATACCACCTACGACTTTGTTTCTTCTTTTGATATGATTATTTACATGTAATCTATACACCTGAATTTCAGATGTTTAGGTTTAGTAGTTTGAAAGTACTTACGAGATTATTTATTACGTAAGTTTCCATCGGTGAGTGTTTGCGCGGCAAAATGTATCGAGTGTAAGTTTTTTATTTTCATTTCACGATTTGAATAGCTTCTGGCTACCGTAACGTGATGCAGTTTTTTTTTTGAGTTGTATAGCCAAGTATATTAGCTTACTAATAACGTTTGAATAATAGCGATCGGATAAATACAAGCTTCGCACTAAACCTTTTTTCAGACGACCGGAAATCCGTGCGGGACACACAAGAAAGTCAAATAAAAAAAATTATAAAAAAATCTTTTCAATCCTTATCCTTTTAATTTCTTTTAACATCGTTATTGACTTGTTCCCTATATATATGCAAAATTACAGCTTTCTCGGTTCATTACTGTAGAAGTAGTTACGAGATTATTATTAAATGACGTAATATTTTGGCGCCAAAATTGTAATTTGAGCTGGTTTCAGATGTCATAAAAATATTTAACATACTTTCTGTTATCTCAGAAAAATATGGATTTTTTCTCGTATAGCCAAGGATCCATCCTTTCGAAAACCGTTTGCCATATGAAAATTGCACTAACGCAGATTTTATGGTGCATTTGCAAACACGACCAATGACCACCGACCGGCTAGCCGGTTTTTAGAGATGCGCACAAATCCGGCAGGCCGGCGGATACATATGAGGGGTATAACATGAAATATGAAAATGTTGTTCAAATTCATTCATTCTCCAGTGTTCTGTCTTGTTTTAACGCATAGCGTTGTCTCTTCTGTTTTGACATGAAATTAATCCCAAATCATTTTTGGCATCGCCACAGTTACTATGGTTACCAATTAAATATGACGGATGATCGCAAACGTAAAGCAACAAGAGAGAGGAGTTCGAAGCGTTCCTCTTTGTCAAAATACAAGCCCATTTGGGCATTCACATCCAACAATACTATTTGCGCTCGGATTTCTAACTGACAGAGTCCAGTCGTGCGAGTGTACCCTCTAATACCTAAAATGTCAACTTTTCTGAGTGATCGCTAGTGGCATTGTCTAATTTCATTATTTTTTATGAATCCCTTTATCCTCAATACCAGCATGATGATTATAAATACTCTTTAGTTTTATAGTTATTATGCCATATATATTGTACCCTCTAATACCTAAAATGTCAACTTTTCTGGGTGATCTCTAGTGGCATTGTCTAATTTAATTATTTTTTATGAATCCCTTTATCCTCAATACCATCATGATGATTATAAATACTCTTTAGTTTTAAAGTTATTATGCCAGTATAATTTATTGATAGTGAAAGTCACTAGCGTACGTGAAAATGTGCGTGTTTGTTGTGTAAGTTCATTGATTGTGCTGTCCAAGCGTGCCGCTTTGATTGATTGATTTATAAGTGTAGATTTTAGCAAGCTTGTATACGGCGCTGTGTTCAATATGTGTTTTTTTTGTTTTGCTAGATGGTGAAAAGGAACTGCATTTTCTTGCATATTTCTTTTCGCAAAAAAGCGGTCTCCCCTCACTTGTTGCTTTTAATCGTAAAAATCGATTTAACATAAAAAAAATAATGAGCAGCTTTTTGTATTGCTGATAGGCTACGCTTTGACTATAATCTCATCTGATGGTAAGCGATTGACGTCTGATGATGATGAAGTCAGTAGAGAAGAATAGACAAGAACAACCGTCGTAACATACCATTAGATGCTTGGTAATATATTTTCTACTTGAGGGCCAACAACTATCAAGCCTATCAATGATCCTAAAAACTCCCGTCCTCTCATCATGCGGTGAAGTGTAATACCGCGGTAAGATTCTAACTATGGAACTTCTGCGCATCATTATCTGCGTGAATATGTTGTAGCCATACATCAGGCGCACAACAGAGCAACCATATCTTGACGCCCTTAGCCGAAAGGTGTTTTCTCAAAGAGGGTTGGGGTCTGGAAGGTCCATAACCTATCTTGAAAATGCTTTTGTTGGTACTACTATTTACCCAGCTGCGGTTTGTTTTAGGACTGCTATGGTAATGTTATAGCACCCTATTGAGTAACAAATGAGCAGCAACACTATAATCACGTAGTCTTTAGTAATATATTTACGTAGTTCTATAAACGGACTTTTGTTCTACGAGTATACTCGTTCATGGATGGATGGAACACTTTGCGTGAGTCTGTGTGTCTAGTTAATTACGGGGTCTTCAAAACAGGAGTGAATAGCTGGTATCTTATGGGTAAGCGCGCTCCATCATCGATCGCATCGTCACTTAACATCAGGTGAGATAGTGGTGATGTGCTACCTAGTACCTACGGTATAAAAAATGGCAATATGTGTTTTAGAGTAATCATACTTGATATAATTCTGTTCTTGTTCTATCTTATCAGATATTAGAAAAAACGTTGTAGGAATGCTTAAAACTATTTTTATATATTTTTACGATATCAAGACGTTAACGTTAGAATAATTGGTCTATTTTGGGCAATTAGGATTAGCCGTCAGACAAACAGTCACATGAAGGATTAACAGGCATTTAACATAATTTGTCGCTGATTTGCGTTTCAGAAACCGGGGGTAGTGTTGAATTCCATTAAGGGCAAATAATTATATCTGAAATATAATTTAATGAATAACTATAATTGTTCCACATTCATGACAAAAGTTTGAATAAACGTCGTGCCAACTCTACTCACACATAATGACTGAATGATTTAATTAATTATTTTTTATGTCATCATCATGGTTATTATACATATATAATATCTTGGTAAAATTACTCAAGAACTTATATAGGTAATAAAAGTTGTCCTTAACACCAAGGCCCGACACACACTTAAATAGGTCTTTTTATCAAAATCATAGAAATAAAACCATGACGCGTGTTATCTATTACGAGTTTATGTTTGGACTGATGTTTTAATACAGATCGACGATAGAAGCCTTACCGCCGGTTTCCGGTACGCGTGTCGAACTCAATTCATCTAACAAGCCGTCACAATTAACAATCTGCTAACATGCAACGGGTTTCTGGAACACATATTAATGAAAAATTACAGAACAACTGATTAACATGCTTGTTTATATAAGGTTACATGAAATTTGAAACTGTGGTTCAAATTCATTCATTCACTAGTGTTCTGTCTTGTTTAAACGCATAGCGTTGCCTTTCTTCTGTTTTGACATGAAATTAATCCCCAATCATTTTTGGCATCGCCACCGTTACAATGGTTACCAATTAAATATTATTATGACGAATGATCGTAAACGTAAAGCAACAAGAGAGAGGAGTTCGAAGTGTTCCTCTTTGTCAAAATACAAGCCCATTTGGGCATTCACATCCAACAATACTATTTGCGCTCGGATTTCTAACTGACAGAGTCCAGTCGTGCGAGTGTACCCTCTAATACCTAAAATGTCAACTTTTCTGGGTGATCGCTAGTGGCATTGTCTAATTTCATTATTTTTTATGAATCCCTTTATCCGCAATACCATCATGATGATTATAAATACTCTTTAGTTTTATAGTTATTCTGTCAGTAATAGTTTATTGATAGTGAAAGTCACTAGCGTACATGAAAATGTGCGTGTTTGTTGTGTTAGTTCATTGATTGTGCTGTCCAAGCGTGCCGATTTGATTGATTGATTTATAAGTGTAAATTATGGCAAGCTTGTATACAGCGCTGCGTTCAATGTGTGATCTTTGGTTTTTCTAGACGGTGAAAAGGAACTGCATTTTCTTGCATATTTATTTGCAAAAATAAATATGCAAGAAAATGCAGTCTCCGCAAAAGCGGTCTCCCCTCACTTGTTGCTTTTAATCGTAAAAATCGATTTAACATAAAAAAATAATGAGCAGCATTTTGTATTGCTGATAGGCTACGCTTTGACTATAATCTCATCTGATGGTAAGCGATTGACGTCTGATGACGATGAAGTCAGTAGAGAAGAATAGGCAAGAACAGCCGTCGTAACATACCATTAGAAGCTTGGTCATATATTTTCTACTTGAGAAAATTTTGGTTGGTTTTTTATGTGTTAGTTAGGAAATGTTCTTTTAAAATTTCAAGTTAATGAATTAGGAAACCAAATAGCATTAAGAATACAAATATGTTACTATGAAACGTTTTTTTTATTATAATAAAAATGAAATGATGAGAATCCCAACAAAATGACAAACTTATTGTCTCAAAAAGTAAAATGTAAACAAATAAAAAAATATGCCCTAAGTGACCAGGCCTATTTTACTTTGACTAGTTTGAAAATAAAATACTCAGAATGAGAATTAAAAAACTAAACGACTACTCCATAGTCTCAAAAAGTTAACTAAAATACAAATATTTTGTTAATCTTCAAGTTAAATAATAAAATAATAATTGTTGTCACAAATGCCCAGTTCTTTTTTATATTTAACAAGTATTGAAATAAAATAAAGAAGTTTTATTAGCCCTTTTGTATTTTTTTTACAAGCAAGTCCAAGGTACATTTAATACACTCACATATATATAAATATACTACTTAAACATATTAAATTCTAATTCTGTCTATGTAAATAATTGATTTATATTTAATAATCATAATATTTTTACACTTAATACAATTAACATTTATAGCGTTTGCACTTGTCCTAAGAACTTTAAAAATTTAAAAATTCTTTATAAGGTAGAAGGGATTCTTTTTCAAAAATATTCTTTAGTTTTTTTAACAAACTATATTTTGAGGGGGTCAAGCTTTTTGTTAACTTATTATACATCAGTATTTTCGAATATCGACCTTGTTTACTTTAGCTAATATGATTTTTGGTACAACCCGAATTTCATTATTTGTTATAATTAGCTTTTCATTATTACGCAGATTGTAAGGGGTTAAACTTTTTCCTACTTTTCTGAAATATCCCTATCCTTATGAATATCTAATAAACAATAATAGATGTAAAGAGAAACAACTGTCAAAATGTTGTCTCTTTTAAAGTGATCCCTTGCGAGGCTACACTTTTTCAGCCCGTTAATTGTTCTTAATGAACGTTTTTGATATTTGAGAACTCTTGTTACCTCTGTAACATTACCCCAAACAGTAATGGAATATTTTATTATTGAATGTATATATATGCATAGTACACGGATATTAGCGATTATATATCTAACAATGGTTTAAGTTTAAGGGGAGCGTAATTACCGCTCGCCATGTTCTTGCAAATTTTATCAATATGTGCTTTGTGACTAATTGTGCTGTCTATTGTGTATCCTAAAAATATATTTTGTTTAGAAGTCTCATTATCATTAATGCCTAGCCGCAATTGATAATGAATTATAATGGCTTTACCGGAGTTCAGAATTATACCATAATATATTAATTAGATACAATGTAATACTTAAAAGGATCATTACAATTCCTTAAGATTAATTTTTATATACATGTTTGGTCTCAAAAACTATAAATCTGTCGTTAATCTTCAAGTTTTTTTTCATCTGTCGCATAGATACGAGCTGTTTCTGAAAATCGATTTAAACACGTAATATATATAATCGATTTATTAAAAATCGATTAAAATTACTAAAAAATCGAAAATAAAAATCGATTATAAGAAAATAATAATTGATTTAAATAAAAATCGATTCTTTTTTAACATCCCTATTCAGAAACCGGGGGTTCGCACATCAATCGCGCATCAGTTTCATGGTGGTCAAGGTTACGGACTGAACAGATGTCAGCCTTTACGCGTACCTCCGACTTAAATTTTATTTTTATATAGTCGTTAATAATTAAAAATATAATTTATTGTCTTCAATCTATGGTCAATTTGACGATGACGAGTAACTGGCTGACAAGTGACATTGACGTGATATAATGAATGACGTCAAACGTCAATGTCAGCCGACAGCCGTCAGCCAGCGGTTCCATCGATTATTTGTGTTTTGAGTCGACTTGGAATTGGAAGGATTTTTATTGTAAGAGAATTGTGTTTCTCACATACCTACCGACAGTAACGCGTAAGGTTTCATTTTATAGGATATTATTATTTTGTACAGGTATATTTCCTCCAAAGTTACACATATACTTGGATATTTTAGGCATCAGACATGGGTCGCCGCAAATCGAAAAGAAAGCCCCCGGCAAAACGAAAAGCCATTGAGCCTCTAGATCAGCAGTTTAATTGCCCTTTCTGTAACCACGAAAAGTCTTGCGAGGTAAAAATGTAAGTTGTTGGATTTGAGTTTATATGCCTGAATGACGTGGTTGTGTTTGGCTATAAATGACATTTTTTTTCCTTTTTCAGGGATAGAGCACGAAATACAGCCAGGATACAATGTCGAGTGTGTCTAGAAGACTTCCAAACGACAACAAATGTATTATCTGAACCAATAGATGTTTACAATGACTGGGTGGATGCCTGTGAGAGCGCCAACTAATTTTATTTATTTTTATAAGTTTAACTTTATAAATTTATCATAATAAACATAATCTCAATATATGTGAAGTTTTTTTAATACAATGTTCTTCACCTGAATCAGAATGTATCCAGATATTTGCACAAGAAACATCAATCTCTTTATATAATATACAAACTAACTAACTAACACAAAAAATTTAATAAGTAGTGTGTTTAATAATATAGTTTTGTCATATAGATAAAAGGAACATTAAAATTGTTTGTAGATACATTTGAAGTTTTTCGATATCTCCACCTACATTATCTGTACCTAAATTTGACAACTTTACTCCAGTTCAATAAAATTGTGTTGTTTTATTTAATAAGAATTTGTTAGATAGCAAACATTAACTCTTGGGAATAAGTTCTTCCTTTCAATCCCAGCTTAAGATGGGCATTTGAAATGCTCAACAGATCACCATCACAAATCTGTCACCATCATTCAATCTCAGTGGATCAACAGCCCAGAGGATGGAAGATGATTTTGGGACTAAGCCATTTTCATAAATCCTCCAAATTACTTGGGGATTTCTATCTTTTTTTCCTAAAATCCCCCAAATTGATGAATGAACAGATCCTGAAGCCTGCACTGAGGCAGCGATACGTAATTGTGGTTCGTTTGATCCCTTGCTGTATCTTTATTTCTTAATTTTGAGTTATGTAATTAATATATATTATATTTAAGGATTCATTCCATAAATCATATACTTTGGAAACACAATTACTTAAAATTTTCTCGATAGATAAAAAATCCAAAGTTACATCTAAAAAACGAAATAAACCCTTAGTATGGCGTAAATACTTAACGGAGAGTCATCCGTATTTGAATAATAAAAAAACAATATGTTTTCTGTAACGTATACACATTACATTTTTCATATACTCGTAGTTACAAACTCACGCATGTTCCGCCCATTTTAGTCAGAGCCGCGATGTTTTGTCCCTATCCGCTTTAGTAATTCTTCGGCCGTCCGGATGCTGTTGGCGTGCCTTACATACGCGGCGCGCCTAAAAAGCTTGGTGCACCCTGAAGCCCACAACATAGCTTCAGCATAATAAATTTGTTCATAACAACCTTAAAGATGTCCCTGTCGCTGGGCTAAGACAGGGTCGAATCTTTGCCATTAGATATTGGCAACCTGCTCAACTGTACAAATAATTTGTAGCAGTCTCATTGTCCAAATGAGGATGAACCTATAATTTTATTTTATCAGATCTGCTTTGGACATGACATACTCATTCTTAGCACCTAAGGGGTTGAAGCAACTACTCCATTAACAAATTCAAATGCCATGGTTACATTTCACTGTAGTGTATTGGGCATATTTGAATACTACTATGGATTTTGCAGTTGTAAGGCATTTGAGCATATGGCCCTAGTCATCACCTCGGTAACAGTTCTTCCACATGACCTGTTATTTACATTTGTGCTCACAAGATTACCATTATGTAGAAAATCGATGGCAAGATCTTTACTTAATAATCCAGCAGTTTAACTAGCTTACAACTTGCTTTAGGTTTAACACTCAAGGAGTGGGTGGTGAGCAACATGATAAATAAAATTAACAAAATGTCATTATTCACTTTATTAACCAACAGTTATTGTTGTACATAACCACTATGTACTACTCAGCTTCACATAACACAGATTTATAACATTATAGAATAGATATTTAACATTATTTAACAAATTCCATGAATTAAAATTGCTTAATATTTGAAGTAAATGCAGAAACACACATAATACTTGAGTACCTCTAAAAAGCAAAAAGATTAAAAAATTGCATCTTTACTATGTATCATAATCAACTTGTGTTTTTAATGTTGATAATATGGATCATCATTGAATGTAATTTGATATGTTTAGTTTAATTATGCTCCATTCCCATAAGTATCATGTGTATTTCTGATTTATAAATATAATATAACACCCAAGCGCTACACAGCTTATTTAATAATTTATGTCTGTAAGGCATAATCTCAAATACTATAAAACATAATATATGGCCACTGTGAGATAAACATTGAAATGGAATGTACTTTACATTTGATTACTCTATGACATCGGGAATTGTTTCAAATTATGAAATGAAAATAAAAGTGCTACAAGGACCTGCGCACGCGTCATTTGTAGTTATGGTTAGGTTCAAAATCACTTAAAACTACCTCAAATACAGCAACTGGTAATTATGAAAATAATTATTTACTTAAATAAGAAAATAAAGCAAGTACTTGAAGATTCTTCTTTCGTTAATTTCCTTATACATCTTGTTTAATATTTTTAAGCAAAATGTGTTTAAGATATTGATGTAAGTTAATAAATTAATGTACTAGGTTACTCTCAAATATTTTTCTATTTACTTTCGTCGACTTTGGCAAACTGTTGAAGAAATTATATAATTTTCGTGCTAGAATAATTGACGGATTTTCACTACATGTGCATGTAATTAAGTACATCACCTAAGTCAAATTGTACTAACGCGCCGACTCTATTCTAAGCTTTGCATACTACGGATAACAATATCCTTCTGAGAATATAATACTATTATAATATTGACAACATTACCTTAAAACTAACACATTAATAAACATTATTACACATTGATCAAAATATTTCTAAGTAATAACAAAATAAGACAGCGTCAAGCTGTATCACATTTCAATAACAAATTGTTAATAAATAAAAATATCTATGTAAAAAAATATAATACAATGTAGAGAAAAATTGAGCTATTGCCTAGACTTACAACCCAGGGATATCTGTAACCATGTCATCATGTAAACGAGGTAATACAAGTACATAAATACTAAATTGCACCTAAGAAAATAAATAGTACAAAATATTTACAAAAGTTGTCATGTAATGGAGTGGCAAGGAACATGACATGGTTACCGAGCTGCATACCACCGAGTCCCCTCCGTGCACAAGCTGTGTTAGAAGGTATAAAAGGTGTTAGGATAGCTCACTAATATTTCATCACACTCGTCAACTAAACAGCTTTAACGAACCTAATAACTGCGGAATGTCAATGTGACGTTAATATCTCATAGAAATATACTTTTGTAATACACATTCAAATCCATATAACATTTATAATATGCACACAGAAGCTTAATATATTGCTTTATAACATCAATAAACATGTATTAAATAGAATAAAGATTAGAACTTTCCCATGTCTATAAAGGAGTCATATTGATCGAAGCCGTCAACGGAGTGATCCTCTAAAGCGACCGTGGTGGTGATTCTGGTGAGATCTGCATCGCAAGTGGCGGTATCGTCAGAACTTTCGCTGTTGCTGTCAATATACTCGAACAACAGCTTCCGATTTTCCAAAGTACACGCTTTAGGCAATTCGAAAGTTCTTATAGATGGTGCCTCAACATTAATCACGTCGTATGTTTGAGAAAGCAATGCGTCGTCGTATGTAATCCCCATGGTTTGATGTGATGAGCTAGCGTCTTCGGTAAACCGTCCAGAATCGCCGAATTCTGACACATTGGGAGAAAGGTTCACCTTAAACGAATGAGGGAGCGTCAAACTTTCTGTCTGAACGTGAATGCTGTCATCGATTTCCGGCAGAGGCGACGATTCACGAACGTCTTCTTTCGTTGACGAAACCGAATTATCCTCTGACAGTTCACCGTCGGCGTTAAGCGTCACCGAATCGTAAATACCGTCCTTTTCGATCTGCAAATGCTCGAGATCGTCAACACATTTCGTGGAATCGTCGCTGCTGTCCGACAGAATCAGTTCTAAGCTCCTATCTAGAATGCCGGTGTCGGTGCAAGTAGACATTTCATCTTCGAATACGATTTCGACGCTCCTGATTCTCATGAGTGGCATTTTTGCGGGGGATATCTCATTTCCTTTCGCAGTCATGCCTCTCTTGTGGCTAACGTCTTGTATGGACTCCGTGCATTCGCTGATATCGTCGTAATCGATCTCATAGCTTCTCAGGTCAGAAATGCAAGGCGAGCTCTCGGTTGCTTTAGGGCTGTGGCTTCTTTGGCAGGGTGCGATGTCGAGTGAGGGTGACTGTGTGGTATGCGAGTGTAATCCCTAAGGTTGCAATGAATCTTATTGTATTGTAGTGCCGAGATCTAGGGCACCCTCCTCTTGCATTTTCGTGAGGAACTTGAACACTCGCGATTCCTCGTCCGTCTGTTTTACCATGTCGATGAGAGCCAGCAGCTTCTTGATTCCAATGAATATTCTGTAAAAATTAAGGAAATTTTAAATTTTTATTCGTATTGTACAATATAAGCTGCTTTCTCGAAATGTCATAATATAGATACAGTCATCGAATTCTACAATTCCAAATCATTATTGTAATCGTTAAAACCTATTATCGTTTTATGTAACGTTGGATTATGTCAATGCGCCTATTAGTTATATTTTTTTTAACCAGCGGTATGTATTTATTAACAAAATACTACGAACTGTATACAACACTTCAGCTTCTACAATAAAAGCATTTAGATAACCTATAAGTCATTGCGTCTCACAGGCAGTCCAAATGTTCCAGCCCACTACCAGTTGGCAGCGTGCCCAGCATGCAGGCAGTATTCACCCGTTGAATTGCAATGCTTAAATTGTGGGGTATTAAATACGCATGTCTACTCTCTCAAAGCCCGTTTTGATTTATCGGGTGTCGGATCCTCACTTCATCGGATATCGCTGTTTCCGTTCATACTAGTCTATTGTGAGACCCAATCGAACCTGGAGGCAAGTTTTGACAATACGCGAAGCAGTAGTACGCGAATACTGTACCAGCTCGTCTGGCTGGACGCTGATGAAGCTATTGGGATCTATTATTTTAGAAGAAAACAAAGAATAATATGCTTTAGATTCCGTTTTTCATTTATCAGATAGTTAATATTAGAATAATTGTATACGCAACTGATATAAAAAGATTAAATATTGTTTGTTTAAAATAACATTTGTTTTAAATTTAATCAGTTAACATTTTATTTATCTAAAAATATGTTCTGTCTGATGATTGAAAAACTGGGCCCTAAGAAAGTAATCACTGAATCGTGAAAGTGACAAAAATAAGTTCTATAAGTAATTATTTTACAATTTACGTTAACCCAGGGTGGGTTAACGGTTTCAGAAAGCATAAACTATCAAATACTTGATTGGTTGCAGATTAAAGTGGGTATTAATTACTCACTGGTAAGTTGGTACATTAACGCGGATGCACGAAGTTAGGCCGTAGAGAAATTCTTGTGCGCGGGACGAGGGAGGAAATCTTCTGAAGAAGCATCGTCACAATTCCATTTTTGGAGTAAATAAAGTGGTACATGTCTATATCAAACGGTGGTTGCGACCACATAAAACAAATGTAGTGTTACGGCGCAAGGACTCGAACAATCTAGAATAATCTAACGTCAGTAAACAAGTAAAAGAAATCAAGAATGTACCTACTCTTCACACAAAAGGTTATAAAAAAAAGGGTCGCCTTTGTTCTCAGGCAACTAGTAAACAACCACAGAATAAGTAGTAGTTAACTTTCGTGGAATTCCATTCAAAGTTGTTTACTTTAAAAGGATGATTTATGGCCCTTATTGTTTTTCTATCTAGACTATTTGTGAACATTCTGGAAAATGTAACTTTTGAGTATAACCAGTCAGTCTTACTTTGAGTTCGAAACGATCAACAGTGCGATTATCTTTGGACCAAGTGCTCCAAGCGCGAATATTGAAGTACAGTGAAGTTTGTGAATAGTGTTCTGTGAAGTGCGATTAGTTCAGTGTTTTAGTGTAGTTGGAAGTGACTGTAGAACTGTGGAATAAAGGTGTCAGTTTGCCGAATACGTTTTGCATTATTTATCCCGAACCCCCAGCTCGTAACAAATTGGTGTCAGAATTGGGGATAAATAATGCCTGTACTCCCAAAGGAGGACATTGAGGGAATCCGAACGAGGAGTCAGCGGCAATAGGACATCGACCAACGAAGGTTTGGAGGAGCTACACCACCAGTGCTCTCCGAAGAAAAACCAACTGCAGAAACAACCGTCGCCGCTACACCGGGAACCTCTTTGACTATGGCTGCTCCGACTGCGCCTGACTTTGCTGCGCTAATGGCGATGCTTCAAGAGCAAGCCCGCCGCCAGGAAGAGCAAGCCCGACCCCAGGAAGAGCAGGCCCGCCGTCTCGAAGAGCAGCTGCAAAAAGACCAGAAGGAGCAAGCCCGGCGCCAGGAGGAGCAGGCCCGCCGCCAGGAAGAGCAGGCCCGGCGTCTTGAAGAGCAACTGCATCAAGACAAGGAGGAACAAGCTCGTCGGCAGGAAGAACAGATCCGTCACCAAGAGGAGCAGACCCTTTTGATGAAAGACCTGCGTGCCACATTTGGAAAGAAACTTCAAGTGGTGGAAGATCAGGTCCAGCAGCACGAGAATCGCATAGCAGATGTTGAAGCTGGGATCGCCGATGTAAGAAAATCGTTGAGCGTCCTCAAAACTGGAGAGAGCATGGTAGCTCCTGTGGTCGCACCATCGCCTCGAGGGTTCAAAGTGCCCCCATTCGACGGAACCTCTTCGTGGTCGGCCTACAAAATTCAGTTTGTGGCCGTTGTGAAGGCAAATGGTTGGACTAAAGATCAGGCTATGACAGCGCTTACTCTGGGCCTTCGTGACAAAGCCCTAACAGTTCTGGAAGCCCTTGGAAAAGACATATATTATGACCAACTTCTGGAAGCTTTAGAATCTCGCTTCGGTGATGCTCATTTGGAGCATGTGTTCCGAGCCCAGCTCAAAGACAGAACTCAGCAAAGCAGTGAGAATCTTCAGCAGTGGGCCCTGGAAGTGGAGAAGCTCGTACGGAAGGCGTACCAGACATCACCGGCGCTCATCGATGGAAATCTACTCCAAGCGTTCATCGACGGGATTCGTGACATAGAAGTGAGGGCTGCAGTAAGGCTGGGGCATCACGAATCTTTGAAAGATGCTCTAGCTCATGCTTTGGAGGTAGAAGCTGTGCGGCAGGATCATCGATCGCATTACATTCGCGAGGTTAACACACGACGTTACCGTGATGACAGCCAGGGATTCAGCCCTCGATGTTTTGAATGTGGAGAAAGGGGTCACTTGCGATATAACTGCCCGCAGAAGAGCGATAGAAGAAACGACAGAACATGGGAAAGAAAACTTTCTTCTACTGGTGTCAATATGCAATGGATCAGGAAAGGAGATACACTATCTGATACAAATTTTCGAAGATTCAGCCCGAGATGCTACGGCTGTGGAGAAAAAGGGCATTTAAGATCCAGTTGCCCCAGATGGAAGTTGACATCAGAAGACAGACTTCGACAGGGATGGAATCAACAGCGCGACCGACTTCACTCTAATATTGAACGCAGCGACATTAGAGAAACTCACGACGGCAAAGTGAAGGAAGTCATACCAGTAAGGATGGTGAGAACAGTTATAACCGACGACTGGAAGAAATCCATGCGACGTGCACAGGAGGATGATGCGAACATCAGGCCTATTCTGACATGGATGGAAGCTGGCACTGGGAGGCCCAAGTGGAATGATGTTGCTGGAAAGGGTATGGCAACAAGGGTTTATTGGGCGCAGTGGGACAGCTTGGTGATCCATGGTGGTGTGCTGTGCCGCAAATGGGAGAATGTTCGGGGAGATAACTATCACCTGCAAGTGGTTGTTCCGGAAGCGAAAGTTCGTGAGATTCTACGGCGATGTCACGACGAATGTTCAACATGTCACCCTGGAGTGAGAAAGACACTGTTAAAGATACGAGAGCAGTTTTATTGGATCCATTGTCGGAGTGATGTTGTAGACTGGTGTAACAAATGCAGTATTTGTGCTACTAGGAGAGCATCTCAAGCAAGTAGTGGTTTCGCGAGTGACTTTCGCAACCAGAAGAATATCTGCGAGCGTCAAGATCAATACAGAAATGGATTTTCCGATACGAAGAAGACCCGATACAGTGGAGAACTGGTTAAACCCGGATTCCAAGAAGGTTCACAAGTTTGGCTGCATAACCCTATACGCAGTAAAGGGAAGTCACCGAAGCTTCAGCCAAAATGGGACGGCCCATACCTGGTTGTGACTAAAATCAACGACATCACGTACAGGATACGGAAAGGTCTACGAGGAGTCTCTAAGATTGTTCATGTGGATCGACTGGCGCCATACTGTGGTTCCAACTATGCTCGGGACGAGCATGACTTAGGAGGAGGCAGTGTTACGGCGCAAGGACTCGAACAATCTAGAATAATCTAATGTCAGTAAACAAGTAAAAGAAATCAAGAATGTACCTACTCTTCACACAAAAGGTTATAAAAAAAAGGGTCGCCTTTGTTCTCAGGCAACTAGTAAACAACCACAGAATAAGTAGTAGTTAACTTTCGTGGAATTCCATTCAAAGTTGTTTACGTTAAAAGGATGATTTATGGCCCTTATTGTTTTTCTATCTAGACTATTTGTGAACATTCTGGAAAATGTAACTTTTGAGTATAAATAGGGTCGGGTCCGCGCCGACCAGTCAGTCTTACTTTGAGTTCGAAACGATCAACAGTGCGATTATCTTTGGACCAAGTGCTCCAAGCGCGAATATTGAAGTACAGTGAAGTTTGTGAATAGTGTTCTGTGAAGTGCGATTAGTTCAGTGTTTTAGTGTAGTTGGAAGTGACTGTAGAACTGTGGAATAAAGGTGTCAGTTTGCCGAAAACGTTTTGCATTATTTATCCCGAACCCCCAGCTCGTAACAGTAGTAACGATGTACCTCTTGTAAGACGCTAAGCAATATGTTGCCATTTTCAATACGTATTTTTTTTTCTTTAATAATAATGATTTATTTATTTGGCATAAAAATGTTACAGAGTATATCAGTTATTGAATCCATTGACTCCCGAACTAGTTAACAAAAACTGTGTTTCGAGTGTCAATTTGAATGCAGAATAGATTTTATTTAAGTACCTACTTTCAATACATTAACAATAACTACTCACTTAGATGTATCTTCTAGGACAGTGAGGATAATATATACTACTACTTTTTACTAACTTATCCAAGTACGTACCGAGCTCTACGCATGCATCTTTAACAAGTCCCTCTCTCGAAAATGCATTATTTTACGTATATTCAAGAACGTGTTACAATCCAACGTGAAGAATTTCGGAACGTGCTGGACCTCGGTAAATGCTGACAATAGCTCCATGGTAGAAATACTACTTATTACGAACTTATCCAAGTACTTCTTTAGCTCCACGCTTTGAAGCGCTCGTAGCGAAGTTTGCTAAGCCATTCTGAACCGATCAGCAAAGCTAAGCAACGTCCGCCGCGGTCATGACTTGGATGGGTGACTGCTGTGACATTACTACTGAGCGCTTCCGTGCTTCGGAGGGCACGTTGCGCGTCGGTCCCGGTTATTATCTTAGGATGGCAGTCGTTAGAGCATGGTGGTAGGGCATATTGAGAGTGCCCACCTGACTAGCTACCACCCTCTAGTAGAAAATCTGTCGCCAAGCACCTTACGTTGTGTTCCGGCAGCTGTCCTTGAGAGCCAGTAATTCTAGGTTAGCCTGAACAACATCTTCGACCACATCATCACTTACCATCAGGTAGTGGTCAAAGGCTAACCTATAATGCATTAAAAAAAACGCATACTATCGTTCTGTATCTTTAAAACAAGTCCCGAGCGAGAAGGCGTTATTTTTCTTCAAGAAAGTGTTCAGCACGAAGAAATTCGGTTAACGCTGACAGCACCTCCATGGTAGAGAGATACTACATCTTTGTATTACTAACTAATTGAACCAAGTACTTACTTTGCTCCACGCATGTCGTTCTGTATCTTCTGCAAGTCCCGACGCGAGAAGGCATCGCTTTCTTCGAGAACACTGAGCACGTGTTCTGGCGCAGAGAGATTCGGCACGTGGAGTACTCCCGTAAATGCTGACAGCACCTCCATGTCTTCTAGCACTTGCCTATTGAGATGGGAATAGAAATTAATAAAATATATAGTACACCAAGAAGCCACGAATGTTGAAGTCATAATGACCAATACAGAATTGGCAGATTGCTTTTACATTCACTATTCTCACCATTTTAACATTCGTTAAGCCTGCACCGAGGCAACGATACGTAATTATGTTTCGTTTGATCCCTTGCTGTATCTTTATTTCTTAATTTTGAGTTATGTGATTAATATATATTATATTTAAGGATTCATTCTATAAATCATACACTTTGGAAACACGATTACTTAAAATTTTCTGTATAGAAAAATAATCCAAAGTTACATCTAAAAATTTAATTAAACCCTTAGTATGGCGTAAATACTTAACGGAGAGTCATCCGTGTTTGAATAATAATAAAAACAACATGTTTGTATAACGTATACACATTACATTTTTCAAGTAGGTATTTGTTTTTAATATACGAAAGAAATACTCAAATTCACGCATGTTCCTCCCATTTTAGTCAGAGCCGCGATGCTTTGTCCCTATCCGCTTTAGTAATTCTTCGGCCGTCGGACGGGGACGGATGCTGTTGGCGTGCCTTACTTACGCACACATACGCGGCGCGCCTAAAAAGCTCGGTGCGCCCTTAACGTCACAGTTAATATAATTAAATTTCAATTTCACAAAAAACCCTAATATGTATGACAGTTGTAAGCTGGCCCGGATATAAGTTTTAATCAGAGTTCATTCACTGAGTTTCTATAGATTTTTATTTTTTTATCTGACACCAAAAACACATTTTTTTCCTTTTTGGCAACTGATTTTGAAACTAGAATTACTATTTTTTTCTCGAAACTGGTTATATTTTAAGCTTGGTGTTGAAAGTGGCGAATATACTTTGCTCAACGTATGCAGGTTGTGATATCAAAGACAAGCAATGAAAGACAGCAGATTGACTTATTGAGACTTATATTATATCTTATGTCGGTTGTTTTTTTTTATTTAATAATGGATGAAGGATGAATGGACTCTTGCACATGGACGGTTTTTATTATTTTTTGCCATATTTTATTCAGAGATTGTTCTATAAACACAACGTTTGGACCCTTGTATACATACAAGCGTTATTGTTTTTTTTTTATAGTAGAGCAATAACTTCCTTTAGCTTATAGGCCTAGCCTTTGACACGTATCTCACCAGATGCCAAGTGATGATGCGGTCGAAGATGTCATACTGACTAACCTAGAATTACTCGCTCTAAAGGACGGCTAGCAAAGCAAACTGTTAGGTGATTGGAAACAGATTTTCGACTTAAGGGTGGTAGCTAGCCAGGCGCGCTTTCGCAAAATGATCTACCACCATGTTATAACGACTGCAAATTCAAATTCAAAATCATTTATTCAATTTAGGCGTCTACGACGCTCTTATGAAGGTCAATTACAAATTTTAATATTGAAATATTCTACATTGTACTGCCACGTTCAGCAAAAAAAATGTATAGAGCCACTGCGAGAAGACGGGCAAGAAACTCGGGGCCATTCTTTTAAACGTCTTTTTACAATGTGTTATATACAGTATAATACAATTATTACAATGTTTGTTTAAATTACGTAGGAGACAGGTGATGGCTTGGCAGAGGCGGAATTTTCCAAGCATTTTTGTCGTTTAAGTAATCACAAACTGTGTAGTAGGATTTCTTAATCAAAAGGTTTTTCACGTGCAATTTGAATTTTCCTTCTGTGAGCATTGTAATATGTTCGAGAATTTTATTATAAAACCGCACACAATTACCTAAAAAGGACCTTTTATTTGTCTTTGCTAATCTAAAACATGGTACCGTTACTGCCATTCTAAAACGACAACCGAATATCGACGGTTTAAGGTACCCTCCGAAGCTCGTGAAGGCTTAGATGTCAATTCTTATTTCTCACCAATATCGTTATAATCTATCTATACTATTAGATAAATGTACTATTGCTAAAATAACATACCTTCGGCTGCTAGTGCACAGTATAAGCAGTTTCCTGCCCTTGGGTGGTTGCTTCTTTAACAGCACAAGCAGCGCTTGAAGCGTCAAGTTGGAGTACCGCGGCCCGATCGGACCGTAGTCGAGCAGACGCTCGATGTTGTCCACAAGGATGCAAGACAGGCTTGAGCGGTACGCGTCGTCGAAGTACTAAAAAATATGTTTAGGTGAGATTTGAGCAAAAATTATTCGTCAAAATACTAAAAGAATTCTAAAAATCACATTGTGGTGTGTGTAAGATCCGCTTAAGATTCTTGAGCTCCTGGATTCAATCCCGGATAAGATATGATGATCCGTGTTTATGACAAATAAACTTTCAGTAGCTGTCTGGAGCCTGGATCTGTGTCTGGTAGATGGTAGTAGGCTCGCTACCCATTATATAATGTAAGTGTTTAGATCCCTCTGCATATGAATGAATCAGTCATTTCAGTTTTTCAGCAACTAATTATTACTAAAGAAAATATGACCATGAAAATCACTAAAATGCCTCTTTTTACAGCCATGACCAGATGACCATCAGACAGACCAAAAAATTTTGACAAAAAAGATGGGAGCCTATACCCTATTTAATAAAGAAACTAATCTAAAATGGTGCGGTCATTACATCATTTGCACAATATAGACAATACCACACAAGTTTTTTTTACTCTTTCTAAAAATTTTAATGCCATTAAATTATTGAGTCGGCTCAGTTTTACAGGAGAAAACAGGGCAATATGAAACGTAGATCTCGTTAATTTATTTCCAATTCCTTTCCTACACCTTTAGCATGTAGTATGTGGGCTGTACTACTACGATATACCAAGAATTACTACGATATACAAGACTTAGATATACCAAGAGCTTTTACATTAGCATCTGGAATGCAATGGGGAATGAAAGCAAACAATTTTCGCCATTTTTTATTCCAGCGCTGATTGCGATTCGTATACCAATTCAAAAGTAAGTATGGGAATTAAATTTTAGGTTCTCGAAAATTATGAAATTCGTCCTGGGTACTGTATTGTACCGTTTAACATACACAATACTACCATTAATGCTCGACGACAGATTTTCTACTTTAAGGGTGGTAGCTAGCCAGGCAGACATTCACAAAATGCCTTACCACTATGCTATAACGACTACAATCCTAAGACAACAACCGGGACCGAGGGGTTGACGTGCCCTCCAAACCACGAAAGCGCTCAGTAGTAATGCCACTAGCGATCACCCATTCAAGTCATGAGCGCGGAGGGAGGTTGCTTAAGTTAGCTGATCGGTTCAGAACGGCTAAGCAAAGTTTGCTACGAGCGCTTACTTCTATTCTTGATGAGCTCTATAATTTACTAAGATTACAATCCTTTCTCTCGCCCAGAAGCACTTATAATTAAAGAGAGAAAAGAGAAATAAACACGTGAGTCAGAAATATTCACTTAATACACGATTTATATTACACGTCATAAAAGGGTGCTTAAGAAAAAAATAAACTTTTTGATAAGGCGTCCTAGATATGATAAATATTTAAAATCATATGATGAAATTACGTAATACATATTCAACTATTTAATAAATAACCAGCCCTTGCACCTGCAGATGTAACCAATGATTTGGGTGTACTAATAGATAGCATATTATGCTTTGAATATCACATAGATCACATAGCAAAAAAGGCTTTCACTGCACTGGGATTCGTCATCCGCAATTCAAAATCACTTAATAAAATGAAGACCCTAAAAATACCCTATGTCCGTAGCCATCTCGAATATGCCAGTCAGGTATGGAACCCAAATTATGCCGTACACTCACATAGGTTGGAGCGTCTGCAAAAGAAATTCACCAGGTACCTAGGCTATAAGTTTAAAATACCATACGTGAGTTATTAGCAGCGCTGCTCCCGTTTCCACCTTTTACCATTAGAATCTCGTAGACACGTGTCAGATTTGCGATATCTTGTTAAATTAGCACAATCAAAAATTTATTGCCCTAAACTTGTATCCAAAATAATATTAAATATTCCAACCCGGTCTCATACGCGTCAGCTCAAAAATCTTTAACATACTCCCCTCTCTCTCTCTACGGTCGTTTCTTCATTGCTGAAGGTCGTGGTCACTCTTGTCTAAATAGGATCGGACAAACTGTTTCCATTTATTTCGGTCCGTGGCCTTCCTCACTGCGGCATAGAATTTACACGAAGGAGTGGTGCCTCTGATCTGGTCAGAACATCTAGTTACATACTCCCCACGCACGCACCAACTATCGCCGAAATTCCTTCGTATTACGCTCGTCAACTGCATTTAACAAAATAATTAAATCGCACCCCACATCGACTTATTTACTTCTAGTGTGGCTTCCATAAATTCTACAGTACTATGGCCATATGCTACTCCTCTGGATAGTCGTTAGCATAAGCATCTTTAAGAAGCGAACTTAAGCGTTATTTATCAATTTTCTTTTGTTGTTGTAATCACTTTCTAACTGGTGAGGCTTGTGAATGGCTCTTCTTTGTTTATGCTAATATTACTTTGTAATGAAAGCTGTAAGCCCCCCGAATACAAGTAAAATAAAATAAAAGTAATTATAGGTAACGTGTCAGGCCATGTCTTCGACTGACTGTAGTCGCATAAATCTTATTTTAGCCCTGTCTTAGGTAATTGGTTAATTAATTAGGTCTGTATACATACCTTCCTAATCTGCAAGCACTTGGAAGTCTCAGTGAATCCGACCATATCTTCTGGTGAGCATACCTTCACGAACGGGAAATCTGATAGCTTAGCCAATTGAGCTGCCAGGGCAGTCTTACCGCTGTTTGGTGGGCCTTCCAGAAGCACTGATACTAAGCCTGGAAGCATAAGTGCATATTGAATATATAACAGTAGGTATGTAACTTAAAAATTACTTTTTTCCTATTTGGCAGCGTATCTAAGGAACCTACGTAAGAAGGTACTAATACGCGCAGTCAAGTTCTTTAATCGTTATTGGCTAGGCAACGCAAACAACGCAGATTTTTTGGAAGGAATGAATAAGTACATATCTGCGTAGTTGTGTGGACCTATTCAGTTGTCTTAAAAAAAAAAAACAACTTATGGACACACACACACACATTTATTTTATTTGAAAAAATAAATTTATTAATTTACACGTTGACTTACAAGTTCCCGCAACTCATTTTTGCTACTTATTTGGGCAGAGGTTCCACTTGAAAGGTATACTAGTACTGAGCCTGGCGCCTCCTGAAGTTATCACAATAATACTGAACACTTAATTTTGGAAGCCACCGTTTATATAGAGAAAAGTACTGCTGACAACGCGTAAATAGGTTTGTGAGGGATTCAAGCCTAGGTCAGCAATATATTAGGTGTAACAGTACGCAATGCAGACTTGTATTCCGCGGCTCGTATAGACTTACCGCCTGCCCGCACGCGTTGCATATAAATCATTATGAAACGCATGGCGGCAGGCGGTAGCAACAAACATATTAAAGCTCTTCAAAATCAAATTAAATTTCTCCCACGAGGCTATAGACAAGCGGTACGAATATTGTACGCATATCCTACTACTCATTACTCCTCATTAGCCGATGTACAAATTAGCCATGTTTCGCAGACGCGATGACGCGTCTGCTATCAGTCACGCTACGCTAGGCAAATACGCGTCGCTTCAAAATGGTGTACGAATAAAAAGTAAATTAAAATCATTATCATCATTTTCATAAAGTTCTCTAGCAGCGACGAATGCTCTGCATTAAGGTAAAGTTTTCAATTGGATTTGTTTAAAGCTTGGATTAATTAGTAAAAATGTAAGAAAAAAATAGATACCTAATACTGTAGAAAGTAGGGGTAATATACAAATACATATATACCATACAATAAAACATTCAAGACCTCAGACGATACAAGAAAAATAATTTACAAAACGTCTTCCTCCTACTTAGTCCTGCTTATATGGGGTCAGTACAACGTCTACTTCAAGAAAGAGACATTCACAAGTGATTATCAAAAATATTGTACATACCACTGGCTTCTGTAGCCCTTGCTTGTTGGATGTACAGCTGGCCATCTTCCAACAGGGAAGACACCGGCGTGCCCCAGTTGATGACGCCCCGAGCGAGGAAATGCTCCAAAGCTTCTGCTGCAGTACCGAATGCCTGAAGGTAATTAATCAAGACTATGAACAACAACTCCGTTTCTCATCAACATTCTCACCACCATCATACACGTCACTGGAGCAGCTATGGCAGCGACCCAAGATCCTTCTGCACTACGTCAGGGAGTTGCGATGGTTTGGGTAGAAGCTGGTGGGGGAAATGCACAAAGCACCCCAAGCGGGACGTCACTGCCGGAGACATCACTCCCAAATAGAATAAGAACTCCGTTTCACTGGCACAGAATGACTAAGATTAAAAATGTTAACGAAAAAAACTGACTTGAGTATAAAATACAATCATACTAAAAAATAAAACGGGGTTCCTAACTTTGTGGTATTGTTTTAAGGTCCAGATTAGTAACTTCTTTAGTAGATAGAAGTAACGTCATAAACTATTAAAAAAAAAGTATTTTCTGTCACCCCTGAGGTGCATAGCTTAATGCTTCCTCAAAACCGATATCCCCTTTGTACACTTTGTTGTAAACCATGTTTATAGCAAGAGAAGTTTCTATAATAATATCATTGTTATGTGTATACAAGAAATCAGCCGCTTCTTTAAACAACATAAGCGATATTGTGATGTATCAATTTTTATAATTATGTTAATTGTTTAACTCGTGCAATTTAAGGTTCATATAAGCAATTTAAAATATATTAGTTCTCCTCTATATGATATTGAAAAGAGTATATTATGGGTTTAATAAAATTATCGAGGACATGCAAGCAATTTCTTGACCATGTATTTCATCATAGCGTTAACTTATTTCGCTTCATTGCCAACATAACATAAAAAAAATTTTAAGGCATGGAAAACAACAGTTTGAGACAAATTTTAAGGGCAATTTCCTCTCGACCATGAGTTCTCCAAAGATTCAGGGTCAACGTCGACCTTGCTTGCCACTTCATACCTTTAAAACTAAAAACAAATTGTAATATCTAAGGTTAAAACCAACTTACCGGTTTAATATCGTTCTCGAGAGCATGTAAGAAGTCTCCCCTCTCGACCATGAGTTTCTCCATGGCTTCAGGGTCAACCTCGACCTTGCTCGATGCCTTGATGAGTCGGTTCATCGCGGTAGACTGCGCAGCGCGCACCAAACCTTCCAGTTCTGCGCCTGAGAAATTCTTTGTAAGCGTTGCTAGTTCCTGCGGTAAAGAAAAAATATCTTTAGTGAATAGTGACTAATCTGTATTTTAATTTGAGATATTTTCGTAAACAAGCAAATGTCAAATTATGTCACTAACAAAGGTCAATCAACTTTTTCACACTGCGGCCCTTAAATGAACCTGGTCGAGTCCTCACTACCCGGAGCGTTATTGTGTAACTAAAATGGTAGGTAATGAGATGAACTTTATAACATATGAACTTTTTATTTTGCAATTCCATAGAGTATAAATACATTTGTTGATCTGACAAGTCCTGTACTACCCAATTCTTACATCAATCCCACAAATTGTATAATCAAGGCCCTAGAACTGTGATGGAGACCGAACATAATTTTAACATTTAAACTCCAAAGAAAGAAACAGAAAGAAACATTTTCCTCTCCAGGATGTGCATTGTTTTCGGATAAATATAGTTTGACCAATACCGCTGTACCGTGGCTTGGAAAGGCGCGGCGAGGTGGGGGCCGGGAAGGAAAGAGCAGGAGTTCACATGAGATGAGATCGATATTGTCGGATAGATCTCTTACGATATCAGTTTGCAGTTCTAAGAGGCACGCCAGTTATTTACACATCAGTCGTACGTATTACATTATTTAATTGAATAGGAAATAAATTAAATAAGAATACCTAAATATTTAATTTAACTATATATCATATACTATACTGAGTATACTAACTATAATCGAAATATAGTCATATTTTACTAAAAATTGAATAATAATACGCTTGAATTTTCAATTAATGAATTACCCGCTTTAATCACATTTCTCACGGTTTTTTCGCAGTGCTCCATAGCCTCCACAACGATTTTGGCAATATTCGCATCACTTATAAATTCAAAGCTTGCATTTTTTATAATATTCGGCCGTTTTAAAAATGACGGTCTTAACATCACGAGATAACGCACGACCCATCTTTGAATATTAATCTCATGTGCTACTGACATAAACCGGTACAAATGACACTCCCTCCAGTCTCGCCGCGCGCATACCTAAGGCGCGGTACAGCGGTATTGGTCAAACTATAGTAAAAATGGAATGAGACGAGATGAACTGAGGAAAGAACGGACACATGTAAATATACTCCATGCATGTTTTAAGGACATTGCATTGAAAAAGTTTAAATGGCAAAGTAAAATTATTCATTACCACTCTAGTTAGACAATAAGGTTGCCGGTCTTGCATGAGCGTATTAAATTTATCTTTGAACTGTTTAGATGACGTCAAATGCAGAAATTTTATCATTATCGGACTTCGTAGGAGTGAAAGAGAGGCAGCGACGCTAAAATCGCGGTCAGGTCAAAAACGAAAGAATGCTTATTTTCACAAAACTAGTAACTTCAATCGAAAGTATAGTCCCTTTTGATAAAAAGGATATGATATTCTATTGTTATTTTTATACATATACATATATGAATAATTAAGATATTTACGCCATTAGCGTAATTTAGAGTCAACTTTGCAATTTTATTCCATAGAGAAAATTTTGCGAAACTTGTTTCGGAATTAATTTGGCTTTAGAGAATCTTACAAAATTACTTGCAGGGTTTTGCTTGCGTTTTTTGAGTTGTTGCACTGTTTTTTTTTTCATCAGCTCTTCATTCAGAAGGCGAAAGACGATCACTCCTTTATTTTAAGTTTTAGATCCAGAATTAATCATAAAATCTACTTACAGTTTCATTATCTAGACTTGTATCGTTACAAATTTGTAAAGTGATAAGAGCTTATTTTTTTAATGACATTCTTTCGAGTTATCTTCAACATTTTTTTAATAAGTGAGTGAACCATTCGACATTACTTTGGAGACGTCGCCGGCCAGTTCAAACTGAACTCAACATGTGAATAATCTTCAGATACTATCGTAAAAATGAAACGAGGGTAGGAAAATAACAAAACCATGCTTTGAGAATAATTTTTGCGAGCGGGGTGGCGTACACATTGCATTTTATACAGAATATTTTTCATTAGCCGAACCATTCAACAGTTTAATAATCGTTGACTACCTACCTTGCTATCAACATCCTCAGCAATCTTCTTATATTCCTTCATACGTTTAGTATGAATGTTCAATATCTGGACACGTCCTTTCTCGTCGGGAAGCCCGATTTCCATTTGGACCTCCAATCGACCGGGGCGCATGAGAGCTTCATCGATCATGTCCCTACGATTCGTCATGCCGATCACAAGGATGTTGTTAAGCTGGTCCACTCCTTTAGAATTTCAAAATACCACAGTGAATATATATTACAGGTAAGACAAATATTAATAACTAAAGACAAATATTCTACTAAGTTTTGTTAGGGCTCTATACCTTGCAAAATATTGCCCAACACAAACTTTTCAATGTTTTGATACATTGAACATTTTGTGTCAGCCCTCTTAACTGTTTGTGTTTTTATCCTATTATATATACTTGTATATTTTCTTTCATCTTAATCATAGCCAGTCTTAATCAGCCCAATATATATAAGCGCTCTTTGAATAGTCTGCAACTTCAAATGCCTCTATCAAATGGTATCTGCATCATCATCTATTCTACCTATATCCGACGCATACGTGGGTCGGTATAACGTGTCTACTCTAACAGAACAAAAGACAATAACATTAAAATATATGCTTTCGCTTAAAACAAGCAATAAAAAGAAATGATTGTAAAAATTTTTGGCTTCGGTTTTATGGCCGGCCGCATGTCTTATCCTAACGCTCCACTGGAATGCTCTCGTTGGAAGTAAGTATATAAAGCATAATTACATACTTCATTAATACATGCGCACGCGCATTGTATTACCAACTTTATCTATTTTTATATATTGTGTTAAATATTTATATGGTTATGGAACACGTAATGTGTAGGTAACGATTAACATGAAGTTATTGCGCATGAGTTACTTCCAAACGCCAAATGCTATGTCTAAAGTACATAAAGAATTTAGGTCAATGAACGCGCTTGTTTGAATTTCACACGCACAAAAGCACGTTAACTGAGCGAATAAGAATAAAATAATTATGAAAAGACAAAAATGGACGATTGAGGTCAACAACCGAAATTCCTCGCGGCTACCGTTATTAACTTACCATCGATCTTGGACAGCAGTTGGTTGACGACCGTGTCGTGTACGCCGGAGTTGCCGCCGACGGAACCTCTCGCTTTGCAAATGGCGTCAATTTCGTCGAAGATGATAATGTGAAGACCGCTGTTGGGTCCACACTACAACATAGTTTTTTTTATAATAGATAAGATTTCAAAGCCCAATTCTAATATATTATTATAGTCTAGTTGGCATATTATGTTTTCTCTTTGTCATTTTTTATACAGAATCTTCATTTCAAATTCTAGGTGAAGATGACAAGACCTAAAACAATGCGATATCAATACATGGTAAACTGCTTTCCAAAATAACGTATTCTTTTGGAAAGCATTTTGGTTTTACTTTCATCATATACACACCGCTAAGAAGTAGAATTCATTGCCAGCATCTGTGTATTTCGATACATATAATTTACACAGGGCAGGTATTTCTTAGTAAACGTTCATGAGTTAAGCATCAGAAGAGATAGCGGTCAAACGCAAGCCTATTAAGAGTTCAGGATACGAGATACTATAGTCTATTTTTTTTAACAAACGAGTACTGAAAATTTTACTGCGTTGCTATTGGCCCACGTAAACAACATAAAGTCCGTTCCACACGAACTCTGTAGTTACATGTAGGTACATTCAGTTGATCTTCGACTACCTGTGCGTCGATAAATTTTGCTTGTAACAAATAAATACTAAAGTTGCAACTATTGAATAAGCAAAACAAAGATAGTTTTGAAAAAAATATATAGCTATGTTAAAAATCGCCTCGTCATACGTTTGCCGAAGTATCACTGTGAGCTCAACCCAATTGAACTCGTTTGGTCTCAAATGAAACGCTATGGCAGGAAACAATAAAAGTTATAAAATATATAAAGTCTTAACTCTTTTGTTACAAGGAGTAGCTAAAGTGGATGGATAAAAATGGATTCATATGTTTTAGTGCATAATATAATTTATATACTATTACAATATTGTTTTATATCATAAACGCGAACAGAACATTTTGTTACGAATATACTATGTATGCGAGTTTAAATCATAAAATAATAACGTATTTTTTTCTGCAGTAAATTTTAGAAGTATGCAATATGAATGGGCCTTAACAATTTCAAAACAAGAACAAAGGCATTGACCAATGACGGCAATGACCCATCTCACTCTGTCAATATCGGAAATGTGCGAGAGACATACTCAGTACTCGTTTGTTAAAAAAAACAGACTATAGTAAGGATTATCGAATGCTTACCCTTTTTTCTTCCTCTTCAGCATCAGCGAATAGCCTTCTGATATTAGCCTCGCTCTCGCCCACGTACTTATCCAAAATCTGCGGACCGTTGACGATCTTAGGTTCGCGAGCGTTCAGCATCTTGCCGATCTGTCGAGCCATCAATGTTTTACCCGTACCGGGAGGGCCGTACAGTAGAATACCTTTGACGTGCTTGCAGCCTGTGAATTGAGAGAAGTACTTAATATTGGGTATTTTTTTTTAAAGATACTATCTTGGCAAGATATTGTATACATGTTTAGTTACATTGTCTCCAAAATGATATTAGGTGTTACTATAAAAACTAGAATGAAACATTCTCCGAATTTCCGGTCTAATCATCGGGGCAAAATGACACGCATTATGTTTTATTCTAAAATATATTTGAGTCTACATATTACATTACCGATCAAATCATTATACTTTGTATATCACTACTTGGATGTTCTGCTTCACACAAAATGCAATGGTATTTAACAACATTACAATAGACTAAAGATATATTTTTAGAATATTCCCAAGTTTGACGTTTTTTGAACATAACAGTACTATCACACTCATAAGAGCGTCGATTCGTAAGACTCTTAGAGAGTACTTAAGGGTAAATCCGAAGTGTAAAAAAATGAGATATTACCTAATTGCTCAACCACTTCTGGTGGGAAGACACGAGAAGCGAACGCTCGTCGGAAAATCGCATTAAACTCTCTGTCCAGACCGCCAATACCCATCTTGCCGAAGTCCCAGTCTGGGTTGATAATAGATTGACGAGGTTGTTTTCTGAAAAATCGATTAAACAAAATAGGAGACCGCGTCTTACTACTAACTAGACATCGGATGCGATTACGCGATTTTGATGGTGTTGTTGCTTATTACAGTAGCAAGACGCGCTACACGTGTAGTGTAACATCAAGCATTCAATAGCTAGTCAATTGATAGTTCAGAGGTCACTGCAATAAAATTTTAAGGAAGCATTTGAAGACCCTATAATTACACAAATATAGCTCTTATGTCAACACATTTCAGCAGTATACCCGTCGTCATAAGATGACTGGAAACCAATTGCGGTTGGAGCAGGACCGGCAAACTAACTTTAAGTTATTACATACGTTCCAGATTTCAGCTGTACTGTGATATATTGTTCCTGTCGTCAGACTTTTAGCCAGTTTGATCTGAGTCAATCTCTGATAGGGAGAGTAGATAAAATTATAAAAACAGTTCCAGTGGTGAAAAATCTGGCAGGATGTACTTTGATTACTCCAAAACTGTATTGATACATTTCTTGTTAAAACGTATTCAATAAAAAGGCTAAATTCCCTAAAAAAGTGCAATAAGTCTTAATATGATGTAAGTTTATTAGTTTATTTAAAAACCTTATTTTTTCTTTTTTCTTACCCTTTAGCCTTTCCTACAAGATTGAGCGCCGAATTCTCCGCCTTGTCGAACTGGATAATGGCATCTGGCAGGAGTCGACCCATACGTGCGCGACGTTGTACTGCATTCGCACCCGCTGCTAACGCTTGCACATCTACAGCTATATTCAAGAATTGGGTATTTAAACTTATTATTTAAAAAAAAAACACACTAAACTATCATATTCACCAACCATTCAACCATAATGTTGATAAATTAACTTTAGACTTTATACTTTTTTTTATTAAATATTTTGTATGTTTTCTACACATATCTAAAATGGAAGATCACAAAATTTAAATTCATTTATTCAATAGGCATCTACTACGCTCTATGAAGGTCAATTACAAATTTTAATATTGAAATATTCTACACTGTACCGCCACGTTCAGTAAAAAAATGTATAGAGCCACTGCGAGAAGAACGGGCAAGAAACTCGGGGCCATTCTTTTAAGTCTTTTAAACATGTGTTACATACAATACATTGTAACATCGATCACAGATTAGCATTTCGATTGCGTAGTACATAAAATAAATATGTTAATATTTTAAAGCTGTTAGATGGTTGATAGAGCGCGAACCGCAGCTTCGGTAGTCAGTTTAGCGGAGCTTGCCTAGTCATTCTTTACTGATGAACAAGTTAAGCAATGCTCACTGCGGTTACTGGTTGGATGGGTGACCGTTGAGCGCTGAAGTTCTTCGGAGGGCCGTCGGTTTCGAATATACGAATATAAAACTTCGATACAGCATGGAGGTAACATGTTTTGTTATTGCCCGCCAGACTAGCTGCCACCTTCATTTCGTCTTCAACTTTTTTGTTGATAGCTTGTTGCGTATTGTAAAATTTCTTCTTTTGCCACTAATTACCAAAAATGAGGTAGCACAACTAGGGAAACTTGCATGGCGACAAGAAAATATTTTTTGTATAATTTTATATTTAATTACAACATGGCTAAATAGGTCTTTGTCAATTTGTTACCCAAGGTAGTACGATTTATAACAACTCTTTTCAACAGTAATTATTAAACTGTAAAAATGTTACCTTAATTAAATTCCCACAACCATTCTGTTCTCTTAAAGCCTTTTTCATAGCATTACAATTAAATAAATACTTTTCACAAACACCCTCAACAATAAGTATAATTATACCATAACAGATATAGGCGTTGAGTAGCAAGGATCAACAACTAATGTGAGCTCAAATTCAGCAAATTGAGTTTAATTGTGAGAAAATATAATGTAGTCTCAACAATTAATCAAAAGTTGCATGTGAGCCTTAACATCCTTATGCCTCAGGGTACTGAGCAGCTCTTCATGAAATGCCGCTGTCATAGGCAGAGGTTCCGCTTAACACACAAGGTAGGCCTCATCCTCGTTATGTTACAATACTATAAAAAAAAGTTGGGTTTCTGGGCGGCAGGGTATTTTGAAAGCTTGTCTTGTTATCTACCACCTTCAATAACAAATATGTAGTCAATTACCTAATGGCGTGTTACGGCAGTTGTACTTGAAAGCCCATTCTAGGCATGTACTGTACTGTATCAGCCGGATTGTCCACTGCTGAACACAGCCTCCCCCATTACGAGTGCGTTGCCTTAATCCCCACGCTTGGCTGGCGTCTGATCGGGTCTGATCAGATGGGATCGCAGTCTAAGATAGAAGTGACTCAGAATGTGCTGCTGCCCACCTTCCGGTATTTTACACTTAGTCGCCTCTTACGACACCTACGGGAAGAGAGGGGGGTGACATTCTAGCCCAGCACCCCACGGGCCCCAATATGGTTTTCCTTCAATATGAATAAATCTTTCACCTTTTTCTAGGCTGAAGCCTAGCTTGTGACAATCTGACAGGAGAGGTAGTGATGTAATGCTAAAGAAAACACACTTTAATAAAAGTCATACCTTCCAAGTTCTTGACAATAAGAGATAGGACCTTTTTGTCCTGGAAAGCGAAGGCCAGTTGTTGTCCAACAGTGAACACCTGGTTAGAAAACTGGATGAGGAAGTCCCTTGCCATTGACTCTGAATCATAAGGCTCCAATGATGTCCTGCACACAAAACAATGATGACATCATTTAGGTTTAGGTTTGTATGGCATTTAGGATCTTATGTAGCTACTTTTGTGGGCTGGTATAATAAGGGTTGATACATTCTACTTTTCATGATATTGATTTTAAACAATCAACCTGGTTGTGGTAATCTGCAGGGCCATTATGTACCTTGACTTTGGTTAATTGTAATTAACTTAGTGTCAAAATTTATATTGGTTTACCAACCTCTATTAATACGCTGGACTTGTAACTGTAAGATTATTATTATTCCTAATGGCCTGTTATAGACTATTTTGAATTTGTAAGGAACTATCCTTGCATACAACAGTTTTTGAGCCAAGGTTATGATATTTATTTGTTATAATTTGGTCCTGGATGGTTGTTTGAAAAATTTTGCCATAATTTTCAGCCTTCAATCATATCAATCAAAGTTATTTTTAGCAAAAAAATTACATGGTAGCCATGCTGATTAAGTAAAGTAGTAAATATGATAATTACATCAGCATTGCCACATGGGTACTTTAAAAATGTTGGTATACTACACAAACAATTGGATACTGAGTGAATCCAAAAAGTGAGCTTAGAGAGAATAATAGACAACCTATAAAGAATGTCCCTTGTGGGGTTCCAGGCTATATTTTGCAACTTTACAAGGTAGAAAATCTGTTGTTAAGCACTAACAGTATTTTCCGGCAGCAGTCCTTGAGAACCAATAAAATTACAGACACATGAGACTCAACAACCGTATGTCTCAGGGGTGTGTCTTACGGGTGTAGGTCAACTGTGACGAAATGCATCTGTTATAGGCAGGATTAGTCCGCTTAACATCAGGTGGGTCTCAAGATTGTTCCCTCACAATAACTTAAAAAAAGTAATAAAAAAATACATGATTTGATTTCAACATCTAACATTCATTTACAAGGTGTACAGATGTCAGTTAGGAATGATATCATCACGACAGATACAGTCAGTAAAAGAACTAAGACTACATCATAAAATGAGATCATAGATTATAATTAGATTATAGGCACTCACGTTTTCTTTAGCATAAAATCTGCTTCCAAGGTGACACTGCATAGACATTCTGCACTTTGTGCCTTGAAGATCTTCACATCTATAGTCTGTAATAAAAAAACATTTGAAATTTTCACACTGCTAGTCAAATACTGTTCTCTGCTGTAGACTCAAAATGAATTCACTAGCACTCCTACTGCTTTTTAACAGAGAAAAACTCAATTTAGAGTGTTACACACCTGGCCAATAGAAAGTGTAGCCCATTTTCTCTGTGGTGCTGAGAATCCAACTGTTCCTCTATCTACCCCATTGTAGAATTTGATGCTAAACACATAACTCTGCGAAGGCCCGGTGGAAATTTCAATGTGTCTGAAATCAAATACAGAGAAAAAATATATATATATCATATTTATAGTTGAATAGATTTATTGTAAAAGAAATTCAATACAATACAACAACTTTCAATAAAAAGCTAGAATAAAATTTGAGTGAAATAGACAAATTCATTGCTAAAATAAATCACCTACACAGCCAACCTTACCAACACTTACTTTTTTTGTTTTTTAGCATTTTAGGTGGCAGATACATGTAATTGAATATTACCAGTTACAATGTTGTATTTACAGGTATTTAATGTTATATATTAAATTATTTAAAAAAAAAACCATTATATGAAAATAAATTATACTTGCTCCAGTGTTTTAATTTAAATTTGGATATTTTGGACAGACAATATCTGTCCGAAATTTACATGAAAAATAATTAAGTACCTGATGATTTCTCAGGCCCCATCACAGTTAGCATTAATGCTACTCAAACATGAGCACATTGCAGACTGTGAGAGGGGTGGCCAAATGGCACATAGCACTTTATATCATATGGCTACTCAGGAGCAACATGAACTTAATTTACATACTAAAATAAAATTCTGATGATCTCCCTGCGAGCCTGACCAAGGGTTAAATTATGTGGTCAAGTTTGTGAGACAAACATGTATCTGGTTTCTCGGCAAACATGGTTGATATATTAAGAAAATATTTATTTTAATAAAGATTCTTAACCCTTAAGTGATACTTAAGGGTTAAGAATCTCATCAGGGCTGATATTGTCCATTTATGAATGAGATTCAAATATGACTATCTATGATGCACATGGATTAATACCCTATTCTGATATCTCATTCCTAGAATATCATGAAAATATCATCACCAATGTACAAAAAATAATTTAGTTAGTTTTGGCTAAGCGATTTGATATTAATTTCTTGAAATTTGTGGGAAGAGAATTAATAGATAACATTAGCACTTACTTAGTATCACTAGGAAAATCATCCGGGTTGATGAGGGCACAGTTTGTGATGGCAAGCTCATCTGATGGACACTTTGCTGCCTTCATACGCTGAAATGGAATATAATAACTTTTAATCATTAAAACAGTTACATATTAGAAGTACAAATTTAAGTACATATCCCCAACATAAGTTATATATCTTCTTCTGTGGGTGGGAGAGAGAGCTCCTCTATGACAAAAAAATAAAATATGAATACAAGAAGACAAATTATTCGGGTATAAATCATATAACACGGTTTATTGTATGATTAATTTTATTATTCTGTAATATAACACAATTGCATCCTAAAAGAGGCCTACAAAACAGTTGTAAGTAATTTATAAACCTTATTTACGATCTTACCATTGAGGACATTTTATTGACTTTTTTGTATTGAAATAAACACTATTTTGACAAATGATTCACGTCGACTGATTTGATGTCACACAATCAAACCGTCACTTTAGCAGAGAATGACTGCAATGCCATATTTTGGTATAAGAAATTTGGATGGCGAACGACAACCACGATCAATACCGAACACGACTGGTGCATTGAATGCTGCCATATGCGAAGAACGTATTGATTGATATTTTATCTAAAATATTGTCCAAAATTTGACCAGTAAAAGTGTGTAATATATACATTTAAAAACGGACAATAGTTTTCCTTTTGAATAACTAGTTTTAGTTATTATTATTCAAAAACTGAAAACCGAATATTTCCGATATATATAATTTTTCTTCATGGCAATACATAAAACCTCCTATCAAATAATATAACATTCATTCTTTTGTTCTTCCGGCTTCACCCCCTTCATTCCCGCCCTCCCGGCCCCCAAAATTTACAAATGGCCGTAGTCAATGGATGTGATATGTGTCAGTTTGTTATTTTGTGATAAAGTTCATGAATAAAAGTGTTTTCAAGCTACCGAAACACTGTTTGTTTTTTTATGTTAGCCAGATATTTTGTTGGAGATGACGGGTGATAGAAAATTATCATTGTAATATCAGATAATCCATCACGATAACCTCAATTTTCTACAAAAATGGAGCTTCCTCAGCCACCGCCAGGTACTACACTACAGCAGATAGTACAGGTGTTCTTGTCTCATAAACATGCGATATACGACTATAAGTAAAATTTTCCATTATTTGTAGATCAAGATCTACGCAACATAATCGATAAACTCGCCCAGTTTGTCGCAAGAAATGGACCGGAGTTCGAGAAAATGACCAAGACCAAACAAAAGAACAACCCGAAATTTAGCTTTCTCTACGGCGGCGAGTACTTCAACTACTACCAGTATAAAGTGACGACCGAGCAAGCAAGTAAGCATAGTTACATGTCAAATGGAAGATGATAAGTTCTTGCTGTGATTGCATTGTGATAAGTGTGGCTGTGACAGATTTTAAATGAACCTCCGCTGTTTATAGTTCTAAAGCAATCGGCCGGTGGCCAGGCGGCGGCTCCCGCCGGGGCTTATATGGCACAGAACAGGCAATATGTAATGCCCCAACAGGCCAGCGCGACTCCCGCGCAACTCGGACTCGCTGCGTCGATGGCGGCGGCGCCTGCGCTTCAGCAGTGGCTTGCGGCCAACTCTGCACCGACAGCTTCGGCATCCGCCCCGACATCCACCTCCGTGCATCCTCATCAACATGAACTGGACAACCTCAATGTGCAGATCAACATGCTTAAAGAGCAAATTACTCAATCAGAAAATAATCTTAATGCTCAGCACACGGTAAGCTACTATTATAATGTTTAACTGCAAGTTTAGGAATTTGGAGATGTTGAAAATTTTAGGTTTTTATGGTCTATCAATATTGCTAAGATTGCATGCCAATTATGCGTATTGAATATCCTTTTTAAATTGTTTTGTAAACAGTGTTACTACTTTCAGAATTGTACTTAACATGGAAAAAATTTTGTTTACAGGCTTCAATATCTGTCATCACACTGTAATGTAGGAATAATCATTAACCACTTGATCTTGAACAACTTTCTATGAATTCTAGTAGTGTCAAGTACCTATTTAAAAAACATTTTAGGATACTAATTTATTTCCAATAATAAAAGCATTTTTCTTATTTTGAAATGGAAACTAAATCAATAAAAACTTTTAGGTGCTAATTCAGCAGCAGCAAGTCAAAATCAATGAGTTGGTTAGCAAAGCTCAAGTCGAGACCATGCAATTGATGGCAGAAGAGAACAATATCAATCTTACTGAGCTCGACAGCATTCTGCAGCCTATCATTGACACATGCACTAAGGATAGCATTTCTTCAGGTAGGTGACCTATAATCACATTTTTCTTAGCTGAACTTCAATGGAACCAAATTGGTTGACAAGTTTTTTGAATGCTAGATGCTGGCAACAAGCAGGCCAGTATAAAGCATATCATTAGATCAAATAATAAATGGAACTGACAAATGAGTCTTCTGTTAAGTGAAATTTTAAGTATTCTTACAGAAAAACAATATTGTGTTTAAAATAAATACTTATATTTGTTGTTCTGTTAGCATTTCATAGAAGAATCAATTGTAAGATAGAGATATTTAATACCTACAAACGTATATGTCCTCTCTACATCAGGGAAAGGTTGGATACTGCAGCATGCAACATCACACGATTCCGGCAAAGTGATATCCCAACACCTGCTGAGAAAGGTGACCCAACCTGGTGCAGCATTCACACAGAAACTACACATCATTTACTTGGTGAATGATGTTCTACACCATTGGTTAGTACCTTCATAGTATTTATATCTCATAGCAGTCACTCTAACATTGCTTTCATTAATATTTTACTGCATTTGTCACTAACTACAAATTTTGTATAATTGTGTCGCATTGGTAGGGTGTTGTGTACAATTTTTGTTTTGCACAAGCTGCAGATGAGCTAAGATGTTACCAGGTTATCACTGTAAAGCACATTTCGATGCACAAATCAAATTAAGTAACAAAACAAAGCTTTGCCCGATCCATTTCTTTGGTATGAGATATACATGGAATCAAGCAAATCTTTGTTCATCGAAATGTTTTCTTAGCAAAGTATTCTAGATACTAGGATAAATTGGTGTATTTTCATAAATTGATTTATGTTGGTTCCTAGCAATTTTCGTTATAATTTTGGAGAGATCCATTGTGAAATAACAATATTGTATGTATAATTGTGTTTAAAACTGTTCTTGATTGTTATTTGATTTGTGTACTATATCCGTGTTAAACCCATTCCTTCTTTAGTTCATTTTACAATTTGGTGTCTATTATGCAATTATTCCTAATTACAGCGCACGCAAAAATGCAGAAGATCTCAAGAAAAATTTGGAAAGTGTCGTGGTCCCAATGTTTTGCAATGCCAGTATAGGTAAAATACTTTTAATGACCTCGAGATGTAGGACTCTTGTTTTTTTATGCATACTCATTTATATAAAGCAACTTACAACATCATCACATGTGGTTTGCACTGTTCAGGTAACTTGCTTGGAGTTTGAAGGCTTGTACGACAACAGTTTCATTGTTTTGCTGTTTCAGCTGTTACGGAAGAACAGGAGGCTAAGTTAAACAAGTTACTCCGTCTCTGGGAATCCAAGTCCAATTATTTCGAGACTGCCGTCATAGAGAAAATGAAGAGCCCCACCAGTTCCTACCAAGAATATCAGAACAATTTAATCTCACAACACTCAAATGCTATTGCGCATCTAACGCAACAGACTAAAGCTACCTTCGAAAAGTATGTATCTTAAAGTAAACATTATAAAAACTGTCATCAAAATTTTTATAAATTTTTTATATCAATTTTCAGCTATCAAACACAGCATCAAGCATTTGTGGCACACACAATGCAACAAATTCAGCAAATTGAAATGCAAAAACAAGCATTAGAAATGCAGAATAACCAAGAACACAACAGTGACAATATGCATCAACAAAATAACATGAATAACTTCCAGAACAACAACTTTAACGAACAGAACTTTCAACAAATGGACAGTTATGATCAGAACTTTAGACCTAACAATCAGAACTATGGTAGTGAATGTGGTAAACAATATGGTAGTGAAAGTGGTGATAACTACCCATCTAATAATAGTATAAGTGGAAATGAAAACAGTTTCGACAGTCAGATGTTTGATCAAATAATGCAGAAAAACAATGAGGCTGTCGAAGAGCCTGATTTATCAAATCTTCCAAATGTAAACTTCTCTCAGCCTCCACCTGGTTTCACTCCTAATGAGAACGCACTCATAGCATTCCAAAATGGTCTTCCAGATCTGACAAAACCTCCTCCAGGCTTTCCTCCATTCCCAGAAATAAATAATGAAGATCTAATGCCATCTGTGCCATATTTCGAACTACCTGCTGGCTTGATGGTTCCACTAGTTCAGGTAAAGAAATAAATTGTGGTAGTAAGCCAGATTGGTTTATCGTTACAAAACAAAATCAGTTTGTCCGCAAAGGATAAGCCACTCTAGCGCTTACTGCCTCAATTAGCTTTTTTATTGTTATTTACATTGAACTATAACAATATTTATTTTTATGGATCTATCTAATCAATACCCTAAATAATTAAAATGACCTAATGCATTCTATCTGTAATGCTGATGAATGATAACTATGATAAAGATACATTATTTATTGAAACTGTACAAATGTTACAGATTATCTTATGATTTTTTTGTTTTGAGAATTCTTAATTGACGGTGTAATTTAATTGATTGACAAAACTTTACTTTCCTTGATTAGCCGAAGTTTTAAGCCACTTGAAATGAAAATAAATTTGTTTTTAAATTAAATTAAGCCACTTGTTACTAGCATTTCATAGATGCACAATATATAACAAATGTCTTCAAATTGTCTGTTATATTTTATTCTAGATAAATAACTCCTTTGTAGAAAGAAAATGATTTATGCTGGGGTCATATATAATTTCAACCATCATTAAAAAATCGTCAGCAATATAAAAAATATGAAAACTCAATATTTGAAAAACAGTAATGGGTTTGAGTTTTTCACAAAATGAGTCTATAACATTTGCAAATTCTTAAAGAATGTTGTTTATCTGCATGTAAAACTTCTGGTCCTAGGTACTCACAGAGTGCAGCTAGAAAGACTGCTGGTTGAATTTTAAAGGATTTAATTGAGCGACACTATAATGAAATGGGTCTTATAGTCAATTCAATAATGGAACAATTACTATAACCCTCTTTTCTATTAAAGTGTACCATCCTCAGAGAAATTTGCATTGGAAAAAATACCTCAAATTTTAACCTACCATCAAGTATTGGGTTAATTAAAAAAATAACTTTAAAACATAAGCTGATACATGCACAATATTTCGTATTTTTTTACTGTAGCCTAGTACATTGTTAAAAGCTGTATATCAAAATCAATTTTCTAGCTTTTCTGGTGTACATTTTTTCCCCTCTTAAGTAAAAAGATTCCCAAAAAAATATGTGAGGAAATGTAAAGCTATGACTGTGACCACTATTATATTTCATGTTTTAATCTTTTCCTAATTATTTAACTAGGTTAAACAGCAGTATTCCTTACAACGTAAGGGCATTGTATTGGGATAGAGCGATATTGCTTATCGCTCTATCCCAATACAATGGTTAAAGAACAAGAAGATAAATTAGAGTTATGAGTCATATGTCATGTTCGCTTAAACGGTCAGACAATGCCCCGGCTATAGGGGTGGATGGCGCGGGTTCGAAACCCGCACATGACTATAATTTTTCCTCGTAACTTTGTAATGTTATCTGCAGAGAGAGCATGCATTATTGAATAAAAATATTTAAAAAGCCAGCATTCCTATCCAAAATTTATTTTTTTAGCTGGAAGACGACAAATACAAACCATTGGACCCAGCTACAATCCGTCTACCACCGCCTGCGCCGCCAAACGACAGATTACTTGCCGCCGTCGACGCATTCTACGCTTCACCAAATCACGAACGGCCGCGAGATAAGTGAGTGACATTTACTCTTAACATTTCTAATTATCTAGTTACCTACCATTTTTGTTTTTTTTCATAAACATGATTTGTTTTTTTTCATAAACATGATTTGTTTTTTTTCATAAACATGAAAAAAACAAAATTGGTACAGTCCTATTATTATGGTAATATACGTTTGTGCGTTTATATCGAGTGTATTAAAAGGTGTACTTAATAAATAAACCATGCACAGAGAACCTCGCATGGTTTTCATAATGTTACTCATTATTTACTGTATCAGCCGGATGTCCTCTGCTGAACACAGCCTCCCCTATTTAGGGGGGGTTTGCCATAATCCCCTCGCTTGGCAGGAGTGGGGATCGTAGTTTAGGATATCAGTTCGTTATTAGGCGCTGCTTCCCACCTTTCGGTATTTTACCTTTAGTCGCCGCTTACGACACCCACTACTAAACTTGCACTATCTAAATCTATTCTTCAAACATTGTAGATGATATGTGGCGGTGCACTATTGGTAAGCACCTAAGAACGCCATGCCCTAAATATATGCATATTCACAAGTATTATATTATTACTGTATACCCTTAAATTAAAATTAAACTAAAATAATATGACTATCTGCTCTGATTTTGATAGAGATTTTCCTTGCTCTTTTTTCTTTCAGTGAGGGTTGGGAGAAATTAGGTTTATATGAGTATTACAAAGCCAAGAACATGGCGCGGAAGATTAAAGAAGAAGCGATAATACAAGGCTTCAGAGAAAAGTCAAGAACGCCCAGTCCTATACCTAAAGATTTGCAGAAACAGCCCACACCGCCAGGCAGAAGATACAGGTATGTTTTAATATAGATCTATGGCGGTGCTTATATCGGTACAATTCATTGTAATACTGCTATCTGGTAGTTTAATATATATTAAACTAGCTTTCCGGGCGCGGCTCCGCCCGCGCGTATGTCGGTTATCGCGCGAAAACATTAACCTCTTTTTGCGCAGTCGGATAAAAACTATCCTATGTTTTTTCCCGGGTCTCAAACTATCTCCATACCAAATTTCATTCAAATCGGTCCAGTAGTTTTGGCGTGAAAGCGTAACAGACAGACAGACAGAGTTACTTTCGCATTTATAATATTAGTACTGATATGTGATTTTGTTTTCTTTTTATCCTACCTGTACATACACCAACATTAACGGTTCTTTGAAACCACACCATTTAAAAGTCACCTGAAAAAAATTGATATCTATGAAAATGCAATTATCCTTCATAATTTCACGCGAGTTGGTTGTTGCTGCACATTTGGCGCATAATGCTGCTCTTTATCGACCGGCTGTGAAACCCATCACATAATTTATAAAAATGTCACATCCTTGTATTACGGAAAAAACATGTATTATGTCTTTTGCTTTGATATGTAAGTCACATTATACCAAGTTCATATTGCTGGGATAAGGGTAACTATTAATAACACAATTATAAGTAAATAATAATATTTATATATTTGTAACAATATGAGAACTTAGTCAACTAAAGAACAGCTTCTCAAAAATTGGGTAGTAACTAACTATTAATAAGAAAAAAATATACATTAATTACACACCCAATATAAGAACTAAATGATATAATGATATTTAAATTTGGTTGGTCAATATTTTATTTTATTTATTCTTTTGCACAAATAAGTGTACAAGGAGGGCTTAATGCTATGTAGCATTTTCTACCAGTCATCCTGGATGTGCAAAAAAATGGTAGCGGTGCAGTAAAAGGTCGTAATGACAAAATGTGTATTGTACATTTATTAAATCATAGATATATAATATATTTTATTATATATATATATATATATATTTTATCAGCATGATATTTTAGTATATGATGATTGAAAAGCTTTGTCTAAATATAAAATAACAAAAGAGGATATTAACTGAATGTTCTTTAAATACATATAAATATTTCTGCCATCTGATACATACATTTTTTCTATTGCACAGATCCAAGAGCAAAACCCCAGAGAAACCAAAGTCGCCAGTGAGATCGCGCTCGAGATCTCAGTCGCCGAGGAGGAAGCCACACAGTCGGAGAGATCGGGAGAGAGACAGTCAGTTTTAATAATGGGCTAGCAATGGAGTACCATAACTACTATTATTTCATGACTTATTTTAATGTAATGAATAGATTAAGGCGTTACTTGGCGGAAATCCATATTCAATAATAAATACTTTTAAAAGTATCCTAAAAAACATTAACATTTCTCGATCGTGCGCTCGGTGAGTCAAGACCTCCTGAAGATGCTTCGTTTAGAAGCGAAACTAGTCGGGTATTCTTCCGGTTAGGCTGCGTGATGTTTGTGACGTCACGTAGATGACAGGAAAATTAGGCGGAATTGTCACTAGATATATAATTTTATGCTTTTTTAAGTGTTTTATTTAAATATTATTTAATGTTTTTTAGGATACTTTTAAAAGTATTTATTATTACTTATTTTAATCATTGATTTTCTCAAAAACAATTAAACCAAACATTCTTTCATGCGCTAGGTGTTACATAAGTCGAAAGGATCGATAGATAGATAATTTATGGCGATATTAGTTATTCTATTACTTTCAAGGAGAATTCCCAAGGCTGGCGAAATGAAAAAAAATTAAAACTATATCCGAAGCTACAAGTCACTACATTATAGAAAGTAGTCGATTTTGATAATAAAATCGGCTAAGTGTGAGTCGGACTCGCGCACGAAGGGTTCCGTACTATTAGCTATACAACATTAGACTTCATATTTTAACCTTTTTTGTTTTAACGTGCGCGAGTCCGGCTCGCTCTTGGCCAACTTTTTGTATTTGCTGTTATATAGCGGCAACAGAAATACATCATGTGTGAAAATTTCAACTGTCTAGCTATCACCGTTCTTGAGATACAGCCTGGTGACAGACGGACGGACGGACCGACAGCGAAGTTCTTTAATAGGTTTTTACCCCTTGGGTACGGAATCCTAAAAAAATCAGACTATTATTGCATCATGCCACCTATAACTCGAATAATAACTAGGCTGTATCTCAAGAACGGTTATAGCTAGACAGTTGAAATTTTCACAGATGATGTATTTCTGTTGCCGCTATAACAACATATACAAAAAGTTGGCCAAGTGCGAGTCGGACTCGGGCACGATAAAACAAAAGAAGGTTAAAATATGAAGTCTAATGTTGTATAGCTAATGGTACGGAACCCTTCGTGCGCAAGTCCGACTCGCACTTGGCCGATTTTTATAATTTGCTTTGTTTTGCGAACTAGGCTAAATGTCAATGAAAATAAAGTAATTTTAGTGAGTAGGATAAATCATTGGCAATATATGAAAATAGATACTAGATACCGCACGATTCGGATCGCTCAAAGATTATGACCAATTTAGGGTTTGTAGCGGATTTTAAAACATAACATGAATTTTAAGAATTTCAATCTTAGTGCGCGATGGACGCGGTCGCTACGAAATTATTAATTTGTCCGAAATGCTCAAAAACTCGAGACTGTCCAATTTTAAAATTTTCAACATGGATTTTTAAAAGATACAATTTGTCGCTTTTGACCATTTATTTAGATTTGAAAATGCATTATCGCTGAGGAGGAATTCCAAAAAATAATTAATAAACAGCTGCATTTCAGTTTTTCACCTATTAATCAAGCAGTTATGAAAAAACCTTTAGCAAGGATTTGTTGCCAATACGTCCGTTCATAACATATATTTTTTCTTAATCCAAATAACAATCGTCTGAAGAGGAGTTCACCTTCAAGTAACCAAACTCATGGAAATTTACTCACCCAAGAAATCCACCCTACATTCGTTCAAAGTTTTATATGCGATTATTAACTATAAGAGCAATAGTTACATATTACACTTAAAAATTAACATAAAACCATTCTTTCCAGGCGTGTAAGCAGATTTTTAACTTATGACTCACTAGCATTCCGGGCGCGGCTCAGCCCGCGCGTATGTCGGTTATCGCGCGAAAACATTAACCTCTTTTTGCACAGTTGGATAAAAACTATCCTATGTTTTTTCCCGGGTCTCAAACTATCTCCATACCAAATTTCATTCAAATCGGTCCAGTAGTTTTGGCGTGAAAGCGTAACAGACAGACAGACAGAGTTACTTTCGCATTTATAATATTAGTACTGAAGTACTGATTATGCCTTGTAAATGCACTTCCAGGCCGCAGGAGATCGAGGTCGCGGTCGAGATCGCGGTCTCGAAGCCGGTCGCGAGAACGCGATCGTGATCGCCACAATCGTGAATCGCCGCGCTCGCGTCGCATCGAAAGGTCACGTTCGCCCACACCACCTAGCTTCCTGTGAGTTATCATTAATTACAAATTTCATTTAAAACCATAGTCTTCTGGCTGTGAGGATTCTATTTTAGGTTTTTTCATGATTTATTGCTGATTGCCTTTGATCACTTTGTCACTTGATGCAGTCAAGGATTTTTACGGTAACCAAGAATTACAGGGTCCCCAGGACAGCTGCCGGAACACACTGTTAGCTGCTTGGCGATAAGGTTTTCTAATTGAGAGTGGGCGCCAGATGGGAATTAGCAAAATGCCCTACCACCAAGCTATAACAACAACAAAAATCAAATTAAGACAACAACCGCCACCAAAGCCTTAACGTGCCCTCCGAAGCAAAGTAGCACTCAGAAGTAATACCACTAGCAGGCACTCATTCGAAAGTTTACTGTGAGAATTTAATCGTGTTCGTGTTTTCTTTTAGGTTTGTAGGTGCATTTGAATCGTACACGTATTGAGCCGATGCCGATACGGCATAATACTAAACGCCTTCAGTTGAGGCGATGTGAATGGTGCCGAATGGATCAGTGTGTGCCAACCATAAGAATAACAAATCAACCTGAGATATTGTACTGTTCTGTGCTATGCTCTGCTTAGTGAATTTGGTCTTATTGGGCTAGATTCACACCGAGAAGTTACTTTGCCAAGCGGTGATGGACCGCTTGTGATTATTCCCGCCCGACTTATGCAGTCTTTTAAACGATACTATGCATTATAATGAGAGATAAAATAGAAAATGGTTTGACAGTACAACAGACAACTTCGGTAAATTTAATAAGGAAACAAAAGAAACGTGATGCGCTGAGCTTTGTGGAGCTGCGCTTTCTTTAACATAGCTTATGATTTTAATGCAATTAAAAACCATAAAATATTATTATTTCAGTGGTGGAGCGTATCCAAGCACATCAGGAGGCCTAGATCCCAGCAATAAAGGACACCAGCTACTTCAGAAGATGGGATGGAGTCAAGGAGGACTCGGGGCATCAGGACAAGGAATAGCAGAACCAATCAGTGGAGGTGCCGTAAGAGATAAACAGGATCAGTATAAAGGTAATCAACCCAAAAAAATGTATACATCACTTTATGTGTTGTAGCTAAAGACAGTATATATGCCCTTTGGTAATTTGGGCTTTTCTGACACAACATGATTAGTGTGTCTTTGGGAGATCCACTCGCCTAGCTGGTACAGACCTGTTCACTTTGAAGGAACGCTCCTCCTCGGTATTGATGCGCATTTGTAGGCCATGTTTGTACACTACGTCTTAGTGCTGGTGTAAATGCTAATAGTACATACAGCTGATTTATAAAATGTTAAATATGATCGTTTGGGTAAGCTTGACAGTAGTAGTTGCAACTACACTGAAAAAATCTAGAGAGGCGCGTCTTCATGAGTGAAAAGGTATGCATAGGCAACTTGCTGGCTCGATTCTCATCGAAGTGGCAGCAGTAGGCTGCGCAGCTTTACTGTTCCATTTTCGACTTGTTTCTATACGCATAGTTTCGCTTCAAAAATGTATACAAATCGCGTGCCCAGACGGTGCCGCGGGCTTCACTGCGGCCGCCAGCGGCCATCACCGTCAATTCTTTCATCCTATACTATACATTATAGCGATAGCAACAAGGACGAAAATGGTTTGACGGTATAACTTCTCGCCGCTACTATGCCAGCCGCTGGCACTTCGGTGTAAATTGACGCTTAGATGACGTAGTGGCGGAAAGTTCGCGCATGTCATTCATTTTTATTACTAAATCATTCATTTAGACGGCTTATAGCGGGACGTAAGCGCAACCAATCACGTAAACGCGCTGATTTGAAATCCTTCCGCGCGCACCCTTCATTCGCTAAAGAGACCTTAAAATCGTCTACTGTGCAGCCAAGGTTATTGCTCTAGTTGTTTGCCGTTGTCCGTCTGTAGTGCCACACTAAAAAGTTAGCATGTTCTAGTATCAATCTCATCATGCAAAACCGAGGCTGACGTATCTTACTAGTTCTGTAGATTTCCATGATTAGAAATCGCCGTAGACTTTCGAATACGGAATGCCAACACATCGTTTAATTTTTGTGGGAGTAGATCACCAGCAATATTTAAGACGGAGCTTACACCATACGGTCTGACCTCATTCTTATTAGGAGTCAGAACACCTAGAGGCTAAAATCTAATACAATATGTGCTGCTTGCCTCATACACAGCCGGGTCTGCCCCGTAAGCAAGACTGGTCCGCTAGATGCGCCCCCTACATACGAATGCGTTCTATCGCCGCATACAGGTCGCAACCTGATCCGGTTGCAACTGCCCGCGGCGTCAGCATGCCACCATGGGGTGAAGCTCAAGCCTGCGGCGGGATTCGAACCATGGACCTGCTGCGCGGCATTCCATAGCCAATGCTACTGAGCCATCATTGCATAATGTTTGATAAATACCTAATTTCCATTTATATAAATACATAATATAGTAAATAGGACAATAATAAATGTTAAAGGTCTGTGCTTTATGATTATGTATGACAAGCTTTAGGATTAAACTGCTTGCCATGCCTCATAGGTTTAGTTACAAAGATTAGTGGAATAATTCTGTCAAGATTAGACAGTTATGAATCTGACTCAGAATGATGTCAGAACTTGATGCATAGTTGTCTAACCTGTAAATGTGTTATATTTTTGCAGGAATTGGTGTCAATCTCAATGATCCTTATGAAAACTTCAGAAAGAACAAAGGAGCAGCATTCATAACAAGAATGAAGGAGAGGGCGCTAGAGCGTTCATCATGATCGCTGTTAAAAGACTCCATGTAAATGTGTACAATTGAGAATGAGTGAATGGAATGATTTTATCTAAATCAACTAAAATAAAAATTATTAATTTTTAATAATACATTTTATTTATTCCTTACATAATGCCCTACAAACACAATTAAGGTCTTAGCCCCATAAACAGAATAAGTTCTCAAAGCTCAAAATCATCTTCATAATTATCTTTAAACTCTGATAGCTTATCTAAGCTCTCACAGTAATCTGCCGGTTCCAACCCTTCTTCTTGAAATTTGTGTAACTTAGAAAATTTTATCCTACTCACTTCTCTATGCAGTTTTTCTAACATATCTGTTAAAAAATTACCGTTATGGTAACCAGCTACAACTGCACAACTTTGAACTTTCTCATCTATATTCTCATTTTTAAGAAGACCATATCTATTAAGATTTTCAGAGAAAAATTTAGGATAAGGTGTCTTCACTTCTAAGGGTTTATCACAAATGGTCAAATTTGTGGCAGAAAGGAAATTATTTGCTTGGAAATATAATTCAAACATTTCTTTAACACTGTTACATCTGTAGGCTGGTAGACTCATCTGCTCTTTGGCCTTGTTGAGAGGAGCTTTCAAATAGCTCTCTGAGATTCCTCTCACAGTTATAAGTTGGAATATTTTGTCAGAAGCCAGTTTACAACTAGGTGTGATGCTTGTGTAGATAGGTCTTGTAGTTTCGTTTAGATATTCAATCAAATATTTTGATTCATTAAAAGCAAATGGTAGTCCTAAAGATGCAGCTGCCATTTTTCTACCATATCCAGTCATATCAGCACTTATGTCAGACAGTGTATACATATTGCTTTTATGCCTATATTTCTGGCTCAATGTATCTATAGCAGATGCTAATAATGCTGAGGAGTGGTAATACAATTCTGGTTTGTATGAAATGTGGTCAAATAACCTAGGATTGCCAGGTTTCCTCCATCCTTTCTCTCCTGTGCAAAGGGGTACAAACATAGTGGCATGTTCAGATAATTCTTGTATTGACAATGCTATGTTGACAAGTCTTATGGAATCCTTCAATGTAGCTTTATCTCTTTCTTCTGAAGATGTTGAATTATTATCAGGAAAATGAGATGCGATAATGGGATGTGCCAGTATTGGTTTTGTGTATTCATCTACTAGTTGGGTTATACAGCTTAAAGCAAGACCCCCAAAGCCATCTGTACAGTCAAAATTAATATGGAATCCTTGCATACTATCACATTCTTCAATGTATCTTCTTACATTATCGTCAAATGTATCTCCATAATCAGATTTCCATACTGATTTCCCAGCATTAAATATTTCAAAATTTTGCTGTAATAAAATATATATTAGCTAGTTAGTTGTTAAAGTAGCAACAGCAGGTATATTTTCATTTCCAAATCAAAGTACAAATTACTTACAATTTCATCCCCATGTCGATATTCTTTAATTATATTTACTGTCCGAGGATGAAGTCTTGGGTAAAAATAATCAGTCCAAGAGTTGATACTGTTTTCAAGTTCATATTCCTTTTTTTCTATATCTGATGGTCCTTGTTTTTCAATATCTTGCAGATATTCATTCTTATGAGGTGCTTGCTCTTCAATCTTTTCTACGTTTTCCCACGGAACATCATTAACTTCTTCCTCATGGAGACCGCCACTTTCAGGTAGGGTTCTCAAAGCACCTTTGAGATCAGCTATGACTAATCTGGGTGTGTAGGTTACTTCTCCTTTAGCAGTTTGACCTTCTCGATACAAAATATCATGGTTCACATCGGTCCTTACCGTGCCGGTGTAATCAAAACTTTGTTCTTGTAAGTTCCAGAAGTGTGCACCAACAAAATTCGAATAATGTCCAAATTGTAATGTAAGAATCTCGCGAGTTGACATTTTATTTCGTATATTATACCCGTAATTTCAATTAACTGAATACCCAAATAGAGTCGTATTACATAAGTAAATTATTAAATTGTTTACATTTTCTTCTGACCCAACAGTCTGTTAGCAAAAATAAACAAAAGCCTTAGAGGTGTGACTAATATATTCGTATTAGGTATATGTAATAGGTTTAATACAGAAGTTTAATATTAAGTAATATGAATTTTGTCGTAATAGGTTCTTCAAATAATAGTGAGCGACGTGACGGCGACCGAGTGAAGCTATTCCTCCTTACAGTTGCCTGAGACTTGCCATCTCATTCTCACTCGTCGCGAGAAAATGCGACGCTGACATTCCAATTTGAAATTTATCCTCGGGGCTCGGACCTTGCGCGCGTCTTCGGTGAAGTTATTGCATGTGTTGTTATACATGTCGCTTCTTGTATAGGAGCTTCGTGGATAATCAGAATGAAACCAGGTAATGGACATCGATAGATTATTATTAATTATGCAATGTTATGAGTTAGTATTTACCTATTATTGTAACGCTGCCGATTACACACTATTTTTGAAATATTCTATATATATATATATATATAAAAGACATTAAAAACAGAAGGAACATAAAAGTAATCTATATTTATAATGTAAATACAACTTATAAATCATTGTAAATTTCGTTGACAGTCCTAGATCTGTTAAAGTATAAAGTAAGGCAAAGTAAATCACTGTATATTTATATCAATAACGTGAGCGATTTGTCAACTATTCCACATAATATTTCGACCAATAACGGTTAAATTGCGCGTCATTTATGAACGAATAATATGATAAGTTGTCGCTATTATTTGACTATTACCCAGTAATAGGTTAGATATCATAATTATGGCTGAGAGTTATATTCGATAATAGTAATACGAAAATACGATCCTAATATAACACCTCTAAAACCCCCCATGCCATGCCCCATAGATTAGTCGGAGAGTATCGAACTAGGGACACGAAAAAATTATCAATACTTTGTAGTATCGAGTACATTTCCATTCGATACCGATACTTTTGTACTCGATACTTTTACTCAATGAGTATATTTTGCCCATGGAAGTAATAAGTACTACAGGAATGAGCTCTATCTGTGCATCATGCAGCTATAATAAAGAAAATTAAACCGAATGGTAAGGGCATAGGAGTCTTGTTGCGCGCAAAATAAAAATGAAGCCGAGTGAGAAGGCTACCACTGACCCCTGTGTCTCGTTCTAACAGTGACCTAGAGTTGCCAGAGCTAAGTCGATTTCAATCCTTTCATTGTTTGTCGAAAAATGTGCGATTGATGTAATGTAATGAAGTAAAAACATTTACTTCTAAAATGTTTTTAAACATAATTAATAATTTTGTAACAACATGTTAAAGCAATATTATTTGTTGCTACGTGTAAAGCCATACTAACGCAAAAAAATTGCGATTGGCATTTAGGTTTTCTTTTATTTGTATGAAATACGGACTCCTGACTTGACAACCCGTTGACGTTAATAACGGAGTGTTTTTTTATTTCTAAATATTTTTAAATGGGGAGAATTTGTGTCGTGGAGGTAATACTTTAAACATAATTTGTGAGTGAGGAATTACGGTGACCATGAATGGCTACCCAATTATAGTTCAAGAACAAATGAATTAAATACCTATGTATATTTTATTCCTTTATCTATTAAAAAAAAACTTTGTTTCAATTTCAGATTTCCTAAAGATCCTAATGTTAGTTTAACTCATAATGCAAAATTAGAAACAATGAAACATTTAAGGAATAAGCTGGGTTTGCGGCAGAAACTTCACAAGACTATTTTATTTAACAATATTTGATTTAGAATTACACTTAACTGTTTTTTCTTACCTAATTAATGAAATATACCACAATAGGTAGTTTATCGTAATTTTATCTTAGTCCAACTGCATTTCGTGTACCACAAGGACCAGTAGCACGGTAATGTTATCTATACAGTATTTCAACTTCATATAAACGGTCGAAACGCGAGTTACACCTACTCGCCTCGATCTCGGCCCGCGCTCAGTACGCAGACAGTCGCGTCTATGCCGCAGTAACGAACAGACGGTGTGTTATTTTTGTAACAATAAACGCACGATATTTTCGCTAAAAATAAGTTTATGTACAATGTATATATTACATATTTAATATGACGAGTAGGATATATTGTGCTGTTTTTGGTTGCATGAATTCGTCAAAAACGCAACCAGAGATAACTTTTTTAGATAACCTGGAAACTGAAAGATAATACTATAAAATAATTTTACTTACTAGTAAGTAACATTATTTGATAGTCTACATAGTTGACGTTACATAATGTGTATCTTTTTAATGGACATGTATTTCCTTTAATCCCCCGAAAAAAAATGTCTCGATTAATAAAAAAGGGAATAGAGTAAAGGAAAGTGATTGACACGAGTGCGATAGGAAGTTATAAGCTATATATATATTAGAATGCGGATTTTTTAATACCTACTCTAAAATTTAATGATAAAGCATTTCGTACGTCTCACATATATTTCTCGGTCGCAAATTTTTAAGACTGATTTTTTATTCAAATACAGGTTTTTTAATTAAATCTACCTACTAGTCAAAAAACAACACGCATTTTTAGTGAACACTTCCTGTTCATTTCGCAAAGAATTTTATTTGTTCATATAAAAAAAGTATATTTATAATCACAAAACTAAATGGAAACACAAAGTAGGCAAATTAAATTAAAATAATGGAGGCGGGTAGCCCTATCGCATGTTTACGTACAGCGCGGTTGTAGGTAGTTATTTCAATGAGAGAGCCAAGTTAAGATACTGTACAGATAACATTAACGTGCCAGTAGGTAAGTACCTACCTATATGACGCGAGTGTGAGAAGCAAGCAAAAACAGGAAATGTACAGTGCCGCAAAGGGCAAGTTCATCATTAGCATCTTCGATTAAAATCCATCTGAAGCAATGATCTGCTGACGTCAGATCACAAATATTTTTTTATAATAAAATGGTATTGTCCTTAAATCATATTTCAATATAGTCACCATTGCCAGATAGAGGATAAGAGGTACAGTTACTGAGCTCTCGTTCGGCTTCAATTTTGCGACAACAGCTCATTCCTGTTGTACGTAGTACTTAGTTGTACGTAGTACTTATTACTTCCATGATTTTGGCAGGTATCGTATCGAGAAATTAAGTTTTAAATAGGTAATCTTAGAAATTATTTATTTAAAACTTGCGTTTCCTTCTTATGTTTATGGCATTGTTATATAGTTCATTACTCATTCTGAACCTTCTAAAACAATACCTAATTCCTAGGTACTATTATAGGAAAGGTACTTGAACGACTTTTACAGATTTTATTAGTGAATAACATAAGTATATCTACGGACTCAGCCATATTCAGTATAAGAGACACGGTTAACTATTACATCACACGTTAAATGTCTGTCTATACCTGATTGATCTGGTGTATTATAAAATTCTCTGGGACAAATTGACCCAGAGTCGTCTCCCAGCCGAAGTGGTGAATATCTTGAGATACTGGTATAGAGGTCAAACTAATGTGATAAGATGGGGTACACGACATCCAGTCAATACAAACTGGAATGCGGGGTACGTCAGGGAGGGCTTATAACTCCAAATCTCTTCAACGTGTATGTGAATGACTTGATCGAAGAGCTACGAAGTACCACGGTTGGATGTCATGTTGGAGACATTTGCGTCAACGATTTCAGCTAAGCGGACTATATGGTGCTTCTCAGCCCTTCGATCAATGGACTTAGAAAATTAATTTCCATAATTATGTGAAAAGTATGCTTTGAAGCATGGACTAAAATGTAACCTAGCCAAGACAGAAATGATTGTATTTCGAGCAGGGGAGGTCCGGAGAGGTTCATCATCATCATCATCAGCCGAAAGACGTCCACTGTTGATCAAAGGCCTCCCCCAGAGAACGCCACAAAGAACGGCTATTAGCCGCTTGTAACCATTGGTTACCCGCGACTTTTACGATGTCGTCAGTCCATCTAGTGGGGGGCCTACCAACTCTACGTCTTCCGGTGTAACGTGGTACCCATTCGAGAACCTTTCTTCCCCACGGGTTATCAGTTCGTCGAGCAATGTGGCCCGCCCATTGCCACTTCAACTTGCAAATTCTGAAAGCTATGTCAGTGACTTTGGTTCTTTGGCGAATATCCACGTTCCGGATTTTATCGCACAAAGAAACTCCGAGCATAGCTCTCTCCATGGCTCGTTGAGTGACTTTGAGTTTGTCCATAAGGGCCACAGTTAAGGACCACGTCTCGGTGCCATATGTCATCACTGGTTGAAGACTTTGGTCTTCAGACTCTGCGGGATCCTTGACAAGAAGATGTCGCGTAACTTCCCGGAGAGGTTACCTAGTGTTTATTTGTCGGGTGCTCCGGTAAGGGTTGTAGAACAGTTCAGGTATCTAGTCTTATTCAAATCCGCCCTCAAGGTGTTTAATTATTGGGATCCAGTATATAAACGGCTTTAATTCATTCACACATTTTTAATCTCTTAATACCTTTGAACACTCTACATCTTTATAAAAAAATTACATCGACTACAAACTTATAAGTTGCTCCAAACAATTCTCAAAAAACTAGTACAAAGAAAATTTTCTTCAAGACATTTGTCAAAACACTAATCGCTCCAAGTTTGAAAATAACTTGCTTTTAAAAACATAGACAATAAGAATTCATCTCTACAACATCCCCTCTGAATTTTATATTGTCTCAAATAAAATTAAAACCAACCTGTATTTAACTTTAACATATTTTCCTAGAACACCCCATATACCACTTCAACATTGAACACATAATTAAAACAAAAATAAAAACCCATACTAGTATTCCCTACCTATCATTACATTCTACATACTATATTAAACCACCCCCTTAAATATAAATTTCAAATTAACAATCAAGACAATCTTAATACTATAACTAATACCTAAATTTCAAATCAATTCCAAAACATTATCTCTACAAAATATAACATCTAACACCTATCATAATTAACTAACTATACCACTAAACTCACTTCATTAAAGTTCACATCAAACTCACTGATCACTCACAATATGCTTTCTTAAACGTAAAAACTTGGTTCTGTCCAATCCTTTTGTCAAAATATCCGCAATATTAGAATTGGTTGGACAATAGAAAATTTCAATTAAATTTTGATCTATCTTTTCTTTAATAAAATGATATTTCACATCAATATGTTTGCTTCTGCGATTTAAAATTCCGTTTTTAATTAAAACAATAGCCGACTGATTATCAACAAATAATTGTGTTTTTGGAGTATGACCTGTAATTTCTTTAATCAGACTTTGAACATAAAGTAAATCTTTGATACATTCTGCGGCAGAGATGTATTCTGCTTCCGTACTGGAGAGAGCGGTGACGGACTGTTTACGCGAGCACCAATGTATGGGACCACCACTGTACAACACTACAAAGCCAGTCGTACTTTTCCTAGTATCAGGATCACCAGCGAAGTCTGCATCACAATATGCAGTCAAAACTAAACTACAAAACTACTAGCACGTAAATATTGAATACCAGAAGATATAGAGCTCTTAAGGTATCTGAAGAGATTTTTAATATTGGCAAAATCATTTAAATTAGGACACTCTTGATGTCTACTGCAATAACCAACATGAAATGAAGCATCTGGTCTAGTTTTGTTTACTAAGTATAGTAAAGACCCTATCAACTGCCTATAACGATGCACATCACTACTATTACCCTTCCCCTCTTGATGTGTATCAACTAAAATATTCGGAAAAATAATTTCTTTTAAGTCATTAAATCCAAATTTATTTAACATTTGACCAATATAAGATTCCTGATAAATTTTCAAATAATTTTCTCCAACCTGTATATCAATACCGATAAACTTCTCAACTTTATCAAATTTTCTAATTTCAAATTCTTTTTGCATTCCTTTCATGATATTATTCAATTCATTTTCACAATTTCCTATCAAAATTCCATCATCAACATATATAGCCAAGTAAATTTCCTTTTCTTTACATAAAAACAAACATGGATCTAATTTCAGCTGTTCGAAACCCAATTTCTTTAAATATTCAGTTAGCCGCTTATTCCACATGAGCGGTGCTTGCTTAAGACCATATATACTCTTCTTTAATTTACAAATTTTATTTTCACCATAATCATAACCTAAAGGAATTTCCATAAAGATATCCTCATTTAATTCTCCATACAAAAACGCTGTCTTTACATCAAACTGTTTTAATTTTAGACCTTTCTGTGCAGCAATTGAAAGCAATAATCGTACACTAGTAGTATTTACCACTGGACTATAAGTCTCTTTGTAGTCTATATTATATTTTTGTAAAAATCCCTTAGCAACAAGTCGTGCTTTGTATCTTCCTTCCAACTTCACAGTAAAAATCCACTTACTAGTTATCAATCTTCTATTACCTGCTTCTATTTTATCAACTACTTCCCATGTTTTATTTTTCTCCAAAGAATCCATCTCTTCTTTAATAGCTTTTTCCCATAAACTTCTCTCATCACTCTTCAACACCTCACTGTAAGTTAAAAATGATGTTTCTAAATCATAATCTTTCAACCTTATTGGTAATTTTCTATCTCTTTTTGACAAAATCCTTTTACTACTAATTTCTTCAACGGACTCCTCCGCATCCACAAACAACTCGTTTCCATCCACCGTCAATCTACTATTATCTTCAATCTCATTTCCATTATTCACTTCTTGACTACTATCTTCCAAATTAACTTCTCTTCTACTATTATTATCTAATAATTCTTCAGCAATACTATCTTCAAAAACATCAATTCCCTCATTTTCTATAACATCATTCCGTTCCTCCTCCAAAACATCTTCTACGACATCATTTCGCTCTTCAAAAATATTTTCTATGACATCATTTCGTTCTTCTTCTAAAATATTATCTATGACATCATTTCTCTCTTCTTCTAAAATAGAAAATTCCTCCTCCTTCGTTGCTTCAACATCTGTCTTCTTCTTCTTACTTTCTCCATACAAACTTCCCCTCTCAACTTGACAACCATCATCAGCTGTGATGACATTTCTTTTCTCGTTTTGTTCTTCCAACTCCTCTTCTTCTTTAAATAATTTATATAAATCTGTAACTTTCGCAATCCTATTACATTGCTTTAAAAATTCCAAAACATCCTTCGAATTATTATTAAAAGTCACATCTCTTGAATAAAATACCTTCAAACCCACCGGATCCCAAATCTTATATCCATTGTTCGTAAATCCTACTAGCAAACCCTTACCACATCTGGAATCTAATTTATTGAGTTTTGTATTTATTTTGTAATAAGCCAAAGAACCGAAAATATTTAAATGTTTCAAATTTGGAATTCTATTAAACCACATTTCTGCTGGCGTTCTGTCATTAATAGTATTAGAACACCTATTGGTTATGTAAGTTGCTGTTAACACCGCCTCGCCCCATAACTCTTGTGGTAACTTCATGTCAAACAAAAGAGCACGGGTTCGCTCCAAAATTGTTCTATTTAATCGTTCTGCCTTACCATTATGTTGTGGAGTATACGGTATTGTATAATCTATTGAAATTCCTTTACCTAAACAATATTTTTTAAAATTATTTGAACTATATTCACCGCCATTATCGCACCTAAATGTTTTTACTTTTAAGTTAAAGTGATTTTCAGATAAATTTATGTAATTAGTAATTTTTGAAAAGGCTTCACTCTTAGTTCTGATCAGATAAATTTTAGCAAAATGTGTATAGTCATCTAGAAAAGTGATAATATATTTATAACCATCATACGTGTCTGAACCTATTGGACCACAGATGTCACTATGAACTATTTCTAATGGCCTAGTAGCTCTATTCCTTTCGGTATTGAATGGTTTTCTGCATAGTTTTGCTTGTGTGCAGACTTCGCAGGTGTCAATATTATTATCACTATGTTTTGAATTTATTCCATTAACTATCTTTTTTGTTTTTGAAATTGATGTATGTGCCAAAGCTCGATGCCAAAAATTTATGTTTTGAATTAAGTTTACTGACTTTGTGCTTGACCGAGTTGCTGACAACTCTGCATAGTACAGTCCGTCACCCCTTAACTCACCAGTCAGTAAGCAGCTGCCATCTCTTTCGTCTACTTTACATTCTTTTCTGAAAAACACAATTTTATAATTATTTTCTGCTATTTTTGAAATTGAAATTAAGTTTTTCTTCAATTTCGGGACTAGTAACACATCATTGAAGGTAATGTTATGTGAATTTGTGTTAGACTTGCATAACACTTTACCCACAGTGTCTATAATGTGTGTATTACCATCAGCTGTTGAGATTCTATAATTGCACTTTTCTTTCAAATGTAAATATACTTCAGAATTAATTATGTGACTGCTAGCTCCGGAATCTAGTATGAACTCAATAGTTTCCTCCTCATCTCTGTCTAATTTTGTAAAATTACTCACCGAAAATTGTGGTTTCTCTAAACAAAATTTTGAAAAATGTGTGTTTGTCTTGCAAAACACACAATTGTATTTTTCTTTGCAATCATTATTTTTGTGTCCATTTTTCAGACATTTGAAGCATGTTATTATGCTGTTATTCTTCACGCTCTTGGATCCTTTATCATTTCTGCAGAATTTTGCTATGTGTCCTTTCTTACCACAATTATAACAAACATTTATTAAAAATGTATCACAATTTTCTTTATTTTTAGTATCCCGTTCTGTAATTTTTAGTTCTAATTGTATTCGGGAAATAAGATTCACAAAAGTTTTCTCTTCTTTAGCAGTTGATTCCCAAGCTGTCCTAAAGCTCGATAATTCTTTAGGTAAAATGCACAATATTTTCGACACAACCTCAGTATCAGTTAGATTCATCCCAGTACTTTTGATTGAGGTAACTATGTTCATTAGGTCGCCGATATCTTCTAGTAAATCTGTTTTTTCGAATTTATAGTTATAAAAATCTTGGAGTAAATGACACCTCTGTGTGTCAATTTGGCCCAAAAATATCTTATCCAATGTGTCTAAAATTTCTTTTGCGGTTTCACAGTCAAATATTAGTCCAATATATGAAGTATCTACAGAATTAATTATTGTAAATCTGGCTTTTGCATCTTTACTAATAAAATCTTCCTTTATTTTTTGTTCATCATTTAACCCTTGTATAACTGAATTTAGTCCTTTTGATAATAGTAATAAATGTAATTTCTTTTTCCAAATAATATAGTTCGTATTTTTATCTAGTTTTGACAGTTCCTCTGTCATGTTTCTATATAATTATTTCCAGTAAATAAAATAATAATTTCATCACCATATGGTTTCCAGGGTAGGTAGCTCAGCTCATCTTCATCTTATCCTTGAGGGCAAAGGGCCCATGACCTCTTATTCAAATCCGCCCTCAAGGTGTTTAATTATTGGGATTCAGTATATAAACGGCTTTAATTCATTCACACATTTTTAATTTCTGAATACCTTTGAACACTCTACATCTTTATAAAAAAATTACATCGACTACAAACTTATAAGTTGCTCCAAACAATTCTCAAAAAACTAGTACAAAGAAAATTTTCTTTAAGACATTTGTCAAAACACTAATCGCTCCAAGTTTGAAAATAACTTGCTTTTAAAAACATAGACTATAATCATAGACAATAAGAATTCATCTCTACAACATCTAGTTCACATATTGATCGAAAAATCGGCAAGGACATGGAGAGGGAAAGAAGCAACCTGTCCATCAGTTTTAACATGCTCGCACACAGATTCGCGAACTGTACCGATGATATGAAATTTATCTTATTCAAGGCTTATTGTATGTGTTTAAATTCATGTCAGCTTTGGATTAGTAAGGTACAGTAGAAAAATATACAGTAATTATTTCGGATGGAAGAAGACAACTTCCAGCGGGACTTGAATCCGCAACTAGCATCGCTTAGCATGCGTCAATGCTGTTATAAAATAATAATAATCAAAAAAAAATATACAGTACCATAAGGGTGTAGTATAATGATGCATTCCGCATCCTTATGAAAAAAAGAGATACTGCAGCGCGTCGGGCTTGTTCCCTGATGCACGGGTTCCGAATTTCTTTGCCATTATAAGATCTCGTATTATGTCCTTCTGGAACATAACACGATAACCGGATAGTGGCATCTTGGAGTGTCTACAGTCTAAGTGAAACATTTGTGTTGTCCTTTTTATAGACTCTGAAAATTACATGTATTATGGCAATTTTATTTATTATATCTATTTTGGTTACATGTTATTGCACGTACTATTTTATTTATTTCTATTTTAATTTTGCTGTGTACGTATGGGTTCTTTTTGCCTGCAATAAAGACTGTAAAATTTTGTTTGGAATATTTACTAGGCGGCTATACATAGTAATTAAACAACTTTAAACGGTTTAAATCGCGTATATTTGTCATTATTTTTGTCCCGACGTTTCAAACACTTTGCAGTGATCGTGGTCACGGGGTGACTGACACGGGGTGAACGTCACCCCGTGACCACGATCACTGCAAAGTGTTTGAAACGTCGGGACAAAAATAATGACAAATATACGCGATTTAAACCGTTTAAAGTTGTTTAATTACTATGTGTAACAATCGCGAAAACCTAAGACAACATTAGGCGGCTATAGCCCGAATAGGAATTGATGACTTCCACTCTGCTTTTCACTACTGGGAATACCTATATAAAACTAGTATATTGTTATATATTATCTGTTATATATATATTGTTATGTTATATATTGTCTGGAAGAAATCGCTATAAGCGATAAGGCCGCCATTTTGCACTTGATTATTTTATATATAAGCCTTTTTGTAATGCTATTTTTTAAGTTCTTGTGCAAATAAAGTGTTTTCTATCTATCTATCTATCTATATTTTGATTATAATAACACAAGCAGTACCTATTTAAAAATAATGCGGCTATAGTCCAAGTAGGAATCGATGACTTACGTCCGTGTTAAACATGTAACAATCTACATTTAAAATATGAGGAGGGTAATAAAATTGTAGTTTTCCAATATATTAACAAAAAATAATAAACATGAGTAGAGATACACAGATACACTAGAAGTTAGAATATATAGGGATTTTTGTAATTAGTTTTTTTTACAATTACCTTATATTTAGTTACTACCCTGCCAAACGTAGTTGTTATTAATTGTTTTATAACAACAGAGTATTTTACAACGAAAAATCTTAGACATATAACTTTGTTTACACCAATGGTCACCATGGTTACAAGACATTCCGGCCCTAGAGAAGGAAGTATTTACTATGAGTTTTTCCGCCCTTAGGTGGAAAGGAGCGTCTCCCACCCGTTACTCAGATCTAACAAACACTATAGTTCCGCCGTTCAGAGAATGCGTTCCTGACGTTGCGTTTACGATAAAAATATTTTTGCTGGCTGTTTACCGTTTTAACAATTGATGAGCATTAAAACAACATTATTATATCAATAATCAATGAATGTTATAATTTTGTGCCACACTGAGTGTCAAATAATTTGTAGTGCTGTGCTAACAATAACAGGCAATATTAGTATCGTAATCTGTTCTTATACAGTTATACTTTATAAAATAATACGTTATGTTTTTCTTTTTAAGAATTTGAAAATAATGGATTACAAGATAACTTTTATGATATATAAAAATAAAACTACGACCAAACCGAACGCGCGAAAGAAAGTAGCATTTTTATATTTAGGTTGAAAATGGTAACCCCAAATGGTGTTATGAGCCGCCATTTTATGACGCTAAAACAGTCGTCTGTTGTCGTTTCGTGCGCATAGACCACGTTCTTCAAGTGTTTTCGATCTGTTTTTTTTTTTATTACCTGCCTCGATTGTGTTTTGTATTGCGTTCTTTTTACTTTTGGTGCATAATAATGCCTAAACGTGGACAAACATTGAAAAGTGGAGCCCGTGAGTTAATCATCAAGCTGCAAGATTACTTTGAGCGGGAGTGGCAAAATTGCGGACCCCTGGTACCTGTCGAACAAGTACAAGAACGCGTCTCTCAGGCGCTTGGAGTTAGCAAACGAACGATAACAAATATTAATAAAGAAAAGTTCGGCATGGAAGATAATATTTTACGTAATACGGCTTTGTGGAGAACGCGTTACTGGCATTTCAATCAAAAATCACAAATGACTACCACGAGGAAATGAATGCCACTACATTTAAAGAGTGGTTCCAGAACGTGTTTTTTCCCAGCCTACCAGAGCCGGTTCACTCGGTTCAAATACAGAAACCACCTACCTTCAAGCTAATAAAAAAGAAGAAATGGTGGCTTGGTTACAAGCAAAAGGCATTGACGCAAATATGCAGATACTAAAAGCAGAGCTAATTAAATTAGTTAAAGAAAATAAAGCGGCAAATGTGCGATACGAATTCGATGAACTGGCTCTGGAGTACGGTCATCGCGTTCTAAGAATTCCACCGTATCATTGCCAATATAACGCGATCGAGCTAATCTGGGCTCAAATAAAAGGTTACGCCGCCCGCCACAATACTTCCCCGCCATTCAGCACGAAAAAGATGATGACCCTATTAAAAGAAGCCTGCGGGGAAGTCACAAGAGATAACTGGGCGAAGGTTGTTGAGAAGACTAAAAACCTGATTTTGGAACATTTTGACCGAGATATCAGGATTGATTCTGTTATTGATAATAATATAATTATACATGTAGGCGAAGATGATGATGAAGACACCATCTCATCAAGCGAATCGGAATTTGATTAATATTCTATACACATTCAATTCAATGTACTTTATTGCATAGATATACATATTGTAACAAAGAATAAATAAAACAATTTTATTATATTAATTTATATAAAGTTCCGCCAATTTAAAACGAAAATAATCTTAAAAATAATGCGGCGGTTCATTTTGGAGGAACGGTAACGAACTTAGTGTTATGTTGTGCCCATCACTAGTCGTGACTAACTGATAGGCGTCAGGAAGTCAGGAACGCATTCTCTGAACGGCCGAACTATACTTTCCAAGAATGAGGAATGAACAATATATTTTGTGTGCGTACTCCCAGCGGCAACATGTTGAAATACACGATTTGAGCTTAGCAGATATTTAGTGTATGAACTGGTGTAAATGTGTATGGTAATTTTAAATTTGTGTGTCCAGCCATTCATGATACTTGCGAAAAACACTTTCCGCTGGGAAAACGTTCTCCCAGCGGAACTTTTTTCGTCAAAACGGCCGCACGAAGAAAAGAGGTATACCAATAATTAGAATATACCGAGAGGTAAATGTGTGTGTTTAAATGAAATTTGTGGGTCGTAAGACTCTGAAGTAGGGCTGCCATCACCTAAACCACCGATGCCGGATAAAATCTTTAAAAACCCGGACATTTGGGTGAAATTGAGTTTTATTCCCGGACATCCATGAAAACAAAGTTCTTTTTTTTTTATTTATACAGCATCTTTGCGCAAAATCTACAAAACTACAAACATAATTAGTCACTCTTCTCTTTCTGAGGCAATCTGGTGATAAAAATAATGAGGCGCAGTGTTATTTGGCATCAAATTATAAATAAATTATAATTTTTGATTTTATAAATGATAAAATAAGTATTAGTTAGAAACTACAAGCTACGCTGTATCATTCTTTTTAAGTCATCTTGTTTGGTTACGTAGATTAAGTACCAAAAACGGTAAAACTTTTTTTTAATGTAAATTAAAAGTAAGTAACAAGTTAAATTTTGACGAGCTCAAGGTCTTTTTAATTTACTAAATTACAAATATACGTAATGAAAAATTATAGTCATGTGCGGGATTCGACCCTGAAACAATTGAGGAGCAAACATTCAAACAGTGATTTGTCCTCCGCCTCAAATTGTTGGGTAAATGGGAAAAATGGTTACAACTACGTATTTTACTTTTTAGTAACACTCTAAATAGTTTTATTTTCTTTAAGAATGCTTTTTAAATATACTTTAACACTAACATATCTGACACACTGGCTCTAAAGTACAAATTTTTTTACTATTTGTTTGAACAAAACACGTTTTGTATGAAACATGAGGACAAAACACATTTTGAATGTTCAGTCCCTGGAGTAAACTAAATATGAATGTAATCCACAGTGTATAAGTATTTGATAACCTCAATATTTTATGGAAATTTTAAACAAAAAGTGATCAATTGGTATATTTATCATAATAAAGAAAACTTTAAATAAATACTTATTAAAAAAACTTGAAAACAATATGTTGATGTACCAGTCCAAATGGTAGTCGCCTATATCCTGCCACCCATCACCAAACATTGTAAATAGAAGCTTGTTGGTGTCAGCTTTCTTCTTGCATGCTCTATTGGCACATTATAATGTAGTCGACTATTATTTACATTCCGTTTTGATAAAGGCAAAAACTCTTCACCTAATTCAAAAATAAAAAGTTCTGCAATCCTTTCACCTTGACGTTACATGGCCTACCCCTTCTAGTCGACTGATAAAAACCTGTTTCATTTCGCTTATTATAGCCTAATCGTTACAATATTTTTGCTAAACTTTTGTGTCTTTTATTTACCAGTCAATGCCACATTTTATTACATCTCCTATATCTGAATATAGTATTATAATAGGTACTCATCCTTCGTTCAGATTATAAAAAACTGTCTGCAGGACATTAGATTTCTGTTATAAAACGTCTATGTGTATACAGGAAATAAATTTAAGTTCTCAAAACTGTATTATTTTTATATTGTGCAACGCAGCCATAGCTCAAGAAGCGCAAAAGGTTTTTTCCTGAAAGTCAGTATTTTGCAAAATGTTTAGGAAATTGTGAGACTACCTTTACCGGCCTGCTCTTCAGACCATGTATAAAATATTGGCTTTGTACACTCAAGATCAGTTACATAAAAACTATAAAAAATAATTAACGTGCAAAAATTTTTCTTGAATTGGTGACTTGGGGTGTGGCTGAATTTGTCGTAAATCAAAATTAAAAATTTGGAATATGTTCTTTTAAAGGTTTATAAAATGCATTAGCATAATATTGCTTATGAATTATTTTTTCAACAAAAAATATTATAATGTTATCCTGTCAACCTGTAAAGACATCATAAACAAAAATAAGGTCAAAAAACGTTTTGTCACAAAAAAAATATGGCTGCCGCGATATTCTGATTCGTTACATAGACAAATCATACAATGAACGAAACAAACGTTTAGAGAAATCACTGTTTGTTTGAAACCTACATTTTAGTATTAAATTTACCGGATGAAACACGTTTTGCACGAAAATTACAAAAAATACATAGTTTTTTGCCATCTGCGGGATGTGATGTTGCCAGTACGATTTTTTCTTAAATGTGACAATGTTTGAATGTTTGCTCCTCAATTAGCATTGTGACAATTTTCATCAACATTGTCATGTTAGCTCAGTCGGTCAGAGCATACCCCAGCTAAAGGGATGGATGACGCGGGTTCGAATGTCGCACTCGAATGACTATAATTTTTCCTCTCGTAGGTATAATGTAATTTTGTAATGTAATCCGCAAAGCATGCGTTATTAATCGTTTTACTTATTTCGGTATTTTTCAGATGTTCACATTTTTGCCAAAGTGATCTTTCTTTTCCAACAGGAATTTGGAAAAGTCAATGCAGCTCAGATCCTAAAAATTATACTTAATATCGATCAGAGAAGAAATTGTGTGCTTGTTTAGTGAGTTTTTTCTCCTTTGTCCATTGCCGCGAGACTAGCGAATAAACTCACAATGTAACATGAGTTGCCAACTAATATCAAAATTATCTTGTTTTCCGCCAGATTTCATTAGATGTTTTTAGCGTATGGTAATGAGAAAAATGCGCTAAAAACCCTAGAAGTGCTCTAGATCTAGCGCCAAATCTTCAAAACTGTGAGTGAATGATCGGGGTCGGCGGCATTTCTTTATGGTGGGGGCTGGCGCGGGGAAAGTTTTGTTGTTGTAGATTTTGCGGCACCGGAGTTAAATATTGTATGCAGCTTACGAATGAATTTTCAACTCAGATTTGTTTCACTGAATTGCTTGTATTTCAATCAATCCGGATTCCCCGGACACAAAAAAGGTATTTGGAAACCCCTACCGGACGCCCCCCGGACGCCCTCTAAACTAGGGCAAATCCGGGGAAACCCGGACGGATGGCAGCCCTACTCTGAAGATATGCAAGATGCCGCTGGGGGAACGTTGGGCCGTTTGCTGGATATCCTAAACGGTTAAGCGCACAATTATGATTTTTTTTACACAGGTCTCTATGAATTTGTGTGTAATGTTTGTGAAAACAGAATCCGAAAAAACATTACAGTTAAGACGAAAATAAATTATACGAAAAATAAGGTTTTCAGGTTCTAGTGCTTAAAATAGATGTCTTCGAGACTAAATTTTAACGTCAATATGTGCTCTTTAGTAGCTTACAATATCTTGCCAAATCTCATTTGTATAATATGAGTAGTTAATGAGTTTCGTTGAAAAAACCATGCCTAAATCACGCCCGTTTTCGCCATTGGGTTTAACGAGTTTTATAAAGGTTCGCAAATCAAAACGTATCACAACAATTAGTGTATTCATCCAATTATCTGCTCACAAAATATTAGCTCAATACACTTTATAAATAAAGAGATAAAGTTAAAAAACCCACAAGATACGAAATTAGTGATAAGCCGACCAATTTTGAATGGTAACAAAAAAGCGGCAGCACAATATTAACTACTGATCTCCCAAATTTTATAGCATTGTACAGATACTTTGGTACACAATACTTATTACAAATAATAATTATGAAACAAACTATCGAAGTTAAGTTTTTGTCGTCAAAAGTATTAATTGAATTTCTAAGCTTAATAACTTGGTCGACTTATCACTAGTTTCGTATCTTGTGGGTTTTTAACTTTATCTCTTTATTTATTAAGCGTATTGAGCTAAAATTTTGTGAGCACATAATTGGATGAATGCACTTAATATTTTTTCGTCTTAATTGTAATGTTTTTTCGGATTCTATTTTCACAAACATTACACACAAATTCATAGAGACCTGTGTAAAAATAATCATAATTGTGCGCTTAACCGTTTAGGATATCCAGCAAACGGCCCAACGTTCCCCCAGCGGCATCTTGCATATCTTCAGAGTCTTACGACACACAAATTTCATTTAAACACACACATTTACCTCTCGGTACACTCTAATTATTGGTACACTTCTTTTCTTCGTGCGGCCGTTTTGAAGAAAAAGTTCAAAGTGTTTTTCGCAAATAACTTATGCATGGCTGGACACACAAATTTAAAATTACCATACACATTTACACCACTTCATATACTAAATATCTGCTAAGCTCAAATCATGTATTTCAACATGTTGCCGCTGGAAGTACGCACACTATATTTTCGATCTAACATCAATCAAAAACGCCGCGCGCCGTTTTAAAATCGAAATTCTAAAGAAACGCACAAGGTACTTTGCTTCTACATTTATTGTTCCAACCGGGAAAGTTGGTTAGTCCCTTGATCTACAATCTATATTGTAAGACAATCAATTAAAACAAATATTAATTAATTTCTCAGTTTATTTTATTACAAAAAGTTATTAAAAATCATTCAACTTACCTACACAAAAGTTACTAAACTACTCGTATTTCTTAACTTAGCAATATACCTTACTTGGATGATGAAATACTGGCAGTGGAAAAATACATTTTAGCTAATTTATGGTAGGTATACAAAATTACGACTACCACCTCTGAAAAAGATTTATCTTTATTGTATTTTCGACGTAATGCTATTATTGCTTTTACTTGAACTCTTGGATTTTATGATCACAATAAGAATTAGAATGTTATAACTAGTATTGGAATTTCCACACTAAAAAACATCTACATACACTTACAAATTACTACTACAAATTCATAAACACGATCAAAATTCTTCACATGAATTGCTATCATGCACACTATTAGTACAAAGCGAATTATGTGTTAGATTTATTACACTATTTTTATATACACAATTGCACAGTTGCATCTAAAAGTAATCAGTATACATGGAGCACATAACATAGTCGCCTCTAGAAAAATATATAATGCATACAATTTCCATGTGAAAAAGTGAGATTATACATCGTAATCATACATCGCACAGTTATTGAAACTACAAGTATAAAGTTATAAATGCAAGCGTATTATTCATAGCTTTTGCATGCCATCAAAGAATATAAATAAATCAAATCTAACAGAGATTCAGTACAATGGAGAATGTACAGAACGTCTGTAAAAGAAGATTTCTGTATAAATGGGATTTTCATCACTCGTGCGGAAAGTAGCTCGTACTGAACTGATAATCCGATGGCCCTCGTAAAAACTACTCACTAGAGGCAAAGGCAATCATAGAAAACACATTATATATACATTTTCTAAAATCATTCAGAGCATCGGTATAATGATTTTATCAAGACTGCAAAGAAAGTAGTCTTGTCGGAAAGTGTATTTATTTAAATGAATAAGGTATCCTAAGACTCAAACTCAGTGAAATTTTGAATGCATGTCCTTAAGCCCAATTATTATATTACATGCTACTTGTTTGCCAGATTTCAGTAAAATTATTCCCAATAATCGTTTTATAGGGGTAAGTATTTTTAGTATCACATCTAGAGACAAAATAAATAATAAAACGATAAACTGGCACACCAGAAGCATAAATAGTATGTTATATTAGGCATGCATACAATATTTAACTGAGTTTGAACACTACATATTTAAAATATGACGAAAATACGTTTTTGTGGAAGGCGCTATGAATACACACCCCTTAACAACCTACTATTTTGATTGCTGACGTTCCCTTAAACAAAGTAAACTATTACAGCCACATCAAATTCCGAAATAATAGGAACGTCTACCGTAACATTGCCATTGTTACCATTCTCTTACTAATGTTAAATTTAATGACAAGACAAATACAGCATACAATAAACTTCAATCAATAATCAAAGTTTAATCTTTAATACAATATTTTTATTCGAGATCTACTGTAACACAACCAATTCAAACTTCTACTCATCACAAATACAAACATTTACACACCTTAAATTATATTTCGATAGTTTTTGCGTTTTGATTATTTGAAATTTAGTTCTGTTCATTGTAATTTCATATATAAAACGATTTTGTGTCACATTTATGTTATACTCAACGCAGATCGTTACTGCAAAAAAAAAATACTGTAGATTTTGTGTTGTAAAATCTTCTGCCCTCTTCCCTTTAAAACTGATCGTAAGTCAGTTTATCTTCTGACTCAGATATAACTGATGAAGAGTCGAGCTTCAAATTCTTTCGGTTTTTTGATTAGACCGAGCTAGTGCATGAGTTAGTGGCATTTTGATTTTCTCCGAAGCACTGCTTTCTACGCAGTTGCTGTTTTGAACACCAGTTGCACTCCATTAAAACTGCAAACACTTGGGCCGACGACTGCTACGCTAATCAATGTTTTACTTTAATTACACAAGAGTAGATTTAAATATGTACTTATAAATTAATTGGCAAAAACACTAATGTTGGGGACCCGGGTTTCGAGCATATCAGATGCTCTGAGCGAGCACTCTGACCGGGTCGATGTATTCGATCCCCAACGGAGATTTTGCCGGTTAATTTATGATATACAATATACGTATGAAACTCACGAGAATTTCATTTCAGAAATACAAGGGCAGCCTTAAAACTTCAAGATCGAGTGTCAAATTATCTTCTAAAGGTTGACTGGAAGAGTAATATCTGCCAGTCAACAGTTAAAATGTGATGACAGTTAATTCATCATTGATTTTTTATAATGATTTCGATTGAAACTCTGTACTTACATAATCAACTATTTTTGAACACGTAAAGCATCGTTTTGTTTTTTGAAACTGCAAAAATGTCGAGCCTTTTGATTTTGAAAATTTTCCATAATAGTTCCAAACAAATGCATCTTAAATAATTATCTAAGTTAAACATAACGCGATATTTGTGAATATTCAATTCTGCTCTAGTGTTCCATTTTAATCTGTAAATGTTGCGAAAAGTTTATACATTCGCAACGCTTAGAGATTAATAACATACCACTACGCTTCAAGGCGTGTTGGAGACTAAAACTGTACTTCATTAGATGTATCTCGCCGATTTAAGATCCACCTCACATCACAAAAGACTCGCAAAAGCTGCCAGTGTCAACAATGTAAAATGACCAATATTTACATATTTTACCAGAGCGGTGGGAAATTTTTCATACATTTTATACCCGCTACTCGTAGCGCCACTGGGTTGAGACATTTTTATACCTACACATTAAAAAATATGAAATTGGAGACTACACTATCAGACTGTTATTAAACCAACTAAGGTCGTAAGAAAGTCAAGAGATAAAAAGCCTAGATTACTTTCTACTTACATAATTAATGTATATTATTATTATTTTATGATAATGTGTCAATACAGGGGCACTCTTTGTACTAAACAGTATGGTTGAATAGCAACCATTAAAAACTAACATTCGACACAACTAGCTATCTAAATTTACACAATAACATATTGACAATTCTTATTTTACAATAACTACTAAAAGCTGGCATATTCCACTTAAAATAATAACTATTTTTACAGTGTAAGATATGTAACAAGTGTTCCGTGTGTGTAAAAACTAATGTAAATACACTTATCTGGTACAAACTATCACGTAATCAATCCTCATAGCTTCATTATACAACTAATTCGGCATTGTTAAAGTAACTCACAGCTAATTTCTTGGATTAATCGAATTGTTTTCCGATTTCAGGAAAGAAATAAAATGATGCACTAAACATTGGTGCACTCAATATAATGCTCACAATGTATTTGTAAAACTTTTTAGTTTATCCTTCATGTATATGATACTCGTATAGTTGCTTATATGAGTGCAACTCGGTTGACGAGCGGAGTCTTTCTTCGGCTTGTGTGGGATTGCGTCGCTACAGGTTGGTAAACGAAGCTTGTTTTCGCACGCTTTACGGGATGAACTGTAAAGATAAAAAATGTGAAATCATTATTTTTATTGTAATTAAATATAAATAGTGATATATTCATATTTGTGTTCTCTATAAATCGAATTTATTTCTTAAAAATCATATTGATGAACAAAATCAAGCGGGGTGACTATTTTGCCCAATATCCCGGATAATGTCATCCGCAAACAAAATATCTTTGTTTCCATAAACCGTTATCCTTTTCTGGAATTAATATAGGGTATTTTTGTGTCAAATTCAAGAACTTTCTTTAGTGAAGAAGTAACGTCTACCCTACTTTGAAATGATATAGATATTATAATACTGCCGTCCTTTAACTATAATGCCGTTATCTGACATTTTGCCAATTTTACTTTTTTTAGACGATTTTTATCCGAAAAAAAAGCTCTATCGATGTATCTAGCAACAGTTTTTATCACTATTATAGTTTTCGAGATATGGAAAATACAAATGCCGTTAAGTACACAAATTGTATATGACTCCTACGCTAAAACGCAGTTATGTGACATTGCATAGCTATATTGCCACTAAGGCTACTTAGCCACAGTTTTAAAAGACATTTATCAGTTTATTACCAGGCTAAAAAGCCGTTAAATAATTTATCTTACCTTAAATGCGACTAAAGTACTTTAACGGCTTTTTAGTTTAGCTTTATGATGTTTTTTTGTATATAAATACATTACTATAAAGCTACCATGTAAGGATCCAATGCTAAAATGCCGCTAAAGGCTCTTTGCTGCATTTAAGGGTTTTATTTGATGCCATTAATTTTACATATTACAATAAAACTTGTAGAAAGCGGCATTTCTTCTATAATTTAGGAAATATGTTTCATAATTTAAAAGACTAAATTGTCGCTAACTAACATTACTAGTTTAAAATGCCGTTAAGTACTTTCTTTCACCCGCTTACATGCTCACGCGGCGGGGTGCGGCGCGGTGCTTAGGTTAGTTACTTAGTGCATGGTTAGTGTGGCGCAAGACGTCTCGTGCATGGAGGATGCGCCACGCCCCGTGCTTTTTTATGTTATTGTGACGGAACAAGCTTGAGGCCCACCTGATGTTAAGCGGATGTCCTCTGCCTATAACAGACGCATTCCGTCATGTGACAATATCTAAATATCATACGTGGTTTTGATTCCGACGATTCCGTTTGTGATAAAAATTACAGCCCCTCGGAGTGTGATACATCAAATGACGGTCTATCGGTGAAGTCAGACAAAAAAATAAGAAGTACCGAGAAAACACCATTTGATACCAGTACCATTGAATATTAGTCGAACGTTGCAACCTGGCATGACACTTGTTCGTAAATAAAGGAGCACAATTGACATTGGAGCTTCTTAAATACTGTCTACCACAGATAATGCACCCAATCAGCTTAGAACAAGAAGCACTTTTGCAACCAACACGTAAAAATATAACACAACAGCACTTCAAATAAAAATAGAAGCGAAAAAAACCAAAATATATGACAATACTTGGTCAAACCCGGGTGCAAAGAAACGTGTTAAAACTTCCAAGTGATTTAAATGTAGTTCACATTCATAAACATTTTCTCCAAAAACATCCAAATGAAAACGTCTCTTACGAATTATACCGAAATCATTTGAAAATCAAGAATATATATTTTGCTCGCCCTGTTAATGAAGAGTGTGAAACGTGTGAAGCCTACAATTTGCATGAAAAGGAAACAAATCACGATCAGACCGATAATTGCACTATTTGTATGGACTGGACAATGCTTCACGATAAATACTTGAAAGCGAGAAGACTCTATGAAAATCACAAAAAATGCCATACGATAATACAGCAATATATTTCAGTACTGACTTAGAGAAAGTGATAACATTGCCCAGGTTAGAATCATCCAAAGCTTTGCTTTTCAAAGCTTAGCATAATTTTGTCAGCATTTGGTAGCTTATAATAAGATATTTGCACTCCTGGGCCGAGATCAAAGCCGCTCACTATATTATGGTATGATGCTGAAGCGGGAAGAAAACAAAAAGATATTATGACCGCGTTTTATTATTTCCTTCTTCAAAACCGTGACATAACAAACATAAATATTTGGGTCGACACCAGCACCGCACATAATAAAATTTACTTTTCTATTCTTTGCTGATGCACATGGTAAATGGCAGTGACATAATAAATAGTGCAGAACAATTTCTTCTGCACTATTTAGAGCCTGGCCACACATTTATGAGTGCCGATCAAGTTCACCACCCCAAGTGGAGCACGCCATCAAAAATAAAGCTAAGCTCTATGATTTCACCGATTTTGAAGAAGCAGTGGCGTCGATAAATAATTCGAAATTTAACTCAAATCTTTAGTTGCAGAAAATTTTATAAATGTACCGAATTGTACATGTATAATGTATGAGAAAGAAGAATACAAAACTTTAATCCCACGGCATACTTAAGAAACATGACTCTCGTGTGTTTTAGTCATAATAATTACGATCTCATGTAAAAACAATTTCAAAGACTAATACACAGGACTGAGATTCATGAATGATAAGTATATTAAGAACCAAAAACTGATGAAAGTAGAATTTTGTACTAATTCCAAAGGTAAAGATGTACAGAGAAAAGTGGGTATTCTTGAAAAATTGTCTAAAATATATCCACCACACAAGTTGGTATTATGGTTCAATTTGCCAACCACAGAATATAATGACGAGGCAAGCACGAGTGGTGTTAAAAATAAAAGAGGAAATTGAAAATACTGAGTAATTCATTTTCAAAACTATAGACTGCATTGTATTAATAACATTATGTTACCTTAACAATAAGAAAAAGTTCCTAAATAAGTAATTATCTCTATCAGTAAATATAACAACTGTATTAGAATAGTAAGTAATTCTTGAAAAGACATTGCGCCATAAACAAATATTGTTAATCTCATTTAATTTTAGAAATACACTAAGATTTTAATTAAAATACTTGTTTCATTTTATATTTTTTGTATCTATTTATTAGATTTACTATAAATTTTGAAACGTAATGCATAGCTAAAATGCCGTTATCATAAAATGTTTTGTAGTTAACGACATTAAAGCGATGTAATAACGTGAAAAATTTCGACAAAATCAATTATTTCAACTAATTATTTAAATTTAGTTGTCTTAATTGCCGTTAAGTGACTTAGCGGCAATTTAGTTCAGTGCCAGTATACTTTTCAAAGAAAATATGATAAACTATAATACCTTTTGCGTCTTTAACGGCTTTTAAGGTATTTATTATTAATACTATTTTAAGCGTGGTAAATGTTAGCTGTTGGTATTAGCGTAAATATTAAATATTTAATATTTACGCTAATACCAACAGCTAAAATGCCGTTAATGTATGTTTAGCGGCATTTAAGTCATGTTTTTAAAACAAAATGTTGTTAAGATTACTTAACGAAATCAATAAATTATTTTTTACTCTAATTTACACAAGCCTATTCAAAGAATAGCTAGACCAATTCAAAGAGTATGTTATGATATATTTTTTGGTATTTAAAAGTTTTACCAGTGACGTTTAGTTACAAAGTAGCAACATTTTTAAAAAATATTACCGTTTATCGCGCGTAACTCGAAATGTTGTTTGGTGACTTAACGGCATTTAAGTTAAAGGACGGCAGAATAGCTGACCCGACTAACGTCGTTTTACCATATAGGCAAATAAAAATGAAAAAAAGAAGTTTAATACACCTATCTGAAAAAATAGTTTACGTCCTATTATAAGACCACACTCAGAATATACACACAAAGTTTCATAGGAATCGGTCAAGCCGTTTCAGAGCAGTTTTGTTACAAACACTGTGACACGAGAATTTTATTATTATGATGTAAGTATTTATATGATTTTGCCGGTTTAAACATATGAAATATCCAATAAGATCCCTTAAGCATTAAATAATTATTATACTCTATATTCAACGAAAAAAAATGAAAGTGAAGTAATATAACTAATTTCTAAAAAGCTATGGAAGAACAATGATTGCTGTATAATATGCATAAAATGTAAACTTACTGGTATATCTTTCGGACATTGACAGATCTAACTTGACCGGTTTCGTGACATCAATATCGATTTCTTCATAGGAATGCTCCAACACCTGAAGAGATAAATTAAAGATAAGCAAATATATACAGGAGATAGGAAATGTTCATTTATATAATAAATGTGGCAGTGGATACTCGTTCATACGTAACAAGTCGAAATCTGTTAAGTTAAATATATCTGGTTCATTAGGCCGATCGACGCGCCACATCTTCATGGACCAGGCCTAAAAAGTATTTGTGGCAAAAGGTTCTTTTGCCACCTCTTAGTTCTAAACCATCCGGCAATGTTTGGCTGTATTATATAGTCTCTCGGGAAGATAGAAGTGTGATGTGAATGGCCCTGTTTAATATTTTTTTATGAAATGAATAAATTATAGGAATCTTTTCCTGCCAGCGTATTTTCGTTTTGATAGCACGCTCCTGGCCACACACAGAAGAAAGATTTTGTTTGCCGCTGCAGTGTTGTGAGTGTCGCGAATTCGAGTTCCACGCAGGTGTCGCCCGCGTGATAGGAAAATCATGTATGAAATTATAGCCTATAAATTATTCTTCGTTAAGCCTGTTAACACCTTCGACCACACACTTATCATCAGGTGAGATTGTGGTCAAAGGCTTAACTATCATTAATAAAAAAAGGATTCCGGAAACCCGCATGCGGGTAAGAGACGCGGATTCACCGCGTGACAGGAAAACCAGATTGAATGTACAAATTTTAAATTCAGTTTATTAGACAAGCAGCAGCATTGCTATATCGCGGACCGATAGAACAGTCTATAATAGCCAGTAAATCTATATGCACACTAAATTGTCACCTGATTGATCATCACTCAAATGAAGCCCAAACATGAGTATGAGCTAGTGGAATACGCATGTAAAGTTCACTTACTTCAATATCGCTAACATCGTCTCCAGATTCGACGTCTGTGATGTAAGAGGTGAGAGATGAAGGCCCCGTAGCGAGTAGCCTGTACGTGCCGCCGACCATGCCGGTGCCCTCCACCTCTTCTACTTCTAATTCTTGGTCTGAGAGGTCCTGTTAACATAATTATATATAAAATATATTTAGTGACAAATACAATATTCCAGATTTTAGTCGTGCTCCAGATGTGGATATATAACACCTGAACAAGTCCACCTGATAACCTCTGGATGTACAGATGCATTTCGCAACAATTCACGAATTGCTTTGCGCCCGTCTCCTTGAGACATAGTTGTTAAGTATCCCATGTGCCTGTAACTTCACTGGCTTTCAAGGACTGCTGCCGGTACACACCGTTAGGTGCTTGGCGACAAATTTTCTACTTGAGGGTGGTCAGTAGCCAGGCGGACATTCGCAAAATTATCTTCCACCATGCGATGAAGCTCAAGCCCGCGGCGGGAACGTTCGAACCATGGACCTGTTGCGCGGCAGTCCATAGACTATGCCACTAAGCCATCACTGCTTATATATATATATATATATATATATATATAGTATGTGTATATTTTGTATATTTTTCAAAATTACATTTTTTATTTATAGCTAGATAAAAATGTTAATTTTTAGAAATATATATACATAAAAAAATAAAATATAATATATATATATAAATATACATATTTGGCTCAACGAATAAGCATTGCAATTCAACGGGGCAATGCTGCCAGCATGCTGGGCACGCTGCCAACTGGGAGTGGGCTGGAGCATTTGGACTGCCTATGAGTCTGCTATGACTTATAGGTGTCTAAATGCTTTTATTGTAGTAGCTGTAGTGTTGTATATAGTTCATAGTATTTTGTTTAATAAAGGCATACCGCCGGTAAAAAAAAAATTTTTATAACTCATCAAGTCGGTTAAATTAATGGATAAAATCACGAGAAATTAAAAAAATGTGTGATTTTGTATGAGTATCTTAATTGTTCTCAAATTATCTATATATATGATTGAAACTTAGAAATAACATGTATTCAATAATGCGGTGAAGAGATATTTGTGTGTTTTAATTCTCCACTAAAGATAAAGTAGCGAGCGAATGCTGATTGACATTGCGTGTCGAGCAACATATTGGACATATAATTAAACTATCATTTAAATTCCAATTATGTCATTAATTTTCAATTCGATACGACAGTCATAGATAGGGAGTGTTATGTCTGTTCTTACGAAAAGAATCGTTTTCAATGTAATAGTGAGTATGAGAGTAAATAAACCGCTGCATCGGACCATGAAGCAGGGAGAGGACAGGAGGTGCCTTAAAGCTTGTGTTAAAAAAATGGAATAGCATATCAATATTAGTTATTTTAAAAAAATAATTTACCTGCTCATTAACTGTATCGTCTTCGACTTCCTCCTTGACTTCAGGGTCTATTTCGATGTCTGCGTCCATTTCTACATCTGCGTCAACATCGGCGTCGTCATCAGCGTCAGTGTCGGCCGATAATCCGCTGTACTTCATCTCTCCGCGCTCGAGAGCTTCAAGGTTTTCTAAAAATGACAAATCACTGTAATTAATTCAGATAGTCTATCAAATTAATGGAGACGCATGTTGATCCTACTTATATTGTATTCTCTTATGCCATGGATATCGACCTATTTTTTACACAGATCAAATTTTCGCAGTTACTATCGCACTTCAGAATAAATTTATGTATTTTACATTGCCCACGACACTGATTTTAGGGCATAGGGGTATGAACTATGACTTAATCCAACATAACATTTTTTTTATGTGTTTTTTGATAGAACCAGCGGCAGGTTCACTTGGTGCTAAGCGGTTACGTCTGCCTATAACAGATGCACTTCGTCACAAGTAATGAACTGCACTGCGCCCATCACTCTGAGACATAAAGTTGTCTCGTGTGCCTATTCAAATTCAAAATCATTTATTTAATTTAGGCGTCTACGACGCTTTTATGAAGGTGACATACAAATTTTAATATTGAAATATTCTACATTATACTGCCACGTTCAGCAAAAAAATTATAGAGCCACTGCGAGAAAAACGGGCAAGAAACTCGGGGCCATTCTTTTAACAATGTGTTATATACAATATAATACAATTATTACAATATTTGTTTAAATTACGTAGTGACAGGTGATAGCTTGGCAGAGGCGGAATTATCCAAGCATTTTTGTCGTTCAAGTAATCACAAACTGTGTAGTATGATTTCTTAATCAAAATGTTTTTCACGTGCAACTTGAATTTTCCTTCTGTAACACCCATACCCCTCGCACTGAAACGAACATTATTGCTTGGCGGTAGAAATAGGTACAGTGGCAGTACATCTAATATTGACCACATATTGTCATATCGTTTATACATAAACTTGATTCCCAACCTTCTCAGGCATATTCAATAAAACTACAATATGAGCTAAAAAACTGTCGCGAGTTTTGTCCATAATTATTATTTAGTAACCGGCTAGGACTCGCGTAATATTTACCGGATATTGCTCCGACCAGTTTCGAACTTATTTGAAGTTCTTCGTCTGGGAGTCACGATTGTGCACAGCGTCGAGCGCGGGCCTCAGCACGTAACTGGCGTTGAGACGGTTGCGCCGCAGCTGTCAAAGTCAGGATTTCTCCGTCCGAACTGTCACTTCTGTCACTATCACTGTGATTGTCACTGTCGTTTTGGTAGGTAAGGGAATGTTGACACACTACACTTGTACTATCTTCTTCGCGGTTCCACCCCGATGCCGTATCACAAATGTTAAGGACTGGTATCCAGGCCGGCGGAATGTTCCATCCACGATCCCGATTAAAATTAGGGTGGCGTCTAATTTCGATGGCCTCTCGTACTTTACGCGGAACGAAGAACTTCGAATAAGTTCGAAACTGGTCGGAGCAATATCCGGTAAATATTACGCGAGTCCTAGCCGGTTACTAAATAATAACTACAATATGGTTTAACGCCTCGTAAAATTACTTACCAGGATACACCATTGCTTTCTTAATAGCTTGTGGATCTTTCCTTGACCATTTTTGTACTTCTTCGTCCATTTTGCCTATTTTTGAAGGATTCATAGCCCATAAACAACCTGAAATGTGAAACATTTTCAGAAATACATATTTAGCACCGTATAAGGAATAAGAAAATATGTCGACGTTTAAAAAAGTTTTTAAAATCTTTACCTTTTCTTTGACTTCCATTCGTTGAGGGTTTTTCAATTTTCTCAAAACATTTATTTAAACTAAGATTATGCCTCACAGAATTTTTCCATCCATTTGGCGCGGTTTTGAAATATGGAAAATGTTGACTGAAATGAACGAAACATGTATAAATTAATTAAAAACATAAGAAATCCGACAGAAATTATTTATTTTCGTTAAGCGTTTTATCGTTCCATTGAAATTTTAACTGCAAGTTATAATATAACATTATGGAATCGATTTTTAAAGCCCTACATTTTGATATGCCACTCGATGGATTTCGAAGTTTTAACTTTCTCACAACATGATATAATCCACCAGTTTTTTTAATTATTATTCTTTTTATGTAACTAGTAATCTAATAATTAATACTAATCTAATGCATTTAGTCGTTTAGAAGTTATGGTGGAATAAAAAACTCACAACCATAGATACCTACATGAACCCTGACAAAAACACTCCTTTTTAGGCAGTCGTGTAAAAATAGCATAAGCCTTAGAATATTAAATGCGCACGACTGTCTCTGATGCTAAATAAGTTTACGTTCGATTGTTAATTAAAATGAAGGTCACGCTTACCACATGAAATTGTATATTTCCGACACCGGTAGACTTCCAGTCCTCGAGTTTTTTAAAGCCATTGCTATTAAACACGAATATGAGTATGCCGGCTTGGGAAATTCTCCAGGATGAGATTTACTAAAATTATTGGCAGAAGATGGTATAAATTTGGTTTGGCTAGCATCCAATGTAAACTGACCACTGACTGACGTCTTTATTAATTGTCTACTATTGCTTAGCGACGACGAGTTATCAATTAGGATGGTAGCTTGACTTTTATTGCCGTTTATAATAGTTCTAGTGTTTATTTGCGAAGGGTCTAATATTTGAATATTTCCCGATATGATAGTTTTATGGTGTGGTCCGACCTTGCTTGTATTCAGTATGGAACAGTTTTTGTTGTTCACTTTGATAACTTCCGGTTGTGCTTTTATTCGCACAGTTTGTGTAGGTTTGGATTTATCCAGATCTTTAAGCAAATCTTTTACGACGGACTTTTCGTTTTTCCTTACTAGGATCACCATCTGTGTTGCCTCTTCTAAATCTTTCCTTTCTCTTTTGCTTGTTTCTTTCTTTTCTGGAAGTTCAGTAACCGGCTCTACTTTTGTCATTTTGATTGTGCTTGGAGAGAACGTCAGATGGCTCTTTTCTTCTTTTGGACTGGAAGGTGCCGTACTGCTATTTAAGTCGCTATCGGCGGCTGCCGAAGTAAGCATTATATCGGAAGCTTCTTCTTTCACCACGCTTTTCACGGGAGTTTCGGCGAATGTAGCTGGCATTACCGAATTTGGATTGACCATAACGGCGTTTGCTTCAGACCCGTATAAATCTAAATTATGTACGAAACTGGACGAATGAGTTATCCACGTAGAATTATCTGTGTCCATATCAAGTAAAGCTGGCATTTCGGAGAAATTCATTCCTAAGGAATCCTGCAATAAAAAACAGAATTAGTTTAAGTTGGGAATTTAAACATCGATGACGACATTTATCAGAGGTGCAAAGTTGATTATACTGACGTAGTCTGTTATACTGCTTAGATCAGTTGCTATTTCATTCTTGATGTCCATGTCGAGCATGTCTTGCAGTGAGTCGGTGATGTATAGATCCATGTTTGAGCACTGGAAAAACAAATAATAGAGAAAAATAAGTACAATACAGTATCGACCGTCTCGTTCGATCGTATATTATAATAATAAATAGTAATCTAGTTTCATTTCATTACTTGATATAAAAAAGCACACATTCGTATTTACGCGCCAATTGCGACAAGTCATTGAAGTGGAACGGTGCGGTGGGGCGGGAGAGCCGATACAATGAAACCACTACGTTGTACAAAAACCTGTTTCGGTCATGGTATGGTGTACGCGATCCAAGAGACGTAAAACTGTGTGATTGTTTACAAACCTTTCAACTAACGTATTGAGTGGGACATTTAAACAATTACAATATAGATTACCTACTGGTTGAACTTTGTCTTTAATTGCAAAAATACTGGGAACATACGATTATCAACAATAACAATTTGTGTATGAAGTAATTTCTATGTATGTATATGTATAAAGAGCTCCTTTTATGTTTAGTCGAACAAGTTTAGTTGAATATCTATGAATACTTCTCATCCAAACTGTAAAGCATTTGTAGGTCGATTCTGCAGTACCTAATTACAGTAATTAAGGATTACAGAAAGTTTACGTGACGAGAGTTTTTGTGTGCCCAACCAATTCACGTAATGCATCCATAGAAAAAAATCCGGTGTACCTACCTACTGTAAATTAATGCGATACTGCGTTACAGGTGCCCGGGATGGGATGTGCTAATATTAATAGTACTGCGACTGAATTCTTACTCCAAAAATACTCTTAAATGTGACGTACTAAAGAATAATAAATTGGAGAGAGATTAAAAATAAACAGACATAATTATTTAGATTTCCAATCAAGTTTTTTGTCTGCGAAGACCTACACCAACCGAAACTTCGTTAATGCAGGGAGTGTATAAAAAACAGGCATCTGTTACCGAACGGAACATCGTCTCGGAAGGCTTCCAACGTTCGGGACGATATATTTTTTTGGTCTGTACTTTTACTCGTCTATAAATAAACTTGTTCTGGTATGATGTGCGTGATCTATTAGGTCATAATCTCGATATGAACTTTACTTTCATCTTTTGTTGAGTCGAGTGTGCTGCTATGAATCTTCTTTGATGGATTTATGAACTTAAATTGTTTCTTAGTAAAAAATGAGCAACTATCAACTTAATTAACTACATCATCAAGTCATCAGTCATCACACTGCAGGCGGCTAGGTTGTTGTCCGTAAAGTTGAAAGCTTCGCCAAATAATTAAGTGGTACCTATCACCTTTGACAATACATAGGTATAGTGTTTACTAGGGACCAAAACTCAGAAACAGTGCCACAGTATTTAAGATGATAATTTATGTTATGTCATTCACTGGATCACTGGAGCTTCCAACTAGACGTCTAGTTTGAAGACTAACGAATAACAACTACGCGGATCATATTAACAAATAGTGTCAAAAATAGTGCCGTGCCCTAATAAAATTCAATCGTAATAACAGCTGTAAGTATTTACTTGTTATTACGATCTTAAAATCTGTACTGTGGTTATTTAGCACGAAAAAAAATCTGCCACTTTTCGGTGGTATTTAGTAGCAAATATGGTTAGTCCTTATTTTTAGGCTTATATGGATGCACTATTATTGAAACTGTATTGTTATGACTATTTTTCATATGTACTTAATTCATTATCATCGTTCTTCGTGAGGCTTTTAACTATATGGCAGTCTCAGTTAATGACTTATATCTTCTAAAGTATTTTGGCATTATTTTCGTGCTTTGAGCAATAAATAGTTATTAGGTGAGGTTTTCACCTTACGGATACACCAGCTGGATGTTAAATTAATTCTTCTGCCTCTAGAAGTAATATAATATGAACACAAGGTTACTGTTTTCTATCACTGACTCAATTTATTTCTCCATATAGGTACGTATACTGCGTACCCAGGCACGAGTATAACGCTTCATCAGAACATCTGACCTGTGCCTCAGTGAGGAACATAATGTAACAGAGGTGCACTTTGAGTGAGAGGACGTGCATCTACCGTGAAACTCTCCTTGTGATTAGATTTGTTCACAGTGATTATGGAGTGAGGGAAGATGTAAGACAGTGAAACGAGGAGTTGCCTATAGACTCAAGTGATTCGAGACCAATGAAGCTCGGCCTGGTGTTAGCCTCAGGGGGCAGAGAAGAATAATTCAGATAGTGAGGAAGTTTGATTCGATTGACTTAGCCAGGGATTCACGGTTTGACTCACACTTTTAGAATCAGCGTATGTGATTCTTTGAGCCTTATATATTATAAAGATTGCTTGTGTAACCGGGCAACTTTGCTCTTGTCGTAATTAATATGTAAGAAAACAAAATGAAATATTTAACACCGTTACTCAAAAAGGCCGGTCTGTCAGTCAGGGCTTCCAAATAAGCCAGTAAATCACCACACAAGCGCAGCAAGTAGGATAATATGTCCTCATACTCACCGCACCGTGTGCTCCGGGATTGTGACTGGGTTGGTTTTTAAACATACAAAATTTAGATAGGGGAGCGGTTCTACCCGCATAGTAGTAGATTATAGATATATGGTCAAAAATTCAGGCCCACGCTGGTGTTTTATTGGCATAATATGATTACGATAATGTTAGCCCTCACTCTGCTAAACGTTATGCTTTCACAGACTTTGTAGTCAGGTTTTCGCGATTATTACCCAGCTTCCCGGGCGCGGCTCCGCCCGCACGTATGTCGGTTATCGCGCAAAAATATCAACCTCTTTTTGCGCAGATGGATAAAAACCATCCTATGTTTTTTCCCGGGTCTCAAACTATTTCCATACCAAATTTCATTCAAATCGGTCTAGTAGTTTTGGCGTGAAAGTGTGACAGACAGACAGACAGAGTTACTTTCGCATTTATAATATTAGTACTAATAGTAATTAAACAACTTTAAACGGTTTAAATCGCGTATATTTATCATTATTTTTCACCAGTCACACCGAGACCACGATCACTGCAAAGTGTTTGAAACGTCGCGGGACAAATATAAAGATAAATATACGCGATTTAAAACGTTTAAAGTTGTTTAATTACTACATATTTGTAGTCTTGCTTTGGGATAGCAGATATTTAATATAAATGAAGATGAAAAATACTTCAATTCAATTACTTATTGTATTTATTTCCAAGAAAATAATAATTGTAATTTTTTTATTATCAAACGGCTATTTCATAAGTAATTGGCTAATTCACAAAAAAAGCTTAAGACTATTTCACAAAAAAGCGAAACTTACACTAGGTACTTCATGGCAGTGAGCAATTGGTTTACCTATGCGCCATACGCGTTTTGTAGACTTTGTGGCGCTCGTTCGCTACAATTATTATCATGTCTCAATCATATAAAAATACCATTTTGCATAGACCGATATATTTTTCAGGAAAAAGTACCAAATGACTGGATTATATTAAACTTATCAACGCCGGTTTTAATCTTTGATAAGAAGGTAAACAATATATTCGTTAACAATATATTTGAGTCTAGTTATCAGTAATATTTTAATAACTATGATAAAAAATATAAACAAACACACCCAGGCTACAAAATGTAACACAGCTCGATAATTAGTTGTCTTATTTCTTTTCCAGAAAAAAAAAAACAATCAATTTTTGTTTGACACCGCGGTGTATATAGAGAAATATTTTCGCGCCAAATAAGCGCAGTTTGTCCTCCTCCTGTGAGAAAGAGAGAGTAATAATAGGGGTGGCAGAAAAGGATAGGTATACCAATCGAAAGAGGGTGAATCAACCCCTAATGACGGCAACCGCTCAGACACACTGCAGATCATTTTATAACCCGGCAGGATAGTGCAGGTACTTTGGGAACGCTTTTTTGGACGAAAGCAGCATAAAAAAGGATATCTAGCTCTTATGAATTCAACGTTCACTTTGTGGTGCGAGTTACCAGAGTCGTGTCATAAAGGGCCATGAACTCTGTTGTTAATATTTCTAGAGTTCATCTTGCTTATTTACATTTCCTACGTAGAGTGTAGGTAGGTATGCGTGCGAGATAAAGTTAGTATACGTACTTTCATTATTTTGCTAAGAAATTGAGATCGTCGTCTACATTTTCTATTATTAAATTAAGATTAATCAGGGACTTATACATTTTTTTGTTTGTCGTTAAATAATTTTACGATGATAACGATAACTTTATTAACCGGCACTATGATAGTGTTACTAACATTTGGTAATTCTTATTACTGCTTGAAGAATTTCTCCAATAAAAGTACCTGCAATTATTATATTGAAATATTGGGATGATTATCATAGTGAAGGTTTACGAGTGTTTAGCAGAGCAATGGATGATGAAGGTGTTGCTGAGGCACCGCGAGGGGCCCGCCCGCGTGTCCTCGAACCTGACCGCGGGCGTTCGCCTTGAACTCGTCGTTCGGCTCTCGCGCCGCGCGTCTCCATGCGCCAACACCGCTGCGCTGTCGCATGTCGGTCGATTCTCGCAGACTGCCGTGAAAACTCATCCAATGGATCGGGGAAATTGTATCGGACAAACTGGTTGTATTCGGACGATCATCCTTATTTAATTATCATTTTAAGCATTAATCTTCCGACAGCACTATCTTACAGATTAAAATCAGCATTATTCATTGGTTCAATTTTTAATCTGTAAGATTGTCCACAATTATTTTTAAGTTACTTGATTTAAAAATTAATTTGGCGGGAAACATGTTTTACTTACAGTTACCAATGATATGCGCGCGCAGGCTAAAGGGGAGTGTCGTCATGTCGTGTATTGATTGCAAAACAGTAGACCATGCCTAACATTAAGTAACTTTTAACTTCCGGTTTTATAATCTAACTCAAAATGTAACGATTTTCGTAACATAATTGAGTTAGGGTTCCATACAAATTCCGTTTATTCAAAGAAACCTACATTTGTTGCAAAAAAAAACGCTGTTAGGTATTATTTTCATTAGATTCGGAATGGGTTTTTTGCACGTGTTAGTGATGTTTTTTATAAGGAGCCTAATTATGTCCTTTTGATGTGTTATGATTTAAGCACCTACTATTGCTTACACTATATTGAATTCTAATACCAGTGCTTGACTGAGAAACGGCGGTTGCGAAGGGGTAGTGTTGTATGGATTATAGAGGAGTTCGGATTAGCTCGAGTGTGAGCTATCGAGGCCCTGCTGTATAATTATACAGTACACACTACCCAAGAAACTTTATCAAGGGGCTAATGTAGTCACGAGTCACGACGAAGAATGTAAATGCCAGCGAGCTCAAAAAGAAGTAGGTATAACTTATAGCCGCTAAGAGTTTTTTGCAAAAGCAAAGTATATCGGCCTTTCAAAGGATTTTTTTCAAGTTCAAAGTAGTTTTTGTCAGGCATTTCTACCACCCCTTCGCGGAGAGGATAACACACTGGCCCTCACTGCTAAAGAGAAGGCCGCCCTTCGGGGCTCTTTCTTTGCGTCCAACTCGACTTTGAATGACCAAGGGATCACACTCACCACCGACCTTACTACAGTGTGCTACTTCTCTACCTCTGAGTTTACGCGGCAATATGTAAAGCACTGTTCTCCTTGGTCGCCCATAAGTCAAGTGGGCCAGATGGCATACCTCAGATAGTGCTGCGTACTTGTGATAGAGTACACAGACCTAACGCCTCATTTCCGAAACTCTTACTCTCAGGCGTTGTCCCAAACATACGGAAGATGGCATTCGTGCACCCGATCCCTAGAAGAGGTGTCCGTTCAGATCAGTCTAAATATCGTCCTAGTGCCATAACGTCTTTGCTTTCCAAGATAATGGAATTGATTATCAACAACCAGCTTTTGCAGTATCTAGAGAAACATCAGTTGATCAGAGATCGACTATACGGTTTTCGCCGCGGTCACTCGGCTGGTGATCTTCTAGTATACTTTACAAATCGATGAGCGGAGGGTGGAGACCTAAGGGTGAAGCGTTGGCGGCTAGTTTGGCATGTCCAAGGTCTTAGATCAAGTGTGGCATAAAGAGTTTCTTTCAAAGGTTCCGTGAGCTTCCCGAGAAATTTGGAGAGTGAATCTCCAATTTTATGGCAGATTGGAGCATCCAGGTAGTTGTCGACAATGCATATTATGTTCCTACTTCAAACTAAACGCTAGTGTACCGCAAAGCTTTAACACCGGTTCTATCTCCCTGTGTTTCTCTCTATTCGACTCTGTCATTCATCAATGACATGTTGCAGTTCAACGTTATTCATTGCATTAAAGATGACAGTAATGGAGATGCCTCTTATATTGGCCGTGTCGTGAAATTTCGAGAAAACATTGATGAGAGTCAGAACTGGTGTTTGAAGACGAGATCCTGTTGTCAAATGTCTCGAAGGGAGGCTAACTTAGTACGATTTAACCCCAAGAAGACTCAGATTAGCACTTTTACCTTAAAACTATGTCATTTTTTGTATTCACGAGGTTTGAAAATAATGAATAAAAAAAGATATATTAAAAAGTGTTTTTTCCGAAGTGATTCAATACACGAGAAGTGCACATAAAAAAATTATATTACCCCTTAACATTTTTTTTTCATTAACGCGATTAAAACAACTAGTTAGTCTGTTCCACGGTACCTATTCTGCAAGTCACAGCAAGTGCATAATTTTATTTCTACTATTCAAACTATCATCTATTCTATGCTACAGGTTGCAGTACAGGTAGCGAGCCTTTCTCATTGTTCACTTCTTGAAATTCTCTCACAGAGTAGCAGTCATGGGAAAACATTGCCTTTCGAACAGATCTATAGCGATAAATGACAGTACTCACTATCATTTATCAGCAGGAACATCTATTACACCCCAGTAGCAGTACGATTGTAACTACTTGTATTAAAAGTTAAAATGCAAATTTAACGTACTGCTAGTGGTCTATTAGTACCTACTAGTAGAGCAGCTAATAATAGATGTAATAATGTCTTAGTAAGTAGAAAAATATTTATTTTAAGATAATATAGGTTTGTCGAAGGTATCATCCATATTTTTAAATATGATTACAAGCACCTATCGCTTGCTAAGTGAAATCGTATTTTACATATTATTGGAGTGGACATTTGCAACACCAGAGGCGTTACCAATGCGTTGCCGGCCCTGTAAGACTATTTAACACACTTTTTAAAGGAATTCATACTTTAGCTTTAAGTAAAACGCTAGATGGATGATCATTCCACATTTTGCAAGTATACGGTAAGAAGGAAAGCATAAATCGAGATATGTAAGACCTCCAGGTCTCGAGTATGTGTGGATGAGCTTTTAACTTGTAACCGGTGACGCGAAGTACGATGATAGAATCTCGATGGCGGCAGAAGATAAGAAAGCTCTTAAGAGCATTCCCCGCTATAAAGCCTTAACTACTACCACATCTTCTATTTAACCAACAAATATAGAAAACGCCTATTCAAGTAATCATAATGTAGTTATGAAACTGTTTTTCGTTTACGAGATGTTGCATGCAATGCGTATCTGTATAAGACATAGAGATATAAAATACTATTTCTTTTCTGTGGTATAAGAAGAGGTTCAAATCTAACTTGGCCAGTTTAGTATACATTAAGTGGATTATATAGCGCGTACTTCTCCATACAAAAAGAAAAAGCTCTTGTGTACCTCTTAATATTGCCCGATTTCGGTGATTTTTGTGTTCATGTATTGATTTATTATTGATTGATTTAGAAAATTGGAATAAATAAAACGTACAAGCCTAGTCAATGATATGTAATATGTTCAATACTTGAACACAAAAATCACCGAAATCGGGCAATATTAAGAGGTACAAAAGAGTTTTTTTTCTTTTTGTATGGAGAAGTACGCGCTATATAATCTTCTTAAGTGAATGGTGTTTGTAAGTAAAGTAATTTCAGATTTCAACTTCGAATTATTATTATCCGAACTAGATAAATTGAACACGCGGAATTTATTAGCAGCCTAATATTAACTAACCAAGACATGGTATTAATTTCCTTTTTAATGTAGGTACGTAGATTTTTGAATAATTTCGTTAACAAGACGTTAACTTACATTAACATTAACGCACTCGTAAAGTCGGTACGTAGCGCCAGTCCTGACAATACGCATTGACCGACCGTCAGTTTGTAGCAATCAATGCTCTCCTGCTTACCCAGCGGGTGCTGGTCAGGTAAAAAAATCTTAGGTGCTGGTACAGCTATTTACACAATAGATGCGTTTATTTTATATATCCATATCTGCAGCAGGTGCTGAACTTTGGAATAATAATTGTATAATCTAAATAAAATGTATGTACCCAAATAAATAAGTCTATAATAATGGTGAAAAGTTGTTTTGTTTATTGCCCTCTTATGTTTTTTCGTGCGAATTTGGTATAATTTCGGTGATATGTCGCAGATAGGGTCTTGCATCGACCGTCACATTTTGGTATCGGGATAATACGGATAGTAGTGCATTTTACCTATACGGATATACGGTGATATATATTGAAAATCATAAATAATACCAATAAAAATAAAACTTATACATAATTACGATAAAGTGATATGAGCAGCTTTCATCATCATGACGGGCGCAGTCAGCGATATACAGCGATATTTTTTGACTTGTACATCAACGTGCACTATCAACCGTTCACAAGAGTGCTCCGGTGATTTAAAGGGACTGGATCTAATATTCACAGACCAGAAACAAGGTGCACGGCAGATGTGTATGTCTCCAGCTTACTCAATTGAAATTTCTTAATTCTGAATATGCCAATATTTAGAGCCGATTTAGTGCAATTATGAATACCAACTCAAAATTTAGGTGCCAAATAAACTTCGATGCTACACGTGATTATTAGTGTGTTAGCTGGCGTTATGGTCTCCAGCTGACACATGCTGTATATACGAAACGGCTGAAGATGTGATTATATACTATAGCCAGGGATTTAGCGCATAATTTGTGCCAGTGGCACAAAAAAATTGAAACGCCCTACTTGAAAACTGTAGTAGTAATGACCCGATTACAACGTGTAAGCTGGAGACCACGTGTCTACAGCTGCTCATCTGTATCTTCTGAACGAATGGGCCTACGACTTTGTTTAATATGTCAAAATTTAGCGCCAAATTTGTGCCATCGGCACTAAAATTTTCAAGTCTGTAGCTATTAAGGTTTTGGAGCTACAAGCTCAAATAAACGTGTAAGCTGGAGACACATGTCCCCAGCTAGCACATGCTGTACAGCTCAAACGGGAAAGGCTAGACTACTGTTTAATAGCTTAAAATGTTGGGTAGAATTTGTGCCATCGGCACCAAAATTTTCAAAACAATGGGCTTCATAGTTTTTGCGTAATAAGCAAAAACATTTCTTCCCGCCTAAATATTTAAATATTTCGTTGAAAACGTTACTGAACGCGGCGTTGCCGTTCTGATGACTGTAGCTACAATCTGTCTTGAACCTTATTTCTATAGACTTGGAACCTATTATCGCTTTCATACATAATAAACGCCGTTGATATATAGGCTAGGAGCATGAAGGTGTCAATATAATCTGACATATATTTTATACTATTCATGCTTTCCGGATTTCAAAAGTATTGAAGCCGTCACTACTTACGAGTGGTCGTTTTAAAATGTTACTGGTTTCGAAAACAATCTTCCTATCGTTGCAATAGCGGTTTTTCAGTTTTCATTCTGAAATGAAACTATTTAGATATTCTGAGCTTTGAAAATGGATACGATTGACGATGTATTGAATAAGGATATATTACGCGGAAGTCCACGTTTGTAGCTAGCTAGCGCCTATTTCATTCGGCTGTATAGGTATAATAAGCTCCCATCGGTTTCGGAAACATTCGGTACATAGTACTTGGACACACTCGAGTTTCGTCGGGTCGCTAACTCGCTAGTCGCTACATTGCATGTAGTACCTACTCGTATGTATAGCAGGTATATACCTATCTCACTAGCTTGCTGTTGTTTGTATTATTTGATAGAGCGCGATGTTCTTGCAGTCTGTTTTTAAATTTAGGTAGGGAAGGTCGTAGTGTATTTCGTTAATGTGAACAAATAAAATGTTAAATATTTGTTTATAGATACCTACTTAGTAAGTGTAAATACCTACACACTTTAGTAGCTAAATAACAGATGTTAGGGTTCCGTACTAGAAAACAGGAACCTTTATAGGTCTGTATCTTTGGAACGGTAATAGGTAGCCGGTTGAAATTTTAACAGAATGTGTGTGAATGTGTTAGTACGGCAATCTGCCATACATATTCTGTGAAAATAAGCATGACGGTGTTTCACCAGGCAGCCGTTGCGCATAGCGTATTAGAAAAAGGTTTTGATGCAGTGATGGCTTAGTAGCATTGGCTATGGACTGCCGCGCAGCAGGTCCATGATTCGAATCCCGCCGCGGCTTGAGCATCACCACATGCCCGCCCGGCTAGCGACCACCCTCAAGTATAAAATCTGTCGCCAAGCACCTAACGGTGTGTTCCGGCAGCTATCCTTGAGAGCCAGTAATTCTAGGTTATGCATGTTATCACCGTCGACCAGATCGTATCTTACCATCAGGTGAGATTGTGGTCAAAGGCGTACCTGTAAGCAATAAAAAAAAAAAGCTGTATACATTTTCTTCGACTTGACTGATAATTTTATATAATTATATCCTGAAGGTCGTCGAATATTCCCAAAGGAACGTATTAAATGTCATCAATTAGGTATTATAATGGTGCATTTGTGTTTGCATGTCATGATATTGTATGTATCTTTTAATAAAAGCTTTTCGTCATGTTTTTCTTTTTTAAATTGCTTATTTTGAAACGTTTCTTCAAACTGTCTGCTCTTTCTATGATTTCCATATATGTTGCAGCCTTTACTAGTGCTAGGATTTTGATCAGTATTAGGTATGTTTATAATCAATATTATGTCCTTCTGTTAACTCGTTTCCTGTTTTACTGGATAAATCTTAATTCTCTTCTTCTGTTATTTCGATTCTTATTTCCTTTGCAAATTCGGTATTTTTAAAGGAAATAAGAATTTTCGGTTGTCCTGTTTACCCGTTTTTGTGTCTTTCTACCAAACTAAAAACGTGTCTTCCACACACACATTAGGAACCACACATTCCATGGTGAATGCTGCTATCATATCGCGGGCTGTACATAGTGAAAGTAACGCTAAGTCTAGCGCATTAGACACGTTTTTGCGTTTACTGATCTGAGAGTGGTAGCGATTAAATTTGTAGATGTTTTTTCTCTTTGAAAGGACAGTGTTATATCTATTAGTAGGTAATCTGTGTCCAGGCCTTAGGCCCTTGATTAGTAATTAATATAAGAGAACTGAACTTACCATTTTTATTTCGATCAACGATGCACCGTGGATCCATCTTGGAACTCAAAATATGATTCAATGACTGACTGAATTCTTAGCCCGGCAGCACTCTTCATGCCGCAATCGGTATCCTACTAGATATTGATTTGAAGTTTTCATTACTAATACTAAAACAGTACCTATGTAACATTGCGTTTTTATTTGTAGTATTCTAAAACAATAATTCTATTGAATACTAGTCATAAACATTTTAGGTGGATATAAACTTCCTATGCTTATTAAGCCTTTGAAAACTAATCGAATTATCCCAAAGATTAAAATCACATCTGCTCTTAAGCTGCTTATGTTTAGGATCTATGTTAAAAATGTTTAACGCATAGAACAAAACGTTGTTTCTCCTTAGAAAATGAAAATATTGCACTTTAGATAAAAAAAATTGGGTAAAAGATTCAAATAGATCTCGTTTCGTAGATTCCGAATATATATACAACTCAATTTCACAAAAATTGTCACATGCGTTGTTTATAGTTAGCTCGGCAGAGTTACTACTCATAAATAAAAAAAAATACGAGAGAGAAATATAGTCTTGTGCGGGATTAGTACCCACGAAGTTTTTTATAACACATTTACAATTACTTCCCTTTCACATTCCGTATCATCATTTATTTACCATAGCAACGCCGTCGTTTGGTAAGTACCTATTCTGTGACGGCATCCGGCATACGCTATTGAATATGTTTACACCGTGTTTAAGCTTACTTGATTAGACTCGGTGAGCATATTCTGTACATAAACTCCTGCGGTCTAATGATGGAAAAGAACTAGATCGTAGGGACCTGTGCATGCATATAGCGAGTACACCGTGTTTAGATTTATTTGATTGAGCTCATTCACTTTATTCTGGACATAAAATTCTGAGATCTGATGAAGGATGAGAAAAAATCGAATGGAACCTTTGGAATTTCGCGACTTGAACACATAGTTATAAGTATTACACAGGACTTAACGCTCGTACGTAAAACTCCGTCTTATGTAAAAGATTCTCGCCATATTATCTTAATTATAGAAAAACTTACTCTTGAACCAGACGAGATTATAGTGAGTTTATTTTTACTAATGGTCCGGTAAAATAGTGTCTTGTCTTGAGGTTATAAACGTAAAGTTGGCAAGTAACCACCTTCCAGAGAACTCCAACGTTCTACTAAGACACTGTTTGGCTGAAATTTTATATTATTTCGTCTATCGTAACAAACACTACTTCCAAGTGCATGGCGTTGCCATGGTCAGTCCGGTGGCATCAATTAAGGCGAACATGATGACCAGATGTTTAAATCAATTTAAGATAATTCATTGGTACCCCAAAATCAAAACATACCTATATTTCACCTACTTTTATGAAAAAGCTTTTAAAAACTGGTATCACTAAGCATGTCTTTACCATCAGTGATGCACTCCGTTTATAATAACAATAGTAGCTTCGCATACCGTGTGCGTGATACACATACGATCATTTCAAACGTGGCCTGTTATTTTGGTTGCGATTGCAGAACTACTGTGTTTCTAGCAGGGATTTAAATACCGCTTCATAAAGGTTACCGATTGAAACGATAACCGTATGTATGGGTTACAGATATAAACGGTCACCGCAATGAAACGGTTGTACCGTTTCCTTTACGATTACCCGTATGATTACGGTAACCGATATAAATACCGGTATACGTTCGGTATTTTTGTAAATTGAAATATAAAACTGTGCGAGTGCAGGCGCACGCCGCGCCGCGCCCCCTCGCCTCAGCCGCCGCCCGCGTTGGCCCTACGTGCCAATGCATGCCGCTGACAATGTTACGTACCTATTCAGCAGAATATTATTTCGATATTTGAATTCAAAGAGGCGGCACTATATAGTACAATTGTACTAGTGCCGCCTCTCCACATCAGCCGACATTATTATTAAATAGGTAGGCATACCTACTCTTGCAACTGACACGGTTATAATAATGAGTTACAGTTTTAGGATTTATCAAATAATCATACAGCCACTAAGTATTTCACGCGCGCCTGGCTAGCTGCCACCCTCAAGTAGAAAATCTGTCGCCAAGCATTTACCGGTATGTTCCGCTGTGTCCTTGAGAACCAGTAATTTTGCATGGTGATAGAGGATTTTGCGAATGCACGCCTGGCTAGCTACTACAAAAAGTCAAAGTCAGGCACGCATTCGCAAAATCCTCTACCACCAGCAGGTTCTCAAGGACAAAGCTGAACAGACCAGAAAGTGCTTGGCGACAGATTTTCTACTTGAAGGTGGTAGCTAGCCAGGCGCGCATTCGCAAATTCCTCTACCACCATGCAAAATTACTGGTTCTCAAGGACACATATAGCTGAACACACCGATAAGTGCTTGGCGACAGATTTTCTACTTGGGCGTGGTAGCTAGCTAGGCGGGCATTATGCCCTACCACCATGCTATCCGCCATCAAGCTACCACTCTCAAAGAAAAAATCTGTAGCCAAGCACCTAGCAGTGTGTTACGGGTACGGAAGCAGTTTTTGAATATACCTACACTGAAAATCCTATTTGAAACGAATAATAATAATAATAAATAATAATGTTATTATTCCCACTTCCCGTCATTCATATTAAATAATATAGGTACTTGCTAATAAACCTATAATTATCTAAACAGCGCGAGTGGTGAGTACTGCTCCCCCCACTCCCCCCCGCAGCGTATCGCGCCACCGCATCACCGCACCCCCGCCCGCCCGCTGCACTCTCATTGACTAACATAAAATACATATACCGAAATGGAATTCGGTAATCGTATCGCAATTATGCTAACAGATATATACCTGTTACCCTTATTTCATTACGGTATTTACCGAAATCGTATCGGTAAATACCCATACCGTAATATCCCTGGTTTCTAGATCAAGATTTGTAAATGCTATACCAATTTGGACTTTTGCTAACAAACTAAGAACTTTTTATATCACTTAATTTTAGTTGGTTTTGCATAACAGAATTACGAACAATTATCTTTTTTCCTTTTACGTATAAAATAACAGTATATTCATAACCAACCAGTTATCACTTATAGATATAGAGTGAAGGATTAGATTAGAATGCAATATCTTGGTCAAACAAAGAGGATGTAATAAAGATCTAGTAAATAGGTCAACATTCTGAGAGAAAACATACCTACCAACATATTTTGTAAATATTGGCACATGTTATGGTTGTCAAACAACACAACACCTTCTCCTAGTCTATACATTTACTGTTTCTTTGTAACTTCTTCTACATATCCTTAACGTGAAAGCAAAAAGTAAGTTCAAACACTATAGAAATAAGGTTCAAAACAGATTGCAGTTACAGCGAACGGACGGCAACGCCGCGTTCAGTAACGTTTTCAACGAAATATTTAAATATTTAGGCGGGAAGAAATGTTTTTGCTTATTACGCAAAAACTATGAGGCCCATTGTTTTGAAAATTTTGGTGCCGATGGCACAAATTCTACCCAACATTTTAAGCTATTAAACAGTAGTCTAGCCTTTCCCGTTTGAGCTGTACAGCATGTGCTAGCTGGGGACATGTGTCTCCAGCTTACACGTTTATTTGAGCTTGTAGCTCCAAAACCTTAATAGCTACAGACTTGAAAATTTTAGTGCCGATGGCACAAATTTGGCGCTAAATTTTGACATATTAAACAAAGTCGTAGGCCCATTCGTTCAGAAGATACAGATGAGCAGCTGTAGACACGTGGTCTCCAGCTTACACGTTGTAATCGGGTCATTACTACTACAGTTTTCAAGTAGGGCGTTTCAATTTTTTTGTGCCACTGGCACAAATTATGCGCTAAATCCCTGGCTATAGTATATAATCACATCTTCAGCCGGTTCGTATATACAGCATGTGTCAGCTGGAGACCATAACGCCAGCTAACACACTAATAATCACGTGTAGCATCGAAGTTTATTTGGCACCTAAATTTTGAGTTAGTATTCATAATTGCACTAAATCTGCGCTAAATATTGGCATATTCAGAATTAAGAAATTTCAATTGAGTAAGCTGGAGACATACACATCACGGCAGCGAGGTGAAATAGATATAGGTAAAAAGGCCGTTGGAGTAAAAATCACTTTCTTTTCTTAGGATTTCTTCGAAAGCCTAACGAGCTAGTGGTAATGCAAAAATAAATTTTAACGTGTTGAAAAATGTTTGACTTGTGTTGAAGTCGGTTCCATTTATTGGATATTTTTTTTTAGTTAATTCACACTTTTGAGTCGAGTGTGAAATAGCTTGTTGAAGTGATAATTCAATAGTACCTATTATCACAATATTGTGCTCATTATTGGAGTGTAACTAAAAAACGGCTTGACCAATATGATGGAATTTAAATGGGACTAAACGACAAGTAGGTATCAGCTTTCAAATAAAAAAAGAATTATCAAAATCGGTTTACCCAGTCAAAAATTCTGAGATAAAAAACACAGACGAATTGAGAACCTCCTCTTTTTTTGGACGTCAGTTAAAAATAAAATTGATCTTTAACTGCAGAGAGATACCTATTTGAAATCGTAACAGTATGTTCGCCCATTTTAGCAAACATGGGCCATCTTTATACAGGATAACGCTCGTCCCCACTCCAGCGAAATTCCCCCTCAATCACGCTTCGACAACTGAAAGAAGCATGAAATGCCAAATGCCCATAATCAAAAACAAATATATAACGAAAATCTTCTATCAAGTAAAAATTAACTAGCACTAACACAGGGTAACATAAGTTATATCATCATTTACCAACCATTAAAATATTATTCACCAACAAATACATATCTATCTATTCTAAATAGCCCACCAATGAGACCATAAATTAATGTTAAATAAAACTTCTAAGAAAAAAGTATGAAATAAATTGTTGAAGTTGGTACCATGTTGATTCAAAACTCCCTGTGCTCGCATTTTCATGGCCCGACCCGACCTCCAAAAGTTAGTTTTCTTTATAAAAAATATTTTTTCACTCTGTTAGGTGCTTATAAGATCTATTGGGTCATTCGCACACAATACTGACGAATACCATGGAGATTCTGCGTTTACTGTACTACAACACAGAGCGGTTTATTTCCGAAATTCCCTGACATTCCGACTAGTGGGATTTTGGTAATATTTATTCCCGTTATCTCGAATATTATGAAAGATGCACATGAATGTAAGAATCATTGCTTGTTGCTCACACTGTCATAAATAATCAACAAATGTAGAGCCTATACCCGAAAAGATAGTTGTGCAGACTCTAGTAACTAAAGACCTCTTCACTGCAATTGTCCGGTGTTAACATCATCATTACAGATGAAAACCAAGCTGGGAATATACAAGACCTACATAAGGTCCAGATTAACCTATGCAGGCACAGCTTGGTACATGCACAAAACAGCGCTCCGTGTATTGACTGGTGCGGGGTGCTATGTCAGGAACTAGTGCATAGACAAAATTGTGGCGATGGAACCTGTCGAAAGCTTTCTTGTCTGCATGTCTAAGAAGATGTATATAAGGACCTGGCATTCTCTGCTCCGTAAAGTCAGAAAAACATACACTGTATTGCTTAGAGTGGCATATCAAGAGAAAGCAGTGATAGTGACATCGTAAATGACGAACAGGACTGGTATTACCGAAAGGAGACAGCTTATTATTATTTGTTCCATACTTTTATTAAGTAGCTGACAGCTGCAGGCCCCAGCTTTGTATTAGTATTAAACAAAATTAAAAAAAAAACTACTTCTTTGAAAATATTCTATAGCCTATGTTCATCAGGGATAATGCAGGATTCTATTTGTTATAGAATTTTTCAAATCGCTTCAGTAGTTTTTAAGTTAATTTGTTACATACAAAAATATAAATCTTGCCTCTTAATAATATTAGTGTAGATTCTATAGTTCGTAGTAGTCTATCTAGTTAGCAGGATCTGCTTGACTGCCCTTTTTGGGCACAGGCTATACCTACATTAATGTAAATTTTATATATATTTATACCCATTTTCATAAGTTCATTATATCACAATAATGTGTCTAACAAGGACATTTTTTACTTTCATATGGATTGTTTATAATAATGGGAACATGTGGGTACACAGTGAGTAGTCAAGTTCTACAGTTCTGTAAATGTACACAAGCTTTTGTCCAGTCAGGTGACATCTGAATTTTTGGAAAAAACATACCCTATAGTAAAATATACATAAGGTTTTTTTTAAATAATATGATAGGTACATAAGTCTCCTTAGTTTCACTATGTAGGTACTAATAAATTTTACAAACATGTCAGATAACAGAAAAGTACTATGCACTATATAGGTAGGTCTCTTACCTACCACTAATTTTTTCTGACTGTTATCATGTGATAGAAGCAAGGTGTCAACTTACATATTATATTTAAATACTTCTTCTGTGTGAATCATAGGACAACAATATGTGTCAAATTAATCAATTCAATATGTGTAAAATTAATTGGTATTACTAATGACAAGAAGACAAAAATAAGTTAAAGATGTACAAAAATATCTCATATATTGTTGCTGCACATTATGAACACAACAGGTGCAATACACACAGTGCCTAGCGATTATATAGTTAAGAATTTTTTATGGGTATATACCCATAAAAAATTCTAAGGAGCATTGTATCAAACTGGAGGCTGGCTTAAAAACCGAAACAGAAAATATAATAAGTATATTTCTTGTGACAAAATACATGGATTTTATAGAAAGCAATATATTTGTTTTGTACCTACTCAAAAAGTCTACACACTGTTTAAAAATTGGTTCTGAATGTAAAAACGTTTTGTTTAAAAGCACTAGTTTTAGTTGATTGTTAAGAAAAATACTGTGGCATTGGACGTTGGTTAAGGTTCCTATCTATTTGAGCAAACTTCACAATCATAGCTAATCCGTGCTGTGTTGTTTCATGTCAGCTACATTAAGGACGACAGTTTTGTGTAGGCACGAGTTTCTGTTGAATGGAATGTTTCGAAAAAACGCTATCACATTGGACACGGCTTTACGGTTCACCGTAGTGGTTCCATTCCATTTTAATAACATCATTATAAGTGTAGCAATCCGTGGTCCACTATCATGTTAGCTACATTACAGGGTACAGAAAGAATACTAATTAGTTATTATTTATTCGTAGAGCTACATACACGCAGGCAGGAGTAAAGTTTATGAACGACATTTATGTTAAACATACGCATGTTCAAAGAAAGAACTGATGCTGTGACTGAGGCATTACATTACAATAACAGTCGTGAGAAAGAGAGAGATGAAGTAGTTGACTTGACGTACTTTAACGATCTGTCACTTCTTTTGCCGTTACATTCACCCATGTTATCAATTCATATCAAAAACAATTTGCAGAGAATTAAGAAACAACGTTTGCTTCCCTTCCCACCAAAATTTTATATGTACTCAGTAAAAAATGGAATCGCTTTATACTAAACTGTAGTTCTCACGAATCCTGTGAGATCCTTAACTTAAAAGAGCGAGATAAGAATATTTCCCGCCACTGGATTCTAGGGTTTTTTTTTACTACGATACACTATCGACAGACAAAATATAATAAATCGGCTTCCTTTTAATAACATTTTTACTGGCGAATGTCTCAATTTAATTGATCTAGGTCTACCTGCAGAGAGAGGTCCGTATTGTTATTCAACAAAATGACACTAAAAAGAGCGGGACATGTTCACTCGTTGGACTTTCCCATTGTCGTTTCTGTTTTCATAACATGGATGTTAGACATTTTTATTCGAGGAATTTAGTACTCACCGAATATTTATTGATATAAATATCCTTGTGCTCGATAGAAAAATCCAGAATTTCACACATTTACGTTTTTTATCGTCATTAGATTGACAGATATAAAACACCACACTCACTTCACATAAAACAACAATCTTTACAACTGTCCACTGACAACTATTCTGTGAAAAGTACACAAAGGAGGACATTGCTTTTCTATTGGTGGAATATAACCACGTGACTATCTCAAGGAGTCTCCAATTGGTCCGATGAACTTACCGATTGACGTCAACGTCCGTTTGATGTTCATTTAATAATTTTGTATAATTAAAAACTGCGTTTTTTATTATGTATCATCTAAATAAATAAATTATCAATTTTTGATTTGCAGTTAGATTAGCATAAAAGGAATTCAGTACGACTTCATCAGAAATCTTTTCCATAGCTGCTCCATTCACAACAACATGGCGGTTTGTTTACACCGGCATGATAAGGCGGGAAGTTCTGCCGAAGTGTATGCAACACTAAACTGCAAGATTTTTCACAAAAATTAATTATACGTTTTGAAAAAATATTTTATTGAAAAAAATCTTAACATTCATTGAATATTTACTAAGTTAACTAACAATAGTGAGCACATGGGCGATACCACTTTTAGACGTGCCATCGCCCTCTAGCGGCAATGACTCGGAACTATCAGTTGAAATAGCGGTAATTACAAAATAACAATACATTAAACAGTCATATTCATACTACAACTTACATTGCAATATAATGATCATTCATTTTATAAAATATCGTATGCTATGCAGTACACGCGTAAACGAAACACGTGCAATATAAAAATAGGATAGGCATAAATAAAACAGTAAAATCTCACCAACTAACATCAGATTGTAGGAAACCTAACTTTAGTTAGTAGGTAAACAAAATCATTATGCAAGTATATAAATCAACAACATAAAACCTTACATAAATTCTTATTTCTTTTTGTGGATAAGTAGTAGAAATAAATTTAAGAAACGTCATATTAATGGAGTGACAAATAATGAGAATATAAAGGTGGGCTCCCAACCAGTCACACTTGATCCTGTCACAGTGCAACTTACAGTGAGCACCTACTTAGCTAACGTATCTGTACAATGCAGCAAACAAATAGCTATATATAAGTATAGTATCAAATTAAATATACTACTTAAAATATACATACATACTTAAATGTCATACTGGGTAACAATTAACAGGAGATTAAGAAAAATGATTTTCCAGCATGTATGTCATTACGATAGTAGATATGTAGGCCAAAAATTGGAAACGAATAGGTAATTAAAATATGAAAACAAAAATACATTGATCACAATATTTTAGCGATAATCAAATAAAAAGAATAAGCACATGCAAGACTAAAAACTTAAGTAATCATAAATGAATATAGCGCCTACCTATACCTACATATAAAGCGGGAATTGTTTTATTACAATTTCAATTCAACAGTAGGTATAATAATGAATGAACATAATGAAAACAAAAATACATAGATCACAATATTTTAGCAATAATCAAATAAAAACAAAAAGCACATGTTAGATAAAAACTTAATCATAAATAAATAAAACACCTACCTATACCTACATGTCTGGTAATGATGAATTAACGTGGAATCATTTTATTTAGATTTCAGTTTAAAAGTGGGTCATAATGAACTATTGTAATGTATTTTTATTTACCTACTGAACTTTCTTTAAGATGATCAGTCTGTTAAAATACACTGACTAGTGACTTATATTATAATAAGAACTATTATGAATGTTATTAATTATCAATGTCATTTAACTGATATCATTTACATTAAACAAGTTCGACCAACAGTCCAACAGATCTCCTTGGCGATACAGCGTGGCAATGCGGGGTAATGCGGCGTGTGCTGGGTACATTTCGACCGAGTGTCAAGTGCGGTCAAGTATAAATTGAACTCAGACAATACGTCAATGCTATGTTTAAATTGATTTTAATATGTTTTTTATAATTGTAAATTGTTGTATGTATTGAAAATTAATAAATTAAACAATAATTTGATGTCCAAAAAACAGAATATCAGATTTTTACAATGGTTAGTAGAATGGAATAACCTACATAATTAATTAAAATAGAAACAGCAATAATTCCTCGATAAAGGCTCTGCAAATGATAAGGCGGACATATCTCACTATTACTTCAACTCAATAAGGACAGATAACTGAGACATATTTTGCTCAGTTAGTCAGTAAAATCCATGAAGCAAACTAAAACTTAGATATTTTATGACTTCTCTGCTTTTTGAATTGCTCAAATGTTCTGAATTTCTTTATTCGTTGGTTAGATAGATAGTCATTCTTAAAATTGGTTGTGCCACTTGCTTGCGCCACAAATTCAGTATCTTGGGGTAGCAAGTTGATTTTGAAGTTACTGGTGTATCCTTTCCCTGAAGTGATAGCTGTGGGTACGAACGGCAGTACTTTGGGGTTCTTCAATTTTTGAGGTTTTTTATTATCCTTCACTGGCGTTTCATCATTCAAATAAATGCTTTGTTCTAAATAGTTTGATGGTTTATTCTTTCTTTTCTTAGCTTCTTCTACTTGGAATGGTGCGGTAGATATAGCTTTAATCTTCTTCTGCTTCTCAGATATATTTGATGGCTTATCACCCAATTGATTGATAATAGATTCTGGTAAACGAGGAACATGAACTTCATCAAACAAATTTTCTTTGAAAACCTAAAATAAATAAACACAGTATGAGTATTTACTGTAATTTAAAACAATATGCATATGACATGAATTTATAATGAAAGTATACTACATCATACGAAAATGCAGCTATTTATTTTATCTATATGCATTAATTAGACTTTAAGTTTACCTTTGATTTTTTCTGTTCGTCATTATCATCTGTAGCTTTCCTTTTTTTGGCTTTTTTCTTTGAGTCATCTAAAAAAAGACAAATAATATTACAATATTTTTTAGTACCGACAATGAACAAAAATGTTTCTAAGTTTATTAAAATTTTATATTTCTGTGTAACACGAAGTTTCTATCTCCGAATCTATTAATATTTTTAGTCTGATCTCTCAGACATATCATTTCCATAATTGCTCGTTAACTGCAAAATCAACTTGGCTGATCTAATGATATGCATGTTTACCAGTCATTCTGACATGAGACTGGCGGCTAACTTGAATTTTATGTTTTCTGGGTATTATACATAGTACAAATAAATTCATTTTAGGTATAATTGTTTGATAACTGAGCAAATAGAATATCCTTACAGCTTTAGTGTTTACCTATCAGAATAGTGTCTCATTTTGATATTGTGATTTCTAGATGTTAAAAAAAAAGGTTAAAATAAATTTAATTATCATTAATTAATGTAATTTTTGGCACTGAGTTTTTATGTTCTGGGTTAGCCTGAACAACATCTTCGACCACATCACATACCATCACGTCAGATAGTGGTCAAAGGCTAGCCTATCAGTTAAAAATAAAACAAAAATAATGAATTAACGAGACGGACTAGTTGCCCGCCTGATGGTAAGCGTCACGCTTGTCTATTACATTGCGCTCGTCACTCTGAGACGTTAGTTCTTATGTCCCGTTGGTCCAGTTAATTCACTTGTAACAGTGCCCTTCACACCTAAACCTAAACACAGTAGCATTGGCATACTATTGCTTCAAGGCAGAATATCACTGCGGTGGCACCCACCAAGACACACTATTGCTAAAGAGTCCTACCACCTTTGGTAAACAATCTCAAATGAAGACATGATGGTACAAAGTAATTTTTATGAGATGATAATGCTTCGTTCAATAACTTAGACTCTTACTATGAAACTAATCAATATAATGGCTATGTACCTTGTGACGATGCCTGTAATTGTGCTGTGGGTTTGTTCTTGGATTTTTTCTTTGTTTTCTTCTCAGGAGTCTTAATATCAATTGGCCGTACTTCACCAATATAGGAAATGCGTTCTGTAAATAAAAGTTATTGCATAATTATAATTAATAAAGTCACTAATAAAGAAAAAACACCTGTTGGTTAAGGTGCGTCTATATGCAGATAGAGCACGTTGTGCGGTGCATCATGCAGTTAATTCAAACGTATAGCCATGTATGAGAGCGTTCACGCAGATACGCCTAGCGTTTCCGTGGCTAGAGCCGCCGCTTCAAGTGACGGGCCACGCAACGCCGCGTTTCCATAGACTATCAGACTAAAAAACTATAAATTTCAAAACCCAAGGAATATTTTTTTAGTACTGAAGGTTGCATGTAAGCATCTATTATGTAGTGATTATCACTAGGTAGTGATCACTTGCTTACTTTCAAATATCACTTTTCTTATCTACTCAAAATGTATGTATTTCTTCTCAACGTATTTCTATACGATCTGAGAATTAATTTAGTAATTAAGTATTAGATATCTTCGTAGGTCAAAATCGGTTCAATAGTCAGTACTATATGATATAATGTTTCGCTGAAGCATGAGGTACAGTGTCGTTAATATTGAAATTTATGAATTAAAATTGACTATGGGAAGGCACTGTTGCCTTTTAACACAGTTAATACTAAACTTCTACTAGATGTTATTACAAAATAGATTTTTGTTATTTTATTATTAAAGCAGGTTTTATATTGTTACCTAGTTGAATAACAGATTTATTTTATAATAACCATAGTATACTGTATATTGAAGGAATTAGTAATAATAATATGTAATAATAATAATATATATACCTTCTGTAGGGGCATCATCGTCTTCATCATCGTTTTGAGACATTTTTCGTTTCTTCTTTTTAATTGAAATTTTCATTTCGTCTGAAAAAATTATGAAATATAAGACACTAGTACAAGAAAACGAATTTATGTTCTGGTTCATAAATAATTGAGTTTTATCAACTTGAATATAAATACGTTGTTGGTGCTACAATAAATAAGTACATAATAGTTATTTAGAGTACATTTAAGGTAAATTTTTATTTATATTCACAGCCCTCGAATTACAGATTTTATCCTTCTTCTATAATAATTGTGACATATATATTATGGTAAACTGCATTCAAACAATATTTACTGTACAATATACAGCCTTGGTAGATATATGGAGTCAATAGGTGTATCGTGACAGCTGCTATGTAGTATGTATAATGTGATATTTTGGAGGTGTCAAAAGTATAGTGCATATTCTTATTTCAAAACTCTCTAATTAATTATGAGATAGGTGTGAAAAGCTATACACAGAACTATATTATGTTGGACACACAGTGAACGCATCCTAGAATCAACAACACTGTATACATAAATATCATACCATGATTATTATTATCTGCCCATATATTCCTCTAGTTGGGCAAATATCTCATTCAAATTGTTGTTCAAATATTTTATTGTTGACTGTAGTACTATTAGTTCTTCAAAAATTTTTTTTTAGTTTTCTAAATTAAGTCAGTACATAATATAGAAATGTTATTGAATAAATTACATATAATTATTTAATTAGTAGGTGTTTACCTACAATGTAATCACGTTGAGTAGTATAATATACATAAATGATTGATTATCGTGTTTAGAGATAGTTGAAAACTTATCATAAGCCATACCAATAGCATCAACAGTAGGATCTGATGGATTTTCACGTTTACGTTTCTTTGGAATACCCTCCACTGCATTTTGATTATCTGTAAGCAAAAATATGAGGTAGGTAAGTAAATGAATTAATGAATTTCACACTTTCTTATATTGTATACCCCATCAAATTGTTAGGTATGTGAGTGTGATAAAGGTCTTAAAGAATAACGAAATGATCAGGTGGTCCGCGTTAAGAAATTATTCCGAACGACGACGCAGCCGACTGCAAGTGCAGCAACTGCACGCGACTGTACGTGGTAGCCATTTTGTAGCGCTCATAGCATAGCTTGCTTAGTCGATCAACTATGTAAAGCAATGTCCACTGCGGTTATTACTTGGATGGGTGACCGCTAGTGGTTTTACTAAAGAGCGTGCACGTGCTTCGGAGGGCACGTTAAGCCGTCGCGTCGGTCCTGGTTGATGTCTTAGTATGGCAGTCGCTATAGCGTTATAGCTGAATTCCGGCAGCTATTCTTAAAAGCTAGTAACTCTAGGTTAGCCTGAACAACAGTTTCGACCACAGTCATCACCACTTACCATCTGGTGAGATATTGTTCAAAGGCTAGCCTATTTTATTAAAGCTATATATTAAATAAAGCCGTCGCCACCACCGACAGCAGGTGCCGCTGCCTCTAAAGTCATCTAAACTGGCACCACTGGTTCCTTAATACTATAGTTATTATTAGAAACGGGATATTTATTGTGTATTTTGTTGCTTTTGAACTCTCGATATTTCGCAATACAATACAATAATTTATTTATAACACCAAGTTACAAGTCAATCGCGTCCATATATTATTTTGATTTGTAGAAATCAAATTATAAAATAAATAACATTTAGCAATTGCAACATTTGTAATAAAAATTATTAAATTGGATTAAAATTAATTATTAATTGCAATTAAATCATAATAAATTATATAATATAATAAATGATGAAAAATAAGATTATAATTGTACAATTATATAATTGGCAAATTACAAAACTCATCTACAGAGTAGAATGAGTAGTCAAGGAGCCATTTTCTGAGTCTCGATTTAAAAACCATGGTGGAAGTTGCGTCCCTTTTTATCGAGTTCGGCAGACGGTTGTATATAGACCCATAATATATATAGACCTTTCCGATTTGCACAGCCTGTGCTTGGGGGTGAAAAGGACGTGAGCAAACCTGTTACTTCGGAGAGAGCAGTAAGTGTTCACGCCTCTTTCCTGGAATTTCGCAGACTTCAGTTTACTCGTGATCGAGCACTTGCAACAGTACTGAAATATCGAGAGCTCAATCAAAAATACGCTAAATATCCCGTTTCTTATAATAACTGTAGAAAGTTTGTGTGTTTCCGAAAAAAAAAACACTTTTTCGTTCAGACGAAGTTCGATTGATGAATGTTGACCCACATCCAGTATCCCCTATGATCTCATGCCTCTTTAATCGGTATCGGTAGTGAAAATGGAAACGAGTCCGGTACTTACAATAGCCGGAAAACGTGGGTAAAAAATTTGGGTGTTATCAGTACTAATCAGTACTAATATTATAAATGCGAAAGTAACTCTGTCTGTTACGCTTTCACGCCAAAACTACTGGACCGATTTGAATGAAATTTGGTATGGAAATAGTTTGAGACCCGGGAAAAAACATAGGATAGTTTTTATCCAACTGCGCAAAAAGAGGTTAATGTTTTTGCGCGATAACCGAAAAACGCGCGGGCGGAGCCGCGCCCGGAAAGCTAGTATTATAAATGCGAAAGTAACTCTGTCTGTCTGTTACGCTTTCACGCCAAAACTACTAGACCGATTTGAATGAAATTTGGTATGGAGATAGTTTGAGACCCGGGAAAAAACATAGGATAGTTTTTATCCGACTGCGCAAAAAGAGGTTAATGTTTTCGCACGATAACCGACATACGCGCGGGCGGAGCCGCGCCCGTAAAGCTAGTGTTCGATAAATTTACCATATTCATATATAGATCCGTTCATTCTAACCGCCAAAATATGTTGAATAATATTTGTTTATCTGTGCTGGTACATTTACATTTTTACAATACATTACTTTAATATCTTCCTATTGCACTACGGGCACATAAGAAGATAAATATCTAATGACTAGAAGTACATAACGCGCCAACTTAAAAGAAATGAAAGTCTACGTAACTGGTAACCATATTTTAACTATCTACGTCAAGCGAAAGAACTATATTGATGAAGGTGTTTTGTTGAAAGCCACGAAAACCAGGTTAATTTCACTTAAAACAATCTACCTACCCCATATCTATCTATATTTGCTTTCAAACAACCATGTATTCTAGTGCGTCGAAGATTTGAAATTACCTGCTTCCGACTGATGCATATTATTGTTCTTCTTCTTCTTGTTTCTCTTTTTCTTGCCGCTGCCTGTATCTGCGCCCCCAGTTGTTATGGTCTCTGAAAATATGTGATAAAATTTTTGTTTCAACAAGACACATATTAATAAAATTTGAACAAATGCACATATTAATAACAGACAGCAATAATTGTTATGCGGTGCAGTTTAAGCACAAATGCTTTAACTTAGTACTTCCCGAATTATGAATATGACATCTTTAAATTTAACCATTTAAGGTTTTTTTTCTTTTTTTATTGCTGATAGGTAAGCCTTTGACCACAATCTCACGTGATGGTAAATGATGATGTGGTCGAAGGTGTTAACAGGCTCAACCTATGATTACTCTGGCTCTCAAGGACGGCTGCCGGAACACACCGTAAGGTGCTTGGCGACAGATTTTCTACTTGAGGGTGGTCGTTAGCCAGGCGGGCATACAAAATGCCCTTCCACCATGCGGTGAAGCTCAAGCCCGCGGTGGGATTCGAACCATGGACCTGCTGCGCGGCAGTCCATAGCCAAAGCCACTGAGCTATCACTGCTTCATAGTTTTTGTACATTTAAACCATAAAGAGTGCAAGTGTTGGTTGTCACAACCTTGTCAGATTACAAATTTTATCAAATCACAAGTCAATGACCCGGAAGAGATAAAATGAGACGATTTTGGCGATATGGTTGTGAAGCACTTCCAAACACTGTAGATAAAAGTATGTGTGAATACTGTTCGCTTTTTTAATTTATTTGGATGGCGAAATAATTAAGACGGAGAGGAATATTAAATTACTGTATCTATGCCAATACAAGTTTAGGGCAGTCTGTCCGTTTGGTTGTCCACACAAACAGATTTTAACAAAACTTGATAGTCACCAGTTTTAGTTTTACAATTTGCACCATACAAATAGAAAAAAAAATACATAAAACTAAAAAGTAGATACTAAAATGCTTATTTACCAGTTTGAGACACATCAGCGGATTTATTTTTCTTATTCTTCTTCTTCTTTTTCTTATCATTATTTGGTGTCTCATTCTCTGTGGTAACTTCCGACACTGAAAATGATATAACATATTATGATCAAACTTTTCGTGCATAATCTCAGTAGTATATATTTTATGCCATAAAAACTATCGGCTAGAGAATCACTTATAATGGTGAATTTAATGTTGATATTAATAAATTTTATGTTCTATTTTATAACACATTCTCAGAAGGCTTTTAAAAATAATTGCCCCTAGTTTTTTGCCCGTACGGAACAACCTCAAGGCCTACCTGGTGTGAAGCGGACTAACCTCTGCCTATAACAGATGCATTCCGTCACTCTGAGACGAACAGTTGTTAAGTATCATGTGGCTGTAATTTGCTGGCTCTCAAGGACTGCTGCTTGACGACTGATTTTGATAATATACAGGGTGTCCCATAACTCAACGTCAAGCGGGCATGGGGTGTGAGGGGGGGTCACACCAGTCCCGGGAAAAATTAAAAAAAAATTCCTATTGGTTATTTAAATTTTAAATGACAGATTTATAAAAAATAGGACAATCCATACCTTTAATCATATTTGTTGGTGCTGTGACCACAAATTCCCACAATTTTACTGTGATTTTTTCACTAATGTGGTCCTTAATAAACGTACTAAGGAATTGCAGTCAATAAAGCATAAAAGATTGCTAGGTTAGTTAAAATTAGCATATTTTCTTTGACTTGTAATTGAAAAACTAATATCGCAGAACTTTGACTCTTCATAAAAAAAAAAAAACAAAACTATAGGACTACCCTCGGCATTTTACTTCAAAAGATGGCCCATTTAGCTAAGATTTTGAAATAGTACAGCACTAGCTACTTTTCTAGCTACAGCAGCTATTAGATTTTTTTTTAAATATCACCATATTCAAAATCAAATACTTTAGTCAATACTTTACTTCAGTACAATGCTTGTTTGTAAATTCGGCTTGTTATTTAGGGTTAATTAAAAGATCGTTCTTGAAAAGGTGCTGACCTGCATTCGTGATACGAATGCAGGTACTGACCTGCATTCGTGAAGGTGGAAAACTATTTGAACGTGTAATAAATTATATTAGGACGGCAATGTTTTGATTATTTTTTTAAACCTATTGCTTAATTTAAGTTACCCACACTTAGATTAGACACTTTCTTGAAAAAGTTGTTTGTAAAAAAAATGGCGAGAACGCACTAGTGTCGGCTACACTATCCATCTCGCTTACACATGTAGCATAGGATCGTAGCTATCTCGCTCCATCACATCTCTTTATCGCTGAGTGTCCTATGGGTACTCTAATTTATTACATGTTCAAAGTGTTTTGCATCTTCACGAAAGCAGGCTCTGCACATTTTCAAGAACGATCTCTTAATTAAACTAGCCGAATTTACTAACAAGCATTGTACTGAAGTAAAGTATTGACTAAAGTATTTGATTTTGAATACGGTGATATTTCGACAAATAAAATCTAATAGCTGCTGTAGCTAGAAAAGTAGCTAGTGCTGTACCATTCCAAAATCTTAACTAAATGGGCCATCTTTTGAAGTAACTTGCCGAGGGTAGTCCTATAGTTTTTATTTATTTATGAAGTCAAAGTTCGGCGATATTATTTTTTCAATTACAAGTCAAAGAAAATATGCTAATTTTAACTAACCTAGCAATCTTTTATGCTTTATTAGTGACTGCAATTCCTTAGCACGTTTATTAAGGACCACGTTGGTGAAAAAATCACAGAAAAATTGTGGAATTTGTGGTCACAGTACCAACAATTATGATTAAAGGTATTGACTTTCCTAATTTTTATAAATTTGTCAGTTAAAATTTAAATGACCAATAGGGTTTTTTTTAATTTTTCCCGGGACTTGTGTGACCCCCCCTCACACCCCGTGCCCGCTTGACGTTGAGTTCTGGGACACCCAGTATATGACGTGATACTAAAATGCTTTTTTACCAGTTTGAGATACATCAGCGGATTTATTTTTCTTATTCTTCTTCTTCTTTTTCTTATCATTATTTGGTGTCTCATTCTCTGTGGTAACTTCCGACACTGAAATTGATATAAAATATTATGATTAAACTATTTATTCCGTGCATAACCAGAAGTATATATAATATTTTATGCCATAAAAAAACTATCGGCTAGACAATCACTTTCAATTTAATGTACTGAAATGAATGAATTTTATGATCTATTTTATAAAACATTTTCAAAAGACTTTTAAAAAGAATTGCCCTTAATTTCTTGCACGTTCTTCCCTTAGGCCGGCCATACACGGGCTGTCTGAAGCAGCCAGTATCGACTGCTTCAAGCTGCGATTGCATAGTGAACTTCAGACATCTACGTAGGTACATACACGAACCGCACGATCAGTTGCAATTGCTTCAAGCAGTCGCAAGGCATACACTGACAGCTCGAGCTGTCGACTGCTCTCGCGGAGTTGCCTCCGCCCGCGCTCTTCATTCCACGTCGCGCACGCATTGTTTCTTCATTGAGAACAGTGGTCCGCAAACATCGATTGTGACGCGCTTATAAGTGCAATAAAATCACAAGAACTTATAAGGAATTATAAACTTGATGACTAACTGCTCGAGCGGCTATCAATGGCAGCTTCAAGCTGTTGACTCTGACTGCAATAGCGGTGCGTGTATGTTGATAACGGGGTTGCTCGAGCAGTCCGTGTATGGCGGGCCTTGGTGTAGTACGCAGAAATATAGATATAAATTTTTTTATCAATTAAAAAAATTAATATCTCATAACAGCGTCGTGGACGCCTTTATTGAATACATTGTTATGACTTTTTGAAGCGCTCGTAGCCTAGTTTGCTTAGCCATTCTGAATCGATCAGCAAAGTTAAGCAACGTCCGCCGCGGTCATGACTTGGATGGGTGACCGCTGGTTGGGCATTACTACTGAGCGCTTCCGTGCTTCGGAGGGCACGTTGAGCCGTCGGTCCCGGTTGTTGTCTTAGGATAGCAGTCGTTACAACATGGTGGTAGGGCACTTTGCAAATGCCCGCCTGGCTAGCTACCACCCTCAAGTTGAAAATCTGTCACCAAGCACCTAACGGTGTGTTCCGGCAGCTGTCCTTGAGAGCCAGTAATTCTAGGTTAGTCTGAACAACATCCTCGACCACATCATCACTTACCATCAGGTGAGATAGTGGTCAAAGGCTAACCTTTCAGGCTTAAAAAATAAAAAAAACTTTGTAGCAAAAAAAGTATGATTTAAGACTATGTTGGAAACATGTTGGGGGTAATGCCACGTTGGCAGTCAAAGTTTTAGGTTCACAAAGTGCAACATACTAACAAAAAAAAATTACATAAACTAAAGAATATAATGATATGCTTATTTACCAGTTTCGGACACATCAGCGGATTTATTTTTCTTCTTCTTCTTCTTCTTATCATTATTTGGTGTCTCATTCTCTTTGGTAACTTCCGACACTGAAAATGATATAAAAAAATATAAGATTAACTTACGCCAATGCAGTGCATAACCAGAAAAGCAATATATTATGCCATAAAAAAATTATCCTTGACAATTATTATGAATAGAACTTATGGTAGTGTTATGGTCTGCCTGCCTATTCAGGAAATCATTTTTATTATGGTCATAGTATAAGTTTATTTAATCAACAACAGCCTAACTTAGAAAAGAGGACTCTATTACTAGTAATTACGCTGCGTCTGCCTCTCAGTCACATCTTTGAATAGCTTTGAGTAGCGAAGCTTGCCTAGTCGTTCCTAACCGATCAACTAGGTTAAGAAACATCCGGTGGGTGATCGTAGTGGTATTTACCGAAGCACGGAAGCACTCAGTAGCTTCCGTGCTTCGGAGGGCCCATTAAGCGGACGATCTCCGTTTTTTACTTAGGATGGCAGCCTTTATAGCATGGTGTAAGGGCTATTGCAATGCAAAATAGAAAATTTGTCGCTAAGCACCTAACGGTGAGGACCGGCAGCTGTCCTTGAACCACTAATTGTTAATTAGCCTGAACAAGATCTTCGAATGAATCATCACTCACCATCAGGTGAGATGGTGCAAAAAGGCTAGCTTAATAGATAAAAAAACTGAACCGGGATTGTTAGCCAATTAACTTTTTTACAGGTAAGTTTTTTTTTGAAGTAGTGATAGCTCAGTGGCTTTGGCTACGGACTGCCGCGGAGCAGGTCCATGGTTCGAATCCCGCCGCGGGCTTGAGCTTCACCGCATGGTGGAAGGGCATTTTTGCGAATGCCCGCCTGGCTAGCGACCACCCTCAAGTTGAAAATCTGTCGCCAAGCACCTAACGGTGTGTTCCGGCAGCTGTGCTTGAGAGCCAGTCATTCTAGGTTAAGCCTGTTAACACCTTCGACCACTTCATCACTTACCATCACGTGAGATTGTGGTCAAAGGCTTATATATCACCAATTAAAAAAAAAAAGTGTATGTTAATATAGAGGATATTCTTTAATAAACAAAAAATAAGGAGGGGTATCCACATACAATAATTGTGTTGAATCAGAATCGTGGTCTGACCACGATCTACACATTTTAAAGCAAACTCACAAAACATATAAGAGCCGTTAAAGTGCGAGTCAGTCTCGTGATTAGGATTCCAAATTGGATGAAAAACTTCCGATACTTATATAGTATATACTATCCACTCGGTGCATGAATTATGACACAAATTTGGCTGGTTTTTAATTGATTGGTCTATTTCTAATTATTTGAATGACAACAAATATGAACTTACCTAAATTTTCGCTGTGACTTTGGTTTTGTTCGCCTTTTTCATCAAGTTTTTTATTTTTTTTGGCGCTGTTACTAGCACTTTCTACAATTATCTGTTCCATAGATATGGTGGTATCATTATTTTTCTTCTTTTTCTTGTCGCTTTTCAAGGAAACGTTAAGAGAAACTTCTGCGATTGTTATATCTGTAGGTAAACATTATAAGGATTTTTTATAACATATTTTGCTAGTTTGTTTACTTGTTTTTAAAAGTTCTTAGAAGAAAGCGTCAAAAAGATTGAGCATGTAACTATGAAAGATAGAAGAATAACTATAAAACTCCTAATTTGGTAGCGTCCAATCCATTATGTTTAGTTTGATTCAAACTTAGTGAAGAAGTCTATGGACAGATAGACAATACGATACGATAACTCTTTATTGCATACCAACAAAAGAAAAATGAGGACAATACATTTACAAAACAATTATTAACATATAAAGCAATAGAAGTTAAATGTATGTGTTTATTTACAAATATATTACCTAATTAAATATGTACAATGGCAATACAATCAAACACCTAATTAAATATGATAGCTAATTTACTTTCACTGCTTTGATAATAGTGTGGCAATGGTTATGACAATGGTTCTACTTGATCATTAAATTTACCGCAGGGTATCCCTAAAGCCTCGTTTGCATATTGATTACAGTTTAGTGCGCGTGGTGTCCAGCAGTTTTTAGCTGTTGTGTTTAGTAGATAAGTATTGTTCTCGCCCCCGATATTGGACAAGCTAATAATTTAAAATGGTCTAACAATTGAGTCTGCAATTTTTAAAGGTACATTTATAAAGTGCAGTGGCTCGTATCGGAAAAAAAAGATCACAGTACATAATACGCGAATGTAAAATATTTAGTCTTTAGAATAGTCAACATTCGTATTTTATATATTCTTGCACAGATTGATAGGTTAGACCATCACTGCACTTTGCCATTATTTAAAAAAAGGATGGGTACCTACTACCTACAAGCGTCTATTTGCAAACAAAGGCCTGTCAAAGTGACCGGTGCGGCGCCGCCGGGGAGTCTGAGAGTGTAGTCACCTACCACACTAAGAGGCAAAAAATAGAACGCTTCAGGGAAGGCGCTTATTTACGAGACCAGGTATTTGCTTGCAAGTGCGCAAAACAGGTCCGAAATACTTGTAAGACTTTCAAAGTATTTTACTCGAAAACTCGTTCGCCCGCCTGACGCCTCTTGCCGTGTACGCGTACGTACCGTAATCGTTCGGCGGCGGCGTGGGTTTGGCTGCATTAGGGTCTCATCTATATAGTGTAACACTCATAAACAAAATGGCCTTGTGCAAAAAAAAACTATTAATTTCCATGTAATTCTATGACGGATTATTTTCTATTTAACTATTTTAACCTTCAAGTATAAAAAATGGAATTATGCTCTTTTTAAATCTGAAAAAATGGATCATTTTTCTCGTGAATGAAACCAGATTATGAAAATGTCATTGCTAATATCATAAAAGAGACAAAATGGCACTGTGAAAAAAATTTACTTGAGGGGCGTCTACCAACTCTTTAAGGTATTTTATTTTCAAACGCGATTATGCTCTTCATACGCGCATTTATTTTATTATTTGTTTGGACGCGTTGAATTAAATTTGTAGGAAAATATTTTTTATTGCAAGTATTTTTATGCAGATGGGATGTGCTCTTTAAATATCTGAAGACTCAGATAATTTTCTTATTTACTATTTGCAATTCTTATATGTGCTTCTTATACTGCCTTTGTACTGAAAATATTTGAAAGTATTTGCGCTCTAGGTTTTGGCCCTGATGTTTGAGGTGGGCGTACTTGGAAGCCCTGTCACTCATTTTTGCAAGTACAACTTATGCTTAGAACGCGCTACTAATCACCGAACACCTGCGCTAAACAGCTAATCAATGTGCAAACCGATCTTTAATGCATATTAAATTGGGATAACTAGGTATACCGCCGAGAATTTAGTAAACTGTCTAGTATAATATAAACTTAGATTATACTTTTTTTGACTATTAGGGTTCCGTACCCAAAGGGTAAAACCGGGACCCTATTACTGAGACTTCGCTGTCTGTCCGACCGTCCGTCTATCACCAGGCAAGTCTATCTCAAGAACGGTGATAGCTAGACCGTTGAAATTTTTACAGATGATGTATTTCTGTTGTCGCTATAACAACAAATACAAAAATTTGGCCAAGTGCGAGTCGGGCTAGCGTACGTTAAAACAAAAAAAGGTTAAAATATGAAGTCTAATGTTGCATAGCTAATGGTACGAAAACTCTTCGTGCGCAAGTCCGACATGCACTTGGCCGATTAATTTTTTAAACATTACTTATTTTAGTTTCTATTTCAAAACAAACACGAACCTGCAACCGCATTGTCAGTCTCTATTGTCTCGGAAGATTTCTTGGATTTCTTCTTACCACTTAGAGAAATACTTGGTGCTTCTAAGACCTCTTCTACATTAATTGACACTTCCATGTTTTTATTTTTCTTTTTTTTCTTATCATTAGTGACGGAATTTTGTTCTTGTGGGGTGGTTTCTGCAAATTTAGAGTATTATGTGGAACAGTGAAATTTGGTTTAATTTTTACATTTTGGTTAATGAGTAGAATTGAACCTACGAATAAATGGACTTATCATTTATTCGTAGTATTGAACCACAAAAAGGTTGTTCACTACATATAATGCCTAATATTTTTGAAGTTCTCGTAGCGAAGTTTGCTTAGCGGTTCTAAATCGATCAACTAAGCAACGTCTGCGGTCAGGAGTTGGATGGGTGACCGCTAGTGACATTACTATTGAGCGCTTCCGTGCTTCGGAGGGCACGTTAAACCGTCGGTCCCGATTGTTGTCTTACGATGGCAGTCGTTACAGCTCGGTGGTAGGGCATTTCGCAAATGCCCGCCTGGCTAGCTATCACCCTCAAGTAGAAAATCTGTCGCCAAGCACCTAACGGTGTGTTCCTGTCCTTGAGAGCCAGTAATCTAGGCTAGCCTGAACAACATTTTCGACCACATCATCTGTTACCATGAGGTGAGATAGTGGTTAAAGGTTAGCCTATATGCTATAAAAAAAAAATTTGAATTGCACAGGATATCTAGACACATACTACTGTTTATCATAAACGCAGCTTTTTGTTCAGCCAAATTTAATTTTATTCCAGTAATAATGTGGTCGAAGGTGGCAAGATACTCTTTGTATGTGTTGTGGCTCTCAAGGATATTACCCAGAAAACTGGGCTTCTGCTGGGCCGCGTTTAAATTTAACCGTAATTGTCAAAGAAATATAGAACACTTATGCTTTTCTTTTATATCATCATCACCAAAGTACTCACATACCTATCGCTGGGACAAAGGTTTATTTACTAGCGGCCCGCCACGGCTTCGCACGGGTATTTAATAAAAATTACAAATTGAAACACATAAACATTTGTTATTGTAACATAACTGTAGTAGTTGGACATATGTTTTTTTTGTAGATATTGATGTCCTCTATAAAATTGTAATACATCACTTTACTGTATTGGCAACAATTTCCGCAGCGTACGTGATTTAACGATTTTTTAAAATATTTTTCACACGTTGGGTTAAATTATCGAAGTTTTCATAATGAACCCTAAGTTTTAGAAAATATTCCATAGCCTATGTTTATCAGAGATAATGTAGGATTCTAATGGTGAAAGAATGTTTCAAATCGGTCCAGTGGAATTTAAGTTTATTCGATACACACAAAAGTACAAATCTCTTTATAATATTAGTGTAGATGACAGAGATGTATACAATTTTAATAGTCCCAAACGAAGCGCACAGTTAAAATAATTCCAAGAATTTATGAATTTGAAACCGCATAAGATTTTACATCCGAGTCAGATATGATGGTTGTCAGTCCGTGCTGCGGTGTCCCGACTTTTGGAACAGTACCAAGCGCTCATAATGTACTTGACTGATGCTACATTTACAGATCGTTTAAGAGCAGCAGAAAACATCTTACATATGTTAAAAATCCCTACAATAAACTGTATCTATAGTTTTTAGGGTTTTCTTTAAAAATATTTAATGATTTGAACCAACTGATGCAGTCTGAACGCCCACAAGTTCACAAACTTCATGAAAATGTTTGTGTCGCGTATAGAAATCTTCCAGACTGTTACATAGATGACTCTTATTTGTCCCAAACAGAAATACAGAATATTCAGTATGCTAACCCTCGAAACTTTAAAACAATTGATGACATTTATCTTGGAGCAAAAGTGGCTATGTCTCTAGCGTCAAACAGCACGGAGCTCAATCCAAATGACGTTAAAGTATTCGAACTTTGTTGCCTGGACTTTTACATAGAAGGAGCAAAGCAGATAAAAAGCCACTACAAGTTTAAAGAAAATGTTACACCCGTGGGGTGCCGGATTAGAACTGCACCTCTCCATTTCTTACGACACCGTGTGGGTGTCAACTAAGGGAAAAATCACGGACTAACCACCCTGTGGAATGGGCACAGACAATTATCTGAGTGAAAACAATTCCGAAACTTTTTGCGACGCGCGGTGGGCAGCGATGCTTCATGATTGACAAAGCATTAAATCATAACAAGTGAACTACTAGGGATGGGACGCTGACCGTTATAGTAATCGATAATTTTCTCTATATTGGGTGCAATACGATTACAATATATAACTATAAAGCCCGCAATCACCATATTACATGCAATTTCTTGCATGCAATTATAATAAGCGTTCCCTTTGATCAATGTAAGTACTGTATGTAATGAAAATGTGCCATACATGGGTATCAATAACTAGAAAATCAGATAATTCCACTCTTTCTCAGCTGATGTATAAGCTCGATCAGTAAACCTGTGTGCATAAAAAGCGAATTTGCTTCCGAATTTACCGCTATTGTAAACAAATGCTTGTTTATCCTTATGGTATGAGGGTCATATAGGTATGACCTATATGACTTTTAACTCATATGATAGAAATACAATAAGCTTATACCTTATTCTAATTAGGTTCTTAGTTTAGGGTGGTAGGTGCTAGTCAGGTTAATACCTACTAACTAGCTAAGTCAGATTTTGCTAAATACCCCACCACCGATACAGGTACAGACAGATTCACCCATACAGATTTTGGAGGCGAGTTCTAACAATCACTAAAACGTCCCAACATTCACGAAATTTTACGTAATACGTGTCATAAATCTACAAGAGTTATAAATAAATCTCGTAAAATACCAACTCACTCCCATAGAGTTATTGGCTTTGTATATTTAAGCATTCGATTATTGTAAGCTTGCCGGAAACTATATTAAGTTGATAATAAAGTACAGTAAAATAATCCCAAAAATGAACCCCACAACGATATTACAATATAAACGATAGCACACTATAATCGCCACTAACTAACCAATTTACACCTCATCACTAAGATTTACAAGAACGAGACAAAACTATATCAAAAACTCGAGCTAGAACGAAATAGACTAATTGGCGCGTCGCAAACTAGGACCAACTTGCCTTCGGCACAAATTCTGCACAAAATTATATATAAATTGATATATCTTCTCATAATTTACTTACTAGTGAAAAGTAATATTGTCTTTTTTATAATCAAACGTCGAGGAATTCTTCCCATACCATTAAATTGCGTAGGAGGGCATTTTTTGTTATTTTTTTATTACACGTTGACGTGGCAATTGCACGGTCGCAACTGAGAACGCTTTCATAGGCGTGCCGTTTAAGTATCCTTCAAATAGCATACGTGTTGCGGAAAACATAGCTCTGTAGTTAGCAGTCCACAGGGTGGTTAGTCCGTGGGAAAAATACTAGAAGGTGGGCAGCAGCGCCTTCTTAAGCTCTATGTCATCTTGCACTGCGATTCCCAAGCCGCCTGCCAAGCGTGGGTATTATGGCTAATACCCCTAATTAGGGGATGCTGTGTTCAGCAGTGGACAATCCGGCTGATACAGTTACAGATGACAGACTAGCTTTGACAAATATGTCACATAGTGAAATAAACTCTTTTGCAAAAAAAACGGGCACTTTAGATTTTTTTCTCTACTTTAATGAAGAAGAACAAGAAATAGGTTTTGTTAATTTGACGATGTATTGGCATGATTTTTGAAGCATCCTGGCATGATTCTTTACGTTCCAAATTTAAAATTTGAAATTATTAAAAGAAAAATATGTAATGATTATTGTGGATTATTCTAAAATTGCTTTAATGGCGCGAATTGCTGAAACGATTTTTAACTGATTACGATATTTTAAAACGTTTTGGATATTTTCTGCAAATTAAACCATTTAATCTTTCTTTTTACATTAAATACCACTTTTTGATATGAGTGATAAAGCGACTAGGGCCGGTAAAATTATAGCCCTACTTGAAGAAGGTTGTTCGCAAACTTACGTGTCTCAGCGGCTAAATGTGAGTCGTTCAACTGTCCAGAGGACTTGGCAACGGTATCAAGAGGATTACGGATTTAAGTGTAAGGAGGACCCATCATGCCCTTGTGAACCCGGTCAATTAGAAACTATAGAACATGTCCTACTAGAATGTCCAATATACGGTCGAGAAAGATACGAGGTAGAACAAAAAATTGGTATACATTTAAATAGTAACAATGTAAAAGAATTAATAGTAGATAAGACACATAGCGATAACTTTATTGAATATTGTATAAGTATAGGCAGTAAAGTTATAGCTAAGAACAAAACAATAGATAGATAAGTAAATGATGTTATATATATGGTATGTATATATAAACAGCATTTGTATATGCAAAAGATAAATAAAACTGTATAACTAAACATAAAATTATAGATATAAGTGAAATGTATTAAGACACTACCTTGTAACTTAAAAATATAATAGATAGATAAGTAAACGATGTTATATATATGTTACGTATATATAAACGGCATATGTATATACAAAAGATAAATAAAACTGTAAAACTAGATAAAAATAATATATTTATATAAGTAAAAAGTACTAAAATACTACCTTGTAACTTAAATTTAAGTATAAACTGAAATAATATGTAATTAAGTAAGGACAAATTGTAAAATTAGAATAAGGATAAATAAAGACCCTGACCATATTAGGGGACCTTAGCTCGCGGGCCGGGCCTACAAGAGCCCGGATAAAAAAAAAAAAAAAAAAACGGTATCAAGAGACTGGTTCGGTCAAAAGAAGACCCGGTTTGGGAAGAAAACGATGCACAGAACCAAGAGATGACCGCTTAGTGGTGAGTCAGGCGTTGCGTAATCGTAAGGCGTCAAGTGTGGACCTGAAGAAGAGCCTTGAAGAAGTAAGAGGAGTAGAAGTTAGCTTGTGGACGGTCAGGAGGAGGCTTTTGACTGCCAATATCAAGAGTTACCGCCCAGCTCGGGGCTCTTAATTACACCATGAGCACCGTGTTGCTCGACTTCAGTTTGCTCGGAACTGTGCTTCATGGACTCCGGAGGACTGGAATAAAGTATTGTTTTCTGATGAAGCTAGAATCTCTTTGTGTGGAGAGGACCGACGCAGGCGAGTGCTGCGAAGACCACGGGAACGCTATGCGGAAGTGTGTTTCGAAGAAATCACTCCTTATGGCGGAGGCTCCGTTATGTTTTGGGCAGCAATTCATTCGCCGGAGCGTACAGAGTTAGTTTTCATAAAAAATGGAACATTAAATGCACACCGGTACATAATGGAAGTCCTAATTCCATATGCACAACCCACATTGACTGCACTTGGGGAAGATTCCATTTTTATGGACGATAATGCTCGCCCGCACCGTTCTGGCGACGTGGAAGCGTACATGCAAGAAGTTGGGATCCGTCGTTTAGATTGGCCAGCTCGTAGTCCTGACCTCAATCCAATTGAGCATGTGTGGGATGTTCTAAAGAGACGGGTAAGATCAGTGCAACCTGCTCCACAAAACATCAGGGAGCTAAAAAGAGTCATTGCAGAAGAGTGGGAACGTATTCCTCAAAACGTTATTAAAAACATCGTGGAAAGCATGCCCAGAAGGATTCAAGCTGTGATTTTGGCAAGAGGAGGTCACACTCGTTATTAGGTTTTTACGTTTGTAACTTTTTTAATTAGAAAAAGTAAAAAAAAACTTGTCTTTATTGCCGATCACTTCTTATTGTTTGGGCGTGTACATCGATTTTAAAGAATTCATCGTTTTTTTCTTTTAATTGCTCGAATTCACTTCACGCGCATTAATTTACACGATTATAGTAGGTATGCAGACTACGTCAAAGAAATCAATTTCATATAATTAACTAAAATCAAACCTTAGAACGTAAATTTCCTTAGGTGCCCGTTTTTATTGCAAAAGAGTGTATATGCTTAGGTCGTTGTTTTAAGGAGGGCATGTTTATATTCTGCCGGTCATTACACATACAATAAAACTTTTGAAGACAAGCAAACTAACCTGTATAGGATTTGTCAGTCTCATTATTTTCCATCAAACTTTCTGATGTTTTCTTAGATTTTTTCTTCCCACTTTGAGACATGCTTGGGGCTTCTGAGGTCTCTTCAATATTGGCCGACATATCCAGATGCTTATTTTTCTTCTTTTTCTTATTACTTGTTTCGGGATTTTCTTGTGGTAAAAGTTCCGAGATATAAGTTAGATTAGCATTATCTGAAATGTTCAAAAATAATTTAAAATGTATATTTGTATTTTCAGTTGATTATCTCATTGGTATTTTGTTATTTTCCGCAACTGGGCGGCGTTTAAATTTAACCGTCATTGTCAAAAGTTATATATAATATTTATGCTTTTATATAATTATCACCAAAGTACACGTATACCTATTGCTGGACAAAGGCTTTATTTAATTATGATAGACTAGCCTTGACGAATATGTCACAAAAGTGAAATAAATAACTTAAGTCTTTTTTAAAGGAAATCATGGTAGAATATAATTCTACCCTGTGGTTATTTCACATGCAATAAAACTTTTGAAGACAAGCAAACTTACCCGTATAGGATTTGTCAGTCTCATTATTTTCCATCATACTTTCTGATGTTTTCTTAGATTTTTTCTTCCCACTTTGAGACATGCTTGGTGCTTCTGAGGTCTCTTCAATATTGGCCGACATATCCAGATGCTTATTTTTCTTCTTTTTCTTATCACTTGTAACGGGATTTTCTTGTGGTATTAGTTCCGAGATATTAGTAAGATTAGCATTATCTGAAATGTTCAAAATTAATTTAAAATGAGTATTTTTTAGTTTCAGTTGATTAACTTATTGATATTTTGTTATTTTCTATGCGTTTTTTTTAAGTCATATGTATCATGCAGCTTGTGAATAAACACTAACCTGGGTTATCATTGTCAGTCTCATTATTTTCCACTGCACTCTCTGACGTTTTCTTGGATTTCTTTGTTCCATTTTGAGAAATATTTAACGTAGATTCTTGCTCCATATTAGTGGAGATATTGTTGTTCTTATGTTTCTTCTTTTTCTTGTCACTCATAATGGAAACATCAAGAAGTTCATCCTCTGGGTGGGTTTTATCTGAAATTTTTATTATATTTGTTTAGCCATATTTAATAGCTCTGGAAACTCCTTGTGTAATATGTATTGAAGACAGATTATATATAATTGTGTTAGCCATATTATCTTCGCACTCAAGGGTGGATGCTGTACAATATATTCTCTTACAACATATTTAGCATTGGCCAACTTATAGAATAAAATATAAGTACCTGGATGGTAAGCTATAACTTTATTATCAACATCCCACTCTTATACCACCTCTGAGAACGTGTTAGTACATTGTCTTTCGCTATCCAATAATACATTTTACGGGTTTTGGCTACACTTTTTTTTAGTCGCTTGCTTTTCTGATTACGTACGTCTTTGGGAATGTTCTCGTCAGAAGGATACAGTATACCTTTCGGTTAAAATATGGCCAAAACAAGGTGAAGAGTTCTACTGTGCAGAAACACCCTACGTTAGCAGTTGCGTGCTTCTCATTTGGCGCATCTACATTCCTCGCCCACGAAGGGTTCCGTCCCATTAACCATACAACATGAGACTTCATAATTTAACCTTTTTTTGTTTTAACGTGCGCGAGACCGACTCGCATTTGGCCAACTTTTTGTATTTGTTGTTATAGCGGCAACAGAAATACATTATCTGTGAAAATTTCGCCTGTCTAGCTATCACCGTTCTTTAGATACAGCCTGGTGACAGACAGACATACGGACGGACGGACGGACAGCGAAGTCTCAGTAATAGGGTCCCGTTTTTACCCTTTGGGTACGGAACCCTAAAAAACATCCAATATGATGATATGAAACAGTCCTCTTAAGCCAAGTGCTGCACTACATGTCGCGTAATTATCCACATATATCGAAAACTGGATTAACAGTTCCTAATAAGCATATTGCACAATAGATCCTACGAATAAAAAACTGGGATATCAGTAAGACTTAAAAGTTAAACATAATAGTGGGACAAGAAAATGTCAGAATGTGGCCGCCAGGCAGGCTTCTTGTTGAGCATCATCATTTTACCCATTACATACAAAATTTGTCACTAACCAGGTTTAGTGTTATCAATCTCCTTATTTTCCACTGCGCCCTCTGAAGTTTTCCTGGATTTCCTCTTTTCATTTTGAGATACATCTAATGTTGTGTCCTGCTCTATATTAGTGGAGGTGTCGTTTTTCTTATGTTTCTTCTTTTTCTTGTCACTCATAATGGATATATCAAGAAGTGCATTCTCTGGGTTTGTTGTATCTGAAAATTTTAAGTTTTAACTGTTTAAAAGGTAAATCACATCTATCATTCGTGCACAATGTTACTTCTATTTCCCGAGGGGAAAGCAGACTATGGATATGGACACTACATATGATTTTAGCATTACATGCTTATATGCGTTATTTCTCGGAATTCAATTCGTAAGAACATTTAAAAAAAATACTGTAAAGCCTAGCGTTGATGTGGGCGGGGCTTATACCCATTACCTGTCCCTGAGATCTGAGTTGCCCTTAACCTAGTCCTGAGCATTGCTTTTGTTCCTTTACACTACGACATGATTGAAGCAGCCTCGGCGTGGTGTTTTGATGGATTGCTAAGAAATTCGTCACTATTCAATGTGTCTATAACATAAAAGTGTATATATTACGGAAATGTGTTCAAGTCAAAATTCTCAATAATGCCTGCCAGCAAGTAAGTTCAACTCAATTTTAGAGATGTATTCTCAGAAGGGTTATGTAGAGGTGTCTGAAAACCAAAGTTTTGCCAGACATGTTTTAGTCCCATATTATAAGGGGCGAGAATATTGCCATTTACCGGGCAGTCGATGGTAATGGGCCTAGTTGTAACACTGATGTGCAACAAACACCCGATCAACACGTCAATGTTATTGTTAATGAATGTTATTACATAAATAACATTTTCTGTTACCCAATGGGAGGATATGAAACAGCGCTTAAGATTCTTAAGCGTGGCCTTAAATTTTATAGGCCGATCTTATTCTTCTAGATGAGAATAAGACCCTGGTTGCCACCTTACACATAATAATATGATAATGTAACGGGGGATATGTATAGCAGTTCAAACAAAAATGAATACTGGAAATTTTCTATTCCTGAAATCTTTCTAGAGCATAGTTGGTTGGTGATAATAAATATTAGTAGAAACCAACCTGCAGTATCAGCTACAGATTCGTTCTGCATATCTCCAGTTATAGTCTGCTTTTGTTTCTTATTTTTTTTGTTACTGTTTTGCGTAGACGTCTCAGCGTCTTCATATGTTCCCTTTGTGTCTATAAAGAAACTCAAATTTGTCTCTTTTGGTTCATCTGCAAAAGAGACCATATATTCAAATTTTTCTTTTGATATGCTTTCGATTCTGAGCGTTAGCTCACATGCTAATGAATGATATGATAGAGCAAACTATCTGGTAACTAGGGCGAGTTGGTGGCTTAAGCATCTGCATTAATGTAAATTTATGATAATAACTTACAATAATTATAATAGGACCTGATTTTCTGTCACAAATATTTATTTTTATAAAATTACTCTTTTAGAATAATTGAGTTAATTAATACAAATCAAAGCTTACCTGTAGATTCAGGCATATTTTCAGATGATTTCAGATTTTTCTTTTTGCTAATGTTCAGCTCAGATTCGTTTTTAGAAACATTTGCGCCTGTAAATGATAAAACACCCTTGTATTAGTTATTTAATCATATTTTGACATGAAGCTCATGTTGTTTAAAAGCATGTTATAAATGTGGCATAAATTTATAACTATTTGGGTCATTATTACTAACTTCTATAAAATACAGTTAGGGCAGGTACTAAGCGCTAGATAGATCCCATACTACCAAAATCTTAAACAAAAGCATGATAATATAATACAAGAATGACTCATCGAATTTAGATAAATTATGGTGTCATTCAATTTACATACCCATAGATTCACGAATGTTAGTCTTGGCTTCTGTTCTTTTCAAGGGAATTAATTTTTCTGTCTGGTTTGCATCAGTCGTTGTGTTTGTTTTGAATGTACTGGCATTCACTTCACTGTCATTGCTGTCTTCAGGGAACAGTAATCGCATATCGATAGAGTCCGATATATCACCCCCATCAATTTCAGGCGAATTAGCTGCAACATCCCTAGCCTTAGGTGCTTCCACAGTTATTTCAAATTCTTGGGCCTTTTGAGCTTTTTTCTTTTTAGATATTTTAGTCTGAGTTAAGTTCAGCTGGTCTACAATAGGTTCTTTTGTTTTGTGTTTTATTTTCTTATTTACATTCAATGATGCATCAAGGGTTTTGATTTTCTTCTGTTTATTGTTCTTGTTTAGATTTTCGAGAACCGAATCGTAATTTGATATTATTTCAAGATTTTCACTGATATCGGAATCAGAATCCTCATAATCATTTGCTGATGTGACTTGTAAGGGATCTGACGTTTCATTAGGCTTTATTAAAGACGCATTTGAGTCTATATTCACATTTTCAATATTATGATTAATTTGAATCGTCGAAATACTTATATCTTTTTGTGGAGTTTTCGGCTCAAGTTTGATTGCAGCTGATAAGGGATCATCATTATCAGATACATTTTGAGCATTTACAGTTATTTCTTTCTCATTTGGTTCAGCGTTATCATCACAAAATGACGAGAGACGTTTGGTCTTCTTCTTCTTTATACGAATTGATTCATCTACATTGGAACAATTTGTTGTCTTATCTAAACTAGAATCAATCTTGGAATGTTTTTTAGTTTTCGGCAGAGAGTCTTCTTTTTCTGATTCTTGTAAGGAAGAATCTAGCCGTTGGCGTTTATAAATCTTATGTTTTGATTTAGAGCTTTTATCAGACTCATTAATTTTGTGACGCGCTTCATACATTTCCTTAGATGCCTTCTTTTGTTCTTTACGCTTACGTCCATCATATTTTTTCTTCGATTTTGCAGTCATTTTTAGTTCATTATCGCTTAGCGAAAGGTCATCACCAGAACCACTAAGCAGATTATCGTCTTCTTCATTCGAGCTCACAATGAACGAATCTTTTTCGTAATCAGTGTCGTTAGAGATATCTTCTTCCGATTCTAAGGTTACACCTTTTTCAGATATATCATGTTGCTTTTCATATTCCCGTTCTTCTTCATTTCTACTGTCTCCCGATTCGTAGTCATCACTAGCTTGTCCTGCTTCATCGTCTATTATCTTGCTTTTATTTTCAGAATTTTCGTCCAAATCATTGTCTGATGTATCGGACTCTTCAGCCACTTTAGAGGATCTATTTTCGGGCGTTAAATCAACTTTTGAAGCATTCTTACTTTCAGGGCCTATAATTGATGTATTGATTGGCATAGCTAATTTTTGCAGATGTCTTTGCTGAAGAGGGGTACTTGTCAAATAATCCTGAGAAAGGTTTTGCTTAACCTTTTTTTTGGTTTTATCAGAAATTATGCCAGATTTAGAAAGCTCATTTTTAGTATCATTTGGGGACTTAGAGATACTGATTTTTTCATTTGCTGACATGTCTTTAAGTTGCGAAAGTACCAAAGTGCTTTTGTTTTCATTACATGAATTGTCTAGTGTTTGTGACTCAGTAGTTTCAGATGCAGCTTTACTTTTAGATATATTGGCACTATTGTTTATGTCGTCTTCAGCTTTCGAAGTATCTGCTGTCTTGAATTTATCATTAGAAAGTGACGATTTTCTTTTAGACTTATTTGTATTGTCGTTAATTTTCTCATTGTCTGATGCTTGCGATGTATCTGGTGGTTTGACTTTACTGTTTTCGGTCTCGTTATTCGAAAGTAATGATTGTCTTTTAGGATTATTGACGCTTTCAGTAGCTTTATAACTATCTTCAGTATCAGAAGACTTGTGATTATTATTCTCAGATTCTGTTTTTGAGAGTGATAATTTTCTTTTAGATTTCTCTGTTTCGTCTGAAACAACTATCGATTCATTATTGTTCTCTTCAGAAGGGGTAATGGACGACTTCCGTTTTGAATGCTGAAGTTCTTGCGTTACTGAAGTTGAACATTTATTTGAACTCTTATTCATAACCATAGAATTTTCGTTAGATAAAGATGTTTTTATTTTTGAATCATTGTGACTGGTATCACGCAAGTTATCCTCCTCTCTACTGGAGTTTGTTTTATCCGAAAAATCATTAAGAGTCACATTTTCTGGAATAGTTTCATCAATGTCCATTGGCTCTACCGAAAAACTTTCACTCGCTGAGGATCTTTTTGGCTTAGTCGGTTCAACGACTGGGACACATTGATCATCAGCACCGTGTTGGACTTGTACATCATCTGGTATATCCATGGTTAGCTTTCCAATGCTACCACTATTAGAATCGGAATCTTCCATGAATACCATTGACTGAATGTCCTTGGTTGAAGTATTTTCCAAAACTTTAATGGTGTCCGTAGCATTCAAAAAATTAACAGACTTCAACGACTGCACGTTTTCCTTGTTTTCGCCTGAAGCGTTAAATTCAGAATCCGATTTATTTATATATTTTTTTGGTGACATTATATCATTTTTAATACTGTTTTTAATCAGGCCTACTAAATCATTTTTATCTAAATTGGTTTCATCTCTTGGTTGATTGCTTGTGCACGATTTAACCCTTTTCCTTTTGTTATTCTCATTTTTAAAATCTTCAATAGCCGGAGCAGTTTTATTCAAATTAGTAGTTTTTTTAGGAGAACTGCTAATTTCACTTATAAGATTGGCACTGCTGTTGGAGATTTTATCTTTTTCTGAAGATACTGACTCGACATTATTGGCCTTGTCATCATTTGTATTTAAAGGTTCTTCGTATACTTGGCCATTCAATTTTTTTTGAGGTTGCTTTCCATTAATGTCTTTGACTGCTTCATCAAGACTGTTTTTGCTTTTTTGATTAAGTCTTGGACTCTTCCTGACAGGAGGAGATCTTTCATCAGTTTTGTCATCTTTATCATTTTTGACAATTTCTTTGTCTGGCTCTTCAGTGATAGCTTCAGCGACCTGCACTGTTGTTTTCTCACTGGAGTTTGTTACAGCTGAAATATTTGGGTTAAAAATAAATACGTTCCTGCATCCGATAAACTCATCAATAATAGGTATGTAAAATATAGTGACACATTGGCAGCAATTCTGTTGTACATTCACTAACTATTCTACTCATCCCCTATTTAAAAACCTGAACCTAATTAAAAAAGTTTTTTCTCAATGTTCTCAAATGACTGAAGAATCTCCTTTCCGAAGATCCCGCATGTTTAGCAACCACATAGCCGGATACTTCAAACAACTGAGAGAGCCGTAATTAAAGTAAAACAGCCAAAATAAAATAATTGCAGAACATTCCAGCTTAGTCACCACCAATTTCGATAGTGATTAATTTAAGTTAAATCGTCTATGATTCGACCTAATCTGACTAAATTGTGGTACAACAGAATACCAAAACTGCACATTTTAGTAAATTTAGTAACTTTAATAATTTTAGACCTAATTAACTATACTATGGCGTCAACAGAATAAAGAATGTTCATTTGACATTTCTAAATCTAATTTTACAAAATTTTTGTTAGTTTGGTGTCAACAGAATTGCGACCATTATCTTACAAGAAATTATGTTACAAAAAACTAAAACAATAATTATATTCTAAGTTCCACATATCAATGGCTTTCAAAAACAGAAAGGAAAAGCTTGCAAGAATACGCCCTACTAGAAGGAACATTAGGAATATGGCTACATGAGTTGACTTTCTTAACCCTTGTTATTATGTGATTTATACAATTTTTTATATGCCACTGCAGTAAATACATTGAATAAATTGAATCAATTACCAAGTTTCTCAACACTAGAAGTAGAGTCTTTTCTTGTCCTCCTGGCCTGTCTCGCTGGTGTAGTCGCAGTTTCTGTATCACTTCCTAAAGCATGCATATGTTAGTCATTATTACTGATGGCATAGATGATTGTATGACCTTGAGCGCACTGATAAGAAATTAAAGGTTTTTATTTTAGTAATTATGAACATTAAGTATCTAGTAGGGATGGGCCGAATATTCGTATTCGGCCGAATGTTCGGTCAAATCACCGAATATTCGATAAAAGGATAGGTACTCAAAGTTAATACGGTATTAAACCGATTGATCATGAGTTGAGTGTTAAATGCGTCCTATATTTTGTTTTTATGTGGTAAGTCATTTGCACTATTTTTATGTAGACAATGTAGTTTTATTTCCAATAACAGCAGATAAAAAATATGGTTATTAAAAACAAATTATAAATATGTAGCTGTTTTGGGGTTAAACTACTGTTCGGTGCAACCGCATATGCGCCCGCGTAATAATTTTTGGCATCGTTCTAAGTAAATGACCAGTTCGTAATTAGCATCGATTTGATCGTACCTCACGCGGCTCACTATCATTAAATCACTATATTTATTTTACATATCAAACATTTATATCAACTAGCAAATCAAGGATTTATTTCTCATTTTATATCATCTTTAGAATACGGTCTCGGACCGTACAACTACTGTGAACTCTTTATAATAAATAACGTTATTATAATCAGATCTTAATTGTGAGATATTAAGTTTTTTTTAAATGTTGTCTTAGGTTTTCGCTTTTTTTTAATTTATAAATTTTAAATATAAAAATTCCCATAACAATCTTACGCGGTGAAGTTTTACTGTTTACTAGATGATGCAATAATAACATCGGCGGTACAACGGGGGAGCGGGAGGGAGTGTCCGGCACAATATTTAGTAAGGCAATCAATTGTGCCGAACATTCGGCCGAATATTCGGTTCGGTATGAGTTTTACCGAACATTCGGCCGAATGTTCGTATTGGGTGAAACCCATGTTCGGCCCATCTCTAGTATCTAGTCATATAAGCAGGTAAAAAAAGCATTATGCAAATGAAGTGACATTAGTTAAAAATGTAATCTGGGATAGTTTCTGTTCTTGGATAGATAACAGATGACTAACATAAGGAGAATGTACATGCAACAGTTAAAAAGGCAGATATCTTAACTGGGGCAAGAAGATTATTCTAAAACTGGAGACTATAAAATTGATGTTAGTCACTGAAGCCAGAGGAGCCAAAATCACAGCAAGTGGAAATCTGGGGTGCTTTGCTTATCTGATCTAGGATACAGCAGGATTTAAGGGTATAAATACCCTTAAATGCTGCTGTATCCCAAGAAGTTGCATATGAATATGTGTCAAGGATGATTCTGGCCGGAATTTAAACTTTTAAATTTAAATAAATCTGTTGTTATTAGGGCAGATTTTTTTGTCGCCATTTCATAGTGGTCGGGCGTGCACCGCGTGTACACTGCAAAACGTTTTCATTCACTGCAAGTTTTGTAATCTTTATAATATATGGTGTTTAATGAAGAAAACAGGAGCTTGCGTCATTGTAGAAATATAAATATTAAAAATACCTGGCTCATTATGGACCAAGAGTTCAGTTAATCATGTAGTGGGTAGCAAAGATTATAAAATCAGGATCACAAATACAATAATCAATTGGTCATCAAACAAGATTATTGGATCAGTTGAAAACATCAACCGCATTTTTTTTATGGGATGGGAGCTGAAGACTACATTTTCAAGATGTAAGAGCAATATTATTTGATGTCAGCAAGTGATGGCAAATTCACATGTTCAATATGAGAAGTGCGTATTTGATTTTCTGTAATTAAAACTACGAGGGTGGATTGAAAAGTTCATGGCCACAGCAAGAAAACTATTTGTAATATAAACAAAAGTAATTTTATTTTTCCACATAATCTCCACTTAACTCAATGCACTTCTTCCATCTGGTTTCCAACGCCAGTATGCCTGTCATAAAAAAAGTTTCTTCAAGGCCTTCAAAAAGTCACCCCCTGCAGCTTCGACCTCCTCATTTGATGAAAATGTTTGACCTCCAAGGTGTTTTTTTAGGTTTGGGAATAAATGAAAGTCTGAAGGTGCCAAATCAGGGGAATAGGCGGGATGCGGCAGTAATTCAAATGCCACAATCGCGAATTTGAGCCATAGATTCAACAGTCGTGTGAACGCGTGCATTATCCTGATGAAACAACACTTACTGGCTGAGTAATCCTGGCCTTTTCGCTTTAATTGTTTCACGCAAACGACGTAAAAGGATGCAGTAATAAGCCGAGTTTATAGTTTCACCTTTTGCAAGGTAGTCCACAATGATGACACCCTTAGCATCCCAAAAAACTGACGCCATCACCTTGCCAGCTGACAAAATTGCTCTGGCTTTTTTTGGAGTTGGTTCATCAGGTTTTTTTCACTGCTTGGATTGCTGTTTTGACTCTGGGGTGTAGTGGTGTACCCAGGTTTTATCCATTGTCACAAATCTGGCCAAAAAATCTTGTGGATCAGCCTCAAACATTTCCAAACAATCGCGAGAAATCGTGAGCAGTATTCGTTTTTGTTCAACTGAAAGCAATCTGGGTACCCACCGCGCAGAAACCTTAGAAAATCCAAGTTCATTGACTATGATGTTTTGTGTTCATTCATACGAGATGCCAATAGTGTCTGTAATCTCCCTGATGGTCAATCTCCAATCTGCCAATATCAGATCACAGATTTTCCCGATGTTTTCTTCAGCCGTAGACGTCGTAGACCGGCTGGAGCGAGGGTCATCTTTAATACTCTCTCGTCCGCGTTTAAATTCAGCAACCCACTTTTTCACAGTCGTATACGACGGAGCAGATTCCCCCAATGTTGTTGACATATCTTCGTGAATCTCTTTTGGAGTTAGTTTTTTTTTAAACAGGTATTTGATGACCGCACGTTGCTCAATTTTCTCCATTCTTTAAAGATGCTGCACTTAGGCTCACAAAATTCAGTCTAATTTAAAAACTGTTAATGCTATTGCGATAATATTTTACAATGTGACAACCAGAGAGTAAGCAAATCGAATGAGGTCAGTTACATTAAAATAGTTCAAGTATTTATGTGTTAGGCCGCGAACTTTTCAATCCACCCTCGTATTATACACACATGCTATGAGTTTTTATAATTTTATAAATTTCAAATTCTGGCCTGAGTAACCCCACCCTGTCTTATGAATACATGTGTATAGGACAAATAAATTTACCCAGCTGAGAATTTCTCCTGATAGCCCTCCTAGCCCTCGGAGATTCCACCACTGATTGTGTCATAGTTTCCAAAACAAGGCTGGTATTAGACCGGATTCTTGTGCTCCTCCGAGATGGTGTGACGGCCTTTTCATCAGCTGGCTCCACAACATCACGGGCAATTGACTTGCGTGTTGCCCTTTTTGGCATATTTTCATTCACTGTAAGAAGTTTAGACAATGATTAGTATGCATTTCTGATATTGGTGTAATTATTTACTCTCAGTTAAAATATTGGGATAATTCTGTGTATCAGGTATAAAGTATGTTTTGAATTTGATATATTAGAGGTAATATATCATTACAATACTAGTAGCAATAATGTAGCTGTTAATGTTACAGTAAATATTTTTTAATAATTTTTCAAAGTTTTAGTTGCTGACATTACATGATGGCTGGGGCATGAATTGCATGTTTGAAATTAATTCATCATGCTATATTTCAATTCTGATTTTATTTTTCGTAAGTTTGAAACCTTTTTTTATTAAAAGCTCTTTGTGTAGATTTTAGGGAGTTGAAATACCTATATTGTTACATAGGTACTTCAACATATTGGTATTTCAACTCCCTAAAACGCACCTACTCAATAAGCATTAAATGAAAGTTAAACTTAATTATCTGTTCCTAAACTTCAATTTATATTTACAACTCTTTTACCATTTTCATCTATTAATTCCAAAGCTGGTTTTGCTAATTTTGAGGCTCTCTTCTTTGTGGGCGTAGATGGAGTGGCAGGGGACTGTGTACCCTCAGACTCAACAGACAGTCTTCTCCGCAACCGGGTCACTGTAACTTATAGAATTTATTATTAGTGGTATAACAAAACAAGCAGTTTAATTAATAGCCTAGCCTTATTACACCATACTCTAGTGACCTGAATAATATTCAGCAGTCTTATTCAACATTTAATAAGCTGCCTGCCTGATGCTTGTGCCATTCATACAATATAGTGGCCATATGAGTATAGTAGCTGATTTAGTCATTGAATCATCACAGCTAAGATATGCCTAGAACTTCTTCTTCTGACGCTACTACCACTTCTGACTGACTTCTGACAGTTAAATTTCAGGCACATAAGACTTAACAACTATGTCTCAAGGTGACAGGCGTACTGCAATTTGTGACTTGAGACAAATTGCATCAGTTATAGGCAGAGGTTAGTCTGCTTAACATCAGGTGGGCCTCGAGCTTGTTCCGTCACAATAACATAAAAATAAACACTCTTAACATACTAGCCAGTGTTGAGATTCTCTTTTTTATTTACTTTGATATTTGAAGAGCTGTTGGGTTATACAATATTCAGATACATGGCACACACACTAATAACACACACTTGTACACTCTCAAACATACTGACATATCTCCTCAAAACTGTATAGTTGTGAGAGTGATAAAACTAATCACATATCCACCTCACTGGATATGCAACAACTACTTTGCATCATGTCTGACTTGGCCCTTATGATATTGGTAAACCAATACAATGATACAACCAAATTAGACGTAAAGATACTAAAACTATTGAATTTATGGTTGAGTTTAATTACAGTCGACTACTTTATTTAAGATAGGGATCGAACTAATTGTGGGATGAAATTAAAGAAACTATCAGAGCTGTATAAACGCCTCATCAAAATCTCATGACAATATATTCACATCCCTGACAAAACCACCTCTAACTATGAGAATTAAATTCCAATAACAATTAACTTGCCTCTCAAGGTGCTCTAAAAAGACCAAACATTACAATGCTTTCTGAAGAATCCAGAAGTGTAGCAACCACATACTTCATAATTTACCCAACTGAGAAAACAATACTATATGTATAGCCAAATGAATTGTAGAAGAGTACAATCTCAGCCTATAAGAATTAATAGATTCAAGCTTACTTAGCAGAAATCCATAATTAATAATTATATATATTTCAAAATCTTTTAGGAATACTAAATTGATATTATATAGAAAAAACTGGAACTATTTTCCCTACATGAAGTAAAACAAAGACGATCCTGACTCTTTTTAAAATATTATTTTTTAAATATTTGTTAATACTAATTTATGGGTTTTTATATTAAAATTAAGTTATCTAATCTGCCTAAATATTGAATAATAGAATAGAAAAACTACAGATTTTACTAAGTTGAGTACTAAAATTATATTACACCAACAGAATTAGGTATATTCATTTGATAACCCTAAACCTTAAATCTATTATTCTATGATTTTGGGACATAAGAAGCTTTTTGCCATGAGCATTGCTACTATTGTATGTTTACTTCCTACTGATTATAAAATAAAATAACTCTTAAGTACTCATTGCAAGTATGTTTATATATTATAGAACACAATAAAAACATCTCATAAGAATTATTTCTTATGAGATGTTTTTATTATGTTAATACTTCTTATGAGATGATTTATGATAGTTGTATTTTGACTGGAGGTATTAAATCTAGTCAGTTTTGATATTTGAAAAGTAATTTCAGTTTGTGCCAAGTTTCAGCTTTTTGCACAAAATGATTACAGGGTGAAAAATCTTGCCCTAAATCCATATTAACTTGAAAATTACTACCTGGACTTTGAAACAGGTATTTGAAAGCAATGAGTGCACTTGTCCCCTTATATTTTAATTTTTGAGTACAGTCACCTGCACTAAGATGAACATGTTTCATAATTTTCTAAACCTCACTTCAGAATTTCATGTCTGTTTTAAAAATTATTTAATCATTTTAGTCCTGGTACCTGTACTGTACATGGATCTTAAAATCCTCCGCAGGCATCGACCGCTTCGCCCAGCGTTAACAGTGGCAGTGTGTGGTAGTGGTATGCACCAAATGAAAGGTGTAAAACCTACTTGTATAACTTATGGCGAATACAGTCTTTAATATTTTCATATGTAAGTATGTACCGAGTTTTGAAGTATAAAGTCAGCATAGCTACATTTTACAAAAGTAGCTACGCATTAGCGAGGGGCTTAAGTCTCCATCCTTGTGTGGCGTTCATCTTTCGGATGCCTAACCCATTGACCGGTGTAGAAGCAGTTTGAAAAAGCACTGTAATTGCGAGCAATAAAATCACTACGAGATACAGTACAGTAAGTTTTAAAAAGACGTTGCACAAGCTTACAAAATACATGCGGTATATTCGTTTTTAGATTACCTACCATGCGTTCACATATTCGAGCGGTGGTTTAGTTCGTACCTTTGAGTTTCATTTAGCTTACCTTTAACGCCCGATTCTTCCTCCATAGCAAAAATTAAAATAACCAAATCACAAAAATGTTTTATTCCCGTCGGACAACACGTGCACCACGTACAACTGATTTTAAATTTTTCAACGCAATTGGTAAAACAGCTGTTGAGACGCGGTGAACTGTCAAATCACAAAATCAAACGGGACGCGTGTTTGAAAAATGGCAACACAATGTATTTCCGTCAATAGGACGTAAATCTGTAGTTGAAATTTCGGTATTGTACGGTTTTTTAATCTTCATGTTCATTCATTTTTATGGTGAAAGCTACACGTCTCAATATGGATGGTGATTCTGAATGTATATTGGAGAAGCCAGATGCCCCAAATCTTTATTACAAAACTTATACCATGGAAGTAATAAGTACTAGTTGTACGTAATACTTATTACTTCCATGGTATAGACATACCTATAACATTTTCATACTTGAAACAAAGTTGCTGTATATGACATGAAATGAGAACTTACAAATTCTATAGTATGTACTTCTGAAAATGTCATGAAATAATTGGTTTTAGTTTAGTGACCTACTTTTTTGATGAAACCATTGCATTGCTAAAAGTTAATGAATTTGTCCGAATTTTATAACTAAGCCGCAGCTATCCATCCGTTCGTCCGACTTTTAAAGAGCACTAGGAGTGCTCGATATAAATCGATATCTCATAAAATATCGATATATGGACACGATATATCGCTTCCAGTAGTTGTTGGGAACGATACGCTCGAAGATGTTGACCATTACATATACCTGGGACAAACTGTCCAGTTAGGTAGGTCCAACTTCGACAAAGAGGTCACCCAAAGAATCCAACTCGGATGGGCAGCGTTCGGGAAGCTACGCGACATCTTCTCGCCCAAAATCCCGCAGAGCCTAATGACCAAAGTCTTCAACCAGTGTGAGTTGTCAGTGATGACTTATGGCACTGAGCCGTGGTCCTTAACTGTGGCCCTTATGGATAAGCTCAGAGTCGCTCAACGAGCTATGGAGAGAGCTATGCTCGGAGTTTCTTTGCGCGATAAAATCCGGAACGTGGATATTCGCCAAAGAACCAAAGTCACCGACATAGCTCGCAGAATTTGCAAGTTGAAGTGGCAATGGGCGGGTCCACATTGCTCGACGAACCGCTGGGGAAGAAAGGTTCTCGAGTGGTTACCACACTACACCGAATGACGTAGCGTTGGTACTAGGTGGACTGACGATATTGTGAAAGTCGCGGGTAGCCAATGGCTACAAGTGGCTAATAGCCGTTATTTGTGGCGATCTCCATAGATCTTTGGAGGCTTTGTTCAGCAGTGGATATCTTCCAGCTGATGATGATGATATCGCTTCCACCCGTTATTATCAAATAACCTAGTATCGATATTTATATCATTACATAAATCGATATTATTCAACCGATATAACACCATAGCTCACTTGACATATTTGACCAAATTTACATTTTCAAAAGGGATGTGGGAAAAGTTGTTTTTACTGCAAATTGATCTTAAACGTTGCTAGCACCAATTGAATTTTATCACTTTCATTTAACTTTTAATTGTATAATAAAAGTACATACTGCTAATTATGCTGATCATGGTGTGTACACATATTTAGGAATATAGTCTGATTCGTAAATGTTAATCTATATCATGTGTGTTCTTTTAGTATTGTTTTAAGTCTCAATTTAAATAAATAGATACTGTTTTATGGTTGGCAACTTGAGTTAAAATAAAACGTTAAACCACAAATTGTGTTAATGGCCTTCGCAATTACGAAGGTTATGTTGAAAACAAAACCCTCGTAACTGCATTTTTTATGCAAGGACTAGATAAAAAATATTGGGAATTAAAAATAAATAAAGTTGAATTTTTTCCTTACCCTACCTGTTTTTACTTATATCAACCTCAGCCCTATCAAATATTTAATATTATAGACTAGCTAAATACAATAAATACATTTTTACGATATATCGAAGATATCGATATATTTCTACGATATATCGCGAAGTATCGATAGAACACTACGATACCCTTCCGAGCCTACTTAGGAAATGTGTAAAATAATGTTTCAAAGATCCTTAATCCTATAATTTCCTGTGACATGTATGCAATTCCGAAATGATACTAGGAAATCAAAAATTGTAATCGAACACCAAATGTAGTATACCTATTATCACCAAATGAAATGAAATGATCAATGTCAAAGTCATATTTAGGTGCGACGACGAGCGAAACGAGGAGGAGCGTTAGGTTACTTGTGACCACAATAACGCCAGAAGAATTATAGATAATTATATAATTTTATTACAAAATATATCATACATTTCCTATCTAATTTAGGAATTGTGTATAATGTCGAATTAAACACTTCTCCGTTAACATATATATTTAACGCCTTCTGAAGAACTGTTATATTAAACAGCGTCAAGATGCTCCCAAAAGTCCCCAAGATGCCTGCCAAGCGTGGGGAGTATGGCAAACCCTCCATAATGGGGGAGATTGTATTCAGCAGTGAACAATCCCGGCGTATTACTTTTCTCTATGGGACAATCCAGCTGGTACACTACAATACTGGATTCCTACCTTAAAAATAGGGTACAATATGTTAAAATTCAACACCATAACCATCGAACACACAGAACTGAGGACTACTTGTCTCAGCCACTCATATTAAACTCCTCAATTACCTAAAATCATAGACACTCAGTGTGTTCTTTTTGCGGATTATATATCACTTCTCTTTAAATATAAAAACACATGTGAATTCAATCAAACCGTAAAAGATACTTTGTGTAATGTGATAAAATGGTTAGCTGACCATAACCTTAAGGTAAATTTTTCAAAAACCAAATTAAGTGAATTCTTACCACATCAAAAATCTTCGTTAAACGTAGAATTACAAATTGACAACAAGACTATAGACAAAGTCAGTACATGCACACTATTAGGAATAGAAATTGATTCAAATGTGAACTGGAAGACACATATTGAAAAACTAAAATCGAAATTGTCTAGATTTGCATACGCCCTATATATGTAAGTACAGATAAAAAAACTGCAATTATAGCTTACCTACTATGCATATGCTCACTCTTGGTTAAATTACGGACTTATCCTGTGGGGAAATGGTAGGTACTAACATCGAAGATTTACTAATCAAGCAAAAAAAAAACTAATACATATCATAGTGAATAATAGCCCTTATATTAACCCGACAAAAGTTCACAACCATTTACCAAACGAGATAAGAGGTGAACCAAACACGAACTTGATAAATCAATTTAAAACATTACTTACAGAGAAATGCTATTACAATCTAAAAGGATATTATAGTGATAAATTCCCATAATTTTTATATTTTTTCATTACATTCGACATAATTTTATTGATCAATATAATTTAACATATTACACGCAAGGATAAAAAAACACGATTAAAATTGTTTATAATAAATTTACAGTATTTCAACTTCAAATATAGGTAGGTCTGTTTCACGTTGGTAATATATACTTCATCTGTAATATTTCATGTATTTGATTGTATAATGAATAATGATGCCATGCCCAAATGGGTTTCATGTATGTTCTGTTAAATATTGTATCCATCAAATGTACTCATGAAAGCATTAAACAACTTTGAACTTTGAATACGATTTAGCCGATTTTTTTTAGAATGAATCGTCTTTCGCTATAGACAATAAACTACGAAAATTATCGAAAACAAAAAAAAAACATGGATAGCACTTTATGGAATTGAAATCATTTTGGCAAATGTATGAAAGATACGAACGCGAATTAAAATAAAAACAGAATCTTTAAAAGCCATAAAAGCTTATGTACATATTATATTATTATTATACAGGCTAGGGGGAAGTTTCTAGAGATAGTATCTAGAGATACTTCCTCCTAGTATACCGGCAAATGCTTGCTACGAACGAAGCCGAATAAATCGTAAAAGTAAGCCAAAACATGTTTTACGGATATCTTTTTTTCGTTGGTACACGACGATTGAAACTTCGGCGTAATAGATTAGGTGTTCTGGGAACATCCGGCCCGGTGAAGTAGTAACAGTGCTGCAATTTCTCCTTATTTTTTCAGGATATTCTATGATTTTGGGAAATGTACCCTTATCTCCCTATGTATTAATGTATAAAAAAGAGGTGGATGGACGCGGGTTTGAATCCCGCACAGGACTATAATTTTTCCTCTCGTAAATTTGTAATGAAATCCGAGGAGCATGCGTTATTACAAAAATGAAAATATACAAGTTATATGATAGCGTCTTCATTAATTAACAAGTATATAGCTAATTGCAAAATAAGTCTTGTTTGTTGTACGACGTAAGTTGAACTATAGGTGTCGCTCCATCCCAATAAGATGGTTAAAGAACGATAGGAAAAAATAGAGTTATGGCTCATTGTTATGTTAGCTCAGTCGTTTAGAGCATACCCCGGCTAAAGGGGTGGATGAATGCGGGTTCGAATCCCGCACCCATCGCCATCCGAGGGAGGCTGTTCAGTAGTGGACGTCAATCTGGCTAATACAGTACTTATCGGTCAGAAAAATGACTGAATAATAGACAAATATTGTATTTTACAACTTTGTTCACCATTAAATGTTCTATTACATCAGCTAAGATTTAATGACCTAGATGATAAACATCACAAAGAAGTGGCCATTGCAAGACTAGACTAAGGGCCTGTTTCAGAATGTTCGAGTAAGTTAAAATACTATCTTTGCGTTTCACAGTCATCGATTTAGCCTATCCATCGGTTAAAGCTTGAAACGCGCTGCATGTTAACTGTCATTTTTATCATTCAGTTATTACACGACTGCCGGAAAAAAAGAGAGTTATGTTTTTAGGGTTCATGTATGTATGTATGTTTGTGAGTTTCTTTATTCCACCATAACTTCGTAACGGCTTAACCGATTTTGATGTTTGTGATATCATTAGAAGCGTTGAGTTATTCCGGGTAACATAGGCTAGTGAATGTTCACTAATATCAAAAGTAATAAATATTGTCTTATCCGTTTCTACACTTGATTCTTGTAGACACAAGTAATACAAATAAATAAATCACCGGCATGCGGCAAGACAGAGACCATGCGGTTTTTGACCGAAGAACGCCTTCAGAGAGAAAGGCATTTCATACACAACTACAAGAAATGATTATTTTGGCGGTGTTAACATTTTACTGTTGAGTGACTTGATGCAGCTTTCACTAGTAGCTAAATTTGTAAGCGGCGTTCAGGCATACTGAATCAGAATCAGAATCATTTATTGCATACTACTGCTTTAAACAACCGCCACATTTAAGTGCTGGAGTTGATTAATGGGCGTTATATAACTTCTGCAAACTGCCACAAAATATGAGGCAAGCAGACACCATATTTGTCGATATTTTGAATAGTTTACGGCTTGGTCAACTCACCATGCAGCAACTTGAATCCTGGATCATCGTAGAGTACCACTTACTGGACCAGATGGCAAGTGTGCGAGAAAATTTCCCACGACAAAACAGGTGGATGACTACAATCAAACGATGACCACCGAACTCGCCAAAATTTGCGGATATGTGACGTGGTAGCATCAGATACATCTGTAGAAGCCAAAACCTATGGACAGCGGCCATAACTCTAATTTATACTTTCTGACCCCAAATAATGAGGAGATATTGTTCCATTCTTAAAAGTTAGTATTGGTTCTAGATTAATGTTGCGGAAAAATATTAACTTTGGACACGGCTTGGTAAATGGTGATGGGGGTCATCCGAAAATTCGTATGGCCAGCGCTACTTCGTAATCGGAAGAGTTACCGCAAGCCTCTTCGTTGAGTTCAATGGTTACAAGCGGCTAATAGCCATTCTTTGTGGCGTTCTATGGGCCTTTGTTCAACAGTGGACCTTCCAGCTGATGATGATGATGATGAAAGTTTATGTCGCTCTTAGTCGCGTCAGAGAGCTAGAAGAATTGGTGTTTTGGATCCACGAAAGCTTATCAACGAGCCCTATGACAAAAAGTCTCTGCAAGAAATGAAAGACCTCAAAGCTGTCATTAATAATTAATTAATCATAAAAAAAATATATTAATGTTACGCGTTATCTTTTGCGTAACATTAAGTTCAAAAAAAAAAAGTTATCTCTCGTGGCACATTGTGCGTTTGTAAAATATTGTTTTATCACTAAAAGGTACGAATTAAAATTAAATAATTTAAAAATTAAAAAACACGCCTGCTTACCAAAAAGTGAACTAATAAAAAGTCACAAACAAGTTACATGATTTTAATGTTGAATAGCCACAATGCAGGTACTATAGATTATATTTACTGTGCAATTAAAACACCATTGAACCCAAAAATGGAAAACAGATAACCAATCTTTTCATTGCAGTCGGGGGACAGTTCCTTGGAATAGTTCTTTACAGGTCCCCCGACTTCGATGAAAAGATTGGTTATCTGTTTCCCATTTTTGGGTTCAATGGTGTTTTAATTGCACAGTAAATATAATCTTAAATAGATTATATTTACTGTGCAATTAACCTACATTGTGGCTATTCAACATTAAAATCATGTAACTTGTTTGTGACTTTTTATTAGTTCACTTTTTGGTACAGCAGGCGTGTTTTTTAATTTTTTTTTTATGTGTTGCATAGCAATCTGAAACTTTATTAGGACATTCTGAAACGGGCCCTAAATAGCGTAATTAATTGGCGCTGCCAAGGAGTAAATAGACATATTTAATGTCAGCTTGCCTGAGACTTAGCGAAAGAGACTGATGTTGGTACCTACTTTTCAATTGTTATTATTTTAATTTTATATATAATGTTTAACTTATTTGTATTGTACTCTTGACAAATCACAGTTATGATGTATAGTTTTCTTGTAAATTTTTATTATTTTTAAGGGACATTTTAATGATTATTTCTATTTAATGTTAATTTTAATGTGTAATTAATTAATGTAATCGGTCCTCGTACCGTTTTAATGAATAATAATAATAAATAAATAAGTAAACCCTCTAAACATCTACATCAGTGCTGTCTGGTAACAATTTTGTCTGGTAACATGTTTATGATTGTAATAGATTGCTACACATCTGTACGTACAGAAGGTGGTGGTCTAATTGCACGGATTCTATTTTGGTTGTGTTACCATGCTGTAGAAACTCCAGTCGAGTGTGGAGTTTCCAAAGCAACAGACTTTAAGGACCACATCGTTATGTATCAAGGCGGATTTAGTTACTCAGCAAGGCGAGGATTAGAATGGCTATTGGGGTGGGTGGAGCCTATTCCGAAGGCAATGTTTCCCATAACCTGACCAAGTGTAGAAATGATTTTGTGCATGAAATGATGCCGGCGTGATTGACCCAGCATATCGAGTTTTTTGGTTAACAGAACTTTCACAGCATATTGCGACACTAATCCCTAATATTTTTTGAGTTTCTAAATATGGTTTTCTAGTAATATAGCATGGTAAATAAGTGGATATCTCATTGCTTTTTTAGTTTACATCTTTTTTATGTTCAGGCTAAAATTGGCCGCGTCACTCGATCTTTTTATATTAACCAGTTTCCGCTTTCTTTACGTCTAGCTTTTTATGATGTCGTGTCGTGGTATAAAACCTTAACATCTTTTTTTCAAATTTATTAGAAGGGTTTTATATATAAAAATAAATGAAGTAAATTCTAGTTTTAACTAGGAAATGTTAGTTTTAACCAAAGCCGTTAGTGAAACGTAGTTTTGACTAGGGAAAACGCGTTAAAACTAAAAACGGGTTTAACTGTAACATATTTATATATACATACAATATGTACAATTGGGTACGGCCCCATGCTCCACACAGATTCTCCACCCGGGTGGAGCATAAGTCTGTGGCGAAAGAACCCTGCTCCACGGATAAAACACATGAATAGGATTTTAAAAAGGTTTGTTCACTCTTGTACTTATGTTCCTACAGACTAGTAAAAATAATATTATGTGTGAAAATGCTTTTAGGCAAGAAGGACATATAAGACAACACTCGTACATTCAGCAGACAGGTAGGGTACCTACAAATGGAGTTATTGACAACACTATTTGCAGGTAGTGCAACGCGTACTAAAAATACCCTTTACAGTTTACACTACCAGTAGTGCAAGTTGGTGGTGTCAAGGGTACGAAGAGCATAATTTTATTGATTTATTGAATAATTCCCACTATCCGCCAGGCTTGACCAGTGATAATCATTATAAAAATAATTCACTGTAGCCACCGCTAGTAGACAATGCTACAACTTTTTAAAAAATTTACAGTGGCCACCTCTGGTAGTCAGCGTCACTCGTAGTACTACTACACAGTAAAACTCTACTTTATCTCTGTTCACCTCTGGCGCAGATTGCAATAGTGTAATAAAGTGACAGTATGTATAGTTACATAATAATATGATATCCATTTAAGTATATTTTGGTTGATGTTTATTAAATTTCAACAATATTTCAAATCAACTAGGTATGAATAATAAATAATAGGCATTACAAATTGAACGTAAAAATTGGTTATTTATAAGTATCTGAAAATCATAACAAAAATCTTTGTTTCATTTCTTACACATTAAAAATGACATTTATGTGATTGCAATAATAGTTTACTAATTAATGATAGTATTAATTTCTCATCATTTTCAGAAATATTCCTATGGTTATTTCGTCATTTAAAAATACCATTAGGGTTTCTTATATTATTCATTTAATTGTAATAAAAGTAAATTTATTGTACATTACAAGAAAAAATTAACAGTACATATACGAATACAAAAATAAATAAATAATTTAACTATAAGTATCTACTTATGACCTAAAAATATTACACTTAAAAATTCTGAGCTCTGTTTTCTACCAGGAGGCAATCATAAGTAGAAGACAGAACTCAGGTCACTGTCCACGGGTAGAGTGCCTAAAAGGCTGGCAGCATTACCCCGTTGTATGGCAAGACTAATTCTCTGGCCGAGGTAAGCGCCAGCCCTTTGGACATTTGTCTTTTCTATCAGCCGCTTTGATAAATCTATATAAAGTCCATGCGCTTGGACCCCACGGACCTAATGTTTCTACTCCAAAAGGCAGAAATATATAACTATCGCCGAGACTCTCGTATTTTCGCCCTTTGGAGCCTTCTGCTGCCACTGCCGCTGCACCCGCCGTCTTGGAGGTGGATGGTAAAAGAGACGCCGCAAGCGTGTCAACGCAAGTGGCATCCCAAACTAGCGGCCTTCAGGGTTTCTTGAATATACTTATCACTTAAAAATATCTATTTTGTGATCATTTTCTGCACAACAAAAAATACGTCTTCTTGCACAATATTTAAATAATTTTTTTTAACCTTTTGCATTATTTAGTTTCTGGTTTCATCCTTCAACGACTTTAGACGTGCATTGCCTTTCCCTAAACATACGCCATACTGTTTTTTAACAGTTGTTCGCCCTTCATGCAATTAACTTCTAAGCAGTTTTCGAAATCTCAACAAAAATACTAAAAGCCGTAGCTCATTTTGTAAGCGCGCTGATCAGCCATATTATCAACTTGAGTCTTAGTGTAGTTGTATTTCCAGATTCAGTAATAAAACATCCATATAAAAACAAAATAAAGAATGTATTGAAAATTACAGTCCAATATCACTTATCCATGTTATATCAAAGCTATTTGAAAAGTACATTTATAAATAAACAAAAAATATTTTGAATGTAATAATATATTTTGTAACGAACAAAAGGGGTATAAATATGGCACTATATGACTTTCTTACTATGTAACAAGTTATGTAGATAAAAAAAAACACCAGTGTTCGATTTTCTGCGATATGACTAAAGCACGTTAATGTTATCTGTACCTATAGATATCTTAACTTGGCTCTGACTTTCAAATAACTACCTACAACCGCGCTGTACGTAAACATGCGATAGGGCTACCTGCCCCCAGCATTTTAATTACATTTGCCTACGTTTTGTTTCCATTTAGTTTTGTGATTGTAAATATAATTTTTTTATATAAACATATAAAATATTTTGTGAATTGAGCAGGAAGTGTTCACTAAAAATGCGTGTTGTTTCTTTGACTAGTAGGTAGATTTAATCAAAAAACAATGTTTATTTGAATAAAAAGTCGTTCTTAAAATTTGCGACCGACAAATATTTGTGAGACGTACGAAATGCTTTATTATTAAATTTTAAAGTATTAAAAATCCGCATTCTAATAACTACCTATAATATTATTATAACTTGCTTATAACTACCTATTTCAGTCGTATCAATCACTTTACTCTAAACTTCACTTATTTTATTGATTGAGACATTTTTTCCGGGAGATAATAGGAAATAATTGTCCATTAAAAAGACACACATTATGTACCGTCAACTATATGTAGACTATAAAATAATGTTACTTACTAGTAAGTAAAATTATTTTATATAATTTTACTTACTAGTATTCGGTAATATTCTAATTATGAAATTAAATACAGACTTTTATTGGCATATTTTATGTACATACTTCTTTAAGAAAATTAAAAAGTTAAATTAAAGCATTGTTCTCCTAACAAAACATTGCTTTAAAACATTTTTTTAATTATTAAAGTACAAACAATGTGTCCCGACCAAGGAGGTTTCAATTCAATTTGAGTACACATTATCTGTGGTGAGCGAGATGCGCGCACAACGCGCTGCGCTGGTTCCGAGCCAATAGACCAATAACAGACTTTTTCATTTTGGCGCTATTTCGTACATACGAATTTGAGTAAAATTTTGTTGGATAAAACTTTAGTAGCAAAAATGTCAAGCAACACCCACGATACTGATGATTTAACTCCACCTGACATTCTAGAAACTGCTACGAATAGTCTTTTGCCAGAAAAATCAAGAAAGCGTATAGCCACAGAGAGTTGAAATACAGGTAAAAAAATTAATATAGCCATGAGATTAAATAAAGTAGTGTATGCAACTGCATATAATTAGGTATTAAAACACTCGTGTAATCTTATTTTGGTATTCTATATATATATAGATATTTAGGTAATCTAAAAAAAGTTATGTCTGTATGCGTTCATGATGAATTCATGTAACCAAAAACAGCACAATATATCTTACTCGTCATATTGAATAGGTAAATATGTACTTGAACATATTTTTGATGTGAAAATCACGCTTTGTTGTAAAACAACAAACCATTCGCTATTCTCTGCGGCACAGTGAATTTTATTTCTTTATTCTATTCACTTATTTTATTAATCCAGTTAACTTTTTCGGGAGATAAAAGGAAATAGGTACTTATCCATTAAAAAGACACGCATTATGTAGGTAACCTACCTACTAGTAAGTAAATTTATTTTATAGTCTTACCTTTTAGAGCTTCCAGGTAATCTAAAAAAAGTTATCTCTGGATGCGTTATTGCACATTATTCATGCAACAAAAAACACCACAATATATCCTATTTGTCAAATTAAATATGTATATTTTTAGTGGAAATATCGCGCGGTTATTGTTAAAAAAAATAACACATCGTCCATTCGTCGCTGCGACGCAGTCGCGCCTATCTGCGTACTGAGCGCAGGCCGAGATCGAGGCGCATAGGTATAACACGCGTTTCGTCCGTTTCTATGAAGTTGAAATACTGTATAGATAACATTACCGTGACTAAAGCTTTTGACTATGTTCAACACAATATATTCCTAAATAAGCTTGAACTACAATTAGTCTCTACAATTAGTTAAATCGTATTAAGAGAACAGAAAAGCGGGAAGGCATATAACAATAATAAATTATCAAACAAAACTAAAAGAAGTTTATGTATCTGAGGAACGTATAATGAAGTACGGCGTCCCACAAGGGAGTGTACTGGGTCCGTTGCTTTTCATAGCTTTATTAAAAGACCTGCCTAAGGCTACTACACAGTCTATTTGATTATTTACGGATGACAGTACTGTGACTATAACATGCAATAATATTAACATATATTATAACAATGACATTCATCTAGCATTGACATCGTTTATAGAATGGTTAGATAATAATTATTAGAAAATTAACATAAATAAAACAAAATTAATTCATTTTGGGCAACGCGATTATGCTGCTTTACCAAATCTAGACATAAAATACATAAATAATACCATTGAGGATGTTAACAATACAAAATTTTTAGGAGTCAATATTAATAAAAAAAATAAACTGGAGCAACATATAGAAAATCTGTGTAATAATTTAAACATCTGGTTCATGTCCTATATAGATAGATAGTTAGATAATTCTTTATTGTTACACCAATAATATGCAAATTTCATTCTTACAAACAAAAACTTAGACTAAAGTGTCACAATGGGCGGCCTTATCACTAATAGCGATCTCTCCCAGGCAACCTTTATATGGAGAGGAAATACAGGAACTATGTCGGGGGTGTACATAAGTCTATAAACAATCATTAAATTATATATAAGCTGGCCCCAGGAGTTAGTGAGGAAACTCTGTCTAAAGCATATCACGGCCTAATTGTATATCTAATATCAGGTACGGTGTAATGTTTTGGGGGAACTTTACCACCGTCGACAATGTTTATAAATGCCAAAAAATATGTATGAGGGCAATGTTTCACCATTCATATGAGAGATATTTGTAAAGCTTTATTTCATAAATATAAAATTTTAACTCTACCTTCACGGTAGGTATGTTTAAACAACGGCTTTGTTTGGCACATTCAGTCCTGATCTATTTGTCGGCTGTCTGATGTTGTTAGTCGTAATAGACGAGATCAATATAAAGTTTGCGTTGTTACCCGCAATTTACCGTTGTTAATTTGAAAAAAATACCTCTTTCATTGAGAGAATTGCCAACCTCGTTGTTGTAGAGAAAGCTGAGAACGATATTATTAAACAAAAGTTATTACAAAATTTATGAATTTTTGAACGATAATTCTGTTGATAAATAAGGTTTTTTTTTGTTTTTTTTTTAGCTTTACATTTATATCGTACCTGTACCTATGTCTGTTTAGATTGAATTTCATGCTTTGAAATGACGGTCCTTTTTTAATTAAATCCATTCCAATTATTTTTTATCCCTTTGATCACCTGATGGTAAGTGATGATGTAGTCGTAGATGTTGTTCAGGCTAACCGAGAATCACTGGCTCTCAAGGCCACCTGCCGGAACACACCGTTAGGTGCTTGCAGAATTTCTACTTGAGGGTGGTGGCTGGCCAGGCGGGCATTCGCAAAATGCCCTACCGCCATGCATAGATATTCATATTATCGTGTTAGTAGGTATTTCATAGTTATGCTATCATACAGGGACTACACATTTTTACGGAATGAAGAGTAGCCTCAATTACTATCCAGTGTGTCAAAAACCACGTCGATCCGTTGCTCCATCTCAGCATGAGAGAAGGACAAACCAACAAACACAATTTCACATTTAAAACAGGCGTGGAGATTACAGAATTTTTGAAAATATTAAAGATAAGCACCTAAAAAGCCTCGCGTTAACTATCTTAGTTGGTATCGCAAACATACTGTTCTTGTTTCTCTTATTTTATCAGTGTCTGTACCAATTTATAAAGGCGCGCCATAATAAGTATGCCTCTAGATAGAGCAGCGACGCTCCGGAAACAATGCAGAACTGCTTGCGAAGTTTTAGAATTGTTAATGGTTTCTGATAAAAAATTGTCTTTTAAAAGACATATATGTTTCTAACTTTTAAGTTATTTAGAAAACTGGAATAAATAAAACGTACAAGCCCAGTCAATAATATTATGTTTAATATATGAACACAAAAATCACCGAAATCGGACAATATTAAGAGGTAGAAAAGAGGTTTTTCTTTTTGTATGGAGAGGTACGTGGTATATAATCTTCTTAAGAAAAACAATGCAAAACGAGAGATTTTTAGTTGCACCAAAACCATTCGCGACGCGTCGTCGGTAAAACATGGATCGTAAATGGACCCAAAATATTCCAAAAAAGTTTCAAATTTACGTTAGCAATACGCAAAGAATATGCATTTCATGTGATTCCATTACTTTGAAAGGTGACACCGAACGAAGTCCGCCCCGAGTTAGGGTTAAGTGGGTCCGCACTTAAAAAGACATCAAGGGTACAGAAATGGCATTATATCTTCCTGATGACCCCTCTCCAGAAATTACGCTCAACGACGTTAACCCCATTTCTCCGGTTTTCACCTACCCTCATTTCGGATAAATAAGAAGTTATTGTGTAATATGTTTGCCAAGGGACCTAATTTTGATTATTTTAAAGGATGTTAACTCATACATAAGTTGGATCGTTCCATCTATAGTTTAAACTTCAGGGTGCGCTAGGAATCACAATATACAAAATTGACAAAATTACATTTGTATTTACAGTAAAAAGGTATCTAATTGGTAAGCATAAGAATTTCGTTCGAAAGTTCAAGATACATAAAAGACACGACGACGCCATAGATTAACTCACCTGTCAAGTGTGATGGAAAGATTGTTAATGCCTTCTTTGGTACTTAATACTACTAATTTTAAAAAATCAGGACCATTTCTTTTGAATACGACAATAATGTATTCTGTAAGCAAAAAAACGATAGATAGCGGATGAAGTACCATAATTTTAAAAACCTCTATATTGATGACCTGCATGCTTATTATTTTTAGTAGGTAGTTAATAAAATTTCTTTATCATTTATTTAATTACATCATTCTTAGTGAAAAATTTGAAAATTCTTCCGGTTAGCTACGTGGCGTTTATAATTTCACTTTGGCTTTGCAGGAAATTAAGGCGGATTTGTCACTAAAGATATTTTAATATTTTATAAGTATTTTCCTAAAATATTAGTTTAATATGTTCATAAAATAATTATCAAATATTTGATTTGAGTGTTATTTAGTAGGAAAATAGCTTACATTAATGTTTTTCATTATTGAAATAGGGTATTAAAGCGTTAGGCGAACCGATATTGTTATCATCCATGTGAAACGCGACGGGACTGCGATATAAGTACTTGTACCACACTCAAGATCATAATGTAAGTTTCGACAGTTGAAGTGAAATATATTTACGATTATTACCCGGTGGTGCAGCGCGAACGTGATGTTTGCGGAGGGGCGCGCCAGGTTGGCAGGCCTTGCTCCGGAGCAGGTCGGCCGCCACACGCACCACGCTGCATCGCTCCGAAAACACCCAGGTGGCCGCTGTACGAGAGTGGTATGCTAGCCCATTGCACAATACGTGGCAAGCGTATCACCCTCCCATCACTTAATTTATTGATTATTGTGTTTAATTATTATTATTTCAGTTTAATGGTTTAAATAGTTTGAATGTGATTTTAGTATCAATAATTTACAACAATTTATTTATTTTTATGGATGCAAATTTGGAATAAAAATAATTTCATTATATATCAATTAGCAGTAAATCCTTGCATTTCTATTCATGAAATAAGTTTACTTTAACCTATTTGTGTTTATATTACTCCTCCTTATTCGGTTGTAGATTGTTAATATGTAAGCTTAACAAAAACATTATAAATAATATTTGGCTTTCCGGTATTAAAAATATTTTTCAAACATGGCTCATTCGTATTCTCCTATAACCAGCGCGTACTATGTTATCATATAAAACATACACTTTCATAACTCACCACTACATACACGCTCATACCCAGCACACTGTCACTTATCTGTACACACAGATACACACCCGCAAATACACTATAAAATACCATTATATTAATACTTAGTGTTATTATGTCTTCAAATTGAACTGAATAACTTTAGATTTATATAGGTACATATGTCCGGCGGAGAGCATTACTAAGCCATAACACAGGTCTCCTAGTTTAGGTACCATTTTTTTCTAATCAGTAAGAAACTATTATGTTCTGTAATCATATGATTGTCTATGATTTTTTATTTTTCTTTATTGCTGATAGGTAAGCCTTTGACCACAATCTCACCTGATGGTAAGTGATGATGTCGTTGAAGGTGTTAACAGGCTTAAACCTAGAATTACTGCTCTTAAGGACAGCTGCCGGAACACACCGTTAGGTGCTTGGCAACAGATTTCCTACTTGAGGGTGGTCGCTAGGCAGACGGGCATTCGCGAAATGCTTTTCCACCATGCGAATTTGACAATGTTTGTGGAAATACTTATATATTATTATTATTCTATGCGATTGGGTGATATTATGGTATGGCTAATGGAACACGGTAAAGGTAACAAGATGGCAATAATAGGAAGAATGTGCGTAAGGACCATATTGCTAGTACCTGCGAGTATATATTCGTTTGATGAAATGTGATGATACGATGTTAGACAAATCAAAGTAGCAAAGTTCCAAGCTATAAAATATCTGTGTTATATTTCACGCCTTACCACTTTAGAATTATTAAAATCTATTGTAGAAAATCATTCTTTGTGTGAAAGGGAACAGAAGTTTTCGTAGACAAAGCAGTGGATGACAATGGGGAAGGCAGCGGCGGAGATCAACCGTTTCCAAGCCCTACTATGTTTGTTCTCGATCCTATTTAATGTGTACCGAGTTTTTTTGTTACGAAATGTAAGTATTTAAAAATATTATTTTGACATTTTAATTTTCAGGATCTATGACGCAGAGCTACGCTTTACTTACTGTAACAGCCGGATCGTCCACTGCTGAACACAGCCTGCCCTATTAACCCACTTGATAGGGGAGGCTGTGTTCAGCAGTGGATGATCCGGCCTATTTGTCATAATCCCCACGCTTGGCAGGCGTCTTGAGGATCGCAGTGTAAGTTGGCAGTTCCTTAGAAAGTGCAGCTGCCCGCCTTCCAGTATTTTCCCTTACCTAGTCGCCTCTTACGACACCCACGGGATGATATGGGAAGGTGCAATTCGAACCCAGCACTTCATGGTGTACTTGGTCTTAGGAATTTCAGTGTAGCATTGCCGTATAATAAGATGCTATTAATTTACTTCATATTCTGAGGTAGGTACGTGCAAACTTCAGTGTAAGACACTAAGATTTTTTTACCTGTAGATGCGTTGTATGCCCTCCATATTTACTAGACGAATTCTGGGTAATTACCAGAGTCACTACCAGTCTTGCACTTCCGAGCGTCCGGTGAATAAATCGCCGCTAATCGTGTTTTTTAGGAATAATCTGTGGACAATATGCCTTCCTTGTGTCTTTAGACTCTGCAGCAATTATACAAGCACTGTGAGAGATAAGAAAACTGTTTCATTTCACGCGTAATCATTGCTTTTATTGAGTAAATAGAAAATATCGACATTTTGTTTTATCTAAGGAACTATTCTCAATGAAATGGATGAGCGAGATATGTGTATCGTTTGGTGTGAGAGAGTGAAAGAGATCGCAGCGTAATGGTGATCGGAACGTCTCGTGGCGGTTCGGTGGTTACACGAATTGGTTATATTTATCTCTTTCTTACAACAGATATGACGCGTAATATTTGAACGTTATTTCCTTGTCATTACAAACTGCATATACATGTGCGTAGGTATGTAGATAGGTAAATTCTAGTAAGCTTTTAGAGCAGTGGTGTTTGGATATAACTACTCTAATATTTCAACTCTCTGGTAAGACACAATTAATTTTCAAGGAATTTAAATTCATTTATTGTCTTTTGGCGACGTAGCTTTCGTTTCATTCACACCCGACTTTGTCGCACATTGTGAATTGGATGTGGAGGCTTCGTTTAAGCTAAGGTAATCTCTCAAAATAAACGGGGAAATCATTTTGTATTGGAATAAACGACAAATCTTATCTTATTATTATGTTTGGCTGTATAACCTTATATTACTTATGTTACCTATGTTATAATCTTTTTTTTACACCCTTGCTCGTATAGTGAGCTTTATTATATCGTTCTTAGGACCATAAACGTAACCATAACACCCTCGTGCATTATAGTACTATCCCTACAAAGTAAGTATCTAAATGCAAATTATGTAAATGCGAGTAAACAGAGCATTTTCAATTTAACCGGGTAATTTATCCCTACAAAGTTAAGTTAGTACCTAACTGCAAATCTTATGCGAGTAAACAGAGTATTTTACTATGTTATTATAATTTAATGTGTAAACTTTTATATTTCTAAAGTGGTGTAACAATAAAGAGTTTTCTATCTATCTATCTATCTATCTATTTTCAATTTAACCGGGTAATACAGATTTGTAACAACAAAAAGGTTTAGGGCTAAGTATATATTATGTAATCAAGCAAAGAACATTTGTCGCGCGCAAAAAAAAAATTGCTCGTACACACTTTTCCATGTTGTTTGTATCGCACTTGTGCAATATGTTGTATTTTCCTCGCAAAAAAAGTGCTATTGAAAAAGTGCATATGAAACTCGTGAGCTACTTGCTCATTATACACTCGGCTGATTTACTGCAACCCACAACCTCGTGTATAATGAGCAACTTAGCTCACTTGTATCATAATAAACTATGATCTACACCTATGATATAAATCTTCTACAAAAGTTTCTGAAATAGCTACTTTATTGCCAACATTAAAACATCCTGTGTAACACCCAGATATCATATAAACGAGTGTTATAATGTTGTACTAAATTTCAAAATGCAACTTCTATTTTCAAAAAGAGAACATTTTCATGCACGTCATAGTAGATATAGGTAAATATTGTGTCGTTAGATTTACGTTTTAGGCAATATCCTTTGTTTTAATTTTAAGATGTTGAATAAAATAGGACTTTCAAGGAACTATTACAAGTATTTGTATCATGTTGAACCATTGTACATTTATTTAAGGTTTAAAATAAGGGTACTTGATTTGACGTTAGTCATATTAAATATATTAAATTTGTTCAATACATATAATTGTATAAAATCAATAATAGGATTAATATAATACCTAATACCTATGATTAATATAATTATTTATAAGCACATTCTAATCAAATAATTTAATAGTAAACCAAAATTGTAATTATTTAAAAGTATTGATATTGACTGCCGAAGATGTTATTTGAAAGGGGCTCTGCCAAGCAAATCAGTCGTCTTTAAGCAAGCTCAGAGTGAACAACTCAGATCTTACAGTGGTGTCGAAATATATTTTCAAAGTAGTCTTAAACGAGGAAGTGCTGCCCGATCAAGATTGTGTTAAGTTAAGTAATTTATTATTCTCTTTTATGATATTACATTAGAACTAACCTAGTTTATATGTAATGGTTCTTAAAATGGTTTGTTAAAAAGGTTTTGACAGTTATTATAAATTGTGTTAAATTATAATTGTAATAATGTTAATTAATAGTTGATGAACCAGTAAAAGTGTAAATAAAGTGTTTATAATAAGTATGTAACACATTGTTAAAATATGTTTAAAAGAATGGCACCGAGTTTCTTGCCCGTTCTTCTCGGAGTGGCTCTATACAACTTTGTTTGCTGAACGAGGCAGTACAATTTCATTAGAGCATCGTAGACGCCTCAATTGAAGAAATGGTTTTGACTTTGACCTTTTATTTATTAAACTAACACACGCACTTTTCACTTCCTTCGTAGTATTATAATATGTTACCACAGCGCCGTGTTTAAAAAAAGAACTGTTATTCGAATTCCTGTCGTATCCCGCCATTTTAGTTCGATATAAGTTTTTTTTTATTTTTTTTTTTTATGCCTGATATGTTAGCCTTTGACCACTATCTCACCTGATGGTAAGTGATGATGTGGTCGAGGATGTTGTTCAGGCTAACCTAGAGTTACTGGCTCTCAAGGACAGCTGCCGGAACACACCGTTAGGTGCTTGGCGACAGATTTTCAACTTGAGGGTGGTGGCTAGCTACCGGGCATTCGCAAAGTGCCCTTCCACCATGCTGTAACGACTGCTATCCTAAGACAACAACCGGGACCGACGGCTTAACGTGCTCTCCGAAGCACGGAAGCACTCAGTAGTAATGTCACCAGCGGTCACCCATCCAAGTCATGACCGCGGCGGACGTTGCTTAACTTTGCTGATCGATTCAGAATGGCTCAGCAAACTTGGCTACGAGCGCTTCAAGTATTGCAAAAATGTAATATTCAAGTGCATTTCAATAATTGTACGATCCAAAATGTAAATAATTATTACAAATAAGTGTATTATTACCTATACTTAGTTTGTTTGTAATATATATTCAGAAATTAAACTTTCCATGAATTTAGATAAAGTTCGTACAGCACTATACACCACCCTATGGTTTCATAACTTTTTATGGAGGATTCATATCATGGGTGTAGATTGTCTTGTATGCAGTTGTACAGTTTTACTTAGGTATTAAACACTCGTGTGATAAACCCATATTCGTGTTTTAATACCCCTTATATTATACAAAAGTTGCATAAATATTAATTACTGTTAGTATTCTGCATAATTTGTTCATAACAAAAAACATAAAGAAATAAACGACGCAAGAGTTTGAATGTGTATCGTTATTACCACTCACCTATGCAGATTGATAATGAAGATCATGGAACATAAGAATTTAATTCTCATCTCTACCAACTTCCCTGTTTGGTGTAGAGACGTTGGGTCCGTGGGGACCGGGAGCTCATCGTATTTTCCAAAACTTATCTGAGCGCTTGGTCGATGCGACGCGTGATCAAAATGCTGGCACATATTTGGCTCAACGCATAAGCATTGCAATTCAACGGGGCAATGCTGCCAGCATGCTGGGCACGCTGCCAACTGGGAGTGGGCTGGAGCATTTGGACTGCCTATGAGTCTGCTATGACTTATAGGTTGTCTAAATGCTTTTATTGTAGTAGCTGTAGTGTAGTATATAGTTCATAGTATTTTGTTTAATAAAGGCATACCGCCGGTATTAAAAAAAAACTTCCACACAACATATTTATATGCAATTTGATATTTATTTATTATTACGGACAAACCAACAAACATACTTATACATTTAGGCTTGGGGACAATATACCGAAAGGTCAGACTCCTAATTAGTTTAGTTTTTGATAGACTCCCAAACGAAATGGTCTAATATTTACAACGTAATAGGGCTCGATGAAAAAAATGCCTATAACTATGTATTTTTAAGTAAAAAATATGTATATAAGGAAAAAAGACTTTCTTTTTCTACATATTGGAGTACACTGAAAATAATTTGATTGAATATCTAGTCTAATATGTACTGGCTTATGGGTCAACGATCTACATAAAATATTAAAATTTCAAGTTTGTGAATCATTTCGCTTACGAGTTACAGACTTGTTCACAAACGGACAGATAAATAGAAATACAGTATTTTTATATTTTATTCATTTCATTTTGACTTTTAGCTACAGTTAAACAAGCAACAATAACTAGGATTGTTTTTCTACATTTTAACAACGTAAAATATGTAAGTACCTTCTAACATCGCGCCATAACATCATTGGGAACAAAACGAACGCCGCACAATGTCGTCGTTTGGTTGTTTGATGTGCCCCACTCCGGCTTTTCGGCTTAATGGCGGAATAAGCTGCGTAGAATGGAAGGAATGCGCTTTCGAGTGCTACGGCGTAGCTGCGTAGATCTTTGACGAAATGCTTTAATGTCGGTAATTGCCTGCCGTTTACTAAGAGAGGTTAAATGTTGTGTCACTGGAAGTACTTATTATATTATGCACCAGTTGCTGATGAACGACGACGATACAATCAAGAATATATTATCGTTTTATTATGATTTTCTTAGTGTACGAGGTACGAGTTTTAAACTTTGAATGTAGAAACTTAAATTTATTGATATCGTTCTAGCAGAGCCATTTTTATATAAGTAAAAGTTATGGTATTTTTATTGCAAAATGAATTCAATAACATTTAAAAAATATTAAAAAAAGGAACTAAAAATGTATGTTTTTTTTTTCTTTTAGCCCTAGCACGAATAGCTTGCGAAAATGTATGTAACCGTTTCGTTAACGTATCGAATTCTATAGGATTTGAGCAGCGCCCCTACAGAGCGTAAAAGGAACTAAATTTTGGCAGAATGAAAGGTTTTGACATCTAACGTGTCGAGATTTTAACGTGAACATATAAAATTTTGTATGAAATCGCGAGCACGAACCTAAGAAAAAAATAAAACGCCAAAATTTACAAATATCAATAATAGAGGACTTTGTATAGGCCGAAAAAGAATTAAAACCTCTTTTACAACGAAATTAAAATAATTCAAACATTAGCTCTTGGAAAGAAGGTACAATTAATTTGAGTTATGCCGGATGACGGTACTTTTATAATCCTATCGAGTTCATGTTAGCCAACAAACGATGCATTGTGCTGTCAACCATCGCCTCCTGCGTAAACGTACTGTAAAATTGATACGTTTACGTTACGGACTATCGAAATGTTTGTGCTTTGGCTACAGTGCTATAAGACGAGTGTGGAAAATTTGCGGCATAAACGGCAGTGTCTTTTGTTGCGTTGATTTTTCACAGCTTCAAGGGACAGTATTCTTGAGTATTGATATGAATTTCAGCTTGATACCTCCACGCGTTCCTGAGAAAAAGGGTCTTGACAGACAGACAACAAAGTGATCCTATAAGGGTTTCGTTTTTTCCTTTCAAGGTAACCTAAAAACAGTATCGGTAACTTATTACGGTGTATAACACTTTTTTCGTTAACTATAAAGGGTTCAATACATTTTACTATGAGTTGTTAAAGACAAGTTAGATCGTCGGCGGCTATAACATTTAATTTTAATGAAATTATGAATACAAATTGTCAGCTCTGTGAAAATTTTCAAATTCTATGGTGTACCTTTATATTTGTGCAATCATGACTCCCAGACGGACGTCAATACAGCTGAAGTTTCTTTTATTCCGGTTCTTATAACTATTTTGCTTACAGATACGAGTACTTAATTAAGAAGATATTCCTTACGAGCACTACGCATGATATTGTTATCGTGCAATGCTTAGATACTGAAACGTTTGGCCTTCTGTCTTTTCATATGCAGGTGAACATAAGTAATAAATAAATTGTTTCCTGTGAAATATTTACCTATAGATTTTGTCTCATAATATATCGTTTATGTCGTTTATTTGCCATAACTTTTGGTTACAATCTACTTATAAATACTAATGAACATATAAAATTAACTAATCGTAATATTAAACTATATCTATGAACACTAGCTCATAGTTGAATACCCTGTGTTGTGGGAGTCTCGTCTCTTCCTGTGGTACATATTTATTTATTTGCTACTAAGAAGTAACTACTATCTACTATTAGTTAGTACCCACGCACTTATATATTGAATCCACTTGCTTATCTAAAACACCAAGGGCACATAATGTGTGAACATAACATGTACCTAATCACTTCCTCATCAAGGAAGTGGTTCCAGGGAGATCGTAATATACTTACTAAATAATAAGCAAACAGACGAAACGAAGAAGACAGCAGATGTACCTAGTTATCATAGCCAGTATAAGAACCCTCCAAGACAGGTGACAAAATCCAAGATGGTGTGTATTTCTAAATGGCTGCGGATTATATCAGATTATAATGTGTTGCAATGCTTGATAAGGTCGCAAAAACTTTTCATTGCGTTATGTTTGCAGACGATGTTGACAGATCTACACGTTTTAATTAGAAACGAAGCGATGAGTTGGAATGATTAAAAAAGTTGGTTCAAGTTACATAAGTTTTAAACCGTATGAGTTCGGGAGCGGGCCAAGTTTCCCATCCACTCGCTCGGATAAGGTACAAAGTAACTACCCAATTATGTGGAAAACTTGGTTTCCAACATATGTAGGTACCAACAATATTGTATTTTATAGTTAAGATCGGTTCTTATGGTAAAAGTTAGGGTGAAATTCAAGGAGACTTCTTATTTATGGAAATTTAAGTTTGCATTAGCGGTGAATACGGGGTAATTTACCCCGTTCGAGCTTTATAATGGACCAATTTTAAGAATATAATCCTTGACTACACGCAAAACTAGGCGCGTCTCGAAGATCTTTACTATTATTAAAAACTACGTGAGCAGTTTTGGAACAAAAACATAATTCTAATTATTCCTCGGGTTAAATTTTTGTCCCATATGTAGGGTAGACGACATATTATTTTAAAATATATAGGTATCTCTAACTGATGAATATGAACGAGGAAAAACGAGCATGTTGTTAAAAAGGTTTGGTTTCGTTTTATGACCGGTCGCTTGTCTGATGTTAACTCTCTTGAGGGATGCACTCGTTTTTTTATTGTTTGACAGTGATTTATTTCAGTTAAACAAAAAAAACATGAGTCAAATAGAACATACATAATATAGTACATTATGCAACAAGTGCGTGAAGTTGTTTATTACAATAGATCTCAGGCCTACACCCCGTCGGGTGTAGGCCTGAGATCGAAGATCGAAGGCTAAATGGAGTAGAGGTTGTATTAAACAACGCGCACGAGTTTCATACGAGGTTTTTCAACACATTTGCGAGGAACGAATGCGAAAATTTCGATACGAAAATATTTTCTTGATCTTTGTGTTTGCAATAATAATCTGATTAAGAAGATTTATAATTAAATCTTCTAAATTTCTACTTTAATAGGCGAAAAACTCTTTGGTTTGTTTTGCGACTAAAAAGTAACAACATCCTAAGATCACGTTGATGTGATTAGATACAATGGCATTCTGCCCATTGTTTACCTTAGTTGTCTTTTGTGATAAGTGAAGCGCAGTAAGAATTTTAAGCGCTCGTAGCGAAGTTTGCTGAGCCATTCTGGATCGATGAGCAAAGTTAAGCAACGTCCGCCTCGGCCATGACTTGGATGGGTGGCATGGTGGTAGGGCATTTTGCGAATGCCCGCCTGGCTAGCTACCACCCTCAAGTAGAAAATCTGTCGCCAAGCACCTAAAGGTGTGTCCTGGCAGCTGTCCTTGAGAGCCAGTAATTATAGGTTGGCCTGAACAACATCTTCGGCCACATCATCACTTACCATCAGGTGAGATAGTGGTCAAAAGGCTAACCTATCAGGCATAAAAACATGTCATAATCTTTTCAAGATTCAATTAGTTTATTAGGTGCATATAAATAAGTTTCGTATAGGTACCATTTATTACAAATAGAAAAATTTAATCTTGGAGAAACAAATACAAGTACTTGTATACCCAGTAGTGCATCATATTTATAGAACTTATCTTGAAAATGTTTCAGTTATTTTACTTTAAATGTTACAGTAAAAAATATAGTGTTTTATTCTATTTTGAAATACAGAGTACAATACTTTTTATAGGAGAAATAAATTAGCAGTTCTTATAGGTTTTCAGGAGCAATAATATTCATTAAACATTTTCGTATCTTAGTCCAGTGAAATCATGCTAAAGTGTGGTTATATCTCCGAAAGCTATGCATTGTAGTGGAATCTTTAGATTATAAATCTCTTCCCGGTTTACACCGTTTCCGCTTGACAAATTGCTATAAATATTGAGTACTTTAAGGGGCCTTAAATTTGAAAAACCAAAGAAGTTATTTTAGTTCGATATAATAAGGCATAGAGATCCACTTAGAACATAATGAAAAGTTCAGTTATAAATAAAAAAAACGTTCCGACTTCCAACACTTAATTTTTTTCCATAGTATTTAACGATGAGTGTTACTTAAAAACTACTATATTGAAAATGAACTCCCCATAATAGATGCAGTAAAAGGAGCCGAGTGAGTGATCCAACATCTCTACGCTGTGCCAAAAGTTCGAGGCGATCGGAGAGCTTGATCGACGACAATTTGAGCGGCTCTTCGTTGAATGCGGTCAATTAAATGAAGCTGGTATTAGGGAGCCCCAGCTAGCTGAGAGCAGTACTCCATACTCCATGTGAGGCCAAACTTGAGCCTTATAGATCTTTTTTCTTTTCCATTCCGACCTGTACCGCCACGCCGTGCACACCTGTCTACAGCTCCGCCAGTATCTCCCAGTGAGACCGCAATAGTCCCCGCACTATTGCCGTCTCACTCGGGTCATCGTTCCGACGCTAGTTGCAGACCAGTGCCTTGGAATACGCAGTCCTGACGAAGTTTTGTTTTGTGTGCAGAAGCTGAGCAGCCGCCGACCGCCGTGCAACGTGAGCTACGAGCTCGCCGTGCCGGCGCGCAGAGGCGCTCTAAGACGTCAGGCATTACCACCTACCCAAGTCCCTTGTTTCGGAACAACATCATACCGGGCTGGTGGTCTTGTTTTGACCGCACTTTTCGGTGCGCACTTCACAACTCTACTACTCGACACAACATTGTAACAGTGCGCGTAACAACACACTTTGTGCTGTTAAGCGACGTCGTTCAGGCGTGGGGTAGCGTCAGCCAAACCCGTCTGAACGATCAAATCCGCCATTTGCTGCGGTCGCAGTGTGACACCCTACGGTGACAACGGCCACTGTCGAACTTTTGGTTTAACCTTGCACCGTGGCCTTTCCCGCTTCACGGGTCAGCCGAAGCAAGCTGGGCTCCGGGATAACTGGCCTTGGGGTCGCCCCTAGTCAACCCCGGAGTAGCGCTTAGGAGCACCCCTCTCCGCCGCGAAAAAAGCTCGGAGAGGGTACACAACTAGGGCACACCCTAGGTACACACTCCCTCTCACACAGTGAGCTCACAAGGTGTGTGAGGGAATTCAAACCCTTGATAGGGCGTCCTGAGTATTCCCCTCAGGATGCAGTCCCGTCCCTCTAACGGTGAGGTGCAGGTCCTTCAGACCTTCGCCCTCCGCCACCCCGATCTATACGTTGCACATATGCAACTCCTTGAAGAGGAAGAGAATGCCCGCCTCACGGACACTCTCATCGCTCCCTCCGGGACTTCAAACCCGGAGGCCAACGTTCCTCCCTTGACCCGATCCTATTCAGAGGATAGTCCTACTTCGCCCGCTCCCGGGCCCGACAATAGACGCACGGTGGCAGCCCCTCCCCGTGAACGGTCTCGCTCTCGCTCACCGATCGGGAGGTCAGCGAGTACCCGTCCCTCCTTCGCCATTGTCGAGACCGTTTCGGAATCCGAAACGGACATGGAGGTAGATCAGGCCGGCGCTTCACGCACGGACTCTGATTCCGATAACGACGGTTACACCGTCGTAGATCGCAAACGCAAGCGCGCGCCCAAAGCCGCTAGTTGCGCTACTTCCGCCCCTCCCGCCAAGGCACCCGCAAAGGCCCCCGCCTCCGGCAAAAAACCGACCCCCGCCCCGCGCCCCGCGTCTCCTCCCTCCGCTCCGGTTTCAACCGCCGCGTCCCCTCAGGACGCGAGCGCACGTCGCGAAAAACCGCCTCCGCCTTTGTTCATTCAGGACAAAAGCAAATGGGACATGCTGTCCCGTTTAGTTTCGGATCGTGGGATCCATTATATTAATGCCCGCTCCACGCAGCAGGGCATTAAAGTCCAAGTGCCCACCAGTAGCGACCACAGAGCGCTAACAAAGCTCCTCCGTAAAGAGAGCATAAGTTTTCACACTTACGCGCTCGAAGAGGAGAAAGTCCTTCGCGTTGTGATTCGCGGTGTGCCTAAGGAGATACATACCGATGCGGTATGTGACGACCTTAAAGCACAAGACTTCCCAGTGCATGCGGTTCACCGCATGTACAGCGGGAAGGACCGCAGTCCATATGACCTAGTACTCGTAGTACTAGACCGTACACCAGAGGGCAAGGCCATTTTTAATTTAAAAAAGGTCTGCGGCCTCTCTGGGTTAGACGTACAAGCCCCATTTAAAAATGGAAGTCCCTCGCAGTGTCACAACTGCCAATTATACGGTCACGCCTCCCGCTTCTGTTTCGCTCGCGCTAGGTGCGTCAAGTGCCTAGGCGATCACGCGACAGCGGCGTGCACTCGCACTCGGGACTCGCCGGACCCACCCAGCTGCGTTCTATGCGGTGCTCAAGGACATACCGCGAATTACCGCGGCTGCCCAAAAGCACCACGCATAAACCACAGGGTGGCAAGGCATAGGCCGACCCGTCCCTCATATGACCGTTACCAACGGGTCAGCCCTAAGCTGTCGGTAATACCTGCTTCACAGGTAATACCCGCGCCGCTCCCCGCCCGTAACGCATGGTCTAAACCACCCAGTATGGTAAAGACCATCACTCCCGCCCGCGCCCCGGCCCGCGCGCCCGCACCCGCTCCCGCCCGCGCCCCGGCCCCTGCCCGCGCACCGGCCCCGGCTCGCCCCGCGCTCCCGGCACCCGTTGCCAACTCCGTTCGCGCCCCTCCTCCCCGCGCCATTTCTCGGCCACAAGCCCCACCCATGCCGCTGATGGATGCCTCTCTTCAAGAGGACATCAAACTAGTCAGCGACCTGGCGATGTCTATTGACATCAACGAAGTCCGCGAGCTAGCGCACAAGATGCACTTCGCTCAATCCCCAGCGGACGTGATCCAATATACATTGGAACACGCGAATTTACTTAGCGCCCTTAAGCGCTTCGTTCCCCAGGCCCCTCCCCAGTACAACCACTATGGGTAGTACAACCGCACGCACGAAACCGCGCTCAGTTTCGTTAGCGTCATTCAACGCTAACGGTTTCTTTAGACAACGTGACCTTGTCCACGACTTTTGTTGCACCCACCTTATCGACATTATATGCGTGCAGGAAACCCTTCTAAAACCGGGGAAGGCGAACCCTAGGTTTGCCAATTACAGAACGGTACGTGATGATAGAGTGAACTCCCGTGGGGGAGGCACTCTTATCTATTACAAAAGGTCCCTGCACTGCATCCCCCTACCTACCCCGACTCTTGTTAATATGGAAGCATCTTGTTGCCTCCTAGCTATGACTGGTCATCAACCTATAGTCATAGCGTCCTGTTACCAAGCTTGTCAAAAGCCGATCGTCCGAGCTGACTTAGAAGCATTGTTCTCATTAGGAAGCGCCGTCCTTCTGATTGGCGACTTCAATAGTAAGCACATCCTATGGAATTGTAACGTCAACAATCCCAGATTGCACTTGAAAAACTAGTCGCAGAACTTAATTTTGACATAATTGCGCCCACTGAGCCCACTCACTACCCTCATACGGAAGACTTTCGACCTGACTTGCTTGACATGGCACTACTCAGAGGCGTAACACTCCAGTTACGCTCCATAGAAGTGGTTCACGAGCTTCACTCTGACCACCGACCCATTATACTGCGACTAGGTCCCGACCCAACAACAGACCTCCCCCGCCCCTCTAAGACGATAGTGAACTGGAAGCAATTAGGCGTTGCCCTAAAGGCTATCAGTTCACCGGACCTTGACAAGATCCCTGACGACATCCTGACTAAAGATGACGAAGCCCTTGCGATCGATTCGTTCACTAATCACCTCTCCACCGTAGTAGGTGCGTCCGCAAAGGAGGTCATGGTGCCGGACGACCGGCGCCTTGTCATTCCAGCGGATGTGGATGTGAGACGATTAGTGACGGAAAGTAAAGCAGTGACCCGACATTACGACTCTTACCCCAGTAAAGAGAACAAAACTAAGAAACGCCACTTTGAACGCATGGTTCAAAGTCGCATGTCTGAGTTGCGTGATCAACAATGGGGTGACAAACTTTCAAACCTCGTGCCAAGCCACCATGCTTATTGGGACTTGGCGCGAGGTTTGAAAGGAAGTAATCATAACGACATGCCTCCCTTATACAGACCAGTCCCACTAGTCCCAGCGTTCTTTGACGAAGACAAAGCTGAGTGCCTAGCTGATAGCCTAGAGGCTCAGTGTTCCCCTAACGTAGATCACGTTGACCAAGCTCACCTCGATTCGGTGGATGCTGAAGTCGAACGTAAAAGCTCTGTGGTCACCTCTGAACTCCCACCAATCACCTTAGCGACTTACGCTGAGGTGGCGAGACTGATCAAGGCCCTCCGACCGCGCAAATCCCCCGGTGCCGATGGCATCTCCAACAGGGTTCTTAAAACCTTCTCTCCTCCTCTCATCCATCTCCTAGTCAGCATCTTCAATGCTGCTATGAGCCACTGCTTATTCTCAGACACCTGGAAATGTGCAAATGTCATTGGCATTCACAAACCAGGCAAAAGCTCATCTGACCCCACCAGTTACCGCCCCATCAGCCTCCTCAGTGCCTTAGGCAAACTTTACGAGCGGTTACTTGCAAACCGTCTCCAGTCCCATGCTAAGGAACACCACCTTATCCCAGATGAGCAGTTTGGCTTCAGACCCGGACACTCATGCGTCCAACAGGTGCACCGCCTCACGGAGCACATCATTGAGGGCTTTAACAAGTACCTCAAACCCCAGACAACGCTAGCAGTCTTCCTCGACGTAGCGAAAGCTTTTGACAAAGTCTGGCACAATGGCTTGATTTACAAGCTATACCAATTTGGCGTGCCAGAACGTCTTGTGCTCATCCTACAAGACTTCCTTAAAGCCAGAAGCTTTCGCTATCGCGTGGAAGGCACCCTCTCCTCCCCCCACCCAGTCAGAGCCGGAGTCCCTCAGGGCTCCGTGCTATCACCCATTCTTTTCGCGCTGTATACCAGCGACATCCCACGCTCTCAGCCTAACGTCCTACTAGCCCAATACGCGGATGATACCGCTATTTATACCACTGGGTGGCATATCAGTAGAAAGTCCATTCCCGCCCTCCAACGGGCCATCACCGAGATCGGTGACTGGTTCCGTAAATGGCGCATCGCGGTCAACCCAGTTAAAAGTGCAGCTATGTACTTTACTGAGAAGGGCCGCCCCCGTTACCCGCAACCTTTAACTTTGTTCGACCAACCCATCCCCTGGGTTAGTAAAACAAAATATCTCGGAGTCACCCTTGATCGGAATCTCACCTTTAGCGATCATATAACAACCGTCCGTAACAGAGCGGCCTTTGTAATGGGTCGCCTTGGTCCCCTGATTCGCAAAGAGAGTAAAATGTCTCTTAGAAATAAGAAGACACTTTACACTGCCTGCATCCGCCCCATCATGACTTACGCATCAGTAGTGTTTAGTCATGCTAGTGAGGCCCATCTCCATAAGCTTCAAGTCATTCAAAACCGTTTTCTTCGTAGTGCAACCGGCGCTCCGTGGTATATCCGGAACACCGAGTTGCATTGCGACCTAAACCTTCCCTCTTTAGCGCAGTTCAATAAGGACTGCGCCCGCCGATACTTTGATCGAGCGCCCCACCACTCGAACCCTTTGGTTGTCCAGGCATCGAACTACTCGACCGCCTCTTCTATCCCATTTTTCAAACCCCCCCGTCGCCGACCACGGCAGGTATTAGACGACCCGGATGACCCCATCGCAGTCATTACATTGGCAGCTTTAGCGTTATCCGCAAGTCGTCGAGGTAAAATCCCCAGGTGTGAGGTAATTAGAGGTCACACAATCAAACACCGAGCTCGCCGGCGAGCTCGAGGCAAAAACAAGGTCACGATAAATTGCTCTCCAAATAGTCAAAGAGTATTATTCAGTAGGGCCCAATTGTGCAACACTGCAGTTGCACAGAGGCGTTTTGCTCCGATCCCCCCCATGTCTCTCGACAACGAGACAAGCCGAGGTCCGAACCACAGTGGTGCCCTTGAGCTCGCTGTCAACCCCTCCTATAATAGCGGTACGTTTTCGGCGTCCGCAGGAGACGGAGGTAGAAAGCGCTTTTCGCCTTCTACGCCCGTCTCGGGAGAAGTGCCTTCGGCACTTCTCCCTCCCGGGCTATTGTAGGGCCAGGCCCTCGCCCAAAACCCGGTGGAGCTGGACGACCGCACAGGCGGTAGCCAGCATCTATGTCCTCCCTAAAAAAAAAAAAAAAAAAGCCTTATAGATTTGTATGTTGGTCGATGTGAGATACCGTCTCTCCTTTCCAAGCACACTAAGTTGCTTAGTATTCCGAGTAGACCTTGGTTTATTCTACATAATTTCACAAAAAACTGCTAAACTTAAATAACAAGTTCCATTTTTCCATCAACACATGCTTGGTGCAAAATAATGGTCGTTGTATAAATCTCGCGGTAGCATCGAGAGGGAGCCACCCTCGCGTAAAGCCTTATTTATTCACAAATATTTGTTTACTCTCTGAGATGATCTTGCTGAAGGCCCTCGCGCTATATTTTCAGCTTCCTTGCAAGATTTTCTGTTGTCTTATTGTTAATTTATTTATATAAGGGTGAAACCACCCATTTTATTTATTATTTTTCGGTAGAAATGGCTAGGTGACAATGCTTGTGGAAGAAAATGAGAACGCTGAAGCTAACGCAGTAGACTAAATAATATTATACTTCGCAATCTATGGAACTCATATTAGGTAAGTAATTACTTAACACTGTCATATAAAATATTATATTTATTTATATATAATATATATATAATATAAAAGACCTAAGTTTAATATTTATCGTTCTAATTAAAATAAAAAAAATATGATTTGACCCACCAGCAACTTTCTTTGCGAAGGATTTTGTTATACACTTTCGCTGGGAAGTTATTCAATCAAATCGAGATAAATAATAATGGAGTCCGTCTTCGCGCATAATGCTCTGTAGCAAATTTCATCTAAATCAGGTGTTAGGTATTTCCAAAACCAGTGGTTCCTCCCTCTTTTCCGGAGAGAGTCAGCGCAGGGTAATGAATTAATAAACATGAAGATCGACAACAGTTACTACCAACTACCAACAGCCCTACCACCATGCAAAGCACATGATGAAAAGTATCGGAGTGTTCAGATCAACTGTAGACCTCTGGCATAGTCCAACGATTGCCACCCTAAGACAACAACCGAGACCGGCGACGGTCTGAGGAAAGAATACTCATAGGCCTCATAGCGATTTCTAAACAAACGAAGTTTCGTTATACTCGTATTATAAGGTGTTCATATAAAATTATGCTTGCATACCTATCTTTGAATCTAATATCTAGTTTTCTGTAAAACAATGTAATTTGGAAAAGAATGTTTATGTATGGAAATTTCTGTTTTGATTAACATTTAGTGATAAATAGGGAACTTAAGAGGAACGTGCGTAAACATATGATAATACAAAAACTGTTTCTACCATAACAGTTGCATTGGTGACAAACACGGGCATATATAGCGTTCAAGCTGAAGCGACTTTGAACAATCGCTTTTTTATTCCTAAATGTATCGCAATGGTTTAAAATGCGTAGGTAGTAGATACATAATAGGATATTTGCTCTCCTCGATATAATCAATAAAACCATTGTATCGGTACAATGTTTCGTTGATTATGATAATACATTTTACATATTTCACATACTCACAGTGAGCTAAAGTTAACACAACTTCAGTAAGAATATCCTATTTCAAAATCTTATACCTACTTATTTATATAATTGTCCGATAGTAACCTCAGTTCTGTACGAGTCTGTCAATTATGTACAGCTTGATAAAACATTTAGTTATATGTATGTGAAAATTTAATTAGCCATAAGTTTTTTAGCTATGTTATTTTTTATATTTTGTTAACTAGCTGTAAGTTTTCCGAATAAAAAATAAATTATAGACTAATTTAAATTATTAAAAAAAAATTACTTCCTTCACTGAAAGTATACAAAAGTAACTTCGTGGACTTTGATGGCATATTCATCCAGTTATTATGATTTAAAAAACCAAACTCTTAAAACGATTCAGATTTAGGGTAACCTCTATGCTTCTGGTTTTCCAGAGGAACACCTCGTGGTACATACAGTACACCACCACTATGCTACAGTAGATCTAAGATAGTACTAAGGTAGAGATAATGACGCTGACCAGTGCTAAATAACTTTACTTCAACAGATTTTTAGCGAAATGTATTTAGTTTGTAGCAGGAAGAAAATTATATGTCAATCTTGCTCACATTACGAGTACCTAAGGCCAAAAAAGTCCCATACACGTTTCGTGAAAAATTTCTCGTTGGAATAAAATTGCTAACTTGACTCTAAATTACGCTTGTAACGTAAATATGTTTAAATATTTACGTATGAATGTATATGAGAATATATTAAAACTAGAAGACAGCACCAACTTCGCTTCAAAAAAAAACACATTTTTTAAAAGATTCTATAGGCGATGTTTATCAGGGATAATAGTTCTAATGGTGAAAGATTTTTTCAAATCAGTCAAGCAGTTTTTAAGTTTATTCGTTACATACAAAAATACAAATTTTCCTCTTTATAATATTAGTGCAGAAGATAGCAAAACCTTATCAAGAGGGACAAGAAAAGTTACGTTTTCTATTTACGTTACTAATTTTGTGATATTAAGCTTACTTTCGGATTTTACCTAAACTGATCGCGATTTCACCATAGCCTCTCTTTCACTTCTACGCAGTGCGATAGTGACAAAATTTCAGCAGTTGACAACGTCTTAAGCTCCTAAAATACATGTTAGTAAATAGATGAAAAAAGACAGTAAAGATAAATTACATTGGTTTCTCGACAACATCTATTTAATCGACTTCGAAAAGTTCGAAATAAGGAGGAGGTTATCAATTCAGTTGTATATTTTTATATTTGTTAGAGTCTGGCTAACGAAAGTAGATACTGGATTTTTTTGCAAACTTTTTATATGGCAACACTAAAGTGTTCCTACCTTCGGATATTTACCCTAAAAATTGGGATATTTTAAGCAGAAAGTACTTAGGGACAATTAATTCCAAAAAGGCATTTTTAAAACATATTATAAAAGAGTTTTAAAAATTCATACGTTTGCTAAAATTGTATTCATCGAAAATAAGTATCGTATGTACGTGTTGGATCATTTCAAGAGCAACACTAAGCCTTAAGTTGGTCTAATAAATAGCTTAATTAATTAGGTACACTATTTACTAGAGAAAAACTTGGCAATTTTATTTTAAAGAAATTAATTTTCGGCTGTTTTCCGAAAGATTTGGTAAAATCAGAATCAGTGTATGGTATCCCTATCTCTGATGCAACAAGATGGCGTGTTGTTGATGTTTCGTTGTGGTTGACTTGCGTATAGTTTTGTTGTGACATATCCGTGTTAATGCAATAAAAATGAATAAAACTATAAAGAGTGAAGTGCGAAAAATATTGTTTTGTATTTTTTTTCCGGTGGTATGCCTTTATTAAACAAAATACTATGAATAATATAAAATATATATGAAATATATGTAATATATTATATAATATATATGAATAACAAAATACTTGTTTTGTATGATTTCGAAATATGAAGAGAAAAAGCTTGTGAAACAAGCCGTATTGCGAGAAAAACAGGATTGTTTACGTACTGTGACTGATTTTTAGGTTAGTATAACGGTCAAAATGTCTTGATATTTTTTTATTTTAAATAAGTACATATTAGTTTTAGTTACTTTATATAATGTTATTGTTCTTTTACAGATAGTCTTGAGGATAATGCACGAACTGCTGAAGTAAAACAAGCAATTGAAAAGATCACAGATTTAGATCAAAAAGATATGATGAAATCGCAGAACCAGTACTTAGAAGAACTATCTTCACTCACCGGTAAGTTTTCACTCAACGTTAATCTTAGACTAGTTTTTTACTTTTTTTTATTGTTGATAGGTAAGCCTTTGACCACAATCTCACGTGATGGTAAGTGATGATGTGGTCGAAGGTGTTAACAGGCTTAACCTAGAATTACTCTGGCTCTCAAGGACAGCTGCCGGAACACACCGTTAGGTGCTTGGCGACAGATTTTCTACTTGAGGGTGGTCGCTAGTCAGGCGGGCATTCACAAAATGCCCTTCCACCATGCGGTGAAGCACAAGCCCGCGGCGGGATTCGAACCATGGACCTGCTGCGCGGCAGTCCATAGCCAAAGCCACTGAGCTATCACTGCTTCAAAATTTTGTATCTGTTTTGTAATACTTGTGTATTTTCTATTATTTCTTAGTTATGAGACTCACGATAATTGACATTTTATTTGATTCTTTTTACAGATGTAAGTGTTATTACATTGAAGAGAATTAAAAAAGAAGGTGCGGTAAACGAAGGGGTCTGGAGGACTCCAGGTAATAAACGACCTCACCCTTCAAAAGTGTCAAACTTAGATAGTTTCGATATGGATGTTATTCGTAATAAAGTAAACGAATTTTACATTGTTAGGAAACAAGTACCAACATTAGGATCTTTGTTGGTAGAGTTAAAAGAAAGTATAGAATTTGGTGGATGTCGTGAAACTCTCCGTCGCATATTATTAGCCAACGGTTATGAATTTAAGCAAAACAAAAATGAACGTTCATTTTTAATTGAAAGGTAGGATATAGCTGCATGGAGACTTCGCTTTTTGCGTACCATTGCATCGAAACGTGCAGAAGGCAAGCCAATAATCTACTTAGATGAAACTTATGTCCACAAAACCTATAAGCCTAAAAAATGTTGGCAAGGTCCATCAACAAGTGGAATAATTGAAAATATATCGTCAGGAAAACGATATATTATTGTGCATGCAGGATCAAAGAAAGGTCCTGTTCCAAACTCATTGTTAGTATTTAGCACCAAATCGAAAATGGCCGACTACCACCATGACATGAATTCCACAAACTTCAACAGATGGCTTCAAGAAAAGCTTATGCCCAATTTGAATGAACCAAGTGTAATTGTAATGGACAATGCATCATACCATTCTGTCATAATAAATAAAGCGCCCACATCTCAAAATCGAAAGTTAGACATATAGAAATGTGGGAAGCAAAAATGTAAGACGAACTCCAAAAGAGTTCGAGGATCTCATAAAACAATCTTTTGAGTGTATTACAGCAGATGATTGGAAAAAAATGACAGACCATGTCATTCATGTGGAAGACAAGTACAAAAGAAGAGACCATATAACTGAAAATAGTTTAGAAAGCTTCATCATCAATTTAAGAGACAGCAGCGACTCCAGTGATTCTGACGATTCACTCCATGTTGAATTTTTAAATTCAGATTTTGATTATAGTGATTAAAAAACAGTAAAAATATATGGTCTTGTTTTCTTTGATACATACTCACATAGATTTACAAATATTTAAACTCATGATAATATTGATACTCATGATAGTGTTTGATAGCCTGTTTGTTCCTTTAATATGCCAAAATGGAGTGACGTATCCGTGTGATGTTTGGTATGGAGTTAATAAAGAGTTAACAAGTGATTTAAGCTACTTTTAATCTCGTCATAACGTGGAAAAAATTGCAAGCATCCACTAGTAAAATAAAAATAAATGTCAAAGTATCAAAGTGAGTTGTTCCAACTTTCCTTTTTACTTTGGGGCTGCCATGCTGATATTTTTTTTTAATTTGCCGCGCTTTTTCAGTATCAACTTTCATTAGCCAGACTCTACATCAGAACTCTGTCATTATGCCTTCCAAGTAAACGAAGTTACTATTTTATAGGTTTCAGTGGGAGAAGTAGATTTTTTATTTTAGTAATATACTCCCGCGCTTGTCACTACTGTTATTGGTATACATTATTCGCGTATTGATAAATAATACATTTAAAGGCCAAGATTGGTTGGTCGAACGAATCTAGCATATGACATAAGAAAAAACTTACCCTGTGTCAGGACGGAATCACTGCACCTCCTTGCATTAATTTTCATACTCAATGTATTCTGGAATTATTACATTAAAAATACCACATAGCATCAAAACTATTGTGGACGTTTTGGTCACATTTCATAGTCTTTTCAATTGTTCTGCTACAATTATATTTTTCTAAAAGCCGTAAACACAATAACTGAAAACTTACTATTAACCTTCATATTAATTTATTAAAAATGGATACACTTGAATTCTAAGACGCAGTTCAATAAGCTGTTGTATTTTATCTCCTAAGAATAAATAATTCCTTTTAAAGTAATGTGAAAACAGTACTTTATACCAATATTTAATTAAAAACAAAACGAAGTTACTATGAAGTTACTCGTATAAATATTGTAAGTACAAATGTGCTACAATTGCGCTACCCTGCATGAGCAGAATGTGCGGTGTAATGTTACCTAGGTAATCCTACTGAATGGTACATAATTCAATTTAAAAATACGTCAGTCCTATACCTGGCACGTCTTATAACACGTGCTGTGTGCGCAGTTGCCTGCAATAATGCAATATGCATTTACTTTCCGTAATTTTCTAAATGATGTCAGTGTAGAAATTAATTAAAAATTTCGAATTGTGAATAGTCTCGTACCTATATATTTTAAAAAGCTTCCCTCCGGACCTCGGTAACGAGTAGTCGTCCCCAGAGCTATATTAATTTATTTTTCACAATTTTAACAAAATTAAACTCAATTTAAAACGAAAGTAAAAAATAGGAGTGCATATAATAGAAGAGCTACGAGTGTGACTACAACCAGACGTCAGTTTTGCGGCCATTTTGATAAAAAGAGGGACCCACCCACCCGGCTCCGCCCACATCAGCGCCGCCATCTTGTGAAGTAAGAAACTCCTCCCACATTTTGCCTGCGCACACGCCTCCATTGTTCTAAGGCAACCAATCACCGTCCAACTATACTCGATAGTACTGGCTACCATCTAATACTCTATGAGCGCCTGGTACTTCACCCGCTAAGACAAATTGTTAAGTTGTACATCATTTGCCGCATTAACATAATTTTTGGATTTTAAACACCTCTTCGATACTTATATTCTCTTGTTACATTATCTTTTAAAATATGCAGCGTACTCCACCAAAACAGTCACCAGTACAGGGTTCTCCTCCTGTGCGCACTAAACGCCAGCGCCCGAATAACTCTCCTCCTACACCATCATCATTGAATATGGATAAGCAGGAAGAAATTATGGCGCTATTGGTGAAAGTTCTCTCCGAAGTAAAGGAAGTGAGAAAAAGTAATGCGGAACTACAAAAAACTACTTCGGAACTACAAAAATCCCTAGAGTTCTACATAAAGAGCTACGAGGAAACGAATGCTAGAGTTTCCGTTCTGGAAAGTGAAAAGGTAACGCAGGATTCGCATATATTAAAACTGGAGAATAAAATCGATGAGTTAGAAAGGCATGCAAGGAGTACATGTCTGGAAATAAGGGGCATACCGACTAAGCAGAGTGAGTCAAAACAAGACTTAGCAACAGTTATGGAAAAACTGCACTCAAAAGTCAAACTAGATGTGCACACGAATGAAATCAAGGATATATATCGTATTAAAGGCAAAAATAGTGGAGAAAGGCATATAGTGGTTGAATTTGGAACGAATCTGCAAAAAACCCGAGCTTTACAGGCTGTGAGAAAATACAATGCTGCTAATACTACCAACAGGCTAAATACCCATACTTTAGGTATTGAAGGCGATAAAACGTCAATTTTCGTATCGGAATTTCTGACGCCGAAAGCTAAGAGACTCTTCTTTTTGGCGCGCGAAGTCTCCAGAACGCTAGTATATGATTTTTGCTGGACAGCAAATGGCAAAATATTCATGAGGAAAGCTGAAGGTTTGCCTCCAATCGTTGTCACAAGTGAAGACCAACTTGAAGCCCTGAAGCAAAAAAACTTAATAGCGTAATTAGTGACCCACAGTTATACTTTTGTGACTTTCTTATAATGTTAGATATCATTGATTTCAGTACAACAATATTATATTATATTATCGCACACATATCCATTAAAACATACACACAAACTCACTCTTTATTTGAAAATTACACACTACAAATACACACTTACATCAAGTATGATTACGAAATAATCTCACGATTATCTTACATTAATATCAGCTGGGCAGAACTAAACCAAACACGACTAAATTACCACAACCTATTAGATAACATAGCAACTCATGGATTGAGTAATAATAACGTTATTTTTAACAACTATGGATAACAATCAACAAAAAGAACTATGCCATATGATAGATGAACTTTCTATTGCTCAATCTAAATTCTGTCAGCCAGAGTTATGTAAAACACTAATTTATACCACCAGCAAATCTTTAAATATACTTTCATTAAATATAAGAAGCATTAATAAGAATTTTCACGGACTTGAACTACTCTTACTTAGGCTTGACTTTGACTGCGATGTTATCATTTTAACCGAATGTTGGATCCAACATAACAAACCTTTTCCTGCACTTGCAAATTACAACTCTGCATATACTAAGAATTGTAACAATCAAAATGGTGGAATAATTGTATATTCAAAACCAAATTTGAATATAGGGATCAAAGAACCACATTTTGAAGGTGCTGATTGTCTCATTGTTACGTTGGGTAGTTGCATAGCTGTCATAGCACTTTACCGTTCACCCTCATTTGTTAACACAGAACCTTTTATGCATTGTTTAGATTGTGTCCTTACTGCCTATAAAAAATACACAACTTTATCAGTTATAGGCGATATAAATATGGATATACACCCTGATACAATGGATAAGCATACTGCCACTTATCTTGAGTTATTAACCAGTCATGGAATTCTAGCTAGCCATAAGATTAAGACCAGGGGTCAGCGTTGCTTGGACCACATTATGATCAAAACCAAATATAAATGTTTATCAGTTGTATTAAATACTTGCGTGACGGATCACTATCCCAGCCTTTTAAGCATCCAGACTAAAGCATTTAACTCATCCGTCCCTAAGAAGTTAGTTACAAAAACAGACTACTACTCTATAGCACAACAAATTAAAGCAACCGACTTTTTAGATATATTGACGTGTTTAGAAGCTAATGCAGCCACTGAACTTTTTATGAATAAATTAATGGAAATCACCAAAACACACACACGCATATTCAGAGTCCCACATAACCAACGTATCATCAAGCCCTGGATCACCCCTGGAATTCTCCGGTGTATCCGTACTAGAGACAAAATGCACACATCCTTGAAAGATAACCCTAATAACGCAACCCTTAAAATAACTTACTCTAGATATAGAAATTTCTGCACCAATTTACTCAAAAAACTGAAAAGTAACTATTTTAAGGAACAGCTTGAAAAGAATAAAAATAATATTAAAAAAACATGGCAGACAGTTAAAAAGATAACATATACTGAAAAACAGAAAAGTTCCAATGAGTGTCTTTTAAAAATAAAAAACAACCCTCAAGATTCAATTGATTTTGTAAACAGCTATTTTTCAAACATTGGGAAAAATCTCGCCAATAAGATTCAAAGTATCCATCTCAATCGCTCTATTTCAGAACCAACACAAATTCCATTCCAATTGAACTCTATTGGTATGATAGAAACTGATGAAACAGAGGTCATGAGTATTATAAATAGTTTGAAAAATGAGTGCGCGGTTGGATTTGATGGTGTCTCTACAAGAGTGATTAAACAATCGTCACATATACTAGCACCCATCATTAGTCATATCTGTAACTTATGCTTGTTCTCTGGTTCATTTCCCTCAATCCTTAAAACATCTATAATCACTCCAATCCACAAAAGCGGTACCCAAGACAGTGTCGAGAACTACAGGCCAATTTCGATATTACCATCCGTTTCAAAAATTTTGGAAAAGATAATTAATAAACGTTTTATGTCATATCTTGAAAGATTTAACATTTTATCTCCAAACCAATTTGGCTTCAGAACTGGACGATCAGCTGAACAAGCAGTATCAGAGCTAACAAATTACATAGTGAGTAAATTAGATAAAAAGAACAAGGTTATAGGAGTGTTTCTTGATCTTGCCAAAGCTTTCGACACTGTCTCGGTGCCGAAACTTGTCAACAAGCTTGAGCATGTCGGAATAAGAGATACTGCATTACATCTTATGGCAGATTATTTGAGGGGGAGGATCCAGAGAACTCGAGTGGGTGATGTGACTAGTAATGAGGAAGTTAACACCTTTGGCGTTCCTCAAGGCAGCGTCTTGGGTCCTAGCCTGTTCCTAGTCTATGTTAATGACCTGTGCAACTTACATTTAAATGATGGGAAGATATTCTCATATGCAGATGACACAGCTTTAATTTTCGTAGGAAAGGATTGGGAACAGGTCAGACTTCGGGCAGAGGCTGGACTGCATACGGTTATTCAATGGCTGCAAGAAAACTTGCTCACGTTGAATGTTGATAAAACTAAGTTTGTTACTTTCACCAATGCACGAGAGAGAATACCTAACATCTATATAAAAGTACACTCTAACTGTGATAAATATAATTGTGTATGTCCTTTATTGCAAAATTTCCCATTCATAAAATACCTAGGTGTGACCCTAGATAGAAGAATGACGTGGAAGAATCATATTGAGATACTCAGTAAAAGAGTCAGAAAGCTTATTTTCGTGTTTAGGAACTTGCGAGATGTTGCCGATCGTACATTAATTTTTGCAGTGTATAACGCCCTCTGTAAATCTATACTTACATATTGCAATACTTCATGGGGTGGCGCCGGCATAACGTATATGATGCTAATAGAACGTGCACAAAGAGCCGTATTAAAAGTTGCAACATCAAGACCATTTCTTTTTCCAACTACAGATCTTTACGCGGACTGTAAAGTACTTACAGTTCGCAAATTATTCATTCAGCATACCATACTCGCGCAACATAGAAAAAGCAGTTTAATACAAGATAATTTTAGTAAGAAAAGAAGGAAAGATTTAATATTTAACAGCAAAAGATTTAACTCAGCACTTGCAAAGCGACATATTTGCTTTCTAGGACCGTATTTGTACAACAATGTAAATAGAGTCATAAAAGGTTTTGTAAAGTTAAATAATAGGGAGGCAAAAGCTAATCTTGAAAATTGGTTACAAAATATAACTCATGAAGAAACCGAAAGGCTGATAAAGGTAATTATATGATACAGCAGTAAACCACTACAACCTAGTCTAACTATATATCACTACACTCAAATTTACACTCTAATAACCTCACACTTACACACAAAACAAACACTCATTCACACGCACTCACACACACATCATATATATATATATATATAAATATATATATACATATATAAATTATATAAATTCAATAGTATACAACTTTTATTTTGAATTTGTTAGCATCAAAATAGACTATGTATGATTTACCAATTTTGTTACATACGAAGGGAATGCAGAATTTACAACACAAGAGTACATCTTAGTGTAGATTCTGCAAGTATTATTTGCAACTAATTAGGCCACTTTTAAGAAGTAATTTTAAGTTTCAGTTGTTTTGTTTGTACCTTTTTGTGAAATAAATATATTATTATTATTATTATTATTATTATATAAGTACACAGCTTTGAAAGCAGCATTTCAGAATATTATATAACTGTTACTGTCTTCAATAACATGTATGTACATATATGTATATGCGTACATACATGATCAATTTACATTAAATTGTGAACAATAGCTACATCACATAATATATCTCTGAAGAATACCTAATGGGGTGGATTTTTTTGTTGTTTAGTCTAAACGCTGGTTACAACTATAAATCCTCGTACTAGGTACCTATCAAAATTTCGAATTAACATGAATCAAAACAGATACTTAGGTAGGTGTAGTTCTTTATTAAATGTTAACAATGTTCATAAAAATGCTGTTTTGACTGGCGGATTCTGACATCTTTGGCAGGAAATTCAAAATTTTAATATTACATATTTTGGTTTTGTTTTTGCCTCACTATTGTACTTAATGATGTTATACGCGAGCTTCAAAGAAGAGTTTTAATGATGTCTATTCTATACCTAATACATTATTATAATACATACCTATTGCCTTGATTACACTTGTAACCGGTAAATGTAATTTTTTATATTTTACGGCTAAAGGGCTGAATTGTAGGGTTATTCCTTTGCATTTGTGTTGTGTTCAATAGCATCTCACAATAATACGAGCAATTATTTTAAACTAGCGAAGACACATTAAAGGTTACATTTAAGGTGGAAACTATAGCCTACCAACTTAATATCACTATTTTAGAAGGTTTAATTTCATTTTTTTATGAGATCACTATGGTCATTTGATTTTGCATCTTATCTAAGAAGAAAAATGTACCGTAACGTTTATACTTACCATAGAGAAAAGTACTGATACATTTCTCTATGTACTTACGAATATATCAGGACGGTATCTTAATAAAAAAAAATTTTTGCTAATCAGCTTTGCGTCTGTAGTCACCAGCAAAGCGCTAATGTAGTCAAATAATTATTTAACTAAATTAGTTTAGGATATAATTTAATTACTAGATTAAGGTAGTATTAAAATACTTTCGTACAAAGGGTGGCTTAGTTGAGGTTTGTAGGCATTTATAATGCTACCTCGGTCTCCGCAAATTACGATGCGCTAGAAATTACAGTGCGTGACCTTTCGTGAACCCGGGCGCTGAAATTGTCCCCGCATACTCGTAATAATAATATGTAAATAAAAGCAGTAGCTGCATTTTTACTCTATGACTCGATATAATATAAGTAATTTAAAAAAAAAATAATAACCTATAGCTTTAATCAAGTAAGGGTATGTTAACAAGGGTATGTAACACACAGAATCGATTTTAATCAAACTAAGCTCAAAATCAGCACTAAAGTATTATTATAGTTACTCGAAATACTGAAAACTACGACTAACATTGTAATTTTTGCAATAAAGCCAAAATGTATATTTTTTTTATGTTCACCCTGCGTTAGACAATTTTTTGTTACTTTTAAAGATATAATTTCCAACTGTCCTACACATTGCACTGGAACTTAAAAGGAATAAAGTCGGGTTTAGGGGGATACCCCATTAGCCGTTGTACGTGCCTTTTTATAGGTTGGTATAGTTTTAGTGATACATTCAACAGATAGGAGGTACTAAAGAAAGTGGCTCAAAATTGTTTAGATAATTTGTCGTTCATAATTCCCATTCCATCCCACCACAAATTACTTAACAAAAATTTCAAAATTTATTTTTTTGTGTACGATCTATAGCCTATATTTATCAGTGATAATTTATTATTGATGAACTAAATATTTTTTTTATTGATGAACTTTAATTTATACGAAAACAAAAATAAATAAATAATTTAACTATATACTTATGACCTAAAATGTTACACTTAAAAATTGTGAGCTCTGTTTTCTAGCAGGAGGCAATCATAAGTAGATCAATCTTTCCTCTTTATAATATAAGTGTATAGTGTATAATCATATACAGTGTATATGTATAGTGTAGCTGTATTTCAGAGCTCCTACGCTTAGCAGGCAGTTTGGGGATCGCAGTGTAAGATTTAATGTATGATTTTAAGTTCTTGAAAAGGCTCACTTTCTGGTATTTTTTCCTTTGTCACCTCTTACGACTTCCGCAAGAAAATGTGGGGTTTGCTTTTCGACACACTACTGGACAGTTTATGTTAAAGTTATAGAAATAAAATTCTTGAAATCGCCCGCGTTTTCAAGAATTTTATTTCTACACTGAACTGCACTGAAATCCATACCACGGCTAAAAAAGTATTACGGTATCAACATAAAAACATACATAGATCCATAAAGCTTATAGTAAAAATGCTCTTTTGCCATTATATTCTTTTTGGTTTGCAGAATCAAGTGCACTCGCTGATAGCCGCCCACCCTCAGGATCCGCCGCCCGACCAGACAGCCCACAATGCAAACCAGTTCACAAAAAATACTTCGTTCCTTTGCATAAGAACCACAAAAACGCTATTTGTACACGTTTTGCGCAGGCCACCACTTAACAAAGTGATATTAATGGAATAGCTTTTACGTTACCTAAGTCATATGTTATAGACCTTGCAACGAGATTTTCTGAGTAGCATTTATATGTGAAACTATTATTTCATTGGGTTGTTTTATTTGAAATACGATATTGTTTTATAGAGTTCGCAAAGATTTCATAAATATCGATGCCTATAGTCGTGTTTTACAAAGGTGCTAGATAGATAGTTTCGTTGTTCTTGGCAGAACTATCATTCAGAGTTAGTGAATATGAGCAAATTGCCAGTTCTCTTTTAAAATACTATAATATCTAAACAATCCTTTACCCGCTCAAAGATCCGATTCCAAATATCTTGACAATTAGATCTGAACAGGCACATAAAATCTATAGTTAAAACCAGGTAGTACCTATATACGTATGTTCCAACATACAAATATACAGATTGATCTGTACTTCGCATCAATCATACTAGGTACTTATGTCTATATAAATATTTAATTATTCAATGTGAAATGTAAAAGCTACATTATGGTGTCTTAGAGCAAAACAGCGAACGCGTGCGTAAACATTTTTACGCGATGTTAATTACGAAACTAGTGGATTCCAACAGTGGGTGTTCAGAATTTTAGCTCATTAGCCTGACTGCGCTTAGCGCTCTTTTAAACGTTTGCAACTTTCTAATGTATGCAGTGTTTACTAGCACAGTTTCTGCTCAGGATATGAGATCACAACACAGATGCTGCACATGCAAACTTTGTTGTTAAACGCAGTTTGGATTAAAAATATTTTTGTCTGCGTTTTTTTTTGACCATGCCCTTTGTGTATTCTGTATTAGTGGGGCCATATAATGCTAGGCATTAATTACCCTCAAGAGGGGAATTTAAATGTTCAACTCTTGCTGCTTGCAGTCTGCTGCTGTACCCGAGCAAAGAACAGTCGCTCATAATTCATCTCCTATGTAACAGAAAATAAAATGCCGATACTATGACTTCCTCGACGCGAAACCAGAGAGTGTTGTGCAGATGAGAACACCATGGCAGAATGCTTGAGTTATCGTGCAGCGATCAATACTTATCATGATATTATAATTGCCTTGCTGTATATATATTTTACATTATATATAATAATTATAATAATAATAATTATTATTATTTATTTCAGTTATTAAACCATAAAATGTACATTCAAACATGTCATTAATAACATAATATCAAAATACCTTAAAATCAAATAATCACATTAGAACGGTCATTTAATATTAGTGAAATCATTATCAAAGGTTAGTATAATCCAATATAATCATAAGTAGTATTTCAATAAGCTAAAAATAAAATAATAATAGTACAATAAGTCAAAGTATTAAAAAATAAAATAATTATAATGTCAAATAGAAGTAGGTACGTGATAATGTCAAATAAAAACTATTATGATTTAAGATAAATTGACTTGCCCAGTGACAATTTTTACCCATCTATATTGGATAGGGCAGTCTGGTCGTGATTCAATCATCTGCAGGATACCGTTACCAGTGCCTCGCGTGCGCCGGGATAAGCTGGCGACTTTTTTGCGAATTATTGCGTGAAAACCATCAGTGCGCGCTTCCGCAAACATCCCGGACGCGCTGCAATAACGAGGCAGTGCTAACAGCATCCTGAAGACATCGTTATATTGGACTCGCAGAGAACTGGCGGCGCGACGAGTATGGTTCACCCATAGACTGCTGGAGTAAAAAGACTGGCAGTAAACCTTAAAAAGGCAGATTTTTACATCTTTAGAGCAGCGAGCAAATCTACGAGCTAGCATATTTCCTCGTACCGCCAGCGCCCTGCGCTCTCTCTCTATGTCCATATCATCTTTGAGCTCTTTAGTGACAATGTGCCCCAGGTATTTAAAACTACTTACCACCCTCAGAGCCGCACCATTGAGCACAATAGGCGGGACATAAGCGGGCTTTATACTACCACTCTTAAAAACGAGAACTTCGCTTTTAGCAGAGTTATACCTTAGCCCGTGTTCCACCGCATACGCTTCACAAATTGTGAGTAGTTTGCGAATCGCACCAACTGACGGACCCAGCAGCACCATATCGTCAGCATAACTTATATTATTGACAGATACTCCGTCTATAAAACAACCAGTATGCGTGCTGCTGAGTTCGCCAATGAGGTCGTTAACATAGAGATTAAACAGCAAAGGAGAGGTAATACCCCCTTGCCGCACACCACACCCCATACCATACGCGTCGGACAAACTACCCGCCCATCTCAACTGATTTTGTTGACTACTGTACCAGTATTTCAACATATTGATGATTTCATCCGGCACACCCGCCACATCCAACTTGCCCCAAAGCTTTTTGTACAGAACTGTATCAAAAGCCCTGGACAGATCCAGGAAGCAAGCGTATACCGGCGTCTTCCTGTCGGTATAGTACCTGACAGCCTGCTTAAGACAAGATCGCGCTTTCTGTCGAAAGCCCAACCCTGAACCCGAACTGAGCATCGTTAAGTTGGATATGTTTGTGTAATATGTCACTAAGCAGACTGTCAAGCACCTTCGCTACTATTGTTGCCAGTGATATAGGCCTATAGTTAGTTTTGTCCGACGCACTCCCAGTCTTACATTTTATAATCGGTACCACCAACGTTTTTGTTACACTGTTAGGTAGATAGCCGTGACATAAACATAAATTGAAAAACATGGAGAGTACACGCGGCAAGTGCACACCTGCATATCGTAAATGTTCTATGCTGAGACCGTCATGCCCAGGAGATTTACCCTTTTTCATGGAACTTATAACTTTTCTCACATCCCTGGCTTCAAAGTGTACATTTCGGTTTAGCACTTTAGTCTCAGCATTGACCATTTCACTCTCAGTAGACTCAATGGATACTGATTGCACCCTGAAGTGGTCTTTAAAGAGGTTAGCTATATCCGTATGGTCACTAACATCGTCTACTTTCACAGGGAGACCAGGCCGAGCATTCATTTTGTTTGTCTGTTTCCAAAATGACGTAAAGTTTTTGGCAGTATGGTGTGAGGCAAGAATATGCATTTTTATTTGGTCTTGTTTATCTTGACACCATTTTAACCGTTTCTTAAAGGATTTCCTACTCTCGCACAAATCGTCATATAACTGACCATGTCTGGGCTTACCGGCCTCAACCCACACCAAAAACATAAGCCTGGCCTGCCCGTGGTAAGCCGCTACGTATTTATTCCACCCGGTTATGTAACCACCTCTCGTCTGCTGTCTCCCTCTATCATGTGATAATGTGGCAGACTCTGATAAGATGGTAATTATATCGATGTACATTTTGTCCAATATAACTTTATGTTTTACATCGGAACAGACTCCATCACAACACTCAGTGAGCTCTACTGGAAAGTCAATGTCCCTCAGTCGCGCATGACACTTGCGATGATAATGTTCTATCTGAGGTTTAGCGCGTTCTCCCCAAACAACTTTATTAACAACTGATGGTAACGTCATGTTACTGCAGCTCAATTTACATAAGTCACATGATATAAAAAGTGGGAAATGGTCAGACCACTGAACATTATGCTTTACCCATATGCGACTAATAGATGATAGTGCGGCGCCCGTGACCAAGCAGTGGTCTAACCATCTCACACTTCCGTGTGCCTCACTAATAAAAGTATATGTGTCAGATTCATACCCCAACATATGTAGATCAGCACATATCCATTGTTGCTCATTACAAAAATCTACTAATTCATTACAGAAAAGTTCCTTTGGGTGAGCATTAAAATCTCCTAAGATGTAAATTCCGTCAGTGTCACTATTATCATCAATAATAGAGCTTATTTTAGCTAGGCAATGCGTAAATTTTGGTAAGTTTTCGTAGCAATCTGTAGGCATATAAACACTAAATATTAACACACACCTATCAAACGATTTCACTTTTATCGCTGTCATACGCACATCGTTACAGTTTACAACAGTTACCGAGTGAAAGACTCCTTTTCTCCAAAGAATAGCGACTCCACCATGTGGCCTTCCTCGTAACAGGCCTTCTGATGTGTCAACGGCAGAAGTTCCTACGCCTTCAAAATCTTGAGCAACTGTATTCAACATTGTTAGATCGTGCGGCAGCAACCAAGTCTCCTGTAGTGCTATAACATCCGCCTGCTTACATAGACTTCTGATACCATCGATGGATCTCTTTAATGATTTACAGTTAAAGGAAACAAACTGACAGGAGGCTGTACTATCCATCTATTTTTTTTACTGTAACGCCACTTTTTGCCTTGTTTTGCCGTATCAAACTATTCTCTTGTAAGTTCACGAACAGCCTAAAAGAATTTCCTTGAGGCCATAACTTACCGTCAAGAAAAACGTGCAAGTGATGTTTGCTAAAAAAATTTTAAAGGCGTTATAATGCCTCGCCTTTGCCATTTTTATCATAATTGGCACAATTTTCTCTTGAGTTTTCCTTAAAATGTATTCAGCAATGTCTGCCTCTGAAACATCCTTGTGAACATTGGTGATAAATAGAGGAATTTTAACGTCAGCAGCCTTAAATTTACCATGTTCCTCCAGGCTCGCATTGCCTTTACTAGCTATAAACCTGTTTCTATGACGCTTTCTCTGCACTAACTTCCAACCTTCGTCATTCTCCGGTACTTGCCAAAGACCTTTACTCTTCCCTATATCAGCAAATGACAGCTTGGAAGACCTAACTTCATCGCTTTGTTGATTTGGAATCGCACTCTTTTCCTTACCATTCAAGCGAGGTGTCAATCTTTGTTCAACGCTATCTTTCATAATGTGTGTCTCGCTCTTTCTTGCCTCATCGTAGCCACTTGCCATCTCGTTTCCACATTCATTTGCATTCTTACGTAATGGCGTCGAGTATGAATCATACCTGTTATGTTCGTGCGCAGCTTTGCGAGTGGGGGCCGGGTCAATGACCGGTGACAAGTGTAGCTCAGCGTTTGAGTTCTCAACGATCGTCACCTGCCGGCTACTATTGTTTAAAATATTTCCTCCTCGCGCGCGGGTACTTACATAACACTCAAAATCATTTTGAATAGGGCTACTCATAACAGAACCATGCTTATTACAAGTTAAGTTAGTAGTTAATTTTGCCTCTAGTTCCTGCAATTGGTCAGTAGTGACATACGTGCTTTTTATAGTCTGTATCTGTGATTTTAACATTTTTATATCTTTTAATAATACACTAAAGTCTAAGTGCTCGTTATCCCAGGCCGGCAATTTGTATAAATCTTTGGCAACAAAAATAATATGTGTTACCTCATGGTCTAGACTTTTCAGCACTGTAATGATGTCTTGTAAATCCCTTTGTATTTTTCCATCACATTTCTTTTTTCTCACGATCTTTCTCATACTCGTCGTAATGGAGTCAAACAGTAGATTTTTAGATTTTTTAGATATATCATATATTTAAAAAAATATGGACAAGTAGGAATTCGCGCACAAGTTAAGAAATTATATTAAAGCGAAAAAGTTATTTTCCTCGTGGCAATTCTTTTTGTCAGACCTGTGTTCATAATGTGTAAATATCCGAAACCTGTAATCGAGTCCAATCTGCGCTAATGCCTACATTAAGCCATAAGCTAGGAGACAATTGACTAGCATTCCTAGTGCTGCCAGCAGATAGCATCATTTAATTTAAATTCAGATCAAGTGCTCTACCGGAATAGTTTACATAGTGCGGTGGGTGACACTACACAACAACAGTTACCATTTTGACAGTTACCAAGATTACACGTATGGCGATGAATTTCATAGAGTCAATATAGAAGAATGCAGAGATGCTCTAAAAACTCTGTACCATTTGTTCGCTATTTAATCCAGAGTCTGCAGTGGTCCAAGTTTTTCCATGGAATATGGTCTGTTGTGCGGATCAAATTCAGATGTATTAAAAGGACAATTTAAAGTCTCCCATATGAGGCTCCCAAGTATAAAATTTGTCTCCAAGCATCTAACAGTGTGTTCCGGCAGTCTTTGAAAGACAGTAAAATTACAAGCACATGTAATTTAACAACTTTATGCCTTAGATGACTTGACACTTTCTATGCCGTAACGCTTGATATCCGTTATTTTTAAAATTGCAGTGATTGTGCTATAATCTGGAAGGAAACAAGACTGGCAGGGATTGAGCAAGCTCTGTGTAGAGTTAAATTTTAGAAGCTATCATGCATAAGATCCTCTAGAACTTTGGATATGAAAAGGAGTGTGGAGATTGGGTGATACCTATTAAGATTAGAATTTGATTTCTTAGGAAGTGGGTGAGCCTGGCTTCTACCACACATAAGGCTATGGTTACTACATAACTAACTATGATTACAAGCACTATCACGAACTAAGCTATCGCGGGTGCGATTCCCGCCTTGGGCATAAACATTTGTTCTCCAATAATTTGTAAAATATGGTTACTACATTTTTAATACACTGTAGAATATCGCATACGATTAGATAAATTACGGATTACGGATTACGGATTTTACTGTAAAAATATTTTACTGCCGTGAACCATATACTGTCGACTAGTACTAGATACAATACAAAACGAATCGCAATATACTTTACATATTTTTTTTAATGCAATAACAATTAGAATAAGAAGGTTTATAAACACACTTAATCTTCTAAAGTTTTACTTCAGTAGGTAAAAAACTCTTTGGATTGTTTTTATATGAAAAATTAATGAAACAAAATACAATCTCCTCTCCACCTAACAGTGTGTCTAGGACAGCTGTCGGAACACACCGTTAGGTGCTTGGCGTCAGATTTTCTACTTGAGGGTGGTAGGTAGCCAGGCGGGCATTCGCAAAATGCCCTACCACCATGCTATATAACGACTGCCTTCCTAAGACAACAACCGGGACCGACGGCTTAATGTGCCCTCCAAAGCAAAGAAGCGCTCAGTAGTAATGTCACCAGCGGTCACCCATCCAATTCATGACCGCGGCGGACGTTGCTTAACTTTATTGATCGGTTAAGAACAGCTAAGCAAACTTCGCTAATTTTGTCTGAAACTGATATTCTGATTGAGCTGTGAAGGTGCTATAAGCTCAGCCAGTCCAGCTAATGACAATACGCAATTACACGCTCCACGTTACAAATTAAGTTACTCTTATTACTACATCACGTGATTCATGGCGAAATAACAACGACAATCTGTTTAGAAGACTGCCTAAGAGACTGCCATAACGAATGGTCAAAAGAGATCAAAAGGTTATGTATGTATATAGTTCATATAATAGTTGTAGGAATATAGCTGTTTTAAAAAAGGTCAGTTCAGCTCACAAAAACGATATACTAAAAGCTGGAATAATGGTAAGACTTAGTACCTAATTTCTTATTTTTTAGGACAGGTCCGTTGTAATACAAGAATAATGAACGAAAATAAGTTACCGTAATTATAAATTAGCAGAAGACCTTAATTAGTAGATTCGAGTAATTTTTCTATTAAATATTTTATTTTCTAAGAACCGTTGGATATTTTTTCTTATAATAAGCATTATTAAAATACTGTGGCCTTCGCGAATTACTTATTTACTGAGGTAAAAATCTCAATTTCTCTTCACTGTACAAATAAAAATAATGTTACTTAGAAGTAATTTTATTGTAAAATATAAGATGTGGGTGGAAATACACCTCTGCTTACGTTTTTTTAGGTGTATAGGAAGGTAAACAGATGCTATGAAGAAATACTGCCGCCCACATACTTTGAAACAATATAATAAAAACATGTTTTTCATGAAGTGCTTTTATTATTACACTGATCCCAAACAAGAACTGGAAGTAGAATAACAACACTGTGTAAAGCACCGCACTCTGATTTAACTTTTACAGTACGGTATTTTTGGAAAAGCTCCTAGTCTTATAGTCGCGTGTTCCAAACGTCTGGATGGATTTAACAGTTACAGTATTGTTGTCAGTTGTCAAATAAATATGCATGATTATTGAAACGACACTTCCGACTGCGCTAAGTAGGCACCTGACACCTACGACACTTAAATAATTATTGTATAAATTTTATAATCTACTAGATGGCATCCGGTGTACATCGTATCACCTATCCCAACGGACGAACGTCAAATGTTTGACAGGAAATTATTGGTAGAACAGTTTATAAAATATGGGAAAATGAAATACACTCGAGAGCAATGAATCCGGGTCACTTAAAGAATCCTAAAAATCTCGGAAACTAAAAATGCTAGGTTAATGCAATAAATTGTATTTAATAGACAATGTAATACTCCTTAAATGAAGGTATTAAAACTTCTTAGTTATTGTAAAGTTATATCATAAAAAAATCAAATTTGAAAAAGGGCCACTTTCGAAGATGGAACTACGAAATTACAGCATTTGGTTTTGCTTTTGTTTATAATCTGTCATTTATGTGGGTACATAAACCATGTTGATAGTGCTCTATATTCATTATTCAAGCTGAAATTATGTCGCTTACGCCTGAAGAATGCACCAGAATACTTACAATGCTGGAAACCGGCCGGAGTCAGCGCGATACAGCCAGGACTGTCGGTGTGTCGCTGTCAACAGTACAAAGAGTTCTCCGACGTTACGAAGAAACTGGTTCTAACCTACGCAGACCAGGAACGGGCAGAACCAGGTGTACCACAGCACGAGAAGACCGATACTTGGTGAACACCATGCTTCGAAATCGCTTTCTCACAGGAACTGAACTCACCAATCAGTTTCGACGCCTCGGAGGAAGTAACCCAAGTGCATGGACAGTAAGACGTCGGCTTGCTGAATCTAACTTAAAACCCCTTAGACCTGCAAACGCCCCTAAACTGGAGCGTGGGCATCGTATTTCGAGACTAAGATATGCCCAGAGCCACGTAAATTGGAGTATTGAAGATTGGTCAAAAGTTATGTTCTCCGACGAATCAAAGTTTATGCTCTACAAGCACGATGGAAGACACAGAGTGTATCGAAGACCAGGGGAAAGATTCAAGCAAGCATGCATCGAAGAAAAAGTAGCCTACGGTGGTGGGTCTGTACTTGTGTGGGCCGGAATTTCTTCTGAAAGTCGCACAGAGCTGGTGATCATAGAAAACGGCTCTTTAACTAGCGTAAGATATGTGGAAGAAATCCTCAATGATCACGTTGGTCCATTTATGGTCAATTTAGGTGAGGATGCTATATTTATGCATGACAATGCCCGACCTCATACAGGTAGGATTGTGAATGACTACCTTCAAGAGATGAACATTACTCATATGGAGTGGCCAGCGCGCAGCCCGGATATCAACCCGATCGAGCATGCTTGGGACGAGCTAGGCAGATGCGTAAAACAACGAAACCCTCCCCCAATCACGCTTCGTGAGCTCAAAATTGCTCTCACAGAGGAATGGGAGAATATTCCCCAAAATCGTATAAGGAACTTGGTGTACAGCATGCCAAACCGCGTAAACGCAGTAATGGAAGCACGAGGAGGCAATACGAAGTATTAAAATTCAAGAAAATCGTAATAAAGTTCAAAAATTTCATGTTTCCTATTTTTGTTTTAAGGAGAGATCAGCAGTTTTTTTCTTTATGTAATTTTGTGTTAATAAAATGTATGGTGACTCATATTTTTTTTACTTTCATTTAAGGAGTATTACATTGTCTATTAAATACAATTTATTGCATTAACCTATCATTTTTAGTTTCCGAGATTTTTAACATTCTTTAAGTGACCCGGATTCATTGCTCTCGAGTGTAGTTGTTTTTAGTATCTTCTTCACAATTTTTCCGTATTTCCTCATCGTTTAAACCTTTCCTGTTCCACGACAAATATTTCAAATCCAAAATCAGCTAAATCGGCTCACCCGTTCTCAAGTTTTAGCGAGACAGATGAACAGCAACTTATTTTTATATATATAGATATATAGAGATTTTGTAATACATTGTTAGAAGACATATAGAAAGAATGATCACAGGTTTTTAACTGCTCTTATCGCAGTGGCTCTATACTTAACACGTTTTTGGTGAACGTGGCAGTAGAATGTAGAATATTTCAATATTAAAATACGAAATTGATCTTCATTATGTGCGTCGTTATAAATACTTTAATTTTAAAATCGAACGTTTTTAATAACTTTGGTTCGTTATTTAAAACTATGCTTTGATCTGTAATTAATAGGTTTTTTAGTTACCAATGCTGTCTTCAAAAGAAGCATAAAACGTCCCGAGGGAAAAAGGAATACTTGATATCCGCTCTTGGAAGAGTTAGTGCATGCCATTTAATTAATGGTGCACATTCCGGGCACTTTCACAAGAAACCATTGAAATTGAATTACACGACGGGACTCTATCCGCACTTACACGAAATGAAATAAATTACAAGATTAATGCAAAACGGATCGAGTGTCGCTGACTGCAGCTCGTAATGTTATTCAGTCGCATGGCATGCTAAAGTTCGGGGCATTGTTTGTTAAGTTTAACACTTATGTCACATTAAGATATTTAAATGTCGTATATTAATGCGAGTACTTATAAACGATTTTCGTCTTATTGGACTTGAACTAATTTTTTCCAAATGTGAACTTTTTGTTTGTGATACTTGTCCGGATAAAGTTTCGATTATTGAAAAATTCAACTTACTTGCACCTAATATAAAATTAGTAGAAAGAAGTTCGCTTCGTCTTTTGGGTTCACCGATTCTTGACGAATCTTTATCACCATTTGTCGAAGAACAAATTCAAAAGTTTAGAAATGCTTCTGGCAGATTATCCAAAATTAACGCCCATATGGCTTTTACAATTATAAGATTTTGGCTTTTCGTTCCTAAATTTACATATTATTTAAGATGTTGTCAGCTGTGGCAACACAGTGAGCTTTTGTTAAGCTTAGACAACTTAGTAAAAGATACGTTAGTGTCGGTTTTGAATGTTGAGATGGATGATAGGGCTTGGGTGCAAGCTTCCCTCCCTGTGAGGTTGGGGGGCATGGGGATACGCAAAATTTCTAGTGTGGCATTACCAGCTTTTTTGTCTTCTGTACACAGTACACACAAATTAGTAGAAAAAAATCTTGCACGATCTTTAGGCTCTTTCGATGTAGCATATCTGGCTGAGGCCAAAAACACATGGAGACTGGCTTGTCCAAATACTGAATTCCCAAAAATGTTGTCATCTCAGAAACAGTGGGATCGGCCGCTATGCGAGCTAACACGGAAAGATCTTTTAAATACGTGTTCTAGCATCGCAGATCGTGCTCGTATTCTCGCTGTTTCTGTGTGGGAATCTGGTCTTAGGTTACAGGCCATTCCTTCTTACAAAACTGGTAACCTTATAGATCCATCCGCTTTTCGTCTAGCTATTAGCTTACGCTTGGGTGCAAGGTGTTGTGTTGCACATCACTGCCAGTGTGGTACTGCAGTTGATCAACTCGGTCACCATGGCCTCTCCTGCTCTCGAAGTGCTGGTCAAATTTCTCGCCACGCCGGCCTTAACGATATCATTCGCCGGGCTTTTGCCAGCGCCAATATTGCAGCTATTCTGGAACCGAATGGTCTGATGCGTGACGATGGAAAAAGACCTGACGGCATGACTCTGGTTCCGTGGAAGTTAGGACTGCCCTTAGTGTGGGACGCTACTTGCGTAGACACTTTGGCACCTTCACATCTTTCTGAAACCAACGTGAGGGCTTGCGCTGCGGCTGCTTCGGCGGAGCAACTCAAGCGGCGCAAATATGCTAACCTCGGTATGAGTTACATATTTGAGCCGTTTGGTGTGGAGACGTTGGGTCCGTGGGGACCGGGAGCTCATCGTATTTTCCAAAACTTATGTTAGCGCTTGGTCGATGCGACGCGTAATCAAAATGCTGGCACATATTTGGCTCAACGAATAAGCATTGCAATTCAACGGGGCAATGCTGCCAGCATGCTGGGCACGCTGCCAACTGGGAGTGGGCTGGAGCATTTGGACTGCCTATGAGTCTGCTATGACTTATAGGTTGTTTAAATGCTTTTATTGTGGTAGCTGTAGTGTTGTATATAGTTCATAGTATTTTTTTTAATAAAGGCATACCGCCGGTTAAAAAAAGTTAGGTAGAAGCCGGTAATGACAATTTCGTATCATGGTTCATTATAATTTTACACCACGTGCTCAAAATTTCGCATTAAGTGTCATGCAAACCTAACCAACATATTTAGAGTCTATCGCAATGACTTATATATAAAATAATAATAAAATACTAGTCATTTAGTATCAAATCAAAAGCGATTTTAAAACAAATCTTTCTATTTGTAATCAGATAAATAATGTAAAGTGGTCTCATCTCAGTTCTCACAGAATACCGGCGAAATTATAATTTCACAAAAAACATTTGTGTACTTACTAGAATTTAGTACCAACTAAGAACTATAAAAACTCTACCAAGTTACCGCGGGTTTATATTAATTGTATAATGATGCCATATTTAAAATTTTACAAATGATTAATTGTGCTCACACAATACGCAGACTTTCAAAAGGTCCAATCAACCAACTACAACTAACCAATAACAAAGCAACGAGCATACACGTAACGGTCTATGTTTCGAGATATTTTTTTATAGGAACATACGCGCAATGTATGTGTACAAATTTTTATAGGATATGTCAGTTGCGGGATCGACTTTGCGGGTATTAAACAAATCTGACCAGTCTAATTCGGCTAAAGCTGCTTAAAGGAGCGGGATTGTTCTGACGACGGAGTTATTGTCACATATGGTTATGTTTTCCATTCTATAGCTTCAACTTAGGAGATACATTTATGTACACGTAGATAATTTGCAAATTTATTGAACCATCTATAGATGGCATTGCTAGTGAAAAATCTGAATGATTGATACCATCATTTCGATAGTCACCATTGTGTCGACGAACGTAAATGAATAAGCTCTTTGAGCATTTGTTCGAATTTTTACTAAAATTTTACAGACAAGGCAGTCCCTACCAAATAAAATTTCATTTTAGGTCTACTATTCAATAGGATATACTGTGCAATATGATTCCGATACATTCAAAATGAATCACTAAAGTGAGACGTATCTGAATAATACAATGTTATATGGACTCACTCTACGTGCTATTCGTGCTATATTTGAAATGAAAACTAGCGAATCTCTGAAGGAATTGATATTTTAAGTCTGTATATATTTGAAAATATTTATTATGTGTACTCGGAAAACTTAAATACATTTAATTTAGACTTTCTCAATCATGATTATAATATTTGGAACACAGATAAATATAAGAATAATAGCGGTGCTAAGTTTAAGGTTTCCAACGACAAATAAAAAATCCAATGGATTCATGTCCGTTTTTATAATTACATCCTCAAATATATATTTGAGGATGTTATTATCTGATGACTTCTGTGAGCACTACACACGACACATATGTGTCGTAGTGCTCACAGTCGCTTATGAGAATAATTTTTCATCTCATAGTTTTGTAAAGTTATTTCTTGTTTTCAGTGTTAAAAGTCAGTTCAAAATATTCCAAAATATCTGTGAATATGCGATATTTTCTGAAACGATAAACCGATCCTCATTTAAGTTTAAACTTTCATTGCTCTAAAACGACTGAAGTAGAATTCGAGCAAAGCTCAAAATGTTACACAATGAAATTCTTGCTACTGGTTGAAACTCAACGTTGTCGCAAAAGGCACATTACTGCATAGCTGGGTCTAAGTATATTTAATCTGCAAATTTGAGGCATTTCTTTCTTTTTCACAATATATTTAGAGGAATTGAAGACTTTCACTCGCGTTAAGCACTCTGCTTTTCGTTTCGAATGTTCGAAAGGAAATTAAAATGACATGAGTAATATGTGCCTTTTTTAATATTTTTATTTTTGCAATGACGCATGTTTTGCAGACATTGTAATTTTGTAATGACTAGTAAAGTAACTATTTAAAATTAATTGAGAAATTTTGTGAGACGAATAATTTGATAAAATTAACATGCGGCTAGGCCCGAGTAGGAATTTATGATTTTTATCTGCGTTTGTAACACTTTACTTATATTGACGTAAAAAAATTAAGTTTTTTTATAATATTTACTAATAATAATAACATGAGTAGTACTGCTTTAAAATTAATGCTGCTATAATCCGAGTATGAGTTGATGATTTACACCCTTGGTAAACACTCTACTTTTCATTTCGAATATAATGAGAGTAAGGAATAGTACTTTTTGCAAAATATTTATTGATAAGATAACATAAGAAGTAGATACCTATTTAAAATTTATTGAGAAGTTGAACGATTTGTGAAATTTAGGTAAAATCTTAGATTTGTTTTTTATATTTACTTAATTTTAATTGTCCCGCCAAATTCTCACTGTGTCACCACCGCGAGCTATTTTTTCACATTGGCTCACATACAGAATAAGTGTCTAAAACTTTCATATACCATACACTAACTTGAGAAAATCACATTCATTCTGCTACAAACTAGTTCTTTAAGCCTTTACTAATACAGATGTATTGTTATTTCTTTTATAATAGCAGAGTATGTCACAACGAAAAAAACTTAGACACATGCTTAGACATCTCATTTTTTTGTTTATAACAATGGTTGCCATTGTTATAAGAACCAGAGATTTAGTGCCAGTGTGTAGTTGATAGCAAACCACCCTCAATTCCCGCCCTAGAGAAGGAAGCAATTAATATGAGTTTTTCCCGCCCTAAGGTAGGGAGCGTCTTCCACTCGCAGCTCAAATCAATCAAACACTACTTTCCGAGTATGAGAAATAAAAAATACTTTTTCCCCTTTGTTTTACATAGAGCAAGGAGTATATAGTATATATTTAATAACGATCGTAGCAAGTAGTAAGAATATGATCAATCAAGGGCCATACACCTACCGCTCTCTCAGCCGCTTTTATGGATAAGGCTTTATCCTTATTTTTGTGTCGATAATGTAAAAAATCTATTCATGCCGTTCACTTTCCTTGGTCTACTTTCTCGTAATTTTCTATGCCATTGTTACGAAAAAATGTTGAAATTATTGGCACGAATAGATTGGCTATTTTACGTAGGCGCGATGACTTCGAGACCAACCTATAGATGGGATGAATAGCCTTAAAGAACGAAATAAACATATTTTGGAAACTCTATTATGTTGTAAAAAAGACCAGGAAATTCCGTAAGATAATCAGATGTATTTGAAAATGTTGCCAAGCAATGTGATGTTTAAAGAAATTCTTTACGTTTAAATCTTAGATAAACATGATTATTTAATAAATTTATTTCGTATACATATATTAAGTAAAATAAAAAAAAAATATAAAAACAGGAATTAGGTTTGCTTACAATACATCTGCCACATCAATTGCGAAGTAATAACAAATCTAATAAAACGATCACAGAAAAGAAATAGTATTTTATATCTCTATGAAAACGATACTTGTGACTCTTATGTAACAATTTTATATCAGATTTCATATCTCTATCTAGGGTGAAGCCCAGAAAGAAACTCCGATAACGAGTAAAATTAAAGCCATTGGAGCATCGGTGCAGTATCAAGGTCTGCGACTCAAAAGACAATCCAATTATTGTGAGATGTAGCGCCGCCAATCTAGGAAGATTGCAATCGTAGATTGTTCCATAAAATAAAATAAACGCTTTTGAAAAAAAAGATCGATATAGCCCAGAAGCAACCACTTGTGTTGTGTGCTGAACCCTCATGTTGAGTACTTGAATGTATTATAGTGAATAAAGCATGAGCATTCATTTAGCAGGAGGTATCTCGAGCAAAATTGAAATATAGAGCGTGCCGCGCGAGCTTTGGGAAACCAACAAACGGTGATGGCTCCGGGGAACAGTTTCATTTCCTTTCGCACATATTCACGAAGCGACGAACAATATCTCAGTAACAATGGCTTTGTAATTTGGACGAGATGGCGCTCGTGGGACAATACGTCAAGTGACTCATTATTGTGGAGAAAGGCTTCGGGCAGAAAAATCATTATTCTCGACCCACGTATTCTAACAATGTGATGTGCATGTGTGTAAATTTACATCACACGTGCATTCTTATACACTGCCTTGCAACTTAGTTGATAGAGTTAAATTATACTTACTTTAGATACATATATGTGTGACTAAATTGTAGAACCTATTTTGAGCAGTGTCGATCTTGACAAGTTGAGATTAGTGCTATGTTGTTGTTTAAGAGTGGGTCGTACATATCCCTAAAGTCATAAGTAAGGCTCATTGATGCTCAATACAACTTTACTAGGTGGTAGGTCTGTTTGGCAAGAGTCTGTCTTGGTGGGCACAACCACAGTGTCTGATATTCTACCTCGAAGCAATATGCTCTCCACTGTGTTTAGGCGTGAAGGGCATTGTTGCAAGTGAAATGACTGGGTGAGCGATATAACAACATAACAAAATTAACGTCTCGGACTAACGAGCAAAGTACAGTTTCATGTAGAATGAGGCCGGTGACACTACAACGGTAATGGACGTTATGCTTACCATCAGGGGGATGACTGTTCTTTATCTGGTACCATCACTTGAACATTGCGCTGGTGGTGGCGCGTTGATGTGGGTGATACTGAGTGATCTATCCCCTCAGTATCACCTACATCTTTGCACCGTGGCATGTGGCATTTTGGTATGTCAATGTAGCTTAGAAATGGCGTCGGAAAGGAACGTCAGGCTTCCTAGTTGTTGATCTGTGTAGGTAACTTCTCACTTGTAATTAGCCCTCTCACGTTGGCATGACAAAGGATAGGTGGCACCAGTGGTAGGGGGCACTCTTTGAGCTATGCTCTATAACTAGACTCTACATAAATCATGCACGTAGAATGACGCTACGCCACCGCATTCCTACGGTACTACGAGCCTACGACGTAGCAACCATATCACATGAGAAAAAAACAGGAAGATTTTTTAATGACCCTTTAGGTACGATTTATAATAATAAAAGAAGTAAATTTTATATACATATATAACAATATATTAGATAAATACCTAATATCTTACCGACTATATAGAATACGATAACTGCAAGAAAGTTAAGTTAAAGGCTCTCTCAGTAAAAATAAGTAAAAATCTTTTATGTACAACCGCGTAAACTTATAAATCACTTCGTACAAGGAACAGAACAAACGGCAACATTTTAAAAGAACTATGTAAGTCAACAAAATGCTACGGAGCGGTCCGAATAACATATATTTTGTAAATTGTTTTTGGTGCTAGTAACGTGCATTAAATTTGTTTTTATCATTAATTAAAGGAAAATGTTGTGATGGTGTAGGTGATCACCGTCACCCACAAACATCCGCAACACCAGAGGTCTAGAGGATGTGGTGCCGGCCTCTGCGGAGGAAATATGATATGTACTCGTATGTGTTTATCAAATAAAGTCGATTACTCATAAACTTCTACTAAAGCATATAGGCAACCTAAAAGCCATTGGAAGCATTGCCCCATTGTATTGCGATGTTTATTCGTTGATCCAAATAAGTGCATACATTTTGGTCACGCGTCGCATCGACCAAGCCGACCATGCGCTTTGATAAATTTTGGAAAATAAGACGAGCTCCCGGCCCCCACAGACTCAATGTCACCAAATGGCTCAAATATGTAACCCCTAACGGTATCAGCTGTGGTCCATTTTTGTGTCATAGATAGGTTTAAAACCGCAAAAGATTTATTTATCATAATTTTTATAAATTATTTATACCAATGCGGTTGGTCAGCCTATGCAGACATAAAAGCCATCTTATTTCTCCTGGACTTGTTGATAAATAAATTTGACGAAAGACGACGTAAATTTTATTAACCTTTTTTATAATAAAAACAAATAACTGTGAGAATAGGATTACTGTTTTTTTCTGGAAAGATCTTGACATCTTTTTAGGAAGTATTATTCGTAGTTTAAAACATGGTTTCCCCAACTCTTTTTCATCCCTTTTGGGCCGATATTTCTAGATTTTGTCTTCAAGTCATAAAGTCTGTAAGACATAGAAATTATTGCTATCCAATGGGCCTAGATTTCGGGGTGAACCTGAGTTTTTTTGTCAGGAAGATCCATTAACTGTGTCTTCTATATATACTACATTTAAAGTCTCAAATGTAATATATTACAAGATATGAAGATATACAAACACACTAGTAATAAATAATTGTTCATAACCAACTTCCAAAAAAAGGAGGAAAATTCCAAGTCGAAACGATCTAATGTATGACCACGCATAACAATTTACTGTATCATTCTTTGTTGTGAAGAGTATATATCCAAATAATTCCCGTTTTAATTTCATTAACACGGTCAAGTAGTTTTTAAGTTACACTCAATTAACTGAAAAAAGTGTTTACCAGTATTGGTATATGGCCTTTACCAGGATGACATGATAGTTGCATCTCTTATCGATGGTGACCAGTAATGAGGACGAGTGATAATCTATCTTGTAAGCAGTATGCATGGACTGTCATGAATTAAAAAGCTGGAACTGACTAGCAACACCGAAAAGCGTGAAATAAGTCGTGGAAGTCAGACCATGAAAATGTTATATCAATGTTTCGAATAATTATATCACAGACTTCGACAAGCTATTACATACTTTTACACTGTTCTGTTTTTTTCTAATACTTTCCGCGTTTTCAAGTTTGCTTCTATATTTTAACTCTCAAAACCAGCTTAAAAAGTTAGTAGAATTAAAAGAAATAAATATTAAAAATGTATTTAGAGTTAGTATGAATATTGTAGCTACGTACTCAATAAATATGGCACCAAAGCTGTTGACCCAATGGCAACTTATGGCGTAAATAAAACTATAGGCAAACCTAAAGGAAATTATTGGAAAAAATATTTATAATAAAACAGAACCGACTTCACACAGTAAAAAGTATGTAGCTAAAAGTATGTAAACATTCTTAGCACTGTTTGAAGTCGGTTCTGTTTTATTATAAAAAAAAAACAATATTCAGGTTTGTCTCCATATATTAACTCTCAAAAGCAGGATCGTTTCATTAACGCCATGAGTCTACCAAGTTTTACATTTTTGAAACTTTTTTTTAACTGACATCCAAAAAAGGAGGAGATTCTCAAATCAGCCATATGTTTTTTTAATGTGTGTTACTCGCCAATTATGATCGGTGAGTTCCGGCAGCTGTGCTTGAGAGCCAGTAATTCTATGTTAGCCTGAACAACATCTCCGACCACATCATAACTTACCATCATGTGGATAGTGGTCAAAGGCTAACCTATCAGGCATTAAAATAAAAAAAAAGTTTAGCCAATAAATTGAACATTTTTGCATACCTGGATGATTAATTGGTAATTGCAAATATTGTTCTTGAACAGTATTTTAGGTGAGTAAATGTTCTCATAAGCAGTATACATCACTAAAGAGAGTGAAAAAAACAGACTTCCAACACTAAAAAGCATGAAATAACTTGTGGAAGTCGTACTATGATAATGTGAGGTCAGTGTTTTGAATCAACATGGTATCGATACCATCAGTAAAATCAATTAAATAACTTGTGGAAGTCGTACTATGATAATGTGAGGTCAGTGTTTTGAATCAACATGGTATCGATACCATCAGTAAAATCAATTAAATAACTTGTGGAAGTCGTACTATGATAATGTGAGGTCAGTGTTTTGAATCAACATGGTATCGATACCATCAGTAAAATCAATTAAATAACTTGTGGAAGGCTGCTTCCACATTCCATACTTTAAAGTGTTATAAGAGAGTAACACGAGACTCAGACGTATTTAAGATATGTTTCAAAATATTAAACCGACTCATTTAAAATCACATCTTGTAGGTACATTATATCAACTTTCAACTATTACCTGCCTACTGTCGTGTAAATTCGGAGTCCTAAGCTGTAATAGGAAGACCAACGGATGTACGGAATACTATAAAATGCTCCTCAATCACACACAACCAATAGGCACAAAAAGAAAGAAATCACGGCCTTGTAATATTTGGTGCCTATAATAACTGAAATGCCTCGACGTGGCGTGATATGAAAGGCTGGGAATGTCAGGGAATCTGAACAAAATACAAACAGTAGGATAAATTGAATCAAATAATATCTCTATCAATGAAAATTATGATTAAGACGTAGGAATGTATGATAGGGTACGTAATGGCTTTAGTTTTGAGAAATAATAAAACACAATTTATACAGCTGCCTAAACAATTGCGTTTTTTGGATTTTGAAGTTTATACTTTTTCACAAATCTGTATAACATTTTATCTACTATTACAATATATTTAATGAAAAGGTTAATATGTTTGGTACAACCGCATCGATTTTGTAACTGCTATTATGGGGAAAACAGACAACTCCGCCCCTAAGCACCGCCACCGCACCTATACTCAGGTATTGTGTAGACACCCGCACCACCACCGCTCCCATTCATGCCAGTGTGTAAACAACTTAACAGATAACTTTTGTTGATCTATGCAGACGGTAATAAAAAGTTTTGAACAAACTATATCTGAAAGAAAAAACACTTTCACATTTATTGTTACACTTGTTTTGCCAAACAGATCAGAACATAACGGATCTATTGTATAGTAAATAACTTTTTCATCACGCATGCTCCATAAATGAGTTGTATGTAACTTAAAATGCATGGAGTTAAACGATTTAGTAGAAATGATCCTAGGGAAATAAGTAAGTTAAATTCTAACTTGGTTCCTTGACTTAATATTCTTACTTTGGCGTATTACAATTTGTACATTATTAGAAAAGTACAGTATTACAAAATATTTTTATTGCTGTTGTGCGGATTGGTAAGTACGTATGCAATACTATTGAACTACAAGTCCCTGCGAACTAAATAATGTAGCGTGCACCCTCGTGGAGTGTATTGTTCTTACTCAATAGGTTTTATTTTTCAATCATTCTCACTTAGCACGCAAGAAGATTGCACAAAAAAGGTTTTGTGACTTCTACTCAAGGAAGTTGGAGTAGTAAAATAAGAAAATATTTGCTACGAACAGTAAAAATTACCAGTATTTTTTTAAATAGAATCACTACAAATATTTAAAAGGATGTATGTACTATGGTTATTTCTAAATCTAATATGCCATACATACATTGGGTAAAATGCAATCGTCAAAAGTATAGACCAATTTTTTAGTTTATTATCGCAAAACGCGTTTCCTTCTAATGGTGTTACAAAAACTTCTGGGACAGAAAATAAAAATTGTGGGGCGAAATGAAAGTTATCATACTCAGTTTGTACGAAAATTTTATGACTAAAAATGATCAGTTCAATCAACAAATTTGGATTTTAAGCCGGAATCATTGAATCAAGATGCAAAACTAGTTGAAGAAAACCTATTTGCTTTCAAAAATAAGCCTAAAAAGCTTCAATATCAAAAGAAAGACATCTAAGAATATATGAAGATTCTATCATGTAGTGGACTAAAACTAAGTAAAATCTTTGTGTATGTCGCTGCCAAAACTTGTTGCCATGGGTGCCTGCGCTGTGTATGTATCCCCTCCCAAATGACCCATCTACCGCGCCCCTCCGCCGTCCTCACACCCCAGTCTTTTGCCGACAATCCCCCCGGCAACTAGTCCATTTCCCACTCGTGTGTCGGCGCGGCCGATACCAGTGAAAATAGCCTAAAAAACCTGTGTCTAATACAAACCAAAAGTGAAGGTATTAAGTGCGCCGACAGTGCAACAACGCCCCGAGCCACTTCTGGGGGCATGCCCACACATCGAGCATCTATCCAGTTTGTCACCTTAAGTCCTTAATCCCATATAATTCCGCACATTCTGGCGGGCACAGTGTATTATTTTACTGTCTGAGTTTTGTATTTTGCATTTATGATGAAAAGTATAGTGTTCATCTAGGTGCAAGTTATCAATAGCACTCTGGAACTAAAATATCTTGGATGCATTTGATAACTCTCTTTTTTTCGGAGGCGTTTGCACTGTACTTCCGCCTCCCCCCTTTAGGGGCAGTGTGAGACTTGAACCTACTCAAACCCGTCAGCAGTCTTCTGCCGATGTCCTATTATCGCAGCGCCCGAACTTTATCAAGCCTCTGCGCCTGTGGAGGGAAAACCTTGATCACCAAGGCCGCTCTCCAGACGTATTGGAGAATCGCCCGACTCTCCTCCAGTAACCCTACTATGTAGAAGGGAGAAGGTGGGAGAACCACCGCCTCCTTGCCCTCGTTCGTCTGCCTTGAAGCAGGTTAACTTGGACATTGTCCTCACTGACCCACTCCGCAACCTCCTTCTGCGCCACCACCGCTTCATAGAAGAAGACCACCGTCCGCTGGGTAACAATATACTGTTATTGCACCTAGTTTAGGAAAATGTGTAGATTCAATAACCATTGGCCTGGGATTGATTCCTGAATTGTTTCTCTAAAATGACAGAAAAAAAAAATTTATAATATTTTTGTACTTCAATGTAAATGAACTTGATGCTTCTGACATGAACTATAAATTCTAAGATAGGTATACAAAATTACAGAAAACAAAATTGTTCCAGTGCAATCTTTACATTTGTGAATTAATTGAGTAAGATAAAAAATGTATACAAGCAATAACATGTTATCACGAAAATCTAAGACAACAATAACATGTTAGATGAACGCGTTTACAATTGCCCTTACTGTTATTTTTGTTTGTGAAATAGGTGTCGGCAGATTGATAGAGGGCTTTCTCTGTCACGACATCGCTCGCAGATGAGACGCGTTTTTCACGTTTTGCAGACTTTTCGAGAACCAACCCATTGTCAGAAGGATTCACTGGGTGGTGGCTGTGATGAGTGCCTGCTCAGAAGTTATTTGATGGGCAGACAATTCAGTGTGGTTCGGTGTTCAGTATTCATTGTTTGAATAGATACATTCAATATGTAGTAGGTACAAAATATTTCAAAATTTCAGATTTTTACAGCTTTAGTTTACTTAATATGTAAGGGTAGATACCGTAACTAAAACTTTATGGTCTAAAACAAAAACATTGTAGCCTCTTCTCAATGAGTTCGAGACGATGACATCGACCTGATCATGTATGTATTAAAGAAGTGCACATGAAAAATAATTCAGTATAATTTTTACTTATTCTTGGATAGATAGGTACAGAAGTGTGTCACCCTGTGTTTTGGTTTATGTGGGTTCTGTACCTTAAAACTACAGGGCAACTGAAACCAAAACCTTAAAATCTTTCAAGAGTTTCTGTAATTTTTTGGAAGTTTTGTTAATATTTGACGATTTAACATAACCATCAATATGTCAAATATTTAATAATTGTCCTATAAGTACATACCTTCATATTTGTGAACCTATACCTAAACGTATCTACGTTCTGTTAGTAAAGAATATAAGGAATATTTAATAACGTTCATATGCCAAGTTCGAATGCCAAGGAAAACAGGACTAATTTTCCGGAAATAGTCTAATGCCACGATATCTTTATGGGGCACATTTCTTGATTTGTTCTCGTTTTGGCAAATATGATTTATGGAATAGCAGTGCAGTGATGCAGATGTTTTCGTGGTTCCTGCCTTCGCCCCGCCCGTCCCGCACACTACGTGTGCCGCTGGCCACTGACACAATTAATTTGTCAACAGCTTCTTTTTCACCGCCGATGCATAAAGAGGGGTGTTATGAGTTTGAAGTGTCTGTGTGTCGTCTGTGGCATCGTAGTTCTGAATGGACCGACTTTGATGCGGTTATTTTGTTTGAAAGCTGATGTAACCCAGATTGTGTCGGGGATTACTAAAAATTTTAATTTTATACTTGTATCTCTCTTGCTGCCATAGCAGGTCTTATTTAACTCATAATGCGGTGGGAAATAAGGGGGCAGACAAGTCGCTTTAGATAAGTTTTAGATTCAGATAATTTAGACATTGAACGATGTTCCGTTATGATATAAGTATATACACTCGAGAGCAATGAATCCGGGTCACTTAAAGAATGTTAAAAATCTCGGAAACTAAAAATGATAGGTTAATGCAATAAATTGTATTTAATAGACAATGTAATACTCCTTAAATGAAAGTAGAAAAAATATGAGTCACCATACATTTTATTAACACAAAATTACATAAAGAAAAAAACTGCTGATCTCTCCTTAAAACAAAAATAGGAAACATGAAATTTTTGAACTTTATTACGATTTTCTTGAATTTTAATACTTCGTATTGCCTCCTCGTGCTTCCATTACTGCGTTTACGCGGTTTGGCATGCTGTACACCAAGTTCCTTATACGATTTTGGGGAATATTCTCCCATTCCTCTGTGAGAGCAATTTTGAGCTCACGAAGCGTGATTGGGGGAGGGTTTCGTTGTTTTACGCATCTGCCTAGCTCGTCCCAAGCATGCTCGATCGGGTTGATATCCGGGCTGCGCGCTGGCCACTCCATACGAGTAATGTTCATCTCTTGAAGGTAGTCATTCACAATCCTACCTGTATGAGGTCGGGCATTGTCATGCATAAATATAGCATCCTCACCTAAATTGACCATAAATGGACCAACGTGATCATTGAGGATTTCTTCCACATATCTTACGCTAGTTAAAGAGCCGTTTTCTATGATCACCAGCTCTGTGCGACTTCCAGAAGAAATTCCGGCCCACACAAGTACAGACCCACCACCGTAGGCTACTTTTTCTTCGATGCATGCTTGCTTGAATCTTTCCCCTGGTCTTCGATACACTCTGTGTCTTCCATCGTGCTTGTAGAGCATAAATTTTGATTCGTCGGAGAACATAACTTTTGACCAATCTTCAATACTCCAATTTACGTGGCTCTGGGCATATCTTAGTCTCGAAATACGATGCCCACGCTCCAGTTTAGGGCCGTTTGCAGGTCTAAGGGGTTTTAAGTTAGATTCAGCAAGCCGACGTCTTACTGTCCATGCACTTGGGTTACTTCCTCCGAGGCGTCGAAACTGATTGGTGAGTTCAGTTCCTGTGAGAAAGCGATTTCGAAGCATGGTGTTCACCAAGTATCGGTCTTCTCGTGCTGTGGTACACCTGGTTCTGCCCGTTCCTGGTCTGCGTAGGTTAGAACCAGTTTCTTCGTAACGTCGGAGAACTCTTTGTACTGTTGACAGCGACACACCGACAGTCCTGGCTGTATCGCGCTGACTCCGGCCGGTTTCCAGCATTGTAAGTATTCTGGTGCATTCTTCAGGCGTAAGCGACATAATTTCAGCTTGAATAATGAATATAGAGCACTATCAACATGGTTTATGTACCCACATAAATGACAGATTACAAACAAAAGCAAAACCAAATGCTGTAATTTCGTAGTTCCATCTTCGAAAGTGGCCCTTTTTCAAATTTGATTTTTTTATGATATAACTTTACAATAACTAAGAAGTTTTAATACCTTCATTTAAGGAGTATTACATTGTCTATTAAATACAATTTATTGCATTAACCTAGCATTTTTAGTTTCCGAGATTTTTAGGATTCTTTAAGTGACCCGGATTCATTGCTCTCGAGTGTATATACAGTCGACTCTCGCTAATTCGAAACTTGAGGGACTCTTAAAATGTTACGATTTGTCGAGTGTTTGATATATCAAATGGTTCGAAATTTTTGAGAGAAAATAAACCAATTCGTGCAAAAGTGTATGCCTAACTAAGTATTACAAAAATAAAGGCTCGTGTACGATGATACAAGCTTGAACTTGTTCTGCAATGTACTTAGATGTCTCCGCGGCGGGATGGATTATTCGGACTTGTTTATAAGAGGATTGAGTGACTTATTCTTTACGAATTGTCGAGTGTTTGACGGCGATAAGATCTAATTAACGCGTTATTTTGTTGCGTAGCGTCGGTTTTTTCCTTCGAATTACCAAGTGCATACAAATTTATTGATTTAGTTTGAAATATCAAGAGATTTTCTATGGAACTCGTGATAACTTTGAATTATAGAGAGGTTCGAATTATCGCAGGTTTGAATTAACGAGAGTCAACTGTATTTAGTTTCTACCATATTATAAAGAAATGAGGACAAAATGAGGATAGCATATATAAATATTGCTTAATATTAAAACAATCCGACTTGCAAACATGAATGGAGTATTTTTTTTATTGATGTGAACCAAAATAAATATATCTTAATACCTATATTAAATTCTCCCGTTACAGTGTTTGTAACTAACCTCCTCATAAACGTATCGACCTATTCCTATGAAATTTTGTGTGTATATTCAATAAATCTGAGAATAGGACGTAAACTATTTTAAAAATAGGCACATATAGTACTTTTTTTTCATTTTTATTTGCCAACATGGCAAAACAACGTTATCCGGGTCAGCTATTGCATATGTACCTATATGTTGAAAATATTGTTGCAATCTTTAATATATGTATTTTCTAGCATTAGTGGTAAAAATTAAAGTGTGCGATTGAGATGTAAGTCATCAATTACACTAACGATTTCACCTCCACTCATGCTTTTTTAACAATATACTATTAATAACCCCTGATTCACGAACGTGGCACATAGATCCGTTTTTGTTTCCCTTTCAATTATCACAACAACATAAAGAGCGCCAGTAATGAAACACGAAAGTTATATTCCAATATCTGGTAATACTCTTACCCAGAGAGGTTCCACAGTTACGGCTTATACGAGTGCTCCGTGGCACACCGCAACAGATGTTATGATATCACAACGCAATCCTGTTCCTGAAACGAATCAGGTTAAATGCCGCTTTCAACTTAATTGAAAAGGAGTTTCGTTCACGATGTGCTTAGTAAAGCTTTTTTGTTTAAGCTGCGTGGATACATATATTTTGCCTGCACTAAAAGTCACGAAGAATATTTTAATAAAACCCGTTCAGAATTCGTGGAGCTCATAGCTTATTGTTGTTGGGAGAAAACTGTACCGTGCTGCGGGGTTAATTTCGTCTACCTCATTGTTTCCCGACCGAGCTTTATGACAATTTTGACATTATTGCATAGCGTGCTCCAAATAGCTATTATTTTTTACAAGACGTAGGTAAAGGTTTTGTTTTAATACTGTTCCATATCACCATATAAAAGTCATACAAGTCATTAAGTGAAAGAATTAGTACGCCAAATGAGCTGCATACTTCTCAAGTCGATGTGAATAGGCTGTGACTTCCCATTTCTAAGACCCGAGTTCACCAACTTTTCTTTTCACAGCTTTTACACATAATATTAGAGTAATACAATATACAGTCATATAACATACATAACAGATGCATTGTAGATGTATGCAGTTGTCGATAGAAACTTACCCCAGCGAGATCCCCTGTAATAATTTGTACTTTATAGAATTTCAGGAACAAAGGCGCGGCACGGCATGGTTGCAGCGCTATTGACAAAGGAGTAGTGTGAATGAATGGTGGTATCGCATAATTTTTTATTCAATCCTTATCTCGCCTGGAATGTTCTAGAAGGTTTGCGACTTCCCGCGCCTCTAACCTAGGATGACATGGCTGTCGCGGTAGCAGCTATTTCTAATAATTGTATGTAAGGGATAAGCGTACAAAATGTTACGTACTACTTAAAAGGTCCATTAACAATATTTTGCTGTCCACCAAACACCAAGCACTAGTTTTCCATTTGGTTATTGTTCCATAATGTGAAATTGTGGTATATCGGACAATTTTCGCTGCGAAGAATTAGAACCCAAGAGCTTTGAATTATCCTTTGTGATTTTAGAGATATTGAGCTAGGTATATTGAGATTTTAGGTCTATCTCCCATAGCTGTACTGTAACTATACAGTAACTCGTACGTTTATCTTCCATATTCACTCATCAATAATTAATTAAAATATCCGTGAAAGTATACAGCGCAAACAAAAAGGTGAAGAAAGATGGATAGTCAAGTGATGCCCAACTATAGATAGTTCCGCTATCGATAGATGACCTCGAAAAATAGTAACAATATCGATAGTGTTATCGATATTACCTATACCATCGATATTATCGCTGTCACAAATTAACTAATACTATTGGTTGGAAGCAACAGTATCAATAGAATTGATATTATTGCATGACAATTGTTTAAATAGTATGGATAATATCGACTTTTTTAAGTTATACTAGTGATACTATCAATTTTATCGATAGTATCTTTGTATTAAATCAAATAAACTATCGATACTATCGATAGTTTTGCAAGATATTATTACAAAATCGATCGTTTCATAACCACCTATAGTATCATTTCCCGATTAAAGCTTATGTAGCAAATTGTGTGAAACATTCTCACTCACTGTGCCTTACGTTGTCAGTTGTATCACTGTCAATAGCAACTAGCAAAACTGGCGGCTGATTGGTTGTGATGATGGGTAAGTTACACATAGTTTAAATTAAAATTGGCATGTTTTGATCCATTACCTTTTAAACGCGTTATCGTAGACAATCTTTAATTTAGATTTTGTTTTCTTTATTTAGTAAGACCATCACTCGAAAGCTTTGTAATTGGGGTAAAATTACAGTCTTTGACCACTTTCATTATTATTCTAGCTAAGAAGGGACCTCTTGTCATATTGGAAACTGAATGTGAAACACAATCCCAATTGTCTTATAATATGGGACTTAACAGCCAAAGCTGGGATTGCAATTGTGATTGTGATCAAATAGATCACTTCGAAGACGAAGATACAAAGATATATAAAGATAATGCACTTAAAAAACTGAATGTCAAGAATGCCAGTACCCAAACGCCAGAATATAACAAACAAGATGCTAATATAATAAAATCCAATGAAAGTTTTGGTGTGTTTGTAGCGCAAGAGTTATTAAACGTACCATTAATCAAAAGGAGACAAATTATGTATGAAATTATAAGCTTATTTGAACATCAAAGTCATTAATCTTGTATAAGGAGTAGTAGAAATAACAGTCAAAGTATTGATTAAGATTTATTATTAACACTAACGAAATATTGTTAGTCAGTGAAATTATAATTAAAAAAGGGATAGTCAAAACCTGCGCAGCAGCCGATAATATAATAATCAAGTAAAGAAACATTATTTAATAATTAACACATTTTGTCCTAATATATAATAATTTTAAAAGTTAGGCTGCGTGATGTTTATGACGTCACGTAGATAACAGGAAAATTAGCCGGAATTGTCACTAGATATATAATTTTATACTTTTTTAAGTGTTTTATTTAAATATTATTTAATGTTTTTTTAAAATACTTTTAAAAATATTTGTTATTATTAAATATGGATTTCCGCAAAGTAACGCCTGAATCAATTCATTACATGTTGTCCTCTTGTTCTGATAATTTTAAATGTACAATTTGTAGAGACTACTAACTATAAATAAAAAAAATATATTTTCACCATAAATTGTATTTTTTGATAGAAACGCTTAGTAGAGGAACATCAATGAAGATAAAAAAATACTTTCAATATATTATTCGTAATAATCAATCAATACAAATAACGGTTTAATAATTAAGTAGGTTAGGTACGTCTTACTACAACATATATATATACATATATATATATATACTTTGCGTAATTTAAATTTGTACTCTGGTTTGATTAAAGAAAATTCAACATTATTCAAATAAAATTGTGTTTTGATTTATAAATAATAGTTCATGAAAATGTTTACTGCTAAGGCGACTGCAACGATCGGCCATTATATGACCAGCTTTGGAAAATATTCTTCCCGCCGGAGTTGAAGTTGCAGGTATACATAGATATTTTAAAGCTATTTCTTTGAGATGGTTGTCACTGTGATTCTAGTATTCTATAGGAAACTCTTATATGATTATTGGTTTTTCCACGTAATGCCTGATCACATCAGCAGTAGAATTTGATCTCTGTGGAGCATTTAAAAAGTAAAGCAACTTATCAAGTTTTCACTTTTTTGCTGGTGTGTTTTCCTCTTCTGCATTTGAATTATTTAGTTCTGAATTTACTGGACAACCAGAGGTAGGCGAGTTTCTCACTAAATAATTAGAGTGTTCTCTTTGGACCCCAGCTATAGCCATTTCACAATCATTTCCGGTCTTAAATCCCAATTTTTTAAAATGGGGATTTAACATTGTTTCTATCATGCAAGGAGTTCTGACTTCGCATGATTTTAGTCGCCTATTAATAGATTCTTTCATGATCTGTATGAAATGATTCGAAAATTCAGACAAGGTTTCCCGTTCTTGTTTGGCAATTTCTAATGATTTCTATATCTAAGAATTTATTCGGAATCTAAGGTAATAATAAGTTATGTACTACATTTTTTTGTGAGTTGTTTATGAACTAAATGATTATTGGAAGGAAACACTATCGCAGTTTACTAATCTATCGATAGTAAGAGTTTTCGATACTATCAATACTATCGATACTATTGCTCATAAATATTTGCTGAGATTTGAAGCTCAGAATTTATTTATCGACACTATTAATCGTGTCGATAGTATCGATACTATCGGAGCGAATACTTTCGATACTATCGATACTATTACTGTCTAACAATAACATTACCCTGTATCACACTATTGATAGTATCGATAGTATCAATAATATCTACTATCTATATCTAGTGTCGATCGGCTATCGATACTATTTACATGACGTCAACTATCGATAGACTTTCGATAGTTTAGCGATGGTCGACTATCGATAGGCACAACACACAAACGAAAAAATAATGCAGATTAACAAAGACGCACGCACTTTACGCAGTTGACGTTGTAGATACCCTACCCTATTTGGATGATTCTCGGATAAAAGCATGAGTATGCAGGTACATTGACATCTTTTCGGAGCAGTATTGTACCATTAATTCATTCGGTTTCCAGGGATGGTGAACATCAAGAAAACGTGGCGTGTTTAAACGCCTGTTAAATTATACCGGAGCGATTACGTAGTCAATGGTTACCTTGCAGTTGATGAACTCGGATCTGGTGTGTATACTACCAAGAGCAGCATTCCCTAGGGGCTTGGAGTCAGAAATACGGTAGGTCATAGAAATAGGGTAAAAATTTCCTACAAAAAGTTCTTCTTGCGTTAGTGTTGTTAGAGAAAACATTCTCCGCAAAAAGATAATAGTAAGTTATTCATAACCTAACTGGTTAATACTGAGTATTAATGTTCACGAATTTTACATTAAGATAACGTTAAGAAGAAAGAAATATCTCCTGATACATATTTCACGTACCTAATCTTAAGCCGAGTGATATCGTTATGAAGTGCTTAGTCAACAACCTCGGTAATGCTTGAGCCATTCTCATAACACAATAGTGGCTAGTAATGGAGTGGCAGGTTGGCGGGCATCGGCGATAATAACATACGTATATATAGAAGTGGGAACTTAGCCTTAAGGCGGCGGCGCGGCGTGGCGCGAGCCTTCTGTTTGCGGTAATTAGATAACTTCCTAGATGTACAGCTGCTCTCCGCTCGCTGCCCTATGTAACGCGATTACTTCAGTCAAAACTTCGTTGATAACCGGCCGAATTCCTAAGCTAAGTTCTATCTTAATTAGGTTTCCTACATGACCTAATATTACGGTGGTAACAGTAACTTTCCCATCGCAATTAATTAAATCACTTATTCATATTATAACAAATTACGAATTTACTGTCATTATGGACGCCAACATAATATATGGTTCGTCACGCCGGGGTAGGGCTATTTTGTTGACAAGGGTATCAGGCGACTTAAACGTGTCCTCTTGAAGTACGTACCTACATAATATATATCTGTAAACTTTGTCAGCGTTGCCAACACAACAGCTACGACGAACTGCACTTAGTTTTTCCCCAATGCTTACGTCTAATTCATATGCCTGTTGTGCAATAAAGTGATTTCTATACTAAATCTACTTGAAAAATGATCCACGCCCGTCACGGAGAGCGCGTGCTATAGCTCTGATAAAAGCGAGTCACGTACGAAACTTTCAACGAATCGACAAAGGCGCTTGCAAGAATTAATCGATTCGTCACTCCTTCTAAGATGGTGAATGCTAACGCGACCCTATCTTGCCCGACCTTGGCGGAAGACTGGGTCTTTGTGTTCAAGTCCCACACATCTCTAAGTCTAACAATTCTAGTGTCAAGGCATTTTAACATCTCAAGAAAAGACTCCATTTCTTGTGAACCGGTCTTAAACTACCTTGTGACATACTTCACAAGATATTTTTGTCTAGGTAACCGTCGTGAATTATCGGCCTGAAGGCCCAAGGGAAATTACTTCAATTGTGAGAAATTCTCTATAAGTATATTTTTATCAACATAGTGTTTGCCTCCGCCAATTTTTTATGCCCGTCATAATATAAGCGAATTAAAATGTGGAAACAAAATTAACTTAAAACAGATGATCCTTCGATTGGATTACTTTTAATAATGACTTATCCTACTAATATTATAAACGTGAAAGTTTGTTAAGATGCATGGATGTATGGTTGTATGGATGTATGGATGTATGGATGTATGGATGTATGCATGTTTGTTACTCAATCACGCAAAAACCACTGAACGGATTTTAATGAAACTTTGTAGTATATTAGCTTAGACATCAGAATAACACATAGGCTATAATTTTTAAAGATATTATGTAAATTGTCGAAAATATAACGATTATTGTCAAGTAAGTAAGAAAAAACTCAGCCATATGCGACCTATTCTGGCGTGCACTGCAAAAAGCTTAAGTGTCACACTCACATAATGTATAACGGAAATGTTTATCTAAATTTTTCCTATTAAAAAGCCAGCGACAGCATATATCTATCTTTTATGTGTAAGCCATTATCGCCAATATAGTAAACCATATATACCTACTATAAAAAATATAATTTATTTCTTATGCATATTCGGTAGTAGCAAATGATCATTTTCAAAGTGATATTATAAAGGCTAACGTTTGTGAGTGTGCTTGTATGTTCATTACTCTTTCACCCTCAAACGACTGGACCGATTTTGATGAAATTGGGTATGATAGATAGCGAGATAAATAACTCTTTATTAAAAACATCATAATAATAACAATAAACTTATTACTAAAATATAAATTAAAACCGAGTGTATCAATGGGTGGTCTTACCGCTCAGAGCGATCTCTTCCAGACAATCGATCAACAATAGATATGGTCAAAATATTGGGCGGGGTTTCTTATTGTCTTAATAATTGTACATATAAATAACTGCTGTATAGCGTTACGTTTTCTAATGACAGTAACGACATAGAATGGGTAGAATGAAGAAATTTAAATTGTTGCGCGGGGATAAAGGATTGAACAGAATACTGTAAAGGAGAGATAATATATGAACATTCCGGCGACGACGAATAGGGCTTGAGCTTATAATAAAAATCGGAGACATGATCATATTTGCGAAAGCCATATATAAATCTATGTATAATGTGTTCATTATAGCACTCCGAAAGAGTTCTTAGTTCTGAGGTTGGTAACTAGATGGCAGCACTTTTACAAAATCGTAAGATGGCTATCTATCCGCAGGCATCATATTCATCTAGGGTTAGTACAAGACTGCCCAGTCAACTGCGGTGTCTTGTGACGTAAGCTTTGAGTCAGTTTCATAAATGACTATAGACTAGTAGCGACCACAACTAGAATAATGTCGGTAAATCGTAGTTTTGCCATTCTCGTTAACTGCTACGCTCCGATATATATCGTTCTTGTTATATCGTGTGAAACATACTTCCTCCTAGTGTGAAACATATCTGGGTTTTGATGGAATAGTCATAAAGTTGGTTACTTATGGGAAATTAAAGTAACCCATATGTCGAACAGTTACTACTTAAATTCACAATACAACAATTTATTACTTACGACAATTAATGGTATTGAGGTAGATAAGGCGTTGGATTAACACATATTATACATTTTATCATCATCATCCATCAACCCGTGGGTGTATCCGTGGGGCGCAGCTAATAGGATTATATTTCCTATCATCGTATAGCCATAACTTTCACCGTTGAACAAATGCCTCCCTCATCGACGGGTTTGCCATAACCCCCACGCTTGGCAGGCGTCTTGGGGATCGCAGTGCACTGAGAAAAAAAATGCCTAACTAAGTCACAATAAAAGCGTTGTTATTTTTTTATGGTCGCAGAAAAAAAAAAAGTTTCTACAAAAACCAAATTTTGTTACAGACACGGCTTTTTTACTGTCGGACGTTTATTGACATACATACAACATTTAATTTGTGGTAGCAACAACATATTTTGGGGTAGTTGCCATGACGAGGTTGTATTGTGAACTTATTAACATTTCAATAAATACAATAACAAAGGTAAATTGTCTTTGTAAACTTTGCTGTATCAATAACGGTATTTTGCAGACTTATCACAGTCGATATTGATAAATTCACAAAGGTAAAAGGCCTTAGTCAATTTATCAATAGTTAAAATTAGTGAATCGACAAAGGCAAAAACTCTTAGTAATAGAATTCATAGAAAACGTTGTGATGTTGGCAATACTTTAGCTCGCGTAGCAAACCACGGAGTGGCTGGCGGGGCGGGGACAGGATACCAGCCAGCGGCAGCGCTTGCAACGACGCTGCGATTGTGCGCGAACTCGGAACAGTCAGCCATTTTCATTTAGCGGTGCAACATGTCGTGTTCTTGGAGCTAATTTTACAAAATAAGTATCAGAACCCTTGTGAGTAATAGTGATAAGTGATCAGTACTGGAATACAATCATGGAAAGTGATTTAAAAACGAAGTATAGTTTTCCATGTAATCTTATTATTTATTGGCCATGGTGTACAACCTTTGAAATGTTGTTTTGCGTAAACCTATGTGATCATTGCTAAGCATTTGTGTCTATTTTAAGATGTATTTTTGCACTTATGGCTTAAATGTCATTAAAAGTTAAAGGACATTAGCTTATATGATCAACGTCATTTTTGTATTGCGTTACAAAGAACTTAAATACCTTTAGTTAATCTAATTAACGTTGAAATATGTAAGTGTGGCCCTTGTTTGCTTAAGGTTTTGACTAGCATAGTCTTCTAAGTTAGGGTTATTTTTATATTGTAACTAAAATATTATTTTAGACACTGTCCCGAGGGAGAAACGAGATGAAAGATCAGTACACTACTATGTACGTAATTTTCTCGTACCTACCTACTTTTGAGTACATAATGTGGATAGATATAACAGGTATGTTAAAACAGAAACTAATGACGTTAGCACTACAAAGTGGGGGTTGCCCAACGGACAACGTCCTACATTGTCTAGACAGCAACTTACTATGTTATGGTATCAAATCTATGTAGGTTGTAACAGTAAAGTACCTTTAACTTATTGACAACGCAAATAGCTGTATTGACATCGCGAAAGTTGAAATAACTGCAATCTAGTTTGTTGTTTTACCATAACCCTGTAGGTTGGAATGGCAAAGTTATTATGTCTTAACTGCATTGTAGGTTGCTGCTGTGACAAAGTAAAGTTATCAAAAAAGCAACCTACTATGTCATGTCAGCAAATTTACGTAAGTTGCAAACGCAACATAATTTACTAACACAACAATATACATTGCTGTTATTGCAAAATTCAATTGGATGCAATACTAAATTTGCTTTGTTAAAAGTAAAAAACTATTGTCAGGATAGTCATTTTAGAATAGAAAACCTATCAAAATTCGTTGATGCCATTACAAAGTTCCGTTGTTAAAATTGAAAATATTGGCTTTGTTGCGATGACAAATTTAATATGTAAATTGAACTTTGTCATGGTAACAATTTAAAATATTGTTTAATTTACAGTAAATATTTATCCATAAAAACTTTGTAGCAGGAACTAACCAGCATAGACAGTTGTGTGGGATCAAAGTTATATTGTTGCACCCAACAACATTTTTTTCTCAGTGTGTAAGATGGCATTGTTTAACTTAACTTTTTTTTTATCGATACATTAGACCGTTGTACAAATGACCATTGAATCGTGGTGATGTACGTTTAATTATACTTTGAAATAAACGCCTATTTTCAATGATTGGTAAAAATAATAAAGTTAAGACGACTCAAGGAAGCTCGAAGTCTTGCGAACGCAGCGGATAGACTAAACTTTCCAGGTTTTGACTTCTTCGATGGGTTCTGTTTGCAATACGTGACTTTAATTTAAAACATTATACACGCCATTTTCATAGCGTTATGTTTTGATAAGAAAAAAAATCATTTAAACAAATTATTGGAGTAAATTTTTTATGCCCAAGGCGGGAATCGAACCCGCTTCCTCCGATATCGCGTCGGATGCTTAATACCATCTCGGCCACCTGGAACTTGGAATTTCTGCCGAAATTTTGTGCTCCAATTGCATTACTTTAACCGTCATAAGGGACGGTGCGCGGCCATTAGCACGCGATAGTACTTGTAACCATATTTAGAAAAAAACATTTAAGTTATATTGGTTTTAAATTTAATTCTAAGTTGGTAGTGGTTAGTACGTCGGTATTTGAATTTGTTTCATAATATATATGTGAATTTCTGAACGAAAACTCGAAAAAGCATTGAAAATTGAGAAAGAAAATCGACATAATGAAACAAATTAAAAATGGTTTCAAATAAAGGACGCTGTCCACTTGTATGGCCTTTTGGCCAACAACGAACAGACACTATAGGCATAGAACATAATTATAATAATACTACGTATAGAATGGTCGCTCCTCTCCCCCCACCCAATCCAGCCTTCCTCACCCCGCCTCCGATTATGAGCTGTCGCTGAGCTTACGTGAGCTCAGGACGCACCACACGCAGACGACGTTTATTTTATTTTATAATACGAGGTATGTCATTCTTGGAAACTATACCTACCTATTTTCTGTTCTTCAGTTATACAATAGGTACCTTATAAAAATCGGTTATTTACAGTACTTTATCTTAGTATATATTTTTTTCAAACTGCTATTCAAATAATAATAGTTTAAGAAGATTTAAGTTTGCATAAATTTTCGCAACTGTTTCACTCGCACGCTTGTCAGTGGATATCAGACTTCGTTCGCAGCAAAACAAGTAAATGGAAAAAGTTTTTCTTTACTATTGGAACCCTAGCGAGTACATTGCATGTTTTAGCCGACTTCAACAAGAAGGAGGTTCTACAATTGTATGATCGTCTATTTGTATGTTTTTATGTATTATGTTATTCATATTGTTCACCGGTAGGTATAGGTTAGGCAGCATAGGTTCACGTTTCTTTCCTAGAATGCTGCTCATGCAGTAATGTCGCTTGTTGGTGGATTTGTGGGTAGACCTTCGGCTTGGTTGACACGCGACAGATTTCGTGATTGTTTATTTAACGAGAAGAATATAAATTATTATTGTGACTGTAATTATTATCATTACTTGTATGAAATGTAAACTTGGAATGATAAGTTTTGTATAGTATAGTGTAGGTATTTATTTTAATATTGTATAAGTAATAGAGTGAAATGTAAAGTAAGTAATGTTACTACTCGTTTGGGTGTTGGATATTCCTGCGTCCTACGTGGAGTTCGATAGTTATGCTTGTAAATGTTTCTGCAGCTATGTAAGTAGATACGCATAATTTACGAAATCTAATACGACTAGTATAGAATATATAAAGTATATATAGTATCAAAAGATTGATAGGTAGGTAGGTAAGTCCAATAATTATTCATACGGTGACAATCTTAGACTTCACGCACAAAATTACGCGTGTAAAAAAACAACATTTGTTTAGTGTCTGTGTAATAGGTAGTTGGAACGTGGCTTTTGTAGAGAATGAGTGGTGTCCGGGGTGTGCTATAGGTAGGTATAAATATGATAAGGGTTTAATAGCTTATACCTGTTAAAATAATAATATCTTAGATATATTGTATCAGGATGTTAGACAAGCCGTAGTTCACCAACATCATCATCATCATCATCATTTACATTCTTGATTTACATCTTCCCGAAACTTTGCCCAGCTCAAACACACAACTTCATTATCGTCATGACATGTGCGCAGCAACACTGTCCTTCGGTCCATAATGCAATTGCAGTAATAAAGTTTTATTGATTCCCTCCCCTGGCTCAGGAGATGTTTTGGTTTCCAAAAAACAGGCCATGAAACTTGTGCGCGTTGTTTATTACAATCTCTACTCCATTTAGGCCTTCAATCTTCGATCTCAGGCCTACAACCCGTCTCGATTGTAATAAACAACTTCGCGCACTTGTTGCATAAAGTACTATTGTGAAATAACGTCCAGAAACTGACATAGTAATTTTGTTTAAACATTCAGTTTCACATATAGTTTCATTTGTCATAATAACAAATACTTTTAAAAGTATCTTCTAAAACATTAAAAAATATTTAAATAAAACACTTAAAAAAGTATCAAATTATATATCTAGTGACAATTCCGCCTAATTTTCCTGTTATCTACGTGACGTCAACAAACATCACGCAGCCTAACCGGAAGAATACCCGACTAGTTTCGCTTCTTAAACGAAGCATCTTCAGGAGGTCTTCACCGAGCGCACGATTACTTTGGATGGCGATTTGGATCGATGGCGGAATTGTCACTAGATATATAATTTTATACTTTTTAAGTGTTTTACTTAAATATTATTTAATGTTTTTTAAGATACTTAAAAGTATTTGTTATTATTAAATATGGATTACCGCAAAGTAACGCCTGAATCTATTCATTTCATTTGTCATTTCAATGATCTTACTTCGGCTTACTGTTGGGTCCATTAATGGTTTCATAGGCGCTTATTAGTGTCTAAAGCAAGCCCACGGGCAGTAAGAATTTATCGATGCAAGAGTACTACGAGTAATAGCGGTGGTGAAAAGAAACCGTTTTAGCCATTTATTTGATTACAAGCACACACATGGTTTATATACATGATGCCTTGCAGTAAAACATCATTAGTCTGTAATGACTTTTAAAGTATTCAATGCTAGATTGAGTTCGGGCCTACCGTCGCTCATCGGGGCAAGATGGTGAATCCTAAAAAAACATCCCATTCAACCACCCCTGTTGGAAAAAAGCATTTCCTCCCTAAAAATATGTTTGCATGATACGTTGGTCAAATGGATGGTGTAAGAATTAACTTATATCAATGATTAAAATCGTTAAAATATATTTTTTATATATCATATATATAAACAAGTCCCCTTTGAACACATGAAATATTTATATGGAATAAATTATTATATCCTTGAGAGAGACTTTTCAGTGAGAGTGACTTGGCAGTGGGGCATAGGGTCGTCAGTTTGTTACATCTGCCACACCATCAGCTTTTGAGAAAGGCAAACAACGCACAAAGGGAACGATAAGTAGATAAACTATATAAATCTTCAAACATATAAATGTTTACATGGATGTATTCAGGATGCGGCAAAGGGAGGGGCATTGATGGCATAATATCTATTAAATACGTTACAGTTCGATGGAGTTCTGATGGAGATTATCCGATTTCCATGTACCTGAGTACAAATTGATATTGCCACGTCATTTTCATAATCTTGGGCATATTAATGCAGTAAGCTAGGCAATGATATTACAATATACCTATATAGTTTTGCGTGTTTAACGCAAGTAGCACACTAATACTTGCAAATTACCCAACCTAGGGTATCCATAATAGTTACTAGTAATATATAGAATTAACTTTCTATAATTTATTACATAATTCTCACTAAATAATAATCTTCGCGGTATCTACTGAGCGCAGTTCCAGCCATCGGACTAAATAGTTACATTTTTATCTGAAAAATCATTCTCCGTCCCACTAACGAGGCAGACATATATAATACTAACAGCCAGGCACAAGTAAAAAAAAAAGAACAGCGGTAGTGAAGGACGCACTTTCGTGTGTTTTATTCAACTAAAGAATTAAGGCTCGGAAATTACGAAATAGTGCCAACAAAATATGGAAAATCTCATAAACCAGGTACCGGATGGTACTGCAATTTAAATACACGATACTCAAGGATATAAGTAATACTTTCATCAATTTCAAAACATGTTTCCTAATAATTGCCTCGATAGAAAAAAATTTCAAAAACACCTCTGAAAATAGAGAATTCCTACTTTTTCCGCCAGATTTTAGTGTATTAAAATTTGTTTTTTTTTTTCTAAAATATAGATTTTTTAAGTACAATAAATTTCATAGATTATTTTTATCTAAAAAAAGCACAGTTAATGCGTACTGAGCCTGTTTACAAAATGTCACATACGCCCTTTCATTCCGAGAAGCGTTAACATCATGTCGCACTATTTACTCCACGGATCTACGTATATTGCTATCATCCTCGCTCATATCGCGGTCAGCCGCGTCGTGCGTCGGACCTGCGTCACTTTTCTCGGCAATCTCAATTAAAATAAAAAATGGGTAAAATTAGAAATAAACGCTTTGGGAGTGCAAAAAAGATGTATAAAAATCGTCAAAACGCATGATGGCCATAATAAGGCAAGCTATGGCTTCCTTTCTCCATGTATGTATATTTCTTTTATTAATGAAATTATCATATGATTGTGAACCCTAACGCAATATAAAAACACTTCAAACATTTTACAAGACGTACTGTACAACTTTAGCTACCTAAAATAATTATTATAAGCAGCATTCAGAATTTTTCCTAATGAATGTATCGTAATTATTTTAGATGCATCATGATTAATTTATACAGTTTCTGACAATAAGGCACAAAGCTTATGTACATAATTTTCGACTATTCAATCGTCGTTTAAATAGCGCATTGTCAGTAACATCGCTTTGCAATCAAGAGGCTCGTGGATCGAATCTAGCGCAAAGAGATTCTTTTTGGTCAAATTTTAATTTTACGACATAATTCTTACAATAATAATTTTACGTATGTACGTGAAACATTAATAATAATTATAATGTGTCCGACAGTAAGGCATAAACGATATGTGTGTAATTTTCGACACTTTACTCAATGACTATATAGTGTGTAACTACTGAAGTCGTATCGGAAGTTCGAGTACAGTGGATCGAATCTCACATACTTAGATTCTTTTTGGTGACTTTTTTTATTTGTATTACTATTTATTTGATACGTATTATATTTACGTATAATTAAGTTTTCTGACGCGTATTCAATTTACAATTACAATGCTTGCAAATTTATTAGGTATCTCGAGTTTCCATGTTTTCATATAATTAGAGAGTTTAGTATATCTAATGTGAACATTAAATAGGTACTACCTAATCTAGCTACCTGACCACGTTTTTTCGTAGATCTCGGAAAAGTATGTCTTTTACAATGGAAAGGTAAGAAAAACATGAACATGTTGAAATTTTCCTAGGTACTTACTTGTTCAAGCCACAGCGTAATAGTAACAGTAGAACAACATTATCAATTTACTACTAAGCTATGTTGAGTAAACACCGTCCTTCTGTGCACTACTATAGAAAAAGGCAGTCTCTCTTTTTTATTTTTAAGGTACGTAATGTGAAATATCAGACAAGTTTTTAATAATAAATATAAGTACAAAAATTCAATAAATGGGTAAAATAAGCAACGACGTGTTACATAATATTTCATGTGCATTTTTTATCGCCAATCATTTTCCCACCCTTATATCACTTATATAGAACCAATAACTCTGTATTACAAAACCCCATGCAGTATGTGCGCGGCAACCTTCTCCATGTGATTTTTTGTTATCTGTCGTTCGATCGGCTAAAAGCTTTTTCAGTCTCGATTTTACACGCCTAGCATCAGACCAAAGAAAATTCATAAACACAAAAACTATTGTAATATTGGATAATATTACTGTAATATTGGAATGTAATCCATCAAAGCATGCGTTATTGCAAACATAAAACTATTTTTTTTTTTATTTATTTCGGTATTTTTCAGATGTTCAAATTTTAGTCAAAGTGATCTTACCTTTCCAACAGGAATTTGGAAAGTCAAAGCAACTCAGGACCTTATATTTGTACTTTATTTCGACCAAAGATGTGCTTTTTAACCGACTTCCAAAAAGGAGGAGGTTCTCAATTCGTCTGTTTTTTTTTAATGTTTGTTACCTCAGATCTCTTGACTGGGTGAACCGATTTTGAAAATTCTTTTTTTGTTTGAAAGCTGATGCTTGTCGTTTGGTCCCATTTTAAATTTCATCAAGATCAGTCAAGCCGTTTTGGAGTTACACTAAAAAGATTGAAAAAATTTTTTTTAACAAAACATGGAACCGACTTCAACACCCAAAAGTGTGAAATAACTTGTCGAAGTCGGTACCATGCGCACAATATTGTGATAATAGGTACTTTTGAAGCATCATGGTACCGACTTCAACAAGTTATTTCACACTTTTGGATGTCGGTTCCATTTTTTGTTAAATTTTTTTTTTTTTAAGTGAGTTTCTCTCCTTCGTCCATTGCCGCGAGACTAGCGAATAAACTCACAATGTAACTTGAGTTGCCAAGCCAACTAATAACAAGGTAATCTTGTTTGTAATGTGTGTAATGTTTTCCGCCAGATTTCACTAGACGTTTTTAGCTTACGGTAATGAGAAGAAAGCGCCAAAAACCCTAGAAATATTCAAGACTTAGCACCAAATGCGCCAAAACAGCAACACAGTGAGTGAATGATCGGTGTCGGTGGCAGTTTTTTTATGGTGGGACCAGCGCGGCGCGGGGTACGGTCTGTTGTTGTAGATTTTGCAGCGCCGGAGTTAACTTGTATGCAGCTTACGAATAAATTTTAAACTCAGATTTGTTTCAATCAATTGCTTATACTTCAATCAATCCGGATTCCCCTGACACAAGTGTCCGGATTTTACCCCGACACTGTTTAAAAACCCCTACCAGACGCCCCCCGGACGCCCTCTAAACTAGGGCAAATCCGGGGAAACCCGGTCGGATGGCAGCCCTACTCTCATAGTATGTCTGATTTTATGTCGCACTCCGGTGCATCTTCGAAACATAATCTATCTATACAAGTACATACATCAATTGACGGCACGGGTGTCGTTTACAAACATATACGTATCTTTCGTAATCTTTGACAAATACAGGTAATAACATTAATACCACGGTTTTATAATCGATATGTAATATTGTGGTATTACGTATGAATAGTAATACAAATAGTAATAAAATTTTCAAACAAAATACTTATCTTTCTCCTTGGGTGATCTCAATAATGGTATTATTTTGTTAGAAGTTTTGTTGTTCCACCCACCTACACAATAGCATCCACGAGATGTATTTATTATATTATTATTAACAAATTGAAACAATAACTGTACCTACCTACTACATTCTCCATGTGATTTTTGTTAGTGAAATCTTAATAGTAGTGACACGACGACTTGTAGTAATAACACGAGCAGGTACCCTTGATTGTTAGCGGAACCAAGAATAAACTACGCTATTTGATAACTATAGAATACTTGGAACCGACGCCAACACCCAAAAGTGTGAAATAACTTGTTCAAGTCGGTACCAGGATAGCTCAAAAGTACCTAATATCACAATATTGTGCACGTGGTACTAGTGTTGGACTTCGACAAGTTAATTCACACTTTTAGGTGATGAAGTCTTCTTTTTATGACCCTTGCTACTTACGGGATCGATTTTCATTCATTGTCAACGACTTTATCATCAAGATAAGTAAATATTTTTCAGTTATTGGAGTGTATGTCAAAAACGGCTCGACCGATTTTGATGAAATTTAAATGGAACCAAACAACAAGTATCAGCTTTCAAACAATAAATGATTATTTTAAATCGATTCACCCAGTCAAATGTTCTGAGGCAACAAACATATAAGAAAAACAGACGATTTAAGAACCTCCTCCTTTTTTTGAAGTCAGTTAAAAATACCCAATAGTATAACCCGCTATTTGTATTTTGATCTGGGGTAAAAAAGCTTTTTTATGATTTTCTGTGTAAATTTTACACGATATACTTGTTTCTGTAATAAATAAACCATCTTTTCTCTAACAGCTTACGCCTTGCATCAAAGTAGATACATAGTTCATGTTCATTAAAACTATAGTTCATGTTCATTAAAAATGAACATACACAAAACTGCAAAAATCAAGCAAGTTGGTAATAATCAAGACTAAACTTGTACTACTGTAGGTATGGTAAATTTATTAACTGTGTCACACTATGATATTTACAGCATACAATCAACTAATGGTTGGTATCATGTATGCGTACTAGATGGCGCTTCAGCACACATCACATTCGTGTGTGACAAGATAGTTTCTACTAGTTCTACTAGAGGGCGCTCTAAATTTTTAATCAAATAAAATATTACCGTTGACTTGCGGACGTGGCGCCATGTACACCGCGAAGTAAACATGCGAGGAGAAGTGGGGACAAAATCTAACATCTGTTTTTAGAATTCTGCCCCTTAAGTTCAGAGCATAGTGGGTTGATTGCGCATTTATGATGTGCTGATTGCGTAGCTAACTAGTAACCTCTTATTGAAATGTGCTATAGCAAGAATCCAAAGATGTAATCCAGCATCATAAACATGGGTCACTTTTTGTTATTAGTTTATTAAGTAAGCCTGAACAACATCTTCGACTACTTCATCACTTACCATCAAATGAGGTGGTCGAAGGTTAGCCTATCAGCTATAAATAACAGATGCATTTCGTCACAAATGAGGAACTGCACAACATAAAGTTGTTAAGTTTTTTGTGGCTGTAATCTCACCTATATCCAAATTTCTTCCCCCTAACACTTAGCTCCTGGTTCCGTCCCGATCCTTGCTCACAAGGCAAACTGATCCATTCGCTTAACTCTCTCGGAGGTTATCCCGGAGTATCCTTTCATCTATCATCTAGTAAATACCCTATTATTTCGTTACCAATTCGCATTGTTAGCATTTGATAACGTCATTTAGGATAATAACATTTATGTTTAATTTTTTTTGTTGATATACCTACAAAATAATTGGCTGAATGGTGCTTATTTTTAAGATACTATACTGTAAACGAAGGCTGTAAGTCTTCCTATAAATAAATAAATAATAAATGAAAGCAATTAAGAATATTGTTTATTTTTTGGATTTATATTGGATTCATGCAATAAGTATGTAGTATATGTAAGTGTATATCGATGTTAGTTGTTTCGGATTAAATAATCTTTAATTTCGTCCAAAGATCAGACTTTAGTAGAGCTTGTAATTACAAAGGTACATATATAATACAAACATTTGTGAGATCCCATCACAATTTTCTGTGATATTTTTATGATCACAATCTCTTCAGGTGGTAAACAAGGTCAACCTCAAATTCGTCTTTAACTGTTATCTCACCTGAGTGTAAGTGCGGCAACGGTTGAAGATGTTGAGGCTGAAATCTAGAATTACTGGCACTCAAAGATAGCAGCCGAAACACATCATTTTCTACATGAGGTTTGTAGCTATATAGAGCAGGCATTCGCTAAATATTCTACCACCGTACTATGACTAGTGCTAAGACTTATTTCTAAGTGCCCTCCGAAGCGCGGAGGCGCTCTGTAGTAAATGCCACTAACGGTCACCCATCCAAGTAATGACCGTAGCCAACGTCTCTCACCATAAGTAGTTGATCGGTTGAGAATGTAAACTCCACTACTAGCGTTTTATGAAATAGCCTGATTTTAGGCGCGCAACTTACTAATTTGTATAATTCAAAAACTACCAATATAATGCGGACCTTCTGAATATTTTAGGGGGCTTATCTCCCACGGCTAAATATTTTATTATTTCACAAGCTCTGATAGTGATCTTATTAAAATGCGTGTTTATGACTTCGAACCCAATGTTTGAATGTGCGTTAAAGCCCTGCGTTGTAATAATTAAGAAAAACTGGCCAAGTTACAGCATAGCAACCCAACAACCTGTGGAAGAAAAGAATATTTTGTTGGTTTTGGTAGCAGCTTAAAAGTACATTATAATTAGCACACACCTACAAATTTTTTTGTGAGAACACATTAATTAATGTTATAATAAAATATATATAATAATATAATTAATTGTTTATTACTCTAGACGATGACCCCTCACATTATCTGGGTGCAAAACAGGATTTTGTGTCTACCTTATGTATTGTAGCGGCTCTGATAATCTCGAGAAACTCGTGACGTATGAACGGACGGAGAAGTAGACAGCCATGGGGCTTCGTTTTGCCCTTTGAGTACGTAACCTTGACAAAAGAGAATTCTATATAACAACTATTCTGTATTTTTCAAGCCAATTTATGATCGTCTACATTTTTTGTTGCTACTTATCTACCTTTAAAATATATACTATAGGGAATTCGTTTTGTATAAGTTCAAGCTCATCAATCTATTCAGGAGCTGTACTTCCCTAATTCAATTATTTTTGTGTGCCGTCATCTATCGATTAGCTTATGTAGCAGTTTTCCCTTATCTGTAAAGAACATTTTTAATCTTTTTGCAATGGTACAGCTCTCATATTTAATCCATAACTATCACAGCACTTTAACAAGACATTTTCAACTTTTCGTTATAATTTTGTTTATGTTATTGTGACGGAACAATCTCGAGGGCCACCTAATATTAGGAGGACTAATAATAGTTGCATTTCGAATTGCATTGCGCCCGTCACCTTAAGACATAGTTATTAAGTCTCATGTGCCTGTGATTTCACTGGCTCTCAAGGTCTACTACCGGAGCACACCGTTACGTCCTTGGCGACAGATTTTCTACTTGAGGGTGGTCGCTAGCCAGGCGAGCATTCGCAAAATGCCCTTCCACTATGCGGTGAAGCTCAAGTCCGCGGCGGGATTCGAATAACTTTAATAATACCTTTCAAATTGAAATGATTTTTTGTGCAGGCTAGGTATATAGGTATATTCTATGAGCCCGCTTATTCGGGGACGCGGTAAGTTGCGGTTTAACCCTGACAACGCTGTTTCATAAACAGCTTGTGGCTGTACGCGGGCCCTATTACGGGACATTGAGAGAACAGGCTCTAAAGATCTCTAGATTAAGACTGAGTCGTTCTACTGTGAAATTGGCCCGTCATGTCTCGGCTAAGCGACGTGATAATTTATAAGTGTGCTCATCCACATTTCTATCCCTATAAAAGCGAAACTTTCTTATTAATTTTACACTTTCGTGAACTGGAGTGTGAAACTTTACGGTAGCGGTTACTGCTACGTCTGCCACTTAAACTTCATGCTTAATTAGTTTACAGGAATTAAACTTTGTGGTTCTCACGTGTATAAAATAATAGCAGGTATATAATATTTCGCAGTTTGTTGGAGCCAGTTTGTTATTTTTAGGCTTATTCATAACGTTAATTAAGTTTTAAACAATACTTTAAACACTGTTTAAATATGTTAGGAATTCATAAACGCTGTATAGGGTTCTCTAGGGAATCATTTACTTAAACAGCTTGTTTAGTAGCTGTCAAATTAATTAATCTTCATAACATGTTTAGCGATTTAAACTATAAAATGGCAGGAGTTTCCTTCAACAGCTGTTTGAGTCTGTGAATAGACTGGCCACTGGTGATTTTTTTATACGTACCCACCTCGATGAAAGATAGTGAAAATATGGAATATTTTGTTAAATTATGACTTATTAATTTATTATTAATACTTTTTCAGTGACGATTTTTAAGCAAGATGTAGAAGATTGAAGTATATGAGTGCAGATCAAATTATGTTTGAGAAAACACAAAATAAATCTTTTAAAGAAACACTGAGAATATCTTTGAAAACATGACTTAAAGCCTGCGAGTGGTTCACGTTTGTAAGATTTTGAAAAATGTATTTGATACTATTTAAATTTTTTATTAAGGCAAAAGGTAAGGCCTCACGCGTCATCTATTTAGCAAGAAGTGCATGAGTTCGAATCAATAGATGCGGTACCTTATTATTATTTCAGACGAAGCCAGAGTACAACTAAGATAATGCTTGTTTCTCTACGGACGAACAAGTCCTAGTCAAAGTTATTAGCTATTAACATGATGTGAGACTTACGGGGGTGACATGGACAATTATTGACAAAACCTCCATGAAAAAAGAATAAAGATATAAGTAATATTATTGCCTAATCATATTTGGTGTGCGTACTCCCAGCGGCAACATGTTGAAATACTTTGCGAGCAGACGATGTTGGTTTTCAACTCAACTAGTAGTTATGTTTTAGTAGATTCCAATAGCTTTTACTCTTATAATACTTATTTTTTAAATTGACCACGAAAACATTTGTAGGGACTTAAAGTATAACTGACCTAAGTTTGGTACCAAACAAATTTGATACAACTTTAAACAAATGTACTGAAATCTCGGTCACAATAGATTCATGGAGCTTCTTAAGTCTCGGTATCTACTACAAAATCTTCAAATAGTTCCGAGTTGTAATAAAATTGTAAACTATAACTAACAAAATGCATTTGAAACCTCGATGGTAAACTTCAAAATACATGTTACAGAATATATTTATTTAAGAGCTTAACACGCTGTTTTCGTTTCGCAAGATACACAGCGTGGCATTTTCTATGGACTGCCGCGCAGCAGGACCATGGTTCGAATCCTGCCGCGAGCTTGAACTTCACCGCTTGGTGGTAGGGCATTTTGCCAATGCCCGCCTGGTTAGTGACCACCATTAAGTTGAAAATCTGTCGCCAAGCACCTAACGGTGTGCTCTGGCAGCTGTCCTTGAGAGCCAGGAATTCTAGGTTAAGCCTGTTAACACCTTCAATCACATCATCACTTACCATCAGCTGAGATTGTGGTCAAAGGCTTACCTATCAAGAATAAAAAAAAGGAACGTACCTAAAAACACATCGTTGTTGTGTTTTCTCTTTAACTTATTATTCACAAAAAAAGTGCTACAGCGTAATAGGTTATTTAGTTTGAAAGTAGGTATGAGATTATAAAAACGTCATTCCCGAGGTACGAGTGACCAAGTAAGATTTTATTTTGTAATTTATTGTGTAATTCTAACATAAACACATTTACAACATATTATCTGTATATGTTGTAAATTTCCTACAATATTTAAAAAAATAATTTAATGGTATTAAGTTTCATTAATATGACTAACAAGCGGCCCACCCCGGCTTCGCACGGGTATTTAACAAAAAATATAAATTGGAAAACATAAAAAGTAGTTATTGACTAACTAAGTTAGTGACATAACTGTAATAGTTAGACATATGGTATTGCGGACTTTTTGTAGATGTTAGTGTCTTCTATAAAATTGTAGTACATCACTTAGTTCTATTGTAAACAATTTCCGCATCATACGCGATATAAAGATTTGTATCGTATTTTTCGCACGTTGGGTTACTTATATTATCAAAGTTTTCATACGGATCACTAATTTTTTGAAAATATTCTATAACCTATGTTCACCAGGGATAGTGTAGGATTCTAATAGTGAAAGAATTTTTCAATAGGTCCAATAGTTTTAAAGTTTATTCGTTACATACAAAAATACTTACATACAAATCTTTCTTAATTATGATATTAGTGTAGATGTAAATTAGGGAACGGACAGTTAAGAATATATTCCTGCTAAAAAAGTTACCTACCATGTATATTATCGATCTTTACAGAAGTTACTCTACCTATTATCCTGATGAAGAGCAAGAAATATTCAAATAAATATTCCCGATACACATAATTTCACAATAAGTGTCCATATTTAAACCAGTTCGATTTTATATAACACGTGCTTGACGCAAAATAATGGTCGTTGTATAAATCTCATGGTAGAGAGAGGGCGCCCCTCCGCACGGCGCCTTATTTATTCACAAATATTTGTTTACTCGCTTAGATGATCTCGCCGAAAAGGGCTTGTACGCTATATTTTCAGCTTTCTCGTGAGATGTTGTGTTGTCGTCACTGATCATTTATTTGCGTGAAAGTGCAAGTACTTGTTTGCATTTCTTTCTCCACGGCCAATTTATCGAAATGACAATGTTTCTAGAAAGTAATAAATCACACAAATATGATAATATCAACTTTTTATTAATTGTACTACATGAAATCTACTTCATTTCAAACGAGTTGCGGTCATCGTCATTCATTTCGTCTGGCACTAAGGAACTTCCGTCCTGTACCTAAGTACAGTAGTAAGTAGAGAGTCTCGTGTAATTCAATTGAATGCCCTGAAAAAGTGCCCGGAATATGTTCTATTCATTAAATGGCTTGCACGAACCCTCCAAAGAGCGGCCTTCAACTTTTATTATTCAGTTGGAGACGTTTTGTTCTTAACTTAATTAGAAAACTTGCGCTTTTTTCAGTTCGTAATTAGGATCATGTAAATGAAAATGTCCCTCTAAAGCAACAGTACCTTTGAAAGCGAAAAAATATTGCAATTTCGCTTTTCCACAGTGTGTTGGCGGATTTACTGATTTTATACTCTTTTTATTTAGATTTCTGTGTTTTTAATTATATATGGCAACTGCTACTGGCTTCATTTGTAAGGAGATATTTATAGTTTGTGGATATGAAAACGTTTTAGAAGCATACCCATTCAATGCTGTCCAACAAATATGAGAAAGGTACACTTTTCCTATATAGTACAGCCATAATTAGCTAAAATAACTGAACATGATATATTTACCAAATATTTTCATGGAAAAGCGTACAAAATATGCTTCACGCCTATTGCGGCACCATATTGTAAAAGCTTTTATTGTTTTATATTTAATATGTTTTACATTTGTTATTGGTTTGCAACAAAGATTTATTGTGTTATTTTCATATGAAAGGAACTGTTATTGTAGGTGAGGTCATGTAGTGTGTAGTTTTGAAGCGCTCGTAGCGAAGTTTGCTTAGCCATTCTGAATCGATCAGCAAAGTTAAGCAACGTCCGCCTCGGTCATGACTTAGATGGGTGACCGCTGGTTGGACATTACTACTTAGCGCTTCCGTGCTTCGGAGGGCACGTTAAGCCGTCGGTCCCGGTTGTTGTTTTAGGATGGCAGTCGTTACAGCATTGTGGTAGGGCATTTGCGAATGCCCGTCTGGCTAGCTATCATCCTCATGTTGAAAATCTGTCGCCAAGCACCTAACGGTGCGTTCCGGCAGCTGTCCTTGAGAGCCAGTAATTCTAGGTTAGCCTGAACAACATCTTCGACCACATCATCACTAACCATCAGGTGAGATAGTGGTCAAAGGCTAACCAATCAGGCATAAAAAAAAGATAACTACAAAGACTTTACTACCGATTTTCAATTGAGATAAACTCGCTTGTGTCTATCTTTTTAACCAAAGATACGTCCTCATAAAATGTTAATTAGGTCACCATCATCAGTCGGAAGACCTCGACTGTTGAACACAAGCCTCCCAACATTTCAAGAACTTAAGGACCCTTGGCACTTACTGCGTGTATACAAAGCTGTTTTACTAACTTTGCCAATGCATAAGCAATGTGTGAAATAGTCAAAGTTTATTCAAGTATCGTTTGTGAGCCTACATTATTGGGCCCGCAAGTCGGCCCTCAGATTAACTAGAGTAATTTTAACCTTAAGGTTCCTAGGAGCCAGCTTATTAAAGGTGTTAGCAATGGTCAGTAAATTAACTGTTACAGGTGCTGGGTTGGCTTTTACCGCCAACTCTCCAGTGAGTAAGTGAGGACGTGGTCGAGAATGGTATGGCCTAACCTAGAAGGTAGGTACTTACTCTCAAGGGCAGCTGCTAGAACACATCGTTGTGTGTTTTTTGATAGCTTTTCTAGAAGGTGGCCAGCAGAGTATATGCATGAGGTGAAGCCGAAGCCCATGGATGGATACGAATCACGAACCCCCCGCGCGGCAGTCCGTAGCTAATGCCACTGTGCCATCACTGCTAAAATACTACCTAAGTAAAAAGTAAATAAAGTCGAGGCAAAAGGGTGGCGATGTTAAATCGAACCATTTTCGACCAGCTTTATTATTGAGGTATTTAAGTTACATTGTATTTTTTTTAAACAGAGAAAGTGAGATTACGAATCTTTGTTTTATTTTATATTATAATGATATTCCAAATATCATCGATCTAGGTAGATAAAGTAGTTTCAAGGATGTGGGTTTCTTTTTAACACCTAAGGGTGCATCCGACTGAGTTAGAGATTTGAAATATTTGTATCTATATTGTATTTTAGTTGTAATTAAAGAAAAAGCTTGCGAAAATCGTTAGCAAATTTTCCATTATATTTGTTTCATGGTTCCTTAATTTCTATATGTCGAAACACTGTAGGTACCTAGGTTTAGCAAGAACATGCACCTTGTTTGTATATTTTATAATTAATATAGTATATGTCTAAATTAGTTTGCAACATCTTTGAGCTCGCACACCAATAAATTTGGCCGTTAACATATTTTTTTTTTTTTTTTTACTCCAAACTGGGTAGCACTTGACCACTATCTCACCTGATGTTAAGTGATGATGCGATCGATGATGGAGCGCGCTTACCCAGGAGATACCTATTCACTCGCTTCTTGAAGACCCCCATATTGTACTTAACCGGAAACACAGCCTCAGGCAGAGTATTCCATACCCTGGCGGTTCGCATGATAAAAGAAGATGCAAATCGCTTTGTTCGGGTAAATGGAATATCCACCATATAGCGGTGGCGCTTCTGAGTATCCCTGGATGTCCGGTTATAGAATGGGGATGGCGGAATCAGATCATGTAGTTCTGTGGCACACTCCCCGAAATGTATCCGATAAAAAACCGATAAGCAAGCGACTTTGCGGCGATGCTCGAGACTATCCATTGTGTGTGTTCTCCATTGACGCGTAATATTATTTTACCCTCCGTATTGTCACATTACGTGATAAGCAAACCTAATCAAGAGTAAATCCATTATAACTATATACTTATTTGCCTGGAGTCGGGCTTTAATGTTGTACTTGTCGTCCATGTAAACCTCTGGTCAATAATGAGATCATGAATAATTTGAAACATCAAAATTGATTTGAAATCTTTAACGTAGAGACTACATAAAAAATATCCTTTCGAAAATCAAACTAGTCGTGAATCGTCCTATTTCTCTCTTTAAGGATCCTATTGCTATTTTTTTTCTAGCCTTTACCATTATCTCAACTGATAGTAAGTGAGGATGTGGTTCAAGCTAACCTAGAATAATGAGGGGAAATGCTACCTATATTTTCAGAGTTTTCTATAGCACAAAAAAAAGTGTTCGAGCTATGTATGGCATGCAGTGGACTGAATCATGTAAACCAGTTTTTAAGGCAAAGAAACTGCTTACAGTTCCTTGCATTTACTATATGAGATGGCAAAATTTATTAGGAGTAACTTGTCGCTTTTCGAACCTACGGATAATGCAAACCACAGGACAACTACACGTACACGTCTAAATATGCCAGCCCCCAAACTGACCATGTTTCGTAGGAACTGTGTATACATGGCACCTCTTATCTATAATTCGTTACCAAGTCACATAGTCGATCTACCTTTTAACAGGTTTTATAGAAGTTTAAAAAAGTGGTTAGTTGAGGAAAGTTTTTATACTATTGACGATTTTTTGAAGCAAGGTTCGTGTCGCTTCTGTGCATACAGAAATGCGTTGTAGGTTTTAAGATAATGACATTTATATAATCAAACTCTATGATATTAATTATTTCACGTCTTATTTCATACATTGTATATATAGATTAACGAAATGAATATTGATGTATGTATTCTGATTTCCATATTTGTACACCAGTGGACTGGTAGACTGTAGAGAACTAAATTTATCTTAAGAACTACACTCGAGAGCAATGAATCCGGGTCACTTAAAGAATCCTAAAAATCTCGGAAACTAAAAATGCTAGGTTAATGCAATAAATTGTATTTAATAGACAATGTAATACTCCTTAAATGAAGGTATTAAAACTTCTTAGTCATTGTAAAGTTATATCATAAAAAAATCAAATTTGAAAAAGGGCCACTTTCGATGATGGAACTACGAAATTACAGCATTTGGTTTTGCTTTTGTTTGTAATCTGTCATTTATGTGGGTACATAAACCATGTTGATAGTGCTCTATATTCATTATTCAAGCTGAAATTATGTCGCTTACGCCTGAAGAATGCACCAGAATACTTACAATGCTGGAAACCGGCCGGAGTCAGCGCGATACAGCCAGGACTGTCGGTGTGTCGCTGTCAACAGTACAAAGAGTTCTCCGACGTTACGAAGAAACTGGTTCTAACCTACGCAGACCAGGAACGGGCAGAACCAGGTGTACCACAGCACGAGAAGACCGATACTTGGTGAACACCATGCTTCGAAATCGCTTTCTCACAGGAACTGAACTCACCAATCAGTTTCGACGCCTCGGAGGAAGTAACCCAAGTGCATGGACAGTAAGACGTCGGCTTGCTGAATCTAACTTAAAACCCCTTAGACCTGCAAACGGCCCTAAACTGGAGCGTGGGCATCGTATTTCGAGACTAAGATATGCCCAGAGCCACGTAAATTGGAGTATTGAAGATTGGTCAAAAGTTATGTTCTCCGACGAATCAAAATTTATGCTCTACAAGCACGATGGAAGATACAGAGTGTATCGAAGACCAGGGGAAAGATTCAAGCAAGCATGCATCGAAGAAAAAGTAGCCTACGGTGGTGGGTCTGTACTTGTGTGGGCCGGAATTTCTTCTGGAAGTCGCACAGAGCTGGTGATCATAGAAAACGGCTCTTTAACTAGCGTAAGATATGTGGAAGAAATCCTCAATGATCACGTTGGTCCATTTATGGTCAATTTAGGTGAGGATGCTATATTTATGCATGACAATGCCCGACCTCATACAGGTAGGATTGTGAATGACTACCTTCAAGAGATGAACATTACTCGTATGGAGTGGCCAGCGCGCAGCCCGGATATCAACCCGATCGAGCATGCTTGGGACGAGCTAGGCAGATGCGTAAAACAACGAAACCCTCCCCCAATCACGCTTCGTGAGCTCAAAATTGCTCTCACAGAGGAATGGGAGAATATTCCCCAAAATCGTATAAGGAACTTGGTGTACAGCATGCCAAACCGCGTAAACGCAGTAATGGAAGCACGAGGAGGCAATACGAAGTATTAAAATTCAAGAAAATCGTAATAAAGTTCAAAAATTTCATGTTTCCTATTTTTGTTTTAAGGAGAGATCAGCAGTTTTTTTCTTTATGTAATTTTGTGTTAATAAAATGTATGGTGACTCATATTTTTTTTACTTTCATTTAAGGAGTATTACATTGTCTATTAAATACAATTTATTGCATTAACCTATCATTTTTAATTTCCGAGATTTTTAACATTCTTTAAGTGACCCGGATTCATTGCTCTCGAGTGTATTTGTACCTACTTATAACAAATAAATAATTAAATTGAATTTAATAGAATTACTGGTTCTCGAGGACACCTGCTGGAACTCTCCGTTAAGTGTTTAACGACTTGATAAGAGAACAGTCTGTTAATAGGTTTGACAAGACATTCAATAAATAACGGAGTATGATGAAGTCAGGTCTAAAGTAAATATATTACATATCAAATGAAAAAACAGGAAAAAGTTTATTCATATAAGGCATTGTACAGTTTCAATGGCATGGTTGAGCACCTGTTTCCCACACTAGGCTCGAGGCCCGTATTCCGTAAAGAAAAAGGACTCTTCCGTCGGAGTCGTTACAAACAAATAATTTCGAGCCTTTCATGAAAGTAAGTTCATAGTTACTATGGCAAATTATTCAATAGTTATGTATTATAAGAGAATGAGTGTAAGAATTTTCTATTTAAACAATATATCTATACAAATCAAAAATATAATTAAACTTGAAATGGATTGAATGCAGAAGCTATCTGCAATGTATATACCTAATATGTTAGACCTGTTTGCACACTGTTCGCAAAAAGCTGGATTAACCCCACTCCCGGCAGTTATTTGTCCATTGCACGATATGAAACCCGCTCTTAAGTAACTTCATATGGAATGCTGTTGACATTTACCTTGACCGAATTCTATACGCCACTTTTTCGATCTCCAAACGTTGTTTCTTAATGCAGCTTTTTGTTTCTAACGAACCTATATATAGCCTCAAACCGTGCAAATCTGTGACAAATTTGTGAACTTGCGCTATATATTATTAACTAAGTATTTTTTATGCTTATCACAAACTTTGTTACTTTTGTGGATAATATTGATAACTCAGGCTATTGTGACCATTTCTTATATAAAAAAATCTGTTCATTTTCTTTGCTCTCCTTACTCATAACTTTCTATGCCATTTTTATGAAAATATATTAAGAATTTTGGGCACGTATATTTTCTACGGAGCCACAATGGCTTCGTGATGAATTTATAGATTCAATGAATTAAGTAAAAATATTACGCAGATTTAGTCGCAAACATTTTAAGAATTCCCGAATATAACGGCTGTAAGGGGTCTTTGAAAACACTTCCAAGCTATGTGATATTTAACAAAAACATTTATATTGTTATCTCAGAGGAATGTGGATATTGAATAAATTTTGTTGCTTCTCAAATAAGAAAATTGCGATCGTTCGAAGCAAAGCCGTTGGCACATTTGTGGTATTATTGGAAAATATTATAAGAACATATAGTTTCGTGCTGTTTTCAATATTAGGTATCTACTGTTCAATAAGACCCGTGGAGCGGAAGGAACGATAGTGCGACACATCGTTCATGGTATCTACTACGCAATGCAAGCGCAATCATTGTATGGAGCGTGTAATAATACCAAAACGGTATAACCAGTTCTCTTAGGACAAATAGTTTGCAATAATTTAATTGTATCGTATGAAAATATCAGTTTACATGAAACACAGTTGCGCATAAAGTAATTACCTAGTACTAGTAATTTGAATGTTTTTTTTTATAAACAAAATATTACGAGTTGTTTAATTACTATGTGTAACAATCGCGAAAACCTAAGACAACAAAATATTACGAATTAAATATTTCGTGTATATATTATATAGGTACATAATTCTTTATATATATAATATTCAAATTCAAATTCAATTTATTTGCAAGAATGTGAGTAATTATTTAAACAATACAGTAAAGTTATTAGTTAACTGTAAACAGTTCTGCACATTCCACCATATTTGGCATGCAAAAGTGTAGGTCCAAGCCTTGCTTATAAACTAGATCTATGTACTTACATAGATATACTACCAACGCTCATACAAGCATAAATTAATGAATTACATTTTTAACTTGTTCTTAATATAAAAAAAATCACCGGTAATAATAACATTTACTAAATAAGTCACAAAGATATCTACCCACATTAATTAATGTCATATACAATTAAATATTAACCATTCATTCCGTTCATTTAAATGTCATATTAATCTAATGTCAAATTTTTAGCGTCAACCGTCAAGAAACTTAAATGTTGCCAACTTCTAATCTATAATAAAATAACAATAATGTATACTAATACGAAATAAATTTATATATATTGGTCATTTAAATACTCAGTTACAGAATAATAGCATTTATCAAGAAGAAAATCAAATAATTTCCGCTTAAATAATGCTTGGTATTCGGATTCTAATAAAGATGTAGGTAAGTGATTGTATATTCTTAGAGCCATTACAAATACACTTTGATCATATAGGGCAGATATATGACCTGGTATATAAACTTTATATTTGTGGCGTTGACTTTTAAACATTTTAAATAATTTAAGGTTGTTTCTTGTAAACAGTACAATTTCAAACATGTATAAACATGGGAAAGGCAAAATTTTCAGATTTTTGAAATATGGTCTACAAGAATCTGTGGATGTAATATGACATACTGATCTTATACATCTTTTTTGAGCTTTAAATATGTTTTCACGTTCGATACAGTTCGTACGCGTACGTAAGCATGATACGATGTGAGTACAGCTTCTATATTTACAATTTTTGACAACATAAATAAAGCATATGAGTAACCATTCAATTTTGCACAAACTGAGTCTGCATGTGTTATCCATTTTAAATTAGAATCTATATTTAACCCTAAAAATTTGTTACAGAAATGTCGTCAATATTCGAATTTAAATAATTGATTTTAGATGTCAAATTAATATTACAATCTTGTTTAAATGTCATTATACTTGTTTTTTTTAAATTAATTATTAGATTATTACATGTCAACCAGCTTACTACATTATTCAGATTCATATTGATTTCAAGGTCAAGACTATTTTCTTTATCACCAACAAATACAATTGTGCTATCGTCAGCAAACAAGACCATGGGATGGTCTATAGCTTTAGGCATATCATTTATATACACCAAGAAAAGCAGAGGCCCAAGAACGCTGCCTTGGGGAACACCGAATCGAACCAACTTAGCATCGGAAGAATATGTCTTTTCCGTTTTTGATTTTATGCAAAATTTACTAATTTGAGTCAATTGATACCTATTTTGGAGATATGATTTTATGAGATTTAGAGGATAGCTTCGTACTCCATATTTTTCAAGTTTTCCTAGAAGCAAATTATGACTCACGTAATCGAATGCTTTTGTGAGATCCATAAACATAGCACGTACTGGTAAGTTCTTTTCACAGTTCGTCATAACTATTTTCAAGAAATTATAAATTGCTAAATTTATTGACTTGTTTTTACGAAAGCCTACTTGCTCGTCAGTCAGAATATTAAATTTTTCGAGATACGAGTATAAATTTTTATAAATAATCTTTTCAAATATTTTAGAGAAAACTGGAACTATGGCAACCGGTCTATAGTTATTGATGTCAGTTTTGTCTTGTTTTTTAAAAAGTGGCTTTATAATTGTTACTTTTAATTTTTCTGGAAAGTTCCCACAGTTGATGAATAAATTTATTATATGACAAAGGATAGGAGCTATAGTGAGAGCTGTCTGTTTAATCACTCTAGTGCATATACCGTCATATCCCGTGCTCTTAATATTTTTTAAATTCCTGATAATAGTTAGAATGTCATAAGGAGTGCACGGAGCCATAAACATAGAGTTCGATCCATCCATTCGACAATATATGTCAGTTATAGCGTATATATAACATAAATCTTATATTAGATTCTATTGCTTATCTCAATCTCGAATGAAGGGTCGATACTGAACTAGAATTAAATTCATTGGAGCATCGAAGTCTGCAAATCAAAAGAAAATCCAATTATTGTGACTCACCAATCTAAGACGATTGCACTCGTAGAAAAAATGCTATTGAAGGGATCTATATAGCGCAAGATACAGATACAAATAATCACTTATGTCGTGAACGCTCTTGTTCAATGATGCTGAATGTTGAATGTACCTATATTATAGCAAAAACGTGCGGGTACTTATTTAGCAGGTCCCTTGCGTGAAATTGAAATATAAAGCGCTTGGGCTCTAGGAAACCAACAAGCGCGAATGGCACAGGGGAATAGGTCCACTTCCTTTAGCACATTATTCTCGAAGTGACGAACAATATCTCCATAACAACGACTTCGTAATTTAGATGATATGGCGCCCGTGGGACAATGCGTCAAGGGGGTGAACTCATTATTGTGGAGAAAAGCTTCGAGCAGAAAAGTTATCTTCTCAACTCGCGTATCCTGCCTACATGGTGAGTTTGTAAACTATAAGAATACACATCGCATATATATTTACTGGTAGGAGCGTAAATTTGTGTGAAAAACAAATAGTCTTTACTCGCTTGTTGATGAAACTCACTGCTTATTGTAAGCAGCGTTGACCTTGCAAAGTTCAGCAATGAGAAACACGGGTATGACTTTCTGGCGCTCGATGCTATCTTTTCTTCGACGTAACACACAATTATTACAGTTTTATCGTTGTGAAATATGCCAACAAAGTGCGATGTTTGTATGTCATACTGTCTATTGGCATCGTAGCTTCCAAATGTCGGGAACAATTTGATTGCTGTTTTTTATAAGCAGGTATAAATAAGAAGGTGGGTACCTAATTTCGGACGAAAATACGATCAGCCGTTTCCAATTTATTCAGGATAAGGCATAGACGTTGGTATACACAGCACACCATGAATGTAGCTAGCTGGATTTCGGTGTATAGGCATATATGTCGTAGTGTCTTGTGAACTGTTAGTGAGAATTATCTAGTATTTCCTTTGTTGTCTCATAATCTACTCGTACAGATATAGTACATCAAACATCACCGTTCAAAAAGCACCCTGCAACGTGCAACCTTTGCGCCTATTGTTGGTATACCTCGAAGCTGACTATCCTTTGTGGTGCAGTGTGAGATGGCTAATTATAAGCGAGACGCCATACCCGTAGATATTGTATACACCTGGCAAGCTTGGCACGCCCTTTCAAAGCTCTGCTTCGGAACGCATTTCCGTGAAATATTATGTGCATTAATATACCTCATATAACCCTACATTAATATTATAAATACTTCAAGCATTCGATATAGCTTACAGAATAATGAATACTATGCTTCCTGAGAATATGTATGTATGGATATATGTTTACGGATTATTTTTTATAATATACAAATTTAATCGATACAGCGAAATATAAAACAATGTTGGCTATTCTACACGCACACACACGTGTCCGTGCTAGTAAATCCATTGCACTAGGTACAATATAAAACCAGGAAAAATCCCAATCCCTTTCTTCATTACTGTCATGGTGTTAATGATATATACTTATAATATACACGATTCATGTCACGTATAAACCATCATTGACGTGGAAGATGCCAGTATTTTTTGGAGCAGCAGACTGAAGATGTCTGCTCGCCATTTTCAAAGCGTGCCGTAACTTTTTTTATGTTATTCAAAAACCTATAGGTACTTATACTTTTGAATTTTAGACTCATTTCCCACTGCCGCTGTATGACGTTGAACAGCGAGCGAAGGGCCAGTACTATACCCTAAGTAGGTACGTAACTATACACACATTATACATGACAGAACAATACCCTAAGTAAAAGTCCAGTTTAGATATTTGAACCTAATTGGTGCAGGTGTGATGTATCCTACTCTAATAACAATAGCAAAAGAGCGGTTATATGGTTATCATAACAACTAATTAATATTATATGTATAATGAATTCTTCCAAGTCATCTCCTATGAGGCCTATTTAGAAAAACCGTTTTAAAACTAGTTACTGCCAAGCACTCCATTGTGTTTGGCATCCGAGGATTCAGATGTCTTACGAATATATTTTATTGGTGTGTCCTGCCAGCTGTCTTTGAGAGTAAGTTGCCATTCTGGGCTAGCCTATTTGACTTTCCGAGCACATCACTTACGGAGGTTACATGGTAGCCAGAGTATATTAGCTGTTAAAAATAGGATGGGATTCCTAGTACTTCTGTAATACTAGTTTTACTTTTACATAGTTCAGTAAAATTTACATACATCGTACTAAGAAAGATTCTTTCATAACACTGCCACAAGAAAATAAATAAGTTATTTGACTATTGTGTTTCTGGTTAAAATTGGTTATTATACTCATTAGCAATATATTAAACATTCTCGTTATAAAAAAAAAGCAATATCACCGTCAAGAAATATAACATTACATACTCGTAGATTCAAGGATTGAGAGTTTGTCGTTGATCCAACGCTAAAACAATGTTCAAAAGTCTTTATAATTCTGAGCAATTTCAAACTATGGCATTGTTGGATGGCCTGAAGATCGTCAGTGTGTTATCTAACTTCTGAGAAAAACTAAAGAACGCACAAAGTACAGTAAAAATAGCGGATAAACTGTATAAATCCTCAAGCATACAAATATTTACCGGAATGTAGTCAGGACGTGGCCCACAGTGGCATGGGGACGCATATCTGGATATATCTTTACTATCATGGCTTAAGGTTTTTTTAACTTTCCTTTTTCATGTGGAAATGGACGTGGCCTCGTGTGTTTAAATATCTAGGACATAATAAAGAAGTATTGTAATAGGTATAACAAATCAACTTTAGATGCATCCAAAACTATTAACTGCATACCAGTCGGTTATTAAATAAAATCATACAGTTTATAGATCAGCGATAGGACGGCCCACTGCTATGAGTAAGCGTTGGTGGAAAGATAGAATCCAACTACGGACTTGAGTTTCACGCAAACTTGAGGTAACAACGCTTGTATTTTCTGTAGTTATTAGAGGTATCGTAACATCTTCGTTTCGCCAGACAAGTTTGGGCCCAATGCAATCTGTCGGGCTCAGTTTCAGACACCTAAACGCATCATAATTTATAGTTGCTTTGCCCTAAAGAACCCAAAACTTTATCCGACCCTAGGATCAAAGCCAGGACCTCGATATTACAAAGTGTAGCTATTGCACACATACACCAACGAAACAGCCAGGCGGTCACATCCTCGCTGATCTGAAATTTATCACAGAGCACCTAGCTACAGCATCTTTAAAATCAACTCTATATCAATATTTTATTCCTTTTCTTTCTGCTAATATGAGGACGTTTGTACTGGAATAGGTATAGATTTGCATTATCTCTTCCTATGACATCTTATTCCTTATTTGGCTCTGATCCATTCTCACAAGGCAAAGTGATCCATTCGCAGATCTCTCTCGGAGGTTATCTCGGAGTATCCTTTCATCTATTATCTGAGAAATACCCCGCTATTTGGTTTTGTCAGCTTTTGCCAACGTTATAAGGATCGATATATTTAAGTAACAGAATTAATGTACTTAATACAAAGAGAAATTCATTCGGAAATAATTTACATTTTGGTAATATTTGAATTTATAGCAGAATGTGAAAATATGCTTATTACCTTTATTTGGGTGCAAGGTGGTGTGAGCCCACCACTGTAAGTATGATACTATGTTTTATTTTGGACGCCATCATAATTCTCCAAAAGTTTTCAAATAGCTATCAAATTACCAGGTTTGTATGCATTAAGTCTTTTTCCCCAGTAAATTAAACCAGAAAAGGAAGACGGTAGCTACCAATCAACATATTGTTCAATAATTCAGCTGCCAAGTAGCGTCTATAAAGCTTTTTTAGGTTGAAACCAAATAGGTGATGCTCCTGTACTGATATTCCACAGGTAACAAGATAACAGCCACTGCCTATTGGAAGCCGAGCCTACTGAATATATTAGGTGGCTTATCTCGCTCGCTTACTTACCGCGCAGAGGCAAAGGTATTAATTCTTTTGAATATTCCACGATTTTCAAAAGCCAAGATAGTGATCTTATTGAGCCCGCTTTTATATACCTGTACGTAGACTTGTAAAAATTATTTGAACGAGCGTAGCTTCGCGTTGTATACCTTGGAAATGCTAATGTTACGATAAACTGTGACATAAAATGTATTATTATGTGTTTTTATGGGCTCAATTTCTAATCGCGGAGATTTTCGGTTGGCACAAGCTTGCTGTAGTTTTTACTGAACACTGATATCTATAACTTTTAACAATTCATAAAAGGAAGGATGAGGGCTAACTGAGAAAAAGTAGTAAATCCTATACACAGCAATCTCAACTAGTTTCAGTATACACCTTACTTTCACGACGAATTTTTCAGTATTAGAACAATGATGACCAAAAAGAAGCTAACCGCTTTTATATTAGGTATTTTATTAGTTGGTTCTGGTCGTGCACCGAATTTTCGGCAGACGCTCGCTCTCCACAAACCAAACACAATATAATAAAATTGCAAAAGCATATTTTGGACTGAAAGCTTTATGGATTCATGTTTTTTATATTACAGCGCAATACCTTTGAAGCAGCTGTGGAATGGATTTCAGGGCACTGCATTTCAAGATGAGAGTTATTATGCTCAAAATCCAAACAGTAACGTACCAAGTAATAATTATATTACTACACGGTTCTATTTATGATAAATTCACCTTTGTGAAAGTTTTATGGGTATGTAAATATTGTCTATTTTGAAATTTGAGGCTCAGTTACACTATTATACATTTATTACAATATTCTACATATATTAACACAAACACAGGGAAAGGTTACTATTATGTTGAAGACTTCATTCAAACATTCTAACAAACATTTTGAGGATTGTGTTCGTGGTCCCCACTTCGATATTTAAGGTACTTATTTCACGTTTCAGTGTTAAAAACCAATTCAGTTGCTTTAAATTAACTTATTTTTCTATCTTCTTTGTCATAGGTATATTTTGTGTCCACTCATTACAGGAACAACAATACTACCATATGATAGTAGAAATTTATATTGCAATAGTAATCTCTATTTACAAGTAAGAAACTACTTTGTTTACTAAAATTTATTCTTAATCAATGTTGCAGATACTTACATTCAATGTAACAAGAGCCACAGTTTGTCGATGAGCCAATTTAGACAAAATTATCACGTTTTATCAAGTGGTGGGAGTCTTAAACAAGAATTTGTCTTGGTGGGAACTTGAAAGATATTGAAGCGTATTTATAACCGCACTTACATTTCAGCAATCTAAGTATTTATTTTACCAATAGAATAGCTTAAATAAACTTGCTGGACTGGAATATTGAAAAACATAAGCCAGATACATAGAACCGCAACCTCTTTTCACTGGTTTGACGCTTTCGAGTACGGCTGGAGTAGTTGATTTGACCACCCTGCCCGTGTCATTCTCCGTTGAGCTTATACTCGTGCTCCATTTAGCCGAACTCGAATGTGAATAAACAACAGTTTGGAATATGAGTCTAGATTCTTATTTGGACATAATGATGCTTGATTATAAACTTAAAATCATCTCTGAATTTGAGGTTGCAAACCAGCCTAAGTCATTAAATTTACAAATTACTAGATCAAGAAAATTTTAATTTCGACCGGGAATCAAAATGACGGGTAAAGTAATAAAATTGGAGCACAACATTCGGCCCGGCAGCAAGGACCGCCCCACGCGAATCCGGGGTACGCGGATTCGATTTTAGCTAGGAATAAGAATTTTGTGCACTATATATGCTCAAAATTCTTATGTAAATGTTACTTTCGCTTAGCACACGATAGTGCTTGTAAACATATTTACAAATATATAAAGGTAGAGACGTTACTTCAAAACTAAGTATTTGAAAAAAGTAATTTCTATTAGATGAAGTCTAGTAGTCTAGTTATTGGCGGCGCCATCCCTTATGACAGTTCATCATCATCATAATCACGTCAACCGGAACGCCCACCGTTCAACATGGTCTCATTGGGGATTGTCATTATCTCCACGCGTGGCAGGCATCTAGGGGATTGCAGTAGTTGTCAAATCTTCAGAAGGCACTGCTTCCCACCTTCTGGTTTAGTTCCTTTAGTCGCCTTTTATGACACCCACATCTCTATCGACTATGACAACTAAAAGCAGATGCCACATACACTGAAATATAGGTAGGTACTCAAAATTGCATTAAGTTATAAAGACTTACTAATAATGAAGTGTATATCAAATTGCGAACTGCAACAAAGAGTCTACAAACTTATATAAACTTCAGTTAGTATATCTCAGAACATTAAAACTTCCGTTGTTATTATATTTGATATAAAGCTTCGCTGATAACTACTTCCTCATGTCGGAAATACAGAATAACGACACTTAATCGAGTAGAAGACATAAAACTATACTTTGAAATGCAATAACGAGATGAAAACAAAAGCTATAAAGTGCATGCAATGAGCATAAAAATGCAAAATTCCCAAGGTCCTAAGTTCTATCCTCAAGCTTAAAAAGGATAGGGGTTTTCCTAGGAAGAAATGTTCAGTGGCAATTTGAAATCTAGAACATTGCTTGATAGTTAGCAAAGGCCTTGTCCCATATTACATCGGATCAATATGTGTATAGCACAGTGTTTTTTTGCCATAGTACAGTAGTAAGACTTTGAAACACTACAAATTATAAAAAATACTACAGTTAAGTACTACAACGAAAGCATTTCGGCAACCAAAAGGCCATTGCAAGACCACAGGCAGTCAATTGGCAGCGTGCCCACAATGCTGGCAGCGTTACTGCGTTGGATTGTAAATATTAGATTAGGAGAGACACCCCACGGGCCTAAAGGTTCCTACCACAATTAAATTCTGTCTTCCAATCCGATGATTTTGTGTAGATTAGATACACTTTTTGTATAAAATGTTTTGCTTTAAAACTACGTTTGGTTGAAAAGCGCTACGAGCACACTTCCCTTAAGATAAAGAATAGTATACAACATATCATCGTACGCCATGCGGCTAACGAAGCCTAATACATACATTTGTTAAAACTAAGAAACGAAATGAGCCAGTATTAAATTCTACTCACTAAAGCTAGTTTGAGTTAGTAAAAGCTCAGTAGGTAAGTGTAAAGTTTTGTATTCTGTTGAAATTCTCTTCTATATAGGATGTGATTGAATCTAACAGCTATGCTCTGTAAATAATAGTGCTGTGGATACCAGTGTAGGACACATTGTTTGCCGCATGCCTGGTATACTGGGATATACTCCACATAGTGCTTTGTCCATTGCCACGAGAGCACCATATGAACTCGGCTTTAAATACGGAATGTTGTTGACAATACAAAACATGATAAAATGTTGTACGCCGCTTTGTCGATTTTTAAACTATTGTCATGCTATCGAAAACCTATGGGACGTTAGGAAACTGTTTTCACCGGGCATATGCGTTCACTGCCGGGAATATATATCTTCTTCACATATTTTATTTATGGTACTAAATAATGAGACGAACATGTCGCCTACCTGATTGTGGACTAATCGTCACGTCGGTCCATTACAGTTGCAGTGTCTTCTTGATCGCTTAGCGCTCATCACTCCGAGACATAGTCTTAATATCTCTTTCGCCCAACAATTTTACTTACCCTTCACGCATGAATATAGTAGAGATAGCACAACATTTGACACTGCGTACCCACAAACATTGTTTCTTGCTGAAGAGACCACCTGGTAATTATGTTTTACGAACCCACTTTATTATATATAATGTGGAATACCTGAATTTGGAACTTTTCTCTGACACGATTTTAATATCTTTATTCTAAATTTTAATGCACACTTTGACATATCATAATGACATAGATATAAAATAAAGACAATGGAATGCGAGCGTCGTCTTCGTCACTTAAATTGTTACATAATAGGAATCTAGCTCGCGATCATTCAACGTTGTCGCAAAATGCAGCTGACTACATTGTTTAGCGGAGGTACTTGCACGGAAAGTACGCAAAGCGTTCAGTCGTTCAACTTGATACGATTTTGTAGAGGCATTTGTGAATTTACCCAAATGTTTTGTTATGATATGCGCCGCTTAGTTCGTGCCATTTCCACAGGATAAATACTTAATGATACTTGATATATTGAGCTAGAAACAAATACAATTCGTTTACGAGCTTATTCGCTTAAATGGATTGTAATATACGGTTATGTTTACAACGTCCATTTTCACAAGCTTTATTATATTTAATCACACATATACTTAAAAACTTTAGGCATCTTTATATGACGAAGTCATCCTCCTTCATCAAACCATCACCTCATTTTTTTTAACATACATTTTTTATTTTTAATATTTTTCAAAGTTTAAAACAATCGCCACTTCTCTTGCCGGTTTGACGCATATCCAGAGTATGAATCAAGAAACCAGTTATTATTGTATAACTAGTTATATCTATTTCATTGATCAAGCGAGCGTGAAGCGTCTTAGTCAGCTTGGCCAAAAATCCTTTCAAATCGTATATCTCAACTGATTCTCCTGACACTTTACGAGCAGGTTCTATAATATTATACATAAAAATTAAATAAGCTTTTATCGACACAATTTCTGGAAATTTTTCGAATAGGCAATAATTGGGTGATTCTAACCGTAATAAAACTGTTGTGATGTCTTCAGCTCACAGAACCACTAGTTGTATGTCAACCTTCGCATAAACTGACACAATCACTAACAAGTGAACGATGCGATAATCAAATCAGACGCTGCTGCACAGCCACTGGTGCTCAATACTTGATTTGCTCAGCTCATCTTTCTATGGAGTAAGTGGATACAACAAATCCACTCTTTCCATAAAGACCAGTGTGAAGTTGGCAGCTAAAATTTGCAGCCATTAATCTGACAAAATTAAGGAGGTAAAGCCTGTGCATGTAATTGTAAGAGTCTATGATTGAAACAGTAAGTTCTGGGGTCTGAGTGGTTGAAATCATTGGTTTTTCGAGTTCATGAACAGTTTCTTAGTACTGGTTTTCGTATGGACATTGAAGGGTTAAGTTTTGGTTTAGCCACATTCTCTTGTCCATTTTATGATAGTTTGTCATATCTTCTTTACGGTGCTGTATATATTTTGTTATATTCTGGGGTCCTACACGTCGAAATGTGCCAGCAGCCGAATTAGTGTGTGATAAAAAAAATTCTCTGGCTATGGGTGGATTAAGTTTGAGATCAACGTAGTTGTTATGCTTTTTAGGAATTTTTAAGTTTATTATTTTCATAGTTATTTGATAAAACTTAATTTACCTCCATAATTTTGTCGGATTATTGGCTGCAAATTTTGGCTGCCAACTTCACACTGGTTGTATAAAGTGCCACAGTAGTATAGTACTATCCAGTCGTCTGTGCATTCCACCCCTGACTATCTAGCTGCAATACGGTGCTGTTAATGTCATAGAAAATACCTTTGCTACATCGATAAAGTGCCTAATAAAATGAACCTACGTACTAAAAATAAACAAAAGTACTATTAATAAAGTTTTTATGGTTTATTTGATGACATGATTAGTACAACATTGTTTAATACTATTCGGAACCCGTAGTATAGTAGTGAAACGATCCTAGGTTACCAACGCACTTACTTATTGCGTTCGTAGTGAGCGCAGCCACGCACACAAAAATAACTCAGATTAGGGACCAGAAGGACCAGAAGGAACCAGATTTCGATGCCTACGTAGAGCTTTTACGAGCCAGTGTACCTATTGATATAAAACAACTGATTTCGAAATTCTTGATTAATACATAAGAACATTGACCCGTGAATTTAAGGTACTGGAATGTGCAAACAAAATATTAATAACTTCATTAATTTTCTGATAAACTGTATCATACAGAAGCAATAATGTCACTTGCGATTCATTGAATAAATACATAATAGAGGCCACGCGCTAACGTTCCTTCGCTCCCCAGATCTTATTGAACATAAATCTAATATTGAAAATAGTATGTAATTACATGTCCTCTTCTAATATTATTTTCATATTACTTTGTTTCGAAATATCGCAATTTTTTTATTTGAGAAGAAATAATTTTCATGTTATACCTATCCGCGTTCCTTTGAGATTACGATGTTAAGAGATTCGTTAAAAAATTTTAACCGACTTCCAAAAAAGGAGGAGGTTCTCAGTTCGTCTGTATTTTTTTTTTTTTTTTTTTTTATGTTTGTTACCTCAGATCTCTTGACTGGGTGAACAGATTATGAAAATTCTTTTTTTGTTTGAAAGCTGATGCTTGTCGTTTGGTCCCATTTTAAATTTCATCAAAATCGGTCAAGCCGTTTTAGAGTTACACTAAAAAGATTGAAAAAAAAATTTTAACAAAAAATGGAACCGACTTCAACACCAAAAGTGTGAAATAACTTGTCGAAGTCGGTACCATGCCCACAATATTGTGATAATAGGTACTTTTGAACTATCATGGTACCGACTTCAACAAGTTATTTCACACTTTTGGGTGTTGAAGTCGGTTCCATTTTTTGTTAATTTTTTTTTTTTGAAATATGATTTTCAGCGCTAAATGCTGTGATTGGTTGTAAAAAAATATGGTTATGCTATTCGATAAGCATGCGACATCATATTTAGATATTTCAATTCAAAAGAGCGGCGATACATAAAGAAAGTTTGAGCACTTATTTATAATACCAATTATTTAATCTAGCTAATATTGGCTACGGCCAATTTACTGTGCAGTTGCAAAACGATCTCAAATCAGTCGATCGCTTATCTAACTGTCAGATGCAAGCTCGGAACGGAAGGCCAATACTGAAGCAGAATCAAAGGTATTGGAGCAACAGTGTAGTATCGTGTCTTTGTGGAGGCAGCTCGCAATTGGATCGAAAGGTGGAGGTTAGTCAAAAATCCTATTTTGACCTTAATTTATGCAAATACAACCGAAATTGTAATTGAAACACGTATAGTTCACAAAAGTTTAAAAAATACCGGTGTAGTATCGGTCTGCAAATTAAAAGGTAATCCCTTTATGTGATATGTACCCGCCATCAATCTAGGAAGATATCAAGCGTTGTTACTTATAATAAGAATTATAATTTAATAAATTATACTAATTGAGGAATAATAATTACTTGAGGAATATGTGAACTTGCATAGTATTTGAAGCGCTTTTTTTGAGTGCTACAATGTATTTTAGTACATGGGCATTTAGTAGGAGGTCTCTCGAGTTTCTCGAGCCTCTCGACAAATTTTGTACGACATTCAACACTTGACGAGCAATCGCAATAACAACGGTTTCTTCATTTGGACGAGACGGCGCTCGTGGGACAATACGCCAAGTGAATTATTATTGTGGAGAAAGGCTTCAGACAGAAAAATCACTCTTCTTGGCTCGAGTATTATCTTGCCAACAATGTAAGGTGCGTGCGTGTAAACCTTAGAGCACACATGGCATCCTAATCTGCTGTTCTGTAACCAAGTTTGTAAGAAAATTGTTCTTTCTTCCTTGAGATAGGATAGCATGGCTCGTTGTAAGCAGGGTTGACCTCCAGCATTTATGGCACATTTAAGTTTCTCGCACTCGATGAGGCCTTTTGTTCAGGGCAGCCACACATTGTAATTGTAAGCAGATTTTCGTCAAATATGTAATCAAATTTCCCCTCATCGCGCAATAGGTTGGTTGCTTCTTTGGTATTTTGATAGAAAAAATTTGTAAACAACTCAGGTTTTATTTAATCAAACACAAAGCCCTTATTTCAAATGTTACATAACTTTCTTATAATTTTTCATAAGGGTTCGTGGTCTTTGATGAAGCCGTAGACAATTGAGATTTTAGATATAACTTTAGAAACGGAATATTTCACTTACTTAACGTATTAGATAGGTAAGCGATAAAAACTTAGGGTGCTGGATACCGTGCTTGGGATACCTAGGTCTTATTTTTACATTTATATAATAATAAAAAGCCTACTTGTGTAACATATACTTCAGCTCTCAGGATAGGTACTTCAGCTCTCAGACTAAACAAAAATTTGATCTGAGCTTCAGTTATATTAGAATATACCTATCCACGCAGTAAACACACTTTTTTACACTTTCAACATAACAAGTATTACATTAAATGCCTATATCATCTGGCTGTTAATAAGGGTTAAACGAGTATTATCGAAATACGTTTTTATATTACTATGATCTTTATCAGGTCTGCCATACCTAATAGCTATAAGATTTTCGTGAAACCTACAGAATAAATGACATTTAATTCTTCTAATTTCCATGCGTATTGTGAAGGTGACAAGGGGATTTCTATGATCTAGCTAGCAGAAAGCTCGTCACAAAGCAGCCGTGCCTATAGCTCTGTTGAAGGCAGGTCACGTACGTAACTTACAGCGAATCGATGAAAAGTTAACCGAAGCGTCATCCTTCCTGTGTATCCAAAACTCCCTGTGACATGCTTGTCGTTTATACTCACGGCATTTCTGTCTTACATCGCATTGGACTGTAACCATGCTATCGCACAAACGAAATTATTTCATACAGAAAGTACCTACATGTCTAATGTTTCAACACTGATAATTACAAGATAGCGTAGGTGTATGTTCAGTTAGTTCTACTGAATTAAACGGATATTTTTATTCGATTTAATGCGAGATCTTCGGCATGTAAACGACGAACTAGCCAGTTTACTATTATTGCATGGTATAGAAGGTACTTACTGTAATTTTAGTGCTGTATATTGTATAAATAAATCTCCCAATTTAACATAGCTACCTGCTTGGCAATAACGCGGTTTGGGCTGCTTTCTTATTTGGTTCAATGGCTTTTTTATTTTGAAAACATTAAAAAAGATCAAAATGTGATTTCTGATGAGTTTCAGTGCAAAAAGGAATCTCCTTTCCGGGCACGTAGGGGAACTTCCACAGCCAGTGGTTCCTGGAAACTTTATACATATTTGTCAGTGCACGCGCGTCCCGCTTCTGGCGTTTTACTCCTCAATTTCGTTGTACAAACTTAGTCCAAAGACGCTTGTTACAAAGTAAAAAACACGGGTTATTTTTAAGTCAACTTTACAACCAACCGTCAGAAAAAGTGGAATGTTCTCTAGTCAATGCATATGTCTTTTTAATTTTCATAAATTCACGATGTTTTAGGGTTTCGTACTGGAAAATAGAATACTAGGATTAGGACTAGGACTCGGGTATCCGTCCGTCGGGTCGGCCCGACCCTTAAAGGGCTGTATTATTTGAACGGAAAAGGTATACGGTTGAAATTTTCACAGAAAACGTGTTAGTATGGCGGATTGCCTTACAAATAATAATAATAATAACAAGAATTTAAAATCAAAGAGGTGTTCCCATAGAAGAAATGTGCTTATTGTACTTTATTTTTGCTATTTTGTTTATTTTTACATACAATTTATTGGTAAATTCAGCATTTGTACAGAAAACTCGGTGTACGAATCTGACTCGCAATTGGCCGGTTTTACTTAGAAATAGTGTATATATACCTTATACATATGAATAATTTATATAAAATTCTGAAGGATAGGGCAATTAATATTATGCCTGGTCCAATAACACGATTCCATGAATTTCTCACTATAGAAAAACAAAACATGAATACCTTAAGCTCTAAAATTTTGCTTAAAATAAATTTCGTGTCTATAATGTAAATCACCTTAAGGCCCTTTGGTACGTGAAATTCGTACTTTCTAAAGCGAACTCCTCCGTAACCTCTGAAGTTGAAGATTTGAAAAAAAATTTTGTAAATCCATTGATATTTTCCTAAGAAAATGTCAAATTATTCAGATTCAGAACGCTAGCGGTCCCGAGGTGCTCTGCGCGGACGCGGGCGGCAGTGTTGCGCAAGCGTTGGCACTGGGAGGTTGTGTCGCTCGTAGCTCCGCTCGCGTTTACGATACGACTGACAACGATCTTGTCTTTGTATTAGTGCATTGACACGCGAGATTCGCAGCTGTGTGCGTGCAATGATTCGCTCGCTGCAAAGGGCCAACTTGATTGCGACGAGAAGTATGCGCGTTGATGTTTTAATATTGGTACTTTATTTTATACTAATTTTATTTGAATAGTATCACATATGAAAAGAATCAAAACTTGAAATTGTCAATGTTGTAGGTACTTTACAATGGGCGGCCTTATCAATAAGATCAATGAAAGGTTTAGGTGCATAATATATGTACAAAATTAATTAGTAATGCCTATAACGCTCTCATGTTATAACTGGTAAACTAAAGATAATATATTTTTTTTATATTATGGTAAATAGTTTCCGGCTTTAGTAGTTTGTAGGGTACAAAATGGTTCTCTACTACATTTAGAGTTTGTATGAGGCTTCATACATCTTTTGGAGTTCTAAGCTTTTCTTGTATTAGGTGTTTTGATATAGGTTAATTAATACTGTATAAAGATAACGTCTGCCAAGTGAAGATGGATAACGTATCTCGAAAATAGTAAGAGATATGTAAGGGAGATTTGCCCCGTGGGTTGCCGGGTTAGAATTGCACCTCCCCATATCATCCCATGGGTGTCGTAAGAGGCGACTAAGGGAAAACTACTGGAAGGTGGGCAGCAGCACCTTCTAAAGAACTGCCAACTTACACTGCGATCCCCAAGACGCTTGCCAAGCGTGGGGATTTCGGCAAATATCCCCTTAAAAGGGGAGGCTGTGTTCAGCAAAGGACGATCTGCCTGTTAGAGTTACAGTAAGGGAGATTTGAACAATTATCACAGGGAATCGGAAGAGCAGTCAAATTACTCTTGCCATAAATCCAAAATGGGGATTCAAAATTCTAAAAATCAAAACCAGTCCAATTTGGCTGAAAACCGATATTTAGGTTTTTCTGGACGTCCTTATTCCAAATTTGGAATTTCTTTTTCGATGACGTCTGCCAAGTGAAATAAGTTCGTCCGATATGGCTGAAAATCGATATCTAGGTTGTGCTGCGCGTCATTATTCCGAATTTGGAATGTATTTTTCGATGACGTCTGCCAAGTGAAAAAAAGTTACTCTGATTTGGCTGAAATTCAAAATCTAGGTATTTCTAGACGTCTTTATTCCGAATTTGGAATTTTTTTTCGATGACGTCTACCAAGTGAATAAAGTTATTCCGACTTGGCTGAAATTCAAAATCTAGGTAGTTCTAGACGTTTCTATTCTGAATTTAGAATTTAACTGTCGACGACGTTCGCCTAGTGAAAAACGTATAAAATATTCATTTAATTCAATAAATCAACAACACCCTGTATAAATTTCAAACGTTGAGTAGGCGCTGCAGTCCTTTGCATGTGCCCAATCCCTCCCCCAGCCGTGAGGTTCTCCAGAACCGGTTAAAGTTCAAACTCCAACTGCGCGCTCCGCGCCGCTACTGCTCCCGCGCGTTGTGCCGAGTAACAACGTTTACACTAATAACTATTAATTATATTCTGTCCTTTTTATTCTGTGATTCTGTGCACATTTTAAAATAGGTGCCTGCTACATTTTTATTAGGTTAATAGTCTACTGAGGAATATGTATTATGTAATCTCTTTTTAATTAATGTTAAGCGCACGTTGCGAATAAGAGTATCGAGACAAACCTAGTGGTTTTTGGATATAATATTAATAGATTTAAGACTAAATTGTGAAAGAACAATAAATGATAAAAAAAGGCACATCGAAGTAAACTTTTCACTTGGCAGACGTCAACGTAAAACAAATTCTTAACGTCTACAACAACCTAGATATCAATTTTCAGCCAAATCGTAGCATTTTTCTTCACTTGGCAGATGACATTGAAAAATAATTCCTAATTCGGAATAATGACCCTCAGCACAACCTAGATATCGATTTTCAGCCAAATCTGAGTAACTTTCTTCACTCGGCAGATGACATTGAAAAATAAATAAAAGGTATAAAGACGTCCGGAACAACCTAGGTAGGTACACTATAAATATTCATACTGATTTCAGTCGCAGTTGCAATTGCAGATACTCACTACAGTCGTACGGTAGGCGTGTTATAATAGTATATTATAAAGTGCCATGTTACCGGAGCGCATCGCGCATCTTCATATTCTTTGACCATTATATTTGTGTAGCGAGCGCGGAGCGTATGCGGCGATGCGCGAGTAAAGTAAGCTCGATTAGGCCCAGATGCTCAAGGCCATTGGCGACTCTATACGCCTTAATTAAAATTTTATTTCTAATGTTTATACTTATAAGACTTGGTCCCACCCGCCCCGGTGCTCTCGTCCCGCTAAAGGGGCAGATGGGAAAAACAGTTTCATTGACCCCTTTAGTCACGGTTTGGAGGTTAACGGGGAGGATGTCACATATCAAGTATTATTCATCCCGGTATTGCGTTTGACGGGAAAGATGGCACGGATCAAGTTTTATTTGCTCCGCTATAGAATGTTACATCTAAGTACCAATAAAAGGAATGCCTTATAAATAAAAAAGTTAGATATTAAACCATGTGAAGAAATTGAAAGACATTTTTCTTTTTTATAAAGCTTATTTTTATAAGTGTTAATAAAGAAAATCGCTCTAGCTATTTAAATATTGCGTAGTATTGTTTCGCTTACTCGCACGCAATTCGAGGCCTCTTCTACGCCCTCAGTCTGTCATTTTTCAAAGATGAAGTCTTGAATCAAGTTACACCAAAGGATTTGTCAATTCAAATTCAAATTCAAATTCAAATTATTTTTATTGCATTAACACAGGTTGTATACAGGTCTTATAAATTGGGTGAGCGCTGTGGTATACTATTAAGGTGTGCAACATATCAAATTTTTGATTATAGTAAATTATATTATACAATATTAACTTCAATCATATGGAAATTACAGTAATTAAATTAAATAAAAGGATATTGACATTGTGTCAGTGAAATAAAAATAGAAAATAATAATAATAATATGTCAAAATGTATCATTTAAAAAGTCATTTATTGTGTAGTAGCATTTTGCAGTCAGTATATTTTTCAATGTCCTTTTAAATAAATTATGATTCATGTCTCTAATATATTTTGGTACTTTATTATAAATATTAGGTGCCATTCCTAATATTCCTTTGCGCAACATCTTGCTTTTGCCTGGATATATAGACAATTTTAAATTATCTCGTCTATTACGCATAACGGCATCTGATTCTTTTAAGAATAAATCAGGATTGGTTTTTACAAACATTGCTACTTCAAAAATGTAAAGTGACGGAAGTGTCAGAATTTTATATTTTTCAAAATATGGTTGACAGCTATCAATTGTTTTTAAGCCGAACATGGATCGTACGCAACGCTTCTGTGCCTTAAATACTAACTCATTATCAGTTGAGTTGCCCCAAAAGATAATACCATACCTCAGCACAGAGCCCGCTAAACCGTGATAAGCTGTAAGCAAAGCAGTTTCATCGACTGTTGGAGCTAATTTAAATAGAGCATAGGCCGAACTACTTATTTTTCTGCAGAGTGATTCTATATGTGCCTTCCAGTTAAGTCGTTTGTCAATGGTCATCCCTAAAAACTTAGCAGTGTCAACTTCACATATGGTGTCATCTTTGTACTTTACGAAAATGTCAGTTTTTTCTGGCGGCCTTTGATTAAAATGAATTATTTGAGTCTTATTTAAATTAATCTTCAAGTTATTAATGTCAAGCCATGAAATTATTAAAGATAGAGATTTATTTATGTCAGATTCATACAGTTCTTTTATTTTACAGTCAATTATTACAGTGCTATCATCAGCAAATAGCGTCATTGGATAGTTAGTAGCTTTGGGAAGGTCATTGATAAATATTAAAATTAAAATTATAGGTCATTGATCAATATTCGTCTAGTTAATTATCTGATAGCTGCGTGCTACTTTTGCCATCTATGTTGCATGCAAATGCTTTGAGCGCACTGAAGTTAGAAGCAATTGGCACCAAAAATCATAACATAATTGCCAGGACAACAAAAACACCCTTAAATAAGAATACAATATGACATAAGAGTTTTCAGTGGGCGTGGGTCTTAAACTCACACAGAAATATTAATCAAGATAGTGATTTTGATTTAAAAAAAAATTACGATGTGGTAAGAGAGATATGAGATATGTATAAGCATCGATATGCGAATTTTAAAAGATATAAGCGCTAATCTCTGAATTTAATTATTAAATTTTATGAAGACTCAAAATGTATGCTTATCAAAGCTACTTCGCTGAGGGCTTGAAGTCTTGCGAACGCAACAGATGGACTAAACTTTTCCGGTTCCGACTTTGCCGATGCTTTTTGTGTGCAACATCACGCAACTTTAATTAAAAACATCCACTCGACTCAATATTTGCACGCCATTTCCAGAGCATGCCGTAACTTTTTACGTTTATTCAAAAACTTTGTACACATTTAAATTTCTCACTTAATTTACCAAATTGTTATCATTTTTGAAACGGCAATCAAACGCATAGTATCTATTTTCATATCTCGACTTTTCGGCTGAGTGGCATCATCCGTGGTCACGAGGAGACTGTCAATTTCCGCTGCCGCTGAATGACGTTGAATAGCCAGCGAAAGATACAACATTTAGTATCACAGTATTACAATATATTCCCTTAAGATTTGATGCGGGGCGACTCCGCCACTGGCGTTGGTATTTTTCTGTCACGCGCATCATGTGCATGGGTAGTCAAAAAATTAAAAAAAAGTTGATTAGTATCGTGTATCTGATCCTTTATTCATAGTAAACTTTAATCTTAGAATATCCTAGTCAGCGATAACAATTGAATTTCATTGTTCGGGTGAGTGAGTGTGCTTTTGGTAACTTTTGTACATGATCATAAAATGTACCACATTGCTTTACCCATAATAATAGTAAAAGTAATTGAATGCTAATTAACATGATAATAATTCAAGTTACCCCAGAAAAATAATCTCATAAATTTAAAATTATTTACGTTTACTATTGTTTTCCCACCTGTATTTACTGTTTTCTCAACAAAAATATTACCTACCAGGTATATAATTACATAAACAAAAACATTGTATAATGTTCAGTATAATTTCAGAATCTCGTGTTTCACTTGGTCAAGTAGGTACAAAAAGTTACTCAAACAAGACATAAAATAAATCAAGGACAGATTTTGCTTCTTTTAGTTTTCGCCTAGTTTATGCATTTTTGACTAATGATAGCCGAGCGGTAAAGCTATGGACTGCGGTGCCGTAGGTCCATGGTTCGATCCTCAACGCCAGCTTGAGCTTCACCGCATGGTGGGAGGGCATTTTGCGTATGCTCACCTGATTAGCTACCACCCTCAAGTAGAAAATCTGTCATCAAGCACCTAACAGTTTATTCCGGCAGCTGTCCTTGAGAACCAGTAAAATTACAGGCATATGATATAATCCCCACGCTTGGCAGTAAAATTTGTCAGTTTTTCATAAGGCGCTGCTTTCCTCGTTCCGATAATTTCCCCTAAGTCACCTCTTATGACACCCACAGGAAGAAAAGGGGGGTGATATTTTAACCCGGCACCCCAGGGGTTTTAAGTAAATCTTGGTTAATTACAAATTATGGGACATAAACATAATACACCGTTATTTCAGATTTATAAATAGCTGAAATCGTTTATATAGACCGCGTAAAAATTATCTAAAATTGATGACTTTGACGGTCCCCATGTTTTTATTTTACTAGACGACGACACTTCACATGTCAAGAAACAAAAATGAGAATTCTGATTTACCAAAACGTTATATCGTGTAGGAGACAGTGATCCATGACATAAGGTCGAACAGACAATCAGACAGACCGTTCTCATTAATAGGGCTTCGTTTTGCCCTTTGGTTCCGTAATCCTAAAAATAAGAGCATTTATATAATAAGCTCTTTTTTGTGTTTTTGCTACCCCACTTTATAATGTTTGTTGGTAGGTACTGCTCTACTCTCTGTGTATTATATGTTAGCGTGACATCTTCGTTAGCTAGTTTTTTTGATCAGTGATCTACGATTAAAATACATACGTCAGGAAATTCGTTTTGTATAAGTTCAAGCCCATCAATCTATTCGGGCGCTGTAGTTTGCCTAATTAAATTATATATGTGCCCCGTCATCGATCGATTGGCTTATGTGGCAGTTTTCTCTTTTTTGTCTCTACTTGAGGCTGGCTAGCCAGGCGAGCATTCGCACAAAGCCCTTCCACCATGCAGTGAAGCTCAAGCCAGCGGTGGAGATCGAACCATAGACACGGTAATGTTATCTATACAGTATTACAACTTCATAGAAACGGACGAAACGCGAGTTATACCTACGCGCCTCGAACTCAGCCAGCGCTTAGCCCGCAGACAGTCGCGACTACGTCGCAGTGACGAATGGACGGTGTGCAATTTTCTTTAACAAAAAATAAGTTCATATACATATTTAATATGACGAATAGGATATATTGTGCTGTTTTCAGTTGCATGAATTCGTCAATAACGCATCCAAAGATAACTTTTTTAGATTACCTGGAAACTCTGAAAGGTAAGACTATAATATAAATTTACTTAGTAGGTAGGTTACCTATGCGTGTCTTTTTAATGGTATTTCCTTTTATCTCCCGAAAAAAAGCTAACTGGATTAATAATAAAATAAGTGAATAGAGTAAAGGAATGACACGAGTGAAATAGGTAGTTATAAGCGGTTCATGAATCACGATACGGTATATATCATGATTCATGAACATGCCCCTAGGTTTTAACATATACGCTTATGTTAAAACGGCAACCATGGACCTGGCGATCACCAGATGGAACTCACAATAATGAAATAGACTGTGCTGTCAAATCGACCTTGTCTGTTTAAAAACATAGAAGTATTGAACATTAACTATCCCTCAGACCACAGGCCAGTAAGAGCTACAATAACATATGATACTCATTTGAAAAAAAGTAGAACAAGCTACTACCAACAAGGACTTACTAACTGTCAACATAGCACAATAACAAATGAGGAAGAAATCAGCAAGTTCAACGAATACCTAAACTCCTACCTATTGAAAGATCAAATGTTCGCCAAGAATATTATCCCAGTCCAGAAATATTATGGCAACTTAATCAGAATCATCACCTCAAGCTTGCAAAACGCCCGAGCAACACAAAACCCAAAGAATGTGCACAAAATATTTTCAGAGCGTACATTAAAACTTTTTAAAAGAAGACAAGACCTGCAAAAAAGTTCAAATAAAACTAGAGCAATAAGAAATGAAATCTCGGCGCTTTACAAGCTTATCAACGAATACATAAAACAAGACTATGCCAGCTACAGATATAATACTATTGAAAAACACCTACGCCAAACAGGAAGCACCAAAAAGACATACAAAGAGCTGAAAGCAAGTAAAACTTGGATAGAAGAGCTAAAACAAGGTGAAATAACTAAAAACAAACGCTGTGACATCATCAGCATAGCGACAGAGTTCTACAGAGATCTCTACAGCACAAAAGAGCCAAAAGACACCAGTCACGAGAACCAAAATATAACAGCAGCGATGGAAGCATACTAAAAAGACCCCAAATTGAACAAAATGACGTCATTGAAGCATTGAACAAACTGAAACTAGATAAAAGCCCGGGCTCTGACAACCTAATAAATGAGTCTCTAAAGATGGCAGCAGCAATACTAGCTACACCTTTTACGAATTTGTTCAACTCTATCCTCAAATCTGGAGAAATACCTACTCAATGGTCGGAATCTAACATAATTCTGTTATATAAAAAAAGGTGACCCGAAAGATATTGGGATATATATATACTATATATGTATATACTACAGACCTATAAGTCTGCTGCCGAGTGCATATAAGCTATTTTCTGCAATCCTGACTAAAAAAATTAGCTCCACATTAGAAACAAGACAACCTGTCAAACAGGCAGAATTCAGAAAAGGTTTCTCTACCATCGACCATATTCACACACTCGAGCTTCTCATTGAAAAATATCAAGAGAGAAATAGACCACTGTACTTGGCATATATTGACTACAAAAAAGCATTGGATTCGGTGTCACACAGCTGTATATGGGAAACTTTAGCTACACAGAATGTGGAAAACGAATATATAAGAGTAATCAAAAGCATATACAGGAACAGCAGAAGTAGAGTTAAACTAGAAACAGTCGGACCTTGGTTCTCCGTAAAGAGAGGCGTAAGACAAGGTGACCCACTGTCACCTATACTATTTATAGCCACATTAGAGTCGATAATAAGCAAGCTTGACTGGAATGAATGCGGCATAAGAGTAAAAACCAAATATTTAAGCCACCTACGTTTTGCAAACGACTTGGTGCTGATATCAGAGAAAGGAAAAGAACTACAACATATGGTAGAATCACTAAACAAAGCTAGCAAGCTCGCTGGACTAGAAATGAACCTATCTAAAACTGTGGTAATGACCAACAACACCAAGGTACAAATATATGTCGACAACGAGCCTCTCAAATATACCGAAAAATACATTTACTTAGGCATGCAAATAAGCTTCGACAAACTAAACAACTACCAAGAGATTGAGCGCAGGGCCCAGCTCACATGGAATAAGTACTGGAGCTTCAAAGAAATATTTAAGAGTAACGTGCCAATCAAACTGAAAAGTAAGGTCGTGAATTCTTGCCTTTTACCATGCCTGACCTATGCTTGTCAGACATGGAAGTTTAAAAAAAATATCATAAATAAAATTATAACTTGCCAAAGAGGAATGGAGCGGAGTATGTTAAACATAAAAAGAATAAATAAAATAAGGCATACAAAAATACGCGACATCACAAAAGCAACAGATGGTTTAACACAAGCTCTTGCATTAAAATGGAAGTGGGCCGGACACTTAGCACGCCTGCAAGATCAAAGGTGGACAAAACGAATGACAGAATAGAGGGGGCCAATGGGCAAAAGAAAGAAAGGAAGACCTTGCAACAGATGGGAGGATGAAATTAAACGCACAGCTGGTCCATACTGGATACAAGCAGCGCAATCCAGAGATAACTGGCTAAATTTGGAGGAGGCCTTTACCTGTAGAGGGGTTCTTACAGAATAATTTTCACTACATTACTAACTTATCTAAAATTCTGTTGTAAAACTGTAACTACTATGTAACTTTAAACTTTTAAATATTAAACTACTGAATTGTGTGATAAAAACAAATACATATAAGTATTCTGGAAGAAATAAAAGGCTTTTTTATTTTTATTTATTTATAATATATAATCAGTACTTATATTATAAAAGCGAAAGTAACTCTGTCTGTCTGTTTGTTACGCTTTCACGCCAAAACTACTGGACTGGACTGAATTTATAAGACTGATTTGTTATTCAAAAATAAACATGGTTTTTTAAATTAAATCTACCAATCAAAAAACAATACGCATTTTTTATTTAACACTACCTATTTAATTCACAGTCTTTTATTTGTTTATACAAAAAAAGTTTATTTACAATCACAAAACTAAATGGAAACAGAAAGTAGGCAAATGTAATTAAAATGCTGGAGGCGGGCAGCCCTATCGCATGTTTACGTACCGCGGTGGTAGGTAGTTATTTCGAATACAGAGCCGAGTTAAGATACTGTATAGATTACCATAGACCTGCGTCATATATATATATTTACATCCTATTACTGAGTATATATATATATATACATATTATATATATATATATATATATATTCAGTAAACAATATTGGAAATCGGTTCAGTTTCTTTAAATGTTTCCTTGTATCTTACTATTACCATGTCACAGCACACTCTGGGTGCTGTAATAGTCGGCTTATTGGCCTGTGTCCTATAGTAAGAGAGCATATGTTTCTATGCAATCGTCCATCAAGATACAACCATACAATGGTAAACTCTTTGGGCTTTATGTACCTACCACACAATGAGTCATATCAATTGGTATTAAAATATCAGCATGTACTTTATTGCCGAATTAAATTTTTATTAGCTTTTCTCCATAAAATGTTAGCTCATTGCTGCTTTAATCACTAAAATATGATTTTAAAAGTAAGGTTTTCGATGATCACCGCGGGCTTGAGCTTCACCGCATAGTGGGAGACAGTGGGAGGGACATTCGTCACTTGCATCTGTTATAGGAAGAGTTTACCGCTTAACATCAAGTGAGCCCCGTGCTTGTTTCGGTACAATAACATGAAACATAAATGACAGATTCAAATCTCTTAACCTAAATGACAAGTTCTGAAACTCTGTACATTCAATTCAACCTTAAGTTTACTTTCTATACCCATAGATGATAGTTCTTCTTACTGTAAAATGATTAATACTAATTATTAATTTTACAATAAGCGTCCATATTTAAATAACAAGTTAAATTTTTTATAACACATGCTTGGCGAAAAATAATGGTCGTAGTATAAATCTCATGGTAGCATCGAGAGGGCGACCCTTCGCACGACGCCTTATTTATTCACAAATATTTGTTTACTCGCTTAGATGATCTCGTCGAAAAGGGCTTGTACGCTATATTTTCAGCTTTCTCGTGAGATGTTGTGTTGTCGTCACTGTTCATTTGTTTGCGTGAAAACGCAAATATTTATTTGCATTTTTGCCCTTTGGCTAATTTAGCAAAGTGACAATGTTTCTAGAAAGTAATGAAACCGTAGAAGTATGAAAAATTTCTTTAACCTTGGCCTTAGTTCCCTAAGCAATCTACTACATATTCTTGTACTACAAGGCTCTTTGCGCTGCTAGCACTATGCGTCCAAATTTATTGAATCAACTTCACTTTATAACGAGTTGCAGTCAGCGTCACTGAATTCATGAACCTAAATAGAGAACCTCGTGTAATTCAATTTGAATGGGTCTTGCTGATGACGACGCCAGGAGATAATTTGTAATGATTAGATAAAAAAAGGAACAACACGACTGAAAATTTTTCTTGCAAGTGAATACGGATCAGAGGAAGCGAAGGTTTCTTCGCAAAGATCTTTGAGAAAAACATCTGCTGACATTTTTTTAAGAATATGGAGAACATTTTTACTAATTGGTAGCGTAGCATTTCTTCTTAAGTATGTTGTAGTAAGTAGGGAAGAAGATAATTACGCCTCTATACCAGTTAATAGGTTAAAAAGGCATTCAATAAATAACGCAGTATGGTGAAATCAGGTCTTTGATAAATATTATTACGTATTAAATGCATTTGAAGACTATATATGTATAGGGCTATTACTTATTCAGAAAGTGAAACCCGCTCTTAACTTAATACGGTAAGCTGTTGACATGACTAACCCTAACCAAATTATATACGCCACTTTGTCAATCATCACATGTTGTCTCTATGCATATTATTCAAATAATGTTTGCACATTTGTGAACTTGTGCAAATATTGCCTCGTTCAAGACATATATGCCGTTAAGTTACATTTCTTAAGTTTTATTAATACAACTATGAAACAAGTGAGTTTTTTAAAATACTCATACTGAAATAGAATATAACCCTGAAGAAGTAAATACCGCTAGAGCTTACCACTAAAATGTATTGTTTGGGGATAATGTTATAGATTCATGCTATTATATTTCTTATATAAAAATTCTATTAATTTTTCTGTCGTCTCTGTACCTACTCATTTTGTATGCCATTTTGATGAAAAATATATTAAGAATTTTGGGCACGTATTTATTCTATAAGCCACAAAGACTTCGTGATGGCTTTATAGATTCAATAAATGAAATAAAAATATCACGAAGACATAGTCGCAAAAATTTTATGAATTTCAAAAAATAACATCTGCAAATGGTCTTTGAAAGCATTTCCTGGCTATGTTATAATAAACGAAGCTCTTAATATTGTAATCTCAGAGGAATGTGGATATTGAATGAATTCTGTTGCTACCCAAATATGAAAATTGCGATCGTTCGAAATGAAGCCGTTGGTACATTTGTGATATTATTGGAAAAGAATATAAAATGAGAACACATATAGTTTCGTGCTGTTTTCAATATTAGATATCAGTTCAATAATGGAGGGAGGGACAATAATGCAAGATATCTTTCATAGTATCTACAACGCAATAACACGCAATTAATGTGTAACAATATCAAAACGAAAAAACCAGTTAAAGCAAACAATTTGCAAAATATTATGTCGGTACAATATAAAAGCTATAGCTGCACAAAATATGACTTTATATGTGACATAGTTGTTCAAAAGGTAGTTTGATTAGTAATATTAATCTTTTTGCAATGATACACGTGGCCTTAGGAAATTATTTCACCTTTAGATAAATATTTTTTGTCCCAAGCGACGCGACGTTTCAAATACTTTTCGGTGATCCCATAGAGATATAAATTATATTTAGAGAGGCAGCCATGTCAGTTTCCTTAGAAAACGAGCGTAGCCAGTTCAACACATGTAAATGATACGTTACATTACATCTTTATTGTTCACTACAAACAATCCGATTCTCTGATTAGTCTAATTTTTACCAAATTGAAAAGTTTAATAAGTCAATGTATAACAGTTAAAAATACACCTTATCTAAAGAGTGATAAGATTGCATTTCTTGTGACCTTTGTCAAACTATCCCTTTCACTGAGAGAGACAGATATATGGTAATTATTGGTATTTCCCCTAATATCTGGTAAAAGTTGCCAGTCGACAATCCTTGGTAAAATCTGAGAAAAGAAAATTGAAAAATAGTTCACAAATAACTGCACAAAAAATTGTTACGAGAAAATAATTATTGGGATAGCTAGTAAACTTTTACCTTTTTTTATTTATTTATTCGATAAGTGGGAACCTAGCCAGTGATGCAGTATATTTTTATCGATAAACTTTTCCATCGACATAAAACTATTTATATGTGAAGCGTTGATGTGCTGTGCGTTAGTGCTATACTAAAAATTTTATGCGGTTTTATATATTCATTCGAATATGTAGTAATGACAGGCAAGTAAGCGTTTTGACTGAACCCTATAGCTCACTAGAATGTATATAACAAAAGCTTTAATGACCGCTGAAATCAGAAGGACGTGGAAAAGCATAGTACATCGAGCGATTAATACTATTTCAGACTAGACACGACCTTCAGCAGTGAAGACGCTGAATAAGAAGAAGATGATAAAAATAAAATAAAGCTATTACTGCTAAGCACAGCTTAATTTCGATATAATATGTTGTATTAATTATGAGTAGTACTATAATCTTATATTAGATTCGATTGCTTATCTCAATCTTGATAGGCTCAGAGCGAGATGACGATACTGAAGTAGAATTAAAGCTATCGGGGCATCGACGTTGTATCGAAGTCTGCAAATCAAAAGAAAAACCAATTATTGTGAGATGTGGCCCCACCAATCTAAAAAGATTGCAATCAAGGGAGGGTTTGCCATAATCCCCACGCATGGCAGGCGGATTGGTTCCTCAGAAGCCGCTGATCCTCGCCCTCGCCCATCTTCCGGTATTTTTCCCGTAGTTGCCTCTTACGACACCCGCGGGAAGAGATGGGGAGGTGACATTCTATTCCGTCACCCCACTTAGACTTAGTTTATATTTATAATCTAAGTTACTGTTGAAGCGTTGCAATTATTATTTAGGAAGAACCAGTATCGACATATTTCGTGGGTACTTCATTTTAAATTATTTTTGATAGATACGATTGCTCAATATAGGATAGTTATGAATCATATTGCCTCTCACTGCTTCGCCTTCTAGTCTCAACCGGACCTTTCACCCGAGGCACACGCAAATGCGTGGCGTGTGATATATATGACCTACTCTCAAACCCCAAGTTCATAGCTCCCGCATTATACCCAGTGTAAACCGATCTCTCGCTAAAGTGAAGTGTTCACATCTCATATCAGTACTAGTATAATAAATAGCACATATAAGTGTTTCATCTGTAATCACCTGTGCATCACCATTATCTAGGGATTGCGCAGCGCTTTACCTTTCAGCATGCCATCGGACCGGAGCTAAGCTGAGCATAGTGAGTTGGCTGATGTAATTTAATAATTTGTTAGAATTGTTGTCCTAGAGCAGACCCTCAAAAAACCGCTTCCTGGATTGGCTGGGGAACGTATAGTTACATTTACTCCCAAATAGGGTTAACTCAACTAATTACAGTTGTCATACAACCACTTGTCCTAAAATTATTCAAAATAGAGAAATTTTATTAGAAAACGAGTTCAAAACTATGCTACAAAGTCTAGTTTTGCGTTGCTGAAATATTTACAAAGCTTTGGGGAAATAGCAACTATTTGCTAAGGTTTCATACAAATACACATTGGTAAATGTCTTAAAGTGCCACAGATGAAAATCCACCCAGATAACGTGAACATAGAAAATATTATTGAACTTGTACGACGAAATAATATACTGTACGATCTTCCACTTTATCAGCAGTTTCTCTATCTTCCCAAAGTTCACATAACCAAATATGTTTTGTCTACTTATAGTCTTCTTGGTGATCTGCTCCTGCTTCAGCTAGCGCTATTGCAATCAATGCTAATTCTTCATTATTTCCATGAAACAAAATAGATTGATTGAGAGGTAAATTTATATTCAAAAATTATTCATATAAGAACTATATTAATATGAATTTTGCACTTGGATAGGTTGTTAATCTGCTTTTCGCGCCACCAAATCATGTTCTTGAAAGTGGGACCAACGTTGTACTAGGATATTTTTTTTCCAAATATGATTAGATTCAACGACAAAACGAAGGATAAATACCGGCACATAACACACATAACTACTCGTAGAAGAATATCTTGTAGTGTGTGGTAATTAGATAGGTAACTCTTAGATGTACAGCTGTTCTCTGCTCACTGCCCGGGGTATGATCTGACCGACCGAGCTAACATGACCATTGTCACAATGATAATTGTCATGTTAGCTCAGTCGGGCAAATCAGAGCATACCCCGGCTAAAGGGGTGGATGACTTGGGTTAAAATCCCGAAAAATTAAAGTCACGTGACTTTAATTTATCTTTTTTTTTCTTGGGCAACCCTGCGTATCCAGACTAGAGTAGGCATTTGAGTCTCCTATGGGATTCGATTACGCGACCATCTCTCTTTTTTTATTTTGTTTTCATTTCGTTATAATTTATTATTTACTCGTATATTCACTTTGCAGATTACAACGTTAGAATTATCGAGTTGCGTCGTCATAAAAATGTTTAAAGCTAATTAAAAAATTAATCTTGTTTGCATCATGTGTAACCGATATCATCCATTTATAAATGTAATTCAATTGATATCTATATCCATGATGCGCATGGATTAAGACGGTTAAACGATTGAAAGGAAAAGGTATAAATGTGAGTTACGACTCTCTCTTTAAAACCCGCAGCAGTTCAACCTCATCATTCCGTTTGTGCGTAGTTTAGATGTGTGTTCTGGTACAGAGAAAGTTACAGAAAGCAGGTGTCGACCAAAAATCTTGACGTTAAGAAATAAAGCCAATTAAACATACAATAATTTATTTTATGTCCAATTGCTCTTATTTCATCTTTAGAGTTTACAAGTAATACAATGCGTAGCTACGCGGAACGCTCATTCAAAGAATTTACGCGAGTACATAAAAGCTGGCTCAATAAGATCACTATCTTGGCTCTTGAAATCGTGGAATATTCAAAAGAATTAATACCTTTGCCTCTGCGCGGTAAGTAAGCGAGCGAGATAAGCCACTTAAAATATTCAGTAGGCCCGGCTTCCAATAGGCAGCGGTTGTTATCTTGTTACCTGTGGAATGTTAGTACAGGAGCATTACCCTATTTGTTATCAACCTAAAATAGCTTTATAGCACTACTTGGCAGCTGAATTATTGAACGATGTGATTGGTTGTCGTCTTTTCTTTATCATTTTAATTAAAAACAGTATTTAAAAATGCATGCCATAGAAGACAAAAATGCATGCCATATTCCACCTCTGCCACCGTTAGTTACCTATATAATACATTTTTTAAACAATTTTATAATGGATATATGTTACAGTTACTTGCCTATTTTTCTCAAAATAACTCTGTACGCTTTTTGATGAACTCGGCAGTATAATATTTTTATTATTGTAGTTTACTTATTTGTGATTTATAAGCGCGTCGTTCACATCAAATTTTAATCAATGATTTTGTCGTTAACTTAGGTTAAATAACAAAAAGAAGTCGCTATACGTAAAAGCCGTGTTATTTACAGCTATTTAAAAACTTTCGGAGAATGCTGACGGTGTCTCAAAAGACTATAGTATCACACTGACAGTGATGGGCAATAAACCATCTTGCACTCAAACGGAAGATAATAGTTATTTGTTATACAAGAGTGCAAAGTTGCTTTTTAACCGCGTGTTCAATTTTGATGACCGAGCAAGCGAAGGATTGTAAAATTGAATCACGAGCGCAGCGAGTGATTCAAAATTAGAATCCTGAGCTTTAGCGAGGGAATCAAAAGAGCACGAGGTGAAAAATCTTTGCACTCGAGTGCAACACGTAACTTTTCATTCCACCTCAGCGAGGAAATGACTAAATGCAGAAATTGAAAAAAGAACACCAAGAAGGTTCCGAGTCTGAGTTTTTAACAAATTAAAAAAAAAGTTGTATGATATATTCGGCACCATAGAGGTAGCAGTAAATAGGTTTAATGTTTTTTTTAATTCACAAACTAAGTGCACACGATGTTCTAAATTCAATTTACTTTATCCTCTAGAGAATAAAAACGGCTTTTCCACTCAGATATTGAAGATTAAAAATACTCTTTCCGAGATGGTGGAATGAAAAAATAATTTAAATATTATTAAGTGCAATATTCTACATTCTTCTATGAATTAGTTAATCAAATAATACATAAATGTTAGTTATTTCCGAATGAATTTCTCTTTGAATTAGGTACAATAAATTCCTTAACGTAAATATTCCGATCCTTTACAACGTTGGCAAAATCTGACAATGCGAATTGGCAACGTAATAATAGGGTATTTCTCAGATGATAGATGAAAGGATACTAACAGATAACCTCCTAATCTGATCCATTCGCATGGAGAGATCTGCGAATGGATCAGTTTGTCTTGTGAGCATGGATCAGGACGGAACAAGGAGTTAGATGTGAGGGGAAGAGGTAAGACGCAAGGTAAGTCTATGCCACGATCTTCAAAGTTTCCTTTTCAAATACTTACCATCCTAATACTGTGTTTTTGAGTTTTGGTGGTTTACATGAGTTGGATGGCAGTCAGTAGAGCAGTTAGGGCATTTTGCGAATCCCCGCCTGGCTTGCTACCACCCACTAGTAGAAACTCTATCACCAAGCACTTAACGTTGTGTTCCGGCAGCAGTCCTTGAGAGGCAGTGAAATTACAGGCACGACTGAGACTTAACAACTATGTCTCAAGGTGACGGGCGCAGTGCAATTCGTAACTTGTGATGAAATGCATCTGTTATAGGCAGAAGTTGTTCCGCTTAACATCAGGTGGGCCTCAAGCTTGTTCCGTCACAGTAACATAAAAAAACGTAATGGATGCATTTTTTTTAATAGATAGAGTTATTTAAGAGTAAGTTTCATGCATAATACATTAATTATTGTATGTATAATACATGCCTTATGTAGAAGAGAAACATTAATAATCTTAGAGATTTCTAATGTGATGTCGTAAATATACCATCACATTAGAAATCTCTCTTTTGCGTATTTTTAATTTACACCCGTGCGAAGCCGGAGCAGGTCGCTAGTGGTGAATAAGTATATCGCTGTAAAATTATGATTGTATTTTGTGAGAATCTGAAAAAATTCAATAGTAGCTATAAATACACTCATTATATTGCAGTTAGGCTAGCCTTGGACTGCAATCTCTAAGTAAGTACACAGGTTTAACTTGGAATGGGAACTGGCTCTCATGGACAGTTGTCAGAACACGCCATTAGCTGCTTGGTCACAGATTTTCTACTTGAGATGCTACCCTCGCAGGCATTCTCTACGGTAATATGTAAAAACTTTAAGAAAATTATGCCTTTTGACTGCAGTTGAAAGTCCAGTGTTGCAAAAAGCTTGAATCACATGGTCCTTTGATCGCCAGTGTAAGCGAGCCAGGGTAACGATAATATGAATGATGGGTAGATATTCGGTGGAATATCTTCTCTTTAGTGGATAGACGTTTGGTGCAACTTACTCCATATCGCCACTCCCGAGTTAAATAGATATTTACTATGAAATTAATAAGAATTGAATGTATAAAAACCTCGGCCATTGATAAAACAAATATTATTCAATAATGGCTCAGTGGCATTGGCTATGGACTGCCACGGTGCAGGTCCGCCCGGCTAACGACCACCCTCAAGTAGAATATCTGTCGCTAAGCACCTAACGGTGTGTTCCGGCAGCAGTCCTTGGGAGCCAGTAGAATTGCAGGCACATGAGACTGGACAACTATGTCTCAAGGTGACGGGCGCAGTGCATCTGTTATAGGCAGAGGTAAGTCCGCTTAACATCAGGTGGACCTTGTTCCGTCTAAATAACTTAAAAAAATATAATTTAATCGATGTTGACTTTATGACGACGCAACTCTATAATTCTAACATTGTAATCTGCAAAGTGAATATAGTTAATAAATTATAACGAAATGAAAACAAAATAAAAAAGGAGGGTTGGTCGCGGAATCGAATCCCATAGGAGACTCATATGCCTACTCTAGTCTGGATACGCAGGGTTGCCCAAAAAAAAAAAGAAAAATTAAAGTCACGTGACTTTAACCCAAGTCATCCACCCCTTTAGCCGGGGTATGATCTGACCGACCGAGCTAACATGACCATTGTCACAATGATAATTGTCATGTTAGCTCAGTTGGGCAAATCAGAGCATACCCCGGCTAAAGGGGTGGATGACTTGGGTTAAAATCCCGAAAAATTATAGTACTGTGACTATATTTTTTCCTCTCGTAAGTATATTTGTAATTTTGTAAAGTAAAAATATCTTGAGCTCGTAAATATTTAACTTGTTACTTACTTGTGATTTACATAAAAAAGTTTTACGGTTTTGGGTACTTAATCTACGTAAACAAACAAGATGACTTAAAATAAAACTCATACTTTGTAGTTTTTAGTTTCTAACTAGTTACTATTTATTTTATTATTTATTAAACCAAATATTATAATTCATTTTTAATTTGATGCCAAATAACAGCGCTCCTCATTATTTTTATCACCAGATTGCCTCAGAAAGAGAAGAGTACATTATTATGTTTGTACCACTGTAGTTTTTGGGTAAAAAAGCTGTATAAATGAAAAAAAAAACCGGCCAAGTGCGAGTCGGACTCGCGCACGAAAGGTTCCGTACCATTAGCTATACAACATTAGACTTCATATTTTAACCTTTTTTTGTTTTAACGTGCGCGAGTCCGACTCACACTTAGCCCACTTTTTGTATATGTTATTATCGCGGCAACAGAAATACATCATCTGTGAAAATTGCAACTGTCTAGCTATCACCGTTCTTGAGATACAGCCTGGTGACAGACGAAAGGAGGGACGGACGGACAGCGAAGACTCAGTAATAATTTCCCGGTTTTACCATTTGGGTACGGAACACTAAAAAATATGCAATTTGTTTTCATAGGTGTCCGGGAAAAAAACTCAATTTCACCCAAATGTCCGGGGTTTTTAAGATCTTTTCCGGAATCGGTGGTTTGGGTGATGGCAGCCCTAGTTTTGGATAGCACAAATAAACAAAGGCAACAAGCGGCAGGCGGCAGCAGTTTTCGGTGAGCTTCTAGTCAGAAATAGGTAAACGAGCACCTAGCAGTGTGCTAGAGCATCTATTATCTATACACCACTACATTGCGGATTACTACAGAGGATCCATTTCGTGTAAGTTTCTTTTATATATAGTTTTGTTGAGATAACAATATTTTAATAAACTTAGCCTGTGCCCTTAAAATATTTAAATACTGATTATTATTAAAAAGGACAGAAGTAATTTCTGTATTTAGTGGACTATATAAAAATTTTCCAAGTGACGGCGAAAAAAAGCTCGATATGTGAACGCCAAGTATTACGATGCAAGTTGAGGCGACAAGGGGAGTGTCTTCAAAACTGAGAGATATAGGGGGATTGTTTAGTGTTAAACGCACTTGTGCTTGTCTTTTTGGAATTAAATTGGACTAGATTTAGTCGGCCCACTTTGAGACATTTGACAAGAGAATTAAGACATAAGTTTGTTCTGGCTCTCGACAACGTTTTCCCGAGACATTTTAGCACGGCCGGTATATGAGGCATCTTCGGCACTGCCATCCGTATAGTAATGCATTAACTAGGTATAATTGGACTTTGTAAGTGCATTATTATGTTTAAATTATATTGTGAAATACGGCACTTATTGACATAATTGTAATTAATTTATGTGTGTTTAAATTTATAGGAAACAAAACTTGCATTGATGAATCAGATTTATAGAGACGTTGAAATTATATAAATCGATTTGAAATCAGTTAGGCTTTATTATATTTTATATAAGACATTTCGGCCCTGTTACAAGCGCCACCGAGCTGAACAAACTCTGTGCTTGAGATAAAGAAATAGAAGACTATCACAAATGTCACCAACCATTTCATTTTGTTCTCGACACACATAAAACCTGTAAGCTTGTAGGAATTGTAATATTTATTCGTGTAAAATTATACTAGCCGTTTAAGTTTATGAGCTTTTCATTTGAAGTAAGTACGTGTAGTTTGGAAAAAGGTAAATGTAATTGTATTTTTCTCCGTGGCGGTATAAATAACGTAATATTTTATATCGGTGTACTCTGGCTACACCATATTTTATACTAAGTTTTCCTGAGTATAAGTATTATATTTTGACTGCCGCAAACACACACACGCGTGGCACTACACGCTACGTGCCACACCTTCACTGAGGTTATACTGGGGCACGACTAAGACACACAGGACTCGTTTCGACTCGTTAAGGTGGTACAGCTATTTTACACAGATTTAGGTGGTCCAAAGAAAGCGCTGGCCCATCGATCACAAACTTCCTTTAACATGAGGACCTTAAAACATCCCACGAAATACTCTACTACTGAATAAATATTAACTTTTGCCTACCCTTTCGGGGGTGTATAGTATAATGAATTCAATTTCAGATAATGAAAAGATTTCAATCGATTGTTACAAAGCCGGTTATTGCTGTTCTTTAGATGCCAAAACGATTAAATCTCACATTCACAGCAAACAAATACGTATTTCAAACCACAGAATTTTAGTCAGAACGTAGAAATTGCATATATTTCAGGAGGACGAACTCAATTCTACTGTTCACATAAACTAGTCAGGAAAGATTTCTAACGGGCCACTGCAATTTACTCTTATATATACCAAAGCTTATACGCGTTACCGGTTCGCTCTAACTGTCCGTTATACCTATTGCATTGAATTCGTCGACGCACTGATTTCTCTGTCATGGATAATATCGCTCACTGATACATATTAATTCGTAGCTCTGATGATGTATTTTTATCATAAAAACCAACGTGGTTTTCACTTACTTTAGTAATTATATTAATACGGGATAACTCCCGTGAATCAGTCAGATAGCTCCAACTATAGTTTCAACCACATTCGGTGGTCTTTTTGAAGGAGAGATCGGGACGTCCACGTTGACGTCTCGCTAGCTCTTAAACTATAGTCGGAGCTATCTGACTGCTTCACGTTGGTTATCCCGCATTATTTACTAAAACTGATGATGTATGTTTGTTTTTGTTTTGTACACTTCTCGAGATCCATTGTTGGTTATTTTGTTAAAATTTTTAACTAGTACAAAATTTTGTGTTCTTCTATGATTTCAGAAATCTTTTACATAAGTATAAAAACATTTAATATGTACCTACTTGTCCCGTACCTCCGTATACGAACAACACTAAAAAGACGTTCCTTTCTAAAAAATAAGGAATATTTAATAACGTTCACGCTTGAACGTCAAGGAAAAGAGGACTGATTTTATTCCAGTCAATATTATAATGCCGTGATATCTTTATTGGGTACATTTTTTGATGTTTTCTCGTTTTGGGGATTTGGTGAATGTGATTTGTGAAAAAAAGTAGTAAGGCGTAGATGTTTGCGAATGAATACCATTACATGCAGCTGCCCTCACTTCACCCAACCCGCACTGTGCGCGCCGTCGACCACTGACACATGTCATTTGTCAAAGAAGGAGGTCAAAGTAAAAGATGTTGTCAAAGATGGTCACTGATGCACGAAAGAGACGGCGCTGAAATCCGTATTTGTTCCTTTTTCAATTATCACAACAATACAAGCGCTGGTATGTAATGAAAACTACAGTTAAATTTGATGCCTGGTATAATATAACATTATACAAGTGACTTCACGGAGCACCGCAGCAGATGTTATAATTTTTTTTTAAATTCAATAAAACAGATGATATTAAACACTCAGATTAATAGAAATTATTTAAAGTATCTTATAAATGTGAAAATTGATGTGCTTCAAGCATTTTATATCTGCAAGAACGTGATTATATTTTTATCTTAAATTTATTAAAATATTTGAAAAATATTTTGATAAAACCCGTTCTCTCGTGTAGCTCATAACTATTGTTGTCGTGGAGAAGACTGTGTGTAATATCATGCTAAGGGTTTCATTAAGACGACCACGTCTTTTACTGAGATTTTCATATAAAACTTTGTTTCCATTGCATTCTGCACAGAACAGTACTTTTTATATGTACACGAACAAGTGCTACTTGAAAAGCTCCTTCTAGATAGAGAATGTGAAATTAAATTGTTTCTCTTTGATCATGACAGCGCTTAATATTCCACGTCTTCAAAAAGAGTTATTACATACTGCCAGAATGGCCAGCTAGGTACAAGTGGCGCATACCTATCAAAGTGAAGCAGAGATCCATTACTGCCCAATCCAATTTAATTTAAAAAAACCGCAGTGAGTAATCTCCGATGATAACATTAGGTCACAATATATCTCAAATACATATTCACATTCTCAACTTAACAGGCATTATTTCCATTATAGACGCAGTCGACAGGACGGTCTCTCTCGCAGGGGCACGACTTTTTGTTAACAAGGTTTTGTTTTCTGTTGAACAATGTATTTATTTTTCTGTGACCTTTGTCAGCGTTTACCACGACGTCATGGGTTTTTTCTAAGGTTGTTACCAATGCCTTTCATTTGCACTATTCTAATTGGCTAAGCATATTATGTAAGATTATAGAAGAGCTATAAAAATCCTTTTTTCAAATCTTACTAGGCGAATGATCAGCGCGCGTCACGGAGCGAGCGTGTTATAGCACTGATGAACGCAGGTCATGTAAGAAACTCAGTGAATTGAGCTAAAAACATCATCATTCCTCCTGCACCAAACCAAAACTTCACACGATATTTCTGTCCTTTTTTGCAATTGAGTAGGTTACCGTGTTATATCGCCGTGAAGTCGCAAGGGAAATTACTTAGAGTCAGGTACTAGTAAACAATTCCAAGTATTTGTATCAACGCCCCATGTAGACTATTACAACATTTAACACCTTAACTGAAGAAAAAATAAACAGTTCAAAGAATATGATATATATACACTCTGTAGCTGATTACCAGTCATACCTCGTTTCTAAATTATTTTAATACAATGTACTCATTTAACAAAAGATAACAGAGAAATAATGAACCCCTGAGGATCAGCTGTGAAAATATTACTGGGATAACAAACAATTTAGTTTATAGAATTATTAGTTTTTTACCGATCTATAGAGGTTGCTCGAGCCAAGCCTAACGCCTTACTTGACCATTTTATTAAACACACTATAAGGGTTCCTTGTCATGACTACGGAACCCTAATAATGCTGGATATAAAAGAAGCAAGAAGTAATAATAGCAATAATATCATACTTTTATTTGTGGGCGACGGTGATCACATAGAGCAGCCTGCTCCTATGCCCTCCTGTCAAATAAAAAAAAACAACACGTAGGTAACACCGGAAGACGTAAAGCTGTTAGGAGAACGTAAGCGCTTTAGGTGGCCAATGATTGTTGTAGTGGCTAATAGCTATTCATAACTTTTGGGTAAAGTTCGATTTAATACCCCGACTAAACTGTTAAGGTTTAATCCACTGATAAATGTTCCGGTATCTGATACTAATTATAGAAAAAATTCATACTTGTTAAGAGCGTCCAATAATTTCAATGTACTCAGTAAACGTCTGGATATAGATATAGATCTATTCTGTACGAGCATCGGATCGGCTAGACAGTTGTTGGCCAGGGATTTTTTCGGTTAATTATGTAATATTTAGAATTAACTATTAGGACATAATATTTATAATGGCAAGTACATGGTAAGCTCTAAGCATAGTTCACACTATTGTCATTGTTTTAACTAATTTGTTTTTATTCGTGAGGACCTATAATTGGCCCATTGCTTTATATACATACTTCTATTAGACATAATGGCTGTTGGTCTTCCAAGTAAATAAATAAATAAAATAAATAAAATAAATAAAAATAAATAATTATATTGAATTTATTATAAGTTTTTTATTTTTATTTTTTTATTGGATTTTGTTAATGTAGATCTTGTAACGAAACAATAAATATATTAAAATCCTTTTAATACATAGTCATGCTCTATACATCAGTGTAATGTTTTCACCGCCGTAAGTAAGATTAAGGGCTTGTTTCAGAATGTTCGAGTAAGTTCCAGTTTTACTACCCAGAACATATTTAATAAATAAAACAATAGCTTTGTGTTTCACAAGTCATCGATTTAGCCTATCCATCGGTTAAAGCTTGAAACGCGCTGCACATCAACTGTCATTTTTATCATTCAGTTATTTTATGTGTTGCATAGCAACCCGAAACTTTATTAGGACATTCTGAAACGGGCCCTAAATTTCATTATATACCTCTCTATGATAATTATATTTGACGGCCATGATTATTTATTTATGTTGGTTTTAAAATACCCCGTATTATAACATCTATACTGCAGGTTCTCTTATATTGAATGGAGATAAAACATTAATAAGATTGTTGTGAATCAGTCCCTTAACAGTTAGATGAAATTCATTTTTAAATAGTTGCTATAAAATCGTCTCTACCGCATGATGTCTTATAACAAGCGGAGACATAATCAATTTAATATAGAAGGCATTGATTCGATAAAAAGATAGTACAGTCAATTAAATGGTGACTTTAAAGAATTATATTGCAACACAAATGTAAACAACTTAAGATCATATAAAAATATTGGGTGGTGAGCTAAGATATTGGCATTTTCCGACTGTTATATATTTTAAGGTTTAACGAACAAAAAGGTTTACTAGACATATCGAATATGCGAAACAAAAAAAAGAAGGGTAGTTTTTTTTAAAAGAATAGCACTCTCTTAGTTAGTCTTAATACAAATGTTACAATGTTATAATTATCATTGTAAACAAGTGAGTAAATAGTTAACTAAAAAAATAATCTTGTTTGTAGTTTAATTCAGTTTGGCTGCAGATGTCACTCCGTTCTCTTAAGACGGCTAAGCAAAAGGAATGAAATTGTACATTTTGAGCTATGACTTCACCAAGATGGCTTAATTGGCACAGCATGTGTACGGATAAATAATTTAGAACCACGAGCGGGATTCGAACCCGCGACTCGGTTCAAATCCCGCTCGTAGTTCAATACTTTTACTTTCGTTGTAATTACAACAAGTATTTTTCAGTCTTGGAATTAAAATAAATAAAAAACGAACCTTTTTCGTATTGTTTTATTAGCTGTTTTGCATTGCGGACCGTCTGGCCAACAGTGAAATCTGAGAAGCGGCTTTTGGAGAGGGCGGACGTTCGACTCCACGAACCAAACAACATACCTAATAAAATAGCAAATGGGTAGATACTCGTATTTTGATTGAATTATTTATTCATCCATGTTTTTATATTTCAATGCAATTTGTAGCAGCTGTGGAATGGATTTCAGTGCACTGCTATTTATTATATTAAATTTGGTATAGTTTATCTTATATTGTCATATCCTGAATATACCTAACGATAGTTTTAAAGTTTTAAGACATTACGGTTTTTCTTATAATACATTAATTTTCGTATAACAAACAAAACTATTATAGTGTTTAAAGTAGGTTTTTTTTACACATCATCATGAGATCAAATATAAATATTGAGTCACAAGTTAAGCGAATGTTTGAGCTTGTTACGGAAGGAAACTTCTTGTTTTGAGGTTCGACTGGGGACTACATAATTGAAAAAGTTTATTTATGTAAAAATGTATACAAGAGAGAAATTACTTAAGAAATTATATTAAAATGTTAAGCGCATTTAGAAGAAAAATCTACATAAGAAGACCTAGAGACAGGGGGACCCAACCCTTTGTGTAGGTTCATTAGGATAAAAACTTTAGGTTGGTCCAACGAAGTGGATAGGATAAAAATTAATTATAAGGTAAAACTTATTTATTGTGGACTCACGCTAAACAAATTAATAGGAGTGTTATAATAATTGACAAATTCACAATCTTTTAGATTTTTGAGGCAATACGTATACATTCTTATTTTCTTTAAATACTATGTTTGTGTACAAATTAAATAGCTAGCAATTTAAACTTCGGATTTTGTTCTGAGTTGGCTAATGATTTATGTAATGTAATAAGTGAGTAATGTTCTGAGTGTATTCCTTTTGCTATAAGTTACATAGTGTTTGTAAGAAGTTGTATGTTTTTTTTTCTGTAGCAATAAATAATTATTCTATTCCAATTGACTGTCAGACAGATGACGTACAGTAAAAACCTCAGCACGTAGCTGTTAAAATTAGTGATTCACACCCGTAAAAGCGTACAACTGCATAAGTATTATGTTTTTTTTTTCGAAAATTCGCATCATTAGGGGTACAAAAGGGGTCAAAGTTAAATATTTGGCGACTTTCTTTATAATGGGCATACGAAATATAAAATATATGGGCAGCCAAATTTAGACGGCAGATTTTTGAGATAAAATAGATACATACATACTTCAGATTTTTCCAATTTATTAAACTGAATGTTATGGGTTAATATTTTGTAACTAAAAAGTAAAGTTCAAGCAGCATATATAACTATAAACGGTAGTGTTTGTACTTTATTCAAATCATTCAAACATACGTGTTCAAATGGGTACCTTGATCACGTATGTTTGGATGGTCCAGAATTTGATGACGGTATATTCTTAATTGCAGTTATGTTTGTAGAACTATTTACTACCTTTAGCAACTAGATAGTAAATGTATTATGATGATATACTTAGAATTCTCCTCAATGGTCATCGATAAGGTAATTGTGTCTGAGTTCTTTATGAAAAAACAACTGGAAATACACGGATTTGGAAAGGTATTGGAACTAACACTCATATTTCACTAATAGACAGCAATTATCAGAAAAATATCCTTAAACTAAAACTGAGGGTTTGTAAATACCACGGTTAGGAAGACGATGTATTGGAGACGACAAATAACTTATAAATTGTAATAAATTGATAACAAAAAGGAAAATCTAAAAAGAGTACGGACCCAGAGTCTGTAGTGCAAAAGATTGAATAAATAAAAAATAAAAAATACCACGGTTATAATCTATAATATTCTTATGCTACGATAGGGATATTAGACCCGTCCCTGTTCTTAGTCTATATAAATGACTTTCTGAATGCCACACAATCACTATCTTATATGTGGAACGTAGGACAGTGGTTTTGAATTATAATCTTATAGTTATATAATTTTGATAAAAAAAAAACTGTTTATTTTACACTGGACATTCCCAATGAATGTTGCCTAGTAGGTTCAATTCTCTAGTCCAAAAAATTTACATTTTCTACAAATAAAATTTTAGTAGCATTCTCTGGAAATCTGGAAAGTCTTGTCCGTTAAGACATTATGTACGTACCTCTACGGAGAATACAAAGACGTGATGATATCTTTATTTTTTATGAGACTAAGCCTCCATAAACAAAACACAATAAACTATATACCGCAGCTACTATATTGGAAACATTTTGGCAAACTAAATCCCATTGCAGGCCCACAGAAATGTAGAAAAAATAAACTCCACAACTAGATGTAGTTACAAATAGCTCGAGTTTCGTATAGTGTTAAAATTCGCTGCTATATCGGATGGGATTGAAACTAAAAGCTACGCTCTGTAAATAATAGTGCTGTGGGCACCAGTGTACGACCAGTTACACATTGTTCACCTCGTGCCTGATATACTGGGATATACTCCATAGCGCTTTGTCCATTGCCGCCAGAGCACGATATGAACTCAGCTTTAAATACGGAATGTTGTTGACAATACATAACATGATAGAATTTTGTACGCCGCTTTGTAGAATTTGAAACTATTGCCAAGCTATCATACAGCAATAGGACGTAGGGGAAACTGTTTTCACTGGGAATGTGAAATTCACCACCGCGCATTCATACCTTTCTAGATGCGCCCCGCGGTTACACCCGCGTGTTAATGGATGATGATCTAAGATTTTATTTCTTGTAGATGAGAAGTGAGCTCTTCATATTAACTAGACGCATGCAAGGTGATTACCGTAGTCGCTACTAGTCTTGTACTTCCGAGAGTTCGGTGAATACAATTATTATATTATAATAATAATAATATAATCGTGTTTTTAGGGAAAAGTTGTCGCTTCCTGTGTCTTTAGACTCTGCATTAATTATACAGGCACTGTGAGAGATAGGAAAAATGTTCCATTTCATGCGTAATTATTGCTTTTATTATTGAAATAGAAAATATCGTCATTTTGTTTTATCTTAGGAACTTCTCACAATGAAATGGATGAGCGAGATTTGTGGATCGTTTTGTGTGAGAGAGTGAAAGAGATCGCAACGTAATGGTGATCGGAACGTCTCATGGCGGTTCGGTGGTAACACAAATTGCTTATTTGTCATTTTCTAACAACAGTTATGACGCATAATATTTGAATATTCATTCCTTGTCATTACAAACTTCTTATGATTCTTATAATAATGGTCTTATGTGTTAATCCAGCGCCTCATCTACCTCCATACAATATTTCAACTCCCGAAACTGCCATTTGTGTCCGAAGAAGTAACAAACGGACAAACACACTCGCTAATGTTCGTTTTTATAATATTACTTTCATATGGATCAATTCGTTACTACCAAATATTAATAATCAATAAATTATAATTTTTTATGGTATTTGCGGTACACTATTTTGGCGACAATGGCTTACAAATAAAAATTAGATATATGCTGTCGAGGGCTATTTTTGCGGGATTTTTTTAGATAAAAATATCCGTTATACTTTATGTACATGTGAAGGAGTGCTAAAGGTATTAAAGGTTTATGCAGCGCACGCCAGAATTGGTCGCATATGGCAAAATTTTTTCCTACTTATTTTAGTAAATAATACGGGATAACTCACGTGAATCAGTCAGATAGCTCCGACTATAGTTTCAACCACATTCAGTGGTCTTTTTCAAGGAGAGCTCGGGACGCCCGCGTTGACTTCTCGCTTAGCACTGCGGGCGGCAGCTCGTAGCCCGCGTGACGTCATCGGTTTGTGCGAGGGGTGGGATGCAGTTGGTCGTGTCGTCGAGTTCTTAACTTATCGTTATATTTTGGACAAATCACACAATATTTTAAAAATTATAGTCTATGTGTTATTATTCTAAAGTTTTCTTAGAATCCAGTGGCTTTTGCGTGAAAGAGTAACAAACTTCAGTTGTGACAACTGAAGTCATTTTTCTCGTTCTGCTTGACACTGCAGCCCCTTCACCACTCCAAGAAGTTAGTTCTGAAATCTCGTTTGTCCCGTTGCTTCACTTGCAACAGCCCCATTTACACCTAAACACAGTCATGTTTGCCTACTTCTGCTTTGAGGCAATATCTGACACTTGTGGTATTCCCCCAGACGGACTTCTGCTGAAGACCACCGGGTAATAAATATGTTTTATAAACCGACTCTATTTTAATACCTTAATTATACATATTCATTTATGTCGCAATTTATCTATTACAACAAACTTATCTTAACGGAAGTCAAAATGTTTAGTGTATAAAATACTCGTAACGAAAGTGGAATTCGAGCGTCGTCGCTTAAATTGTTACATAATAGGAATCTTGCTACTCGCGATCATTCAAGGAAGTCACAAAATGCAGCTGACTGCATAGTTTAGCGTAAGTACGCTAAAGCGTTCACTATCAAGATACAATTTTGTAAAGGCATTTGTGAATTTACCTAAATATTTTGTTGCATTGGTTCGAATGATATGCACCGCTTAGTTTGTGCTAATTCCACAAGATACGCTGTAGCAGCTGTCTTTAAATTGAGCTAGAAACAAAGACATTTCATTTACTTTTACTTCATTTATGAATTATATAAGTTAAGCTTTAAGGGTGCCAATAACTCTAAAATTATATTAACACCGTTCAGAAGCTTTAGTAGCTTTTGTTATATTTATCGGTACATACAACTAAAAACAATAGATAAGTGCCGTAAAAGTGTGACGAAGTCATCTTCTTTTGTCATAATCAAGAAAAGAAGTAGATAAAAGAAAAAGTATTTTTTTTACTTAAATTTACATCTTTTCTCATAATCACCTCGAATCATATTTTGCTACAGTCCACATTCATTTTTCATACTTCCATTGATAATAATTACTAAAATCAAGTGCGAATCGGACTCGCGCACGAATACCATTATCTATACAACATTATAGACACTATTATAACCAATTTTTTAGTTATTACGTGCGCAAGTTCGAGTCGCTCTAGGCCGATTTTTAGTATTTCTTGTTGTAGCGGCAACAGAAATACATAATCTTAGAAAATTTCAACTGTCTAGCTATCACTGTTCTTGAGATACAGCCTGGTGACGTGGTGACAGACGGGCGGACAGCGAAGTCTCAGTAATAGGGTCCCGTTTTCACCCTTAACGGAACCCTAAAAAATTACCTGACTATATGGTGAGTACTGTACTTATAATTCATAGAAAATACCTTGGTTACTAAATGGTAATGTGGTAATGAGTACCTGAATTAAATGATTACCTACCTACTTACTAAAGAACAGTGAGAGTACTATTTATAAAGTTCTTAACGTAAAACACGTAGTTCTGAAAGTGATTTAGGGAGGGCCTACAAAACTCATTAAAAAGTTCTACTTAATTCAATACTATGCCTGGTCTTCTTGAAACTTATATTTATTATTACTATATATTCATATATTTACTTATTCCTGTTTCATCCATCATCATGTCCTCAAACTTCTTGTTCATCTTGTGACATCGAGTTGTTCCCCTTAGCCGGCCGAAGGCTCTTCGCGGAATCTCCTCCGTTGAAAGAGTTTTAAAAGCTGTTTTAGGACAGTTGACCTTCATAGGATAATTGAATGCATAATTGAGGCTACGCTCTAACGTCCTTTCCGCTCCATGGATCTTAATGAACTGATATTTAATTCTAAAACAGTACGAAACTATGTGTCCCCATCTAATATTATTTTCACATGGCTTTGTTTTGAACGATCGCAATTTTCTTATCTGAAAAGAAATACATTTTATATAATATTTACGTTCACCGAGACTACAATGTTAACGGATTCGTATATCGTTCTTCTCTTTATTATTTCAATATTATTTTCAGGGTAAAATATTATTTGCCCTAAATGTGTGGTTGTGATATTCGCTAAGCAAACGTTAACTATACATATATACATTATTTATGCCTAAGGGTACCTAGAAATATTATTAAGAAAGTTAGTTTATTTTTAAAAACAATTATTTCGTCCTATAAAGATTTGAAATCCTGTTATTGACTCTCCAGTTCCATGATGGTTAAAAATAGAGCTTATATCTGTAGATAGTTTAAAAAATTGAAAAATTGAAACAGATACGGTGTGTATAGCCGAAAATGCGAGTTCGATTCCCACATTAATACGTAAGTACAAGTACTTTTTACGGTTTTTTTTTATGCCTGATAGGTTAGCCTTTGACCACTATCTCACCTGATGGTAAGTGATGATGTGGTCGAGGATGTTGTTCAGACTAACCTAGAGTTACTGGTTCTCAAGGACAGCTGCCGGAACACACCGTTAGGTGCTTGGCGACAGATTTTCAACTTGAGGGTGGTAGCTAGCCAGGCGGGCATTTGCAAAGTGCCCTACCACCATGCAATAGATACGATGTGTATAGATTATATATATGGAACCACGACGAAATACTTCATACAGACATGTTTCAATGTTAGACATATCTAAAAACCATTTAGGTTATTAGTTTTATAGACCCATTTTAGTAAACAATATGGGATAACTCATGAAAATAAGTCAGATAGTTTCGACCACATTTAATGATCTATTTCAAGGAGAGCTCAGGACGCCCGTGTTGACACCTCGCTTCGAACTTATGGATGTGAATTATCCCGTATTATTTACTAAAATAAGTGAACACCACGTTAGCTTCTTGATGCATGAAATGTTTAGTTCCTAAACTGTCAATGGTGTTCCATGCACCGCAAAATCGATGATAGTGACAAATTTGATATTTAATTACTAAATAAATTAAATAGTAATGGATAGATTCAGGCGGTTCTTTGCGGAAGTCCATATTTAATAATAACAAATATTTTAAGAAAACAATAAATTAATATTTTACTTCTTGATCGTGCGCTCGTAGAGTCAAGATCTCCTGAGGATGCTTCGTGTAGAAGTGAAACGCGTCTAAATTTCTTCCGGTTTGGCTGCATGGTGTTTGTGACGTCACGTCTGCTTAACAGGGAAATTAGGCGGAATTGTATTATTAAAATATTAATTTAATGTTTTCTTAAAATATTTTTATAATATTTGTTATTATTGTATTTAATAATGTATGAAAATGTGAGAATGTTTTTGTTGTTTTTGGAAGAGGCCGATGAAGATCACTAGGTAGGTATATACACAACACAACATACATATTAAAGAGGGATACTTACTGAAGATATAATATATAAGATTTATGACATTTAATTTTGTATATTCTTAAATATATCATTATTATTATTGAGTAACCAGCTAGGACTCGCGTAATATTTACCGGAATTGCTCCGACCAGTTTCGAACTTATTTGAAGTTCTTCGTCTGGGAGTCACGATTGTGCACAGCGTCGAGCGCGGGCCTCAGCACGTAACTGGCGTTGAGACGGTTGCGCCGCAGCTGTCAAAATCAGAATTCCTCCGTCCGAACTGTCACTTCTGTCACTATCACTGTGATTGTCACTGTCGTTTTGGTAAGGGAATGCTGACACACTACACTTGTACTATCCTCTTTGCGGTTCCACCCCGATGCCGTATCACAAATGTTAAGGACTGGTACCCAGGCCGGCGGAATGTTCCATCCACGATCCCGATTAAAATTAGGGTGGCGTCTAATTTCAATAGCCTCTCGTACTTTACGCCGAACGAAAAACTTCTTTCGCGCTAGTACGGCCGTCTTATCAAAACGTAGATAGTGTGCGCCTAGGATTTGGGAATGCTCTGCCACTGCCCACCTCACGGTATCCAAGTTTTTGACACTTCTGATATGCTCTGTCACTCTGGTGGAAACATTGCGTCGAGTCTCGCCTATATACGAATTGCCGCAATCGCATGGGATCTTGTACACTCCAGGGCAGTTCAGAGTATCTTTGTCCTTAGGAGATATATCATTATGTCAAAACATATCCAACGAGCCCAAACTCGACGCAAATATCTTGTTTAGTAAAGAAGTTCCCATAGATAGGCACCTTCCGGCTACATTCTCAAACAAGTCCCGTAGTACCATTTTAAAAGTGACTTATTGCCTATGATACAGTTCAACTGCAAAGGCCTTATATTTCAACATGAATTAAATTAATATATTGAATTAAGTACCTTAAAAAAAATATATAATAATAATGATTAATAACTGCTTTTTTTTAAAGATACACTTGTTGTAAATGTTCCATTACGTAGGCGTTACCACAAATTATATAGGTATGGTGTCTTGTATCCATATTTCTATATGGTTCTTTTCGCACACGCACTATATCATTGACTGGTTAGTTTTGCCAGCAGATGAATTTTTCGTCCAAATTAAGAAACCATTGTTACTGAGATACCCCGTGGGGTGCCGGGTTAGAATTGCACCTTCCCATATCACCCCGTGGGTGTCGTAAGAGGCGACTTAGAGAAAAATACTGGAAGGTGGGCAGCAGCGCCTTCTTAACTGCTAACTTACACTACGATCCCCAAGACGCCTGCCAAGCGTGGGGATTATGACAAATAGTCCCTTAATAGAGGCTGTGTTCAGCAGTGAACGATCCGGCTGATACAATTACTGATATATTTCTTGTCAAGTGCTGAATGATGTGCAAAATTTCGGTGTTGACTCGAGATACCTCATGCTTAATTGAATTTACATGCGTATTTCTGCTGTAATAGATTCGATCAATCAAAAAGAATTATAATTCAAATGAAATTGTTGCGTTTTATTATTATTCTTTAGGGAAACATCCGCAAGAGTTCTTTAACTTCGTACATAGCAATGTTACCAATCCAACAGAGTTTTGGATGAGGTTACAAAAGACTAACTATTTCTTTCTTATTATTAAAGCGAATGCTGGCGACTTTCGCGGGAAAATCAACATTTCAACATTTTTATGGTTTTCTAGCAAGATCGTCTAAATGTTTTACCCCGGGTGGGAATCCCGCCCTGGGTAAAAGATTTAACTCCAATAATTTGTAAATTTATGAGTACGCGGTAGTGCTTGTAATTATAATATTTAGAAAGATCGTCTAACGTTTAGTTACGGGTAAATAAAATTAAAATTTTCGCGTTACGTTCGTAGTTTTGTGTTATAAAGCTAACATTCGGATTTTACCTAAACTGATCGCGAGTTCGCCATCGCTGCCACTCTTTCACTCCTACGCAGTCCGACAGTGACAAAAATTCAGCATTTGACAGCGTCTTAAGATTCTCTCGATATGTAATGGGGAGAGACAGGCAAATCTAATCTCAGATGGCGCCACCCCCGCTGGTACTTTGAGTGGTTGAGGTTATAATTGCTATTTTACATAAACTGGTTTTAAAATTACGATCATGTATTCCTTTATGACTGTAGCTAATTTAAAAGCTGAATTAAGAAAACGGAAAGCTTCCCTGACTGGCAAAAAAGCAGATCTTGTCGCGAGGTTAGTAAAATAATGATCTAAAAATTTTACTGCTGTTGTTTGTTTACGTTTTATAATCATCGTTTTTACTTTTAGATTAGAAGATTACGACAAAAACTTTGGAGTTACCGATGGAGGGACTATCATGGATCCTATGAACGAGGATACAATAACAACTCCAGCCGACGAACATTATAAAGACATCAATGCTAGCACTGAACTTCCTCCATTCACAAGGCAACACATACAGGCATTTATAGAACGGTAAATATGAAATCTATTGTTTTGAATTAACAGTACTTAAACATTTCTTTTTCATTCATTCCTACCTAGAATGAAAGCTAAGCATGCTAAATTGAAATTCTTTTACAGATATAACAAGACTACTGGAAATGCATTACAGATGTATGAAAACAGACATTTAGTTACAGCCCGGATGGCTGTATCAGGTAATTACACTTACTTTAGAGGACAGTGTAAAGCTTCAATGAAGAAAATTATGTATGTTGTAGACATGAAGGTTCAATCTATGTGTGGTTCTAAGTCTGAAGATGTATGTTTGATTGAAGAAACACACTGTGAATGTGCTGCTGGTAGTGGGCTCGAAGCTCACTGCAAGCATGTCCTAATTTTAATGTTTGGCATTGAACAAATGGTCCGGCATAAGTGTATTACCTTATATCAAGTGTGTACCCAGCAACTTATGGTTTTCAAAAGGCCTAAACCTTTTTATGCTTCACCGATGCAATGTCACAAAATTGCTAAAAGACAAAATGCCATAAATTTTGATCCCATACAAGAAGAACAAATACCTAAATCATACAATGATTATGTTAAAAACCTTTTTATCAATTTTGGCCAAACCAATGCACCAATTAAGCAGACTATTCCTCCTGCGAACACTTATGCAGTGGAATGGGACCATTCTTTTTACTGTAGCACTACAGGGGAGGAAGCAATATTAAGAGAACTGTTTCTAAAAAATATAAACAAGGATATTATAGCGGATATTGAAAACAATACCAAACTACAAAATAAATGCGAAGAATGGAAAGAATTAAGAAAAACCCATATAACAGCAAGTATGTATTTTAATATATGCCATTGCAAGCCCCTAAATAAAAAGCATTTGGCAGAGAAAATTATGGCTCCAAAATCATTTCATTCTCGTGCCACTATGTATGGGCAAATTCAAGAGTCATATGCAGTCAAACGATTTGAAGAGTTATATGATGTAACTGTCCAAAAATGTGGTCTTTTTTTATCCCTAAGCCATCCATTTCTAGGTGCATCACCTGATGGACTTCTGGGTGATGACTATGTTGTTGAAGTGAAATGTCCATATTCTGCAAAGTTCCAAGACATTTCAATGAACAATGTACCATATTTGGAAATAAAAAATGGGGATTTCTTTTTGAAAAAAAGTCACCCACATTTTAGCCAAATTCAAGGCCAACTATTTTGCACCGAGAGGAAATTCTGCATATTCATAGTATATACAATTAAAGATATAAAAATTATCACAGTAGAAAGGGATGATAATTTTATTGCTGATATGGTGAACCAACTAAGTGACTTTTATGACAATCACTTCAAATTGATGATCCTAGAAAAGTACTTATATAAAAATTACAGTATACTTAGTAAATAAATAAAAGTGTTTACATATTATTTAATTGTTTTATTTACTATTCCTTCTCTGAAGTTACAGCACATTAAACAAACATAAAATATTTTGGTTGCAAGAGGGACGTAACTATGATCAAGATCATTTTTCAAAATTTTGTATGTTTTTGTGAGTCCTATTAGTCTTTCAATGTGAACTCTTTTACTGGCAAGTTCCCCTATCATGGAGCACAGTCAAACCAGGCAATTGACTTTTACCTTTAAGGAAAGCTGGTATATTAACCTTCACATTTTTTGAAACAAAAATGTCCTGGACATTAAACCTCTATCTGCTAAAATTGTGTCTCCTGATTCACACTTTGTTGGTAGATCACTGCGCTCTATTGTCTGTCTATCACTTGTAGACCCACCATATGCAGGCGAGCAAAATGATAGCAATCCTCCTGGTGTTGCCCCTACCAATACCTTTAGAGTGTTGGTGTGTTTATAAGTGCTCCATGAAGCCTGTTGAGCCACAGTATTTCCTGGCTTTTGTACTGGAAATTCTGTGCCATCTAATATTACACGCACAGTTTTGTCATATTTTTTAAACGACTCTGGCATGTAAAAATTGATTAAATCCCGGCTTGGCCAAATATCTATTTTATTCCACATTTGATACATAAAGTTAACCCAAGTAATAAATATGTTTGAAACAGTAGAGCAAGATATGCAAAAAAATATAGACAGTTCAAAAATGGTTTTATTTTGTCGCAGTTTCATGAGTGTTAAGAAAAATTGGTCTTTGTATGATAAATTAGATACATGGTGACTAAAATACTTTATACTTGATACCATTGGGCTCAAAGTTGTGTAAACTAAAATAAACTTTTCGTACGACTCAAACCCAGTATAAAATAGGATGGCTCTATCATTGTTTTTAAAGCGACTGTGAGAGCCATATATGTGCTCCATATTTACTTGAGTGAAGTTTTCCACTGTTGACTTTGGAATCACAGTCATATCCAATGTTTCTGTTACAGATTCCACAAATACAATTTCACCACCTATGTCAGGGATTTCTACTTTGTCTGGTTCTGAATTTGACTGGCTTGTAGTTGGATGTGGTTCACTTGTTGGAATATTTCGAGCTTCATATCTTAACTGCCTTTTAGATTTAGGTTCTTCTTTCTTCGAAAATGAGAAAACTGAAGGCACAGCATGCTTTTTAAGATTTTTACGTTGATGATTCAGTCCTAAAAAGTGAGACAAATATATTATGTTAAAATTAAAATGTTAGCAATATTGGTAAATATACCAACATTATTTGAATGTTATTTTAAGAAACTAACCAGTGTAAACACTTTCGCTGTAAAAATCGTCTGGTTTAAAGTGATTACTACAAATCCTCGCTGATGAACTTGGTGTCCAATTTTTTAAGCGTAAAGCCTGGATCCATAGTTTTCTTCTTGCTTTATCCAATGGGAATCGGTGTACGCCTTTGTTATAGCAATTTAGAGCAGCACATACAGGCATTTTATAGAAAAAATTTAGGACGAAAATGATTCACGTAAAAAAAATGTATGGAGTTTGACACTTTTTGACAGCAAAACAACACCAGCGACGATACGACACCTAGCGGGATAAATTTGTAGTGTCTCTCCCCATTGTGATAAGCTGATAAATAGTGATAATGAAATTAAGATAATTATTTTTACACTCAAATGTGTTGAAAATACTGGTATGTATAACACTCGTGCTTTCTTGGTTATTCAAATCTCGGCTTTACCTCTCAATACTCTTAAAATCTTCCACTACGACTTAGTTTACAATGTTTTACTGTTTACTATAAGACATTTTGGGCCGAATTAAACTTACTGTTTTTTACATCGCGAAGGCGCGAGCGTCGAGCTACTAATGAACGCATGCTGATGCATGCGTGGGCATATTCGTGAGCGCACGCACTCAGTGACGAAGTGACTCTGAAAGTCGCGAAACCGGTCGAGAATCCTTCTCGACGTAAAAAACAGTAAGTTTAATTCGGCTTAAAATGTCTTATAGTATGTGTCAAACTTACGTTAGTTTTAATCAGTCTTACCCTTTATTGCAAAATTTAACTTTCCATATAATATATCGTATCACAATATTATTATACCATTGGAATATGACACTTATAACAAAACTTGTTGTATAGAAGCCATGCTGCCTACGGCCAGTTCAATGTGCAGTTGCAATACGATCTCAATCAGAATTGATCAGGTGTCAGATGCAGGCTCTGAACGGGAGGCCAATACTGACAAAGAATTAAAGCTATTGGAGCAACGGTTAAGTATCAGTCTGCAAATTAAAATATAATCCGTACATTGTGAGGAATGTCCGCTACAAATCTAGGAAGATATCAATCGTAGTTTTTTATTGATAAGCAATTGCTTGAGGAATAAGTACTCGTAATTCGTAAAGCCAAGTTTACTTGCATTGTATTTGGAATGCTAATTTTATATACTTGAATATATTGTAGCAAAGTAACACATTTAGCAGGAGGTCTCTCAAATACAAATTTAGCAATACATTCTTGACAAGTAATATTTATGGGATAAAACGTTTAAGCGAAGTTTGCTTAGCCGTTCTTAACCGATTAGCAAAGGTAAGCAACGTCCGCCAAGGTTATGACTTGGATGTGTAACGACTGCTAATGATATTAATACTGAGTGCTTCCGTGTTTGGGACGATACGCTAAGCAGTCGCTCGGTCCCAATTGTTGTCTTAAGATGGCAGGCGTTATAGCATTGTGCAGACATACGTCTGGCTAGTTACCGGGTGGTAACTAGCTAGACGTATGTCAAGTATAAAATTTTTCGCCAAGCACCTAACGGAGTGTTCCAGTAGCTGCCCTTGAGAGCCAGTAATCTAGGTTAGCCTGAACAACATCTTTGTTCACATCAACACTGACCATCAGATGAGATAGTAGGGAAAGGCATATTAGCTTAAAAAATAATTAAAAGAAATATGTTGTGAATCATTATTGGTTGATCCAAACGTCGAGGTTAGTCAAACATGCTGTTTTGACCATATTTTATGCGCGAGTAGACTCGGAAAAGCAATTTAAACATGAACCTAGTTCGTGATTTTTTAAGCAATACCAGTGTAGTGTCGGTCTGCAAAATAAAAGATAATCCCTTTATTGTGATATGTATCTACCTTCAATCTAGTCAGATTACTATGGATGTTTTTTTATAATAAGAAATTGCTTGAGGAATACGAAATGGATGAGGCCCAGTGGGGATCACTTGCATTATAAACCCTCTTTTTTATTGATAGCATCACAGAAAAAAAGACTTTTTTGAGGCAAGAACCAAATATGTTTCAACTGATATTTCTTAATCACAAATGTAAATGTATTAGTGTAAGAAAATCTCAATAACGTTTCAAATATGAAAAATTCTACAATTTCAAGATTTTATGTCTTGACATAAGAATTTTGTTATTTATTTCAAAATGTATATCTTGAATACAAACATACTGGCTTCTTATAATAAAAACGACACTTTCTTAGCTTCGAAGTTTTGACTCGAGAATTAAGTCTTGTGTCGAAAAAGAGCCATATTTGGCTAGATACTTAGTTTTTATTTCCAATAAAGAATTAATAAATATTGTAGCAAAAGACACTTGATATAAAGCGTCACTTGATATAAAACATAAATATTTTGGCACAAGATTCTGTGAATCATACACTAAAGGCGTAGGGCAATTTTATGGCAAAATACACGTTACTTGGTATAAAATAGCCATTGTTTCGACCAAGAATCAGTTAAACATATAGTGAAGAATTAAGATTTTATTGCGGCAAGAAATATGTTACTTGGTACTAAATACTAAAATAGTTCGTTCAAGACTCAAATATACGTGCATGTAAATAATTAATAATTTATTGAGGCAAAACAAATGTTGCTTGGCATAAAATAATTATTACATTGGCAAAGAATCAGTTAGACTCCAGTGAAGTATGAGGATTTTTTTACGGCAAATCTAAGTAATTGGTATAAAATGGTATTTGTTTCGACCAAGAATCAATGACACATGCAGTAAAGAATAAAGTATTTAATATGGCTAAACTTTGAATTCCTTGGTATTAATTCGTATATTTTTTGATCAAAAGTCAGTGAGACATGGTGTGAAGAATTAAGGATTTATTAAAGCATAACATTTATGACCAAGAATGAGAACTATATTGAACTACAATCATGGCAGTGGCCCACATTGGAATCCATCAATTGATCTTAGTATATTAAATGCACAATGTATTTAAGATATTAATTGGATAAGAATTAATGCTGTATTGCTTAAAACCGCTTATTTCTCTTAAAAGTAAAGGATAAAAAATGGTAATTGTGCGTTATCCTTAAGAGATAGACATGTATACACCATTACGAACTCTTTTGTAGCCCTTTTTAAGGGGTGATTGTAGTACATTATTTTGATCTATCTCGTAGGGTTCAGCCTGTTCAGGCTGTACCTGAAAGTTTGACTGATATAGAACTGACTTGATATTTACATTTATTTCATGATGAAATTTACTGTATCTTTTTTCAATCATGTAATTTTTTTTAAAACGAACTCTTCAAAAACGGATAAATTTCTGTATTCGGGTATTGAATTTTTTTTGCATGTTCGGGCATAACTCCGTCATTTATAAAATCCATTTGTAAAGGATTTGCAAAATTATTTTTTGTTAAATAGGGTATACTTTCGAAGGGGTGACATTAAAATTTTATTAATATTGGTTTAGTAGTTTTTAAGTTACACTCAAATAACTGAAACATGCTTGAATGAAATCAGTTCCGTTTTTGTTCGAGAAATATTCAAGTGTCGTTGGGGAGCATATCTGAAAATAGTACGTATCTTAATAAATCACAGTATACATAATAGTACCACCTTAAGTACAATATAGGACGTTGGATTAAAATCCATAAATAAGTAGTAACTGTATAAAAATATTAGATATTTAAGTACTTACTTAGGTCTATTAATATATAAGCATACATACCTTACAATACCTACACATAATATAATTGCCAAATATAAAATATTAACAATATCAGTCCTAGACAGTATTTTTTTCTTTATATTATTTTTTACTAGCCGCGCCCCACGGTTTTACCCGCATGGTGATGAAAAAAGATGATGATGGTGATAATGGAAAGTAGCCTATGCTTTAATCCATGGTATAAGCTATCTTCCAATCAAATTTCATCCAAATCCATTCAGCCGTTTAGAATGAGTATCATATTATGAAAGAGTAACAAACAAACATCCATACATACAAACTTTTGCGTTTATAATATTACTAGGATTCTGTGCTAACCTAGAAATGTGTACCTACTGCTATTACTAAGCATAAATATATTTGCTCTTATGTACTTATATGAACTATTAATTATCTAATCTGCTACCTAGGTTCTTAGGCGATGATTTTAGAAGTAAGTATCGGTCAAAAGCCAGCTAGAAAGTTGTTTCATTCAAGAATCAGATTTATCGATTTTTTTAAGTCAAGATTTTTGATTCTTGATGGAAGAAACATTAAGAAGTAGGTAAATACCGGTCAAAAGTCGATTAGAAAGTTATTTCATTCAAGAATCAGATTTATCGAATTTATCAAATCAAGATTTTTGATTCTTGATGGAAGAAACATGAATCTTGCCTAGTGAGAACAGTGATGATTGGTCGGCTCGATAATTCCTGTAGTGGTCAGTGTTGCTATAAAATTTGAGATTCCGCGAGATTCGTGGGAAAAATTACAAGTGCATTGCGGTTAACTTATTTTTATTTTCAATAGAAAGTAAGATTCTGTGAAAATATTTCGGAAGGATGTATTTATTATTTTTGTAACTTTTGACATTTTTAATATGCTGTGGTACACAAATGTTGTACATTATAGCCATCTGCAAATGTTTTCTAATTCATACATCAAAGCCGAAAACGCACGAACAGAACATAAATTAATATAGTACCTATACTATGAATTGGATTCGTTTTATTCACTGCGTATTATTAAGCCGTATAATACCTATCTGCTCGTGTTGATATTTCACAACGAAACAATGTTGTTATATACATACATAGGCACATATAATCACGCCTCTTTCCAAAGGTGTAGGCAATGACTATAGATTTTCACTTTCTGCGATCCAGACACACCTCTTTCAATCCACACTCATCAATACTTTCATACATGCGCGTCGGTTTTGGGTACTCTTGATCTGATCCTTTTCTAGAACGTCCAAAATCTGATTGCGGAACGTTAGCACAGAATAATTGATAGCAGGTACTAACGTGACATTAGCTAGGGAAATGAGTATTTACGCGAACAGGTTTAAAAGCTGGTTTTTTCTTGCATGTACGCCAACCAGGTGCTGACCCCAAATACTTGAAAGTCTTTAAAAGTATATTAACGACAGCTTGATTCGATAGATCGGTGCCCACGCCTGTACGTATACGCTACGATACAACGCCATAGAAAATACTCATGACGACTACCAACTTGCAAGTATTGTGATGGTCTTACCGGCTCGATTGAACTCCACAGGAAATCAAACTATTCCCGTAACAATAAGAAACACTCACAATATTCAATCACACTACTTACAAGGCAAAAGCTTTTCAAGTATTATATTTCATACGCAATAATGCTCCTTATTAAGAAAGGTTTAATTTCCTACGCTAGAAAATTTAGTTCAGTCATTTCATGCATACGTAATATTGCACTTCTTGTGGTGTAACCTTCGATAAAATATACTATATGTTTCGAAGGGTGTAACAATAAAGTTATGTATACATTGTACAGCCCAATAATCCTAAGTCAAAACTTATAGCTATTGGATTTGAATTACTTGTGTTGTGTTGCCATATGAACTCCAGATCTAGTTGCCAAATATTGGAGCCCGTGTTCAGGCTCCAATATTTGGCAACTAGATCTGGAGTTCATATGGCAACACTATATAATCGAGTCCAGTAGCGGCGTGGCGGTTATACTGAAATAAGTAAATTTACGACTACGTAGTATTGTGAGAGATTTGACTTGTGTAAAGAAAAGCAGTGCCCACCGAAGTGTTTGGATTAAGTTTCTTGTAGTGGTTTATAAATACACAAAGGTTTCTACTGAAAATTGTCGCCCCGTTGCGTTGCGATGGAAGAAACTATACGTCGTTTGTTATCAGTCTGGGCTGTATCGTCAGACGTTCTGGAGAACTTCGGAAGTAAATAACAGAACAATATAATTTAACCTGTCAATACAGGGGCCTACCGCACAGTCAATTGAATACATATACTTAACAATATTTGCCCATGTCATGCGTGTGAACCTACTCCCTACTCAGCGAGTGCAGCACTTAGTATTAAGTTTTTATAAAGAAGTGGTTTATTTTATGTTTTTTAAAAAATTGGTTCATAATTACGTAAATAATTAAATAAATTATATGAATCTCAATTTAGTTTCTATTGCTAGCCTATGCTTTGTTCCCTTTCAAATAGGTTTGGTAAATTTGTATTTGAGATTTATGTTATATTATTATCAAGATATTTTTATCTTCTACCCATGTTTCAATTCAACTGTTGGAATGATTTAACTAGACATAAGTTACTGATATCAAAACTTGTCACTTCTTTAATTCAATTAGTTGTAATTCAATGACCTATGTGTATATCGAAGGTAATAAGTCTTATATCTGTATTCCGTGTAGTGTGTAACATTACGGTAGATAAAATTTAGAATAGTTATACTGATATTAATGTTACTTGTATCAAAATATTTACTTATTTGATATAATTAGTTTACCTATATGTATATCGAAAGTAAGTACATAGAATTTTAAATAGTTAACGTAGGAGAATTTGTCTAAAACTATTATCATTTGTATACAGTTCTTATTATTTCTTCGTCATGACTACATGATGGACTTGTAATTACTCCTTCGATGTGTATTTGGGTGTTTTTTACCAAAAAATATAACACTGTTCAACACTGATAAGTTTAAAATAACTTGTTGAATTCGGAACAATATGCTTGTTCAAAAGTACCTATTATCACTATATTGTGCGCATGGTAACCGACATCGACAAGTTATTTTCCACTTTTCCGTGTAGAACTCAGTTCTATATTTTGAAAAAAAAATCCTACGAATATACAACGAAAGAGTAATCACTGTCCATCATGGCCGAAGAATAAATTATAGTTGTATTCAAATGAGAATAATTTTTGACAAATTATTCTATGTTAACTATTTAAAATTTTATGTACTTACTTTCGATATATACATAGGTAAACTAAATCTATGAAATAAGTAAATATTTTGATACAAGTAACATTAATATCTAATCAATACATTCCAAATGTTGAATTGAAACATTAAGTTTCGGTTTAGAGATATAACTATCTTGATAAAAGTAACATAAATATCAAGTCAAATTATTCCATGGCTAAGTACAAAGAATTTGGATTCTTGACGTCAAAATTAAAATTACATAGAAGATGTTCTAACTTCTTATTTTAAAAATTAATACAATTTGTCAAAATATATAATATCCTTCCTTCAAAACTGATCAATTTTACATCAAGAATTCTGACACTTTGATTAAAATACTTGAATTCTTAGGCTAATAACTTTCCACTTTTAAATGATGAAATAAAATATTTCAATAGAAATATACTCGATCTTGGTTTAACACATTTAGCTTTTAAGATAGGGAACTTTTCTGTTTTGAATGATGAAATGAAACATTTCAAGTAAGACAAATTCGCTCTTAGGTCAATACATTTAGTTTTAAAAAAAAGAGCTTTTCAGTTTTGTGAGATATAATAGAATATTTCAAGTAAGATATATTCACTCTTGGGTCAAAACATAAAGCTTTTAAAAAAATAGTTATTCGGTTTTGGGACACGAAATAAAAATTTCAAATAAAATAGGTTGGCTCTTGGGTTCAACTTATTACCTTTTAAAAAAAGATCTCTTCCATATTGTTATGTAATAATGTATCTTGTTTTGAAATAGTTTCAGTCTTGAAGTGGTATATTCAAAATTTTAAAAAAGAAACTTTTCAATATTGGTACAAGAATATATTTGTTGGCCCCAGAACTATAATACAAAACATTTTATTTCTTAGGTGAAGACATTTTCGACTTTCCTTATATCGAAAACCTAAAAGATCTTGAACCAAATAAACTCTCTTGGCCTAAGATATTATTTTTTTCTGTGATTCAGAAAAACGCACGAGAATTCAATTTAGCATGAAGTATCTCGAGTCAACACACAAGTTTTGCACACCATTCAGCACTTGACGAGTATTATCTCAGTAACAATGGTTTCTTAATATGGATGAGAAATCCATCTGGCGCTCGTGGGACAACACGTCAAGTGAATCTTTATTGTTAAGAGAAATGCGTATGTAGAAGTCATTCTTCTTGGCTCGAGTATTAAACCGCAAACTATGTAAGGTGCGTGCATGTGAACTTGTTTGGGCGGGGGCCCTTTTCAATCCCCGTAGTAATTTGACATGTAAACCAGTCAACGAGCTTCGGAGTGGCGCCTTCCGACTGAAATGAAACCGAAATAACATTTTTTCATGCAAAACGGCTCCGTATTCTACACTTAAAAGTATAAAATAATTTGTGGAAGTCGATGCCGTAATGATTTTTAAAATCTCGATCTCACATTAGCGTAGTCTGACTTCCACAAGTAATTTTATACTTTTCGGTGTTAGAAGTCAGCTCCGTTTTTCACAGAATTCAACCAAAGGATTTACGTAAAAAAGCGAGGGTAGGCGCATGTGAGCTGTGACGCGTTTACTCAACGTAGCACATGTAGGTACAAAAAAAACACTTACATCGCTACACCTCTCATGCTACGGACGTAGCATCGTCGCCGTAGTATCTTATCGTAGCAATTTGATGCCGATGGATACCGTTTTTTTTTTAAAACATTTTAACCCACTATATCAAACAAGGAGGAGGTTCTCGATTCGATGCGTATTTTTTTATGTTTTTTACCTGAGAATTATCGACTGGGTGAACCAATTTTGATTTTTCTTTTTATTTGAAAGCTGATATTCCCAATAATGCGTATTTTATGTCTGAAGGGGTTTTTTTTATTGAAAATAAATTTTGCACACTTCTCAAGATCCAGTTTTAGTAGTGTTAGGATAATGCACTGATTTCGTCCACTTTTGAATGTATCGATGTTTATTACATTTAATGTTCAAAATACAATCTTGTCTTATGAATGTATAATAAAACATATTGATTATAATATTTGTCCATTAAAGTGCCGTGCCTATCCAAAAAGATTGTATAAATTCAAAAAGTCAAACATTTGACACAACTGATACGGCGCTAACTGATGGAGACAGTGGCCACATAATTTTATTTAAAAAAAGGCGCCTATTAATGATCTTAATACTTTTAATTACACCCATAAGAAAATATTGTTTTTATTACGATACTAGTAAATGGATATAATTTAGAGTTCTTACTGAATCAGATTTATGGTAAAGAACAACGATTTTATTAAAACATAAGTGTAAATTGATAATGTTCCAAAGAATTGTACTTACCCAAAGGAAAATACTAAAAATAAGTTAATAAATGTTTTTCAAAACTATCGAAACATACATTTCATTTCATATAAAAATCGCTTATAGTAGTATGTATTATTTTGTTGCAATTTTATAAAAAAAACACAAAGTTATGGGTACAAAGTTTTGTATTCTTTGATGATTTACATATTAATCAAACAATCAATCAATTTATTTCATTTTTTTTTTTTTCAATTTATTTTTTTGCAATTCAACGGGGCAATGCTGCCAGCATGTTGGGCACGCTGCCAACTGGGGGTGGGCTGGAGCATTTGGACTGCCTATGAGTCTGCTGTGACTTATGGGTTGTCTTAATGCTTTTATTGTAGTAGCTGTGGTGTTGTTTATGGTTCATAGTATTTTGTTTAATAAAGGCATACCCCGGAAAAAAACAAATATTTCATATAATTTACAATCTATACATAAATATTACATTCGATCATTAATGATAATTAATACGTTCAATATTTGTTTCATACTTGCGTATGTGAATAAAACTAAAAAGACGTTCCTTTCCAAAAATATAATTGAATATCGTTCACGCTTGAATGACAAGGAAAAGAGGACTGATTTTATTCCCGTCAATACATATTATAATGCCGTTATATCTTTATTGGGCACATTTTTTGATAGAAAACATCAAAACGTTTTGAGGATCCACTGAATGTGATTTGTGAAGTAGGCAGTGGACGTTATAGTGCAAAAGTATTTTTTTATGTGGGTCACTAACACATGAGTAAAAAATCCTACACGTAGCACTGGCCTCACCCCATCCACCCCACACTGTGCGTGCCGCCGGCCACTGACACACGTCATTTGTCAAAGGCTTTTGATGGCCACTGATCCACGAATGTGACGGCTCATAAATCCGAATTTGTTCCCTTTTCAATTATCACAACAATACGAGCTCCGGTAATGAAATACGAAAGTTAAATTTGATGCCTGGTATAATACCGTGAGAGGTTCCACAGTTGCGGCTTATACAAGTGCCTTCACGGCGCACCGCAGCAGATTTTAGTATACATATTGTTTAATAGTACATAACGCAATTTTGTAGCGGATCAAATAAGATTATAAAGCACTTTGAAATGAATAGAAAGCAAAATATTTACTTAAAAATTGATGTGCTCAAACATTTTATATCTCCACAACGTCCTATATATCCGAAATACATCAAAATCTTGGAAAAAATATTAAGATATCCCGTTCAGAATTCCACTACGATCTTATATATATCCTAAATACATCAAAATCATGGAAAACAATTTTAAGATATCCTGTTCAGAATTAGTGTAGCTCTTGACAGAATTATTGTTGTTGTTGAGAAGACTGTGTGTCCTCTGGTTTTCATTTAGATGACCTCGCATTTTCCTCTGGCTGAGGATTCCACATGAAATATTTGACATATTCGCATCGCGTGCTACACTGAACAAGTAGTTATTACTTTAATAAGAACAAGTTCCATTTTACAAGCACCTTCTGAACGGCGAATCTGAAATTGAATTGTTTCTCTTTGATGATGACAGCGCCTTATATTCCACGTCTTTAAAAAAGAAATATTACATTCTGCCAGAATGGCCAGACAAGTGGCGCCTGACTTTCAACGTGCAGCAGGGAACCGTGATTGATATCAACCGGACAGTCATAACTTTGAAAAGGCGTGTATTATACATTTAGTAGTAGGACGTGAGTTAGTTTCAGTCATTACTACCCAATCCAGTAATTAAAAAACCCACATGATAATACCAATTTTACATAATAACTTTAGATAAATCACAGTATATCTCAAATACATATTCACATTCTCAACACAACAGGCATTATTGCCATTATAAACGCCAAAGTCGACAGGGCGGTCTCTCTCGCAGGGGCACGACTTTTTGTTAACAAGGGTATTATGCGACTTAACGTGTTCTGTTGAAAAACGTATTTATATTTCTGTGACCTTTGTCAGCGTTTACCGAGACCGTTTTAACGGGTTTTTCCTAAGGTTGTTACCAATGCCTTTTATCTACATAATTCTAATTGGCCATGCATATTATGTCAGATTATAGAAGAGCTATAGAAATCCCTTTTGGGACAAATCTTACTAGGAGAATGATCAGCGCGCGTCATGGAGCGGGCGTGAGAACTGATGAAACTACCAGCGAAAACTTACCCGAATGTAGAAGTTATCCAAATCATCATCCTTCTTGCACCGATCCGCAACTTCATACGATATTTCTGACCTTCTCGTGTAAGAATACCGTGTTATATCACCGTGAGGTCGCAAGGGAAATTACTTAGATTTAATTTCTGTAACATACTGTTATTATACGGAGCTAGTATTATTATCTTAAATGACCGATTTTCATTAAGACTTGTATCATAATACTGTTTTATTTACTCTAACAATTGGATAAAATCTCTTCACGTTAATATATGGGTTAAGTGTTTTTGAAGTAGTCGTATCAACGTCCATATAAACACACCTATATCAACTTTTTGTCTATTAAGCTAAAAAAAAATACAGATCAAAGAATAAAATGGAATGTTGTATAGCTAATTAACTGTTATTTCTTATTATTCCCATCCCCCATTTCTTCCCGTGGGTGTACCCCGTGGGATGCCGGGTAAGAATGTCACCTCCATTTCTTTCCGTGGGTGTCATAAAAGGACTAGGTGAAAAATACCGGAAGGTGAAATGAATATATCTCACTTAAATTAGAGTATTACATGGGTCTTAGGTATTATAATTTGGCAAAAATAAGATGCCAGATGTGCAAATCGATACGTAGAAGACTGAGCAGATGTTAAACGAGTCACGACTCACGGCAATTTACACTTAAATATGATGACACTTAATTTCTAGCTTCTTTTTAATAAGGGTTATATATACTCGTAAAATATATGTTTCGTTTTTGGTTATTATTTTGTAAAGTTTTTCCTAGTACTATTATTGTAATCGTTTCTTGGTATCGATATCATAAATCACTGACTATTCGCCGCATTGTAATTTCAGAACAATATAGTGATTTCATTCTCTTTGAACAATATAAACATTTCACTTTAGTTAGTATTTATTCACTGTTTATTCTGGGTTCTACTAAAGTTCAACTTAGTCTTCACTCGTGATAACACTACCTCTTATTATTTAGGACTATATTAACTCTTGACACTTGTTTATTTAATAAAATAGGGCTAAATTATATTTTGAACTATTTATAAAGGTACGGAGTCGATACGATCGCAGTGCGTACGTGCCACGTTCCTCAAATAATGCCAGGTGACAACAGGAAGAGCTGACAACTTCTTCTGCGATCCACAAGACGCCGGTCAATCATCAGGGTTATGGCAAATCGTTTAATACATGATAAAATAGAACTGTGAATAAGACATAAATAGCTGTTTGAGCTCAAACACCTATTTGTGGCATAGCTATGCCTAACGTGAACATTTTAGTTTACATAGAAAGAGGGATTTCAATATTTTACAGCTACCAAATCGTAGCGAAAAAACATATGCAATCAAGAAATGATATTAACTATGATATAAAATGTTTTGAATAAATAAGCAGAAAAAGCACTTGTCCGTTTTATTCTATGGATGGAATATTGTATTGGTTGCGCCAATCAACAGTTAAAATGTTTGCAGCATTTGATTTTACCGCGCAATTTCATAGCTTTATTTTTGACAGTGTCACCTTCCTGAACGGTGAACAAATATTACTTAATTTACTACTAGCGCCATCTAACCATGTATCTACCATTAGGAGCAGAATAGAATATCTATCCGTTCTCAAAGAGATCTCAATACAATTGTGAACGCCTTGCTCGCTGAAGTAGTACATCAATGATCCGAGAGAGGTCGCCTATTCTTAAACCAAAAATCTGGTGATGTGTTGCAATAAGTAAAATAATATTTTCATATTAAGTATATCTTGCTAAATAAATAATAATAATATCTTAAAATAAATAACGAATTTTAATAGGTCTAAATTACAATAAAATAACTATAGGTCCATATATAGTAACTGACAGAACTGGCTTGTTACAGCTGTCAAGTGTCAACATGGCCACCGTCATAGTTTTTACTTCCGATTTTCTAATGCAGAAGCACGTTGTAATTTTAAATTAGTAAAATAAAAGTGAAGCCATTGGTGGATTCAATTCTAAACGGTCTAGTCACCACTAGCATTACCATATTTGGTAATGGATTACGGAGCAAACTTCCGGGGGTTGAGTGGCTAGGCGCCAAAACGGCAAACTAGCTTCACTTTACATGAGACCTCCAGAAGATAAACTTAACTGAGATCCTTACAATTTGTTGAGCTCAGACTTTATTATACCAGTTCTAAATAATTTAAACCTCAATCCAAGCTATAAGAAACCCCATTTAACGGGTAAGTGAATATGTGCTTAACCAATAATTACCACAAAACTAACCTCTAACTTGTGTATTTAATTCTTGCTATGTTATCCCATTGTATTTACTGTGTTTCCCTATGTTCTAACCTTGCTAATAGCTATTCGAGCTATAAGCATATATCATCTTGTGTAACCTATCTCTATTTATCTATGTTTTTCTGTATTTTCTTGGTTGCTTCACAACACACAATTTTACTTAAGCCCTTCAGGCATCTGTTGTTTGCGGGCGGGTCACATCCTTGAGACCTCTGCGTTCCTAGCCATGCTCAGTAGCAGAGGAACAATGGACCCACCAGCTCAACACCTTCACTGATAGGATTCTGACCTGAGCACATCCTTTCAGGGTTCTTCCAGTACCGGGTTTCCAACTCCAGGCTTCCTGTACCAGGCTTCCACTACCAGGCCCAGTACCTAACGAGGCTGATCCCCTGACTCCGGCCGTCCCCTGAACTCCTGCGCAGACCGCTGCCAAACTCCACGTCTCTACAGCGCCTAGCTGGGACAGCCTACCGGCGCGGCAGTGTTGGAGCTGAGCCACTGCACGGCAGACCTGCTGCTGAGCATTAACTCAGTTGCTAGCGGACCGGAGATAAGTTCTCAAACAAGGAAGCTCGCTATTGCCACACCTGTCTGTAATCCACGACCCTTTTTCTCTACCCAATATAATTCTAAATCTTTCCTTCTTGTTTTCTTTTATGCTCCCTTCTACCAACCGTAGGTAGGTAGGTGACATTGGCGCCCATACTAAATAGGATCAGACAGGTTGGTGTGGCAAACTTTCTTGGGTGTGGCTCTGCCACATATTTTCTGTACTCTCTAAACTGTATTTTATTGTGTTCTTCTTGTGTGTGTGTTAATTATAAGTTGGCAAGCCCTGTGTAGGCTCGGGGTACTATTTAGAATAGGCCTGCTGCAGAGCTGCATGTCGTAAGAGGCGACTAATAGCCAACGGGTAACACCCTCTGGCGGCATAGAACCAGCCATATAGCCCTGTGTAGGCTCGGGGTACTATTTAGAATAGGCCTGCTGCAGAGCTGCATGTCGTAAGAGGCGACTAATAGCCAACGGGTAACACCCTCTGGCGGCATAGAACCAGCCATATCGTCTTCAACGAGAAATTTTAAATATTTTTTTTTCTAAAATTAAATTTTAGTTTTTTTTTAATATATTTTATCTTACACATATCTCCTTCTAATTTAATAACTTGCACTTAATATAATTGAATCTGTAAAACAGCTTATAAATAGCACACATACCATATTTCTATGTACCCACATTTTTTTTTCTGAAATATTTTGTACTTACTAACTAACCCTCATTGACCTTGTATGACACTGTTGTCATTGGGTATAGGTCAAGTACATATTCACTCCAATAATCATGGGTCAACATTTTAACTTTTTATCTTTGCAAAAAGCTGAATTAGCTTATGAAGTGGCACTACGTGGTGGGTCACATACTGAGTCTGTACAAGACTTGAGAAAACAGATAGTGAAATTATCCAAAGACATGCCTTCTGAGGATATTTTGGAGTCACACTTGGACCCTGAGGTTGATATAAGTGAACTCAAGGAGTCAATGACAAAAGCTAAAAACAACATTGCCCTCCTCAAAACTAAGTTTGAAAAAAATCTTTTTTTGAGAACAGAAGTTCTAATTAATCATATGAACCACAGGTTGATAAGGATAAGTGCGACCAATAGTGAAGATTTTAAGGCTGTGTCTTCTAAACTAAATGCTCTTAACAAAGACCTACAAATTTTAAAAACCATATTACCGACTTCACAACCTTCAACTAGTAGTCAATCTGAGACTCCTTTAGAGCAACCAGTGCTATCTGTTACTTGTGAAAGAAATTCAATTTTATCTGATATTCATAAACTTAAATTTAATGGAAAAACTTGCGTCCGTGCTTTCATACAAAAGGTGGAAGAATATGTGCAATCTAGACACATTTCTTATGAAAAAATTTTATCTTATGCTTATGACATGTTCACTGATGAGGCTCTCCATTGGTTCCGCTGTGTAAAAGACAATGTGAAATCATGGAGTGAATTAACTGTTTTGCTAAAATCAGACTTCAGCATCACTGACTATGATTACAGACTGTTGAATGAAATAAGGTCCCGTACACAGGGAGAGCGAGAAAATATAACCATATATATTGCAATAATGCACGGTATGTTCTCTCGGCTCGACAGACCCTTAACTGAAGAAGAAAAACTGGAAATTCTACTTCATAATATTAGGCCAACTTATGCTAGTACCTTAGCTGTCTCTCATGATGTACTAACTGTTGATGCTCTTAAAGCTATATGTAAAAATTTTGAAAGTATTCAGTCTCGTATGACACAATTTCATGAGCCTCCTCAATGCACTTCACAAACATTGGCTCCAGAATTTGCATATTCTAAAGCCAGTAGCTTCACCACACCCCAGTACCGGGCTAATAATAATTATAACTCTGCCTATAGTAAAAATAATAATAATAACTCGTACAACAAAAATAATAATAATAATTTTAAAAGGGTGGCTGTTGTCTCAGTACAAAGTAGATATGCTTTTGCTTGCCCTAGATGTAGGTCAAATTCACATGAGCTAAAACATTGCAAAGAACCTAAAACAATACTATGTTTTGGCTGTGGCAAAATGGATGTACGACGACCTGACTGCACTGTTTGCAATCGCAGTAATAATAATCTACCTAATAATCAAAAAAACTAGGCAATTTGGATTGCCGAGACGACACTAGTACTCTAACTTCTATACAGTCTGACTGGAAAGACTGGCTAAAAACTATTTCAAAATTTTTTTCTTGTTATTCTGTCTCGTCAATCCGGAATGAAAAACCTAATAGCTTACGGCCTTATGTAAAAATAAATATACTCTCTCACTCAATGGTAGGTCTCTTAGACACAGGTAGCAGCATTACAATTCTTGGTAATAATTCTCATAAAGAATTTCTTGACTCGGGATATCAACTTCACTCTTCCAGTCCTTTGCAACTTCTTGCAGCTGGAGGTCAAAACATGACCGCCCTAGGTTATATGACCCTACCTTTTACCTTTCAAAACAAGTGTCATGCCATGAACGTACATATCGTTCCTGAAGTTCAAAATGAACTTATACTTGGCATGGACTTTTGGAGAACTTTCGACCTCTTCCCGGGTCATCTTGAGGACATCATTCTTAGTCATACTGATGACTGCCAACTGGCTAACGTCTCCCTTGATGACAAGCATCTGCATGCTTATGAACATCTTTCTGTCACTCAAAGGGAAATCGCTGACAACATGATAGCTCAATTCAGAGATATCTCTTATGAAGAACGAGGTCTGGGTCGAACATCTCTCATCACACACACCATAGACACAGGTGATACCCCTCCAATTCGTCAGAGATACTATAGAATGTCTCCAGAGAAGCAAAGATTGTTGTGCGAACAATTAGACCAGATGCTTGCCGATGATGTTGTTGAACCCTGTGAAAGCCCTTGGTCTTCACCAGTACTATTGGTTCCTAAGAAGAATGGTGAGCTTCGTTTCTGCCTAGACAGTCGTAAACTAAATGCTGTCACCAAAAAGGATGCCTATAACCTTCCCTACATATCTGAGATTCTAGATAACCTCAGGGACGCTAAGTACCTGACCAGCATCGACCTTTCCAAAAGTTTCTGGCAGACCTTGATAAGGCCAGAGGATCGTTGTAAAACGGCTTTCTATATACCGAGCCGCGGTACCTTTCAATGTAAATCTATGGCCTTCGGTTTAACCGGAGCCCCAGCTACACAGCAGAGGCTGGTAGATTCCCTGTTCTGCGGCCCTGAATTCGAAAACAAAACATTTGTCTTTGTCGATGATATCATTTTGGCCACTTCCTCCTTTGATTCACATATCACCCTACTCAAAAGGATTCATGAGAAACTGAAACATGCAGGTCTTACCATAAACTTCTCTAAAAGTCTATTTTTCAGAGAGAAATTGAAGTACTTGGGTTATGTAGTAGATTCTGACGGCCTACATGCCGATCCTGATAAGGTAGCACCCATAGTAAACTATCCCTGCCCTAAAAACAGGAAGGAAGTACGCAGATTCATTGGTACTGCCTCTTGGTACCGTAGGTTCATACCAAACTTCAGTTCCCTAGCAGCACCACTTAATAAACTTACTTCTCAAGGCAAGAATGCTCCTCCTTTTGTCTGGACAGAAGAAGCTAATGCAGCCTTCCTTAAACTCAAGGACTGCTTGATCTCCTCACCGGTACTATCTTGTCCGGATTATACTCAACCCTTCCAAGTCCACACAGATGCCAGTGACTACGGCGTGGGTGCCGTCCTGACTCAAATTATCGACGGTGATGAGAAAGTCATTGCTTATATGAGCAAGTCTCTATCAGCACAAGAGCGTAACTACAGCGCCACTGAGCGTGAGACGCTTGCTGTACTTATGGCTTTGGAACACTGGAGATGTTATCTCGATAACGGTCTCAAATTTCTGGTCTATACCGACCACGCCTCTCTCAAATGGTTCTTAAACCTTAGTAACCCTACTGGTCGATTGGCTAGGTGGGGGGTGCGTCTATCCGCATTTAACTTCGACATAAAATATAGGCGTGGCAAAGATAATGAAGTTCCAGATGCCCTTTCAAGAGCTGTGCCTGTAGCAGCAATTTCTGGTACCACCCAAACTCCTCTGGTAACATCTGACCCATGGTACTTGAACATTTTGAATGGTTGTAAAACTTCTCCTACATCTTATCTTAATTACAGAATAACTGATAATAAACTATACCGCTACATGAAATCACTTAACCCCTTGGCGCGAGAGTTCGAGTGGAAAGAGGTCGTTCCTAGCGAATCTAGGAAGGACATCATAATAAAATGCCATTCTGAACCCACAGCTGCACACTTAGGTGTTTTCAAAACCTATAGGCGTATAGCTCTCAGTTATTTCTGGCCAGGTATGATGAAGGATGTAACTAACTTTGTCAGTAACTGTGACACATGCATAGCTCATAAACATGCTAATCATACTACCTTAGGACTGATGGGCCGACCTAAGCAGTGCTCACGTCCATTTCAAATGATCAGCATGGATCTAGTAGGACCTTTGCCTACATCCACTAAACAAAATACTATGCTACTTGTTGTCACCTGTTGTTTCTCTAAATACTGTCTTTTATTCCCTATACGCCGAGCTACGGCGGAAGTCATTACTAGAATCATAGAGGAACGAGTATTTCTTGTGCATGGCGTTCCTACCACAATCCTAATGGACAATGGTAAACAATTTGTTAGCAATAAATTAAAAAACCTATTTTCTCAGTATAAAATACCTAATGTCCGCTATACTCCTAAATATACCCCTCAGGTAAATACAGTAGACGCTACAATAAAACTATAATGGTAGCAGTCTCTACTTTTATAGAAAATGATCACATAACTTGGGATTTAAACTTGCCAAAAATACAATTCGCACTTAACACAGCAGTCAGTGAGGTCACAGGTTACACACCCTCATTGCTAGTGTATGGTAGAGAATTAGTAACTTGCGGGTCCCACTACGTCGATCCCGACCTGACGGACGACATAATATTTGCTTCTAGAGACTCATATGCTGAAAACGTCGGAAAACTAAGGAAAATTTTTGACCAAGTCCAATCATCACTAATTAAATCTCATAACAAAAACTGTGGACCTTACAATCTTCGTCGTAAGGACCACGAATTTAATATTGGCGACATAGTATGGAAAAGGACTTATTATCAGAGTAATAAGGATAATAGGTTTTCTAAAAAACTTGCCCCTAAATACTTAAAATGTCGCATTAAAACTAAAATATCTCCTCTAGTATATGAATTAACTGACATACAAGGAAAAAACTTAGGCTCTTGGCACATAAAGGATTTTAAAATAAGTAAATACATATCCTAGTAATTACTTCACTTTTCTTAACAATTATTATATGCAAATCTTGGTACTAAATAACTTGTTGACAACTTAAAATATAAATAAATCTCAAATAAAACCAAATTCATACTTTGAATTAATTTAATAAAACTTTACTTATACAACCTTACAACTAAAATACATATTCTGAATATCATAAATAACTAAATTATGGTAGGTAAATAAAACCAAACTCATAGAATATTTTTATAGAATAAGAAAAAACGTGCAGGCGTCTGACCTGATAGTAAGTCATCACTTTAGCCCACTTATAGAATAAACTGTTTTAATAAATTCTAATATAACCTTATCTTGATAGGAAAAATAAATCCTTATATAAAACTGATCAGGCGGCTCACCTGATAGTAAGTCATCACCTTAGCCCACTTATAGAATAAATTGTTTTAATAAATTCTAATATAACCTTAACTATATAGGATAAATAAATCCTTATATACTACTGATCTACTATGTAACAGTATCTTATATACTTCTGAAATTCAAATAACTTGTGATCTTTTCTTATATTGATCCTTGTTTATAGATATATCTTATATACAACTGTAATGGCATAAGATATATTATAACTTAACTCAAGTGCCTATAATGTACTACAAACTAAACATCTTAACTTATATAATGAATTAATTGTAACTTCCTTAATTTTCTTTGTCACTATCAAGTTTTAATGGAATAGTGTTGTAACATTGCTAAATTCATTCTTTCACATACCATATGGTAATTCTTCCATTGAGAGCGGTTGTTCAAACTCTTTAAATTAAGCCTTATTGTTCAGAGCGGTTGTTCAAACTCTTTAACTTAGCCTTATTGTCCTGAGCGGTACATAACTCAAAAAATAAGCCATTATGTATTTCCTTTTGATTAACTTCTATCTGTCATAATATTTTATTTAACTTAGGCAATCATGGAACCTATAATAAAATTAATTCCATGAATGCTTACTTTATGTACTTAAATTAACTATTGTTCTAGTGTGTTCTTTATACCTATAATGTAGCTAGGCTGTTTTTCAGCCCTACAATCTTCCATTTCTCCCAATATTGCTGTCAATAATCGTTTCTTGGGATGTCTGAATCCAAACGATGGGGAGGAATTCTAGGGAGTTCTTATATATGTATATGCACATCGCTATGGCGGCTAGACAATGTTAATACTTAAGACCATATGCTGGAGCTTCTATAGTGTATATATGTAACTCAAGTAATGTCTTAAGTGAGGTATTTTTCTTAGATCTGCTTGAGGCTAGTGAATTTTTTGTTTCTAGTAAAACAAAAAATTCTTCTCGCCGAAAGGGGATATGTCACCTTCCTGAACGGTGAACAAATATTACTTAATTTACTACTAGCGCCATCTAACCATGTATCTACCATTAGGAGCAGAATAGAATATCTATCCGTTCTCAAAGAGATCTCAATACAATTGTGAACGCCTTGCTCGCTGAAGTAGTACATCAATGATCCGAGAGAGGTCGCCTATTCTTAAACCAAAAATCTGGTGATGTGTTGCAATAAGTAAAATAATATTTTCATATTAAGTATATCTTGCTAAATAAATAATAATAATATCTTAAAATAAATAACGAATTTTAATAGGTCTAAATTACAATAAAATAACTATAGGTCCATATATAGTAACTGACAGAACTGGCTTGTTACAGCTGTCAAGTGTCAACATGGCCACCGTCATAGTTTTTACTTCCGATTTTCTAATGCAGAAGCACGTTGTAATTTTAAATTAGTAAAATAAAAGTGAAGCCATTGGTGGATTCAATTCTAAACGGTCTAGTCACCACTAGCATTACCATATTTGGTAATGGATTACGGAGCAAACTTCCGGGGGTTGAGTGGCTAGGCGCCAAAACGGCAAACTAGCTTCACTTTACATGAGACCTCCAGAAGATAAACTTAACTGAGATCCTTACAATTTGTTGAGCTCAGACTTTATTATACCAGTTCTAAATAATTTAAACCTCAATCCAAGCTATAAGAAACCCCATTTAACGGGTAAGTGAATATGTGCTTAACCAATAATTACCACAAAACTAACCTCTAACTTGTGTATTTAATTCTTGCTATGTTATCCCATTGTATTTACTGTGTTTCCCTATGTTCTAACCTTGCTAATAGCTATTCGAGCTATAAGCATATATCATCTTGTGTAACCTATCTCTATTTATCTATGTTTTTCTGTATTTTCTTGGTTGCTTCACAACACACAATTTTACTTAAGCCCTTCAGGCATCTGTTGTTTGCGGGCGGGTCACATCCTTGAGACCTCTGCGTTCCTAGCCATGCTCAGTAGCAGAGGAACAATGGACCCACCAGCTCAACACCTTCACTGATAGGATTCTGACCTGAGCACATCCTTTCAGGGTTCTTCCAGTACCGGGTTTCCAACTCCAGGCTTCCTGTACCAGGCTTCCACTACCAGGCCCAGTACCTAACGAGGCTGATCCCCTGACTCCGGCCGTCCCCTGAACTCCTGCGCAGACCGCTGCCAAACTCCACGTCTCTACAGCGCCTAGCTGGGACAGCCTACCGGCGCGGCAGTGTTGGAGCTGAGCCACTGCACGGCAGACCTGCTGCTGAGCATTAACTCAGTTGCTAGCGGACCGGAGATAAGTTCTCAAACAAGGAAGCTCGCTATTGCCACACCTGTCTGTAATCCACGACCCTTTTTCTCTACCCAATATAATTCTAAATCTTTCCTTCTTGTTTTCTTTTATGCTCCCTTCTACCAACCGTAGGTAGGTAGGTGACAACAGTCAATGAAAATTCTCCTTCCCTTTTCCACGCTTTACCTAGCTTGTGGTTAAAAGCGAGACAGACAACATTCACCGAACGGTGATCCACGCACAAATCAGCACGTGCTGGACTAGTTGTTGCAGTACTACAGTGCCGCTAAGAACACAAAAAATAAATAATTGCGCGTGCGTTTTTTTATAAATCATATTAATGTTGTTGGCTCCAAAAATTGTAAATAATTTAATGGATCTGAGCCCTGAAGAGATTTGGATACAACACCTTTCACTACGGGCCGAATCATCATCGGTGCCTGAACCACTGGTTTATAACAAGCACGTGGAGTGCCATTGAGAAGAATAGTAGAACAGAACAGGTTAGCGCATTTCCATCCTTAATCAGGCTGTATTCTCTCGTTCCTTTCTGCTGCATCCCAATTCCTTTAAGGAAGTGCCAGTAGCTTAGGAATCAATCTCAACATAACACATCGCAATTCACCCCTATGCATCACAAATATTCAGTCCATTCGCGCGCGACCATTATTGTTTTAGTAAATCTAATAATTAGATCATAATATTCACTTTTGTGTGGTGTACAAGTTAACTACAATGTGAGATTTTTATTTTTCACGAACAAAACTAGTTCTATATGAACATTTCGCCAATGTGGTACAAAATATATCTAAATGTGATTATTGAAAAAAACGTATGTTTAGTTTTTAAGCAGTTTCATGGTTGGGTCACGCCATGGGTTTGTGCTTCACCGCAGGTTGGTTGGACATTTTGCAAATGCCCGTCTGGCTAGCTACCATCTTCAAATAGAAAATTTGTTGCCAATCACGTAACGATGTATTTCAAAAACCAAATTCCTTTGTTTGTTTTATTAATATAACACTTTAGACCTTGTCATCGGGTGAGGTTGTGGTCTGAGGCTAGATATCAAAAGGGATCAAGTTTCGACGTTTCTTCGGTCGGTTGCCTGATACCACCCGCAAAACGTCAGCTACTGTGATGACAGTATTGTTCAACGATTTATTACATGTATAACCTGCATATATGTATATTAGTCCAAAGTATTTATGTAATGATATTGAACGTGTAATACTTTTGGTTCCCTCAAATAAATGAATTATTATTAATAATTTAAGGTGTGGAAGATCTATAATATTCTGTCTATATAAAATCTACTCCCACAGAGCAGCTGACTTGTATATCTAAATAATACGTGCCAAATAATTTTCTGTACATAACATATTCACACTTTCATTGTGTGCAGACCAATTTATAATATATAAGTCATCATTTGTGGACTATTTTGGTATCTTTTTCATTTTTGTACGAACACAGTAACAGTTACTTCCCTATACAAAGCAGGGGCGTAAGGGTATGTTAGCAATACACGCTACCAATTACTTTGATATAAGTTTAGTGCATATACGTCTCATATACCACTTTTACTCGGAACCTTCAGCATATGTAAGACGCATCCAATTTCTGATTCGTAAGGCACTACTTCCGTGTTGTTATATGAATAAATTACTCAATATGAATATATAGTGTGATGAGCCCCGATGTTTATTGAAACACGCCCGTAATTCCCAGCAGGTAGAAGAATTTCTCTACACAGGATCCTTTCAAAATTTTGGGATAAATAATGTCTTAGGTTTTCTCAATTATTATAACACATAGTAATGAATAGTACCTACATATATTATACACCAACGAGATAAAGCAGTATCTGAAGTCACGGGTGACATTTTGAATCCAGTGCGTAAGGAAGGATTCTAAAGTTGAGAGTTCTAGAGAAGAAAAGTTATTCTGAGGAAGGATTCTTCGATAAGACTAGCATCATATGCGAAGTGAGGGATACAAGCCCACCCAAGATGAAGACAGCTTTATCTCCGAGGCTTTACACACCTTCTGCGAGAAAATAAAAAGCATTTTTTTAACTTCCTACGTCTTCTTGAATAATCCAATAACGAATTTGAATCATATTGTTGACCTAAACATTACCTAAGTGAGTATGTGTAGAAATATCATTGCTTTGGTTTTTTGTAGATGTAAATAGTAGTATTCAGACACAGACTTGACGTTTCGTGTAGTTTTAATTTATAAGAAATCAAAAAAGATTTTTAATACATTTCAGTTTAGTTTTCTAAGAGTAGATTGTACCTAGAAAACAATGATTAAGAAGGCCAACTAAATAGATTCAAATCTCATTTCGCTCTCGACTGTTTTATTAGAATTTGTTAAAATTTTTATTGAATGTTATAAATATATTGTCATGATTTTAAACAATGCTTGTTTTGTATTAATTAATAGTTATGTCAGTAAAGAGCGCAGACGACGGGATATTATTTAAACTATCTTGTTGTTAGTTTGGTGATTCCCGGCTTTTAAAAGGTGGGAACTGAGGTCTATGGAGTGATATATAACATTTTATCAGTTTTATCGCTCTTGTAACTGGATTTCCACGAAAATGGTATTTGCGGATTTAATATAATATTGTGGGGACTATCTTCCAAAAGTTATTGAACACCAATGCACACAATTCCATACTTTACCCCTAAAACCGTAAAAAATATTAAAAATGACGTTTACCCATAACTAACGTAACCAATTTAATAAGTATTATAATTATTATTTTTTCCCCGCCTAGACATCAGCGTTCGCCTTAACTTAAAGTTGCTTATGCAAAAAAGGAGGTTAGTTTTCGTTAGGATTTACTATTTTTAGGTATAAAACCTCCTTGGTTCGGCCTATGAAGGCCATGGCCAGAACGATTTTAGACAAAATGTCTATGATGTATTCTCATGGTGAAAGTTTTCATACCTACTAATTTTGATGTTCCAATTACTAATTTCATTGACCAGCGGGTTATAATGAAATCCAGTACAATTTTATACCGACTCAGCCCGTTAGTCAATAATAAGGTTATATTAGGGTAATTAAAACTGCATGACACATAATGTGACTTCGAGCCATACATGTAAAATTTCAACGCATTTAACACATGATTCTTAAAATACTACGTTAATATAGAATATTTATTATATTCATATAATAAATATTCCATAATTATAATCTAAAATTATATTCATATAATAAATATTCTATTTTCCTGCGTCGTCATTGTATTGGAAATTATTGGTTCAAGTTATTTTTTTATTTTCGTTTTTGTTAAACATAGGTAAGCAATTAGATTTTTGCGTGATAAGCTACCTCTGCCTATCCCATAAAGGATATAAATACCCAATGATATAAATAAAATATAAAACATTAATAATAAACAGTCATTATTAATTTAAATCATCTCTTTAATGTTTTTTTTATTAACCGAAGGTGGTATGCGTTTATCAACAAAATATTACGAATTATAGACAACACTACAGCTACTACATTAAGATCATTAAGCCAACCTTGATGACTTGTAGTGATTGCAGACTCACAGGCAGTACAAATGCTCCAGCTCAGTACCAGTTGACAGCGTGCGTAGCAAGCTGGCAGCATTGTCCCGTTGAATTGCAATGCATATTCGTAGAACCAAATAGGTATTTATGATTGGCAGGTCGTGTTTGTATGTCTTAAGTAGATAATCGTAGTTATGTTGGTTTCCTAATATATATGAGAATATTCTCACATCGATACTATATACAAATATTCTTACTGCAGGTAAAGTATTTGCTGAATCATTAAAGTTTTACTTGGTGACTCAAAAGTCTGCGTATCAAAGCGACTACGCTGAAAGCTCGAAGTCTTGCAAACGCGGATGGACTAAACTTTCCCGGTTCCTACTTCGCCAATGCCTTTACGCAACTTTAATTAAAATCACCCGTAGATAGACTCAATACGAAGCGCGCTGGTACTTTTTATATTCATTCAAAAAATCACAATTTATTTTGCACTTTGAATTATATGTTCCATATACAAGTAACTTTTTGCTATACGAACGGAGTTTCTTTGTCGTCCTCTTTAGTAAAGCGGTAACGCTGTATCTTAGTTTATGCGTCGAAGGATTCGGAGACAAAAAAGGCTTTGTTTTGTCGCAGATAGAGCACAATAGCCTGATCCCGCATGTAAACCTAAACTGAAATTACTACTTGTGATATATCGACGGCGGCCCCTTTTTTGCCTCTTAAGAGCACCTCAATTTATAGACCTACCGTTTTTTATGAGAACCCATGTGAATAAGGAAATATTAAATATGGACTTGCGTAACGAGCGTAGTACATAACTTGCAAGCTCAGTTGCTCTAAGATTACAATATGTACCGAGTCATTACTCGCAGCGAGATTTTCGCATTTATTAACTTTTTTATATTAAAGAGGTTATGTTGGTTTCCTAATATATATGAGAATATTCTCACATCGATACTATATACAAATATTCTTACTGCAGGTAAAGTATTTGCTGAATCATTAAAGTTTTACTTGGTGACTCAAAAGTCTGCGTATCAAAGCGACTACGCTGAAAGCTCGAAGTCTTGCAAACGCGGATGGACTAAACTTTCCCGGTTCCTACTTCGCCAATGCCTTTACGCAACTTTAATTAAAATCACCCGTAGATAGACTCAATACGAAGCGCGCTGGTACTTTTTATATTCATTCAAAAAATCACAATTTATTTTGCACTTTGAATTATATGTTCCATATACAAGTAACTTTTTGCTATACGAACGGAGTTTCTTTGTCGTCCTCTTTAGTAAAGCGGTAACGCTGTATCTTAGTTTATGCGTCGAAGGATTCGGAGACAAAAAAGGCTTTGTTTTGTCGCAGATAGAGCACAATAGCCTGATCCCGCATGTAAACCTAAACTGAAATTACTACTTGTGATATATCGACGGCGGCCCCTTTTTTGCCTCTTAAGAGCACCTCAATTTATAGACCTACCGTTTTTTATGAGAACCCATGTGAATAAGGAAATATTAAATATGGACTTGCGTAACGAGCGTAGTACATAACTTGCAAGCTCAGTTGCTCTAAGATTACAATATGTACCGAGTCATTACTCGCAGCGAGATTTTCGCATTTATTAACTTTTTTATATTAAAGAGGTTTTATTGACTGGCTATACCATAAAATGTACCGACCTCTGACTAGTCAAAGTACAGTTTTAGAATAGCACATCTGGTACACCTTTGTTATAAATGTTATAATACATTTATGCAATATTTTTTTTTACTGGACACATCATTAGATACTTGGCGACTGGTTACCTACTTTAGGGTGGTAGCTAGTCAGGCGGGCATTCGCAAAATATAAAATGTTCTTTAGTAATATACCTATAGGTACGTAACATAGGGAAATGGCATTATGCTTGGTTAGTACACGTCAATGCAATTATCTAGATATTAGGTACGTAATTATTATCAAGATGTCGTACAAACTACGTAATTCTGAAAAATTGTGACCATATACCAAAAGGCTATTTATATAAGAAACTTCTAGAACCTTGAAGAAAATAATCGGTTTCCTTATTAACCTTATTATTATAAGCTACAATAAAATGCCTTTATTAAACAATTTATTCATATAAGCTACAATTAAAGACTAAACAATGGTACTGTTTCTTCAATTAAATTACGCCTGCCTATACTTTTTTAATTTTATCATTGGCTGATCCTGGAGACAAAACTGTTTTAAAATCGATTATTATGGTGTCGATTTTCACGAATTAAGTAAGAAAAACAGCTTAAAAGAAATCGTACAAATACGTTGTTATATTTCTAGTGTTTTTTATGTTCAAAAACCCATATGTTCTAGATAAAAACAACCCTACGATGAATTGAAATTTATTCAGAAATATATGGATTATGTGGGTCATCCTTTTCTACCACAATCTTAATTGGGATCATCAAAATGTTTTCTTTAAAACACATTGGCGATAATGATCATAAACTATGCATAAAGTGTACTCTAACAACGCAAATCCCGACAGAATAATATTATTTCTTTATAACTTATAGGCAACTTTGACCACTATCTCACCCGATGGTGAGTGTAAAGTGAAGATGTTGTTCAGGCTAACCTAAAATTACTAGCTCACAAGGATAGCTGTCGGAACACACCGTTATGTGCTTGGTGACAGATTTTTACTTGAAGGTTGTAGCTAGCTAGGCGGACATTCCATTCCTCCATTCCGATAGGAGTGCTCATAAGAAAACTGATCCATTCGCTCATCTCTCTCAGAGGTTATCCCTGAGGATCCATTGATCTAACATCTGGGAAATACCCTATTATTGTCACCAATTCATATTGTCAGTATTCGCCAACGCTTTAGAGGGAATAAAGTCTACATGGCCTTCAGATCTTTTTGTATACAGAAAGAAAAATTAAATCCAAAAAAATATAACATTTTAAATTTATGAACGTTACATTTATTACCGTGTCCATCATTGACCAATTAACTAGAGACAGTTTTTTTTACAAAGGTACAATACTCTTATTTCGAGTTTTTTTTTTGTAGCTTGGTTACTGTTTCAAAACAAAGCTTTCATTTTTAATCCCAACTCTTTGACCTGGGAACGGGACAGAAATAATAACTGGTTGGTGTAGCAAAAAGAGCAATGTAATCCGGTGGCAAGCTTTTACAGGATGCGAATACTTTCTAAAAAAAATGTATTCACATACAAAATATTCCAGATTTGAGGTTTATTTTTGTATTTAAAATGTTTGTTTTAGTCACATCTTAGCATACGAGCAAGAGATCTATGTTATACGTAAGTATGTACAGATGTAAGAAGTCACATTAATATTTGTGCTTTTGTCACGAAACCCTAATTATATCAGAATTTCGCTTCGGATGGCAAGATAAATTAAGTGGGTGTTGCAATTTTCCATTGCTTTTGTCATATCTTCCTGTCCTGTAGGCGTAGTGACAAAGGAAGTAAAAAAAAAGATGGAGAGATATTTTAATACCTAGAAAGTCAAAACTATTTTCATAAAGAAAATATAATGACGTTAGAATTGCATGCCGAATGCATATTGAAGAAAATTTTCAGTAATTGGATGAATTCGAAAGTATTCGATACAAAGACACCAGGCAAAGTAAGAAGTTGAGTTCTATAACAAGAAGGTAGCTACCTAACTGACAGCAATTTCCAAGTTTCCAGTATTACATAAGCACTTCGCTGGAGTAGAACTAAGGAGTGTTGTTCTAAACTGTTAAAACAATAAATTAATTCATCAACTTTGTCCTCATGCTCTTGGTATATAATTTCTAGAGTGCTTGTCCATTTCAAGATAAGCTAGAAGGTGTTCATTTGGTACTTATGTTAGTCAACTGTGGGAGACCGGTGCTTTAACAATTTTTATACACTTATTTTGGTGAGTTTGGCTTTAAAATTAAATCATTATTGTATTATGGTTTGTTTTACTGTAAATTAAACTACCATTATATATTATCTGATGGAGTCCAAAATGTATATCTTATTGTTAAGTTCCTAGGTCATATAAGGTAAAGTTGTAATTTTTCAGGGTTTCTTACTCCAAGGGAAAACCAGAGTCCTATTAATAAGATGTATACCTAATTGTTAAGTTCCTAGGTCATATATGAAGGAAAGGTAAATTTGTAAGTTTTCAGGGTTTCGTACTCAAAGGGAAAACCAGAGTTCTTTTAATAAGCCTATGCTGTCTGTCCTTCTGCATGCTACTGGCCTGAAGTATGTAAACGGAATGAGTGTTCGTAACGCAACTTATGGCGAACAATCTATACTCTTGTCTTTGGCGCGCTTCTCTTTGAAGCGAAGCTCTGTGGTTGAATTTTGTGTTAAAATAACCCTTTTTGTTGAAAATCGTGGTGGAATGACCGCTTTTTTGAATCGCCGCGTGTGCAGTTTTGTTAGATTTTTTTTTAACTTGTCTTGTCCATAATTGTGAAAAGTGAATTTATAGCGGTTGCGTACAGACATTATAGACTTTAGTGACATTGAAGAATGTCAAGAAGAGAACTGGACCCTTCACCAGCACCACCCAAGCAGTAAGTTACTTAATTAATGCTGTACTAGCCAGAACAGACAGGAACAATCTTGTAAGGCATTTATTGTACATTATTTTCAGCCCCGCGATTCTGCGGGCAGTTAGGATTCACATAACAGGTTGTCCAGGTGGAGGACTCTGCTTACAATGCCTGCCTAGGCAATCTGAAATCTTGCCACAGCGCACAATTACTTAAATGCCCAGTCAAAAGAACCTGCAAGCTCAAGTCATGGACAATTTCAAAAAGAGATCTATGTACAGAGAACCTTGAGTTATTTAAAAAATCCATTCTTAACCTAAGTTTTCGTGAAGTATACGATTCCATAGAACCGAATAATGCATATAATAATTTTTTAGAAACTATCAAATTGTTTTACGACCTATGTTTTCCTTGGAAAAAAAATATTATTAGGGATCGAAAACAAACAAAATGGCTATCTAACGGTATTAAAAAATGTAGCAGGAAGAAGAGACAGCTATTGTGGCAATATCGTCTTTCACCAACTCCTAACAATAAAAAGGCATTTAGGACGTATTCTGCAACTTATAATATTAACTAAACGAGCGCAGAATAATTACCACATCATTAGGTCTGCAAATAAGTCGAGAGCTACTTGGCAAGTAATCAATATGGACAAAGTTACAAATAAAGATTATATATTCGAAATTTTACTTGATGACAAATTAATAACTGACCCCGGTGACATCTCTAGCGCATTCAATAATTATTTTATTAATAACATTCAGAACAACTCTAACATAACCAAATACTTAAATACAGAATTTAGTAAATTACCACAATCCAATTGTTCATCAATATTTCTTTCCCCGACAACGCCGCAAAATGTTATGCAAAAAAATTATTATCTAAAAAACACTAATAGTGTCGGATATGACGATATTTCGACAAAGGTAATTATATACGTAAAAGACAAAGAATGTTTTCCACTTTGTTACATTATAAACTTAAGTATAGAAAAAGGAATATTTCCAGACGGACTAAAAACATCAATTATCAAACCACTATTTAAACGAGGTAAAAAGGATATATTATCTAATTACAGACCAATTGCCTTAATACCTGTCTTTGCAAAGGTGTTTGAGAAGGTACTTTATGATGATATATACAACTTTTTAGATATTAATAATATTTTAACTTCGAATCAAAAAGGCTTCAGAAAAGGGATGTCTATTAATATGGCCGTCTTCGATTTCCTGAACAGCGTAATGGAAAATGTAGACAGAAAAAATCCTGTATATTCAATTTACATGAATATGACTAAGGCCTTTGATTGTGTTGACCATAATATATTATGTCATAAATTAGAATGCTACGGAATAAGAGGAAACGTCTTAGATCTCATGAAATCATATCTATCGAATAGGGTACAATCCAACGGAAGTTAGAAGAATGAATATGCAAAAAAAAAATGAGGTAATATATCTATCTGAGCCACTTATAGTTCAGTACGGAGTACCTCAAGGGAGTGTGTTAGGTCCTTTACTCTTTCTATGCTACATAAACGACTTACCAAACTGCACAACACACCCCATGGTACTGTTTGCTGACGATAGTACTATCATCATTAAAAAGCAATTTACTGACTACATAACTGACATTAATTCTACAATATATAACATAATAAACTGGTTAACAATAAATCATTTAAAAATTAATTTAAATAAAACCAATATTATGCATTTTAATCAAAGGACATCTAAATCAGACTTTGACATACACTATTTAAATCAAATTGTAAATAAAATACAGGTCACAAAATTCCTAGGACTGCATATTGACAGACAACTCACGTGGAAGTATCACATAGAAGTCTCAACCAAGCGGGTCAATAGCATGCCCTATGCCTTGCACCATCTATCCAAAGTTGTCAGTAGGGATACAGCATTAACAGCCTATCATGGGAGCGTTGTTTCACTTTTAAGGTATGGAGTAATCTTCTGGGCAAACTCAACTAATAAGGAAAAGGTATTTCTGGCCCAGAAGAGGTGCATTAGAGCAATAATAAATCTTAAATCTACAGATAGTTGTAAACCACACTTCAAAGAACTTAAAATTCTGACATTACCATGCATGTACATTTATGAAACCGCACTTTTTGTTAAAAATAACCTAGATTACTTTAAATCGGTAAGAGATGGACACAAGTTAAACTTTAGAAATAAATCTCAGTTGTGCATCAGAATGTCCCATACGACGCTAATGCACAAAAGTGTATTTTGTATGGCTCCTAAAATTTATAATAAAGTACCAGAAGCATTAAAAGCGTGTAATATATCGAAGTTTAAACATAATTTGAAGACATTACTCATTGACAAATGTTACTATAGTATAAATGAATTCCTAGATGAAAGAAAATTATATTTAAAATCATGACATTGTATTGTAATTTTTAAACATTATTTTAATTGTTATTCTGAAATATTTATTTTGATTGTACTGCTGACTTATTTTATTACTTGTTTCTTATTTTTGTATAATTTAAAAAAAAAAGACTATATTATTATGTATAACGAACCCTATATTGTGTTGTTAATATTTGCATGCCTTATATAGGCGAGAATGTACCTGGGAATTACCTTTTTCAACCATGTTACAACTTGATAACCTGCATTCTGACAAATAAATGAATATGAATTTGAATTTGCTTTTTTATTTATTTTTTCGCACTGCAATAGCCCGTAAGAGAAAAGAACTCATCTATACAATTTCACAACTTTAAACTTCTTAAATCGGTGTCTTGGTAAAATACTAGGTATTATTATGACCTTACATATAATATAAGCAAAGTGAAGCAGTGATGGCTCAGTGGCATTAGCTATGGACTGCCGCGCAGCAGGTCTATGGTTCGAATCCCGCCGCGAGCTTGAGCTTCACCGCATGGTGGAAGGGCATTTTGCGAATGCTCGCCTGGCTAGCGACCACTCTCAAGTAGAAAATCTGTCGCCAATCACCTAACGGTGTGTTCCGGCAGCTGTCCTTGAGAGACAGTACTTCTAGGTTAAGCCTGTTAACACCTTCGACCACATCATCACTTACCATCAGGTGAGATTGTGATCAAAGGCTTACCTTTCCGGAATAAAATAAAGAGAAAAAAAAAACACCCAAATTATAGGCTTCTAGCTAGATTCGTTTTTGAGATAGACCCAGAAACGGAAATGTCCGCGTCAAAAATTTACAACTTTAACGGTCTCCGCTTAATGAGCTCTAGTCATAGAACATATAATAATACTACTCTAGGTACAATTACATCCCACATGCTTGAGTAAAATAATTAATAATTTTCTGCTAAAAATATCCTTAGTCCAATATTTGTGTATACATGCAATAGTCATCTTTGGGTCAACTTTTTACACAAAATATCGAAATTCGACGTTTATAACTCATTCCTTTCACGAGGGGGTCACACGTGACATTCGGACGCAAGGACAGACAGACTGAAGTGTCTAATCAATAGGGCTCAATTTCAGTCACGGATCCCTAAACATAGAACTCAGAATGAAAAAATAGCCATAACTTAATAAACTCGGTTAGTCGGTTTCCAAGCTGATTCAAACACTAAACGTACCTTGGGGGACCCTTCTTATTAAGTATTGGGAGTCAAGCAGTTTTCTCTTAAACTTTCATTCGAATTTTTGTGTAAAGTACAGGTGATTGTATCATTTTCGCACAGCAAAGGGTCTATAATCAATAGGCCAATAGGTTTTTTGAGTTGATTTAGTGCAACTGAAAATGCTTGACCGAAGTTAATTCAATTTTCATAAATTTCAGTTCAACGATACGCTCGTACAACTACGCAAAAATAAAGGAGCTGATCAAAGCAAAAAACACATTATCACGCCTTTTAACCCTCCAAGGGCAGGATGAGTCTAAGCACCCACTTTCGCCATGTTATTCGGATATGTCAAAACAGGCAACATCAACATGAATTAGGAAAAGGTGATTTAGAAAGCATAAATACATGGCGAAAGAATCAGATATTAAATATTTTACCAGGGCTATCAGACATATATATATTTCCCCCCCCCCCCCTCTCTTTTCCCGTGGGTGTTGTAAGAGGCGACTTGGGGAAAATTATCGGGAGATGGGCAGCACTATATAAATCGGATCCCTACGACGCCGAGCGTTGAGTTTATGGCAACAATGGAAAAGGCATTTGTGCAACAGTGGACAAGCTGTCGATGATGATTTGTGGTCACGTGGACCAAAGTTAATTTAATCACAGTCTTAGTAGTAGGTAACTAGAGGTCTAGAGGTTCAGTTGTGCAAGTTAAGCCAGTCATACCTGTTGTCATCGATTTAAGGAATCCCCGCCCAAGCAAATCGAAAAGGATTTATTTCGTCAACCGACTGCTATTATCCATCGTTAGGAGCATTAAAGATTCATCCTAAGTTGTGTATAAAATTTGTTTCAACCTACATAAATAATAGCCATACAATTAAGGCAGGCAGCAATCCCTGAAAGCTAGTAAGTAACTATGAAATTACAGACTTAACAACTGTATGTCTGAGGGTGATAGACATTGTACAGATCGTCACTTGCGACGAAAGACATCTATTATAGGCAGAGGTTAACATCAGGTGGGCCACGTGAATGCTTCGTCACAATCCCCCTTAAAGGGGACGGCACGTGAACCATCAAGCAGGATAAGTGACTTCGTGTGAACGTAAAAATTGTTATTGTAAACACTTAAACCTTCGTACAAATGTTGCTTCCCTTCTGAATTTAAATAATTTTAATGCATATCCGAAATCCACAACCACATATTTTAAGAGCACAAAACGCTATATTTTTGATGAAAATCTTATACAAAAATAAAGAAATGACTTCAAAGTGTAATGTTTAACGAAGCACATAACTTTGTAATCCCAGAGGATACGCGGATATTGAATGGAAATTATTTCTTCTCTGATATGAAAACTGCGATCTTTTAAAACGAAGTGTTTGGAAAGTATATAATGGATATAGATACAAACATAGTATCGTACAGTTTTGAATGTTAGATATCACTTCATAAAGATCCGTCGATTAGAAGGGAAGTTAGCGCGACGTGTTATTAATGACCTTCATTATATAATCAAAGTACCTTGATAATAACAAATATTTTAAGAAAACATTAAATTAATATCTTAAAAAAACACTTAAATATTACCTATAAAAATAAAATATATCTAGTGACATATGCCACCTAATTTCCCTATTTCATTTTCGCGTTTCGATTCTACACGAAGTATCCTTAGGAGGCACGATCGTGACATGAATTGGATTTGTCATTTCTTTTTAATATTAACAAATATTTTTAATAGTATCTTTAAAAAAAACATTTAATAATATATAGGTAAATAAAAAAAATATTAAAAAGTATAAAATTATCTAGTAACAATTCCGCTTAATTGGGCGGAATTGTGACTAGATATATAATTTTATACTTATTTAAGTGTAATAACAAATACCTTTTAAAAATATTTGTTATTATTAAATATGGATTTCCGCAAAGTAACGCCTGAATCTATTCATATTTCTTTTTATATATTTCTAGTGTTTTATTATAATATTCATCAAATGTTTTCTTAAAATTTTTATTTTTTATTACCTTATTACAAACTAAAGCTTTTCATATATTTTTAGAGACTCTAATTTTTATTCTTTCCGTTATTTTTTCATGTACAATGTGAGAGTATAACTTAAATAACAAATCTTGCTAATTAGCTGCCAGGCGGGATATATGGTCAATTTACTGTGATACGATCTCAAATCAAATTTGACCTGTCACATGCAGGCTCGGAATAGGAAGTCATTAGATTATCGGTGTAGTATCGGTCTGCAAATTGAAACATAATCACTTTATTGTAAGATGTAACTCCACCAACCTAGAAAGATTAAAATCACAGCTGGTTAGTAAACATGCGTGTATGAGGATTATGAGGAATAAGAGATTGATGTTACCCAGTGGGTATCACGCAGTTGTTGAATGTATTAGAGCAAATAACGCGTGGGCATTCATTTTCAAATTCAAAGCCTACGCATTCAAGCCTACTTCTATATTTCGCATTCTCTATTTCTATTTCACTCGAGAGTTAAGCATGTGTCTCGAGTAACATAGAAATATAGAATGCGTATCGGCTCTAAGAAACCCACGAACGGAGACGGCACTAGGGATTAATTTCATTTCCTTTCGCAGATATTTATTCATAGAACTATGAATAATATCCCCGGAGTAGTATTTATAATTTGGATGAGATGGTGAGACAATACGTCAAGTGACTTATTATTCTGGAGAAAGGTTTTGGGCAGAAAAATCATTATTCTCGACCCGGGTGTCCCAACATATATAAGGTGCATGCGTGTGAACTTAGAGCATACACCGCATTTCTTTTTGCTGTTCTGAAACTAAATATGCGAAAGAAAGTTGATCTTACTCCCTTCAAATAAGGATGACAGGTATGGCTTATTGTATTTTGTAAGTAGCGCCGACTTTGTCCAGCATTGAAAGGCACGGGCACTTCCTCGCGCTCGATGCGGCCTTTTGTTCGGCGCAGCTTCACATTGTTATTGTAAGCCGTTTTTCTTAAAATATGCAATCAAATTTGCCCTCATCTTGCGCCGTAGTTGGATACGTTGGTATTTTGATATGAACAATTTGTAAACAGCTTTCTGTTTTCTTTTTACACATGGTTTTAAAGATTTTACCTATGTGGTATATGTTTAAATTTTCTTTACGATTCGTATCTCTCGATGGATTGCCCGATCCTAACTGAGATATGAACAATTAATTGTTATAATAACAATTAATTATTGTTATATTGTAATTCAACGGGGCAATGCTGCCAGCATGGTGCGCACACTGCCAACTGGTAGTGGGCTGGAGCATTTAGACCGCCTGTGAGTCTTCTATGGCTTAAAGGTTGTCTAAATGCTTTTATTGTAGTAGCTGTAGTGTTAGATATAGTTCGTAGTATTTTGTTAATTGTTATATTACCAGTATATATTTTATTTTTAAATTTTAAGTATTTGGTCACTTTTGCAAATGCTATAATAGAGACTTTTAGGAGCACCTGAGGCGATATAGACACTTTGTAGTACAACCAAAGTCTTCATTTTCTTACCGGCACACAAAACAATAAATCGTATGATATGTTTTGTAATTTAATAGTTACTTATATTCATGCCATTACACGTCTGTATCTACTGATTTCGGGTCAATTTGAATGTGAAATTCTCTTCGGAATATTATTATTACCATTTAGAAAAAAACTATTTGTTATGTACAAATTCTTGCTGAAGGTTTATTCATAACTGCTTGATTAAGAGGGAAACAAATTGCTGAAAAGCAGCTTTTTAGATTTTTAGAACTCCTCAACGATGGCGAATTTTCAATTCTAAATTTCGCTAATTGATAATAATAATGCTTTTTAACCAAGTTTAGACTTAAAAAATGCTTAAATTGTGACCATGTTTTCATAACATTCTGAACAAATCAGTGTTACAAAATAAATAATTTATTTAATTCATGTTTTCTTGTTAATTCCGATACAAGCACCTATTTAATTTGAATCGCCCCTTAAAAACCATAATCAGAAACGACCACAGGTGCGATTTTGAACCAATATGTTCGAATTTAACTGTTGACTAAAAGATTGTCGGTGGCTTTGGTATTGTTAAGTCTGTTATGCTGGGGTTCTGAAGTACTTTTTACTGTAGTTTATATATTACCTAACGCTATTGATTCAATAACTTGTGTAAATGCTTTTCTGAACACTCACCTATAAGTTACACTTAGTTTTAACTCGGCTTAACTCATTTTATGCTATCGTGATGGAACAAGCACGAGGTTCATCAGCGGAAATTTCTGCCTGTAATAGATGCGTCTCAAGTGGCGCACTCCACTGCGCCCATCACCCGGAGACATAAAGTTTTTGTCTCATGTGCCTTAATTTTACCCATACCCTTCAAACAGGAACACGGTAACGTTCCTATCTTATTACCTATTAAGGTATGGTGGCGGTATCTTTTTTATAGCTGTTAGTATAGCCTTTAACCGCTATCTCATCTGATGGTAAGTAATGATATGGTTGAAGATGTTGTTCAGGCTAACCTAGAATTACTGGCTCTCCAGGACAGCTGGAACACATCGTTGGGTCTTTGACGACAGATTTTCTACTTGACGGTGGTAGCTAATAAGGCGGGCATTCGCAAAATGTCCTACCACCATGCAAATTTGTTTTGAAATAAAAACTTTATCCCATTTATTTTCAAACCCTATTACTAATTAAATTATATACGGCAACAGATCGCTAGTTCGTGTATGTACCATATACACATCATATGTTAAAACTATGTACACAATACGTACTGCCTATGCACCGATAGAGCAATCCATAGTAGCTATAAGCAAGGTGGCTATCAACTCGTTGTTTTTTCCTTGCACAATTGCACATGAAGGAGTGTGAGATTGTGTCGGGATGATGTGCTGCCGTGCTGGAGCCCCGCCAAATCTCGGGCCTCCAGGGAGCAGGCGCCGCTGCCAAAAGCTAACTGATCGATGGCCTTAGGAATTTGCACCCGGATTTGGGACAATGTTTGTTTATATACACTCCGTTATTATTGTGGGTCGGCCAAGTCTGATAAAAAATGAGGCGATACTCGATACCGTGGTAGCATGTACTGTTGTCCAGTGCCTAACGTTATTTCGACTTTATTATATAAAAATACTGACTGTCTTTTTCTATCGTACAGAGCGCGAGCTGAGATCGAGGCGCGTAGGTATAACTCGCGTTTCGTCCGTTTCTATGAAGTTGAAATACTGTATAGATAACATTACCGTGACTACGTGATACCACTGGATAACAAATGCGTTACAAACAACATACGATAATTATGGAAAACTAGCTGCGCCCCGCGGTTTCACCCGCGGGTTGATGGATGATGATAAAATGTGTTAATCTAGCTCATGGTACAATAATATACTACGGCAGGTATTACACTCCGAGACCGGTTGTCACGTGACCGGGACACAAGCTTGTCAAGCATACCCTTACACTCCGAGACCGGTTGTCACGTGACCGGGACACAAGCTTGTCAAGCATACCCTCATCAACGGCTCTCAAACTTTAGGTATACCTAATTTGAGGAAATTGGGGGGCAGTAAAATAACAGTTAATAGATTTCACCTTTTTTTTTAATAAAGAAAATCACGTGAAATTGATTTAAGTTAAACAGATTAATGATTCTTGAATAAATTATGGTTATCAAGTTCGTACAGTGTATGTTCGTAGTTTTCTTATAATGGGTACCGTCGATGCTAATAGGCCTAAATTTTTCGTAGATTGAAATCAAGTAATTATTTTCTATGCCGAAGAAAAAGCCAGTTATCTGTATTTTGGTGTACAATTTAGTTTCAAAGAAAGTTCATAAATATCGGAAGTAAAAACCAATTAGGTAGATACGTTATATAACCAAAGAAATTTTACATTACATACCATATTTAGTAGTCGCAGTAAGAATGAAACAATTTTGCAGGAAATGAAAAAACTTCAAATCACTGTTTGTTCTACTTTTACTCTTACAGTTACTTTTTGCATGGTGGAATGGCATTTTGCGAATGCCCGCCTGGCTAGCGACCCCCTCAAGTAGAAAATCTGTCGCCAAGCACCTAACGGTGTGTTCCGTCAGCAGTCCTTGAGAGCAAGTGAAATTACAGGTACAGAGACTTAACATCTATGTCTCCTGGAGACAGGCGCAGTGCAATTCGTGACTTATGACGAAATGCATCTGTTATAGGCAGAGGTTAGTCTGCTTAACATCAGGTGGGCCTCGAGCTTGTTAGCTTGTTCCGTCACAATAGAAAAAAAATTACATGTTTTTTATTATACTCGTAGCTTCCAGAAATGGGCCGACCACAAAGTTTGCGAATCACTGCGCATAATATGTACATGAGCGAGAGCGAAACAGATTCAAATCATATACGTGAGACAGAGACGGCGATATTTGTCAAAATGGTGGAACCATAGGGAGACAACTTTTTTCATACCATTTACTGAGATGAACATTGATTCATGTGTGACTTTCTATAAGACGTTTGAAATATTGTATTGATATTTTATAACAAAACATTCGCATGAAAAAGAACCATGAACTTGTATTCTGCTGCAATCACGTTTTAATAAAGAGCCAATTTGGTAGTGACGCAAGCCTGTGATTCTTCGGGAGTAGAAGACCTTGTTTTCTTAGACCATGATCTAGCTTATCTAAACAATTGCTTTTTGACAGTTCTTGTCGAGCTAATTTCTAATCAGTTGTTTTTTGTTTCCATGGCAACGCTGCCCGCGACACCGGCGCGCGCACTTCGGACGACATTGTTGACGCGAGCCTTCATCCGGGTTGAGACGTCGCAAAAATTTCTAGTGTGGCTTATTAACAGTTTTTTTGATATTTTCGTCAATTTACACAGTATATCTTTATAAATTATAGCCTATGTGTTATTCTGATATATAAGCTATATTATTGCAAAGTTTCATTCAAATCCGTTCAGTAGTTTTTGCGTGAAAGAGTAACAAACATCCATACATCCATACACACTCACAAACTTTCGCATTTATAATATTAGTAGGATAGTAGGATAGCGCGCAAGTTTTTTTTTTTTGCGCGCGGCAAATGTGGTGGTTGTTTACATATATATAGGCTTAAACCACTTTGTTGTTACAAACCTGTATTACCACGGTAAATTGAAAATGCTCTGTTTACTCGCACATCATTTGCAGTTAGGTTCTTACTTAACTTTGTAGGGATAATTCTATTACGCACTAGTGTATAATATGATTTCATTATAAGACTTTACTAAGTTACCTTAATAATATAAAGACCATAACATATCCTCTATTTGGATGTCATGACTAAGGGAAAGAATGCGTCATATAAGCAGCATGCCACTATATTTATGTGAATGTGAGGGGTGTACGCATTTTGGGCGTTTACCAGGTGGTAGGTCACTTCATCAAGAGTCCATCTAGGTGGGTACCACCTCAGTGTCAGATAGTGTGAATCAGGTGCTAATGTGTTAATAATGCTTTTTACTAAGAAATTTGTTAATTTAAACATATCTCTTATTAAAAAAATATTTGCTTACATTTTTGTTAGTTTACACAAATCTCTTAGTAAAAAGCATTATTTATAGTGAATGAAGATCAAGTTAAACAGCTTATACAGGGTTATTGTAGACTAACAACCTCTTAGAGTTGACCACTGCTAGTCCTAACAAACATTTTTAGAGGATTTTTTTTTATTAATGTTTTTGCTAAGGAACAAATGATGTTAAAAGTCTCTTGTGCCTGTAATTTATTATTGATGTTTTTTCATATTTTATTACTTTCCTCGATGTATATACGAGTTTGTATCGTATTCAAAACTCTATTCTCAACTCTGTTCAGTGTTGCTGCGGTGGGCGCTCTTAGCTCGGAGTAGGCATTGTCTTTCACTACGAAACACAAAACCTTAAAGTGTCAGACAGCACTAGAAAATCTTAAAGTTTTTAGGTTTTGACTAAAGTCGTAGAACTAATGCTGTATATCTTGTTAAACAGAGGTAGTCCACAAGCTTCGTTTGAATAGAGTTTTGAATATTAACATCGAGTTAAGTAATCAGTATCAGTACTAATATTATAAATGCGAAAGTAACTCTGTCTGTCTGTCTGTCCGTCTGTTACGCTTTCACGCCAAAACTACTGGACCGATTTGAATGAAATTTGGTATGGAGATAGTTTGAGACCCGGGAAAAAACATAGAATAGTTTTTATCCGACTGCGCAAAAAGAGGTTAATGTTTTCGCGCGATAACCGACATACGCGCGGGCGGAGCCGCGCCCGGAAAGCTAGTTATAATATAAAAAGTATGAAATAATAAATTATGGGATCAAGCAACTTTTAACATCAGGTGGGCTTCGTGCTTGGTCCGTTACAAAAACATTAATATAAAAAAAAAAACATTAATCTCAAAATGTTTGTTAGTACTAACAGAAGTATACTCTAAAAGGTTGTTAGGATATTTTCAATAACCCTGTATTTTTTTAAATTTTTATTAATTTCTGATAAGGGTTTGTTGAAATTCGTGATTATGTCAGGTCACGGACACCTGCAGCCTGTTTTCAACGGCCTTTACTATTATAGTTCCCGACCATATAAAAGCCACTGGATAAAGAGCTTAATATAAAGTTTAATAATAAAGAGTTTATTTTCAAAAGCATACCAGAAACATATAGTAAAGATTAATAATGTAAATTTTACATATTGTTGTCTTAAGAAAAATACAGGTTTGATATACTTACATTTATTAGATATAAGATAGAATATAAAAATATTACAAATGTTTAGTGATTTACAGTTTCTTTCGGTCTTAAAACAGACTGGTATAGTCATAAAATACAGATGTTAAGTAGGTATTTTGCCATGAAACAGTAATGTGCAAATACTCCTGTTTTTCGGTGTGAATTTACCCTGTTCTTTCACTTGCTATAGATAGCAAGTGAAAGAACTGGGTAAACGAGACATAAGATCTAAATCTCCAAGTGATGAGCGTAATGCAAAGTAAAGCAAGACGAGGCGAAGATCAGACTGAAACCGGCCCGACTGGTCACCATTAAAAAAAATGGCCCGTTACTATCTTAACATTCGGAGAGTTAAGCGGTAAACTACAAACAAGAGCTTTCCCAAAGAGAATTGGGTTTAGGAGGGCGAATGCTAAAACCAAAGCAAAATTGTTTAAAATAATTATGTACTTGTGTTGTCCTATACACACTATACTAAGTTAGTGGAAACATATTTTTCAATGTTTTTGTGTTAGAAAATATATATCGTACCGACCCTACATTGGTGGAATATGGGTAAGAAGATGACAAGTCAAAATGTAATTATAATTCACCAAAAAAGTCTAGACTAAAAAGTCTTACTACATAATGGAGTATTTCGATACGGTACCGCGTTTTATATCGTTTTATATTAGACATACTTAGTACAAAGTTAATATGTAAGCAGTTTAAATTGGGAAATTCATAAAGGAATAAAGTTGAGGCATTTTATAATTTTAACATTTCTTTTAATAAAATGGTGTTTTGGTGGGAATTTAGAAGATGTAATATCTGTTTTTAATTGTGGTTCTGTTCATATATAAGCCTTGGTGAACAGCAAATGTATCATTATGACGAAAATAAAAATAAGCTTCTTCAAAGTGACAAAATTTTTAATAATTTGTGTCATAATACAAATCAGGAAGTATAAAACAGGTTTCCGAATGTTTTTTGCAACTTGCACCAACTTGCTGCCAGATAACATTGCTCCGTTTGTTACATGGATCTGTCATTGTATCTACCCCGTGCCAAAGCCGTGATCAAAGAGTTGGCTTTAAAAATCATTTATATTGTAACAGTAATCACGCCTCCAAAAATTCCCAAAAGGTACTTCACACCCATCGAAAACGGAAAATAACCAAATAAGTTAATTGATCGATGACGGGACACAGTAATAATTAAATTAGTGGAAGAACGATTACGAATTCCTGAACAAAGATTGATAACCATCAACCGATAGCTAGCGGGTAAACGAGTACTTACCACCACAAGAATTCTTCAGGAGAATACACGACTAGCAAGAAAATACCAAAGCCAAACTTTTGCAATATGTACAGGTACTTATATGATCCTTTGCTGTTAGAGAATATATATTATATTGACCGGCCCTATATAAGGTGGATTTTAATTCATCAACAATACTGCGGGGGATGGTGTAGAATCGATAACGGAATGTGTTCCACTCATGTTTAATTTTCACATACAATAAAAGTCTGTACTATTAATAGTATAAATATAGTAGAATAAGAATAATAGTAAAGGAATCTAGTCTATCATAATCTATCACTAGGGCAAAACAGCTGTTTTGGCATAGTGATAGCGTCTAATTGACATCGGGTAGCTTTTGTACGTGTGAGAATGGAGTAAACTGCGGTTCTCGGTATCATGCTAAAAGGCATCGCGCCGCGCTTAGAAAATAGTTATACTAATTTTTTGTATGTGAAAATTAAACATGAGTGGAACACATTCCGTTATCGATTCTACACCATCCCCCGCAGTATTGTTGATGAATTAATATCCACCATATATACTAACTTGGCATAAGGGTAGTTTAGGAAGAGAACGAAAATAATTATTCTGAGAGCCAATTTCTTTGTTTCTATAACTTTCATACTAAACCTAACGTTCTATTAAAACTATATTTTTCGGATTGAATTTCTTGCGAATAGCTACATAAAGTTCCAAAATGTATGTAGATCCTACTCGATCATATAAAGCGTTGGTGAATGCTGACATTGTGAATTGGTAACGAAATAATAGGGTATTTCCCAGATGATAGATGAAAGGATACTCCGGGATAACCTCCGAGAGAGATCAGCGAATGGATCAGTTTCCTTACTGTGATCAGGACGGAACTAGGAACAGGCATTAGGGGAAGAAACGAGATAAATTTACAATCATCAACCCCATATTAATATTTCAAATACATTTAAATACTATCCATCAAATGGTTGTGTTGTAAAGATTGCATGAAGACATTGCACCATTGCTGTCAAATAATAGTTATTTTCTGTTTGTCTCACCTGCATCAGGTAATTCTAAACGGGCAGGTACAACATATGATGTTGATTATATTTCTGATCAATAATCTTATGTCTACAAAGATATGATAAACCTATATTTATCTTCTACCGGGAATACATAATAGTAAGACTTGAGAGCCTCAACAATGGCCCAGGGTTACTACCTTAAAAGCTGGGACTCATGAAATTAACCACTCACCACCATACTTTTCTACAGCATATACAATTGTATGACATTGAAGACAATATTCACTAATTACAAACTGAGTTACTAAGTAATCGAAGCCGACTGACTATTATGACACTTACTCCCTTTACGAAATTCAAATAAATTATCACACTAACAAAATTGGCAAAGTTTCAAATCAATTTAAATCTTTAGGACCCAACCGAGTCAAATGAGGTCTTGTAGACGGATTAGGTTCCATCATAAAAAGCATAAGCGGAAACCTAGACCATACGGACGCATTGAAATATAAGCCATCCGAAATTTACACACCAATCAGAATTAAATTGTATCTGAATTCAATAGCCGTATCAGTATGAATAAAGAATGGGTTACTAAACAAAGTAATATACTCACGGAATAAGTTGAACATCAAAGTCAACTCAACGATACTATCAAACTAATGCTAAATTCACGCAACTTCTAGGCGTTCTAAGCGAAAACATAGAGGATCTGAAGCAAGAATTAATTAGAATAGAAAATAGTTTAGCTTTAATTCGTGCTTCGATCACGCACCACTCTGTGTTATATATATAGATATATTAGCTTCTATGATAAATAAATTAAAGAATATATATGGCAGGGAGCATGTTTTAGATTTAGAACTTAGACAATACTATGATATTATAAAACCAAGATCCATACTATGTGGATAAACAGATAGTACTCGTTTTGAAATTCCTGATTATATCTAGGGATACTATCAATTTATATAGGTTATCTATAGTATCAAACAGATAACTTCGGGCATTCTACCTCTATGTACATGAAATACATATCGTTGGTTGCAATGAAGGGAACGGATGGGTTCCCTTCATTGCAAATAACGATATGTCTTGCGTGTACATAGAGGCAGAATGCCCGAAGTTAAACGACTGGTATCTCTGTGAAAAAGGAATCATCCACCAGACCCGAACCAAACCAGACTGCATCCAGAACCTGATCACCAACCAAGTTCTACAAGAATCGTGTCTGTTCACTATGGTCACCCTAATGAGAGAAGCCATGGAAAAACTCGACGATCAACACTATATTTTGTCTTTCCCGAACCAAACCAAAGTTCAACTCATTTGTAGCCGGAAGAAACAACTTCAAGGAAGCTATCTTATCACGATCCCTGTAGGATGGCGTCTGAAATCTGAAGAGTTAACTATTGTTAATGACAACGATGAAATTAAGGGCCAACCTTTCATATTAATGAAAATACTTCACGCCGCTGAAAACTATGCTCCGGTATATAAAACTCGCATCAGTATGAATTCTATCAACCTCAAAGCATACAAGATAAAATTGCTATACAAGCCCCTCTCCAGATGGATAGAGTGCAGACACATGTGTTTTATCATACGACTGTACCATTCTACGTGATAGTATCCAGCGCAGTTATGCAAGGCATTATTTTAATAGCTCGACGCTACTTGTGCAAATGTTACCAGGGCATAAGGAACCAACATCCTCCGGCAATAATTATGGAAAAACACGAAGACCCTGTGAACATTCCGGCAACATTTTCACTGAACGTGCTAAAATAGTCGCCGTTCCAAGGGTGGAGGAAATACGTAACCCTACTCTATGCAAATAGCAGACGTTGCAGCAGCGGCGGTAGTTAGGGAAACACGATATCGCCGATGCAGCATGACGTCAATCGACGAGTCGTATGATTGAATAAACTGTTAATTGGCATACCATATTCATACTTCGATTTGGATACTTCGAATTAAGTAATATTTTAAGTCATAATTGTAAAATCTTATTTTAAATAAATTTAGTTAAATAAAGTTTCGGTTTTTTTCGATCCTCCGTTTGACGCTAACGTATTTGGCATGAAAATAGTTTTTGTGATTTAGCAATAAATAAATAAAGGACCCGCCCCTGTGCGGGCGTGGCCTGGGTATGTCCATGTAAACATTTGTATGTTTGAGGATTTCTACAGTTTATCTATCGTTCCCTTTGTGCGTCTGGCTTTCTCAAAAGCTGATGGTATGGCAGATGGTACAAGCTGACGCCCTGTGGCCCTCTGCCGTATCCACCGTCCCAGTATGAATGATTGCTCGAAAGCATTACAATGTTTGAGCCACAGTAGTTTGAGCCACACTTTCTTCAAAATAAATAGGTTTTATTATGTAATATAACTCTGTCTGTTTTGTCTATTGAATCTACTGCTTACGAGAGTTAAAATGTTCATATAAGGTATATTTCATGGTTTAATCGATTTGGCTACCTATAGGTGTAATCTTGTGACACTAATTTGTTGTAGATCTTCAATTAAAAATACGGTACCGGCTCCTAACACTGAATAGTATGAATATATTTCTTGTTGTCTTTATCTTGTTGTCTTGAGTAGATATTTTTTGAATGTAATTTTTTCATATTTTTTAGCGTCAGAAGTCAGGACCGCTTTGAATTTTTTTACTTATTGATTAGTGCATACCAAAGACTATGAACCCAGTTGAATAACGGTACGGCTTCCTCTCAGGAGCCCATCAGAAGTGTATTTCAACTGTTAGCCACTGGTGAACCTCGGATGGGATCGATCGGGATGTTCGATTACAGTGCTTTCTATCGATATTCTGGTTTGCAATGGATCGTAATACGCGAACGATTTTCTGAATCTATCTAGTATTGTATTAAGTATTTTTTTGATAAAACTTTTTTATTTAAAAATCAGTATTTCATGGCATCAAAATTATTTTAGTCTATACAAATTTGATAACTCGCGTTTTGTCCGTTTCTATGAAGTTGAAATAGTGTATAGATAATATCACAAATCGATTGTGTGAGAGTGTAAAAGATCGCAGCGTAATGGCACGGTAATATCACGGTAATGTTATCTATACAGTATTTCAATTTCATATAAACGGACGAATCGCGAGCTATACCTACGCGCCTCGATCTCGGCCTGCGCTCGGTACGCAGACAGTCGCGACTGCGTCGCAGTGACGAATGGATGGTGTGTTATTTTTTACCAATAACCGCGCAATATTTTCACTAAAAATATGTTTATGTACATATTACATATTTAATATGACGAGTAGGATATATTGTGCTGTTTTTGGTTGCATGAATTTGTCAAAAACGCATCCATAGATAACTTTTCCTGGAAACTGAAAGGTTATACTAATTATTATATAGTCTACATAGTTGACGGTACATAATGTGTGTCTTTTTAATGGACAATTATTTCCTTTTATCACTCGAAAAAAAATGTCTCAATTAATTGAAAAAAGTGAATAAGGTAAAGGCAAGTGATTGACACGAGTGAAATAGGTAGTTATAAGCAAGTTATAATCGTATTATAAGTAGTATTAGTATTAGAATGCGTTTTTTTAATACTTTAAAATGTAATAATAAAGCATTTCGTACGCCTCACAAATATTTTTCGGTCGCAAATTTTTAAGACAGATTTTTTTATTCAAACATAAACATGGTTTATACAATCTAACTACTAGTAAAAAACAACACGCATTTTCAGTGAACACTTCCTTTTCAATTCACAAAGTATTTTATTTGTTTATATAAAAAATATATATACCTATATTTACAATCACAAAACTAAATAGAAACACAAAGTAGGCAAATGTAATTCAAATGCTGGAGGTGGGCAGCCCTATTGCATGTTTACGTACAGCGCGGCTGTAGGCAGTTAATTCAAAGACAGAGCCGATTTAAAATAATATTACTGTAGTAATGGTGATCGGAACATCTCGTGGCGGTGCAGTGGTAACACGAATTGTCACGAATCGCTTATTTATCTTTTTCTAACAACAGATATGACGCATAATATTGGAATATTATTTGCTTGTCATTACAAACTGCATATACATGTACGTAGGTATGTACAATTGTACATAGCTAAATTCTTGTAAGTTTTTAGAGTAGTGGTGTTCAGATATAACTACTCTATGTATTTCAACTCTCTGACGATGGACGAATCACACACATTGACTTTTACCTCTCCCTGCGCCCGGGATGGCGACGCGTGTTTGTGCGAGTAATTATGTTGATGAACAGCTGTCCTCGAGAGCTGGTATCTTCTATGTTAAGACTGTTTACCATACTCGACCACATCAACATTAACCAATAGGTTCGATTGTGTTTAAAAGCTAATTCTATCGGTCATAAAATAAAAAAACACATATATTATACTGTACATTTACATGGGGCAAAAATTCAAATTTCAAATTAAAAAAGGGTTTGTGTAAAGTACACAAAATTTACATATGAGTATTTCATAAAAACGCCGTAATGCATGTCCACCGTCGTAACTGTTTACTCAATTTCGGGATTATGCTGATACTTTTATTCAAAAAAAAACTGTGCTTCTTACTCAAGTAGTGATAATTATTATAACACATATTGACTCCAAATACTATTGTTTGAGTATTGGACGCTAAAGAAGTGATACTAAGTCTCTTTTCATACTTGTAAAGTTGTTTGTTTGATACGAGTAGCGAGTCATCGAGATATACGTTACACTAGAGAAGACATTTGAGACAAAAGTCTCTGCCATTTTTGCTAATTTTAAACTAAGGTGCGATTCAGCGCTTTACGAGATCGGACTGCAGTCTAGAACTAATTATATCGTCTAACCAAATATCCAAACACGCAGCGCCACATGTTTCCTACAAAGGTTCGCGCTTACAGCGCTTAAGCTAAATTTCATCATCTAACCAAACCATTCAAACATGCAGCGCTAGACTACTTTTGAGGTATGGTTTCTCAATATCAAAGACTATCAGCACACAGAACGGACATGGCTTTTGTACCTACGAAAATTACGAGAATTGTGAAAAGTATATTAGTTAAAAAAAATTTAAAATAAAGTGAAAAAATAAGTATTACTGAGGGTCACTAACTACGCTATTCAGTTTTTGAAAGAAAAGGTAGAATTGGCTTTTTACTAGAAACAAAGTGTTACTAACTTTTAGAAATCTAGATTTTATATTGTGATAATATAAAATCAAGATTTAAAAATGTTAATCGTATTTTGCATATATACATTTAAGTTAATAATATTAAAATATAATACATAATATACTTATTAATTAAGGTTTTTTAATATTTTTGAATTATGCCCAGCATTGCCCAACAGGGCAATAATCCAACAGGATTGCAATGCTTAAAATAGTAATTAAAATCGCACTTGATTAGGTCACTTTTAAAATATTTCATCCATATCGTTCCAGCCATTTGGGAGTTATGTTGATAAACATACACGTCAAACTTTTTTCATCGTGAGTATAAAAAAAAGGTAATTTACTCAATGTTGCTAGTTGTCATAATATCTGTCCACTTAATCTACGAATTTCACTCCGTCAACATGGCTGCCTCTGTATTCGGGCGTGTGTAATTCCAAAATCTGAACTTACTTGTGAAAAGTGATTCCATCGCTTTTATTTGTTTTTCCCAACTGGTTTTTGCAGTATCGCAGGATGGCATTTTGAATACACAATTTTCGGCGAAAAGCGCGTGTGATCTGTATGAGTGCCCAGCTGCGTGTGGGTGAGGATATGCCGGCTGCCTTGTCCTACCTATTCGACTTTGCTCGTTTGAGATGTCACGTCCAGTATATGTAGCGAGTGTAAGACGCTGCTTTCCACCTTAAGGCGGGATAGACTCATATTAATTGCTTCCCTCTCTAGCCTGCGAATGTGTTGAAGACTGGTTTGTAATCAACTACACACTTATGACCATTCTACGGTACAGATTTTGAAATAGACAAACATACAGGCAATATCAAAGAAAATGAAATGCGAAAATATTGGTGCGAGTAATGATTCGGTACTAAATGTAATCTTAAAGCAACTGAGCTTGCAAGTTATGCACTACGCTAGTTACGCAAGTCCATACTTATTATTTTCTTATTCACATGGGTGCTCATAAAAAACGGTAGGTCCATATATCGAGGTGCTCTTAAGAGGCAAAAAAGGGACCGCCGCCGTCGATATATCACAGTAGTAATTTCAGTTAAGGTTTACATGAGGGATCAGGCTATTGTGCTCTATCTGCGACAAAACAAAGCTTTTTTTTGTCTCCAAATCCTTCGACGCATAAACTAAGATACAGCGTCACCACTTTACTAAAGAGGTCGACAAAGGAGCTCCGTTCGTATAACAAAATGTTTACGGAACGTATTATTCAAAAGCTTTACGGATAACTTTGGAACATGAGAATTAAGTTTTTTTTAAATGATTACAAACATTTAGAACTGTTTTGAGTAAATAAAAGCATACACGGTTTTAGAATAACTCGCAGATGTTGGTACTTTAGAACGTTTTTAATCATATACCTATATATATATATATATAAGTATATATATTATTTATATAATCAGACGTTTTGAGCCCTGAAGGGACACCCACGTCTGGTCAGATATATTGTGATATATGTCATCTATAACGACGCAGTTCCAGACTCAGGACTACTGTGGGACTATATGTTAATTATCTAATTTTATTATTATTCCCCAAAGACAATATATCTAACAAAATATTAGTGCGGCCAACTACGATTTCGTTTCCTACGCCAACCACGGTATAGTTTACCTACTTAAGTATATTTTTTGTATCTAGGTAAGTAATCGTAAATTTCACGCAGTAATTTCAAACATACGTCGTATGAAGGTATATCTATAGCTGATTAAAATTGGTAGATGATACTTATAGATTCAAACTTGCCTTAATAGGCAAAAAGGTCCCAGCATATGTATAGTTAGAATGTTAATCAAGATCAACTTGATTTTGTCAATGCTCATTCATTATGGAGTTCAAATATCAAAATAAAGTTAATTTCAGTAGCATTTTAAACAAGACCCCCTTATATGATATATATGCAATCAAAGTCACTTTTTCAAAAAATAATAGAGTCACGCTATTTGCACAGATACTTAACCGTGGTCTTTACTTTGTAACTTGAGTCTTCTAAGTTCGTGCAACAAAATTTAGTTTTGTAAAAAGCCAGTCGCGTGGGGCGCGTATCTGACAAATATCTATCTGTAAAGTTTCAAGGAACCACTGGTTGGGGAAGTTCCTACACGTGCTCTGAATGACCGGCGTGTTTCAATAAATGGCGGGACTCATCACACAACACCAGATATTTTGAGTGATTCATTCATACAACAACCTGCAAGTAGTACATTTCTCCCGGTGAGTAGATATGGATGCGTCGTTTACTTATATGTTGAAAGACCCACATATAAATGGGATACCAACTACGTACATCTAGACTACTTATCAAGGAAATTGTAAAAATTATATCGCCAAAAAGTAAATCATTTGAGGGGAACGCCTAAAATTCATGGTTAATCTAGTTTTAGTTTCTCTCTAGCTCTTAGCGATCGCGTCGAAAATTCTTCCGGCTTGGCTGCGTGTCGTTTGTGACATCACGGCGGTCGGCTTGGCAGGAGAATTAGGATGAATTGTCACTAGATATATTAATAATAATTAAATACATAATACGTGTATAATAATGTACATAATAATTAAATGTTTTACTATAATTAAGTGTTTTACTAAAATAATTTTTAAAGTATTTGTTATTATTAAATATAATAATATGGATTACCGCAAAGTACCGCCTGAATCTATTCATTAGTTTAAAGTTTATCAATAAAACTATTTTCACATCGTTTCCACCGTATTAGACGAATATTATAGTATCAAAATATAATGTACTTACCTAACAAACCCTAAATTGCATGCATTAGTTTAAATTTTCACAATTTTATTTTTGCACTCTAAAATTTTTTTGCTTGAGAAAATAATCTATAGGTATATTTAATTTATAAAGTGAGGTAAAGGAAACATACTCTTGAATATTATAAAACAAGTTAAATGCTTATAAAAGGCATATGACAACCAGTAGAACATTATTTTGAGACCTGACAATTTTTTAGATTCTATAGGCTGATTTGTTACATGTGATCCTGCTATTAATTCGTTTTGAAACAGAACATACATATAAATACGCTTCTTTAGAATAATATAAAGGTTACTATGGATTTACAGTATAATATATATTAGCAGTATAGTAATAGAAATACATATTATACCATAAATCCATAGTAACGTTTATATTATTTTAAAGAAGCGGATTTTATATTTCTAAATATTATGATTATAAGCACTACCGCGTACTAAGCGAAAATAATAAATTTACAAATTATTGGAGTACAAAATGTTTTGCCCCGGGGCAAAACATTTTGTACTCCAATAATTTGTAAATTCACGAAGCGGATTTATATTTATGGTTTGTGTTAACAAAACGTTCTTTGATCTTTTGTACAACTACTTATTGTTGTTTAATAACAACTGTACAGCAGTCAAAGTTACGTAAATTTAGGCTCAAAATTTAATGTATTTTTTATTACGTCTATAAATAAATTTTGGTTAGATTCTTCGTAAACAGGGAATGTATAGCTTTTTAGGGTTCCGTAGTCCTGACAAGGAACCCTTATAGTTTCGTCATGTCCGTCTGTCTGTCCGTCTGTCCGAGGTTTTGCTAAGAGACCTTTAGTGCTAGAAAACTGACATTTTGTACAGGTACGTAAATCAACCACGCCGACAAAGTGGTAAAATAAAATTTCGAAAACTATTTTTTTTAGGATAGCTCCCATACATGTGAAGTGGGGATGAAATTTTTTTTTGTCGTCTAACCCGTCGTATGTAGTATCGTTGAATAGGTATTTTAAAATTGTTTAGAGGTTGCTAAAATTGTTTTTCGATTAAATGCTCCATTTACGAAATATTAAGCTTTAAAGTGCAAATTTTTGTTCCAGCAGGGCGTCCCCCCCCCCCTCCTCTAAAAGCTAAACTGCGGGCTTGACAAATCTGAAAAAATTCATGACAATAGTGCAGGTCATGAACTTTAAAGGAAAAGTATAGCGGCTTAGATAACTTTATTGGTTGAGCAGTAATAGTCGTTGAACTTGGGTGTTGGATAATTTTGTACCAAATATAAAATCCTAAGAATAAATCCTTTTCAGTGACTAATATGAAGTAGTTGGTTGTTTTTCAAGGCACTACTCGCATTCAAAATGTAATCTTAAATAAAAAAACTTAATACAATAAGTATTTGGACCTCATACTCGCCATACCGTACACAAGAAGTATTTTCTGGTCCCACGAACACAAGACTGGAAGCCATATAATATGTTTAACTGCTAACCTAGTATAGTCCTAGTCTGGCCATTAGTTAAAAATAAATGTAAAAATAACTTATAAGTTACAAATGAAAATTCAATTTTTTAATGAAGTTATGTAATATTACTAAAACTGCCATGTACATATTCATTAAAGTCTCAGCAAAAAATAAAAGCAATATTCTATTCGAAACGGCCACCTTTACCTGTCTTGCCATACTGCTTGCTTCAGAGATTTTATAAGAGACTCAGAGTCAGCGTGTCATTTAGAATAAGCCATGTATTCTAAAACTGGTCTTAATTTATACACTTGTGGCTTTTGTGGGTTGAGGACTAGGCTAGATGAGGGCCAGAATGTAGCTTTGTGACGCCTTGGTAAGACACGCCCCACCAAATGTTCACTGACGCAGGTTAACGACCACGTTGTACCTCTCCAACCACTTGAGCAGCTTCTTTAGAACTATGAGCGTAAAGTTTATCATTTTGCTGATTGTAGACCTCTTTAATCGTTTTTTCATCCGTGAAAACAATATTTTACTGCCCTTCACCTGCGTATCGCGACGGAGGGCATTTTGATCGTGTTTATCGACCATAAGGACCGAACTTTAGGTCTTGTTTTATAATACGCGATATTTTGCTAGTGGGAGTCTTCATTTCTCGCAATAAGATTATTGTTCAGTTATCATAATTTTTTGCTTCCTAATGGGATTTCGACCAATTTTGGCTTTAACAGCATTAACAGCCTTTGTTAGAATGCACGTGGCTGCCCTGATCTTATTTATATTACGACATACTAACATACGGCTGATACCAAGCTTTTGAAGTGTCTGGAATATGACCGACGACTCCATACCCACTTTGTGCAAGGCGATAAATACCATCATATTTTCTTTAACACCCCATTCCATATTGTAATTTCATAATGAACACGAAAAATATGCGAGTGGTGCGAAATCGAAAGAACTTTTTAAAATAATGAACGCACTACTAATCAGTACTAATAGTGTTACTTTCGCATTTATAATAAATGCGAAAGTAACTCTGTCTGTCTGTCTGTTACGCTTTCACGCCAAAACTACTGGACCGATTTGAATGAAATTTGGTATGGAAATAGTTTGAGACCCAGGAAAAAATATAGGATAGTTTTTATCCAACTGCACAAAAAGAGGTTAATGTTTTCGCGCGATAACCGACATACGCGCGGGCGGAGCCGCGCCCGGGAAGCTAGTTCAAAATAATTGTTTTTGTTTAGTTGAAAAATAGAAAAGTTTTATGTTACAGTATATATGGCCAGACTAGTTATATAGTATGATAGCCCTTTTATAAGCTTACTTGCATTTATCGGTGTCTTTCTTTTTATTTTTCTTTCATATATATATATATTCTTATCGATCAGAAGGGAATTTAAGTTTTTAAAAAGTAAAATCACAATAATCATTTAAATATATTCACATACAAATGATATGAATTTAACGAAAGAACCGTCAAGCCTAAACGCCGCGCACAGAATGAGAACAAGGCTCGGTCGGCGCTCGGTTTTATAGATGTGGGTAGGTTGGTCGTTGACTCAGCGGACATTTTCCTAACACGGCCTCTCCTGACCATGTGTCGTCCTCGACACCAATTCTTCGAGCGGTGCTTCCAGTGACGCCTGATGATGAAGGTCCCACATCAGAGGAGTAGGATCTGTTGAAGCAGTCTCACCATTGTCTTCATATACATCTGAAAACAACATCATATTAAGAACTGTTCGAACAGCTACAATTTATGCACACACGCTTTCACGATATTCTCTCAATCGTCATTCAGTCAATTCAAACGTCATCTTGTAATCAGTTCATACATCAGACTCCTCCATCGTTCTAAATTAAAGCAGAGAAGTCTCTTAAATATCAAACCCAGCCTGGGTTTTTTTTTTCATGGCTCCAGTTATCCCTTCGGCAGAAGAGACTCCCTCGTTGCACGGAACGTTTTCAGCTCGGGGATGTCAGTCGTCAGCTTGGGGCCCTCACCACCTGCAACATGGTCTGACAAACAGACCCGCTTGACGCAGACCGTATTCATACATGCAAGCCGACATATGATGACCAAAAATGCATCCACTCCGATATACATTAATTACCACCTAGCGAGACGTCTCCAGTATATAAGACAGAGGCATCCCTGAATCGCTTGTCTATTGGCCACCGCTTAAGCATCACATATTTGTGAGCCCAAGCGTTGCGTACGCTTACATATGTGTCAAATGATGACACATATGTCTTCCAACAGTACAGACAGAGGCATCCCTGAATCGCTTGTCTATTGGCCATCGCTTAAGCATCACATCTTTGTGAGCCCAAGCTTCGAGTATCTTTACGTATATGTCAAACGATGATACATACGTCTTCCGATAGGACAGAGATTACCTTTGTGTTACAGTTGGAAGTGAAGACAGAGGCGTCCCTGAATTGCATGTCTCTAGTAACACACCAATAAGTAGAAAATTCTTTTCAGTGTTTCACCAGTATGCAGTACTTAGCTTTGCCATGGGGATAAGTTATTAAATCAGAAATTCAAGTCAGTCTATGTCGGTATTTATAATTTTTTTAGTGTGATCAATTAGTTTGGGGCCCTTTTTATATTAGTTTGGATGAAAGTGGGATATTATGGCAAAACAAAACACTGCTGTTGATTTACACAAAACAAGAATTTAGACTCACCCACAAAGAAAGCTGCACACGTTTCTGGGCACCATTCTCCACGCCACGGCACCATGTACTGGGCTGCATGACCAGCACTGCCTGGGCCCACCGAGGGAGCCGCGCTCACTGGCCTCACTGCTGGACCGGCGCCGGCTGGACCGGATGCATGATCCGCACAAGTCCTGCCATAGTTTCCGCTCAGAAAACGAAGTACGCACCACGTCGTAAGGACCACGTGTGCCGAAATCATGCTATCCTGTTGGCTAAGCAAACGTTATAACAAACACAGTCATCATATGGTTGAACTGGCGAGGTCGATGTCCTCGTCAGTTATCTTGCTCGTCCTGTCTGCTTCACATCTTCTGGTGAAGAAGTGTTCACCGAGGTTTCTACTCTCCGTTGACTCGGCCTAACCTAACCCAGTCTTATTACTTTCCCCAAATACTCTATCTCGGTAACGAGAAAATACGCGAATACGCGAATGATGTTTAATCCTATCATCGCTTGACGCCTGGCCTTGTCACGCGATAGACGCACTTCAGTTCGGCTTCGTAACTCACAAAATCAAAGCAAATAACAGAGAAACGATTTAGTTATCGTTACACAATTGAAAAGAAAAGCAAATTTCAAAATAATGGCTTTCTTCTATAACACCATATGTTTTTCGTTACGGTTTAAGTGGGCAAACAAGTCCTTTATCTATCATTCGTTACCCATTCATTTAACCACGACTTGTACCGCCTATTCGGCCCAAGCAACCGGAACGTCCCAGCTATTTATTTCTTTAGTGCGATAAACTTCCGCCATCCATGCGAAAATCGTGCACACTTGGACCAAATGATGAAATAGTAATTTTGAGACCTTACTTTAGATAACGCCATTAATGCTCCAACAATCCTGTACTTCGCGTTCTCTCGCCGACCAGTGACGCCATCCTCGCTCAATGAAACGCATGACGCAGCTCCAACAGTCGCGGGAGCACTTTCGTTACTTGCCTCGATAGTAGCAGGTGTAGCTGGTGTGGCTGGCTGGCTAGCTGTGAACAACGGTATCTGCGCGTGGCATTCGGTTTCCGAGTGTGACGGTGTGCTATTCGATATTGGTCCCGGTATAGTACTTTGTATAGCGGTTAATCTCGCGAGAATGACACCTAAGGTACATCACATGATTCACGACGACATTCTCAACATCGCCTAGTTCACCTAGGCGATGTTGAGAATGTCCATTACTATCCATTACTCACGGAACGATCACGAGTGTCGCGACGTCCAACTACCGACGGCGTATCTAAACGACTCCTGGAACGTTCTCGCGAATTAATTTGGTCACAACGGCGTTGGTGAGAACAATCACGATTCCTGATTCTCGATCGATGTCCCGTCATCGCACAATATCGAAAAACAAAAACAAAATCGATAAACAGAGAGCTAACGTTACTTTTATAATTTACCCTCAATATGTTTTTACCATAAAAAATCTACTAAAGAAAAGAATAAAGCCAAACACAAATATATATCAGATAGCTAAGCTTTATAGACACGTGGTTGAATCCCACTTCTGAACTTATCGATCAGAAGGGAATTTAAGTTTTTAAAAAGTAAAATCACAATAATCACTTAAATATATTCACAAACAAATGAAATGAATTTAACGAAAGAACCGTCAAGCCTAAACGCCGCGCACAGAATGAGAACAAGGCTTTTTTTTTTTTTTTTTTAGGGAGGACAGAGATGCTGGCTACCGCCTGTGCGGTCGTCCAGCTCCACCGGGTTTTGGGCGAGGGCCTGGCCCTACAATAGCCCGGGAGCTCCTCCCGAGACGGGCGTAGAAGGCGAAAAGCGCTTTCTACCTCCGTCTCCTGCGGACGCCGAAAACGTACCGCTATTATAGGAGGGGTTGACAGCGAGCTCAAGGGCACCACTGTGGTTCGGACCTCGGCTTGTCTCGCTGTCGAGAGACATGGGGGGGATCGGAGCAAAATGCCTCTGTGCAACTGCAGTGTTGCACAATTGGGCCCTACTGAATAATACTCTTTGACTATTTGGAGAGCAATTTATCGTGACCTTGTTTTTGCCTCGAGCTCGCCGGCGAGCTCAGTGTTTGATTGTGTGACCTCTAATTACCTCACACCTGGGGATTTTACCTCGACGACTTGCGGATAACGCTAAAGCTGCCAACGTAATGGCTGCGATGGGGTCATCCGGGTCGTCTAATACCTGCCGTGGTCGGCGACGGGGGGGTTTGAAAAATGGGATAGAAGAGGCGGTCGAGTAGTTCGACGCTTGGACAACCAATGGGTTCGAGTGGTGGGGCGCTCGATCAAAGTATCGGCGGGCGCAGTCCTTATTGAACTGCGCTAAAGAGGGAAGTTTTAGGTCGCAATGCAACTCGGTGTTCCGGATATACCACGGAGCGCCGGTTGCACTACGAAGAAAACGGTTTTGAATGACTTGAGAACAAGGCTCGGTCGGCGCTCGGTTTTATAGATGAGGGTGGGTTGGTCGTTGACTCAGCGGACATTTTCCTAACAATATATATATTTATATATATATAGTTTCTAGTAATACTGTTTAAAAATAGAATTGAATAATTGTTTACTGGTACACAAAATAAATTAAATGACATACAACTTGTTACAAACAATATACAAATTAAAGCACTCAGTTTGAGTTATGGGCACACCTGTTAAGGTGCAACCATAAACTGATTTTCGCTGAATTCCTACACTCGGGCTAAGATGTTCGCCGAGAATAAAGTTAACTAGAAATAAAAGCGAGAACTATGAATAAACACTTATATATCTAGGCACAGACAAAACAGCAATCTATGAATAGGACTTATTTAAATGGTTATATAGCTTGTACTTTCAACCTATGCCTTACTCACAAATTTTTTTTACTTAATTTGTGGTCAATGAAGTTGTTCTCACAATAATTACCATTAATAAGAATACTTATCAGGTCCATGGTTCGAACCTTGCTGCGGGCTTGAGCTTCACCGTATGGTGGAAGGGCATTTTGCGAATGCTCGCCTGGCTAGCAACCACCTTCAAGTAGAAAATCTGTCGCCAAGCACCTAACGGTGTGTTCCAGCAGCAGTCCTTGAGAGCCACTATAATTACAGGAAAATGAAACTTAATAACTATGTCTCAAAGTGACGGGCGCGTTATATTCTTCGTTAAACACGTGGAGGAGAATAAAGAACTACAGAATCATTCTATATTATGATAACGGGCTACTACGGAACCCTACATTGTGCGTGGCTCGACACGCATTTGACCGTTTATTAATCCCTAAAGAGTTTTCAATTTGATATGTGGATATTGTTAGTAAATGTGTCAATCATCATAAAGATCAATCATGAATATTGAACGAACAAGTAACTGGCTGTATGATAAAATAAACCACGTGCGGAACAAATTAATAATATAATATAATATACAAACTTATGATTGGGTTTCATTTAACGCAGACTATTAAGGTTTGACGGTAATTACTGTTTTTCCTATATCTTATATTTACTTCACTCAGAGATGCGTAGAACACTTATAAGTGTAATTAGCATCAACTACTATCAAAATCAATTTAAAAAGAACGATTTAACACTAGTTACAAGTTAACTGACTAGTATTATTTTATAAGAGCTTTGACGCATGCTAAGCGAAAACATAGAAATTATTTCGTATGGAAAAAGATATCCATAGCATAATAGGTAATGCACCAGGATGGTATTCTGGGGGTTGCGGGTACAAGTCCCGCTGGAAGTTATCTTTTTCCATCCGAAATAATTTCTATGTTTTCGCTTAGCATGCGTCAATGCTCTTATAAAATAATACTAATCAAAAATAAAAATGGCTTCATCGATTTGGTATTTAGTGTTGATCGTATATCAACCTACCAGCTTATGTAAATAGTCTTCTGCTATTTGGGTAGATGTCGCCAACGTCAGAAAGTATATTTCGTAAATGGAGCATTAAATCGATAAACAGTATTAGCAACCCCTAAATCATTTTAAAAGACCTATTCAACCATACCACAAACGAAGAGATAGACGACAAAAAAAATTTCATCCCCACTTCACATGTATGGGTGGTACCAAAAAAAAAATATTTTTCAAAATTTTATTTTACCACTTTGTCGGCGTAATTGATTTACATATCCATACGAAATTACAGCTTCCTAGTACTAACGGTCTCTTAGCCAAACCTCAGACAGACGGACATGACGAAACTATAAGGGTTCCTTGTCAGGACTACGGAACCCTAATAAAAATAGTGAAAAACGTGTGAAATACGTAGTTAATTGTTGTCTGAAATTCAGATCTATGATGATAGTTTTATTTAAATTAGTGCTTCTTTCTCAAGTAGTGATAATGAAAGTGTTATGCATATTAACTGCCGATAATATAATTATATTGGACGCCTAAAATATAAAACGATCTGTTAGCTAATTTAAAAGACAATAACTATTTCATCGTTTGGAAATCTGCGAGGAAAGCATTTCACAAAATTTTGCCAAATATAAACAATATTTAACTCTTTGGAGTGTATACTCTGTGATCACACACATATTTTCTCATAGAGGGTGATAAAAAGTAGAGTGTATCACTCAGTCGCAAAATTATTTTACCTCTTGTACCGTCCTTGGAGTTACTCGCTGACTTACTCTAGAATTCTTCGCTCCACTCTGGATACAAAATGAGGTCCTCGCTGTAAAAGTAATATTTTGCGTTCTTTATGATGCAATCTGCTATTGAGCCGGCCTAGCATAAATGCGCCGATAGAAGGAGTATATAAATATAGAAAAATTGATTAGGATTTCAGAAAACTCAAATCCTAGTAAGCTGATATTCGGTACAAAAATATTGATATTAAAGTGCCACTGTCATGATAGCCTTAATATATCCTATATATATACATTTTGCGAATGTCCCCCTGACTAGGTACCCTAAAGTATGTCACTAAGCCCCTACCGTTGTGTTCTAGCAGCAACATAGTACTATTATGATAGGTAATCAGGTATAAATTCCTTTCTGAGCTTGGATTATATGGAAATGTTCAAAGAAACTAAATAATTTTCAGGCGCTAATCTATGGTATTATGAGAAAGAACAGAAATATTGTGTGAAGTTTTAATTTGGTGCAGTTCAGATGATTTCTGCATTTTTCTTTGTAAATTTAATGAAAGTATTATATATGATCTGCCTTTATTTTATAAAGCACGTCCAGTCCGTGACGGGTGCGGGACATTCTTCTAGCAATCTATTTCTTTTTACATCTAATTATCACTGTCACAATAGGCAATAAGAATTATATACATTACATAAACGCAATGATTAAATCTTTAGTAAGGCCCATGACGCTTAAATGGTTTCGGTAAACGCTGACAAAGGTTACAGAAATATAAGTAGATTTTTCAGTGAAACGCGTTAAGTCGCATAATACCCTGTTCACAAAAAACCCTGCTCCTGCGAGAGGGACCGTACTATCGAAGTTGGCGTTGATAATGGCAACAATGCTTGTTACGTAGGTAAATAATTTAAATAAGGGCAATTCCCCGATCTGGGGTATAACTTTATGTTTTTATAGGCACTTAAATGGTTTATAACTTTGTTTAACTATTACGGTGATAACACCGTAATAGTTAAACAAAGGTTTTTTCCACGACAGGATTCCAAAAATTCTAATTCATATATTAATCATAGGTTTGAATATAAGCATTGCAATTCAACGGGGCAATGCTGCCAGCATGCTATAACCGTAGCATCGTAGTAGCACCACGTCGTACCTTTGTTCTACACACATGTGTAACGTATAGGCTACTCTACATACACTAGTGCGTTATACAAAGTGCGCTACATGCGCCTCCCTACGCTCGACGCTGGCTATCCTTTGTCGTCACATTGTGACATGCATGACAAATTACAAGCGATATGTGACACACACATAGACCAATAACTGACAACCTGGTGCGCCATTCCAAAGCTCTGCTTTAAGCTGTATTATCACGAGACAATAATGTTGCCTATAATATTGTATACCTGCCATCTTACCTTTATCAAGGGTGTCATGGACAAAATTGGTAATACCTTCAATAAAAATTTACTTCAAGCCGCACAAGAGGATCACTAAATTTTCAAGACCTGTCAGATGTAATATTCCCCTAAAAGATGCAGTTGTTTAGAAGCTTGATTGTGTATGTGAGCTGTCATACATTGTGGAAGCAGGAAGAGGTGCGCGTATGGACTCATTATGTCATATTGGCTTAGCGGTCAGCGCATATTTTTATTTTTATTTATTCGGAAAACAAACAGTGATACATTACAGAGTTACTTATACATTTATATAGCTTAGCACCATTTAAAAGTTTTCGCATATAGAAACTCAATGGTTACTTATCTGTTACAATAATTAAATCCTTAAATTATGTAAGTTAAAATATAGCATAGTTTATAAAATAGAGTAAGTCAAAACATTTGATAGTGTCAAAACAGTAAACAATTAACACTAATTTGTTAAATTTAGATGTAAACAAAAAAAACACAAGGTAAACAAAAAACCAGTCAGTTAAGGAACCGCATCGAACCAATTGGTAATAGTTTTGCTCAACAAATGTGTTGAATAAGTCCAGTTTGGGAAAATCATGTAGTTTGTTAAAACTATTAAGTGACCTAATGAGAAAAGAGTTTGATCTATATTTTGTACATATGTGAGGAACATGTAGCGGGATTGGTTGTCTCTGTGTTCTTGTAGGAGCTCTCAGACTTATCTTAGAGAGAAGGTATGGAGAGTCCACTTTTGATAGGGCTATTTTTGATAATAGTGTTATGTCTGCTATATTTCGTCTAACATGGAGAGGCAGTATATGGTGTCTCCTGCATCTCGCTTCATAATTATCATCGTACTTTCTGCATTTAAATGGTAAGTACATCATAAATTTGTGTTGAATAGTTTCTATCCTATCGATGTAAACTTCATACTAAGGGTTCCAAATTTGTGACCAATACTCGAGGATGCTTCGCACTTAAGAGCAATATAGAAATTTAAATAATTTTATACTATTAAACTGGGAGCATGACCTTTTAATGAACCCCATAGACATGTTGGATTTATTAACAATTTTATCGATATGTTTGTCATAAGTTAACTTTGAGTCTTGAGTTATGCCTAAGTCACGTTTTTCGGCCAATATCTCTAGCTATTGTCCTTGTACCTTATATTTAAATTATGTTGTTACTGTTTTTATATATGTCGGCTATAGGAGTGGATGGCTTGGGTTCGAATCCTAAACATGACTATAATTTGTCCTCTCGTAGTTTTGTAATGTAATACGCAGAGAATGCCACTTAGAAAAAAAAACTAACACTAAACTATATGATGAAAATCACTTTTGTGATTTTCGAAGTAAAAATATAGTTAGTATAGTATCTAGAACCAATAACGTTATCGAAAACTGAGAAACCCAGCAAGTAGCTCGAGCTATCGTATTTTTGTTCCATGACCCCTGGGATTCAATTGTTCGGTGTGTTATTTTTCTCTATGGATTGTTGATGTGAAACATTTTGTGCTCTAAATATATGTAAATGTGATTTTCGCTTAGCACGCGATAATCTTTGCAATCATTGCTTGTAGGGACACATTTTGATGGACATAACTTGCTAATATTGCAAAAGTCGCCTCAGGCTTTCCCCCACCGCGTTTGTACCGAGTTTCAGTACTACAGCTCACCTCATTAGTGTAACCTTTTATGTACCTTAATATATAATTCTGATGGTGAATAATTAAGTGTGATTACCGAAAAGAAGTACTTTCCTTTACCCTTCCCCTAGACAGTCAAGAACACGCATATGAAAGTAATATATGCACACATCTAAACCTTGATACACCTACACCTAACATACTTCACCAAAACATTACATTAATATTTAGAAATACAAAACTGGTAATGTTTTACATCTGTTATCTAGTCACGTAGACCAAAGTTAGTTCAGTTGTGCAACTTGTGCACGTCATGGTACAGGGAAATACCCGCCCAAGCAATCCGGGAAGGATTTAGTTTGTCAACTTATTTATGGGACTTGGTGATCTTAGCCATGGTTATGTGATTGATCTTATATTATATGTTAAATCTGTTTAAAATCGTTATAAATAATATCCATTTTGAATATATATTCATACAATTATACAGTTACAATACGGGCTTTGATTTTAAATAAAACATTGTTAATGTATAAAAGTTAGCATGTTAAGGATCATTTCTGAGTCTAGATTCGAGTAGATAATTGAAAGTTGTTGTACGTTATTCTCACAATTCTACCCATCTAAGAAACGACTCGTGGATTTTTGTTCAGGTCAAAAGAAACAACGATTGCGCGTTTTGAACAATAACTATTGCTCACATAGAAAGCTGCTGGAAAAGTAATATATAGACGTTTTTGGCAGTAAATAAAAAAATAATATACCAAAAAATATAATTAAAAACGAAATATGTACCAAGAAGCATTATTCCTATCTCACAAAACGAATTAATGTATGGATAGCTATAAATCGCAACTAATCTAAAGTTTATGTAGGTGCAATATAAGCGTTAAGAGCACCCACTATATGTAAACGATGCTCTTATCGCTGTTATTTGAATGGATTCTGTCAATACTATATAATACGATTGCATATTGAGATACAATAAATATTTTAGTTTACAATAAATTTGAAATGTATTATTATTATTATTATTATATTATTATTTATTTTACAACATAATTTTAAATTTTTTACAATATTCATACATAAAAAAAAACAAATATTATAAAAAACTTAAAACTAGGATGCCGTCGGATTATTATTATCATAATAATAATAATTATTATTATTATTATAATTATTATTATCAACAAAATGGTGGTATACATTTATTTGGTAGTTCCACATTGTATTTGTGGCACTAACGTCTGCTAAGCGTTTTGTTATGAAGCTATTTAAAGCGAATTTGAGCTATAGCTCACTCACCACGATAGTTCAATTGGCAGAGCAAGTCCCGACTCTAGGGAGGATGGTCCAATTTCCACTCGTGTTTAAAATTTTTTCTTTCGTTATAATTTACAAATTAATTTGGTAGGTTTTTGGATTAGAGATGCCGTTATATAAACAACAATTTTTATAAGTCTAAAGTTTTTTCCCCGGCTTTCGAGTCCCATAATCATAAATAAACTTCCTAATCAAAACTCTTTCCAACTAAGCTCTAAAGTTTAAGCTTTATTCGATCAGACTTTAGGAAGGCACAATTTACAACTAAGCGTCTCTTGCTACATAGTTACCTAACCTCGGATGAGAATAGTTCAGGGATGGCTCGTTCATTTTCCGCTACATGAAAGAATTTCGAGTCAATTTCACTACCGATATCAAATTCCCATGATGCATTTTGTGAACCGCCCGGGGACGGCATAGACTCATTATTCATAAAATAAATCTCATGGCATTATAACGTTAATGGAGGTCACTGTGACTCAAGGATCTTCTAAGTATTATACAGTATTAGGTACTTAAAATGTCGTTGCTGTGAATAGATATGATTTATTTACGATTGATTGACTCAATACAATTTTTCTTTATCATATTATTGTGCCGAAACAAGCTCGAGGCCCACCTGATGTTAAGCGGTTACCTCTGCCTATAACAGACACATTTCGTCACAAGTGAAGAATTGCACTGCACCCGTCACCTTGAGACATAGTTTGTTAAGTCTCATGTGCCTGTAAGGATTTGTAAGGAAGTTCAGGACAAGAACAAGATCAAGGACTGCTGCCGGAACACACCGTTAGGTGCTTGGCGACAGATTTTCAACTTGGGGGTGGTCGCTAGCCAGGTGGGCATTCGCATAAGCCCTTCCACCATGCGGTGAAGCTCAAACTCGCGGCGGGATTTACGGTATACTCGTATATGTAACTATAACGTTCAAAAAAGTAAAATTGTTTTGGTAGGTACCAGCTGAATCATCCATTGCTGAAAACAGCTTATTGTATTCAGGAGCTATTTGCCATAATCCCCAAGCTTGGCAGGCGGCTTGGGACCACAGTGTAAGACGGCAGTTCTTTAAAAGGCGCTGATGCCCACTTTTCAGTATTTTTCCCTTTGTTACCTCTTCGACAGCCACGGCTAGAAAAGGGAGTGCAATTGTAATCTGGCACAAAAAATATAAGTAGGTAGTTAATATGTGTAGATCATATATTCAAAATGTAGGAAACCATAGACGAACTGTTGTTTATGTTAAAAAGACAGTGTACCTACAGGTATATAATATATGTGATAAAACGAGACAAACTGAAAGCTTTACTACCTTTGACCCATATCAGCATTGCGTATTTGTATTCTAGTAATTGATACCCTTTTTATTTTACAAACATACTTTTTATATATATTTAGGTATTTACATCGGCACGGATCATCACGGATTTGTTCCAAAATACATGTTTATTTTGTAGTTATTACATTGAACATAAAGGTACCTTGGTACACAATGAATTATATGTATAAATCTTTGTTGATGGATAAATTTATCCAATTTGGCACCGTTAAGTGCTTGGCGATAGATTTTCTACTTGCGGATGGCTAGCTAGGCGGGTATTCGCAAACTGTCCACCAAGCTATAACGACCATGCTACCCTATGACAACAACCAGGACCAACGGCTTCACGTGCCCTTCGAAACTCGAATAAGTGGTCACCCATCCAAGTCATGACCGCAGCGGACGTTGCTTAACGTAGTAATTCGTTAAAAAACGTCCACCTACGCTACGAGAGCTTCAACCAACCTTTTACAGAACAGAACTTACACAAATTAGAATATTACATAGCTTTGTAAATTGCAATTAACATAATTCCAAAAGTAAACCATTATGCGAGGAAAAGGCTTAAAAGGTCTTACATTCATTTCATCTCCAATAATGTGTTTTCTCATTTAAAGAATTAGTCGCAGAGTTGGTATGAGGGTCGGCACGTAAATCGCGACCGCCAGAAAATTAGAGGCTTATCCCAGATTACTGGCAACACCGAATATACCGTGGTTTATTCCTAAATGTCCACTTTGTATTATTATAAATTACACACATAAATAACAAAGGACAGGAGGGGGGCAAATAGAGTAGAACCTCCTTTTTGAAAGTACTACTTAAAATAAACGGTCTACAGATTTAATAAGATACCGTGATTTGCCCATATGCCTCCTAAATATTATTTTATGCTTTAGATATTAGTCTTTATCTACGGTGCATTATTATGGCATAACTTCTGTACTTTCAACATTTCATTCCGGCTTTTACATAGATAGGTATTCAAAGCAGCATTCCAATCCCAACAAAATTTTCCCCGTTGTCATTTTATATATTAGATATATATTTTGTTGAATTCCAAGATAATCTACAAGATTAACATTTTGTTTCTTGTGGTAGATATATTTTGTTGAATTCCAAAGTCATCTGCGAGGCAAATTTTAAGACGCGTTATTTAAAATATATTTTTATAAATATGCCCCCTTTTATATATACCTACCAGAATATTAATATTATAAAGTTAGACTGGCCATGTGGGTGTCTAGTAGAAAATCTGTCACCACATACCAGTGTGTAGTAAAATTACAGGCACATGAGACTTAACAATTTGTATCAAAATGCTTCTGTTATAGGCAGAGTTTACCATTTAATATCAGCTGGTGGGTCTCGTGTATGTTCCGTCACAATCTCATGAAAACAAAACAAAAGCTTATATGCTTATGCTTATGCTTTAGCTTAGCTCATGAAAACACCTATTCAATGTTCAGGTCAACAATATGTATCAAACGCGATAGGAAATCAAATTAATGTATTTGCTGTATCAGCCGGATCGTGTACTGCTGAACACAGCCTCGCCCATTTAAGAGGGCGGTAGGGGTGGGGGGTGCCATCATCCCAGGCAGGTGGCCATCACAGCTTAAGAAATCAGTTTTTGAGGCAGCACTTATTTTTATAGCATATAGGCTTACCTTTGTTCACTATCTCACCTGATGGTAAGTGATGATGTGGTCGAAGATGTTGTTCAGGTTAACCTAGAATATTAGCTCTCAAGGACAGCTGCCGGAACACACCGTTAGGTGCTAGGCGACAGATTTCCTACTTGAGGGTGGTACCTAGCCAGGCACTCGCTAAATGCCCTACCAGCATGCTGTAACGACTGCCATCGTAGGATAACAACGGAAACCGACGGCTTTACGTGCCCTAGCACGGAAGTGCTTCGGATATTATGATGTAGGACGGCCTACAGCCGTCCTAAATCAGAGACGTAACGGCTTATGTGCACAAGTATTTTTGATTACTTATATAACATTTTACACGACAATTATAAATGTTTTTTTGCCATAACTATTAGGTACTGCAAATTTCTAATTTTTTTTACTATTGCGTAATATAACAAAAGTAAATACTGGGTAAAAAAAAAAAAAAACAAAAAATACAAGAACAATACAAAAGTGAACGCTGAAACATCTTAGGCTGGCAATTCAAATTTTTATATTTAGATTTTAAGTTTTATTACTGTACTTGATAACGTAAATCGCGAGATTCGGAGAAGACTTTTTACAATATCTAATAAAAAAATGCAACATTTTCATACTGGTTACGGCTAAACGGAATTTTTAATATTTATGATGGTTTTAAGCGTAATTAACGGAATCATTAATGTAATAAATGAAATGTTATGTTAAATACGCGAATACCATGATCTTGTAAAATGATTACAAAACCTATAAGTACAAGCGTCAAAAATGTATTAATTTTGCATATTTCGCCACATATTCGGTAAGTTTCCATCTTAGACAGACAAACGTGCTATTATTGACTTTGAATTGAGACATCATCTTGTCAGCCAATGGTAGAGACTGCCCTATGTGTCGGCATTTATAACTAAATAAATACCTACATGCGTCCAAACTTTAGTCACCCGCCGTTTTTTTTGTTTAATACCTGAGTTGAGACGTTATCGAGCAACTAAACTTGAACTAAATTATTGTACGCACTTTTCATTCTACTAAATAATCAGAAGATAATAAATCATCGAAATCGGAAACATTCAGTTGTTTCCGGTGTAGATTGGTAGAGGTGTCTTACTTTACGTTGCGCGGTACAATAGTGGGGTTTTTACAGTAATATCCCAAGGTTAATAATTTACATACATACATAACATCACGCCTCTTTCCCGTAGGGGTACGCAGAGACCACAGACTTCCACTTTCTACGATCCTTGCATATGTTTTTTGCTTCATATAACGTCGTCAATTTGATTTCGGAACGTTTGTCTAGGTCTTCCCCTTCCAACACTTCCGTTTACTTGTCCCATATATACCTGTTTAGTCAGTCTCATCTCATTCATTTTCTCTACATCCAAACCATCTTAACATACCTTTCTCAATTTTTGTCACTACATCATCATTCATATCACATCGTTCCCTTATCACACTATTCCTTATCCGGTCACTCCATTTGACTCCAATCATGCTTCTCAATGCTCTCATCTCCACTGCACTTATTCTACTCTCAGGTTTTTTCTGCTATATCCAACTTTCACTACCACACATTAGTGTCGAAACTAACACTCCTCCATGAACAGCCAGACTTCGAGCCTTCTTAGACACCTTCTGACTGTTCATAAACGCGTGCAATGCTCTGTTCACCATGTTCCAGCATTTACTCTCCTTTCTATGTCACTTTCACACTCTCCATCTTATGTAAATAATATAGATAAGTGTATAATTATTTTAATACATATATATAATATATTTAATACATATATTAAAAATTATAAGTATTAAAATAACATGAACAATATCCTTTTGTCTAAGGTAATCTTAAACGGAATACTAATCTTGTGAAACAGTTGATCCTGTCAAAGAGTGTCTATGATATTGTACTTTGAATAAAATTATACATATACTTACCTACTTACTATACTGTACCAGGTGGATTGTCCACTGCTGAACATAGCTTCCCACATTACGAGAGGGTTTGCATAAACCCCACGCTTAGCAGGCGGCTTGGAGATCGCAATGTAAGATAGCAGTTACTCCGAAGGAGCTGAGCCCACCTTCCGGTATTTTATTCTTAGTCACCTCTAACAACACCCACGGAACGGGATTGGAGGTGACATTCTAACACCCCACAGGCCTACTTACCTACCTAACTTGCTTGCTTAAAATATCTATTCATGTCAAACTTACTTTAGAACTTATCGTATTTCTTCCACATTTATATAAAGGCCAAAATATATACTTATCATGGTAAGTAGTCTTACCTAAATAAGAAGTTTTGATCAAGAATATTCTCTGAAATAGATGACCTACTTAAAAAGAGCTTTATAAGGGACGGAGGGCATCACAGTAAATTGTGATCGAACTACCTAGTCGGACTGGGTTCTTAAAAACTTTGGAAAGCTTACCGAGTTGAGCCCACGAAGGCAGAAACAATATTATTCGTAACACTTTTGAAATGAAGTGAAAATATCTTAGTGGTGTTAAAATTTCTTACATAAATTCGTAGATATACCTACGTAATCATATTTTTGGAAGCCACCTGCTCAAAAAAGATTATTAGAGATTTATGTGTCATGCAGTAGTTAAACTCTTTAAAGACATAGACCTGCTATTGGCTGAGCCAGTCTAGAATGTTGTAATGGATTTCTTTCCAGTGTTAACAAATATTCACAATACTTGTTTTTTCATATCACTTTTGTAGGTGACAAAAGTGATATCATTGAATATCACTTAGACATTATTCCCCACAATATCTGCGACCACTTACCATCAGGTGATATAGTAGTCAAAGGCTAGCCTATCAGCATTAAATATAAAAAAACAACTCTTACAAAAGTGAACGGACACTTAAATATACACTAAAACCTTTGACGATTACTAATACATAATTGATAACGTCAAATGTATGCCTGAATATATTTTATTTTTTTATGCCTGATAGGTTAGCCTTTGACCACTATCTCACCTGATGGTAAGTGATGATGTTTCTAGCATTCGTCATCTACAGAAAACTTAGTCTATGTTGCATCTATACAATATTTAGAACAACAATATGCATCAAACTGGTTATCTCAGTATACCTAACAAATTATTTGAATTTTCATATTATCAAAGAAGTTGTAGAAAGTCATCAAGTAAAATTTTGTGTTCAAATATCAACTAGTTATTATGTAATTACGTATGTATTATAAAATTAAATTGTTCCTAGTTAATTTGCTTTATATTTTCTCGCATGTGTATAAAGTAAAGTATCGGCCGGGAAGATGAAGCTGTCTTCGTCTTGAGCGAGATTGAATCCCTCACTCCAGTCAGGATTTAAGTATTTATCTCTCACTTTACTCAAGATTAAAATATTGACTCTAGAATCCTTCCTAACGCTGAGGATTGAAAATGCCGCTTGTGACGTTAGACACTGTTTTTTCCTCTTGATACATAATCTTCTATATTCCTAAATATCTTATAATCACACCCCAAAATGTGGCAGTCATAGGCCACATTTTTGGCAGTACATGCCAGATATACAATGTTAGGTACCAAGTAGCAAACCAGTAACAAGTATTTAAAAAAATATATATATTTTAGGATTCAGTTAGCTTTGATCTCTAGAAACACTATCGATTGATGAAAATTACAGGGTTGTGATTTATTTCCGAAATAAAGTTAAATTTTTGACAACGGTAATTATGTTATATCTGAAATCGGAAATCTGAACCTAACGTAGCTATAATGTTGTCTTAGGTTTTCGCGATTGTTACACATAGTAATTAAATAACTTTAAACGGTTTAAATCGCGTATATTTTTCATTATTTTATCCCGACGTTTCAAACACTTTGCAGTGATCGTGGTCACGGGGTGACAGTCGGGCGTTTAAAGTTGTTTAGTTACTAACGTAGCTATATTCAGTTTTAGTCTTTATTAGAGTTAGCTTCGAGACTCCGCAATTTCATAATCCCTCGTAGTTTCAACCCACATTATTTAAATTTTGTTGAGGAATCCAAATAACTTATAATTTACTTTATTATTTTCACACATATTTTCCAACATTCACCTCCAATGTGGCCGAACGGATACTGATTAAATTTTTGAGTAGCATTTTAGCAAGATCTAAATTTGGGCATAGAATATTTTTTATCCTGAAGAACTGAATACGGGCGGAGCTGCAAGTGGAAGCTCGTATGTAAAGAACACGAAATAAAATTACCTTTACATAATGTACACTACAATACAATACAAGTACATATAAGTATTAAACATTGTTGACCCCCGACGGCAAGTGCTATATAAAAATACAAATCCTGGGTGTTTTTAGTCTGGGTGTGTGCATGTAGGTTTCATTCTGCCTCGTGGCTTCTGAATGGCTGAACCGATTTAATTAGCTTTTATTCATCAGAAGACATTAATGCGATGGAGAAGCCATGTTTGATCAAAATTTATTCAACTAATTCCAAGAAATTCAGCCCTATACATAGGCCGCGCTTCGCACCACGTATGTACAAGTAGCGCGACGCTTGTATGTGATTTTATACCGAGGTTTAGTAAAATTTGGTGGTTGATAAAAAAAATAGGCATTCATTATTACTACATTACTATGTACTCAAACACAAGTTTTAGGATGAAGATGTCCCACTTATTGGAGATTCTTACAATATGTTTTCTTAAAAAACAATAAAGGATGACAGAAGAACACATAAAAAAGTTATGGCGGTTAAAAATAAAAACATGCGTTTGGGCATAACGGGTAGGGGTAAAACGGGTATGTACCCGATTTGCCCTAGTATGGTCATGTAAGTAGTTTGGGTGGTTGAAATGAGGTTTTAATTAAGATTTTTGGTTTGTTTTATTCTAGATGGTTAACAAATATAAAAGAAAAACCTCTAATGCATCATGGGACGAGGCAGTTATGAAACTTGCTATGGAAGAAGCTAGCAAAACATCAGTGAAAGGTGCGGCTAAGAAGTACGGTATAAACTTATCCACGTTGCAGCGGCACATCAAAAAAGGATGCCCGAAGAAGAAACTTGGCAGGTACACAACTGTATTCACGGATCCTCAGGAACTCGAGCTTCTTGAATATGTGTTTCATATGGAAGGTTTGTTTTTTGGACTGACCAAGAAAGAATTCTTAGAACTCGTGTACCAATGTGCCGAAAACAACAATATTCCACACCCATTCAAAAATGAAATGGCAGGTGAAGATTGGTACATTGGGTTTAAAGTACGTGATTTAACGAGTGATTTAAGTCTACGCCATCCAGAACCGACGTCATTAGCACGCGCTAGGTTTCAGCGTACCCACGTCGGGCGCATTATTTCACAGTATGACGTGGCCAGATTGTTTGGTGAAGCCTACATGAAAGCGGCCAGTGGCCATAACGCAATAAAAGGGTTTTCATCTACTGGCATTTCGCCAACCAATCGGAACGTATTTGACGAAAGTGATTATATGCCATCTTCTATGACAGACAGGCCGGAGCCAGTTACTGGAAATGAGGAGTCGGCAAATATTCAACCCGCTGTGTTGAATATCGAGATACCTACTAACGATAACACCATATTACAGAAACACCGACTATTTTAAGCGAAACAGCAGAAGTGACAGCAGGACAAACTGAAGAAACAGCATCTGAGATGCAGTCCAACAATTCTCCGCCACTAGTAGCTGACATAGACTTGGAGTTACAGGTTACTGAAGTCAACAGGCCCACAACTCCGGAAATGCAGCAGTCACCACCAATAAAACAGCATAAAACTCCAATAGACATCAGACCATTCCCTCAAATCACACCGAATATAACTACACGAAAACGTAAGGCACAAAAGGCTGAAATACTAACAAGCACACCAGTAATAGAGGAACTAAGGGAAAAAGAAAATAAAAAGAAGAAACCTACTAACACTAAACTTAAGACAGTGAAGAAAAATTTAAAGGAACCCAGCACTAATAAGAAGGAAGTAATAGCTTGTTGTAGTAATACCAACAAGAGACAGGTAAGATCCAAACGTGGTCCAAAAAACAGTCAGAATGACAAAACTGAATACGCTTGCTTAGTCTGTGCTGAACTATATACTGAACCACCTCTAGAAGATTGGATCAGGTGTGACGATTGTGACATGTGGGCTCACGAAGCGTGCACTTCTTATTCTGGCAGAGGCAATTATTACTGTGATGCCTGCCAAGAGTAATTTAGTTTTTATTTAATTCTTATTTACTAGTTTTTATTTAGTTGTTTTGTTCCACCGATGATTTATAATATAAACAAGATTAAAGATTGAATACGGGTCTAATCAAACATTAAGGAAGTTTTAATGAGCAAATATAAGTGATCTCATGTTAAAGTATTTTGTAAAACTATAAAAATAACAATAGGTACTCTAGTTTATTTTTAAAATTCTTCTTAGTAGCTGTTTGTTGCCAAAGATGATTTATAGTTTAAACAAGATAAGATTGAATATGAGTCTGATTAATAATTTAAGACGCTTAAATGAAAATATAAGTGATTTTATGTTAATAAATATTGTAAAACTATAAAAATAAGTTGATTGTTCTCATTATATAGCCTTTACCCGTTATGCCCTGATGAGGTACCTGATTTAGGCCCCCTATAAGGGCAAAACGGGTATTTGGAAGGGTCTCCTAATTTATGTTTTTCTAAGATTGTTGAAGAGAATGGTTATGTTTGTTATTTTTTTTATATACTATATTAAATAAACATTTCTTTTAGTAAAACTATTTGGTACATTTTACGTTTCTAAGTATTTTTTATTTCACATGTCCCTTAGCGTACCCGTTTTAGGCTTACCTCCCCTATGAACCTTCCTTTTGAATTAGTCTATATATTAAAAATTGCTTCAATATCCGTTGAGTAGTTTTAGAGATCTAAGTATTCGGGGTGGTATACTTAATTCACTTGGGGTAATTCACCCAGGTGCACTAAGTACACTTTTAGTAGACTTAATTCATCAAAGGGACATACAGCGGGAAGTGACTTTGTTTTATACTAAGTTGTGAAGATTATTCCTATATCAAAGATAGTTAGACCTACCCATAAAGTATGATCCCAGAAGATACAAGGTGAATGGGAAGGTCTATCCTGGAGTAAAGGCACATATATGTGATGATGCAGATTTTGAAGCAGTGATAGCTCAGTGGCTTTGGCTATGGCCTGCGGCGCAGCAGGTCCATGGTTCGAATCCCGCCGCAGGCTTGAGCTTCACGGCATGGTGGAAGGGCATTTTTGCGAATACCCGCCTGGCTAGCGACCACCCTCAAGTAGAAAATCTGTCGCCAAGTACCTAACGGTGCGTTCCGGCAGCTGTCCTTGAGAGCCAGTATTTCTAGGTTAAGCCTGTTAACACCTTCGACCACATCATCACTTACCATCAGGTGAGATTGTGGTCAAAGGGTGACCTGTCAGCAATAATATAATAAATAGAAGGGCAACACTATTTTGAACATGTCATAATGATTGCTCCGTATTTAATAATAGTTTTAATTAGTAAATAAGGCTAAATTATAGTGTTATTGTTTAATTAACGTTAATTAAAAGTAGCTTTATAGTGTGATTAAATTTATTTCGTGACATATTCATTAAACAGTGAATAAATATAATAGTACGTCATCCTGCAGCAGCGGTTGAGATTTCAAACATCTTGGATTTTACTGGGGAGTATAATGTCTAATATCTAACTTTAAGTACACATTTACCACATTTTCACTGTAACTCACTTGATTAGCTACGTTAATAATCTCACACTGGAAGTGTACTGACTCTCTTTCCTTGACAAAATAGTGGAAGCAAAGTTAATGATTTTTGCCTCAGACATTTCAACACTATTTGACTCCTAATCCTAGCTGCAACTCATTCTCAAAGTTTTATATTTGTAGTAGTATCCGTAGGCACTGGTATCCAAAGTGGTCGTGCTCACAGAAAGGTGTTGTCTAGTGGCGGTGTTGTGTGTCGGGTCGCCATCTTCCCTCAAATATGGTTGAGGAAGGCGATGGCTGGCACATGCATCGTGAACGGGTGCTGCTAGAGGACACAGGTCTTCTCTGGATGCTAGTGCTAATGACTGTGGAGTGTAGATTTATACAAATTTGTAGTAGGTAGTCAGGTCTATAAAAATTACCTATTAAAACATATGATAAGGTACCTATTACCATCAATCATTTGTCACTTTTGTTATCAGATAAAAGTTTCATACTTTTTTCTCTCCAATCTGTTTCTAACCATCATCTGTAAACTAATTTATCTGTGTTTCTACTGCTTAACAAATTTCCTCTTTCCTTTTTCCCTTTTATCTGTATATAGCATGGGTATTTAAATGTAAACAAATAATAGATATTTGTGTATTAATTACTGTTCTCAGACTCGATTGTTTATTTTGTTTATAGAATTAGGTATGCACCATTATTGTAATTTATATAGAAAATAGTTGTAACTTTGAGTTTGAATTGTGATAAATACATACCTTACACTTAAAATACTTCTTGAAACAGTAACTTAGCTACTTTTATCTGTTTTCCAGATATTGTACAGAGTTGTTGGTATCCAAATATGCCTGTAACTACTAGGAAAACCTTGGCAAGAGAACTGGAAGAGAAACTCAGAGTTGCTCTTCAGGACCTTAAAAAGTATAAAGACCTCTCTGATCAGCTCCTACAAGAAAGAGATGACAGTGAGGTTGAGGTGAACAAAATTGTGTCAAAAAACACTGACCTCAAGAATGAACTTGCCGGTCTATACACAAATTACTCAGAAGCGCTCCATCAAAATGAACAACTACAAAACATTGTACTATCATTTAAAGAATGTAGTGAGACTCATGAACAGGCCTTGAGTCGTATATCAGAACTAGAGTTTGAATTAAGCAAGGCACAACATGAAATCTTGTCGTTAAAATCAACAAAGTTTAATGAACAGACCGCTGACACCTTAAGTTTATACCATGAGCTGGTCGGTAGTGGCATGGAATCAGCAAGCTCCCTGCAGCCTATTGAAACTATTGACTTGACTGATGAGAACACTATATGTAGTCAATATCCAGTCTTTCAGAGCTATAAGAAAATCAAAAAGTACTTTAAACTTAAGAAACTGATGCGTAAGTGCGAAAAACAACTTAAAAACCGCAAATATTTCAAGAAAAATGTGAATTTGGTGAAAGATAAGCTAGTTTTACAGGAAAAACTTCAAAATTGTTTGGATGAAGTAGAAATTACTAAGCAATTGTATGATGATGATACTTTGAGTCTTCGCTCTGAGCTGCTAGATAAAGAAAAATTATTGCAAAATATTTTCTCTAGCTACTTATCAGCTCAAAACCATCTTAGTGAGCACTACAATGAAGCTATAAGTTTAATGGATCTTGTGACCACCAATGTGGAGAGTGTGAGAACTACTAAGTGTAAAAAAAAAAAAAAAAAAAAATAATACTTTATAAAAATTAATTATAATTAATTTTTATATATTATAATTTTTTTATAATTAATTATTAATTTTTATACTAATAAAAATTAATTGAAAACGTACAGTATCCCGGAGTAAGACACCTATATGCCGTATCATGAGTGGTCTCAACGCATTCCTTAACGCATATCCTAACATTGACATTTTTTGTGATAGGTTGCCTGATATTTTCAATTTCCTCTTGACATTTTGTGAACTTAATACAATATGAACCCATTTGACATAATTATGTGTGATTGTGATATGATAATTTAATATTCTAATATTTATATTGTACCAATTTGACTTTTTTGACATTATATACCTATTTAATATATTTATGTATAATTGTGATATTATAATTTATTAATGTAATATTTATATTGTACCCCTTTGACATTTTAAATTTATTTTATTAATTATCATGATCTATGAATTATTTATATGTATCATGAGTTTTGGCTTTGTTTTGATAATAAGTGTAATTGCATTGTAAGCGTTCTTATTATAATAAATAAATAAATAAATAAATAAATAAGTGTGCATGCTCAAAGTCTCATAATCAGCAACCAACTAGAGATTCAATACCAACAATTTGTCATACAGTTCAGCCATTGAATAAAACATGCACTGAAGCAGTACAGAGGGAGAATCAAGGTATCACCTCAAACCAGGATATGGTTACCAAAGTATTAGTTTTTTCAGATGCAATAGGCAGAAATTTTGGTTCTGTGCTTTGTAATTCACTAGACTGCTCTGTTGAAAATTACTGCATGCCTGGTGCTTCTTATGCTCAAATTGAGAAAAAAATTATGTCTGCCGCAATTGATAGCAATACCATAGTCATTGTCTATTTAGGCCAAAGTTTAGGTATAGACAGGAAACAGGTTATAGCAAATGTAACCTCATTGTTAAGCCTTAATGCATTTAAAATTATGTTATGTGCTTTTCCTTACTCAGATGCACTAACTAAAAGTCAGAATGAGCATATTAACTGCTTAAATACAATTTTATATAATATGACATGTCGTCATAAAGACAAACTTTTATTTTTTGACTGTAATAAATTTATTACTAAATTTATGTTGACTCAGGATAGGATGTACCTACCTAAGAAATGTAAGAATTTAATTGCTACTTTGGTAGCTTATAATATTGAGTCGGTTATAGGAAATATAACCATGTCTTCTATTGACGATACAGATTTTAGTACATGTACTAATACAAATGTTGAGTCAAACTGTTTAAACTTTTAAGTCCGACAACAGGGAAGTGTTTTGACATAGCACTGTACTACCAAAATATAAATCGCTTCTCTGGCAAAATACTTGAAATTGAAATGCTCTTAGATAATATCCTTTTGATATATTATGCTTTACTGAAACATGGCTAAGAGCTGATACAATGTTATTTAATGTTAAGAATTTTAGTGTAGGCAGTGTGTTTAACAGATCATCTGCAGAAGGAGGAGGGTGTATTATTCTTGTAAAAAATAACTTAAAATTTAAAGAACGCCGTGACTTAGTCAGATGTTCTGTTGAACGTGCCTGTAAAGTTGCTTGTGTGGAGGTGGACAGGCATCTTGTGTTGTGTGTATATCGACCACCAACAGATGAAGGTCGTGCTCAAAATTTTACAGAATTCTTAGCCACTCTGGAAAGTATACTACTAAAAATTTCTAAATGTAAAAAACCCATATTTGTATGTGGTGATTTTAATGTAGATATTTTATTGAAATCTAAAAATAAGACTGATCTTATTTCATTGTTTAAGTCATTTAATTTGAAATTTCTATTCTGTGAGCCCACTAGAATAACAGATACTTCAGCTACCTGTATAGACAATATATACTCGAACTGTAAGACTAAACAAAAGTCAATAATGAAGGGTGTTAGATCTGATCATGAGGGCCTGGCAATTAGATTTGATGGAAGCAGAGAAACAGCAAGGTATGAAATTGAACATAGGCCGTTAACAACCAGTAGGCTAGAAATACTCAGTACCAATATAGAAGCTAAGCTTGCCATTACAAGTTTTTCTCATAGTGACCCGAATGACATTTATAATAGTTTATTCTCTCTAGTAAATACTGAGTTTCAAAAAGTTTGTCCAAAAATAAAGAAACAAGTAAATGGAAAGTTGAAGTTCGGTGATTGGGCAACTACAGGTATTCGAAAAAGTAGAGATTATTTGTATGATCTGTATCGCAGGAAGAATTTGACATCCTGCAAGCAGTTTCGTGATTATGTTAGGAACTATTCAAAAATGTTTAAGTCTGTTTGCTTGTGTGCTAAATCTCTTTTGATTAGAAATAAAATTAGCAAGTCTAAAAATAAAATAAAAACCATTTGGAATACTATAAATACTGAGACCGGAAAAAATAAACCTAGAGATTCTACATATGTCTTAAATGTTGATAAAAATCAAATATCTGATCCAATACAAGTGGCAAATATATTTGACAATTTTTTTTCTAACTTACCCCTAGAAGTCACAAAGTCATTGGATGCATGTCCCGATGTAGCAGAAACTCTGCTAATACATAATTTCCCCTGCAAATCACCGGACTTTTCTTTCAGACACACAACAATATTTGAAATTATAAAGACATTTAAAAATTTAAATGTTAAGAGCACCGAAGACTTGTGGGGTATGTCAGTTAAAGTGGCAGAGTCTATAATATGCATTATTGCACCATATTTAAAAACAATATTCAATCTTTGTATTGATAAAGGAAACTTCCCCGACTTAATGAAACAAAGTAAAATCACTCCAATTTTGAAGTCGGGGGCTACATCTGACCCTTGCAATTACAGACCTATTTCTATCTTACCTGTTCTGAGTAAAGTATTCGAAAAAATTATGCTCAAACAACTTCTATCCCATTTTAATGAGCATAATATATTGAATGAGAATCAGTTTGGTTTCACAAAGAGCAGATCCACAACAGATGCAGGTGCTCAATTGATGTCACATATACTTGAAGCCTGGGAGAGTTCACAGGATGCTATTGCCGTATTCTGTGACCTTTCTAAGGCATTTGACTGTGTAGAGCACCGCACTCTGATTCGAAAACTTTCACATTATGGTATTCGTTGAAAAGCTCTGGATCTTATAATGTCATATCTGTCAGACAGGCTACAGAAGGTTAGAATAAATGGCAATACTTCTTCCGGGTCTTTGGTAAGAATAGGCGTACCGCAAGGATCAATTTTAGGACCTTTTCTATTTCTAGCATATATAAATGATCTGCCTTGCATGGTTAAAAATTTCTGCGATATAGTTTTATTCGCAGATGATACCTCCCTAATTTTTAAAGTAGATAGGAGGGATAGTGAACTTATTCATGTAAATAATGTGTTAGCTATGGTCTCTAAGTGGTTCGCGGCTAATAATCTTCTCTTAAATTCAAAAAAGACCAAATGTTTAAAGTTTTCTTTACCAAATGTTACTTATGTTGAACCAAACATTAAGCTTGGCCTAGAAAAACTCTCTTTTGACAATGCGACAGTCTTCCTGGGAATTAAAATGGATTCAACTTTACAGTGGAATCCACATATACATGATCTATCTGGAAGACTTAGTTCTGCTGCATATGCAGTTCGTAAGATAAGACAGCTAACAGACGTAGCTACTGCTAGGCTCGTTTATTTCGCGTACTTCCACAGTATTATGTCTTATGGTATATTGCTGTGGGGAGCTGCTGCTGAGATAGAGACAATCTTTATCTTACAAAAGCGTGCAATTCGAGCCATATATGAAATGGATCCTAGGGAATCCCTGAGAGATATTTTTAAAGAAATTGATATTTTAACTTTACCAAGTCTGTATATATTTGAAAATATTATGTATGTTCGTAAAAATTTGAGCAAATTTAAATCAAACAGTGACACTCACGATTATAACACTAGGAATAAAGATAAAATAGCGGTGCCAGGTTTTAGATTAGCAAAGACAAATAAAAGGTCCTTCTTAGGAAATTGTGTGCGGTTTTATAATAAATTGCCCAAACATATTACAACGCTCACAGAAAGAAAATTCAAGTTGCATGTGAAGAATATTTTGATAAAGAAATCTTACTACACAGTTTGTGATTACTTAAACGACAAAAATGCTTGGACTGGTTCGCCTCTGCCAAGCTAGCGCCTAACACCTACGTAATGTAAATTAAGTATTGTAATAATTTTATTATATAGTATGTACTTAACACATTTTTAAAAAACCTTTAAAAGAATGGCCCCGAGTTTCTTGCCCGTTCTTCTCGCAGTGGCTCTATAACTTTTGTTTGCTGAACGTGGCAGTACAATGTAGTATATTTCAATATTAAAATTTGTAATTGACCTTCATAAGAGCGTCGTAGACGCCTAAATTGAATAAATGATTTTGACTTTGACTTTGACTTTGAATAAAAAAAAAAAAATTATGATGATGATGCAATCACAGACGACGAAGTATTAGTAGTAATGACCTAGCACCAGCAGCGCTGGGTTTGCTCCACCCCCACCCCACCCTATATGTGAAACTCAAATAGAATTTCATTACATAACAGCACTTAGTAAAACAATAATTATAAAAACTGAAAGATTTATGAACAGGCTTACCTTATTAATATTTAGGTATTTATTTATGAACCGTACCGTCCTTCATTAGGGCAACAGTTCTCGCGTTAAATTGGAACAAATTAAATCAGAAGTTATATTATACGTAACTCAGATGACGAAAATGATTACCCAGTGATTTGGCCGGTTCTACTAAAGATTAAACTACAGAAATAAATAAACATTGGAGAGAAAAGAGCTTCCAACGTAAACTGGTATAGATTTAAATATTTACAGTTCAATTAGTAATAGTAGACAATTTCTACTAATTGAACTTATTATTTAGTTACGTATTTTTTTATTCCTACTTTGACTATTAGTCTTTTTAGCGTCCCGTAGAGTAAAAACGAGGCACTATTACTAAGACTCCATTGACCGTCTGCCTGTCTTTCACCAGGCTGTATCTCATGGACCGTGATAACTAGACATTTGAAATTTTCAGAGATTCTGTTGCTGTTATAACAACAAATACTAAATATCCACGTTGGAGCTTGGAGGAAAAGTGCATCCGTCGAGACCAAGCCACGAAGTCCAAAGATTGATCCGAGAAGTTCCCAATAGAAATTCAGGAACAGGCACTGTGCCCAGAAGTCAACAACAAACTCGCACTGCATTTCATGGGAACTAAAAGATATGGTTCCAGGTGGCTATGATTATTTTACTAGCAATATGTCTGCAAACGTACGTAAAATAGCTTTTATTGGTAGCTTTCCCGAAGTCTATTTATCCCGAGTTAAGGCGTAGTTTCCAATACCGATACCTAACTTCCAGAATTCTTAACAGCGCCTGTTAACTTGTCTAAGCAAAAGTAACATGCACTCCCTTTCAACTAGTAATATTCTATTTGACAAAACCGAGTAGAGCGCTGTGTAAATATATATAGCATCACACAACATTTACGTAGTGTGTAATCGCTTCAGTAAAGTAATTACTAATTGGAGAAACTCTTAAGAACCGTGATTGCGTTAGAGACTATGCGAGCAAGCTTGTAGTCGTGCTAACAGGTTGCACTTGTCTGTCTGGATCTCAAAGTGAAAGAAAGGACGACAAAAAGTATTTATATATTCAGTTTATATCTTATCTCAACATAGATACCCTACTTTACTAGTATGAGAACGCTCCTAGCTTCAGTATTATTTTTTTACTGAAAGAGTAAGTAACCTCTACGGGGGCCCGCCACCCGCACTGTGTACTAAAATCTCTACCTACGCTTGCCCGCGTCGATTGATTTTTAATTAGTAACTTTGATTGTAATGTTGATATTATACTGTTATGATAAAAGTTTATCATAACTATAATAAATAAATTTATTGAAAAATTTTATACTGTCTATAACAGATACATTTCATCACATATGATGAATTGCACTGCGCACGTCACACTGATACATACATATGCCTGTAATATTACTGGCTCTCAAGGACTGCTGTCGGATCACACTGGTAGTTGCTTGGCGACAGATTTTCTACTTGAGGGTGGTAGCTAGCAAGGCGAACATTCACAAAACGACCTCCTACCATGCGGTGAAGCTCAAGCTGGTAGTGTGGATCGAACCATGGACCTGTGGCACGGCAATGCATGGTTATTACCGCCATTATTTCTTCAATTTTAAAAGCAGCAATAAAGGACATTATTCCCAATTGTAACACGAAGATACGAGACCCAAAAACCTATTACAGCCCAACTGACTCCAATACTTATTTTGTTTCCAAAAGCTGCTGAAGACAAAGTACTTAAAATAATTCCTAACCTAAATTCAAACAAAGCTGCAGGGCTAGATACCAAAAGAGTATCTGATATTAGGACAGCACTTATAATATTGATATGATGCCCATTGCCAGTTTAATTAATTGTAGTGTCAAATCTGGTGTATACCCCGATGAACTAAAAGTTGTTTGAATCAGACCTGTCTACACAAAAGGCAAGCGTGATGATCACTCCAACTATCGCCCGATCATGCTACTCTCTTTAGTAGACAAAATTGTGGAAAAATATGTCTGTGAACAAGTACACAAGTTTTATAGAAAACACGACATCATGTACAAAAATCAGTATGGATTTTAATCAAGAAACAGTACAAATGACCTTCTGTCAAAATTTACTGATGAGGTGAACGAACATCTAAATGAGAAAAAACATGTACTAGTTTTATTCATAGATTTTTCCCGTGCGTTTGACATCGTATATCATAATCAACTTGTTAATAAGCTAGAAAACTGTGGAGTACGCGGTTTTATGCTAAACTGATAAAAACCTATAACAGCTACAGAGAGCACAGCCCAAGGTTCAGTCTTAGGCCCTCTACATTTTTTATCTTACATCAATGAAATTATTAATTGCATCAACTACTGCTATTGCTATCAGTTTGCAGATGATACGTGTCTCATTGCAGCTGATAGGGACGCGCAAACTGACTGTATGTAACCTTTTGCAGTTCGATAAGGACAATTAAAATGGTGTCACGATGCAAGATTCGTATTAAATGCAATAAAACTTGAACAACTTGTCATAAAGGCTTATATTAAAAATTCTCCATTGCAAAAAAATGCAGACGAACTGAGAACCTCCGCCTTTATTTGAACTCGGTTAAAATATTTGCCTCACGACCATGTCTACCTGCACGTATAAAAATTAAATACCTACGTATAGCTGCTATAGAAGTCGTAAACTGAGAAAAAAATTATAAGCATTGCAATATCCTCCTTACGTTTAAAAGGATAAAAAAAAAAACATAAAAAGGAACCTGCTACTTACGGGATCGATTGTTACTCACTGTCAACGACAACAAGATAGGAAAATATTTTTCAGTTATTAGAGTGTAACTCAAAAACGGCTTGACCAATTGTGATGAAATTTAAATGGAACCAAACGACAAGCATCAGCTTTCAAATAAAAATAATTATCATAATCGTTTCACCCAGTCAAAAGTTCTGAGGTTACAAACAACAAAATGTAAAAAAAATACAGACGAATTGAAAACCTCCTCATTTCCTAAGTCATTCACAAGAAATACTTCATGCTTCGTAATGAACCAACATTAGCTTACGTTACGTAAGTAGCCCGTATAATATCGTTAGCCGCAATTGAGCGCGTTACGTATAACGTACTATGAATTTAATTATATTGTAAGTAACTGGCAACTGTACATGTGTTCTGATGAGCCTTACGGTCTACTGCTGCGTCATACATATTACTGGCAGAGTATAGGTACCATCATGGTGCCAGATCTATAACAGCTTGAAGTATCTTAAGAAGGTGCCTAGCGTGTCGTGTGTATAATGGTGAATACGCTGTAACATAATTATGCTGGTACATTACAGCTTGACGTACCTTATTTACTTTCGTGAAACATTCTAATAATACGTACGAGATTTAACAGCATAATTAATTTACATTTTCACCCTAATATTGTTTATGCTCAGAGACGCTCAACGAGGTATGGATAGTGCTATGCTTGTAGTTTCTTTGCGCCATAAAATCCGGTATGTGGATATTTGCTAAAGAACCAATGTCACCGACATAGCTTTCAGAATTTGCAAGTTGAAGTGGCAATGGGCAGGCTACATTGCTTGACGAACTGATAACCGATGGGAAAGAAATCTTTACACCGGAAGATGTAGAGTTAGGCCCTCCACTAGGTGGACTGTCGAAATCGTGAATGTCGAGGGTAGCCAATGGCTAAAACGGCTAATAGCCATTCTATGTGGCTTCCTATGGGGGAGGCATTTGTTCAGCAGTGGACTTCTTCCGGCTGATGATGATAATTATTGTTTTTGCGTAAATTTGTGACTGTGCATGTTTGTAATTCCTTCACGCTGAAATGACTGAACCGATTTGGATGAAACTTGTAATTATAGATTGTTGTGGTCCTAGATTAGCACTGAATACTTTTATCATCATCATCACTTTTTATACGCGGGCGAATTTACGGGGCTCAGCTAGTGCTGTGAACTTTTTACGATTTGTTTTATCTTTTGTAGATTATGAGAACTTTATACTATAGCATCGTAGTATACATTATGAAATGCATGTAAGTACATATTAGTACCAGTAACCGAAGCTACGTTAGGTGCTCCGATTGTATGTCAATATAATATTAACCATTCTGCATATAACTTTCATCGTATATAAATAAAATTTATAAGTATAATTTAACTTAGTTAGAGAAATAATATATTTGTTTGTTGAAAGTACTTTTGTAAGCTTAAGGCCTAGTTTCACCATACTCTGTTATTTATTTGACGCCTTGTTAATCCTTTTAACGGACTGTTAACTGAACCGAGTGTCCCACCAACTGTTAATGGATGATTAATTCAGTTAACTTCATAGAACGTAGACTGATTTAACAGCTCTGTTATTTTTAAAGACTCATTAGCTAATGCCTGATTTAGCGTAAACAAACATGGTATGGTGAAATTAGGCCTTAAGCTTGGATAATGTTATTGCTACAAATCGCCTTTCAGTTTCATGGCATAAACAATTCAGATTTTTGAATGGCAATAATAAAATATATTTCATCGGTTTGTTAGATGCATTATAATTTTTTTTTATTTAAAACAATTTTTTTAATCGTTTTGCATCAATTAGATTTTGTTCTTTGAGTAGGTACATATAATTATCAGGTGGAACTTACTATCTTTATCACACTAGCCCCCACACTAGGATTCCCTGTGTTGTAGAGACTAGCAACCCAGTCTCTTCCGGGTGCATATTAAATATTTGTTAATAATTTAATATATTTGTTATTAGGTTAGGTAATACACACAAAAATCGTAGTGGCAGCCCACTTTATTGGGCGTATTATGTATCTAATAAAAGAAAAATTTATAAATTTTATTACGGTACTACTGACTTAAAAAAAAGATTAATTTGTCATCAAATATAATTGATAAATAATGTGACGTTTATAATTGTTCAATAATGTCACTATGGTATGTATGGATAATGTAATGTTTAATATTAAGTACTGTACATTCTAATCAGATATATGTACGCCAAACAAGGCAAGGACATGGTTGTACTAACAAAATGTATTTCTATCATCCTGTATGCTTTTGTAATTGTATGTACAATGTCTTACAAATAAGTTAATATATTCAAAATGTTAAAGTTGATGTAAGTGCCTACTAACATGAACAAGCACTGACTTTCTGAAGTGATATTGGAAAATAATCGATGGGTGTGCATTGATTTAATTTAATTCAACTTACTGTCATAACAACCCTGAAGGATAATCAGCACAATATATTAATGCTGTTTAAATGAAAAGGTACTTACAAAACGAGCATATTTAAATCCATTCCAACGATAACAATTGCACTTTTAACACTCTCGTAGGTTTAAACATCGAAATTGTAGGTTGCACATGAAACGTTACTTAAAACAGTTACAATACACAATACCGTATTGTGGGAACATTATTATCAAAACACTTTAACATAGGCCAGTTCTGCTGATTGGTAAATTATATAACATAACCGTAAATTCATTATTCGTGTGTGACACCATCAATAAATGTATATGCACTTTTTTATAATGCGGGTAGGGTGAAAAGAGAATATTAGTCCGAGATCTTGTAATGGATGTGTGGTATTGTTATTAATTAAATATACCGGCTAGCACTCACGGTGTTTAGTCGAAATCTCCGACCGGTGTTCGAACAGTAAAGATGTTCATTCTCAAGGAATGTGGCTATTGAGTTATGCTTTACAATAAACTTCTACCTTCGCAACTCACAGTTGCGAAGGTAGAAGTTTATTGTTTATTGTAATGTTGTCGTCTCATTGCATGTGTGAGTAAGACTTGTCAAACGAGTTTGACAAGTGTAATATTTTAAATTGGATGAGTGGTTCATGTTTGTGTGTATGTGTACAGTAGTATGTACCGATATCGAAAGACATACCAGATAAGCGTTGAGTGAGATTACCCGCGCGTAAAGGAGATATAAGAATGTAAGGCTGCTATTTTATTATGCTTCAGACGTTAGACGCTATTTCGTAGTTATGAAAACTACCGTAATCTGAGCGATCTAATTGATATTGGTAGACAATTGTTTAACTTCAGGATGGTCATAAATATCTTTCATATATATCTCTATCAACGCTGGTTGCAACCAACCAGCTTATTTCAGAGTTAGTATAGGGTTGAGACAAACACTGTTTATATTTCAACTATGTCCATAATTATATATTTTCCCATTTTGTAAAGTGTTTGTCACAATTAAAGTCATTCATTCATTCTAAATATGATTACAACGAATCACTACCTCGTGCTTAGCGATTTCCGCCCGGGGCGTAAAATTTTGTGCTCCAATCATTTGTAAAAAAAATTACATATACACATACCCATCGGTTTAGGATGTATAGCGAAAAAATCTTAAGTCTATGCAAGAACCCTAAAAACATTACATTTCTTATGCTCATTAGTAATGTAAAAAGTACGCTAAGTACCTACATAAATATTATGAATAATAATATTTTATCAACAGTGTCTTCTCAAAAAGGATTTTGTGTTGTTGAGCTTAGTCCAAATCATATCAAAATTGAGTGCTATATTAAATTGACTTGTGAATGTTAGATTTAATGTCCTTTAACTTGCTTTGCATTGTTATACAAAACATATTGGACCAACCTCGCATACCTACGTGGGATATGGTTAGAAATATAATATTATTTGAACTGATATGTGCACCGCCATACCTTGATGTACAATCAATCACTTGATAAATTGATGCAACTTCTATCTGCACATACTGCTCTATACGACAATTTTTGGGTAATTATTGGGTTGAAAAATATCCCAGATAAGCTGTATACGTAGACGTGTATAAAAACTATCGTTTCGGTAGTAGCTAGCCAGATGTGCCATCGTAAAATGCGTTACCACACGTTAAAACGACTGCCTCATCCTAATAAAGATCAAGTCCGACGGCTTAACGCGACTTGCAAAGAAGCGGAAGAGCTTCAGTAGGAAATGCCACTATAGGTCACCCACCAAAGTGATGACGGTAGTAGAGCCCTTACTAATAATTCTAGGTCATCTTGAACAATATCTTCGACCATATCATCACTAGCAACTGCTCCATACTTAAACCATAAGCATAATGAGTGTAATGTATGAGACCGCTTCGTGTAGTATCGACTTGTTTGGTTGCTACGTTTCTGCGCCTCTTGTTTTCGATGAAACAATGAAGATGGAAGAATTAGTTTGCGTAGATTAATCGCACATAAAACATTCCGAAATAAAGAGTCTTATAGTTAGCACGTGCATTAGATACTTTCTTCACTTCTGTATCCGATGTTACCTGGTTTGAGCAAATCGTCAATATAAGATACTCTCATGGAGAACTAACCCTTGAGGTACCCAGATGGCATCTCGCAATCATTATAAATTGAATTGACTAACACCCAACAAGTACAAAGAAATCTTCTGCTCTAGAAGTTAGAAATCCAAGAGCACAAGCCAGAACTACGATGGAAGCTTATACAGCAAGATTAGTAATTAGAAGAAAATTAGTAATTTTAAGAACATTTTACAGAAGAAGCCTGATAATTAGTAATATACTACCGTCGAAGGTACCTACAGACCGATAGATGTCGACATAATAGTATTCGCCAATGAAATTGAAATCAAAGAGAGATTAAATTCAGTCAATCATTGCTATTAGAGTGTGTGTACACAATGAGGTTTTTGGAAATGTTTTTGCAATTCTACAATATTTTTTCCATTCCTACAATGTTTTTCTTTTACAAAACATGTTTTCAATTATTGTAAATTAGATTGTAATATATATCATATTCCCAAGGCAAAAAGCAAATATAATATTTATCAAAAAGAAATATCCAACGCATTTTGACGTCTAGTTACAAATCACTCACTGTTAGTGAAATAGCCCATAACCAACAAGTTAGAAAATAACTATCTAGCTTATCTGCTATCGTCACTGTCCAACAGGTGATTTTTAGTAGCAGTAAAACCCTTTGTGCGAGTTTGTCCGGGGAAGTATTACCTCTATTCCTATTTCTACCGCCACGCAATAATGTTAACATTACTATGCTTCGGTTTAAAAGGTGGATGCCGGTGAAATTATAGGCACATTATATATTCACGATAGCATAAAAAAATGTGAGTTGGTGGTCTAATGCTAGTTTATCACTTAGATTACTAATGGCCAAAAGCAAAGCCGGCTTTGCATATTTATATCAAACACTGCATAATGAGAATTTGGTTTTAGAGCTGTGCTCATTAAAGCGCTATACATAATAAATACTCTAATGCTTACGGGTATTATAATTTGACTGGAATGATTTGCTTCAAAACGATCTGTTTACCCTCATCATAATATTCCTCGTCCCGTAATTGGCAATAATATTTTAATAGGCTCAAGTAATAATTTTGCGTAAGCTTTAATTTAGAGGAAAAACAGGCATACGGTTTTATATAGAAGGTTACTGGTAATTATCTGGCGGTTCGTGACAGGAATGATGGGTATCGATAACTGTCAAGTATTGCCAGTTAATTGACAGTAATCTTGTGTAAAGTAGAAATTTAAATTTTCATTAACAACACAATGATGATTCAGGTTTGAGTGTAAAATGAATTACCCAATGAAGGTGCTCCTTTAATACGCTTATTGAATCTATGTGTCTACGCATATCCCACTTATGTATGGTTGGATTTTATCCTTACCATCGGGTAAAACAACACAAAACAGGTAAAAGCTTTTGGTTTCTGTTTAATAACTGGCTCAAATCGTCATCATTATACGTCGGAAGACGTTTTGAACATAGACCTACCATTTCAACGGCATATTAGGCGCGTAATATAGCCAATCGCATATCAGCTCCTCGCGATTCTCACGATGACGTTTGTTGGTCTTTCCTTACGCAAACCCTATATCCAAAATTGACAAATAATGATGACGTTATATTAGAAGAAAATTTTAATAACAATTAATGAAAATTATGTATTTTAATAATGTATTTAAAATGCGAGCCAGTTCTGGCTCGCATTTGACATGACAGGTCTGACATGATGATCGATGATAGTACAAAAGGGAACGTGGTGTGACTAAACTACACAATAATACAGAACCATATTAGCCTTGTCTAATTATTTTTTTTTTTTTAATTTTTTTTTTTTATGGCATAGGAGGGCAAACGAGCAGGCGGCTCACCTGATGGTAAGTGATCACCGTCGCCCACAAACATCCGCAACACCAGAGGTCTCGAGGATGCGTTGCCGGCCTTTAAGGAGGGAATATGCTCTCTTCTTGAAGGTTCCTAAGTCGTAACTGTTCGGAAATACTTCACCAGGCAGCTGGTTCCATAATATGGCAGTGCGAGGTAAAAAATGCCGTGAAAATCGCAAGGTTGTGGACTGCCAGACGTCGACATGAAATTGATGAAACATCATGCTTTGTCGGGAAGTCCGGTGGCGAAATTGAGCTGCAGGTAGTAAATCGAACAGTTCCTCAGAACACTCCCCGTGATATATGCGGTAAAAGATGCAGAGTGATCCAACATCTCTACGCAAAGCCAAAGGGTCGAGCCGACCGGAGAGAACTTGATCGTCGACGATTCGAGTCGCTCTGCGTTGAATGCGGTCAAATGGAAGAAGCTGGTACTGGGGAGCTCCCGCCCAGAGGTGAGAGCAGTACTCCATGTGAGGTCGAACCTGAGCCTTATAAAGTTGCAGGCGATGGGCCGACGTGAAGTACCGCCTCGCCTTTCCGAGCACACCAAGCTTCTTAGAGGCTAACTTAGCCTTATCTTCCAAGTGACAGCGAAATTGAACGACGTTCGATATGTCGACGCCAAGTACTCCGATGCTGGCTGAGGTAGCAAGGGGAGTGTCTTCAAAACGGAGGGATACGACAAAGGGGGATATCTTGGCGGTAAACGCACAAACTTGTGTCTTCTTGGGATTAAATTGGACTAAGTTCAATTGGCCCCATTTCGAAACATTTGACAACATGGTCTCGACTGAAGACACAAGTTTGTTCCGACTCTCGACAACGTTTTCCCGAGAAATTTTAGCGCGGCCGGTGTATGAGGCATCTCCGGTACTGTCATCTGCATAACAATGAATATCGCTGAGTTGCAGCATGTCATTGATGTGCAAGAGAAACAGAGTCGGAGATAGCACACAGCCTTGCGGAACGCCAGCATTAATCGGCTTTAAGTCGGAGCATGCACCGTCGACAACGACCTTAATGCTCCGATCTGCCAAAAAACTGGAGATCCATTCGCACAATTTCTCGGGAAGCCCATAGGAAGGAAGCTTCGATAGAAGCGCTTTATGCCACACCCGATCAAAGGCCTTCGCTATGTCCAAACTAGCCGCCAACACCTCACCCTTGGAATCCACCACCTCCGCCCATCGGTGCGTAAGATATACTAAAAGATCACCAGCTGAGCGACCACGACGAAAACCGTACTGGCGATCGCTAATCAGCTGGTGCTCCTCTAGATACTGCAGGAGCTGGTTGTTGATAATGGATTCCATTATCTTGGAGAACAGAGACGTTATGGCTATAGGGCGGTAATTGGACGGATCTGAGCGGTCACCTTTTTTAGGGATCGGGTGCACCAAAGCCGTCTTCCATGTTTTCGGGACAACGCCTGATGAGTAGCAGAGCCGGGAAAGACGCGTTAGAACCGGTGTCAACTCTGGAGCACAAGTCCGCAGCACTATCGGAGGGATGCCATCTGGCCCACTCGACTTATGAATGTCCAAGGAGAACAGTGCTTTACGTACTGCACATTGCCGGAAAATTATATCCGGCATCGAAGTATCACACCGTTGTATAGTCGGTGGTGAGTTCCCTTGGTCATCCAAAGTCGAGTTAGACGCAAAGAGAGAGCCCAGAAGATCGGCCTTCTCCTTTGCGGTGTGGGCCAGTGTGTCATTCTCTCTGTGCAGGGGCGGTAGGGATGACTGACAAAAATTCCCCTGGACAGCCCTGGCAAGAGACCAGAACGCACGTGTTCCCGAAGGAAGGCGGGCTAATCTCTCGCCAATTCTGCTGATATGCTCCGACTTCGCTCTTGCGATTACTCTTTTGAAGGACCTGGAGGCAAAGTTATATTTCTTTTTGAGATCGCCGGTATTTAAATCTTTAGATGCCACTGAATCGGCCCAAGCTTGGTAACGCTCTAGTTTATGGCCAGAGGCCATTTTACAAGAGCGACCAAACCAGGGCTGTGACCTGCCACCGATGGGCACTGTAGAATATGGAATAAAAAGTTCCATACCCTGAAGCACCACATCAGCAACATAGTCAGCAGTGACATCTGGATCATCCGGCAAGAAGCAAACTTGCCCCCATGGGTAGGATGCAAAAAAGGACCGCATCCCGTCCCAATCTGCTGACCTATAGTGCCACACGCGACGACAACCTACAAAACGGGGTCGAGTTGGGCGTGTAACCGGCACTGAACTCCGGATCAGGCAGTGGTCCGACGATCCGAGGGGAGCGTTAACGGATACTGTGTAGTTGTCCGGGTGAGAGGTCAGCAGAAGGTCCAACAGGGAAGGTGTATGATCATCCACATCTGGGATTCGCGTAGGCGAGGTGACCAGTTGTGTCAGATCATACGATAAAGCGAAGTCGTGAACAGATCTCCCCGCATGATCGGTGGTGCGCGAACCGAGCCATTCGGCGTGGTGGGCGTTGAAATCGCCAAGTATCACGATCTCTGCGGTGGGGATCTGCTCAAGCACGGAATCTGTAGCCATCTGTAGGTGCTCCACGAATCGATCTATTTCGGCATTACCGTTGATATGGGACCTATAAAGGCACGCGTAGATACGCGGATGGTCATCGCAGTCTACGCGCAACCAAATGTCAGATAGGCCCCGTCCTTCAAGGCTGCTGAGACGACGAGCACAGATATCCTCTCTGACGTAAAGACACACCCCCGCCCGCGGCAAAAAGGAATGTTCCAGTTTGTACCCAGGGTATGTGAGGAATGAAGTGTCTGCCGGAGAGCATATCGGGCCTCCGGGTCTCCCACAAATCGATCGAAACGCAATGGCAAAGTCACTACTTCACGTCGATATCATGTGGGAGAGTGGTACTGCCCCGGTCGTGCCAGATAACTATTATTTACTTCGGTTTTTAGCCTGTGACGTAATTTCACTTAAAGTATGACATTTAAAATTTTTCATAAAGAATGACAATTTGAATTTTTCGAAGCAGTGATGGCTCAGTGGCATCGGTTATGAACTGCCGCGCAGGAGTTCCATGGTTTGAATCTCACCGTGGGCTTGAGCTTCATTGCATCGTGGTAAAGCATTTTGCGAATACCCGCATGGCTAGCGACCACACTCAAGTAGACAATCTGTCGCCAACCACCTTACGGTGTGTTCAGGCAGCTATCATTGAGAGCCAGTAATTCTAAATTAATCCTGTTAACACCTTCGACCACATCATCACTTACCATCAGGTGAGATTGTGGTCAAGGGCTTACCATTTAGCAATAAAAAAAACATCAAATATCAGTGATTAAATTTCACTGAGATCCATTCTAATCCTACCATTCTATTCCATATCCACTGCTCAGAAGTAATGTTCGCATAACTGTGTTTTAGTTTGAAGGGTATGGGTGACGGTGAAATATCAGGTACATAAGACTCTACGACACGTCTGAGAGCGATGGGCACAGTGTAATTCTTCACTTGCGTGTTATACAAGCAGAGGTTATCGCTTAACACCAATTGGCCTCGTGCATGTTCCGTAACAATTCGAAGAGTATAATATGTTCAGGGAAAAAAGAAGTATGCTGCCGTAAATATGCTATTTAAACGCATTTTGTAGCAACTTACTCTTTTACCACGCACGTAGAGCAAATAATACCTGTGTCTAGTAAAGTCTATTATGAGCGCAATAATAGGTTAATCAAGTCGTGATAAAGATGCCTTCGGATAGCTGTTAGCGTACGCGGGTGTAGCAGTGAGCAGGGATTGCTATATTTTTTTCACCACAACAGAGTTTAAGTTACGTAGTTGATACGGCGTTGCTTGGACGAGAAACAGGTGATTACAGGTGCAAAGCTGACCCTCGTTAGCGTCCATCGACGAGCGCTCGGCACATTTGCTCTCGATAGGTGCGGACTTTGCGACTCTTAGTCGTTGTTAAAAATAACAACTTGCCGGGGACTCGCCTCACTTATTCTGTGTTCTGGACATAGTAGGAAGGTTTAAATAAAGAAGTAAAGTTTTTTGTGCAATTGAAATTGTATGTGATATACAATCAACAATCAGTTATCATCACATTATATTGTGATGATTTTGCAAATTATGTTCAGTATTTTTGGTATTTTAAGATTTACAAATAGATAAAAGTTGCTGATTTGTCTTTTATCGAATGTGTCAAGTACCAGTAAGTCTATTGATTAAGTACTATGCTGCCTTCTGATTGGTCGGCCCCACCTATCTGGATATCTTCCGATGACATGTTTAGCTGGGTGGGGAGAACGATTGGCTAAGTCAGTCGGTCGGTAGAACTCAATGGAGTAACATCTATTACCCGTGTATTCTTGAAGTTAATAATTTACAGTGTGATTCTGTTTATATACCTACGTATTGACCAATTACTGTGTGAACCATAAGTGAAATGTGCAAAGCAGAATAAATTGAATCAAGGTTTGTATCTGAGGTGTTTGATTTTATCACAATATAATACACCTGGAAGACATCCATCATTGAACAAAGGCCTCCCATTTTACCTTTGTCGCTTCTTACGACTCCCACATACCCATATGGGATATTTATAATTAAATTAGTAAAGATAAAAGGTTTGTTTTGTCACTTACTTATTTTTTTTTTTATTTTATTATAAATAAGAACTATTTCCTCCTTTTGCTGTTACTTTATTGAAATAAATATTTGGTAACTATTTTGCATATAAATGTTATTCTTCTTTATCATCACGATTGACTCTTTAACATAATCGATTTATTAAACATATTAAAGACATATGTACATGTCACAATTTACGCAGCCGTAAAATTATGTTTTTTTTGCAACGAAAATTAAAACAAAACAATAATTAAATACAGTTCATACTTAATGCGGGCTAGCACATGGCGGCTACGACTTTCCTTCATCCGAAATGCGTGATAATACTTGCGATTGTTCGAATTTTAAAATATTCAGCATGGGTGTGCTAAGGATATAATCAGCCACCTTTTAGCAAAAATTCGTTATCGTTGAGGTCTTACTAAAAATATTCTAAACCAGCTGTTTTTCCGATATATTTTTTCAAGCATTTAGAAACAACCTTCAGTCTACGATAATATATGATTGAAGCCTTCAGTATGGGTTTGTTGCGAAAACTTATTGTTGTGGTTGCCGTAAATATATTTTTTCTGAATCAAAATTATGATCCACTGAAGTTGATTTCACATTCAAAGTGACCTAGCATAAGGGAATTAAGCTTTATATTTTTTTGCCAGTTAGTGGTATTTGAAAAGCGCTTCCTAGTTTCATCAATTTTTATATGACAATGTGCTTCTTAGCTACGATGATTGTGTCTACAGAAAACAAAACACGTTAATAGTTAAAAAATGATAAGACCTCAGTAAATCGGGATTATTGGACCGGATCCACAGAAGCACCCCGTCGGGGAGCGTTTACGCCGGATGGTATGATACTGCGATACAATTGCACGGCTCTGTGATCAGGTGTGGGAACAGATACAGGGATGTATCCTAGCTTTAATCGGTAGTGAATTTAGTATACTGATATTTTATATTGTGGTTCAGGTTATTTGAATATTATGTTTTAAGATACTTACTTGGATTTGGCACAGTTCTTGTAATTACGATGCTGATATTTTACAATGTTTTTATCAATTTTTAAGACTAGCTTCGATCAACGGCTTTTACTACGTAGATACTCTGTATTAATATCCTTTATACCTAAAACTAGATATTAATTATTAGCGGCGCGCCCCGGCTTTGCATGGGTATTTAAAAAAAATAATTGGAACACATAATAAGTAGTAATTGTGACATAACTGTAAAAGTTAGACATATGGTATTGAAAACTTTTTTGTAGATATTAATGTCTTCTTTAAGATTGTAGTACATCACTTTGCTCTATTATCAACAATTCCAACAGCGTGCGCGATATATCGATTTTTTTGGTATTTTTTTCACACGTTGGGTTACATTATTGAAGTGTTCATATAGACCCCTATTTTTTTAAAATATTCTATAGTCTATGTCCATCACGGATAGAGTAATAGTGTAAAATTCTAACAATGAAAGAATTTATCAAATCGGTCGGGAAAAATACAAATCTTTACTCTTTTTAATATAAGTGTATATTGTAGATGCTATGTTTATTTTCTGAATCAATAAATTGCGATAAATCATAACCTACCCACAGGTAAATTTTTCCTTTTTCCTTCCGCTGTAGCTGTCAGACTGTGAAATCTACTACCGCTAGAAATTAAATGTGCTCCTTCATTGAAATCTGATTTTTTACTTACTTGACACTTATCGTTATATTTTGGACAATTCGCAAAATATCTTTACAAATTATAGCCTTTGTGTTATTTTGATGTTTATATAACTGTAAAGTTTCATTAAAATCCATTCAGTAGTTTTTGCGTGAAAGAGTAACAAACATTCATACATCCATACACACTCACAAACTTTCGCATTTATAATATTAGTAGGATGTACCTATACCAGATAGTAAAAGAAGCTATCCGAGCAGTATTTTTGCATAAACACCTTTACCTTTTTTTAAATACCTTTTCTCTACCCTCTGTATCAGTCGTAAAATCATAGGTGTTGAATAGTTTTAGCTCTGCAAAATGTGCTACTGCTGTCTTCTGGTTTACCTTTACGAAAATATAAAAAGGGTTTACATATGTCATGAGCGCAGGTATTTACATGTATAGCTAGAGAATAAGCCAGTATATTTTATATCTACTAAGTGACAGACTACTTGAGTGACAGATAACAAAAACCTATTTGAATTATCAATTGGACTGGATTTTACGTGAATTATCATAAAATAATCGGCTCAGTGTTCCTCAAATCTTAGAGATACTTAGAATTTCATACTATTGGATGAGCTTTCACAATTCATACGAAATTGATTTAAACTAAATAAACTAACTAAATAAATTTGTACTTATCGCTATAGACTCTATAGACTCGTACTGGTACAATGCAGACTTGGTGCGTACAGTAGAGGACGCCTACAGGTGTCGCCTCTTTGCGGTGTGAATACTATGAAGCCTACGCTTAGTAGATGTGTATAGGTATTATAATATATGAAATAATATTACTTTTGAGCTAAAAACTGTCGCAAGTTTTGTCCATAATTATTATTTAGTAACCGGCTAAGACTCGAGTGACATCACAGTTTGGACGGAGGAATTCTGACTTTAACGCCAGTTCCCTGCTGAGGCCCGCGCTCGACGCTGTACACAATCGTGACTCCCGAAGATGAAGAACTTCAAATAAATTGGAAACTGATCGGAGCAATATCCGGTAAATATTACGCGAGTCCTAGCCGGTTACTAACTAATAATATTAGGTACTTTTACGTTACCTAACGTACTTAATATTTTTTATATTACTTTAATTAAGGAATCGTACCCACGATTTCTTTAAACTCGTATGGAGATAATGAAGCAGATTATTTCAAAATTCATAATAATTGTAGTTAGGTACGTATCTCGTACATTTGGTGCAGGATTGAAAATCGTCGCACATAGGTTCTCTATCCTATACCCTATTATCATTCTATTGGACATAAACATCTCATTTATATTTATGCATCAATTTCTAATTATTTTGGTCTACAGCTAAGCTATTTTCATATTCACGTTTTGTTGAACTACCTATTCAAATACAAAAAGCCACCATTGCTCGAATTTTCGCTACTTTCCAAATGTAAACTTCACTTAAAATGTTGTGTACTGACAGCCCTGCAATTTATAGCTGTGAAATCACAAAGAGCTATTGCATTTCCAAAACGGAAGAATGGCGCACGATACATCCGAAGCAGACGGAGTGGGAGCGCGGACAACGCCGGGGCCCGGGTGCAGCGCAAGTTGCGCTCGCAATCCTCTAAATGTCTCCTCAGTTATAGTTCCCATCCGCTATTGTTTGCACCAAACAGAAATTTTATCTCTCGGTTATTAATTTGCGAAACTGAATGGCATCGAGGGTCACGGGAAATGTTATATCCACGTTTCTTTTCAATTACTCTGAATTCTTACGAAATCCTCATATGGATTATTGTCGTGTAGCCGAGCCTTCCATACGTGTAATTACGGGACAATCGTTCGAGTTATTACCATTATAAATTCCGTGATCTCAACGGGAAAAAGATCCTTTTAATACGTACTTAAATCATTTTTATTAACTTGAAAAGGTTGGATTTATGCGGGGCCTTTGGTGCTTGTAATTTGTGAGCCCACTTCGAAATTAGCGCTTTTTAAAGATTAGCAGGTATAGGAAGGAACGCCGGTATATTTAAATTTTTAATGGGACAACAATTACTATCTCGATTATAAATACCATAATAATAATAACAAATACTTTTAAAAGTATCCTAAAAAACATTAAATAATATTTAAATAAAACACTTAAAAAAGCATAAAATTATATATCTAGTGACAATTCCGCCTAATTTTCCTGTTATCTACGTGACGTCATAAACATCACGCAGCCTAACCGGAAGAATACCCGACTAGTTTCGTTTCTAAACGAAGCATCTTCAGGAGGTCTTGACTTACCGAGCGCACGATCGAGACTAAACGGCCAGCGGCTAAACACGCCTTTATATAGGCCCGATCGTGACTCACTGTTCTTTGTTGTAGCTTACAATTGGTAAAGATATACGTGTTTATAGTGATAATTATATAACAATGTTATTGAATTGCTAACAGAATATTTTTAAATTATATATGGTATGTTTAGTGTTTACAAATATGAGAAATATTGAATAATATAGTAAACAATATTAGGAAACTAGTTTTAACTTAAAATTATGAAAGGGTCGCAGAGTGACGTCAACACTGGTTCGGCGGGTAGCTCGGTTCGGCCAGCAGGCGGCTTCCACGATGAAACAGTCACAGGACCTGCTTGTAGCTGCTCGGGACACGTGGGGATGACACGGTGGGTGGCGTGACTCGTAGCGTGACGTCATCACTGGTAGCTGGTTCGACGGGTGGCTTGGCTCGGCACGTTATGAAAAAATAATAAACAAATATTACTAACTGTTTATTGTAGCCGTTGGAAATAGCAATTTGGTATATTATATTAAGCTCTTTATTATAGTTGTCTTGGGTCAGAGGAACCGATAACAATCTATGGACATAACTTCGAAAAGCGGCTAATTTGTGTTGAATAGGATGACAAGAACTGGAGGGAATAGCAACATCTGTGTGTGTTGGTTTTCGATATATTTGGAATTGTTAGATCCAAAAAGTTGATAGATTGGTTTGATTCTAATTCCAGTTTAAATTTAATTTTTGGGTTAGAAATATCGAAACATAGTGTAGGCTTCGCGCTGCTGAATGAACAGACTCAATTGGTTTCATCCCCACTGTTACGTATTTTTAGTGATAATCTGCCGCCACAAACTATTTTGTGATAAAGTTCCGGCTTACCATGTCACAACTGCTATATTTCACACTTATCTTCCACAATTAGGGTAAACTCACTATCAAACACTGTATACCTATATTACTGTCGTATATTATACACGGCACTTTGCGTATTAAGTACTGTAACGTCCGGCCACTTCAAGAATCTTTTGAAGACTGACTCGAATTCTCCCTACAACTGGCCATGTTTGCTCTCCCCTCCAAGTATTACGTAACGAGTCAAATCAATGTCTAATGGACTACGCAATTATCAAATAAGCCATTAAAGGAGTCAAATTGAATAATTACAAGAAAAATGTAAAGCATTTAATTAAGTACAGATTAAATCAAATTGAAACCTAATAATTTAAACATTATTTGTAATATTTGTTTATTATTTTTTCATAACGTGCCGAGCGAAGCCACCCGTCGAACCAGCTACCAGTGATGACGTCACGCTACGAGTCACGCCACCCACCGTGTCATCCCCACGTGTCCCGAGCAGCTACAAGCAGGTCCTGTGACTGTTTCATCGTGGAAGCCGCCTGCTGGCCGAACCGAGCTACCCGCCGAACCAGTGTTGACGTCACTCTGCGACCCTTTCATAATTTTAAGTTAAAACTAGTTTCCTAATATTGTTTACTATATTATTCAATATTTCTCATATTTGTAAACACTAAACATACCATATATAATTTAAAAATATTCTGTTAGCAATTCAATAACATTGTTATATAATTATCACTATAAACACGTATATCTTTACCAATTGTAAGCTACAACAAAGAACAGTGAGTCACGATCGGGCCTATATAAAGGCGTGTTTAGCCGCTGGCCGTTTAGTCTCGATCGTGCGCTCGGTAAGTCAAGACCTCCTGAAGATGCTTCGTTTAGAAGCGAAACTAGTCGGGTATTCTTCCGGTTAGGCTGCGTGATGTTTATGACGTCACGTAGATAACAGGAAAATTAGGCGGAATTGTCACTAGATATATAATTTTATGCTTTTTTAAGTGTTTTATTTAAATATTATTTAATGTTTTTTAGGATACTTTTAAAAGTATTTGTTATTATTAAATATGGATTTCCGCAAAGTAACGCCTGAATCTATTCATTAAATACCATAATGTTGTTGCTTGTAAATGAGCTAAGTACCTGAAAGAAAAACTGTGTGATATTATTGACCATGTGATATTCTTATATAATATAGGCCACCTCGTTTGCGTAGCAATGTATCATTGGGTAATCCTTTTATGTGAGTGTGGTCAGTGTAATTTTATTTTGACAAATATGCAATCCCTATTAAACTCATTATGGAAACCTAGCTGTAAAACAGGCCAGGATTTAAAGATACCTCTCATTATACATATAATGAAATTAGCTGCTGCAAGCGATATACAACGCGTGGAATTAACCTAAATCAAAATAGTAAAAGAATAACTTCGTGTTAAATCGATACACTAAGGGAATTTTTTTAATTTTTTTAATTTTCAGAATTTCCTAATAAAGTTTCGGGTTGCTATGCAACACATATAACTGAATGATAAAAATGACAGATAACATGTAGCGCGTTTCAATCTTTAACCGATGGATAGGCTAAATCGATGACTGTGAAACGCAAAGATAGAGTTTTATTTATTAAATACGTTATGGGTAGTAAAACCGGAACTTACTCGAACATTCTGAAACAGGCCCTTAATCTACTTAGACTGTATCTTTGTTTCAACGACAAATTCAAACAAATTTGGTGCAAGGTGTCTAGCTAGCGGATAAAAATCATTTTTCTACAAATTACAGATGTAAGATCAGTGTTTTGAAAATTTTATATATTATCCATTAATGCGAATCGTTCTACTGGCAATGCAACAAGATACTAATGTATAACTTAAAAAAAAAGCATATTATCTACCTGGGAATAGTACTATCAAACGGAAAAAGACCCAATCCTAGTGCTAAAAGTGTTAGCATTTCACGTGTTTGTCTGCTAAAAAATTCTAAACATATCCAGTATCTTATCTTTGTTCACACGTTTGTGTTCTCTTTTATATTCCGATTGCTTTTTTGTTTATTTGCGTCACTTCGACGAAAATATCAAATGCTCATAAACTAATTTCGAATAAGGAGGGAAAGAGGGCGAGTACAAAATAATGAAGTCAATGTGGTCGTAATAATAATATGAAGCCACTCAAGCCTCAACGTATCTTAAGCCATAACCTATGAGGAAAATTCCTTAATATCTAATTTTTGGTGCCGAGAACGACCAAACTTTCCGCCGTTACGGTCAATAAATATACCATCATTTACCTTTATACGAATAATATACAAACTGTTGAAAAGAGTGCTTCAAAATTATCGTGAAAAGGTTCTTCTTATGGATATTTAATGCAGACCTTAAAGTTTTATAACTATTGACTTACTAAAGAATATGTACACTGAGTTAATTATTTTCAATTCATTAAAATTTGTTATCTGGTATACTTCCTTCAACGTTTAATATTTATTCTAAACCTACTAATATTAGAAATGCCGTTTTTGTAAAATTGTTACCACCTTCCAAACGGTTCAGCGAATTTTAATAGATATACTTAGTACAATGAATATTAAATTCCTGGATAAGGACATATAATTCTTTATATTAAGATTAACTGAGCGATATAGTCAATGTCCACGCGGGCGAAGTCACAGAATAAACCCAGTATAGCGACTATTTGAAGTTAAGTTTATACTTGACACCTATAAAATATAACACTTAAAGGTGTGTACACAACAAAAAAATATAAAGATAATATGTGCAGCAAAAATATGATAGAATCGATGAACACAGATTTAACAAACCATAAAAAAAATTCCGTCTCGCCGAAATTTCTGGTATTGGTTGCCCTTCGGTTTTTATGCAAATCATTTCGATAGCATGACTGAAATAAAAACGAAATCTTTTTTGTCTCTACATCATAAATCTAACTTGAAATTGCTTTAAAAACTCATTAAACTTGCTAGCACCGTGAATCCGACAAAACATAAATCTTTTATAATTAAAATAAGATACAAAGGTATAAATTAAGTTTGCAAGATGTTTGCTTCATCGCGTAACAATAGCCAGGCAAGAGAGTTCATAATAAATACTACTCTTTCAGGGAGCGTAAACCTTTAATAAGATATAACTACTGGCCATAACAAAACGAATGTCGTAGCACGTCTACGCCGTAGACCCTACGATAAGGCGTAATGATTCGACATTACATTTATCACAAAAAAATTGAGACGGCACTTCTCGCTACAGTCACATAAACATCTCCCCTACTTCCACGCCTCTCGTTTACGTTTGTTTACACAGTATTTTTTCCCAATTCCTCTCATGAATGTAACAATAGTCTCATGAATTTTATTGCGCTCGGCGCGGCGGCCGGGAACGGACTATAATACAAGTAGCTGGAATTGCGGTCTTCACTAGTCATAATTGAATTACAAATCATACGTTGCAGAGAGTGGAGTGGAGAGGTGGTGAGAGGCGAGAGGCGGTCACTGGGCAACACGTTGCGAGTGCGGTTTTGGAACAGCAGTGGTCCGTCACCGGCGATCGAGTCCAATATTCAGCTCCATATACGCCGCAACTTTGATATTGCACGCTCCATCCGTGCCAATCCACAGCCGCAAATTGTGAACGTGACTGTCCCCGCGGCTAATATAAATACGAATACGAAACTCATTCGGAGCAAATACCTCCCATCTACAGATGTGGAGACGTCGTTAGCAGATCGAAAATCTATTACTTATTGACACGTTGGCTGCTTCACCCGCGGCGTGGGCGGAAAATGGAAATCCGATTTCTTATGAAGGTACCTACGGCGTGCTAAAACATTAGTTCATGACTTTTCTTTTGTTATTGACTTTGCAAGTTTTTGAATGTCCTACTTTACGATATTACGTTTTTATTTATTTATTGCTTACTGTACCAGCCGGATTGTCCATTGCTGAACATCTCATCATTTTTGGAACAACAACGTCCGTCAAGAGTTAGTTGGGTGACCGCTAGTGACATTACTTCTTCCGATAAGTCCGTCAGTCCCGGTTGTTATCTTACGATGGCAGTCGTTACAGAATGGTGGTAGGGCATTCCGCGAATGCCTGCCTAGCTAGCTACTACCCTCAAGTAGAAAATCTGTCGCCAAGCACCTTTGAACAACATATTCGACCACATCATCACTTACCATCAGGTGAGATAGTAGTCAAAGGCTAGGCTATCTAATAAGCTCTAAATAAAAAAAGATCAGCCATAGTCTCCACGCTTGGCAGGCGTCTTGAGAATCGTAGTTTAAGATAGCAGTTCCTCTTGAAAGCGTTGCTGCTTGCCTTCCAGTATTTACCCTTAGTCGCCAATAACGACACCTATGGTTAGTGATGGGGGGTGACATTTTAGCCCGGCACCCACGGGTCTATTTATTGCTTGATAAAAATAATGTGTTGAAAGTTATTGTATTCAAATTATTCTAAAATGCCAAGATTAACATAATATTTGAATTGAAAATAAGTTCAGTATTCAGTATCAGCACATGAATTGTTACGGATTTAAAAAAATAGTGCAAAAGCGCGAACTGTCTTCCGTGCCGCACCACTCACCAAATTCACGATGCATCAATTGATCGTACGACTAACTAATTAGATCCACCCGTAATTAATGGAGTAGCAGTAAGCACTATTCACACTGATGGCTGAACTGGACCTCTGTTCCTGACAACACGGGGAATGGTCGGCTCGGACCGAATGTCGGGAAATATTTGCTTAGTGACACGGCTTTGAAGAGCGCTCTACGTCCACGCCCGTCAAACATACGCGACCTAAATTATGGCGAATATTGGATCTGCTTCCGTAGCGTGTTTGTTGATCACGTCAAATGGAAGCTTGGAAGTAGTAGCCTTTAGGATTAATCAACAAACTTGCATACTTAACTAAGCAGCTACGAACATCTCTAATACTAAACTTCAGCATACTCATTCTCAGAAAGGGCAACAAACTAGCTGAAATAAGTTTGTCTTAGGTATGCGTATTGCCCTGAATATCGGTTTAAATGTAACAATGGATATAATAAATAAGATTCAGTGTGTCATGTCTCGATTTTATAAAATGTTTTACCCAATGTTCAGGTTTCTGCTTGTATTGGAAAAATGTTTTAGATTGTAAAGATTTCATATCCCTTTTATTTTCCACGGTTTCGACACTAAAATTTACCGGAGCATTCCTTTTATTAATCTCAGTTGAAGATAATATTACTATTACTCTATATAACAGTATATTCAACTTGCAAAATATTTATCTAAAGTCCACGGGAATAGTTTACAAGCTATGAGTAATTGAAGAGCTTTTAGCCGGTACTTAATTTGGACGTGAATTAATATGTTAGTTACCTGTCGTTGGAAAATGTAAAAAGGGAACTTTAAAACAGAATAAAGTTGGACAGGCAGCGGTGGCCCGGGCAGGCGGACGCGGCAGTCGCCAACTAGCTCTACGCGTTCACTTTCCGCTCAATAAACGCTTGCAACTCGCACAAGTTTTGCCTTCGGTCGGCTGCGCTCCGCTTCCGCACTCTGCATCGCACAACAATAACAACTTTCATTGCAACTTTTCGGCAGAAAGCTTCATTTGGCTTTTATTGCAAGACATCGTATCCCGTGATCCCGTTTCCTAATTCATATTTAGAATCATACTGAGAAGAATATGGCACTGATGCTAAAATACCTTACTCATCTATTGAAAAAGTCTGCAATATAATTCTACGCATGAGTAAAATAAATATTTAAAAGGAAAGTATCTTGGATCCTCTTGTTCGATTTTATGTTTAATAAGATGAGAACACAATAGATGGGTGGGTATGGGTAGGTAGGCAATTCCGAGTCGAAGCGCGTTTGTCTCCAGTGAATGGAGTCTTATTTAGCGGGGAGCTGACATCTTTTGTAAGAATTCAAAACGACGTGAAGATGCCACTGATTTATGTGCCACCATTATTCTTACTTAAGCGACGTAAACATATGCCGCGCGCGCTTCCAACCCCATACAAGGGGCGTCAAATGAAGAGGCACGCACCGCGACATCTTATGCCGCGACATTATTTTTTCATAGAATGATATCATTTTTCATAACAAAGAGAGCTAAGGAAGCACGCTAACTTAAACCTTGTGTTAGTAATGTATCTTTACATTTTCTCAGCTCATAGCAAAACAGGATGTAAGAAGAAAGTTTCAAACTAAAACAGTTTCTAAAATGGAATCTAGTTTTTAGTTTGGGACATCCGTCAGAAGGTGAACTAGACGAGAATCTTGGCAACACAAATAGTAATAAGCTCGAGAAGTCGCTGAAACTCCGTCGAGGTTGGAGTCTTGGCAAATATTACGGCAAAGCGACACAAACTTGGATATTGTTTGTTGGGCATCCTTCTGACGGAGATTGTACCGCGAACAACGGATCGCGCTTTCCTACTTATTGCCCGTCTACTACTTTGATGGCTTCCGATGTAAATGCTTCCTTGGTTTCAAGACATGAAAGACTTGATGATTATTTGTTTTATAATATTTTTTATATATAGAATATAGCAACCCCATTAGTAAAATTACATTACAAATTTTTATATCTTCTAAATAAGTTGTTATTAATTTATATAAACTAACAGGACCACCACGTGAAGCAAACCAAACAAACAATTCTATTTGGTGTGTAAGGAATAAATGCAGCCAATTTTTCTCTAATCAAAAGCCGTTCTAGATGGCTAAGCCACCACCACCCCGTGACTTATAATGATGGGACAAATTAATGTGCAAATTTAATTGATATCGTTACAATCGGTATTTTGTTGAAATACATTAATGTATAACAATAAACATCTTCAGCGTTGTGGGTGAATACCATTTATACAGGCTTGTGTTGTAAGAAATAATAATATACAGATGAATAAAACACTGTAAAATATTATAATATAAGTTAGAACAAGTGCTTAGCTTTAAGTTAAAAAAAGTAATAAATAAACTATGATTTAAACCAAACCTAAAAAAACCTAGAGAAAACTGTATCAAAACTACAACAGTAATAATAAATGTATATTATTCAGAATTGGGAAGTAGGTATTAGAAAATAGATAGTATGCAATTCAAATAGGAACTATATACAGAAATGAATAAGTGAGAATAAGTTGTACGCAATCTGTTTAAATCCCACTATTCTTGTAGAAGTAGTGATAGCCTAGTAGCGATAGTTTTCCAGCTTGAGCTTCACCGAATAGTGATTAGGCTTATATCAATGCCTGCTTGGCTAGCTACCACCCACAAATAAAAAATCTATTGCCCTGTACCTAAAAGTGTGTTACAGTATATGTCCTTGAGAGTCAGTAATTCTGGGTTAAGCGTGTTACCACTTTTGGCCAAATCATCACTTAAATGAGGAAGATGGTGATCATAGGGAAACCTATCAGAAAATTTAAAACAAACAATAGATTACCACCAGCACTATCTAAGCACAACACTAGGCAAAAAAATAATATTTTAAATTTCGAAAGAGTCCAAAATCACTCATTATTTGCTAGATTGATCATCCGCCAATTACACTCTCGGGGTTATCGTTTCAAGATGCGGGAAAGTGACCCAAGTTTCAAGACATAGGGCCCGGAGAAATACCCACGGCACGGTAATCGCACATATCCACAGCGTGTCCATAGTGAAAACGGGGTACTGGCGACCCTGGCGACGCGGAGCTATGTCCGACTATGTGTTTGGGCCCTTACAGTCTTTGCACTACGTTTCTCTATGATCATGTGTACACGACCTTATCGTGTCATGTCAATGTAAAGGTACCATGTGAGCTAGCATGGGTTCATAAAGTTTTTCTTTGAATAACAATAACTACTTAGTACATTCTTATATACTTCGTATTCCGTACTATTACATAGATTTATAACGACTACCTAATACAGTTTTTAGCTCCCAAATAAGCTTCGCATCGCAAACTGCTCTTAATTTTTAATATTAAAAGCATTAGCGCTAAGTACGGCAAAGAAACGCTCGCTTTATCCCCACGATGCCATTAGAAATACGTTCGAGTGAATATCGGAGAAATGATAGGAAATCACAAAGGAGCTTCGCAAGCTCATCAAATACACGTTATCAGCTCTGCACTAACAAATCAGGCACCGGGGAGCGGAGACTTATTATGGCATCAACAGAGTATCAAATCCTTATTACCTAAATTTAAGAGTTTAAATTAAGGACGTCAGCAGAATATTACCTCGGTATTTGTGTAATAAAGCTTCAGTCACGGGCACATCGTAAAATGGCAGTATCTATGCACCTGGAGAATTTGCATAGGAACATTCTACTCTCGTAGGTTAGGTAGGATAGTACGAGAGGCACCTATGACGTGATGCAAATTCGCTCCACCACTTTCGCACATCTCTTTGGACGTTTTTATTGCACCTGGAAGAGAGTTAATATACCTTTATGTAAAACGCTTTAAGAGAATTAATTTTCATTTCATTCAGGGTTTATTAAAATAGCTAAGCCATTTATTTAAGCGAGCAGTGTCGGTAGGTAAGTCGTAAAGTTTTAATGCTTGTTGCATTTGTATACCTACCTAGCCGTTCAACCTAGTGCCGCATGCCGTTACAAATGATAATATATAAAATAAATAATAAAAAAAATATTCAAATTAGTTTTTTGCGTTTTGTATTAGTGTTGTGTTCAGGGCATGATAAATTTGATATAAAATATATAAAGTATAAAACAGTGTTCATTGATCAAGTACATTGAACAGGCATTAACAGGTACATTGAATTATTAAGAGGTAGATATTGTGACAGAGCATACCACGTTTATAGTATCAGTAGCAGTGCGGTAATATCATCTATAAATAGATAATAAATAATATATAGATTTACCGTGGTAGAACTCTTTGTGAACGAGTTCGTCCGGGAAAGTACAGCCACCATACCTATTTCTACCGTAAAGCAGTAATGTACACATTACAGTGTTCCCGTTTGAAGGTTATAGGTAAATGTATATAGTATAGGCAGAGGTTACAGCTTTAAGCAGGTGGGCTTCGTGCTTGTACCTTAAACATATTTGAAATAGTACATTGTGTATTAAGGGCGGTAAGTAAGGAATTACGATCGAGGCTATAATAGAAGCCCGAAGTCGAAGACAGAGGGCTATCTGAGTCGAAGTTTCCGTACCGCCCGTGAAACAAACAATGTTTTTTATCACATTTGCGAGTAAATAATTATGCATTATAGCTTTAATACACAAGTCAGCACGACTATTGTTACGAAATACGTGACCTTTTTTAAGCGGATGGCGGGCTTTTTGCCCACACCACAGATTATACAAATGTTTAGTGCAGAATCGTTAAGGGCAAATACTTACGTAGGTAGGTATACAGCCGTACAATAAAATAATTTCGACGTTTTGATACAAAAAAAACTACTAAAATCGCTGAATATGTATTAAGAACGTTAGTTGAGTATTTGAGTAACATGTAGCGAGATTGCAATGAAATTCCTGTTTGATAACATCATAAGATAATTTTTCAAATGCGTGTAATGGAAACTCCTTGCTTGAACTTACATGACCTGTGAGCTGTGCTATAAATAAAAAAAAAATTTGAAAATTTACTAAATCTTGGGTTTCACGACAAAAAGAAAGCTCGAGGTTTTTATATGGGGCATTACGGCCAAGATAACCTGTAGGTAGGTTTAGATACTGTTTATGTGTAAGTGTGATAAAGAAATCCTTGAAACCAGAATAAGTACCTACTAGTAATAATAGCATTTATTTTATTTCACTAACGCAATATGTATTGAAATTATCAACCAATAGCTAGTTTAGTTTATTTTTAGGGTTCCGTACCAAAATAGTTAAAACGGGACCCTATTGTGATAGCTAGACAATTGAAATGTTCACAGATGATGTATTTTTATTGCCGCTGTAACAATAAATACTAAAAATAAAATAAAATAAATATTTAAGGGGGCTCCCATACAACAAATTTGTTTTTTTTTACCGTTTCTCGCTCGATACGAATAACGGCGACAGGACGCTTTAACTATTCACAGAATATTTAGTTTTATGTTCTCTTTAAACATAATTAATTAAAATAAAATAAAATAAATAATTAAGGGCTCCCATACAATAAAAGAGGTTTTCGCATTTTTTATTTATATTGGTACGGAACCATTCGTGCGCGAGTCCCACTCGCACTTGGCCGGTTTTTTAGAATTTACGCCCGCATATTTACCCAAGCGGAGGGGAGCAATATCAGCGAAGGTAGTTGTGAGCAATAAACTGTCTTCTTACGCTGTAAATAAATCACAAGAAATTTTTTAACAACCCTCTTAATGCGGGAGATCACACATGGATTTTGCCGAGGTAGGTACAATTTTTTTTCTAAGTTATGTAATTTTGTTTATAAGTTATGATATCGGATATATAAAAATAAAAGTTTCAAGTCCAAAATAAAGAGTTGTCTGGTGTCTCTTAGCGCGCGCACACGAACGACACCATCGTGGGTGGGCTTGGCCACTTAAAGTTACGGTAGGTAATGCGACGTTGCCAATTACCTTCCAGTTTAAGAACTTGTTTTACAGTGTTATTTTTTCACTAAGTATATAAGAACATAATAAAAATGGTATACATAGATACCAGGTGGTATGCCTGATTGGCAAGATTCCATTTTGGTAGGCACCACCGCGGTGTCAGATAGTTTGCCCCGAAGCAGTAGTGTGCAAAATCTTTTCTGTCTTTAGGTGTGAGAGGCACTATAGCAAGTCAAATTACTGGGTGAACGAGACATCCCATTATGAACTAAGGTCTCGAAGTCACGAGCGCAGTGTAATCTCAACAGAACGAGGATGGTGACACTGCAAATGTGATGAACGGTTACCATCAGACTGGACTATCTCATCACTTCATAATAAAAAAATAAAATAATGCACCTCGAATACAATTTGGCGTGATTATTTTACAAAATAAGACTACCAATAATTTTCTATATCTATATTTTGTGCTTCGCTGATACAGAGATTATGAAAATACAAGTATTACCTACACTTGTGTCTAACATCTTACCATTCTATCTCGTTCTAAGTAGATTAGATGCTGCAAGACGTTAGCGTAGCGTTTCCTTCCCGCGTCAATTTACGGCGGATTTGATGAACGTCTACCGTATCCGATGGTATCGGCCGGCCGAGCCTTAATCATAGTTAAATGAATTACTGATCCAACGAAGCTGTGCAATCTATCAAAGTCGATGAATTTGAGATATAAAAGCTATATAATCCCAGTCCTTCCCATCTTAATTACTCTTCAGGGAAGTGTACTCATAACGCTTTCCATAGAAAAGTAGTTTCTTCTTATTTTAAACCAGCCCCAGGGTTTGTACAATGCTGATACTAAATATACTACATAATGTTACAACGTTCACAGGTTTTGCTGTCATTAGACAATACAAACATGTTTTCTTTAGGGTTACTCTTGAAAGGTTTACGGTTATTCTAGACATCACATTAGAAACCTCTAGAATTATCAATGTTTCTCTAGTATATTATGCATACAAACCTTCCTCTTGAATCACTTTATTAATAAATCCGTTGATTAGTTTTAAAGATCTAAGCATACATAGAGACAGACACCGTAAATCGGCTTTGTTTTATTATTATTTGTTTTACTATATGTTCGATATGCGAACACTCAAAATATGGAGATGTGTGGACTGTATAATGATTAACGACGATAACGTGCTGAGCTAGCGATCCATACAAATAGACAAGAGGAGGCAAAGAAATGCACCACGTACCTTTAATACTTCCACGAACCGTCCCCAAGACAGGCTGGCTGGATGAGATTTCTTATGAGTGATGTCGGTTTTGGAAAGTTCACACAAGCACAACACAAATAGGTATTAATTCTGCACGGCAGTAGTTCAATTCAGAGCTCACGGAGCTAACAAAAAGAAACGTTCTTTTGGAAAAGGTATATACGAAGAATGCGACACACGGGGCTGCTCGACGTAGACTGCCAGACGTGTCTTTGTCGTGTCAATTATTTTCTGTTTCCATCCTAAGTCGAGGGTAGGACGCGAAAAACATCTCGGGCAGTGGCAAAAATCATTTACCACCCTCAAATCCAAATGTAAGGACCGAACACTATATAGTGATACTAAGTGTTAAAACGCGGTGAAATTTTGCACGCATATCCTTGAGCTTGTATGCTTCTAGTTTTCCAGATATTATTTGTTTTATCTCCAAATTTGAAAATAGTATAGTGCTTACGAAACGTTTTTATGGAATTAATATTTCATTTTACGATAAACTAGCAAACCAGAAGCATATATATTGGGCTCAAGGACACGCATGTTAAATTTCACCGTGTTTGAACTTTTGGTATTTAAAATATGACGAAACCACGCTTGTATGAAAAGGGCTATGAGTAAACTTCCCTTAAATCTCGGCATAATAACAATTTAGCCGTCAATTAGAGGTTTTTTTTTAAATAAATAAATTACGCGACCGAAGAAAAATTAGAGATCTCTCAAAGGGCTATGAGTAAACTTCCCTTAAATCTCGGCATAATAACAATTTAGCCGTCAATTAGAGGTTTTTTTTTAAATAAATAAATTACGCGACCGAAGAAAAATTAGAGATCTCTCATTTCTGTATAAACAAATTCACAACCAAACTGACTGTCCCATAATCTTGGAAGACATTTCATTGAAAATTCCTGGCAATTATCCACGTGGCAGAATCTCTAAAATCTTTCATATTCCTCGTGCAAAAACGAACTTAGCTCGTAACTCCCCAATAACTAGAATGTGCCGTACTTGTAATGAAATAAATGCCTCCGTGAAAGATCTTGATATCTTTCACGACTCTATAAACATCTTTAAGAACAAATTAGTAAAGTATTTAGATAGTTGATGTTCTGCCATTTTTCGGTCTTGTAAGAATTATATGTATATTTTAAAGAACTTATAATTACTAAATTATAGATACCGTCATATGTTTTTTTTCTTTGTATAATAACTATTTGTAATTTCTCATTAAAAAAAATAATGTGTATTAGTTGACAAAATTTGTTGTTCAACGAGAATAATGTTCGACGTCTTTAAGAATGTTGTAAACACCCTTAAGTGGTATATATATCAGAATCAATATTGGTTTTCATGTATTTTAAAATTTTTGTAATATATATACTGTTGGTGTTTCGTTGTAAGTAAATAAATAAATACTTGTCATAGATGAAACGATAATTAAAGCAATGATGGCCGAGCGGTTATAGATATGGCCTGCCGTGCCGCAGGTCCCTGGTTCGATCCCTATATCTCTCTGGCTTGAGCTTCACCGCATGGTGGAAGGGCCTGGCCTCAAGTAGAAAATCTGTCGCCAAGCACTTAACAGTATGTTCCGGCAGGCAGTCCTTTAGAGCCAGAAAAATTATAGACACATGAGACTTAACAAATGCATGTCTCAATATGACGGGCGCAGTGCAATTCGTCAAATGACGAAATGCATCTATTATAGGCAGAGATTAATCCGCTTAACATCAGGTGGGCCTAGAGCTTGTTACAATCACACCTAAAAAAATTGTTTGCAGGAGCATTTTGCAAAGCATGATTTGTAAGTATACTTACTTACTTAAAGAATGCTTCGAATAGGTATCACATCAGCTAATTTTTGAGCGCATATTTTCTACTTATGCGTTTATGAAACCCGCATCTGCCAGCTACTTGTATATTTTATAATATAATGCATACGCTTTTCAATTTTTGCTCCTGAGTCCGATAGTGGAGAATATTTAATTGATTTTTACCCTTACTGCTAGACTTCTTCTGAGAAATGTGTTGCAAAGTACTGAAACTTTTGTGCCTCTATGGCAGAAAACTCAGAATTTTTTCACATTTTTGGTTTTGGTGCTAAGATGTCTAACTATTGTACTTAATCACGTAATACGCGAGGTGCGAAGATTTCTGACGATATCTCATATATTGTAATACATAATACTAATGTGAAATGGTGTTTGATAATGGGTAATTTTTATATTTTATACGGTTTAAAAGGTAAATTAAGTTATTGTAAATTAAGTTATTATATGATGATATTTATCAAGAAAATACGCACAATATTATTGATAGTCTCGAAAATTATAATTTTCGAGACTATCTAGAATAGTGACCATAATGAAGTTTGATGTTGAAATTTTGCCCTCTTGCCTTTAGTCCCGGCCGCGACGAATATTTGCTTTCTAAATATTTGTGTAGGAAGGTTATTATATTTAATTACTTAACTCAAATTTGCCGTTGTGTTCCTTTAATATATAAAGTAGAATTTTCCCATCTCTGAAAGAATATTTTTGCTCTTCGATGTCTGAGTGCTGCGAGAGAGACATCGTGTGCACTAGTTTGTGAAATCTAAACATAATTAAACTTATTTAAGTACTTCAACCTCCATGGTGCTGAATCTCTTAGGTTTTGGCGATTGTTACACATAGTAATTAATCAACTTTAGACGGTTTATATCGCGTATATTTTTCATTATTTTATCCCGACGTTTCAAACACTTTGCAGTGATCGTGGTCACGGGGTGACTAATAGGTTTTATTTGTCACATAAGTTATTAAGAAATTATTTGGTCTACCGTCAGATTTTTTTTTATAATCATAACGTTCCTTATTCACGCAATATTCGCTCACAGTGTCCAGAGGTCTTGCAGATTTGTGTCGGCCATGGGATTTAATTAATTTGATAACAGGATCCCAGGTAGGTGGTACTTGCCAACCATCATCTCTATTGAAATTTGGGCACTTTTTGATTTCAATAGCATCGCGTTACATTCTTTGCATAAACCGGGTCTCTCTGGCGAGGCTTTGTGGGTTGTCGAATCAAATTCAAATTCAAATTCAAATTCAAAATCATTTATTCAATTTAGGCGTCTACGACGCTCTTATGAAGGTCAATTACAAACTTTAATATTGAAATATTCTACATTGTACTGCCACGTTCAGCAAAAAAAATTATCGAGCCACTGCGAGAAGAACGGGCAAGAAACTCGGGGCCATTCTTTTAAACGTCTGTTTACAATTTGTTATAAACAATATAATACAATTATTACAATATTTGTTTAAATTACGTAGGAGACAGGTGATGGCTTGGCAGAGGTGGAATTTTCCAAGCATTTTTGTCGTTTAAGTAATCACAAACTGTGTAGTAGGGTTTCTTAATCAAAATGTTTTTCACGTGTAATTTGAATTTTCCTTCTGTGAGCTTTGTAATATGTTCGGGAATTTTATTATAAAACCGCACACAATTACCTAAAAAGGACCTTTTATTTGTCTTTGCTAATCAAAACACGGTACCGTTAATTTATATTTGTTCCTAGTGTTGTAATCGTGGTTGTCACTGTTTAATTTAAATTTACTCAAATTTTTCCGAACATACATAATATTTTCAAATATATACAGACTCGGTAAAGTTAATATATCAATTTCTTTAAAAAGATCCCTTAGAGATTCCATAGGATCCATTTCATATATGGCTCGAATTGCACGCTTTTGTAAGATAAAGATTGTTTCCATCTCAGCAGCAGCTCCCCACAGCAATACACCATACGACATAATACTGTGGAAGTACGCGAAATAAACTAGCCGTGCAGTAGCTACGTCTGTTAACTGTCTTATCTTACAAACTGCATATGCAGCAGAACTAAGTCTTCCGGCTAGATCATGTATATGTGGATCCCACTGTAAAGTTGAGTCCACTTTGATTCCCAGAAAGACTGTCGCTTTGTCAATAGAGAGTTTATCTAAGCCAAGCTTAATGTTTGGTTCAACATAAGGAACATTTGGTAAAGAAAACTTTAAACATTTGGTCTTTTTTGAATTTAAGAGAAGATTATTAGCGGCGAACCATTCAGAGATCATAGATAACACATTATTTACATGAATGAGTTCACTATCTTTCCTATCTACCTTAAAAATCAGAGAGGTATCATCGGCGAATAAAACAATATTGCAGAAATCTTTGACCATGCAAGGCAGATCATTAATATACGCTAGGAACAGAAAAGGTCCCAAAATTGATCCCTGCGGTACACCTATTTTTACCAAAGACCCGGAAGAAGTATTGCCATTTATTCCAACCATCTGTAGCCTGTTTGACAGATAAGACTCTATTAGATTCAAAGCTTTTCCACGAATACCATAGTGTGAAAGCTTACGAATCAGAGTGCAGTGTTCTACACAGTCGAATGCCTTGGAAAGATCACAAAATACGCCAATAGCATCATGTGAACTCTCCCAGGCTTCAAGTATATGTGACATCAATTGAACGCCTGCATCTGTAGTGGATCTGCTCTTAGTAAAACCAAACTGATTCTCATTCAATATATTATGCTCATTAAAATGAGATAAAACTTGTTTGAGCATAATTTTTTCGAATACTTTACTCAGAACAGGTAAGATGGAAATAGGTCTATAATTGCAAGGGTCAGATGCAGCCCCCGACTTCAAAATTGGAGTGATTTTACATAGTTTCATTAAGTCGGGGAAATTTCCTCTATCGACACAAAGATTGAATATTGTTACTAAGTATGGTGCGATAATGCAAATTATAGACTCTGCCACTTTAACTGACATACCCCACAAGTCTTCAGTACTCTTTATGTTTAAACTTTTGAATGTCTTTATAATTTCAAAATTTGTCGTGTATCTAAAAGAAAAGTCCGGTGTTTTGCAGGGAAAATTATGTTTTAATAGGGCTTCTGCTACATTGGGACAAGAATCCAATGATTTAGTGTCTTCTAGGGGTAAGTTAGAAAAAAAAATTTCAAATATATTCGCCACTTGTATTGGATCAGAGATTTGATTTTTATTAATAGTTAAGACATATCTTGAATCTCTAGGTTTATTTTTACCAGTCTCAATATTTATAGTCTTCCAAATGGTTTTTATTTTATTTTTAGACTTGCTAATTTTATCTCTAATAAAAAGGGATTTAGCACACAAGCAAACAGACTTAAAAGTTTTTGAATAGTTCCTAACATAATCATGAAACTGCTTGCAAGATGTTAAATTTTTCCTGCGATAAAGATCAAACAAATAATCTCTACTTTTTCGAATACCTCTAGTTGCCCAATCACTAAACTTCAATTTTCCATTTATTTGTTTCTTTATTTTTGGACAAACTTTTTGAAACTCAATATTTACTAAAGAAAATAAGTTATTGTAGATGTCATTCGGGTCACAGTGAGAAAAACTTGTTATGCCAAGCTTAGCTTCTATATTGGTACCAAGAGTTTCTAGCCTACTGGTTGTTAACGGCCTATGTTCAACTTCATACCTCTCTGTTTCTCTATTTCCATCAAATTTTATTGCAAGGCCCTCATGATCAGACCTAACACCTTTCAATATTAACTTTTCTTTAATCTTACAGTTTGAGTATATATTGTCTATACAGGTAGATGAAGTGTCTGTTATCCAAGTGGGCTCACAGAACAGAAATTTCAAATTAAATGACTTAAATAATGAAATAAGATCAGTCTTATTTTTAGAATTCATTAAAATATCTATATTAAAATCACCACATACAAATATGGGTTTTCTGCATTTAGAGATTTTCTGCAGTATACTTTCCATAGTGGATAAAAATTCTGCAAAATTTTGAGCATGACCTTGATCTGTAGGTGGTCGATATACACACAACACAAGATGCCTGTCCACCTCCACACAAGCAACTTCACAGACACGTTCAACAGAACATCTGACTAAGTCATGGCGTTCTTTAAATTTTAAGTTATTTTTTACAAGAATAATACACCCTCCTCCTTCTGCAGATGATCTGTTAAACGCACTGCCTACACTAAAATTCTTAACATTAAATAACATTGTATCAGCTCTTAGCCATGTTTCAGTAAAGCATAATATATCAAAAGGATATTTATCTAAGAGCATTTCAATTTCAAGTATTTTGCCAGAGAAGCGATTTATATTTTGGTAGTATAGTGCTATGTCAAAACACTTCCCTGTTGTCGGACTTAAAAGTTTAAACAGTTTGACTCAACATTTGTATTAGTACATGTACTAAAATCTGTATCGTCAATAGAAGACATGGTTATATTTCCTATAACCGACTCAATATTATAAGCTACCAAAGTAGCAATCAGATTCTTATATTTTTTAGGTAGGTACATCCTATCCCGAGTCAACATAAATTTAGTAATAAATTTATTACAGTCAAAAAATAAAAGTTTGTCACTATGACGACATGTCATATTATATAATATACTATTTAATGAATGAATATGCTCATTCTGATTTTTTGTCAGTGCCTCTGAATAGGGAAAAGCACATAACATAATTTTAAATGCACTGAGGCTTATCAATGAGGTAACATTTGCTATTATCTGTTTAATCGAATGTAGTGGTTGGGTTTGTCCTGGGCATGTTCACAAACCTTGATCGAGCGTCTGTTCTTCATGTCAGCAATGTGTTCTTTTACCCGGATACCAACGCTCCTCTTTGTTTGCCCAATGTAATATAACAGCCCACATTCACAATCAAGTTTGTAAACACCTGCATCTTGTAGGGAAATATTGCACTTAACAGGTCTTAAAAATTGGTTGATCTTCTTGTGCGGATTGAAGTAAGTTTTTATTGAAGCTCGTCTAAGGATATTACCAATTTTGTCCGTGAACCTTGATGTAAGGTAAGATGGCAGATTGTCGCTCAACTGTGGAGGCTTGGTCCGGCTTCTCTGACACATTCGTGGGAGCTTGTGATTATTGCTTAGCAGTACTTGTTTTACATACTGAAGTTCCCCTCCTTGAAATGGTCAGAGTCGCAGATGCAATGAGCTCTCTGTAACAAAGATTTACCTACGGTAGCCAACTGACCTGGATGGTGATGGGAGTTACCATTGAGATATTTATCTGAATGGGTGGATTTCCTATACACTGTATGACTAAGGGAGTTGTCAGGATTCCTGATGACTAAAACATCAAGAAAAGCTAAGCATTTATTGACTTCAGGCTACTTTTTAAATTGAATTTTATTATGTTAGGAGTTTAGATGGTCTAGAAATGCAGAAACTATATAACGGGGGAGGATGGTAAAAGTATCGTCTACGTACCGTTTGTAGATCTTCGGCATAGCCACAGCTGTAGAGAGAGCTCTCTCCTCGAAGTCTTCCATGAAAATATCGGCAACAACGGGGGAGACTGGATAGCCCATAGCTACACCATCAATCTGTATGTAGAAGTTAGTTTTCCAGAATACAAGTACAGAAGAAAAATATTCGCGATTTAAACCGTTTAAAGTTGTTTAATTACTAAATATTTACTTATTAAGCATATCTGTACATACTTACGTCTTCATTACATATTCTACTTCTATAATTCTATATTACTTACATACTTTTATATTTCATTCTTGAAACAAGTATACATAAGTAAGGCCGTAATCTTCATTAAACGCTAAGGCGTTCCAGTAACAACGTTTCTTCACGTCAATTTCAGCGTGCCAGCGGGCTGATGGGGCGAGGCGCATCCACGACCCACCCTTAATCGCAGATAAATGAATTACTGTTCCGACGCCATCAATCAACGTCGATAATTTTAACATAAAAGCATAAATAGATTGGACGCTTTAGATACTTATACATATTGTAATGAATTTTCAATTTAGATACTTGGATATGTAGGCGAAGGTAGTACAGTAACGGACAAGGTCTGGCATCGGACATCATTCATAAATATTACTTTGTGTATCATTTGCTTGCGGAATGGCGACATCTAATTAATATATCATATAGTTTACTCCGAGCTATATAGTTTTCGACAAACTTAATAGCCTTTATATAATTGAACACAAGATAATATAAAATTATAGAATCTTTATGATAATATTTTCGCACAAACGATTTGTTTCAGTACCGGACTTCCGATACTACACACATTAATACAATTATTTTTGATGGATTAAGGTTGTAAAAATACCAAAAATAATTATTTTATCGCTTTGCTCGTGTACCTACACCGAAAAACCATCAACGGTGACATTCACCTTTCTCTAAATAAGCTCATAACAAAATATATCTCAAATAGGTACTTTAAATATCATCGTATGTTAGTTTCGAAAAACCATTAGCATACAACAAAATTAAATTAGAATTTATCAACCTTATCATTCTATACCAGTAGCACATCTTTGAAGAATGCAAGAATTTCTTCAACGGCAAATGAAGAGTAGCTTCAGAAAGCTTAGCTGAACGCACGAAACTTGAGATAAGGACTTCTACGCCTTTCAAGAAAAATAAACCAAAAATGTATACACAAAGTAATTAAAAGCAGGAAAAGAACTGACAATGTTAATAAGTATAAACAACAAAAGAGAAAAAGTTAAGAAAGTTTTAGATTTGATGATAAAAGAGTAATAAAAATACTGTAGAGAAAAAAGTAATACAAAGAACACTTTGCGGTAAAGATTCAGAATTTTTCAAAAACCTGTACGTAGTTTTTTATAAACTGCTTTATAATAATCTTATAACGTCAAAACCGATGAAGACGTGGAGCAAGTACCTAGTACGATTTCACGTCCGATACTAAACAAAAGCATTATTAATTAAGAATCAGAAGCTTGATATTTTTGATGCTACGCAGTTTTAAAATATTAGCATTTCTGTTTAATATATTTTGTTTAGTTTCTCTACAAGAATGTGAATACAAGCTGTTGACATTTCTAACGTTTGGTTCAATATTATCCGCTTAAGTTCGTTACTAAGATTAAGATATCCGTTATCTTCTAAAAACCATATCCTTATCCTTTACTACAGGCGCCTCTAAGCTAGGTAAGGTAAATAAAACATGAAACAAAAAAGTTCACTGATTTTGTATAATATCGCAACAAATCTAAAAATGTCCGATAATATCTAGATAATACCTTCCCCTAAGTATATTCATAATTTACAGTACCTATGAGGTATGAAGTGATAGGTGCAGTTTAAGAAGTTGCTAATTGCTATAGGACAGGCACTTGTTTATGTTATCTAGAATCACATGCTGCTAACCATTTTCTAATATTGTAATTGCATTAAAACGGTGTACCCTACCTCAATTACTTGCAAGTTCTAGCACAATAAAATGTCTAGTTCAAGAAAGTTAACTAGATAGATATCTATGCCAGCCTACTTACCTTAGAATTTATCTTCACGTTAGGTAAACTACGTAGCGTCGTAATCTAGAAGCGCGCTACCTTCCTTATGTGTGGCTGACTCAGACAGTAACGTATGGTTCACTTTATCGGATGCTAGCAGACATTGCAAACAAATTTTTCACTGAAAAACCCTGGGAAATATAAAATATGAAGTGATTGCGACCAGGGACCGCTTCCGTGACGCCCCTCATTCATCTGGCGTAATCGGACGTCGCCGATTCAATTACAATATTAATCGAATTAAAATTTATTGCACCCAAGACGAAGCGCTTTTTTCAGATGGGAATTTTTATGAGGTTTTTACCATTTAGAGTTCCAATTTGCGTCGTTTTCAGAATCACTCTCCTGACTGGAGTGTTTTTCCATTGCCTTGAGGGCTGACACTAACATTCGTTGTAGCTTTTTCAATTAAGTATATTTATTTGTAACGGTACAATATTCTGAGCACTTACAAATAGAAGTCTCTTTTCGCCGAATTAAATTGCTTGTTGAGTCATAGAGACAATTTTATGACTTTTTCTAATATCAGCTCTATTTTGACCACGGATGAGCATGCTTTTTTAATGTTTTGATTGAAAGTTTGTTGTAGATCACTTTTAATCACATTGAAAATATACTATTTATTAACTATACCTAACCTACAAATGAGTACCTATATTATGAATGAGAATTAATATTCATTATGAATGAATTACCGAAGATAACTTTACGACGTAGAATTTAGATAGATACACTTATAATTATGATAGATTAAGGGTCCGTTTCAGAATGTCCTAATAAAGTTTCGTGTTGCTACACATAAAATAACTGAATGATAAAAATGACAGTTAACATGCAGCGCGTTTCAAGCTTTAACCGATGGATAGGCTAAATCGATGACTGTGAAACGCAAAGATAGTGTTTTATTTATTAAATATGTTCTGGCTAGTATAACCGGAACTTACTCGAACAGTCTGAAACAGGCCCTTAGCATGTTGATAGATACTTAGGTACGCTTATAAAATAAAATTTGGAGAATTAAAAGTATAAACTAAATCTTTAATAAATGAATGAGAAAATCTTTATAGATTAGACGGGTAATACGGACATTATATTTTTATTATTTCTTCTAAGTATGTGTTTTTCTAAGTGTTGATATAGGTATAAAATAAAAATAATCGGGGATCGTGTTATTAAACCATTAAGTTTACATCGACGTGTGTGTAAACTGTAAAGAAATAGTATACGTATATATTAAATGTTTGAAGAATAAATGTTACTTTAAGTGTTCTTGACAATGTATTCGAAGATCTTCGATTTAGATGCATTAAGCTAGCCATTTAGCCTTTAGGTAGCCTAAAATGTCAATGTGACTTATTGCCCCTAGGCAAGTCTTAACTTGATTCTAACAACTTTTAAGAAAACTTAACTTGTGTTGTCTTTGTGTTTGTACCAAATCTTTTTGTGTTGAGTAATCTTTTAAGAACATTTAATATACCTATACTTAAATGATAAGTAAAACGTATGGCAGACATACGTACATGGGCCAATTTACAACTATAAAAGACTCACGAGATCGAACGCTATTTCACTAGGTAGGTACATAATAAGAAATGGAAAAAAGCATTAACTCCACACAAAGGCGTGCCTCGGCAAGAGATGAAAGTTTATTTGCACAACCTCGTATTGTGATCAGAAGTTATTACGCCTGTATGTAAAATATTCCCCGAAGCGGGTCATATCGAACAACACGGTGCATAATTTATTTTTCAAGACGCTTGAACGGACCTTCCTTTCTACAGAATTGCACTCTGCTTCGGTAAACCGGTGCTGATGCACACTACAAACAGCAAATATAACAAAAAAAATATATATAAATAATATAAAATAGGTGGTATATTGTACCTTGTCTTTCAAGCGAAATTAAACTTATTAAATACTAGCGGTCCGCCCCGGCCTCGCATGGGTATTTAACAATAAATACAAAAATTGTAAACTTAAACACATAAAAAAGTATGTAGTTATTGTGACAAAACAGTAATAGTTAGACTTATATTGCAGACTATTTGTAGATATTGATGTCCTCTATAAAATTGTAGTAGGTACATCACTTTGCTCTGTTTTCAATTATTTTCGCAGCGTAAGCGATATAACGATTATTTTTTGGTATTTCTTTCGCACTTTGGGTTACATTGTCGAAGTTTTCATACCGATCCCTATTTTTTAAATCATCTATAGCCTATGTTCATCAGGGATAATGTTGGATTCTCATGGTGAAAGAATTTTTCAAATCGGTCCAGTAGTTTCAGAGCCTATTCAATGCAAACAAATAAACAATCAAATCTTTTCTCATTATTATATTAGTTTAGACGTAAAACGTATGGGTTAAATTGTTTCATACACTCACTGTACATTTTACTAATATAGTAGATAGCACACTTCATGTTCACTTTTAAATCAAGATTAAAATTGGTTGTATGCCCGAGTTATACACTCGGCGTTTTACCTAATTGCGAGGAAATTAAGCACTGATTAATAGTAATTGTTCCGACGAAATTTATGTCTGGGTTTTTTAATAATACCCTCTTCAATGGGTATCTATTATTAATGCCCCAAGCAAACTTCCTACATGAAATATACCTAATTACTACAAATACAAACTGAATCTACAAGCCATAGGTACTAGCCAGACTAGACAAACATACAAGCCATAGCTTTTTATCAGAATTTATAATATTAAGAACTTTATTTAGTTTGTAAACAAATTGTACATTATTGGCGATATAAAACTATTATTATTATTTCATTAAACAATTTAAAATAAAAATAAGCAGTTTTCAGAGACCAGAACACCAGAGCATTAAAAGCTGTTTTGTTCATCGATCTAAGACTTGTTTACCTATGTTTTTATTCTGCTTATATCGAGCTTAAACAATAACTTCACGAACATGAGAGGTGAAGAGGTAATTATTTAATGCTTGTTGCTAAGAAAGAGGGATACAAATAAAATGTATAATATTCTCGAGTATAATTAATAGATTACGCGGAATAAGACTATGCGGAAATCCATATTTAATAATGACAAATATTTAAAAAGTATTCAAAGAAAACACTAAATTAATATTGTAACAGAACACAAAATATATCTAGTGACAATTCCGCCTAATTTTCCCTGTTAAGCCAAAGTGACGTAACAAACGCCACGAAATCAAAAAAAAGTCAAGCGAGACATCATGTCTCGATCCTGTGCTCGTAGAGTCAAGACCTCCTCAGGATGCTTCGTGTAGAAGCGCAAGCGTCGAAAATTCTTCCGGTTTGACTGCGTGGCGTTTGCGACGTCACATTGGCTTAACAGGGAAAATTAGGCGGAATTGTCACAAAGTATATTTTTTTTATGTTTAAGTGTTTTATGAGAATATTAACTTAGTGTTTTCTTAGAATACTTTTAATTTTGTTTATTATTCTCGAGTATATTATGAAAATACCATGCCCGATCCGAAATATTAAAAAATCTCGAATACAGGTCTAAAATTTTTCATTGTTTTTTGCGTCTTCAGTATTCGACTTACGATATACTCGTACGTTCAATTTTTAGATTTCTGTACTAGGAAACGGTTACTTATTAGTATGCCAATGCTCGTGGTCCCGGTATGCCTCGGCTGTCTGTCTGTCCGTCCATCCGTATATCTTAGGAACAGTAATGTGATTGCTGACCGAATTTTTTTACAGAATATGTCAACGATAAAAATTCAAGAAAATAAAAGGGTGTTCCCATAACAGAAACATGTTTTTTTCTGTTTGCTTTATCGTAAAAATGGTAATACAAAGTGTCAAACTTGGTGTGATTATAGTCGTCAATTAACAAAAACCAGCCAAATTTAGTACTTGTGTCGGCTCAGAACCCTCGGTACTAAGCAATATATGAATAACAAGAAATAATTTTGAAGTAATGATACGCGAGCTGTAATAGTTATGGAGTGCAGCAGGTCCCTGGTTCGATCCCCACCATCGGCTTGAGCTTCACCGCATGCTGAAAGGGTATTTTGCGAATGCTCGCCTGGCTAGTTACCGCCCTCAAGAACAAAATCGCCTAACAGTGTGTGACAGTGGCAGTTGTCCGTGAGAGTCAGAAAAATGTCACAGTGTGACGGGCGCAGTGCAATTCGTCATATAACAAAATGCATCTGTTGAGGTAAGATTAATCCGCTCAACATCAGGTGGAGATCGTGCTTTTCCACCACAATAACTTTAAAAAAATAACTTCAAAATTTGTCGCTTATATTATATATCTATTGCGTAGTTCCGCTCGTTCCCATGCGGTGCATGTATCTAAATCTTACGCCCTTATTGTGGCATTTTTCAATTACCACTTTACATTAAGACGTGAAATTTGACTATTTAACAGAAAATTATTATGTATAATAATAAATAATTAAGTTACAGGTACGGTATAGGTAAGTGCATATATAAAATGAAACATTCATAAGTTTAAATCATTTAATAAAAATAAGTGATGTATTAATTTCTTATAAAGAACACATTTTAAGAGCAGTCATTTGCTGTATCGTTAAGAATGATTTACATAATATAAAATTAACAGGTATGAAGTTATTGTTAATAAACTAATGTTATGGTCGATATGACATACAATCGACAGCAGCTAAGGGGTCCGTTATTGCTGATATACACAACCGGTGAAGAATTCTCTTCTCCTTACGATGGCCTCCTCAACAAACCGTGTTATACCACACAATATAAAAGAGTAATTAAAAATATTTTACCTAAATCATTCTTCAGGCCATCTTTTACAAACAATCTTCATATTAAACAACATCATAATTTTAGAAGATCTTCAATAAAAGCGCTTTAAATCTACCCTCAAATAATAAACAATCAGATAATATTTACAATAAAAACATTTATATATTTAATACTATAAGTATTCAAATATCAATTTCATTATAGATATATTTTGTGTACTTCTATATTTTTATGACAAAGATATTTTTACAAGATTTTAGTACCGACATCTATTACAACAAAGATTTAGAAATATTCGCTAGAACTTATACCATCATTACAAAAAACGAAGTTTCACACGAAGTTCGAACCTCGCTAATAAATTCATGCATATCAAAATATATACTAAATACAGTTATTGTGTCGTTTGATATTATTTTACTTCATTTGAAATATAGAGCCATATTTTCAATATGTATAGTAAAAATTCTTATCGCTAACATGTTAGGTAATTGAAAATAAACATGTTCATGGGCTGTTGGGGTTGATCACTGTACTTTTTAACAATGCATACGAAATAATGTACTTTACATTAAACATAATTGAAGTGGCGTCCAAACACTTAAAAATAAATAGACTAGTAGTAGTTTGTTCTATTGTCGAGACAGAATGCCATAAAATCGCAACATCTTTGAGTGCCGCTTGCATGTAACTTATGGCACAGAATAAACGTAGACGGTAAAACATTAGTACTAACAAATGACATTTCGTTACGAAATATCAAATTAAGCTACTTTACAAGTTGCATCAGGTACTTATATTGTTTGAAACAGAATATCAAAATAAGCGTGTAACAAAAGCCTGCAACAAACACGGCATGGAATGAAAATGCAACCATTTCTGATATAGAAACATGGAATACTTTTAATCCCCAATCGTACATTGGCGTTTAAAGCTCGATGACGCAATATTCTATGACTGGAAGCAATAAAAAATTCAACTACTGGCATTAAACAATATCCATTCAAATAATCCGTTCACATCAGCGACTATTAACAAATAGCACCTAAGCCGGCGGGTCAACAAATCACGCCGGAAAACCGACCATACGAACATGGCTAAGAAAATAACGTAAAACGAGGCAAGCAAATTCAAACCGTAATCACTTCACCGACGACATAGAGTCGTCTATTATACTCTAGCTCGCGAGAGTAAACATAAACATACCTTGGTATAGATTAAACAGTTCACGAAAGTCATCAATATCACTTTTTTTAAATACATTACATGAATCGATTATACAAAAACATTTCAACAATGATAGGGTTCTCACATCGAAACACTCGTGTAAAACAATTCAACAGTTTGTAAGTTCATAGGTACCCGTCAGGGTATGACCACGCAGACCTTGATGAGACCTCGCGGCATTTTGTTTCTTGCCAACCTAACAGGTTGCAAGTGATGCTATCCGTTTGAGGAGAGGTCGTCCTTGAGCCACTGCGGGACTAGACGGCCGAGCCGAACCAAGAGCTTAGACAGAGCTGTGTTGTGCGGCGTGTAGTATCGCTTTAAGAACTTCGCCGACCGCTCCTCCATAGGTGGGTATATCCTACCCTTCGACTTGCCCAGGCATTTTGTACGATCGTTCCCGATCGCTTGGCAAAAGAAACCCTTTTTCACATCGTACCTGAAAAGAAATATCTCGATGAGAATCTTGTATTCAATTATACAAATGCTATCCCGATTGAGAGGGAAGCGTGAACAAACAAAAACACACAAAAGGGAAGATTGTAAGATTATTGTTATTTACAAGGGTAGATGTTCGATATCAGTTGTATTATTCAGACCGATCCTCGTCTTACATTCCCTTTCTCGTACCTTTACATTATTCTGTGAGTCTTTCAATAATTTCATCATCCATTTGGCTGAGAGTCTAAGGGCACATAACCGTCCCTCCGCTATTGCTATTCTAGGTACCAAGTACATATATTTATTGTTCAGTTCAAGCGTGAAACCTACTTAATGTCTATTAAGTAGGTTTCACGCTTTGGACCGCGTATGTTATTCGACACGCCAATTTAGATATGTAATTCAGATATAGGTTAAATTCAGTGAAAGTCGAAACACTACGAGTAACAACAGAAATAAGTTTTTTAAAAATATTTTTGTTTGCAATAATGCATGCTCTGCGGATTACATTACAAAATTACAAATTTATGAGAGGAAAAAATTAAGTCATGTGCGGGATTCGAACTCGCGTCCATCCACCCCTTTAGCCGGGGCATGCTCTAACCAATTGAGCTAACATGACAATGAGTCATAACTCAAATTCTTCCTATCCGTCTTTAACCATCGTGTGGGGATGGAGCGACATCTATAGTTCAACTTACGCTCGAACTTAAGGGTTCGAATCCCGTACATGACTTTAATTTTTCCTATCGTAAATTTTTAATTTTATAACAGAAATAAGATTTGGTAATATATTCAAGTGACGTTAATCAAGAAATTTCACTTTATTTACGCGATTCCATCACTCACAAAAATCAATATGCCAGCTGCTTACCTAAATGAGTTCCAAACATACATTTTTTATTAGTTCTTTAGAGCAACACTGATTTCCGCCTATTACTCGTATGTGGAATACATACGAGTAATAGGCGGAAGTTAGATAGTTTCATACATCCAATCTACCAAGTGTAATAAACAATTATAGTGAGTCAACTCGATCTTTAGTAAAGTTATTTTGTTAATAACGGCAAAACGTGCGCAAAAATTCAAAGCATTTTGGGAGAGTTATAAAAAAGACTTGAATTGAGTCAAGTCTTTTTTTATAAGAGGAATTCGCGCACTTGTGTCTTGTTGGACTAAATATATCATTTATGTAAAAAAAAAGATTTTTTTTACTGATAAACATTAAAGTTGTGCTATATGAATTATCACTATTTATTTCTTTATACCCTAAGTTTATTATTACTTTCCGTGACAGTAGTAGTGCACAGTTGCACCGCGTCAATGTAGTTAACTAATAATTAGTTACAAATACAAATATTAATTACCTATACAAGTCGCACCCCGCGTAGGCTGATGAAAAGTTTCCTAAGTATGTATATGGTAATCCTGGATTGTATATCCATACAATATTATTTGTAAAATATTTTAGTAAATAAATGATTCGAAGTTTCAGATAAATCTGATCAGTAGCTTCAGCGTGAAGAGGTACTCACTCACTCATTTTCGCATTTATAATGTTAGAGTGATTATGCTTCTTCTACAAGCCTTTCTATCGGTTTCCTATAAGCCTAGGAATAACATAATTATGACGTGAATATTTAATACTTGAACGGGATTTCAATCATTATGTCACACACCAAGTTTTTCTCTTGCAGCTTTACAGCGTGGAATAATGTTATATTGCGTTCCCTCGGGAAGTCGTCGGTTAATCGGAATAAAAATATGTACAGGTTACACGATTTTTGGAGAAGTTTCGTCAGAGCGCTTTATAAGAAAATTCTACACAAGCGAAATCGCAGAATCTAAGATGAATAAATCTGATAATAATTTCAGCCAAAACAATCTCAGCACACAGTGAATCGAAATTAATATAAAAAAAAGGAAAGAAACCTGGTAGGCAATCTGTCAATATTTTGTCCAATTAAGACGGGTCTATTAATCAAACTTTCTAAATCAAACAGAACATTGTAAAGTAGGTATAAGGCCCTTAACAGTATGCTTACACTACTACCTTTTATACCATATTTATACTGTTTGTTGTCCAAAATGTACTTAAGGAGTACTATGCGCTAAGGCATTATCTGCCAGCCATTCAGCTGGATTTAATAGAGAAAGATAGTTGCGTACATACAGAAGTAAAACAGAAACAATGAAAATTTTATCTAAATATTTGTGGCGAAAACTTACAAACTGAACTTCAAATAATATCAAGATTATTGAACTTCCAAACAATTTGAGCACGACTGAACCAATCCAGGCTTACAACAATCACAACTAAACGGAGACGAAAGTCTGGACTGAGAAGTATAAGAACATAAACGACGACGTTTCGAGAGAGCTTAGAACTGCAACCTGCTTTATGTAGATAGCATACTGCGAGCCTTTATTAGTCCTTGCGACTCTACCCTGTAAAGTTGTGTGCTCGAGTTTAAGTGGCTATTGTGCCTAAGTTATGGTCAATTGCAAGGATACCTGGGTTGAACGGCCAACCTGAAATATACGATAATTAAGCCAGCAGATACTCAGGAACCCATTCAAGGTGTTGATATCACCTGAACCTACGAGCTCCGTTAACGTACTGTTATGAAATCTTGAAGAGGATGGAGCGAAATTAATTAGATTTGACCCTAATATATATATTTTGCGAGTCTCATACAAAACGTCGCCCGGACTGTTTTTAATCAAATCACACTTTCCATTAGTAGGACGAATAAGAAGCTGGAAATCTGGTGAATAAATAATAGTTTTCTTCAAAACTTTTCTACTTACTTCGAATTTCTAGGTAAGCTTAACTGAAGCAGCAAAAGCTGAATGTAAAAGAAACAGAGTTGGAAATAAATGTAACCAAAGCATAATATTAAACATGTTAGATATAGAATTAAAATATATATGATTATGATTTTACGAAGGAACAATTTTATTACCTATAAACATATATTGCCTTAATACAAGTTACTAAGCAGTTATGGCTCAGTGGCATTGACTATGGACTGCCACGCAGCAGGTCCATGGTTCGAATCCCGTCGCGGGCTTGAGCTTCACCGCATGGTGGAAGGGCATTTCACGAATGCCCGCCTGGCTAGCGACCACTCTCAAGTAGAAATCTGTTGCCAAGCACCTAACAGTGTGTTCCGGCAGCTGTCCTTGAGAGCCAGTAATTCTATGTTAAGCCTGTTAACACCTTCGAGCACATCATCACTTACAATCAGGTGAGATTGTTGTCAAAAACTTACCTATCAACAATTAAAAAAAATTAAAAGCTTTTTAAAGCTATTTTAAAAGCATTCTGTGGTACACATAGGGTACACAAAGAAATGACAATGAAAATTAAATAGATCTGAACACAAATTGATGAGTCTGCTAAACGGAATCTAGTATAATGGTACATTAATCTAGTATAATGGGAATTATGGGCGTGAGATTGATTTGTGAGTGAGCTTGAACGGACTAGTTTTTTTTCAACGAGGTAAAGGTATAATAAAATCGGCCAAGTGCGAGTCGGACTCGCGCACGAAGGGTTCCACACCATTAACTATACAACATTAGACTTCATATTTTAACCTTTTTTGTTTTAACGTGTGCGAGTCCGAGTCGCACTTGGCCAACTTTTTGTATTTTTAGTTGTTATAGCGGCAACAGAAATACATCATCTGTGAAAATTTAAACTGTCTAGCTATCACCGTTCTTGAGATACAGCCTGGTGACAGACGGACGGACGGACGGACGGATCGACAGCGAAGTCTCAGTAATAGGGTCCCGTTTTTACCCTTTGGGTACGAAACCCTAAAAGCGGCGCTGTACACCGGTCACATAGTGATTATATTTCTGTTACTATATCCGAAAATATATGTATTTTTTGGCAATGATGCAGTCAGTCAGTAACTCATGGATTTCCATATATTTATTTTGAAAGTGATTTCAAATGATGACTTTTATCAATAAGACACTACAAACTTTACACAACTCTACATAATTTAATAACTATATGGAATAGATTGAAGTAATTGTCATGGCAGACTAGCGGAAAACAAATAAATGAGCATTCATTTACCTAGAAGAAACACGAGGGAAAGTTACGAGTATGTCATCAAATATTTAGTAAATTAAATGGAAATAACGTAATGGAATTATAACGAAACAAAACACTCTTAGCACTCAACGATCTGGTTTCAATTCTCTTATTGCTATACTTTAATGGCGCAGTCGGTAGGATTACCTTTTAGTTAACTCGAACGAACGAGAAACGAGCTGTAATATTTTAAGAAAGTTTCCGCCTTTTTTATCAGTTAGTTAAGTTAGACACTGTTGTTAAATCGCTCTTGCCCGTTTCAAAAGTTTGTGTACAAGACGGTACTTTGTTTGAGTTCTTTATATAGTGTATCGTGCAATGATATGAACGGTCTGAGCGTAAGCTGACGCTTGTTTCTGTGGTTTTCACATAACCTTCATAACCACTACTGATTCCGAGCACAAAACAATGCCTAAAGTCAGAACTCCATAAGATAAATCGAACGTATTACTTGACGTGATACGTTTAGCAGCTAGGTGGAGTCCTAGTGGAAGTATATCTTGAGAAATGTTTGTATCGTATTCATAATAACGGGTGGCTTTGAATAGAGGACGCTGAATACTATCTTGTGCAAAGAGCTTGTCACTGACGCTTCATATAGCACAAACGGAGGGATCCCTCTAAAGAAAATTATAACATCGTCACACCCGTGTATCTCCGAGTATGGAAGAGGTGATAGGATAGGTGAGGTGCATAAACTGCAACTTTTTGCCAGATATTTGAGTCCCATGTAATAAGCAGTGTCTCTAATACCATATTTTTGTATGAAAGCTACAAATCACCTTTTATTTAGTGTGGGCAGTAAACACGGGTTTGATAGCTCAACAAATGGGTATTTTTCAGTATAGATACTTCGTTGACGCGGGATGATTAGGCGGTATAGCTACCGCGTAATCATTCCACGTCAACGAAGTATCAATACGGAAAAATACCCATTTGTTTGTGGCCAGCGGTAGCGTAGAGACCTTATGGGACTCGTCTTTACTGTCATCATGTTATCACAAATACAAACTGCAATCATGCATCAGCGCCACGTCAAATAGTATTGAGAACAATTTTGGCTTACGGTCGACGCCACAGAACATCTCTCTATAGCTTGCTTATGTATCATTTTAGGAACTCACTTTAGAAGCTTATTGTAGTCGAGGTGGGGGGTTATCTTGAGGAACTTTTGCAGCGTGTTCATGACTAGGGCTGGCTCCGATCGCAATACGCTGCCGTCGATGATGTGCAACTGGTGAGTACTGTACTCTGCCAGCCAACGCTCCAGGTAGTGGCTGTATTTTCCAGGGTTCAAACAACGATTTCTGCACACAAAGTAATATAAGCTTAATAAGTATGTATAATAATTAATGCAATTACTAAATAAATTTTATATCTACGAGCAAACTTATGTGCATCAAGTTATGGTATATTATATAGGAACACTAGAATTAGTCCACGCAAAGTGCGTGACCATGCGCGCGTTCGCACTCTTTGACATCAACTCAAAGCACAAGTAGGTCGTTCGCAAAGGGAGAGAATTGGCCTTATTTTTGCAAGAAACTTTTCCAAATTTCTCTACAATAGAAGGTAATGTGGCTGAAAAATGCGGTTCCACAAAAACGTATATGGTCAGAATTCAGATCTTACAACATTACTTTTTTAAATTTGGAGTTTAACAGCGACTAACCACTTCCTGTGTACTGTAAAATAGTGAACTTGTGAACAGCTATATACACATTTCCTTTCCTCCAAATTTCAATGTAGGTTAACAGGATCATTCTATATTAATTTTCCACATCAAAATATTTACTCGTTTGTTACCGAGTTCATAGCCGTTACTTGATACAAAGCTTCTCCACAGCTGCTGCAAAATGCCACAATATTGAATTTATAGAGCAGAGTGCTCTTCATGACAGATAAGTACTCTGGCAACCAGACGAAAATAAGATCCATTACTGTCATATCCAGAATCTATGTTACTAAAATACCCATTCTTTTCAGCAAACACAAACTTTGTCGAGTGGAAAAGCCGTCGTTCTTAATAAGACTATGATGTATCGACAAAGTCTAAATATAAACATTTGTGGACGTCGCGGATAAATCGGTTTCATGCTTATTGGTCCTTCGAGCCGGATTACGTAAGAGTTACGCGCGTTAAATAAACGACCTACTCGTTTATTTGTGACACATTTTGATACAACACAATATGATAAGATTCACATTATTTTACAATTACAAAGTACATGAATGCTTAAACTACGTTTCTATGGCACTAACGGAAGTCCGTTTTCATGATATTAATAATATCGAAATAGCATTAAAACCTTGAGTTTGCTCGAAACTAAGGTTAGTTAAAATAATATATGGATACTTATTTGTGCGGTATTGCATAAGATCCCTAATGAACTTTTTATTGATGAGGGTATAGATAGGCAACCGTCCATATCCAATTAGTAATAGCCCTTTATTAACGAGTGTATAGAAGAGATGGCTCTCAGCGATATGTCCGCTAATTGTCACATTTATTGATATATTATTATTAGTTATGTTTCAAAATGATCAGGTAAGTTTGGTCAGTATATCTCTATATCTATTTTATTCATATTGATAATTACAAATCTTCAAATATCGGAGTGAAATTCAAAAGAATCCAAATATATTTTTAGGATTTAAACGAATTAAAGGATAATTTTACCGGATGCGATACGGCGGTAATTGCACATTATTTTCCAACTGAATAATCTCAAGTCTTTTATTAGCATTCCTATGTGAGTGAGCATCGAGTCTTATTTATTTTCATTCACAAAAATCCAAATCAAAGACTGCAAAGAGAACGGTAAAATTGTTAGAATAAATTGTGTTTGTCGATTGCTTTCGTAAGTTGCTAGTCTTTTTGGGGAAATATACGAGTACGTTATTGCAACAAGTGATAGGACTTTAACAAACAGTCTGACAACTATTGGCAAAATTAGTCGAATAATGCATAATTATACCTAGCTCCTAATTCGTTACACTCAGTGTTTACGATATTCATGTAAAGTAGTGACTTAGTTCACTATTAACTAGCCACTGGTTCACTATCATTATCAATTATCTACAATGTTAACCACATAAAGCTAGGACTTATTTAAAATGCCAGTGACACGAGACTGCCTATAAGTAATGATACTGCATAAAGCCGTGTATCTATTAGAATAGCATATGCATGGACTTCTATATTTTTTCAATAAATGTTCTATTTTAAATTAAAAAGGTATATACCGACGATAAAATAATAATATGTAATTTGCCATTTTAATTTTGAAAACAGCGATATGACTTTTACATTTATACGCGGCAGCCATTTTTCCGTAATGGCACTCTGGATCTCAACCAATAGTAATAGTCTAATAGTGACTTTTCTGAGACAACAGCGTGGCATCATCGTAGATCTTTAGCTAAGACCCAATTTCTCCAAACTAGGCTTCAATTAATACGTTGATTACATTATGATTAAAGTTTTCGTCATACCCCAGTTTGGTGAAATTGGCCCTAAGTAGACGTGAGCTGCCATGTTTCCATGACAATAGGGACCGAATTCAGCCGACGACAACGCCAGTGCATACTGACGGATTAGGTGTATAGCCGATCGGCGGCCATAAAACGTGAGTTGAGAGGTTTTATAACGCTCTCACTGAGTAAAAAAAATGTCATGTGGTTATTGCCATATTAAATTTTTTGACTCTTCCAATATTTCGCAGTGACGTTATTTCGTTACAATTACCGCAGAAGTTTTCGTTCTTTTTAATTATAAAATTACGAAAGTTATAGACGAAAGCAAAAATAGACTAGAAATAGGCAGGTAAACCTTATAACCATGAAGATTCTTAAAAAAGGCTTGAGCTATAAATTAATCACAAGCACAAACCTATTCAGCACCTGGCAATATGGAAAACATTTTCCCGTATAATGAGGGTGTCACATCTGCATACTTTTAACTCAGTTACAAGTGCAGTCAAGGGTGATCAATAGTAGCACAAGTTACTGGTCTACAGTAAAAAATCTAACAACTTAACATATATCTCTATACACAGAATGCGATTTATGAACAATATAAATTATCACAGTTACAAATTAAGGAGCACAATATTTCATCTCGCTCAGGTATTGAACTCGTGTCTCTCGGTTTTACGCATTGGTCGCCTGAACCCCTTGGACATCGATACGATGGCTTATTTTGTGCTCTAATTGTATACTGTATAATCGTAATAGTAATTCGTAATAAATGTGATATTCACTTAGCTTGGTGCTTGAAATTTATATTGAGAAAGTATAAATTGTGTAATTACCTGAGGTCCCTGAGCGGCTTGGGAGCGGAGTCGTTCGCTGAGATGACAGTGTGGAAGGTATAGTTGTTTGCGACCGGGTCGCCGTGCGACCGGATGTGCTGGTACCACGAGTACGCCCTGCGAGACAATAATTTAAATGTAGTTTTTCAAACATTCGTGTCATGTAAATCGCAACACATATTCAATGCGGTACAACCTTCTAAATAAATCGAAACTCCAGAAGTAGTTCAAAACATGCCAATAGAGGCCTATATGCTCATAATTTATTTAGTTTTCTCGCTGCGTATTCTAAACGCAGTGTCCCCTATCGCTGCATGCCTAAAATCAAACGGAAGGACACAAACAAGTACACAAATAAAATTCTGAATCTCCCAAAAAGCTGAATATATACATAATATATGTATATCTACACTTTTATTACAAGTCTAAAACATTAAAGTTAAGTATTGTAATCTATTTTGACTGGTGATTGTATAGCGACTTCTAAACACTATTGTAAAACAGACTATAGTGTTTACGAAAAAAAACGTGGTAGGTATACTTATCTACTGTGTTACCAACTAAACGGACAAAGTAGCCCGTAAAATTGTCATTTAAGACACACGAAATATAAGAAAAAATTTCATTAAAGTGATGAATGCAATGCGATGCTACACAAACCGCTACGTATTCTGCGCGGTGTTGTACTTGGTAAGGGGCTCCTATACTTGATGAGATGCCTTCTGGAAAGTAGGTAGATTAGAAATATTAGGTACTTCGTGCTTTGCGAGCTGAAGTGCACTTTATTGCTTCGAGCTAGAGTCGCTTGCTTATTGGAATGGCTTTGCAGAGTAATACTTCTGATCCTTTTTATTCTGTGGCCTCTGATTTAGAGAACAAAGCAGTTTGCATTTTAGTTTACAGTTTTGTTACCTCTAGTAAAAGCTGTTTGGCTTTCATTATTACTTAACTGGTTAGTGACGAAACTACCCTCAGTATTACGACACGTTAATAATATTGACCTACATACGAGTACGAATGCCGAGCGGCAGGCACGGCGAAAATTGCGGAATGTCATTAATTTATGAATATTATGATATTAAATAAATGGTGGGTGCGCAATAACGTTAATGTGGCAGCGCATACTCAGTAGTAACTTCTACCTTCATACATTAATGTAGTTTCATATGAATACATCCAGTAACATAATTATGATAAAAGCATTGCATCAATGGCTCTATGCGGTTCAATAGATAAATTTTATAATATTAGGCGTATGTATTGTCAGTACGTATAATCCTTCATACATTACATGTTAACAAGTACGTAGTCAATTTTGAACGTTGACAAAATCATCCGCTTCGAGCATCCTGATACGGCACTTATGGTAGAGCCGTTATAATATTTTAATTTTTTTAAACGCAGAAAATATGGTATAGTTTTGGCTGTAGTTTTATAGACCAATTGACTGTCATGAATCGTATTTTGTAAACAATAAAACGCATAAATGGATAATCGTCGAGGCGACGAAAGGAAAATTACTGGAAGGTGGGCAATAGGACCTTCTGAAGAACTACGCCATCTTACACTGCGATCCCCAAGAGGCCTGCCAAGCGTGGGAATTATAGCAATAAGCATTAAAGGGGTATTTTTTTCAATGATAAGTCCTTTGATGTAATACTAATAATGTTATAAGTATCCTTTATTTTAAGTAAGTACCGGTATTTTTTAAAGGTCAATTAAAACTAATCTAATCTACAGATTGTTAATGTTAATTAAATAACCTGTAAAAACCTAGAACGAGTACCTAGTTGAAAATTATTTTCAGCACACAAATAGAAAACTTTTCTAAGAAAATCTGAATTCGTAATGAATATTTACATACTCGCCCTGAAGTAAATTATTTTCAGCAAAATGAAAGTCAACAGAGTGAAAACAAGAATTCGCATTTCGCAACGTTGCTCCTAGTGGTCGAGTTAATGAAATTAAACACTGTTCCGCTTTATATTGTTTATTATCTGCTGAGTTTACGCTGCTTGATTCTCATTTACTTTGTAACAACCGAGCGGTAATCGCACAGTAACTCAAATATCAAATTGCACGGTTCTCAAACCTTAGGCTGTAGTACAAACATTCCCTTATTTACACCGTTTCACTCGCTCCCTAATTTAGATGTTCATTTTATTCACATTGCGTGTTGCAGAAAGGGGCACTTTAATTTAGAGTTTCGGTACAATTATTAATTACGGCTCGTCGTAACAAATGGCGGAATAAAAAAGTAAAACGAGCTTGATAACAGTATAAAGTTTTTGTGCGTTGTTTTGTTGTGAGATAGGTCCGTTTATTTACATAGAATAGACAGTAATCTACCTAGATTTTCAGCTTTCTGTTAATTTTATAGCCATCCCGTGGTGCTTTACAAAAAACATTTTGTCGTTAATTTTTTTCATCCCCCGAAGCGACGCACACCACCAACTTCAGCAAAAAATGGATTAGGGTTGAAGGTCAGAGCGTAGTGCCCTCGAAGCTAATATGAAGGTGAACAAGAAAAGCCTAAAAATATATATGTATATTGATAAGAAGAATATGTGCATGGAGTATATATGAAGTATATATATATCAATAAAAATGACAATTTAAGTAATAGAACACAGAAGGAACTTTACACGAAGGAATACTTGGCGACCGCACTTGGCCTTGTGGGATAAGGACATTTTCACGTCACAAGCTGGGAAAGGAGTCGTTTATCAATCGAAATCTGCGTCGAAAAGTGCTTCTTACACACTAGCAGGAATAAGGTTTTTAAAATCGAAACCCCTACTTAGTTCAGATATTTTTTTTATTACTAATTTTACCAATTTTTACTTTAGATTAACGCAATTTAATTACATTTTTGAATCTGTTTTCTTGCCTGCACTTAGCATTTTCCTCGCTGAAGTGAGGCGAAAAATTGTGTGTTGCGCTGGGCAACAAAGTTATTTTGCGTCTCCTACCTTTAAAACCTTCGGTACGCTCTAGATTCTATATTTTGAACCACGGTTCAATCCTATAACCATTCTCTTCCTCAGGTTTCAATAAAAGTACTCGCTCCAAATAACAACTTAGCCGCTTGCGTAACAAAATTAACAAATAACTATTACACCTCACAAGCTCGGAAAGGTTTGCTATCGTTCGAAATCTAAGTGCCAAAGTGTTTTTAATCCGCTACCGTGAAAAAAGGTTTAAAATTCAAAACATTCTATTCAAAGAAACACACACAATGATACATTCAGGAACTTACGTGTACAGTCATAATATGATGTAGTTTGTAGGTAATGATCCCTTGGTACGTTTTATTTTTATTTGAAATAACATTGAATTAAGAATAATACTTACTCATTTTTGATTTCATTACATTATTTAATCATTAAATCATATAAATTTTACGTGGACATATACTTCAATATATGTTATTTAGATCTTAAAAAATGTTGTCAGAATTGCAAATGTATGGTGGGTGAGATTTCTGGACGTATGAGGTAACGTAAGGATTTCGGTATCGAATGACAATTATCAAATATAAATGAGTCCAGCAGCGAGGAATATATAAATTTAACGCCTGCAGAGTTAGTGTTGCCGGTAATTAACTTTTCTTCCGGAAAAAATGCTCGAAAAGTACATAAAAACGTTCACTGAATGAATGAAGACATTTTAAAGGCACGAAAACGTTTCCATAGACTAAATTGATATCATGTTTCATTGAATAATCTAATAAAATCGGCCAAGTGCGAGTCGGACTCGCGCACGAAGAGTTCCGTACCATTAGCTGAACAACATTAGACTTCAAATTTTAACCTGTTTTTATTTTAAGGTGTGCGAGTTCGACTCGCACTTGCCCAACTTTTTGTATTTATTGTTATAGCGGCAACAGAAATACCTCATCTGTGAAAATTTTTACTCTCTAACTTTCACCGTTCTTGAGATACAGCCTGGTGACAGACGGATGGACGGACGGACAGCGAAGTCTCAGTAATAGGGTCCCGTTTTTACCCTTAGGGTATGGAACCCTAAAAAGGGATTTCAAGCACACTTTGGAGTATTTACTCGCTGCTAAAAGCCACGTACATACATAAAGAAAAATATTCCAAACTATTGACGTATTAAGGAACTATTCAAGCACCCACTGACAAAAAAAATTTTCATAGTAACTAACATTGAGCGGTTTCTCAACATGGCCCGAACTCCGAATTTCTTGCTTTTTTTAATAAAACATTCAAAGTATGGTCTCTTATGAGAAAGTATGTGCTTGCTGATTTATAAAATCTGCTGTAAAACAAATTTTCTTCATTTGCTTTTCAGGTTGTCCTCCTTTTTGGCATTAGTGGGGCGTGCCTGACTAATGAACTCACGTATCTTAACGACGAAAAACATTGAAAAGCACTCAGAAAAGTTACAATAACAAACACGAAAACCAATATTGACAGAAACTTCGTAATTCGTGACGAATATGTTAAAATTGGAGAAAAATATCATCTGTTGCGTCCAGCTAATATTCCAATTCACTTTTTTTTTGCTATATTGTAATGGTAAATGTGTTACACAGGCTATGGGAAGTACTGGGATTGGTGTTTTGCTACGAGAAATTGCCACTTTCCTTGGGCTACAGTAACCAGAGCAATAGTGTGGGCATTGTTCTGGGAGGACGTCGGCCACACTTCTAGCTGATTCTGGCGCTGATCTAGCCTTCGAGATCCAATGATTGAACCACGAGCGTAGCGAGTTTTCTTTTCCAGATTAGAATACAAGTACTCGCGCCAAATAACATGCTATAACGACTGCCATCCCTAGACAACAACCGGGACTGACGGCTTTACGTGCCCTCCGAAGCACGAAAACGCTCAGTAGTAACGTCCGGACGTTGCTTAACTTTGCTGATCGATTAAGAACATCTAAGCAAATTTAGGTACGAGCGCTTCAAAAAATAAGTTAAAATGTATCAGTACTAATATTATAAATGCGAAAGTAACTCTGTCTGTCTATCTGTTACGCTTTCACGCCAAAACTACTGGACCGAAGCGCTCGTAGCCAAGTTTGCTTAGCCATTCTGAATCGATCAGCAAAGTTAAGCAACGTCCGCCGCGGTCATGACTTGGATGGGTGACCGCTGGTTGGGCATTACTACTGAGCGCTTCCGTGCTTCGGAGGGCACGTTAAGCCGTCGGTCCCGGTTGTTGTCTTAGGATAGCAGTCGTTACAGCATGGTGGTAGGGCACTTTGCAAATGCCCGCCTGGCTAGCTACCACCCTCAAGTTGAAAATCTGTCGTGTTCCCATGTTCCCAACTTTTTCACTTTAATACACTACCCTAATAATACTCGTATACATTTCATAAACTTATCGAGTTTGGGTTCTTAAATGAATGCCATCGTGTACAGACAGACAGTAGTCACATCTTATTCTACATATAGATGTTTGGGATAGTTCTCAGCTTTAATTTACGGCATAGAATAAACTTTAAATTACGGATGACTTTCAAAGCCAGACAGAAAGGACGTTTGAAACATTCGAACTTTCCAACTAATTAGCTATAACGAGCATCTTTTAACCTACAAACAAACTTAATTAAATTTATCTGATGAATGTGGATTTAATTACTTGTACTACTTATATTATCTACTCAGTGAAACAGTGTAGTAACAGCTTGTTCCATACTATAAGCGCGGAAATTAATTATCGTGTACGATTCTGAAACGAAATGTTAGTAAAATAATAATTTAATTACTGTGAATTTTCCGAGGTAAGTTGATTATTCGCTGGCACGACAACTGCTGCCATTGTGATGTGATCTAGTTGACAACGAATACATTTCTGGGCAGACCACTTGAGTGATTAAGACTGTACCTACCTCTATAATCGGACATCCAGGGATACTCAGAAGCGCCACCGCTATATGGTTGATATTCCATTTACCCGAACAAAACGACTTGCGTCTTCGTTCATCATACGAATCGCCAGGGAACGGAACACTGCCTGAGTCTGTGTTTCCGGTTAAGTACAATATGGGGGTCTTCAAAACGCGAGTGAATAAATACCTTATGGGTAAGCGCGCTCCATCATCGACCGCATCATCACTTAACATCAGGTGAGATAGTGCGAGTGCTACCCAGTTCAGTTAAAAAAAAAAACACCAACTGCGATTATAAACGATAGTGTATGCGCATATAATCCTTTCCTGCAAATGTAGTTAAGTCATGTCATGCCTCTATTCATTTTCGTCTTTTACCTTTTTGGTGTTATAGTTGTGCTGGCCAGTAGAATCGTTCTAACAACAAAACCTACTGTGTAATATTTTCATAGATTTATCTTCGCTGATACTTAGATATATGTAAATACATACGTACTATTCTCAATATATATATATACCGCCTTAGGGCGATATCAAATCTCCCGCAGCGGTAAATTTAATTTAGTCTTCACAATTTGAGTTAAATACACACTACTTTCCAAGCAAGAGTAATGAAAAAAGCAATAAAAAGTTAGTAAAAATAACGTTAGTCGCGCATGTGGGCTCGTTTCCCTGTAGGTGACAAAACTGTATAAACGTTGCTATTGTGTACATTTGAATCGTTTTATAGGGGCTGTATACTAGCTTATGTTTTTATTGAAGCGCTTACTTGTTTACCATTCGTGTATAATATAACATGCTTTCGTAATATCGTGCGTAGCACTTATCGTAGCTTTTAGTGGCAGCGTAGCGCGCTTGTAGCATACTTAAGTTTATTTTCTTGATTTTATTATAATACCGATAAAATAGCAAACAAACACATTGATATCTACGGCTTCTTATCTAGATAAGCGATACAGTTTTCAATTACAAAACCAAGAAAATTTGTTAATCTATATTAGAAACAGGGCGATTTCTGATTTCGGTTACTTTTAAAGGGTCATTCCACTTCCAATTTAGATTCATACAAAAATATACATTATGTACGGGCGTTTTAGGAACAAAACGTGCCGAATATTTTTTCATATCTGCTTGAATAATAGGTAAAAACTCTGATGTGCAGATATTTTTAACTATTCTTTAAAACTCCTCTTTAACGATACTGAATTATCACATCTTACTTTCAGTTTATTCTGTGCTTTCAGCAGGAACAGAGCAGTAGACACACTTTCCTTGATTTATTAACTTCCATGCACTAGAATACATCATCTCAAACAATTATCAGCTAAGGAAATTCTTTTGACCGCCTTTCTCCGGAACTGTACTTTTAAGTTTAACCTGATAACCCCTTCGATTACATCAACTGTTACTAAATGTTATATAGTAGTGACATCCAAGCCGATCAATAAAAACGTCCAATGTGTTCAGAATACATTTAACGAAAATTAATTTGAATATTAGAAATATTTTAGCTACTTTTGATAATCTCCGAATAATTTTTGCTAGCAGATATTTTTTTTAATGGCTGATAGGTTGACCTCTATCTCACCTGATAGTAAGTGATGATGTGGTCGAAGATGTCCAGGCCAATCTAGAATTACTGGCTCTCAATGACAGTTGCCGGAACAGACCGTTAGGTGCTTGGCGACAGATTTAACCTAATAACCACTTCGACCACATGAACTAACAGGTGACACAGTAGTCTTATATACTCAGGAGTCACATCCAAGCCAATCAATAAAAACGACTCCAGTGTTCAGAATTGAACGAAAATAATTTCGATATTAGAAATATTTTTAACTACACACTTTTTACATTATCTATGCTATCAGATATATATTGGAAACTTACCTCTTTGAAGGTGATATAAGTATAGCGATGATCTTAGCGTTGGGCAGCAGAGCGTGTGCCCTTCTCGCCACAAGGTCCCCGTCAAAGTAAGTCGCAGACTTCTCGAACGTGATCTGAGTGGTGTTACTCAAACTAGGCGGGAAGAAATTCAGGTACCTGTGGACAATGAACCTTATCACCACGATATAAGGTAGAAAGTTACGGTAGCAGTTCATTGTTTAGAATGTGTAGCTAATGAATTTGTACCGTGTGACCGCACGGTAAATGAAGTCGACCCTTTTGAGACTAAAGACATTTGAGGTCGCTGATTATACAGAGGTCTAGACATTCGTGACGTGTGGTAATTTCTTACCTCAGTAAATATTATGAATAAAGTCTTAGCAGAGGGCGATTTGAATAGTCTGCTATGATTTATTATTATTTTCAGGCTGATAACTTGGGCTAGTGACTTTGACTGGCAGTAAAAACATTTGAAATGCATAATTTTAATATTAACGGGTATTACTCAAGAATAGAAATTGGTTAACTGTCTATAGTGTCAACTAATTCAGGTGGTCTTTCAATAAATTTTCGCCCACGTCTCACCTCGCATTTCGAGGAACACTCATTAATATATTCAAAATGTGCCAAAACCACTTAAGTATTTGCAATAAAATAAAAAAGTTAAATTAAGGCATAACTTCTTTCATTCAATCGACGTGTATGTCTATCTTAGAAATTCAATTGGTACAGTTGGTTAACATAGACTTTTTCTAGTCTATTTTTATCGAACAGGCGTTGTTATTGATTTACACTAGTAATGTGTTAGCTATATTTAAGAGTAAACTACAAAATGTTTGGATTTGCAAGAGTGGACATATCATTCCTTATCGACGTTCGGTTTTTCGACGTATATAAGTACACAAAGAAAATACGTTACCCAATTGTATATTACTGTATAAACGATTCGGTTAAGTATATGAAAATTAATGACACAGAAGATTTTGTCTCACCATCTGCAAGTTCTAGCATTACGCGAAACTGATTTAATACAAAAACTAACGTGGTTTTCACTCATTTTTTGTAAATAATACGGGATAACTCACGTGAATCAGTCAGATAGCTCTAGAGTGCTAAGCGAGACGTCAACGCGGGCGTCCCGAGCTCTCCTTGAAAAAGACCACCGAATGTGGTTGAAACTATAGTCGGAGCTATTTGACTGATTCACGTGAGTTATCCCGTATTATTTACTAAAAATGATTTAATACATATTTAACTATTTATTTTGAACAACCACAGATGTGCACTTAAAATGTAACAGTTTGAGAATTGATTTCACACAGATTGAATTGATACTACTTATTTGAACCAACACAGATGTGCACTTAAAATGTAACAGTTTGAGAATTGATTTCACACAGATTGAATTGATACTACTTATTTGAACCACCACAGATGTGCACTTAAAATGTAACAGTTTGAGAATTGATTTCACACAGATTGAATTGATACTACTTATTTGAACCACCACAGATGTGCACTTAAAATGTAACAGTTTGAGAATTGATTTCACACAGATTGAATTGATACTACTTATTTGAACCAACACAGATGTGCACTTAAAATGTAACAGTTTGAACTCGCTGTTAGCTAAGTATCGTACACAAAAGAAGCTAATACAAATGCGAGGTAGCTTGCTAGCGTTATCTGTAACCGATATAAAATACATATTCCGTGGTTATCTTGCGAATGAGCGGTGTAATCTGGCGGGGTTCCGGAGCGCGGAAGTGAACGTGCCGCGCGCCGCTCACGAGCGGATCGAGCGGCGGCGAATCGATAAGCTTCATCCTCCACACATCGACTAATATTTGAATGTTTACGCTCGATAGCTCCGCAGCGGCGGCGGCACAACAATAGCGGTAACTTTATCAACACACGTTAAAATTTTGTACATAACTCTTATAACAGCTGATATTAGTAACAGTTTCGCATATTGGAACTTAACAGTAGGTAAAGCAAAATAGTCTGTGCATTTAAGGACCACGCAACGTTCAGATAATATTTTAAGAATCTGCTTTTGAAAATTCTGCTGTTTACGTACGTATTTTTTGTATAAAGACCAGAACAATTGAAAATCTGTCGCAAAGCACCTAACGGTGTGTTCCAGCAGCAGTCCTTGGGAGCCTTACAGGCACATGAGACTTAACAACTATGTCTCAAGGTGACGGGCGCAGTGCAATTGGTGACTTGTGACGAAATGCATCTGTTATAGGCAGAGGTTAGTCCGCTTAACATCAGGTGGGCCTCGAGCTTGTTCCATCACAATTACAAAAAAAAATAGAAAAAAAAGAACAAACGGGCTCCGCTAAGTTGTTTTTTAGTCACAGTACATAGTAATAGTGTAATAAATTCTTTAATAATAAACTCAGTCATCATTGAGAGCACTCGTTTTTCAACAGGGATATTATTTAGTAATGTGTTGAGTATTAGAAAGCCTCGTTGGTCTAGTGGCGTAAAACGACACATTGGTATCTGGGCTCGATCCTCAATCTAGATTATTTTTTGAGATACGTAGCTGGCTTTGTGGTTCTTAACCGATCAATCACTACCGTGGGCTTCAGTGCTTCGGTAAATTATGATCCTGGTTATTGTCTTAGGACAGCAGTTGCTATAACATGGTCTAGGGACTCTAGGGCATTCTGCTGGCCGCCTGGCTAACTACTATCTTCATTAAGAAAATCTATCACCAAGCACCGCTGTAACCTAACCTAACAGTGCCTTACAAGGACGCTGTAATAGCTACTATTAGTAAAATCTCACTCTGTAACTAGTATTTTGGGGTCTGAAATTGTGCCTGGTAACCTTGGCCTACTATAAGCACAGTAGGCCTCACTCCACACACTGTACTGTAACAGCCTGATCGTCCACTGCGGAACACAGCCTCCCCTATTAAGGCGGTATTTGCCATAATCCCCACGCTTGGCAGGCGCCTTGGGGATCGCAGTGTAAGTTGGCAGTTTTTTAGAAGGCGCTGCTGTCCACCTTCCAGTATTTTTTCCTTAGTCGCCTCTTATTACACCCATGGGTTGATATGGGGAGGTGCAATTCTGACCCGGCACCCCACGGGGGACACTCCACACACACATGGTTTGTATTCAAACTATGCTGGTGCAGGAATAATAGCAAATGTCATATATACATTTTGTACGAGAAAAATTTGCAAAACAGATATGTATTTACTGTTACCACTATTTTTAGTAAATAGTGACTACTTAACGTATTATGTTCTTTTTTTGTAAAGAGCTGCCGATTTCCGGTCAAGACGGTTACAATGTAACTGAAACTGAAGCGTTTCAAACACGTCTTGCACTACTTAGTTGCCATAAGAGGTTTTAAAATTTTATTCTTGGTTGGTCAGATTTTGTTTGGAGTGGCTAGATTACCTTAGCACCTACGTCATAATAGCTTACAGGTAGCGGGAATCCAATGGCGATAAAACGGGCGATTATACAGATAACGTACAAGTATATTTACCCCAACTTTATTTATTACTTCAATACTAACTATAAAATGATAATTTACGCGAGTATAATCACAGCAAAAACAAGTTTAGTAAAACTTTACTATCCATAACTTAAGAACTTACACGTCAAGTGACGTATTTTAGTAGCTATTAAACACGTCGAATAAATTATTTGACCAGAATAAAGTCATGAATATGCCTTTTTTATTCATGGACTGTAAACTTCACCCACGCAACGTGTAATAATTGGCTTTCATGTAAAACACTTTCTGTTTTCGCACGAGTAAATATTATATTTACAGTTTATTACTCGACGCCATCGGTATCTTTTTGTAAGTAAAATCATCGGGTACATTTTATCGTGGATTTATCGACGCGACAGAGAGACAGCTACGAGTTACGAGCGTCAATCTACGAAACCGATAAATTGTTTTTTCAGCTCGATCGGTTGGAATTAAGCCGCGGAAGAATAGACGCACGGACAAAGGCTTCCGGTGTTCTAATTTACCGAATATACCGTAAAGCGACATTAAGAGCTGATTGGATAAGGTTTTGGTGTTTCAATATACAGATGCAACGGATTTACGTTCAATTTCGATTACTGCCTCGGAGTGTAAACTTCGCCGATGGAATAGTGCCCCAACTAAGTTCTTCTCAGTTTTAGTTGAAAACGTAAACATTAAGATGCGTCCGTAAACGTGCTGTGGGTTACGTTGGGGAGTTTTATTAACTTATTTATTGCGATTGATTTTTCTCTGTGTAAATACCGGGTGAGATTTTATTGTTGATTTTACCTCTTTGTGGAAACGGCGGAAGTTGCAACGATAAAACGGATTGGGTGGTTGCGTCAAGGTACGTTTCGTGTTTCAGTATAAATGCTAATAAGGGTTGTTTGCTGAACCCACCAATATCTAGGCTCTAAAAAAACAATATACGTGGGGAGTGGATACTTATACAAGCAGACCTATTAGTCGTTGTAGTATTTAAGTACGACGGCTCAACAAAAGTATGAGATTAAAACATGTGTGATAAAATAAATAATTAACTACGCAATAAGAACAACACATAATACTATTGTAAAGTAATTTACTCATAAACATGCAAATATGTATAAAACAAAAGTAAGAACTAATAGAGTATTTTTGTTTTGCTGATAGTTTAGTCTTTAACCTGAATGTTAAGTGATAACGTGGTCGAAGATGTTGTTCAAGCTAACCTAGAATTACTGTCTCTCAAGAAAACACCGTTAGGTGGACGGCACCAAATTTTTGTACTTTAGGGAGGTAGCTAGCAAGGACGGGCGTTCGCATAATGCCCTAAGACCTTGCTATATCGCTTAACGTGCTCTCCGAAGCACGGAAGCACTCTGTAGTTTTGCCACTAGCGGTCACCGGTCATAACCATAGCCATAGCAAACTTATTGATCGGTTAAGAATGACTAACTAAGCTTTGCTACGAGCGCTTCAAAGTAACTAACAAAATAATTATAAACATGCAAATATGCATAAAACAAAAGTTAGTAAGTACTCATTCCAACTCACTGACTAAGTATCACATGAAAAGGTCTCATGAACATCTTTCTAAAAATAATCCCTAGTTACTGTATTTTTTATGAATTCATCTGCTGAATGACGAATGATAAATTGAGTAGGATATAGCTTACCAATCAAGACCTTTCAAGTAGTTGTTATTATTGAAGAACTGGAGCTCTTCATATGTGGTCGGACTGGGCTGGTTCGATATTAGTGAGGGATGCATCGACATGAATGTGTACAAAGCAGTGCTGCCGGTCTTCTGAGGGCCGATCACGAGGACTTTAGGAAGAGTGCCACACCATTTGTTCTTCGACCAAATACGTCGGTGACGGATGTCGTCGCAAGGATTCTAAGAAAGAAACGTAATAAAGTTAGTATTATTAACATATTTTACAGTATACCGTATAATATTAGTTTGTAACGCATTAGATCGCCGCCATTACAAGGGTACAAGTATTCGGGAATTTGATGTTTATACGTCCCCGTATAAATATAAATAATGGTGTGACAATATGATTTTTAAGGGGCTTCACCGGCGTGGCGGTTATATTGGGCTCCCTTTGGTAAGGGTATAGCTTATACCTAAAGTCAATTAGGATAGAGATTGTAGTCCAGGGCCTAAGGAATAAGGATACGAGTATTAAGTTTCACCAAAATTAGTTCATAGTCTTATATAACTAGTTACTCAACTAATTATATATAATTACACTTCTGCTCCGGAAATCGAACTCATGACCTGGCAGTTTTGATGTGACGTAATAATACTAATAGAGCAGTCAGCAGTGAGATGTAGGTACATATATATACCCATTATATCACTGCACTAATATTATAAATAAATATACTTCATGAATATTAACAAGACCCTCCACAGTGGAAAAAGCTGTTTTAAAGGTCAACAGTGATGAACTACTCACAACGAAATATATTTCGAGTTCGGGTAAAAATTTGAATAAAAAAGGTCATCAGGATATATGTAATTAAAAAGTTTAAATACTTCAACAAATGATCAGGCAAGTGAAGTGTTGCTACACATTAGGCCCATTTTCCCTTAGTGATCTTTTCGGCTCGGAACTCATTCATTAACCAATAGGTATACTATCCACGAGGTTTGGCATTGGAATGGCGGCCGACCAATAAAGCTAACCATCACAATCTGTGCATGTTTTAGCAATAGACATATTGTACCAACCACACCTCAGAGTTGGGATAAAGGCAGGAAGATGATAATGAAACAAGTATAAATATACGCATAGTAGGAAAGTTACATCAATCATAAATATAAAATAAATGGTTGCAAAATATGATATCATTTGTAGGCATAGCTCCCAATAAATATTGCCAGCTTTACAAAAACATTTCCACGCAGCGTGCACAAGTGGCATTTCCGACGGTCAAATATATATAATTGTTGATTGACATTAAACCACGCTACAATAAATACGTTCGGTCGAATTGAACCAATAAACAACGGTCTTACAACGCGCTCCCCGACACGGTATGATACGTTCAATATTCTTTTCATATTTCGATACAATCGTATAAGTTTCAGCGAACCATAAAGTATTAAAACTCGTAGCATGCATATTGTTTCTGAGACGAGGCTGTGCCTTCGTGCGAGGTGAAATATAGGGTAAAACGTTCGTGTATCTGTCCAAGGCCTCGATGGTTTTAAATCCTAGTCAGCCGAAGCTAAGCCAACGACTGAGCTAGGTATTACTTTAGGGTGAGAGAGGCTGGATTTTTATTACCATCGTCAGTAGAACGGGATAATTTATTATCTTTGGCTCGACAAAATATTGGATAAAATTTAACGTCAACCGTGGAACTATAGTATTATCAGAGTAGTATTTTTACTAGAGGTCTATTTTTACTTAGTTTGGCTGCACGGGGTATTCAATTATATCATATAATATATATATTATAAAATCAGATAAGCTAAAGTACAGAAACATGGTCGTTATTTGAAAATACTGATGTATTATATGACGAAAGAACTTTTTTGAAAACTATCCCTTCTACACATTAAAAGAATAATTATGTAAATGCAGCTTTTAGAATATTTGTTCTTAGGACAAGTACAAACGCGATAACTGCAAATTCTATTTAACTGTATTAGGTGTAAAAATATTAAGATTATTAAATTTTAATCAATTATCTATATAGAAATAATTATAATTAAATATATTTAAGTACTTTAAATATGTTTTAAAGGTACCTTGGACTTGCCTGTAAACAAAATTACACAAGGGCTAATAAAACTTCTTTAAATCTTTATCCATTTCCCTTAGTTTTATAGGTATATATTTAATATGTATATGTACGAGATTTATTATGGTAGCACAGACCCTACAAGTATTCTTACTAGTTTAAGGGCCTGTTTCAAAATGTTCGAGTAAGTTCCGGTTTTAATACCCAGAATATATTTAATAAATAAAACACTATCTTTTCGTTTCACAGTCATCGGTTTAGCCTATCCATCGGTTAAAGCTTGAAATGCGCTGTCATTTTTATCATTCAGTTATTTTATGTGTTGCATAGCAACCCGAAACTTTATTAGGACATTCTGAAACGGACCCTAAGTGTGACATATACCGTATTACTTAGTTAAATGTTTTCACATTATTATTAATGTTGAAGAAAACTAGATTAAAATTAGATTGAAGAACTCCCGATTGGCAACTCGTAATTAGTAGAGAAGCCTCGGCGACACAGTTAAATCCTATCCAATTAGCAAATGTAAATATGGACACGAGATAAGTAAAATTGGGCCAACTTTACGGTCGGTACGTATCGGCCCGGAACAAGAAGGGCCACTGCCAAACTGTTACAAAAGTTAATTGATCCGACGACAATAGCGCCCGGACCAAGTTTCCAAAGGGTAACATTCCATTTTATTTGCGTCAAAAGACCGTTTCCTAACTTTGTTAAATAGAATCACTGATTAATAGCTTTCAGATGCTGGAAACGTCAACGGCAAAGATTTAACTTTGTGCGCAGTCGAAAGGAACAACTGTAGTGCATACTTTTTAGTCGAATTTAAATTGGGCTCTGCTCTCCGGACTCACTGTTAATTTTCGCCTGGGATTGAAATGGATTTGAATAAAGGAAGGTAAAGCGGACCGTAATTGATGTTCCTTTCTTTGTTCGTTTCGATGCTGTTACAAGAAATGTCTATTTTTAATTGAGATACCTTTTACGAGAGAAATTTGTTATTGACAAAATATGATGTTATTGTATAGGAGTTAATATGTTGAATAAGTGAATGGTTTTCAGGTGGAGCTCGTTAGTTATTGCGTGTGAATGGACTGGACGCTTGTTCGTCAATACATAGGCGCGGTGCTGTGATCGACACTAATATATTATTCGTACACAGTCTATTTTCATGCATTCATTGTTTCAGATAAACACAGTTCATTGTTTAAATATACGACGATTAGAGAATGAGAATATGTAAATAGTCGTTGCTCAATGTGTGCGTTACCTTTCAAACAGAGTATTCGTAATTTTACTATCACAAAGTAAATAGACTTGTCTCTGAGAAAGTTTTATGTATACAATACTAAACACGGTCGTTTAACTGTATACGTAGTTGTTTCCATAACCAGACAAGTAACACGTCCTTTATGTGGGTTTGACCCAGTTCATATCCGTTAAATGATTAGTGTCACTTAAAGCGGTACCCGATTTGTCATCCTTTTAATTAAAACTACGAAACTGGGAGGACATCAAGATAGTCCCGTATTTGGTTACTCCTACATAGAGTTTAATCATGTGACAAATCGCCTCGGCGCCTGGGTACGAATACCCAGTGTATTTTGTTATTTAATTTTTTTATGGAAATACTAGGAAATGACGCAGACAAATGCAGTGAAACTTTTGTGAATCTTTATTTGTCTGTGATATAATAACATCCGTTAAATAGCGTCTCCAACGTTCCTTGCACTTGTATTTTTAGAAATAACCGCGTAAAAGTAGAATATGAGAATTTATACAGTGTTAAAACTTACCAAATATTTATGTTAAAAAACTAACGTTAGGCTGGGGGCAGATGTGTTTTAATATCAACTAACGCTATTCAGATAAAACTGTCTTAAAGTAATAATGCCAACAATATATATTTATATAAATTTACATTCAGTGTCCGTATACAAGAAAATGAAATATCCTAAAAAAAACATTTATTAGGATTCAATACGATCGAACGAATAGCCGTTATTGGAATTAGAATATTATATATATGCCCTATTACAAAGAAATGATTGAGGTTAGACAAGTCTCAATTAAAGGTATTAATTTCTAACGCTCGTTAAACTTGTAGCAAAATGTTTGTATTACTGATCTATTGTTGATTGCATTCGTTTTAAATATCATATGTAGAAACTTGAACCTAAACCTGAACTTATCCATGCAAGAATCTGTATAGATAAACATTTAAATATAGGTATACTTTATCCATAACTTTAGTTCGCTGCCGGTCCTCTAGTAGGAATTTACTTATGCCATTTCTCGGCAAGAACGGTTTGCTCGAACACGACCTGAACATTCCTACCGTACCGTAGAAAGTAACTTTAGCTGCGTCACTACGTTTCGGAATTGAGCATTGTTTTAGTTTTATATACATTGGCTGATTCTGTTGATGACAAAAATTCCATTTTCAATTCGACCTTGATGCTCCTTTATGACACGCATGCACCAGTACAACGCATTAAAATAAAACATGTACCAGCCCCGTGGCTCACGGAAGATATTAAAAAGCTAATGCATCATAAATCAGTTTCCAAGTCCAATTATAAATCTTCACCGAATGATCAAAATAGATCTAAATACAAACTTTCTCGGAATCTCTGCAATAAAGTGTGTAGGGATGCTCAAAGTCGCCACATTCACGAATCGGTAGAAAATGGAGATCCAGCAAAAGTCTGGAAATTTCTTAGAACTTTGGGAATTGGTAAATTACGTCAACTGACTACTGACTATCGTCCCATATCAATTCTGCCATTCCTATCCAAAGTTTTAGAACGCCTTGTCCACACTCAAATTTCATCATTTATAACCAAAGACAATCTCCTCAACCCCTTCCAATCCGGTTTTCGACCTGGCCACAGCACAGTTACAGCCTTAATTAAAATATCTGATGACATCCGCTTTGGTATGGAAAATGGCTTGCTAACTGTGCTGACTCTACTAGACTTTAGTAATGCGTTTAATGAAATCGATTTTGACATCTTATTGGGTATATTACGTTCTTATAACATATCTCCAACAGTATGTGGCTGGTTTCATAGCTATTTACATGGACGACGACAGCGGATTCGCCTCGAAGATAAATTTTCTTCTTGGTGTGATACGATGGCTGGTGTCCCTCAAGGTGGCGTACTGTCTCCGCTCCTTTTTGCAATTTTTATAAATGCTATTTCTAATCAGTTATCTTCGTCCTACCACTTATATGCCGATGATCTCCAAATTTATTCACAATCTCCCCTGTTAAGAATATCTGATGCTATCGCAACAATTAACAGTGATTTACGTCATATAACAGAATGGAGCACTAATTTTGGCTTAAGAGTGAACCCAGCAAAAACGCAAGTTATAATTATAGGTAGCTCACGTATGATATCGAAATACGACTGGGCAACTCTGCCGCCTGTTATCTTAGATGGTATTACTGTCCCATATAGTAAAACTGTAAAAAATCTTGGCATTACGTTTGATCAGCAGTTGTCATGGAAACCTCAAATTGAAAACGTTAGTTGCAAGATGTTTGCTTCAGCAGGTTCCTTACGGCGACTACGTAACTTTTTGCCCACGGCAACTAAAATTGCGCTTGCACAATCTCTTCTCCTTCCTATCCTTGACTATGCTGACGCCTGCTATCTTGACCTCACCGTGGACCAGTTAAACAAACTTGAGCGTCTTCAAAATTTCTGTATTAGGTTCATATTTGGCTTACGAAAATATGACCATGTTTCTTATTTTCGACACAAGCTCAAGTGGCTCCCTATTCGTCTTCGCCGGAATACTCATACTCTGTCTGTTCTTTATAGTATTTTGTTTAATCCCTCAGCCCCACACTATCTTAAGGATCGTTCTAAATTCCTTAGCTGCTCTAATAACCTTAATCTGAGATCATCAGACAATTTTGTTTTGGAGGTACCTTTACACTCGAGTTCATTTTATGACAAGTCCTTCACCATTCAAGCTGCTCGTTTGTGGAACTCTTTACCAGAAGCAATAAGAAAAGCGCAATCGATTATCTCATTTAAAAATGATGTTAAATTTTTTTTTTTTTTTTTTTTATACAAAAGGTGACAAACAAGCAGACGGTCCACCTGATGGTAAGTGGTCACCGCCGCCTATGAACACCCGTAATATCCGCAGCATTACTGGTGCGTTGCCTAACCTGCGCTTTGTATAACAAGAGGCGTTGGTTAGGCGTGAAGGATGTTGGCTCTATTGAGTACACCGAGTTTTTTAGCAGTTAGTCCTGCTTTGCTCTCCAAATGACTCCTAAACTGGACCTCGCCAGATATGTCGACTCCCAAAATGCCAATGTTGTTCGTCAAGGTAAGGGGAATGCTTTGAAAACGTGGAGTGAGGTTAAATGCGCTTTTTTTGGCAGAGAACGCGATGGCTTGAGTCTTCGAGGGGTTAAATTGCACCTGGTTTCGCTTACCCCAGTCAGTAACTTGCTCTAAGGAGCACTCAACGGAAGACACAAGCTCTGCTCTCTCCTTCGTCAACTCAGATATAGGAGCATTTGCACGGCCTAAATAACGGGCATCGCCAGTGCTATCATCCGCATAACAATGAATATTACTTATTTGCAATAAGTCATTGATATGCAAGATGAATAGTGTGGGCGATAGCACAGACCCTTGTGGAACTCCAGCATTAATTGACATGGTCTCTGAACAAGCTCCATCAACGACGGATCTTATGCAGCGACCATGCAAAAAATTGCCAATCCACGTGCAAAGCCTCTCTGGTACGCCGTAGGAAGGTAACTTTGCTAGAAGCGCCCTATGCCAGACCCGATCAAAGGCTTTTGCGATATCAAGGCTGACTGCAAGAGCTTCGCCTCTACTCTCGATGGCCTCTCCCCAGCGGTGAGTGAGGCACACAAGAAGATCACCAGCAGATCGACCGTGACGAAAGCCGTACTGGCGGTCACTAATCAGCTGATGTTCCTGGGAATTAATCACTCGCTCCATCACTTTGGAGAGCAAAGAGGTAATCGCTATAGGCCTGTAATTTGTTGGGTCAGAACGGTCACCCTTTTTCGGAATAGGGTGGACATGGGCTATTTTCCAGCTAGACGGCACGATACCAGAATTGTAGGAAAGAGAGAACAGACGCGATAGGACGGGAGACAGTTCCGGTGCGCATTTCTTTAATACGATGGCCGGAATACCATCCGGCCCACTCGACTTCCTTTCATCAAGAGTCCACAGTACCTTCCGCACAGCCGCCTGCGTGATGCGAATCTCCTGCATCGAACATGAGCAATTAGGCAGTGAGGGAGGTACTGCGCCCCCGTCATCAAGGGTCGAGTTCGAGGCAAAAAGAGAACCAAGAATATCGGCTTTCTCTTTTGCGCTATGGGCCAAGGAGTCATCCGGTTTGCGTAAAGGTGGTAGAGCAGATCGGCAAAAATTACCTTCTGCAGCCTTTGCTAGCGACCAGAAAGCACGACTGCCAGAGGGGTGACTTGCTAACTGATCGCCGATCCGGCTTATGTGGGCGCACCTTGCTCGATTAACAGTTTTCTTAGCTGATCTGGAAGAGGCATTCAGTTTTTTCTTGAACTCATCAGTTCTTGGATCTTTGTCCTTCGACGCCGCAGCCCAGGCTTTATAAGCTGCAAGCTTGGCTTTTGCAGCGTCGGCGCAAGACCTGTTGAACCACGGCTGACTACGGCCGCCTACGCGCACTTTGGAATTAGGAATGAAACATTCCATTCCTTGGAGTACGACGTCAGCAATAGAGTCAGCACAGATGGAAGGATCATCTGATGCATAACATAACTGAAGCCATGGATATGAAGAAAAAATCTCACGCAACCCATCCCAGTCGGCAGATTGATAATGCCACACCTGACGCGTTCTGAGAGGTACAGCGTCAGGTAGAGTTGTCAGCACAGTTGTTCGTACCAGGCAGTGGTCTGATGAACCAAGCGGTGCATTTACCGCTACCTGGTAATTGGCTGGACGTGTAGTCATTATCAGGTCGAGTAAGGAGGGTTCGTGGTTGTGAACATCCGGCAATCTAGTAATTCCAGTCACAAGCTGAGAAAGACCATAGGTGAGTGCGAGTTCGTGAGCAGCTCTCCCTGCATGATCGGTTTACGGGATCCTAACCAATCGGCATGGTGACCGTTAAAATCACCGAGTACCACAATTTCAGCAGAGGGGAACTTTTCAAGCACTCTGTCCAAACCGTTTGAGATATTCTCATAAAGACGAGTAGTCTCTGCGTCGCCAGAATGCGACCTATACACACACACGTACACACGAGATTGACCACCATAGTCAACACTTGCCCATAAGGTAGAAAAATCTAGCACTTCAAAACCGCTTAGGCGGCGACAGCAAATATCGTCCCGGACGTACATGCACACACCGGCGCGAGGAACAAACGCGTGCTCTAGCTTATATCCAGGGTAGTGTAGATATGAAGTGTCGGCCGGGGGAGAAATTTGCGTCTCCGTCAGGAAGAAAAGGGATGGCTTTGCCGTTTCTAGGTGGTGATGCACGTCGTTAAGGTTAGAGTGGACACCGCGAATATTACAGAAGTCCACTTTGAATGTGGAATTTGGAGCCGCTGATGAAACCAATTTCCTTTTATTTTTATTAGCCATGATTGTGAATTAGAGTACTTAAGATTAGATGATATACTTCCAACTAATAACTTCAGAACAAGAACAACAGTGTTACAAGAAGCAACTGGAGAAAACAGCTAGGTGACTGGTGGGTGTGGGGTACGGAAGGGCCCCCGGTCCCCCCTGGAAGCAACTGCCGGGATCCACACCGGTCTCCTACTCCGGCACGACAGTCACTTCGCAGGATTATGCGCGGAATGGCAGGACAGCTTCCCTGGGCGGAGGTAATACGTGATCCCTGGGTTCAGGTCCCCAACTATCCCGCGGGCGGCCAGCGGTCAACCGTTTCACCGGGTCTCCCATATTAATTGCATTTTGTCGAATGATCGATTGTTTTAGATGTCACATGCTTTTTACAGTATGGTCCTAAAAAACTAAATTATCAACTAGGTATAAGTGTGTTATACTTACTCCCCAGAGTGGATTGAGTTCGTCGGGCCTTTGTTGAAAGTATTTCTCTGCGAGCGCGAGCGGCGGCGCGGACGCGAGCCGAACATTCGTCCAACAACGCAGAAACTTCACTACCGACTCGAACGTGTAGAGCGCCAAGCGATCGTTGCCGTAGTTCGACATGTGTGTCATGAACACATTGATCTGTTGACAAAAAAAACAAACTTTCTTACTATTTATTACATAATTATGATCTTTATTTAACATCTATAGGAATAGAGGCCTTCAGATATAATTTTGGAAGATTTTACACGTACATCAAAAACCTTTTGTTTATTATGTCTTGAGGCAATCGAAGAAGCGCTAGTAGCGTAGCTTAATAGACGTTTTTAACTGATCAACTAAGTTAAGCAACGTCCGCTGCGACCATGACTTGGATGGGTGACCTCTAATGACTTTACTAATGAACGCTTCCATGCTCCAGAGGGCACGTCAAGCCGTCAGCCCCGGTTGTTGTCTCAGGATGGCAATCGATACAGCATAATGGTAGGTCATTTTGCGAATATCCGCCTGGCTAGCTACCACCCCTGGCTAGCTGCTATGTATCATCTCAATCTGTCGCCAAACACCTAACTGTTTTCCAGTAGATGTCCTTGAGAGCCAATTACTCTTAAGTTAGTTGAAAAGACGTCTTCGTACATACCATCACTCACCATCAGTGGGATGGTGGTCAAAGGCTAGCCTATCAGCAATAAATAAATAAAAAACCTAGAAAAACTTCATGTCTGTCTCAATCATGTTCTAATCAACAGTTGTGTGTTAAATTTTTTATCGTAAAGGTCCAGAGATACAGATTTTTTTGGCCGTTGCGTCGACAATAGAATCAAAGAGGTGATCAATCCTAACTAAGTGCACTAGGTCTTTATTGAGAGAGTTTTCTTTGTATGGTAACCGCTGTATCAGTAGTACTAAATTACATGGCAGAGTTCATGACCTGTAAAGATCATACCGCAACTTATGTCCTAAAATTCTACTCAAGAAAACCATACAATTTACATAAACTAATAAAATAAAATAAAGCTTCAAATGCCGATACGCAGAATTATCCAGTATAGACAAAACAACATTGAGACTATTAATACTGCGTATGATAAACCGATAACACACCCGTCTCTTGTTGCTTCAATTCAATTTGCAATCAATTCGGTAGTGTAATAACATTATGATGTAGCCGTTATTCGATAAGTGCCCTCCTTTGTGGCCCACGTAGTTTCAACGTCAGCGTTTAACTGCACACAAAGTATTTTATTTTATCTGTTGTTTATGTGATGGTTCGTTATATGGTGTGGTTAGTATGCAAAATGGACTATTTAACTTAATAGTACCGGTTAACTCATAAGGGGTTGGTACACAACCTCACAACAAATCAAATAAGTAAATTATTATTTACAAAGCACACTGTAAATATGAGCTGCAGAAGCGCTGAGGGCCAGTTAAGGTCGGTTATTCCCGTTTTTGCCTAAAGTAGATGTTGTTTTCTATAAACAAAGAAGAACATTTCAAATCTGAAATAAATATATATTTTAGTTACATTCTTTCTCCTTATTGTGTATTCGTTCAAATCACGATCCGAGTAAATTTTCTCGATAGAAAAAAATAGTGAACTAAGTTCGATTTGCGGTTTTTTTACCGGCCAAATTTTATTTTTAACAGGTACTAACACTCCATTTAATCTATAACTTATACCATTTTGTAGGTAATTTAATTTGAAATACAACTAAAGCGATCCTTTTTTCTCATTACATCTATTCTTTTTTAAATCGAAAATTTAAGTGATAATATATCCAAACGTCGCTCGTCAGTGTCCCGAGGGACGTCACCAAGACAAGATCTGTGTCAAATTTTTGCGCGCGCGCTTCTTGGTATCTGCGTAAACAAATATCATGAGGATACACAATAAATTGTAAATAATTATTATTTAGTGAACTTTAGCATATAATTATGACATAGTGTTTATTCCTCATAGTGTAAATATTAGACTAGACTAATATTAGACCAATAGAAGCATTAGATAGAATATGTTTGTGTTTATTTCCCGTTGTATTTTATGAAAACTTATGAGACAATATTTTTTTTGGTCGTTTTCTGGAAATGGCAAATAAAGAAAATAAACCACGCACTAAATCACGGTTGAAGGCAAAAGAAAATGGGAATTGAATTATGGTAAGTAATTTTTTGTTTATTTATTTCTATTGAGTACAGTCTAAACATAACAGTAGGTTCAAAAAAATTTTAACAAAAAATGGAACCGACTTCAACACCCAAAAGTGTGAAATAACTTGTTGAAGTCGGTACCATGATGGTACAAAAGTACCTATTATCGCAATATTGTGCGCATGGTACCGACTTCGACAAGTTATTTCACACTTTTGGGTGTTGAAGTCGGTTCCATTTTTTGTAAATTTTTTTTTTTTCAATCTTTTTAGTGTAACTCAAAAACGGCTTGACCGATTTTTATGAAATTTAAAATGGGACCAAACGACAAGTATCAGCTTTCAAACAAAAAAAGAATTTTCAAAATCGGTTCGCCCAGTCAAGAGATCTGAGGTAACAAACATAAAAAAAAAAACATAGTCCAATTGAGAACCTCCTCCTTTTTTGGAAGTCGGTTAAACATTACTATTTCTAGTAATCCTTCAAAACACTTAACATTATGGCTAGGTATTCAGCATGGCTCTCAGATATTGTAGATTCAGTCAACTTTTCAGTTTGAAAAAGTGGTGATTTTTTTTCAGACAACTAAGTTTTTTTATGTAATTCGTGGTAAGAAAAGGTGCGATCCTTCAAACGAAACTTTGAAACGCTCGGTGTACTGAGAGCGCGGTGTGCAACTAGAGCGCAGCGCCGCGTTGTGCGCATAGACAGCAACTCTCGCATGACGAATTTACGTACTCATGGACTAATCGATAGCCTTAAGCCTATTGATCATTTAAAAACAAAAGTCGACTAAATCTAAAAACTTACGTAAATAGAGCTTTCTCTCGCTGTGCGCGGTTAGAAAAAAGATGCAATCTAAAAACATACGGAACTTGGTTTTGATAAGCTTTCTCGCGCTACGCGCGTAGTGCGATTATCGGCTGAAAACATACATCCCTAATTAGAGCTTTCATGAGCTTTCTTATGCTATGCGCGGTCGGAAAAGACAAGCTTCTTCTTGAGCTGTGCGGAGGAGAACCTAGGATTTATCACCGACTCGAAATTCACCATACAATAGTTCTTTTTTCAGATCGGGATCCTTAGCGGGAAGCCGACTCGAACTTAACTGGTTTTTATTACTTGTTATTTTACCGTAAATTTTGTATTATCTTACCAAGTTTGACACGCATTACCATATTAAAGATATAGCTAGAAAAAAAGAAACACTCATAAAAAAATATTTTTATATATGCGGACCACACTTACATAATATTAAAACTTTGTATTTACCTATTAATATTTGTGACGCAAAATACCATAATAACACAAATTTTGTGAAAATTTCAACAAAGTACAAATAACGGTTCAAATATAAAAAATAATAGAAAATATAAAAGCCTATAAAGGTCTGGCGGATGGACGGACGGACGAACAGCGAAGGTTTAGTAACAGGGACCGTTTTTTTTCATATGGAACCCTAAAAGCTATTGGGTTAAAAAATAGGCATATAAATTATATTTAAGGTATTTATAAAATATTTAATTTTTAGATTATTATTATAGTGCATTTTTGACATTGGATGTATATTCCACTGTTGGGATGAGCTTGCTATAACATGATTGGAGTTTAATTGTTCGCTTAATGACATTGTACGTGTCAATATTGGGAGATAAGTGCTCTTCGCGTTTACCGTCACGAGTTGCATTGTGGCCGTTCCACCACACAAATATTACATTTTAGGCGCTATATACGCATGATCGTAGAATGCATTAATCTGTCTATTTTCTAGTAATGCGACAGCTTTTTTTAAGGTGGTTTTATATTTGTTTGCCATTTTGGCGCAAACGACATAATCACTATTTATCGACTTCAATAGGAAGTAACTAAACATCCGGTTCATTAAACGAATATCAATCATTATTGGCATTGCATGTAAGGTAGTATTTGATGCAGCACGCATCAAATACACATTTTCCATTTCAAAACTCAACATCACAAAATACATACGCGTTATTTGAATGAGTACTCCTGTCTATATAAAGAATATTAATGATGAGAGCACACAAAATACAGTACCTAAAATCATTTTCGCGTTCGTGAACGGTTCACTTAATGCAAGCTTGACTGAAATGATTGACGGGCAGGCAAAATTAAAATAACGTTAAATTACAGAACCCTCCCATTGTGATTTTATTCATTTTCAATTTTTAAAAATTAATGACATCACCGTCACCCGTCAATATTATCTGCTATAATTGCTGTCTGCGAGCATCAGCCGATATATTTGTCCTATTTAAAAGGGGACGAGAACTATTGAGTCTCTCTGGCAATAGCCAGTGGGCCTTAACCAAGCAGGTATTGAAATAAGAGTGCTGCTGTAAATTTCTCTGTCTCAAACTATCAAGATCGACCTCTAGATTACAAACCAAAATTTTCTTTTTTTGTTAATAGTTATTTGTTATACAAGAGTGCAAAGTTGCTTTTTAACCGCGTGTTCAATTTTGATGACCGAGCAAGCGAAGGACTTTCTCGGTCATCAATTTGATTCAAAATTAGAATCCTGAGCGTTAGCGAGGGAATCAAAAGAGCACGAGGTGAAAAACCTTTGCACTCGAGTGCAACACGTAACTTTTCATTCCACCTCAGCGAGGAAATTACTAAATGCAAAAATTGAAAAAAGAACACCAAGAAGGTTCCGAGTCTGAGTTTTTAACAAATTAAAAAAAAGTTGTATGATATATTCGGCACCTTAGAGGTAGCAGTAAATAGGTTTAATGTTTTTTTTAATTCACAAACTTAGTGCACACGATGTTCTAAATTCAATTTACTTTATCCTCTAGAGAATAAAAACGGCTTTTCCACTCAGATATTGAAGATTAAAAATACTCTTTTCGAGATGGTGGGATGAAAATAGTATTATTGAATTTTTACTTTCTTATGCGTCATAGAGTCAACCTTCTGTAGAATACAACAGAAAATATCAATATTGTAGGTTTGTAACTCATTCTGTTAACTAGCTAGAGGCCTGTGACAGATAGATACTGGAGTCTCATTGATATATATCTCATTGCGTTTTTCCTTGTGTCCGGACCCTAAAAACGCCCATTCCACCAATAACATTTAATAAAACTTTCTTTTGTTTTTATTCCTGTTCTAAGAACTTGCAGTATTTGAGGTTTGAAATGTGAGGTTTGAGCCATAACAACCTATTTGGCCTAAAGAATACACATTGCAGTACGGGGCAATGCTGCTAGCATGCTGGTCACGCTGCCAACTTGGCAATTGGCAGGAGCATTTGTACTGCCTGTGAGTCTGCGATGACTTATATGTTGTCTAAATGCTTTCAGTGTAGTTGCTGTAGTGATGTATATAGTTCGTGGTTTTTTGTTAATAAAGGCATACAGCGGGTAAAAAAAAACAAGAATAATCAAAGATATATTTTTGTCCCTGTACATTTATATCTTTCTGTCTCTGCAAACGTAAACACGTTTATGCCTAGGGGTACAGACCGCTTATTCCGATCTAGAATAAAATAATGTACGGGTCGCTTAAACTTAAATGACTTAGCTAGCCTCCCGCTGTGCTTACTTAAATTCAATTTCTATTTTATTGTTCGCTTAATGACATTACTCCAGCATTACCCCGTCAATATTCTCTGCGATAAGTGCTCTTCGCTACTAAATGCCGTAACGGGAGGGTTGTAGCTATGGTGCGGTCTTTGTAATGTCGACATACTATGAAGAATTAAAAATATTGTTCCCCTTTTCAAATGAAGTGATGTACTCAAATGGAATGCTTTGAGGAGTAACGAGGTACATTTTTTATGATATTGTGACGGAACAAGCTCGTAGCCCACCTGATTTTAAGCTGAATAACCTCTGCCTATAACAGATGCATTTCGTCACAAGTCACGAATTGCACTGCGCCCGTCACCTTGAGATAGTTGTTAAGTCTCATGTGCCTGTAATTTCACTGGCTCTCAAGGACTGCTGCCGGATCACACTGTTAGGTGCTTGGCGACAGATTTTCTACTTGAGGGTTGTCGCTAGCCAGGCGAGCATTCCCAAAATGCTCTTCCATCATGCGTTGAAGATCAAGCCCGCAGCAGGACCTGCTGCGCGGCAGTCTATAGCCAAAGCTACTGAGCCATCACTGCTTCAAAGAATTAAAATATTCAACTTTAAACAGTAAAATATACAAATAAACTTGTTAAGGTGAGTATTGAAAAAGAATCTAATAAGTTGAAGTTGATATTGCCGTGAAATTTCCGGCATCAGTATCTATGTATCAATATAGGTATCACAGACTGTTACAAATCCTCTTGTTGAATGTCGTAAAAAACATCTAGGGGAAATATGCAACTAGTGAACAGCATATTTCAACTCACGTCTATGGGAGTGGGGTGCTACTGCACATTGGACACATAACAAGGCTTCTATAGTATTTTATCGCCCTGATTACCCGTGGGGTAGCTAGGTACTATCTACAAGAGCACTCCCAAGGAAGACTGCATCAGGCAGGCGACCGGCCATAAAACCAAAACTTATCACAATTACATCCTGGTGTTGCGAAAATATATTTTGAAAATGTTCTTGTATTTAACTTTGTGTTGTTATATATGGGATATATTTGCAACCCCACATGATGGGATAAGGGTAGGTTTGATGATGATGATGCTGAATTTGGACGTAGGTTTGAACTATTAAAATATTGAGAGTTCTTTGAAAACAACGTCTTACGTCCAGTTTTCTAATCCACAAGCTGATAGTTCTCCGTGAAAATGCTATAGAACTAACTTTTGAAACGCAGCGAAAACTAAAGGTATAAAGATAACGAGTGAAGTTACTCGGTTGTTTAAAACAGACCGAAATAGGTGTTTCTCCTATGTTCCTCAGGAACTAGTCTAGTTGGCACATTATACCTCTAGAATAGGTTAGTTATAAGGATAGGTACTGACTTGAAATGAAACTAGGAATTAATAAAGTTGCTTTTGGTTTTGGTTAAAATTAAATAATGAACAGGTTAGTTTTTGGAATTATTACTAAGTTTTTTAATGGGATATAGGAGGGCAAACGAGCAGACAGCTCATCTGGTAAGTGATCACTGTTGCCCACGGACATCCGCAATACCAAAGCTTTCGAGGACGCGTTGCCGGACTTTAAGGATGTTATATGCTCTCTTCTTCAAGACTTCTAAGACTTTACAGTTCGGAAAGTACAGCTGGCGCGTTGCTACAATCATTATCCTACAGCCAAGCAGTGCTTAATTAAATTCAAAACTATACGCGCTAAAAATTTTAATGGTATATTAACTATTAATAAAACCAAGTTGGCTATCTTTTAAGTTCTTAAGAGGTATATGTAGAGGCACCTGGAATGCCTCTGCAGCGGTACTTAAAAGCACTCTGTACATATTATGTGTACACATTTATTTAACATATTCAACGTTAGTTATCCCGAGGGTTGCCGGATTAGAATATCTCTCCCCATCACTTTCCGCGGGTGTTCCAAAAGGCGACGGTTGAAAGGTGGGAAACAAAGAGAACAGAACTCTCGGTTACGCTGAAAAACATCTTCGACCACATCATCACTTAGCATCAGGTGAGATAGTGGTCAAAGGCTAACCAAAAAAAAACAATTGCGACTTCTGAAGAACTGTCAATTTCTAATGCTCACAAGAAATCTGCCAAGCATAGCGATTATGGCAAATCCCCCCAAGGGGAAGAACTTGTTCAACGGTGGATGTTCAGTTGGATGAATGCAGTATTAATAAAATAAACAGCTCAATAGGTGTAAAAAAAATGTATAATCCGGTTAAATAAAGAGACGAATCTAAAACCTAAAGGAACGTTTCAATAATAATAAAAAAAAAAAAAAAAAGACGCCACCTATCAACCTCTCTCTCACTTGCACACTATAGTTCTTTTTATATTCTGTGACTATAGACAGCAATAGTTAATGTATAAAATATTTTTGGAACCCTGGAAATAACCCATTTATACCAAAAGAGCGCGCTATATTAAATTGTACGCAGACGAAGTCGCGAGAGGGCATACTTTCCTTCAAGCGCGAGCTTTCCATTCAAATTTAAATATTAGAAGGCTGAAATAAGGTATTTACTCTTTGTACGTAGTAAGGACGTTTAAAGCGGGAAATTCAAAAATGTTCAACCTTCGTCGTCCTTTAAGGACAATAAATGTTGCTCTCTACATTCAACCAGCGACCATCTGTACAAACATTCTCATTATGCCCTTATATCACCGTGCTAATGCCGGGTCCAGCGCATAGAAGAGGAAGAAGTTAGTGGATGCCAGGACCGGCAATGTGGATGAACGTTTAAATTAGCAACTTCTACGATGCAATACAAGGCTCGAGTTCCTCTCCTGTTTAGCCATATGAGACCCCACTAATACCGTTCTAAGAATTGAGTTACGGGTGTTTTGGAGAGCTAATGTCGACTATTATAGAATAAGCGTAACTTACAGGATTGTTGATAACAGTTTGGAAGAGCTCGCCGCCTTGAATAGACCGGTCCAGTCGGTGTCGCCCTCCGGGGTAACGCTCAAGAAGAAGTGTATGTGTGAAGAGGCCGCACGTTTGTCGCGGCAGAACCATCACGCCTCTGTGCCGGAAGCCTCGTCTTAACCTGTGGGAAATAAATATTCAATGCAATATGTTCTCTTAGGCCACCTCCTTAGTGCGTATAAAAGTGCAGTTTTGGAACCTTTTAAGTCCTGGGGTTGTTTCGCAGGTCAAACAAATTTATTAGGTTTTTCTGACAAAGATATTTTCAGTCACACAGCAGGGCGGAGTCTGGAATTATGCCCGGTAAATTGCAATAGATACGCACCCTATAACATGGCTAAAATATGCCTGGCGAAACTTGGGTGTTTACTCTGCCGAACCATCGGGGAATACAGGAGGAACGATGTCTAAAGCTCAACTCAGATCGAAGTGCCAGCGGACGGCAGTTTAATTTCAAACCCTTTTCGACTTTATCTCTATCAGTATAATGTATAGTATAGGATGGAAGAATTCACGGTGATGGGCCGGTTCAAGTCGGACCGCACGGTTCCGTTGCCGCGAGCCACACACTTCGGGGTGAATTGATCCTAAGTAAACTGCGTCATTACTTTTTTTAGATAAATAATGCTCAAACTGCGTGTACGTAAAAATAAAGTACATAATAATATATAATAAAGTCTCTATATGTATATACTTTTTTTAATCAAATACTTTCTTTGACCTCTACATTTGGGCTAGTCATTCGCAATACAATTCGCCAGACCCCATATGTTTTACAGACACATAAATGTCAGTGATTTATAGCATTTTCGTTCATTTATTCATACGTCAATACTCACTGATGCTAACTATGTGACCTGACAATTCTGCTGTTGCTGCGAGTATCTATTTTGGAATAATCCATTTTGCATGCAGCAAAATTGATACGGTGGCAATTAAATTACGCTAACAACGTCACTAATGCGGTGTTCGCAAAATTGTTCAACGGTATTTGTTAGGTGTTAATTTATATCAAGCTTCGAAATAAAAATATACCCTGAAATGGACAAAATAATTCGGATTTTCTTGAGGGTTATCAGGGGTAACTTCAGAGAAGGAAAAAGCTTACGTATAATTTTCCCCATTGCAAGTTCGCACGCATTCACGCACGCACGCTACGGACGAGCACGTTCGTGCACACGTACACTTCATACGAGTCCCCAGTGAACACCTCACCCAACTCGACGTTTCACATACGCAGTAGGCACATAAATTAACATTTTACTGCAATAATTTCAGAAAATAAAATTATCCCACTGGGATTAATAAACAGTGCGAATGATTATAATCGCCAATGATAGTTTGATAATTTGTTGGATCTCGTGTCGTTATATGAGGAGTATATTAAAGCGGACAATGACTAATTACTTTTGGTTGTTTATTGGACACATTGATGGATATTATTTTGAACTATATTGTCAATAACAAGGTTGTGAAATTCAATCTGTCAGTATTTTCATTGGTATTTTAAAGTACTACCTACCATTCGGCCAAAGAGGGTGTTGAGATCGTAAATCGCCTTGTTACGCGCCTAATGTGCCGCAATACCCTACTCAAGTTAACGTGAGCAGTGGCATGGTACACGGCGCATTCTTTCCATTAGTCGAGTTTTTATGACGTCCAACGGTAGTATATAGATAATTGATGTTGTTTTTTATGTGATGGTGACGGAACTATACAACATACAGAACATAAGGCCCACACCTGATGTTAAGCGGACTATAAGAGATGCATTTCGACACGAGTGACAAATTGCCCTGCACCCGTCACCTTGAGACATATAAGTTGTTAAGTCTCATGTGCCTGTAGTTTTACTGAATATCAAGGACTGCTACCAGAATACACTGTCAGGTCTTGGCTACAGATTTTCTACATGAGGGTGGTAGCCAGCCAGGCGAGCATTCGAAAATTTCGCCCTTACATCGTTGAAGTTCAAGCCGGCGGTAGGGATAGAACCATGGACGGCACGACAATCCATAACTATTACCACTCGGCCATCACTGCTGTTATCTTTAAATATTGGATTGGCTTTTCATCTCAAGTAGCAACATTTATGTTTATACTGGCTGGTATCACGTCTACCACATTTGAAGCCTTTTACGATACGAACACTAAATATGTAATAGAAATTCAGCGCATCTCTCGTAGATCGCTTCGTGTTGAAATAAAAACCATTTCGAAATCGCACCCACTCCTCTCCGATAACATTCGCGCGTTGTCGGTAATATAATTATTGGAATTTCATTGTTGAATGTTGGCTGTTGGGCATGTGGAGGGATATCGAGAACCGCAACGCAATGTTTGTGGTCTACAGGAGTTTGGCCAACACCGCAAACATATTCCGGGTTCTCGCCAAAGCGGCCACTTATATAGGTGTACCTATCGCAAGTTATCACCTCGCTTTGTTACGTGTAACTATCGCCACAATAAAGGTGGTAAAATGTATGCTTTACGGCTCCCGCGCGGTTTGGGGTTGAATACTGTTTATTTCCTCCTTTGGCGGATCGTAAACCGCCTAATATAGTGACAGATAGACAATATAAACCGCACTTCACCACCTCCATTTGCGGAGTGAATTATCGAGTTATTGTTGTGGGAACATTGTTGTCTGCGTTTGGTTATAATATAACTGTTACATACCGCAACGGTATTAAATCTTGTCAAATCAACACAGTATCAATTACACTAACTACAAAGCGACGTGGCATCAATGACACGATGTTATGAAATACGAGATAAGGTTCGCGCGAACAGTATCCGAATTACAAACAATTTAATTAATTGTAGCACGAGGTCTACCTAATTATTGTCGGTTTAATTAGAACAGCTAATAATATCAAGAGTGAATATAATACAATGAATGTTTTAATAACGATACCAAATAATATTTGTATTATGTAATATATTTAAATTGTATCGTTACATTTGTGTTTTCTTTGCGGAAAAGGCCGACAATACCGTACCGTTAAGGGGTAAGTGCTCAACTTTATGCGAAATCGTTGGGAAATGAGAGGATTTTATTTTGATTTGATAACCGCGGATATCGACACTGGAATATCTACGGTAGATTACATGATTGAAACATGTTAATGTTCATACGGTGTATACTTAAAACGGTATTCACATAGTAGTATTGATATCGTTTAAACTACTGTAGTAATGCAAGTTAAATAACTTGGCAAACTAGACATGAGAATTAACGTTCCGGATTGAAGAACGCAGAGTAGTGTCAAGCAGAACGAGAACGTTGACAGCGCAGGTGTTGGACAGTCATGAATATTTATTTCAGGTAGCTTATCAGTTTCATCACATTATACAAAAATAATCTAGGTTTTACTTTACAGATTGGCGACTACATTAAAGGAAAATGCCGTAGTCTGTACATCTCTTACAACTGACCCACAAACCGACAAATCTCATTTAATGTATGTTATCCTAACAAACCAACGAGGAGCTCAGACCGCATACGCACTACAAAAAATTCATCACTACAGGAACAAAAACCCGGTGGGGTGCCTGGCTATGATTACACCACAATATATTCTGAAGAACTGCCGTCTTACACTACGATCCCTAAGTGCCTTATCGTGGGGATTATGGCAAACATCACCGCATGAAGCGCTCGTAGCGAAGTTTGGTTAGCCGTTCTTAATCAATCAGCTAATTTAAGCAACGTCCGCTGCGTGCAGGAGTTGCATGGGTGACCGCTAGTGACATTACTACTGAGCGCTTCCGTCCTTCGACGGGTACGTTAAGCCCTCGGTCCCGGATGCTGTCTTACGATGGCAGTCGTTACAACATCAAGGTGGTAGGGCATTTTGCGAATGCCCGCCTGGCTAGCTACCACCCATAATTAGAAAATCTGTCGCCAAGCACCTAACGGTGTGTTCCGACAGCTTTCCTTGAGAACCAGTAATTCTAGGATAACCTAAACAACAGCATAAACCAGCTATAAAGAAAACACCCTGTCCCCCCTTAACGGAGGATGCTGTTTCCAGCAGTGGACTATGCGGCTAATTCAGTACAGTACAAGAACAAATACCTAGCTGGTATCAAATGCCGGTACTCCTTCTTCAAAGAGAAATTCGCAGAGACACAGAATAGGGAGGAGGACGAGATGGTAGAGTTCTCACGCTATATCGAGAGTTACTTGTAGTGTCATCTTGGATAGGAAATCGGGACATGTTATTATAAAAAAAATATCCATAATTCTATTAAAAATTCACGTTGTTCTATAATAAGCATACATACCTAGCTGGTCTCAAATGCGGATATTCTTCAGTGCTAGTAACTTTGACATCCCAGACCTTCCTCCAGGCTTCGTAGAGTGGTTCGTGCACGGGATACACTCCGGAATGGTGCGGGGATACGGAATAGCACGAGTTGGTCGGAATGCCGTGCTCGATGGCGAACTGTTTGTTCAGTGTCATCTCAGCTTCAAGGTGGGATACGTTGTTGTAGAGGTGAGGTTGCTGGTGGTTCCACATGTGGCAAAACCTGTCGGTAAAGACGATATATTGAATCAATGCTTAATTTCAATTATATTTTATGTTGTCAAGTTTGTATGGAAAAGGCAGAGAGTTGAAATATTAGAGTAGTTATATCCGAACACCACTGCTCTAAAAGCTTACTAGAATTTACCTATCTACATACCTACGCACATGTATATGCATATTGTAATGACAAGGAAAGAACGTTCAAATATTATGCGTCATATCTGTTGTAAGAAGGAGATAAATAAGCAATTCGTGTAAACACCGAACCGCCACGAGACGTTCCGATCACCATTACACTGCGATCTCTTTCACTCTCTCACACCAAACGTTACACATATCTCGCTCATCCATTTCATTGAGATTAGTTCCTAAGATAAAACAAAATGACGATATTTTCTATTTCAACAATAAAACCAATAATTACGCGTGAAATGAAACAGTTTTCTTATCTCTCACAGTGCCTGTATAATTGCTGCAGAGCCTAAAGACACAAGGCAAATATATTGTCCACAGATTATTTCTAAAAAATACGATTAGCGGCGATGTATTCACCGGACGCTCGGAAGTGCACGACTGGTAGTGACTCAGGTAATTACCCTGAATTCGTCAAGTAAATATGGAGGGCATACAACACATCTACAGGTAAAAAAATCTTAGGGAAAAGGCCACTAATTGTGACACATGCATAATAGTTTTAAGTAAGAAAATAAAGCTATTAAGCTTTATTTTCTTAGAATCGTTGAACGCAGCAATCCAATTGGTGGATTTTTCTCTTGCACAACTCATTTTTCTCGAACATCTCTGGTGGATAAGCAGCCTAATGTGGGAGGTCTTAGTTCAATAGTGTACGTTATAGCTGCTGATTATGAAATTTCTGCAAATAGCTAAGCTATATAGAGCTAGGTGTTCGTAGTTCTTGGAACTAATATCATCAGTTCTTTGAATTTCCATACCAGACACATTAATACATTCAACCCATCATTGCCACAGCTATACATAGTTTAACATTTTCCACGGCGGTCAAATTACAGAATAATGGAAACCATCAATCACAGCTAAGTAACGAACGTACCTAAGTCGTCTTCAATAACCTTTGGAAAACATCGGAAGATATCTAATACCACACCTTTAACCTACCATTACTGCTCGCCGCTATTTCCGTCTAATGCCCTACAACACAACAGACACACGCAACCTATCATTATCACGGATATTTCACGACGGCGGCGGCGTTCCTACATTTTTATGTCAGAAGCTATTATTAAAATCTCAGTCGGCCTTGGGTCTCCTTATCAGCCCGTAAATTAAATAGCTTGACATGAGAATCGCGGTGCGAAATTAAACTCAAGTTTTATGGCTTCTTATTATATTATGAAGAAAGTAGTAGGTACAGATCGATACACACAACGCATATTTTACTTTGTTTGATAATAATCACAAATTTACAGATTTAGGCTTTACCTTGCGGACATCCATATGTAAAGAACTAAGCAATAAATATGTAAAGAACTGTAACTCTCATAGAGCTATCGCTTACATTTCGTACTCATTAAATTCTCAATTAACAAAACACGCATAATCTTCCAAATTCAATTGGATTGCTTCATTAATTAGGCGCTTAGAAATGATCGCATCCGATTGGTCGCGACAAGGTAATGTTGTTGGGCCGCACGATACACCTTTTAAACCGCGCCCGCCGCGGTAAAGTTTTTGGTTCTGCTGTTTTTGAGCATGATTTACATTTCTTTACATAATTTATTCGTAGATCCCGAGTCTAATAATTAGGATTATAGGTTTTGTAATAACTTTAGAAATAAAGTTAATATTTTAGAACAACATTTAGAAAAAACGTTTAAAAATATATGTTGTGAAAATTTCGCCTTATTTTCCTGCTACGTGAGGTTAGCAACGCTATGAAGCCTAGGCGGCTAATATTTTGCGACGAGTCTCGGTTCTACGCGAAGATTCTTTAGGACTGCTCGTGTGCAACGTGAGTATAAAAATTAATTCAATTTAATATTTTGTATTAGATAGATATTTGCTATTTATACTACTCCGTTATTATTGTTACGGCGCAAGGACTCGAACAATGTAGAATAATCTAACGTCAGTAAACAAGTAAAAGAAATCAAGAATGTACCTACTCTTCACACAAAAGGTTATAAAAAAAGGGTCGCCTTTGTTCTCAGGCAACTAGTAAACAACCACAGAATAAGTAGTAGTTAACTTTCGTGGAATTCCATTCAAAGTTGTTTACGTTAAAAGGATGATTTATGGCCCTTATTGTTTTTCTATCTAGACTATTAGTGAACATTCTGGAAAATGTGAATTTTGAGTATAAATAGGGTCGGGTCCAGGCCGACCAGTCAGGCTTACTTTGAGTTCGAAACGATCAACAGTGCGATTATCTTTGGACCAAGTGCTCCATACGCGAATAGTGAAGTACAGTGTGAAGTTTGTGAATAGTGTTCTGTGAAGTGCGAACAGTTCAGTGTTATAGTGTTGTTGGAAGTGACTGTAGAACTGTTGAATAAAGGTGTCAGTGTGTCGAAAACGTTTTGCATTATTTATCCCAAACCCCCAGCTCGTAACAAATTGGTGTCAGAAGTGGGATAAATAATGCCTGTACTCCCAAAGGAGGACATTGAGGGAATCCGAACGAGGAGTCAGCGGCAACAGGACATCGACCAACGAAGGTTTGGAGGAGCTACACCACCAGTGCTCTCCGAAGAACAACCAACTACAGAAACAACCGCCGCCGCTACATCGGGAACCCCTTCGACTATGGCTGCTCCAGCTGCGCCTGACTTGGCTGCACTAATGGCGATGCTTCAGGAGCAGGCCCGCCGCCAAGAGGAACAGCGACGCTTGGACAAAGAGGAGCAGGCCCGCCGCCAGGAGGAGCAGGCCCGGCGTCTTGAACAGCAGCTGCAACAAGACAAAGAGGAGCAGGCCCGACGTCAGGAGGAGCAGGCCCGGCGTCTTGAACAGCAGCTGCAACAAGACAAAGAGGAGCAAGCCCGACGCCAGGAAGAGCAGGCCCGCCGCCTTGAGGAACAACTCCGACACGACAGGGAAGAACAGACCCGTCGCCAAGAGGAGCAGACCCTTCTAATGAAAGACCTGCATGCAACGTTTGGGAAGAAACTCCAAGTGGTGGAAGATCAGGTCCATCAGCATGAAAACCGTTTTGAGAAAGTGGAAGCCAGAATGGATGATATTCAAAAAACGCTGGGCGTTTTAAAAACTGGAGGTGGATTACCTGCGTCAGCACCTGCATCTGTACCGTCACCACGAGGATTTAAAGTACCACCATTCGACGGATCCTCTTCGTGGTCGGCCTACAAAATTCAGTTTGAGGCCGTTGTGCAGGCCAATGGTTGGACTAAAGCGCAGGCTATGACAGCGCTTACTCTGGGACTTCGTGACAAAGCCTTAACAGTTCTGGAGGCCCTTGGAAAAGACATAGCTTATGACCAACTTCTGGAGGCATTGGAGTCTCGGTTCGGTGATGCTCATCTGGAGCATGTGTTCCGCGCTCAGCTCAAAGAGCGAACCCAGCGAAGCAGTGAAAATCTTCAGCAGTGGGCGCTGGAAGTGGAAATGCTCGTACGGAAGGCGTATCAATCTTCACCGGCACTCATCGACGGAATCCTACTTCAAGCATTCGTAGATGGGATACGTGACTTAGAAGTGAGAGCTGCAGTGAGGCTGGGTCATCATGAATCAATAAAGGACGCCTTGGCCCATGCTTTGGAGGTAGAAGCTGTGCGGCAAGATCATCGATCGCATTACATTCGCGAGGTTAACACACGACGTTACCGTGATGACAACCAGGGATTCAGCCCTCGATGTTTTGAATGTGGAGAAAGGGGTCACTTGCGATATAACTGCCCGCAGAAGAGCGATAGAAGAAACGACAGAACATGGGAAAGAAAACTTTCTACTACTGGTGTCAATATGCAATGGACCAGGAAAGGAGATACACTATCTGATACAAATTTTCGAAGATTCAGCCCGAGATGCTACGGCTGTGGAGAAAAAGGGCATTTAAGATCCAGTTGCCCCAGATGGAAGTTGACATCAGAAGACAGACTTCGACATGGATGGAATCAACAGCGCGACCAACTTCACTCTAATATTGAACGCAGCGACATTAGAGAAACTCACGACGGCAAAGTGAAGGAAGTCATACCAGTAAGGATGGTGAGAACAGTTATAACCGACGACTGGAAGAAATCCATGCGACGTGCACAGGAGGATGATGCGAACATCAGGCCTATTCTGACATGGATGGAAGCTGGCACTGGGAGGCCCAAGTGGAATGATGTTGCTGGAATGGGTATGGCAACAAGGGTTTATTGGGCGCAGTGGGACAGCTTGGTGATCCATGGTGGTGTGCTGTGCCGCAAATGGGAGAATGTTCGGGGAGATAACTATCACCTGCAAGTGGTTGTTCCGGAAGCGAAAGTTCGTGAGATTCTACGGCGATGTCACGACGAATGTTCAACATGTCACCCTGGAGTGAGAAAGACACTGTTAAAGATACGAGAGCAGTTTTATTGGATCCATTGTCGGAGTGATGTTGTAGACTGGTGTAACAAATGCAGTATTTGTGCTACTAGGAGAGCATCTCAAGCAAGTAGTGGTTTCGCGAGTGACTGCGAGCGTCAAGATCAATACAGAAATGGATTTTCCGATACGAAGAAGACCCGATACAGTGGAGAACTGGTTAATCCCGGATTTACTGAAGGGTCTATGGTGTGGCTGCATAACCCTGTACGCAGTAAAGGGAAGTCACCGAAGCTTCAGCCTAAATGGGACGGACCATACCTGGTTGTGACTAAAATCAACGACATCACGTACCGGATACGGAAGGGTCAACGAGGAGTCTCTAAGATTGTTCATGTGGATCGACTGGCGCCATACTGTGGTTCCAACTATGCTCGGGACGAGCATGTCTTAGGAGGGGGCAGTGTTACGGCGCAAGGACTCGAACAACGTAGAATAATCTAACGTCAGTAAACAAGTAAAAGAAATCAAGAATGTACCTACTCTTCACACAAAAGGTTATAAAAAAAGGGTCGCCTTTGTTCTCAGGCAACTAGTAAACAACCACAGAATAAGTAGTAGTTAACTTTCGTGGAATTCCATTCAAAGTTGTTTACGTTAAAAGGATGATTTATGGCCCTTATTGTTTTTCTATCTAGACTATTAGTGAACATTCTGGAAAATGTGAATTTTGAGTATAAATAGGGTCGGGTCCAGGCCGACCAGTCAGTCTTACTTTGAGTTCAACGATCAACAGTGCGATTATCTTTGGACCAAGTGCTCCATACGCGAATAGTGAAGTACAGTGTGAAGTTTGTGAATAGTGTTCTGTGAAGTGCGAACAGTTCAGTGTTATAGTGCTGTTGGAAGTGACTGTTGAATAAAGGTGTCAGTGTGTCGAAAACGTTCTGCATAATTTATCCCGAACCCCCAGCTCGTAACATTATCTTTCCAACATTATCACTTATGTGGAATTGGTGCCATATATTTTCTCTATCATCACAGCAGAAGCGCAAAAATATATAGGTGTATAATAGGTTAGGTTTTATAGCCAGCCGCCTTCCCAACGGCAAACTTCACTGGCAATGATCTTGTTGGTTTTCTAGTATGTACCATGTACTTTCCGGTTAATGAACGAAAGAAGAGCCATGTTATGTACCTAAAGTGCAGCAACACCGTTCTGAACTCAGTCGAATAGAGTATGGTGTTACTGGAGCCATGACTTTATGGCATTCGGTAGCATTATGGTATAGTTAAATTCTTAAGGCTGTAAATCTACGGCTGAGTAATATGACGTTAAACGTAGAAAGGTTCGGGAAATAAATTTAAATCGTTGTATAATTTCAGTTTGTCCAGAATAGGTAAGTTTTATTAATCAATGAGGACTATGTAACATGCATGTATGAAAGCGTCCTACTTTGGTATATTTGTCACGGCGATTTACCTTAAATCAGTCTCTGCGTAGCTTATCGTATATTTTCTAGGTTAGGTTCAGCATTATTAGAAAAATAAAACTAATCATGGTCATCCTGGTCAAGGTTAACAACATCCTGGTGTCAAAATCAATGAATACTTTTTTACGCGGTTCCGTGCTTCGGAGGGCACGTTATGCCGTCGGTCCCGGTTGTTGTCTTACGATGGCAGTCGATATAGCATGGTGGTAGGGCATTTTGCAATTGCCCGCCTGGATAGCTACCCCTCAAGAAGAAAATTTGTCGACAAGCACCTAACGTTGCGTTCCGGCAGCTGTCCTTGAGAGCCAGTAATTCTAGGTTAGCCTGAACAACATCTTTGATCCCATCATTACTTACCATCTGGTGAGATAGTAGTCAAAACTACTATTACTACTAGATGGTTAGCCTATCAGGTAAAAAAAATACTTACCACGTGAAGTGTTCTCTATGCTTGAGCAAGGCGTCATCTCCCCGGTTTTCTAGATCGGTTCCATGATGGTAGTACTTTGCACTGTATCCGAGGTTGAACCGGAACCCTGGAACGAGGCGTTGCAGGGCAGCTTGCGATGCCAGGAGAGCAGCCACGTCCTCTTCGTGGAGACGGGTGCCTGGACAGAGTTCACAATACAGAAGGAATCAACTTTTTTGTTGTGCGTGAATTATTATTATATTATAATTACACTGCCCTAATGAGAAAATTATAGAAAATTTATTCTTTTGTAGAGTTCCACACAAGAAAAATTTACCATATTATATCTAAGCCTCGGAGTAAGAGGTACCCAATAAAAATGTTCACGTAATATGTGTTAATATAGCGGATTACCAATCAAATAATAACAATAAAGAGAATGTTAAAAAGATTTTGAACGGATTGTTGAAAGATCGTATGTCTGTTATCACGTGTTGTTGTTGCTGTATGTAGCAGTTAATGAGTAGAGTTAAAGGTTGCAGCCAGTGACGTGTGCATCTAGTTCATTAAAAGATCAGTGTCAATTAAATCAGTTCTATAATGTAAAGTTAGATATAAAAAATAATCTATGCAGACGAGTGTATGATAATTACAAAATATTAGAGACAAACTAGTAAATTCTATACTTTGTCAAATCTAACTTTTATTTACAAAAATTTACTTTAAGTTAATTAAGCAATAGACTTTTCACCATCGAATTATTAATTTTATTGTATTTATTTTTGAAACACAACTTATGCTCCAAATTCTTATTCTCTTACACAGTGTTTTTCAATATGTGGGTCGCGACCCCTAGGGGGGTCGCGTCACCTTATTCGGGGGGTCGCCGACATAAGGAAAAAAAGTAGGGTAGACTACAATAATAATACAATTTTAGTGAGAAGGATGCGCTTGTTCAATATTCAACAAAAAATATCAAAGTGTGCTATTTTTGAAAGTTAACAATCAAATAATTTTCTAATTTCCTTTTTAGTTTTATTATCCACCATTGAAAAGAATGTCAGTTCATACAGGTACGAAGTGGCGAATGGTACTAATCATTTTAGAGCTTCTCCCATGCTAGATCTGGGTATTCTTGTTTTCTTTACTTCCAAAATATGTCGACACTTTGTGAATAAAATCCTATTTCAAGAATGCCGTCAGCAGCTAAATCTATGAAGCATTCTTTTATATTTCTGGAGAATGGCTTTGGAGAGGGGTTGATCATAAATTAAGTTTTGCATGAAATGCTTTGAATTTTGCTGTTAAAATATTTTTTTTCTCTATTAAGTAAAGCGATCAAAGTAAAACAAAGTCATAATTGTACGTAGTCTTTTAAATTATAAATTATTTGTCTGTCTGACAAGGGGGTCGTCAGAATTTTTCGACCTGTAAGGGGGTCGCGAAATCTATAAGATTGAAAAACACTGCTCTTACAAATAACACCAAATGTCATAGTACCCCTTTCTATTCTGTAGTTATCTTGTTAGTTATCTCTAACAATAACAAGACCAGCTGCGAAACACTTGATCAAACCTATGATTCATAATATATCATTATAGTATCGTATGGACGGCTTCCCTATTCGGAATTTCCACCGAATCCGATGCGAGAGTCAAGACGGTCCTTGTCGAAAACAGAAATTGACGGATGGCCCGGCCGTAGCTGAATGTACGTAGCTATCGTGTTTACACATAAACAGATTTACTGCCGAATATACAGTATTGTAGCAATCTTGTACGTGATTTGTGTGTGCGGATGCAAATTACAGCATCTACATAAATTACGCACAGGCACGGTGGGTTAAAATATTTGGTGTGACGCTTGAGAAGAAAATGAAAACTTATACACAGGTTTCGACCATTATTATACCAGTGATTATGTTTTCGAAGATGCAAGGAAATCGATGCGTATCATATATATTTCTAACAATTGAATTTCATTTATAAATGGACGATCTCTGTTCTGTACGTATACGTGGATAACCTAGAATTATCTCATTCTTCTTTTGGTTCTTAGGAACAGCTCCTCGAACACAAAGTTGGGTGTTTGGATACAGTTTTTCTACATTAGGGTGGTAGCTAAATGCAGGATATATCCACGTCGAATGACCTGCATTTCTGAATGAAGAAATGCTTTTTATTAGGAAGAGCAGAATATATAGTACAAAAAAAATTAAACAAAAAATTTTAACCGAATTGAACACTCAAAAGTGTGGAAATAACTTGTTGAAGTCGGTACAATGATAGTTTAAAAGTACCTATTATCACAATATTGTGTACATGGTACCGACCTCAACAAGTTATTTCACACTTTTGAGTGTTGAAGTCGGTTCGATTTTTTGGTAAAATCTTTTTTTCACTCTTTTTAGTGACCCTTGCTATTTACTGGATCGATTATCATTCACTGTCAACGACTATATCATCAAGATAGGAAAATATTGTTCAGTCATTGGAGTGTAACTCAAAAACGGCTTGACCGATTTCATGAAATTAAAACGGGACTCACGACAAGCGTCAGCTTTCAAATAAAAAGAGAATTATGTAAAATATTATGCAGAGGTTCTGAGGCAAGAAACATAAAAAAACTGACTAAAAATAAGGAAAATGTACAACATTTCCTCTGATTTTTAACTCCATATCATAAAAATATAGATTGGTTATGTGAGCTGCAGAATAAAAGGCCACATCTATCACATCCAACATACAAGGCGGAAACATGCTACTAGTATTTCTATTTGCATAGAATATGCACAAAACAAAATCAATTATCTATGCGACACTCATTGTGATTCACAACACGCGACTAGTGGTAATAATATTATTCAGATATTCGTGCATACTAATACGTTAACATAGAGGTGACACTCTTATTATGCTTACAGTCTAATATCAGAACTTGAGATCCGTTAAATTTATGACGTTTTGTTGAAGCAGAATGTATGCAAAGAAAAAAATATAACAATACATTTATAATAAAAATAAATGCATGTATTCATAGGTTTGAGACATAGAAGGACGAAGAATGACTTACGAAATAAGTTCCTTATGTATATACGAGTAATATGTTTATATATTTATGTCACAGACTTTCCTTTTTCTAAAGTTTGTGATTTATGTATATTAACTGCGTCACGAGGTTTCACCCGCTTAGACAATGATGAAAACTGATGATGATGAAAGTATCCTACGTGTTAATCAAGGATATAAACTATCTATATTCTGAGTTTCATCCAAATCGATTCAGCATCTTCAGCGCGAAGGAGTACCTAACAAACACTCACATTCTCACTCACTAACTCTCAAACTTTCGCGTTTATAATAAATGTCATATAATGGTCTATCTTTCATTTATTATTTACTTTAAAAAACTTCTCAATAATCCGTACCGAATACGAACCGTATAAAATTTCGATTTCATCATCATATCGCAGTATGATTCCTTAGAAACACATAGATAATCAAAAACAATAATCATCACAAGTGTTTCGCCTCTTTACGAAGCATATTCAGAATCTATACAGATGCAGGATAGAAATATAAACATATTCTTTATTGCATAAATTCACCTGATTCGGAATGATTTGTCATTTTCCGGGACGATAAATCGATCTTGGTGTCATCTCTGGCAAAACTTATTTTACATCGGTACCTAGCGGCAATTGGCCACCCAAACATAGGTATATTTAGTTACCTATATCATGCAAGGGTTTTACAAATAATCAGTACATGTTATAATGTAATAAGGGTTTACCCGTACAAAAATAAAATAGATTGCGTTCGATTTGGCCGATCCAGTGAGCGTGCAAACACGTCAGCAAATCTAGAGGTAGATTGATTGCTTTCGTAGGTATCTCGTGTAGGGTAATGTAGGCTATAATGACAATATATATACACAGCTTTTAACTCACAGATATGAAGTAAAAAATAATGACTTTTGGTGGGGCTGGGTCAATGAACCAAATGTGAAATTCTACGTCTACAAATAAATATGTCAAGTAGTGGTACTCTCATACAGTTATTGCTATGATTTTGGAATTATCAAGTTCAATTAACATAACTTGCACAATTTTCCAAATTCAATTGAATTGGTTAATTGATATGGCGCTTAGAAACGATCGTATCCGATTGGTCGCGTCAAGGTAATGTTGTAAACACGGTGCACTTTTTGAACCACGCCCGCCGAATGAATATTTATGGTTTATTGTTTTTGAGCTTGAATTGCATTTCTTTACATATTTATTCGTAGATCTACAAATAATATTAATAATATTGAACTAACACTACAAACGGACAACAGATAAAGTGTACTGCTGTCTCTAATACACGAAATTTCAGCGCAATCGAGCGATCCTCGGTAGCCCAGTGGTTAAAGCAAGCGGCGCGTAAAACCGGGAGACGTTGATGCGATTCCCACTAGAGGTGAGAAATTTTCTGCTCTAAAAATTTGTAGGCAGGTAAATGTGATAGTTTGAACATCTGACCTATAAAACCATACCTAATAAATAATGAAATGGACGACTAACTATTAAAAACTATCCCTCACCTCGTTCACCCACGAATATGTCATCGATATCGACGAGTATCCACCTCTCCAAGCTGAGACTAAGCTGGCCGTGGCTCAGGTAGCTGAGAGCGTCGAGGAACAGTATCCGATGGAGCCAGAACTGCAGCCCGGAGCCGAACAGCACGCGTTGCACGCCGTCCAACCGTCCGTGGTCTTGTACCACTGTCGCGAGCGGCACTAGCTCCTCTGAAAACAAAACTATATTATTTGATGCTGCATTTTACGAAAGATCTAAGGGAGGATATCGATCATACTTTTGATACATATAATTCTTCGACAGGTGTTGCAGCCGCGTCTTATTATTATACTATTGAAGTATTATATTAAACTATTGAAATGTGGTAGGTTAGAAATATCTGCCTAAACACTGACGACGTATATAGGCATAAAAATATATTGAAAAAAATCAATAGTATAAGCCGGCTTATTAGAGAAGGCGCCGAAAATCATTACCTCTTACTTGCACACTATTGACAGCTATAGTGTGCATTATGCGTGACGCGTCAGAAGAGATCAAAGCTATGCGATAGAAAGAGAGATTTCTTGTAGGTGAATATAAACATTAGGTACTCCGTTCTTTGCGAGCTGAAGTGCACTTTATTGAGTCGTAGCTAGAGTCGCTTATATATTGGATTGGCTTTGCTGAGTGATCTTTCTTGTCCTTTATAATCTGTGCTAAAATATCAAGATGTGGATAAATGTTACCTTCTGTGATATACCTATATAATAGCATCCGCTAATACGTTGATAAGACTCGATAAGATGTAAAAGCCATATCACCATCCAATATCACCCACGCCTAGTCAGTGATTGAAATATTTCAGAAACTTAAATTAAAACAACAAGATTAATTTGTATTAACTAATACTCACCATGTGTAACGAAATGCAGTATGTATGTTGCGTAGTCCACGCAATACTTATATAAGGCATGATATGTATGGATGATGATATGAACACTAGTGTTGTCGCTCCATCTCATACAAATTCAACCGGTCCATCGGACACGCACAAATGTTTTTTAATATCTAGCGAAAAATCTGATATTTTCGGAATTTATATTGACTTCAGCATATTTAGCGTGATTCCGTCCGACTCGCACTTGTTCGGTTATTATTAAACAAAAACCACTTTTACGAAATATACATCATAAACAAATATGTTGTAAGAAAAATGGATTCCTAAAATTCCTTGCAACCTGCTACATTTTTTACATTTTGGCGGAATGCCAAAAATTATATCATAAGAGTAGGTATTATTATTTATCAAACAGATTCGATATTTTCAATTAGGTACTGACTTGGACGGAGATCGTATGATTAGTATTTAAGCGCTCATAGCGAAGTTTGCTTAGCCATTCTGAACCGATCAGCAAAGTTAAGCAACGTCCGCCGCGGTCATGAGTTGGATGGGTGACCGCTGGTGACAATACTAGAGTGCTTCCGTGCTTCGGAGGGCACGTTAAGCCGTCGGTCCCGGTTGTTGTCTTAGGATGGCAGTCGTTATAGCATGGTGGTAGGGCATTTTGCGAATGCCCGCCTGGCTAGCTACCACCCTCAAGTGGAAAATCTGTCACCAAGGACCTCACGTTGTGTTCCGGCAGCTATCCTTGAGAGCCAGTAATTCTAGGTTAGCCTGAACAACATCTTCGACCACATCATCACTTACCATCAGGTGAGATAGTTGTCAAAGGCTAACCTATCAGCATTAAAAAAAAATTAAAGGAATCAATTAGCCAATATCGAAGCATACGCAATATCTTTACATCGTAGTACCTGATGCCTAATTCGTGGCTCCACAACTTGGTGCTTTGCCCGGCTATGAAGTAGTCCGCAAATGTACACAGAGTCAGCACAGCCGTTAGTCAAGTGCAACACTTGGGTAACGGTTGTGCTGACCGCTCTAGTGGAATACATACATGGGCGAGTGCACCACAATTTGGTAGGTGTATTGTCGCCACATTCAAGTAATGTTTGTTGAAAAGCGACTTCAGATACAATTTCACATTGGTTCAGATTTTACGTCTCTATATTTGGATGTAACGAAGCGACATTGTTTCGTAAACAATATGTTTACTTTTATTTCTAGTAATACAATACAATAACTCTTTATTGCATTCCAAATAAAATATCCTAAAGTACAACAACGGTAATACAATCTGCAGTATCATCGCTAACCATATCTAGTAAAGTATAACAATGGAAATAAACAACACAAACAGCTAGAAGCTTTCTCCTACGCTGAAACATGTAAATAAGCCTCTCATCCATAATAAACACTTAACTTTATATTGCATATACCGCTGTTAGGAAGCCACCGCAGAATATAACTTCAACATTTTTATTGCAATCGAACGAAAGCCAACTTTATGATATTCCGATGTCTCATTGCTATGAAAGCTACACTGGTTACGACATTCAATGCAAACAAATGTGCTCTAGCAATTCTAAATTCTATTTACCGAGACGCCACGGGCGCTGCGTTCAATAATTTGACGGAGCTGGTCAACTTTGCAGATATTACGATTAAAACTTTGATATTAAATCTTTGCATAAATTCAGATATTTCTTGAGCAATGAAAGATTTATTGTTCCATAAATTCAGAGATAAAATTAATTCAATTTGTATATTCAAAGTTAAATATTCTTCATCAAGAGCTACATCGCGTTTATTTATGTTATCTCGGAGCGCACATTTTGTTAAGATTAACGTGTTGATTCGAAGAAGTATTGCTAAGTACTCTCTCTCTCTCTCTCTCTAATTAATTACATCACTGCTCACATTTAATACCAAGAATTGTTGACAGGAAGAGTGTGTGTTTGAAAAAAATGTTCTTTAAGATGTCACGGAGCTGCCGTGGTAATTAGCGCGCACTAACAAGTCGTGATTAATATTAATTATTGTAATTCCAACTATTCGTGTCCAAAACACGCTAATCATGATAGAAATTTTTAGTTAGGAGGTCGATTCCATTGCTTTAATGGTCTAGAGAGTACGAGCATAAACAAATAGTAATTAAAAATAGGGAATTAATAACTCGATTTATTTTGATCAACAAATATTTCAGTTCTAATCTGAAGCTCAATGTCGTGGTAACAAGGCAAACATATTTTCAGAAGGGTACCTACCTATTTAAAAGTGTGACATTGTTATTCCTATGTACATAAGCGAAAGAAGCGAGCGAGTAAGTAAGGGCATGGATCATCATCATCATCAGACGGAAGACCACAGTTGAACAAACCTCCTCCTTGGGCGGATGGAGGGTAGCCATAATCCCCACGGCTGGCAGGCGTCTTCGGAATCGCAATTATACGTTTCAATTATTATTCAAGGTGCAGCCCATCTTTCGGTATTTTGCCCTTAGTCGCCTCTTGCGACACCCACGGGACGGGACGGAAGTGATTCTAGCCGGCACCCCACGGGCATAGATGTACCAATGTAATAATAAAAAAATATCCAAATATATACTGATACTAGCGGCCCGCCCCGGCTTCGCATGGGTAATTATGACTATAATTGAGATGTAATAATCATTAAATTTGGATCAAAATGCACACGGTGTGCAAATCAAATTTAAAATTGGTTCAGTAGTTTTAAAGTCCATCGCGGACAAACAACGTGACACGTAATTTTTAATATAAAGATTTATTTTTTGTTACTTTATTTAATTTTTTTGGAATTTAATTATTTCAGTAGGTAGGTTTTTATTGAAAAAGTTCTTCCACCCTTGCTATAGCGCCTTGGAGTTATGCTTTAAATTTTGGATCTACAAACCACAACATGTCGTAGCTGCATTTCTAGATACTTATACTCAAGCTCGAATTCGGATAAACTTTCAAGTATTTGAAAATATACACGACTTCCACTTTTTGGGTAAGTATACGAATATGAGCTCAACACTGATACGTACTGTATTAGCCGGATGTATTGTATCACTGCTGAACACAGCCTCCCCCATTAAGTAGGGATTATTGCAATTCCCCACGCTTGGCAGGCATTTCGTGAGCATCACATATATCCGTCTCTTACATCACAATATGCGCAATAACACATTTCAGCTACATTTCAGCGTAAGACTAAAGACATTTACATGACGTTTATGAAGGAGGTTAGTTTCCAAATATATGACGCGGCCGGTAAAGGCCAGAGGGTAACTCGCTAAGCCTCAAAGAGAATATCCCTCACAAAGCCGGTGGAATTATTTCATTTTTAAAATCATTTTCATATTTGCAAGTGAAACTGATCTATTTATGCCTGCGGCACTCTGTTTTATGCACCCATGTATGCGTGTATTGCTGATTTTACTCAAATTAACTGACCGGATACGAAATACGATACTGCGCTCAAAAACAAAAATCGTTGATATTACCCATATAAGGCGCCACAGCTTAAATGGGACTGGGCGCGGAACGTTTGTTGTATTTATGCCAGACGATCGCTTGGCAAAATCATCACAGATGAGATGCCAAACACTTAAAACTCCTACTGTATCTTTACAAATATACATGACGACAAGTGAAAGTTACTGTTAGTTTTATTGAAAAGAGTTTCAAAATGCAGCAATAGACCCTGTTCGATATTAATACATGGATAGCAACATCACATGCCAATTTCTCACGAACGTCTTCAAGTTAATGGAAAATCGATCAAAAGCTTCGCAAGTTTAACTGATATAGCCGTTTGGCTTGTTTATGTCAACGCCTCAGAGTGCAGTGGTTGTCAGTCCCGGGCAATCTTACCCCTGTTTGTATAGCTAACGAGGGAGCGACGCCGGCTTTACTTCCTAAGGAAATTGAAGATGCTGACGGGAAACGATTACAAAGCCTGCTCTCGTGTGTATGATGTAGAATATACACTATAATATAAGAGAATTTACTATACAATTTGACTTCGGCGATACAATTAGATTACTAAACTTAGTTGATGAATTGTTACTAACTATAAAAACGTTTCTAATGAAAAATTATACTAAAATAAATATGTTTAAGGCCTTTGCAATTCAAAGAACAGTGATCGCCAGGCAATGCGCCTCATCCCAACTCACCAGCTTGCGCTAACCTTAGTACAGCTATAACATTAAAGAGTAAAGAACATCTCACTCACCGTTAGATCCATATTCATTCTGCCTCAGCGCCCAAGCTACCGGTTCGTATGTGGTGCTATTGGCTCGGAACACCGTCCAGTGGTCACCAGGCAGTGCACCCCACGCTGTCTCACCAGCTCGCGCCAACCGTAGCACGGGCGATGCAGGGTTAAGTGTTGCGTCCTGAACAAACAAAAAAACTGTAGTGTATTGTTCTTATTTATCAGCCCCGGCTGAGATCACATAATAATTCTTGTAAAACTGTGCCTTATAACAATAGCAGGGCTAACACATATTTCTACTATTATGTCTCAGTCCTTGCTACCAGATCAGATCAAGCTCTTTATAACTCTGTTCCAGCTAAGATTATCTTAAAAACAGTTCCAATACCAATTATTTTTTTGCTCTATGACAGAAGCGCATAAAATCTTAAGTCCTACCGCCAACCCTTGACAGAAGACCAGATCTTCACAGCAGTTCCCATTGTGATCAGGTAGAGTATTAAATACAGTACACACGGAACTAACTAAATCGGTGCTAGATACTCGTATGACGATTAACTAATGAAAATCAACGTTAAAGAGTGAACTGAATCTGCCATTCCCAAAAGAAGGATTATATATTAATAGTTTTACTCCGCCTCAAGCATTTTTGCTTCAGATATTGATTTTAACTTCGCGTTAACCCTTGAGCGTTTCTAATTAATTAGTTTTACATTGTATAATTTGAAAGCACAGAATAGATAAAAGTACATATTGCCCCAGGGGATGGAGAATCCGGACATAATAACCAATAATCATACTATATTTTATAGCTACAGAACCGTTATACCCCTATAGAGCCTTAAATATTTGAGGTCTCACTCGTTCATAGAGTTAATAAACCGCACAGCACAATTTTAAATGCATAGAAAACTCAGTGTATGATACTGAATAGATTCAGGCGTTACTTTGCGAAAATCCATATTTAATAATAACAAATATATATTTTTTTAAAGTATCCAAAAAGTATCTTAAAGAGACGCACCACACGTGTCTCGATCGTGCGCTCGGTGAGTCAAGACCTCCTGAAGATGCTTCGAAGCGAAAATAGTCGAATTTTCTGCCGGTTAGGCTGCGTGGCGTTTGTGACGTCACGTGGGCATAGCAGGGAAATTAGGCGGAATTGTCACTAGATATATATTTTTTAAGTATTTCATCAAAATGTAATTTAATGTTTTCTTAAGAAACTTTTAAAAAATATATTTGTTATTTACTCAGTGTATGACATAAACGTCCACTTTGTTTGAATTGGATCCAAAACACTTGTTACAAATATATGTACCTATACTTATCTATATTTCAATAAAAGAATAATCCACTGACAGCAATTATGTATACATATGGAATATTTTTGGGATTTCAATCAGGAAAATAGCCACAGGGGGTGGGAGATTGAATCGGACCTTTTAACAGGTTTTTTTTATTTTCATATGTGTTTCATGCTAAAACGATTGGTTATTTCTGTTTGTGGCGCTCGTTTACGAAAATCAAATATTTATAGCTAACATCGGAACTAATTTTGCTGCTGTTGGTTTATGAATTAAAAGTATAGATTCAGAGTAGATGTATGATGGTTGATTTTAAAAATTGGTATGTCATTGATGACGTTTAAACTTTTGTTAAGGTTGCGTAACCGCCAGAGATGTGAGAGAAAGATGAACGATTTATGAGGAAAAACTCCACAAATACAAATCGCTGCTCTCAAGCTAGACCAAGACAATTTAGCGATTCTCATCCTACAATGGTTGCTCAGTACTTTCCAAGTAGTATCTAATCTGTAGCCCAGTGGCAATGGCTAAAAGAACTGTCACGCATAGATTCCATAGTTCTGATTTCTGGTATACGGGCTTGAGCTTCACTGCACATAAAGTGTGTATTAAATGGCATTTAGAGATTTCTCGCCACTAGCTGTAACCCTCAAGTAGAAAATCTGTCGCCAAGAACCTCGCGGTATGTTCCGGCAAGTGCCTTTTTTTTTTTTTTAGGGAGGACATAGATGCTGGCTACCGCCTGTGCGGTCGTCCAGCTCCACCGGGTTTTGGGCGAGGGCCTGGCCCTACAATAGCCCGGGAGGGAGAAGTGCCGAAGGCACTTCTCCCGAGACGGGCGTAGAAGGCGAAAAGCGCCTTCTACCTCCGTCTCCTGCGGACGCCGAAAACGTACCGCTATTATAGGAGGGGTTGACAGCGAGCTCAAGGGCACCACTGTGGTTCGGACCTCGGCTTGTCTCACTGTCGAGAGACATGGGGGGGATCGGAGCAAAATGCCTCTGTGCAACTGCAGTGTTGCACAATTGGGCCCTACTGAATAAAACTCTTTGACTATTTGGAGAGCAATTTATCGTGACCTTGTTTTTGCCTCGAGCTCGCCGGCGAGCTCGGTGTTTGATTGTGTGACCTCTAATTACCTCACACCTGGGGATTTTACCTCGACGACTTGCGGATAACGCTAAAGCTGCCAATGTAATGACTGCGATGGGGTCATCCGGGTCGTCTAATACCTGCCGTGGTCGGCGACGGGGGGGTTTGAAAAATGGGATAGAAGAGGCGGTCGAGTAGTTCGATGCCTGGACAACCAATGGGTTCGAGTGGTGGGGCGCTCGATCAAAGTATCGGCGAGCGCAGTCCTTATTGAACTGCGCTAAAGAGGGAAGGTTTAGGTCGCAGTGCAACTCGGTGTTCCGGACATACCACGGAGCGCCGGTTGCACTACGAAGAAAACGATTTTGAATGACTTGAAGCTTATGGAGATGGGCCTCACTAGCATGACTAAACACTACTGATGCGTAAGTCATGATGGGGCGGATGCAGGCAGTGTAAAGTGTCTTCTTATTACTAAGAGACATTTTACTCTCTTTGCGAATCAGGGGACCAAGGCGACCCATTACAAAGGCCGCTCTGTTTCGGACGGTTGTTATATGATCGCTAAAGGTGAGATTCCGATCAAGGGTGACTCCGAGATATTTTGTTTTACTAACCCAGGGGATGGGTTGGTCAAACAAAGTTAAAGGTTGCGGGTAACGGGGGCGAGTCTTCTCAGTAAAGTACATAGCTGCACTTTTAACTGGGTTGACCGCGATGCGCCATTTACGGAACCAGTCACCGATCTCGGTGATGGCCCGTTGGAGGGCGAAAATGGACTTTCTGCTGATACGCCACCCAGTGGTATAAATAGCGGTATCATCCGCGTATTGGGCCAATAGGACGTCTGGCTGAGAGCGTGGGATGTCGCTGGTATACAGCGCGAAGAGAATGGGTGATAGCACGGAGCCCTGCGGGACTCCGGCTCTGACTGGGTGGGGGGAGGAGAGGGTGCCTTCCACGCGATAGCGAAAGCTTCTGGCTTTAAGGAAGTCTTGTAGGATGAGCACAAGACGTTCTGGCACGCCAAGTTGGTATAGCTTGTAAATCAAGCCATTGTGCCAGACTTTGTCAAAAGCTTTCGCCACGTCGAGGAAGACTGCTAGCGTGGTCTGGGGTTTGGGGTACTTGTTAAAGCCCTCAATGATGTGCTCCGTGAGGCGGTGCACCTGTTGGACGCATGAGTGTCCGGGTCTGAAGCCAAACTGCTCATCTGGGATAAGGTGGTGTTCCTTAGCATGGGACTGGAGGCGGTTTGCAAGTAACCGCTCGTAAAGTTTGCCTAAGGCACTGAGGAGGCTGATTGGGCGGTAACTGGTGGGGTCAGATGAGCTTTTGCCTGGTTTGTGAATGCCAATGACAGTTGCACATTTCCAGGTGTCTGGGAATAAGCAGTGGCTCATAGCAGCATTGAAGATGCTGACTAGGAGATGGATGAGAGGAGGAGAGAGGGTTTTAAGAACCCTGTTGGAGATGCCATCGGCACCGGGGGATTTGCGCGGTCGGAGGGCCTTGATCAGTCTCGCCACCTCAGCGTAAGTCGCTAAGGTGGCAGGTGGGAGTTCAGAGGTGACCACAGAGCTTTTACGTTCGACTTCAGCATCCACCGAATCGAGGTGAGCTTGGTCAACGTGATCTACGTTAGGGGAACACTGAGCCTCTAGGCTATCAGCTAGGCACTCAGCTTTGTCTTCGTCAAAGAACGCTGGGACTAGTGGGACTGGTCTGTATAAGGGAGGCATGTCGTTATGGTTACTACCTTTCATACTTCGCGCCAAGTTCCAATAAGCATGGTGGCTTGGCACGAGGTTTGAAAGTTTATCGCCCCATTGTTGATCACGCAACTCAGACAAGCGACCTTGAACCATGCGTTCAAAGTGGCGTTTCTTAGTTTTGTTCTCTTTACTGGGGTAAGAGTCGTAATGTCGGGTCACTGCTTTACTCTCCGTCACCAATCGTCTCACATCCGCTGGAATGACAAGGCGCCGGTCGTCCGGCACTATGACCTCCTTTGCGGATGCACCTACTACGGTGGAGAGGTGATTGGTGAACGAATCGATCGCAAGGGTTACGTCATCTTTTGTCAGGATGTCGTCAGGGATCTTGTCTAGGTCCGGTGAACTGATAGCCTTTAGGGCATCGCCTACTTGCTTCCAGTTCACTATCGTCTTAGTGGGGCGGGGGAGGTCAGTCGTTGGGTCGGGACCTAGTCGCAGTATAATGGGTCGGTGGTCAGAGTGAAGCTCGTGAACCACTTCTATGGAGCGTAACCGGAGTGTTACGCCTCTGAATAGTGCCATGTCAAGCAAGTCAGATCGGTGGTCTTCCATATAAGGGTAGTGAGTGGGCTCAGTGGGCGCAATTATGTCAAAGTTAAGTTCTGCGATTAGGTTTTCAAGTGCAATACCTCTGGGATTGTTGACGTTACAATTCCATAGGATGTGCTTACTGTTGAAGTCGCCAATCAGAATGACGGCGCTTCCTAATGAGAATAGGGCTTCTAAGTCAGCTCGGACGATCGGCTTTTTGCAAGCTTGGTAACAGGATGCTATGACTATAGGTTGATGACCAGTCATAGCTAGGAGGCAACAAGATGCTTCCATATTAACAAGAGTTGGGGTAGGTAGGGGAATGCAGTGCAGGGACCTTTTGTAATAGATAAGAGTGCCTCCCCCACGGGAGTTCACTCTATCATCACGTACCGTTCTGTAATTGGCAAACCTAGGGTTCGCCTTCCCCGGTTTTAGAAAGGTTTCCTGCACGCATATGATATCGATAAGGTGGGTACAACAAAAGTCGTGGACGAGGTCACGTTGTCTGAAGAGGCCGTCAGCGTTAAATGACGCTAACGAAACTGAGTACGGTTTCGTGCGTTCGGTTGTACTACCCATAGTGGTTGTACTGGGGAGGGGCCTGGGGAACGAAGCGCTTAAGGGCGCTAAGTAAATTCGCGTGTTCCAATGTGTATTGGATCACGTCCGCTGGGGATTGAGCGTATTGCATCTTGTGGAATAGCTCTTGTACCTCATTGATGTCAACCGACATAGCCAGATCGCTGACTAGGTTGATTGCCTCTTGAAGAGGGGCAGCCATCAATGGCATAGGTGGAGCTTGTGGCCGGGAAGCGGCGCGGGGAGGCGCGCGAATGGGGTTGGCGACGGGTGCCGGGAGCGCGGGGCGAGCCGGGGCCGGTGCGCGGGCAGGGGCCGCGGCGCGGGCGGGTGCGGGTGCGGGCGCGGGTGCGGGCGCGCGGGCCGGGGCGCGGGCGGTAGCGACGGTCTTAACCATACTGGGTGGTTTAGACCATGCGTTACGGGCTGGGAGCGGCGCGGGTATTACCTGTGAGGCAGGTACTACCGTTAATTTAGGGCTTACCCGTTGGTAACGGTCGTAAGAGGGACGGGTCGGCCTATGCCTTGCCACCCTGTGGTTCACTCGTGGTGCTTTAGGGCAGCCACGGTAATTCGCGGTATGCCCTTGAGCACCGCATAAAACACAGCTGGGTGGGTCCGGCGAATCACGGGTGCGAGTGCACGCTGCTGTCGCGTGATCGCCTAGGCACTTAACGCACCTAGCGCGAGCGAAGCAGAAACGGGAGGCGTGCCCGTATAGTTGGCAGTTATGGCACTGCGAGGGACTCCCATTCTTGTATGGGGCTTGGACATCGAGTCCTGAGAGGCCACAGACCTTTTTTAAATTAAAAATGGCCTTGCCTTCAGGAGTACGATCTAGTACTACGAGTACTAGATCGTAGGGGCTGCGGTCCTTCCCGCTGTACATGCGGTGAACTGCATGTACGGGGAAGTCTTGTGCCTTCAGGTCGGCACATACCGAATCGGTATGTACCTCCTTGGGCACACCGCGGATGACCACTCGGAGGACTTTCTCCTCTTCGAGCGCATAAGTGTGAAAACTTATGCTCTCGTGGCGGAGGAGTTTAGTTAGCGCTCTGTGGTCGCTAATGGTGGAAACTTGGACTTTAATGCCCTGCTGCGTGGAGCGGGCATTAGTATAGTGGATCCCACGATCCGAAACTAAACGGGACAGCATGTCCCATTTGGTTTTGTCCTGAATGAACAGGGGCGGAGGCGGTTTTTCGCGGCGCGCGCTCGCGTCCTGAGGGGACGCGGCAGTGGTGGCCGGAGCGGAGGGAGGAGACGCGGGGCGCGGGGCGGGGGTCGGCTTCTTGCCGGAGGCGGGGGCCTTAGCGGGTGCCTTGGCGGGAGGGGCGGAAGTTGCGCAACTAGCGGCTTTAGGAGCACGCTTGCGCTTTCTATCTACGACGGTATAGCCGTCGTTATCTGAGTCCGAGTCAGTGCGTAAGGCGCGACTCGGATCTACCTCCATCTCCGCTTCGGAGTCCGAAGTGGGCTCGACAACGGCGATGGAGGGACGGGTGCTCGCTGGCCTCCCGATCGGTGAGCGCGAGCGAGACCTCTCACGGGGAGGGGCTGCCACCGTGCGTCTGTTGTCAGGGCCCGGAGCGGGCGAAGTCGGGCTGTCCTCTGAGAAGGACCGGGTCAGAGGAGGGACGATGGCCTCCGGAATTGGAATTCCGGAGGGAGCGATGAGAGTGTCCGTGAGGCGGGCACTCTCTGCATCGTTAAGCGATTGCTGATGATCAGCGTAGAGTTCGGGGTAGCGGAGGGCGAAGGTCTGAAGGACCTCCACCTCACCGTTAGAGGGACGTTGCATCCTGAGGGGAATACTCAGGATGGCCTAACGGGTTCTGTCTCCCTCACGCAACTCGTGAGCTCACTTGTGTGAGAGGGAGTGAGTACCTATGGTGTGCCCTAGTTGTGTACCCTCTCCGAGCTTTTTTCTCGGCGGAGAGGGGTGCTCCTAAGCGCTACTCCGGGTTTGACTAGGGGTGACCCCAAGGCCAGAATCCCGGAGCCCAGCTTGCTTCGGCTGACCCGTGAAGCGGGAAAGGCCACGGTGCAAGGTTAAACCAAAACAACAACAGTGGCCGTTGTCACCGTAGGGTGTCACACTGCGACCGCAGCAAATGGCGGATTTGATCGTTCAGACGGGTTTGGCTGACGCTACCCCACGCCTGAACGACGTCGCTTAACAGCACAAAGTGTGTTGTTACGCGACTGTTACTATGTTGTGTCGGATAGTAAAGTGGTGAAATGCGCACCGAAAAGTGCGGTCGAAGCAAGACCACCAGCCCGATATGATGTTGTTCGTCCGAAACAAGGGACTGGGTAGGTGGTAATGCCAGACGTCTTAGAGCGCCTCTGCGCGACGGCACGGCGAGCTCGTAGCTCGCGTTGCTCGGCGTTCGGCGGCTGCTCAGCGTCTGCACAGAAAACAAAGCTTCGTCAGGACTGCGTATTCCAAGGCACTGGTCTGCAACTAGCGTCGGAACGATGACCCGAGTGAGACGGCAATAGTGCGGGGACTATTGCGGTCTCACTGGGAGATACTGGCGGAGCTGTAGACAGGTGTGCTCGGCGTGGCGGCACAGGTCGGAATGTATGCCGGCAAGTGCCTTTGAGAGCAAGTTATTTATATTATTGCGATACACAATTGTTGAAAATATCGATGAAAATACATAAAAAATCTTAATCTTACAGACATATATAGAACCTCCGTTTTCGAAACAATTAAACTTTTCTTAGGTTTTCGCGATTATTACACATAGTAATTTAAAAACTTTAAACGGTTAAAAACTCGTATATCCCGACGTTTTAAACAGTTGCAGGGATCGTCACCACTTTGCAAGTCACCCCGTTATGACTAGTTGTTTAATTACTACATTTTTTCATTTCTATTTATTATAAATCTGTATTTGTGATTTACAACTCTTTGTTTTTATATTGAGTTTCGATTTCGTGGAAAATGTGAAGAATTTATTGATCCTTTTTTTTTTGTATTTTTATTCAGGGAAAAGCGGGAAGATTTTCTTTACTAAGTCTTGGACTTATCTATCAGACACTAAAAAAACCTATAAACGCATGTGGTAGTAAGATTGGTTAACAATCATGATCTAGCATCGATATGAATGCCACAGATGATTATGATTTCTTATAGAGGTACATATAAGTACATGAAAGAAAATATATGTAGCACGAATAAAATCATTTTATAAAAGATCATAATATTTATACCAACCACAACAACGACATCTAACATGAACTGTCATTAGCTGTAACATGTGTTCATATTACAGTGGATCCCAAAAGGGGAAACAATGGTTGCAATCGCTCTATAAAAGTAATGACCCCTATTTTATCGTATCATTATATAAGGGCTGCAAATTTATAGTATAACTCAATTAAATAAAGAAACTAATCGAAGATAACAATGCAAATCAGTACATCTCACTTCTACACTATAGATCAGGGGTCTCCAAACTTTGAAAATTTAGGGCCATAATATTTTTTGTGTGTTCCAAGGGCCAAAACATGTAATTTCAATGAAATGAAGCTTTTTCCAAATCCTTTTGATTCTGACATTGAAACCCTGGTTCCAGAAGTACTAATGGAAATTATTAATTTACAGTGCAGTGATATGTTTATGGGCAAATATCAAAATTCACCTTCGTTGGAATTTTATAAGAGTCTTCCACCGGCACCGGTACAATTTGATAATTTTCATAAATTTGCTCGTGGATTTTTTCTGTTTTTGGTACTACGTACTTGTGTGAGAAAACGTTGTCCAAGATGAAGTACACATAGAATATTTACAGATCTAAATCAACCGATAAGCATCTTAAATCTATTTTACTATTGGATACAAGTTAAATTAATGTCGGTGGAAAATCACTATTACATAAATCTCATTAGTATTTTTTTGTTTTATTAGTGGGATTAATTTCAATTTAATTATTTGTTAGTTTTTAATATGCTTAAGCTTAGATAACTAAGTTGAGTTTTCTGCGTCTTCATTTCTGTCGTAAAGTTTTACCTTGCAATTAAATAAAACCAAGTAATTATCATTCTGTGTTTTCATTCTCTTCCATTCAACTTATAGCAATAGTAACAACAGTAAAACATCGGCTGTCGTGGGCCAGATTGATGTCACTAGTCTTAAGCTATCGCGGGCCGGATTGGCGGCACTGGCGGGCCAGATTTGGCTCACGGGCCGTACTTTAGAGACCCCTGCTATAGATAGTCCATTGAGTGCAAGTGAGATGGAATTATTTCCAGCGCCTTCTTCGAATTGTTTCTTAATAAAACTGGGTTCTACCTATCTAGTATTCACGACGGACTTACAAGTTGCTAGCATTATTAAAATATAGAAACACAATATGTCGCAGAATACTTCAAGAGATGGATGACACTGCATTGCGTTATATATTCAAATCATGAACACAGAGACAACATATACTTTAGTTTCGAAATATGTAACGTATGTCTGTATTTATTTTTATTCTGTTTTGTAAGTCTTCTGTAGGTGACCCTTAAGTTGTTCTCAAAACTGCCGCGTAGGTGTGTGTGTGTGTGTATGTGTGTGTGTATGTGTGTGTGTGTGTGTACGTGTGTGTTGTGCAACTCCATCTGACCCTTCAAGAACTACAGATGTTTCGTATTCTCAATTAGGTGTATGCTTATTGTATACTAGCTTTCCAGCTGCGGCTCCGCTCGCGCGTATTTCGGTTATCGAGCAAAAATACTAACCTGTTTTTGCGCAGTTGAATAAAAACTATCCTATTTCTTTTCCCGGGTCTCAAACTATTTCCATGCCAAATTTCATCCAAATCGGTACTGTACCGATTTTAAGTTTATTAGTTGCTAAAAAGTACAAATCTTTCCTCTTTATAATATTAGTATAGATAGATGCACATAATATTTTTGAAGCGCTCGTAGCGAAGTTTGCTTAGCCATTCTGAATCGATCAGCAAAGTTAAGCAACGTCGGCCGCGGTCATGACTTGGATGGGTGACCGCTGGTGACACTACTACTGAGCGCTTCCGTGCTTCGGAGGGCACGTTAAGCTGTCGGTCCCGGTTGTTGTCTTAGGATGACAGTCGTTACAGCATGGTGGTAGGGCACTTTGCAAATGCTCGCCTGGCTAGCTACCACCCTCAAGTAGAAAATCTGTCGCCAAGCACCTAACGGTGTGTTCCGGCAGCTGTCCTTGAGAGCCAGTAATTCTAGGTTAGCCTGAACAACCTCTTCGACCACATCATCACTTACCATCAGGTGAGATAGTGGTCAAAGGCTAACCTATCGGGCATAAAAAAAAATAATAATATGATACCACATTATCAAAACTAACTTTGTGGTGCGATCTAAGCCACGCAGGCTAACGTTGCACTATGGAATAAATTATCTCCTGTTCTATTTTAGCAACTGCAATACAAAATGGCTACGAATGAAACCGTATAAATTATAACAAAACATTCAAAGTTGCGCATCTCAATTACAAAAACTTTACCTACGGGTGGTATAGTTGTTGAATATTACCTTGAGCCTCAAGTTTGTGTGCATAAAAAGCGGGAATCCCTTCAGCTGCGCCCCAACCAAAGTCTCCTCGCCGGGTGTAGCGAACCCCACTACACCTACGGAGTATTCGCGACAATACTTGTCGAGGAGCTCTCGGTTCCACTTGTCCATGTTGGCATATTTCGATAACGACTCGAACACGATCACGCCGTATCGCCCCTTGTCCAAAGTCGTCAGCACTGGCAGACTCTTGCCAGCTACTTCTACTTTGTACCTGTTGGACAAGCAAATTAATTAAGTTTAAAAAAAAACTACCTCAAAGAAACAGTATGAAATATCTAATATCTTTATTTGTTTACTACTACTCAGTGTACTTTCATTTATAATTATGTGTGACTGTTGGAAATATATAAACGTTATTGTTATTATTATATTATTGTTATCTACGCAATTTCGTTTAATTCGATGACATACACTTCCAGTTATTTAGATTAAAAAAATAAATCTTCTTCTTCTTGGTCGTACACTTCATTACTGAAGGTCGTGTCCCTGAAAGGCCTTCATGGCTCTATGTACAATACTTCTCCATTTCGTCCGGTTTTCAGCTTCTCTTAAGGCGGTCGTAACAGAGAGTCCAGTGAGGGCGGTCACTTGGTCCGACCGACGGCTAGGTGATCGGCCGCGAGGTCTCTTTCCTTCTACTTTGCCGACCACAACCAGCTTCTCTAGATTATCTGTAAATCTACTGAACTGATTTTGATAAAGTTTCTGTCTGAAACTGAAAGTTTGGTTTATAAATTAACGGTTCTGAATCGGTTTATAAATTACGGAATTATGAAATACCAAACCTATAAAAATACAATCATTTTTTTAAGTAAGCTAAAAATAGAATTTATCAAATATATGACGAAGTCGTCAAGCCCGTATTGCCCGAAGGGATGGGCAAAGAGGTATTACCATCCACGTTTCATGTAGTTTAAGTACATTGCATGTAACTAGTAACAGCACTAACAATATGGGCGAGGCTATTAACTTCTGGGCACAGTGCACTGCTACTTAACGTCAGATCAATAATTGACGATTTTACTTCACTGACGATTGTGTCGTTGTTCGTTCAACTGATCTAAAACGACACAAGCATAAAGTATCTTATGCAGAATTTCTATTGTACATACCTACTTAATTCATAAAGTTGGTACTTAAGGAATGTTATACCTTAAAAGTTAGGTACAAGAAATAATAAATTTAAGTCTTTACGGAGCGACAAAAACGCCTAATATAAACAAAATTTATGAAAAGCTCGTGTACTTCAGCAGCTAGATAAATACCAGTATGTTTTCGTGTCCCATTAACATTATTCAAACCGAACAGGAAATACTGTACCATAACGCAGCGGAAGACCGTTTTAATTGAATTGGGAATAAACATGTTCCTAAGTAATTTATTTTACTAAATTGTTTTGGTGGAAAAATGTGGAACATCTGAGATGAACAGTATTTTTCTCCAGTTAACGTCTTATTGTTAGCCGGAGCGGAGACTTCTCCGACGCTAACCGGGTTATTTTATTTCTTCACGGTAACTAGTGGAGTTATTATAAATTGCAGCGAATTAAGCGAAGAAAACGATAAGTCACGCTCGGTACGATAAATCTCGCTAAGTTCAAATATGACTGTTGCATTCCAGCTTACGTTTACATTGTTTATATATTATAATATGTATTTTATGGAAATATTTCTTGGTAATAAATGTTACCTTTATTTAAAGGTTTATGGAGCTTATTACATTATATTCTTTCATATGACATAAATTTATTTTATCGGGAAATAAATGAACAAAGGCGTGCTGTGCATTTCGTACAAGGTTAGTGAATAAAATCAATATCATCAAGGTGAGCTAAGTACAAAACTGGGGCCTTTATATTTATTACAAGTTTAGTGTTAGACAACTTCGTTTCACAATTCCACAGGGGTTAAATTGGTCTGTCTCTTTTCCAAACGTCGAAAGCGCGATATCGATTTATCTCTTCATTGCCTAGCCTTCGTTATAAATCTGTAGAAAAACAATTGACGTAAAATATGCATACAAATGTATCGAGGCTTATAAATTTCAAATTAATTATTATTCACAAATTTTTAACGATACAAGCACAGTAAAACCATACAAGTATTTGAACTTCATAGAGTGGTACCATACTCGACTTGTCCGTGTGCAAACCTGTACGCAGGTACCACAGCTTGCACACTACGGAATATATCTAGCGTGTCTAGAGTGCGGTGATTTATTTAAGGAGAGTTTTTTTATAAATAATCATAAAAGTCTATAGGTAGCTACGAATCGATTTGCTATTGTATCTAAACCTATACATATTACTCGTACATCGTATCCAGGCTAGAGTAGGCATACTGGAAGCAATCTCCAACTTGCTTCCAGTCAGACTACTCCAGGTTTTACTGTGACACAAGCCTATAATTAATAAAGAAAATAATAAATCGATACCATGCTAAGTTCTTTATCTAACATCTCAAATGTATTGATTATCATTCGACGTTTGCATGGAGATGAGAGCGGCCTGTTCAACCTTAAATAAAATGTTCCAAATAAAATATCACGTACCTATATAGTCTTATCCATAAATATAAAATAATGTTTAAAAAATTACTATGAATCTGAAAATTAGTATTGTCAAATGCAAGACCAATATAAGACTTAGGCGGTCTTGGCCTTGCGTGAATGCACCTGGTCTTGGTATTGCGCACTTAATCTCGCTCTGTCTTGCAGCATGAGACTTGTAGGTCTTGGAATTAACTATAAGCCTATTACTATTCTTAATAGCGTTGGTTAAGATATCAAAACAACGCAACTGAGTAGGTACATTTTGAGCTATAAAAGTTTGAAGTGTTTTTCTAGGGTAATAGAAAAACAAGAAAATCGTCTGCTAAATGAAATTGGATGGCGTATTTCACAAACAGCAGTCAAACGACAAAAGTTTAACAAGTACATTTATCATTCTTCATGCTGAATTTGGAGTACCTACCTACCTCCCCTACATTTTGTGTACAAAAAGTTTTAAGGGATTGTATACAGCATTTATTTGGAGTTATTGACACAAGCGAGATTAAAGCCCCATCTTTCGACCGCAAGGCTCCGACGGCCGAAGTTGGACTTGGAAGCATTTACCAAACCTCTGGTTGATAACCATGGTAGCTGCCCGCGACAACCGAAACACTTACAAATGGGGTTAATTAACCAAAGTAATTCAGAACCTTGGTTCGATTTTGCCCATACCATTTATTTATGGCGGTAAAACTACTCACAATGCGAACATTAGACTACACGCAAACATTACATATGTTAATGCATATTTAAACAAATATTTCAAATCACCTCGAATTTACTCGCAGTTAAAATAAATACCTTATACTTATACCTTACCTTATACCATAATAAAAGTGAGCCCACATATACCCAAAAGAAAATCCAAGTACCGAGTACAATTTGTACAACAATAATACATTTTCGTATTTTGTTATATTGTAATAAAGTGGTGTATAAAATGAAGAGTTATCTATCTATAAACTCAGTTCGAGATAGATACTAATCAAGACATCGAAGGTCGACCCATGTCATAAAATTGTACAATTTAAATAGCAGCCGGTGACGGGCCTCCCTAGTCAGACGCCAAACGAGCGCGGTCTCCCTTGATTGGCAATTTCGGAAAGTATTGAATTTTCAACCGAAAGAGTACATTTAACCATATCACCACTGAAATCTGACAGGTATTCCAGTTCAATAGTGCTCATTCTGTACCGGAAACGGGAAAATGCACCGAACGATACTTTGCAAAAGAGTAGGAAGTAGCGCGAGTATCGGTCGTTCATTTTGCTTCAGTAGAGGCCCGTTTCAATTTGGCAGACGGAGAGCACTAGAGATCGGTCCAGGGCGAATAGTAACTTGCAAATAGCATTTACCTACTCGTTCCGGTTTGCTTCGCTCTCTAATGTGCCTACGGTGCACTCGTTGGTAACTTTGCGTATCCAACATAAGTATTCACGACCGATACTTCGACATACTATTTACAACTTTAACGATTTAATTCCTTTTGCTGTAGTGAATTTACAAATTGAGTGTACAGTCGACATGAGCACAGAGTGTTTAACTTTCGCTAATCATGTACGTAATTAGCTTAATTAGTGTCCTGTCATTAAAACGGGAGAGTGCGCTCGGTTTAAATAGGGCGCGTGAAATAGCCCACTTTGTCCGTGAACCGAATGCGACGAGGGTTAATTCGTGATAAGGGAGCGAGTGAGTTCAATAAAGGCGAGCAATGTCACGGCGTAACCCACCCGACCTATCGCCCCTTAAGGATAACACCAGTTATCGTAAAGGCCTCGGTACATCCCGGTTACAATCTACCGTAAGGAACAGTTTGAAACCTAAATGTTACGACATTGAATAAAATTATATTAAACAAAGCACTGAAAACTTTGCAGCACTGCATGTGTTTAACTTCCTAAATATATTTACCAAGCGGCAAGAGTTACGGAGCGAATTTACTCATGTGTCTAACACTGCTAATTATATTTAACTTTTGGTCATGCGTCAGTGTTTGAGTTAAAGTGATGGGGGTCCTAGTTTACTGGTAATAGGTACGTAGGTACAACGCAAACAGGCCATACGGTGGCATGCAGTAAGCGGGCCGCGCGATTTGACGATAAGATGCTGCTGCGACCCTGCTTGTAATGGTAGCTCTAAAAGCGCAAGGAACAAAACTAACGGCGACGGCACTAACTGCCAGCCAACTCGGTATAAACCTAAATTGTGCTGTACTTAACACTGCCAAGTATAACAACTTACGCCAGTTTTTATGCATCTCTAATGAGAACCTGTGAATATAAAGAAGAATGCAATCCTAATGTCAGCAGGGAAAGAAAATTACTGCACAGGGCACCATGCTAACAAAAAGTAAAGGTCCTGATGCAATAAAGAGAAGTCATAACTGTAAACTTTTGGTCTACGACTCTTTAAATTGGGCAATAAACATCAAATTCACTTCCCTCTTGCAATTTTATGAGAAAAGCTTAACGTAAGTAAATCCAAAAAGTTCTTTATCGATACCTAATCATTATGTGAGTTCCAGTCGCCTCCATATGAAAGTTTTTCCTAATACTTAAGGCTAATTCTAGAGAGCGTAGTACATATAGCTCCACTCAAACTACTCAATGCATTCGATCTCGTTTCCGGAGGGGTTGCCATAGGGTGGTGGGTGAGTGGGAAACATCCATTAACGGTCTATTAAAAATTCGATTAGCCTCTAGTGCAGTACACAGCGAACTTTACGACGGGCGAGTTCCGAGGAGCGCTGAAGTTTATATCAAACTAGGGTCAATAGGACTTAATAATTAAACCCTAAGCAAAAAAGGGTTGAATATGAAAGAAATCCCTTCGAAGCTTATATTAAGAGTATGCGCTATTAAATTAACAAGTGGTTTTACACGACCGATACAGCCACACAATAGCCTAAGCATTGTCTGCCTTGATTTCAGAAAGAATAAAACTCATGCTTATGTCTCACTGGACAGCACAAGAGCGTTGGTCTCCAATTACTGTACTATCATAATTATATAAGATCCTATACAAAGGTTAGTCTCCTGCGAGCTTACAGGCGGGTGTCAAAACGCCTTAATGTAAAGTAATTAAGTCATTTTGACACAACGAGCATTAATGGAGAACGAGGCGGGAAGATAGGGGGCGGGACGCCGCAGGGCTCCCTCTAATGGCTACACTAACTAACTGTCGCCACAACGATCCGCGACTGACTGACTTTCCGCTTGCTTCCAGGTAACTTCGGGCATAGGTATATAAAAGTTACACAATGTAAAAATTAAAACAGTGAAATAAAATTAACTTATTACATATACTTAGCAGAATCTTTGAAGAAAAAAATTGGCAAACATTTAAAACAGACAGAGACATTTAAAACAAACCGACAGAGCATATTGGGTCTAAATGGTACTATGCTATTGGTGAGCTAAAAATGTATGTTATATACAGGGTTATTGGTAAAATGCTAAAAACCTCTTAGGGTTGCCTTCTATAGCCCTAACAAACATTTGGAGAATTTTTTTTAAGATTGAAAATATTAACTGTTTTAAAGCATACTCCGAGTCAAGAACGCCCGCCGCGACGACACTGGACGGCACTGTGCTCCCTTTGAATAAAGTTTTAAATATTTACATCGAGCAAAGTCTATAAAATATGAAATTACAGGCACAAGAGACTTTTAACATTATTTAACATTCAAATATATAAAAAAGGCAAAAAAATTTGCGAAAAAAAATCTTTTTCAATACAAAAACAAAATCTTCAAATGTTTTTTTTTTAAACTCTCAAAATGTTTGTTAGGACTAGCAGAAGTCAATCCTAGCATTTTTCCAATAACCCTGTATAAATAATATGTTACTAATCTGAAGAAATTGAAATTAAATGTGTTATTATTATTGTATTATCACTATCATATTATCGTTTTATTATAATCATTATCGTATATTGCTGTCGCTTTGGTCTTTGTTTGAAACTTATAAGAGAATAATGAGTTCACGCTAATATTTGCTCGGTAGTATGAAAATTTATATTTATTTCCATGTTATCTAGATCTGCTTATTAGATCGGCTTACTGGTTCGCGGTAACATCATAGTCACTCAAACTGGGCCGATAGAATGTAAGGCTCAGCAAACATTACAAATCGCATAAACGCAAATTTAACCGCAGTCTGATGAACAGACAAAACAGGTATAGTTCGAAATTTCTACAACGTTGAGATCTACCGTTGTGAATTCCGGCAAGTGTCCGGCAAGAGCAGAAAATTCATCCCTATCGCACTGCATAGGAGTGTAAGGGAGGCAGCGATGGTTAAATCACGATCAGTTAGGATGAAATACTAAAGAAAGCTTATTCTTTTGTGAGGGGGTCTACCTCAAAAAGTAAACACTTTAAGAATCTGATATTTCGATATATTGCAATCAATACCAAGTACGCTGATTTATAATGTAGTTAAGAAACTGTGATCAAAACAAACACATATGTTTACACGACGGCCTAAAAAAAGAGTGTTATGTATTTAGGGTTCATGTATGTGTGTATGTATTTTTGTGGGTTTCTTTATGCCACCATAACTTCTTACCGGTTTAACCAATATTGATGAGAGATACGAGATATCATTAGATTCGTATTGATAACGCAAGTAACACTAGGTACATAAAAAATATTAAAAAACTGGTGGGTTTTAAACGCCATGTTGTGAGAATAAAAACATTTTTTTTTCTTCCAAACCCATCGAATGGTACATCAAAATAAAGGGCTTTAAAAAACGATTCTAAAAATATCAATAACTGGCATTTTAAATTTCAATGTGACGATAAAATACTTAACGAAAATAAATAATTTGCAGACGGGTTTTCTTTCAATTAAATTTTAATCAATTTATACTTGTTTGCGGATGCGGAACGCGGAACCCTTAAATATCGAGATTTGAGCGCACTTGTCCAATTTTTTTTCTTTATTGTCTATAGCCTATCTATACCTTTTGTAGCCTCTTGAACAGAATATCATCTGACGGTGAGTGAAGATGTGGCGGAGGCTAACCTACATTAGAAAGTGGAAATCTGAAGGAGATCTATATAAAAAAGTAGTGAGGCATCGACATTAATAGATGAATTACTCATTTCACATATTTTTAGAGTTCTGCACAAGTAAACGGGGCCATATTACTAAGACCAGGCTGGCCGTCCGTCCTACTTTTTCAAGGTATGTATATTTGATGCGGTAATAGGTAAACGGTTGAAATTTTCTCAGAATTTGTGTTAATAAGGCGGCTTCCCAAACCAATAATAACATATGTGTATACGAAAAGAGGGTTCTCATACAAAAAAAAACCTGTTTTTTTATGTTTTATCTTTTTGCTCTATCGTAAAAACGGTTATAAATACATGCACAAGCATCAAACTTGATGGGATTATATTGCAATATCTAATGTACAACAACAAATAATAAAACCGGCTAAATGCGGGTCGGACTATCGTTAAGGACCTTGTATCGAAGACATATATATAAAAAAATTACAAATAATTTAGCCGACACGAAAAAATACTGAAAAATATGAAATAAGTAGTAAAAGGAAACATCATTCCATTTTTTGTAAAAAAAAATTACCTGTTTTAGTGACAGTTACTGATTAAACGGTTGATTTTTACTTACCTACAATATCACTATCGACGAAACTTGCAACTACCAAGTCATCTAGGTATATCAAACTTTTTTCAGTTAGTTGAGTGTGGGTTAAATACTTGACCAGTTTCGGAATTTGACCACCTTTTCAATACTATAAGAATTATCTAAACCTATACTAATCTTACTCTGTAAAAAGATATGCGAGGTCATATCTTTTAACAAGTCCTCCTCCTTATTGGAAATCAGTTAAAAATAGGTACATTCTATGTCGATACCGAACCCTCGGTGTGTGAGTCCAACTCGCACATGACTGTTTTTTTTAAACTTTCGCATTTACGATCGAACAGACACATTTATCATGCATATTTTTTACGGCATTATCAGTCGGCGCACGTATCAAGTTTCAAACATGTTCTTTGTAGTTTATTTGTATTTCCACAAAAAACTGTTACTGCAAGGAAGTTAGCTACATAGTTTTTTCAAAGGCTTCGATAAAAACTGAATTTGTTCACGACAATGTCAATTGAGTGTTCAAACAGGCGTGAACGTACCCATAGCAAGAATAAAATCTTTTGAAATTGCATTGACATTTAACTTTGCATAAAAGAACATTTTAATTTAGCAGCAAATTTATGAATCTATTCCGAGGTTAACTTATAAAAAGTGTTACCTATATACCGAAAAACATCGACCTTACCAAAAATATATATACCGGTTCTTTTTTAAATAGTCTTACAACCTTTATTGATATTCGGTTTTATTATTTACATAAATAGTTGTGTTGCTTTAATCGCTCATGTTCGGAAAGAAAGTGAAATATAACTCGAGATGCGAAAGGAAAATTTTACTTCTTGCCCTAGGGAGGTTCGACATCGCCCTAGGTACATTTGAAAATGTAACTTCAAACAATAAGTTACTCTCTTTATTATAGGAGGAATTAAAGGTGTTTCTAATGGCTTTTTTAATGCCTAATACCTAGTAGATAGAGCCAGCCAGGCGGTCCACCTGATGGAAAATGATCACCGTTGCCTTTGGGAGAGGTTACCAACGCGCTGCGGACTTATCTATATTATCTATATATCTATATTATCTATATTATATAAGAGATCTTATGACGCCGTTTTTAAACAACTCCATATCGAATCGCAGGGGAAAGACCTCGATGAGAAGTTCCCTCCAAATCTTTACAGCAACAGGCATGGCTATAGATACAATAGCATATCCGTTCGGACGGGATTATTCTACAGTGGTGCCGTGTCAGAAGAGATCATAGCCATGCGTGCGATAGAAAGAGAGACGGCTTGTAGGTGAATATACATATCAGGTACTCCGTGCTTTGCGAACTGAAGTGCACTTTATTGCTTCCTTGCTTGAGTCGCTTATTCATTGGAATGACTTTTCAGACTGATCAGTCTGGTCCATTTTATTCTGTACGCGGTAGAAATGTTCAAGGGAACCGTTGCGTAGCAAGCGCAGAAGATGAAGGTCTCATGGGTGAATATTTCGTCGATAGCGAGCGGTGCGCTGATGGAATTCAGGAGTTAGCATCATAAACAGCTCCTCAGAACAATCTCTATATATTGTAGACAGGAAAATACCTCATAAATTGGGTTTAGTTATAAAATAGGCTAGCATGTGGTCAAATATGGTAAACAGGTTTAATCTAGAATGGGAACTGGCACTCAAGAATGCCGGAAGATACCTTTATGTCGCTCTTCAAGGCCTTCAAGAAAGACCTTTTTGAAGGTGCGGAATCGCAAGATGCTTTATCACCGAACAAAATTAACTTTTCAGGCCGCCCGAAATCCTCCAACATAGCCTCACCGCTGCCATCCTGAGACAACAACATTGAAGCAGTGATAGCTCAGTGGCTTTGGCTATGAACTGCCGCGCAGAGGGTCCATGGTTCAAATTCCGCCACGGGCTTGAGCTTCACCGCATGGTGGAAGGGCATTTTGTGAATGCCCGCCTGGCTAGCGACCACTTTCAAGTTGAAAATTTGTCGCCAAGCACCTAACGGTGTGTTCCGGCAACTGTCCTTGAGAGCCAGAGTAATTCTAGGTTAAGCCTGTTAACACCTTCGACCACATCATCACTTACCATCACGTGAGATTGTGGTCAAAGGCTTAGGTACCATCAGCAATAAAATAAAATAAAATACAACCGATATTGGAACGACTTAGCATGGTTCGTTATACAAACGGTAAGTACCAAGTTATTTTCTCGCATTAGCGTTGAAAATTAAAATGTAACTCGGGTGTAACTAATCTATAAGTCACATCCTTGAAATGTAAGCCCGCTTGCTCATGCATACACCGAGTATAAACCTCGGATTAAAATGACAACTAACATCCCGTTTTTTTACCAATCTACTATAATTAGAGGATATATTAGTTCAGTGGTTCCGAACCTGGGGGTAATTACCCCTACGGGGGTAAAACAGCTATTCTACGGGGGTAACACAGGTGGTACCTAAAATAGATTAATATACAGAAAGAGAATATGATTTATGAAATGGTTTCTACATCTAGCAAAATACGCTCCTATAAAGAAGCATTTCTGTAATGGGTTTTACAAGTATTGTAGACAGCAATATAGAAAATCCTCAGATTTTTATATGCAATAAAGTACTTAATCCAGAGAGCATGAAACTGGGCAAATTAAAAGAACATCCCGAGAAAGTTCACAAAGAGTTTGCAGAAGCTCCTCAACTCTGAAAAGATTAAAAACAAAGGCCTGAAACCGTCTGAACGTGGAGCATAATATGAGATGCGCGTTGAGTGTAACTAAACCATATATTAAAAACTTGCGAATAAAAAAAACCACCTTCACACTCAGAGCAATTCTTCTTAGTTTTTCAGAGCCTTCACACTAACTTAATGTGAACTGTGATTTGAAAAATAAACTAAATATAAGTAATGAAAGTGGTATTGTAAGTGTGCATTTTATATGATTGAAGATATTCTTACTTGCTTGTATTGTTTGCTTGAAATAATTTTGAATGAGGGCATAAATCAGTTTCTTTAACAGACCATAGGGGTAACAATTCTGAAAAGGTTAGGAACCATTGTATTAGTTGAAACACACTTCTGGTATGCAAATACAAAATACTAAATTATTCGTATGGTTAGTTAAGCAACTGGAATGTAACATAGGTACATCAATACTTTCTGTGAAATAAAATTTACTAATAAGAGGATATAGCTAGTGAACTGACAGATGGGCCAACAGTAACATACTTGTAAATGAACAGCGCATACCTAGCGAAGTTTAGTAAAATCACATGTTTACTCGTATTGTAATATCATACGATAAAACTACAGATGATGTCTGTCACTTACAGATGTTTCATTTCCGGAATGTTATTTATTCAAACCAAAATGGACGTTATAACACACCCAATTCCATGTATTCATGTAAAAAATCTTTTATTTATATTGAAGGTAAATCAAGTTTCTTTCATCGTAGTCAAACGAATAGAAAAGATTTATCTACAGAGTTATAACAAAACTGCTCGAAGAAAGTTCAAAGATATATTGAGGAAAAATATATCGAAGCGGAAACTAATTTCTGACTCGTCAAACATATCATAAGCAAACATAGTTCCGAGAGTTCGGAACGAAACCGATTTTTACCCAACAAGAGAAAAAAGTAGCATGGCGGAACTAGAATGTATGTTCTGATAAATACAGGCTGATCCAGTGTAGAAAGCTGTGGGTCGCTCTGCCCAAAATATTTCGAATGTCAAAAGTTGTTCGCATAAATCCTTATATATCTCTGTGAGAACTTATGGGAAGTGTAAGTAGAAAATCTACCGTCAAGAAATTAACGGTGTGTTCCGAACGAACAAAATATGATCATTTACAAACATGTGACATTGTACTCCAAGACTATATCAAAAGTGAAATGCATCCCTCAACGCTTCCTAAAGGATTCTCAAAATTAACAAAGGAAAAGGAAAAACTCCGCCTTTTGTAGAGTTCTCAATACAGAAATACAATTATAACAGCAGACCGGAGTCAGGCAATGTACCCGGTCGAAGACAGCCTTAAGTGGGACCAAAAACAGTATTGAAAGAGAAAAGTATATCGATATTCTCGTATCTCCTTGGCGCGTAGCATCTCATCTGCGTATTCGTATCAACACATATACAAATAAATACCAACCTGCACACAAGCGCAGAAAAAAGCTTAAAACTTATAATACCCATGTTTGCCTTCGGAGTTTAAAAATACGGTACCGCACGAAATATCAGCCTGTATTGGCGGCGCGGTGGTAGATAGGTATCCTGACTCCATCCGTTCTCGAGCGCAGTACATCACTTCGTCCGCATATTAGCTGTCAACGAGCTCCAGCGATCGCCTCGCCTCGCCCGAACACGGCAAAATAAACAAATAGAAGCAAACACCGCCCTATAATAGCCATCAGGCGGGCGCACTCGGCAAATGTTTGCGTGTGAAATGTGAAGAGACACCTTTTTGAATTGTGTTATGTTTATGAGAACTAATGGGTTTTTGTTTTTAGGATTGTTTTTGATATTAAATGCAGCTGTTCAATCCATCTATATAATCTTTTTAGAATTTGGGTCAAACGTTGTGTTCTTTTGTAAGTATCATGCGATTTTATGATTTAATGTATTAATTCATAGTGCCGTGGATGGTTGAGCGGCGTTGAACGTCGCATTAAATTCTAGGCTTTTATACCTGGTTCAGATAGTTATTGGAGTTTGGAACTGTGGCCTACATATGTGAAAGGGTCACCTTACTCCTGGTATATAATACCAAACACATTTGTGGAAACGTGAGTATTGCCTACTAGGTACTTGCTGGAATGAATACTTATCTTATCTGAATCGCGTAAGAGTAATCATACATGTAACACTTTGACTTTAACTGGAAACATACGTCAAGAAAGCACCACCCTTTAAGACCCAAAGAAGTACTTTCGTGCAGAATTCCTCCATTTAATATTTCAAACACTCCAGAATTCGTAACATTTGAAGAGTCCCTTGAGTTTCGAATTAACGAGAGTCAACTGTAATTTAAAATTATTATTGCCATGGCCATTGACATTTTTAATTCAAATCCAAAACTTTTAGCTATAATAATCAAACATGGCTTTCTAATAAAACAAACGCAGCATCACTTGTTTCGGCCATTACAAAGCTACGATGCCACGGTACTTACACAGAGACAAAGGTTTCAAACATTCAACCCCTCTTTTGATGTCGTCAGGAGATAGTACGAAACTCACCGTATCCGGTTGGCGACAAGGAGCTCGGCGATATCTCGTCCAAGACGCGAGTAGGCCGACTCGACGATGACGAGCACTTTCGCGTCGATCCTCAGTCGCGCGTCCGAGCGGTGGTCGCGCGCCGCTTGCTGCTGCGACACCAGCAGCGAGCATTGCGACAGCGGTCGTGGCACCCGGTCGCGCCACACCAGACTGGAATATAATCACGCATCAGCAACACAATCATAGTCTAGACGTCCTTAAGCGATCTCGACATCTACATATCGTTATACTTTCACACCGGATAGGAGGATTCCTCGCGAACGCAGTGCTATTAACACATCGTGTAACAGAGAACAGCTTCTTATTCATATTATTAAATAAAAATACAAGTATATTTTAACGATAATTAATTAATTTGATAGGAAAACTGGAAAATAAATAACAACACTTAACGAGTATTGTAATAGTACTATGTACGAGTATACCTACTATATACAACAGCCATAACGTCCCCCGTTGAACCAAAGCCCCATCATTAGGGGGGAGGTTTGCCGTTATCCCAGGCGACTTGAGGATCGCAGTGTAAGATGACATTTCTTCAGAAGGCGCTGCTGCCCACCTTGGGGTATTTTTCCTTACGTCCTCTCTTACGACACCCACAATAAGATATGGAGGAGTGAAATTGTAACCTAGCACCCTAAGGGGAGATATTAATGTTCGAAACCAGCAAACAAGCATTCACACTATCAAATAATAAAGAAAACTCCAAGGAACCGTATTCCAACCCGCTAATGAAAAGTCGTACTGAACTGTGACTGGCAATAATTTCACTGAAAACGTTGATAAGAGATTATTTACCAAGATTGAGAACATCAAAAAACTAAATACAGCCAGTCTATCCCGAGTTTTCAAATGGCATCAATTTCGTAACCCAAACATATAAATCAGGTAAGCAATTAAATTTCGTAATACCATCAAGGCTACTAAGTAACCTAATAAGAATATTTAGAAGAAAATCAATCAAAGGCTGCCAAAGTTAAAGCCGCGTCCCGCGGAGCCACATCAAAGAGCCATTAAGGTTTATCTCAATAGCGTAAAATAAATAAAGGCAGGAATTTGTGGAAATATTTTATCCGTAGGCGGTAGAAGCCCCGTGAACCGCAGCAGAGACTTGTGGCCTCTTTGCTTTAATGAAAGCCACGCCTACATCAACGGGAGGAAACTAACAGCAAGCTAAAAAGACATATTGGGGCAAACACGACCCTTATTTACGGTGCCCGGTTGCCCACTAATAGTGCCCGCGAATGCTTTTATAATGATCCAAGTATTTAACTGCGAATTTGAAGTTTGCACTTTGCGCTCGTTATGGGCAAACTTTCCGATTCATGGTTATAGGGTGGTTGACACTGTCAGATATAAATTGCAAGATTACGGGAATATTTTGCCGGTAGCGTATAACTTCGGGTGGCTTGCACAAAGTACTTAAATATTTTTGAAGATGCAGACGCAAAATGTAGCGGGTAGTTAAAATATTCAAATTTTCCTCGCTTGTAGCCAGGTTTAGTAACCATTCTCCATGAGCATGGTATTCGCAAATTTAAAATAATATTGCTTAGTCAGGCTTAAAAAGTTATTGCACACCAATGCACATGATTTCATAAGTTACCCCTAAACCCTTAAAAAATATTAAAATATTACGTTTGACCGCAACAAAATTTTCTTAATCGATTCAATAAAATGTGTAAAAAACATGTAATAATATCTCAATGGTAAAAAACTCATTATAAAGGTATCACAAAAAAAATCTTTCTCAAAGTTGTCCGACTCTCAGTTCCATAGTCAAGTACAACATTGAGGCAAACTAGCAAAAAAGAAACATTTTTTTTTTTATATTTTAGCCATTTTCATTGTGAAAAATAATGTGTCACGCACAACAGCTACTTAGCTGATAGATAGTTAAAATGAGGTCTGAAAATGTATGTAATAAATTTTGTGTTTTTCGATATGTTTCTATAGATAAGCAGAAACAATTAGATTGAGTTTTGTCAGCAAAAGCCCGTGCCACACGAACATATTTAGCATCAGTCAATACATTTTTGGACAAAATCATTCTCGTCAGCTGAAATACGACCACTATTACACAAAGGCATCCCCCATAGAACATTACTATTAACAGTTACCAGTATTTTTTTGTACAGTAATTATATTTATTTTTAATTGTATTTATGAAAATGTATACTAAGTGCCATTTAAATCACCCTTAATCAGCATTATTTACCCGCATTATTTACCGTTTTAATTAATGTAAGAATAAATAAATATTATAAAAAATTATATAATATATTTTTTTATAATATTATATAATATTCATTGCTTCGGAAATGTTATAAGGCAAAAATAATGGCGCTGATTCTGTAATAATTTGTGCGCAAGTGACTGCATGATTGCACATGAATGACAGTGAGTAATATTTGTGAAATTTATGTACAAAGTATCTTTTAGAAGTTATATATGTTCACTGTCATATTGACTTCACGTAATGTCCCCCCACCGACTAATATAATATGAAAAGTTTAAATAACAATATTTAAACTTTTCATATTATATATATTTTTACACGAAAACATAACAAAAATAAATTACTAAAAGAACTGTAGCTCCGTGACCGTTTTTATTTTTTGAACCTTTTAATCATACCCTATTTTGCAAACTTTAGAAGACTCTACTTATGTCATTGCTGTTCAGTTAAGAACTGATATTATTTCAAAATCTTTACATAAATGAAATCGGATTTACATTGTGTACTAAGTTTCATAACTTTCAAATTGCTCTGTTAGTAAATAAATGGCCACGAGACAATATGCGGTTAAATCAGCGAGTTGGGGCGCGTTAGCGAAGCCGCTTCCATTAATTAGTCAGAACACAAGTTTTGCTATAAATTGTGAAACTTGCCGCCTCCTCCGCTCATCTCAGCGCGGTGTAATTTCAAGCCGATAAAATAAAATATTACGGCCGGTAGCTACACGACATTTGCCCTAATTACGTTAAATCACGTTATAAATTACTTTGAAATATTCAGCCCCTCGTCCTTGTTTAGCTGGGAAAGAAAGGACATCGACGACGCGACGCCCAGCGAAAAGTTGAGCTCAATACTTCCGCTAGGCAATTTCCTTCTAATATTAACTGCCAATTCAGCGTATAACGAATCCTTTGATAATAAAAATAAAGGATGTAAGTAAACAATCCGAGTCGACTATGATGTCGCCTTTTTGTTGAGCCAGCGGAGAGGATTCACAAAATGAGTTTCCAGAACTACCTTCACAAAAGAAGATAGGAATAAAATGAGTTTATGCAAACATTTTACTCGTATCCCGATATCATATACGTATACAAATACGTATTGGATTTCTGTCGCCAAAGGTTTTCACAAATAATTAATGTACTAAGTTTACAATCAATCATTTCGAATAGAGAAATATTACTGTTATACCTACAGTTGAGAAATATCGTTTTGTGAGATAACCTTTATCATATGAATGGAAGACTCCGGGTTTGCCCCTTTGACCTATGGCACTGCCATGACACAATTTTGCTTAAATAACTTCTTATTACTTGTAAACATACGATGCGATACTTACTTAATTATGACATTACAATAAGCGCAAAGAAAAAACTCAAAACTTTCCCCAACTCTTATGATTTGTATACACACTCAAACAAACAGCGCAGCAATTAATACGCATTAATGAAAAATATATCGTTTTGTACGGTAACATTGCGTTACAAGGATATAAAAATATCGATTCCCAACTAATCCCTATAAATTACGGCACAATACAGGGCATCGGCGGGAGTTGTTTGAAAGCGATAATTTCATATTATAAATTCATATCTGGAACGTGTTTGCAGCCGATAACAAGTAAATTGGATTTTATGACATACATATTTTCCACTAGTTATTAATTAAATTTTGATGCAATCTCTGCTGTTATGGCTTATATATATGGTGGAAGCTAGCCATCTCGCGTGAGTTGAAACTGATTTAACATTTGCCGTTATATTCTATCATACTACGAATAAATGCAGATCCACTCAGAGCTTATAACGCAAAAAAAAAACAGAACATGAATTAAATATTTTTCAATCTCAATTCGTTCTGCATGTGGCAGCGATGGCCTTTTGTTTGTACATAATACACTTAAAATTAGAGAAAACATTTTTTTTTCCTATTTTAAGACGTTTAGACCAATTAGTCAAGCAGTTATGAAATAAACTTCAGCGTGGATTTGTCCCCAAAACGTCTATACATAACATATATATATAGAATATATGGGGTGGGGGGATTCAGAAAAGATATATCTTTTCCGAATCCCCCACCTGTGGGGATCGTAAGAGGCGACGAAGAGAAAAACACTAGAAGGTGAACAGCAGCGCTTTCTGAAAAACTGCCCTCTTACAATGCAATCCCCAACCACCTGCCAAGCGTGGAGTAATCCCCACGGCAACCCCCCTTAGTGCGGGAAGATGTGTTCTGCAGAGAACGATCCGGCTGATACGCTACTAAATGCTATCAATTTCTATCATGCTACACATTTATCAGATTCTACGTAATACACGATAGATACGATAATGCAATTTATGATCCTCACCTTGCTAAAGGTACTGTAACGTAGTAAGTATAGAAGAATATTGTGAGGACGGTAAGCACCATGACGCCGGCAACGCATTTCTTGACGTTGACACGGCCGGCCAGCCAGTAACAGCAACGCTGCGCCGGCGTCTTGTGCGCGTGAGCGAAATCGCACACCCCGTTCTCGAGCAGCGGCGCCCGCGCACCCCGCCCCTCCCCCGACATCCTTAACATCTATTCACTATATGTACACAAAAACACTTAGGCCTCTAAAGGATCGCGGAGTCTCTATCTGGGCACTCTAACGGCAACGTTAGTCCTTGGTGGTGACGTTTTCTGTCGCCACTTGTTGTGTTTCCACATCTCATACGTGTGGGGTTGGGTGCGTGTGTGCGCGTGGTGTGACGGGGCGGCCATCGCGAGACGAGATACGCGTCCGTTCCCTGGTTAATGAGGCCGCGGACGCATGGTGGCGGGTTGTGCTCATCACGGCGACGGCGTGCTCTCCCGGTGTAGAGCTCACGGCATGCGCGTGCCACTCCGGCCGGGGTCGTCGACCACGTCGCCTTCCGTTGTCATCGGTAACGTCTGCAACAAGGATAACCAATATTAAATCATAATTTATTATATCCTCATCATTTATAAACAGGTAATTTGGAAATTTCAAAGTCGTCTAATATTTAGCAGACAGGTTTGAAAGCCAAATGTGGTAGATACCAAACACAATTCCAACTCCGGAGTGCTACTGAAAAATTCTCGCCAGAAAAGTCCAGTAACTCGAACGCAGTATGAAACAAGTGGCAGCTATACCAATTACAACTATAAGAGTTTTAACAAAATACGTTATTCAGTTTTAGCAGCAATCGTCAGTTTTGCCGCAGAGACAAATATAATAAATATACTTGTACATATGTGTATCTTTCTATTCTGGACATTTAAAAAATATATTTTATACGAACACAGCTACATTTCAGTTGTACTACCTATAAATAGATAAATTTATAAATAAATGCATTTTATACGCCCAGACTTAATAACTCCCACTAGGGGTTGTTTATTACAAAGATTAACTAGAAATGTTCCAAATTCTGTTTATGTGCCAACCAGAGCACACTGATTTTTTTCATTCCTAGTTATGTATCAATACTAAATGAGAAATGTTAACAACCAAACTGATTTTATACTACGTGTATTTAATTGGTTCAAGCGGGAAATCACTTCTCTACGAGCTTGCAGCCCGCAGTTCAACCCAAATCGCGAAAGTGAATGATCCGAACGCTCATTGAAAAGAACCACTTGACGTGATTGAAACTATATTTGGGACGATCCAACTTCACAAATCACGTAATATTTATACCAGATAAAATGTTAAAATTGAGTCAAAAGCGTGGGTTTTTGTAATCAAAACCACTTTAAATATGTTTTCACGTATCCAGCACAAAAGGGACGGCTTTGCTGTTCGAAAACTCGAGAGGAAAAGTGAGTCGTGAACAAAACTGTTAACTCAATGATTGGTAGAAGTTTACATTGAGCATTAAAAGTGGTGATAAAACGCGAAAGGTTTCAGAACAATATTTTTTTATAGAAGTTTTCTTTTTGCTTTGTATTATAGTGCTCACCTTCAAAATGCTTTTGGTTATAAAGCACCACGTTGAAGAATGAAAGTAAGACGTTGGTACACTGGATTCTGTCGTGGTCTGGTTTCACTCCAGGAAGAATCGTGATGGTCTTCCGTCAACGGGGCGGTTACTGAGGAAAATGTGACTGCTGTCAAGACTAGACAAAGAAAGAAGGCAAGACTTACGGTAGGAAATCGGCGAATTTCTAAGATTACAAATTAAATAGGGGTAATAAATTAAAACGCTAAGTTGAATACTAAACAGAACATTTAGGTAAGTACTTATTTGTTTTATATTACATCGCTTATCTTATGTTTTATGTAAAAGACAAAATAAATCATAAATAGGTACTACTATGAGAGGTCTCACTTCGGCAAAACCCATCAATAAAAATAATAATGACATTGTAAATGACATGCTCAAGTCATTCGCAACGAGATAAGGCTACAGTATGTAAGTAATTTTGGTAGTTAACAGGGTAGGTTACTAGGTATATTTAGGCTCAAATTATACATTAACATAAGTCCATCGAGCCGTGAACACTTCACGTTGCATGGCAGGCCCTATAAATTCTCCCTTGACGTTATTTCAATGTAGACTTACAGCGGAATACTTACTTCTTAGTGGACCGAAACAAATCCATTCAACCGTCAAATTGGACGAACAATCCTCAAAATTCTGAATTTAATTTGATCAGAAAGTTAAGTAATGAATGCGAAATCCGATTTGGACTACAATGAATCGTTTCAGATCTCTGCACCGCCAACCTTATTGAAAATTATTTGATTCTCGTTTGCCGGTTATAATCTAAGTAGTATGATTTAGCGTTCCCTGATGTTTATACGAGTACTTAGGTATGATTTATACAAATAGCCTTAATTATATATTATCTTTTATATCTTAGTAGTTTGTTATCGACTGACTAGTTCAAGCATATAAAAAAGTATTCAATAAGTATCACAAAATATGTTTTTTTTTTTATGCTTGATAGGTTAGCCTTTGACCACTATCTCACCTGATGGTAAGTGATGATGTGGTCGAAGATGTTGTTCAGGCTAACCTAGAATTACTGGCTCTCAAGGACAGCTGCCGGAACACACCGTTCGGTGCTTGGCGACAGATTTTCAACTTGAGGGTGGTAGCTAGCCAGGCGGGCATTCGCAAAGTGCCCTACCACCATGCTGTAACGACTGCCATCTTAAGACAACAACCGGGACCGACGGCTTAACGTGCCCTCCGAAGCACGGAAGCACTCAGTAGTAATGTCACCAGCGGTCCCCCATCCAACTCATGACCGCGGCAGACGTTTCTTAACTTTGCTGATCGATTCAGAATGGTTAAGCAAACTTCGCTACGAGCGCTTCAATGTTGAAATAACTGATACCTCGAATATCAAAGATACATATTTTCAATCTTGTGAAACTTGTTATCCCATTGAGTAGGTATACCGAGATAAAGAAAACTCGTATCATCGAGCGGGTAAAGTATTTGCGGCTAAAAGCCGAAGACTGATAAATGCCACAACGGCAATCATGATTCCTGCCCGAATGTCTCTATATTTTGTTTTTTTTTATTCATAACTGATAGGCTAGCTTTTGAAAACTATCTCACTTGATGGTAAATGATGATGAAGTTCGAAGATTGTTTAGTCTTAACTAGAATTACTGGCTCCCAAATAAAGTTTCCGGAACACACATTTAGGAGCTTGGCGACAGATTTTCTACTTGGTAGGGCCAGACGGGCATTTGCAAAACAATAACTTTAACGTTTATCTTTGCATGGTGTTAGGGTTAACACCATGCAAAGATAAACGTTAAAGTTATTGTAAAAGAAAGAATCTCATGCTTTTATTATTATAAAAACAAAATAAAGCAAGAAAAGAAAGATGTGAAAGTCTTTTTTGTTTCAGTAGTAAGAGAGTCTACGAGGCAAGTCTGTGGAACGCAGACGCGTACGGAATCCGAGATTGTGCGACCCTCTGAATATTAACTAGTAGATGACCCGCTCGTAACCGGGCCACGAATCTACAAGGCTATACTCGAAAGGTTAATTCAAACTGCTCACTGTCGGGACGTGCTTTATTCCTCCGTCCGAGATAAAATCGCAGAGACGCAAAGAAAATTGAAAAAGAAGCAACCTCATTTGTTACATTCAGAGCTTTTACTTCACATGTAACACGTTGTTTTTTTGAAGGAAAGAGTGTAACCACAATATAGATACGAAACAAGAGTAATACAAAGTAAGAGTATATATAAATATTAACTTGTTTCGATTGCAAAAGATGCAACACCACTTTTTTCAAAAAATGTTATGTAAAAATGTAATAACTGAACGTAAAATAAAATTCTAAAATACATATTGCAACGACATTGCTACGGAACAATTGCAATTTTACGATGCGATCGGATAATTGAAACTGTGTATATTAGTTTGGCAAAAACATCACTCACGCTTGTAAAAACACAAAATGGACTCGTAAAGTTTGTTCTAGCATATAAATTGAAAAATATCACAGCTTTCAGTTTGAACAGAAAATATTTGTAAGTATATTTATTTAACGCGAACGGGTCCCATATATACAATATGACATTGTGACAGGTTTAGACAATAACTCTAATATTTTACCAAATAAAATAGGCTAAGGTATGATGGTTCCATGGCATTAAAGGCAGCCGTCAGTGTAGAATGCTACGTGCGTTGACACTTCAGAGCGCCGTCACATCTTTCTGAAACAAACGTGAGGGCTGGCGCCGCGGCTACTTTGGCGAAGCAATTCAAGCGGCACAAGTATGCTAGTCTCGGTAGTGGTTACATATTTGAGCCGTTTGGTGTAGAGACGTTGGGTCCTTGGGGGCCGGAAGATTCTTATTCTTCTATATCTTATTTTGCAAAACATCTCAGAGAGTTTGGTCTAAGCGATGCGTGATCAAAATGTTGTCACTTATTTTGGTCAATTTGCAAAATACAACGGTGCAATGCAGCCAGCATGCCAGGCACGCTACTAACTGGTAGTGGGTTAGAGCATTTGGACTAGCTGTAGGCCTGTAATGTACTAAAGGTTCCCTAAATGCTTCCGTTTTAGTAGCGGTAGTGTTGTTTATATAGTTTGTAGTGTTTTTTTAATGAAACCGCCGGCAAAACAATAGATCACTGAGCAAATTTTTGATACAAAGATATTGTACAATTGTTAAGTAGTTGTCATACGAATGTTATTCAAATTACGAACTATTGAATTGCTCTTTGTAATAATATAATAACATATATGTGAATATTTTTCTGTAGAGATGTATATTCGCGTTACATTATGCATACTTCATTAAAATGCGAATTGAAAAGAATAACAGATATGATTCGATTATGCTAATTTTTATTTGTAACATGGAGCTCGTACATATGGTTAAACAAAAATTACAAATGTACAGAAAATACATATTGAAAAATCAAAAAGATTTAATTTCTAAATGTATGAAGTAGCAGGACTAGGAAAAATCCTAAGTAAATTCTACGCTTCAAAGGCATCTACTGATGCATTAATCCCATTACGTGTTACGATTGTAAACGAGCCCTAGCCCGTGTAGACGGGAGAGGTTACCGCCCTGGAACGCGTAATAGCCGAAAACAATTAATAGAGTAACCCGGGGACCTTTACGCATAAAATAGTAATTGGAATGACCTATCAGCGATTAGAATGGGACTTCCCGTGCGCTTCCTCATTAATCTTTTGTCCTTTTACGGTGAATAATGGGAAAATAACAATGCTCAATAATTTTGCTATATCGTTATAATTTTGTTATCATAAGATTTTTTTGCAACTTTTAAAACTCAACAAGTTAGTTAAGGAAGAATTACCTTAATATAAAGGGCCTGTGTGTATATATTCCAAACCAAATGTAATATAGGTGACAGGATGAAATTTCGTAATGAAGGATAGATAGATAGATAACACTTTATTGAAACACCATAAAAAAAACTTATAAAGATAACAATACAAAATATGATGTAACAATAGGCTCTTCCGGACGACCTATAACTGGGGGACAACATTTTACTAAAAATACACTTCATAATACAAACAAAATAATTACTTAGAAAAGCATCTAAAATATGTATAATTATAAATAAAATAAATACAATTATAGTAATAAACATTTAACACAGTTAATTCATACTACATTAATAATACATAACGTACGTATGTAATACGTACAGAAGTATATCACGAAATAAAAAAAAACCGGCCATGCACGAGCCGGAGTCGCATACAGATGGTTGCAAACCAAAACATATTATGTGTATTTATATAAAAAATACGTTAATATATTCTCATTCGGTAATATTCTAATTATGAAATGAGATACAGACTTTTATTGGCATATTTTATTTACATACTTCTTTAAGAAAATTAAAAATTTTAATTAAAGCTTTATTCTCCTAACAAAACAATGCTTTAAAACAATTTTTTTATTATTAAAGTACAACGTGTCCCGACCAAGGAGGTTTCAATTCAATTTAAGTACACATTATCTATGGTGAGCGAAATGCGCGCGGAACGCGCTGCGCTGGTTCCGAGCCAATAGAGTATAGACCAATATCAGACTTTTTCCATTTTGGCGCTATTTCGTACATACGAATTTGAGTAATATTTTGTTGGATACAAACTTTAGTAGCAAAAATGTCAAGCAACACCGCCGATACTGATGATTTAACTCCACCTGACATTCTAGAAACAGCGACGAAACTGACGAATAGTCTTTTGGCAGAAAAATCAAGAAAAGCGTATAGCCACAGAGAGTTGAAATACAGGTAAAAAAAAAATTAATATAGTCATGAGATTAAATAAAATAGTGTATGCAACTGCATATAATTAGGTATTAAAACACTCGTGTAATCTTATTTTGAAACTCGCCTGCGGCTCGTTTCAAAAAACTACACTCATGTTTTAATACCCTCTATTATATGACAGTTGCATAAGCTACTATTTTTCTATTCAGTTCATTTCATTAGGATCCGTAGCTTGCGTATGATTCGCACTTCACAGATTTTGTTGTTTTACTAGGTAGCTTTTGACCATCATCTCATCTCTATTGATAAGTGAAGCAGCGATAGCCGAGTGGTAATAGCTACGGGGATTACCGTGCCGCACGCAGGTCCAAGTCTCGATACCTACCGCCGCGCCGGCTTGAGCTTCACAGCAAGGTGGAAGAATAATTTATGAATGTTCGCCAAGCTAGCTACCAACCTCACGTAGAAAATCTGTCGGTGCACCTACCAGTATTTTCCGGCAGCAGTACTCGAGAGCCAATGAGTAATCACGAAATTATGGGCAAATTCCACTTAACAACTGTATGATGATGATGGGCGCAGTGCAGTTGATCACTTTCGAGGTTACCATTTAACATCAGGTGGGCTTCTTGTGGGCTCCTTCACAATACCAGAAAAAAGGACATATGGTTGAGGATGGTAAACAAGGTTAATCAAAGTTATGTAGTAATGGCTCTCAATGACTAGGTACTACTGGAACACACGGAACACAGCGTCAGTTGCTTGGTGACAGATTTTCAAGCCATATATTACCGCTAGGCCATCGCTGCTCCAAAAGTTTGCAAATCCAACTCTACTAAATGTCCGATTTGATAACCGGAAATCGGAACGCATCTTATCGTTAACAAAGTTCAGTGATAACACGTTGGTAATCCTTGTTCACAAGTTGGTCGTGCACGCAGTTGTGATAGGATCGCACCATTATATATCGGATCGTAAGACAATGCTCTCACGGCAGAGACGAAGGGACAAACTTATTATAACTTTGCTCGTTCACCACACCTCGTCGTCGCGGACCCCTTAGGAAACCCGCATAATAATGTAGCCGTCGACATCAAACTTCTATAATGTAAAGATCACTCGGCTAAAATATAGAACCGTGTGAATCAGAGGAGTGACACCGACAATGACGGGGGTCCATCGAATGCCATTTAATGTTTCCCAAGTGGACGTTCGGGTATTACATTCGTTCCTGCGGCCGTATAACATTGACATCTGTGACAGCTCTTTAATGGTAACGCTTTCGATATGAATTTAATTTACGTATTTGACAGGAACGGTAAGTTTCTGAAGATTGATATTTCTGGCCGAAAATAATATCGTTTCACACAAAAAGGCGCGCCCGCTACATGTTCAAACGAATTAAAAAAAAGTTGGAGGTTATCAAAGAGGTTTTTTGTGTGTGTTCCCTCAACATTCTTTACAGGGTGTACTGATTTTGATGTTTTTTTTACATTATAAGCTGGTGTTTGTCATGTAGTCCCGTTTAAATTTGTGTGAGATCTGACTAGTGTTTACGTTATTCCTAATAATGCGTATTTTATGTTTGAAATCGGGTTTGATTTGAGGAGCGATGATATTTTACAATTTTTGATTTTACTGTATGTTACCTATCCTACTCAGCATTAAGGTACACCCACAGAAAGACATGGAGTATTAAAGAGGCCTACTCGTATAAATTCGAATCAATAGCTTACTGTGTACGCGCCTTGATTGAATCCATAAAAAAAATGAGTAGATTCCATACTTACAAATAATTCATTTTTTTTTTACCTAGACTACGGTGTATTCTCTCTCAGTAATAAGTCCACCCTTTATATATTTATTAATTTCTTTATATATTCATTCCCTTTATACTTTATGTTTTATAATGTGTTTTCTCCTTTGGTGCATAGTAAAAATCCTTGTTTGTTTATCAGTCTTTAGTAAGAGGAGCAAACTCTACGGTTTTTGTTGGGGAAGTGGTTGCAACATTAACGTCGTCATTAGGGCTGCGAGACGGGGACCCACAATTCGCCCGCATATTTGGTCAAGATTAATTGCCTCCAACATCATCTGTCAACCCTGCGTACATTCTGTGGACATTTTGTTTGTTGAACAAATAGTCCACATAACCGTCTTAGAACCATTATTAATTGTGCACTTACTGACCCGCTCTTTTTGTTTATATAACACGAAGTCACTCGTTTGACGTAAGTGTTGGGTTAATCAATCTTATCATATTTATGAAATATTGTAAGCTGATATAACAAAAATCTTAATATTTCGATAATGTATACATATATATATATGAATCTCCCTGAGATGCAAGGCTAGAATTGCACCCTCCAATATCTTCCTTTGGTGGCAATACAGGATAAAATACTAAAAGTTTACAACAGCTATATGGACTTATAGAGTGGAGTTGGCACCGCGTTGAGATGTTTGGAAACTCTGCATCTTTTACCGTATCTAGCACGGGAAGTATACTGAGGAACAGACGAATTTCGCCATGGAACGTCCATGATGTTTCATCAATTTCATTTCGACGACTGGAAGTCCACAACCTTGCGATTCACGAGATTTTTTGGATCGCACTGCCACATTATGGAACCAGCTGCCATGTGAAATATTTTCGAGCCGAAACGACCTAGGAGCCCTCAAGAAGGGAGCATATTCCCTCCTCAAAGACCAGCAACGCATCCTCGAGACCTGTTGTGTTGTGGATGTTCGTGGGCGGCGATGATCACTTACCACCAGGAGAGCCACATGGTAATTTGCAATCCTATCCATTAAAAAAATACAGTAACTGTAGGTATATTAATAAACTTATAATTGTAATTTATCTGAACGTCCATAACTGATAGTCCCATTGCATTCGTTTTACACGATGTTATTAGCTGCTGGCACGGTGAGAGGGTAAAATAGAGTGTGCCGTTTCATAATTTATTTGCTGAATCTTCTCTACCTGGTTGTTGGCTGTTTCATTTGCTAAATGCAAGCTGCAGGCGAGCAACAATCGAGTACTAATTGTGATTCCACTAATTTGCATTGGCGCGACGGCCGACGACGACTTGTTCGTACCGCACCGCCCGCGCTTCTATACAGTTAAATTTGTATCTCTTTGCAAGTTATACAGGGAATATGGAACAGCTACTGCTATTTTCATCTTTCTCGAATGGAACCTAATTATTTTTTGTTTTTACTTTTGCATGCATGCACCGAATCGATTATCGAAGAGATAGATAAGATACACCTCGCCTACGGTATCGGTGATCATCGGCAATATTAAGTATTATGTCATTGATATATAATGGCATATTGATAATTAGGTACTTTTTTGAATTCAGATAATTCGTACCGTACAAACTTAGTTTCGTTATGCTTTAAATGCTTGTGCCACAGGTGTTCAAACTCGGTGAAATTATGTATGCTTGTCCTTGAGCCTTCTGGTTTCCCAGTTTTACGAAAATGTATGTATTTCATTTGATCGGAAAAATCGTTTTGTTTAGGAGTTAATATTTTCTCATTTTGAAACTTATTAAATAAAAAATAAAATATTTGTTATACAACGAAAATCTATAAACGAAAAAGGTACGTATATACATAGGTACTTAAATTATTTTAAAATTCTAATTTTAACCTGTGGCGAATTTCTTTTCATATTTTTATTCAGGAAACCGATTAGAAATATGTTGCTCTTGGGTCACAGATTATAACTTTTGTTACGACTCGCGACGTCTTCGAAATCGCATTTGCACACCTTTTAATTTTCTAGAAATCCATAAAAAATACGATTTCTTTTTCATTTCATGCGAAGCTAAACGAACAAAATAGTGATAAAAAAAATTACGGTCAAAATGTAACCAAGATCCATTTTGAGAAGGTGAACCAAACAGTCACAGGTGAGACAAACTTTATACGAGATCGAAATATCCTTTGTGTAGGAGTATTGAACTGATCAAAGCAATCAATCAGAGCATCTATTTCGATTACAGCGCTAGTAATAACGACCGATTCTCGTTTACTATGGAATGCGTCCGGCATCAAACAGGTATCTCCAATTAACGGAACATTTGAACCATTAAATACTTGTTACTGATGAGCGCTCGTGAATAATTAGCAGATTCACTTAGCGGAAGCGTATCCGCATCGACACAGAACTCTAAATAGAAATACGGAACGCTGTAAAACAACCTGGTCGTGACATTTTTAATGCAAACTGCATTGCTTGCATTTAATTATGCAAGTGGCACTGGCTTTACTAGATTACAGTAAATTTATGCAAGACATTATCTGAGGACAGCGGCGTCGCATAACAACGCCTTCAGTGTCCGAGCGCACAGCCTCGTCGCCGCCTTTATGAAAACCCTCGCTGTGATATATGGCCTTGCGACGACACGATATTGCCGCCCCAAACATGTTCTATATGCATTATCATATTTTAATGGCGTCACGGAGGCAGGTCTAAGTGTAATCAGGTTCGTATTAAAAGTAAATACAAAGGTTGTTTTCCGCTAATGAGGGCGCGGGCGCGGGACGTGGTCGCACGATAATCTCCCGACCATTAGGCCCGACCACTCGCTCGCAAATCGTCCGCATATTTTGCTCAAGATTAATTGTTCTCGAATATCATCTATCACGGTGAGCTCTCTCGTGACCGTCGCCGGCAGTGCGTACGACGTTTTATTCGAAGTACAATGGCTCCCTAGAGCGCCGCAGTTGAGGTAATTAAATTTTTGTTAGGATATAATGACACCGCTCGGAGAAAACACGTAAAATATTTTGCGGAGCGTGGGACAATTCTTTTTTATTTTAAGTCTTCTTATTGTACGAAGCTACGTAAAATACGTTTATTACGGCTATTACATTTTACGAATAAACTTATGATTAACGGAATGTTGTGGGTATACGAGAAGGCTATTTCTATAATTTAGGGTCGGGACCGTAAGGAAACTTTAAATATTTAGGTAAGAAAAATAAACAAATAACGGTCGTAATTCTGCTTCCATCCATTACAGACTAAAATTAATTTATGTACACAGTAGTTCTTATTCAGTTTTGGCTAAAAAGCAGATTGGTATAACAAATAAGAAGGATAATATTAAAATTTTAATATTTCTAAACAATTTAATTTAAATCTATTGTCAAGATATTTATCTTGACAATAGATTTTTTAATCATACCAATAAAGATAATAAAGATAGATCTTTAATATGTTGTTAGATAAAATATATTGTACCGATTGAATGGGTTATTGTTAGAAATATGAACATTATAATGTATATAATCGCATTCGCAATTATTACACAGACGAGCATAACTATAAATTAAACGACTTTAACGCAATAAAAATCGAGTTAATTATACATTATTTTTGTTCCGACGTTACAAACCTTTTGAGGTGATCGTATCGTGGTCTATCCATTAAAGTTGTTCAATTTATGAAATATTTGTATTTAAAAATAATTAATTGATTATCATTAAAAAAAGTTAGGTCTAATCACTGGGAAAACTTGTTTGACATCGGTAATCGGTATGTACCAAGCGGCGCTCTGTCACCCAGGTAACTAGCTAACAAAGTAGTTATCATCCAACATTCTAAAACTAATTTGCCCTAAAATATTAGGGCGATTACAGTCAACGTACAGATAAATCCGTAGTTAAAAATACCCTTCGCTGAGTTTATTGCGCAACGGACAAGAACAAATTGAGTCAATCTTTTTTTTTGCAAGAGACGAAAAACCGTAACGCCCCGCGTTCAGTTCAGCATTTTCAACGTGTAAAGTTCGAATATCAATCAAGCCGACCTTTTTTCAATAACGCTACCACAGGGATCTTTCAGAAGCAATTTTTCGAGTCATTTTGCGTCATAGACCGCGGGTGTCTATCGGAGTTTTAACGTTTGCTATTGTTTACTGTTCAATTTAGCTAGGAATGGAGACAAAACATTTTCAAAATCGACTTCTAACACAACAATACTACAAAAATTTGATATGTCGGTACCATGCATTACGTTCTGAGCTCAACATCCTGTGAAAATTAACAGGATGTTGAGCTCAGACCGTAACGTAACGTAGACTTCTGTTCATTAGTTTGTTTTTCTATAACGGTCGGTTTTGTGTAGTTTTTCTATTTCAGTGTTTTAAGTAGGTTAAAAAAACGCGCGAAATTAGTAATAATTACTTAATCGAAACGTCGAGGCAAATAATATACATGTCTTTATCGCGATTTTGTCCCGTAACATACTTAGAACATTCATTTAAATTTGTTCAAGCAGATTTTCAGTTCTAATCAATTAACTGAAATAAGTATCTGTCATAATTCCTAACTCTAGGCCAATTGATTGTATTGTCGCACAGAGATATTAAAATTCTAGCTGAGCGACGTCTATATAAGGCCTTTATGATACCTTAAGACACAGATACACGTGCAATGCAAATTATGATAATCAGCCGTCTCCAAAGGCGTAATTAGTTGTTTGCACCGTAGCGAGGACCCGGCTCAGAGGTATTGTCTAGTGAACGCAAGGAGTTGATTAAAGAGCCGGGCACAGCGTGAATGAATATTCAGTGCATAAGCATAATGCGCCCGCAATCTTAGCGCTCCTCCGACGAGGCTGTCGCAACTGCAGCACTGCCCATTTTTCATCTTAAATGGCAAGAGCAACGCGCCCGCTGCACTGTCTTTTCATAATTTTCTATCTTGCGACAAACTTCTCGCTTCGTGGCTAGAGAGGGAGACGCAAAGTGAGGACAAAGCGTGTGAACGCCCACAAACGGTGAGCGATTACGCTTAAAATATTCCTTTTTAAGGACGCAATCAGCGTTAGATTTTCTTTTGTTTTGTTTCATTATTTTTTGGCATGGTTTTCGTCAAGGATTATTATCTATTTGAAATATAACTTTTCCTTTACTTTGGATAATTTACTATACATTCATGTTGATCGTTTCTTTTGTTGTATGTATGTTAATTAATCGCTCCAATATTCTAATTATTTGACTTCAGCAATTCAATATATATACTACTATCTACATATGTCAGGCATTTACGGGGTAATTCTAGTGAGAAAAAGAAGCGGTTCTTACTTCGGACGCGAAGCTTTTAAAAATATTTCTTTATGTATAACCACCATCACTTTTAATTGCTCATACAATCTTAATAATTATTTGTATATTTGGTAGTGTATAACTCCAAGTTGGTTCCATTGAAATTTCTTCAACAGTTAATTTAAACTTATTATCCGAAAAAAGTATTTGCCAATATGCCTATACCTGGATGACTTGATAGAATTACAAATTCTATCGATGGTGTCCACTCACCAATGTTTTAAGCGAGTGACGATTGATCTTGTAAAATCATAGTATTATCTTGTAAAAACCGATTGTTTTTTTAAGGTTTTACTGGATTAGTCTGATCTTCTAATCCGTTCATTAAATGGGGTTTTACCGGCTTCTAAAAATACGAGGAATGTTTTAAAGACTACGCGTTATATGAGTACATACGACGGGAGTTTCGTTACTTCTATCGTTACTACTATTCCGTAACTTTTTTGTTTATGAGGATAGTTTTTGTCTATGGTACATGATATTTTCCAAGGTGATAATTAGGAAATTTCGGCGCTTCACCGTCATTAGTATTTTCACAATCGTGCTTCGAGTGCAACAAATGTTAATAAATTCCTGGCGAAGCAAGGCAAAACTCAAAATGACATAACTTTTGCAAATATATGTGGCATATGACCACACAGAACCTGTCATGTTTTTATTTTGAATTGTAAATACGTTCAAGGTCCCATTTGAATTTTATCAAGATTGGTCGAGATATTTTTGAGTTACACTCAATTAAGCATAAAAGTATTTGCCAATATGCCTAATTGCCTACACTGGATGACTTGGTAGTAATTGCAACTTGTTATCGATATTGACCAGTATTGTGAGCGAATCATAATCGATATTGTAGTACGTATGCATGCATCACTAAACGGAGTTAAAATGACTATAAAATAACAGACCAATTTCAACACTGAAACTATGAAATAATTGTCGAACTCGGATTATGCCAATGTGAGCTCAGTGTTTTAAATCAGCGCGGTACCGATTTCCATAAGTTATTTCATACTTTTCAGTCTTAGAAGTCAGTTCCGCTCTTATTTAGGGTTCCGTACTAAATTCAAATTCAAAATCATTTATTCAATTAAGTCGTCTACGACGCTCTTATGAAGGTTCAGCAAAAAAATTTATAGAGCTACTGCGAGAAGAACGGGCAAGAAACTCGGGGCCATTCTTTTGAACCTCTTTTTACAATGTGTTATATACATAATTAATACAATTATTACAATCTTTGTTTAAATTACGTAGGAGACAGGTGATAACTTGGCAGAGGCGGAATTTTCCAAGCATTTTGTCTTTTAAGTAATCAAAAACTGTGTAGTAGGATTTCTAAATCAAAATGTTTTTCACGTGCAATTTGAATTTTCCTTCTGTGATCATTGTAATATGTTTGGGAATTTTATTATAAAACCGCACACAATTACCTAAAAAGGACCTTCTATTTGTCTTTGCTAGTCTAAAACCTGCATGGTACCGTTATTTTATATTTGTTCCTAGTGTTGTAATTGTGGTTGTCACAGTTTAATTTAAATTTACTCAATTTTTCCGAACATACATAATATTTTCAAATATATACAGACTCGGTAAAGTTAATATATCAATTTCTTTAAAAAGATCCCTTAGAGATTCCCTAGGATCCATTTTATATATGACCCTAAGCTACCAAAGTAGCAATTAAATTTTTATTATTTCTTAGGTAGGTACATCCTATCCCGAGTCAAGATAAATTTAGTAATAAATGTATTACAGTAAAAAAAACAGGAACATATTACTAAGCTTCAGCTATCCGTCCGTACATCCGTCTATCTGCCGATCTTTAAAGAGCTGTATCATTGGAACCGTAACAGGTACCTAGTGGACATTTTCACAATATGTGTTAGTATGGCGAGTTGTCTAATAAAAAATAATAATAACGACAAGTTTAGAATATAAGGGGGGTTCCCATACAAGCTTCAAACTTGGTGTATAGGTATATAGTCCAATGTCGAAGTAAATATCAAAAGACGTCCTTGTGCGTATTGGAATCTCTAATATAAAAAAAAACTAGATTATCCTGAACGAAATCATCGATCACATCATCACTCACCATCAGGCAAGATTTGGGTCAAAGGGTAACATTAAAGGCATAAAAAAATTATGATATCGAACAGTATGTATGTAAAAATAATATCGAATTTATTGTACAAGCTGTATTGGTACGGAACCCTCGGTGTGTGCGTCAAACTTGCACTTGGCTGGTTTTTTTAATAGAGATCTGATCTGTCATAAGAGAAACAAAAATGGTAATCTACATTATAATCCTTTCTTACTATGAATATACTGAACAGTTTTGTGAAAAATCGTCACCATATTTTTCTTTATTGGATTGTGATGAAACATGCATGAGATGAGGCCGACCTGGTGTTAAGCGGTAACTTCTGCCCACAATGCGTTTCATCACAAGAGGCAAAATGCACTGCGCTCATCACCAAGGACATACAAATGCTAAGTCTCATGTGCCTGTAGTTTCATGCATATACTAATTAATTAATAGATTCGGCGTTACATTGCTGAAATTCATATTTAAAAATAAAAAAATATTTTAGTAATATATATATATAAAGTAATCATTAAACTTAATATATTAGAAAAATACTTAAAAACATGTTATAGTATATCTAGTGACAATTATGCCTAATTTTCCTGTTAAGCCGATGTAACGTCATAAACGCCAGGGAACCTTACCAGAAAAAATCGGCGCGTGTCAATTCTACACGAAGCATCCTCAGGAGGTCTTGACTCTTCGAGCGAACTTTTGAGAATTTATTAATACATTATTGCCGAGGATTGAATGAAGATTTAGTGCCGTTTAGTCTAGGCGAGAGAGCATGCTGAGATGGTTAGATCGTATCTAAAATAATGAAAAATAGGTTTGAAAACGTATGAATAAAAAAAGTTAGTAAGTCGGACTCGCGCACCGAGGGTTTCGTACAAACCAGTAGGTATATAAGTAAAAGTCATGGTAACTAAATTCCATAACATTTTAAAATTATTAAAAATATTTCAACAAAGTGATCCTATAAGGGTTTCGTTTTTTTTCCTTTTGAGGTACGGAACCCTTAAAAACGAGCGTGAACGGGACGGTATGAAGAAGAGCTAGGAATATATTCTACCCAAATCAGACACGTTCTGGGGAAACCATATAAAGAGATATGTATTAAGAATGTGGAGATTAGAAGTGACGATACATGAGCGGTGAGCTAACCAAAAAATGTAAAATCGATTAAAGTTTTAAATACAAAGAAATATAGATTGTATAGTACTTTTTACAGAATTATGGTTAGTTATTATGAGGCCTGAAAAGGCCTCGAAAATCATTTATCATATTATCTCATCAATATATATGTATAATATGAATCATTAAATTGTGTTGTACAATAATGTGCGTGATTATTTTAATATATACCTATCATTTGATAAAATATCTACTTGTAATTGTCCAAGTTTCGAATGACAACAAACAGACACTGTGATCAATCCTTATACTTAATTAATTATTAGGTCAGGCGCTGCATGGACGCTTGCGCGTATCTGTATTAAATTACTAATAGAAAATATATAATTAGTCGTAATTCAAAAAAGGAATTATATGTCAGGTATGTGGTGAATTAAACCAGACTTAAGAAACGCCCCGTAACACAACGTGGTTGTCCCAGGGCTCTCGGAGAGTATTCCTTATGATGCCTTGTGTAGAGGCGAAAGGCGTCGGTAATTGTCCACCTAGATTGCGTGACGTTTATGACATCACTTCGCTGTACCAGTATCGAAATTTCCATCGAAATTATAATAAAATATTTTTTTCTTTTCGTATTTTATTTTTAACGTGTATATTATACAAGCTGATTATATCAAGCATGCTGTAAAAAATAGGTTAAATAAATTTTACAAACAAAGAAACTGTTGTAGCACAAAATTATAAAAGTATGTTTTGTATATATCATACAACACGTATTTTGGGAATTCCCTTTGAAATTCGTTATGGTCATGATATCATTTAAAGTTTAAAACTTCATTCAGTGCCACGAGTCCGGCAAGCACGTGCCGTAAAGCTAAAGAGTAGTTAAGACAGAGAAATGGCGATCTCAGTGGTACTTAAAAGCCCATGATGCCGCAACGCAGCGATAATAAAAAGGAAAAACAAAAATTTCAAAGAGGAAAACAATTTGATCCAATTGTTTTACACGCCGAATTATTTCTCATCGAGAGTGGATTTGTTCGGAATTGGCGCGCGCGATAACGTGACCTACTCTTGCAAACTGGCACAGAAAAAAGGACTAAGTTAAATCCAGCCACCACGATTTCTGATTATGTCGAATAAAGTAGTGTAGGCGTAAGGGATATATATATGAGTATAAAAAGGATTTTGCAAACAGTATTTTATTGACATCATCGCGTTTGTTAGGCCAGGCTAATTTATGGTCTTTTATTATTATTAATAGCTGATAGGCTATCCTTTGACCACTATCTGACCTGATTGTATGTTGTTGTGATGATATGGTCAAAGATGCTGTACAGGATACACTAGAATTACTGACTCTATCAACGACTGCCGTCCTAAGACAACGACCGGGACCGAGGGCTTAACGTGCCCTCAGGTCACCCATCCAAGTAAAGACCGCGGCGGACGTTGCTTAACTAAGCTGATCGGTTAAGAACGGGTAAGCAAACTACGCACGAGCGCTTCAAAAGCTATAAATGTTAGCGAAGAATAGTATTACATATACAAAAAAATTAAAAATATTGGAACTAAATTACTTTAATCCAGTTTTGTTATTCTCATAACTAACAGAAAACAACCCAACCCTTTATAATAAGTCACAATCATAAAATAATAACGGTAAAGTTGGAGCCATTACCTACTTCATCTATATTATAAATGAATTGCTTCCGATAATGTATCGATGTTGGATATACACTTCCGTACAGTTTGTGTAGCAACATAAACAACAACAAAGGAAGCGATGATTCACTGTCCAACTCTATGAAAAAAATCACTCACACAAGTAATGTGCGATGAAATCATATTGCGTGCGTTCCATAGCAGGCACCGTGAATGTCGCCCCTCGCCAACCTCACGCTGATATAAATCAAAGGTTTTACCCATTTGAGGTATTATTAACTAAAAATGTTTTAAGCTCTTAATGTATCCCTTAAAAGCAGTAATTGTACAGAAAGCTCGAATGCAACACATTAATTATAGACAATTTTCAAACTCACCGTCACAGGTAGAATTAATTTAGATTCGTATAATCAGCAGCACAGCAACAGAACAACGATTGAAAAGTTGTAATAACAGAGTCGATTGTCTATAAACACGTAAAAATTTAGATAACAAAGAGGAAGCAACACTTATTGTCACACATTTCGTCGCGAGTGGCGGGCGGAGACGCGACGCGCGATACGTTCGCCTGCCGCGCGGTTCGGAGTATACTGACGTGACGTCTGAAAATAGTCTGAATCGGCGACGACGACGGCGACTGCAAGGAAAGGCAACTAGCGATATCGGAGCGGGCGGACTACGTAGGGCGGGCGCTACGAGCCGCTACGCGCTACGTTGTTTAAGGCAAACTAGGGAAATAGGATGGTTCGCCCTTACGCAGTAGATTTTGGTCATGCATGAATCAGTAGTCAATATTATTGCAGCGGTTTCTAGATTGAATTTCAAACGATGGAACATTTTAATTTTTTTAACTGACGTTGCTTTTATCGCCAGTCTAACTTATTGCAGGTTAACCAAGGTATTCCGCCAGTCGATGACGACGGAACACCATGAGGTTTTTAATCGGTAGTGGGGTCCCTACTGATCCTGAGCCCGACATAATCACCTGCTCCCCGGCGGGTGTGTATGCGTAAATGCATTTTCCTCAGACAATAAAAAAGGGTATTTGCTGCAGTCAAAGACTATTTGAACATGTTTTATGTATTCGTTTTCTGGACTGACATTTAATTTGAATGTTTGGTGCAAATTTTCATGCAAGCCATTTTTAAAATGACTCACCGATGGCGATGAGGGCTACAAACTAATACTAATATAAATAAGTACCACTGGATAAAAATGCAATAACAAGATTAAAAATTACCTAAGCATATAAGAAACACAATATTGGAGAACAGGACGGAAATCATGAATTTTTTTAACAGATGTTAATACAACTAAACAGTATAAAATAAAGAAAACTAAGTGTGTACTAAGTTTTCTCAAATACATTCCTATTACTGTATGCTCCTCACATTTTTCGTCAAGATAATGTTTAGTCCGATTTAACGAGTTATTCGTATATGTTAAAAATATCATATTGATATTGAACCATAAAAGCAGCTATTTTCATAAATAACTAACGTCTCGGAGTGACGAGCGCAGTGAAGTGCAAGCAGAACGAGACGGACACACTGTAACATTAATGGATAGGCGTGGCGATTAAAAATGTATACAGCCAATGAGAGAAGAACAGGCAAGAAAGTCGGGGCCATTCTTTTAAACATCTTTTAACAATGTGTTAGTTAGTATATATAATTATTACAATATTTGTTTATATTATATACACTGTAACATTAATAGATAGGCATGGCGATTAAAAATGTATACAGCCAATGAGAGAAGAACAGGCAATAAAGTCGGGGCCATTCTTTTAAACATCTTTTAACAATGTGTTAGTTAGTATATATAATTATTACAATATTTGTTTATATTACGTAGGCAATAGTTTGGCAGAGGCGGGATTGTCCAAGAATTTTTGTCGTTTAAGTAATCACAAACTGTGTAGTAGGATTTCTTAATTAAAATATTTTTCACGTGGTACTTGAATTTGCCTTCTGCGTTGTAATGTTTGGGAACTTTATTATAAAACCGCACACAATTACCTTTTAGATGGCCCTTTTATTTGATTTACCATCTGCAATAGTCACTCGGACAGGATATAAGTAAGCGCATAAAATCTGTTTTACGTTATTTTTAAACGTAACCTCAATGCGTAACCTCTCAATTATTATGCCAAAATCAGGTCTCCTTTTACTCTTGTTCAAACTGATGTAAGTAGGTACTTATTTTATCAAAGATTGTCAGTTGTGCAAACACTGTTGTAAACTTCAGTCATATCAATTTCAAATAGGACAAACTAAGGCACAGATTGAATTTATTGCGGGACGTTAAGAGGCAATCGTCTATTCAGCTGCCCAAGCTCGAGTTTCCATTAAGGATAATAATCTGTGGAACCATAAAATAAAAATTATTCGGTGGTGAAAAATTAGGCCCGCTTCCACCACGACAGTCCATCTATTCCCCTCCGCGCGCCCTAACACGATACAGAGGGAGCTTCGTAGAAAACAGTTATTTGACATTGCTCCATTGAGAAAAGAAATACAGCATAAAATTACCTAAACAAAATACTTTTCAATTTGGCAATTCACCTAAATAAAATACGAGTTAGAAATAGATTACCCCAAACATCATCATCGTACATCCCCTACCCCATTCATATAAGGTCAGCACTATTGTCTTAGTGTACCAGGGTGACAAGAAATTATTTAAATTATTAATTACTAATGAATAGATTGAGGCGTTACTAGGCGGAAATCCATATTTAATAATAACAAATATTTTAAGAAAACATCAAATTAATATTTTATCGTTCTTCACTTCGTGGAGAAGCGAGGCGAGTCGAAATTTTTTCTGGTTTAGCTGCGTGGCGTTTTGATGTCGCGTCGGCTTAAGAGGACAATTAGGCGTAATTGTCACTAGATATATATATATAGGTACTTCCTGGTAGTGATGCTGACCTGGGGACCTATTGGGTAGCACGGATGGTAATTAAAATGAGATTATTGACATTTGACTCTCATACAGAGCATAATGGACTTGGTTTTCAAAGGCAAACGACAAGTGACGTTAATCTACATAACCATTGGGATTGATTACTGCGAATACTATTGCGCAATGTCTGTGTTTTTTTCCTGGTAGAAGTCTAGCTTACAAACTGATCTTCTTTTGTTTCTGTATTTAACTAGGTCTTTTGGTTTGAAACAAGATTTTCAATTTGTCCAACGATATAAATCTATACTTGGCATATCATATCACTGGCTAAATTAGAAGCAAAAAACCAGGCTTACCTTTTAATTTATGTTTCTATATATAACCCCTTTACTTAAGATAAAATACCTGTGCAGTGATTAACGAACCTAACAAGCTTACGTACTGTCTTGGATTCTAGTTAAAAATACAACAGCGGCAGTACCCTACGCGATTAATACTAAGCACGCCAATAAATATTGATACTAGCTTCTTTGTCTTGCACGGAAGATTCGCTCGCCTTTATTAATGGGACGCTCACGTTTGCTTGACAAATGGCTAGCGTACTTCACCTCCGTCGATACCGCTCCGGAATCACATTCCTTTGTTTCGGGTTATTTTATTGGATGTTTGCACGGGCTCGGTGTGTTACATTCATTCCATGTAAATGCCTTCCGTATTCAGTGGGCGCTCTATTCGTTAGAGACGATGAATTTAATATGGCTAGTAACATTTACGAAAAGGTAACACGCACGTGATACATCTTTAAACAGGGATTAAAGATCACGGGTATTTAATTATTTAGTAATCGCACTGGACTCGAAATTCTGAGTAAAAGGATTAATCAGTCAATAGATACACAAGCTAATGGATTAATGCGTAGATTCACGTGAATAGATTCAGCTGAGACGACAGACTACGCACGTTTAACGTGACAGACTGACACTGATTCCCGCTAACTAATACATAGAGCCTTACCTAAAGAATTAAACGCTGACTATGTAATCCATTGAGTTTACTGGGAAGCCTATAAAAATAAATATCTGTTTACAAAATACTATGGAAGCATATAGACTTCCGTTTAATCGAGAGGGAGCATATGTAATGAGCTTTAAATGTACCTTTGATTAGTGTTAATATATTAGTAAACTCACTATTACAAGTTACAACAAATGTTGCCTCAATTATTCCAACCCCTATTTACTGTAATAAATTCTTAATCAAACTAAATATTCGGTCGCACGTACTGTATACTATATCTGCCGTTATAATAGATATAACAACCGAGGAACAATCACATACATTATCCAACCCTACATTAATTTTAGTATTACATTAAGACAGAAGGACCCCATCCCTTCAAACAAAGTACCTAAATCATATCTGCAAAATCTTGTCACGCAAGGAAAAAGACTACATATATTTCAGAGTGGTAGAGTCGGTAGAGCAACACAAGTGGCGTTTAGGAGCAAACGCGTTATGCACAACGTCACATCTTGAACTTTCAGGCTTCAGCCACCCAACTCGCCGACCGAGAAAATGCGCTCCTACGTACAAACACGTGGAAAAGTGTTCCTTTTATATTTATATATTGTGCTCTTTTACTGTCGACTCACGGAATTTGCATGAGCCCTGTAAGAGTATCTCGCTCGCTGGCTTACCCACCTACCCTTTTTATTAGCCTATTAAACTCAACAAGACCTTTAAGGAAACGGTAAATCATCAAATTATCTATGTAATGTCTGCTTTGTTATAAAATCGGGTGATAAAGTTTATTGCAATCGATTTATTGTGTAGTCACGAAGGATTTTATGAAATTTTAAATGGAAAGCCGTAGAAATAAAGTTGTGTAATTAAAGCTATAAAGGGTGAATTGACGATTGAAAAGAGAACATAAATATTTTATAGGAATTGTATTGTATCCAAGTTCTACAGTTCAAGGCATATATAACTACCATTATTATTTATTTAATACAAATTATAGATTTAGGAGTTACTTTGCGGAAATCAATAATAAGTAAGAACAAGTACATTAAATTAATATTTTAGTTAAACCAGCCGACTAACACGGACCGGAGGCATATCTCCCCATGGAAAGGATAAAAATCTTCTTTTCTTTCCATTATTTTTTTACTCTCCGAGCTTGGGCGCGCCGCTGAATATATATCATTATATATTATATATCATTACTATACCACGGTGGCTCAATCCTGTCTCTTGATTAATGTCGTCATACACAATAATATAAAATAAAAATACCATAATATGTCAAATTTGCCAGGTTATTAGAGCTAACCCTAAACCGCTAGGTCACCTAATAGTAAGCGATGAAATTATGGAAGGGGTTTCAAAATATTTACATATAGTGCAAATTACAATAAGCACTTGTCATTATATTATTCACTTATTCAAGTCGACGAGGTAAGTATCTACGACATCTTGCCTCATATACGCTACTACTAAGTAAAAGTGTGTTCTGTATGACTCCAATTGTCTATATAATATTCACAACTGTTTAGGTGATGTAAATAAAATATCAATTTTCAAGAAAAAAATACACTACTTCCTGGTTTTTTTTTATTGCTGATAGGTAAGCCTTTGACCGCAATCTCACCTGATGGTAAGTGATGACGTGGTCGAAGGTGTTAACAGGCTTAACCCAGAAAGGCGTCCTATGCAATAAATGAATTTTTATATGATAAAAATATGTTAATTTCGTTATTTTTACTATTACATTACATTTTAGTAACGCTAGCCCTAGTTAGATTATATTTTCTATACTATGATACCTAACACTGAACCTAAGACCACAAGTTAAAAAATAAATTTTATTTAATTTCATTTCACTCAGTAATAAATCATATACTTCCTAGGATAAAAAAAGAAAAACCATGTGTCCTGATTATTTTTTAATATGATTTTCGCTCGGGACGCATTAGTGCTTGTAATCATATTTAGAAATATTGAAGGGTAGCGAAATCATTCCGATAGTTAAGTGTTTGAGAAAGCACATTTTTGTGTTGTTTTCAATCATATATAGAAACAGGGATAATTTCGCCATTTCTTATGTCAGACGGAGACTATTTTATCCATGTTCTGTGTTAATTATTTATAAAGGAGACATAATTCCAAGGAAATGTCAAAAAGAGAAAAGTTTTACTTGCATTTCTAGATTATTACGTCTCTTCGACGTGTATAAAATAATGGGATAAACAATTTGTCTACAGTCCATGCTAGGTCCGCTGATAATGCTTCATATAGAAGCGAAAAGCGTCGAAAAATCTTCCGCCTTCATGGCTTTTATGCACAGGAAAATTATACAAAATAGGCAATAGAATTATTTTAATATTTTTAAATGTTTTGCAAAATATTGATTTTTACTTGTTATTATATATTACATTATTTATACTCGTATCTTTCAAAACATGCACTTCAGGCGATATTCGGCTGCTGTCCACTGCATAAAATGGAAGACTCACCATTTTATGCAGTGGACAGCAGCCCCTTAACCAACTCGGCCACGTAATATCACGCCCGAAGCTAGGGTTAATATTCCTTTTATTATTTTTTAACCATCATAGAGTACGATTTAGCCATTTATCAGTATAATAAGCTTCGCCTGACTGAAAGCAGAGAGCAAAATTAGCACCTAGGGCGGGGATCCCGTTCGAGCCGAAGTGCTAATTTTGCTCTCTATGAATTTGTAAATTAGATATTCCGCGAGCATTCGCTTAATGCTTTGAATTGTAAGAAACATAGATTAACCACCCGTTTTATAACATACGTATGTTTGCATACGTGTGTTTTATATGCATGCACCAAAACGGACGGTTATACAGATATTAATAAAATTTAAAACATGATACCCTAAGGTTCTGAATTTACAAATAAAACGATATTTCGAGTTGCGAGTAGTTCCCGAGGGAGCACAATATATGTACCACCTAACCAAATACCAAGCGACAAAGAACATGCTATTTAATTTTAGCATGTTACCAGCACATGCTGCTCTTTATGCCTCATATTTATATACATAAACAATGCTGTGGACTAGCTTCGAACCACTACTCTGGTTATCATTTTATTTAGTTATGCTTATCAAGATTTCCTGTGCAACTTCAATGTTGGTAGAAAGAATATCCGCGGTAGTTTTTTCTGTACCAGCTTGTAGGAGAAACTGTATTTATGTTATTATTGTTAAAAATCTGACAACAAAAAATATTTTGAAGCGCTCGTAGCGAAGTTTGCTTAGCCATTCTGAATCGATAAGTCCGCCACGGTCATGAGTTGGATGGGTGACTGCTGGTGACATTACTACTGAGCGCTTCCGTGCTTCGGAGGGCACGTTAAGCCGTCGGTCCCGGTTGTTGTCTTAGGATGGCAGTCGTTACAGCATGGTGGTAGGGCACTTTGCGAATGCCCGCCTGGCTAGCTGCCACCCTCAAGTTGAAAATCTGTCGCCAAGCACCTAACGGTGTGTTCCGGCAGCTGTCCTTGAGAGCCAGTAATTCTAGATTAGCCTGAACAACATCTTCGACCACATCATCACTTACCATCAGGTGAGATAGTGGTCAAAGGATAACCTATCAAGCTTAAAAAAAAATATTTCAACCGACTTACAAAGAGAGACGAGGAAGAAGTTCTCAATTGAACTGTATGTTTGGTACGGCCTATATTACTCGGACAATTATGAACTGTTTTTCGTGTTTTTTGTTTAATTTGATTATACTTCTATGTTTGTGCTATTTAAATTTCATCAAAATCGGTTCAGTTTTTAAGTTAGATTCAATGTACTGAAAAATGTATTTGCATAAATGTTTTAGCCGTTTTAGGTAGTACTTTAGCCGAATAAATGATCTTGTATGCATCACTAAAAAGGGTGAAAATAAAAATATTTATAAAAAACACATAGTCGACTGCAAACAGTAAAAAGTGACAATGCGAGGTCAGTATTTTGAATCAGCATGGTACCGACTTCCAACAAATTTTTTGATAATTTGTAGTGTTCGGAGTCGTTTACGTTTTTATATAAAATATTTTGATTTTAATTTATTATTATTAATTGACATTTATTTTATTATTCTTCAAAAACGTGTCTAGCTTTTATAGAAAAGTATTATAACCTTCATCGTTCTGCTTTAGTAGAATTTGGCCCTACAACTGTGTGTAAAATGGACAGCAATAATCATGAAAAAGTGGGTTTAATACACCAAAAATAAAACGTTTTATCACGACATAAAGCAAGATACGTGTTCAAAGAATGTGATAAATGTTTTGCTCGAGGCTAGTGCGAGCGTCTGCGGTGATCATAAACTGTATCGGCGGCAGAATTTTCAACGTATGTACAACGTGCGTGCTAACGTATCGCATAATCATCGTGGCCGCGATCGCCTCTTGCTCAGCCCACGCCAATCGTTGCGAGCTACTGAACACCCGAACGACAAGTAAAAGTCAGCCCACGCCAATCGTTGCGAGCTACTGAACACCCGAACGACAAGTAAAAGTGATTAATTTTACAGTCAATAAACTTTTGATAATTGTGAAATTGGTCGGTAAAGGGGGAAACAATTATGAAATGTTGCTCACGAATCCATTACTTTCTTTGGGCCTGTAAAAAATAAAATACTAGAGATATTTTACATTCGTTTCTAATTAATGATATTCTATATGTTCCCAATATTTTCACGAAAAATCTAAAAGAAATTTACCCAGAACTCAATATTTCTTATAAAAATACAATTATTATATGAAAAACTTACAAAACAAAGAATTTGTGATTTAGTTAACAATTTGGATTGTTTACTTTTCATCGCGTCCATTAGACAAATATTAACAAAGACAAGTACAAAAAGCGATTGCAGTTACCACCACGTCACTGCAGCGCGCGGTCATTTGAATCTCAATTAAAAGCAATGTTAATTATATGCAGGCAAGGAACATAAATAATTAGAAATAAAATTTGATTTGATACGATTTTCTAAATAGACACAAAGTTTGAGTACGTAAATCTTTATTGAAGAATTTTCTCTATCGAGGGAAAGATATGGGATCGTGTTTTCGGATCAAGCATAGTATTTGTCATATCCTCTAGAATATAATATATTTTATTCATAATAAAGTTAAAAAACATATTCTTAATATGCCTTGGACGCGAAGTCACTTACATTGAATATAGGTACTATATAATATACCATATAGTATAAGTATTTTATACTCGTATAATATATAATATACCTACTAAATTGTGTTAAATATGCATATTCAGACTCTATCGACCTTGTGGGGAAATTGCGTTAATCGCTCTCCCTCTCTATTCCACTTGAGATGAACTCAAACAATTTTAAGGAAGTGATGCTTTGGAGCGTTAGAAAGGGTCGTCTCCCTAAGGATCTGACTTTTCTTTTCCCCTTCTTGTTTAACTGCTGAATACATTTTACGGTTTGCAAAACTTAGTTGGAGCGGTTTAGTTGAAAGTATATTACAAGCAAGACAGTTGTATTTTAAAGAAGCCTTGCCATAATTTAGTTAATAAGCAGGGAATGATGATGAAACATGCATTGTTTCATCATCATTCCCTGCCTTTTTTACATGAGTGGTAGGGCCTGTTACGAATACACGCGCCTGGCTAGCTATCAATCTCAATATCAAAATTTGTCGGTCACCATGCATGCACCTAACGGTGTTTCGGCGTCTGTAATGGAGGGCGCGTAGTTCTAGGTTTACCTGATTTTTTTCTCAAACCGCATCATGAATTAAGATTAGTCGTCATTAGTAGATCAAGTCAGAGGATAGCCTATCACCAATAAAAAAAAACACTAACGTGCGGTCATACATGCTTAGTGTTAGTGCTTAGTTACGCGGCTTAGGCACAAACAAATTTCATTATCATTTCAAGCACCGTAACCTTATAGCGTTTTAAACTAAAAATATTTGTTTTAAAAAAATGTGTAAATAAGCGAAAAAAATGGTTAAATGTTATGCTCAGTTACATGTACCAGTTAAACTCTATTTATTTCGAAGATCTCTCGAACAAAAACCGACTACGGTTTTCATCGGGCAAAAAGCAAACAAATAAGGTGCATTTTTTATTTGACGCTGAAGTCAAGCATCACTGACACGACTGAATTATTTAAGAGCATCCATTTAGCTTCCGATACAAGAGCTTCTACTATGAGTTTTGTTAACTTGACACTTTTAGGAGCCACGAATATTATTTTAATTGAATAATTTACTGATTCAACAATTCATCTAGCATTTAAGTACCTCAATTGAGAAATACTACTATATGGAGACCTTCGTCTGTCAGACTAACATCTGAACAATGAACTCTCCTGTAGTTTGCCGTACTTATGTACTACTTAAAATGTTACCTTTAATAGCACTTTGGTACACGGTATGAAATAAGGGTATTATTACATGCAAAATCAGGGGATTCTATTTCTGGAAAGAGTATTTAATTATTCATTATTTTTATATGTCATGAAATTTATAAATTTATGATATAAAATTCAGCCCTGATATTTCTTGGAGCATTCTTTGGTATCCTATGATTCGAATTGTAAGTGTAGACTATACATTTTATTTATTATTTTACTTTACTTACTTTTTTTTACGAACTATTTTAATTTACAGCGACCCAAAACCCAAATCTCCAAGTAAATAATTTGACAGTAACAGAAAATTTTGTGGGTGGAGGTTTGAATTTATTGATAAATTCAATTCTATATATATTGAAAGTTCTATACAAATGCCTTCCGTGATCAAGGTTGTCTTACTAAAGTCGACAGCATAATCTCATGGTAGAGGACGAGGCTATCTCTCTGTGTTACACTTTGTTGCGGCAATAAATAGACGGCTGTCGATTTGATAAGCAATAACGACGTTCTCGTACAACAGACTTGTGGATAATCTAACTGAGTAGGTATATAAAGTGTATAACTGCCACGGCTGCAAAGTGTTTATATTATTGTTTAGTATTTCATCTAGATGGACAATAAAAGAAATAGAAGCATCGACCGGAAAGACAAAAAAAAAATATTTTCATATATGCAGACCTTTATTTTCTTGATATTTTACACATAAAGATGCGTCTGAAACCTGGACTCTGAAGTCTTGTGTGCGTTCGAGGATTGACGCATTCGAAATGTGGTGCTGGCGTAAAATTCTCTAAGTACCCTGGACAGAACGCCGGACTAATGAGTCAATCCTCAGAGAGCTTAAAATTACCTCAAGACTGACAACTATCTGATTGCAGGGAGTTCTGAAGTCCAGAGTTGAAAGTGAAGACTGAAGTTCACTTTAACAGAGTCGAGAAGCGTAAGATAAAGACAGAAAGAAAGAATGTTAATAATGCTTATATTTTTAATCTGTTAAATTTTAAAAAAATGCAGGTAAAACATTGAAAACCATTAACACCGAAATCTCGTGTCAATCAATGTCACATTTAATTCACAAGTTTGCAGAGTTTTTACACCTGTGTGGGTAGCTACACAGCATTAAAGTGTAAAGTTTCTTATAAGTAGGAGTACAACAACGGAGGGGCTTTTAGCAACCTCACACTAAGGTGCAGCTACTCGCTTCCTTCATTTATGAAAAGCTTTCAGGTTCGACACGGTTAACGGGAAGTTCTATTCAAATCGCCTTTCCTTTCGACAAGCCTTAACATAAATCACGTATTGAATAAGCTGTTTTCTCTACAGCTCCAAAAGATTTGTTCAAGAACAAAGCTATGTCTAGTCTTTGCCAGCGTAAAGTTGTTCCATGGCTTACATGACAAGGCATCGTTATTGTATAGATGCACTGATATCAACGGCCTGCCTGCTACGTTTTGTGAATTTATTAGATGGGAACATGACATGCTGATGTTGCTCTTTATTTCACGTAGAGCTTAAAACTAAAGCAACTGCCTGGTTTTGCATAAGGTAATGTTATAAATCTAAATAAACAGTATTTATAAGGCCTTTTTTATGGTGAGCGCATATGGTATTGTAGGCAGTCACGCGAGCTATTACTTGTCTGCCGAAATAGATATGATGCATGGCGATCAAGGCAACACGTTAGCCAGCCGACCCCTTTCCATGCTTCGGGCACCGTGTTCTTTTGTGAGTCATCACTGCGTGAATAAGCAACTCAGAGAAAGCTGTGCTTGAAAATGAATTTGCCACCACTTGAAGTTAAATGAAAATGTACGTAAATCCACATATTATTGTACCTTACCTAGAAAATATACATATATTCCAGGACACAAAGTCCGCGTCGTGGGATTGAATGTCTGTGTGAATCGATAGGGCAGTCGGGTGGAGATGCATAAGCCAGCTCGCTGATCCGAGAGGTTGCATCGTCGTAGCGGCTGGAATAAGCAGCTCAGTCGTGCCCACATCTTACACCAGACTTGAAATTGAATCGAAAAGATATGCATGAATAATAACATGTAGTATGAACGAAACGTATAAGTATTATAAAACATTTTTAAAAGATGCTCTAAACGAGATTTGATATAAGTTGGAATTGTAAGACTAGATGTTCAGCATTCTTCAGTATATAAGAACGTAAATGTATCTAAAATTCCAAAGGCAAAAGCCGTACTGGACTGCAACGAGTAAAACTTTTTTCATAAAAGTACGAACCAGTGGGCTGCGAAGAAAGAGCGCAGCAACTGAACAGTTGTCGGAGCTACTTATTAAGTAACTTTAATAACTTTACTGTTTTGTATTAACGATTAAGTGACCTTATTCCTTCAATATAGTAACTTTGAGCCAATGTTCGGGAGTACAAACGATGATTGTAAGTATTTTTATGTGGTGAAAGAAACGGCAAATCGTCATGCTTATTTTCCCCGAAGGTATAGCCAAAGGTGTCTGAAGTGAACACTCAAGTTTGAACGGATATGTTTATGGACCAATGTAATAATGGGCGAATCTATTGCCGTCTTCCCACCCGACACAGTTCCTGTTCAGTTCCGGCTCCAGACTATTACTGAAAACTTCTTTGGTCAGAAAAACCCAATGACTTGTCCGACCTGAATAAATACTTTTTAGAATACTTACTATAAAAAAAGTTAATGAACATTATTCTTCAGGTTTTCTTTCGTAATTGGTCAACTAAACGAGAACGACATCATTAGGCGAAGGAACCTACCAGACAATGCCAAGAATGTGGGTATTAAAGTTTTTTCATAAATGTCTACTTAAGATCCCATAGCGAGAGAGTAACAGCTGAGAACTGGCCCGAGGCGATACGAGGGCTTTCGAGACTTTTTGGCAGATGTGTTAAAACGGCGAAATGTGAATTCCATTCTTGCTCTGCAGCCAAAGGCTATATAAAAGAACTGTTGTTTCAGCCTAAAATGAAATCGGAAATGATTTTCTGCTCTATTTGCTATAGAAAATGGTAACCAGTCGATGTTTCTTTTTTATATACTTTCCGTAGAGAAGCTGTACTAACGAGTACTTATAGCATTAGTTTTTCAGTTTCAATTCAAGTCTCTAAATGAATGTAGGAATATATTAGCACAGCAAGTACTTAAGATTTTTGCAAATGTTTTAAAATAGTTAAGGTCTCACGTTAAAAGCGTGATGGTGAAATTGTGTTGGTTGAGCTGGGTCTGGATTGTTGCGAGTAAAGTATTATTTATCATCAATTATGTACTCTCGGTAATGTTCTTACTGACCCAAAATCCGCAATATTTAATGCGAATAAAACTATAATATTATACGACTGATAAAACTAGAACATGAGTAATTATGTTGGAAACTCCATAAATCTCTCGTATCAAATAACTAAAGTCAGTCCCGCCAGTCAAGGCAAGCAGAACAACGCAAACATCTATCTGTACATACATAATAATTGGATTCGTTATTATTACATTTACAACAAACGGATTGTCGTGTCTAAACTAAATCAAACTTTTGTTTCCGGCGGGAGTCTGTAGTCGGAGAGTTGGTACTCGGTACTAGTAGTTGACATCGTTACGGGGAATATTCGAACTATAACCACAGAGTAATAAATAGGACCAACGACAATTATTAGCACACTTACAATAGCTTAATTCATTACCATAGCTGCAAGCTGAGGGCTGCCGCCAGCTGACGAGTTACGGAAGCTCCGCTCGATTGCGCAGCACAGCCAAGATATGAATAGTTTAATAGTCGTTAAAAGTTTTATACATATAAACGTTTCCAATGAACCGTAAGTCAAGTTGATCTCATTTAATACTTGCACCGTTTAGACGATTTGCACTAAAAATTTAAATCAAATCTATAAATATCGTCGACATGGGCATAGTACTATAACAGCCCGATCGACCACTGCTGAACATAGCCTCCCCTATTAAGGGGGTATATACGATAATCCCCACGCTTGGCAGGCGTATTGGGGATCGCAGTGTAAGTTGGCAGTTCTTAAGAAGGCACTGCTGACCTTCCAGTAATTTTCCCTTAGTCGCCTCTTACGACATCCACGGGATGATATGGCGAGGTGCAGTTCTAACCCGGCAACCCACCGGGCATAGTAGAATGTATCAATTACTGAATAACAAAATGATGTACATTAATGAATAAAACATTGTACTCAACGATGCACATCGCAACAGCGGCACGAAGAGAGAGTACCTGTCGCGAAAGTGAAACTATTAACTGAGTTTTAAAAAACATACTTAACGTTAATCAATCACGTGATACACTGTGTAATAATGTGTAACAGTTACGTGCACGTGTTCACGATTCGCATCGCATGTTTACTCTCGCTCTCTTCAAACAATAAGAAAGGCCCAATACGTTACACAATGTTGATTTCAATACCAGTCGTAAAATATAATAGCTCGGGATATTAGACACAAATCTCGAACAGACGTCGCCACTTAAAATAAGCTGGCACGATTTCAAGTGCCGCCAACCTTAATGCGAAGTATTCAGTTCATCAGAACCAGATGTTTCCCAATAATATGTAAGCATGGACGTTTCCGCCATAGTAGAAAGAGGAGGTCACCTTCACTCTTTCTACTATGTTCCCTCACTCTTTCTACTATGTTTTCGCGGTGCGTGTGATTACTTATAAATAGAACCTTTTTTGTAAATGCAACTCACCAATTTAAGTCAAACTTAGAACATTACTCAGATTGCCGACCTCATAAGTATATAAAATATATTTTTTACTATCGATAGGTTATCCTTTAAACACAACCTTCTAAACCGCGGGAGCTGGCTCTCAAGAACAGCTGCCAGAACACACCATTAGGTGTTTGGCGACAGATTTTCCAGTTGAAGGTGGCAACCGGCGGGTATTCACAAAATGCCTTACCACAATGCTAATGCAGTTTCATTACGGACTTCTTTTTTTGAAAAGCTTTCGTCATAACGTGTTACCTATACCTACCATTAATATACACATTGTAGGATTCAATCCCAATTACTTACTCAAAAATTACAGCAATCCGAATTTCCCAGTAGCGATCAACCATCAAAAGAATAAGAAAGACTCGACTATAAACAAATCGATTAGTGAACAGTTAAAGAATGATCTATTAAGGTCGGTACTTTCAGAATTTATAATCGACGATTAAAAGAGTTTAGAAGACTCTACTATCAACAAGTCGATTAGAGGAAAATCCAAGAGTTAAAAGAAGACGTGCATCATTTAACTATTTAAACATTGTAATATAAACAAACAGGAGACGTTGGCTGCACTCCAAGTGTGCTGGGCGCCGGCGCTACCGGCGACATTGGCGTGCGCCGCAACCGGCGCGAGGCTATTATAGCTTTATCAGCTGCATTAGACCGTTGATTCCTTTAACCGGTTGATTTACATTCAAGCAACATAAATGCGGCTACGAATTTGGATGGCTGATATTTTCTGTATCTACGTAGTTTCAAACGGTACTTCCAACTTATCCAGTAACAAAACTATATGCAATGAAAGTGTTATTTATAACGGCTGCATGCAAGAGCTTAAGTACTTGTAGTATAGAAACTATCAGGCAATTAGGTAAAAAAAATTTAATTTATTTTTAGTTGATGATCCCATCTACTATTTCACCTCATATTTTTTTGGTTCATGGTAAATGATGATTTGGTCAAAGATGTTGTTCCGACTAAGCTGGCTACTTACTGGCTCTCAAGGACAGCTGCTTTGTGTTCCAGCAGCTGTCCTTGATAGGTTTCTACTTGATACGAATTTCTACTTGAGAGTGTTAGCTAGCCAGGCAGTCATTCGCAAAATCCCTCACCATCATGCTATAACGACTGCCATCCTAAGACAACAACTGGGACCGACGACGGCTTAACATGCCCACCAAAGCACTGAAGCGATCTATATAGTAATGCCACTAGCGGTCACCCATCCAAGTCAACACTGCAGCGGACGTTACTCAACTTAATTAAGACAAAGCGAGCTACGTTATAGGCAAACTGCGCTACGAGCGCTTCAATAAATTGTGAGTTTGACATAATAGAATATATGAAATAATTTACAAAATCTCGACGAAAGATGCCTCGTACATATATCAACATAAATGTTCTCTGTGGTATAATGCAACCGTAATGATATAATTATGCAAATAACTTCCCTCATCCCGCAGTGAAAACAAAGGCATACGAACCTATGCAAACTCTTTTTATCCGATTAAATTGAGTTACGTTAATAGGATCCGAAAAGGAGAGATGGCTGTTTGTATTGTACACTCGGGCGGTTTATTCATGGTTCCAATTAAACCGTGGCTTAGATAGCTTACAAGTTGCGCAGTTATAGAGGTTCTATTATCTGCATGAAATTTGACTCACAAACCGCGCACCCCGCAGCCCACAGTGGTGGGTCGGCATAACTCGGCCCGAGCTGAAAGCTTTAATTACGCGAAGTGAGCTGTTCACGCAGGTGATACCTTAATTAAGGGCACGGAATTGAGCTGCCCATTCGGCTGACACGTTTACAATCGGATTATCATGAACCATTACCCGTATTGCACTACTCGGTCTCAGCTCAGGACGTTGTGAAAAACAAATTCGAGTCTCTTTCGATAGAAGCCTATTTCGTTTCAAACATTTCATATTAACCCACGGTATCCGATCAAACGGGGCAAATGAGTTGTGAAATACCATTACTGACCGACTTCAAAGCATTCGAAATCATCGATACCCAGTATCGCTTTTATCAACAAATTGCGCTAAGCCAAATATTTGCCTCCAATTACCATATTAATAGTCGCGCAATAACGTTCCGAATTGAAGTGTTATATTTTAATACAAGTGTTTCTAATGTGTTTACCGAGCGACGAATTAGCATTCAAGCAGGCGAGTGTTTCAATAAAGGAGAAACCGTCTCAAGTTTGTGACGGTGCTCAGTCGAGATAACAACAAGCACAATTACTTAAATGCAAACGACTTTTATATTAATTTGATGTATTACACTGGGGGAGAGTATGGCGAGATATCAGAATATTCATTTGACAAGGAGGCAATTCAATGAATTAAGAAATTGCGGGGCGAATTTAAGGTTATGAACAAAGCGTATCAACTTCAACAAAGAGCTTACTTACTTATTCATTATATGGCATATGATATGATACGAGTGGTTATGAGTAAGTACATGGTAAAACATTAGCCAATAACATTAGCACGATATTTCTTTCATCACATGATGTATGGGCGGAAGTTAACCATAAGCTTATTTGCTGTTTCAAGTACGGGTACCTAATTATACAGTCAATTGACTACAAGCAATAACCTTTTTTGTTTACTTGACAATAAAATATTTTATTTTTTAATAACTGGAATTCATACATAGTATTTTTTTTTATTTTATACCTGATAGGCTAGCCTTTTACCACTATCTCACCTGACGGTATATGATGATGTGGTCGAAGATGTTGTTCAGGCTAACCTAGAATTACTGGCTCTGAAGTACAGCTGCCGGAGCACACCGTTAGGTACTTAGCGACAGCTTTTCTACTTGAGGATGGTGAAGCTAGAAAAGTGGGTATTCACAAAATGCCCTACCACCATGTTATAACGACTGCCATTCTAACACAACAATCGGGACCGCGGCTTAATGACCCTCCGGAGCACGAAAGCGCTTCGTAGCGCACATTTAGGTGCTTCGGAGGGCCAACTACACCCATCTCTACCCAACCCAATCATTGCCGCGACATACGTTGCTTAACTTAGCTGATCGGTTAAGAACGGCTAAGCAAACTTCGCTAGGAGCGCTTCACAATTTAATACATTCGTGAGTATTTCTTGGAGTTATCGATACGAAACTATGTTTTTATCTATATTTTTTACTTTGAATGTAGTGAAAGGCAAGTAATATACTGTAATAAATAATTATAATTACATTTCCAGACTTAATAACCAACAGAAATATACTGATACTAAAGCCGCATTATTTCGGACAGCGTTCGTCCCTCGTGAATCCAATTTGTGCCTCCAAAGCTACTTCTCCAGTAATGAGATTTCGGACTCGATCTAAAAAGGTCATTTAACACCTATCGACTATCCAATAATGGACATGATTAGGGGATACCGAGTGTTACCGAGCTCCATGAAATCTAGATATTTCGGTCTATTTGAATCGGTACCGTACAATCTGCACCTTTTATATTGTAAATGGAATAACGAAGCGGAATAGAAAGATCGAAGTATATCCAAATATACAGTTTTTTTATAATGTTGTGACCAACACGCGCGAAGCCCACCTGATATTAAGCGGTAACCTTTGCCTATTACAGATGCATTTAGTCACAAATGACGAACTGCCGTGCGCATATCACTCTGAGACACACTATTGTTAAGGCTCATATGCCTGTAATTTCTTGATTACATACTCGGTCTCAAGGACTGCTGCCAGAACACATTGTTGGGGGCTTGGCGACAAATTGTCTACTTGATTGCGATTCCTAGCCAGGCGATCATGCACAAAATACCCTTCCACCATGCGGCTTCCCCGCAATCTCTAGTCGGCGGGCAGTGGAGATGAAACATATCAAATCAAACCTACATTGCGACCTACACATACTCGTATAATTGAAATAAAACAAGATAAAAAAAACCAATATGTTAGCTAACGGTATTCCTCGGATCAGGGGCGATTTATTATTTTCTCGACTGCAATATGCAGAGCAACGTGAGCGCAACAGAAGCAAGAAAGCACATTAAAAAATCACATTCTGAACTCGACTTAATTAAAGGCTCGTAATGAAATGTGGAAGTTGTACCGGAACAAACCAATGAAGTGAAAAATTCTTAATTGAAAATGAAATACCACCTACATGGACGATATTTGTAAGATGTATTCCAATTATTGCACTGGTCATCGAATGAAAAAGTATTACTAATTAATTCTAAGTTTGGTACGACGAATATGCTTCATTGAAAAATTACAAGTTGTATTTCTCAGAAAGAATAAGTTAATGTGTGCCAATTTTCAATTAGACAACCGTAATAAGAAGTTTTAATGTGACTGTACATTTATGTAATTTGAGTGACAAACGAGCAGCGGCTGGTAAAGGATCTCGCCGGCTCCGTCTCGCCGTCACGTGCGCACAGTAAATAAAACACGTTTAAGAGTCTCCCTTCCCTACTCCCGTCCTCGCCCGCAACCAGACGCGGGATGACAAATCTCATTCCACATGCAAATTTCACGAGACCTCGACTTGGAGCGACCTCCGTGATGTTTATTTTAGTGAATTATAATCTTAGCATTTAAACCTAACAGTCAGTAAAACGACCACCAGATTTATGACAACGCTCGAGCGTTACGTGACCCATTTAAGGTTATATTTGGCATCCATCATGCGCGATGACGAGTTAGAATAGTAAAAAGGGGATATTTCACGTTTTATTGCATTCGAATAGGTATTTGTACAGACGGATGGGGTCCCGACGTTGGCTGATGGCGGAAGAGCGATTCGGCCGAAGAGCGCGGACGCACGCTGAATAGCGAAGTAGTAAATCAGTTCATTGTTGTGAACGGCTGAATATTCAGTTATCCACGTCCACGGCTTTTTCGTGAATAGCTTTTATATGTAGATAAGGCTGTGAAAGTGTTCGTGTTCCTGTGACAGTTGCTGACTTGCCCCTTTATAGCGGATTTTATCAAGTCATAAACTCGTAGGACAATCAAAAAACGACAACGCCGAAACGAGTACAATCTGAAGCTTTAAAATGCATTGCTTAAAACAACAGCCCTTAATCTAATATTAAAAGACATTTTACACGCCGGTGGAGCAAGTAAAAGCTTGCGTAGCTATAATTTACTCAACCTTCAAACGAGTTTTCAATTTCGAGATATTTCGTAAGAAAACATTACAAACTTCACTTTGAAAACTATCGCGAGTTTTATCCATATTAACTTATTATTAAACGGCTAGGACCCGCGTTATATTTACCGGAAAGATTCCGACCAGTTTCGGACTGTTTTGAAGTCCTTCGTCTGGGAGTTACGATTGCGCGAAGCGACGAGCACGGGCCTCAGCGCCTCAACAGTGACAATGACAGTGAGACAAGTGACAGTTCTGACGGTGACTTGACAAATGCGGCTGAGCCGGAGCAGACAGCGCCATCGCAACGTCAGTTACGCGCTGAGGCCCGTGCTCGTCGCTTCGCGCAATCGTAACTCCCAGACGAAGGACTTCAAAACAGTCCGAAACTGATCGGAATCTTTCCGGTAAATATAACGCGGGTCCTAGCCGTTTAATAATAAGTTAACATTACAAACACTAACCAACAGAGTATAAGTCCAGAAACATGTCACAGCACATGCGTCATAGAGTTCCGTAGACCGTACTTACAACTTAGGTAAGTAAATAAGTCTCTAATTATTGTTTACGATCCTGTCCATATTATATTACTTATTTCATATTTTGTTTTACGACTGTTGTAGGATACATAAACTAGGTCTTTCTTCATCTTCTATTACTACTTGGATAAGTCTCGTTAATATTAACAACATCGTAGTGTATGTTTATTTTTTGCTTATTTTATGTTTAGCACTAAAGGGCGCTATGTACGCAACTAACTTTGAAACCATCACGGTACCACAAACCCTAAGTTTGTTTTAAACCTTCAAACTTCACCAATTAGTTTCTTAGAGGACGGCGTAGCATTTTAATTACATAATGGTTGCTACGTTTTAGAATATTTAAGTAACTGTAATAACGTTTCGGTCATCTCGTTTTTAAATAAAATGATAACTGTTATTCAGATATATTCACGAGGAAACTATAAGGGTCAACTGCAAGGTTTTACAACAGTACCCTAAAACAACGGCAAGGGAGTTCCAGAGCCGAGGTTGTCTTGCATTAGCATGTGTAGGCCAGTGTTGACTCAGCGTTTCTTTTTGTTTGTACAAGGTCCTTTGTCGACTCCACCGCTCTGTAACCCGTTGGGCACTTCGCACTCATCTACCCACCGCACCATGCCTCTAAACGTGTTTTTATTCTCCAATCTCATGTATTTTTAGAGCCCTATAATTTGAAAAATTGTTACATCGCCGAAGACGAAAAAAAATATACATCAATTACTATTGTATAGAAAACCACACAGTACCTAATTTACCCAGAAAAGTAACAAACAATTGATGAGTACATACAATCCACGAAAATATATATTGAAGATTGACTTTTAATCACCAAACAATGACAATTAAAAATGCTACGTTCTAAAATTAAAATATTTGGTAAAAACGGCCAGTAAACATAGTAAAAAGGATATTTGTCGCCAACATATTGATATCTCAATATATAAACTATATCGGTATCTTTATACTTACTGTAACAGCCACAGTGTCCACTATTAGGGGGTATTTGCCACAATCCCCACGCTTGGCAGGCGTCTTGGGGATCGCAGTGTAAATTGGCAGTTCTTTAGAAGGCGCTGCTGCCCACCTTCCAGTAATTTCTCTTAGTCGCCTCTGACGACACCCACGGGATGATATGGGGAGATGCAATTCTAACCCGGCACCCCACGGGGCGTTACATCGTATATAACCATAGAGATCTTTTGTGTGTATATAACTATACAAATTGTATCGGAAACCGAAAGGTCGATTCCTGCGAAGTTACCAAACCGGAAATCAAATTCCGAACTATCTAGTTGATTCGAATAGCCCTTAACACTATTCTGCTGAAAGATGTGCTTTGCCGATGCCATTAACAAGTTTGGAAAGAGGAATGCTGGTGAAAATCGAAAAACATCAAGTGCTTGTTTTGACGTTTCATTCGAGGTTAAACGCCGTTTACTTCAGGCATGAACGCGGAGTAAAGTAGCGCATAACCGCGTACGAGCCGGAAATCGTAGTCGACGACGTAGCATCATCGCATCGTCGGATTGGCCCGTAACGCGGGACCCTATATCCGCCACGAAATGGAACGTGATTCCACTGCCAATATTGTTTGTGCTCATAAGGCCCTGTTCAGCTTAGCCCTGTCGTACGGTGCACTGAGATTTGTGATATGGATGATGGTACAAAGTTATGTTCGTAGACAGCTACGAAAACAACCTTCTAAGGGACAATTTTATAAAAGGATAGTGTAACTATAACTATACGAGGATAACTTTAATCTCTGTAACCAACAAAATATTATATATATTCATCAACATAGACCTTCAATTGATGTTGGAGTACGTAAAATTTGCCATTTAATTAACTTTTATAAAATATTACATCGGGCTGTCGGAATCGGATAAGCCTTGTCCAAGATTAAAATATCTATAGATAAAAAACAAATACCTATTATATGGCCACTTTGTTACAACTGATGATACATATTATGTCCACGCTGCTGTCACATGATATAAAAGTAAGGATTTTATTTTCCACGACAAAAATCCAACGCGTATAAAATCTGCTTCTTGTTTTGACGTACATATATAGTGATAGCCAACACACACATGTGGTAGGTCTTGGCTATAACTACAAAATTTGTTTAAAGTATAAAGTTCTTCGCGTATTAGTTGCCTTTGGGCAACTAATACGCGAAGGTTTGAATGATGGAAATTTGGTTGAGTTTGGGCCTTAGTCAGCTGTAAGTGATTCAAAAATGCTTCATACTTTAAGATTTTTACACACAAATTTAAGCAATGATATAGCCGAGCGGTTATAACTATGGACTGCGGTGCCGCAGGTCCACGGTTCGATCCCCACCGCCGGCTTTAGCTTCACCGCATAGTGGGAGAACATTTTGCGAATGTTCGAGTGGCTAGCTACCACCTACAAGTAAAAAGTCGCCAAGCACCTAACAGTGTGTTCTGGCCTTGAGAGTAAAATTACTGGCATATGAGACTCAACAACTGTATGTCTCAGGGCGCAGTGCAGTTCATTAATTGTAACGAACTGCATCTTTTATAGGCAGATGTTACCGCTTAACATCAGATATGCCTCTTATACACCTCGTGTATACATATAGCAAAAACAACACTATTTTAAAATGCAGTAATAATAACTGAGCAATATTAAAGACATATCACACTTTTGTCTAAAATTACAGTATACATTTTGTGCCCACAGGTACTAGAATTCGTAGACCTCTAGGAATCGGTAATCGATAGACAAGGCAAGATAATATGAGGGCGTTGGAACTTTGCTCATGATTTATACAGCCTACCTTTACGAGTTTCCGTAAATACAATGCCAATACTTGACAAACCTATTAATAAGCCTTCCAGTAATTTAATGCCGGTTACCAATAGGCACGAATTCGTGTAATCAAATTGAAATCAGTAGATTTATAGATACGCTGCTTGCATTAATTAGATATATAATTGATTATAACCAGCACTTCGGCAAACAGATGATAGCATAGTATTAATCACTTTAGCGGTGCATTACGAGTAGTTTATGTCCAGTGTTCAAACTGTGACCTAGCTATTATATACATAAGTGTAATAACCATTAATTGTGGCATAATGAGCTTAATTAGTGTCTAGTGAGATGAACGAAGCATAATATGCCATTATTATATCTAGAACATGATTGTTCATGATGAGCAATACATGAGAATCGATTATATTAGTGAACATTAGGTTGAAATACTACGGAATGACGATGCAGTTTCCTTGACATATTCCCAACAAAAATATAAGGTGTATTTAAATGTTAGAGCCACCAGGTTTTTGTCCGTAACATGATAGAAGCGGGAGATAATTATTTATTTCATGCTTATAAACGACACTTTTTTCTACGTTGGTATGCATCAGTTTGAGCTAAAAAAACTGTCGCGAGTTTTGTCCATAATTATTATTTAGTAACCGGCTAGGACTCGCGTAATATTTACCGGGTAATCATTATCCGGTAAATATTACGCGAGTCCTAGCCGGTTACTAAATAATAGGTATGCATCAGCCTAGTACTCAGTGACAAATCGGCATCGGTTTGCCGTCGTGTTCAAAATATTTTTGCGAGATTTAACATAGGTACATAATGGTGTACCGACTACCGTACGAAAGAATCGGGATTATATTACTAAGCTTCGCTCTTTGTATTTCTGTGCGTATAACTTTAAGAACCTGCTCCCATAATTTGTGGTGCCTTTGGAATGCTACTTCCAAGCGGATAATATAATAGTGGAAAAAAACATATTGCAGTTTGAAATAATTTATTGGAACTCCTCCTCATCAATAAAGGTTTTGTCATATAACTTTTTCCTTTAATTTCGCGCATTTTTAACACATGGGTCGTAGCAGTTTAAGGTTGTTTTGGTATGTTTTCGTAAATAGCACTAACAAATCAAAGGGTTTTTTTAAGCTTAATAGATTGTGTTAATATCGCGGATTGACTTGCAAATGATAATAATTACAAAAGTAAATCAAAATTAGGGCACCATGATAAGAAACGTGTTTTTTTATTAACGTAAGTATTACGTTTTTGCTCTATCGTAAATATATAAAGTTGTGAAAATATTTCCTCATCAGATTATTATATTATTGTTAGAATGCTAAATTGCTAAATTGTAATCGCTATGCCGAACTTAAATTTTCTTATGACAAACAGAATTAAAACAATCCATTGAATATTTTCTCTTTTAATTACAGGCAGGGAAAGTGACAGTACGAACTACGAAGGTACCTACTTAATTTAAACAATGAGAGTGTAGAGATGTTTCTTCCTCGCAATATGATTCGGAACGATGTATGCCCCAGCTGGCTCCAAGCCAAAGCGCGGCCATCGCACCAACCGCAGATATTCAATAACAACAAAAACAAAACTTCTTTCTCTCCAATTTCTGGTATAAAATTTCCACATTTCAAAAATCAATTGAACCGCATAGTAGTTTCCTCACACGGTCCGAGCTACATTTGTACGTTTTGTCAAACCAGATGTACGTGCTACGAAGAGTTTGTAATGGATGCGTTTCTGAACCCACCTAGAATGCCGTAACCACAAAAGCATTTTTGTATTGAATCGAGACGAATGTTCGACTAGGGCTGAACATTTTACAAGCATTATGACTACGGTATAGATATTACTGCCGTATTTATTTATAAACATTCTTCAACCATCGAATACTCAAATGTAAAATATATACCTAATAAAACCCCTCTGTTGCCTACGTAAAATGTGGCGAAAAATCGTTTCAGGGTCGAACGAACGTCGCGCCCCGCGCCACCGTGTCACAAGGCGTCACATCCTGGGAGAAGCAACACACCCGAATTAAATTCCTCCGTCGCCCCGTCGCCCCCCCAAAGTTAGGTAGGTAGATAGTCACAAATCACAAATTTCAAGAGAGGTTTAGCAAAATTTAGAGATTAGGAAATATTGTAGCGCTTCGTTGAACGCAGCTCGGAGCTCGCGGCGAAGGATGACGCGTGCTAGGTGTCAGTATCAAATTTCGCGCAACAATCATAATAAATGAAACAATAGTGTTGTGGAAATGTGAGTTATGGGCGCAATGAAGGGAGCGGACAGGCGCAAGTGCATTAAGATAAAGCGCGTTGGGCGGCAGCCAGCAACGTCTCAAGTGTCCATTCGCTGCCAAGACTGCCAGCAGGCGACGTCACCCTCCTTACGCCCTGACGCCCCACTAAACGACACTCGTTATCACCAATGAAGTGTCGTTTACAGAACACAACCCTTATTAATTTGTGACAAAGCAAGACATTTCCAAGTGGCCGACCAATTAACAAAGCTAATTAAAACGAAAATTGAGTAGAATTCGTTCATTAGGTACCCATCCTCTTTCTGTACGGTGTAGCAGCTGGCATCCAGAGAACAAATTTTACAAAAGCATCTCTGGTTTCGTCAAGTGATACTCTCTCTCATAATAAGACGTACCTACAAGTACGTCGCTTACAACGAGATGGACGAATTTTAATTAAAGTCTTTCCAGCGGAATTGTGCCCGGTCCGTATTATCTGAATTCCCCTATATTGAAATTAAAAACTACTGGAGTGCGAATTTATTTTTATACGTTTTATAAAATAACTTTGATACCCTATTTATTTTTTCGAGGAAGTATGTTAGTTTTCAACATATTCTTTGTTTGCTTTCCGTGAAATGGCTACCTTGTGAGTAGCGTATAAGTCCACTTTGGAATCTTGAAATCCCGGCCTGGGTTCATATCCGGACCGGAAAGTATATTTAATTCTCTAACGAAGAAATTTTCAGTTTTAGCGGGGTTTCTGGAATATGGCCCATCGGCTCAATGATGCCGATGGGCTTGCCATCTATCACATGGGACCAAAACCCATCTTGCAAACGTGAATGTTCCGGCACCCCTTTTCGCCAATATAGAAGTATGTCTATGTGTTTATTTATATGAATCTTTTTATACGACCCCAAGGTCCCTTCAAAGCCGGCCTCAAAATCATCGTTATACAATGTGCTGTATTTACGTTAATGCGATTATGTATGTTTCATTGGTTGTCGTATGTCCGTACATGATTACGACCAAAGAACAATTGAAGACGTTGCAAAAGTATTTGAATTTATTTATGCATCTATTTTTTTAATTTACAAGAAAAAGTGGTCAATAGCATGTCAATCAATGCTTACGTAGCTTTTTATACAAATAATAAAAACAGTACATATATAAAAAGATTTTTCAGTTAGTTAAAATACACTTTCGACTTTGGTCCGTCATTTCTCAAAAGCTAGAGAACTGAGGCAGCCTCCAAAATTAAAAAAAAAAATCCGTCCATGTCCCTTTGTTAAAGAATTTTAGTTAAGTACCTGTTTCGGTAAAGGTCTTCAGGGATGAAATGTTGGCCTACACGATATTCAATAGAAACAGGCTAATTAGTACCAGAATATTTCAAATAAAAAGCTTGTACGACTGAACAAACCGTGGGTGCTACCCAGAATACATATTAATTATGACTTGTCATTCCACTTTTTATGACAAGTCAATATTTTACCGTGTCACCTTATTATTATACGAGTGCCAAATTTCAGCGTTGTAAGTCTTACTGAATAGAATTATCGTGACAGAAGGACAATATACGAAACTATAAGGATCCAGTTTTCCTACGAAACTCTCAAAATAGAATATGGCTTTCAACCCGGAATCATAAATTAAGCTTTAGGATCTTGGATATCAATAAACCAAGTTTCCTAAGGCGCAATAAACGTTAGAGCAGCGAAGTTCGGAGTGGCACTGAAGTCAGCAGTTTCTTTGAAGCGCATCCTCGGATGGAGGGACAATAATGAATTCAGGCCCGTGGAGTACATTCACAGTAAAGACAGTTTGCTATCTCAAAAATATGCTGCAGCAATAACCGCACCGCGCCGCGCCGGCAGGCACGGTCTCGCCGTTGTTCCTTGACTGTACCAATACGAACTAAATTGTCTTTGTGACTTTTTCTAAAATAATAGCTTTCTTGAGAATAAAATAATTGCATAAATCCCTAATTATGGAAGACAGGAATATTCCATATGTACCAATTGGAAGATAATAACAGGCGACTAAGGGAAAGAATGCGCCGATTGAGCGGTCCGCCATTCGCTAAGACGTGAATATGGAGTATTGTTCCACATGAGCCACACTAAAGATCTTTTTACCATTTTAACGCCCTTACGTAAAATTATATTGGTTATATATACTTATTGCAAACTTATTCATTACCTATCAGAAACACACACACTTGAATTCGGGCATTTGTAAATGAAACTCTATTATTCTTGATGTCAATGATGCACAAGAATTATGCTGGCCTTGAAACCGAAATCATAGCCTTAAATTTTTCGTAAAAAGATGTATAATAGCAAAGCCATCCAGAGGTGCTAGGAGTTAAATAAGTATCAGACGAGTTCGTGCGATATGAGTTACTGGCCCGATAAGTATTCTGTGTCCACGGAATACAGAGATGGGGTCCTTGAGCATCCTCGTACGCTTCACTTTGCACTTCCGCTCTTATAAAGCGATTAATGACAGCTCGATCTTTGAGGAGGTTGACGATCAAAATAAGGAGAATAAAATCCAATCACGAGATCTCAAAGACCTCTCTCCGCATTCATCGTTGAGCCTTTGTCAAAACAGCTTTTACGTGATCAATAGTCTTTGTATATTTTACATGGGGTATAGGCATTTATTAGTTTTCGTTTAATACGCCGGATGAATTTAATAAAACAGTCAGTGATTTATGTGCGCGGTTTATTCGAATACGTTCGAAGGTCAAATATCACTGGCCATTTTTACTGGCAAGTTCGCATGAAAATATTTTGCATAAGCCATCAAGTTTTTCACGCAGTCACGTCAGCCCGAGCTTAGGAAATACATTTCTTGGCTTATAAATATATTCCTTGGAAAAGCGCTGAGGTAACGCGAGCAGACGAATTGAATCACATTTTGAAGCGGCGTAATGCATTTATTTCCATGAACGTAAATGATATGTCTGTGTGTCGTCCTGTTGAGGCGAGTAACCTTAAATAAGCGTCCAAGAAGGCTATATTAACCTGCTCTGAAAAGTTGAAGTCGTCCTTAAGTAGTTTATTCACTAGGAATCCTATATACTATGCACATACTGCAGCGTTTTATCGACCTGATTGCTTTTAGTATTAAAATGGCCATTTCCTCTGGAAGAACAGGCAAACTTATTTTATACATAAATATGTTATTTTGTATAATTCCATGTATCCTCAATATGTGGGTTAATATATGCCTATAATATTTGTATGCCACAAATCGATTTTCTAGATGAACGTGTTGCGTCCTTGTCGATCGTATTAATTTTTAAGGTGTAGTAGTCATTGCGTATGTCAGACTGAGAGCGTGTGTGTATTAGTATTGTTCAAATCCGCTATACAGCACCAACGCGCTAGAGACTATAAACTATATTCGAATAGCGCGCTTTATTATACTCTATCGTTATAACGAAACAAGGCGCTCGCGCTAGATGCATATGCTAGGTGTCGTCACAATAGCGTAAGGCGCAACAGTATAACGCGGATATGCGCAAAGCGTGTTAACGCGACCGAAACCGCGCGATGACTGAAGCTTGGCGCTATGCCGCTATCCGCTATACTGTCACTATAACAGTATAGCGGATAGCGGCATAGCGCCAAGCTTCAGTCATCGCGCGCTTTCGGTCGCGTTAACACGCTTTGCGCATATCCGCGCTATAGGCCTACCCAGCCACGTTAGTGGACGCTTGATGCTAAACGTTATATTAATAGCGCGAAGAGAATAATATACAAATCGCGCTGTATGCGCTACAAGGCAATAACACGCTTTGCTATGGCGCTAGATGCTATATTATCCACCACTAGTGTGTATGCCTGCGAGTGAAAGAGACAGAACTACCCAATGTTTAAAAAGCGTGAGTGGATTTTTTAAAATAAATTAACTTGAGCTCAAAAATTTTCAGTTACAATCGTGAGTCCCAGACGAAGAACTTCAAATAAGTTCGAAACTGGTCGAAACAATATCCGGTAAATACCTATCACGCGAGTCCTAGCCGGTAACTAAATAATAATTAAAAATTAGCTTATTAATATCGGAAAAAATTTCAGGTACTTTATCACATGGTTGCTATATTTAGAAATTAAATTTATTAGTAATAAAATTTGATTTCATATACAACTCACTACATAAGCATAAATATTGTCTAAGCGAAACTTCAGACTACAAGTCACACTATTTCTAAAAAATCATGTTCAAAATTTGCCTTTTGACGACATTCTTCGCCAATAGCGGTCGAACGTAAAGCAAGTCTAAGGGGTAAAAAAAAGTCGAAGACGCTTGTATGTGAATACGACACGGCGCCGTGCTAAAAACCAAGAGCATAATGAAGGCACGATAAATATGCACAAAAGTATAAAATTCTCTCGCATTTTCATACTACTGCAGATAATGGATTGTCGCCATTCGGTGCTGCAATTAAAATGGGGTTACGGTTATTTTTATGGAAATAAAAGGGTATATAATTTATATGATAAGTAGGTATAGGGTTTTTTCGATCAATGTAAACTGATGTTACGAAATCAAAATCTAGACATGTGATTTGACAGAAAACGCCATAACAAGGTCACTCGATCTAAAGTCTGAACCCAAGTCGCGTTCGGAAATCACTGGGTGAATGTTAAAGTTACCCGAGTGCCGCCCGGAAATCACGTCCACAAATTTCACCCCAGGCCGTTCGGATAACAAGGAAAAGGTCATTTGACAATTAAATTTTTACATGTGAAAGAGGGTGGGGACTTTCACATGCCAAATGTCAATTCATGAATTACATACTCATATTGTGTTGGTTAATTCTGGTCAAAAAATTCGTTATTTAAACTCAGTGGCGAAAAGGGCAGGAATAATGACATCTAACAAATTCAAATTTAAAATAATTTATTCCATTTGGGCGTCTAAGACGCTCTTAATAACTAATTTTAATATTGAAATATTCTACATTGTACTGCCACGTTCAGCAAAAAAATGTATACAGCTACTGCGAGAAGAACGGGCAAGAAACTCGGGGCGATTCTTTTAAAGTTCTTTATATAATGTTTTACATACAAAGAATACAATTATTACATTATTTGTTTAAATTACGTACGTGACAGGTGATAGCTTGGCAGAGGCGAAATTTATCAAGCATTAATCACAAACTGTGTAGTAGGATTTCTTAATCAAAATGTTTTTCACGTGCAACTTGAATTTTCCTTCTGTCAGTACGTTTACCGGTAATTGTGTGCGGTTTTACAATAAAGTACCCTATTGTAAAACCGCACACAATTACCTAAAAAGTACCTTTTAATTGTCTTTGCTAGTCTACAACCTGGCACCACTATTTAATACACGATGCCTATCTGGAAACTATTAGGTTCATTTATTACATACTAGCTTTTCAGCGGCGGCTCCGTAGGTTATCGAGCAAATACATTAACCTCTTTTCGCACAGTTAGATAAAAACTATACTATGTCCTTCTCCGCATCTCAAACTATATCCATACCAAATTTCATCCAAATCGATCTAGCAGTTTAGACCTGAAAGCAAGACAGACAGACAGATTTTTGAAGCGCTCGTAGCGAAGTTTGCTTAAACATTCTGAATCGATCAGGAAAGTTAAGCAACGTCCGCCGCGGTCAGGAGTTGGATGGGTGACCGCTGGTGACATTACTACTGAGCGCTTCCGTGCTTCGGAGGGCACGTTAAGCCGTCGGTCCCGGTTGTTGTCTTAAGATGGCAGTCGTTACAGCATGGTGGTAGGCCACTTTGCGAATGCCCGCCTGGCTAGCTACCACCCTCAAGTTGAAAATTTGTCGCCAAGCACCTAACAGTGTGTTCCGCCAGCTGTCCTTGAGAGCCAGTAATTCTAGGTTAGCCTGTACAACATCTTCGACCACATCATCACTTACCATCAGGTGAGATAGTGGTCAAAGGCTAACCTATCAGGCATAAAACAGATAGACTGAGTTACTTTCGCATTTATAATGTTAGTATGGATAGTGTGACCTTGATGAAGTAACAAGTGTGATCGAATTGGGTGGTAGTTTTAGGACGTGAGATCAAACCTTGGCCTTTTTTATACTTTCATGTTGGAACGTCCAGATAATGACGAGGTTTCAGAGCTTAATAAATTAGAAATAAATAACTTAGATGCTTATTAACCTCTGGTTCTAGTTTCATACCAGAAGGCAGTTCTTTGGAACCGTAATAGGTGGTTGGTTGAACTTGTATAAGTATAGTATACACTTTTTAGTAAATATGTGTAAGACGTACGGCGGATCGCCTTATAACAAATAATAATAATAACAAAACTTTAATAATAAAAGAGGGAACGTGCATATCACCATATAAGTAACGTGTTTTTTGGTGTTTATGTCTTTGCTTTATCTTAAAAACGGCTTACACAAGCTTCAAACTTGTTGAGGTTATAGACGAAAGTCGTATAAAAACAAAAATCGGCCAAGTGCGAGTCGGACTCGCGCACGAAGGGTTCCGTACCATTAGTTATACAACATCAGACTTCATATGTTAACCTTTTTTTGTTTTAACGTGCGCGAGTCCGACTCGCACTTGGCCAACTTTTTTGTATTTATTGTTATAGCGGCAACAGAAATACATCCTCTGTGAAAATTTCAACTGTCTAGCTATCACCGTTCTTGAGATACAGCATGGTGACAGACGGACGGACAGACGGACAGCGAAGTCTCAGTAATAGGGTCCCGTTTTTACCCTTTGGGTACGGAACCCTAAAAAGTAAAAAGAACCGTCTAATTCCGAGGTGACATACCGCATACCGCTGGAGAACTGGAACTTTGACTTTTTTTTCGTTAAATCTAGAACTTTATGCCTTTTTTACCCTCTGTGTGCGAGTCCAAATTGAACTTGGGCGGTTTTATAATATCTTATCATACAATAACTACTTAATAGCGCAATCACAGCACATTAATTGTATAGATAGATCTATATCTATCTATACAATGTATGTATTGTGATTACCAATTTCAAGAACTACTCTCCCTATCACGGATTATATAGATTACATAAGAGACTTTATAGAATCAAAGCAGCCGTTTGTAGCGATATCAAACCGTCCACTTTAATCCCATAGATATCCAAAAAATTCAATACAGGCGTCATTTAATTATAAGAGTAGTGATTATATTAATTATGATAATTTTATTTAACACAAAAATACCGGATATACTAATAACAAATTATCAAGAATAATACATATCAGTGATCACAGTAATATTCTAAATGATTTGTGGTGTGTGTGTGTGTTTGTACGTGTGAGTTTTTTTTATTACACAGTTTGTCACCTTAATTTAGATTTACGTAGGATACTTTTATCAACTCTTACTTAGTCTCGAGAAAGAAAATTTTAAACAAGACAACGCGGGCGAAGCTTCTACAAAGGGGAAAATCCCTTATTGTTAGAAAACCTACTACGTGTATCGTGTCTTACAACAACTTATTCATCGTTCTATATAAAAACTTCAAATGCAGTATGAAGAATGTGAGGAGTTCGAAGGACAAAACCAAAATGACGGAATTTAAGTAAACCACCATTCAAAGTACTCTGATCCCACTGAAGCTCGGCCAGCAGACTACATTTTCACAGAAATGTTTCAAAGTTACACACTTAGTTTGCATTTTTTATATTTTTTTTAACAAATTTATTATTTTTTATAACAGGCCTCTCCTAAACTAGTGTTTTTTAAGAGTAACGGACTTAGTTCGAGTGTTAAAATATATATAATTATGAAATTATTATAACGGGAATTTGATAATAATATGACTTCCACTTGAATTTGCGCATTTAATACATATACTTTAAAAAATTTTTCCGAAATATCCGAATTATCAGCATATCCAAATAGTAAATTCCAAATAGTAAACTTAGTACTGTGCGTATTTACCGGATACTGGAAATGGATGCACAATACTAAGCCTGAGACCCAAATCCGTACATATTTACTGTTGTATATCTCGATAGGTCAGTATTCCAGAGAGATGTTGCCTTGTAATTTGCAGGCCATGGTATCATTACAGGGCAGTGTTGTTGCGTCATTAGTCGTGACTAGGCATCGAGTTAGCACGCTAATGTGCAATCAAATAGCGCCTCTGACTTCGGGTTAATTATGCGTACGCTCTATGAATTCAAATCGACCGTGTAATTGCCATCGGTATGTCTTGGATCATCCTCAATCGAATTAAACATCTTCGTTATCATCATTGATGCTTGATAATGATTCTAAAACATTCACTTCATAACCTCAGTCAAGGCATTTAAAAGAGCGGTCGTGGTTGTCATGATGGTAATATGCACGGAGCATGGCGATCATTGATCTAGTACTGCTTCTCCATTTCTGCCTATCGCTAGTGTTGTGCGCTTATACTCTGATATGGAAGACAGCGTTGCCGTTTTAGTTAAATCAGTTTGCTGAGTGGCTCTGCCTGTAGCTCTTTTCCCTACTACTCGTACTTCTCCCCAGACCAGGTCTTTGCTTCTGGAGATGTGCCCAAATAACTATAAAATGTATAGTTGAACAATCTAAGTCAGGCTGCTTTCAATTTTAAGTTTATCCAAAATAGACGCGTTTGTGCATAAGGAAGTAAATAGGATAGCAGGAGGCGCCTCCAATTCCACATCTTCATAGCGTCAGTTTTGCGGCGGTCCAGTAGTACCTATGAAGGATTCAGCATTATAGAGGCCGTTGGGAAAACCTGTACAGTTCTTCACTCGCGCTTTTATATTTCTGTTATCCTTTTTCCTTACCTTTACCAACCTCTCTGCAGCAAATTGTGTGATTTCGCACCGTCTCGTCTAATTTCATCCTGCAGCGTCCTTTATTTAATTATCAATAATCGCCTTAGGTTATACTATCTCAAGCTCGGCTTTACTATCTACTATCTCTCTACGATCAGTATTTCTGAGATATGTTGCCTTTTTATTTGGCATACTAAGTATAGAAGTTGCAAAAGATACTACTTCGCAATTTGCTATATAGTACTGCTTCAAGACGAGTCAGGAGATCTTCAATTATGTTCTTATATTTAAGCGAGAAGACTTGTATCATCAACGTAGCGAGATTTTATTCAACTGGCTTTTGAAGTTGATAATACGTATCAACCTTACAATCAAAATTGATAATAAATTTTCATTACCGGGTTTTACTAAATCCATAGTTATACTTAGCCTAAAATCCTTTCTTGGCTAAAATGAATCCAAAACAAGAACTTAAGTTTCCAATGATTTCAATTGAAAAGTCACAATAATTAGTACTCAGATTTGAACAGATTTCAGAAGTAATTTCAATAAACGAAACTAATAAGTAACCAAAACATCAACTTAGTAACTCTCGAAATTATTACACGAAACAATTTCAAGTTAGAAGCAGCGGGCGGCGTAAAAGTTTGCACAGATTAAGACAGAATTTCCACTTTTATTTGTTTAATGAGCAAACATAAACAAGAACTTGTTCAAAGGGTGGAAATGTCTCTGCTTAACCGCCGCGACCCGGATTTCGTGCCAAATATTTATTTTAGTTACATCTCGGTTTCTTCAAAGACCAAGTTAAATGTCTCCACCGCTTTCCGTGTCAATATCACGAATTAATTTAACATCTTGCAATTAAGCCATAATTACTCTTAAATTATACCTCAAATAGTTTAAGCGCTTATTACACGTATCGCATCTATAAAGGTCGGGTGCTGATGGATAATGCATATAAAAATGATAAAAATCAACGAAAAATTAAAAGGAAATTAGAAAAAAGAAACACAATGAAATTGCTATCTGTAGCGGAATATCGACTTGCTATTTTCCTCCGGTGTTACGCTAATATCTCGCTTATATTCATATCGTTAATATAGCGGTGAATGGAGAAGAGACTTATTTTTATGTGGATGACGGAGGAAAGAGATTCACGCGCACCGCTACAATAGTACAATCGGATATGAACATTGAGAGCGATGTTAATTAAAACTAAACGGCACCCGCGAAAGACAATGGCTGCAGGGGACACAAAGCGCTGTAGCTGCCGTCAACTACGACCGCTAAGTGCGATTGAAGATTACTCCCTGACGACTTTAGCACTAGCGAGTTAGCTGCATAATTGAAGGATGGACGCTCTGGGATATGAACTTATACAACAGCGACCGGGAATTATTTCCCTAGCTAAGTTGTTGCTAACTTATTCATCGATTTCCCAAAAAGGAAGAAATTCTCAATTAGACCTGTATGTTTTTTTGTATGATGTGTGTCACGAAATTACTCCGCAGTTATGAATTGATTTCGATGTTTTTTTTTAATTGCTGATAAAGCCTTTGTCCACAATCTCACCTGACGATAAGTGATGATGCGGTCGAAGGTGTTAAAAGGCTTAACCTAGAATACTGGCTCTCAATGAGAGCTGCCGGAACACACCATAAGGTGCTTGCCAACAGATTCACCATGCGGTGAAGCTCAAACCCGCGGCAGGATTCGAACCATGGACCTGCTGCGCGGTATTCTATAGCCAATGCCACTGAGCCATCACCGCTTCAAAAGTTAGTCCCATTTGAATTTCATCAACATCGGTCGAATAGTTTTTGACAGTTAATTAACTGAAAATGGTCAATTTACAGGAAACGGGCGTTACTGTATAAATAGACATATGGATTCATATATGTAATCAGAACATAAGTTAACAAGACATAATTCCACGGAACTAATGAAATAGGTAAGAACCGTCGCGTAGCTGCGCATCTGTCGGCAGGGCGAGTTCGGAGCTGCAGAAGCGCAAACTAAGAAAACATCTGCGCATAAATTCTGAACACGTCCGGCTATATAAATTCATAACTTTGGAACGAAGCTCGAAGAGGAGACAGACGGCACGCCGGCTCTCTAAGAATTTATTAAATAAATTAATTGAACCAAAACGAACGAAACGACTTGAATATTGAGCGGGCCTGAATCAGTTTCTTAAAAAACATTGATTCAATTATGCTAATGAAATAACAAGATAACGATGGAGCATTTAACACATTCAAACTGTTGCTATTTAGAGAATCGATAATAGAAACTATAAGAAGTTAGTGATACTTTAAAGATTTTTAATTTTAAACTGTCCTACTTTTGTTAATGACAAGTTTTATTGGTAACTAATACCATTCAACGGTATTACAGTAAACGACGATGTGGTAGTACCTGATGTTACCCTGGAATGATGAGTTTAGACATATGTGTAAATACATATAAATATAACCCTAGTATTACGCTACTCGTAGGAGTTTTAACATAACTATCGAAGTGAATGTTTATCTCGAGACATTTTAGCACCTCTAGCAGAAACGTGGGCGGACTAAAATATGTAGGTACTACTACGAGAAAATTAAGATATATATCTTAAAATAAACTACGAACACTGGTACTAAAGGTAAAGACTTTGAAAAGTCTTCACTTTATAGAAACTAATAATATCCAAATCAATAGCACGGATATAAATAGACGCTTCAAATTTTCTTCGAAATCCGTTCACGTATATATGGTGTCCAAACGTCGAAATGCATTGCATCGAATTCCCGGAAAGGCAAACCGTACGTTACGTCAGCAGTATATCAACAAAATATTTCCAGAGCATTAGTTGTTGTTCCGGGCATCCACTTCCACTTTTCCAATAAACCGACCGACGGAGTGCATAACGTGCCGAGATTACTTATAGCCTCCGGAGCCGACGCGCCGGCCAAACAACAATATTTGTTGGTGCGGGACACTAGATTAATTTTTCCCCGGGCGCTTTACTCCAACCACGAAAATACAACAAAGAGAACTGACAAAATGAAGTTGATTCTGTCTGACCTTTCAATAGTTTACTTGGACTCTTCAGAGAATAACTACATTGTACAGAAGTGTTCATTACAAACTTACTTATAAAAGTTTGTAACGTGACAAAGGCTATGTTTTTGTATTTTGATGGCGGCTGACAAGGAAAGTGCTATGGCGCGAATTTTGATGACTCAAGAGACAAGTTTATGTAAAATGTTTCTATCTGTATTTGTGTATACGACTAGTTGAATTTCAGACTGGTTTACTATTAGGTAAGTAAAATATGAAATAGCTCGACTACCGAGCGCGACCTCTGGGTCCGGATAGTTATTGAGTTTTTATGACAAACATATATTCTGTGGTACTACAGATGTTAACCCCATGGGGTACCGGCCTAGAAAGCCACTTCCCCATCTCATCCCTTGGTTGTCGTAATAAGCGACTAAGGTTAAGACACCAGAAGGTGGGCAGCAGCGTCATCTGAGGAACTGCTATCTTATACTGCGATCCCCAAGCGTGGGTATCATGGCAAATCGCCTCTGAATTGGAGAGGGTATGTAGAGAACTGAATAATCCAGCTGATACAGTACATAATAGTACTACCGATGTCTGTAATTGTGCTGGTAAACTACTACTACACATGGGAACAAAATATTTCTGGCAGAGGGTAGTTGTTTTTAACCTTGGCTGTTGTATGTATAGGTTTGTATAAAATAAAATAACATTTTGTTAAGTGCTTGACGTAAAGTAAATAACAAAACTTTAGTTTTTAAAAAGCACGTTACATATTAATGTTATTTCGATGTAGTGAAGCTTGATATATGCAAATACACGCATCGAGCTGCTTAATAACCGTCCGTCAGTAATATTTTCTGATATTGGTTAATCTCAGCCTAGGCCAAATTGTGTAGGTGTTAATTTACGCTACTGTTTTGTTTTAAATACGGCATGCCGCTGATATCAAGCATATACCAAAATTATATACCAGACTGAAATAGTACGACACAATAGTTAACAAATCGAGATCCAAAGTATGCCTATATATAAATTCTTATGTCGACACCTCATAAAGGAGGGCAATTGTATTGCTTCCTAATTACATTTCCACGTTTATAAAAATGCTACGTACGTAAATAATGACCTTACACAAAAAATTATACAGATTTTTTCACTTAACAACGGGAAATCCAGCCGAAACATAAGAGTAATGTTTCGTAAAAAAATTGAAACAGGACTACTAAAGTAATGAAGGGGAAACATCAGGCGAATAATGTTACAGTGAGTCTATGTCGCAATTAGCAACATTTATTTAAAACAAATTTATAATCAATCTAAGTATGTCCAAATGGAGAACAAAAATTTTTGTATCCATGCGATTCAGTGTGCTAAAATATTTTAACAATTTTTCTGAATGTAGCAATAGAATTTTTTATGATAAACTTTCTAATTTAAACTTTGTAAACGCCAATATTGATTAAACTGACTGACTCGTATTACCTAAATATCTCAGATATTACTTAACAAAACTTGGTTAATGGTTAATAGTACAATTATCATTCGGGTAAAATATCTAACTCTAGAGAGACAAAGACTTCACACCAACGGTTACAGTTGTAAGCTAGTGGCAAATAAATATTGAAATGGATTATTTTTACATTTATTTCAAAGCTAACAGTGTTTACACGAAACATATTGAATAAAACAGCACTGGAATGCTGATTACAGGTTCTCACGAATAGACAGATATGAACGTAGAACCTTAACTTGATCACTGAAATATAATTAAAATCATAATGAAGAAAAGGTGCAATTCACAATATGACAATATTATACACCCTTCCTACGACCACAAAACGCTTAGCTTACTCAACTATAAAAATCAAATGGAATCTTGGAACACAGAGCGAGATCAGGGAAGCCAGTCTTGTCGTCTTTACTGGGAAAATTTAAAACTCGTAAAGAAAACGTAAGAAGCATAAACTGTCAGCTCATTCTAAAAGTATATATAACCATGTTTCGAAAACCATAGTCACAGGCATGAAATTTTATGGACAGCTAGATGATTTCGATTAGGTAGTATATACTATAGACTTACGACAAGAGATTGAAGTCTAATGAGTAATAAACGAGGAGCATTAATCGGATGCACTTTTTAATTAGAGTATATTCAGTAAGACAGTGAATTTTAAAATTGACTTATGTAAACTATATACAGAATTAAATGCAACAGATTTTGATGTCGTTTTTTACAATAGATAGTGATTCAAGAGAAAGGTTAATATGTATGATACATGCAATATAATAGAGAAACACTGATAATTTTAGAGGTTTCTAATGGGATGTTGTAAATAAACACTTTTTTTCCGCTTACATTGCAAAGGCTGGCTGATTCGTACGAGAAGTTAATAAATGTCAATGATACGACCTAATTAGCTTATATTACTAGTTTATTTAATTATATTTCCTAAGTTTACTGACCACACTCTACCAGTAATTAAGGAATATATTATTTAGAAAGAGTTCAATTTAAAATCAGGAGAAAACTGAATTCAGTCCTCACCATGCTGTGGTTTTGCCCGATACATCAAAATGTCAAAACAAAGCTGTAACTTTTTCAAACATCAGAAGAAGTAGCAAGACTATGAGTAATGTCCAGCCGAGGGTATTGGATGGTTCCGTAGCTGTCACACCATAATTTCTTGAAAGAAGCTTATCCATTGCATTTAAAAAAATCATTGAAACTATAGGTTTACTTTATTATTTTAAAAGTACAGATTGTGTACTAGAATTTTAGTATTTTCCACCCACACGACGTAAAATCGATAATGTCCTTTCAGAACCTGAGTATATCCAAATTTTGTATTTTCTTTTCATATAGAAACCCCGGGCAATGGGCGATGTATAGGTTTTTTGATAACTTGAGAAATATTTTTGCAAGACGCTTTCATATTTTTTAGATCCGCCGCCTTCAGAGGTAGTTTCCGATATGAAGCCAATAAATGTTGGAACAACATTCCACCGCCGTTGAGGAATTTGCAAAATATTCAAAATTTTAAAGTAAAATTAAAAGAAACTTTTCGACACGATACTAGTGCAATATGAGCTGGGTAATGCAAACACTGAATAATCATTAATCTGTATTTAATTTATATTATTATTATTCTTTTTAATTATTTGCTGTATATTTAAATTTTAATTATATTACTATTATTAGTAATAATATTACTAATTTGTTAATTTAATTTATATAGTGATATTATTTTTTATTTATTTTTTTGTTAAAAAGTTTATTTTTATACATTATTTTATTTGTCGAACTGGTGTGTGTATATGTGTGTGACGTCACCATAATGTGGTTCCAAAGGAAGACCAGCACTGGCTAAAAACCAGCATTATGCTGGTTTGGGACCAATTTGTGTGCACTTTGATATGTAGTTATAATTTTTAATTTTAGTGTCACCTCATCGTTAGTGTCACAAATAAAGCATTTTTCTTTCTTTCTTTCTTTCATTTTTCAGAGTAACGATTCTCCATTGTCTATTCATCTTTATATAAGCCACCTAGGAAAGGGGTTGCCATACATAGCCCCCACGCTTGGAGGTCGCAGTGTAAATGACAGTTCTACGAAGGCGCTGCTGCCTACGTTCTGGTATTTTTTGGACTCCCACAGGAAGAAATGGTGGGGCGCAATTCTACCACGGCATCCCACGGGTCAAGTTAAGAAACCAATAAAAAACTCCAATACAAATATAATAAACAACAACTACGTTTCGTTATCAGTGTTGATTTAATTAATGTAAAACTTCCGTACCCAAAGGACAAATCGGAGACTGTATTAATGTCACTCTGATGTCTGTCTGTTTGAACGTCAGGTAACTTCTAGCTCGTAATCGTTAAAAAGTAAAAAAATACAATTATCATAAAAGGTACACGAAAAATATTTTTCTTACCAGTATATCCGTTTGTAATGTTTAAATACTACTTAACAATAAAGAAATGGAAGGCCGCCCATTGCAAGTATATCATTATAATTAGACTATTTTTTTTCCGAGAGCAATTTCAGAATCTAGTGACGAACTAGTATGGATTCTGGTATAATATTGATATATTACGAGTCTATAAAGCATCCTGTATAAAACTACCAATACTGAAATGTGCGATTCCTAATGTATTTTTAAGCTGTGAGCATAACAGTCAAATATTTTTGGCCTCACAAGTTCGGAAGATTTTATCCAAATCTGCGTTAAAAAGTGTTTTTTGTCCGCTAGCGTGGAAAAGGTTTTATTTTTATTTGAATATTTCTTAATAATAAAAAATATATTAATTTTCAATATTCAGCAATAGTAATATTACTTTTTTATCTACACTAATAACGGCTCTTATATCTTTATAATAGCCGTTATTAGTGTAGGAAACATTTATATTTTTGTATATAACAAATAAACTGAAAAACTACTGGACCGATTTGAAAAAATCCTTCTCCATTAGAATCCTACATTATCCCTGATAAACATAGGCTATATAATATTGCCAAAATTTTTAAAATTTTTGTTAAATATCTGTGCAAAGCCGGGGGGGGCCGCTAGTAAACTATAAATCAAGAAAACTACCTAAAGCGAAACTTCACATCTTATAAATTTAACCTTAGGTAGGAAAATTAGTAGTGTTCAAAGTAAAAACTGTTGAAGTATCATCGACTACCGCAAAAAATTAAAAATTAATATACAAGTAGATCGAAGGATACTTAACTTTATAAAGTCATAATAAACTTTGTTAAGACCGTCCCAAAGTTCAGACTCCACAAATAAAATAGACAGTAGCTGCGAAAATATATTTTTTCTAAGGGACTTTTGTTCGGAGATACATAAAATATGAAACTAGTAAAGCAGTGGGAGTGAAGCAGTTCGTAGGCGTTATTTAGGAACTAGACCATAGGCGTTTGAAATGACACTTACATACCAAATAAATTTAATTATCTACTTATCGCGATAAATTTATTATGAACCTCTGATTCTTTAACAATATACATAATATGGTGGCCTGTATATCAAGAACCATTGAATTCCTTGGCTTTAGTATATATACCATAATATTGTTACAAATCTATGCAAAAATAATGTTTTTGAGATAACAATGAAAAATGTAAACTAATTCAATCATACCTCTAAGAAAACAACTTGCGTAGTTTTTATATTCTTAGTAAAATGAATGTTTTGATATCACGCAAAAATCGTACAGTATGTAATACGAGTATAACATCCGCAGTGCGAAATGAAAACATAGCGACAAACTGTGGCCATTATCTGCGAAAATAACGCTTGGACATAGCATTGCGACATAACGCTCTATGGACGCATATGGCACAGACTCATTAACGCGCCGTATTTGCACCGAGCCTCGGCTAACTGCCGCAATCCAGGTCTTAACGAAAGGTAATTTACCAGCTGGCACCGTTTGTGGCCGCCTGCCACCGCCACAATATTGCTGTTATGCCGCGAACATGAAAAACAACGAAACCACCCACGCTTTATGGTTCCTTCCTTATATATGTATACAGGTATTAGAAGCGTTCGTAGCGAAGTTTGCTTAGCCATTCTGAACAGATCCGCAAAGCTAAGCAACGTCCGTCGCGGTCATGATTTGGATGGGTGACCGCTGGTGACATTACTACTGCGCGCTTCCGTGCTTCGGAGGGCACGTTAAGCCCACGGGTTGTTGTCTTAGGATGGCAGTCGTTATAGCATGGTGGTGGGGCATTTTGCGAATGCCCGCCTGGCTAGCTACCACCCTAAAGTAGAAAATCTGTCGCCAAGCACCTATCGTTGTGTTCCGGCAGCTGTACTTGAGAGCCAGTTATTCTAGGTTAGCCTGAACAACATCTTCGGCCACATCAGCACTTACCTTCAGGTGAGATAGTGGTCAAAGGCTAACCTAGAACTGGCTCTCAAAGAGCTAAGTAGCGCTCGGCAGATTCGACACAGCTTTTGATAGCAGACATATCATCATAGATGGTGGTATCTATACCATAGATCTGCTATCTATTGAAGGTATTACTATATAACTATTCATTGAAGGTATATTATAATATACCTTCAATAAATATGTATACAATAGTACACTATCATCATTGTGTAAGACCTCCTAAGAAACATAAACACAGACATAAAATAATATTAAGTACATGACTACCTTCAATAGAAAATCTGCACATAAAATAGTCGGTTTATACATATGTATATATAAAGAACAACTGAAATGATTACGGTGCCCTTGTTTTTCTTTATCCCCGCTTAAATAAGACAAATATTCTTTGTTACGCACGTGTATTCGGTCTAATAAATTTATCTAGTTACCTGTGACAGTGACAAATAAACACCGCACAATTATAGCTCCCTTCCACCGAGATCTGGCTGAATAAATAGTGCACAAACCCAGTGTGTTTTATGTGTCCAATTAACACCGTGACTGCTTTTCACTCTCTCTTTTGTAATTATATTTCTACCGTTTATAGCACGATGCCGAAGTCTCGGCTGACGTTGAGTAAATAGACACGTAATTTTCCATACCCTGATTAAGTCGTAAAGATGAAATCGGGTTAATTAAAACGGTTGGCATGCCGTGGAAATTGCTGCGGTCTCGCCGGGAATAAAGATCGGACGCAATATTTCGGATAGAGCTGATACTAACATACATGGAATAGTTGCGAAACTCAGAGGGTTATTATAAGGCGAGAGACATTAATTCAGAAGGTGGAACAATTGCGGCGGGCAGCTTCGTTAGAGCGGCGACGACACGTGTAATAAGATAAAGTAACGCCCAGGCCGGGCGTGCCCTACTAGAACAAAGGTCTTCCGACATCGTCTGGCCGAGAACAATACCCACAACATGCCCACGCCGCACTGTGCTCGCCTCCTGTCCTGTTGAACCACACTCCGTAACACAATGGAAACCGAACCACCTAACATGTTTATTATATTACGTACAACTCTACAATCTGCACATTGTAGCCGTCATGTTTTTAATACATTCAATCATTATGAACGATGATGATCTTCTTGCACAGTACCTACCTAAACATATCTATACATTGTAGTAACATAATATAGAGTATGTTCAGAAAGCGAGTCGACTTGGGATTTGACTTTGGGAATGTGCTACATTAATAATAATATACAATAATTTACACACATTATATATTAATATACGAGGGTGAATCAAAAAGTTCTTAGAAGTGCATATATATGAAACCTTTTTGGATCAAGTTCGATATTCAAATTAAAGAGTGTCTATCACACTATATTTATGCAGACTGTCACTTATTTTTGTCAGTTCGTTCGCATGTAATAAATTTTTTTGTGCAACGAGTTGCTAAAAAGTCAAAATTATGGATAAAAGTGAGTTACGAGCGGTGATAAAATATCTCAGTTTGAAAAAAATGTCTACGAAGGAAATTTTTTTGGACATTCAGCAGACATTAGGGGGTGATGCTGTACCCTATTCTACGGTTGCGTACTGGGTGGCTGAATTTAAAAGAGGTAGATCAAGCTGTAAAGATGACCCGCGTTCTGGGCGGCCTTCAACCTCCGTTACAGAAGAAAATGTCAAAAAGGTTGAGAATCTGGTTTTGGAAGACAGAAGAATGACTATAAAACATATAGCTGAGATCCTAAAGATATCTTTTGGTAGCGTTCAATCCATTTTAATTGATTCACTGGGGTTCAAAAAAGTGTCTGCAAGATGGGTGCCACGAATGTTAACCGACGAAAACAAAAAGCGACGTTTGGAAATTTCCAAGCGTAATCTCGAAATGTTCCAGCGTGATCCGGATAATTTTTGCCGTCGTCTTGTCACCATGGATGAAACGTGGGTCCACCATTTTGATCCTGAAACTAAAAGACAAAGCATGTCTTGGAAACGACCATCCTCTCCATCCATTAAAAAATTTCGAGTTGCTCCTACCGCTGGCAAAGTTATGGCCTCTGTGTTCTGGGATAGTGAAGGAATCCTTTTTATTGATTACATGCCAAAAGGCCAGACGATTACTGGACCCTATTACGCAATTAATCCCGAAAGTGCGTGAAGCGATTAAAGAAAAACGTCGTGGAAAACTGTCGTTGGGCGTGTTGTTCCTTCAAGATAACGCTCCTGCTCATCGATCGGAAGTTGCGGTCAACGCAATCCGCTGTGCTGGCTTCAATCTCCTTGACCACCCACCATATTCTCCGGACTTAGCCCCAAGTGATTTTCACTTGTTTCCAAAATTAAAAGAGGAAATTCGTGGAACAAAATTTCACGATAATGACGCGGTTATAGCTGCCGTAGAGGACTTTTTCGAGAGTCAAGAAAATATTTTTTTTTCACAAGGAATAAGGAAGTTAGAAACGCGTTATTCTAAATGCATTGCATTGGTGGGAGATTATGTAGAAAAATAAAATATTATTATTTAAATCTTTGCATTTTTTAATATTGATTCCAAGAATTTTTTGATTCACCCTCGTATATCGATAATAACGATATATTAGCTGTATTTATAACTTATATCAAAATAAATTCGACATCCCAAGTCCACTCCCTTTCTTAACATAATCGACACACGCACACATCTCCAAATTATTTTGTCCATAAAAATATCTTGACAAGAATGTTATTTGACGTTGAACAAACGAGGTCTCGAAAAAGACATTACAAAGAAAGTATAGGTGAATGGGAGGAAAATCTGTTGCCTCATGAACCGCCTTAAATTATAAAGGAGAGAGATCCAATTCAGTCTCCTATAACCTTCAGAAATTTAAGCCCTCCAAGGATTCATTTCAAATATTTATTTAGATGACGCCAAAATGTTAAGCATCGGAATGAAATAGCGGCAGTATACGCTATTTTCATTTTATCCTTAATTGTAAACAAACAACGACCATTCGTTTGAGCCATTTAAATTAAGACTTAAAGTTAATAAATAATGGATATAAATTAAACAACTTATGTTGTATAAGACGTAAATTCACATTGTAAGAATTGGAATGGAGGATAAGCTCTCAGGGTAGTAATTTTTTCATGTTATAGAAAAGTGAAGCGATTACGCAGAGGCTGATACTAGACAAGGACAACATTATACACATTTGCGTGTAGATGAATAGAGATGCATGGACTTACATGGACGCGTTAGTCAAAAAATTATCTATAAGAAAACGTGTTTAAGTAATTACGAGGATTTATTTTAAGATATTTTATTTTCAGTTTTGTAACAAAGGCAACTTTAAAAAAGGAGGAGGATCTCTACTTAATTGTTTTTATTTTCAGTGTTGTTGTTACCTCTTAACAAAGTCATTTAAAAACCGATTTCGAAAATTCTGTTTTTTAGTAAGTTTTTACTTTCAAATTGACCCATAGATATTTTATCAAATTCAGTTCAGTAGTTTATTTTTGACCCCGTGGGGTGCCGGGTTAGAATTGCACTCCCCCATATCATCCAGTGGGTGTCTTAAAAGGCGACTAAGGTAAAAATTACTTGAAGGTGGGCAGCAGCGCCTTCTAAAGGACTGCAATCTTACACTGCGATCCCCAAGCCGCCTGCCAAGCGTGGGGATTATGGCAAATACCCCCTTACTAGAGGAGGCTGTGTTCAGCAGTCGACGATTCGGCTGATACAGTAAGTACAGTAAGTTTATTTTTAAAATCAAAATAACTGGAAAAATACCTACGTCATCAACATAAATGAAACGAAGTTACGTTTCATATGATTCATATATTACGATCATGATTCTCAGTTGTGGAAATTTGTTTGTTGCTTTTTAGGTAATTATTATTATTAGGAGTCAAGAAACATAAATCTCGATGTTAAATTCCTTATCTACAAAGTATGTAGCTTAAGGGGTAAATTGAAATGTTTGTTGATTTTCTTGTGCATGTACCTCAGTATGTACAGCTCCATAACAAGAGACCACTCGAAATATTAATCTTACAGCAGTATATTTAGATCCGTTACTCAAGATATTTATTGTTGAATCTCACGAACCGTATGTATCCTGGTTATATCTTCATTCAAAACGGAACACAGCAAAACATTGCTAAAGTACATAGCTTATCAGATATCAATTAGCGACAGATGTTTGAGGAAAGCAAAGGGGCCCGGAACCCAACGTAAAACCTTTGTGAGTAGGGTCTGATTTCTGGAATGAAATGTATATTACGAATACAAGATTTCAGGTGCGTGCGGTAAAACAAATTTACATCAAAAAGTCAATAAGATGTATAGTTCTATAGGTACCTGATATTAGGTGACCTGACCCGCAGATGACATAATTTTTGCTCTCGTTTTAATTAACCGACTTCCAAAAAAGGAGGAGGTTCTAAGTTTGTTACCTCAGAACTTATGACTGGGTGAACCGATATTGAAAATTATTTTTTTGTTACAAATGTAACCGACTTCAACGCACAAAAGAGGGAAATAACTTGTCAAAGTCGGTACTATGCGCACAATATTGTGATAATATGTACTTTTGAACTATCGTGGTACCGACTTTAAGAAGATATTTCACACTTTTGGGTGTCGAAGTCGGTTCCATTTTGAGATTAACATTTTTTTTTAAATATTATCTGCGGACAGTGTTATTGCAAAATTTAAAATATTTAAATTTATTGGATTGCGTCATCACTACATAGTATAAAACAAAATCGCTTCCCGCTGTCTGTCTTTATGTATGCTTACATCTTCAAAACTAAGCAACGGATTTTGATACGATATATGGTAATAGATAGAGTAATTCAAAAGGAACGTTTATAAGTATAATACATGCATAATATAGTAGAGAAACACTGATATTTTTTTGCTGAATATGACATTCTGTAGTATATTTAGTATCAGCATTGCACCCGTGCGAAGCCGGGGCGGGTCGCTATAGTTGTTAATAAGTTTAAAGTTAAATGCAATCATTAGTCTTGTTTGTAGTACAACGTAAGTTGAACTATAGGTGTCGCTCTTTCCCCATACGATGATTAAGACAGAAAAGACAAATTAGAATTATGAGTCGTATCATATTTCATGTAGTCTTAGCGGTCAGATAATACCCCGGGTATAGAGGTGGATGGCGCGGGTTCCACTCCCGCGGTTAGCCTTTGACCACTATCTCACCTGATGATGTGGTCGAGGATGTTGTTCAGGCTAACCTACTGGCTCTCAAGGACAGCTGCCGGAACACACCGTTAGGTGCTTGGCGACAGATTTTCAACTTGACTATATTTTTTCCTCTTGTTGTAATTTTGTAAGGTAAGATACTATAAATACACAAATCAACATCAACTAGTAACTACACAAATCACCATGAATCTCGTGTTTGATCAAAAGGCATTTAATTCGAAGCTATTCGATTTAACCGGTGTACCTATTTGTCTGTACATTCCAAGTGTCTAAGCTCGGTGAAACGTGGAATTCGGAGTATCAAGGTAGTTGACATTTCTCAACAGTAGAATAGGTATTCTGTTGATAAGGGTGGTTTGATATTGTCCAAAAGTTGTACAAATTGGCGTACATTTTAGATTTGTACCTCTAATTCTAAATAATTCATTACCAGCAGTATTAAACTATTCTATAAATTATTATACTCGTATTGTCATACTTTTATCAATATTTTCTTTTTTTAAACATTTTCAGCGACGTTATCGAATCATTCCAATAACAGAGTCAAGAGACTATCATTAAAATACGCGATGTATTTCTATATACCTATCTCTCTCGGTATCTATAAAACTCTTCTTAAGTTGTAATTTTGTATCTACATAACGCCCGCTGAGCCATAAAAATAAATATTTGTTATTCTTATGGATGGACGAATAAGCTAACAATATAACGACGAAAATTTTGTATTATTTGTAGCTAACATTAACTAGGTATAGATATCGCTTCGTTACCTTAAGCCGGTTAAATAACTAGAACGAAGCATTAATTCGAACTATGACTTCCTTCACCACGGCAGCTCAGATAGGCAGAGCGCGTCCCGGCCCCAAAGACGGCTGGTCACGGGTGTCAACGCCGTGCATGGTTCTAATATTTCATTACTTACGTTGTAATTATCTATTTAACTACCTATGTAGTTAAAATACTAGCCAAATAAACTGTCTTTGTAAGCTAAGGGTTGTCAAAAAATACCTGTATGCTCGTAGGGTTGAAAACCCAATTTTTACCTGAAACAGAAAAAGTAATTTCACATCATTGACACATTAAACTTCGCACTTAAAATGCGGATTACGATTAAAGCATAAAAAAGAGATCATAAACAAAGCGGGTGTATTCACGTTTAGTAGGCTATCGCCGGCCGCAAGCCACGAGAGGCACATATTTAACGCTCCAGGCTTATCTCAACGAGGGGGAGGAACGTGCTACAATATCGAGCCTATCTTTCTACTAATGGCCTACATGTGAAAGGTGAATAGCTCCATCGCGGAACGGGCGTAAGCTACTAAACGAAGAGGATGGATGAAGATTAATTCACTTATCTATTCTTTACTTACGAAACAGCTCTGGAATAACGTAGACTTAATCAAACCGAGGAAAGATCAGGGTCTAATTGAGAAAGTCACGTACTCTCTTGATTAGAATTGGAGTGTCTATCTTTGCTTGGAATGTGAATGAATCAATGAAATTGATCAGTTCATACAGATCAACCTATAATACTAAGCATATGACATAATGGTATAGGTCCTAGAAGAACTGAAGATGCAATGATTGGTTAGGAAGTTTGCAAAAAGGGTAGTTTACGCGAGTAATGTTTAGGCAAAACAAAAAGCGAACGAAGGTGCGGCCATCAATTACACGTTATAAGCGGGCTAGCGTGCTGCCACGCCGTATTGAAAGCGTCGCCGATGTCCATTACGATGAAACATGTCGGTCTAATTAATGGACACAGTCTATTATTGAGCGGAACTCGCGGATGGCACGTGGTGCCCTCATTTATGCGATCTTTTCATTACAGCAACATTACGATTCATACGATAACCCGTGCAAACGAGTATTACCGCGCGTGCAGAACCACCGATGTAATGTTTATTTACTTTGGACATTTTCTTTCGACCAATTTCTTTAATGGAATGTAGCGCAAAAAATGGAAAGTCGCGTTTTATGTTCTTCACGGTCAAGGACCTGGATAACAATTTGGAGATCCATTACATAAAGGCAGTTAAAACATGCGATTACGACTTACATTTCAAATAATTTCACGTCATTATCGCAGTGTTAGAAGTTCGAGTTAGAACTCCACGCTTGTTACTCCATTTCTTGTTCTTGGTTTCATTTTGCTCGACGCGGACGCGGCGGCTGTTCAGCATGAGCATATGTCGCCTACAATTGTAGTTCGCTGCGGCTTAACTCGTTTTATTGCCATGCGATTCATCTTATGCCGTGGCGAGGTTTTGCACTGCATACTGAACATTTGAAAGTTCTAGAAACCTCATATATTATAATCATGCTTATTACAGAGCGAACTATGTTTTGAATAGTGCGACACTTTTATTACATTTCCAGGGGATTTGATTCAGGATGTTGGTGAAAAGTTTTTGCTTATCTGCCGCCCTCGTATTCGCTTCCTTCAAAAGACGCATTATCGGGAATGGGCGAAAGTGCTTCGTCACGGAATGGTAAGTTTGCGAATACAAACTCAAGTGTATGGATCAAACATTTGGATAAGTGGGACGGTGTGTGAATGGGTGGGGTCGAATCTAGGGAGTTATGGATTATGCGGTAGGTTGGTAGAGTGATGGAGGAGGACCGGGCAGGGGTTGTGTGTGGCCTAGAGACGCGGTAACGAACGGATCCGGCAGCACCTGCGTCCGTCGCGACAAGCCGCCCTAATGGCCTGTCGCGCGTCCATCCGCGCCGGTGATTGATCGACACACCCGCGTGACGTGTGCACACACATCGCTTACATCGCCTCTACGATATCGCGCGTAATCCATCACACATTCCAAATTTCTGCCATAAATGTGAACGCCGAAGCAGATTTATGCTCTATGATCTACGCAATTCCAACGGGTGTAAGAGGTTGTTCGTAACAGTCGATGCTTATATATAGTAGCTTTATGGTCGTACCTATTACGGAGAGTTACTTAGTTAATTTATATAAGAATTTGTTAATTTTAGTTGAACTTTGAATAAATTGCATTCATGTCTTCGTAAAACTACGTCGCTCCCAATCATTAATGAACATTACGTTACCGACCGAGCAAACACCGAAGAAATGCAGTAAATTTAAAAGAAAAGACTCTTCTTAAAAACTCTGCCCGTATCAGAAAAAGTGAAGATCGCGGAGCAAGTATTACTTCTGACAGAAATGTCGTATTTTAGCATGGTAAGTACAGATTGCATTTGGATTTTATTAGAAAACTTTCGAGGTTCGACTAGAGAGAGATAAAAAATAAATTTATGTATATTTGTTTGTTTAAGAAATAAAATTAAGAGCAGGAAAACTCTGCATCTGTTTTCCTTTATTTGAAGGGCCCTCGAGCAGTTAGTAATTTACATTGTTATTGGGAAGGAATGTTTAGTAAAAGAGCCATAATAAAAATAAATTTATACATGCCTACAGCAAAAATAATTAGGTACTTATTGTGATTAGAATTCATACATACTTTTGGAAATACAGACAAGCGAAGGATTCTATAATTCTGTCGACAAAATATAAACCATTAAATTTATTTAATAAAATTTGAAGGAATGAAGAGCCTAGGTACCAATGCCACATAAAATAAATTAAAAAATGTTAGTCCTAACCCCACATCCTTTGTAGTTTGATATATATAATAGGCGATTACTATTTTTTGGTAATAGAAAACAAAAGAGTAACTTACACAACCAACTTCCGACTGAAAAGTTTGAAACCTTTTTGGCATGTAGAAATCGGTACCACGTTGATTCAATCTGGTCACAGATTTTCATGGCCCGAATTCATTTCATACTTTTCAAGATTGAAAGTAGTTTCCGTTGTTTTTTTAAATTTCAATGATGAATTACTTATCTACTGCTAAGAAGAAAGGTATCACTCAACCACAATACTGGCCACTGTCGGCAAGAGCCGCAAATACTTTTTGCAGTTAATTGAATGTAAACAAAAACTACTCAAGCGAAATTGATGATAATTAAATTGTGCCAGCTTGTATTTCACTGACAATTTCACACGGTGGTGTGTATTGCCAGTAACGACTTAAGAAGCGGGCCTTAACCCTTATGGACAAGCTAACAGTTACTCAACGAGCTATGGAGAGAAATACACACAGAATTTCTTTGCGCGATAAAATCCGGAAAGAGGATATTCGCCGTAGTACCAGAGTCACCGACAAAGCTTTCAGAATTTGCAAGTAGAAGTGGAAATGAGCAGGCCACATTGCTCGACGTATTGATAGCCGATGGCAAAGAAAGGTTCTCGAATGGTTACTACCTTACACAGTAAGACGTAGAATTGGTAGGTCCGCCACTAGGTGGACTGACGACATCGTAAAAGTCGCGGGTAGCCAATGGTTACAAGAGGCTAATAGCCGTTCTTTGTGGATTTCCATGGGGCCATCCCTCCTCTGTTCAAAAATGGACGTCTTCCGGTTGATAATGATGAACTTGTATTTAGGGCTATACTCTATGCACAACAAAAATATTGGATGAACGAGTAAATTTATGCGTGGTCATAAATAAAAAAATATATAGATGCGTCGAATTCAAATACTTCTTCCTTTTTATACAAGTCGGTTAAAAACGGCCCCCACACTTAACAGGCTTTTGATAGAGATAGCAATTTGGTTTAAGAGTTTTTAACTTTAGCTTTTCACATCAAATTCAGCTTTGACATAAACAGCAGCCATTTCGAGCACACTCTAAGATTAGGCTATATAATAAAAATATACTTTGAAGAACACTAAACAACGCGTAACATAAAATTTTGGTTATAGGTAGGTACTGAAAGGTGTGCACGTGTATCAAAAATATCAGTGTAAGGTTAATACCAAATGTTTCATATAAACTTTAAAAAAAAAACTAGCCAAAATCACTCACTTAATAAACAAAAGATCAGATTTTGTATATGTATATCGAAGCGCTCGTAGCTAAGTTTGATTAACCGTTCTTAACCGATCAGCTAAGTTAAGCAACGTCCGCCGCGGTCAGGACTTGGATGGGTGACCGCTGGTGACATAACTACTGAGCGCTTCCATGCTTCGGATAGCACGTTAATCCGTCAGACTCGTTTATTATTTAAGAATGGCAGTCGTTATATCATGGTGGTAGGACATTTTGGGAATTTCCGCATAGCTGGCTACCACTCTCAAGCAGAATATCGGTCACCAAGCACCTTACGGTGTATTCCAGCAGCTGTCCATGAGAACCAGTGGTTCTAGATTAGCCTGAACAATATCTTCGACCACATCATCACTTACCATCAGGTGAGATAGTGGGAAAAGGCTAACCTATCAGGTATAAAAAAAAATTGAGAGTCTTTAGCATGCTTATACGAAGTAATATATACATATAAATAAACTATACAGTAAATATACGAGATTGTAGAATTGTGCGATTAACATTTCACTCCTATCTGTAGACTGTGAGAAATAGTAAAATTATGAAAGAAATTCTTTGAAAACTACAGCTAGTCTATTAGTCCGTGGCAGTAAGTGAAATTAAGCTTTGAAAAACTCTCGTAAGTTCAGTAAGAAACTAGCATTTCACAAAGTAAATCGAGTTTAAGAGTTATGACCATGTCCGAGACGGAATTTCTTAATAAAAAAGACAAGATTAGTTATTTAAGTGTGAAGTTAAAGTTCTCTGCGTCAAGACTGGAGTGGCGCTTGTATAACAAGATAAGTGATGATGAGATAATGCTGTTGCAGTAAAAACAGAAATATGATAAATTGATGAAGTACGAGAAAACTCCTCATAATTTTAATATTTTTATTGTTGCAATGACGCATGCTCCACGGTTTACATTACAAAATTGCAAAGCATTAATGACAATATAAAGTAAAGTATTATAAGCATTAAAGTATTAAAGTATTATAAGCATTAATGAGCTTTCAATTTTATACTATAAATCAGTACTAATATTATAAATGCGAAGGTATCTCTGTCTGTCTGTCTGTTAGGCTTTCACGCCAAAGCTACTGGACCGATTTGAATGAAATTTGGTATGGAAATAGTTTGAGACCCCGGAAAAAACATAGGATATATTTTATATCTAACTGCGCAAAAAGAGGTTAATGTTTTTGCGCGATAACTGACACACGCCCGGAAATCTAGTATATAATAAACAAATAACACCAAGTTTAAAAAAAAAAAATAATTTTCCTCTCGTTGTTATTTTGTAATACATCACAATTCACATATTTTTTTTAACTGGGTGTTATTTGTCTATTATATATTTATAGTGTAAAACTAGAAGCACTTATGTATATTGTCCTTTATTGTGTTTAAGATACTAAGCGATTCATCATATTTTTACTAATATAAATGCCACAGTATGTGTTCTTATTATCACCCACAACCGTAATGACTGCACGGTTATCGATGAAATTAATGTACGCCATTACGCGTGATATACATTGCACACCGAGGCCCTAATACCAAAATTTACCGTTTAAAATTACCTCAATCAGGTTCCCTTACAGCACCGTTACAGGCACTAGTGCACATATATGTTCCGATCATTTTTAGGGTTCCGTATACCCAAAGGGTAAAAACGGGACCCTATTACCGACCGTCCATCCGTCCGTACGTCCGACCGTCACGAGGCTGTATCTCAAGAACGGTGATAGCTAGACAGTTGAAATTTTCACATATGGATGTATTTCTGTTGCCGCTATAACAACAAATACAAAAAGTTGGCTAAGTGCGAGTCGCACTCGCGTACGTTAAAACAAAAAAGGTTAAAATATGAAGTCTAATGTTGTATAGCTAATGGTACGGAACCCTTCGTACGCGAGTCCGACTCGTTGAATTCAATGTTGTTTTAAACACCACTAAGTTTATTTTCGAGCGATAGTTACTCTTGAAGTTGAAGCAGTGATAGCTCAGTGGCTTTGGATATGGACTGCCGCGCAGCAGGTCCATGGTTCGAATCCCGCCGCTGGCTTGAGCTTCACCGCATGGTGGAAGGGCACTTTTGCGAATGCCCGCCTGGCTAGCGACCAGCCTCAAGTGGAAAATCTGTCGAACCAAGCACCTAACGATGTGTTCCGGCAGCTGTCCTTGAAAGCCAGTAATTCTAGGTTAAGCCTGTTAACACCTTCGACTACATCATCACTTACCATCAGGTGAGATTGTGGTCAAAGGCTTAAATAACAGCAATGAAGAAAAAAAACTCTGGTATGACTATTCACAACACTACTCTCGTGACTACACACTACTCTCGTGACTACACACTACTCTTGTGAACTAGTTATTTCACACTTTTGGGTGTTGAAATCGGTTCCATTTTTTGCTAAAAAATATTTTCAAAAATAAATTCGAAAAATTGTTTTGTATGGGAATTGTTATTTTGACATTTAGAGATGTAATAAATAATAAATCGAAAAACTGGAAAACCAGAAGCATAGATATTGACTCAGCAATATGCGTAGAACATTTTACCGAGTTTGAACACTGGTATTTAAAATATGCATGACGAAACTACTTTTGTATGGAAAACGCTCCGTGAACTCTACTCTTAATTTCTGTATCAATGTGTTCTTAATATATCTCTTCTATTGCTGTCTTTTATGTAGATCAAACATGTAATATGCAATTTATCATAAATAAATACCGTATATTACCTTTTAATAGCAGTTTTTATATCAAATTTCCATCGCCGACACCTCATCTCCCATAGCGCAACGCAGCGCGCCATCATATCGTTATGAACTACGTATGTTGAAGAGTAATAGACTGGCGTGGTTTGGGCGTGTCATGAGGGAGAAAAATATATAACGAAAAGGGTGTTGAGTATAAATGTGAACGGATATAAGGGTAGGAAGGTTAAAAACGGTATGAATGGAGTGCGTGAAAATGGATGTATGCCTAAGGTGTGATTAGTTAAATAACAAGCTATAGAATGTGTCCCCAATTATCGTTGGATAAGAGCAGGAGAAAGAGGTTAGAAACTGTGTTCATTGTTTGGAAATCAAGTCAACCGACCCGAAAACAAAAAAAAATATAATTATGAAACAACGCGATAGAAAATATGAACTAATATTTCAAAGCGGGAAACACGGTATGCAAGCAAACCTTCGTTTTGCAACCGAGCCAAGGCCGGCTCGTTGGAGTGGAAGTGATCAATTTTCTCAACAATTTCACCGCCATCTTAAATCTTTTCAGAGTCACAAAACATTTAGCCAATTCAGCGCACAGGGCCGACCGTGATAATAGAGCCTGTTGGCTGCGAGGGACATCGCAAACATAAGCCATTAGCGTATTGTTAGCGTCTTTTCAACCGCGCCCTACCGTTTCCGAAGGTTTTTGTCGAGTATCTTCGAGTATTCTATGGATTAGGGGAATGAATCACGCAATTCAAATATTTGCCTTTCATAAAAGACGAAATGAAAATGTTGTATAGGTTCTGAGTACACATATTTTAATTACGTGGGACCATCTCAAATATACTTGAGTTAAGTATATACAGAATTTGGTCCAGTAATGTAGACGTACATTTTGTAATCCTATATATTTTGGTCTCGGTTAGAGCAATTGATATACTATAGTGCTCAGAAAAATAGGTAAGCCGTAGCCTCCAGTGAAGGGAAAATGCTGAATTTACAGCATCCCACTACCTACCACGACGTCTCGTGTTATGCGCATTTGGAGTTGAGAAAGTTAAAAGATGTTAAAAGGTGATTCTGGGTTTTACCTAAGAAAATTCCACTTTCCATAAAATCAAAATCTTGTTTTGTTATTGTTGAAGTATAGCAGATTGTAGCACAAGCAATCATAATAACATTTTTACGGCGAGGGCGCTATCTAAAGCAATAACTGAAAATGTATATGAACTAAATTATATTCCTTTTTTAAATTATTTATTATTTATCCGTAAATTGTTATTTCTTTGCATCAAACAGACCGCATTCCCGCGTTCTTTGCTTTCTTCAATTTCGTGTCACTTTTATAACCGGCCAGTTATATACTTTATTTTCATAATAATCGATTCTGTTATGAAGTCTATGATCTAGTGGTCACGACCCGTGAGTAGAGTCGTACGGGATTGATTGGTTGGATATGACTATATATAGTCATATCCAACCAACTAATCCTTAGTACAGGCACGGTAATATTATCTTTAAACATTACCTAGGTATAGGTAATGATAATTTACTTTTCAACACACTCGCTCGTAACGGACCTTTAAATCCACTGATTTAAGTTATTTTATGTTTTAACGTGGGCGAGTCCGACTCCTACTTGGCCAATTTTTTGTATTTGTTGTTATAGCGGCAACAGAAATACATCATCTGTGAACATTTCAACTGTCTAACTATCACCGTTCTTGAGATACTGGTGACAGACGGATGGACGGACGGACAGCGAAGTCTCAGTAATAGGGTCCCGTTTTTACCCTTTGGATACAGAACCCTAAAAAAAACAGCGTTTCCACACTTCTCACCAAGGAGATGGTAGTTTGTTTCGTTCGTTTTTCATATAACAACAAACCAAAGAGTTTTTTACCTACTGAAGTAGAACTTTACAAGATTTAATTATAAACCTTCTTAATCAGATTATTATTGCTATAACTTCGCGCACATGTTGCATAATGTAATATTTAATTCTCAGTGGCATTCTGGACTCCGGAGCATGGAGTTGTTTAGAAGATGCCATTAGACCGGTTATGGTGATGGGCGTATGACTAGGACCTTATAAAAAAATTATAATATAGGGATTTCACCTGCTTCAATTCCCATATAATTTGATAATTTATTAGGGTTTCCAAACAAATATAAAATTAATTGTATGTGTATTTACTATATATGTATGTGTGTATTTGTATTTATGTTTGTAAATATGATCGTTTGTTTACGCATGACTCCGACTCCACAAGGGTAGGTCCATAACAAACTGGGCCTATAGTAACGTTACTCCACCTGGCACCCCCCACCCATTCGTGTCAAAAATAGTTAAGTTAGTTAGGTTACTTAATTGTACCAAAATTTTTAGATAGAAATTTTATAGTGCCCTGTTTTCTACACTCCAGAACTTGGTCTAATTCTAGTGCATAAAAGAAAAATCTAAATGGCCGAAACCAAACTGGCCTTATGGTACAAATCCATAGGTACCAAAAATATACTTTTTAAACTAAAAATTAAATATAAAATCTTACAACAGTCACAATGAGAAAACTTTAAAAGAGTCCCGTACACAATAACACACAAAGCTTTACAAAATGAAATAGTAATAAAAAAAACGAATTCAAAAAGAAATTCATCCAAAATTTTGAGTTCATTTCATTATACCGCTTCGGGGATAAACTAGAGTGGTGAACGACATAATATAGGTGAAACATTAGAATACGGAAGTAGGTAGATAGGAAACTATACTCCATGCGGGTAGACACTCATGAACAGAACAGGTCGCGTGCTGACGACAGACGATAGCAGGCGTGAAGCCGGCCATTCTCCTCGGAACAAAGCCCTCCTGATCTAATCAACGCAACAATACACCTCGGAAACCCTCCTCACAGAGAGAAACCGGGCTGGAAATACACCGCCCGCGCCACCCTGCACCCGTTACCGCCATTCCCGATATTTTAAATTACAAACAATATTACACGGCGCGTATACAAACGAGACCATTGTAAGCCGTGTGCGTCCAACAGCTGTTTTAGATAACGTGTGACCTCTCCAGAATAAAGCGTGCCGTAAACGATTACACCGACAATGATGACCGTGCCGCGCCGGTTAGCCACGAAAGCATCTAAATGTTTTAGGATTGGGTAGGAAGCATACTGTTCCACATTCAACGAACAAAGAGTCTGTTCAGAAAGAGAATGGACTTGGGATTTCACTATCGGACTGTACTACATTGACTATAATTATAAATAACATATAATTACTTACATATATAAACTGAAGTATTTTTTACCTTTTTGCCACAAAATACTACAAACCTTATACAACACTACACCTACTAAAATAAAAGAATCCAGACAACCTAAAGACCATTGCAGACATACAGGTAGTCCAAATGCTCCAGCCAACTACGCGTGCCCAACATGCTGGCAGCATTACCCCGTTGTTGCCTCGCAATGCTTATTCGTTATTAGTAGTATCCCTTATATTATAAAGACGATATATTTGTATTTTTGTATGTAACGAATAAACTTTAAAACTACTGGGCCCAATTCTTTCTGCATTAAAATCCTACATTATCCCTTATGAACTTAGGCTATAGAATATTAGCAAAAAGTTTATTTTTTCTTTGAATTTTTTGTTACCTTGCAAAGCCGGGGTGAGCCTAGCGGCTAGTACTTAATCTATGGAAGTAATAAAGGGTAATTAATAAGCGAAAGTTATAGTTTATTTCAAATGTAATTATAAATCCCAACTCCACTCTCTGAACATGCTCTACGAGTCTACAACTTCACGGGTTGACATTGACATTTGCGATTATACTGAATGGAATGACAATGAAGTTGCACTATACAATACAATGAACGCATCAATGGGTTCATGCAAATGATAAGGCGCTTATGATTTAATCATAGCGAGCTAGTACGGTCTGTTGACCTTTGTTATATTATGACCCAAGAATATTTAATGCAGTAGAGTTCCGCATATCAGTGGCGGAAAATTGAAAAAAATAGTCGTTTTGCTTTTTCACGGGTTTGCCGACTATTGAACAATAAAATGGTATTCGCAAAACTAAAATATATTGCTCGCTTATAATATCTATAACAAGCTACGAATAAATAAGTAAAGAAATGTAAATCAAGCTCAAAAACGGCAGAACGCAAAACCTTACCGCGGTGGGCGTAGTTTGAAAAGTTTACCGAGTGACGCGACAACAATAAGTTAACGCGACCAATTGGATGCGATCATTTCTAAGTGCCAAAGAAATTAACCAGTGCAATTGAAATTGGATGGTACATGTTTTGATAATTATGAACTTGGTCCGAAATCAAAGCGATAACTGTATAAGAGTTACACTTCTTAACATATTTATTCGTAGATAAGAGGTAATTAAAAGTAATGACACCTAAAAACGTCTAAAATATTAAAAATTAAAATTACTCGTAACATTAAAAGTAGATAACTAACAGAATATTCTCTGAAACTCTCGTATGACTCGAAAAAATTTTAACGTACTTTTAGTACGAAAAAATACACGACCTACGCATAAAATCTGGAAAATGTTAACATTTTGAATTTTCCGCCCGACGAGGTCAGCGTTCATCTAAAGAATGTAAGGATTGGGCTATATTCTCCTGCTCGATGCCAGGCCTGGCTCACTCTGCACTCCATGGTACAAAACACCAGGTACATATCCGGACGGGATTATTCAACGTTCCGCGTCAGAAGAGATCAGAGCTATGCATGGTTATGCAATAGAAAGAGAGACGCCTTGTAAGTGAAAATATAAATATTAGGTACTCCGTTCTTTGCGAGCTGAAGTGCACTTTATTGCTTCGTAGCTAGAGTCGCTTATTTATTACAATGCCTTTGCGGAGTGAACCGTTCATCGTCGGGTCATTTTCATTGTGTCGATATTGTACATGGCGAAAAAAATAATGCACCTAAAGAGTAGCATGCCACTCACATTGTTGTGATTTTGTTCTAGCTGCAAATTAGGGGAAAACAAAACAAAAAACACTCTTTATCTTATTTATAACCTCCATAATTAAAAGATAAGATGGTGTACTGCCAATAACAACATTCGCACGGATCGAATATTCCAAGGATTGACGTCAGTAAGGCGGCCAGCAATAAAACTGAAACCAAGTCATCGAGCGCATCTATTGTTATCAAGAAACTGTCGACGAAGGGAATTATATGAGGTAAATACCACAATCGCATTGTGTCGTTATTTTTAGTCGTGTTTGTAAACAAATTCTAAATAATAATACTTTCCTGACTGTACTAATTCCATTTAATCGATAGTGGAGTATTTGATACTATTCATGAGGGCCGAGCAGAACCTGTGATGAGAAGACGTTTTTTACCGACGTCAAATACTTATAGGTAGGATGATGCTATATGAATGCTCGTAAATATTTGTTAAGGCTATCAACTGTTTTTTAAAGTAACAGTAAATGCTTTTTTTATGGTGCTATATACAGGTAAGTTTATAACCTAACTCGTAAAATTATATACCTATCTAGGTATATAATTTTACGAGTCTATCTAGTGGCAAAGTGTGAATATGAGAATTTACATTTCAATTTTATACCCTCGTTTAAATATCTCGGGTGCAACTGATTACTTACCACCTTTGGTTGATAATATACTAATTGTTATACAATAACAATAGTACAAGTTTCCGTATTTACCTAGACAGAACTCGGTGTGAAACCACACGGAGGATAGACTTAAGCGAGAGTGTAAGTTCATGACATGGAGGTTCATGGATTTCGTTTGAAACAAAGAGAATCTTGGTTCATCCACTAAGCTAGGCCGAACAACGATCTAAGAACAGACAAGCTTATATATAGCTTCATCCGAACAAGGAAGAATAGGCGGCGCTTCCTTAGACACAACCTTTCCATTGTCAGCTGCAGATTAGATAACACGTATAACAGACAAGATTTAAGTATACATTATTATATGGATAGATTAAAGATGGAATGGAATCACCCCTGTCCGATCTGGGCTGTACGATCCAACAACGTCACAAGCGGGTCAAGTGTTAGCGACAAGCGTGCAAGATAATGCGCTGTCCGCTAGACAAAGCGTTGGCGTCTGATTTAATCAACTATTCTATACGAAGACCCAGTGTAAGCACCTACTCGAACGATGACAGATATAGTGAGGGGTACGTGACATTAATTCCAAGTATAATGCATAGCGATAAATTATGTATACGACCAATAAATTGAACATGAGTCGAGAATCGAATCCTAATACGATGGCTTCGTAAGCTTCGATTTAACATAGCATCGCGTATGGAATTCACAGGAATTGAAGTTACTGTATCAAATTTAAAAACACGTGTATTTGTAGTGATAGTACAATAATAATATAACAAGCAAGATTAGGAAACACGTCTGTTTATGGAAGCCCGTTCTAATAAAAACCAAACCTTTGTAGATACATGTTGATCTCAAAAGGCTTCCTGCGTATTTTCTCGGGGCCTTTTTAAGATGTTTGACGTCATTCGATGTGGGTACGAGCACGATTATATAATGTAAAATGTTTACGATGCGGTGGCGGAGGCAGGAGGTAGATAGGTAGCTATTGAGACATTATGACTAGGGTGTTTCGTCTGCGGACGTACGAGCACAACAATATCGGCCCGATTTGGCAAATTAGAAAATGAAAAAGAAACGGCCAGCTTCGAGGTTTGTAATTATTTTCTAGAATACTCTATTCAGAAAAATGTGTTTGGATTTGGCGAGCTTAGTTAATCGATAAATGTCGCATCTTTTATGTTACAGGGTAGAAGATAACGATTATCCCGCCACCTCTTTATGTTATTTATACTTATTTCTTGTCTGAAGACACCGATTATTCCCTTTTTGTTTATTTTCTTTTCTAATATATATATACCAAGATTGTCGAAATTGTAGGAAAGTTAATATTCTTAGATAGATAGATAGATAGATAGAAAATTCTTTATTTGCATACCTTAAAAATAACATTACAAAGAAACAACAAATAAACGTATACAAAGGGCGGTCTTATTGCTTAAAGCAATTTCTTCCAGACAACCGATCTGAGAAAAAGGAAACACGCAAAATTAGCCAGGTTGGCAGTTAACAAATTAAACACTGCTTATATAATAATTACCTTACTAAGTATTTACACTTTTACACCTATTTTAATAAATACATATACATATACATACATACCTACATTATATATTATCTAAATAAACGTACATACAAACATATACATATATATAGACATACTACATAAATATAAAAATATTTTTATTTTTTAATATGGAAGGAAAAAGATTAGCTAAGAGTGGACAAATAAAATTCTTTGACTCTATTTTTGAATGTGTATAGTGACTGCGACTTTCGAACGGAGACTGGCAGACTGTTCCAGAGTCGAACAGCCTGTACTGAGAATGAAGCATCATAGAGCGATGTACTGTGCGGCGGCACTTTAAGCAAAAGATTTTCTGATGACCTCAATGTCAAGGCATGAGCCGAATCAAGAAACGCAAAGCGTTCCTTAAGATAGTGTGGGGAAAATGGATTAAACAGTATATTAAAGAGAAGGGATAGAATATGAGTATTCCGGCGAAGGCGAATGGGAAGCCACTTGAGCTTATGACGAAATTTGGAAACGTGGTCATATTTGCGTAAGCCAAATATGAACCTGATTGAGAAATTTTGGAGACGCTCAAGTCTGTTTAGCTGATCCTCTCTAAGATCTAGGTAACAGACATCGGCATAATCTAAAATGGGAAGTAAAAGAGATTGAGCAAGGGCAACTTTGGTAGCAGTCGGAAGAAAATTGCGAAGCCGCTATAGAGAACCCGCAGAAGCAAACATTTTGCGACTAACTGCTTCCAACTGAGGGCCCCATGACAAGGACTGGTCAATTATTAATCCGAGATTGTTTATTTGTTTGCTGTAAGGAATGATTACGCTGTCAAAAATGATCGGAGGCAGTGTATCCCAGTCCAATTTAGCCAACATTCGGGAGCTGCCTACGACAATAACTTTTGTTTTTGTTGGATTAATCACTAAACCAAAATCATTGCTCCAATCTGCTATATGTCTTAAATTTTTATTGGTAGTTTCTACGCAATCTGATAATTTGTTAAGAGAGGCTTGTGAATAAATCTGTAAATCATCCGCATAAAGGTGGTAAGATGAAGTGATATTTTTAGATATAGAGTTTATAAAAGCAGCAAAAAGAAGAGGAGATAAAACCGCGCCCTGCGGCACGCCGGCTGTCGTGTTACACCATGAAGAACAGGAATCTTCAAGGCGAACCCTTTGTCGGCGTCCAAACAGGTAACTGTAGAAAAAGTCTTAGCCGGTCTGAGGAAAGCTGCCCTTGTGCTATAATATGACTGATACACCATACAGGTAAGTAAATAGGTAGGTACACGCGGTAACGATTTCGGTATACAGCGGCTTCGACTCGTTGGCGAGTGTGAAAATATTTGGGCGGACGTGGGAACTTTAATTCGATGTGGCCTACCCGATGTTGACTGCCCTTAAAAGTAGGTAAAGACAGTTCAGGTCTGGCAAATGCTCTAACTACACAGCATTGATGTAATTTCACTGGCTACCTTGTCTTTCAATCGTTAGCTCAGCAAAGTAAACAGTTAAACATTGCTACTTTGCGTCTGAATTTAAAAGACTGGGGGCGTTACCCAACCAGAAGTAATCCGCATCAGTAATCCTACCATCTGGTGCGAGAGTTCCCTAGAAAACGGGTTTTAGCCAAATATCACGCGGACTAAGTCACTAGTACTAATGCAGCCAGTAGGCACTTATTACGTATTATAATTTGTAAGATACTAGTTCTATTGACTTGTGAGTTGATCCGAAGTACAAAGTGTATGCTTGTAGTGTTGCATGCTTACAGTGCGTACCAGTTTTTGAGGAGACATCACACTTATCCATACTAATCAGTACTAATATTATAAATGCGAAAGTAACTCTGTCTGTCTGTCTGTTACGCTTTCACGCCAAAACTAATGGACCGATTTGAATGAAATTTGGTATGGAGATAGTTTGAGACCCGGGAAAAAACATAGGATAGTTTTTATCCGACTGCGCAAAAAGAGGTTCATGTTTTCGCGCGATAACCGACATACGCGCGGGCGGAGCCGCGCCCGGAAAGCTAGTATTATATAAATGCGAAAGTAACTATGTCTGTCTATTTATATCTGTCTCGCTTTTACGTCAAAACTACAGGACCGACTTGGATGAAATTTGGTTTGGAAATAGTTTGAGATGCGGGGAAGGACATAGGATAGTTTTTATCCAACTGTGCACAAAGAGCTTAATGTTTTTAAGCGATAGCCGACATACGCGCATGCGGAGCCGCGACCGAAAGGCTAGTAATTTATACATGCGAAATTTTGTGAGTGAGGATGTTACTCCTTCACTTTCATCATTTTCTATGCGGGTGGATCTGCGGGGCGTAGCTAGTAGCTATGGCTTGCTTCTGAAATATCTTTGATGATAACATACAAAATAACGACACATAACAATGAATTTCACATAAAATAAGAGATATATTGACTTTATTGAAAATAAAAAACGTGCGAGGAACATGAACAACAGCAGCAGAAGGCTATTATCTGATTTAACATCTTAGATATATTAAAAAGAAAAAACCATTTAAACACTAAGCCGAAAATTGTATTTATAGTCCTGACTTCCACAAGTGATTAAACATTTAAAGGAATGAAAGTACGTTTCATTATTTAGTTTTTCCTCTTATGAGTATTGTGCCTCTCTTTGGTGCGGCATATCACAAAAAAAAATTTAAGGTCATTAGTCATCATCCGGAATACGTCTACTGTTGAACAAACGCCCTTCCCCATAGGGGGGTTTGCCATAATCCGCACGCTTGGCAGGCGTCTTTGGGATTACAGTTACAGGTGCCAATTTCTCAGAAGGCGACGCAGTCAAACTTTGGGATATTTTACCTTAGCCGTCTCTTACAATACCTACGGAAAGAGATGCGCGGTGACATTCTAGCCCGGCACCCCACAGGCCCCAACTACCCGTGATATCAAAAATGTTTGTTTCATCATAGCTTAAAAACTACATATGAAATTCTTCTAAATAAGTAGATATGAAAGGCATCTGCACCGAGGCAGCGATACGTAATTGAGGTTTGTTTGATCCCTTGCTGTATTTAATATATATTATATTAAAGGATTCATTCTATAAATCATACACTTTGGAAACACGATTACTTAAAATTTTGTCTATAGAAAAAAAATCCGAAGTTACATCTAAAAAACGAAATAAACCCTTAGTACGGCGTAAATACTTAAAGGAAAGTCATCCGTATTTGAAAAATAAAAAGTCAACATGTTTTCTATAACGTATACACTTTACATTTTTCAAATAGGTATTTTTTTTTATTATACGAAGGAAATACTCAAATTCACGCGTGTTCCGCCCATTTTAGTCAGAGCCGCGATGCTTTGTCCCTATCCGCTTTATATAATTCTACGGCCGTCGGACGGGGACGGATGCTGTTGGCGTGCCTTACTTACGCACACATACGCGGCGCGCCTAAAAAGCTCGGTGCGCCCTTAAGCCTGCACCGAGGCAGCAGTACGTAATTGTGGTTCATTTGATCCCGTGCTGTATCTTTATTTCTTAATTTTGAGTTCTGCAATTCATATATATAATATTTAAGGATTCATTCTATAAATCATACAATTTAGAAACACGATTACTTAAAATTTCCTCGATAGAAAAAAAATCCAAAGTTATATCTAAAAAACTAAATAAACCCTTAGTACGGCGTAAATATTTCACGGAAAGCCATCAGTCTTTGATTAATAAAAAGATCAATTTATTTTCTATAACGTATACACGTTATATTTTCTAAATAGGTATTCGTTTTTATAATACAAAGGAAATACCTAAATTCACGCACGTTCCGTCCATTTTAGCCAGAGCCGCGACGCTTCCTCCCTATCCGCTTCAGTACCGCTGCGGCCGTCGGACGGGGAACACGTATCGCTTGAGTTCACGCACGGTTTTAAAAACTATATTTGAGTTTACGTAACGATTTTGTTTATTTACTATGGGGAACAAAGTAAACAAATCAAAGAAGTGAAGAGGTTGGCGAAAAATTAATGCAAATCGCTTCCATGAAGAAATAAAGTAGGTAAAGTTCATATATTTGTTCCTAATTTTACTTACCCCAATATGCATTTATTTTAAAATCACACTGAAATGTTTCAAACACAATCAAATTTATCTTTCAAGACTCCTCCAGGCCGAGAGTATGGAAAACATAGAGAATACTCTTACTTCGTAAGTATACTCAACCTACATACCTATAACTGCGTAGGTAGTTTAAAACGAGTATTTACTTTATTTCAGCAATATTTACCTACTAAAACGAATTCAAATTTTACCATTATTTTTTCTATTTATAGGGAAAATGTAAGGGAATACATTTGAATCATGTGATGACGCGATGCAACAAATATCACTACAGGCAGAAAATTTTGAAAGAAAATTCTATGCTTCGTTTGTATCACATGTAATACTTATACAATTATTATATTATACCTTCCAAGTTTGGGTACTCAATTAAATCTAATAATTTAATTAGATTTAATTGAGTACCCATAATCTTTAAAATTTTCTATTTATAGGGTGAATGTACCAAATGTTGGCATTTCACAGCAAAGCACATATTTTGATTTATGTGATGACACGCTGACAGAAATACCACTACAGACGGGAAAGTTTGAACACAAATATTTTTTACTTAGGTAACTGTACCTAGTTCTGTACCTAGGTAAGTATAGTAAATATACAATAAACAAAACTTTTAAAAACTCTTTGACAAAATATAAAACTGACTTCCCAGACGTGAATGAACATATTAAATCCATACGTTGTAATCACTACGATATGTACTGACTACAACAATAGAATTCACACTTTTTTGTATTTGGAACACAAGGAACTTAGATGGGTAAAAATAAATGTTGGTTTTGTAGCGTGAAATAGACATACATTTTTAAAAAATAAATACCAAACCTATACTATATTTTTAAATATAGACCTACTTTTAAGTAGGCCATCAAGATAAAGGAAATTAAAAGAAATTACAATTAATAAATAGCTCAAAAAAGTTATTGATTGCGTAAAAATGGCCAGCGTTAGTTGAAATTAATAATAGTTATAAATATTCGTAGCCCATATTTGTCCGTTTTGTTTGGCAAGCAATCAATCATTACTACATTTCATCCAACTTATATAATTCAAGTACACAGATTTTGTTTAAACAGTGTGCCGGGACACTAAAAGTCAATAGAATAAATTAATTAAAAAAAATGTCTGCTATTCACAATTTCGCTTCGGTCTTTTTAGTTATACTTTTAAATTGTCTATTTTACAGCCGGGTATTTATATATATAAATTAATTTATTTTATTGTTCAAAAAGGGTATCATTAGATGATACTTCGTGAACTGTCAACTAATGGTACGTTTACAAGTCATCTGATGAACCGATGACTTGAACGTACTTGAACGTGACGTGTTTAAAGAAATAATATAATAAATTTGATTTCAATTGCTAATTTACTAAACCATCTAAATATTTCCGAATTTCCAGGGTATTGGATGATACGGATTGTAAAATTTACCACACTCCAGAATTGTAATTCCATAAAAAAAACTGGTTAGTTTTTGTTATGGAATTAAATTATCAAATAATAAATAAAAAGTTCCTTTAAAAACTATTTGTTGATATATAATGTTGTAATATATAAATTAAAATATCTGTTTTATTACTGGGTGCCATATACACAGGCACAACATTTTTGTCTTTCAGCGGAGGAAGAAATAGATGATAACATGAATTACTCACACAAAGGAAATAATGCCTTGAAGTAAGTTCGATATTGATCATGATGGTTTTATGTGTCCTAGTAAAATTGTTTCATGATTTATCTGTGTACATTAAGCATAATACTTACATATATTTACTTCGGAAGTGGTGATTGGTGGTAACTTTGTTTGCTCTGAGATAGTTTTTCTCTGTGTTTTAATGTATATTTCAAATATGGTTATGGTTACACAATTATGAATTTAAATAAACGAAGGTATGCTTAACCTTGTTTTTAGATAAATAAAATGAAATATATTTTGATTTAATTAAAATTTGTTTAATTTTTAGGTTTCTACGCATCAGTTGCCTGGTGAATCAGATCAAGAGAAGATTATATAATAATAAAACCAGAAGAAAAAGTAGAAGAGATAAGAATAAGTGGAAATAGAGTTGTCGTATTCATGTATTTATTTGAACAATTGCAGGAAATTTCGCAGCATGACTCTGCATTTAGTTGCAATTTTAATCATTTAAAAGTAGTCGGAGAAAAAAGAACAGGGTTTGTATCAAAGTACGGGTGTGTTTGCAAAATGTGCAACGCCAAATTAAGTTTTAATAATTGTGAAAAATCCAATAATAACAAAGAACTTGATCTCACCGAAAATGTGTTAGGTGGTTTCATATCTATAGGTGTAAGATACGCAGGTCTAGAACAAGTGTCAGCCTTACTTGATATACCTTCTATGTTGGATCATTTGCCAAGTGTCACGCAAGAGTCTGTGAACTATGGAAACGGCAAAACAAAAATGTATTGAAGAAGCAGCAAAAGAAGAGTAATATTAATGCAGACGGAGTACCTATGATTACCGTAGTTGCTGATGGTTGTTGGTCAAAAAGATCATTTAAAAACAAATATAACGCATTGGCGGTTGCTGCGGTAATTATTGGTTACAGAACAAAAAAAGTCCTTTAAATTGCAGTTAAAAACAAATATTGTATGATTTGTACACGGTCAGAGAACAAAAAAATCCCAACTTAAAAATTACGAAGTATCCTCAAGTGGAATGGAATCCGTAGCAATAGTTGAAGGGTTTAAACATTCCTTACCAAATCAGGGCTTGATTTACTCCAAGTTAATTGGGACTCCAGTGCATATAAGAGCATATTAGAAGCAAAACCTTATGGAAACTTATTGGTAGAAAAATTGAATGCACTAATCATCTGTTACTTTTGCACGAAACTAGACGAATTAACCAAAAACACCTGCAAATATCGCAAAGTACTTGGAAAAAATATACTGCACTTGCGTAGATGTGTTAAAGGAGTTGTCAAACATATAAATTCAAGAGATTCAAGTTTCACCCAAATAAGTAATTGAATGCACCAAATCACGTTTTCGGAAATCACAAACTATGCAAACCTTATTTCTGCCAAATTATAGATCAAAATGAACCAACAGAATTAAAGATTTTGTTGCTGAAATGAAGTCTAGTAATATTTTTGCTGCTATCATAAAAATCATGTCCAGATTGGTAAACTAAAAGCCTAATGACTACTATTTATATGATGTAAATAGTAATATAGTAGAAGTATTAAACAATGTTATCGCGAAATTTGTTGGCGGTAAACGAATTCATTATTCAAGTCGACAGTCTTATACAGTTCGCTAACTACACCGCTAACCACTAAATAATCGTATATTTGCAAAAAGATTTTAATGCAAAGTCCTAATCCTATTGTTAGACGCTTAGAATTTAAACGCGATAAAAAAAGAATTGATGATTTAAAAACGGAGATCATCAAAATCTTTTGTGACAAAAAAGTGTACAAACACTACCAATGGCAAATATTATGGCGAGTCTTGTCAAAAGCCAGATCTAGAACAAGCTGAATTTGATTTTGCTAAATCAAAACTTATGAAGAAAATTAATCTTTCTGATGATGATCGCCAGTCACTTAAAAAAAGAACTATTTTGCAGGCAGATTCGATTGAATGGCACCAAGAGAGAAAGTTACGCCTTACTGCGTCTACTTTTGGAAAGGTATGCAACAGAGGCCTTATAAAATGTGCACCTCTAGTAAAAAATCTTGTAAATGTGACTGGTGAATTAAGCCACGTAAAATCCATTCGTTATGGCAAGGAACACGAACATATTGCGTTACAACAGTTTGCTTAAGTACTCAAACTCGACAAAGAAGCTAACTTCAATGGTATAAAAAAATGTGGCTTATTCATCGATTCTGAACTGCCATTTTTGGTGGCAAGTCCAGATGGATTGATATATGATAAAATCATTGAAATCAAGTGTCCGTATTCATCTAAAGACAAAACAGTAGAAGAAGGAATAGCAGAAATCTGGAATCAGGAGAGAAACGGAAACTTGATATGAAATGGATCCTATAGAATCTCTAAGGGATCTTTTTAAAGAAATTGATATATTAACTTTACCGAGTCTGTATATATTTGAAAATATTATGTATGTTCGGAAAAAATTGAGTAAATTTAAATTAAATAGTGACCACCACGGTTACAACACTAGGAATAAATATAAAATAGCAGTACCAGGTTTTAGACTAGCAAAGACAAATAAAAGGTCCTTTTTAGGTAATTGTGTGCGGTTTTATAATAAAATTCCTAATCATATTACAATGCTCACAGAAGGAAAATTCAAGTTTCATGTGAAAAATATTTTGATTAAGAAATCATACTACAAAGTTCGTGATTACTTAAACGACAAAGATGCTTGGAAAGTTCCGCCTCTGCCAAGCTATCACCTGTCACCTACTTAATATAAACAAATATTGCAATAATCGTATTATATTGTATATAACACATTGTTACAAGATGTTTAAAAGAATGGCCCCGAGTTTCTGGCCCGTTCTTCTCGCAGTGGCTCTATAAATATATTTTGCTGAACGTGGCAGTACAATGTAGAATATTTCAATATTAAAATTTGTAATTGACATTCATAAGAGCGTCGTAGACGCCTAAATTGAATAAATGAATTTGAATTTGACAATAAATAAACAACATGATTTGTTTTACCAGGTGCAAGGTCAGCTACACATCACTAGGAAAGCAATTTGTTTATTTGTTGTGTGGACTGAAAAAAATATAAAAATAGAGAAAATAAAAAGAGATGATGAATTCTGGGAGAAGAATATGGAAAAAAAAATTAAAAACATTTTACTTCGATTGCCTGCTATCAGAAATTATTGATATTGATTCAAGGCTAGACAGAAATTCGTGAGCCAAAATATATTTTAGATGCAATAACCAAAAAAAACAATTCTTCCCGCGATTCTAATGCCTGAAACAAAGCGGGAAAAAAACTTAGTTATTTTCTCTTTCTGACTTTCATGTTCCTTGCCATAACTAACCAAATACCTGTGTAGTCAACTTCATTATCAGAAATTCAATCGAACCTCCCTGCAAAAACTTTAAAATTTATGAACTATTTCATGTGAATAATGTGTTATCTATGATCTGTAAATGATTTGCCGCTAATTATCTTCTCTTAAATTCAAAAAAGACGAAATGTTTAAATTTTTCTTTACCAAATGTTACTTAATGTTGAACTAAACATTAGGCTTGGCCCTAATAAACTCGCTATTGACAATACGACAGTCTTCTTAGGAATCAAAATGGATCCAACTTCACAGTGTGATCCACATATATGAATGATTAATCCGGAAGTCTTAGTTTGGCTGCATATGCAGTTCGTAAGATAAAACAGTTAACAGACGTAGCTACTTCTCGCCTAGTTTATTTCGCGTACTTCCACAGTATTATGTCGTATGGTGTATTGCTGCGGGAAGCTGCTGCTGAGATAGAGACAATCTTTATCTAACAAAAGCATGCAATTCGAGACAATATGAAATTAATCCTAGGGAATCTCTGAGGGATCTTTAAATAAATATTAATATTTTTTACTTTCCCAAGTCTGTATATATTTGAAAATATTATGTATTTTCGAAAAAAAGTGAATTTTAATTAAACTGTGACAATCACGATTACAGCACTATAGTCTGTTTTTTTTAACAAACGAGTACTGAGTATGTCTCTTGCACATTTCCGATATTGAGAGAGTGAGAAGGGTCATTGCCGTCATTGGTCAATGCCTTTGTTCTTGTTTTGAAATTGTTAAGGGCCGTTCATATTGAATACTTATGAACTGTAGTGTAGAAAAAATTACGTCATTATTTTATGGTTTAAATTTGCATACTTAGTTTATTTACTTCAATTCTTGTAATGTTAAAAAATATCGTCATTCTTCTGTTGAACTTTCTACGCAGGTAATAGTCGAAGACTCAACTGAATGTCACTATACATGTAACTACAGCGTTCATGTGGAACGGACTTTATGTTGTTTACGTGAGCCAATAGCAACGCAGTAAAATGTTCAGTACCCGTTTGTTAAAAAAAACAGACTATAGGAATAAAGATCAAATATCGGTGCCAGGTTTTAGATTTACAAAGACAAACAAAATATCCTTCTGAGGTTATTGTGTACGGTTTTATAATAAAGTTCCCAAACATATTACAACGCTCACAGAAGGGAAATTCAAGTTACACGTGAAAAATATATTAATTAAGAGATCCTACTACACAGTTTGTGATTACTTAAACGACAAAAATGCCTGGACAAATCCGTCTCTGCCAAGCTACCGCCTGTCACCCACGTAATTTAAACAAATATTGTAAGAATTTTATTATATAGTAAATGTAACGCATTGTTAAAAGACGTTTAAAAGAATGGCCCCAAGTTGCCGTCGATGCTTGCCCGTTCTTCTCGCTGTGGCTCCATACAATTTTTGTATGCTGACCGTGGCAGTACAATGTAGAATATTTCAATATAAAATTTGTACGATAAATGACTTTGACTTTGAATAAAGCATTTAAATATTGAAAATCATGTCACATCACTAACAATCACTGAAAAAATTCGGTTTAAAGTTTGTAAAGATTTCTACTATTCTCTTCTACTACTAAATATCTTTCGATTTCTTATTTAGCTGATTTTTTCAAGTAAGTGCCCATTACTACGCAAATAGCCGAGATTGCTGCGTAAGTACTATTACTATAATGTAGATTTATTAGGTGTCTCTCAAAAACCTACTAGGGGATGTAAATTACTCTGTCCAAAAATATACCAACATCGGATATTCTTGGTGATTATTCGTGGTCGCACATAATATACCTACGTATGTATATATATACTTTACGGAAATCGATTTAGTACGTCTACTCTGAGTGAAAAATGTAAATTTGAAAAGGGTCGATCACTGGGATTTTTACCCTATTTATATACCCGTTCTGTATTATATGTACCTACTGACGTACCTCGATGTCGTGGAAAAAGGTTTTTTACGTGAATAAGAATATATTCAGTAACAGTATATAAATAAAAACTAGTCGTTTTATTATGTATATATATAAATAAGTAGCACCCTAGCTAGTCAATTGGAAATTGGTTACGTTTACTTGGAAGAGTAAATTATGTATACCTACTGAAGTACCGATAAGTCAGAAATAAAAAATAATAAATGTGGAAAAACGTTTTTTACCTGAACATATTCAATAAAAGTATTTGAAATGTATTGTTTTATTTTGTAAATAAATATTAGTAGCACCCTAGCTAGTCGAATGGCGCAGCTCGGCGCGGCGGGTCAGCGCATAGCTATTTAGTTGCTTGATCTTGTTGGCGGCAGCAGAGGGGGCGCGGCGGCAGCGCGGCGCGCGGCGTCACTGTGTGCCTTACTCACGCACACATACGCGGAGCGCATAGAATACCTGAAATCGCTGAGCGCCAGAAGCTCGGTACCCCCTTAAATATCGGACGTTTGGTTAGAGATTCGAAATTTAAATTTATTTCTAATTTGCGCTTATGCATTTGGGTTTCCAATTCAGCGATTCGTTTGTTTTCGCGCCATTTGAATGTACTTTGACATCATTCTGTACACAAAATGGAAAACTTAAAATATTTACGAATACGAGTTTCACTGCCGCAGAAACAGCTTTAACGATGTATCGTACGCGGTAAACGGTAGCGTAAATCAGTAAACGGTACGGAGATTGGGGAAGCTATCATAAAAGAAAACAGTACGTACGTTTTTGGCTCAACGTTTTCGTTCTGGAAATTTTGACCTACAGAATAAAACCCCGTCGACGGCCGGAGACTCAGGTGACAATGAAGAATTGAAAGGGATCGTATTGGCGACTCTGAGTGAAGTGACTCCGGAAGGTTGACAAGTGAGGTTTTCGTACGAAGAAGTCGACCTAACATCGGCACTTTTTTGCTCGAGCAAAATGGTGCACCGTCTTGTTGTTGCTTTTGGCGTTTAATTGACATATTGGTTACTAATTGTTGAAAAAGATATATTAGAGGAACGCATAAATAACTTGTATAAATATTATAAAATATTACGAGTTTTACAATTTAATAGTTATTTTCTACCCTCCTGAGAATACAGCTAACAATCGAGGAAGCGGATCCATCGCAAACCACGCCAGAGCTAGCGGCACTCTTCGGTTCGAGTGATATAAAATATAATAATAGTGATGAATTGGGAAAGTGAAAAAGCTCGGAAAATGGGTACCGCATATAGAAAGAACCAAATAATAAACACGAGTCGAGTGCTGCGTAACATTACTCTACCGTCACAATAACGAGGGGATCGTATTGTTACTTGTGATAAAAAATGGATCGTGGAAAATAATCGGAAACGCTCATCACAATGGTTGAATCCAGGAGAACCGGTCAAACACTGCCCCAAGCGAAACGTGACCCAGAAAAAGGTACTGGTAAGTTTCTGGAGGACCGGTGCTGGTGTCATCCACTACAGCTTCCTACAATATGGCCAAACGATAACGGCAGATCTGTATAACAATGGTACATACTTTGATTACTGTAATTTATCAGCCGGATTGTCCACTGCCAAACACAGCCTCCCCCATTATGGGGGCGTTCGCCATAATCACCATGCTTGGCAGCTGTCTTGGGGATCGCAGTGTGAGATATCAGTTCAGATAGCACTGCTGCCCAACTTCTGGTCTGTTACCTTGTCCCATGGGCAGCAGAGCCATCTCTGTGGGGTGACATTATAGCCCGGCACGCCATGGTCATAACTTTGATTAATCTTTTGTTTTGTACATCTAAGGACCTTTTATACGTGTTCATAGTATGCAACACAATATACAAAAATCAAGTTATGGAGATGGAGTTGATAACAGAAATAGTCTTTTTTTTTTTTTTTTTATGCCTGATAGGTTAGCCTTTGACCACTATCTCACCTGGTGGTAAGTGATGATGTGGTCGAAGATGTTGTACAGCCTAACCTAGAATTACTGGCTCTCAAGGACAGCTGCCGGAACACACCGTTAGGTGCTTGGCGACAGATTTTTAACTTGAGGGTGGTCTCATTTAGTTCTTGATCATTAGATCGAGAACTAAATGAGACACAAATATTTTGTATAGAATAATTTCTATACAAGTGTCTCCTTTAGTTCACAAGCATGGTGATACGCGGATTGCAGACAGTCACAGGGAAGGGAATCGTAAAAGATTATAACATATCTGTGTGCACCGTCTTTGGGAATTTAACACATCTGTGTGTATGGTTGGAAGTATCAAAACACTCACATTTTATCAGGCATTTTGGTTTCATGTAGTAGGGGGTGACCCTATTGCCGTTTACCTGGCACACTGAACTAAAAACTAATATTTGGATAGGACACAGGACCTCGTGAACACTGAAAATGTCTGCTACATAAATGTCATTGCTATTTCCAACTACAGTTGGTTCTTTGACTTTACTTGTACTCATTTATAATTTGTTTACTTACCTACTTCATTGTTATCACGCTTCCTGAGTTTATCCCATGACAAAGATAATGAAACCCAGCACTGCAAAATTTATAATCCCATTTAATATACATACTTGAGAGCATTTTTTGACTTTATCAATCACAATCATAGTGCTGCATGAATTTATATTATGTACAAGCTCCACACTAACGCGCACTATCCTGCTCAAGCGGTGGGGATGCTGCTGCTTGCAGCACTGGGTGTGGAGACAGGATAATATAATAATATTTTGATTCTCTTTGTGTCAATATTGATATTCTATATTTTTGTCTTAGAAGTAGATGAAATGAAATGAAAGATCACGAAGGACAATGTATATATCAGGTGGTTTCCGGAAAACTGTATTGAGATTATTAAACATTTTGAAGTGGAGCCTCATAAACAATAACTTTCTGTAAATCTGTTATCAGTAAGTGTAACACACTATTTTCCATACACCTTTGTAAATGTACCTAGTATGATGTACAATTTTGTACTTATGAACATCTGATCTACAAGAATCTCTATTGGAAATAAATTTTGAACATAATAGCAAGACTAGATAGGCTGTCAAATCACACAGATATAATAGAGATCACAGTAGATTTTAACAGAAACTTCCATATTTCTCATATGAAAGACTTAATAGCATGACACTACTTCTAAATACGTTTGTAATTATTGATATGGCTAGAGCTCCCATCAAAGCACTGCAATACAAGCTTTTAATGCAATACAATTTTATCTAAAAGACTCAATAACTGCAATTGTAGAACATTTTATATGATGAATGAACCAGACTTTTTGCTGATAATAAAAACTTCAGTACCTAGTATGACATCTTTAGTTTCTGTAATGTAAGATGTTTTGAGTAGAAAGGAATTTTTAATTTATAATTATTATATATTAATAAAAAATTTGTAAAAATTGTATTTATGTCACTTCATTTAAAAATGAAGTGACATAAATTCTTATTTCCACTTGTTGCTGAATTCATATACTGTAAGACCACAAAGAAAATATTGTTATTTTATAATGACAATCAATGCATGTATATTTTAGGTATAAATAGGGGTGTGAGTACACTAGTATTGATATATATATCACAAAGGTTATGACCGTAATTTAAGGGCATATTCGCATGAAATATAAAATTAAACAAATATGATGGCAGGCTCATTCTCATAATTGTATTAAGTATATCCCATGGGCATCATAGATAATGATCACAATTGAATTTCATTCATAAATGGATAAATGGATATCAGCTCCATGTGATACAAAAAGGTCCACCAACAATGATGAGCTACAAAACAATATGGATTTTTTTTTAGCAATATCATCTCTAGTGACTTGGGTGACTTGGATGATTTGGCCCAAATATGGATGTTATATTAATTAAACAAAAGCAGAATTTATATTTAACAAATTATTTATCATTGAAGTGTTATCTGTTCCATTTTCGTAATTATTATTTATCAATTTTTCAACAGCCTCTGTAATTGCTACGTTTTGGCAATATCTCATGGATGAGTGAAACAAAAACACTGCAGATTGGTGTGAGATACAGTTTTACATACATTTAAAACCTAAGTATGTTGGTATACAATAGTTTGCTTTGATGATAGGTTCTAATTTTGTTTTTATCAAATTCACAACAACACCACAGAAATATCTAAACATTTTAATGGAAAAGTAAACATTGTTTTTCTAGTTTACATGTAGTTACATACACAGAATTTAAAATAAACCAATATTTGGAACATTATGTATTGATGAACATAGGTATAACCTGCAATAGTTCAAGACGGGTTTCAAAGAAATAAAAAAAATGCATGGAATGCTCTCACATTTCTGCCTGTAACTTTACCTTTTAATGCTTCCTCACTGTTGACAGATGCACCGAGTAAACATTTAACCAAAACTAAACTAACAAATTTAAGAGGCACAACTCACAATAAACATTTCACTTCATAACATCACTCGACTCGTAATAATATAAATACACAGGTAATGTCCATTTATTTACACTTTTTCCTTTTCTCGTGTCTAAAACTTCGGTCTTCGACAGAACAAACCGTAAGCATAGATAATAATAGATATAACATATGCCCATAGATGAATAATGAATATATGTATGCCGTAAGGATAAAAGTGTTCTGTGGAACGAACAAACAGCAACAGCAGGCTAGGGATAATCCGATACTAGTTAATACGATTAGGTACTGAACTCGATACTTTTCTTTCGATAACAAGTACATAATCCTTGCAATGTGATAACTACTCGGTAGTGTGAATTTGCGACGAAGTATACCGATCAGACAATCTGCGTATTTGGCATTTTGTGTATCTGGCATTATGCGTGTGATAGCATAGGTAAACATTGTGTCGTTAGATTAACGTAATAGGTAATGTCCTTTGCTTTGTTTTAATTTTAAGATGTTGATTAAAATAGGACTTGCAAGGAACTATTAATAAGTATTTGTATCATGTTGAACCATTGTACATTTATTTAATGTTAAATAAGAGTATTTGATTTGACGTTAGTCATATTATATATATTATATATTTTGTTCAATACATAAAATTGTATAAAATCAATAATAAGATTAATGTAATAATACCTTAAATTAAAATAGTTATTTATAAGCACATTCTAATAAAATAATTTAATAGTAAACCAATTGTAATTAATTAAAAGTATTGATATTGACTGCCGAAGTTGTTGTTTGAAAGGGGCTCTGCCAAGCAAGTCAGTCATCTTTAAGCAAGCTCAGAGTGAACAACTCAGATCTCACAGTGGTTTCGAAATATATTTTCATATTAGTCTTTAACGAAGAAGTCCTGCCCGATCAAGCTTGTGTGAAAGTTAAGTAATTTATTATTCTCTTTTATGATATTACTGGACTTACCTTGTTTATATGTAATGGTTCTTACAATGGTTTGTTAAAAAGGTTTTGACAGTTGTTATAAATTATATTGAATTATAATTATAATAATGTTAATTAATAGTTGATGAACCAGTAAAAGTGTAAATAAAATGTATTTAGAAAGTAAGTAACACATTGTTAAAAGATGTTTAAAAGAATGGCCCCGAGTTTCTTGTCTGTTCTTCTCGCAGTGGCTCTATACAATTTTGTTTGCTGAACGTGGCAGTAAAATTAGAATATTTCAATATTAAAATTTCATAAGAGCGTCGCAGACGCCTAAATTGAATAAATGGTTTTGTCTTTGACTTTGACCTTTTATTTATTTAAACTAACACGTGCAAATCGATGAAAGTACTTGTATTGAATCGAATCAAATTATAAGACCAATGAAATATTTCTGACCGTATCCTAATGAATGAACCAACCGAGTGATTGAATGAAGTCTGTCCTACTATTTGTGACTACGATTTTGTCTGAGGACCACCTGGAGCATATCAACTAAATTCTTTTGGTAACTTGTGTTAAGAATCCTATTTACTTAATCACATTCACTTTTGTGATGCGTTTTCCGATGGCAATATAAATGAAGAGGATCGACGTGAATTAAAAATTTATTACTTCGGCAGTCGGTCATTGATTTTGGTACTAAAAACGCCCGAATATATTATTATTTTGTCGATTTGTAATCGCGAAAGACAATGCTTCACGACCGCATAGGCAGCCATGTTCACGGAAATTCATAGATTAAGTGGACAGATATGACAATTAGCAACATTGAGTCAATTACCTAGATTTTACTCACCACGAAAAAAGTTTGACGTGTCTGTTTATCATCATAACTTCCATATGGCTGGAAAAATTTGGATCAAATATTTGAAAAGTGACTTGATCAAGTGCTTTATTGTACCCCTCATAAATATATTATATGTGTGTAAGTATTCTCTTAACATATGTAACTAAATAAATATTATGTCATATTCGGATTGAATGGAATATATTAAAAAAATATAATATGTACTTAAATGTATTTATGAAAAATACGATTAACTTTTTTTTAATCTAGAATTTATATTATGATAATATAAAATCTAGATTTAAAAAGTTAGTAAAACTTTGTTTCTAGTATAAAACCAATTGTACCTTTACTTTCAAAAACTGAATAGCGCAATTTGTGATCCTCAGTAATACTTCTTTTTACTATTTTTAACTAATATACTCTTCACAATGTTTCGTAGGTACAAAAACCATGTCCGTTCTGTGTGCTGATAGCATACCTCAGAAGTAGTCTAGCGCTGCATGTTTGAATAGTTTGGTTAGATGATGCAATTAGCTTAAGCGCTGTGAGCGAACTTTTTTCTTCGAAACATTAGCCTACAAGCGTTGTGGCGCTGCGTGTTTGAATCGTGTGGTTAGACGATATAATTAGTTCTAGACTGCAGAAGCGCACTTAAGTTTAAAATTAGAAAAAATGGCGGAGACTTTTGTCTCAAATGTCTTCTCTAGTGTAACATAATATTATCTCGATGAATTGGTCCCACTTTATAATTGATGAACATATATTGCACTTTCTTATTCTTTGTAAAAAAATATTCAAATTTATAACGTGATCTTTTTGCCGATATAGGATTTCCCAAGGTTTTAGTGATAATTTTTTCTCGTTGAAAATAGATATATATGCATAGACCAAGTCTTGGAAAATAATTATGACTACTCATGAGTTACGCTATTATAGTTTGAAGAACGAAGTTAACGTATTAGTGACATTTAACCTTGTATTACAGCTAAGTGTAACACTGGTGAGAAATCATCTTTCGAATCAAATCAGTTTCTGAACGCTGGTGCGTTTGGAAACGAGTGTTAACATTGTAATTGGTGGGAAAAACTATTTTTCCACATGAAATCAAAATCAAAAATTGAAATCAAACCATGTACCGGTATTCGCAGATGTCGATACTTATAAGGTTACCGGGCATCCGCTCGGGTACAAAACCGGATTGAACCTCATTTTAGTAAATAATACGGGATAACTCACGTGAATCAGTCAGATAGCTCCGACTATAGTTTCAACCACATTCGGTGGTCTTTTTCAAGGAGAGCTCGGGACGCCCGCGTTGAGTCTCGCTTAGCACTGCGGGCGGCAGCTCGTAGCCCGCGTGACGTCATCGGTTGGTGCGATGGGTGGGATGCAGTTGGTCGTGTCGTCGAGTTCTCAAGCGAATCCTCTTCGTCGCTGATGATGAAATCCTGGCTGGCATGGGGAACGTCCCAGCAAAAAGAACTCGCTACATCTCCACTAGACCCGTCCTTATAATCCAAAACAGTTCCATGAAGACACGGCTTCCAAGTAGGTGACAAGAACCATCCTCCGTCTCTATTAAAGTTTAGACGTCTACTAATTTCGATAGATTCTCGGATCTTGCGAGGCACGAAGAACTTTTCTCTCGACAAGACCCGAGTTTTGTCGAAGCGGATGTAGTGTCCTGCACCAGATAACAGAGAATGTTCTGTCACGGCTGAGCTGTGTCTTGATGTCTTGATTCTTCATGGAGCGTATGTGTTCCGTAAGTCTAGTGGATTGAACCTGCTCAGCGTCGGGACAAAGTTAAGGGGTGCCACAAAGCAATACGATTTCGGACGATTATGTTGTTTGATTTATCACAGTATTCATATTGTATTGTAAAACCATAATAGAACCACACAAGTAGTTTTTGTTACTTTTTTTATGTTATTTTATTAAAAATCTCGAGGCCCACCTGATAGTAAGCGGACTAAATGTTTTGTGATAAATGTATTATTAACTTAATACTGCACAACGATGTCGTCTGACGACTGAAGAAAGTTGCTCCGATTTGGCTGAACATAAAAATCTAGATTGTTCTGGACGTCCTCATTCCGAATTCAGAACTTTTTTCGATGATGTCTGCCAAGTGAAAAAAGTTACTCCAATTTGGCTGAAAATCGATATCTGGTCGTTCTGAATGTACTTATTCCAAATTTGGAATTTATTTTTCGATGACGTCTGCCAAGTAAGAAAAGTTACTCCAATTTGGATGAAAATCGATATCTAGGTTGTTTTGTACATTCTTATTGCGAATTTATTTTTCGATGACGTCTGCCAAGTGAAAAAAGTTACTCCGATTTGTCTGAACAACGATATCTAAGTTGTAATGAACGTCCTTATTCTGAATATGTATTCTTTGGATGACATCTGCCAAGTGAAGACAAAAGACGTATCTCGAAAACGGTAAGAGATAGATATGGGAGGTTTGAACAATAATCGTAGAGAATAGGATAGCATTCGAATGATATGTGTTAAAAATTGAAAATGGCAGAATTCAAGATGGCCGCCTGTTTCCACCATACAAACTGCGGTTGCAGGTAGGCAGGAGTACTTTTTCGTCAGTAATATCCGCGTCATCAATAAAAGGCTATAATTGAGTTGTTAACATCTCGCGGTAGCGTCATCCAAATAGTGATTAAAAACTTTGATGAAAGAATCGACATCTGTCAGCGTGCTCGTGGTGGGCATTTGCCAGATATCATTTTTCATTCATAATTGCCAAACTTTTCTCTTCGTAATACAATAAAAATTGAATCATCTTCATCTAAATCCTTTTATTATTTTGTTTTAGAAAACAAAGTTCTTGTTGAAAAACCCTTTAGTTGGGAAGCGAAAGGGATTTCTCTTTTAGGGTTATGTACTGGAAAACGAAACCTTCTTGACCATCGGTCTGTCCGTCTGTCCGATCTTTCGTTCATTTACCGTGGTTCCGTTGAAGGTACCGTGCTTTTTTTTATTCATTATAGGTTCGCCTTTGACCACACCCTGCCTGATGTTAAGCATTGGTGTGGTCTAAGATGGAGCACGCTTACCTAGAAGAAACCGTTCTACTAGTTTTTACCGTGCTGTTTTCTATTCACCGTGGTACCATTGAATCGTCAGACTAAAATTTTCCATTAAACTAAATTTTAAAAAGTGTCAATTTGACACATGTTACAACTAAGATCTATGACCCGTAGTAATTTTTAGAACATTTGGTACCCAAATATGAAACTAAAATCGAGGAATTCATCATCTGTCACCTCGACTTGTGTCATGCCTGTCCATTAGTTTGTCTGTGCTTATTGCCGAATTCCAACTCACGGTTGCCCGGTTTTCCATTCAATAACTGAGTGACAGCCCTATGAAAAAGGTGAGAATTTTTGAATTTGGAAGCTTTCTTTCTGTATGGTTATATTTATTCATGTGCCATTAGTAGGATTGCGGTCAAATTATTGCCTATTCGGATTAAAAAATATATATCACCGTGAGCGGGAATGTCAAAACTGACATTTTGTTTGTGTGTAATTGAGTCAAGGGACTATGAATATTATGTATGAACTACATATTGTTCTATACTTAAGATAGATTTTATAGACATTATCGACGCCACAGAATCTAATATAAATTTATCTGTTTTTAACTCAGTAATCTTAAGTAGAAAGAGATAAGGAAATATTTATCACTACATAATTCGGAAACATTTTGCGATGACGACACAATCTTGACGCCACATTTTGCAATTTAATTTGCCAGCTGGTTTCTTGTATTAGGGATATGTATTCGAAAAAATACATCGATTATTTTAATCGATAGTATATTAAACTAAACATAGTTTTTGCTTCTAATGGCTTTTTATTTAAACGTGGCGTTCAATATATGTCGAACACGTTTAGGGCGTCTTCAGAGTTCCTACTCCTACAGCCAACACGTGATGATTTCTTACAATGCATTGGAGCTATTTTACACTTTTTCTTACATAATTTTGAGTTGGCTAGTTACCAAATTCAAATTCAAAATCATTTATTCAATTTAGGCGTCTACGACGCTCTTATGAAGGTCAATTACAAATTTTAATATTGAAATATTCTACATTGTACTGCCACGTTCAGCAAAAAACAATTATAGACCCACTGCGAGAAGAACGGGCAAGAAACTCGGGGCCATTCTTTTAACAATGTGTTATATGCAATATAATATGACTATTACAATATTTGTTCAAATTACGTAGGTGACAGGTGACAGCTTGGCAGAGGCGGAACCTTCCAAGCATCTTTGTCGTTTAAGTAATCACAAACTTTGTAGAATGATTTCTTAATCAAAATATTTTTCACATGCAATTTGAATTTTCCTTCTGTGAGCATTGTAATATGTTTGGGAATTTTATTATAAAACCGCACACAATTACCTAAAAAGGACCTTTTATTTGTCTTTGCTAGTCTTAAACCTGGTACTGCTATTTTATATTTATTCCTAGTGTTGTAATCGTGGTTGTCACTATTTAATTTAAATTTACTCAATTGTTTCCGAACATACATAATATTTTCAAATATATACAGACTCGGTAAAGTTAAAACTTATATCAATTTCTTTAAAAAGATCCCTTAGAGATTCCCTAGGATCCATTTCATATATGGCTCGAATTGCACGCTTTTGTAAGATAAAGATTGTTTCCATCTCAGCAGCAGCTCCCCACAGCAATACACCATATGACATAATACTGTGGAAGTACGCGAAATAAACTAGCCGTGCAGTACCTACTAACTCTCAAGTAGTCAAAGTGCCAGTTCCCGTTTTAGGCTAAGCATGCAAAACATCATTATCCACAGCACTTGTGGTACCATGAGGTGATTTGATATAGGGGCCCAATGCTAGCCAATCTGTAAATGAAAATGTATTCAAAGTAAATTATTTTAAAATAAATTCTATTTGTAGCGACATTTTATTGACAGTTCGTTTTTTTATAAATTTTCTTAATTATAAGAAATCTTCGGACCGATAAAAACCTTGTACTTATATCCTTCTTGTATTTCGAAAATTCGTAATCGTTCACCTCAGTAACGACTGTAGAGATTTTGATGAAACTATTCCTAGAACTCTCATACGACTTTACTATAAAGTACATAAATTACATAATTACAAGAAGCAAGTTCTTATGACTTCTTGGGCTGTATTTTTTATTTGTGGTGAATTTTCATATAACCTGATTTATTTTGGATGCAACTACGTTATTTTGGTAAAATAATAAAAGAATTATTATTATTTGTTAGGTTTTTGTATACAACTTCTTGCTTAATTATTTAATGTGACCATTATTTAAGAACATATGTTAAGCAAGCAGTACTTAGTATAAATGAAGTACCTTGATAGTTACTGCACTTATGGTTAGAAATTCTAAGTGAATTATAACCATAAGTGAAGTAACAAACAGTACAGTTTTAAAGTTCAAGTTCGTACACGAAATTACAATAGGCCATTTTCATAACGATAAGTGCAGTAACTAGAGCACTTACTTCAGTAATGTTTAGGACCTTTGGTCTTATCACCATATCCGCTACTAAGCACAAGGATACTTTTTGTATTTATTCAATAACATTTAAATGTCTAATTTACTGCGTTAAACAAAAATATTCTATAAGTGTTTCCTTTCTTTTGATATATAATACGTCGTAATGCGTCACAGCCCGGGTCATTCAACAGTCGCAGTCTCGTTCGCATGCCGCTGCGCAGATAAAATCAAAATTATAAAGTTATCTGCGGTAAAAGTGGACAAAAACCTACTTTATAGTGCCCCAGTGCTTCAATTCAACAGTTAAAACACCCGACAAACTTCTTTTTTATGTGCCTAAGGACCCAAAAATGAGGAAAAAGTGGATGACAGCCATTTGAAGACTTGATAGAATAGGCCTTAAAACTAAAGCGCCCTTTTTTTAACGTTTTGCATGTTGGAATGGCATTTTGCGAATGGCCGCCGGGCGAGAAACTACCCTCAAGTAGAAAATCTGTCGCCAAGCACCCGGTGTGTTCCGGAAGCTGTCCTTGAGAGCCAGTAAGTCTAGGTTAAGCCTGTTAACACCTTAGATGACATCATCACTTACCACCAGGTGAGATTGTGGATTAACCTATTAGCTACAAAAAAAATCGGCCAAATGCGAGTCAGACTCGCGTACAAAGGGTTCCGTACGATTAGCTTTACAACACTAGAGTTCATATTTTAACCTTTTTTTGTTTTAACGGGCGCGAGTTCGACTCGCACTTGGCAACTTTTTGTATTTGTTGTTATAGCGGCAACAGAAATACATCATCTGTGAAAATTTAAACTATCTAACTATCACCGTTCTTGAGAAACAGCCTGGTGACAGACGGTCGGACGGACGGACAGACAGATCGACGGACAGCAAAGTTTCAGTAATAGGGTCCCCTTTGGGTACGGAACCCTAAAAATGTGACGGAACAAGCTCGAGGCCCACCTGATGATGTTAGGTGGACTAACCTCTGCCTATAAACGATGCATTGCGTCACAAGTCAACATTTGCACTGCGCCCCTCACCTTGAGACATAGCTGTTAAGTCTCATGTGCCTGTAATTTCACTGACTCTCAAAGACTGCTGCCTAAACACACCAGATTTTTTACTTTTTACCTTGCGAATGCCCGCCTGGCTAGCGACCACCCCAAAATGCCCTTCCCCAATGCGGTGAAGAAGATCAATCCCGCGGCAGGATTCAAACCATGGACTCACTGCACAGCATTCCTTAGCTAAGCAGTGACTTCAAAACTGCTGCACTGCTGTGAAGAACATCGAAATGTTAGAATTTGTCCTCTTATCCTTTCCATATATTTTAATCTACTTACTACTACTACTACAACTTTTGATTATTTAAATAGGTATCTTGCCTACTACCTAGTCCCTACCTATGTGAAGAGCCCTGACGAAATACTAACTTATTAAAAGATATCTTAAGTGCTCGCATCATGAAAAGCTCAGTAATTTTGATCATCGGAACAAGCTCAAGGCCCACCTGATGTTAATCGGTCTAACCTCTGCCTATAACAGATGCATTTCGTCACAAGTCACAAATTGCACTGCGCCCGTCACCTTGAGACAGTTGTTAAGTCTCATGAGCCTGCAGTTTCACTGGTTCTCAAGGACTGCTGCCGGAACACACCGTTACGTGTTTGGCGACAGATTTTCTACATGTGGGTGGTCGCTATCTAGTTTATATAGGGCATTCACAAAAATTCCCTTCATTAAATATGTTCTCACTTAATGGTTAAAATATTTTGGGATGAATAAAAAATGTTAAGCACGCGTCAGTAAATCGCGTCAGGACATGTGACCGTCATCGTCAACCTCGAGATGTTCATTGCGAGTACCTACCTAGTATTTTTTTATCACCGCCCATAATAGGTACTAAATGAAACACACACACACACATTTTCAGTTAGGTTTAAGTTTGAACAAATTATTACCCGTGAGTAGTTAGTGCTTACTTAGAACATACATACCTTTTCATCTTTATTCCATAAATTTTGGCAGCCATAATATCCTGATGTGGTGCATCAAACTATCCACTCTTGGCAGTTTGTCCGTTTGATCTTTAAGAATTCCTTCTTCCATTCTATACGTCACTACAGTTTCACTTTAGTGTAATCGGATATAAACGATCGTAATCGGAATAAACTCGAAGTCAAGCGAAAAAAATTAAACGAGACGTATCACCAGACCGAGCGCCGCACCATATCGCACTCGCGGGCCGAACTGAGCGGCTGTGACGTCATAGCATGAGCCCGCGTAATCTCAGAAATTCAAAAAAGGGCCTAAACTTCTCATCGCTATAACTTTGGAAATACTGCCTGCATTGAAGTGGAATAAAAAGTAATGTTCTGTACATGATCTACGCTCTAATGTTTTTTTATTTGATAGTAATATTTTGACCCTTTTGTGTTCTCCATTATGACAGCTAAAAGTGGACTCAACAAACCAACGCTTCCTTCGTATTTCCGTTTCTTCGATGACTTCTTGGGGTTATCACTTTAATTCCACGTGAAGTTCAATAGGCAAGGTGCCCACATCAATTTTTTGCCTATTTTCACACCAAACAATCGCTTCACTAGCCGGTCAAAAGACGAGGATATTCCAATTATTCAAATTACATTCAAAGTTCTCAACAGCACGCAATTATTCAAAGTAACGATTTCATTAAACCACCACATTTTTCCACAACTCATTCACAAAGGCCGACCAAGACAATTTTAACAATTTCACAAAAATCATTGTGAGCTTCGTTTTAAGAGTTATTGTGTCATGAAAAAAAGCGAAAACTAGACTCGCAATCTGTTCGGAATAACAGTCCTCTACTATATTGTTAAATATTTCATTCCGATCAGGTTGATCGTGAAAACTTACTAAACTTAGTAGTTCACTATCGCTGGATTCAGTTCTGTCCGTCACTTTTTAGATACATTAAGTTTAAAAATAAAGATTAAAATAACATTTAAAGGCAAGAATCAAATTAGACCAAACTTAATTGATTATATTTTTATCACTTGATTATATTAATTAGGGCACATTTGGTACTGGTATCGGCTGCTCGCAGACCTCGAGCTATCATATTCCAAATTTCATTATTTTTTTGAAAGAATGTAAGACCTCTTGAGGCTATACTATGAGCGAGGTTCGCTATTGGATGGAGTTTATCATGGTGATAGCAAGAAACCATACACCGTGGGATTCTTTTTTACCGGCATGGTGATTTGTTCTAAAAGACCAAGCTTACAAGCGTACCAGCAATCCCAATTCCCAATACATTAGAAAACAGATAAAATTCGAATCACATCACAACAATTAAACACCGCTAGAGCACGTGACTTGGAATTCTTTATAAGCTTTTTATTACACAAGAATGAAATCATTTTATGCTTAATATTTAGACTTAGTTAATTAAGGCAGAGCGTACATAAAAATACAAAAGCGTAAATCTTATCAGCGGAAAGCGTTATATAAAAGGGTTTATGAAACAAAACACTTATAATAAGTAAATATTTATTATGGTGTTAAAATTACCACAATCACATGATTAAATTTTGACTTTACAAGAGATGATTGACCTTAACCTTGACCTTTACAATGAAAGAATGAACTTGCTTAATTATAAGAAACTATTATTTACTTATAACATAGAAAGAACTACTTAACATATTTACTTGGTTTAACTTCAATAAAAATAAAAGGAATTTAAAGCTAAATTTAATATAATTCGGCTTATACATAATTTCAGGTAGGTTAGGAAGACCGCAGAAAATGTTAAAATTTATTTTTCTCTCTACAGGACCCTGAACTTATACCAGAAAACACCATGTGCAGGGAATTAACGAATTCATGAAGTATTTGTATAGGAACGCCACCATGTCGATTCGATTATAGGGCAAGAGCACGGAACCAATCCAACTGCAACATGCGTGAGACAGAGAGACGTTATTTCTCCGAATCTGTTCACGAATGCGTTGGAGGACGTTTTTAAGCTCTTGAACTGGAAGGCATTCGGCATCAACATCTATGGATAGTGAATGCACTTCGTTTCACCGATGACATAGTTCATAATGGCAGAACCGCTTGAGTAACTCAATACAATGCTTAGCGACCTTAGTAGATTCCCAGCAGGTGGGTCTCAAAATGAACATGGACAAGACGGAAATTATGCCTTTGGAAATTATGTAAATTATTAACTAAATATATCGGCTAGCAGTCACGTGCATCTTCGAGCAGTAAAGATGCTCATTCTCGAGGAATGCGAGCAGCTTCGAGAGCTGCTAGACGCGCACTGTCTAATGTACATGTTACACTGGTACGGGTGCAACATGTATTTGTTGGTTTACCAGTTAGTGGGAACGATACGCCCGAAGTTGTTGACATTACATTTACTTAGGAGTCCTGGGCAGACTGCTCAGTTCGGTAGGTCCAACTTCAAGAGACAAAGAGATCGCCACGAACTCGGATGGTTAGCATTCGGGAAAATACGCGACATCTTCTCGTCGAACATCCCGCAGAGCCTGAAGACCAAAGTCTTGCCAGTGTGTGTTGCCAGTGATGACAAATGGCACTGAAACGTGGTCCTTAACTGTGGCCCTTATGGACTAGCTCAGAGTCACTCAACGAGCTATGGAGAGACCTATGCTCGGAGTTTCTTTGCGCGATAAAATCCGAAACGTGGATATTCGCCAAAGGACCAAAGTCACTAACATAGCTTTTAGAATTTGCAAGTTGAAGTTTCAATGGGCGGGCCACATTGCTGGTTACAAGCGGCTAAGAAATTATGATGACAATGATTCCGGCTGATAATGATGACGAAGTGATGGTGCTGGAATCAGATTTATTTCGAAAACCTTCTACGGAACACCTTTTCACCATTTAATAAATTACTACACAATAGCAATCACAACAACAACAATACGGAACGACTCCATTACTTTATGAAGTCATACAAGTTTTTAAAACCTACAATAAACCTATTATGTATTTTAGCGACTAAGCGAGCGTGAAAAGTCTCCGTTTCAGCTTGGGCGGATGTACGGCTGTTTTTCTGTACAGCCCGGTTAGCATGCGCGCCGCGAGTAAATTTAGTCTGTTCTTTATCACGTGTAAAATAGACATATCGCGATATGTTTGCGAGTGACAAAATGGCAGGGCGTCGTCTCTCGTCTATCGTCCATGTTTACATTTATTTTGTGCTACTTGTGGCAACTTTTCGACCAACTCTTACATGCGTACCTTAGTTTAATCATTTTTGACATTTACCTGCGAGTTTAACAAGTATTTGCGTGAATTTTCTCTTCCTACTTTTTAAGGACGAGATGCATCGGTAGTTCATCCTTATCGGTCCAAGTTTGGTCAAAGTATAATGGTGGCTATCTACGATTTAGTAAAAATTTACTTTCCGTACAGTGTTAGCGGACCCGTGAGATTTGATTGTGTAATCTATACGATAACGTAATTTGAATTTGAACCAATTCACGAACTCTATGTTCGTAACTTATATATAATATCTCTTAATATAGCTGAAAGTAGTGTTTTCAACTATTTTTAATGTAAATTGAGTATCGGTTAATGAATACTCAAAAAAGTTTTTTTTGAAGAAGTCAAGTATATTACAGCATTCTATCATAATATTACTAATATATATTTATTTAAGTGGGCATAAACAACGGGTATTTAAAAATTTCATGAGATTCGCACCTGTCAAATAACTTAGTTTTTGGGTTCCGTGGTCAAAATATTATTTTAATATAAATGGGGCCCTGAAAACTAGTTAAGAAGCTGTCATAAAAACCTTTTTATGAAATGTTATGTTGCTCAATTGTTCTCTTTTCACTAGCATGCAGCAACTTAGCATTCATCGCCGTGAAATACACATAAGCTACCAGCGTCAATTAAGATAAAAATAAAATAAAGAAAAAGAGCCAATTCAACTTACACCTTTATAATTTGTTTCAAAACACAGCAACGGTACCTAACATGAATTATTTATGAACCCATCATACTTCGTAATGAAGTGTCGAGAACGGTAAATATGTTGAATTGTTCATATAAGTGTTGTATTTTATTCGTTCAAAGTCCATCCCTGCTTATTTCCTAAAACTGTTAGCAATTCATACAACAAAAATAGCACAATGGAGAATCATCCACAGATAATCTCAATGAACGGATCTTTACATGGTGCGGCCGCTGCTGTCGTCCACCACTCTCTCTACGCGCGAGAAAAATACTCTTCTCGTGTCATGCGTGACATACGTCTTATTTGTGCATGCTAGGCAGGCTGGTTGCTCTCTTGGAGTGTTCTAGTTGCTTAAATGTTTTTTTTGTTGATGAATGCTAAGTGGCGAAACAAAATTTTTAACACGGCTAGGTACTTAACTAGTTTTCATTGTCCCATCCATTTTTCTTTATTAAACAATATAATAATATTTTATAGCAATATATTATTGAGTTCGAAACCCAAAAACTAAGTTATTAATTTAGATTACTTTAAATGTTTACTGTTGCGAATTTCATAATAAAATTAATACCTTAAGTACTAGGTATATATTAAAATTTAAACTTTTAATACCTACTTATTTATTAACATTTAATAGTTTTTTTGAGTAATCAGCTAAGTACCTATAATGTGATTACCTACATTTTAAATAGTTGAAAAAACTACATACCTACGCTACCTACAGCATTATTCAAAGATTTTTATTTAAACTCACGCACACAGAGTTCGCGAGTTGTGTTCAAATTTCGTTATTCTTATTGTATTGATTACACACACATATATAACGGGTCTGCTAACACTGGACGGAAAGTAAATTTGTACTAAATCGTCGATCGCCCGCAATATACTTAGACGCACGAGAAACACTCGATTTATCTCGTCCTCAAAACTGAGGTAGAGAAAATACACGCAAATACTCGCAGATAAGTGTCAAAAATCGATTAAACGAAGGGCGCGCATGTTAGTGTTGGTCGACAAGTTGCCATAGGTAGCACAAAATGTACGTAAACACGGATGAGTGCCATGTTAGCATTCGTAGACATATGGCGATATGTCTATTTTACACGAGATAAATGGTAGACAAAATTTACTCGCGGCGCGCATGCTAGCCGGGCAGAAGAGAAAATATTTATTATTTCAGAAAAGAATACAGCGAGTCATGCGAGTAATCGCTCGCCTCACTCACTCGCTTATAGCCGAGCTACACAACTATCGGAACTATGCACTCGCTCCTCGCGACTCGCCAACTCGTTTCTAATTCTAGCTCTACTCGTTCATCGTTGCCGGTGAGACAACTGCCTTATAATGGATCGGGGGCGCGTTCCAGTAAATGTTGATCGAGCAATATTTGCTCTAAGGCACCTGGAACGACCTATAAAGCTCGTTCCAGTAAATGTTGGTCGAGCAATACATGCTCTAAGGCACCTGGAACGACCTATAAAGCTCGTTCCAGTAAATGTTGGTCGAGCAATATTTGCTCTAAGGCACCTGGAACGACCTATAAAGCTCCTTTCAAAATATGGAATTGACAGCGATGTTTTTAGGTGATAAAATACAGTCTACATTTTTAATAAATGGGGCATAATACGTAATTAAGCAATGTTAACATAGTATGCCACTAATCCTTGGCTTAGCTTGTACAAAATCTATTATTTATTGTAGAATCTGTCACATTTGACAGCTGGCCAAGATTTGGCCGATTCAAAAGGTAGTAAAAATTTGGCCAGGCAGATCAAAATTTGCTCTGACAGGTCGCCCGGAACGGGTATGATCAAATCTTGACATGATCAAATTAAGTTCGATTAGAGTGCTGGAACGGCGTGTATCTGCGTTTAGACCATAATTTGTCTTGGCCGACGGGTAGGAGGAACGCACCCCGGTACAATCTTCCGGTATATTACTTTTCTCTATGGGTACAATCGTAAAGAGGAGGTACATGTACAACGTAAATCACTTGCCAAAGATTACATAGTCCTCTTGTTACTTGCTCTTTGTCTGTGGTTATATGAAATTTTATTTACATTTGCCTTGCCATTGATTGTTCAATATATTTTTCGAAAATGAATACTTCTCTAGTAAGCTTTATCAAGAGATTTGTTAGTCTTGGCCATCGATCACACAATGCTGTTAATATTGCTGCTGCGGCTCTGATCAAACGAGAAATACATATGACACAACCTGCTTTCGACTTGATGGATTTTTTCGATAACAAAAGGAATTTTGGCGAAACAAGTGTAAGAGTGGGCAGATCATGGAGACTAGACGAGCTTAGGATTAAATCCAACACAGATCTACATAAATTGTGGTACATCTTACTCAAAGAACGTAATATGCTATATACAATGGAGTACGAGTGTAATAAACAAATGAGACTGTTTCCAAACCCTGAAAGAATTGATAAGGTTCAGGAGTCAATGGATAATATTGAGAAAGTTGTAAGAGAACGTAACGTGGCATATTATAAGTTGGAGACTGGTGAGACAGGTGAGCGGCCTGTGGAAGATGTCATCAACAAAATAGGATTACGAGAAAAATATGAAAAAGAGGAACACTATGTACCTCGATTCATGAACACTCGATGGGTGGCACCTTATGTTGAAAATGGATACATCAGTAGCCATGCTGTAAGAAAATTTTTAAGACTATACAGAGAGAAACTGAATAGTGAAAAAAGGAAGGCCCGTAACAGGGACTTCAACCACGTACAACAGCTAATGAAACGTTTCCCCAATCTGAATATGGATACTGTGAAGGCAGAATATCCTGATGTTAATATAGAGAAGGCGAAGAAAAGCAAGAAAGTTAGAGGTCATTTTATGCCTAAATATTGAATTTTATATTATAGTACAATATTATGTTCAATATTTAGGTTGATAGTAGTAATAATAATAACTGTTTACTGTTATGGAACTTTTATTTCTTGACAGTTGACAAAAATAAAATAAAAACCTTAAATAATTAAAATCATAATACTTCACAATAACCATGGTGAATTAAAAAGTACTACATGAACATTTTAATGAATAATCACACTAGCAATGCTAGCCACTATTGATGATGCTAACAAGATAACAACTCAGAAAGGCTGACAACATAGAGATTCAATATTAAAATAGATGTAAAATAATAATACTTATAACAATGAGAAAGTAAGTTTAAGAACTTTTGCTGCAGTAAGATTTATATATAAAGATGTATAAACTTATCACCACCTAAATCACCGATGCCGGACAAAATCTTAAAAAACCCAGACATTTGGGTGAAAATGAGTTTTTTTCCTGGACTTGCATAAAAACAAAGTTCAATCAAGTTTTCATTTATTCAGCTTTTTTGCACAAAAACTACATAATTATTCACTTTTCTCTTTCTGAGGCAATCTAGTGATAAAATAATGAGGTGAGAAATAAATTATAAGTTTTGGTTTAATAAATATTATTCAGTTTGAAAACTATAGTGAGTTTTATCTATATTTACTTCTTTTTTTAGCTGTTTCCTAATAATTAAATAAATAATCAATAAATTAGTACCTAGTTAGAAACTACAAACTAGATAGTATCAATATTTTTAAGCCATCTTGCTGTGTTACGTAGATTAAGTACACAAAACCGTAAAACTTTTTTTAGGAACTTAAACTAAAAGTAAGTAACAAGCTTAAATTTTGAGGAGATCAAGATCTTTTTACTTTACAAAACTAAAAATATACGGGAGGAAAAAATATAGTCATGTGCGGTCCTGCGTCATCCACCCCGTTAGCCGGGGTATGCTCTGATCTGACCGTCATGTTAGCTCAGTCAGTCAGAGCATACCCCGGCTAAATGGGTGGATGACGCGGGTTCAAAAATAAATAACGAGAGAAAAAATTATAATCATGTGCGGGAGCAACATGAATTTGCTACTGTACAGTTGCTCACCACATGTGTTTCGAACTCCCGCGCCGACAACACGCATCGTACGAGAGCCAAACTATACACGATATCCTTACGTTTTAAAATTAATATCTTTGTATGAAATTTGAAAGAAAACTATGTCATAAATAATGCATTATATCTGGTCACGGTAATGTTATAGATAACATTACCGTGATCTGGTCGTGGCTTTTATCTCTACGTATCTCGCCGGCTGCAGCGGCAACGGCATACTGCCCTCGCGTGGTTTGCAACCGGCGTCCACACAGTGGGAAATAGTGGTTGCTCACAACGCGTTGTGCATTGCAATGGTTGACAACGCATGCACGCAATCCAAAGGCGTTAGAAGGTCAAACGTAATTTGGTCGCAAACCATCTCCACAGTTGTAAACCATGGTTGGCGACCATGGTGACAGAGGCTGGTTTCCAACTGTGTGACACAGCTTTTAGCGTGGTCCTTGCGAGCCGAATCTGAAGAGAACCAGGGAAAATGAGTGAACGCTCGGCATTTACGTCGCGCGGCCAGCTCCGACAGCTGGCTGCAGAACAGGATAAGCGTCGAGCTGCCCACGAGCTGTCGAGCGGCCTCTACCGACGGTAACATTATGGAAGATGAGTCACCCTCTTCACCTAACCCGAGGGTAACGCGGACCGAGCCACACATTAAGTCGTCTACAGCGTGGTCAACACGCTAAGTTAGGTAAATAAGTGTAAGTTACAATGACCGATAGAAATATATTTTAACATATATTACAACTATGTACCTATATAGGTACGTGGCGTACTCACGCATATTAATTATTGTGACTTACAACTTTTTGAATCGTTATATCTCAAACACGGTGACTCGTAGAAAAATTGTATCAACATTTTTTTGTAGGTATATAATTTTATGATCTACAATTTTTATTTGATGTATTTTTAGGATAAAACTTACCGTTTTGGTGAAAATCGGGATACTATAATTTTTTTATATTTGACCTTGATTTTTTTTTTCCATACAACGGAAAGATGGGGATCTTTCAAATTTTATTTTTAATCATACTTTAAACAATCGTTACTGTGCAGGACAGAATCATACTGTCCATATAGAATTGTATAAATAGTAGATAAGCTTTGAAATTGATAAGTTAGCTTTAAGGAATCAATGTTTTTTAAGTATATCATAGCATAGGGCATCGCATTAAGCGATTAGTATAAATCCCTCATAAAATAAGCGGAGCAACGTAAAATGCAATGTACGTTTTTGTAAGGCGCTACCTTATGTAGCTACCATTGTTCAATAAAGAATAGTATAATATAGAGTAGGAACGTATTGTTATTTTAATGTCAGGCGTCGCGTCGCCTTATGCGACCACCAAGAATAGGGCCAATGTAAAGAAGCATTGTAAACATATAGTATAGAGAGAACACAATAGCACAGGTATATAGATCTAAGTGTATAGTAGGGCCTTAGTTAGCACATAAGGACCCATTGTTTATGGAAATAAAGTATATGAGTTGTGTGTATCTTCATTGGGTAACGAGACCATAGGTATATAGGGATAAAAGTTAGGTATATAGGCATAGATATAGGGAACACATGACAGAGATATATATATGCATAGCTTCACGTAATAAAGGTAAAAGGTGGTAAAAGGTAAAGGTATAAGGTAAAAAGGTACGATAGACATATAGTTATGCGGTACACATATGTGCCAAAAATGCACATATAACCACTGCCGAGTTATATGTGCATAAACATCGTTATGTACCTACAAGCGTGCATACGCAATAGGTGTGACGTGTGTCATATAGCCGCCGCCGTGCTATATAACACCGTGGGTATGTAACGATATGGTCTATAAACGTAAATAGTAGCATATAGGTATGTATAACCAACGCCGCGTTATACATATCAACACGTAAAACCGTTAGGGAATGTCTTACTATAGGTAGCTATATGACGCTATACAAGAGACGCGGGGGGGGCGTACCCACGCCACACTCAAAACCCGACGCATCTCCTAATATGGTAATGTTCGTTGCATCGGTGGCTAGGGACGCCATCTCATCAGCCAATAGCAAAGCCATAAAACCTGGACGCTATTCCGGGAATTCTGGATACAAAACGACCGTTAGAACGACGGTTGGAGCTATCTATCTCTGTCATGCCCTCTCACTCGTCAAAACGGCCTCTAAGCGCTGTGATTGGCCAAAACGCTTCGATTAGCCAGCAGATCGAACAATTATGCGATAAATTTGATTATATAGAAATATTGAATAGTCATAGAAAACAGTGTTCATTCGTTGTCGCGCCACCGTCGCGTGTACAGGTCTCTCATTACCCAACTAAGACGCTCACGCTCCGTAAATTACTGACATCAAATCGGCAGCTTAATTAATTATCCTAGACTTCAAAACAACCCAGCACAAACAAGTGTGTAAGGGATACAGTGTCTACATCGAAGAAATATAGCAGATATACAGTCCACGCCGTCAGTAGATACTGCGTCCCCCACATTGTTGGTCATATCGAGCCGAATAGTTTGAAGAAGGAAAATCAACAGCAAGCGATCATCATGCCAGTGACAAGGAGTACGGGTGGAAGAAGACGGGCTGCACCTCAAACGCCGACGAGCTCCGAGGGAACGGAGCCGACAACGAATGGATCTACGGCAGCAACTACCGTTGCCGTATCATCGCCACGCCTGGCAGCAGACCACGCTGCCCATCAAGCCACGACCGCCCGCGCCGCAGCGAGGCGCGGCCCAGAGCCGACCGCTGCGACGCCCGCCGCCGGGCATAGTAGAAGAACGCCAAGAGAGCGTACATACGCCGCAGGGGTACCCGGGTCCGCACAGGAAGAGCCGACGCCGCCGGTACTCGCTGCAAACTTAACGACGCGCGCCGCCGCCGCGACGCCCTACGCCGCGGGGCCGCCGTGTTCAAACGTTATAGTGCACAGTGAAGAAGTGCAAACATATAGTAGTAGTGCAGTGAACAGTGCCGTAAAGCCCACCGCCGCCGCGGGGCTCGACCATGTAGTGAAAGTGCCGCCAGTGTACAAGAGAGTGGTGTCCACTTCGAGGGATAGCCGAAGATCGACATTCACAGTGCGTCTGGCTCGCGCAAAGGAGGAATATGCCCGTCTACAGGTCGAGCTCGCCGCTGCAAAAATAGTGTCGATTGAAGCCGAAGAATCGGAGCACATCGACGACGCCAGATCGGAAATCTCGGACAGGGGAGCAACACATCACCGGGTCAACAGTTGGTTGCATCACAGCGAGACGCATCTCGCAATAGTAGAACCGCAGAACACCGGGGACACAGAACGTCCGCCGGAGTATGCGGAACCCCAGCCGCCGCCGCTGCAGCCACCGCCGCTGCTGCAGCCGCCGCCACAGCCGCCACAGCCACCGCGCGCACTGCCGCCGCCGGTGGATCCAACTGAAAACCCAATTCAAAGGTATGAGTACTCGCCTAATAGCTATTCCCCTAATGAGGCCACTGCCGCGCCAAATGATAGGGCCGTTGCAATCCCTTCTGTCAAGTCCGATATAGCAGAGCTAGCCGCCGCTATAACAGCCGCCGCTAAGCAGTCGCAAGTCACGCGACATTTTACTGATTTACCTTTTAATTTAATTCTAGGTTAGCCTGTACAACATCTTCGACCGCATCATCACTTACCATCAGGTGAGATAGTGGTCAAAGGCTAACCTATCAGGCATAAAAAAAAAAAAAAAAAAAAAAAAAACCTGTCTTTAACGGCTCACACCAAGACTGGTTATTGTTTAAAACCTCATATAATGAAACTGCATGCATGTTTAATGATAGTGAAAACGCCGCTAGACTGCGCCGTAATATAAAAGGCAAGGCACGGGAGGCAGTTGAAAGTTTACTAATCAATAGATCACACCCACTAGAAATAATTAGATGTTTAGAAGCACGCTTCGGAAGGCCTGACGCCATCGCCTCGACCGAACTTGAGCGGTTGAGAAACCTAACGAAGCCCACCGATAATCCACGAGACATATGTATATTTGCAAGCAAAGTATCTAACACTATAGCCGCCTTACAAGCCCTTAATAAAACTCACTATTTATATAATCCTGAAATAACCAAACTAACATCTGAAAAACTTTCTCCCACGCTACGTCACCGGTGGTACGAGTTCGCCGCCGCACAACACCTGGACGAGCCAGACCTCATCAAGCTGTCCAGGTTCCTGAACCACGAAGCAGACTTGTGCGGCCCCTTCGCTCAGCCAGAGAACGTGACGTCGAGCTGGAACGAGACAGCGAACAGACGACCACAACGCACCAACGTGACACAGGATAGAACGGTAAAATGTGCACATTGTAATAATACTGGTCACCGCATAATAGAATGCAAAACGTTCCTGGCTGCCGACGTCAACAAGCGATGGGATATCGCAAAGGAACAACATTTATGTTTTAAATGCCTAAAACACCGTAATAGACAGCATGCATGCAAGCCAACGAGGTGCGACACAGACGGATGTACCTACACACATCATCGACTTCTGCACAACCAAAGACAGGTAAAGACGGAGGCAGTCGCTTCCACATGGACAAGGAAATGCGCGCACGCATTCCTTAAGGTGGTTCCAGTCACCATAGCAGGACCTAAGGGCAAAATAGACACGTGGGCGCTCCTCGACGACGGCTCTACGGTAACCCTTTTGAATGATAGTATAGCGAACAATATAGGTGCAAAGGGACCGCAGGAGCAGCTGAACATAGAAGCGATCGGGGACACCACCCTTAAGGCAGCACGGTCACGCCGTGTCTCAGTCACGTTATATGGAAAGAACGGTAAGAAATACCAAATAGCGAGTCGTACGATAGACGGTTTGAAACTCTCACCACAGCACGTGAGAAACGACGACTTAGCCGGCTGTGCACATCTTGAAGACATCGAGCACTTACTCTTAACTGAGGGCGCTACTCCGCAGCTGCTTATAGGCCAAGACAACTGGCATTTACTTATAGCCGACGAGATGAGAACCGGACGCCGTGATCAACCGGTAGCTTCATGCACCCCGCTGGGATGGGTACTACACGGCGCACAAACTCGCACCATAGGCCACAAGGTAAATTTTATACAGGGAGATGTCAGTATGGACGAGCAGCTGCGACAACACTTCGCAATAGAAAGTATGCTCATTACGCCTAAGCGACCGCACAGCGATCCCGATAGAGTAGCACAGGGGATACTCGACCAGACGACTGCTCAGTTACCCAACGGTCACGGTTTAGCCAGCAGATCGAACAATTATGCGATAAATTTGATTATATAGAAATATTGAATAGTCATAGAAAACAGTGTTCATTCGTTGTCGCGCCACCGTCGCGTGTACAGGTCTCTCATTACCCAACTAAGACGCTCACGCTCCGTAAATTACTGACATCAAATCGGCAGCTTAATTATTTATCCTAGACTTCAAAACAACCCAGCACAAACAAGTGTGTAAGGGATACAGTGTCTACATCGAAGAAATATAGCAGATATACAGTCCACGCCGTCAGTAGATACTGCGTCCCCCACAGTTACTGATTTTCAGCTTGGTGGAAATTTATGTGGCTTTACTCTTATTTTTTGGTCTAATTTGACCGGACTAATTTGTTATTGTAACCCGTAAATTAGTCTATAGCCTTTTTCGTTCTACAATGAGCAAAAGAGGTAATGTTTTACATCGGCGAGCTCGAGAGATTATCAGCAATGTTTCATACTTCGAGGCTGAAAAACAACGTGCCCTTGAGTTGCAGAACCAGTTAAAACAAGTCAGAATTGTACCAGGACCAGGACCAGATGGTATGATGGTAATGATGGTGGATGAATATTCATGTACCATGTGATATATTCGCAAGCTTCATGAAGCATTTGGAAACTGCTACAAAGGTAACCGAGCGAGTGACTTTAGCCACTGGTATTAATAAAAATACGGTGAGTCGCATTTGCCGTGAAGAGAGACAAGCAACAGAAGCAAGCACAAGCAAAAAAGTGACAATTAAGAAGAAATCACGTCAAAAGAAAAATGTGTGGCATCAGGAAATGAGCGGCATCGAAGAGATTAGCGATTCAAATGAATATACTTACAAAATATTAACAAATAAAATCAGTTTAAAGTGTTTCTGTGTTTGCAGTACCTACACTACAACTTAGTTTACCTTCCTATGATAACTTGTTTTTAGTATTTTTTTTTTGCACACTGTAGGTAGGTACCAAAATCTAGTTTTGACGTCACAACACGGCTCTAGGCCGGTCCTACTCTATTTTCCTATTTTAATCGCATTGTACATACAAATGTACACATTCTATAGCTGAATAATCATACTTCCAGGTGACATTACTACTGAGCGCTTCCGTGCTTCGGAGAGCACGTTCAGGTCCTGGTTGTTGTCTTAGGATGGCAGTCGTTATAGCATGGTGGTAGGGCATTTTGCGAATGCCCGCCTGGCTAGCTACCACCCTCAAGTGGAAAATCTGTCGCCAAGCACCTAACGGTGTGTTCCGGCAGCTGTCCTTGAGAGCCAGTAATTCTAGGTTAGCCTGAACAACATCTTCGACCACATCATCTCTTATCATCAGGTGAGATAGTGGTCAAAGGCTAACATATCAAGCATAAAAAAAAAAAAAACCGTGGCTGAAACCAATCTAAAGTGTAAGTCAAATCATAAGGACCTATCGAATTGATATTCTAAATCATACCTTAAAGGCTAATGTGTTCTTGTCTTCTGTGACAGTGTTAATTAAGCTGGTTTTCATTTCAGGGACACTATCTTTCAAGTACCTACTATAATTCCATCCTTCCTCAGAATCTACCAATGTGTCTACAAAGGTACACTATGTACAAGTGACATGGGGATTTTTTTTGCCCTTCTACACTATGTACTGTGACCAGTTGTGAACAGTATAATGAAGGATGTCCATATTTTAGCTTTTTAGTACTCCAAAGTTTCTGAGATCGTTTTCTTCGTTTGTTTAAGATATTCAAGAACTATTTCGACTTCTAATCTTTAAATGAAACTTCATCAAAATTAAATAATGAGGCATCAATATTTTATAATTTCTCACATCAAGGCACATGGCGACGGATAGCAGAAACTTAGTAAATATGTTGTCTTTATAATTTAAACAACTTTTCTTATATTTATAAACATGATGGAATAAAAAACAATATTTATTCCTTGTTAACCTGAGGTAGCTTACAAAATGAATTGTTTAAAAAATAATAATTATAGAACATACTTTTACAATGCTTCAAGCAAACTATGCTAATTAGTTCAATACAAATTAAATTAATACTGATGTTGAGATGTTAATATTTTTTTCTATTTATTATATTTTTGAAGCAAGTTTTCCATTGAATGTGTAAAAGTTCTATGAAAATTAAATTTATAAAGATTTCACAAATTTTAATGCAGCAAAAAGTTAAAATACGATCTAGGTATGTGTTACAAAATATATTTGGTAGTGTTGTGGGTGATTAATGTGGGCACCATTCATAATACTCAAGAGAATACTGGCCAGTAGTAGACCTTGCATGTTACTTATGACAGGGAGATGCAGGCACATTTCACGTTTTTCGAAGTAACATCAATGCAAAGAAAAGCGCTATAAACACATTTTGTGTTTTGTCTGCGAATACGTAGGCACAGGTGATTATATGCATGGGCATTTCTTTTTTCACGGCAGTGGTATAACTGTTAGTTTATTTTAATCTGTTCATACATGATTCTAAGAGTATGAGACTGTATGAAGGAGAGCTTTCCGTTTCCATTTGTAGTACATATCACTGAATTGAGTTATCTCACATACCATATCTAAAGGCATAACGAGGACTGATAGAATCCTGATGTCTCCCCAACGCCATCAGAGGAAACAGTACTTCACCAACGTAACTCGCCAACCGCATCGCACCAATGTTTTCTTTTATGAAAGGTATATTACTTTCGATTATGTACCTGGTATGGATTTGTTATGCAAGGTTGCAAAAGGCGCGAGTACTTGTATTGATGCCTGAGGAAGCGAAGCGTTCTAAGATTAAACGACGAGTGGTCCAAAATATATAAATCCTGAGCGTACCAAATGGTTCCAAAGATATGAGACGCGCTATAAGCCGAGCGAAACACAATTTTTCACTTCAAATTTGCAACGAAAATGTCGGTGCATGAAAACAGCATAATGCAGTTAAGCATAATGCAATTTGCGATACTGTAACAGCCGGATCGTCCACTGCTAAACACAGCCACCCCTATGAAGGGGGTATTTGCCATAATCTCCACGCTTGGCAGGCGTCTTGGGGATCGCAGTGTAAGATGGTTATATTGCCCACCTTCCAGTATTTTTACCTTAGTCATAGAATCTATACTAATAAAACTGTAACAGGTCCAATTCTGTACATTGAAGAATATAATTTCAAAATATGAAAATATTTTTTAACAGCACTCTGCAGCTGATACTGATTCCAAAACTGTATTCTTTTTAATTTTTGTCTGTCTATCTGTCTGTATCCCGGCCGCGCATCCCTTCAAAACTACTGAATGAATTTAAATTAAAATTAGCACGATTTGAGTTCATACTACGAAGAAGGACATTGAATACTTTTTAAAATTTGCGTTAATTTAAAACATATATATGATAAATAACACCTTATCTAGCGAGCTTGTGAGGTGAGAAGTAAAGTGTTGGTTTTGTATTCCAGCATCGAACATTGAGAGCTATTTTGCTTTTTAGTACTAGTCTAGCATCTACGAAATCTCTTACTACTAACAGGTCGGATTATAGATGTTAACCGATTGAAATAAAAGGTTTTAAACCGCAAATAAATCGTTGAAAAAATACACGGCCAAAAACTCTCATACAAAAATAAAAGTTGTTACACTTTATTATGGGCAATTTTTGGTCACCTGAGATCATATTTCGTTTTAATTAGTTTATAGAAAATCAACTACCTACCTACCAATCACCAACGCGAAAACTCAAGTACGTAGGTAGGTATGCGCGAGGCAGTTTACGTATGTGTAGGTAGGCATCGTGCGAGAGTGAGTTTTGTTTTAAACCGAATCAAATCGATTATTTATATCATTTGAAAACAATTAAAAAAATGTTTATTATATACCAGCCAATACAGAGTATTTAACTTATCTAAAGAGTTTTTATAACTTAGGTAGGTAATACCTACGCTTGGTCGAATGGAGCAACTAGAACTAAACCCGCTAAGTATATCAAACAATTAAAAAATCTTTACAGTTTATAGAAAAAGTAGTTATAATTAAGAAAAAACATAGTCATTAATACCAACCGTATTAAATCGGAAATAATTGTTTTTAAAACTGCTGTTTTCGTTTTAAACGGATAGGTTCAATTGGTTTTAAACCAGCCTTATATTTATACATATAGGGGATAGTGGTCACGGGCCATCCTATCCTACTAATTTTTTAATACTACAGAATTCTCATTGAGCTGAGCATGATAGTAAAATGAATAGTTAACACAGGGAAAAAAGTATTTACCTAAAGACAGATTAATTAAGCTCTTAAAAATTTAGTTGTAATGACATGTAATATTTACCTACCGAAAATATGTATAAGTCAAGCTATTTTTTTCTCAAAGTTCTGTATGGTACATTTATTTTGGATCCTAAAACTAGACTATTTATAGTTCAGTCTTTGTGATGCGAAGAATCTCCGTATCAAGCATTTTTCAAATGCAAAACTAAAATTATTAAATTTAAAAATCACACGACTACTAGTGACTCCACATAATTCCTTGTAGGGTGATATAGAAATATGTAAAATGAAATATATTTTTTATACTCGCTATGTTAGCATAAAAAAACCAATATTTTTATCATCCCTCAGTTTTCATGGTGAATCTATTTTAAGTTAATTAAAAAAAACCTACCGAAGTGAGTTAATAACGATATTTCAATTCAGAAAGCAAACAGCTGCTTGCAATGACACATACTCATAACATATAATCGTATTTTCGAAACTTATAACTTGCCAGTGATAGAGTCAGTCATAAAATTTTCTCTAATCTCAAAATTTTCTGCGTAACTAGAATTAGTTGTGATGTTACGGGGTGGGTTTCATTTTTAATGATTAATTTATATACTAAAACATATTTTAACATAATATTCTTACCCTGCAAGGAATACAAAGAGTTACCTGTAGATTTATTACTAATTGTCATGAATTTTAAAATTCTAGTGTTCATATGAATAACGGTGAGATAACAATACTTAACTGCAAAGGCACTTAAAACTTTTAAAACGTCTCCCAATAACATTATTACATTACTAAATAAAAACCTTACAAATCTAAGTTTCTAAATATTTTCAGAACATTTGGCAGATCCCCACTGCTCTTTAACTCCTGAAATAACATAACAAGTTCTTTAAGCATTTGATAGATTGTTCTGTACTTTTTTATAAACTGTTCCGTCACAGCATATGAGTTCAATTCGGGGAGCAAGTTGTTCATAGTGATCTCTGAGTCATTAAGGACAAGCTGATTGTTCAAGCTGTCTAGGCTATCTTGAACATTCACCACACTGTAGGCTTCAAGGTATGCATCCAACGTGATATATAATGTTTGGACAACATTGTTGCAGTTTGCTTTCTGGCCTTTGACCAATGTCCTAACATCCATCTTAGGATAGTTCAAGTTCATATCTTCGTGTTCTTCCTTTAAACTCAATGCCTTGCACTGTTTGACTAAGAATCTTGACCTCCTTTTTACTTTCTGTGGTTTGGGAAACATGTTTTTTGATATTTGAATTTCTCTGTCAGCTCTAGGATATTTGGTCCATTTTGATTTTTTTATGAAATCTATAAGGTTTTTTATCACACAGCTTTCTTCTGTCGAGAGCAGCTTTTTCATGTGGAGGGTTCCAATAAGATGTTGCATATACAATGGTTTTATCGTCTCCAGTATCCTGATTATGGAGTCATGCGGCATTTCTGTAATTAAAATAATGGACATATATCAGATGTAAAATTAGGTTTATTGCATTTTTATCTGATAAATAGACCTATAAAAAGATAAATATACCTCTTTGTCTTGTTGTTTCCACTACTACTAAAATAACGATAAACTTTGAACTGAAGCTCGACTATAATACGGCTTTATGTGTATATAAGGCTTTATGTGTTTGTAAATAGCGTTCTGTTTTTGAACTAGCTGACGCATCCAGACTTCATCCCCTTGTTTTTTAAGACATTGCCCTCTCTCTGGATCTAGGTATATGTTCAATCGGGATCGAGAACTACGCCAAGTAATTTCTGGTCACATATCTATCTTTGGTTCAAAATTCTACGCAAAATATATTAAAATCAGGTTTGTCACTCATTCTGTTAACTATCTAGAGTACCGTGACATACTAACGGACGGACAGACAGACAGCAGAGTCACTTTAATTGGGCTCTTTTTTACCCTTTGTTACCTTAACAGAAAGTATTCTAAGGAACGGTTTAATCATAATAACTATTTCTTACTGTTGTTTCCAGAATCTAGTTCAAATCAATAATGATAAGAAATGGGTTCTCAAATAAAAACAGCTTGACGATTATATCCAGCAACAACCTCTGGCTCCTGGGAAAAGCCTGCGAGCTACACAACTATACTATCATTCCAGCATTTAATGCGATTTTTTTACTGCTGATAAGTCTCAATCTCATCTGATAATAAGTGATGATGTGGTCAAAGATGGTAAACCGGCTTAACCTAGCGTGGCAATTGGCACTCAAAGACTGAAGCATTATATACAGTGGTGGTCATATAATTAAGAACACTGATATAAAGGGAAGATTTTTTCAAACTAAGACGCAAAACTAATTGTATGCAATTTTCTTTTATTTCTCTCGGTATCGTAAAACTTTTCCATAATACCACTGTATTCATTGATACACATGATTAGCTAAAAACAAATAGACAAACTTTTTACACTACTTCGAAACATAGTATTCCTGTTTACTGGCTGGTCACGTAATTAAGAAAGCTAAATAGTTTATGCCTTTATTCAAATTTAAATAGAGAACACTCGGTCGATTTGTTACTGTTTGTATAATTTTGGCGCCATTTGGTGCTGTAAAAGATTAAAAGTGATTGCTTCTTATAAAAAAACAATGGGAAAAAATAAAAGTTGTGATAAATCTACAAGGGAAGTAATAATAAAACTTCGCCGGAAGAATTGGTCTTATAAAAAGATAGCCGACCATCTGCAATGTTCAAAAACGATGGTTTTCCACGCTGTAAAGCATTTCGCTACGTATCAAACTACTTCGAATGTTCCACGTGTACCTAAACAGAGAAAAACAACTCCTAGAGATGACCGAAACATCGTTCGTATGGCAAAACAAAATCCTTTTAAAGGGTCCAATGAGCTGAGAAAAGAATATTTTGGTGAAAACAACCCTTCAGCAATCTCAGCACGCACTATTCGAAGACGTTTGGTAGAAGAAAAATAGCACGGTAGGATAGCAAGAAAGGTACCCATGTTGAAACTTTGCTACAGGCAAACCCGCCTTGCATTTGCGAGAAAGTATGAAAACTGGACTGTGCGACAGTGGAAAAATGTACTTTTTTCTGACGAGACGAAAATAAACAGAGTATGTTCTGATGGAAAACGATATGTACGACGTCCCCCTGAATACAGCATTCGACCCTAAGTACACGAAAGTTACATTAAAGCACGGTGGTGGAAATGTGAAAATTTGGGGGTGCTTTTCTGGACATGGTGTTGGACCTGTAAAGTTGATAGAAGGTAACATGGATCAGTTCCAATACAAAAATATACTGGAAGAAACAATGTTACCATATGCTGAAGACGTTCTACCGGTTATTTGCACATTCCAGCATGACAATGATCCAAAGCACACTGCACGCACCGTAAAGGAATTTCTTACAGCGCATTCAGTTTCTGTCTTAGACTGGCCAGCTAACAGCCCAGATCTAAACCCAATAGAGAATCTGTGGTTCGAAGTAAAGAAAAAGGTTTCAAATACACAGTGTGGGAATTTAAGAGAGCTATACGACGTTTTTTTAGAAGAATGGAACTCTATTTCTCTTGCGAAATGTCAAAAATTAATAGTCAATGCCTCGCCGGTGTAAAGCAGTAATTAAAAGCCGTGGATATGCTATTAACTATTAATTTTAGTTAAAAATATATTAAACTGCTTTTAAATTTTCTGCGCTACATATTATTGTGATTTTTTAAATGTAAGTGTCATACAAAATAATTCCCGCGCAGTTTAATAAATCGTTCTTAATTATTTGTCCAGCTTCAGTACTATTTGAATGTCTTACTTTGGTAAAATAAATAAATTGTGAAAAAAATTGTTAGCGATTTTATTGTTCATTCCTAAGCCACGTTGCTCTATTAATGTGGCTATTTTACAACATGAGTAGTTGCTTCTCAAAAGGTTCACATCATTGTGTATGACACGATTCAAATAAAAAACTTCTATAACTTCAAATCGTTCTTAATTATATGACCACAACTGTATATCAGTAGGGGCTTCGATGTATTTTCTACTTGAGGGATAGACAAGCGGACATTTCCTAAAAAATTAAAAAAAAAAACCCTACCGCCAAGAGGCGAAGCTGTTTAGAGTTTGATGGGTTTTTAGTTTCGTGACGTCATATTTCAAAATCTAATATGTACCTACTAAAACGCTCGTCGCGTATCTTGAGGAGGTCTTAACTCTTCCAGCGCGCGGCGTTTGTGACGTCACGTCAGCTTAGCAAGAAAATTAGTCTGAATTTCACTAGATAGTTTTTTAACTTTTAAAAATATTTTTAATGTATTGGTTATCATTAAATATGGAGTTCCGCTAAGTAGTGCCTGAGTCTATTCGTTGCATGAATAATATTATAAATATTTTTTGAGGAGAAAGCTAATTATATGAATTTTTAATCAATGTGATTTTTGAGCTCGATTTCTGGTCTTGTTTTAAGTTAGCAACAAAATCCTTGTTCGCATGAAACGATTTTTGAAAAAGTGCAGTCAGCTCACCTCGTAAAATACGCCCAAACTAGGTAGCGTGCAAGGTAGCGATCAGTTCAGTTTATTAAGGGCGCACCGAGCTTTTTAGGCGCGTCGGTATGTGTGCGTAAGTAAGGCACGCCAACAGCATCCGTCCCCGTCCGACGGCGACGGCCGAAGAATTACTAAAGCGGATAGGGACAAAGCAAGGCGGCTCTGACTAAAATGGGCGGAACATGCGTGAATTTGAGTATTTCCTTGGTATAGTAAAAACAAATACGTATTTGAAAAATGTAATGTGTATACGTTGTAGAAAACATGTTGTTTTTTTATTTTTCAAATACGGATGACTCTCCGTTGAGTATTTACGCCGTCCTAAGGGTTTATTTTGTTTTTTATATGTAACTATGGAACAATTTTTAATCGAGAAAATTTTAACTAATCGTGTTTCTAAAGTATGATTTATAGAATGAATCCTTATATATAATATATACGAGGGTGAATCAAAAAGTTCTTAGAAGTGCATATATCGCACGTTCGGGAACAAAGGGTCACTTCTGCAAGTTTTCATAAAAATGACTTAATAATGCAGAAAAAACCGCGATTATCGACTCTATATACTCACCAAAAACGGTGGCAATCGCTTGAATAATACAGTTTTGGGGGAGGGGAGGTCGTTATTTTATTATTCGCTTTTGGTCCGTGCCCTTGAAATGAAACGACTCAATTTGCCAGTAGTGCGTTGACAGCCAAGGCGTGATATTGTGCATCTACGACGCAGAGGCACTACGGTAAGTAATGCTTATTTGTTTACGTAAATATTGCAATATTAATGTTACTTCTAAATAAAAGTGATGTTTTGTTAACAAATTTGTATTTGTATGCTGGAAACATAACAGTCACTTAGTCGCATAAATAACATTATAGCAATAAAATTAACTTTATATTTGAAACAAAACGTCACTAGTGCATCAAGCGACAATACTTTATTATTAATGAGTATTTCTTATATGACAGAATGTTACTACTGTGTAGAAGTGGTTTTTTGGTTTAAATAATTATCATTGTTTTGTTGGTAACACACGGGTACTTTTAATAAGTAATAACGTTGTGCTTATACTATTTGGTTCTTTTAACAAAAAATAGGTATTTTCAACAGATAGTGTCTTTATATCAAAAACAAAAAATTTATTTGATCAAACATAAGAGTAGTTTCTAAATAAAAACGACAATTTATTTAGTATAATAATATTCTACTACAGTAACAAAACGCCATCTAGTCCCAAAGTAAGCTACTAGGCTTGTGTTATGGGTACAGTTTATACCTAAAAGCGATGTTAAATTTAAAAAAATATTATTGTAACGTTACAATAAGATTGTTTTAAAATGGTTTTAAGGTTTTGATATTTTTTATTTTAGGGGTTACTATGTCTAAACGAGGGTTACTGCTTTGTACGCTTGCGCGTCAAAAGACAAATGATTCATCGAGCGAAAGTCAAGTACTTAATTATAGAAAACACACCCAAGCAAGTGATACCGTTTCCAAGGTTGCGCCTCAGAAAGATGGCACAGAAGACGACTCCCAAGTCGGTAAATATGATCACAAAGTATTACAATGGCTTAACGACAGCTCAAAAGTAGATTATTTCGAAGACATTTCAGAACAGGTACAATCAAGAACAGACATTGACGAAGACACTACAGAACAGCTTAAAGAAAATATAGACAATGTAGACAATGTTAAAGAAATGGTAAATATTGTCCATGAAGAAATTGCAAACGTAATACCCCAAACAGGACGAAGTATGATTTTAATTTTACCTTTTTTATTATTATTTTATGTAATGCTATTTATTAATACTTTATTTATTTACAGCTAACACAGAAGCCGGTTTCCAGAGCGATGGACCAGATTTTTCAGGAACAGATAGTGGCAAAGATAAAGATTACATACCCGAAAAAGGTCGCAAAAGAAAAATCATTGTTCCAGAGTCCAGCTCAAGTTCGACTAGTACGTCATCGAGCTCAAATTCGAGTAGTACGTCATCAAGCTCGAGTTCGAGTTCGATGTCTACAAATTCAAATACAGAAGCAGCGAACCTACCTGAAACGTCAACCCAAACAAATGATAAACAGTTGCTTAATGCTCACGAACTACCTCCGATCACGACTCAGAACTATAACTCGGAATGTGAATTTCAACCTACACTAGCCTTACCTACTAATCCTAAAAAGAAGGCCCGGAACCCTGCTGCCTGGAAGCAAAATATTCGTAAAGAACTTAAAAATACTGGCCAAGAACACGTGAATTCTTTAGGAAAACTGGTTGCAGCCAAAAAAATGGGACCACCTTGTACTGAAAAATGCTTATTGAGCTGTTCGAAAAAGATTCCTATTGAAGACCGGCAACAAATTTTCACAGGTTATTGGGAACTTGGTTGTCTGACAAGGCAGCGAGACTATGTTGCTGCCTGTCTTACAACCCTTGCACCTGAGTATCGAAGACTCAAAACCAATCCCAAATTTGCAAGAAAACCTAATAGCTGTTTCCATTTACCTATACGTGGTGATAATATTCGTGTCTGTAAAACATTTTTTATAAGGACCTTGGCGATTACTCCTAGATTTTTACGCCATATCATAGATAAAAAAACTGCAACAGGAAGCGTTCCACCCGACAAAAGAGGTACACTTACCAAAAAAAGAATAGACGCTGAAATCCATGAATCTGTACGGGTACACATAAACTCAATACCTAGAATAGAAAGCCACTATTTAAGAGCCCAAACAACACGACAATTCATAGATGGGCAGTACACAATTGCTGATCTACATCGTTTATATTGCGAAGACCGAAAAACAAATAACAAAAGCTGTGCAACCTATGATTTTTATAACAGAGTATTTAACCAGGAATTTAATATATCATTTTTTAAACCTAAAAAAGATCAATGTGATCAGTGCGTCTCCTATAATAATTCATCGAACGCCGAGAAATTACAAAAAGAAGATGAGTTTAAACGTCATTTAAAAGAAAAAACACTTAGTCGAGAAGAGAAAGAAGCCGATATGAAACTGTTAAATGAATTAGGAAATGAGAAATTGATTGTTGCAATTTATGATTTGCAGGCTGTGTTACCAGTACCATTAGGGAACTCAAGTGCTTTTTTTTATAAATCGAAATTGAACTGCTATAATTTTACAGTAAGTATAATAAATAAATGTTTGCATAAATAATAATTTGTATAAATAAACACCGAAACTTACATAATTACTTGATTTTTAGGTGACAGACTTTAAAGATAAATTAACTTCGTGTTATTTTTGGCATGAAGGTTTAGGCAACCGTGGAGTCAATGAAATTGGTTCTTGCGTATACTATTTCTTGGAAGAATTATCTCGGAAAAATCCAAACTGCGATGTAATTTTTTACTCGGACAATTGTTGTGGACAGCAAAAAAACAAGTAAGTGTAGCTTAAAGTTTATATTTATCTTATATCATTTTAGCTATGACCGAGTCAAACACCGATTACTGAATAATTATATTACTATAATTAATCATTTCTGCCTATAGATATTCAGTAGTGCTGCACTCAGTGGTGTTATTATGTCTGTTAACAATTTTAACTAGTTACATTGTATAGATTGATGGACTATTGAGTGAGAGTTTATGTACTTGAGTAATCGATTTCTTTTGATTTCAGATTTATGTTCAACTTATATTATTATGCAGTAAATACACTGCAAATAAACTCTATCCAGCATAAATTCCTTATTAGAGGGCATACACAAAGTGCCGCTGATAGTGCCCATTCTGTCATAGAAAAAGCTGTAAAACGGGCCAAAAAATCTGGTCCCATTTACATCCCAGCCCAGTATGCTCAATTAATAAGATCAGCTAAAAAGACAGGAAACCCTTTCATTTTGAAAGAAATGAATTTCACCGACTTTTATAATCTTAAAAGTCTTGCTGAAGATATTAGTTTGAATGTTACCAAGGCCAGTAATGGACAAGCTATGAAAGTGACTGAAATAAGTCATTTGAAATTTATTAAGGATAGTGATGTTTATTACTTCAAAACTACATACGACGGCGATTGGATTGAAGTCAACCGTAACCAAACCATAACACGAAGTGCAAGAGTCCAGCCACCTCAAAGAGTAGCATTAAAGCAGGCTTATGAAAGTAAAATTCCTTTAGCGCCTCGGAAGAAGGCAGATATTCAAAACTTAATAGATACGAACATTATACCAAAAGTTTATGAAACTATTTACAATACAATATTTTGATTTATCTTTATTTTATAACGCTGATTTGTAACCTCTTTATAATTAATCTACCAAAGTTAATGTTCCTAATTGGATATCAAGGTCCATAATAATTAGTGCTGTAAAAATGTGATTAAAGTAGGTAATTTAATAATATTATGTAACAATAAATAGATGTTTGTGTTATGAACATAATCATTATACAATGAGACTGTTTAAAATTAAGGTACTTTATTATTGTTATGTCAATTTAAGAGTTTATTGATATACTTCTTTAATTAGACGAATACTTTATTTCTAAGACTGATGATGACTGATTTAGTTTAAGATTATTAGTTGTGGAAATGCTTAATTTTGGACAGTTTTGACCTTTTGTGATAGGTGCATAAATGTCATTGAGTAGGTACCAAATTAACAAAATTAAGCAATTGTAACTCAAATAAGCAAAACGTTTTCATTTTATCAGTATTATAACAATATAATTTTTGATAGATAAGTACATACTAAGGTTTTGTCAGATACAGTAACATGACAGCCACTTTATTTTGTAATTTCTTTGGAAATGTTTATTTTTTTTGTTTATTTTTGTGCCATAATTTCAAAACACAATTTTTCAACTAAAATAAAGAATTTTACTGACTATTTAGTTTGTTTCAATTTGTATTTGTTTCCAATAAACTATTTTTTTTATAAAAATAAACGTAAAGTATACTATTATACTAAATAATAATAATACTTTCATGAGTAAATTTTTTTTATAAACGTCACTTTTCATTACAACACTTAGTGATTTGTAACAAAAAGTCACTTTTGGTACCCTTCCTTCAGTTTATGGCTTATTTCTCCCAAACCCCATCTTGTATTTTATTTTTATTTGCGACGATGATACGTGTAAAACTATACAATATAAAGCTATCAAAATTTTCTTAAAACTTCAAAGCAGTAAAAAGTTATTAAAATAATACGCCAATATAAAATTAAAAATGCTATTTCTGTAAAGTTGGAAAACATGCATAAGTGACCCTTTGTTCCCGAACGTGCGATATATGAAACCTTTTTGGATCAAGTTCGATATTCAAATTAAAGAGTGTCTATCACACTATATTTATGCAGACTGTCACTTATTTTTGTCAGTTCGTTCGCATGTAATAAATTTTTTTGTGCAACGAGTTGCTAAAAAGTCAAAATTATGGATAAAAGTGAGTTACGTGCGGTGATAAAATATCTCAGTTTGAAAAAAATGTCTACGAAGGAAATTTTTTTGGACATTCAGCAGACATTAGGGGGTGATGCTGTACCCTATTCTACGGTTGCGTACTGGGTGGCTGAATTTAAAAGAGGTAGATCAAGCTGTAAAGATGACCCGCGTTCTGGGCGGCCTTCAACCTCCGTTACAGAAGAAAATGTCAAAAAGGTTGAGAATCTGGTTTTGGAAGACAGAAGAATGACTATAAAACATATAGCTGAGATCCTAAAGATATCTTTTGGTAGCGTTCAATCCATTTTAATTGATTCACTGGGGTTCAAAAAAGTGTCTGCAAGATGGGTGCCACGAATGTTAACCGACGAAAACAAAAAGCGACGTTTGGAAATTTCCAAGCGTAATCTCGAAATGTTCCAGCGTGATCCGGATAATTTTTGCCGTCGTCTTGTCACCATGGATGAAACGTGGGTCCACCATTTTGATCCTGAAACTAAAAGACAAAGCATGTCTTGGAAACGACCATCCTCTCCATCCATTAAAAAATTTCGAGTTGCTCCTACCGCTGGCAAAGTTATGGCCTCTGTGTTCTGGGATAGTGAAGGAATCCTTTTTATTGATTACATGCCAAAAGGCCAGACGATTACTGGACCCTATTACGCAAATTTAATCCCGAAAGTGCGTGAAGCGATTAAAGAAAAACGTCGTGGAAAACTGTCGTTGGGCGTGTTGTTCCTTCAAGATAACGCTCCTGCTCATCGATCGGAAGTTGCGGTCAACGCAATCCGCTGTGCTGGCTTCAATCTCCTTGACCACCCACCATATTCTCCGGACTTAGCCCCAAGTGATTTTCACTTGTTTCCAAAATTAAAAGAGGAAATTCGTGGAACAAAATTTCACGATAATGACGCGGTTATAGCTGCCGTAGAGGACTTTTTCGAGAGTCAAGAAAATATTTTTTTTTCACAAGGAATAAGGAAGTTAGAAACGCGTTATTCTAAATGCATTGCATTGGAGGGAGATTATGTAGAAAAATAAAATATTATTATTTAAATCTTTGCATTTTTTAATATTGATTCCAAGAATTTTTTGATTCACCCTCGTATTAATTACAAAACTCAAAATTAAGAAATAAAGATACAGCAAGGGATCAAACGAACCACAATTACGTATCGCAGCCTCGGTGCAGGCTTAAATATATTTAGAATGTTGCGAGCGTACCCCCCCAAAAAAACGGATTACCTTGAACGCCACCGCAGACGCAACTGTACGCGTCCGTTTGGGCTTACTGTTATATTCAGATACAGTTGACACGGATTCAGAAACTTGCAAGTTGTATATTTGAGTGGCCCTGATGAAAACTAGATTGATACCTAATCAACCAGATGATAATTCATTTTTTTCTTTATTCAACTCATTTTTAACTGGTAATATTTATACCACTGGTGATCCGCAGCGCAGTCGTCAGAATTTGGTCCACGAACAAAAGGCGCGCGGGTGGCGCGGACCGAGGACCGAAACACGCACGGATGATCCGTGTTCCAACATACGAGAAATTTCCTTACAATATATTTTTTCTTTATTGCTTTCTCAACCACTTAGTAATGCGAATAAGGATTTTGTTGCTAACTTAAAACAAGGCCACATATCGATTATAAGTAAGTGATTATTTGCGTGTAGTTTTGTGCAATAATATTAGTCCCAGGATTGCTGAACTTGTGCAGAAGATACAAGCTCAAAAATCACATTGATTCAAAATTCATCTAATTGGCTTTCTCGCTCTTCTTGTACAAAACAGAATATTTTTATACTGTACTGTATCAGCCGGATCGTCCACTGCTGAACACAGCCTCCCCTATTAAGGGGGTATTTGCCATAATCCCCACGCTTGGCAGGCGGCTTGGAGATCGCAGTGTAAGATGGCAGTTCTTTAGAAGGCGCTGCTGCCCACCTTCCAGTATTTTTCCCTTAATCGCCTCTTACGACACCCACATGGATATGGGGACGTGCAAATCTAACCCGGCACCACACGGGGAATATCTATCAATATTTTTATACTATAAAAATAATTAATTTAATATTGGAAATGAAGTTTATAACCCGGTTTAATAAAGAAACGAATCGAAATCTTACCTGCAATAATTTTGTAGAATTCATTTGCAAATGCTAAACAGTACTTTCCTGTATTGGGATAGTCACTATTTGAATTCGTCTCACAGATGTAAAATGTCTGGATAACAGTGTTCAGCCAAATCTGGAATGTTAAAATATATTTTTGTACCAAAACTTGAAATCAACAAGTTAACATGTTAGAAAGGATGATGGAGGGAGAGAGAGAGAGTAATTTTATTTATTTATTTCAATACATTACATTTGGTGGGCATTACAGTTTCCCAATTCGCCTACCCAATGCTTAACCTAAAAATAATTACCTATACTATACACTATAAATACACACAAAGCAAAATAGATACATAAATATATTTACAAATGCCCCAAAGAGTATAACTCCACATATTCTACTGCCATTCTGTGAAACTCTATTAACGTGCAGTGGAACAAATCTAAGTGTTGGTACTGCTGAGTAACCCCGTTAAGTATGCGCAAAGCACGCTGGAGAGGTGACTGACGTCCAAGCTCAGTATTACATCTCGGGACTTCAAATAAGTTATGCCGCCGAGCTCTTAGATAGTTTTCAGGAACTGAAATGGATATTCCTTCTAACAGAATTGGGTTGCTCCTGCTTCCCACTAAAACCTTTAAAATATATTCCACCAGAAAAACGATCCTCCTGACTTCCAAAGTGTTATAACCCGTCATTCCAAGCAAAAACTACTGGGATACAAAAACGGATAGCCCACGTAATATCCATATTGTTTGTTGTAGAGCCATCGTAAGAATTTTCTTTGTATTTTTTCTACCTCTAATATATATTTTTCTTCAATGGGACACCAAACTATTGCATTGCTTTCCAACCTACTTCTTACGAATGCATTGTATAGTGCCTTTAAAGCAGATATGCTGTCCAGATGCCTGGCCTGTCTCAAAATGAATCCAAGGGTTCGGAACGCCTGTGCACATATGGTATCGATATGCGATCGGAATGTCATATTTGAATTCATTACTACACCCAAGTCTCTAACCTGTTGTAGCCTTGGGATAGTTGTATTTCCCATTTTATAGTGTGACATAATAGGATTCTCTAAACGACCATAAGTAACCACTGAACATTTTTTTTCATTAAAAGAAAGGTTATTATCTATGCACCACCTTATTATATTGTTAATATCATTTTGTACATGAGAACCATCATCCTGTTTTACAATTTTCAAAAAAACTTTAAGGTCGTCCGCAAATAAAAGACAACGAGCTGCAGTAACGGCCTCCGGTAAGTCGTTTATCATAATGAGAAATTCAAGAGGGCCTAAATTGCTTCCCTGACTTACTCCTGAATATGTATAATATGGTTTAGACATGTGACCTCTGAACTGAACATACTGCTGTCGATTGCTTAAGTAAGAACAAAAAAATCGCAACAAAGAGACAGAAAAGCCTGCTTTGGAAATTTTTTGAATTAAAATGTCATTATCTACTGTGTCAAACGCTTTGCGGAAATCAAAATATATGGCATCAACTTGTAATCCAGAATCGACAGCGTCGACTATATAGGTCCAGAAAGATAAGAGATTTGATGTAGTGGATCTCCCAGTCCTAAATCCATGTTGTGCGTCGGATAATTGACTCTCTAACTGCCTGCTTATTCGACGCTGTAATATTGATTCAAACAACTTACCGAAGACCGATAATATTGCTACTGGTCTGTAATCAGTCACGTCGGACCCGGAACCTTTTGGCACCGGCACCACTCGTGAAAGTTTCCAACAATCTGGATAATATGCATTTTTAAGACACAGATTGTACAAATGACAAAGTGGCTGCCACATGATTTCACCACAATCTTTCACTAAATAAGGTGGAATACCATCAGGCCCAACAGATTATTTTGGTTTGAGTGATCTGATAGCAAGTCTTACATCACCTTCCAAAATTGTATCAATGTGAATATGGGCACTTTTACTGTCAACAGTTTTTGAAACTTTATCCACATCTAAGCACGGGGGGTCTAATGTGTATATCGAATGAAAGAAGTCAGCGAAACATGTGGCAGCATTTTCATCAGGGACTATTTTACCATCACAAAATATGTTTTTCACTATTCTACCTTTTGGCCTTTTAGATGCTATATAGGACCAAAACGTAGAAGGTTCTCGTGTGAAATCTTTTTCCATTTGACGTTTGAATTTCTAATAAACTATCTTATCCCAATAACATTTAAAGTATACATAAATTAAGTGCACTTAGTGTATTTTGATTGATTCAGTACATATTTTAACCATCTGTAAATCATGTAAGTGCACATAATGTATTTTGATTCAGGCACAAATTTTAACCATCAGACGTCACGTCATCACGTCGACCAGATCACCTTCTGTAATTAACTCGCATGAAATGCCTCAGTATATGGGCATGCGGATCCTGACTTCCCTGACAAGTACTAGCGGGGGTGTGCAAGCTCCTATCCTGCCGCTAGGAAGCATGAACTGAACCCTCAATGCTGCCATGACGCCCCGGCTACAAGAGCCGGCCAGGGCGTGGTATCGTCTCGTCTCCCGCGAGACTCGCTCATTGCGCTTTCCTGAAAAGGGAACAACCCGGGTGGCTGTGGGCGAGTAGGGAGACAGAAGACTACCGGACTTGACCACATACCCCGACTTGGAAGACAGTGCCATCATGAGATGGCACATACCCGAGACACAGCTGTGAGGCATAGCTGGCGGTGGATTGCCGCGTAAAAGGGGTCACCCGTGCCCGAAGCCGCGTCCACGCAGGCACTAGTTGCTGCGCAAAGATGAAGTTACCGGATATAGATATAATATTAGATAGACCGATCCAAAATCCCGAAGGTTGTTTCGCGCGAAGTTAGGTACGCGGAATGGCGATGAGTTAATAGTGGGGCCATCTGGATATGGGCATGCTGCGAAACCAGATCCATCACCGAAATAACCCGTACAAATCCTCAGAAGGTACCATACCATCAGTGTGACAGAAAACTGGAATGCTGATATTATGTCGGACTACGGTAAGCTTAATAGACGCATTTCGAAGACAATGCGACAAGATTTGTGAACCTTCAATTCCAAAAACCAAACCATATATATAACATATAACTATAGTCTATATATAACATAGTATTGATTACTGTTTACGACAATGGCATTCAAAATGAAATTCAAAGTGAAATTTTTTTTGACACTTAGACTGGTGTTGGTAGCGAGCGAAGCGAGCCTTATCGCTTACCCACAACTTGTAAATTTGTGGCTCCCTTTGCTGAAAAACTATCACTACTTCCCATTAATTTTAACCTCATATCTAGATGTGTTATCTGTCGATAAAAACTATTTAATAAGTACCATAAAAAAATAACATTAACAAATTAGTATTCATTGGATATAATGTTATTGTACTACTAACGCCATCTGTTGGAATACCAAAGAGTTAACATCGCTGCAACAGAACTAAACTGAATACTCAAATACATCGTACTTAATCTACTTAATACTAGATGACACCACTAGAATCGGGTTGTAAAATAAACGCGAGCCCTCACAAAGCAGCTTTTGGCTAGTATATTATGTAATTAATTTTTTTTTCCATACATATGTTGACCGGAAGAGAACTCCCATTGTAGCTTAGATTTAAGAATTCCTTATGGGTATGTAGTAATATTTTTTAAGTGTACAATAAAGAATTTGTATTGTATTGTAAATCTACAATTTACTTACAGTCATAATCCTGATATACTCGTCAGGGTATTTCATATGCACCATTTGTGTAAATATCCTCAGGATCTGTCTACAGTTGTTGGTAACTGCTCCAGTGTACAGAATATTATTCGACCAAAGAATGAAGGCCATCAGTGGTTTGTGAGACCTCATTATGTGACTGCCCAAATTTTTTGTGTACCTGAAAATGGAGATTACATATTTCTGTGAATAGTTTTCCTATGGAATATGAGGACTAACGGCTTTTGTATTATCAAATGATCACCGTAGCCCATGGGCATCCACAACACCTGCGGAATCAACAATGTGTTGCCGGCCTTTGATGAGAAGAGAATATGCTCTTTTCTTAAGGATTCGGAAAAAATGTTAATGGTAGCTGGTACACAATGAAGATGCTAGGCAGCAAATGCCGTGATAATCGCAAGATGAGGGAGTCAGACGTAGACATGAAATTAGTGACATATCTTGCTTGTCATGGCGTCCGATGGCGTAATTCAACTGCAGGTATCAATCCAAACACACCTTCGAACACACCCTGTGATAGTTGCGGTAGAAGATGCCGTGACATCCTACACCATTTCGCAATGCCAAAGACTCGAGCCGATCGGAGAGAGCTTAATCATTGACGATTCAAGGCGCTCTGCACTGAATGCCGAGCTGGTACTGGGGAGCCTATGCCCAGAAGAGTGACTCTATTTGATCTTGAAATTGAGCCTTAGAGAGTTGCAGGCGACGCAATGGTCCGATGTGGAGTACCGTCTCGCCGTTCCGAACACACCAGAATTCTAAGAAGCTAATTTAGCCTACCTTTTTAAGTGACATCGAAACAGAACGACACTCGTTATGTCAACGCCAAGTATTCCGATACATTTAGAAGTATGTACTCAAAATGGAGAGATACAACAAAGGGGTATAGTTAAGAGTAGAAACGCATGAACTTGTGTCTTCTCGGGATTAGTTTTAACTAAGGTCCGTCGGCCCCGCTTCAAGACATTTGACAACAAGGTTTCAACTTTCAGATTCAAGTTTAATCCGAATCTCGTCAAGAATTTTACGAGAAATTTTAGAAGGTACATCATCTCTGATACAGTCATCCTCATAGTAATGAATATTGCTGAACTGTTATTGGCTATTGATACGCAAAAGAAACAGGTAGGTAGCACAAACAGTTTTGTAGAATACCATCATTGACAGCTTCTAAGTTGGAGCATGAACTATCAACACAACCATGATGCTGCAAGATGCCAATAAACTGAAGATTGTCAATTTTGTCGGGAAGCCTATAAGAAGGAAGTTTTTAAAGTCACAATCACTTTAGGCCACACCCTATCAAAGGCTTTTGCTATGTGTAGGAGAGACAGAAAAGACGCGTTAGAACTGTTGTCAACTCTGGTGCACAAGTTTGCAGCACTGTCAGAGGGTTGCTATCAGACCCACTGTGCTTATGCGAACAGTGCTTTAAATACTGCACGCAAACATACCAGTGCTTCATGAAAAGGTTATAAATAACTAATACTCATTTATAATAATTAATAACTCAGAAGACTTAGAAAGTTTGAAGCGCTCGTAGCGAAGTTTGCTTAGTCGTTCTTGATCGATCAGCTAAGTTACGCAACGTCTGCCGTGGTCAGGAGTTGGATGGGTGACCACTAGTGACATTACTACTGAACGCTTCCGTGCTTCGGAGGGCACGTTAAGCCGTCGGTCCCTGTTGTTGTCTTACGATGGGAGTCGATATGGCACCCTTAAGTAGAAAATCTGTCGCCAAGCACCTAACGGTGTCTTCCTGAAGCTGTCCTTGAGAGCCATCAGATTTTATTAAAATCAGTTCAAGTATAAATAAAACTGTATATAAGGAAAAATTTACCTGCTATGCCAAATAGCCAAGTCAAATTGCAGTAGCTCAATAATACACTCCAAAACGGCCATAAGCCTTTCAATTCTCTCTTTTCTTTCCAAAACTTCAAATATTTCTAATGACTCTTTTTGCCAATGTAGACCTCTCACTGTCTCTTTCATTTCTTCTGGAATGTTCTCATTCTTATTAACTAGACATTCATCTTTACTCTCAGAACTGATTTCATACTCAAGCCTATTCATACAATATTTGACGACACCTTTTTCATAGCCAAATTGGTTTCTATTTGTGAATGTCTTATCTTTTAAATCCAAGGGTGATGTAAGGAAGTTGTTATAGCATAGCCTTAATGTTTTTGTGAGACATGGTGGGTGGGTGCTGAAGTTTCGGCCAAGGGTCTGTTGGCACTTAGCTATCAAGAAGGAGATTGTGTAATCAGCATGTTCATCATTGTGGGCATTCTGAAAATATTTATTAAAAATATAAATTGTGTTAATATAATATAAATACGTACTGTAACTGTAACAGCCGGATCGTCCACTGCTGAACACAGCTTCCCCTATGTAGGGGGTATTTGCCATAATCCCCATGTTTGGCAGGCACCTTGGGAATCATACTAAGTATCAATATATACTTTTATGATTTTTGGTTTCACAAAAGCTGACAAGCTTAATGATAACAATTGGATTTCATTCATAAATCAACAATATCAGTAGCATATGATACCTACAGGTTAAAAAAATCACAACATAAGGATTTTATTTTTGTATAAAAATTTTCCTATTACTGTGATTATGTTAAATCAATTACATAAACTTGTAATAAAGTGACATTTATAACAATGCTACATACCAGCATAATTTCCACAATCTCCTTCATAACATTCGCTGATAGATATTGTGTGGGAGTTATACATATTGAACACACTTCCAGAGCATCATACCACATGTTTGCCCTAATATCTATCATAAATGTTTCCTCTGCTTGTGGTAGCATTTCTTTTATGTCTGCCTGAAATATATTTAACCATAATAAATATACATATAGAGCATAGTTAGATAAGGGATCTTGCACAACAGAATAGTCATTGAGGTACTAGAGCTGGAACATTTAGAATGGTACCATACAGTTTTTGCACATGTTCACATTATTCCATGTGAAAATATTATTTCTCAGATAGTGGCATAAAAAGAACAATTTCACAATGAGCATAGGATGAAAAATGAGTATACATATATGGTAAAAAAAAAATGGAGGGGATTGACTATTGCTATCTACCAGTCACAGTTTCAGACTCTGGACTGCTACTGAGAATTTGACATACAATTCAAAACTGCCCATCTTTGGAATCAACACTACAACCTTGAGATTCAAACCCTCTACAATAGTAAGGCAGCCTGAGACAAAATTCTAAGCAATCTATTAGTTCAAATTGCAGGTGTCGGGTCCTTTACAGAGGAAGAGGCCACCTACATGATTTATCAATGCTTGTGTCCACTCCTTGAGCCTCATTCCCTGCATAAGCAAAATTTGTAAGATCCTCCTAACACCGCTTTGGATACACATTCAAGGATGGAAATCATGGTTGTTCTTGACAGGCCTGGGTATTTTAGGAGGTTATAAAGGGATTGTCCTAGGAAGTACCCCCATGCTCCGACTTCTACTACAGGTAGCTATTTTTGGTGAATTCTTTTGTTAAGTCATAATACTTGTCTGATTTTATTGTGTGGAGAGGAAGGCTTAGATTAACATTTTGTAGATGACCCATATTTTACATAATGGACTTTTATTTGGTTCATGGTAATTTTATTGCTCTACCTACCAAGAGCCTTACTGCTCCTCATATGATTTCAAGAACTCCATATAATAATGGCAACATGAATAATGACTCCTATTATAGATGCATTTTGCAATTCGCCAGTAAGGACCTGGCTGTACCTATTACCTCGTGATAAATATAATAAAAAAATTCAGCGGCCTTCACACATCTTATAATTAAGTACTGTTACAGTTCTATGAATTTTCTGATATCTTTAGAGGAATGTACACACACACATATGCATAAACTGAGTACAGTCTATGTTTAAGAACAAATAACTTACATGTTTGTTATTGTGATGTTTACAATCACTGCTTTTCATACATGATGGTAAATACACTAAGAGTAACCTTGCTCGCTGATCAATGTACGCCTCGTGTGATACTTGTTTACAAGCAGTAACAAAATTCTTTCTCCTCTGAGCTTGGAGCTCCTCATCACGATTTCTTACTGATTTAGAGCGTTTACTGGGAGTTTCTTCGCTTTCGTTTGCCCTTTTCAATAAGTTGGGTTCGTCTTCAGCGGACTTTTTGAGTTTCTTTTTCATTGGGCTCATTCTCGACATTTACAAAAACTTGTATTACATATATATTTATTAGCGCAAACGGGAAAGGACCGATCAAAACTATTTACAATTAGCAATTAGATACACACATAAAAACAAACAAATGTAACAAAAATAAATAAATAACAACAAATACACAGACTACTAATCATATGTATGAACATATAGGGATGTTCGATACGACCCGAATTTGTGTGGATCGATGCAAAGGAATACGATCCACCCGATTTTTGTATCGATACAATGGCTTTCGATCTTAGTTAATGGATAGATACATGTACAATGAGAATCGGATCGAGAAATCGGACTAATTTGTATTAAATTCAAAATAATAAAAACAAACTTTAACCATAATTCATTCAACTTTAACATTTCGAAGCAGTGATGGCTCAGTTGCATTGCTATGGACTGCCGCGCAGCAGGTTCATGGTTTGAATCCTGCCGCAGGCTTGAGCTTCACCGCATGGTTGAAGGGCATTTTGCGAAGTCCCGCCTGGCGAGTGGGTGGTCACCTCAAGTAGAAAATCTGTCGCCAAGCACCTAACGGTATGTTGCGGCAACAATCCTAGAGGGCCAGTGAAATTACAAGTACTAAGACTGAACAATTATGTCTCAAGGTGACTTGTGACGAAATGCATCTGTTGTAAGTAGAGGTTGGTCCGCATAACATCAGGTGGGCTTCGAGCTTCTATATATATATGTTTATTCGTAACATGCGACCTACATTCGTGTCGCGTTCCTGAACTACAAAGTATGGTCTAGTACGAAGGTTCCATAGAACCATAGAACGTCACAAAGAACACTTATTGGTCGCTTACAAACATTGGCTATGGCTAAGTATGGCCCAAGTTTCGATTGAATCGAAGATTTTTTCTTAGTCCACAAACGCTACACATAATGGCCGATTATATCTACTCCTCAGTCTTCTGTATAATCTGGCGGATCATATGGATGTGGTCTATGGTGTTTAAACCTTTTCGGAACCCAGCTTGTTCGGGGAGCTGGAAATCATCAAACCTACGAGCAAGACGATTCGTTATGACTCTCAAGAACAGCTTAAAAACATGGCTCAGAAGTGAAATGGGCCTGTAGTTCTTCAACAAGATCTTGTCGCTTTTTGTGAAGAGCAGTATTTCCACTACACATTCATGGTGTTTTACCTTCTAGGATGACGAAATTAAATAACTTCTGGAGGATTTGTCGTAATTCCGTCATCACCTTGTTGTTCTTAAGCTGTTTATTGCATGTAAGCTGATGTCCGGGATGTCTGCGGCATAGTGTTGTCAGTTTGGCTCTCTTGTCCTAAGCTGTACTGAGAACGGGTTCTCGTTTTGAGGTGTATAGCTGTTCATAAAACCTCTCAAGCTCTCTCAGAATCTCCGGTTTTGATGAGATGATTCTGCCATCGTCGATCTTCAGCTTGTTCATTTGGCTTTGCCCTATATATTTTGCGAACAATATGGAGCCTTGGTTACGCTCGATTTGTTAGGAAATAACAATACACAGCTTAAAACCAATTGAGGCTTTCTTCAACGTAATAGTACATTGTACACCGAGGGGAGAAAATTATCTATTCTATTTCTGCTCGAGGAGTGAACATAGTGCTTTATACTAAACCTGCGAGGAAAATAAAATCATTAGGTACCTATAGTCGGATTGCTAATCAGACGGAGTAAAGTGACATTACCAGTGTTGCCACTTTTTGACGAAAGAAAAATAGTGCTGTAGTAAAATTATTTATTTACTTCTTTCACTTATTCACTTCAGTGAGCTGCATCATTTTTTCATATAACTTTATAAAAGTCGTTGTTCTTGTCGGGTGTATGTAAGAGTGACTTAACAATACAATTGGTTTATATTACTATTTATAAGGGATGACAAGTACTACATAAAGTTATTGCAAAACCGAAGTATGCTAGTATATTAATAAGTACATAAATCTATGTTTTTTATGGATGTGGATTTTGTAATAATGGAAAATAAAATAAAGTTTCTTCAGCATTGTATTCTTTCCCTGGTCTGTAGACAATGTCGTACTTAAACAACATATTTCCCATTTCCATCTTTGGATCTCCTCTTTTTTGTGAACCCTGACTTCCTGACCAGATTTCAAAAATCCTTCGACCAGTACAGTAACGACATACCTACCCATCGAAAAGCTTCATCTGCGATGATACTCTCGAAACATTTTTTAAATTATTCCATCCCGGTTTATTATTATCTCGGCAGTTCCATCTTGGCACTCCACGGAACGTCCAGTATGCCTTAATGCTCTATAAATAAAGAAATCCCTTTCTTCGATATCTGTTCAAAAGCAACGTGGAATTCAAGAATTCCCTAGGCTTCGGTTTTATGGCTGGCGGCCTTTCCAACGCCAACCCTCCTTGGGGATGTACTTTTTGAGGTATGGTCTATCCGCTACCTCTCGGGTAATAGGGTATTCAGACGGTAAATGAGCTCTGTTGTGACTCATCTCGAGACGTGAGTGGTGGCTTTGATAGCGGCGTACTTTCCTATACTTGCCTGTTACGATATCCCACAGGAGAATATGAATCAATACTTATTTTCATACGCCAGAAGCTGTATGGTAAGCGAAAATCAAGCCTGATTTTATTCCTCCACTTGCGGCGAACTAAGTGTATCCCTTTCGCCACGGACTACGCCTCAACCATCTCAACGTAATAGTGTTTGTTAGAAAACCTGAGCTAAGACGTAAGAGAGCGGCACCGATTCACAATTTTCCAGTATGTTCATCTTTATATTTGTGTTGTAAAAACATTATCTTTTTAGGGCCCGTACCCAAAGGCTAATAAGAGATTCAGCTGGCTGTCTGTACTTAGATTCGGCTGAGATTGATCGTGATAATTCCGAAAGGACGTGTGTTGAAAGGACAATCGAGACAATTCGAGCTACAACTTCATGATTACAATGAAAAGGAAAATCAAAATTGTGATGCCAAGTGCGAAACCATATTGCGGCCGCGTTGGGTATAAGTCTTACAATTGTAACTTAGATCACTATTCTGCCTAGGGCAGGAGCGGCTTGGAAGAAAACAAGCCTTCTACACCAAAAGCAAACGTCGCCCTAGTGATGTGACAGCAGTTGACGATTATGATACTGACGCCATTCGTCATCATGTACAGTAGGCACTCGGTAATACGGCGCTCGCCCATCCGGCACGCTCAGTAATCCGGCACTCAGCGACCCAGGTAACCTGCTTATACAAATAACATACTACACTTTATTTACATATTAGCTATTGTTTGTAATCTGTGGCACAATAATTGCAGTAATCGTTATGTGTGGCACATCACTAAGGGGGCGGTACCCGTCCATGAAGTACAATACTATTCGTATGAAAAATTAACTTGAACAATTTGAAATTTCATGGGCGTGAGCTGTCAAAACCCCATTATAAAATGGACAAGGTATAGTCACAGAAAAGAGAAAATAGTATTTTATATCTCTATGGGTATAGTGACCTCATGTTATATTCGCGGTACTAAATGCCCAGCGAGGAAACAACAAACACATCCTTAAAAAACGCAAGTATTATTATCGCGTTTTAGAATATTCGGCGACTATCAACTCGGTCCTTAAGACCAAAAGGTATCCAAACTTTAAATGGTATCAGTTACGATGCCTTATATAAATTTTATGAGTCCGAAACCTGAAATTTTGATATGTATTGAACCATTGTTGGACTAGAAATTAAATTAAATTACTTTTCAGGTGGGCTCTCATAAACTATGAGCTGAGGACCTCGCAATTGAAATATATTTTTACATTTTCAAACCCCGTTCCTCCTTCATAGTCGCTTGGTCAATATTGTTTATACAAAAACACATATATCTCAAAAACTACAGGTACTACTACCGTATACTGTGTCTTACAAACAAATACTTGAAACACCGATAGGTATATAAGTAGTTTTGGAGATGTGATCAGAACCATTAGGTAATAAATTTATATATACAGTCACTTGCAATTTAAAAAAAATCGTCATTAAAAACGAAGCCCGAAAAATTTAATTAAAAATTTAACTAAAAATGGAACCGACTTCAACACACAAAAGTGTAAAATAACTTGTTGAAGTCGGTACCATGATAGTTCAAAAGTACCTATTATCACAATATTGTGCGCATGGTACTTACTGCAACAAGTTATTTCACACTTGAGTGCTGAAGTCGGTTCTATGTGGTTAGACATTTTTTTCACTCTTTTTAGTGACCCTTGCTACTTACGGGATCGATTGTCAGTCACTGTCAACACCTATATCAACATGATGGGAAAATATATTTTAGTTATTGGTGTGTAATTCAAAAAGGCTTGACCGATTTTGATGAGGTTTAAATGGGACCAAACCACAAGCATCGGCTTTCAAACAAAAAATCGGTTCACCCAGTCCAAAGTTAACCGACTTCAAAAAAGGAGGAGGTTCTCATTTCGACGTGTATTTTCATTTTTTGGTTATTTCACACTTTTGGGTGTTGAAGACGGTTCCATTTTTTGGTTAACATTTTTTTAAGTCTTATTTTGTTAATAAATGTAGACCAACTTGCTCATGGCCATTTGTTCGCAATGTTGATTGAGAAATCATCCAAATATAAACTTGTGTTTTGACAAGCTGCTCAAAAGGTAATGTATTTTATTTTATTTTCTTCTTAAACCTTTTTTATATTATTTCGGAACAATCACGAGACCCACCTAATGTTAAGCGGTATCCTTTGCCTATTACAGGTGCATTTCGTCTCAAGTGACGACCTGAACTGCGCCCGTCTACCTGAGACATACAGTTGTTATGTGCCTTAAATTTTACTGGCTCTCAAGGTATGCTGCCGAAACACACTGTTAGGTGCTTGGCGACAGATTTTCTACTTCAGGGTGGTAGCTAGCCAGACGGACTATGCCTTTCCACCATGCAAAATAATATACCTACATAAGTAAAGATAGTAAAGTGTAATAACCAAGGATTTATTTTAAATGATTTATAGTTATATTTTTTAATTGCTCAGAGTTGTCCAATGAGATGGATTCCTTCATAGTGTTTGCGCCTCAGAACAAAGTAGTGTCGATTTAATTCAAAGTAATACACTAGATTACTAACTATTTTTGTACCTACATATAACTTTACTCATGTATATACCTACATGAGTAAGCCTAACTGGCTATAGTTATATTAGAAATTGAAACCTACGCAATATTGCATTGTAACGTTTGGCTGCGTAGCCGAATATTGAAAATTATTGATTCATAGTTTGCCGCAACTTTGCGGACAATATCACGATTGCACCTATTCTTTGCGAGTTAGTTGTTGCTATAAAACCACATCCAGCGCTTGAGACAGCGTCAGTTCCGCAGGGATCTTTGAACTCTACTATCCACTGAAAATGGCTTTTCTATTCAAGGTAAAATTATTATAAATATTTATTACTTACTAACTTTAGTACCTACAGAACTTTCCATTCACGAAATTGTGTCCGTTAATTTTTTGAGTGTACTTGCAACTCGATACTACTGTCTACCCAATCGATTATATAGTATGTATCATTAGCATTTATCTACACCCAAACACACTAAAGTGTAGTGTAGTTACAAACAAAGCCTTCCCGTACAAAAGCGTATCAATTATTCACTGTGAGGGCGCGCTTTATTTAGTGAAAATGTCGTTACTTTGGTATCGATCACATAAAAGATAGATAAATATATATATATATATATATATATATATATATATATATATATATATAGATAAGTCGTCTTCATCAGCTTTAACGTGTTGAAGTAAATAATTGATTAGTAGTATTTTTTAAATTGTTTATTTCATTCATAACAAACTTAAGCATAAGAAAGCCCCCTAAAAACCGATTGCTGTTGTCGAGAGTTTCTTATTCCTGTATTGTTACTTCTATATATCCGATTACTATATAATAATAATATTTATATATACTTCAAATATCGCAAAGGTTTAGTGAATGTTAGTATTTTTTTCTAATATCATACATACCTAAATAGAATCAGTTGTTTGTCACACAATTAGCAATGTTTATTACAATACATCTTGTTTGTGTGCATGCGAGGCGAACCGTATACCTCAAATAATTCCAAGTTATCTAATAATTTACCCTAATAATATCCTATTTTATCGAAAATCATTGTGATCTTTGAGTTATTAAACCTGAAATGATTTGTTAGGAAAGATAATAAACCTATACAGAAAGATTATAATTTATTATTGCAATAATGCATGCTTTTAGATTACCTATATATATATTTTTTAGATACCAAATTGTATCGAGGGGATAAATTATCCCGCACATGACTGTAATTTTTCCTCTCGTTGTATTTTATTACAAAGAAAGATTGAAAAATTTAATATTTTAATGCTGTCATATCACACTGGGCACGCTGCCAACTGGTAGTTGGTTTGAGCATTTGGACTGCCTGTGAGTCTGCAATGGCTTGTAGGTTGTCTAAATGCTTTCATTGTAGTAGCTGTATATAGTTCGTAGTATTTTGTTTATTAATTTATAATTTAAACATTTATTATATATATGTAGTCTTTTATAATTTTTGGGCGGAGTGAGCATTTGCGTGACCATAATAATAATGTTAATTACTCTTAACGACGAATCATAAAAATATGAGAGTACATATAAGAGATTTTTGGAATTAGTAGCTATAACAATTATACCGAAAATGATTTTTCAATATGTTCATCATAATTATTTGAAACAACTATTGATTCTTTTCTAAACGCGATTTATAAAGTAACCACTTTAAATATTTATTCAGCACCTGTAAACATTGCTATAAATAGGCATGAGTCTGTGACGATACAACACTTGTATTACAAGTTTGAGAGTTTCACAGATTAGACTCCAACAAACGAAGTTTTTGCTTAGCATTGATGATAATTTATTTCATTAAGTTAAAGGTGTCATAGTTTTCACGTGATAAAAGACGCATACACGCAGACAAAATTTCAATTATTTCTTGAAAATTAGTTACTTATTATTGCTTAACGACTATACCATCTTTAATTTTATTTAATTTACAAACTTGAAGAACACAACATTTTCATTCTCGATCCGGAATCTAACCTGTGTCCCTCGGTTTTATGCACCAGTTGCTTTAACTGCTCGGCCATAGACGGAGACATCGATTTCCGCACAAAATGAATGTTTTGGGATCAATGATATTATATATAATTTGGGATCTAACAATTTGTGAATGTAATATTCACTTCACATGCGATAGTGCTTGTAATCATAGATATTTAAATAATTTATATTTATTTTTTCTATAAGTTCATATGTGGCTAATACTATATCATGAAATCGTTAGATTTTAAAATTCTAGAGCTTTTTTCTTCAAGCAGTACATTTCAAAGTAAATCCATATCAACAAACTTCTTCTATTTAAAATATCTCAGCCTGATAAAAAGCTTATTTTAATCTTGACCCTGATAAACAAAACAATAACCGAAACCAAATGGTCACCCAGCTTCGCAATACTTGCCAACTTTCTTTGAACTCAATTATTTTCATTGTCACCCATTGGCTCCGGGTCACCACGGTTGAGTGACGAGATAGTGGTTGTCAACCGTGAAGGTCGACTTTTTGGTGGTAAACAGTACAATAACACAAAGTTTAGTATTTCGTTGGTGGCACGTGTACAGGTGGAGTATTTTTTCCTAAAAAATAAATAAAAGTTCTAGTGTGAAACGTTTACAACGGTTCACACGGATGGTATATTATCAACACTCTTTATTCTGTAGCAATTCAGAATATACAGATATGAATATAAAGATTTTATGACTTTTTTTATGTTCGTATAAATTCATCATTGTGAGTACGTTCTGAAAATTTAGATTGTTTCACGGTTGTCTATACTTAATAAATAAATTGGTGCTAATCTTTGGTGTCGGTTGAAAAACTCATCATATAGCAAAATTACAAATCTCTTAAACGACCTGATACATTTTAAAATTTCTGTAATGAAAGAGACATGAACGTCAAATGCCCTGAAAGAGAAACGTTTGGATCTTCAAATGTCGTAATTCAAAATATCCTGTTACTTAATTTTTAAAAATACCATAGTTTATTTACAAATAAAAATAAAAATAATCTGGTAGCAAAACATATGGACCTAAAACATCGAAAAACACACACTTAGTTTACACATAACAGAACTGTTATTGATGCTTTTCTAAACATAGGTGTTTAACTTTCATGTTGCTTAATTTCACCTGTTGGTAATTGATGATGTGGTCGAAGATGTTTCTCAACTAGAGCTTAGAATGGAAACTGGCTCTCTAGGACAACAGCCGAAACGCACAGTTAGGTGCTTGGCGAAAGATTTTCTGCTATAGGGAAACAGTTTCACTAATTAAATTCCAAGAAACACCTACGCGGCTGTCCATATCCACTTGGTGATCATTGCTTAATTTTTTTGTTAGTTAAATTCCAGAATATACACCTGTGTTTACATTAGCTTACAAAAAGTTTTCAGTTGTGTACAGTTTTTGATATTACTAGTTTATGCTTCCAGATATTGACCCCTCTCGCGCTGGCATCTTTAGTCGTAGCCGGCAAGCCTCCAGGAGGGTATTCCTTTAGCCGCTTCAGCGGTCCAGTGAGCGGTCAAATCATTGAAGTGCAAGTACCAGCAGCGGAGGGTATCCCGGCACAGCAGCATGCAGATTACGGATATGATCACAACACGGGGAAAATACACCCTGACACGGCGAGATTCGCACATTTGAAGACTGTTGATTATGTGGTAAGCTTTTGCAAATTTTTATTGTACAATATTTTATTTCAGTGATATCAAACAGATTCACATACCGGAATGAGCGGTTCCAACAACGTAATTAGATGAGAATTTCGTGCTGTTATTTTATTATTTTAATTTTTTAACAGGCATAACTGACATCAAACAGACAAGACGTGGACTTTATCAAACCGAAAAAAGTAATTGTTGTTAATATGCTGTTAAAGTCTATAACCTATACCGAGATGAGATTACGAACTAAGTTATTTATTTTACTCTTAAGAAAACTAGAAGAGTTTAGTTTTATAATATTTATAATGATAATTATAATGTCACAGAAGGAAATGTTAAAATACGTACTATACGATATTGACAATTGTATCCAATGGGGGACTTATCCAATGTCCACCTTTCAGGGTGAACTTGGGGTTAATTATGGCCAGCTCATTTAAATCTTTTGATAATCTCTCTCTTTTGGTGAGCCAAAATTATTTTGTATCAATGTTCCAAAGTAAAGTTCACATTGTATAAAATGTTTCGGAGAAATTAACATTAATAAGCACTGATGAATATAATTTACGAATTGACGTATTTTTCGTTCATGGAACCATTTCAAATTATGCTCAACTAATTTTCAGGCTAAGCCCGACTACACCTACGCTTACGGAGTAGATGACCCCAAAAACGGTAACCTTCAGAACCATAAGGAGCAGAGAGACGGTGATGTAGTACGAGGAGAGTACTCGCTGGTTGAACCTGATGGCTCTATCCGTCTGGTTCGGTATACAGCTGACCCTAAGAATGGTTTCCAGGTATAATTTAATATATTTTTATGTTAGGTAATTTTTTTAAGGTTCTGATGCCCCTTAAAGTTGAAAAACCACTTTTTAAACGTTGCTAGGGAAATAACTACAGATTCAACACGAAAAATATCAAAATTTATATATGATGTAACGATTTGTTCTTTTTTCCGGCGGACTTCAAGAGAGTTATAACCCAAGCAACACAGGTAAAAACTGGTGGGATACAAATAAGGGTAGAAACCGTACTGCCGCTTGTACAAGGTCCTTATAGGAAAGCCTTCTGCACCTTTTTCAACAGCAGTGCATAGGTTGTTCGATGAGGATTCGAGGATTCCAAACATTTGAACTGCATTCAAGCATAGATCGGGCATTCTGGTAGGATACTCTGGGTGCATCTATGATTCCCCTTAAAATCTTACATGATGTAAAGATTTGTTCTTTTTTCCGGCGGACTTCAAGAGAGTTATAACCCAAGCAACACAGGTAAAAACTGGTGGGATACAAATAAGGGTAGAAACCGTACTGCCGCTTGTACAAGGTCCTTATAGGAAAGCCTTCTGCACCTTTTTCAACAGCAGTGCATAGGTTGTTCGATGAGGATTCGAGGATTCCAAACATTTGAACTGCATTCAAGCATAGATCGGGCATTCTGGTAGGATACTCTGGTAGAAACCGGTGGAACACGTCACCCTTTATTGACGATGAGTTAGATAATGCAAGTCTTCGAAACCTCAAACATCGACGCATAGTTGGCAATATATCGGTGTTTAACAGGATTCACTTGGGGTGTAAAAACCGATCTCTACACAACATATTAAATATGGGAAAACACATGGTGGATTTTCCGAAAATACGTACACTTACGTTCCACATTCATTATGCATACGGCTAATGTATGGAAAACCCTATCAGCGCTTCTGTTTCCCGATAGATATATAAGTTTCTTCATGTCAAGCATGTTCAAGAGTCGCGTTGTTGCTATTAAATATCTTGCTATTAGAAAAATAACCCTAGGCGCTAAGATTCCAGGAGAAAGACGACTAGATAATTAGAACTACCTCAAGCAGCCATATTTAAATTGCTATGTCCCGCATTGAAGAACCACAAAGCCAATTGAATATAGGCACAAAAATCTTGATGCATGGCGAATGCAAAACGATGCCGTGCAAAATACCAACGTGTTCGAGTGATCTTTTTTTACCTAGTTATCAGCAAGCATTATTGCAAGCTACGGTCCCTAACTCTACTGCATCTGCATGTTTTATAGACAGTCGCGTTTCAAACTAGGAATTCTCTTTGATTACATGCAAGTCTTTTAAACCTACGTAGGCTATTACGAGTACAAAACATATAGTAATAAGCCCGTAGTGTGTCTAATGTGCTGTAATATTCTATTTAACATCAGCGTAAATATAGTGACGCGATGCGGAACTTTGACCTCACGAAACTTCATCCAGCCTATAGACGTGAAAAATATATAGGCTTAAATTTTTTCGTATGAGGTAGATTTTTCAGTTTATTTTGCTGTAATCACAAAACAAATACGCAGTTCTTTTGCAAATAAAGGGGAACACTATATACTTAAAGCATCTTTCATGAATTTGATAACTTTATGTCTAAGCAATATGATTACCTACTTAGCAATATTTGATTGGCATCACGATTGATAAGTACGATAATGATTACTGAAAAATCGTTGTTACTTTATCTTGTGAGTAAAACAGGCATGTTTTTACTTTAATGCCTAAGGTATGATCTACGTACTAAAGTATGATCCACGAAACTCAAATATCCTAGGCTAGAAGTAAAACCCCTTTAGTAAATATAGCATTATTCTGGAGACTAACCAAATACTATAGGTAAGGTAAGGTTAGAGCAGCAATCATGCTTTAGTAACTATGCCAGCGACAGCAGCTGATTAAACCATCGAAAATAATAACCTTTCGAATAATACTTCTATTTTTTATAGTATAGAGTCTCCAAACGACTATATCTATTATCAGATCAAAATAAATTGTATAATGTATTGTACAAACATTGCCCATATTTTGTTCATTTAGACGTTTCATATTTTTGTAATTACAGGCTACAGTCCACAAGAAGGCCGGAGGTCAAGCGCAACAGCCTGTCCATTATGGTTACCCCAAAAACGAAGAAGACGACTCAAGAGAATACTAGTCTTATTAGAACTATTTAGAACTGAGCTGTTATTTAGATTAAGGCCTTGTTATCTATTTATTATTGTGCTTGTTGAATAAAAATATATAAAAATCTAAACATTTAGTATGCTGTCATAACCTTATCAGCTATTAATTTTACTGTTACTGGTGTTAAAGATGCCAAAATAAGCTATTTGGAATGAGTAGTCATTGAAATAAAATTAGCAATGTCAAGGTTCATTTCTGCGATTAGATATACAGCACCCAATTAAAACGTTTTAGTCAATATCCATCAGCACAGTCGTCTACAGTTACGGTGGCTGAATATTTTGTAAGACTTAAAATTGCAAGTCTAGATTTTAACTCGCAACTAATGTATTTTAGAAATATATATTGCTAAATACGTTTCATAAATCATTTGGTTGAAATCTGTTAAACGAACGACTGATCTGTAACTTAGCTGAAAGAAACTGCGATGCAGGTAAGTACCTATATAGGTATTATATTATAGATTCGATTTATGCCGCTAATGAAAGACAAGAACAATGAGTATATACTCAAGTAAATACTTGTGTATATACTCTGACTCTCCAAGTGTCATAATGTCGTAAATGTTAATTGAGAGCTATAGTTATGTTTTTAATTTGAAAAAATGAAAATGAAAAATGTTTATTCACATATAAGGCATTGTACAGTTTCAATGGCATGGTTAAGCACCTGTTTCCCACACTAGGCTCAAGGCCCGTATTATGAGAAAAAGGACTCTTCCGTCGGAGTCATTACAAACAAATTAAGCCTTTAATCAAAGTAAGTTCATAATAACTATAGCAAATTTTCAATTGTTATGCATGACATTATTATGAGAGAATGAGTGTAAGAATTTTCTATTTAAACTATATATCTATACAATTCAAAAATATCATTAAACATATATGCTAGTTATTATGTGTTTGTATGTAACGCTGTATGTGTATGTGTGTGTTTGTGTGAGTGTGAGTGTGTGTGAGTGTATTTGGTGAGTCAATGTAATTGTTTAGTCTAAGTATTTATAATCATCACTAAAATAATTCAGATTATCTTTATCAGCACTAGCGCAAAGCTCGTAAACCAAGCCTCACATTGGGTACACTGAATCATGTCATCTTTTCTATTACATATCTTTACACAAATTACAAAACCAGTTTTTTTTAGTTTTACCAAATGTTGATTTTTTTCCAGAAACGGCTTACATGGCATTTTGATATCACGAATTACGTATACTTCCACTTAGCCATGATAAACTGAAACAAAACTAAAGTATTACTTATGATGAATTCGTACCGGTACGAGTTATGATTTAGTGCTGAGTACGAATTAGGCGCACTACAGTAAAAAAGGATATAGCAGAACACGGCCTATGATCTTACACGCTCGATTCTTGTTTCATAATTATTACAATTATTTTTCATTTTTCAATTTATTAATGTAATGTGACGGACACTTCCTAATATTAATAACATATTAATAACATATTAATAAGTTTTTTCATTGATTCAATCACAGATCGCCGATCGCCATATTGTTCCGCTGGCCAAGTAGTAAGCTGTAGTGTTATGGTAAACTCGCGTTGAAACTACACTCATACTCATGGTCGCACAATCGATGTTTCGCCACCAATCGATGTTCATCGATGCCGCGACGTATCATAGAAATAATTGTTTTTTTGACACTGAAAAGTATTTCAATTTTATGACAAACGCGCTGTAAAATGTGGCAAGTTGATGGCTTCCACAGCCCACATATTATTGCCATGTGAAGTGATTTTTTTTCGTTTTTAAAGCCAGCAGGTCTTTTCTACACGAATCAATTTATGAACAATTCATCCTAGTCCAGTTATGTGTAGAAGAGACCTACGCTTGAATAAGTAAAAATATATAACATTCAGGTCTTCCCTTATTGCTTGGATAAATCTGTTCGTGATCAGATGGCTGTGTTGTGACATTTGTATTCTTGTATGGCTATGGTCGGTCTATTTTTATTCTCTTTGCTTACCATCGTTGCCGCCTTTTTGGCGTATTCCATGCATTTTGCATGCATTACGTATTGCATTATACACCCCATTTTACGGTATAACTAATACAGGCAAATCCCACAGTCCAACATTCAATAAATTATAACCTCAAAATCCGATATGTTTTTTATTTTTTTTCATTCCAAGGAAGTGTCCGTGACTAGTTTTTAATTTCGATCGCTTGAGTGATTATTGTAGAACCCAGAAAACAAACTCACGGCTCTGTAAGACTCTAGGCTAAAATGTAGGGATGAAAAACCATGTCCTTTCAGATTTCCCGCGAAGGAGAATCAATAGAATTTAGCGTCATTCACTACATTTGAAAATAATCACAGATATATACAAAATTAGATCATAGTCTGCTAAGATCGGTTTTGCGCCATATCACCCGTTCAATGTTCTTGTGAAATGGCAAAAAAATACATGAAAGTACCTAGTGAAATGACTTATTCTATTGATATTTTTTTAAGTAGTAGCTGCGCAAGGTTGTCTTTCAAATCATTTTACATGGCGGACTAGTAGTTCCATTTTGTTGTCACTTGCGTCACTACTGTTATTGTCAGTCCGGATATAATGATGGGGTACGTTTTAGGAACAAGTACAAATTAGGCAAGTTTCCCCTACACGAAATTATGCCGTGTCATTAATCGTCATTTTGTTTTTTTTTTACGTAAGACTAAAGTAATGATGGATCCCTATCGCGAATGGAATTTACGTTCGGAGTCACTGAAAGGTACAGAAGGCTTACGGTGAATCGACTTTATCAAACACACGCGCTCTTGAGTGGTACAAATCGTTCAAAAGCGGTCGAGATGTTTGTGATGGAAGATTTGCTTCGCTCTGGTACGTCATCGTCTGCAAGTGAAGTTCACATAGCAATAGTGACTGAAAATCATCATTCAAGTTTGAGCGAGAATGCCGTCCAACTTTCTGTGTCTCATGAGTGAATCCGTGCCATTTTAATTAATAACTTGGGCGTGAAATATAATGCCGCTCGGTTAGTCTCAAAAGACCAAATTTTTTTTCAAAAACTCAGTTGCGTAAGAGTTGCTGAAGAACATGCTAGAACGATAATTCGGATGATCGATTCCAAGACACAACATTCATGAAGCGCATTAGTACCGGTGATATGACGTAGGTTTATACGAGTTTGACATGCAAACTCGTCAACAAGCTTCGGGGTGGCACCTTCCAACTGAATCGAGGCCGAAAAAACCACACCAAATTAGATCATTTACTTTTGATCTAATTTGGTGTGGTTTTTTCGTCCTTAGTCATGTTGATTGTTTTCTTCGACCATTGTGGTGTTGTGGACTCAGAATTCTTGCCGGAAGATAAAACGGTATACAATAAAATATTATTTGAGCGTTCTGGCGTTTAAGAGAGCAAATTTGATGAAAGAGGCCATATTTGTGGAAAGAAAATTCTTTGATTATGCACCACGATAATGTGTCTTTGCACAAGTCCATCATTGTAAACGAATTTTTAACCAATAACTCAACATATACCATCGAGCAACCACATTATTTTCCGAATATGGCTCCAGCCGACTTCCTTCTTTTCTATAAACTAAACTTACCACTTCGTATATTCGAATTCCAAACCCAATTCTGGAAAAAGCATTCAAAAATGTTTTGATGATTGGATTATTCGTTGGCGTAAGTGTTTCTGAAGGAGCATACTTTGAATGTGATAAAATAAATTTGGATGAATAACTAACATTTTGTGTATTATTGATCTTTTCAAGGTACTTTCTTGACATAGTAGTATTGTATAAAGTTCGTGCTTCCCTTCTTACAAACACTAGTATTTTGCAAACACAAGTCATCACATCGGACTTGCATTGCACACTGTGCTTAAGCCAGTGTTACGCGGTTACGCCATTGCTTTAACACCGACACAAGTTTAACTTGTACAAATGTTGCAGACACCATTTGTACAAGTTAAACTTGTGTCGGCCAGGTGTGACAGGCCAGAGCGTGTCCTAACAAATCATATATCTCTTAAATTTCAAAATTAAATTCCTGATTCACATTCTTAATGATCTACGAGTATATGCATACCTACCAGTTATTAAATTAGCTTAAAGGCTTCGTCCGTGGGGTGCCAGACTTATACAGTCCGTTAAAAAATTATATGTTAAGAGTTTATCAAAAATGCTTAAAATCGAATACAAAATTATACTCAATCAAATCAGTTCATCGGGAACTCAGAACGTATCAGTACTAAAATTATAAATGCGAAAGTAACTCTGTCTGTCTGTCTGTCTGTTACGCTTTCACGCCAAAACTACTGGACCGATTTGAATGAAATTTGGTATGGAAATAGTTTGAGACCCGGGAAAAAAAATAGGATAGTTTTTATCCAACTACGCAAAAAGAGGTTATTTTTTTTGCGTGATAACCGACATACGCGCGGGCGGAGCCGCGCCCGGAAAGCTAGTATATATATACGGAAGCCCTTCAGAAAAGTGCTTTCGATACTAACGAATTTTCTTATTATATTTTTAATACGAATACATGTTTAAAATGGCATGGTTCAAGAACATACGTGCAAAACTTCACTAAGTTTTAACACCTGGTATTTAAAACTGGAAGCTAAATAACGTTTGTATGGTACCCTATGCGTACACTTTCCTGAAGAATTATCTTCCTGTGGATAAGTATATCCATAAATCAAAACTGAAACGTACTTAGACAAAACGACAATAATATGTAAACTGACGAGATTCATAACTCACAAATACACAACATTTCAATTGGAGATCAAACTTTTAATAAAGTGTCCATTGCATTTTACTTTATGCTATAAAATACAATATGCTTAGCTTTCTATCGCATCATACAAATTCAACATTCAAGAATATATACAAGTTCTTCACTTTATCAGTAATATCGAAGCAGTGATGGTCCAGTACCAGCGGCCATTACTATGGACTAACACGCACAAAAATGTTTTGCGGAAGTCTAGTGGTCTTTAATCCACAAGTAGAAAATCTGCCAAGCATCTAATTGTGTGTTCTGGTGTCCTTGAGAGGCACTTCCCATTATAGAAGTAATGTTTGTCTTCGATCTCCAACCACAGCATCACATTACTATCAGTTACACACGCTGATTAGGTAAAATAGTGGTCAAAGGTAGCCCTATCTGCTATAAAAAAATATCATAAAGTCCTTAATTTTTTACTGCTGATTCAGAGCGATTTGACAAGATAATTTGAACTTTGAACTAGTGAAGACGTGTCGGCAAACTCCCGAGAGATTTATTATCTAATCTTAATTGCTATTTGTCTATTCTGGTAAAGCTGCTGGTGGACTAGGTGTAGTCCGTGGTGGCGCATGAATAGTGCTAGGACCAGGTCCTCCCAAGAATGTTTTGAGGAAGTCCAGTGGGAATGGGAATATTATCGTGGAGTTCTTTTCAGCTGATATCGTGTTCAGTGATTGCAGGTACCGTAACTGAAATAAATAAAGACGTAAAGTGAACTTAACGTAAAGAAGTTACTTTTCATAAAATATACAGATTGTAAGGTTGCATGGTGGTTCGATGTGTCTTCTTTTGAAGCTATTTTCTTGTATGTTATGCATTTTTGAGATACTTTGCTTGCTGCTATTATTTTAGTAGACAATTATAGGGGGTCGAACAATAATATGTCTTCGCTAACAGCACACAGGCTGGTGTATATGTTCTATGACAAAGGACCACGAATGCAGGGACATAAGTGATAAAAGTTTGGCATTAGTTTATTGTAACCCGCCTGCTTGATATACCAACGCTCCTTAGGAATGTTCTTGTTGATAGTATATACGCTAGGTATATTGAGAGCAATTGGCATCCAGTGCGCTGAATGATCCCTGTCAATTCTACTTATTTTATTTTGAAGCGCTCGTAGCCAAGTTTGCTTAACCATTCTGAATTGATCAGCAAAAGTTAAGTAACGTCCGCCGCGGTCATGACTTGGATGGGTGACCGCTGGTGACATTGTGACATTACTACTGAGCGCTTCCGTGCTTCGGAGGGCACGTTAAGCCGTCGGTCCCGGTTGTTGTTTTAGGATAGCAGTCGTTACAGCATGGTGGTAGGCACATTGGGCGGGTCTGGGTTTATTCATTAATAGTTGCTTTGCCTAGCTTGCATGCCTTGCGCTGCTTGTTTTGAATATACTCAGGCCTTCCTTACTCGTCCCGTGATGGGTAAGGAGGCAAGGGTCTTGGGGGAGAACGCAGGTCGTGATGATCCCCAAGGCAAGTCTGGCGGGTACCTTCTCGTGGTGCTGCCTGTTATTGGTTTATTTCCTTCCGAAATAAACGCAACAGAACACCGTCAGGTGCCGCGTGTATTGTTATCTATATGTGTATGTATATGTATGTATTGTTTCTGTATATATTTGTATTATCTGTGTATATTATGTAGTTCACAGGGCTATTTAACCCCTTATTAGTAACCAAATTGTAAATGCTCGGTACAGACCGGGGCCGTAGTTAACTGTCTGTCATCTGTATTATACGTGCTAAGGTGCTTAGCACCTCTTTAAGACAGATGACAGAATAGACTTACGGTGTATAAATTGTAGTTTTAAGGCAAGGCTACAGATAATTTGTCATGTTTATGAGTAGATGAAAAACAGTTTGGCGGTGTGTGTGTTAAAATAGGGACCCCTCTAACTGGCAAACACCAGCGCCTACTACTGTCAAACGTATTGTTACATAATCGAAAATAACCGCTGTCTTTTATTTGGTAGTGACCCCTGTTCCGATGACTCACGTTATTGGAGGCGGGGACAAACTGGCTGGACTAGTTCCAAAACCCCGATGATAAGTGTATCCTTAGACTTCGGGAAAATACCTCCAAGGTATTGTCAGTCTTCTGAACTCTAAACTTCCGGAGGCTTGAGTAGAAAGATTGAAGCCTGTCCATTTCCCAAAAAAATTTGTCTATGGTCACGATTTATAATTATATTTTATAATTATTCTGTTTTTATTTTGCCTGCATATCGTGAAAATGTCGAAAGTCAACAGAGATGCGAAAGGGAAATTTGCAAAAGGCCCTTCTCAGGGCCAACCTATTGTTTTGTCGGAGGACCGCTCTAGCGGCAATTCTGAGTGCCGGAAAATCGCCCCTTCTCAGGGCCAAACAACAAGCAGGGTTTCTTCCAGAGATCCGTCGGAGGTCTCCATGGGGGACGAAAGGAGGTCGGACGTAGAGTCCGTGTTTGAGGAGTCTGCCGACGAAGTCGACAGCCAGAGGAAGCGGCCTTACTCCTCGTTCTACGCGCCCGGCTACCTAGAGTCGGACACTGAGACCGAGGGGACGGTGGCCGCTAAGGTCAGTACGGCGCGGAGGGGAAGGGCGAAGGGCACCAAAACCGGCCCCACGCGGGAGGAATTCTTGAAGCCTATTCCGCTAGTAGAGGAGCTGGCGGAGGTTCTACAGAGTAGAAAGTTTAAAAAGGGGCCGGCCGCTGTGGCTGCCGGAAGTCTTCTCGACATCGGAAGCGATTCCGATGTCCTTGCCGGGGTCGGTGACCTTAGCGGGCTAAACGCCCAGGAGCTGAGGGCTCAAGCAGGGGGGATGCTCGCCTGCATCTTAGAGGTTGCCAAAAAATCTGGCAACCTAAAAGGCGAGTTTGTTGGTCGCCTGAAAAGGTCTGCGTCGACCCTGAGGGAGGTTGTCGACGCACTGGCCAGCAGGAGTGAGGCGGAGGAGACGCGGCGGCTGAGAGCCGAAAACAGTCGCGTGCGCCTCGAGTTGGAGGCCTGCAAGGCAGAGGTGAAGGCGCTGCGTCGCGGCTTCACCGAAGCAAAGACCCAGGCGGCTGCCGCCACGTCTGCTGCTACAGTAGCAGCAGCAGCCGCTGCCGCCGAGACGCCGGCCCCCCTCTGCCGTTGTACTGGGGGCAGAGTTAGTGGAGGAGATGACGCGCTCCTTAACTACCACGTTCGGGCAAATGCTCAATGCCCGACTCGCTGGTATCGAGGATCGCCTCCTGCCAGCGCCGGTTCTTCGCCCGCCTCTCAGGGCGGACGCGAAGAAGGCTGCAGCAGCGGTTGCGCCCCCACCCCCGAAACCAACTCCACGTAAGCGGGTTGGCCAGGCCTCGCAGGCTACTGCCACGCCCTCGACTGCGGCTCCCATCGCCCCAAAAACTACCGTGCCAACTGCTGTGGCCCAGGCGGAAACCTGGGTTGCAGTAGTAAAAAAGGGAAAAGGCAAAGGGAAGGGCAAATCTTCCTCCCTAGCAACGCCCGCTCCCACTCCTGTCCCAGCAGCTCGTGCCCTTCCCTCTGCCGTGAAGCCTAAAACAAAGAAGGCTTCCGCTGCCGCCGGGCCCAAGAAGGCGAAGGCCATGAAAACCCCCAAATCCGCGGCTGTTGTGCTGACGCTGCAGCCCGAAGCCGCGGAAAAGGGGATGACATACAAAGCCATCGTGGAGGCGGCGCAGGAGAAGGTCGATCTCCAAGGATTGGGTATCGACCGGATCCATTTCCGCCAGACGGCCACGGGAGCCAGGATGCTCGAAATTCCTGGCTCCCAAAGCAGCGACAAAGCGGACAGGCTTGCGGAGAAGCTCCGCGGTGTCCTGTCCGAGGTGGCCAACGTCTCGAGGCCCGTAAAGTCCGTGCAATTGCACGTGACGGGCCTGGACGACGCCGCCACTAAGGAGAAAGTGGCGGCGGCGGTCGCCAAGGTGGGCGGCTGTGACGTTCTCCACGTCAAAGCCGGAGAGGTACAGCGAAGCTTCGGCGGGACCGGCTCCTCCCTTGTTTCCTGCCCGATTGCAGCAGCCAAAGTGTTGCTGGCACAGGGCAGGCTTTTGGTGGGGTGGAGCTCGGTGCGAGTGGTGGCACTGGCGGCGCGTCCCATGCGCTGCTTCAAATGCATGGGACTCGGCCATACGCGCCCCCAGTGTCCCTCGTCGGCAGACAGGGGGGACCTGTGCTTCCGTTGTGGAGGCGCAGGCCACAGGGCGGCGAGCTGCCAAAGAAGGGCCCCACACTGCGCGATTTGCGCAGAGTCGGGGCGACCCGCCGAGCATAGGATGGGGGGACAAAATTGTGTCCCCCCAAAGACGAAGGGACAGGCCGCCAGGACCCCAGCCATCCCCCGACCGGCATCCAGAGCCGCACCTGAGGCTGTTCGCCGCGCGGCGAGCATGGAGGTTGTCACGTCCGATTGATGGATCAAGTCGGACAGTACAACCTCCTCCAGACGAATTTGAACCACTGCGTCAGGGCTCAGGATCTGCTAATGCAGTCCCTGGCGCAGTGGCGGATCGATTTGGCGGTCGCCGCGGAGCCGTACTACATTCCCCAGTCCCATCCCTACTGGGCTGGGGATTTGGACGGCTCCGTAGCCATTATTGGACGTGCCGGTGGCGGCCCCCCCCTTTCGGTGTTAGAGAGAGGTTCGGGGTACGTGGTGGCCAAGTGGGAGAGGTATGCAGTAGTGGGCACATACTTCTCCCCCAATAGGACCGTCGCGGAGCTGGAGGTCTATCTAGACCTCCTGGCCGCGGCGGTGAGAAGGCAGGCACCACGTGGGGTCCTCCTCATGGGGGACCTGAACGCCAAGGCCCAGGCCTGGGGCAACCCCTCCACTGACACTCGCGGGGAGATTGTCGTGGAGTGGGCGGTTGCCGCAGGGCTGACCCTCCTCAACAGGGGGTCGGTCCACACGTGCGTGCGACACAACGGGGGGTCCGTGGTGGACCTTTCGTTCGCCACCCCGGTGGTCGCAGCACGTGTCCAGGCCTGGAGAGTGGAGGCGGAGGTGGCGACTCTCTCGGACCACAACTACATCCGGTTCGAGATCGCCACCTCCCACCAAGGAGGGACTCGGCGCGTGGAGAGGGAGTCCTTCGCGCGCTGGGCGATTGGTCGCCTCGATGCCGAGTTGGCTGAAGAGGCGGCTATCGTCCAGTCGTGGCTGGCCACCCCGGTGCACCCGGAGGTGGCCATCGCGGCGGGCCACTTCCGGGAGGCGGTGACGGCCGTCTGCGACGCCGCCATGCCGAGGTCCCGACGCCGCCCCGAGCGCCGCCAAGTTTACTGGTGGTGCTCGGAGATAGAGGATCTCCGAGCGCGATGCTCGGAGACGCGCCACCTCTACTACCACTGCAGGAGGCGGCGTCACGGCCGGACGGACGACCAGCTGCCGGCGGAGCAGCTGGCGGCCGAGCAGCTCCTGTATGGCGATGTGAAGATAGCCAAACAGGAGCTGAAGCTGGCCATCGGCCGGGCTAAGGCCCTCGGCTGGCATGAGGAGCTGGAGGGCCTCGACAGGGATCCATGGGGGCGCCCGTATAAGTCTGCCCGGAATAAGTTCCGAGGCAGAGCGCCCCCTGTCGCCGAGTCCCTGGAGCCAGAGCTCCTGGAGAGGGTGCTGGGGGGGCTATTCCCCGACAGCGACCCCCACTACACCCCTCCACCGATGGCTACACCGTCCTTCCAGGAGGAGGAGGACCCGGCCTCCATTCCGCCTATTTCAGAGGTGGAGATGGAGGTAGCAGTCTCTCGCCTGAGTGGCAAGAAGACTGCCCCGGGACCAGACGGGATTCCTGGGCGGGTCCTCAGGATCGCCCTTAGGGAAATGGGCGGTCAGCTTCGGGAACTGTTCGACGCGTGCCTCACGTCGGGTCAGTTCCCGAAGCTCTGGAAGGACGGGCGATTGTGCCTGTTGCGGAAGGAAGGGCGAGACGCCGACTCGCCCGCCGCATACAGGCCAATCGTGCTGCTGGATGACACGGCGAAGCTGCTGGAAAGAATAGTAGCTTCCCGTGTCATCCGGCACCTGGGGGGAACTGGGCCTGGACTTTCAGAGGCCCAGTTCGGATTCAGAGCAGGGCGATCGACGATAGACGCCCTGCTCTGGATCAAGGGGTGGACGCAGGACGCGGTCAGCGGGGGGGAAAAGGCGTTGGCTGTCTCGCTGGACATTGCAAACGCCTTTAACAGCCTACCGCACGGAACAATACGGGAGGCGCTCCACTATCACGGAGTGCCCCTGTATCTGCGTAGGCTGTTGGCTGACTACCTCCAGGACCGCGAGGTCCTGGTGGAGGGACGCGACGGTCTGAGGCGACGTCGCGTGTCCTGCGGGGTTCCACAGGGGTCGGTGTTGGGACCGCTCCTGTGGAACATTGGCTGCGACTGGGTGCTCCGCGGCACGTTTCCCGCAAGTATGCGGGTTGCGTGCTACGCGGATGACACCCTAGTCGTAGTCAAGGGGAGGGACCTCGGGGAGGCGGTGCGGCGGGCCACGGTGGCCACGACACTCGTGGTTGGCCGCATACGTGCCCTGGGGCTGGAGGTCGCCCTCTCCAAGACCGAGGCCCTAATGTTCCATGGGCCTCGGGGGGGACCCCCTCCAGGAACGCGGATAACCTGGATGGGGTCCTGGTCCGGGTTGGGACCCAGATGAGGTACCTGGGTCTCATCCTGGACGGGCGGTGGACTTTTGGGGCCCACTTCACACAACTGGCCCCAAAAGTCATAGGCGCCGCAGCCGCCCTTGGGAGGCTGCTGCCCAACGTGGGCGGCCCGAACGCCACATGTCGTCGCCTTTACTCCGGAGTGATCCGGAGTATGGCCTTGTACGGGGCACCTGTCTGGGTGGACGCCCTCGGTCGCGCCAATAAGGCCCTGCTGCGACGTCCGCAGCGGGTCATCGCGACGAGGGCGATTCGCGGGTACCGGACGGTGTCCTGGACGGCGGGATGCGTGTTGGCCGGTGATCCCCCCTGGGAGCTCCAAGCGGAGATCCTCGCCGAAGTGTACCACTTCGTGGCGGCGAGGAGATCCCGCGGGGAGCCTCCAGCGTGGGAGGAGGTCACGCGCATGCGACGGCGGGCGCGGGCCGCCCTGTTGAGGCGGTGGACGGAGGACCTGGCTCCACCGGTCCCTGGACAGAGGACGGTGGATGCCATTCGCCCGGTCCTCCGGAGGTGGGTAGGGCGGCGATTCGGGTCGCTGACCTTCCGATTGGTGCAGGTGCTTTCCGGACACGGATGTTTCGGAAGGTACCTGCATCACATCGCGAGACGGGAGGCGACCCCCGCCTGTCACGAGTGTGGAGCGCCAGAAGACACGGCGCTCCACACGCTGGAGGAGTGCGCCGCGTGGAGTCCCATGCGGCACACCCTCACAGCGGTCATAGGCGCAGATCTGTCGCTGCCGAGCGTGGTTAACGCTATGCTCGGCAGCGACGGATCGTGGCAGGCGGTGGTCTCTTTCTGCGAAGCGGTGATGGCGCAGAAAGAGGCCGCGGAGCGGGCGAGGGAGGACGACGTCCTCGCGGACCCGCTCCGGCGTAGACGAACTGGGGGGAGGAGAAGGCGGTTCGGGCGCCTTCTCGCTCTTTCCTAGTGCTGTGCGGATCATCGGTGGAGAGTCGGGGGATTCTCCACTGGCTTGCACGATCCCACACGTCTGGGGGATGGCCCCAATGAGCCGGGTCATCCCTCCATTGGCCGGGGCCCGTCATCGGTGACAGGCCGGCCGCTGGGGCGAGATGGTGACTGCTAACGCTACCCCATTTCGCCCTACTAGGCGGCAGACTGCTCATCCCGGGTTTTTAGTGGGTAACCTAACTTACTACCCCCCCGAGGGGGTAGTAAGGCCCTTCAGGCGAGGACTCCCACATAACCACTCCGCTCCCCCCGGGGCGGGTGGTATCCATAAAGGATTTTCCCGGGTGAAAAAAAAAAAAAAAAAATGGTGGTAGGCACTTTGCAAATGCCCGCCTGGCTAGCTACCACCCTCAAGTAGAAAATCTGTCGCCAAGCACCTAACGGTGTGTTCCGGCAGCTGTCCTTGAGAGCCAGTAATTCTAGGTTAGCCTGAACAACATCTTCGACCATATCATCACTTACCATCAGGTGAGATAGTGGTTAAAGGCTAACCTATCAGGCATAAAAAAAAAAATAGTGGCATCCTGCTCAAATGCTTATTTTCCTTTCGGCGCCTCCTTCGACTCCTACGCGAGGAGATACGATATATAAGTATCAGTTTATAAGATAACCAGTACCAGCCCGTCATCCCTTAAGTCAAAAATATTTAGATTGGATTATTTATTCAGTCACAATCATGGCGTTTTTCTTCCTACTCAAGACTATTAGTATTAGTAGACTATTAGTACTAGTAGAGTAGTAATGTCAGATTAAGAACTATTTAATATATACTAATTTTAATAGTTAATACACTTAAGGAGTATACTTTTTTTTTACTTTATATGATATTCTTCTATATAAAAAAAAAAAGTAGAACAAGTGAAAGAGTTTGTATAAGTTCTTGGGATCAATGTTTACAACAGATGGAGAGTGTGAAAGCGATATAGAAAGAAGGAGAGTGAATACAGGAAACATGGTGGACAGAACAGTCAGAAGGTTTCTAAGAAGGCTCGTCTGGCTGTTCATGGAGGAGTGTTCGTTCTGACACTAATGTATGGTAGTGATATAGCAGAAAAAGCATGAGAGTAGAATAAATGCAATTGATATTTGATTTGCATTGAGAAGCATGATTGGAGTCAAACGGAGTGACAGGATAAAGGATAGCGTGATAAGAATGTGGTGTGAATGAGAATGCTGTGGCAAAAATCGAGAATCATCTTAACATACCTATGTTAAGATGGTTTGAAAATGTGGAGAGAATGAATGGAATGATAATGACTAAACAGATACGCATGGGACAACATGAACGGAAGACCTAGGCGAACGTTCCGAAATCAGATTGAAGACTAAAAAGGTCAAGTCAGGAGTACCCGAGACCAAAATTTATGTATGAAAGGATTGATGAGGGTAGATGAAGCGCTCGTAGCGAAGTTTGCTTAGCCGTTCTGAACCGATCAGCAAAGTTAAGCAACGTCCGCCTGGGTTATGACTTGAATGGGTGACCGCTGATGACATTACTACTGAGCGCTTCGGTGCTTCGGAAGGCACGTTAAGCCGTCGGTCCCAGTTGTTGTCTTTGGATGGCAGTCGTTATAGCATGGTGATAGGGCATTTTGAGATTGCCCGCCTGGCTAGCTACCACCCTCCAGTAGAAAATCTGTCGCCAAGCACCTAACGGTGTGTTCCGGCAGATGAGAGCCTTGAGAGCCAGTAATTATTCTGGGTTAGTCTGAACAACATCTTCGACCACATCATCACTTACCATCATGTGAGACAGTGGTCAAAGGCTACCCTATCAAGCATAAAAAAAAATAGATATGTAAAGATCGCAGTAAGTGAAAATCTTTGGTCTCTGCCTACCCCTACGGGAAAGATGCGTGATTTTATGTATGCATTTATTCTGGATACAAATAAGATACTAATACCTATTAATCACTCTTTTTATTTTCACTCACATAAAGTGCATGTTGGTGGAGAGATGAAAGAAACTCTCAATGGCAGTCCTCGGTAAGGAATCATATTCGGTAGAAGACAATAGTCTTACCTCCTATTATATGGGATCAAGATATGTCGTTTTGTTTTGTGTCCCAACCTTCGAGGAATACAGGCTTGATGAAATTTTTTTGTCTATCAATAAAAATGTCTCTGATTTCCATTCATACCTGTAACGCCATAGGGTTGTCGATCATCACAAGCGACGCTTCTTTCAGCGCCTTGGAAGCTTTAATTTCACCCTCAGCTGCAATGATTTTGGCTCTTGCTTCTCTGTCTGCTTCGGCTTCAGCCGCCATCGCCCGCTGCAGCTGCACTGGCAGACGAACATCTTTTCTGGAATAATTTCAGAGATAATCTTTTATATCTAGCTATAAAGTTTTGATATGAGAACCTTTTTGGCAGATACCGAGAAATCGAAGATATAAAAGTTAACTTTACAAAATTAAAACGAGAAGAAAAAAAGAACCAGCAACCATCCGTGGTTGCCATACAGTTTTAATCGTATTTTTTAACTGTCTAACTATTAAAAATATACTTGAATATGGAGAAACATCTATACAACTTTGAAAATCTCAACGGCTGGTGAATGATGATAAACGGGCTATACCTAGAGTAAGTCTGTGACCTGAACTGGCTCTCAAAAAATAGCTGCAGGAACATACTTTATGATTATTGGCAACAGATTTCACACAGAATGTACTGTCACCAAGTTTAAGCTCGAAGAGTTTCATTTGAATTGAATCAATAGGCCTCGTGGAGAATATTGTGCTCAGTTGAGTAAAGTATACATGCCTGCCTAGAATGTAGTTATTAAAAAACGTGGTGAACGTGGTTTGTTGGCAGATTTACATGCGGACTTACATTTCAACTCTCTCTACTTCAACTCCCCACGGTTCTGTGGCCTCGTCTAGGTTGGCCTGCATCATGTGACTGATGGCTTCTCGGTCTGATAGCAGCTGTGCCAGGTCCCGCATACCAAGGACGTTCCGAAGAGTTGTCGCGGCCAAGAGACGAGTTGAAGCTCTGTAATGATATCATATAAAACAACATTTTAAGCATTTTCTGAGATATAATGGAAATAAGCGAAGGTTATACTGTCACAAGTGAGTCAAGCGTTGCATAAAAGATTTCTCATTGCTCTCGCTTTTCACACCAGATTTAGCAAATGAAGTAGTCGCGTCATCTGTACTGTATAGTATATAGGTCTCTGTGTGGAACAGTGTTGTGTATTACAATTACATATTGTAATAACTTTATACAGTATATTCTCATTGGGCTAGCCTTTGATCATAATCTCAACCGATGTTGATGATGTCGTTGAAGATGATAGACGGGCTTAACCTAGATTGGGAACTAGTTATCAAAGACAGCCGCCGTTGTGCGCTTGGTGACAGATTTCTTAACTAAGGGTGGTTAGCTACTAACCAGACGGGGATTCTCAAAGTGCTACCGAGTGGAGAAGCATAAGCCAGTGGCGGAGATTCAAACCTGAGCTATACCACTGGGTCATCTCTCTCACCACTCTTCACCGTCACCCCTGAAACCAAGCGAGTGAAGTCGCGGGTAAAAGTTATTTAATGTTTAAGAGCCAAAATAATAGAGGATGTAGCATGTATGCCAGTGTTTTCTTATTCTAATTGTGAGTCACCATTGGTTACTTAACATATTCAACAAGATCTGAAGACTTTGGCAAACCGTCAACAATTTAACTCAAGAAAGAGTAAATTAGAGTACGAATTAAATTATCTATGGTACTTTTTTATAAATTAAAACGAGAAAGATATTATAAAATTGTACTAATTTCCGAAGATATAACTACACAAGTGGCCATATTGTAACGCATTGTTGCAACATCTGGTGGGTCGATCATATCGTTTGCAAAGATGCATTTGCATTCATGCATTGTAAGCATTAAGATTTGGTTGATGTATTTTAATGCCGGTGATTTGGCACTGCAATGCACATTAATATCGTTGGAGAATGAGATATGTAGGATCTGTATTTGAATAGTGGTACAAGCAAGATTATTCTTTGTCGAGCACTGAGATGCTTTGCAAACATCTTTGAAATAAACAATGATAATTAAATCATTAACTCCCTGGTGATGAATGATGACCATTGAGCATACAAGGCGTTTTTTATGACACTGGTGGGTCTATTATTCATACAAGCAAAAGCAATTTCAAAATAACCTTTTTTCAATCAAGTTGTATTGATCATGATCATGTAGACTAGTGTTACTACTAGTCTACTCTTGATCAGTTATGATGTCTAATAAGATCAAGTTAAAAAGATACCATACCACTACAAACATGCCACTTTGAGCTCAGTACTTTGAAATGGGCGCACAATGTGGTCACAACAAAATTAAAATAAAATTCGAACCCTGCATCTGCGACCCTCACAATGGCATTCAGTGGTTCCTTTATCCTGTAGTAAACGACTGCATCTACGGCTACAGTTACTGAATCTCTTGTTAGAACCTGTAACAAAAATGAACATTCCTTTTAACCCTTTTGAAAGGTGTGTCGAGAGTTAGGATTTCTTTGTGTATAAGTGTACTCGTAGCTGTTTCCATACAAACGTAGTTAAGTCATATAATGAATACGAAGTGTACAAACTCGGTGAAATTTGCATGCATATCCTAGAGACTGAAATCTATGCTGATGATTTGCCATTTTTTTGTTTTATCTCTAAAATAAGAATTACAAATTTAAAACGTTTTTTTTTTATAATTCCTAATTTTCGGAAAACGGAAAATTGTCATATCTTTAGGACATGCATGCAAATAAGATACTAAGTTAAGTAAAGTCTCTATTCAAATATTTTTTATTATTAAATATACTTACAGCACTAAAACATTACAATGTAAGACAAAAGAAATTCATTAATTCAAAAATAACTGAAAAAAATCCTTGTAATTACTAGTAAAAGTGAAAAGTGGAACAAATGATAATGCCGTGGTATCTTTTTGCGATGTAATGACTTGAATAATTAACTGACATATCAAAAAGAGCACATGGGTAAGTATGTCTTAAAGTGGGTCGTTATATTACAAATCTATTAGAAATTAGAAGTGATAAATGTTTTTGAACTTTTCAATTGGTCATTAAAACTCACTACCAATTATCATGCAGACGCTACCTACATCTTATTACAAATTGAGAATGATTAATTTGAGCATCGAGTGAAACAAGGTCGAATACCAGACCACATGGCAAGCTGTTTTCTTTGCTTTCATGTGGATAAATAGAAGTGACAAGAGTTTTGTTAGAATGTCTTGATCTATTAATAGAATTGACAGGTAGTCAAACATTAATCATGGTAAATCCTATTGATATTTTAGAAAAAGTAATCTCTGTCTTGCATTCATGGTTCCATTATCGGTAGGTATACTATAAGTGTTGCCCTATACTTATGTTATGATAAATTTACCGCTAAATGTGGATTCAATCATTGATCATTCAATAGAACTGGCTCCATAAAACAGTTTTTAAAATACAGGCCTTTACACTAAAGACACACAGTAGCGGAGCTTAGTATATCAGAGGCTTCATATAATAGTCCCAAAACGAGGCACTCCCTAGAAAAACTTATATATTAGGTGAATGAAAATATATAAATTCTTTCATAATCCACCACTCAGACCATTCACCTGGTCTTTGATTAAGAATTTGTTCTTATACATTTTTGCTTGCACATCAGTGTCCACCTAGTGTGTATCTTATAGTTTGAAATATATTTTAAATTAATATTAGTAGCGTATTTATAAAACATTTTAATGGCACCAGAATCATGCTGGGTGGTGGACACTGTGCTAATGATTAGGTAAGGCCTGAAGCAACTGAACCACCATTTATATTATTTTATTGTAGGTAATAATTCAAGCAAGAGATTATCATTTATTGCTGATATAGAATTGCTTTTGACCATGGTTAAAGATATTTATTCAGGCTAACTTAGAATTAATAGCCTTCAAGGACAGCTGCCAGTAAACACGGGTGCTTGATGACGCATTTCCTACTTGAGGGTTTCACAAAATGCCCTACTATGCATTCATAAAAATATATTGCGAATTATCTAAATGCTTTGTAACGGTAACCTTGTTAGTCAAACTAACTACTAAGACTACCGTAAACTTATAATATACATATTTTATTTTATTGTTTTGTTGTAATCGTTCGACGTAGCAGGCCGAATGGTGGCCATCTGTTAGCGACTGCTCAGCGTTGGACATGCCAAAATAAACTGAACACCGGTTATGATATTGACCATGTAAACGTACATATTTACGTTTGGGTAAATAGAGAATGATCGATCGACAAGGAACCAAGGTTTGTTGGCGGATTTACGTTAAGTTTGAGCAATTAGTTCTGTTATAGTTTGCGTGAAGGTTTACGGGAAGTTGGCAATATTTTATAAACATTGATGTTTTATAGCAGTTGAAAGTATGAGGATTGTTCACATACTTGCATTATGTAATATAAACAACAGATAAAATATATCGAAACCGGGCACGTGCGAACCTATTTGTATACCAACTTAGAGTTTCGTACACAATATGCTTGTTGAATTTTATTCCAAATAAGTACTGTTTTATTCAATTTGTACAAACCCGAATTTTTTTTTTGCGGTAGAATGTTGAACAAAACAAACATTTGAATAGAAATTTAATAAAAAAAATCAGAGGACACCACATTAAACGAGTAGACAGCCGAAAAATATTTTAGGCGCCTTTGTACGTGAGATGTCTCCAGAGCTCATCATTTATTACGTGTTCGATCTCAATGAAACTAGTCATGATTTTATTAGCAGTCTTTGTGCGAAAAGTACTGCCGCTGTAGCTTTTTTTAAAGCCAAGCAGCAATGCTCACATTATAATATGAAGGGTACGTGGACCGGCGAAACAACAAGCACATAAGACTTAACAATCGCACGTTGGAATGCCATTGTGCGAATGCTTGCCTAGCGCCCTCAAATAGAAAATCTGTTACCAAGCACTGTGCATTCCGGCAGTAATCCTTGAGAGCCTGTAAAATTACAGGCACATAGGACTTAACAACTATATCTAAGGGTGACAGTTGTAGTACAATTCATGATTTGTGATGAAATGCATCTAGTATTAGGCAGAGGTTAGATTAGGACTACTACCGGAACATACAGGAAGTTGCTGTTGACAAATTTTACTTATAAAAGTAGCTAGCTGGGCAGGCATTCGCTAGATGCCTTACTATAATACGTTTTGATAATTTTGATCTTAATCTGATATTTATAATTTGGTATATGGTTCCATATTTTATCTTACGGAACCCTAAGAAATACCAGACTAAGGTCGATATTGAGGTACGATGTAATGTTACTACTAAAGTACTAACGCCTTGACTTGTAACACATACGAGTACATATCCTCACTCACACACTTTTGATTTGTATTATTAGTGTAACAGTGTGATGTGTGGCAGTAATTTTTCCTCACTTTTTTATTAGTAAATTGTTAGTATCTATATTCTAAATATATAACACTTAAGTAAAAATGTGAATATCTATGGTAGGTAATATAGAAACCTAAATAAAATTCAATGTTTCCTTGGTTTACCTTATCGTACATTGATTCACCGCCAACGTAAATAAAATCATGTTTTGTGTACCATGTGTTTGCCACAAAATCGGAATTTTTGGTCAGTTTCAGTGTGGCATTGGTATTGAAAACTGTTAACCCAGTTGCTGCCATTCGCCCGCCATTCAACGGGGTACAATTTAATTGATGTGGCAGTAAACTATCAATCAAAGTTTTACGAGATGCTAAACAATCGTGTAAACCAATTTGTATGGGAACACGCGACCTAATAATAGTCTCTGTTTTTCGTTTTTGTCTTGAGATTGAGGTCGTAATTTTGAACCGAATTGAGATCAGTCACTAGTTAATTTCAGAGTTAAACTCGTGTTCAAAGAATTCTGATAATTTCACAGCTACAGGCCGACGCATGTCGAGCCAAATGTAACAAATTAGCATAACATTGAATTTATAAAAACGGGAGAAGCGGCACCCGTACTTCGAACATGGCAATGTCAAATCAGGCGACGTCTCCTGATTGAGTCTCATTAGTGTGCGTATGTGCGTCTACTGCATGCTTGTCTTCCTGTCTCTGTCATTCATAAAAACGTATCATATACAATGGAAGTGAAGCTGTGTGCATTATGTGCTTGTGTTAGATTTTTGCCATACCATATTGTCGTGACATTAGAACGTACACTTAGAGATCATCTACTTTTTATGTTCCTTTTTTCTATCGATCTAGCATAATATAGAATATGGGAAAAAAAGAAATCCGAGCTGATAGAAGTACGGTTAGTGCAGTGACAAAAGTGTCACATTAGAATCGTAGGGGTCAGGTCTGAGAGATAGTAATGTGTTATTCTGTGAAAGAATTTCTTATTTACATTCCGGAGTTAGGAACAATACCCGATTGAGAAGAGTACCTAGGTAGGTAGAGAAGTTATGATATGGATAAGTCGCTTGCCTGATAGTAAATTGTCACTCCTGTCCATTACAGATACAGTGCCACCATCCTCGTTCTGATAGGCACTGCACTCGACACTCTGATACATTACTTTAAAATCTAATTTTCAAAGGAATTTCACTTGCTTCAGTATACTTTACAGTCATAATACTAATACACCGTTGTGTCTAGATTGATTATTATATGAAGAAACATCGTAAATATAAGAAGTACGTCTTTTCATTAAGTAAAAAAAATAACCGATTATTTTTAATAAAAATTAGATTTTTTTCGACTTTATAATGTAATATATTTAAAAATATGATTGATTATATCATAACATCAAAATAAAGAAATCCAAATCTTTAATAATAAATCACTTAATTTTCCACTAAACGAAAATACATTCTATTTATATCTAGGTCTTATCATCATAAACATTACAATTTTCTCTATTAGCTTATAACGTGCGCATAGAGATCTAGGGGAAGTGCAGCATATATGGAATATTGCAAGTAATGTGGAGATTGCAGATCTAAATTAATGTAAACTACATGAGTGTTTTCCAACCGTAAATTTAATGTCAGATGATATACGAAGTAAATAAACACAAACACCGCACTTCATGTTGATATTTTTACTGACAGCCGCCGGAAACGGAAATGTATTTATTTTGAAAGCTTTCTCTATAAGTAAGCAATCCTTGATCATCATTCACTAGGATACGCATAACTTTCATATAATTGTTTAGTCTGTTTAGTAAGTAGTTCCTCTAATGTCAACCTCGTGTAGCAGTCGCTGTATTCAATCAAGTTTTTAAAGTATTTCGTCTATTCTAATCACTGAAGGTGAAGGGCCTAGATCACTGACGTGAAAGGCAATAATAGCTATACCTTGGTGGCATTATTACGTAGTATTATTATGCCTATGTTCTATAGCATTACAATGTTATGTTGTTGGTCTCAAAGCTACAGGTATTCAGTTTCCGTTTAGTACTAGTGAACTATTAAGTCCGCTTACTATGTTTTCCAATTTAAAAGTACCTCAGCTAATTAGAAACAACCGATTAAATTTTCTTTAGTATTACCTTGAGAGAAAATAACTGATGATATTTGACCATTTTTATCATTTTGATCGATGAAGCTAATTTCATAAAGCTTGCCATACTCTTTTATTCACATACGTCCGCCTACAGTCACATTAATAAATCCTAATTTGACGGCGTTAATGAACTTCCCATGTAAGTAATTGAATAAGCCCAAAAACAAATGTGGGTCAACAGCTGCTAATTTACTTTGAGAGCTCATTTGGGTATTGTGTTCTTAGACATCGTGGTATGACATCACGGTTAAGCTGCTACTTTAACCTTATTTTAAACTAGCGACCAGGAAAATAAACTTCGCTCGGGTGCAATACTGATACTAAATATAAATCTCTAATATCTACGAGAATATTCATTTCAATTTCATGCTGTAAAGGGCCACATTGGTATATTTTAAATGCACAATATAATTAAGGTTAAACTTAAATGGATAAGAATTAATGCTGTATTGCTTAAAATCGCTTCGTAAATAAGTCATTAATTCTCATAAAAAGTAAAGGATAAAAAATGGTAATTGTGGTTATCCCTAAGAGATAGACATATATCATTGCGGAGTTTTTAGTACACTTTTTTAAGGTGTACAATACTGTAGTACACTACGACATCACATAAGATACCTCTAAAATTATTAGTGTTTCTTCACTATATTATGCATGTATACATGTTGACCATCCATTTTGATGCAGTTTTTTTTATAGATAAAGTAACCTAATTCAAACTTTATCTATAAAAAAACTGCATCAAAATCCTTTGCATAGTTTTAAAACTTTTTTTTATGCCTGATAGGTTAGCCTTTGACCACTATCTCACCCGATGGTAAGTGATGATGTGGTCGAGGATGTTGTTCAAGCTAACCTAGGGTTACTGGCTCTCAAGGACAGCTGCCGGAACACACCGTTATGTGCTTGGCGACAGATTTTCAACTTGAGGGTGGTAGCTAGCCAGGCGGACAGTGATGATAGTGATTATCAGATATAGACGTTCTTTTAGATATCAATTTTAGGAAAATAATTACCAACTGAATCAAATATCAATATTTTGTATTAATTAAGTATTATTTATTAGTGGTTAATAACAAAAGTCTAATAAATCATATGTACAGATTTTTGCTTTTATGTTTTTCACGAAGTACCTACTTGGAATAAGGTGAAGATTGAGGAGTGTGCAAATACTCGTATTTTATGAAGCAAATCTTTAGCTGACATATACATATTTATGAATTTAGTTTGCTCGTAATTCTATAATATCTGCAATTTACTATTTATCATAACTGTGTTACGAAATATTGATGAAGTTGTAAAGATGACAAAGCAAACTATTTTTACGCAACCATAATTCTATTAATGCGATTTGATTATTGAACATTTATCAACCAAATAAACCAATATAAGCTTAACTTCATCTGTACAACCAACAGTAAAATATACTTACTTCTTGAGGTGGCACATCGAAAGACACTGTCCTAAGGTCCACTTTTCTATATGTATCTATGCAAGGCAACACAAAGAACAGCCCTGGACCTCTTGCTCCTCCTTTTCTAAGTCGTCCCAATCTGAAGATAACTGCCCGTTCGAATTCTTGGACCACCTGCCAAAGGTTTAAAACGTTTCATACACTATATTATAATATAATGTAAAAAAACTGCTTCAATAATATCAATTATTTGTGCACAAAAAGTGATAAAGTTGTTTGTAGAAAGTTAATTTTGAAGTCGACTATTTGACATAAATGCTGAATAGACGGCCGATCAATAAAAATAAAGAATAATACAAAACTCTCAGTAAATTTTGGTATTTCGAACACCGTGAAGGGATTTAATAGTTTAAGAGCCTGTTTCAGAATGTTCGAGTAAGTTCCGGTTTTACTACCCAGAACATATTTAATAAATAAAACACTATCTTTGCGTTTCACAGTCATCGATTTAGCCTATCCATCGGTTAAAGCGCGAAACGCGCTGCATGTCAACTGTCATTTTTATTATTCAGTTATTTTATGTGTTGCATAGCAACCCGAAACTTTATTAGGACATTCTGAAACGGGCCCTAACTGTACAAATAAAAGATAATAATAGAAATAAATTGGGTCCTACCTTGAAACATTCGAATAACGAAATTGGAAATGTGATGATGACAAGCAGGAACGAAAGCAACGTAACGCATCTCTCTATGCATCCCACGGAATCTGGAGTCGCTGTCACAAATAAATAAAAAAATGTACTGTTTTTTACAAAGAACATGTTGGCTAATCACGATAAACGTTGACGGACACTTATGGACATGAACATTTCTCATAAGGCGGGTAAAAGCGCACATCTATTAACTAAGCTTTTCTGCAAGCTTTCACTCGGATTGTCAAGTTACTTACGCATATGTATCGTGATAGCGCAAGAAGTACCCGTATCGCAATCTAAAATATTTAAATATTGGAATTAGATTAAAAAAATATTTCATCGCGCACTTAGATCTCTTTCTTTACTCACGACTCGGTATGTTGTCACGTCTAGTTGTAACAGTTCTTAGTTCCGAGCGCATTTTATTTAGTCGCCCGTATGCTAAGTCTCAATTAGACGTATATTATTGTATATCGGATTGGATTAAATAATTAAAAGTGCCAATAACAACGCTTGACCCGGCCAGCAATCACGTACTGCGCTGACATATGGACCGCCTTACTGTCAGAGACCAGCTGTTTACTCGACCCAAAAACTACACCGATCGCAACTAAAAATATAAATTACAATGCGATGTTCAACAATAAGAAAGCTGTAAATCACCGTCGATAGCGTTTAGTCAAAATGTATTTACGTATTTCGAGGTAGCACTCCACTTCCCCCGAATCCTTGTCGTAACAACCGAAATCCATGTGGGGCAAGAGTTCGCGGTATGTAAGTCGCATTGACTTATCTGTCAACTTTTGTAATGTAAAGTGGTCGTGTCTTCTAAGCGGAGTCTATATTGAAACTAAGGTGAGAAGCGCGGAAGAGTAGGTTGTGGGCAAGAATAAATAAATAACGCACTTTCAGACATATCGGTGGTCAGGCGCGAGCGCTCAGTGAGCTGCGATGCTCCAAATTGCGGGAATCACGCTTGCGGGAAGCTCACGCCTCAATAATGCAGAACTGAATAATTCATAAAGCAGGATGTTTGGATAATCAATTTATGAATACCTTACTGTTTACACCACGGTAATACTCCATTCAGATTATAACTATTCCGCGGCAGAGTGATTAACATTGTACTTGCATATACGAGCTTATTTGTTATGCTCATGCGTCGGCTTCTTTGATTACGGTATGATATATTTTACAGCAACATTGATAAATAACGACAATTTATCGCTTGAGTCATACTCGGAATCTTAACAAACTAAACTATGCTCATTTATTTTCTAGTTAATTACAAAAACAAATACGATGGTTGAATTTCACACCTACCAGTTGCGATTTGTTTACGAAAGTCGGAAAACGACGAATATATCACATTCGCTAATGATATTCGTTGCCATATTGATGTTACTGTCTTTATCTGCGGCTATTATAAATGCTGGTGATGTTTATAGAATAAATTTAATTTGCGTTCAAAAGGTCTGTTATAACTCGGCAGAGAAATATTAATTTCTGAAACAGTAAATTTGAATCCAGGTCACAGTTCTGGATGCATAGGGACTGCCGCAGATTCTTTTGAAGTCGAATTGACGTCTCAACTGTTTATAGACATTTTGTTTTGCTCTACTGTCCTATATTTGCTCTACTTACTTGATATTTATGGATCTCTGAGTACCTACTCATGAAGGTCAAGAATTTAATTTCTTCATCTTCAATTGTTATAAAATCAACATACTGATATTTTTGCAAAACATTCGGACGTGACTGAAAAAGTTACTTGACACAAAAACAGACTTTTAGTACCCAGATGTAATTTAAATACATAGAGTAAAAACTGTATTTCTATGGCCATTAAAATTTATAATAACTTACCATGAACACTAAAAAGTCAACAGTTAAAACAATTTAAGAAAAACTTCAAGGAGTGGCTTCGTGAAAGATGTTTTTACAGTGTTGACGAATATATGAATTATAAGAGATACGCCTGATAATAGATATAAAATTTTATTTTTAATTATTAACCGGTATATTGACATGCATGCAATAAATAATAATTGACATGTATAAAAATAATTAATTCTATGGTTTTGTTATGTTAAAATATTTTGAAACTTATGTTAACAATTTTTATGATTGTTTTTAACATTCAAACATTTGCACTCCTGTAAGGGTAGAATAAAAGAAATTAATAATTCTGTGTGTAATATTAAGATCTGCTCATGTAACCTTATTTCAGCAAATAAATGATATATATTGTAGTAATAGAATAGAATACCATTCTATTCTATAATTATCTATGATGTCGAACAAGAATAAGCCACGAGGACCGAGTGGAAAAGTTACGCTCCGAGTGCGTACTAATTTAGGTCCTGAACACACATTAGTTGACCTTAGCTGACTGACAGTAGATACATGATGTCACCTGTCTTTCATGTGAAACCGATGAGCTTTCATATTTCACGGCAAAAACCTATTAGAGCTATTGTAACAATAAGGCACTAGGAAGAAAAAACGGACGACTTCCAACACTGAAAAGTATAACATACCTAGGTCGATACTGTTGATTTAACTAGTTATGCATATTGATTGTTAACGCCTTTGGCCACATCATCACTTACCATCAGGTGAGATTGTGGTCAAAGGCTTACCTATCGGCAATAAACAAAAAAAACCCTACCAACCTCATTACTGTTATTATTATGAACAACTAAAACGATTTTCATGAAACCAATTACAATAGTTGAGTAATTATCCTACAAATAGATTTAACTGCAATCATATGTCATAAATAATGTCAAAGCTAAAAATAAACATAACATAATATTATTATCATGTTAAAGAGAACTGAAAAAATGTTATTCATTTCGAACAAAATACGATCAAAATAAAATTCATCAAAAGATCATAATAAAATTCATCATCCTCATTCGTCTTGCGTGCATTCATGTCACAGTACTCCAAGACCTCCGACAGAATATCCTTCCATTCATCAGCAAACATCACATTCAGGCATCTCAGTTCAAGAGACGATTGAAGTGGCTAAGAGTGTGCTAGATAGGTGAATGTGCGCCATCGTTCTTCCCAAGGGGACTGAAAACAGTGAATGACGTCCGCGACGAGTGTAACTACCGGGATCGGGGACGAAAAGTCGCGATAACTTATTCAGCAAGTTCGGCGCATCGATCCTGCCATGAAGTACCTTGCACATTATAACCATTTGGTGATATGGCGCCGGACCTCCAAAGAGTTATATCCCTAAGAGAAAACTCGTTGGCTTAGAGCGGAGAAATGCTTTTTAAACCTTCTCTATTATGTTTGTGTATGTTCCCTCATGTGGATTCCACACGCATGAGTTAGCTTCGTGTTTACTACGGACAAGTGCTTCAAAGATTAATCAGTCACAAAGGTAACATTTAAAATCTTTAGAGTTCCTCATCACGAATCCCAACCTTGTGTATGATTCTTTTTTTTTTATTTTTTTTATGCCTGATAGGTTAGCCTTTGACCACTATCTCACCTGATGGTAAGTGATGATGTGGTCGAGGATGTTGTTCAGACTAACCTAGAGTAACTGGCTCTCAAGGACAGCTGCCGGAACACACCGTTAGGAGCTTGGCGACAGATTTTCAACTTGAGGGTGGTAGCTAGTCAGGCGGGCATTTGCAAAATGCCCTACCACCATGTTGTAACGACTGCTATCCTAAGACAACAACCGGGACCGACGGCTTAACGTGCCCTCCGAAGCACGGAAGCGCTCAGTAGTAATGCCCAACCAGCGGTCACCCATCCAAGTCATGACCGCGGCGGACGTTGCTTAACTTTGCTGATCGATTCAGAATGTCTAAGCAAACTTGGCTACGAGCGCTTCGTGTTTACTGCGGACAAGTGGTTCAAAGATTAATCAGTCACAAAGGTAACATTTAAAATCTTTAGAGTTCCTCATCACGAATCCCAACCTTCTGTATGATTCTTTCGCAACTATGGCTATATGATCATTGAAAGATAACTAACAGTCGAAGGTGAAACCCAAATCTTTTATGCTTGATGTTCTACTGATATCGTGTGATTCAAAACGGTATTTATATTCAATTGTGTGCTGCTTTCGAGTGTACCTCATAGCATGACACTTCTGTGGATTAAATTAAATTTCATTTCTGATGCTTAATTCATGAACCACATTCACGTCCTCCTGAAGGCGCAGACAGTCCTCTTAGGACTCTATCTCAATGGGCCTATAGTCTTCTCAGATAGTTTATTGGCGCTTTTAGGGACAGGTGTTATTCTAGATAAGTCCCATTGTTCCGGATAAATTGCACTAGTTAGGGCTAGGTTAAAGTTGATACAGCGGCTGAACAAAACATTTCAAACAAAATTTCAAGAACCAAGGTGGTATCGAATCAGGCCTGATCGAGCTACAAGACTTTAAGCACTTTATACTAGACGCCACATCCTTAGCTGTAGTAGCTGTAGTGTTGTATATACTTAGTTCGTAGTATTTTGTTTAATAAAAGATAAAATAAAGGTTGGATGCTGTTCCCAGCTTTACAATTACAATAATAGTCCGTTATGGTAAGTGTAATTAATTTAATTTGAATGGCGAGAGCGCATGCGACCTCGAACTAAACATATAACTAGGTATATTTCTACTAGAGGGTGCTTCTAAGCGAGGGTTTAATTCAATAATGAATATACCACCGTCTGTGACCACGATTTGTATCCAGGGTCAATACTTGTATCATCATTTTATACGTGGATTATTGAATGTAATGATTCAATTTTAACAATGATTCAGTACAGAACCAGGTACAAATACCACACTGATTGAGACTCATTGCCGTGTAGTTCTTAATTTTTATACTGGCGTCACTATCCTAAACTTATTCACACTAATGCATAATCGAAGGTAGGCACTACGGTGGGAGAAGGAACAATTAATGTTTCTCAACTCGATACAAAAGAGTAAAAATGCACACCGAAGAAAACTAAAAACAGTACAAAAGTTTCATAGAGAAACTTGAACTCAACGAAAATTCTTCGGAATTAGTGATGTTGATGTGTTCTAATACCAACTCGATTCCAAGAATCGATTCCACATTGGTTTCGATACTTTTATTTTGATGCCGAGTATTTTTACAACCGGAACAAAAAAGTTTGCAATACCTACTAAACCAGTGACCGATACTTTCAACTGTATCTATAAGTCACTCAATTTTAGGGCTGCCGTCATACAGTCTTAACAGTTAAGTATGCAGTAATATTATACACACTGAGGTCGAGTGCTACCAACGATACAAAATGGTCGTCAGCATAGCACTATCAAATACACAGTTTTTGACCATAGTTTACAATAAGCATACTAATTTTGACAGGTCATGTCCCATTTGTATTTATAATACTTTGAGTCATATACCTTTTCTCACTCCTGATACCTGATGGTATCGATACATTTCTTTCAACACTCATCTCGGTATTGATACTTTGACGAGATACTGAAATCAAATACAGTAACGATATATTCGTTTTATCACCGTTTCCATAATAAAGTTAACGGGTTCAGCTATATCCAGAAAAAGCTCGATAAACACAGGTTCAATATTTGGAAAACCAATACTCAATTTATCACTATTTGCCGTTTCCCTCATCATAAATAGAAAAGACTTCACTTCAATTTATCAGGAAATCGAATCGGAAAATATCATCAAGTTCAACTGGCTTCTGGAGACACCCCTATTCATAACCACCATACTCATTCATATTGACGTGTGTCAAAGACAGCGCATTTTATTCGCTATGGTTTATGTAAAAAATGGACCTAATTAAAATAATTATAACTACAAATACTTTGATGAATAATAATTACTAGGCACAGAGTAATGAAAAACTTCGTTTAGACTGATTAGGCTTTTTCAACATAGAAACATAAAACAGATAGGGCATGTTTGGGATATATCAATATATATATATTGATATTTCGCGATATTGAGAGTAGTATACGCCTAAATTCAATAAATGATTTTGACTTCTGATGAATAGCTAGCATTTTGTGTATTATTGATCTTTTCCCGGAACTTTCTTGACAGAGTAATAATTAAAATGTAGAAACAAAAAAAAAAAGTACTTACAAAATTTAGGTGAAAAAACATAAGAGACAAACTACCCCCTTTATTTGAAGTTCTTTTCTATTTTAGTTAATAGTACAGTATTCTGCCATCATACCACGGAGAAAAATAATACACCGGAAAATTTAAACACACGATATGAACGACCGAAGGTTCAACCCATAATGATTCTAATAGTAGTAAAACGAAGAAAAATAATTCATCAATTTGATTGAAAATTGCATGTAGATATTTTAGGTTGTGGCACGAAATAGTTCACATTTTACGGCCACTATTTACCGAGGTAGTAAACGCGCTCGGGTTATTACTTTTTGTTAGCATTCTATGAAACATTGTAGAAATTAATGAGCTTAGAATTTTTCTCATGTGAATTTATATTGGTGCCAGCTTCAGCCACTAGCTACGTATACCGTTGCTAGGGTTCCGTACTCAAAAAGACTCCGTTCTGTTGTATTTATGTGATGCTGTCCATCCTATCCTGTCCGTTCGACGCCACTCGGCCATCGAGGAAGTCGAGGTTATTGATTTGTTACTTCATTCGTTTGAGATTGTTTCGGACCCTAGGTTTTTCTTTGCATTTGAGTTGATAACAATGAAGTTTCGGTTTGTATTATGTAATGTTTTACTTTTGAACTTATAGGTAGGTACCTACTTTTATTAGCAAGTACGACGCAAGTGAAGATATATATATTGGTATGTGAAATTACAGGCACGAGACTTAACAACTATGTCTCAAGGTGACGGGCGCAGTGCAATTCGTGACTTGTGACCAAATGGATATGTTATAAGCAGAGGTTAGTCCGCTTAACATCTGGTGGTCTTCAAGCATGTTCCATCACAAAACATAAAAAAAAAACTCCAGAGGTCCATTTTGTACTATATTGAATGTAAGAAGTTCAGAAGTTGAAGACCTTCAACAATACTCATAGATTACGGTATTATTAAAGACCCAGACATAAATTTTATCGAATCTATTACACTAAAAATATAACATTGTTCATATGTCTGTTCCAATTTATATTAAATATATTTCTTACTATCTCATTATTTCTGTTCCTCGCAATTAATGTGAAAAGCTGAGTGTATAACTCGTGAAAAATACTCATTTTATCCTCAACTTAAACAACATCTCGGCTAAAACTACTTTTTATGCACTCGTAGAATCTACTTTTCTCGATTTTTTCCCCTTATTGCCAGATATATAGGCAGCAAGCACACAACACAATGGCTTCCGTTGCTCCCTGTTTCGTAATATCTGATCTAGATTCCAGGTTTATGTACAACAATTGAACACATGGATTTACTTCACCTGATACCTATTGATTTATACACTCTTAACCCACATCATGCAATGACTAATATTGTGTACGTATTGCCACTTCAAGAATGTTGCATGCTCTGGTATCGACATTTTATTACCCAGAAGTGTAACCATTTACCAGGAATGAGTTCGTTGAATCGTTGATGAGCATCCAAGAATAAAGTTTCCAACAAAACATATGCATAAAACAAGCTCTAATATTGTAACAGTGCATTAACGCCTGCTAATCATCTTCCTTCCCTTTACCCAGTGCTGTGGAGTTGGTATATAAGCGAAGCGCTCGTAGCGTAGTTTGCTTAGCCATTCTGAACCGGTCAGCAAAGCTAAGCAACGTCCGCCGTGGTCATGGGTTGGATGGGTGACCACTGGTGACATTACTACTGAGCGCTTCCGTGCTTCGGAGGGCACGTTAAGCCGTCGGTGTCGGTTATTGTCTTCGGATGGCAGTCGTTATAGCAAGGTGGTAGGGCATTTAGCGAATGCTCGCCTGGCTAGCTACCACCCTCAAGTATAAAATCTGTCGCCAAGCACCTAACGGTATGTTCCGGCAGCTTGAGAGCCAGTAATTCTAGGTTAGCCTAAACAACATCTTCGACCACATCATCACTTACCATCAGGTGAGATAATGGTCAAAGTCTAACCTATCAGGCATAAAAAAAAATCTTCTCTAACTACACAAATAATTAGACAACTGTGGAATTAGCTATGGACTGCCGCGAAGCAGGTACATGGTTCGAATCCCGCCGCGGGCTTGAACTTCACCGCATGGTGAAAGGGCATTTTGCGAATGCACGCCTGGCTAGCGACCACCCTCAACTAGAAAATCTGTCGCCAAGCCCTAACGGTGTGTTCATTTATTTCATTTATTTAGTAATTCTAGGTTAAGCCTGTTAACACCTACGACCACATCATCACTTACCATCAAGTGAGATTGTGGTCAAACAGTTAGCTATCAGCAATAAAAAAAAGCATCAACACAAGTACTTAACTGCAAAACGTTTAAGGTTCGGGCTTAATGCCAGCCGTTAGCTTAAAGCCAACCCTCACAAGGAATAATTTTTATTTTGGCTTCGGATAGTAAACAAGCAGGCGGTTCACCTGGTGCAAAGTGATCACCATCGCCCATATAATATAAGCGTGCAATTACAGAGGTCTTGAAAATGCGTTGCGAGTCTTCGAGGAGGGAATATGCTCTATTCCTATAGGCTCCTAGAGTTGTATCAGTTCTGAAATACTTCACAGGCAAATTTTCACATTATAGCAGTGCGAGGCAGAAAATGCCGCGGGAATCGGATGGTTGTGGACTTACGACGTCAGTATTAAATTGATGAAACATCATGCTCTTTCGGGACGTCCGATGGCGAAATTCAGTTGCAGGTATTAAGCCCAACAGTGCACGGAACACTCCCCGTGATAGATACCATAAAAGATGAAGAGTGATCCAACATCTCTGCCAATGGGTCGAGCCAATAGAGAGCTTGATTGTCGACGCTTTGCGTTTGAAATGCGGTCAAATGGAAAGAGCTGATGCTGAGGATACTAAAAAACAAGAACGTAATACAGATTATCTTGTTTTCATAAAAAAAATTGAAATATTTACTTTGTAATATTGTAAAATACTTGTGTGTTTATATACACATCATGTTTTTATTTTATTGCTGTCGTTTAATATTTTGTTTGTTTATATATAACATAAGTTTTATTAGCAACTACATTATCACTTCCCCTGTGCCTTCACTTTCCCAAAGGAATAAAATAAAATGGAATACTAACAAATAACTACAGGATCTGGCTATGACTTGGATGGGTGATCCTTATTGGCATTTACTACTGGCGCTTTCATGTTTTGAGGGCACGTAAAAGACCCCTTCTTTCAGAACAATTAGGAGCTAAGAGTATCGGAAAATAAACCAAAACTTGAATTGAATAAAGTGTAATCTCAATGCGCACCGTAGTTGGCACAAGACATTTTGTTTGTTCTTGACATTCGTAAAAATTAGAGAAAATAATACATTTTATATGCATGTATATTGTCTGATTTTGTAATGTTCTGTTAAGGTCACATTATAGCCTAAGTTGATGTAAAAATTCACTGTCGTTGAGGAGTTCCAAAACGGTTTTTTTTAATCTGAATTTCAGATATTTTTTTACTTATTAATCTAGCATTACTGAAGAAACCTTCAGCATGTCCGTCCATACTATATATTTTCTCTGAATCCAAATAATGATCATCTGCTTTGATCATGAGCTTTCACCTTCAATATGACTAAAGTAAGGGAATCGCCCTTTTAAGAAGTCGGTTCCGATTGCTTAAGATGACCCGCAAGTAGAAAATCTATAGCCAAGGCCTAACGGAGTGTTTAGGCATCTGACTTAAATGTCTTTGCATACCTACTCATTTACAAATTGTAAGTAATATAAGTCTATTATTAAATTAAAAAATATTTCTTTGCATGAAATATGTGACAAGCCCACAGCAAATGGAAATAATCTCAGTATTTTTGTCGTCAAATTTCTTTCAAAGGAATGTATAGTACCTAGGCTTTTTAATTGAAATTATTTTTAACATGCAACTAATATAACTTTATTTTTTTTTCTTTGTGTGAAATGTAATAAGGAGTTTTATGACTAATCCTTGAGAAGAACCTTTTAATATAAAAATATAGATATTTAGAGCATTACATTGAGAGCTTTAAAATGTTACTGCATACATGAAATTCCTTTGTTTGATAATGAGGCTAATGGTTACCAACCATATTTGCACATTGATAAATTGATAACGAAACCTTATCGGTCAAGAATGTTATAGCATATTTTTCTACAAAAAAAGGTTAAATTAGTTTTCAATGGCTAAATACCATGTCTAGGGTTCAGTCTGTGTAGGGGGGGGGTTTATATTTATAAGACGAATGAGCCAGCACATGTCAGCCGGGAGCGTGTGTGATCAGAACAAGCAATATGTGGGTAAGTTACACAGCAATAACTTTTTAAATTATATTATTTTACAAGTTTTTAGTGTGTGAAATTGGATATAACAGATATATCAAATTTTACTTACAAATAACTGTTCATTAACGTACGATAAAATAATGTAATATAAAAACACAATGATCTGGAAAATGGTGCAGCTTGACCTCTTAGCATCCGCAGAGGAAGATATTGTCCAATTCTGTTGTTATAATTATCTTTGATGCGCTTGAAACCTTTTATTGTACCGTACGCGTGCCCTGTGTGCAGTACATTTTTAAATTTGTAAGCCATTAATCCCCTTCATTTTTTTAATTATTGACAATATTACTGAGTAATTTTTTTTTAAACCATCTTTTTAAAACACCTTCTCGTTAAATTGCAATATTTTACAGTTAAACAGTTAGCAATTGTTTTAAGCTCCATTGAAAATTTTCCATCCGTTGCACGTTTTTGTTGACAAAAATACCATGAGTTTTGTGCTTTCTTAAAATACATTAAATAATAAAAATATTTGAATTTTTTCATTCAATTATACTTAACCTATGTATATGTATGTCGACTTGTAAATTTGTATGTTTACCAATAAATTGATTATTGATTATTAAACAACAATTTCGCCTGCCCGTGAGCACATGACTCACACTGCAATGATTTATATTATGATGTGTAGATGCGTCGTTGTAGTAGCCGTAGTATTTATATACTTCGTAGTATTTTTTTTGTAAAGGCACGGTAATGTTATATAGATAACATTACCGTGGTAAAGGCGTAACCACCTTAATAAAATACTACATTTATGTATAAATTAAAGCATTTGAGGAAATATATATTAATTACTGGAGTAAAAAATACTACAGATAATGAAAACTCATATACCATGTTAGCATATGAATTCTACGCCAATATAAAAAAAAAATAGTACAAGGCACTTGTAACATGTTTAATATTTTGTAATTAACATTTAATAGTGATAACACAATTTGACACATAACTAGGTGTCAAATTGTTTAAATTTACCTTGATAACGATTGTTTCAGATTTTATTAGGACTGGCATTAGTGGGAGCCGCTATGGCCATGCCCCAAGGGCTGCTTGGCGGTGGAGCGATTATCAATGCTGGTCTAGGCGGTGGGATCATCGGGGGCGGAATAGGAAGTGGATTTGTAGGCAATGGGCTGTTGAGACCGAGCGCTCTGGTGGCGCCTGCGCCGGTGCTGCACACGCCAGTCATTCATGCTCCCGTTGTAAGAGCTGAGCCGGTAGTAAGTATATTTTATTGTGTTGAACGCTAGTGTATATATAGCAGTCATAGCGGTTCTACAAATTTGTGCCCAAAGAACAACGGCTAGTAGGCAGCCTCGACTAAGCGGTGGGCTCATTGGGGTCAGTATAGAAAGAGTAGGTTGGGCGTTGGGCAGTAGAAAATAGATGTGGCGGCTTAAAGAAGCCACCACATCTATTACCAGCACATACTGCCCAACAGCATGATTGTTGACAGCGTGATTCACTGGACTTTTCAAGGTGCTGCAAAACTCCAGTGAATCTAATAAGTATATACTGATAGAATCTAATAAGGTATATACTGATAGGAAAAAACTTATATAAATTCAATACAATGTTGGACGTTTGAGAAACTAACAATGTAATTCGTTCAATATGAAATTGGTTGAGACAAATGCAAAATTTAGTGGTCTGACAATTTTTTTATATAAGTTGTTTGATTATTTTCTTAATGTACAAATATTTTTAGATTCTGCAAAGAAATCATTTTTTTAAATTTATTTCAGTCATATCCGAAGTACGCTTTCAACTATGGTGTGAAGGACACACACACTGGAGATATTAAGTCGCAGCAAGAACAGAGGGATGGTGACGTAGTCAAAGGTATATTTTTATTTACTTAAATATGTTGGTAGTATATTAATTTTGTTTCATGAAATTCAATTTGACTGCCTCTTTGCGTTGCTATGGAATTTTCTTTAGAACTTGGATTAGTCAGTAAAGAAATTGGGTGTTTCTGACAATAAAATATGCCAGGTGCCAGGTATATGGCGACGAATTTGTCCCTTATTCCATAGGGTCAAGGCATAGCTGGTGAATAATGAGTATATAGACACCTTTACTTGGTCACTTGGCTATTGGGTCATCAGCATAACATGGGTGATGACAATCACCCATGTTATGTTAATTAGTAGGTTTTGAAAATAGATTTTTATCCCAATTTAGGTACTTAGAAGTTAGGTATAGCGGTTAAGATAAGGAATGCTGCCAGCATGCTGGGCACGCTGCCAACTGTAGTGGGCTGATTTTTCATCAAAGGAATTCTCAGCGACAGTATGTATATAAACGAAAATTGGGTCACTCCTCATTCCATGGGAATAACTACCTCCATAAATATAATTTGGACTAAAATATCTGTGGAAATGCATTAGTAGTTTGTGCAGTCCTTTCTATTCCTTCGAGGATTTACATTGAAGACTATGTATATGTGTGTATTTATTTGCAGGAAGCTATTCGCTAGTGGAACCTGACGGCACGACACGCACTGTGCAGTACGCTGCTGACGACCACAACGGGTTCAACGCGGTCGTGCACCGGACAGGGCATGCAGTGCATCCTGTACGTACCCGTCTCTTATAGCTACGTACATTATATACAATTTTAGTAGATTCTTCAATTTTAGGTCCCTTTGGAAGTGAAACCCTCTTATATATTACGTCCGGACGTTCGGGCAAAAAATCCGCGCTGTCAGTTTTTCATAGTGGGTTAATAGGTTCTGAGTAAAGTATTCGAAAAAAATATGCTCAAACAACTTTTATTCCATTTTAATGAGTATAATATATTGAATGAGAATCAGTTTGGTTTCACAAAGAGCAGATCCAAAACAGATGTAGGTGTTCAATTGATGTTACATATACTTGAAGCTTGGGAGAGTTCACAGGATTCTATTGCCGTATTCTGTGACCTTTCTAAGGCATTCTGTGTAGAGGACCGCACTCTGATTCGTAAACTTTCACATTATGGTATTCGTGGAAAAGCTCTGGATCTCATATCTGTCAGACGGGCTACAGAAGGTTGGTAAATGGCAATACTTCTTCCGGGTCTTTGGTAAGAATAGGAGTACCGCAAGGATGAAGTTTAGGACCCTTTCTGTTTCTAGCGTATATAAATGATCTGCATTGCATGGTTAAACATTTCTGCGATATAGTTTTATTCGCAGATGATACCTCCCTGATTTTTAAAGTAGATAGGAAAGATAGTGAACTAATTCATGTGAATAATGTATTATCTATGATCTCTAAATGGTTCGCGGCTAATATTCTCTTAAATTCAAAAAAGACCAAACGTTTCTTACCAAAGTTTTCTTTAACAAATTTTACTTATGTTGAACCAAACATTAAGCTTGGCCTAGATAAAATCTTTTTTGACAATGCGACAGTTCTTCTTGGGAATCAAAATGGATTCAACTTTACAGTGAATTCCACATATACATGATTTATCCAGAAGACTTAGTTCGGCTGCATATGCAGTTCGTAAGATAAGATAGCTAACAGACGTAGCTACTGCTAGGCTCGTTTATTTCGCGTACTTCCACAGTATTATGTCATATGGTGTATTGCCGCGGGGAGCTGCTGCTGAGATAGAGACAATCTTTATTTTACAAAAGCGTGCAATTCGAGCCATATATGACATGGATCCTAGGGAATCCCTGAGATCTTTTTAAAGAAATTTATATTTTAACTTTACCAAGTCTATATATATTTGAAAATATTAGGTATGTAAAAAATTTAGTAAATATAAATCAAACGGTGACACTCACGACTCTAAAACTAGAAATAAAGATAAAATAGCGGTGCCAGGTTTTAGATTAACAAAGACAAATAAACGGTCCTTCTTAGGCAATTGTGTGCGGTTTTATAATAAATTGCCCAAACATATTACAACGCTCACAGAAAGAAAAATCAAGTTGTACGTGAAAAACATTTTGATAAAGAAATCTTACTATACAGTTTGTGATTACTTAAACGACAAAAATGCTTGTACTGTTTAGCCCTTTCACCTACGTAATGTATATAAATATTGTAATAATTTTACTATATAGTATGTACACACTGTTAAAAAATGTTTAAAAGAATGTCCCTGGGTTTCTTGCCCGTTCTTCTCGCAGTGGCTCTATATTTTTTTTGCTGAATGTGGCAGTACAATATAGAATATTTCAATATTAAAATTTGTAATTGACCTTCATAAAGCGTCGTAGACGCCTAAACTGAATAAATGATTTTGACTTTGAGGTAAAAAACCTGAAGTGCAGTTTTTTGGAACTCCTCAACGATAACGCATTTTCCCATCTAACTTTCGCTCTAATGTGACCCATTATATCAGTAAGAAATCCGCGTTGAAAATTATTAAATCAGACGATCGCATTCATTTGTCAAGTATTCATTTCATACATTTTTGCGCATTTTTGATAAACTAAGCCCTAGTTTCACCATACTCTGTTATTTATTTGACGCCTTATTAATCCGTTTAACGGACTGTTAACTGAACCGAGTGTCCCACCAACTGTTAATGGATGATTAATTCAGTTAACTTCATAGAACGTAGACTGATTTAACAGCTCTGTTATTTTTAAAGACCCATTAGCTAATGCCTGATTTAGCGTAAACAAACATGGTATGGTGAAATTAGGCCTAAAGGTAGTAAGTAGCCTCCACGTGCAGCGCGCATCGATATTGAATTTTATTTAATTCATGGTTCGATTTATTTTCCATAACAAGCTCCTAACTGATCTAAATCCCTTTATTTGTCTAAATCAACATCAACTTTCTTCACGCTACTACTCCATCTGTTACGTCATGCTATTTGCCTCAAAGCCTACAAGTTAGACCATTGTGTAATGTAACCATTTTTTACGCGGATTCATTAACTGCACTTACATGCAGTCTTTTGTCATTGCCAGACTATTCCAGTACAATCCCAGTGTATATTCTAAAAGACTGTAACAAATATAATACTGAATTGGTAGAACCCGCTAGATGGGCTGACGACATCGTCAGTCATGGGGAGCCGAAGGATGCTAGTGCCTAATAGCTGTACATTGTGGCGTTCTTTGGAATAATATAATAATAATAAGAATAGTATAATAATAAGAATTTGTTTAAAGTGGACGTCTTCCACTTGATCATGATCAAACACTAATATAAAACCGGCCCTATAAAACTAGAAACGCACACTGAAGATTCTAAGACGGCAGATTAATAACGTAAGATTAATAACGTAAATATCAAAAAGCACCATAGAAATATCCATGTATTATCGGTCGCGGTTTATTTCAAAATGAGAGATTTCTCTAAGGTTGGTCGTAGCGCCGGCGCTTGCGCAACGAGTATACAAGACTTGTAAGGAAAAATGTTGCAAATCTCGCTTGAAGTGTTTTACCAAAATCAGGCGAAGGTTGGAAATAAGTTCGGGGAAAACATTATCACGGTTTGTTTATGACTTCCTTCGAGTGCCGGATGCAAGTTGTAGGTTTTTAGGATTCCTTGGAACTGTAACAAGCGCGGTAACCTGTTGATTTTATATAGAATATTTGTTGTTATAACCCGTAGGGTACCGGGGTAGATCCAATATCTTCCTGTGGGAATCGTAAGAGGCAATGAAGGGTAGAATACCAGTACATAAGCAGCAGCGCTTTCTGAAGAACTGCTATTTTACTCTGTTGTCCCCAGTCAAGCGTACGAGGCAAACCCGCCTTAGAAGGGGTGCCTTTGTTCAACCGAAGACGTTATGGCTATCAATAAGATCAGTTGTAATGGCGGCCTGCCCAACGATTCATAGAAAAAAAGAAAAAATAAAGGTGAAAAAAAAAACTGTTTTTTATGGGGATAAAATAACTTTTTTGTCATTATTTTTTTATTTTAATTATCATAAATTTATTTTTTTAATTTAATTTACACTAATTTTTAACATTACTCGTATAAAATACACTAGAAACAAAACTAAGACTGTTAAAGTACAAGAAAAATAAAATGCAATGCTCGGCTCGTAACCTTGAACCACAATTTTACGCTTCATGATTTTAGAGAAATTATTCAGTTGACTGGGACTGACTTGACAAAGCCTACTTTAAGTGGTCACGGCGTATGATTATTGCAAATATGATTTATTCGTTTTTTTCCTGTAAAAATGTTTTCACAAAATATTGTTCTTCTTGTAATATATTCAGCTGTTGCAATAAAACAGCCTTAAATTTGTCTGAAAGTTGTCTCTATAGTCAGTTTATGCCGAACTTTTTCCCTTTTCTGCCCTTACCCCAACATATACTCGCGCTCTAAACGTTTCGTACCTAGGAACATACAATTTACGAAAAGTTGCTATTTTTTTCACACAGTTCAAGATCTTCAGTGGAAGTCAGACAGATGCTAATTTATTGAAATTTTGAACCTTATTAACCTTCAAAAGATACACACAGATGGATGGAAAGACAGAATGGGCTTAGTAAGTCATGTGGCGTAAAGCGTCGCTCGGTATTTTTAAGATCTTGGGTTCCATGCTCGGTTCTGTGTTGGGCATTACAAAAAAATTCATTAACTGTCTAGAGTTCATTAACTTCCAGGGCGTTATCTACCTTTATACCAAATTTCATCAAAATTGATTCGACCGTTTGAGCGTGAAGAAGTAACAAACATATAAATAGGTACACCCACAAACTTTCGCATTCATAATATAAGAAGGATTAGAAGGAAAGTAGAATTTCTCGCTCTACCCACAGAAAAAACTACATTTTTCCTGAATAAGAAGTAGCCTACGCGATGTTCAGAGTGTTAGCAACCCTCATACCAAATTTCAACAAAATTGGTTTAATCGCGCCCTGGTTAGCTATCTAACTAATATACTACAATTTGTCCGCTCATCCAACGGAATTTGTTTGCTCATCCAACGGAATCACTATACTTATTCGGAATCAAAAGTAGCCTATGTTTTAACACAGAGCGTTAGCTACCTAATACATACAAAATTTCATCAAAATAACTAAGTGTCAACCCAGAGTGAAAGCGACCTCCAAAACAAATTTCATTACAATTGGTTTATCCTTGCGTTGATAAGCTAGCAAACAAATATATTACAAATCCTTGGTCATCCCACGGGAACAATATACTTTTTCGGAATAAAATGTAGCCTATGTGATATTCCAGGGTGTTTTCTACCTTCATACAAAATTTCATCAAAATTGATTCAGCCGTTTGAGCGTGAAAAAGTAACAAACATTTTAACACACTGAAAAAAACTTTCGTATTTATAATATTAGTAGGAAGGATATGATAGGATAAGTAGGAAGTAGGATAGTAGGATTAGAAGGAAAGTAGGATTTCTCGCTCATCCCACGGTAAAACTACTTTTTTTAGTAAGAAGTAGTTTTAGTAGAGTTTACGGGTTGTTCAGAGTGTTATCAACCTTCGTAACAAATTTCATCAAAATTGATTTAACCGCGCCCTGGTTAGCTATCTAACTAATATACTACAAATTTTGGTCCTCTCACGGGAACACGGAATTAAAGGTAGCCTTTGTGTTAATTCACAACGTTAGCTACCTTCATACAAAATATATACTCTGGCTCTGCTCGTATTTTGCAATAGGCTCGCTTCATATTATATGGCAATAGATCATATCGGGCAAAACGTGAGTTTTAACATATCGCTGTCTGCCGTTGTGGAGGATATAAAAAGGTCTGGTATGTTTATGAAAATACGCGTTGATGATTAGTAAGACTTGAATCTTTACGAGCCCGAATCTTTTTGCGTAAAAACTCAGGACATATATCAGTATCACCTACGGTTAATTCCTACATTTATATATGAACCTACAGAGATTTCAACTAATATATGAAATGATGACGTATTATAATAATCTCTTTTTTGACCAGGTACATCATCCTGTGGCTCACGTGGTGGCTCCTGTGGCGCACTACGCACATGCTCCGGCCATCGCAGTGTCTCCATTAGGCCTGCAGTAAACCAACCAACGACAATATCTTTAGCTCTTAGATCTGATCCTTAAAACTACGTAGCACAAGGTTCAAAGTTAATTATAAGGATAATCATACAGGGTACCGCGAACGGCGACGCTAAGGCATTTCCAATGGCACATGAACACACGCTTTTATATTGTATTTAAGTTATTGCATGCTTTGTTTTAAGGATGTTTTGTTTGTGCTTCTACTTTGTTTATTTCAAGATTTCTTAGAATGGTTTTTACTATTTTTCGAAACCCTCTAAAACAGTTTGTAGTGAAGTTAATGTTTAAGCGGGTATTATCAAGAACAGTCTTCATGGATTTACTTAATCTAGAGTGTAGAAAGCTGGCCCCAAAGTACTGTCGGTTGAAGTAAACAAGGTTTTAATGCAAGCAATTTGCCTGTAGATGAAATTGATTTGAATCGAACAAGCATTGTGTTTAAACTGATATTTATTAAAATGTTAAGGTCAAGGAAGAATATATGGATTAATGTTTGAAATAAAAGTGAAATACCTAAATCTTTCTCTAATTGAATGTTAATCCAAATTGAAAAATAAATGCAAGCTTTTTTGAAGTTAAGGCTTTTAATCAAACCCTTCTCTATTAAGATTGGCCCAGACAAGCAATAAAGAAAATATATTTTTTCTTCATCAAATCAGAAGCTCAGAGCAACAGCTTCGATTATTAATATGTCTATTATAAACGCCAAAAAATTTCACGCAATAATTGCCTCATAAGCTTTTCCTGCCCGCTCAGTGGCGACAACATACTTATTAATGATCGAAGAGCAATAGTCACAAACCTCCGGTTGGTGCAATATGTTTTTTTTATACAAAATACGAAAAGAACCAGTCGTAAGACAAAACCACAAAGAGCCAAAAAGAACCCAATGAAACGGTTCTTGAAATGCCAATAGAGCAAATCGCTAGATATAATTTCTTTCACTTCTATCAAATTAAAATCTATTTTACTGTATTTGTACTCATGAAACAGAGATTCTAACATAGCTTTCAAAACCTTAACTTTGCCGTTAGATAATAATCTCGAGTTCGTAGACCTTATGTAGGTAAGTCATTTAGCAGTAGTTTATCTCCGAGATAAATAAAATAGAAGAGATAAATGGCAGTAATAAAACATAAGTCAGTGCCGGTTGCCTTAATAGAAATCTTGATGGATACGACAACTTCACTGACAAGAATATGTTAAAAGTCTCATATATGTAATGAATGTGTCTATGAGTATTTGTTTGAAATACCAGCTAATATTGACATGTTTTCAAATATTGTATGGCAAAATTATGTTAGCGCATACAGCATCTTTAAATATTAGAATTGGGCTTGAGCAGTTCAATTTACTAGTGAGGTTTCTTTTCTCATTTGTTCAATTGAAAAGAAAACATTATTTCACACGGAGTTTTATTTAAAAATAGATAGTGAGATAAACTACCAAAGTACTAGGAGTCCATAAATAACATAGAGGTGTTAGCTTAATGTAAACGAGTACCTATATCTAGTGCATCCACTTGAGTAGTATGAGAAGTTTAAGTAAATTGGTGAAATTATTTTTTTGTTTGATGGGGTAATTTCTGATTTCTGATCTGAACATAAGAGAAAAAAAATCTCATCAGTTCAATCAACTGAACAAACGAGAAAATAAATCTCACTAGTTCAGTTAACTGAACTGGCCAACTGAACTACTTAGTTCGGAATTATCGACTAAGTTATAAAGAAAACTAGTATTGAACATACCAGAAAGAAGTTCAATTCTCATAAAGATATTATCAATGCTATAAACAAAGCCACATCATTATCTAACTAAATTATTTATAGATACATACATAAATTTATTATTTATTGATAAACACCTTAGCTTAGGTTCATTAGCCTCTTTCCAATTCTGCTAAATATACGTAGAATATACCTGTTAGATACTTTATTACCTTTAGTATCCATTTTGGTAAGTTGGCAAGATGTCGAGTTGCGGATATTATTAGACGGTTATGGAGCGAAGTGTCATTTTACTATTGGTTTATTGCTTTTCCTTTCAAGAATTTTATAATAAAAGCGTTACCAATTCAGAAAATTGTAATGCCATAAAAAGATGTATTATACTACTCCAGGCGTTTCAAATTATTTTATAATTAGGTAGGTTATACCACATTCAAAAAAATCCTTATATTACGAAATTCGATTTGATCAGGCAGGATTGTGTTATGATGAGTTATTTGAAGTGGAATCCAATATAACGATGAATTACGAAAGTAAAACGAAACGGTTAATGATTAAGTAATGATTTCAATATAGTGCGGTTTTTTTTTATCATCATATAGCCTGAAGATACATGCATAAAAATCTATTAATCATAAGCTGAAGCTTCCAGTTTACTTGAGAAAACAACATGGTAATATACAGTTATATGACATTATGTCAATAGTAGTACGTAAGCTATGAGCAGGAGTTATATATAGCAGTTGTATGTTGTATCCTTTGATTAATTTAATGAAACCTACACCTAAAAGAGATCCTACAAAACAAACAATTAATTGAAAAACTCATTAGTAGGCCATTCATGATCTATGTGGGCGCATAACGACGCATCGTCGTAAAGTACATAACACATTTGGTAGAATAACAGTAACAGTACGATAACCTTACAAGAAGTTTTATATGTCACCATAATTTCAAAAATGACTGTATTACAATTCATTTTTGTAGACACATAAAAATTCAGTAAATGTAATGTTTGGTATTGTTACTGCAGTTTTACGAGGACAATTTTACATTCAGCATTTATTATAAAATTTTCTGAATGTTTACTGAAAGTTTAGCACAATGATATTTTTAAATTTAGAGAAATAATCGTTTTAGGTATGGACCAAAAAAAAATATAAAGGACCGACGTATAATACATTGGTCCTTTTATGAATTAATTAATGCTTGCATTCTTGGAAATGTGACAATGATGGAGTGCATGTCAGAAGAGTGTAACTTCATTGTTAATTAAATAACATTGCATTTTTATCAATCGCTATTACCAAATCAAAATCACGGTATCATTTTGCATTGTTGTAGGGTAATTTGCTTATGCCCGTCTGGGTAGCCCTGCAGTTGAAAATCTGTCACCAAGTAACAAACCGTATATAACGGCAGATGCCCTCAAGAGTTGTAGGTACAATTCTACGTTAAACCTATTCGCTATTAGAAAATTACAACGAGAGCAAATAGTCATGTGCGGGATTCAAACCTGCACCATCTACTCCTATTAATTATATATTAATTGTGAGATTGTGACCAAAAACTAGACTATTAGCAATATAATAAAAGTACACCTTTATTACTTTGTGAATTGCTTTTTACGAGAAAATACTGATATGTGGGTGTTCTATTAAGAATCTCTTATAACTATTTATGCTTTCGATCGTTAACTTTACTGTCACCGCTAAAGGCCATGCCTTATCCTGGCGTGTCACACTAATGGAATGACATCACCCGCGGATATGGGTGAAATGCCTTCACCCACTTACTTCGACTCACCTACAGATAAAGCTTATATACAAGTTTACCAGCGCCAACTTGTTGTTTTCGCCAACTGAAGCCGCTTAAAGGAAACACAGTCATAGGAGACGCATGTGTGGACAGCCCGTTACAACAGCTACCATTTCATTGAAGTGTTAAAATTTACAAGTTCAAATTTGTGCTGTTTGTTCGTGTTTTTGACTATGGAGTTCTTGATCAAGGTAAGCGCTAATTATTGTTTATTCGGAGTAAACATTTGCCGATAAAAGGCATCAATGAAAGGTTATACAGGTTTTACAAGTGTCGTACTGTATTTTATTTTGTAAACAAGAGAAACCAGTTCATTGAAAGTCAGTTTCTTTGTATATATTCGAAATAACAGATAATTTATTAATCAATAATATTCCTACAGATAATGTGGCGGAGTTTTAAAAATTTATAACAATAATAGGTATGAGATTATTGTATCAGCCAGATTGTCCACCAATAAAAACAGTCTCTCCAATTAAAGGGGAGGGGTCTTTAAAATAATTCCCAAGCTTTGCAGGCGTCCTGGGGATCGCAGTGTAAGATAGCACTCAGAAGAAGCTGCTGCCCACCTTCCAGTATTTTACACGTGCGAAGAGATGGAGGGGTGTTCTGTCTGATTTTCCGGCACCTTAATATGAGAATGCTATTTTTTCGTAAGCTAGTTTCGTAGCTAAGAGTGACTATCTGTATCCGTTTTTAAGTATAGTTATATGAACTGATGGAACGGATAGGTCTCCACTGAAGATTAGTTTCCCGCCTGTCACGCAGCATCACCGTTCTCGTCCTGCTTTGTGCTCGTCACTCAGGTTAGATTATAGTTCTTAGGTATGTCTCACTTACCCGGTATATTTCTATTACTTTAGCGACCTTCGCCTAAAGTTTCTAGTGTTCCCTAGTGTTTGCTTGCTACTGCTTTAAAGTAGAATATCTGATACTGCGGTAGTACCCAAGGCGAACTCTTGCTAAAGAAGCCTACCTTCTAGTGTAGAGACCTACTACCTGGTATGTTTGAATAATAAAGTTGGTTTGATATAATAAAGCCTAATGTTATTTCTACTTTTTTAAAGGTTGTGCTTACGGCTGGTTTGTTCAGCCAGTCGTATGTATTGTCAGCTCCTAGGCAGCCTAGATTCAGTGCAGTGGAAAAATCAAACGGTTATTTTTACAATAATATTGGAGGTGAGATAAACCATTTTACTATGTATTTGAACATAATGAATACTAACTGTCCTCAGTTCTCTGCTTGACAATATAAGGACTGATCCATAACCTGCTGTTAAATGTAAACAATTCTACTAAGCCACGAAAATGCGCTTAAAGGAAAATGATGTCAGTATATTGTGATACACGTATTGCTGCACATTAGAAGCACAACAAACAAAGCGCTCTCAAGAACTGAAAGGTAACGCGTATACAACTAACGAGAACAAATTGAAGGATGATTTCTGTTAGAAAGGCGGTTGTATATAAATCTAAGCTATAATACCTTACCTATACTATTATGTACTTGTGTTGTCACGTGTGATGTTGGTAAAAATATTTATTTTTGTATTGTCCCTTGGTTGGTATAGAAGATATATTGTATGAACATATAAGTAGAGTATGGATATATAGGCAAATTATTATATGTTATATTTCTAATAATACAAATAAAGTACTGGCCAAGTGCGAGTCAGATTCCCGCGTTTCATAACAGCTAAAACTAAACCGTCTAATGAGAAAACGTTTGTTGATTTCGACCAAAGCTTCAAAATTCCACTATATGTATACCTAAGTATACCTTTTCAGTACTTATTATGGTACATAACATGTCGAAAATTCAGATTCCTCTTAAGCTTAACTTTAAACCCCGCTGTTATTAATCTATTGTTTTACATATTTATAAAAATAAATGTGTACGTACTAGAGATTGAAACCGGGTATGTTTCTCAACCCGGCCGGGTCTGCCGGGTTGTGTTAGCGATGAAACTTTTAAGGTATTCTATGAACATGTTCTATAATATGAATGGAAAAAGACAATGATTCAAGGTTAATATTATTTCAAACTGGCTTATGAACAATTATCGTAATAAACAGTCACATTCAGGTCTCAATTCAGGTCTCTTGTTATAAACAAAACAAATTCTTATTTCCTAAAAGTGAAGTATTATGTTTTTCTTAAAATTTGGCTATTAAGACTAGTAAGTGTTACTTTGTATTACTAATTGAGCAAAAAGCAAAATCTTATAGGCTAGGCTGTACTGCATACAACTAGCCGGCCGGTTCCGGTTTGTAATCTCTAGTACCGCAATAAATTCCAGATGATGACACTTGTCTGCATATTTTTATGTATTGGAGGCCCCTAAAAATAATTTAATCAAATTTCTTTCTTCAAGTTAACGTTCCGCACAAAATATCAAAATGTCTTCTCTGTTACTCATTTTAGTAAATAACACTTGACGTCTCGCTTAGCACTAAACGAAACGTCAACGCGGGCGTCCCGAGCTCTACTTGAAAAAGACCACTGAATGTGGTCAAAACTATAGTCGGAACTATCTGACTGATTTACGTGAGTTATTCCGTATTATTTACTTAAATGGGTGAAAACCACGTTAGTTTTTATAATAAAAAATGTCTGTTACTCACTCCGTTTACAAGCTAGAAACCCGTGGTATTCCTGCTCGAACAGACAGACACACAGCAGAATATTGGAGCTCCGTTTAGCTCTATGGGTACGGAATCCTAAAAAGAGGTTTAAAACGCTTATCTGCTTAGTTATTCTTGCATTAAAAATTAAAAAAATATATTTATTTAAGTCTGTACGTAAAATTATTTAAATGTATATATTTATATTTATTATATGCCTGAAATATAATATGTATTTTATTTCAGGTAATGCAGGCACTTATTCGTTCAACTACGATATCTCGGACAGTCCCACTGGCAACAGCCAGTTTCGTACTGAAGAGAGGTACACAAACGGTACGGTGGCCGGGGAATATGGCTATGTCGACGCGTTTGGTCGTCCACTACGGTTTAGATACGTAGCTGATCAGGCAGGATACAGGTAATACCATTAAAATAACTTATATGATACTTGTTTTCTTTGCGTTTGACCGCAACCCCATCTCTGGCGTAGTTGAATATTATATAGTAACTGGCAATATCAGATCAGAGCATATCAGATGCTCAACATCAGGTCGAGTGCGCAGCTGCGCCAGCGAGCTCTCCAGCTTAGTGTTTAATTTCCCTTAGATAATGTTGATTTACTATCAGATTTTACCCCCGTGGGGTGCCGGGTTAAAATTGCACCTCCCCATTTCTTCCCATGTAGGTGTCGTAAAAGTCGACTAAGGGAAAAATACTAGACGGTGGGCAGCGCCATCTTAAGAACTATGCCGTTTTGCACTGCGTTTCCCAAGCCACCTGCCAAGCGTGAGGATTATGGCAAATACCCTCTATACAGGGAAGGCTTTGTTTAGTGGACGATCCGGCTGATACAGTAATGTTGAATTAAGGTGTTGTCTCAGATGTCGTAGTATACAAGTGAGTACTGGTTAAGTCGAAATAACAAGTATTTAAAAACTTATTTAATAAGGCAACATAGTATATAAAAAAGTAATGCAGTATATAGTAATAGTACATTGTACATCGAGGGGAGAAAACGACTTTCCTTTAAGCCCTCCGCTGCGCGTCGGGCTTAAACATACTCTCGAACAGAAATAGAACTTTCTCCCGAGTCATACATAGCGCTTTGTACTACACCTACGAGGAAAATAAAATCATTAATTAGTTACCTATAAATTTTCTCGTATTTTCCCGAGACTCGGGAAGAAAGTTCGTTATGACTTCCTGAGCAATAGTTTTTAATTCTGGTGGCACCGTCACTATAAAATCGTCACTTTCACTGTCAGATGACATTTTGATAAAATTATTTAAAATAATTAAAAGCGTACATACTGTTATAATATAAATTTATTAAAAAAAACCAAATAAATTGCCGCGCTTTTTTATCGTAGTGCAGAGAAATCTTGCCAACCTCCTTTCATGGAGAATCCAGTACGAAAAAAATCCCACCTCTTTTTTCTATAAAATCTTTTTTAATGTCAGTTCTGGAGCTTTATTTTCTATTTCTGGTGGAGTCATCTTTATAAAATCGCCACTTCTACTAGCAGATGACATTTTGGAAAATTACCTATTCGGAATAATTAAAAGCGTATTGTTAAATTATTTATTTACTATAAACTATATTTAACGGAACAACTATATTTTTTTCGTAGTGCAGAGATAGGTTGCCGACCTCCTTTCATTGAAAATTGAGTACGAAAAAATCCCACCTCTTTTTTCTAAAATTATTTGATATAAAACCTTTTGACTATTAGATTTGACGATTGTATTTTTTTGTTAGCAGCCAAAAAAAATGCAAAAGAGCGCTACCAGAGCAGGTATGGATTTTCATACAACATTCCTTCACTGCTACTGGAGGGAAGTAATGAAATACCATGTAACTTTTACCGCCGCATAGTTATAAGGGAGAAATGACAAACATGTTTTTGAATGAGCAATGAGACACTTTCTGAGTGGGTGTGATATATAGGAGTTTTATAAAATGGAAACCTTTGGCTGCTGAATCACATGTTTGCTAAGTATTATTAAGAGATAAAATTTGATTACAAAATTACAACGAGAGGAAAAGTAGTCATGTGCGGGATACGAACCCGCGCCGTCCACCCCAATAAATATTTTTAAAACTCGTTATAATTTTGTAATGTTAACCGCGGAGCATGGGTTATGGGCAAGTATAAAAAAAGATTGATTTACAATTATTGTAAACACAAAGTAAATTGAAAAAACATACACACATATACATACAGACGAACATAGAACTTTTTTTCTTTTTGAAGTAAGAAGGGCTTACATAGAAAACGGTCTTATTTGAAAAAAAAAAACTAATTATTTTAATATTTTTTTATTTTTGCAGTGACGTTTGAATCCTGAATAACTATAATTTTTCCCCTCGATGTAATTTTATAATATAATCTAATAATGTAATAATCAAAATATACACAAAGGGGTGCTTTCTACAGACAGAGGTGTGTAACATGACTATAATTTAGCCAGACATGATTTGGTCCCATGTAAATAGGGGGCAATGCTATTGCCATCTAAAGTTACAGTTTCAAGATTGCTACTGAGTTTGTCAGTAAACTAACAATTATCTGGCCTAATTGAAGCCAAAGCTTGGCCAACGATTCTCGGTTTGCTCGGTTTGGCCGCTAATTCACTTGACAAATAGTTGCATGCTACAAAGTGCTATTGTGTTTATTAAAGGCGCTTAATACGACGCTTTTGAAATGATAGCCGAGCAGTTACAGCTATGGACTGCTTTAACTTCAACGCATGATGGAGAGGCATTTTGCGAATGCCTGCATGGCTAGCTACCACCCTCAAGTAGAAAATCTGTCACCAAGCCTAACAGTGTCTTCCGGCAGCAGTCCTTGAGAGCCAGTAAAATAACAGAGCACCTGATGAGACTTAACAACTATATGTCTCAGGGTGACGAGCGCAGTGCAGTTTATCTCTTGTGACAAAATTCATCTGTTGTAGGCAGATAATACCGCCAGATCAGGTAGGCCTCGAGCTTGTTCCATCATAATAACAGAAAAAAATATATGTAAATAATATATTTTTTTTTGTATTTCAGAGTATATCGAGATAATGTCTACGGTTATCAGACAACTACGGTCAGACCTATAGATAAAGTCGCCCTCGAAGCTACTGAGTCTTCTGTTGTATGGACCCTTCCACCAAGGCGCAAGAACAAGAACAAACTAAATCATCAGAACAAAGTTCAAAACTATGGAAACAGAAAATTTAACCTTATAGGGCCACCTAGTCTCTATGTGCAGTACGATTAGGGGATATTTATTAACATGTATGTGCATAATAATTGGAGTCAGTAAATTAATAATTTATTCTTTTTTTATGTACATATTTATTGAAAAAAATCTTTTGAAGTTTTTTTTGCATGCCATACTTAAATAAATGAATGAAAGTCGTGGATTTGGAAATAATTTGAAATTTATGAACTTTTATTTTAAGAGAATAATGGGCTTTGGAAGTCTGAGAATAGCATTCTGTGCAGATCTTGATATTGATAAACTTTTACCTTATTATCAGGTAATGTCTTAAAATTTGCTTTCTGAGATGTCTTTAATTAATTGGAACACATTAGAATTTAAATTGTATAAAATCTAGGTATACTATACATCATGGTACATTTACGTCGATACAAATATAAACGCATAGTTATTGAAATTACTAAATCCCTATTATAACTAACCATTTGTTATGAAATCGGGACAGAGTCAATACCTGTTTTTAAATAGGATACCTGTATTCCCAAAAACGTGTATCTAATCCGTTACTCTTTAATCAAAATTGTAATATTTTTTGAAACGTTATGTTCAGACCATGGAAGTAGTGCGAGTCGGATTAGCGCACGTACAAGCAAAACAAGATTAAAATATGAAGTCTAATGTTGTATAGCTAATGGTACGGACCTTTAGTGCTCGAGTTGGCTCGCACTTGGCCGATTTTTACTGATAAGTTTTAGCCATGAAACTTATATTTCTAATGCAACTTTATGAAGCATATTAGGCGTTTTGCACTCCTAGTAGTTCTTTTAAATTCTGAACATGATAATATCATTTTCAAAACAGGGTCTATTTTAACAGAGTTCTAAAAAAGGAGGAGGTTCTAACTCTTGACTGGGTGAACCGATTTTGAAAATTGTCGTTTGGTCCTCTTTAAATTTCATCAGATCGGTCAAGCCGTTTTTGAGTTACACTCCAATAATTGAAAAATATTTGGTTTAAGTTACCATTTAACTAAACAAAAAAACGGCTAAAAGCACCGAGTGTTCTTTACAAACACAGAATGATAAAAAACATTGTTTCTTTTTTTCTTAAAGTTTGAGAAGAGCAACAACACTTGGTCGACTTGTAGAATTGGCAAATAGAGTTTTAGTCCAAGAAAATATATTTTCTTGTCTCAACGATGGAGGTTACGATATATCGTAACCTTCATCGTTGAGACGTGCTCGAGGGAGGCTGGCGTCCTGATTTTGCGACTCAGCCTATCTCATTCTCGAGTATATACTCGAGCACCAGAGGAGCATCACTGACCGACCTCGACTGTGAATGAAAAGTGATCCGAGATTGAGTCGTTTTTATATTCCGTGCCTAGACATATATTTCGACGAAAATGTTTGAATTAAACTTGACCTCTCTGAATTGCTTAGAACCTCAGAAGAATAAAATATGTATGTTTTTGTTCTGACTTTTGAGTGCTGCAGAAAAAACGTATTTTTATACGAGTAAGAATGAAGTATTTCTACGTCATAGAGAAAAGAAATATATTCTACGTCCAAATAGAATTCAACTGCTTTGTAAATCTACGCCCAGTTTTGTTTGTAAACATGTCATTTGGTACTATAAATAAAGCTTACAATAAAATCCCAACGCAAATATATAAAGAAATCAAACAACTATATTGTCCAGCATCTGTTATTTCAGTTTCATTTTTAATAGAATTTAAACTGTAGGTAAATTAGTACCAACGTTATGTGGTATTTTCGAAATATTTATTGGGAATGTATGAAGCTACTTTTGATTTTTCAACTTCAAGCCATTGCATGTAAGTAATGCTTCGATTCCGAGCGACGCTGCCGATTGCAACTGCCGCCTGCGAATGCTGCGTGTATTTTTATTTCATAGAAATACATATAAACTGGTAGTGCCACTGCGATCGACTGCACGCAGCCGCAGCACTTTCAACCTGCAGTTGCAGTCGGCAACGTCACTGGGAATAGAACCATAAGACCTATAGGACACCTTTTCCCCATCGACGAATCCCTTACCTTCTCAAACAGTATTGGGAGCCTTGGTATCGATATTTCCAGTGCCGTCCAGTGCCGAAGTAACCTATAGAAGGCAGAGTAACCAAGTGGGCACCTAAAAATCGATGGTCTATTTTAGATGCCATGAGCGAAGTGGTGTTTCACGCCAGAGGAAAGAGTTATTAGTACTAATATTATAAATGCGAAAGTAACTCTGTCTGTCTGTCTGTTACGCTTTCACGCCAAAACTACTGGACCGATTTGATTGAAATTTGTTATGGATATAGTTTGAGACCCGGGAAAAAACATAGGATAGTTTTTATCCAACTGCGCAAAAAGAGGTTAATGTTTTTGCACGATAACCGACATACGCGCGGGCGGAGCCGCGCCCGGAAAGTTAGTACTTTATAAATCGCAAGAACGCCCTGATTTGGAGTAGATACTACTGTCATCTCTGCACCTGATTTATACTCGGTTCATAAGACTGGTAATCAGGACGAGTTATGAGAGTCGTTGACGACTCTATACTCACAAAAAGGGTATATAACCCTAAAACCTTGCCTCCTTATGCGTCCTCTACTTTCAGCAGTTTGCATAATGAGGTGTGTTTCCGGGGAAAAACTCAACATGATACCCTCTGTATAATTTTTTCACTGCACTGCTCGCTGGAACTTTGTCGGGGACCATCTTCACACTGTGGAGCCAAAACGGTCATCCATTAAGCGATTTCGGAGGCATTTCTTCCCGTAAACACTTCGATTATGGAATGAGCTTCGGATAGACTGCGGTAACCACATACTACCAGGTGGGCCGCACGCAAAAATAATTGAAACAACTACTGGCGCTGTTGTGAATGCTTCAGCAAAATTATTCCCCATAATATAATATAATAATAATAATAAAGCTTTATTTAATTCCATGCATAGTACATATGATAGCAGTTGGTGACTTATTAACCTAAACCTAATTCAACTACATATATTACACTTAGATCAATTTTGTTTCTAATTTTAAATTCTATTTTGTAATTAGTTTAATTATTATTTGTTTTAATTACATAACAACTACCTATTTTTTAATGCATGGACCCCGTTCGGGTAAAAGCCTCCCCCAAAGAATGCCATCCTTCTCTGTCATTAGCACTATCTAGCCAATTTCCACCCGCGCACGCAACAATTTCGTCTGCCCATCTGGCCCTTGGTCGACCTCTTGATCTGGTCCCTTTTGGCCCAGACCATTTTATTGACCGTAGAGTCCATCTATTGTCCTTGTAACGGGCTACGTGGCCCGCCCACCTCCATTTAGCTTGCATTGCAAAAGTTAAGGCATCGCATACTTTTGTCTTCTTTCGAATGTCAACGTTCTTTACCTTATCCTTCAGTTTTATACCTAGGCAACTTCTTTCCATTCTTCTCTGGGTAGTCTGAATTTTGTTCTTGGTTTTGAGATCGAAGGTCCAAGTTTGGCAACCATAGGTGAGGCACGGTAGAAGTCCTGTATCCATGACTATTTTCTTGGTCGGTAGCGGAAGTTGCGATTTTAGTATTTCCGTAAGGTGCCAGAACTTGTGCCAGGTAATGGCCACTCTTCGGTTAAGTTCTTCATTGTTTCTTTCCTTACTAAACGAGATTTGTTTTCCTAAGTATATGTAGCGGTTGACAAACTCGAGCGGAGTGTTATTTATTGAGATGGGCGTTGCACTGCGGTTAGACATAATTTTAGTTTTTTCCAGATTTATTTCTAAACCAGTTTTTATACTAGCCTGGTTTAATTCATTTGCCATTTTGTTTAATTGGTGAGGGGTTTCTGAAAATAAAATTATGTCATCGGCAAATCTGAGATGACTTAAAACTCGACTCTTCCCCATAATGCAAGTGTATTTTTTATAAGGAATCTATGAACCATTTGATTTCGACTTATTCTTCGAGGTCGCCTTGGTAGTAATATATTTTTGAACCTCATCGCACTTATATTTTAATATTGTTAAGCTTGCAATAACGCCTGCTAAGCGAATTACATTACACTTATATTGTTATTGTGTTTTCCTCAATATTTTATTGCGGAAATCTTAACTTAGTAGTTGCACCGTACTGTATAATAGTAATTTTAAAAGATGGTCGGAATATTCATATGTGTGTCAATGTATTAGTCCGCCAAGGTGATATTAGTAAAAAATAAAATATGATAAAAGGGAACTGACTTAAAAAAGAATGCCATTTCCAAAAATTACTTGTGGAGCGGTACCATGCTGATCCATAACGCTCTGAGTTCCCATTTTCATGGTGTGACTTCAACGAGTTATTCCATACTTTCATTGTTAGAAGCCGGTTCCGTTTTTTTATTTCAAATTTTTCAGTGATATGTGTACCGGTTACAGAATTGATTGTCACTCGCACACAATACTGATCGTCATAGTCAATAGTTGCCATCACTTTTGCATTTAGGTACAGGCTTAAATATTATTGGCAAGTACTTTTACAATTATTTAGTGTAGTCTTAAGTAACACTTCTGAACAGATGTTGATGTAATGTTATGAATTAAAAGTCAAGATATGATGATTCAGTAAAAAGTTATATGTCTTTACTGTATTTTTTATTATATGGATAAAAAATTAATATAAAATAGACGCGTTGACTTCAGAACGATTCTCCTGTTTTGGAAATGAGCTAAAAATATAATGATAACTGGCTGTGTAATAGCAAAAATGCAAAATTTTATTCACAAACCTTCATTAATATTTATTTTTAATGGTGGTGCGATTGGTGTGTAATTAATATTGTTAATCTCAGGAGATGCAAGATCATAGAAATAAGACAACAAAAACTTCTCCTAACAGTAGTAAGCCGCATAATCTTTATAGAAGTGATTGTAAATTTAAAAAAATTGAAATTTAATTTGTTATCAGGTTTTCCAATAGACAAAGCTGTTGTCGATAGCAAGCCGGACTTGCAGCATGAAGTTCATTACCCTAATGGTACCATTATTGGCAAATATTCATACAAGGATAAAGAAGGCAACCCTATCAGTGTGAAGTACTATGCAGATCATTCTGGTTATGGGTAAAAATATCGTCATTAATATTAGAATTCAAATGCGTCTTTCTACACTAGGTGACAGTTATTTGGTGCACTATTTTTATCATCACAAAAAAGAGATACGCTAGACATTGATGAATGTCCATGACAGAAAGGGAGACAAACTTTTAAATAATCTCTGTCTCGTCTCTCGCCTGATGGTTACCACTGACTTTGTTGACGATAGAGCACGTTTACGTATTGCTAACAAGATAACATTTGATTTACAATTGAACGATCCATAAACGTTGTTATGCAAAATGATTGGCAGTATTTTAAGCTACAATTAATTTATTATGATGTAGGTAGAATGGGTAGATACAATAATATTTATTCCTAATACTGAGGTTTTGGACTGAAAACAATCATCTGCCATCGAAAATTTTTGTTGTGTGGTCTCAGTGCTGTAAAATCGCAGCCATTTACTTTCTGCGGGTGTAATAAAAATCAGCCAAGTGCGAGTCGGACCCACGCACGAAGGGTTCCGTTCCATTAGCTATACAACATTAAACTTCATATTTTAACCTATTTTTGTTTTAACGTGCGTGAGTCCGTCACGCACTGGGCAACTTTTTGTATTTGTTGATATAGCGGCAACAGAAATACATTATCTGTGAAAATTTCAACTGTCTAGCTATCACTGTTCTTGAGATACAGCCTGGTAGCAGACGGACGGACGGCCAGTTAAGTCTCAGTAATAGGGTCCCGTTTTTACCCTTTGGGTACCGACTACCGTATAACTAGCATCAGGATTTATCATGAATTGGGAGAATAGTATTTACAAATGACAGCTCACGATTCATACCAAGACGCCTGAATAGCTAGTAGATTTTTCCAACGCTCCTTCTTGATGCCATGCTACAATATTTTTTTAAGATCAGTTTTATGCTTTGTTTTATGACACTTATATTCTGCGGCAGTTTTAGTTACTGATAACACTACCTAAAACTTCCTATGACCTCTTCGTGATTCCATACTTCAATTATCTTATCAAATAAATCGAAGTTTTGTTATATTTTATACCTAGCTTCAATCACTATCGTCAACTGTTAGCCAGTGAAATCAAAGATAGCATCCTGGAACTAAAACGGAAACTCTCTTTGAACATTTGCCTGAATAGTAGGTACTAAACGAAATGCCTTACTATTGCTGTTAGGCATCAATTATTTATTTTATGCAGCTCGTTGTAGTTAGGGTACAAATTACATACTTATGGTCTTCTGATTGGCAGCCGGCACTATTTATTATAACTGGGACATCAATGCATCGAAACTATTATTGCTTTCTAGGTTCATGATAAATATAAATGTGATAATGGTTCCTTTTGCATACGTAATTAAATCGATGTACGTGACATAAGGTATAACTATAATCTGATACCCAATGCTTTCCAGTACCTGTTAGAATTTTAACTGCAATTATGTACGCGTAAATTGCTTTGACGTTTTTAATTTATTTAATCCAAGACAGTATAGTCCCTACTCTATTTACATTCACTGTTCTTGAGTACCTACATAGTTAAACTTTCTTTACAGTTTGTTAGCCTGTAAAAAATCAAGCATAGTTGATGTTTTCGGGGTATAGTTTCAAGTACGATAGCATTTTTTTGAAAACTATCTTTATACTCATACTTTGTGATGTCGAGCGAGACGAATGACAAAAAGGTTTGTTTGTCCTACTTAACTTTACTTGGATGGGTGACCGCTACTGAGCGCTTACGTGCTTCGGGCACGTTACGTCGTGGGTTCCGGTTGCTGTCTTAGGATGGTGAAAGTTAATTGTTATAGCATGGTAGTACGGCATTTGCAAATGCTCGCTTTACTTACCACCGTTAAGTAGAAAATCTATCGCCAAGTATATAACGGTGTATTCCGGCAGCTGTCCTTAAGAGACAGCTAGAACAACATCTTCGACCACATTATGATTTACCATCATATGACATAGAAATAGTTCAAAGGCTAGCATAATAACGATATAAAAAAGATCTTATTAAAATAAATAAATGTTCCAGACTAGATGGAATTCTGTTTGTATTTTTAATTCCTCTAAATATTACATATTTGAGGTCAACTTCAATTTATAAAATGGTAACATTTTACATGTCATATTACATTTTATTGCAGAGTGGAACTCAACAGTTTTAAACTCATCCAATCTAGTACTTCCAAAGAAGATTTACCTTTTCCTAAAACCAACACAGACTACATGAGACCAATGGAACCTCTACTTGACCTAGCATCAGAAATAATGAACTTTAATAAGAAAAACTTGTTAAAGCCAGATAAAGTCAAACAAGTGAATAAACCAGATGTCAATCCACTTAAAAGTAATCGGAAAGATAATAATTCTGATGTATCTGCAAATAAAACAACTAAAGTTAGTAGTCCCGAGTATGAAACTTTTTATCAAAATGAGGTCAAAGCACCAAAACAATGCGAAAAAGATAAAGTGAGAGTTTATTTAGTTAAAGAAAAGAGGAAGATAAGAAGTGGTTTGGAAGGAAATGAACCTGTGAAATATTGTGATCAGCCTTAGGATTTATACTCGTATGTATAAATAGTTCATAATTAAAACTTATTTTCTTAGGATATTTATAGAGGTTTTACTATTAACTAATATTTACTGTACTTATTTTACTAGTAACTTATTGTTCAGTCTGAATTCGTATTTATAATTAATTCTTTTACAAATAGGAAAACTACGTATTATTAATTTAGTATATATACGAGTATGAGTTGAGGAATCGTTGTTAATGAGTTAGCTTCCGTTAGTGTACACATTACGTAATTCAGAAGTACAATAAAATTACTCCCTATTTTTCTACTCATTGTGCTTATTTTTCTTTTAGTCCTTATTTACAACATGTTTATTGCTGATGTAAGCTAGCCTTTGACCAGAAATGACCTGTAGGTAAGTGATGACGTGCTCGAGGGTGTTTTCCAGGCTAATCCGCAATGTCTGGGAACTTACTCTGAAGCCCAACTGCCGAAACACCGATTGCACCTTGTATTATATATAAGCTTTACATTTTGATGGGGCTCAAAAGGAAAAAAATATTCCTTTTGCCCCCCCCACTGGGGGCGAAAAGTGGGGGACAACAGGAATAACCCTACAAATATACATACTTGAACACTTTTAATAGCATTTGAAAATTTTCGATCGCATCGTTACTGGAGATCGTCACTACGACCTTTAGAGCAAATATGAGTCAATGCAGTGGGTCAAATAGAGTCCATAAAGGTGTCTACGAAGAAGGGCTGTTAAAGCTGCAGTGCTTTGTTCACCTAAAAATAACGACGTCGTCGAGGTTTCAACATTCCTGTTCTCTTTGTGCCAGATTATAACATCTAATAGGCTTATGTTTATCTGGTGCTTTTTAGTTTAAAAATAATGATTAGTTTTACTTATATTTAGATTATAAGTACATTCGATTTATAACCAATGAATATTTTTTTACCCAAGACGCCTGCCAAGCGTGGGAATTATAGCAAACCTCCTTAATGGAGGAAGCCGCGCTCAGCAGTGCACAATCCGGCTGATACAGTACAGTACAGAATCATATCTTTTACATCTAAATGGGTAAGGGCATTCTCAGTGGCGCCTGCTATATACATGTTACATTTTTAATTTAGTAAATTATTGGGACGAACAGAAGATGATTGCTCTCAAGGTTCTACTAGTAGGACAAATTAGTAGGTCCACGAAAAGACGGCTGATTAAATCTCTCGGAAACAAAGACACAAACACATAGACAAGCCGGATAAAATGCAGCTAAGAAGTAAGTACTTTTATGTTTTATTTGTCTTCTCATAACATGATTCCCCATTTCAACTACATAACTGGAGGTAATTGTTCTACCTAGTTTTATGTGGATCTATCGGAGGTATTTCCGATGTTTTTATTGACTCATGCAATGTGTAGAGAATAGGACATATGATGATATAACTAGCAAACAGAAATTACGTTTTAATTTGTAGAGACATGTCCACTTATACATATTGAAATGCATCAGTAACATTTCTAAGTTTTAAAACTTTTATTATGATTGCATTGTGAAAGCGATTAATGATTTCACGCCATTAATAATGCATACATACCTATATTACTAATAAGTAATTAATTTACCTCTAATATTATTAATAAACCGACAAAACGGTTGCTAACTGTTGGTTCCAATGGCTCCAGCAATAAAGATACTGGCATTTTAAGATCACTGAATTATTTTTACTATACAGGCTGGAAACTTTGAGCGGGGCCGTAAGGGGAAGTACCTTATCCGTTGTAGCTACTCGGAAATGGTCTTAGGAGACTATCCATATTTTTTTTTATAATTTTGATCCCCATTCACAGATTTAAAAAAAAAATACAGTTAGCTAGAAAGTAGCCATTTTACACAAAAAATTTTTTGTTGCCAATCGATCCTAGAAAAATAATCTCCAATTTAGAACGTTTAGACTTGCTAGAAGCATATTACGTGAATAATAAAAATACACCATCAAGTTATGTTAGAAAAAGTATGTTAGTTAAAAAAAGAAAATTAATACCTTGCCTTCTTTTTGATATGTGTAAAATTCTACGTGATCATTTGTCTTTTATTTTAGTTTTTGTATTTCAGTTACACAAATTCTTTACAAAATGTAAGGGAAAAGTTTTTTGCTATTTGTGACTTTTTGAGTACTCCAACGATGGTTGGTTCCATAGAAGATTTTGATCAGTATTAGAAACAGGATCGATTGGCATCAAAAAATGTTTATGTGTAAAATGGCTATTTTCTAGCTAACTGTACTTTTTTTGAAAATCTATGAATGGGGTTCGAAATTCCATCAAAAAATATGTATAGTCTCCTAAGACCATTTCCGAGTAGCTACAACGGATAAGGTACTTCCCCTCACTGACCCGTTGAAAGTTTCCACCCTGTATATATAATAATTGCAATGTATACAACACCAATATGTTTTAAAAATATATGTGAAAATAGATTATGATGATTTACGTTTTATGAAAAAAAAAAGATGAAACACGCCTTTAATTTAATACGGTTATAAGTTTTTTAAACAAACAATATATACCCACCCCTCCAACCAAAATACAGAATTGGAGTGATGGGAGAAATGATTCCCCTTCCTACTGGATCTTCTAGTGTACCTAAGTAATTGAAACTACAGACCACAACTGGCAAACACTTATGTGATGGATTCATTCGATCCGGGGTTTCAAGTATATCACATGCTCATTGCTCATCATCAAGGTGCTGATGATAATACTCCTTAGTAATTACAGAATAAGTTTTTGTTCTGAAGCTATGTGTAGGACTGATTTATTAGATTGCTCACAAAATAAAATGGCAATAAGCTCGCCACCTATTTTTAACAGATCAAACAGTTATTATAAAATCAAATTGACCATATCCGTACAAATCATGTTATACGCAAATCACCTATGCGATTTGTATGCTGGTAGGTTAAATTCATCGTTAACTGTTTGATCCAGTTGAACAGATCTACTACATTATTTATAGACTACTTATGAACGACTTGTAAAACAACTTAAACTTTCTCATTATTGCTATTTAAGGGACAGACGATACTTATAGAACGTTTACAATTTAATTTCTCAATGAATTTAGGGGTTTATAAAAATAGGCAGAAATGTCATTAAAATCATTTTGAATGAAAATTAGGGAGGATAGAAACATTTATTGTAAAGTCCTTTCTTAGGAATACGTTTTGCTTACTAATATATATGTTATCATCGATAATAAGACATTTATTTTGTACTTTTATCCCAAAATTGCCTTCGTGTGGTCCCGGAAAAGAAAGTTGGGCAGCAAAGCTTTCTGAAGAACTGCCATCTTACACTGCGATCTTCAAGACGCCTGCCAATTGTGGGGATTCTACTTGGTAGATATCGTAGGAAAATCTTCCCTAATGGGAAAAAGATCAAAGCCTCCCTTGTTTAACTTTGGATGTCATAGTGGTAAAAATAAACCCCAAAATAATTGAATATAATAATTATAATGCGCCGAATAAGCAGTATGCCACTATTCACGTATATTGTTATGGCTTGGCTAGCTACCACCCTCAAGTAGAAAATCTATTGCCAAGTACATATAAAGGCGTGTTCCGGCAGCTGTCCTTGAGAACCAGTAATTCTAGGTTAGCCTGAAAAACATTTTCGACCACATCATCACTTACCATCAGGTGAGATAGTGGTCAAAAGATAGCCTATCTATAAATAAAAAAAATGGTGTTGCTGCTGGAGAACCCCTGCCCGTAAGGTGCACAACACGGCCATATACCGTTAACCGAAGATCAGTGAGTATATTTTTAATCAACATTATCCAGATTGAATAATAACAAATATTTTTAAAAGTATCTTAAGAAAAAATAAAATAATATTTTAATTAAACACTTAAAAAAGCATAAAAATATATATCTAGTGACAATTCCGCCTAATTTTCCTGTTAAGCCTACGTGACGTCACAAACGACCCGCAGCCCAGTCACAAATGTATCGAGACATGTCTCGATCGTGCGCCCGGTGAGTCAAGACCTCCTGAAGATGCTTCGTTTAGAAGCGAAACTAGTCGAATATTATTCCGGTTGGGCTGCGTGGCGTTTGTGACGTCACGTAGGCTTAAAAGGAAAATTAGGTGGAATTAGAAAAAAATAATTAAATATGGATTTCCGCAAAGTAACGCCTGAATCTATTCATTACATTAGCCAGATTCCTTAGTAGGGTTGCCTTCAGGTTGGTGTCGGGCCATTAAGCCAAGGTCAAACTCAAATTATTTATTTGGAACTTAAGCGATAGCATAAATTAAATGAAACACGATGGTAACCGCAAAAGTTTTTAAAGAAAAACTGTGGTGCAGGTACCAACGCCGTCCTACTTAAAAACTACGGTACATTTAGTTCCTCAGGTTACTCATATGTACAGATATTTTTTTTTGAAATAAGACTGCAAGATGTTATTAAAACCGTTTTATCTATAGACATAAGATTTTTTCGTTATCACACAACTACTTCACAACTTTCAACGAAATTTTATAAAAGTTCTTAGGTCAAGTCTTTGTATTGTTAGTGAAAACTATGAATATTAAATTTCGTATCGAAAATTACTGTGTGGAATATCTCGTGAACACTTGTGTGGTCCAGGGCTGAAATAATACCTTAGATTTTTTTTTGGTGATCGAACACCCGACCACATCATCTTTGTGTTTGCCTGACTAATGTTCGGATAGGAACATAGTCTCGTAGAATAGCAGGGTGCTTCCTCGTGGTCCTAGGGAATCCCTGAGAGATATTTTTAAAGAAATTGATATTTTAACTTTACCAAGTCTGTATATATTTGAAAATATTATGTATGTTCGTAAAAATTTGAGCAAATTTAAATCAAACAGTGACACTCACGATTATAACACTAGGAATAAAGATAAAATAGCGGTGCCAGGTTTTAGATTAGCAAAGACAAATAAAAGGTCCTTCTTAGGAAATTGTGTGCGGTTTTATAATAAATTGCCCAAACATATTACAACGCTCACAGAAAGAAAATTCAAGTTGCATGTGAAGAATATTTTGATAAAGAAATCTTACTACACAGTTTGTGATTACTTAAACGACAAAAATGCTTGGACTGGTTCGCCTCTACCAAGCTAGCGCCTAACACCTACGTAATGTAAATTAAGTATTGTAATAATTTTATTATATAGTATGTACCAAACACATTTTTAAAAAACGTTTAAAAGAATGGCCCCGAGTTTCTTGCCCGTTCTTCTCGCAGTGGCTCTATAATTTTTGTTTGCTGAACGTGGCAGTACAATGTAGTATATTTCAATATTAAAATTTGTAATTGACCTTCATAAGAGCGTCGTAGACGCCTAAATTGAATAAATTATTTTGACTTTGACTTTGACTTTGGTCCTTTTGAGTTACTTCCTACAATTAATACATGGACATTAGTACTAATATTACAAGTACATATGCGAAAGTAACTGTCTGTTACGCTTTCACGCCAAAACTAGCAGACCGATTTGAATTAAATTTCGTATGGAAATAGTTTGAGACCCGGGAATAAATATGGGATAGTTTTAATCCAACTGCGCAAAAAGAGGTTAATGTTTTTGCGCGATAAGCGACATATGCGCGGGCGGAGCCGCGCCCGTAAAGCTAGTATTATATAAAATTGCTGGTTATAAAAATACTCAAAATTAGTATACTTGAGTAGACAGGTACTTATTCACCTTTTAATAAGCATACATGCAAGCACGAGATATGACTTAGGTACCCCAAATTGCTATACTTTGTGCTTCTATTGAGTAAAGTAAGCTATTTAGTTAACGCCTAATGGTATGTTATGATATGAAATTGTGATTGTATAATGGCGGTGCGCAACACATAGTAAACGTAATGTGTTACATTTAGTAATTGGCTACGTTAACTTTTTCTACTAAAGGTTGGGCTATTAGCTGAGTGATTTGAGGCATGATTCCAACTTTTTACTTGTTAGTACAAGTGCGTTAGTACAAGTGCGCGTGACCAGTCTTCGATGGATGAATAAATACTGATCGATTTCTTGATCCATATCATCTTTTTAATAGTTTATGTAGCATATTTGGAGGATTGCTAGCAAGAAACGATGTGTGCGATGAATAGGAAGTATATTTAAAATTAGCAAATATAAAAAAAAAAACATTTAATTAAATATTTTAATAGGAACACTTAAAGAATATTAAGAAATATATCTGATGACAATTCCGCCTAATTTTCCTGCTAAGCCGACTAGATATATTTTTAAATATTTTTTATGCGTTTCATTAAAATATCTAATGTAATGTTTTCTTATGATATTTTTAAAGTACTTGTTATTAAATATGAATTTCTGTAAAATAACTCCTGAATCTATTGATTAGGAAGTACATTTAAAAAATTGACGTTTCGTTTTTCCTTGTTGTCTCCTGAAAAACTGAGCCAATTCAATGTTTTTTTTGGCATTAGAAGTTTCAGGTATTAAGTATTTTTAGGCACTTACCATTTTTTTTATATTGAAAAAAGTTTTCAAATTGGTCTGGTGGTTCTCTGATCACGGCGGTAAGACGGGGTTTTTAGTGATCTTCATATTCATTTTAGTAAAATATATTACTGTCGCTGTAAAGAAGGTTATTACAGGGGCGCATCTATCGCAGAATTAAACGACCGCGCGTAGCATTTATAAAAAAAAAGCAATAAAAATTGCACTACCGCGATTGGAAGCACACAGTGAAAATTTGTTCCACCCAGATGGCACTAAATCTATGTTGCACAAAAATGGATAATTTGTGTGAGACATTGGATATTTTTCTTATTTTTGGTTTAACAAAAATAAGTGTAAATGTGTCGCTGTATAGCGTTAGAATGTTACAGGTTTTTTTCATTAAAATACTTACTTAATTTATGGATTTGGATCTAATTATTAAAGTAATGAATTTGAGAAAATTTTATTGTTTTCTAAATATTACGACTACAACCTACAAAAAAACGGTGTTATATGAACATTGATGCAGCCATTGACACACAGATTGTAAGGAAAGTGGGCTACTTGAGGTGTACGATGTGCCTACCTACTTGCGTAATGTTCGCCTGCTAGTGACACATTTTCAATGCAATATGTAACAAAATATGGAAACTTTATTAAGCTTATTAAGATAACGGTTGAAAGTGATTTAAACTAGAAGGGGAACTGAACCTCATGGATTGCTGCTACAGCACACGGTCAAAACGAAAACCTGAGCATGAGAAGGATTCTAGAAGGAAGCCACGAGCAATGCGTTCAAAATATACTTCTGAGGGTTGCGATGGTTGCAAAGGTGGGCGATGCCCCGTCCACCCACTGGACTTTCCCACTGGTGGGTGGACGGGGAATTCAAGTTTCCCCGTCCACCCACTGCACTAGAGTTGGAAACAAATCCACTGCTTCATCGATATTACAAATAATATATAATTAGATGTGACAGCTGTCAAAGTGACAGTTGATGTTGCAGTTTTCGGTTTCGTTTTTAAAACTAATCTATAAATATAGGACGCAAAATAAATTTGTTACTATTCACACTACAGCAAGGAAAATGTTATCTACAATAAAACAGGGTAAAAACACGGGCATCAATTAATATGTATTTATATTAAATACTAGCTTACCGGCTGCGGCTTCGCCCGCGCATATGTCGTATAAAACCATTAACCTCTTTTTGCGCAGTTGGATAAAAACTATACTATGTCCTTCCCCGGGTCTCAAACTATTCCCGTGCCAAATTTTATCCAAATCGGTCCAGCAGTTTTTAAGTTTATTCGTTGCATACAAAAATACAAATCTTTCATCGTTATAATATTAGTATAGGTAATATAATATATTAAAAGTATTATTATAACAATTGGTAATATTGCAAAAATAAATTGTTTTTTTTTTGGAAATTTTACAAAACATTTTTTTACATAACTGATAGGCGACCTTTACTTGACCTGAATTGATCGAACATATTGATCAGGCTAACCTAGAATTATTGAGATTGCTGCCTGTCAAGGACAGTTACAGCAACAAAATGCCTTATCACCATGTTTAAACGACTGCCATCTTAAGACAACAACCTGGATCGACGGCTTAACGTGCCCTCCAAAGCACAGAAGCGCTATTAGGACGGCCATAAAACCGGGCAGCTTGAATCAGCCAGTATCGACTGCAAGTCGAGAAGCAGTTGATACTGGCTGCTTGAAGCTGTCCATGTATGGCCGGCCTTAGTAATGACAATCACCAATGGTCACCCATCCAACTCATGACTGCATCGGACGTTGCTGACCTTAACTGATAAGTTGAGAACGGCTAAGCAAACTACGTTACGAGCGCTACAATCATAAAGATAAAGATTACAATTTGAAAACCTTTTCAACGCTGGCGAATAAAAAGCTCTTTACACACAGATTTTGAATGATAAACAAAACCTTTCCGAGCTTGAGGTAAAAAATATATTAAAACTGTGATTTCGCTAATAGCACAAAATTCATGAGGGCATAATTCTTAAAGTTCTGCTTCGGTTTTAAAGCCGGCCTATACACAGAATCTCCAATAGTGGCGGATTTATTATCAAAAATCTTTCAAAATGTGTAAAATACTATAAAATAAGTTATATAAAGGTTCTACACGTGCAGTGCACAATATTTTTTATATTGCAAGCTGCACCCCACGGTTGCAATGCAATAAAGCCATTTAATAAGCAGATGGTAAAATCCGTGACATAACAACATGCAGCATGAATACTACTATCTCTAATAAACGTTCCAGCGTATCACTGTGTAGTGGCTCTAATGAATATATTATACTTAATAATATGTAACAATATTTCTAAATATGATTACAAGCACTAACGCGTGCTAAGCGAAAATCATATCAAACAAATTATTGGAGTACAAAATGTTATGCCTAAGGCGCACCGTCCTCTATGACAGTTAAAGTAATACAATTGGAGCACAACATTTCGGCAGAAATGCCAAGTCCCAGGTGGCCGAGATGGTATTTTAGGCATCCGACGCGATATCGGAGGACGCGGGTTCGATTCTCTCCTTGGGCATACAATTTTGTACTCCAATAATTTGTTTGATACGTAACAATTTAATTTAAAATATATTCAGACATGAATAAACCATATGTGATGAAACACTTGGTATATATATATATATATATATATATATACTGGGTGGCGCAAAAGTACTGGCACTAAAGAACATTTTTTTTTTTTATATGACATTTTCTGTCATTCTGTTGTTGAAAATTGTGTAGTGAACAAATGTAAAATACACTGAAAATAAACATGGACCGTTTTACTCCCCAAGAACGTGGAATAATTGTGTCAATGTTCTTACGGAATGATTCATCAGTGATAAGAACACAACGTGAATTTCGTCGACGATTTCCCCACCGTCCGGCACCGGTTGGTCGCACAATTCGACGCTTTGCCACACGCCTTGAAGCAACTGGCTCAACATTGGATAGACCTAAGTCTGGGAGACCAAGAACAGGCCGTTCAGCTGAAAATATCGATGCTGTGCGCGAAGATGTGGAAGAGTGTCCAGAAACATCAACGAGGCGACGTGCCACGCAATTGGGCATTTCCAGACGGACCTTGCAGCGTATTTTGGTGAAAGACTTAAAGATGTTCCCGTATAAAACTCAAATGACTCATCAACTGCTGCCTGCTGACCACCGAGCTCGTCTAGATTACTGCCAGCGCGTCATAAACCTCAACCTTGAAGAGGATGATTTTCCTTCAAAATTGGTTATGAGTGACGAAGCGCATTTCCATCTCTCAGGGCATGTCAATAAGCAGAATACTCGGTTCTGGGGCACTGATAATCCGCGCATTATTCAAGAAACACCTCTACATCCACTAAAAGTTACTGTATGGTGTGGCATCTGTGTTGACAGAGTGATCGGACCCTATTTTTTCGAAGACGCTGGAGGCAATGCGATAACTGTCACTGGAGAACGCTACAGAACCATGTTACGTGAGTTTTTGATACCCAGTTTGGACGAATTGGGGCTGGAGCACATCTGGTTTCAACAAGACGGCGCTACGGCACACACAGCGCGCGACACTATGGACTTAGTGAGGGACGCTTTTCCAGGCCGAGTTATCTCTCGTTTTGGCGATTTGCCTTGGCCTGCAAGATCACCCGATCTGACCAGTCCAGACTTCTTTCTTTGGGGTTTTTTGAAATCTCGGGTGTATGTAAACAAGCCACAGACTCTCGCAGCTCTAAAAGAAAACATTCGTCAAGAAATAACGAACATATCGCAGGAAGTGTTACGGCAAGTTATGCAAAATGTCATAAATAGGGCTCAAATGTGTATCAACTCTGGAGGTCACCATTTAAAAGACATCATCTTTAAATCCTAATGGTACGAAATTTAATGGCACAAATATACATTTAAAAATTCTAAATCTAGTTTTCTAATTTAGAAAAAATGTTATAGCTGAACCAAATAGGGTCTTTACTTTTGCGCCACCCAGTATATATATATATTTTATCAATAGATATATTTTTATAATTTTTAATATTTTTCTACCTACGATTTTTTTTGTGATTTCCTATAGGTTTAGAGTTTACATATTATATAGATTTCTGCAACCTACAACAAGGCTTTATTGAAAAAGAATTTACTTATGATGAGAAGCAGAAACGGGCTGTGCTGGATGGATGATCATGCAGAAAAAATAATTTCCCTTTTCGGTGGTCATGATGGTCTTATTACAAGAAGTGAGCATACATATCACCACTTTCATATTATTAAAGGCTTTAAAGGTGTCTTATAACTCTGATTTATCGACCTACTTTTTAATAATGCATTTTGTCGAGATTGATAACTTTGGCTATGTTTCTGTTTATTGTAGCAGGTGGCGTGCATATGATCACTATTTCACCTATTTGGAATTCATATAGGACATTAGTTAGGGGCTTGCTGTAATTCCTATGCTTGGCCCCCTGGGTCTTAAGTATCGCAGTGTAAGATTTCTTCATTATTCAGATAATCATTTCTTCAGAAGGCGATGTTTTTCTGGCCTACCTTTGGATATTTTTTGTCGTTCTTACTACGCTCACGGAAAGATATGGGAGAAGGGGGAGGATGCAATTCTAGCCACCTACAGGGAATGTTTATAATTGCTACTATAGTATTGAATATGCTAAATTTATAAACCAATAAGCTTGAAATGGGAAGACTATCAAGGACATTCTAACCCGACACCCCACGGGACACTATACTTGCCTGAAATTAATTGTGTCAAGTTTACAGCTGTCGTTTGTGCTGTTAACATCGTTATCGTATACTACTTGGTAGTACTGCTACACTGTTACATATTGTCATGTAACTTAAAATTAGTATAATTACATCCTATTGACTTACTTACGGAGGAAACAACTTTAAGAAGTGTATTTTGATAGCTTTACTGAAATCTGCTAATGGTTTGTAAGATTAGTATATGATTGTTATTTTCGACAGATCCTTTTTTTATGTTATTGTGACGGAACAAGCTCGAGGCCCAACTGATGTTAGGCGGACTAACCTCTGCCTATAACGATCATTTTTCGTCACAAGTCACCTTGAGACATGGTTGTTAAGCCATGCCTCAAGTACTTTTGAAGCGCTCGTAGCGAAGTTTGCCATTCTGAATCGATCAGCAAAGTTAAGCAACGTTCGCCGCGGTCAGGAGTTGGATGGGTGACCGCTGGTGACATTACTACTGAGCGCTTCCGTGCTTCGGAGGGCACGTTAAGCCGTCGGTCCCGGTTGTCGTCTTAGGATGGCAGTCGTTACAGCATGGTGGTAGGGCACTTTGCGAATGCCCGCCTGGCTAGCTACCACCCTCAAGTTGAAAATCTGTCGCCAAGCACCTAACGGTGTGTTCCGGCAGCTGTCCTTGAGAGCCAGTAATTCTAGGTTAGCCTGTACAACATCTTCGACCACATCATCACTTACCATCAGGTGAGGTAGTGGTCAAAGGCTAACTTATCAGGCATAAAAAAAAAAAAGTTCTAGTGCCGGAACGCACCGTTAGGTGCTTGGCGATAGATTTTCTACTTGAGGGTGGTGCCTAGCCAGGCGGGCATTCGCAAAATGCCCTTCCACCATGCGGTGAAGATCAAGCTCGCGGCGGGATTCGAACCATGCACCTGCTGCGCGGCAGTCCATAGCCAATGCCACTGAGCCATCACTGCTTCAAATGATCCTAATGACGATAATAAGAATGCGTGGCTACATAATAGCCACTGAGATTTTCGTAGCAAAGGATCAATAAATAGATACGCCAACGAGCCTGACAAAATGTTCGTCAAATATATTTAAACGGGCATAAGATCAGCACCATTTTCCTGATCACCGTCCAAGCCACCTCCATTTTCTGCTCACATATAAACTCATGAGTGTTTTCTCTTTCCACACTCCGTATAAGGCCTTCGATACACGTGTTTCATACTTCCTCTTTCGTTTATTACTGTTGGTACTGTTTTACCATTCCGCTAGTGTTAGTGTTTTAAAGACGAAGGAGTTAAAACAGTCAAGATGACTCTAAAGGTAAGTTGACTATAAACAGATGCATAAAAAAGTTACAAAAGTGTATATTAAATTTGTGAACGATAACTTGCAAACAAAATTTTTTTACATAATAAAGGAACCGACTTGAACACTCAAAAGTTGGTTAAATTTTTTTTTCACTTTTTTGGTGACCCTTGTTACTTACGGGATCAATTCTGTCAACGGCATTAAGATAGGAAAATATTTTTCAGTTACTCGAGTATAACTCAAAAACGGCTTGCCCGAGTTTTGATGAAATTGAATTAAGGCTAAACGACAAGCATCAGCTTTGAAATAAAAAAGAATTATCAAAATCGTTTCACGCAGTCTAAAGTTCTGAGGTAACAAACATAAAAAAACAGACGAATTAAGAACCTCCTCCTTTTTTTGATGTCGGTTAAAAATGAACATAGTATATAACGGATAATATACGAAAGTAATAATGTACAATGAGAACAATCATAATAATTTTATGCTCTTCTGATCTTTATGTAATGTTATAATTGTGTTCCAGTAAATTTATTGTGGCTGGTTTATTTACACTGTGCAAGTTTACACGCGAGCTACTGTTATGTCATAAATTGTCGTGTAATGAGAAACATAAGAATAATATCAGCTACTGTAACAAGTGTGACTATCAAAAGACTGATGGTAATGTTCAGTTTATCTACTTAAGGCTTTTAGTGTTACCAAATCAGTTATTTCATCGTGAAATACTGAAAAATTACACATTCTATCAATCCCCGCCTTGGAAGCAAAATTTAGTATTCCAATAATTAGTGCCTGTAATCATATTATGTAGAAACATTCTATCAACATCATAAAAATAGTTACCTATACTGTATCAGCCGGATTGTCCACTTCTGAACACAGCCTCCCCCTTAACGCTTGGCAGGTGTTTTGGGATCGGAGATTAAGATATCAGTTCCTCAGAAAGCGCTGCAGCCCACCTTCCGGTATTTTATCTTTATTCGGCTCTCACGACACTCACGGGTAGCAATGGGAGGGTGACACTATCTCGGCACCCCATGGGCAAAAACAGGCAAAAATATAGTACCTATATGAATGAACAATTAACAGTGATAAAATGCATCTGAACTGAATTAAGTTATCAGCAACATAACGAATAAAAAAAGCGTCTATTTAGTCCCTATAGCCTGCAATATTGTAACAAATCTCTTATGATCAATTCATACAAAGATCACATTTTTTTAGTATAAAACAGTCCTGGTAACTTTATTTGACCGGTAAAAAAAACTTTTTTAAGCCTAGTTCATATGTAATTTGTATATTTTTTGCGCATTTCGTGTGCCATGTCAGAGCGCACGCATAATATGCGGCACCATAATACGATTTCCTGTTACCGTTAGTATATGAAAAAATAACCCGACCAAGGAAGCAGTTGAACACTACTGAATTAATCAAATACAAACAAAATTTTACACAAACATGTATTATATGATCCTTATTTCAACGGTAGTTTGTGTGATTATTAGACTCTCTTGCAATGAATTGCTACTTTTGCAGCTGTTAACCCCTTCGAACTTTAGCTCGTTTCAAATTCTTCCTTTAAAATGATTTATTATATGAAAGTGTTGGTGACATCTGAAATAGTTGAATGAATGTTGTTCCGAGGTAGGTATATAGATTTTGTTCGCATATGTTGGGTTGCGTACAAGAAAAAGAGACCCTATTGTTTGAAGTATTTGCTAGCTTTAGGTTAGGTAGGTTACTTATTAATAATAGATTTTTGAAGCGCTGCTCGTAGAATAGTTTGCATAGCTTTTCTTAACCGGTCAGCTAAGTTAAGCTACGTCCACTGCGGTCATGAGTTGGATGGGTTACCAAAAAAGCGCGTATGCCGATTAAACACGAACAAAGTCTTAAAATGGGTTTTAAAATACCTAGGTGTTACTCAAACTAAACTGAAACGAATGTTTTGAAATCATATCAGCCAAATTAAGTTATGACGATTTGTGGAATGGAATCAAAAGCTAGAAACAGCAATTACTATTACGCTCAGAAACATTATAAAACTCTATTAAAAAATAAAGTCAAGTTTAAAAATGTTTCACAAAATCTCAATATTACATACGAAAACGTCCCTTTTCTAATTTATGTAAGCACTCGCAATATCATCTATTTCCCTTATTGCAACATAATCAAAGTGAAATCAGAAGGGAATACATTCTCGTTACAAACAAGAAAACGGTACAACGTAATCATTACTATGAGAGTATTGAAAGCTTGTGGGAAAATGGGTGAAAAACCATCGCTTTGTGAAGAGGACAACGATACGCATTGTTATAACTGGCAGTGTACAAAAAACGTTGACATTAAACGCTCATTGTGTTATATAATACTTGATTGAGCTGGAAATAATAGCTACTTACTACAAACAATACTACAGCCACGAAAACCATTTCGGCTACATAAAGACTTTTTCAGGCCTATATTAATTTTCTAGTCAAGTTTCTAGTTCAATTAGCATCGTGCCCTGAATGATAGCATCACTGCAACTTACTCATAGCTACTGCCAGTGACTTCACCCGATTAGTATTCCTTCTTTTTAGGCAATCGTGATGGACCAAAGACGATGCCGTAACTGGTGTTGAGCGGTAACTTCTTCCTATTACAGACGCAGTTCATCACAAGTGGCTTGCTGTATGCGTGCACCCATCACCCTGTGACATAATAAATAAAATAATAAAATAAAGAAGCATAATAAATAATAAAACATTATGGTACAAGTTGTAAAGTTGGCGATTACCGCTGAGGCGCCATTGAGACCCGAGCCGCTAGGTGAGAGTCCGAGGACGGTAATCATCAATACACACGTGTATACGACGTTTTTCAACACACTTGTGAATAAAATAATTCTAAAAAATATTTAATTTCAACAGTAAAACGAGATGTAAAACGATTACATTTTTCGCAATGGCGGGAAATCGGGGAAATACTAATTAGTTTTTCTAATATTGTCTATGCGCGCGCATGGCGATCGGCCATAGACTAAAGAATGAGGTTTCTTTTTTTTGGCGTTTTAGCCACGTCCAAATTGGGGAATTTAAAGTTTTCTTTATTAAAGTAAAATAAAAGTTATATTTGAGTAATAGGTATAAATAAATAGTACATTATGGTATAAGTGTGTAATATTGGTGATTACCGCTGAAGCGCCATTGTAATATAAAATAATAAAAAAAACTCTATAACTCACTTATGAATAATATCAATGAAAAGTCACAGTTTGATTACAGGTGTCATTATGTGCCGAATAATAGTGAAATTAGAGCCACTGTATTAGCAAGTGTGTTGAAAATATAATTTACTCAATGACCTCTGTTACACAAATCGAATGATTTAATCGGTATTATTATCCATGCAATCCGTTTCTGAGTGAATTCAACATTCTCATGCCAAATAAATTGAAATAAACTTTATGTTAAAAACAGACGTAGATACATTATAATTATGTTGCTACGTTTTGTTCATACACGCACAATATTTTACCATCAAAAAATATAACTCTTTTCTTAATAAAAAATATTGACATTTATTGCCATAACCAAATTCCCTTCCTATCTACGAGTACTTATTACGGATGGTAATTAAAATGTAAGATTCCAATCTTTTAACAGTAATCAGTAATTACGTAACATACCGTAATTAAATTTAATTATAACTTGTAACCTTAATATTACTGCATGTCGGATTGCAGTAGCTTTTGAAGAACGTAAGACAGTTATTGATGATATAGGTAGTTTAGTTGGTGTAAAGATTAGTTGGTTCCGGGACCAACCCGGAAGGTGGAGGACCGGGAGTTCATCGTATTTTCCAAAACTTATCAAAGCGCTTGGTCGTTGTGACGCGTGATCAAACTGCTGGCACCTATTTCGTGCATCAAATAAGCATTGCAATTCAACGGGGTAATGCTACATACATGCTGGGCACGCTGCCAACTGGTTGGAGCTTTTGAACTGCCTGAGAGCCTGCAATGACTTGTAGGTTGTCAAAATGTTTTCTTTTTAGTAGCTGCAGTGTTGTATATAGTTCGTAGTATTTTGTTAATTAAAGCATATCGCCGGTATAGAAAAGTAGTCAAATAGTAACGTTTAGAGTAATTTCCTATACTTACATATCAATGTTTTCAAACTCAAATGCAAAAGGGTAAAGCTCGAGTGCGCGGTGGTTGGGATGGAACCATGCATATGCTCACGGCAATCCATATTAATTAAAGCTAACCTGGCACTTACTAAAATTTTAATAGTATTATGATTCAATTAATTTTATGATTAATATTTTCTGGAGTCGCCTTATGTCTTACTAGAAAAAGCATACCAATTCCATATAAAGTAGCATATGGTCAGTTAGCTAGCTAGCTCAAGGCCACTAAAATGCACAGATCCACCGAAGCTCGGCCTGATCTGTTGGTAAATTTTTGTGGCTGAGAATGGTAAGCAGTTAAGGCTTAGAATGGGATCTGGCTGTGAAGAACAGCTGCTGAAACACGCACTGTTTTTTTATCGACAGCCTACACAACATTTTGTCTACAACATATCTTCTTTGCCACATTACAGCTGGTGTTTATATCATTGGCGCTGTTCGCCTGCAGCCAAGCTCGCGTCTTCACATACCTTCGACCAGTAAGAGCGGATCTCCTTCCAGCTTCCACCGTCGTGCAAGCACAGCCAAGGATAGGCTACGAGCATCAGCACCATCATATATCTGAAGATGAACATGTCGATTATTATGTAAGTACTAACGACAACGTTCTGTTTAGTTTAGTATATTAGACCTCTAGGTCATATCTTGCTGTACGTGGGAGGATGCACTGATTATGCTACAGTATTTATTTTGACGGGCGCAGTGCAATTCCTGACTTGAGGTGAAATGCATCTGTTATAGGGAGAGGTTAGTCCGCTTAACATCAGGTGGGCCTCGAACTTGTTCCGTCACAATAACATTAAAAAATGTATAGGGCTAGGCTCTTAGGGCTCTTAACTTCTATTTTACATAACATACAACTTCAGTTCTTTACTCAAATTCTATAACATAATCTAGCTAGCCTTTGAATAGAGTTACGACTATTTAACTAAAGCGATTTTTGATGCCTGAAAAAATAAAAAAAAATAATAATAAAAACATTGGTAGAACTAAAGATGTTAGTTCGGATAAACAGAAGTCTAAACCTTGTACAGAGAGAAGATAGCATAGTGGTAGGGCATTTTGAGAATGCCTAGCTAGCTACTACCCTCCAGTTGGAAATTTGTGGTCAAGCACCTAACGGTGTGTTCCGGCAGCTGTCCTTAAGAGCCAGTCATTCAAAGTTAGCCTGAACAACAAACATCTTCGAACACATCATCACTTACCATCAGGCGAGATAGTGGTCAAAGGCTAGCCTATCAGCTAAAAATAAAAAACTAATATACATGTACCTATTAAAAACATTTTGATTTAGCACAATCATTTCATATTAAGTTACAAAACTAAAAACGAATGCAATGTATGCACAATTTAAAATAGATAGATAGATAGAAACACTTTCTTTGCATACCATAAAAAACATTACAGAAAATTAACACACAAATTACCCTTAGTTATTCAATTTCGCCCCGTAATGAACTCGGCATAATATTAATGTATTTTTAACGAAGCCACTGACGGCGTTAAATGTTTACTAACTGTTACAACCACCAGGCATGTTGCATTACGGTTTCAGGAAGTTATTCAGCGAGTAATCCATTAGTTACAGTGATTGGTTATTATGAAGGTGGTTCACTATAATTAACTACATATAACCACCAGTTATCCGGTCTATGTTTAAAAATAGTTTAATTACAGTTATGATAATCATTAAAAATACTAGGTATGCCACCTTGAAAAAACTTTAATATAATTTTCTAAGGCCCAGTTTCCTGATTCAAATAGAAGAACAGTGAGATGTTTGACACTAAAATATACCCCAAATAAATGTAACCCAATCTGATTATCGATAACACATGTCTCTTTAAAAATCTCATAAAGAGAAGAATTCCTACCATATCCATTTATAAAATACTTTGAAACCAAATAATAATATTTGTAAACTGCTACAATGACACTAGTCTTAACTGGTGACAACTAAAAATATTCTATTTGTACATTATCTGTACATTCCATGAATGATAACGTGTATCGTACATAAACGAAGTTTTCATATAAATCTGGCTAAAAGTTTCAAAAATTAAATGAATACTTAATATTCAACGAAGGAATTCAATTGATTTGGATGTACGATGACATGTTATAATATTATGATTTTAATAATATAACGTTTAAGTAATCTAAGATGTAAATAGTAGGTCATAAAATTATATTTAATACGACTTTAAGTATACTCAGGAACTTTTACTTTCAGCAAAACATTGAATTACGCCAATGTAGTAAAATCACGTAATTAGAAAAGATACAGGTTGATCAGCAGTGGGGTGGGATGTCAGAAACTATTCGATGTGGAGTAGGCAATTTAGAAAATTATCAAATATGTTTCTCATACCCAACTATGCAACTGAACCCTGGCCTATTAGTAATGTTTATATTAAGACTTAGGTATATACCTACTTCTATTCTACCATATTGATGGAAAAACTAAGTGTTTACCAACATAATAATATGACCTATCGGTAAACACCATTTTTTTCATAAAGCTTAATTAAAGCTTATTGTCATCACTCATCAAGAAAAAAATATATTACATAAGTATAAACGTATTGTATATAATATCTTGTCATGTCTTTCATTACGGTGTGTTTGCCATAATCCCCACGCAGAAAGCACTAAATACTGAGTAGCTGTATCAAGATATGTAATCAATCGAATGGTTCCGTCTAAATGTTAATATTATTTGTCAGTATCATTAACATATAAATATTATAAATAAAACCGGCCAAGTGCGTGTGGGACTCGCGCACGAAGGGTTTCGTATCATTTTCTGTAACCTAATCTTGCAAGTTACAGACACTTTAAAATTAAATAGACGGCGAAAACCTCTTTTGTCTTAGGTTTTCGCGATTGTGTGACTGCAGTCACCCCGTGACCACGATCACTGCAAAGTGTTTGAAACGTCGGGACAAAAATAATGACAAATATACGCGATTTAAACCGTTTAAAGTTGTTTAATTACTATGAAAACCTCTTTTATTGTATGGGAGCCTCCTTATTTATTTATATTATTTTAATTTATTAAAATTAAAAGAGAACCTAATATTCTAATATTCTAAATATTCTGTGAATAGTTAAAGCGTCTACCTGTCACCGTTATTAGTAAGTATCGAGTAAGAAACGGTAAAAAAATCAAGTTTATTGTATGGGAGCCCCCCTTAAATATTTATTGTATTTTATTTTTAGTATTTTTTGTTATAACGGCAATAGAAATACATCATATGTGAAAATTTCAACTGTCTAGCTATCACCGTTCTTGAGATACAGCCTGGTGACAGACGAACGGACGGACAGCGAAGTCTCAGTAATAAGGTCCCGTTTTTACCCTTTGGGTACGGAACCCTAAAAACAATCTTTACATGTATTCGTTTAAGTAATACACAAGTAATTGTAATTAGTATTACCGAAGAGACAAGACTGCGTTTCCTGTAATCGTTCCGCTAATGCGGCGGCGACGCGTCTTGTAGAGTATGGTATAAGCTAAGAGAGAAGTGTGAAGATTAATTATAATGTTTTACTGTTTCTAACCTCACAAGCCATTGCTCAACGTTCGGTGGATGGGATTCGGTGGAAGGATTCTAGTTGCCGACTAGTAACGGCAACTAGCATCCTTTCACCTACCCTTCCATTCTTGTCCTGCCTAAATTACAATAAAAAATGTATTACGTTTCTGCATTAATATCCATAATCCAATATTGATTGAAAGAGTCAACGTAACTGCCAAGATTTAAATTGTAGGAATGCATTTGAATTTTTAGAATGTATTTGTATTTTTGCATATGGATTTATGAAATGTATGTTCATCGATTGTTGTTAATATAATGATCACTTTTAACTGTATTCGTTGTGGTTATAAATGTAGATTATAAATGAATTAATCAAAAATTAAACTATACTTATTGCAATAGGTTCTACTTCTATACAGAAATATAGAAACAAAATACATAATAAAAAAAATGCTTATGTATTCTACTGCCCAAGCGCCCATAAGTGGATTTCCTTGGATTATACCCTTTTTAAGATTGACCAAACACGACATGATTAGAAATTATCATGATCAGAACTGAAATGACCATGGGTGTGCCATTCTGGAAATGTTTCCAATTTCATAATGACCACTTCTGGCTTATACCAATTTTTGAATTTAATTTTAATATTTGTGAGTATATGTTTGTATAAACAGCAGAACCAATTTGTATGAAACTTGAAATATAGATTGCATAGGCCCTAGACACAGGTCCTATATTACATTTATCATTGAATTTCATCGTTGTCTACGTAGTAATGTAATCGACCGATATATATGGCATATATCTCGTATGATAGAATAAAATGCTCCTAACTTATAGCTTGTACCCACGTCCCTGGGGACAAAAAAGATTGCGCAAGCGCAAACGTTTTGTGTAAACAGTTTCATTGCACGCAACTTACTTTACATTTCCGATCAACAAACGACAGCTTCATTATGAATAATTAAATGGTAAGTTATGATAATATAACTAAATGAGTGTTATTTTTTTTCGTTGTTGTGCCGGAACACTCACGAGGACGATCCTAAGCGTTAACCTCTGTCTATAACAGGCAAAATAGACGAACTGCACTGTGCCCTGAGACATACAGTTGTTATGTCTCATGTGCCTGTAATTTTACTGGTTCTCAAGGACTGCTGCCGGAATATATTGTGAGGTGCTTGGCGACAAATACTTGAGAGAGATAGCTAGCCAGCCCAGCATGCACAAAATGAACTCCCACCATGCGGTGAAGCTCAAGCCAGTGGTTGTGATGGAACCATGGTTCTGCGGCACGGTAGTCAATAGCTATAACAGCTCGGCTATCATGGTATCAAAATAAAAAAAAGGAACCAACTTCCTACTCTGAAAAGATGACATACTTTTTTATTATTATTTTGTAAGTATGTGTTTGATGTAAAATAAGTCAGATCCATTTGACTGATAGTTTGTTTTATTGTTAAGGAAAGTTCCAGAGACAATGCCTGTGAACAATTAACAATCAACATACCTAGCTTGAAGCTAAGCTTGTTTAGTCGTTCTCAACCAAGTAACGACAGCTGTGTTCATCGTTGGGATGGTTGATCGCTAGGTATATTACTACTGAGCGCTTCCGTTCTTCGGAGGTTAAGCCATCGGTGCGGTTGTCGTCTTAGAATGGCAGGCGTTATAGAATGGTAGTAAGGCATTTTGTGAATGTTTGCCTGGCTAGTTACCACTTTCACGTAGAAAATCTATCGCCAAGCACTTTATGGTGTGTTTCGGCAGCTCACCTTGAACTCTAGTGGCATACGGCTCATTTAGCACATCACTTAGTCACCTTTTATGACATCCATAAGGAGGATTCGATTGATATAATGAGATTAACTTTAAATGATTTACTTTTTTCAGGCGTATCCGAAGTACGTTTTTAAATATGGAGTGAACGATTTCCATACGGGAGACATCAAAACTCACCATGAGAGCCGTGATGGTGATGTAGTCAAAGGTAAAGTCTTATATATTTTTTTATAAAACGGATAACCCTTGGAGTTCAAAGTGGAAGCTTCCCGCCCCAACTTTTCGTCAACCGTGACAAAAATTAATTTAACGATTTCTCAAGTTTACTACGCCGGAATGTCATGTTATTACGATGATGGACTGGCACTAAAATAAGCTTGATTGAAAAGTAAACGTTATTTTTGAACTGTCTGTACGATTTTTAAACTATCACGGTTTTGTATTATTATGCGGGGTGACCCCGCGATCATGATGCATGCAACTGCGTCGAAATATCGGGAGCTCAAAAATAAATATCGCCACGGTACAAATCCCGTAAGTGATAATAATATTTATCTATATACGATTTTAGTCAATTTCTCAAAAAGACACTGCATATACTATTGTATGCAAGTCACTAATGGACCTACGCGTATACATATAAAGTTTAATAATTTAATTTTGACTCGACTTTTTGACCAAATTACATTGATCGTGGTAACGAATAAACTGTAAAAGCATCGCGATGAGTGACGGGAGTGATTTTTAAATATAGTCTTTTATTAATTGGTCTGGTAAAGGGATCAAATATGTTAGCAGTCTAGACCCGCCGTAAGAACTTAGAAAATCAGTCAAATCATAATTCTAGGTGATAACAGATAGTTAGGCGAGATTTTTTTTAAATGCGGTGAAGCTCAAGACATATTCATGTACTCAAGCTAGCTACAGGATTCAAACTAGCTTAGCTACCGCCCTCAAGTAGGAAATCTGTCGCCAAGCACCGAACAGTGTGTTTCAGCAGCAGTCACTCAACAACTGTATGTCTCTGGTTGACGGGCGCAGTGTAATTTGTCACTTGAACCGAAATGCATTTGTTATAGGCAAAGGTTACCGCTTAACACCAGGTGGACCTCATGCTTGTTCCGTCATAAGCACATAATAAGATGAATGGGAAAAAACCGGCCAAGTGCGAGTGGGACTCGCGCACGAAATGTTCCGTACCATTATCTTTAACCTAATCTTGCAAGTTACAGACACTTTTCGTAGTGTCCGATTGAGCTGGGTAGGTACGTCCTATCCTATGTAGGTACGCACCCTAAATAGTCATATTACCAATTGTTAATTTGAAAGTAAATATACAACTAAATATTCGGTGAATATTTCAAGTTTCTACCAGTTTTCATTATTAAAATTTATAGCAAAAATCGGTTAAGTGCGAGTCGGACTCGCGCACTAAGGGTCCGTACCATTAGCTATACAACATTAGACTTCATATTTTAACCTTTTTTTGTTTTAACGTGTGCGAGTCCGACTCGCACTTGGCCAACTTTTTGTATTTGTTGTTATAGCGGCAACAGAAATACATCATCTGTGAAAATTTCAACTGTCTAGCTATCACCGTTCTTGAGATACAGCCTGGTGAGAGACGACGGACGAACGGACGGACGGACAGCGAAGTCTCAGTAATAGGGTGCCGTTTTTACCCTTTTGGTACGGAACCCTAAAAAAGGATTAAAAATGAACATTTAAATTTGTTTAGCATTGTAATAATATCAAGAAGCATAAAGGCAGATACATATACACAGACAAAGGGCTTCAACATTTTTAAAACCTCTCGTTGGCCATCGGGGTTAAATATAACTCCCGAATTATAAATTAGAACCACGAGTCGAGGGACATAAGTATCTCCTATAGTTGTAATTTTATAAGCTTACTAGCTTTCCAGGCGCGGCTCCGCCCGCGCGTGTGTCGGTTATCGCGCAAAAACATTAACCTTTTTTTGCGCAGTTGGATAAAAACTATCCTATGTTTTTTCCCGGGTCTCAAACTATTTCCATACCAAATTTCATTCAAATCGGTCCAGTAGTTTTGGCGTGAAAGCGTAACAGACAGACAGACAGAGTTACTTTCGCATTTATAATATTAGTACTGATTCTCTTAATAGACTTATATTACAATAATAAGATCACATTCACAAATATTTAGAACACAAAATAATCATCTCAAGCGGGAACCCAACCCGAGACCGCTAGATTTACGCATGCATTGTCCAGGTGCATTATCCACTCTGTCTTTGAGACTGATTGGATGAAATGAAAATTTTATGCTCAACTTAAACATTTTAACCGTTACAAGGAACGGTGCAGGCATCAGTCTACTGGATGACATATGACCGAAAGTAGTGGTTTTCCGAATACACTCTCTTTCGTATTAATAATAAACCATTTATTTCTGGCAGCTTATCATTATAAATAACACCTTTAACATATATGTTTCTATAATGACGAGTATGTATGTAATTTATCGCGTTTTCTCTGCTGACTCGATGCACGAGGCGTCAGGTATTCGACCGAGGAAACGCAAGAACATGACACCCTTCGGCCAAAATTCAGTATTGAAGCCGCTACATATACCTATTTACGAGAATATTACCATAGAGAATATCACCATAGCTGGCTAAGTGAATATCATATTTATACATTTTTAAAGCATTAATCATGATTTTGATAAACTTGTATCAAAATCATGATTATTTTATTTCAATTATAGATATTTGCATAATCAAAATTAATTAAATTCACAATAACAAATATTTAAAACATATTTTATAAAACATTAAGTTAAAATATTAGAAAAACAAATAACTTACATAAAAATATATGTTAATTATTCGTGAAGTTATTTATATACGCCACATAGCTCAACCGGAAGAATCAATGGGTTGAAAATTCTTCCGGTTGGGCTACGTGGCCCTTATAAGCTTTGCATGAAAATTAGGCAGGATTGTCACTATTTCACAAATTTAATGTTCAAAATCAAAATCAAAGTGAAAATCATTTATTCAATTTAGGCGTCTACGATGCTCTTATGAAGGTCAATAAAAATTTGATATTGAAATATTCTACATTGTACTGCCACGTTCAGCAAAAAAATGTATAGAGCCACAGCGAGAATCTTAAATTATTTATTATTATTATATGTTAATTTATGCGAGAAAATTGTTTACCTAAATACTTTGTATAATTAATTATCTGACGTTGTTCTTTTTCCAGGTCAATACACAGTGGTAGAGCCAGACGGTTCTCTTCGCACAGTGGACTACACCGCCGACAAACACAATGGGTTCAACGCGGTGGTGCACAAGACAGCGCCGATATCACAGCACGAAGCGGCGCATCTACACCATCATCATCATTAAAACGATGAAATTAATGAAGATTTGATTGTGAATTCTAAAAGAAATAACGTAGGGGAAGCGTAGAAGCTTTGTACAGACACCCTAAATCCTGCAAAACGTAGGATCTGTTTTATTTGATGTTGAGGACAACCTATTAATTCAAAGATCATAAAATACCACATTTAAATGCATTGCACAATGCATTTATCCAAGCATTAGGGACTTTGCGAAATTTTGTATTGCAGAATAACTCATTGACCAAATATTTAGTGTTAATTATGCCAAAATGTCCATCTTTAAGTACGTCAGGCTGTTGGAGACGTCAACTAAACATCTCTGATCAAGCTCCCGAAGAACCGGTATCTCCAGAAGATCCTTTGTGAAGAATAACAACATATCAGTGAAGTTTATGCCAGACTTACCTATGCCTGATGAAAAGCTGTTACCGTTACCTATGGAGAAGAAAGTAATCGCTAAAACATCAGGCAGGTCGCTTATTTACACTTATGCCATAAAAAATTCAAGAAGCTTCAAAATTTATTCATTATTCAAAATAAGAGCTCACGAAGACTTCCAAACTAAAACACGTTTTTTTCTGAATTGAAGTATCTTCTAACTCATTGTTGTATTAGTTACAGGGAATACAAGTTTGTCACTTTCAGGGCTTTAGAAAATGTTGATAGAATACGCTCGACACGTAACATCTAAGAACGCTAAAATATATGAGATTATTTTTATCATTTTTAGGTACAATTTAGGACCTGTGTAGGTAGCGTTTTTAACTGTTACTGTACTGTTCTGGCTTCAAAATGGCTAATATTGTGACGGCAAAAAGTTTTATTTGTCATGTGGCTTGGGGTAAATGATGAGAGAACAAAAATAACTACGTTAAATTGTGTGCTCTTTGGCACGAATGCCAAATTCAAAAGATCTAAAAATGTTCTCGACTCAATTCAATTATCCTAGCTGTAGCATACCAAAAATCTTTTAGAATTCATGTTCGTTAGAGCTTATGTTTAAACTTTAGAGATTTTTAAGTATTTAACATATTATTTAGATGTAATGCAATGTCTAAGATACATAAAACTAAATTAAACTAAGAATTTTAGATCTCCCAGATTTTTTTATGTTATTTATTGTTTTCTCCACTGTACCTGAATTGCTATTAATATTGTTGGTTCATTATGAGTTATGAACCTTGGCCTAAATAAGTGTTATGTTTAGAGTTTTTTGTTTTTATCATAGTTTTATAGCATGTTAATAAAATAAACATATTTCAATTTTGTTTATCTCAAGTCTTACTACACAACACAGGTAACTTGGTCGACTTGTGGCATCTACTTGAATATTCAAGTAGATGCCACAAGTCGACTTACTTTGCGCGTCATATTTTGTAGCCTACCTAACTCCGATTATTTGTCGGGGTTGGGTCTGGCGAAACGCGGCGTGAGTCTTTTGTGTTGGATGCCCTAACCTCTGAGACGGGCAATCCCTTTGAATGAATGTGGTTAAATGCCTTTGAATTAAATATGCGCGACATGTATTTAGTATTAATTAATTGATCCCGTGATATCATAGTAGGTACGACGAATTTGACTTACTTCATAATTTTCCTACATTTTGAAGGACTTGTGTCATCGACTGACATATAGTTCTGTGGTGTTAGTGTCAAGACGTTTCTGTTGAACGTACACCTCAGCCGTAGAAAGCCATTAATCGGCTATTAGCCACTTGTGTCCATCCGCTTCCCGCGGATCTTACAATATCGTCAGACCATCTTGTGGAAGCCCTGGATAACACAAGGTGTTAGCTTAGCTCTTGAAAAAAAAGAGTATTTCGTTGCATTAGTTTCGTTCAATCAGTATCTAAAACTGACTGTACGTAGTTGAGCTACACCACATGGTGGAAGGCTATTTTGCGAATGCTCGCTTGGCAAGCTTGGTAGCTAGAAAATTTGTCGCCAAGCACCTATCATTGTTCCGGTAGAAGTCTTTGAGAGCCAGTAAAGTTACACATGAGACAAAGGCACGTGAGATTTAACAACTGTATGTGGATGACGGGTGTCTCTGTCAGTGCAGTTTGTCGTGTTTGAAAAAATGCATTTGTTATAGACAGAGGTTTCCGCTGCCCATCAGGTGAGGTTCGTGCTTGTTCCGTCACAACCCCATAAAAGAAAAGAAACCATGAGCTAGATTTGAATTATGGCCTATTCTTCCCTGGGTCTGGACATGCTCTCCCAATTTGTGTTACCGTGACTAGAAACTAACCTGAATAGTTCAAATATATCCCTTCGTTAATATTACATCTGCGTTTTATCTTATGGAGCGGAGTGATATCTTTAGTCAATGTCAATCTATAGTCAAAGTATATTTTACTTCTTTGTAGTTTTGAAGTCAATTCGCTTAGCAGGTACCATTTATGTTCACATTACAATGTTAGACACAATTATTGTTATATCCCTACCGTACCATGGTTTGTGGCTCTACAATACCAGAACACTTCCTTGAAATTCAGTCAAAGCATCGGGATCCTTGGCGTCGAATTTCCAGCGACGTTTTGTTCCGACGTCACTTGGAAGACAAGGTGAAGCTGGCTTCCAAAAAGCTTGGAGAGCTCAACAGAGCGAGGCAGTACTTCACATCGGGGCAAAAGCTGCAACTTTATAAGTCGCAGGTCTGGCCTCATGTAGAGTACTGCTGTCAAACCTTAAAATGGCGATCAAGGATCGAAATAGCGCGGTAATGGAGGCCCTGTTAAAATGTGATGTGGGAGAATAACAAAATATGTAAAATTCTGTAGGTATATTATTTTATTGTAGTCCCAAATTATTTTTATAATTGTAATCGTTGGCACGGGTATCCGGAGCGGTCATGCTGACAGAAAGGTGTTGTCTAGTGGCGGTGTTGTGTGTCGGGTTGCCATCTTCCCTCAAAAATGGTTGAGGAAGGCGATGGCTGGCACATGCGTCAACTCGTGAACGGGTGCTGATAGAGGATACTGGTCTGCTCTGGATGCTAGTGCTAATGACATTAACGGAAAAAAAAAACTTTTAACACTGTTCCCCCTTGGAATGTTGCATGTTCCCTATTTCTTGTTTTTAAATAAAAAATGTCATAATTGAAAAAAGTCACGGACCCTAGAGTCTGTGGAGTGTAGATTTATAAATAAATAAAAAAAAAACATAAACACTAGCTTGTTAGCTTTTTTTTGGCGGAACAAAATAGGTGTTTTGTATTAGAATACCTAAAATAAATTTTCTACTCAAGCGACTATGAGATGTCTTGAAAAAGCAGTGTTAAATTACTTTTAGTTTTAAACTACGTTTAAAAGAATTCTGCACATTTTTATAAAATATGTTTTAAATAGAGTTTTTGCATAACTAATCTAAAAGAGATTTTTGCGAAAAATGGGAAGAATATTAAGATAGCACTTTGCAATTATGCCTACCTACAAGTAGGTGTGCCACCGATAATTAATGTATCAGCTGACACCTACCATTGTAGGGGTAGGGAAAAACCTAATATCTTTTTTCATTACGCCACATTTTTTTTTTACAAAATTGACATTTCTAGTTAGGATCTAAATATCTAATGAGAGCTGTCAAACTTAAAAATCTTTTTCTATTGATTTAAGACCTCCTTTACAAAAGCGATAGATCTAGCTGAGATCAACATTTCGGATGACAGCTGTCAAATTTTAAGAGGCTTTACCTCAGCAACTATTGATTCTTATCTGTTAGTCGCTTAAAAAGAGTAATAGATCTAGTTGAGAACTAAAATTCATATGATAGCTGTTTAACAAATAGGTTTTATCTAATGGTATTCTAGGGTCAATCGTTTCTGAGATAAAACTCTCACGAAAATGATTCATCTAATTTAGATTTAAATTTCGGATGACAGTTGTAAAGCTTAAAAAAGCTTCATCTCAGAAACTATTGATTCAAGAAAGTTAGTCACTTTACATGAGTGATACATCTAGTGGAAATGTAATTTCAGATGACAGCTGTCAAACTTAAAAAGGTTTAATCTCTATAAATATAGATCCTAGACATTTAGCTTCATTACTAAAATACAAATTCTTCCCCTATAGAGCGCCACAATGAACGGTTATAAGCCACTTGTATCCATCGGCTTTCCTCGACTCTGACGATGGCGTCAGCCAACCTAGTGGGGACAACCACTACCACCCCTACATTTTCGTCATTTGGTAATCACTTGAGAACATTTCAACCTTTTTGGTTATTAGTTTGTCGAACAATGTGGCAGCCCCATCGCTACTTAAATTGCACATTCAAAAAACTATGTGAGTAACTTTGCATCTTCAGCAAATATCCTCGTTTCAAGTTTATTGCATAGAGAAACTCCAAGCATTTTTCTTTCCTTAATTAGTGGCGCGACTCTGAGCTTGTCCATAAAAACAACAGTTAGGGTCCACGTCTCAGTGCTAGAAGGCATCTCTGGCAACACACAATATATTATTATACTACAATATATTTTTGATGTATGTATAAAATTGCAACCTATTTTTTTAGCTGATAGTTTTTGTGGATATACCACAAAATAATACACACAACAATTATAACCTCATGATACTGATATGAAGATGTCCATTCAAAAAAATACTACATAGATTGTTTACACCGCGGTTCGAAAATCGACCCAGTGTAAAATAACTATGGCCAATTCACACCATGGCATACACACCAAACAGCCCCATTCCATAAGATGTGTTGGGTGATTCACACCGCAGTAGACCAGCGCTTGGTGTGAAACGCCTCAATATCCAAATCCACCTACTAATTATTTCTCAACCGTGTCAAAACTCAACTAAGTAAGGTGTAAGCGTTTTAGCCCTTTATCGTTTAATGTTTGCAAAATGGAAACAAAAGGATACCGGCCCGGCGCGTGAATAAATAATTGTAACAGTAAATAAGATAGGTAATTACAAAGGCTTTCACTATAATTTGTACTCTTTAGTTTCCGCAGCTTATGGCATTACAGGACGAATCAGAAGATACCAGGACGCAGATCCAAGACGATAATGGTTAATTTTATGCAAGATTTTATATTAACTTTTTTGCCGGTTGGGGAATACGAGAACCATCGCCAATGGGCGCACTTAGGCTGGATTGCACCATCTCCGTTTAAAGTCATATCGTTTGTTAATTATTCTGTCGGAATAAGGTTGAATATGGAACGTATTTTACAGATATAATCATTGTCAAATTCGGTACAATTCAGATTTAGAAAAAAACGACGGCGATGAACGAGATTATCACTAAGGAGTAGCAACGTCAGCCGCATACTTTATAATTCCATAAACGTTAAATAATGCCAAAAGAAGAACCAATTAGACCGCGCATGGGCACAATAATAATTCATCAAGCGCAATTCTAGCTCAAAGTATTAATAGAGGTCAGTGAACCCAAACCATTTTTGACATTTAATTGATTATATTACAATCAACCAATGTCAATGTAGAAAATCGTCTTGCAGGAGACCTCTTGTTTCGTCATTTATTTACATTACATTGTAACCATTTTATTGTCGGACAACCTTTTATTCTTTGACGACACCGAAGCGTGCCGTGGCTAAATCGGCAATGACCTCTGCTTGCAACGATCAACGTTCCGGGTTCAAAATCTATGTATGAAGTAAAAAAAATCACGCTTATTCCCGACGGGGTAATCAGATATGTAAATGCACTTCTATCTTGAAACATGTTTATATGTCCTATGTAGTTCGTGCTATGAAGACGAGGTCTTTTGGTTCGAGGGGCACGCGTGGTGTGCGGTGCTGGTAGCGTTTGCAGTAGAGACAGCCTGATTTTTAAATATTTGTCAATTTTTTAAAGGCGACTACTGCCTTGGCAGAAAAGGCATCCTGCCACTGGCTTCCAGGACCACTGAGGGGAACTGCAATGCCCATTTTTAGGAGCTAAGAGTATTTTGGCCTTAAAAACACAAACATTTTAAAACTCTAAGGGTAAGTTGTGAAATATATAAAAGGATAAAGGGTCGATTTTGTTACCTTATAGTAATAATATCCGCTAGTCGTATAGATAATCGGAAAAGTCGATCGTAAGTATATCCAAATATTTCGAAAAAAATGTGTATACTTTTAGTGCTTTTACATCGAGCAAAGTAATAAAAAATATTATGAAATAATACATTACAGGCACAAGAGACTTTTAACATCAGTCGGTCCTCGTACTTATATCAGTCAAAAACACATGAAAAAAAAAATTGTTTTTCTCAACAAAAAAATCATCTCAAAATGTTTGGACTAGCAAAAGTCAACCCTAACAGGTTGTTAGCATTTTGCCAATAACCTTATATGTATTACATGTATATATGCCCTAAAGTATATACCAAAAGTCTCTTTACAAACACCCTCAATTTTTATTTTTATTATATAATTATTATAACTTTTAATTTATATAGTAAACACTTATATTTCATTATTATTTATATGAATCAAGATATGTAAAGAACTTCGCTGTAAGTACAAAGGAATCTATATCATAACATAGGTATATATATCTTTGTATTTCTCGTGCTGACGGTACTCTAATAGTATGAGATTAAACAAAGCTTCAGTAATCGTAAAGGAACTACGCATTATCTTCGTTAGTTGATAAAAGTGTAAACAAATATTTATTTAGAGGACTCTCCCATTGTTCTCAATCAGGATATCCTTAAGAAGTAACTATCTACTCTTAAGTGGAACCAAATTAAGAAGATTCTTTACCATTTAAGATAGCACTTGCTGGCAATATTCTTCCTGATAAATCTGATTATAAGATCAGATTTATCAGGAATAATATTGTAGAAAATTTACTGTTACGAACCTAACATGGTGTTCATATACCAATAATTGATACCCATTGTTCATTCTGATATTTGGCCAAGCTTGATAACGTTCTTTGACCATATCATCACATACAAGTGAGGTTAAACCATTAGTTGAAAGAAATGGCAAAGCCTCAAACAAAATAGTTGCTTTTTCTTACGAGCAAGTAGTAATGATTAACTTAAGGTTGTATCTAAGGTCAGTTAGCTATTGATCTCTATTTGGGTTGTGGTCTTTTGTTAAACGTACCTATATAGAAAAAACAATACATATAATGATAATGTAAGCGATAAGGTTATCCTTATAGACATACAGAGACTCGTCTGGAATAAATTAAAGATAATGAAAGAGAAGAACCGTTACAGAGCGTTACGTAGAGATACTACATAATATGTAATTTTTTTTTAATCTGCGTTAACTATAACTATCTTACATTTTAAATAACTAGATTAGCAAGAATTTGTACAACGCGGTTATGAAATATATATCTATTATTTTTCGTTAGTAAATCTACTAAGTCTAGGTTACCTAACTAATATACCATAATAGACGTAGTAACAATGCAAATATTTGGTTTCTCTACCAAAAATTTCAGACCTTATATGTGTATAATAGTATTTTTGTGGAAGGCTTAGTGTTAAAGAATATTGACTCCTGTTTGGGTGGTAGTATGTTGAAATCTTACATGAATACACTACGAATTCAAAATATCTCATACGAACTCTATCCATTGAAAGTCAATTACAATTCTAAGGCTAGCCTACAATTTTAGGATATTCATCACTTCCCCAAAACGTGCATTTAATGTTAAATATATATATATATTGTTCTTTCTTTGTATATTAGCGTAAATTTATATAGTATTAGACCGTAGGATTTTTTTACCAAAATTGATGGATCGGGACTTGTTTTCCAAAGATTTCTCTCAGTATTAAATACCTTTACCGCGTGCGTATCGATATCTATATTCTGAGTTATTTGTCCTAAATTATTATAGTAAATAGAAAAAAATACTAGAGCAATTAGTCGATAACCTCAATGACGTAAACATATGTATATATGTATTACTCTAATATTATAACATACGTAAATTCGTAGTATGATATCCCACGCACGCATGAATATTGCAAGGCATACGAGTTGGCGAATTTCTGTGGCATGCACTCGCTCACATGCCTACGTTAATAAGGCATAATTTGGGTAATACCATGAGCTTAGTTCACACGATTTAATTCATTAAAATATTCGTATATGTAGGAACGTACTCGGTATCTAAGTACCTACACATAAATATTTTTCTTCTCATAAACATGCGCTAAATTCCACTTAACCACCCCAGTATCAGGTGTAGAATTTAGCGCATGCTTTTGAGAAAAAAACCAAAACTTTATTTAAAAAAGTAATTATTATTATATTGACATTTTTCGGAGGATTTGTTTTTATTTTGTTTACTGAACTTCCTTAAATCAACTGTATTTGATGCCAAAATAGCCTAGTAAACCTAGTAACCTTTTAGCTGACTATGTCATGGGTGGGTCAGCTGAAGGTACATCTATGAACAAAGTGTTCTTCTCCAGCGCGATTCGAACCGGCGAATTATGTTTAAGCTCTGGGTGACTTAACCGCTCGGTTATCGAGACAGGCAGGACAGACGCGAATGCTCTGCTCCAATTTTATTATACTAACGGTCATAGGTTACAGAGATGAAAAATTTGTACTCAAAAAATATACATTTTTACATAATATGGTGTTTACTTAACATGCGATAGTGCTTAAAATTATAGGTATTTAGAAATAGTTATTTTCGAAGACATGAAATGGTGTGCTATATCTTATATAAGACATACTTACTTTAAAGAAAAAGAATACCTTTACGAAAACAGTTCATTGATAAACGGATAAAATAATATATAGCAGAACTAGAAGGATACTCGTAGAATAAAATAATATGATAAATTATGAATACTCTCGGAATTATTTGGTATTACTCAGGATTTAGCAAGCAATATCGCGTCAAAGTTAAGGGTAAAATAATTATTGTCACAGCTTTTGTTTCAAATGTAAAAATCATGTACCATTTATGTTATTTTATAATTTATCCTCCGACGTAATTATATAACAACAGGCGAATTCATCTCAAATCTAATCTTAGCTCCCATAGCCTATGGTGCAATCCAATATACATGCGATCATTGTGCCGTGCGAAACTTTTCTCAATTAGCCAGTCACCGTACTCAGCGCCTCACTCCTCTAGCGTTAAAGGAAACTTAATTTTCGGAAGCCATTTCGGCTCCGCCTGTCAAGGCCTGCAGAGCAAATAAGGCCAGATATAAATGCCTGTGAACCCTTGGCTGTTGTATTCAGGGATCAGACACACTGTAAGACAGTCGTCACTGTATCCTATGTTCGTAAAGTTAATACAAGTGTAAGAAATGTGGAGATACCAGTGTTTAGTTTTAGCAGTTCTGAGTGCAGTCCAAGGAAAACCCAAACTAGCTGTGTTTGGTCCTGCTGAGGCGGGGTATAATTATTATGTGAGTAAACATTTTGAATGATAAGAACTAATTTGTATAGTGTTTTATGTGCATAACTTAAGATTTCATTTTTGATTGGATTGCGATAGCATGAAGCTTTGTATGTCGACGTTATTCTGAGAGTCAAGGAAATACGTTGTCACAATTAAGACGTAAGATTATGGCGTGTGTTAGCTATTTTTAGATTTCTACTTAAACAATTATGTTGTGGGGTCATCAAGGTTCTACTTGTTTATATATTTCCTAAATAAAGAAAGTTTCAAGTACTTATGTCACTGCACATTTTTGATAATGAAATGTGTGAATGTTTCAGGAGCCGCCAAAATATACATTTAACTATGGGGTAGCGGATCATTCTACTGGAGACGTGAAGTCACAACATGAAACGAGACAAGGAGACGTTGTGAAAGGTGTGTAATATAATCCAATCACTAGACCCTAGTGCCTTGATGGTTATTTTTTTTGAGTTCATCCTCGAATCGATCACAAGAACTAACAACAGCTATTGACCGCTTTTTCGTTCTATGGTATGTATTTCAGTCTATACTATATAAATACAATAATAATTTACTTTAATTAAATTAAAATCTACTAAACCTGATAATCAATCGGTGTCAATATTTCGTAATATATAAATAATATTTATGAATTATCAATACGGGTCAAATTATTTACCTTTACTACAATTAACAAACATTTTTTTTACAATTATTGCAATTTAATAGCTGTTTATGATGAATTATTCCTAAAATTGCAGTGAAAGTTAGGATTTTTTCATTATTCAGTACTATCGTGAATAGATTGCAACGATGAATATTGTTTGATGAAGTCCTATTCAGAAAAGTATACATTCTGTCATTGTTCGTTACTTGGAGGTTAAGTTAAATTCTAGGTAAGCCTGAACAACAGCTTCGACCACATCATCACTTACCATCAGGTGAGATAGTGGTCAAAGGCTAACCTATCAAGCATAAAAAAATAAAAAAAATAAAAAGAAAATTTGCACTCATTCACAAAGATAACAGAATTAGAGGCTAAGACAGATACGACCTCTTAATAGGATTCATCTATTAAATTAAATTTTAATTACCTACCAGAATAATTATACAGTCTAACTGCCCATTGTCCTATAAACAACCTTCGCTTACATCGGTTTTGCATATCATAAAACGTACAACATCACCATATAAACATTTCTAAGCTGCAAACTTTGTTTTCAATGGCGTGCATTGTTCTCTTAGATGCCGTTATTAGTGTTATGTTAGCGCAGTCCAAACTATGCAATACCATAATAACTATTACTTAATCTGTAAGCTAAAAGAATAGGTATTACACACCAAGTTTTGAAATTTACATGTATGTAACATGCAGTTAATTGAATGCTAGCGAATTTATTGCGTCTCTTTCTACTGCAGTTGGATGGTATAAACGATAAAACTAATAGAACCCTAATACTATATACGCTCGTGGGATGCCAAGTTTGAATTGCATTCCCCCAGTTCCTGGTGGAGTCCTGGAAAAAAACCTAAAGCAGGGCAGCAGCGCCTTCTGAAGCACTATCATCTTATACTGCAACCCCTAAGACCCCTTCCAAGCGTGAGAATTATGGCAAACCTCCCCCAATGGGGGTTCATTGTTCAAAAGTTAATGTTATGGCTCTTGATATTGGCCTACTACATAACCTGGGGTATTATTGCTTGTGGAAAGCGTTAAGACGGTGTATATGTGTAAGGTACCTCCTGTATGTTATTCAAAACTAAAACCGTGCACTGCTCTGTGCCCATGACCCAGAGACATTGTTAATTAACTGAGTTCATAACTCCTATCCACCCAGTATTGTTCGAGTTGTAACATCAACTGTCAAAACTTAAGCAGCAGCTTACTGTTTGAATGTAGAACTTACATAGTGTTTATATTATAATGGGTACAATCATGTTTCTTTTTCTATAGGGATTTGTATCAATATTGCAATTAATTGTCCTATGAATTCATATTCACATAAAAAATTGGGGCCAAATATTGTTCGGTCACAACGTAACCAATCCTTTGATTGTACAACTGTAAATTATATTCGGCACATTTTTTATCGGCATATTTAGTGATGACGTCACACTGAACATTTTATGATCGATTTTTAGTTAACTTTCTCAGTAAAGAACCTAATATATAATGTCACTCCTTCCAGGTCAATACTCCCTAGTGGAACCCGATGGATCCATCCGCACGGTTGACTACACTGCGGATCCCATTCATGGATTCAACGCTGTGGTCTCCAAGGTTGGGCACAATGTTCACGAATCTGGCCCAGTTCACGAACCGCATCCCAAGCGACTTGGAGCAGTTCAGCCTCTCGCTCCTGTCCAACCGGGTGGGCCAATCCAACCAGGTGGGCCAATTCAACCAGGTGGTCCGATACAACCTGGAGGACCGATTCAACGCAGTGGCCCGTTCCAACCCAGTGTGCCGTACCAAACTGGCAACGCGTACCCACCCGGTGGCCCATATCAACCTGGTAGTTCATATCAACAAATTGGCCCAATCCAATACAGTCCTATTCCTTCTCCCGGACCGCAGCCTGTCCCATACGCGCCAAGACCAATTCCAGTGCCAGTGGAGGTTCCGCAACATTTATTGAATCCAGACAATCTATACCAGCAGCAGTCAGCGTTCTGTAAGTATATTTATTTGAAATTTTGAAATATATGTATATATATATCTATCTCTTTGTACAAATATTGAACAGTAAATATAAAATCTGTTGTCACAGATTTTAACAGAACCAAAAGTTCTATTGTAACGTTATTCTTATTTTGCATGGTGCGTGATGCCATTCTACACCGACCAAATAATATATAATACTAAAATTATCTTTGCGTAAAAATTTTAATATTACCACGGACCGTTAGAACATAGCTTGCCAAAGATGTAGTAAAATTGAAAAAAAAAATTAAGTTCCTAATCTTTCAACCCAACTTCAAAAGTAATTTAAAAAAAGTACATTCGAAGTCAAAGATCAATTCAATCTGAAGAGAATCTTCTCAATATTGTAACCTTGATCTGGAAGTTGCGAAATCATGAAATAATCAGACAGACAAAGATCATAGTTAAACTTACACGACCCTTCTTTTACTAAAGTTATGTATTAAGTTAATGTTAAAGACAAAAAATAAATTTTACTTAGAAAATATTACAGAAAATCACGGGAAATACAAACAATAATGTTTATCTGAAAAGATAAACAGACTACAATCGTACGACCAAAAACGTATATTTACAAAAACTTCTCTCATATCTCATCACATCTCAAGTACAAAAGTTACACAATATTATTACGTACAATTAGTGTCAGTCGGAATACAATTTGTGGCCCTATTGTGTGTTAGGTTCATTGTCTACCACACTTGTACGATTTAATCATTTGTATAAAGTTTTCTGAAAAAACTTGGGAGTAATGTGTTGTATTCTATGTCATCACTCTACGTATTTTTATTGTTTGTGTTTAGAGTACTTTGCTAACAATTAGCCACAAATATGATAAAATTATCTGGGTGTTGCTTATGAGTGAAAAATCAAACATACTGCCTTTAAAATGAGGTTCATACCAGCACGCGCTGTAACGTGGTGATTGTAACAATCGTAATGTAAGAAATAGACAAATATTTAAAAAAAATATACTACTTATAAATGAGCGTGATTCCGATTTAAAAAACGTAAGCTGTGTAAATATTCTTTTTATTGATTGACTAGCTTTACGCCCGCGCGTATGTCGGTTATCGCGCAAAAACATTAACCTCTTTTTGCGCAGTTGGATTAAAACTATCCTATGTTTTTTCCCGGGTCTCAAACTATTTCCATACCAAATTTCATTCAAATCGGTCCAGTAGTTTTGGCGTGAAAGCGTAACAGACAGACAGACAGACAGACAGACAGAGTTACTTTCGCATATATAATATTAGTACTGATTAGTACTGATAAATGAAATTTGAATTTGTAGAAAATTGACAACGTTAAAAGAGCAGCTTTTATTTCATAACATACCAGACTTCACTATACAAACAAATACTGCTTCAACTTTTTTCTTCGAAAAATTATTCACATTCGTATTAATTTATTTCATAAAAGATTGGTTAAGGTTTAAATTTTTGTTTAGTGATGACAATTAGAGGTAAGGATAGCCATGTCATAGAATATATAATAATACTACGCCATGTTTCGTTCGGAATATGAAAATTAAAGGTAATAATACGTTACATATGGATACAGTTACCTGTATCCATATGTAACGTATTATTATAAAATGTGCAATTTTAGGATCATAACAGTTTTGATAAGGATACAACTGGTCACATTTAGTGGAAGTACAATGTAAAAACTCATTATAGCTAAGGAGGAGATCCAAAAAATAATTTAACAACAGCTGTATTTCAAAATTGTTTTTACCTGTTAATCAATCAGTTTTGAAAACTTTTCTAAATGTCCACAATAGTATATATTTTTCTGAATCTAAACAATGATCCTCTGAATTGAAGTTCACCTTCAAACATACCAAAATCAGGGAGAGCGTCCTTTACACGTAATACTCGTAACATAAACAATAAGTAAAACAAGGATCCAACCTACAAATAAATATGTTTATATACATATAATACATATATTATACATTATACTGTGTATGTATATATTCTACATATATTATATAATTACATTCGTAATGTCTCAAAATGTTTTGTTCCATATTAAAAACTAATTATGGTACATACATGCTTAAAATTTCGTGATACCTAAGATTGAAAAAAAAATCTAAGATATTTTTCTAAAAACTAGCCAAGCGCTTGTCACTCAAGCGATATGGTTCTTGGTGAAAAATTGTATATTTATGGTTATACAAATACAAAGAATAAGCATTGCAATTCAATGGGGCAATGCTGCCAGCATGCTGGGCTCACTGCCAACTAGTAGAGGGCTGGAGCATTTGGACTGCCCGTTAATCTGCAATGACTTGTAGGTTTTTTTTATTGCTTTTGACCACAATCTCCCTTGATGGTAAGTGGTGATGTGGTCGAAGGTGTTATCGGGCTTAACCTAGAATTACAGCTGCCGGAAAACACCGTTAAGTTCTTGGCGACAGATTTTTTACTTGAGGGTGGTTGCTAGCCAGGCGGACATTCGCAAAAAGCCCTTCCACCATTCAGCGAAGTTCAAGCCCGCGGCGGGATTCGAACCATGGACCTGCTGCGTGGCAGTCCATAGCCAATGCCACTAAGCCATGACCGCTTCAAAAAAGTTGTCTAAATGCTTTTATTGTACATACGTAGCCACACAGATGGTTAATAAAAATGTTGAATTATACGTACTTACTAATAGATCTAATGGTACGAAACCTCGTTGTGGAAGACCGATATGCACATGGACGGTTTTTTCATGGAGTTGTGTATGAAAAAGTCAGGTTATTAAAAGCTGAAGCCGATTAAAAGAATAAAAATTTGTAAATATATTTGATTTCAGTGTTCCGCAAGCCACAGCCATATCCAGAGTACGAAGGATTCAGTGAAATTGACAACGGACCGTTCGGACCACAAGACTTCTACTAGCCATTACTGTAATCAACCAAAGTTTATATTGTATAAATGTATTTTAGAGATAAATAAAAAAAAATAGTAATTTTTATTTGTATTTTATAGCTACGAAACTTTTAAGGACGATTATTATATGATTATATTAGGGCCTTATAAGACCCAAATTAGCAGCCTGTTGCTGGCCAGTACGAAAATCACACCGACGTGACAGCGCATGCCCGACGTGACAGTTATGGCAATCGCTGCGTCCAGAATACACTAATAGAGAAAATAATATTTTTCACATGAAAGCCGTCCTTCGATTTCGAAATGGTAGGGACATAAGGAAAGATATTTTTTAAGGTCATAATTATATATTGCAATTACAAATTTAACATGTCAATATTATAACTAGCCTAATTACCCCTGATCGCTCCCGGCGCAAAGGTGCCCATAAATATAAATTAAAAATATTAAGTACATCTATTGGTTGAGAAGGTTTTGAAGAAAATCATGAATATCGTTTAGGAGGTAATACAAATTTTGTTTCATAACATAACGAAACTCATCTTGAAAACAGATCTTCATTTCAAAAACTAAGTAGTTTTTAAATCTAGAAGTTTTGGCGCTACAGACATTGAAATTGAAGAGTCTGACCATTCTAACTATATAGTATATTTGTTTAATGAATTCTATGGAAGCAGAAGCATTTTGATATTAGTTCTGATTTGACTTTTCTACAACCATGAGTAACACTGGCAAGAATGAATAAAATACAAAAGCTATCGTTACTTCTCTAAATATTTCTATCCAAGTCCCCAAAAAGGACGAAAATTCGCAAGTAAAGGCGTATTACAAAAAAAATTACAATAATGGCTATTCATCCAATAGTGATGATTCTTTTTAAGCGACTTCAAAAAAGGAGATGTTCGTAATTTGACTGCATGCTTTTTATAGTAAAAAAGCATTGTGAATTGAGTTTGTTTTTAATGTTTGGTAAGTAGGAACAAACTCAATTCACAATGCTTTTTTACTATAAAAGCATGCAGTCGAATTAAGAACATCTCCTTCAGAGATGATCCCATTAAAATTTTATTAATATCGGTTTAGTTGTTTGGTTTTTAAACCAAAATAACTTGATAAAAATCCTATGTCAAAGTCAAAACCATTTATTCAATTTAGGCGTCTACGACGATCTTATATTGATAAAACCAGATTGCTTTGGGTACTTTACGCATTTATGGAAGTCGGTATTGCCTTTTTATTCAAAGTAATTATTTTGTTGGGTATTGTATACCTATAAGTTGATCCCATTTAAATTTCATCAGCTTCAGTTGAGTTAACTGAAAATACAATATGGATTACCTGTATGAGTTAAGGCACGTTCCGTTTTGCGTTTCAAGCGCTGCGCTGTGTGCGTATACGTGCTCAAAATCATACCGAGAATAACCGACAGTTATAAAAAATCTATGTGATATCAACCGTGACAGTATTAAAGTGAGAACTGTCAAATAGCTGCCACCGTGATAAATAATAAACAACAAAACCTGCCTGTTTTGTAATTACAAGTTTGTGCGTTATTCCACATAGATCAAAGCAAGACTTTCCGTTTAGTTAGTTTAAATAATTAAATCTGATGTATTGAAAGCATTATGTTTGGTTCGTGTGGTTTTACATTTCATTTACGTTTCGACTTGCGTATGAGCGTCAGTACCGGGATGAGCAGCACGTTCCGTTTTGCGCTTTTAGCGCTGTGTGCTCAAAATCGTAGCGAGATGAACTGACAGCGACAAAAAATGTATGTGACGTCAACCGTGACGGTATTTCAGTGTGAGAACTGTCAAATAGATGCCACCGCCATAAATAATAAACAACAAACCCTGCCTGTTTTGTAACTAAAAGTTTGTGCGTTATTCCACAAGGATCAAAGCAAGACTTGGCTGGCGTGGCGGAAAATTCAACAAGCACTTCGAAAGCAGGACAGGCCATGGTGACCGAATTGATCAACTGCTGCAACCGAATACCACAATGGCTTATTTAAGTGATGTGTAGCACAAAGCCTTGAAAACAAGCGTAAGCTAATAACTAGACGAAAACTACTTTAAAGTTTTAATTGCCATTGACTAACCGCGCCCACGCTTCTTAGGATATTGGCAGTCTACCTAGTGGGAACCCTACTAGATAACCCCCAAAGAAAATTTGAACATATCTCTGAGCTCGCTCCATAGCTCGTTGAGTGACTCCAAGATTGGCCATAAGCACCACAGTTAAGAACCATGTGTCATAAAAAATCAACACTTGCAACACACACTGCTTGAACACTGGTCGTTAGACGGGATGTTAGATGAGGATTTATAGCCTAATTTACCGAACTTTACTCGTCCAGGTCAGACTTTTCGGGTGACTTCTTTTACATATTATTAGTTTTTTAATGAAAATGCTTTTTACGTCTACATTAGAATTGTGTAATCGGACCCTCAATTTTTAATTTGAAAGTCTAATTTAAAACTCAATTCTGCGGGTAAAGCGGGTTTTTACTCATTTCGTTTTGACCTAAGATCGAAGTACAGACCCGTAACATCCAGACGGACATGCGTGAAATTAATAGGACTTTGTTTTCCCCTTGAGTACGGAACCCTTGGAGATGGAGTTTCACACAAACGTCTCGATACTTCAAGAACTCGGCATTAAGCAGCATCTTTTAGATATTGTGCAATCGCGGATCCTCGTATTCTTCGGACCTGTTTCGAGGCGAGGTAGCCAGTGCATTGAGCGTCTTTTCGATCAGGACAAGGTAGAACTACACGGGAGTTGACCCATGCGATGGACTGACCAAATTATATCTGTGGGCGGTCCTTTGTATGAGTGCACCAGGATGAACGTGAATAGAAGGCGATGGCGTGACATTGTGAGGCACATTACATCTGCCCCACTACAACTAAATGACGACCACGACCGCTCTGTCAATGTAAAAATGTGAGCGTAATGTCTGAGAAGAACGAAACCCTAAAAATGGTGTCAATAATACTGACCGCCGTTAGGGTGAATCCAAACGAACGTAGTTTTGTGAGTTATGAGCCGCGTATTTTCGGTCGTCTAATTTCTATTGGATTCGGTTTCACACAAAAGTGCAGTTTTGCCACACGACGACGCAAAATGAGTCATCCACATGTATGCAACAAAAATTACGCGACCGAAAATACGCGACTCACGACTCACAAAATTACGCTCGTTTGGTTTTAACCTTACTGACTGACTCAATATACATGTTGAAATTTGTTTTTAAATAGCAATAGTCTCTTAAACATTTTTGCAGGCGTTATTGCGAGCCTAGAAAACTTTTTACCGTACCCACAAATGCTTGATATGACATTCGAGCAAAATAATAGCAGGCGTTAATGATATTTATTTATAAAGTATTTGTGTAGGCTAGTTTATAGCCATTGAAGTCAAAAGAGATACACTTAATAAAGTTTACTAAACTTTTACAGAATAATAACATTAATGACTTTTTCAAGACATGACATTAAAGAGTAATGTCACTTATATTTATTGTCACATATTATTAGTTTTATTTATAGCTGATAGGTTCGCCTTTGACCACTATCTCACCTGATCGTAAGTGATGGTGTGATCGATGTTTGAAGTCAAAACGCACGCTTAATAAAACAGAATGAAGTCAAAAAGTTTTATTTGTGGGAATAAGCGTTTAAACATTTGTACTTCCACGCGGCATTTGATTGAACATTTTAGAATACTTAGTAACCCTTTTATCACTATAGCTGATGATATTATTAGGATACACTATATAGATTTTGAAAATAGCAGAAATATTGTTTTCAAATCTGTTATAGTTAGATCTTTTTGAGGCCAAAAAAATCTTTTGACTTAAATCTGTTTATACAAAAATATTTCTCTCATTTCAAGTTTTGTTGATGCAGTTAGTCGTAAAAAGTCACGTTAGTTTTAAAGCAATAATACATAATAGTTCGTTTTATTATTATTCAAAATAGCTATTATCGAGAGCTTCTCTACTTGAGAGTGGTAGCTAGCCAGGCGAGCATTCGCAATATGCCTTACCACTATGCAAAATTATATACCTACCTGCTAATTACAGTTTTTTTATGTTATTGTGACGGAACAAGCTCGAGGCCCACCTGATGTTAAGCGGACTAACCTCTGCCTATAACAGATGCATTTCGCAACTAGTTACAAGAATTACACTGCGCCTGTCACCTTGAGACATAGTTATTAAGCCTCATGTGTCTGTAATTTCACTGGCTCCCAAGGAATGCTGCCGGAACACACCGTTAGGTGCTTGGCGACGGATGTTCTTCTTGAGGGTGGTCACAAGCCAGACGAGCATTCGGATAAAGCCCTTCCACCATGCAAAAGCCCATAGCACAGTTATCTGATGTTTATTTTGAGTAAGTACCCAAAAGTATACATAAGTAGCAGTGGGATTAGGCTCATATTATGTCCGGCTATTTCAATTGCTACTCCTAAATACTAGATAACCATCATAAACCATAATATAAGTCAGCAATAAACTATCTCTCTAAAAATGACTTACCCACTTATTTTTCATATCTTCTTTTACGATAATGTATTAAACTTTTACATATTTGTATGGCTGTATATTTTATGGTTAAACATATCACTTCATCCTATAAAAAGTTAATGTGTGAGTTACAATATATTTATTAAATTCTGTATTGTAAATGAAGCAATGATGGCCGAGTGGTTATAGCTATGGACTGCCGTGCCGCATGACCCTGGCTCGATCCCCACCGCCGCCTTGAGCATGGCGGAAGGGAATTTTGCGAATGCCTAAATAGCTAGCTTACCACCCTCAAGTAGAAAATCTGTCGCCAAGTACCTAACAGTGTGTTCCGGCAACAGTCCTTGAGAGCTAGAAAAATTACAGGCACTTGAGACTTAACAACTGTAGGTACGTCTCAGTGTGACGGGCGCAGTACAATTCGTCATATGACGAAATGCATCTGTTATAGGCAGAGGTTGATCCGTTTAACATCAAATGGGCCTCGTGTTTGTTCGGTCACAATCATATAAAAAAAACCTAATTAAATCGATTTCCTATATTATGTGTATTATGGAATAATTACATTCCAAGGCCAGGAAGAAATACAAGAACTAGATACGCAAGCACATTGTTAAAACAATAATTCAATGATCTCAATTGATAGATTCCAATGATTCAATCGATTTGCATACTGAATTATATTTGAAATATTTCAATGCCAGGAATGCATTGTTCAAGTACAAATCGTGAGTGTCAATCTTGATGATCAATTCAAATGCCAGACTCATCTTCATTGCGTTTATTTTTATTTTAACGAGTACACTGTTGAAGAATCCGGACTTGATTTAATAAATCTTTGGCTTGATTTTATTTAAAAAATAGCGATATTAAATAGAACTTAATTTTTTTCATGAGTAAACATTATAATATATCCCCCGTGGGGTGCCGGGTTAGAATTGCACCTCCCCATTTCTTCCCGTGTGGGTGTCGTAAAAGTCGACTAAGGGAAAAATCCTAGAAGGTGGGCAGCAGCGCCTTCTTCATCGTCATTCGTCAGCCGTTCTCTATTACAATGGTCTGAGTGGGTTAACAAGAACAATGACAAATTGCATCCAATACGGTTCAGCACCTGTCTAATATACGTGGGTCACTCAGTATATCTACGTTTTGTCAAACTATAAAAAGCAATATTTTGTTATTAAATGTACATTGCCACCGGCCCCATTCCGACCTGTGCCGCCACGCCGTGCACACCTGTCTACAGCTCCGCCAGTATCTCCCAGTGAGACCGCAATAGTCCCCGCACTATTGCCGTCTCACTCGGGTCATCGTTCCGACGCTAGTTGCAGACCAGTGCCTTGGAATACGCAGTCCTGACGAAGTTTTGTTTTCTGTGCAGAAGCTGAGCAGCCACCGACCGCCGAGCAACGTGAGCTACGAGCTCGCCGTGCCGGCGCGCAGAGGCGCTCTAAGACGTCAGGCATTACCACCTACCCAAGTCCCTTGTTTCGGACGAACAACATCATATCGGGCTGGTGGTCTTGTTTTGACCGCACTTTTCGGTGCGCATTTCACCACTTTACTACCCGACACAACATAGTAACAGTCGCGTAACAACACACTTTGTGCTGTTAAGCGACGTCGTTCAGGCGTGGGGTAGCGTCAGCCAAACCCGTCTGAACGATCAAATCCGCCATTTGCTGCGGTCGCAGTGTGACACCCTACGGTGACAACGGCCACTGTTGTTGTTTTTGGTTTAACCTTGCACCGTGGCCTTTCCCGCTTCACGGGTCAGCCGAAGCAAGCTGGGCTCCGGGATTACTGGCCTTGGGGTCGCCCCTAGTCAACCCCGGAGTAGCGCTTAGGAGCACCCCTCTCCGCCGAGAAAAAAGCTCGGAGAGGGTACACAACTAGGGCACACCATAGGTACTCACTCCCTCTCACACAAGTGAGCTCACGAGTTGCGAGAGGGAGACAGAACCCGTTAGGCCATCCTGAGTATTCCCCTCAGGATGCAACGTCCCTCTAACGGTGAGGTGGAGGTCCTTCAGACCTTCGCCCTCCGCTACCCCGAACTCTACGCTGATCATCAGCAATCACTTAACGATGCAGAGAGTGCCCGCCTCACGGACACTCTCATCGCTCCCTCCGGAACTCCAATTCCGGAGGCCATCGTCCCTCCTCTGACCCGGTCCTTCTCAGAGGACAGCCCGACTTCGCCCGCTCCGGGCCCGGACAATAGACGCACGGTGGCAGCCCCTCCCCGTGAGAGGTCTCGCTCGCGCTCACCGATCGGGAGGCCAGCGAGCACCCGTCCCTCCATCGCCGTTGTCGAGCCCACTTCGGACTCCGAAACGGAGATGGAAGTAGATCCGAGTCGCGCCTTACGCACTGACTCGGACTCCGACAACGACGGCTATACCGTCGTTGACCGCAAACGCAAGCGTGCTCCTAAAGCCGCTAGTTGCGCAACTTCCGCCCCTCCCGCCAAGGCACCCGCTAAGGCCCCCGCCTCCGGCAAGAAGCCGACCCCCGCCCCGCGCCCCGCGTCTCCTCCCTCCGCTCCGGCCACTACTGCCGCGTCCCCTCAGGACGCGAGCGCGCGCCGCGAAAAACCGCCTCCACCCCTGTTCATTCAGGACAAAACCAAATGGGACATGCTGTCCCGTTTAGTTTCGGATCGTGGGATCCATTACACTAATGCCCGCTCCACGCAGCAGGGCATTAAAGTCCAAGTGCCCACCAGTAGCGACCACAGAGCGCTAACAAAGCTCCTCCGTAAAGAGAGCATAAGTTTTCATACTTATGCGCTCGAAGAGGAGAAAGTCCTCCGAGTGGTCATCCGCGGTGTGCCCAAGGAGGTACATACCGATTCGGTATGTGCCAACCTGAAGGCACAAGACTTCCCCGTACATGCAGTTCATCGCATGTACAGCGGGAAGGACCGCAGTCCCTACGATCTAGTACTCGTAGTACTAGATCGTACACCTGAAGGCAAGGCCATTTTTAATTTAAAAAAGGTCTGTGGCCTCTCAGGACTCGATGTCCAAGCCCCATACAAAAATGGGAGTCCCTCGCAGTGCCATAACTGCCAACTATACGGGCACGCCTCCCGTTTCTGCTTCGCTCGCGCTAGGTGCGTTAAGTGCCTAGGCGATCACGCGACAGCAGCGTGCACTCGCACCCGGGATTCACCGGACCCACCCAGCTGTGTTTTATGCGGTGCTCAAGGGCATACCGCGAATTACCGTGGTTGCCCTAAAGCACCACGAGTGAACCACAGGGTGGCAAGGCATAGGCCGACCCGTCCCTCTTACGACCGTTACCAACGGGTAAGCCCTAAACTAACGGTAGTACCTGCCTCACAGGTAATACCCGCGCCGCTCCCAGCCCGTAACGCATGGTCTAAACCACCCAGTATGGTTAAGACCGTCGCTACCGCCCGCGCCCCGGCCCGCGCGCCCGCACCCGCGCCCGCGCGCCCGCACCCGCGCCCGCACCCGCACCCGCCCGCGCCGCGGCCCCTGCCCGCGCACCGGCCCCGGCTCGCCCCGCGCTCCCGGCACCCGTCGCCAACACCATTCGCGCGCCTCCCCGCGCCGCTTCCCGGCCACAAGCTCCACCTATGCCATTGATGGCTGCCCCTCTTCAAGAGGCAATCAACCTAGTCAGCGATCTGGCTATGTCGGTTGACATCAATGAGGTACAAGAGCTATTCCACAAGATGCAATACGCTCAATCCCCAGCGGACGTGATCCAATACACATTGGAACACGCGAATTTACTTAGCGCCCTTAAGCGCTTCGTTCCACAGGCCCCTCCCCAGTACAACCACTATGGGTAGTACAACCGAACGCACGAAACCGTACTCAGTTTCGTTAGCGTCATTTAACGCTGACGGCCTCTTCAGACAACGTGACCTCGTCCACGACTTTTGTTGTACCCACCTTATCGATATCATATGCGTGCAGGAAACCTTTCTAAAACCGGGGAAGGCGAACCCTAGGTTTGCCAATTACAGAACGGTACGTGATGATAGAGTGAACTCCCGTGGGGGAGGCACTCTTATCTATTACAAAAGGTCCCTGCACTGCATTCCCCTACCTACCCCGACTCTTGTTAATATGGAAGCATCTTGTTGCCTCCTAGCTATGACTGGTCATCAACCTATAGTCATAGCATCCTGTTACCAAGCTTGCAAAAAGCCGATCGTCCGAGCTGACTTAGAAGCCCTATTCTCATTAGGAAGCGCCGTCATTCTGATTGGCGACTTCAACAGTAAGCACATCCTATGGAATTGTAACGTCAACAATCCCAGAGGTATTGCACTTGAAAACCTAATCGCAGAACTTAACTTTGACATAATTGCGCCCACTGAGCCCACTCACTACCCTTATATGGAAGACCACCGATCTGACTTGCTTGACATGGCACTATTCAGAGGCGTAACACTCCGGTTACGCTCCATAGAAGTGGTTCACGAGCTTCACTCTGACCACCGACCCATTATACTGCGACTAGGTCCCGACCCAACGACTGACCTCCCCCGCCCCACTAAGACGATAGTGAACTGGAAGCAAGTAGGCGATGCCCTAAAGGCTATCAGTTCACCGGACCTAGACAAGATCCCTGACGACATCCTGACAAAAGATGACGTAACCCTTGCGATCGATTCGTTCACCAATCACCTCTCCACCGTAGTAGGTGCATCCGCAAAGGAGGTCATAGTGCCGGACGACCGGCGCCTTGTCATTCCAGCGGATGTGAGACGATTGGTGACGGAGAGTAAAGCAGTGACCCGACATTACGACTCTTACCCCAGTAAAGAGAACAAAACTAAGAAACGCCACTTTGAACGCATGGTTCAAAGTCGTATGTCTGAGTTGCGTGATCAACAATGGGGCGATAAACTTTCAAACCTCGTGCCAAGCCACCATGCTTACTGGGACTTGGCGCGAGGCTTGAAAGGAAGTAACCATAACGACATGCCTCCCTTATACAGACCAGTCCCACTAGTCCCAGCGTTCTTTGACGAAGACAAAGCTGAGTGCCTAGCTGATAGCCTAGAGGCTCAGTGTTCCCCTAACGTAGATCACGTTGACCAAGCTCACCTCGATTCGGTGGATGCTGAAGTCGAACGTAAAAGCTCTGTGGTCACCTCTGAACTCCCACCAATCACCTTAGCGACTTACGCTGAGGTGGAGAGACTGATCAAGGCCCTCCGACCGCGCAAATCCCCCGGTGCCGATGGCATCTCCAACAGGGTTCTTAAAACCCTCTCTCCTCCTCTCATCCATCTCTTAGTCAGCATCTTCAATGCTGCTATGAGCCACTGCTTATTCCCAGACACCTGGAAATGTGCAAATGTCATTGGCATTCACAAACCAGGCAAAAGCTCATCTGACCCCACCAGTTACCGCCCCATCAGCCTCCTCAGTGCCTTAGGCAAACTTTACGAGCGGTTACTTGCAAACCGTCTCCAGTCCCATGCTAAGGAACACCACCTTATCCCAGATGAGCAGTTTGGCTTCAGACCCGGACACTCATGCGTCCAACAGGTGCACCGCCTCACGGAGCACATCATTGAGGGCTTCAATAAGTACCCCAAACCCCAGACTACGCTAGCAGTCTTCCTCGACGTAGCGAAAGCTTTTGACAAAGTCTGGCACAACGGCTTGATCTACAAGCTATACCAATTTGGCGTGCCAGAACGTCTTGTGCTCATCCTACAAGACTTCCTTAAAGCCAGAAGCTTTCGCTATCGCGTGGAAGGCACCCTCTCCTCCCCCCACCCAGTCAGAGCCGGAGTCCCTCAGGGCTCCGTGCTATCACCTATTCTCTTTGCACTGTATACCAGTGACATCCCACGCTCTCAGCCCAAAGTATTCCTAGCCCAATATGCGGATGATACCGCCATTTACACCACTGGGTGGCATATCAACAGACAGTCCTATTTCGTCATGCAACGGGCCATCACCGAGATCGGTGACTGGTTCCGAAAATGGCGCATCGCGGTCAACCCAGCTAAAAGCACAGCTATGTGCTTTACTGAGAAGACACGCTCCCCTTACCCGAAACCGCTTATTTTGTTCGGCGAACCCATTCCCTGGGTTCCTAGAACAAAATACCTCGGAGTCACCCTTGATCGTCATCTCACCTTTAACGATCACATAACAACCGTCCGTAACAGAGCGGCCTTCATAATGGGTCGCCTTGGTCCCCTACTTCGCAAAGAGAGTAAAATGTCTCTTAGTAATAAGAAGACACTTTACACTGCCTGCATCCGCCCCATCATGACTTACGCATCAGTAGTGTTTAGTCATGCTAGTGAGGCCCACCTTCATAAACTTCAAGTCATCCAAAACCGTTTTCTTCGTAATGCAACCGGCGCCCCGTGGTATATCCGGAACACCGAGTTGCATTGCGACTTAAACCTTCCCTCTCTAGCGCAGTTCAATAAGGACTGCGCCCGCCGATACTTTGATCGAGCGCCCCACCACCCGAACCCATTGGTTGTCCAGGCATCGAACTACTCGACTGCCTCTTCTATCCCATTTTTCAAACCCCCCCGTCGCCGACCACGGCAGGTATTAGACGACCCGGACGACCCCATCGCAGCCATTACGTTGGCAGCTTTAGCGTTATCCGCAAGTCGTCGAGGTAAAATCCCCAGGTGTGAGGTAATCAGAGGTCACACAATCAAACACCGAGCTCGCCGGCGAGCTCGAGGCAAAAACAAGGTCACGATAAATTGCTCTCCAAATAGTCAAAGAGTATTATTCAGTAGGGCCCAATTGTGCAACACTGCAGTTGCACAGAGGCATTTTGCTCCGATCCCCCCCATGTCTCTCGACAGCGAGACAAGCCGAGGTCCGAACCACAGTGGTGCCCTTGAGCTCGCTGTCAACCCCTCCTATAGTAGCGGTACGTTTTCGGCGTCCGCAGGAGACGGAGGTAGAAAGCGCTTTTCGCCTTCTACGCCCGTCTCGGGAGAAGTGCCTTCGGCACTTCTCCCTCCCGGGCTATTGTAGGGCCAGGCCCTCGCCCAAAACCCGGTGGAGCTGGACGACCGCACAGGCGGTAGCCAGCATCTATGTCCTCCCTAAACAAACAAACAAACATTAAATGTTATCAGAGATCTCTCCTAAGCAGCCTAATTAATTGAAATGATGGGAGATGCATCTTTCGCAGATTTATTATTAAAAAAAATACTTCCTCAAAAATGTAAGCAGGAGGCATATTAGACAACTCGTCATGTCCTACATTTATGTAGGTTTTTTCTTTGTATATGTCACCATATTTTTTCATTACAAGGCTGTATAACTTTCTCAGTATCACCACTCTTGCACTATTATTGTTGAGAAAATGTTGTAATATGGAAGTGAAAAGAAATCAAACATAAATATTTGAGGGTAGTCCTTACCTCGACTGACGCCATTTGTTTCGTCATACGCAGTTTAGTGCTTCAGCGTTGCAGACACTTTTATTCCAAAATAAAATTTGATTATAAAAGACGTTGAAGACAATTTAGTAACAAGTGGAAGAAGTGAAAAAATTAGAATCAAAAATACGTCCTAAAAAAGTATCGTTTGTAGTAATTCTGAGGTTTCGTGAGTCTTACAGTCAACGGTATGCAGTACCATACATTGACAAGGTATGTAGCTACCATTACGTTTTATTTAAGCCAACGCGAACGTTCAGATGGCCGATGATGCAACCGAAATAGCCATTGGGGCTATTATATAAGGTGGATATTAATTCATCAACAATACTGCGGGGGATGGTGTAGAATCGATAACTGAATGTGTTCCACTCTTGTTTAATTTTCACATATACAAAAAGTCTGTACTATTGCTTAAGCTGTGGCACGTTAGCTTTGGGAATAATTACACGGTGTATCTACTCTATTCACACATACGCACAATTGCTACGCGAAGTCAATGAACTGCTATACTAGGCACAATACACAGGAATGGAGTGAACCGCGGTTCTCGTTATCAAACTAAAAGGCATCGCGCCGCGCTTAGAAAATAGTTATACTGATTTTTTGTATGTGGAAATTAAAAATGAGTGGAACACATTCAGTTATCGATTCTACACCATCCCCCGCAGTATTGTTGATGAATTAATAGCCACCTTATATATATTTATTTAATCGCATTTAAACCCTCATCAGTTGGAACTAATGTTCTATGTCATATTCAACACGCTGACTCTGCGACTAGAAGGAATTCCTATCTATTTCTCTTGAACTTACACGTTTAATAAAATATATGGAGGAGTGTATTACAAAGCCACAAATTTACACTTTTCTATTCGCTAAGAAGTTCGCCAAAGCCGTCGCAGTCTGGCGATGAACTCAAAGTTGATTTTGGTGGTATAGCAATAAGACAAATAACAGACACATTCCGAAACTTTTCCCAACCCGGTGCGCAAGCCACCGAGTATGCCCCATCGGAGCCGTCAGCCTGCAGACCCGGCTAGCTCCACCGCACATAACACATCTCCGCTCACACACGCCCGCTGCTGCTTCCAATTTCTCAACCAACGTCGCTAGTACATCTCCTACATCTCACCGTTAATAATTCTAGTAGATTGCGCCGGTAGCTTATCATATTATTACCAACAATGGGCTCAAACCATTAATTATCAAACTATCCTTTCTTGGATCAGAGGATATAAATAAACTTTTTGTTATTATTGGCGTATTCTTTTGAAAATTCATATGATTTTATCAGGCCTCAGCTTTTTAAACTATCATGTATAGCAAAGGTTTCCAGTACGGGTCTTTAAATTAATGCAGATCAGCACTATCACTGATTTTAGTGCCAAAGCTGACAGAATCATTTCGGCTTCGACCTCCGTTGTCTAAATATATTCCTACATGGGCCACCAATTGTGTATATTTGTGTGTATATAATACCCAAATGAAGGGCTTGACTTAAATAAATTATTGAAACCCAAGACCATAACGCTTTTGATGATCACAAATGCTCTCAAATTACGATCGAACTTTACTAACGTTCGTTTAATCACAGTATCACAACATGAAGTGGAGTCGAAAAGTCAGTAGCTGTAATTGAATATTTAGAATTTGTTACACAAAACATTCGCAATGCATTGTATTACATTGGTCATTCTTGGGACTAATTACGACATTTTACTGCAATAGTACAAAGCCTCTGGCACTATTTGTCTAGTGACATTAAAAAGTATGAGAACAAGACCTTTCAAAAGTATAGCTATGACATCCATCGTCGATTCGTCGTTCATATTTTGCGATGATTGAAGTAACTAAATCGATTAGTTCTAATTACATTAATCTACGTCTGAGAAATATTGCAACTACTATAAATGGAATGTTTTATGATACCTTGTTATTTTGCAAGTATTTTTGAATGTAACCAACATTTCATTTTCCGAATTGAGATTTTTAACATAGTAGTCTTATATATGATTATTATATATGATATTAGTAATATAGGATATTAAATAATGGTATCAACCTTATCCAAGATACATATTGATCCTCTGCTTAATTTTAATATTGTAATTTTGATATTGTAGTCTGCTACTAACAGAGGGACAGAAAAATCGTGAAACGATATCAAAATGACAGAGTTTGTGTTAAGCTGAGGTCAAGAATTTCAAATCTTCTCAGATTTCAATCCTGCCAAAAGATTCAAAGTGCAGTGATAGAATTTTGTAAATATTTCCCTGAACTATAACTACTTTCAAGGAAATATTACCGAAGACTTTACCTACAAATGACAATGATTGTAAAAATAATACTTATTTAATCACTCAATTCACCTTTATATAAATAACACAGATATACGTCGTCACTTCCTATAAATTTCAGATCAAACGTAACGTGAAGGCGCTTCCTCAGTTTGCTTCCGACAAGCTTCCTGTATGGATCTGAGACATTACGTTTTGATAATTAAGATATATAACCCATGGATGATGTTTACGAGCCAATTACTTTGATACCGATCGATCAAATCGGCTTCATCCTCCAATTAAGTCCAATTGAAGTAGAATGTGCGTTATGATAGAGTAAGGGAACCAGTTAGTGTCAGAAAGTGGCTGATTTACTTTATATAAGCACATTGAGACATATAATTTAATTCACATCTTCCGGCGTTATAATTTACGGAAAACCATCACACTAATTTAATTATCAGAAATGCGAAGTGAGCAAGTGAGCGTGTATGTTTATTAGGTACTCCTTTACACTGAAACGGCAGAACCGATTTGGATTAAAGTTGGAACATAGATGGCATAGATCCTAGGTACATAAGATATTTTCAATCATCATCATTTTGTCAACATCATAGTATTTAATAATAACAAATGATGAAATATTTTATCTAGACACTTCGAGCGTATGATCGTGAAACCGCATCTCAATCGTGAGCCGAAAAGTGAAAACTCCTGAAGATGTTTCAAGTAGAAATAAAACACGGGCAACACGAGCACGTACAAGGTGTTTCAGACGTCACGTAGGTTTTTTCAGCGGGTTGTGCATAATTATCATTAAATAGATACATATGTCTATAATATGTCACAGAGAACCATAGAAAGAGCGGTACTCGCCCGTGGAACACCTCGTAGAACACCTGGGTGTTCTACGGGTGAAAAAAATCTCCCGTGGAACACCAACGGTTTTCGGGTGTTCTACGGGCGATAGTTCAGAGCTATGCTCGGAATCACTCAGTTCGATTGAAAGCGTAACGACTGGATGAGAAGCAAAACTTAAGTGAGAGACTTGATTGCCTTCGTAGCGTTGTATCGGAAAAAGTGGACGTGGGCAGGACATATAGCAAGTATGAATGAAAGCCGTTCGACAATTGACTATTAGGTCTAGGTAGGTACGGCAGACCACCTACGATACGAAGGCTATGACTGAATGAGACGGGCCCAATTATTAATTACAATACCGCAGAGAGTTGAAATATTAGAGTAGTTATATCCGAACACCACTGCTCTAAAAACTTACTAGAATTTACTAGCAAAACAAAATGTCGATATTTTCTATTTACTCAATAAAAACAATAATTACGCGTGAAATGAAACAGTTTTCTTATCTCTCACAGTGCTTGTATAATGGTGCAGAGTCTAAAGACACAAGGAAGGCATATTGTCCACAGATTATTCCTAAAAAACACGATTAGCGGCGATGTATTCACCGGACGCTCGGAAGTGCAAGACTGGTAGTGACTCTGGTAATTACCCAGAATTCCTCTAGTAAATATGGAGGGCATACAACGCATCTACAGGTAAAAAAATCTTAGCAATACCGCTGGGAATGGAGGAGAAGGGAACCGGCCACCATGATTATGATATATACATACCATTTTCCATCGGACGTCCAGACAAACGGAGAGGCTCCATCCGTACATGGGTGACATTCCCAGGACTCGTACGAAGCGCTATGCTTCCACTTTTTTCGTGCGTACCGCTAAAGAGTGGAACTCCTTACCGTTGTCAGTTTTTAACGATGGATACAACATGTGTGTCTTAAAATCGAGAGTAAATAGGTTTCTTCTAGGTAAGCGTGCTCCATCTTAAACCACCAACAATGAACATCAGGCAGGGTGTGGTCAAACGCGAACCTATCGTGAATAACAAAAAAAATCACATACCTTTTTAGGGTTCCGTAGTCCTAACAAGGAACCCTTATAGTTTCGTCATGTCCGTCTGTCCGAGATTTTGCTAAGAGACCGTTAGTACTAGGAAATTGTAATTTCGTGTGGATATGTAAATCAATTAAGCCGACAAAATGGTAAAATAAAATTTTGAAAAAAAAATTTTTTTAGGGTTCCTCCCATAGATGTGATGTGAGGATGAAATTTTTTTTTGACGGCAATCTCTTTGTGTGTGGTATGGTTGAATAGGTATTTTAAAATTACTTAGGGTTTCCTTATACTGTTTTTCGATGTAATGCTTCATTTACGAAATAATTAACTTTAAAGTGCAAATTTTTGTTCCAGCAGGGCGTCCCCCCCCCCCCTCTAAAAGCTAAACTGCGGGCTTGAAAAATATGAAAAAATTCAAGCTGATAGTGCGTTTTATGAACTTTAAAGGAAAAGTATAGCGGTTGACATAATTTTATTGGTTTAGCAGTAATAGTCGTCGAACTTGGGTGTTGCATAATTTTGTACCAAATATAAAATCTATAGAATATCCTTTAAAGTGACTAAGATGAAGTAGTTGGTTGTTTATAAGGGGTAAAGACTGGCATTGAAAACTTAATCTAAAATAAAAAATCTTAAAACTATAACTATGCCCTATGTCATACCACTAGGTGGACTGACGATATCGTGAAAGTCGCGGGTAGCCAATGGCTATAAGTGGCTAATAGCCGTTCTTTGTGGCGATCTATGGGGGAGGCATTTTTTCAGCAGTGGACATCTTCTGGCTGATGATGATGATGTCACATATAGACTAGCTTTCCAGCCACGGTACACCCGCGCGTATTGCGGTTATCGCGCAAAACTATTAACCTCTTTTTGCGCAGTTGGATAAAAACTATCCTATATCTTTTCCCGGGTCTCAAACTATTTTCATTGGTATAGATATGACAGTACAAAGATTCAACTTATATAGGTATAAAGTACTTTTTGGACCTCATCTTTGCCGTACACTAGAAGTGTTTGCTGTCTGTACCTGTCGTACCAAGACTTCATTTCACACATCATCAATTTGCTGATTGTACTTCAATAGTGTAATTTTTTTCATCGATACAGAGAATATTTCTGTGCCCTTCACTTGCGTATCGCAACGAAAGGCACTCTATTTAATTTTAAAGATTGATTTAGGGCATGTACTGTATATCGACGATAAGCACCGAGCTTCAGGTCTTGGTATATAATACGCGACATTTTCCTAGCGGGAATCTTCATTTCTCGCAGTAAGATTATTGTTGAGTTATCATAATATATTTACTTCCTTATTGGATAATCGACCAATTTTGGCTTTAACAGCATTAATTTGTCGTTCTAAGGCACGCGGCTGCCCTGATCTTTTATGGTTTTCGACAGAGAAAGTGTTGTTTTATCTGTTGATATTACGATATACGAACATACCTACGGCTGATACCAAGCTTTTGAAGTGTCTGGAATATGACCGACGCGACGGCTCAATACCTTCTTTGCACAAAGCGAATACTACTATCCTATTTTCTTTAACACCTCATTTCATATTGTTATTTGATAATGAACACGAAATAATGTATGAAATGGCGCGAAATCGAAAGAAAATTTTAGAGTAATAAACACGTTCTAAATTCTAAATAATTCTAAAGCTGAAAAGTTTTTATGTTACAGTATTTATGGCCCGACTAGTTATATAGTATAATAGCCCATTTATAAGCTTACTTGCATATATCGGTGTATACTTTTTATTTTTATTTCATATATATATATCAACTATTTTATAATAGAATAATTATTTATGCTACAGCAAATAAGTTAAATGACATTCAAATTCTTACAATGTACCAACGGATTCTGAATCGTGCTGTCGTTACGTTTTCATTCACCTATAGAATTCACAAATAAACGAATTTTGTTTAATTTTCGAATTACAATTGAAATAATAACTTTAACTTGGCAATCGTACTCTTATTTATTAGATTTAGCAGGAAGAAAGTGGAGGAGAATAAAGAACTACAGAATCGTTCTATATTATGATAACGGGCTTCTACGGAACTCTACATTGTGCGTGGCTCGACACGCATTTGACCGTTTATATTTTTCATTATTATTACTATCAGATGTTTTCTTTTAGTAAGGAGTCACATATGCTTTTGAAAACAGGTAATAAACTGTAAAGTTAAAATAAGCAGTCGAAACCCATCCTACAACAGATATTCCAGCATGAATGTATATCCGTACATCAGAAGCTACACGAAAGCGCAGGAGTACCTAGCAGCCGCGCCTGAGATAAATGGAAGAGGGTTGAAGAATAGGGTATTCCCCCAAAGTGATTTAGAACAAATGTTATTTGGATATAGTTTATGACAAAACTTAGGTACTAGTAGGTATACATTCTCTGTGACTGCTATTCAAAACATAATTATAGTACTACGATATGGTGTTGTATTCTTGAAAGGTTCTTTCATCAATTTTTTTCAAGTTTCTTTGAGCCATAAGTGGAATCCCAACCTATCTAAAGGAGTGAAAGTACACTTATGATTATACGTTCGACGAAATGAGTCAGATGGCTTTATTGTGTTTTGCTTTAGAAAACTGGCCTGAGTATCTTAGATAATACATCAATTTATTTATCTCTGCCATGTTATGAATGGAATACTCTTCCGAACTGTCTATGAAGTAATGCTTCAGTCTTGAGTAGAGGTGCTCATCTATTTGTCTTCTATAATTTGGGAAATGTAGTATGAAAAAGCATTCAATAATATATTCTTATCGCTATGTATAAAATTCACAGTCAGGCTTTTACTGTTATCTATATATTTATTTTGAGTTAGGTGGTTAGTATAATCTGGGCATCTTCAATTGTTCAATTTGTCCTTTTTGCTTGTATAAGTAAACTACGAGTACGCTAGACCTAAGCTAGATAAATACGTGTGTGGCCATCGGAGTTCTTATTAAATTATGATATTTCTGAAAATTATATCATTAGTGTAATGTGCTTGTTTCAGCAATATTAAGTAGTATTTTTATGGTATAATAATATGTAAATGACATATTACTGTACTGTAACAGCCGGATCGTCCACTGCTGAACACAGCCTCACCTATTAAGGGGGTATTTGCCATAATCCCCACGCTTGGCAGGCGTCTTGGAGATCGCAGTGTAAGTTGGCAGTTCTTTAGAAGGCGCTGCTGCACACTATCCAGTATTTTTCTCCCCTCTTACGACACCCTCGGTATGATATGGGGAGGTGCAATACTAACCCGGAACCCCACGGGGCTAATTATTGTAATATGTCATGAATGTAATATTAATGACATATTACATAATATTAATTACCTCCTACCTACACATAACTACACAATTTACCGACCACTTTTTACATGTAGTGTAATCTGTAGTATAGTAATGTAATAAGTAGATAGTAATTAAAAGCTCACATAGGTTTAAAATGCAAAATTTAACAAGTAATTTACGGCAGGGAGCAAATGGTATACGTTCTAGGTCTAAAATGGAATAAAACATTCATTCGTTAAAGCTGTGTGTTAAAAGCATAATACCTCAAAATAATAGATTATAACTTAATCGTTAGCCGCATCATCCGTCGCTACTTAACTTCACGTGTGACAATTGTAAACTCAAAATATTTATGATAAGCATACATAATATGCTAATATCTACACCTCGCCGCGATTTACCTAAAGTAAGCCTGAACATATGAAATAAATAAAATTATCCAAAATATGAAAATACTATTATAATAATCGATTGTTCGTAAAAAATACATGGTAAAAATAATCACATTATACAATTCAGTTATTCATATAGGAAGCTCCTGTAATAACTGGGCTTACAAGTCGGGCGTTCGCTTTATTAGGATATCACATCGCAACAACCCTCAATTTTTGTAGGTAATTAAAAAGTACCATTTCAAGGTTCCGTACCAAAACGGTAAAAACGGGACCCTATTACTGAGACTTCGCTGTCCGTCCGTCCGTCTGTCACCAAGCTGTATCTCAAGAACGGTGATAGCTAGACAGTTGAAATTTTTACAGATGATGTATTTCTGTTGCCGCTATAACAACAAACACAAAAAGTTGGCCAAGCGCGAGTCGGACTCGCGCACGTTTTAACAAAAAAAAGGTTAAAATATGAAGTTTAATGTTGTAGAGCTAATGGTACGGAACCCTTCATGCGTGAGTCCGACTCACACTTAGCCGATTTTAAAAAGTACCATATGGTTTATAATATACTGAAATGTCAGTCAACGACACAAATATTTGTAAACTTGTTAAGTTTGTAAACTAAGTACAACTATATTTGTGTCGTTGACCAACTACTTTACGTTTTGAGATAAAACCGTAGCCAATTGGTCAAAAATTGTAAAGTTGATGGCCCTTTATTTATTTATTTTTTACATAAAAACATAGTTACTAATTAAGACCGCAGTGCAGGGCAATTCAGGCAGGTGACTCTGCAACTCTTATGGGTCAGTGTCGTACCATCAGGCGAACGAATAACAGGTGTTATTCGTTCGCCTGATGGTACGTCACGTCATAACTAACGCTAATATAATAACAAAAAACTATGCAGGTGAAGTTGCGGCACCAAGCTTATTATGATATATAAAAAAAATCAATAAAGATTTCAACAAAATAAAGTGCTGATAAATGGATGCTCATTACTCCTTTGTAAAGAAATAAACGCGACATAACAAATTTAAAAGGTTAACATTGTGCTCTACTTCCGTCCATATATGGTATCATCACAAACACCTTACCCCGACGTTCGCATGTCCTTTAAAACAAAAACATGATGTTTCGAAAGGAGCCCCTGACAGTTATCGCTACACATTGCTGATATTTAAATAACACAAGTTCGCATTGGTCCGGTGTAAGTTTCATTGCCCTTGACTTTTAAAAGTGCCTCTGTGCTTCCGATGTACGACAGAATAATAGGTTGGGGACATGATATAGCTATTACAACAGTGTTGTTCTGCTTTATTCTAGATTTGGGGTGGCAAAACTTTTATTCATAAATTATAATATCATACAATATTTAAAAAGTTCAAAAGTGGTGATTGAAGGCGACGCGACGGGCGCAGTGCAATTTATGACTTGTGACGAAATGCATCTGTTATAGGCAGAGGTTAGTCAGCTTAACATCAGATGGGCCTCGAGCTTGCTCATCAAAACAACATTAAAAGAAGAAAAAAGATTTTTGTGCAATATTAATCAACAAACCGTGGCTTGTCGTCCAATATATCATCACATGATATTTGCACTTTGTTCTTTAGTTAATTATTAAATTAGATTATTTGTGAAGGAACTAAGGTTACTTAAAGAAATACTATAAACTCTCAGTGAACGATTAAGAAAGAAATTCAAGCATAAACTGGAGAGTTTAGACAGGGAAGCATTTTTGTCTGGACTGTATTATACTTTCCTACAGAGACAGCTACATGTGTTAAAATTATTAACAAATGTTATTTTTATGGCAATTAGGGAAATGTTTTTCTGATACAAAAACCGTTTTTTACTTGTGGTACTCCTTCATCTCCAAAATACTAGAACTAAGTATATGCAACATTACAGCTATTATGAAAATTAAATAAAGCTTTTAGACAACCTATAAGTCATTGCAGACTCACAGGCAGTCTAAATGCTCCAGCCCAAATGGTTCCATGCTCAGCATGCTGGCAGCATTTCCCCGTTAATTGATAAATTTTATATACTGTGACACTTCCCAATATAAACTTTTATAAAAAAAATATTTTACGGTACTTATAAAAACATTTTTAGCTTATTATTATTGTGACGTAATAAATTGAACTCGGAAAATTAAATTGTAATCGGATCTTCATTATAGTAGGTATAATATCTAAAGTATACCTATAATTATTACTCCAATAAATGATTTTAAATGGTTTAATCATAATGGTTTAAGCCATTTAAAATCTTATTATAAAAAAATTTTTTATAATAAGATTTTAAATGGCTTAATATTATTTACGAAATAAAAATATAGGAATGTAATATGTATTTTACATATTATTACGTTGTCATATATACATATACGTTACATATAGTCAACTCTGTGTTCTATTTTGTTTGACAGAAATAAAAGATTATTTTATTTATTTTAATATTACTTATATTTATCACCGAAATCAATGAACCAGTGATATATATTGAATTTTTTTGATGTTTTTTTAGACCGATCTGGGTAGCACTTGACCACTATCTCACCTGATGTTATGTGATGATGTGATCGAGGATGGAACGCGCTTACCCAGAAGATACCTATTCACTCGCGTTTTGAAGACCCCCATATTGTACCCGGAAACACAGACTCAGGCAGGGTGTTCTATAGTAATTCGTGGGGTACTTTACCCGTAAGGTGTTCTATTCCCTGCGTATGATGAACGAAGAAGCAAATCGCTTCGTTCGGGTATATGGAATATCCACCATATAGCGGTGGCGCTTCTGAATATCCCTGGATGTCCGATTATAGAATAGGGATGGCGAAATCAAATTGTGAACGTTCGCGTTGCACACTCACCAAACTGTATCCGATAAAAGACCCATACTGTAAAAATTATACTTCATGAATTGAGAACCCTTCTCTATATATCCATAAATCAATTAATTGCAATTGATACGCGTGTCAATTTACTATGTCCCAATCTAATTTTCATCAGAAGTTCTATTCACGACGTGCAGATGGCAATAAAACCAACTTATCTCAGTATTATATTTCTACTGCTTCGCGGCTTAGTAGCAGCTTAAGCTGTGGTGATATGATTCTTCGTGATCAAGAAACGATTGTATTTTGTTTGTTTTAGGTTGTAGGACACTGTTAGTAGGAGCAATGGTGTGTTTAAATAATGGTGTGTTTAAATTCTCATAATTCTGATGGTCTAGAATTTAGTAAATAATAGTAAGTGCCCTTAATGTTTATCGAAATATTTTGGTGTTTAAAAATTTTAACACTCACAATTTTTACTTATTACCTACCAATAACAGTATCGCAGACTGTGTGTCAAAGTTACCATGAAATTCTTAATTTCTTTAACTTGTGTCACACACTTTACTGCATACAGAAAATATGAAAGCTTTGTTTCACAAAAGATTCGTAACAATCATGTTCATGAATATTAAATTAAACAACCACACTTGGCCATACTCATATCTGGACACTATAAGACTAAGAAATGTGAGCTGGACCTTATACGGCTTAACTAATTTTCACAATTGCAGTTATTGACTGCAAAAAAGATTACTCGTAAACGAATGCGCTTTAATTTAGCGACCGCAAAACATATTTAACTACCCAACTCAATGAAGCTTAATCTGAGGCTTAATTTTATTGCACCAATTATATTAGACAAGTCCTGTTGGTTGCACATGCACTCGAATACAATTGTAATTATATGTTGTTAACGTGAAATATATGAGGTTTTAATAGTTGACTGTTACAAGGATGTAGAGAAGGAACTTCTATGAGTCAGGTTCAAAATTTATTGGAATCCTGTATCACGAAGGGATTGATTTTACGGTTTTTCATAAATAAAGTTATTTTAGTGTTTATTTTGTAGATTTTTTGGCATAATATTGCAGTAGGATTCAAATGTGCCCAGCAATATTTCCTCGGCAGAAGCACGTTCTTTGCATTTGTCAGAAACGTTGCCGTGTTCCAGGATGAAGGATAAGATTAGTGGTGAATTATAGGAATATTTTGGGCTACCTATTTGTCAGCCAGCTAAAAGGTTTCCCGTTAGGTCTAACTCATTGCACTATTTTCACTAGTTTAGTGTTTTAAGTTAGATTAGTATTGTCGTGTTTTGTAATAAGGCATTACTGTGTTTTTAAATATTAAATAAAACGAATTGACCAGATGGTGAAAGTATGACATACCTAACTTATTTAGTTATCATCAAATGCATGCTGTGCTTACAGGATACCCAAAGCGCACAGTAGGCCAACCTTTAATAAAACTTATCTACTTATCTATATCTAGACTTAAAATTTAGAGTCACTGAAAATTTTTTAACATACTTGTTTGCGTACTGATTCAAAACACTCTGAGCTCAATTTGTTTAAGCCCTTATTTTACCAAGTTATTAGATACCTTTTAGTATTCGAAGTCGATTCAGATTATAAAATATTTTTTTTCACTCTTTCAGCTTCTAGTCACTATCGAAAAAAGTTAATAGAGGCCATCCAGGTATCATATTGGCAAATATTTTTTTCAGTTTATTGTGTTCAACGTCTACGCGTCAGCTTGTTTCATCAACCATTCTCATTTTTTGGACGTTCTTTAATAAGCAAGTGACGATTAGTTGATCTCTAAATCTGAGTCTAGACTTCTTACACCATGCATAATAACAATTAAGCCGCTCATATATTCTTGTTATTGTCCAAAAAGGGGTTACCACCGTAACACACTTTGCCATTATCACTTTGCGCCCACCTTTTGGTATTATCGCCTCTTACGACTACCACAAAAAGATATAAGGTATTGCATTTCTAGTTTGCTCCCATTGTATCAACCGGATTGGCTAGTACTGAACGCAGCCTTCCCCATTAAGTGTGGGTTCTGACTTAAACCGCACACTTGGCAAGCGCCTTGGAGATGGAGTTTATAGATAATCAGTTCCTCAGAAGGCGCTGCTGCTACCTCCCGGTATTTTACTGTATGTCGCCACTTACGGCAGCCACATGTAGCAAGGGGGATGACATTCTAGCCCTGCACCCCACGGGGTCGCTCCCCCACGATGGTTAAAATAATGAGTTGCCGTATGTACAGCAAGCCATTGATTTAATATTTTCTTCAGCCGAAGTATTTCAACATTTACCAGATTGTTAAAAAATATAACGTTATGTTAATAGGATTAGTAAAGCACAAGGTATTGCCAGTTCGTGAAACAGATCAGTCGTGTATCGTGAAACGAGCGACCCTGGACCGAACGCGGCAGACGAGTGTTCAATTACCGTGTTATCTTCATGCCATCTCGGTAAGCTGGGCTCGTAAATTACATCATAATTCTCAATAGGATGTAAAACTAAACGGATGCTTTTTTATGATGTAGATCCAATAGTAAGACAATTTTGAAGCGCTCGCAGTGAAGTTTGCTTAGCTGTTCTTTAACGATCAGCAAAGTTAAGCAACGTCTGCGGTCATGAGTTGAATGGGTGACCGCTAGTGACATTACTACTGAGCGCTTCTGTGCTTCGGAGGGCACGTTAAGCCGTCGCTCCCGGTTGTTGTCTTATGATGGCAGTCGCTATAGCATGTTGTTAGCACTTTTTGCGAATGCCAGCCTGTCTAGCTACCACCCTCAAGTAGAAAATCTGTCGTCAATTACCTAACGGTGTGTTCCGGCAGCTGTACTTGAGAACCAGTAATTGTAGGTTAGCCTAAATAACATCTTCGACCTCTTCATCACTTACCATCAGGTGAGATAGTGGTCAATGGCTAGCCTATTCAGCTATAAGTAAATAAAATGAAATGTAGTAAGTAGTAAGTAAATTAAAAATAACGCCAAAATTAAAGCAAGAACACTTACTATAATTTAAAGTATTTTTTAGCAGCCTTCAAGGCTTTATCAGTTCAATCAATATGTTTTTAGGTTAGTTGTACATGTTAGCATAAGTATCGAATCAATTAAAATTATGAAACAAATCTAAAACGTTGTAAAATGTTACTTGTTAACACGCCAAGTTCTCTTCAAGTAGCCTTATGTTGTTGGAATAGTTGTGTGGCCTGTGTTGGGAGTATGCGCTGACAAACTTTCAGCTTTTATAAAATAACGAAGGTCCGGGGTTCACGGGCTCTAAGACCATGACTTACTATCAGGTGAGATAGTTGTCAAAGGCCTATCTATAATCTATAAGGCAAAAAACGGACGTTACATAGGACTCCGGTCTGCTTTTATTTTACCGAGTTATTATCAATATTCAGCTATATTATTTACAGACGCAGTTGATCAACGCATCGGCCGATACATACCAACAGATTACCAAATGCATAGCTTCGTTAGGCCAAATACTCAGGCAAAATTACATTTGGCAGCGCATCCACCGTGCAGTCGGCGTTGTCAATTTGATTTGCATAGCTTATGTATGTACCCGTTGAACGAAACTCGAGTAAGTGTATAGTCCGCTCAATTTAGACATTCGAAGTTACATAAAGCCCCAACAAGCTGAATTTCTGTGAAGTTGTTCAAAACATAATTACAAACAATGTCTAGAAGTTCCCCATCATTCTCCTGTAAGGAAAAAAAATAATTCAAGGTCAAAGGCCGAAAAAATGAGATATTCGCGATTTTCAGCAAAACGGTAAGTTTTATCATAAAAGTACATCAGACAAAAATTGTAGATCATAAAATTATCTATAAAAAATGTTTCTATACTTTTTTTCTTACGAGCCACCGTTTCTGAGATATAACGATTCTAAAAGTTATAAAAGTTGTTATCGTCATAATATGCACACGTTTCCACGCCACCTATGAGGTAGTGTACTTAGCGCGTTTTTTTAACGTGGTTTCCCCAGTAGGCCACGGCTCAGTTGTGATCCTGTTTAATGTAAAACTATTGCAAAATAACGGAAATTTTCAAAGATTGGGAAAGATAAAAGCGATGTAAATGAAAAAAAAGTGTTGAAGTTTATTCGTCTTCTCCTGCTTCTTCTTCATCTTCATTTTGGATGCAAGTAAATTGCGTCAATAGCGATGTATCGCATTATACTTCGTCGGAGTCAAACGAATCCTCCATCGTTTGTGATTCATATTAGAGCACGACTGGCCTTGACAATTTGTGCATGCCAAAGAACAAGACAGTCCGACTTTTTTGCAACCACATTTAGCACTGCATCATGACAGTGACAGTGACAGTTCACTACAGAGTGACGCTCAAGACTAACGGTATTTCATTTATTATAGCAGGTATAAGACCCTAGCCACGCACACAATGAAACAAGAGACAGATGTCTCGAAGTTACACTGGCTTAAAGATTAAGGGACTGGGTTTCTTTTTACCTGATATTCTTGTAGTTAAAACTTATGTATATTTTATATTGTAAGTATAAGTTACAATGACCGATAGAAAAATATTTAAACATTTAATATATATATATATATATTAAATGTTTATATATATATTATAATAATGTTTATATATACATTATATATATATTATATAAAATATTACAACTCTAGATGTATATACGTGGCGTACTCATGCATTTTATGACGATAACAACTTTTATAACTTTTAGAATCGTTATATCTCAGAAACGGTGGCTCGTAAGAAAAAAAGTATTGATACATTTGTTATAGATAATTTTATGATCTACAAATTTTTGTCTGAGGTACTCTTATGATAAAACTTACCGTTTTGCTGAAAATCGCGAATAACTCATTTTTTTGACCTTTGACCTTGAATTAAATTTTTTCCTTACAGGGGAATGATGGGGAACTTCTAGACATTGTTTGTAATTATGTTTTGAACAACTTCACAAAAATTCAGCTTTTGGGACTTTATGTAACTTCACTCTCATTTTCTGGTCTAAATTGACCGGACTAGTAGCATTGCAAAATATTTATAATCTCAATATAATGTTATTTGTCGGGGTTATTTTAAAAACCGCGTAATGGAGATAATGTCAATACAATAGCAATTATGTTATATAATCTATTTAATCCTATTATTTTATACATCATGCATGACGCAAGTTTTTATAAAATAATATCACATATCAGTTTCAGAGAAAATAAGTTATTTTACTTAACACAATCAGATTTGTTTTGCAGGAAATTTGTTTTTATTAACAATGAGTTAGCTGAGGCTACTAAGATCATAATCTCACCGCATAGTAAGCAATAAGTATGAATATGGTAAAGATGATTAAGATTGGAATGCGAACTGACTCTCATCGATATATTCAACTCAACAACCAGTACCAATCGTGCCCTCAAAAGCAGATTGCTCAGAAGTAAATACCACTAGCAGTCACCCATCTAAGTCATGACCGTAGCGGACGATGCTTAACCTAGTTGATCAGTTAAGAAAGACTATAGATGAGTTCTGCTACGAGCGGTTCAAAAGACCTTTACATGTACCAACAACAATATGCAGTAACATAAAATTTAACAGATGAACTGCTCCTGAAATGTATTTATTAAAGCGCTCATAGCGAAGTTTGCTTAGCCGTTCTTAACCGATCAGCTAAGTCAAGCAACGTCCGCCGCAGTCATAACTTGGATGGGTGATCGCTAGTGACATTACTACTGAGCGCTTCCGTGCTTCGGGGGGCATGTTAAGCCGCCAGCCCTGGTTGTTGTCCAAGGATGGCAGTCGTTATAGCGTGGTTGTAGCGCTTTTTGCGAATGCCAGCCTGGCTAGCATCACCTTCAAGTAGAAAATCTATCATCAAGGAGCTTACGGCTATTTCGGCTTTGAGAGCCAGTATTCTTCGTTAACCTGAACAACATCTTCGACCACCTCATCACTTAACATCAGGTCAGACAGTGGTCAATGGTGTAGCCTATTCAGCTATAAATAAATAAAATAAAATGTAGTAGTAAGTACTTTAAAAATGACGCCAAAATTAAACACCGCAAGCTACACCTATTTTAATTTAAAGTACTTTTTATAGCAGCCTTCATGGCGTTATCAGTTCAATCGATATGTTTTTAGGTTAGTTGTACATGTTAGCATAAGTATCGAACCAATGAAAATTATGAAACAAATCTAAAACGTTGTAAAATGTTACTTGTTAACACGCCAAGCTCTCTTCAAGTAGCCTTATGTTGTTGGAATAGAGACTAAGTTGCATCTGATTAATACAGTGTGTGCTCATAATTTAAAAGGCCTGTCAAAAGTAAGTAGCTATCTATTCAATACGGTCATTAACGACAATGTTGCTATCTTGTATATATTTACTTACGTGCTGTCCGAGGTTTCACTCGTGTTTAGGCAGTTGCCTTATTTCAAAGTAGTATTGCTAAATGCGAGTAGATATTATATAACATTAAAAGAGTTTAACAATAGAAAAGTTTTAAACCACCTCCAAAAATCATAAGGTTCATTCACGCTTTTATAAACACGAAGGGCTACTACAGGCACCGCGTTCAGGTGCCTCTAATCAGTACCTACTTTGAAATCAAATTTCAAAACTGACACCAAAATTGGCGACGACTTCTCAAATAATCAATAAATCGCAACCTCAAATCAAACAGACAGAACGACATGTTTGTGTTTTACTAGCAGTATTTTGCTATTCTACTAAAAAGGTATATAGTATACCTAGACAGACCTTAAACATTCAAGTTCTACTGTAAATTATTCTATAGATCTTAGTAATGCGGTCCAGTGACCGCTTTAAGTGCATCTGCGCACTTTTTTATGGCCCAAGTTATTTGTAAGGCACGACAACACCGTGCGTGCTATATGGGCAATGTTATGTCGTTAGTGACAAGTACTTCAAGAATACTTACGTTTTATGCTAATTATATTGACTTGGTATAAGGTGATCACATTTATTTATCACTGATATTGCGCTGTGGATGTTTTTTACACAGTCAATCCAATTAATGATGATATAGCTTATATTTTTTATGGTATAAAAGACAAAAACAACAGGCTGCTCACTTCGTGGTAGCTGATCAACGTCGCTTACAGATCCGTAACATCGAGATATCAAAGATGTTCTCGACCTTCGAAGGAAGAATACGCTCTTTTCATTCCTCTTTTTGAAGGTTCCTTAGTCGTATTGTTTCGGAAATACTTAAGGCGGCAGCTGGTTCGATACAGTGGCAGTACAAGGCGGAAATGCCGTGCGAATAGCACAGTTGTGGAGTTCCAGACGTCGACATGAAATTGGTGAAACATCATATTCTGTCGTGACGTCTGACAGTGAAATATAACTGCAGGCACGGTAACATAATATTACGTTAACTTCCGTGATAGATGCGGTGAAAAATGTAAAGTGATCTAAAATACTGAACTCTTAAGGCGACTTCTTATTTTTCTTCCAAAAATTCTCATCTATTAAATAGTCATTGAAAAGTGATACCACACTTAATATTACCACTTTTCTAGTTTTTCTGGTCAAATGAATCTAAATAGACGAAACACATAAGGGCTGCACGTGACAACCATATGCATAAATATTTACAAAGCGCGCTGGGCTGTGGGATGAAATTTATGTTCTACCAAATAGAGTCAGACCAATATGTCAATATTAATGAGATAATACATATTATGGCAGTAGACATTTTTGGCTTGCCATTTGTATGTATGCATGTTGGGTATGTGGCTGATGAATAAATGTTACATGTTTTTGCGCCAGTGTTAAGCAAGTATATATTATACCGATTGCCAAAGGAGGAAGCAATGATTTAATTGAGTCGCTTAAATTAACTTCAGTGGGCCACAAAGAAAGCGAGTTGGTATCAAAAATGTCCAAAGTATTGGAACTGGCATTAAATAATGAAAACTATATAATAGACAATTTTATAGTCCCTTAATAGAAGTAATAAAAATTTAAGATTATGATGAATGTTTTCATTCAAATTAGGTTAAGTAAAAATGACATTTTTCACCAGATTTTGAAAAATGTCAAAGCTGAGGAATATTCACCCATTCCTCTATAATTGTTTCTTTCAGTTCACAAAACGTGATTCAAGGAAAAATTTGCTGGTATACTCGTCATTCCAGTTCAGCCCAAGCTTGATGGATGATTTTTTTGTTTAAACCGGGCTGCGTCTTGACCACTCCATGCGTGTAGTAGCAACATCGTCGAGGTACTCAACGCAACTTGCATCTTCTTACGAGACTCAAAACTTAAAAGTTTCAGACAGTATTAGAAAAACTTATTGTTCCTTATTGCTCCCTTTGAATAGAGTTTTGAATATTTACATCGAGAAAAGTAATAAAAAAAATATGAAATAATACATTACAAGCACAAGACACTTTTAACATCAGGTGGCCCTCGTCCTTATACCGTCCAAAACACATTAAAAAAAATGTGTGTTAGGACTAGCAGAAGTCATCCATAAGAGGTTGTTAGCATTTTACCAATAACCCTGTATATGGGAAAGTATGGGCATGTCTGTAACTATTATTATTATTATATTCTACTATTATAACTAATTAAAGGAAACTCGCGTATAGAAATAATATTTTCCCCCTAGTGATACATAGTGCTTTATACTACACCTACGAGAAAAATACATACTTACATAGTAAATTTTCTCGTATTTGTCACGAGACTTCTTAGGATGTAAGTTCTTTATGACTTCTTGAACTGTATTTTTTATCACTAGCGTCATCATTATAAAATTGTCACTTTCACTATGAGATGACATATTGGAAACTTATTTAGAATAATTAAAAGCGTATGTACTATTCAATTTAGTAAAAAACAAAATTGAACAAAACAAATAAATTGCCGCGCTTTTTTTCCGTAGTGCAGAACAAGGTTGACAACCTCCTTTCATTGAACATCGAGTACAAAAAATCCCACCTCCTTTTTCTAATTAATTTGATAAAACCTTTTTTTTAAGTAAGTTCTATAAGACATCTTGAGCTGTATTTCTTATTTGTTGTGGCGTCATCATTGTAAAATCGTTATTTTCACTATCAGATGACATTTAGGAAAATTACTTAGAATAATTAAAAGCGTTCTGTTAAAATATCAGTTTAATAACAAACAAATTTAACAAAACATAATATATTATCGCGCTTTTTTTTAGTAGTGCAAAAAAGGTTGCCAATTTCCTTTCATTAAAAATCAAGTACAAAAAACCATATAAAACTATATCGAATAATTAGAAAAAAGAGGTGGGATTTTTTTGAGATTCGACGTTTGTATTTTTTTATGTTCGCCGTTAAAAAACATAAGAAGCAGCAGGGCAGGTATGGCTTTTCATACAACATTCCTTCAGTGCTACGGAGGGAAGGAATGAAATTCCATATAACTTTTCCCACCGAATATTTTTAAGGGAGAAATGACGAACATTATAACACGTTTTTGAACGCGCAATGAGACACTTCCTGAGTGGGTGCGAATTGAACAAACACTTGAATTGAGACGATTCTCCTTTTTTTAGGCGTTAAACATAATGAAATAACTTGTGGAAGACTGACCATGACAATGAGAGGCCAGTGTTTTGAATCAGCATAGTAACAACTTCCACAAGTTATTTCATTAATTTCAGTGTTGGAAATCAGTTCTTTTTTATTATAATATTTGTTTCTCCTCATCTCAGGAACATACTTGTAATAACAACTACCTAGGTATGTTATCCTTGTACATAAATACCTTCTAACTACGTACCATGTTTGTATCATCTTGGAGTTTCATTACCATATCGTGTGGATGCTATAGTGCCTCTTGAGGTTTTTATACTGGACAACCTTCAGAGTACGACCACTTTTTGCTCTATAGGCGACGCAGGTATAATTGGAGCTTTACAGGATGATTTTATGATAGGCTCTGATTTATGATAGGATTAATCATTCCAATACCTATGGGTACCGATTTTTATCTACCATGGGTCATTTTGGTATCATAAAGTCTACGAATAAATATGTAAATAAAGAAATGTAATTCAAGCTCTAGCTCAGTACAAAGCATACCTTACCGCGGCGGGCGAGATTTAAAAAGTGTACCGTGAGGTGTAACAACATTACCTTGACGCGACCAAATTGGAAGCGATCATTTCTAAGTGACAAATCAATTTACTAACCAATCTAATTGAATTTAGAAGATTGTGTATGTTTTGTTAATTCTGAACTTGATGAGTCCGAAATCAAAGCGGTAACTGTATGAGGGTTAAACTTCTTTACATATTTATTCGTAGCATAAAAAATCACAATATTAAATTAATTACAAATATATAAATGAAAAACCATATTGATCAATAACGTTTGAATACATTAAAAACAGATTGTATGGTGAAGGTTTCTTATTTCTCTTTTAAATAGATGTAGTAACTACTGCTAACATGTTAATATCATAATTATATGGGAAAAATACTATATATGTATTAAAGTTATATCCATATTCATAAAAGTCAGCATTTCATTTATAGAAATAAATTCCCGATGTGGAAAATTTCATATTAAGGATTTTGTGTAAGGCAAACTAGCCTCATGTTATTTGAAATCCATTGTTTTAGCTGCGCTTGCCACCTGTATAATATGGATATAAACAACTATTAAATGGTTTAACAACGTATAATAGAGGATGATTATCTCTAAAGGCAGAAGGCGCAAGCAGTATAATAATAATATTATTGTGTCGTGAATCCATTATTCTGCCAGTACGTTGCAAAAAAGCTAATAATCTTGGTGATGCGTGATGATGGACATGAAACACATAGGTACAAATAAAACATGTTAATGGACGGCAAAAGAATGTAAGCCTTAGATATCCTACTGGTAGATGTTGTAAAAGGTGATTAAGGAAACGAATGTATTTGTACAAATATAAAAAAGCAACAATATTTTTGTTCTTGTTCTCTTTCTCGTTTGAAGCTGTAGCTCGTTATAGATATTCTTTTTTAACATAAGCATTCCAGCGAAGCTTTGTGTCTAATGTCATGACAAGGTGTTTGGCTGTGTCTTGATACGGAATCTAGCCAAACATTTTCTAACCCTGGAATTTCAAAGGTGTAAAATCGGACCGGATCCAAGAAGTTTTCTTGTTTTAATTGTTAAAGGCGTGAGTATGCTTCGACTTGCTTTACTCAAAATATTCTTTGAATAAGATAAGACTCGCAAGATGTTATCTGTAAATTGTCGTGATATCATATCTCTTACGTTAAAATTAAAAGTTTTGTTTTATATTTTGTCAAATTCTTCTACTACATCCAGGAACATTGTGTTGCAGTTCTAGAGCTTTTTTTTCTGTTACGGGCATAAACTATATTAAAATTGTAAAGCGTAGTTGTATTAAAATGGTAATTTTACTTAAATAAGCAGTTTTATTTTTTAAAGCTTCTTTTGAAGCAACGAATTTATTTCAATATCACCGTTTGATATTCCATTCAAATTTAAGTGTTTTTCAGTGTCCTTTTAAGTTTGAAATATATTTTCAAGATGATTTGGAAATTTTCTAGTTTATCTTTTGTTACTTATATCTCAACGCTCATAGTCATTATTGTTTTTTTTTTTTTAAATTTTGTGGTTCTCCATAGCAAATAATTTGTTGTTTTATAACATGTTAGTTTACATAGGTTAAAGTTTATTCCCCCTTCCCCGTGAGTTCTCGCTTTACTTCCACACGCTGAAACAGCGGTAGGTTGCGGTGTTGTAAGTGTGGCGCCGCAACTGAAGCAGGCATCAGTGTCACGTGGGCTGAGGCACGGAGGCCGCAGTGGGAGAGAAGTGCCGGTATCGTGGTTTGCCGCTATCCCTATCTTCCACGGTATTAAAGGGACCGTCACCGTTCGATAACGTACGAGTATGAGACGTCCTGGTATGGGGTTGCTCTCGCGCCCGTTTGCGGGATTGGTCCCCGGGGTTTTCGCGGCACGCCATGTAATGTGCTCTGGCGTGTCCAAATGGGGGATCTCTTCTACGGAAGACGGTATTCTGTTTCTGCACGTAAGTTCATAAGATAGCCGAGTGGTCTTACTGAGTTCAGATCGTTATGACCTGAACTGAAATGCCATTCTAAACATACATACATTTTATTTGATGCATTTTTTTATGCCATTGACCACTATCTCACCTGATGGTAAGTGATGATGTGGTCGAAGCTGTTGTTCAGGTTAACCTGGAATGACTGGTTCTCAAGGACAGCTGCCGGAATTAGGTGTTTGGCGACAGATTTTCTACTTGAGGGTGGTAGCTACTAGCCAGGCGGGCATTCGCAAAATGCCCTACAACCATGCATAAATTTAATGACTTCCCTAAAAAGAAAAAATCAAGCCAGAAGGTTATTTTAGTAATTTTTTCAAGCGGATCTTATACAAATACAAAATAAGAAAACAAAATGTATGCTACATCATACTCTTAAATACTAAAAAGGTAATTCAAATACAAACTAGATTAGTAAAAAATCGATTTATATCAGTCAGACTTACAATAAAAACTAACGAATAGACATTAAATATCAAAAGGTGGCACTCGAATAATGTCGCCTTGATCAATTTATTAGCGATAATGTCGATAGGTACTCTTTTGAATATTGTGATCGGAATGAATTTCGTAGAATTTTTTTTTTTTATTTTATTTGATTGTATGTGGTTATTGTAAGCATTGTCTATGTCGTTGGCTACACCATAACTCACTACCAGGTATGTATGTGTATATGGAATTTGTGAATTTTGTTGTTGGTGTATTTTTATCAGCAAAAAATGTTTTTATGCCTAGAGTAAAACCGACTTCTACACTCAAAAGTGTGAAATAGCTTGTTGAAATCGGTACCATAGTATTTCAAAAGTACTTATTATCACAATATTGTGCGCATGGTACATACTTTGACATGTTATTTCACACTTTTGAGTGGAGCAGCTGGTTTAATTTTTTTTGGTAAAATTTTTTTTCTTCCTTATAGTGACCTACTTACGGGGTCGATTGTCATTCACTGTCAACGACTGAATCATCAAGATAGGAAAACACTTTTCAGCTATTGGAGTGTAGCTCAAAAACGGCTTGACCGATTTTGATGAACATTAAATGAGACCACATTGGAAGTACCAGCTTTCAAACAGAAAAAAAAGGTCAAAATTGGTTCACCCAGTAGAAAGTACTGAGATAACAAACGTAAAAAAATATGTACGCGTTGAATTGAGAACCTCCTCCTTTTTTGTATGATGGTTTAAAACACACAAAAACACACATTTTACGTTCAAAATATATTGTAAAGGCCACTCAATATCATTTAAACCTAACCAATACCATGTAATAAGATAAGACATGAAACAATATTTAAAAGCTTATCATTTAATACCTACTTAATTTATCAATTCTGTACATATATTAAAGCAGCAAAGTGACTTGTAAAGATTTATTATAATCATGTGCATAGACATGTCCCAAAGAAAAACCAATATTTATTGTCTTAATCGTTACATTGTAAAATGAATTTATGATAAAACATTATCTACGATTACGTTGAATAATGTTTTAACAAAATTGTAAATGATTTAAAAGTGCCTTGAGGACATGTTGTTAAATCAAAAAGTGTCTGATTAATTGCTGGCACCTAAGGTTAGTAGTTTTCCTGGACCCTGACATTAAAACTAGTATTCTGATTAATTTACATTCTTGCGCGGAATGAATACTTCAGAACATGGAATCATGTTTATCTACTTAACATTCATATTTTTATTGACACTTGTAAGTACTGTATGTGTGCTTTTGAAAATTTGATGGCTCAGTGGCAAACGCTATAGACTGCCACGCATTGGGTCCATCGTTCGAATCCCGACACGGGCTTGACGGTTGGGTACCGTTGTATGGCATTATGAGAATGCCCGTCTAGTTAGCCACTTGAACAAGCTTATAATATAATCAACATATCTAATTATCAGAGTCTATAAGCGAACAGTAAAATAGTTAAGTAAATAATTAAAATATATTTACACAAAATTCTTACAATGCATTTCAGTTCTCTGTTTCTATATAGATTATAAAGCAATGCTGCCAGCATGCTGGGCACGCTGCCAACTGGGAGTGGGCTGGAGCATTTGGACTGCCTATGAGTCTGCTATGACTTATAGGTTGTCTAGCTGTAGTATTGTATATAGTTCATAGTATTTTGTTTAATAAAGGCATACCGCCGGCAAAAAAAAAAATATAGTGGGATACTTAATATTTCAGAATCCATCTACCTATAGATTTTGACTACATAACGAGCGAAATAAATAAGTATGCGTATATGTAACCATACGTACAATGTTTATCCAGCGGGTGTAAACATATATTTATGCGGGTGTAAGTATATATTTATGCTAAACAACATTATTGTCATTTTGGGGCAGTCAAAAACAATCATGCAAGTAAGTAGTAAGCAAGAACTGCTACAAGCAATTAGTGCTTTCGTTATGGTAATCATTTCTCAAACCCAATCGAGATTCGCTGCCCCTATTCCATCGAATGTTTGAAACATCCATGCACTGGTAATTACAGATTCAATTTTAGTATGCTTTCCGAAACGTTCCGGCGTATTACGTATTGTCGCAATGCTTGATGAGAACGCACCACGTTGATTTTCAATTTATACCGTTGCAATGTTTTGAAACTCGTGAGTAAAAGACAAATACGTGAGAAGGCAGATCGTCACGAGGTGTTGCGACGGATTCAAACATTAATCAACATTGGAATAAGATAAAAGAAGACATATTATACATGCTTATGAAAATTTAAATATATTTTCTAAATACCCAGTCATACACATATTTTACAAACGCAATTAACCACACTGAAACACTCTCTCACTTCTCACACAAACATGAGCTTCTAAATATGATTTCAAGAATTCGCTCGTGCGCTCGTAATATCAAGATCTCTTGAGGAAGCTTCGTGTAGATTGAAACGCGTCGAAAATTCTTCCGGTTTGGCTGCGTGGTGTTTGTGATGTCAGGTCAGCTTAACAGGAAAATTAGACGGATTGTCACTAGATATATATTTTTTATAGTTTTTTAAGTGTATTATTATGATATTAATATCATAATAATACACTTAAAAATAATTATTTTCTTAAAATATTTGTAATTATTTCAAGAATTATTGCATGTTCAGCGAACATCACGTTTACACATTTTTAAGCTATTGCATAGCTTCTATCGCGGTCCTTGAGCGTGGAGACCGAATCCAGAAATTCCGTAACGATACACTCCCCACTCCGACCGTCACAGCGAAGATACTATATTTGATCAGCGCCTCTACAGTACGTAAAAGGAACTAAATTTTGGCAGACAAAAGGTTTTGACAACTAACGTGTCGAGACTTATAATTGCATAAGTTGATAAAAAGTGCCACACGTCTTTTTTTTATTTTTTCATCGTGCTTGAAGTTATATTTACAGATACATAAGGGTAGCGACATCGCAATGAGAGTTAGGTTGCCTAACTAACTGTTTGAAAAAATACCTCTTTTGGTCAGATGGTATTGTAGTCTGGTTGAGGGTCGCAACGTTCACTATAACGGTTTAATTAATAAAATTAGAGCACATGCGTCTGTCCAGTCGGTTTAAGATTGGTAGGTAGTCAGTAGTGCATTAATATGTGAAACTTTCAAGCATTTTTTCAAAATCTATTGCCAAGTACCTAACAGTGTATTCCGGCAGCTGTTCATGAGCGTCAGTAATTCTAGGATAGCCGAGAAACACATTCTACCGCATCGTCACTTACCATCAGACAAGATAGTGATCAAAGGCCTTTTAGCTATAAAATATATTCAGCAAAAACTCCATTACCTGCTTGACCTGGGGATTGGACCTAGCAAAGAGTCAGTCTCTCACCAACGGAGTAGTCAAAGAATTAAGAAGGATATAAAAAGACACGGTTAACACACAACATAAAACGTTTAAAAACCTGTTTTAATATCCAATAAAGACCCCTTTTTTAATGTTTGAAACCTAATCAAACGATATACATTAAATTGCTCCACTTAATACCAGATCTTTGAATGAGTGTTCAGCTAATCTAAAGACCTCATTGAAATCGATGATTGCAAAAAGATGTGGTCCAATTTATTTCAAGTTCGATTCGAATCTATTCATAAACTATATTCTATGATGTTTTTAGTATAATTTGAGCCATAGATGATTTGCTAATTAGCTGATCTGATTGATTGTTTATATGCCCTTGACGAAATTAAACAAGAAGAAAGGACAAATGGGTAGGTCGTGCCAAAATATTAGTTATTTCTATGTCTATATCTACTAGTCATGCTATAGATTCAGTAGAAAAGATAAATTGGTTATATGAGCAGCCTTTAAATATGTATATATTTAGATACCTATTTTGAGTAATTTAGTTAGCGTTATAGGTATAATAAATTCGTAATCAGGAGTTTTGGTAGACTTTAATGAAACCGAGCGGATTATTAATTAATTCGATGCAAAAGCAGTGATGGCTCAGTGGCATTGACTATGGACTGCCGCGCAGCAGGTCCATGGTTCGAATCCCGCCGCGGGCTTGAGCTTCACCGCATGGTGGAAGGGCTTTTTGCGAATGCCCGCCTGGCTAGCGACCACCCTCAAGTAGAAAATCTGTCGCCAAGCACCTAACGGTGTGTTCCGGCAGCAGTCCTTGAGAGCTAGTGAAATTACAGGCACATGAGACTTATAACTGTCTCAAAGTGACGGGCGCAGTGCAATTCGTGACTTGTGACGAAATGCACCTGTTATAGGCAGAGGTTAGACCGCTTAACATCAGGTGGACCTCGAGCTTGTTCCGTCACAACAACATAAAAAAAAACTATAAGACTCACAATTGAAATTTAAAACCTATATGTTGTGTCGTACAAGGAAGTCAAAGAACTGGTTGAAGACAGAAAGTGTTGGAAAATACTCTAACGACAAAAGTGAAACTCTTAAATTAAAAGAGAGAGAAGATTTGGTCAGTTGTCAACCAGTCACACTAAAATTGTGACAGAAGATTTTTTTTCCCCATTGAACCACATTGTCACTTGAGAGGAAGTTTTGACTTAAATATATTCTAAGCAAAATCATCATTATCTGCCTACCAATTTTGCACATATACAGTAATTGGGCACACTCTCTTTTCTCTTACAACATTGAGTACGACACAATAACATATCAATTTAGCAATTTTAGATTTAAGATTTTAGTGCTTATTGACACTTGTGATTGCTGAACGGAAACTCATCTGTCTTTACACGACTGCCCAAAAAAATGAGTTTATGTTTTCAGGGTTGATGTATTCATATATTATATGTATGTTTTCGAATTTCTTTATTCCACCATAACTTCTAAACGGCTCAACCGAATTTAATGTATAATATACTATTAGATTTATCTTGATAGCCCAGGTGACACTAGGTATATAAAGAAAAGTAGAATAACTATCTATTTTAAATACCATATAGACAGAGAAATAAAAAAAATATTCTCTCTAACCCATTGAGTGGGGTATCAAATTCAAGGCCTTTAAGAAACGATTTGATAAATATATATATAACTTTTAAGAAAATAAATTGCAGTCGGGTTTTTTAATTTTTAATAAATACATGCGTACGTAATACCTACTACACTTGCAAAAGATGGTTCGTATATTTGAATTTATCTGATAATCGCGTGATCTGCTGAGCGTAAATACTAAGTGCATACTAGGTAGATATAATAGGTCACGATTTCCCTTACGAGTTACAACACTTAAGCGCTGGGATCTCGTTAAATCTGGTGTAAAACCCTAATCCATGTGGCGAAATGATACGCCAATCTTGGATCCATCTGCCTATGTTGCAACCAACTACACATGTAGATACGTCTTTACTAACAAACATTCTTACAGAAGCCTTTTTGATTTACATTAATTTACTTTGGTATGCAGTAGTCACCAAAACACGGCTTAAATAATTATAAGAAGATTTTTTATGAAGTCTTGGTTTTTATTTTTGATATTGCAAAATTAATTGGGTCTTACTACGATGTTCTGAAATTCTGTTAATTTATTTCAAATCTTCTTAGAATTTATATATAAATAAGCGTGTACACTAGTTTTTTGAGTGCAATAATTTGCCTCATTTCTTATTTAAATTTAGTCTAAGTGTTGCTAGCATCGCATAAAAATTGTTATGTTCTTAGGTTATCACGATTATTAGACATGGTAATTAAACAACTTAAAAAAACCCACATATGCAGATATATATCCCAATTGCAACTCCCATCACCATCCATGTCAGTTGACTAACGTAGGCAAATCTTTGTTACAGAGAGCACATATCATATGCGACACTGATGATCTCAAGGATGAGCTTCTGTATATAAAACAAGTACTGCGAAGCTTTCCGGCCCAAGCTTTCCACAGTTGAGCAACAAACTGCCATCTTACCTTACATCAAGGGTATCACGGACATAATTCGTAATATCTTAAGTTGAGCTTCAATAAAAACTTACTTCAAGCCGCACAAGAGAAACAGTCAAATACAATAGGTACAAATGCTGGTATTTACAAACTTGATTGGGAAAGTGGGCTGTCATACATTGGGCAAACAAAGAGAAGCATTGGTATCCGGATAAAATAACACATTGCTGACATGAAGAACAGACGCTCGACCAAGCCTGTGGTTTATGAACATGCTACATTCGGTTCGACAAACTACAAATCCTTACCAGAGAGACACGGTTTATGGCAAAAATTTTACGCGAGGCTATTGAAATCAAAAAGTACCCAAATTTCAATAGAGATGATGGTGGGCAAGTACCACCTGCTTGGGATCCTTTAATTAAATTAATTAAATCCCATGGCGGAAACAAATCTACAAGACGATGCACGAAAACTGCGTGAATAAGGAACGTTATGATTAAAAAAAAAAACAGACGGTAGTACAACAAAAACTCTTAATAAATAGTGACAAATAAAACCGATTAGTCACCCCGTGACCACGATAACTGCAAAGTGTTTGAAACATTGGGACAAAAATAATATAAAATATACGCAGTTTAAACCATATAAAGTTGTTTAAATACTATAAAAATTAATTTATAGTGTTGCAAATTTGTGCCTAACGTAAATAAATAAAAGTATGTTATTTAGACTCACCTTGTAAATGATGTGTGTGCAAAGCTACGTATAAATGTGTAAAACTATGCTTAATATTGTGAAGCGCCGTACGTGTGATTTATTCCGTGCGTGGCGTGACGTCATCTGCAACGGAAGACAACTCGATTCATCGTTCGCACGAGCGCTTTAAGACCTTATGAGTTATTACTTCTCCTGTAGGTATGTTACGCCGGTACTTTTTACGCTGCGAGCTCTTTTTTTTCGAAATTCGAAAAATTTCTTAAGTGCAAAATGACAAATATTATATGAACCACAAGTGAATGTACCTGCGGAAATGTTCAGACTAGTGCTTATTATAGCTTATAATGTAACCGTTTATTGTTACTATAATACCATTAACCATTTTTATTTAAACCATATTTTAAATCAGCATTTTCTGTATGAGTTGATTGAATTCAAGATTTTGTACATAATTCAAATTTTAGATTCCTGTCTAATTTGTTTATGTGACTGACCTGTTCTGTAATCTGTGTTGTAGGTGTACTAAGTACCTACCGAAGATGTACCATCTTTCGGTCAAAGTTTAACAGAAACTATCGAAAATCCAGATTTGGTACTCATTATGTACACGCTCTAAAGGCCCGTGACTTACGAATGGACAGACAGAGAAACCCACAGCGAATATTCGTTAATAAGGATTCGTTTTCTCCCTTGGGTACGGAACCCTTAATATAGTACATACTTATGTTGAGTGTTGTTTTACGAGTGATAATGATAGTGTATACTCAAGCATCATCACTCTAAAAACAACATTGCTTTTCTATTGACTTTTTAGAACACAAATACCCATTACTGAGATAGCATGTTTGTATCGAGCCATGATCGGCGAACTGAGCGTATTTTTACGCGACGCTTATTTAAAATTCCATCTACACGAAGCCTTATGCTGACTTGGGGCCGGCTTGTGCCAAAATGCGGCAGTTCATCTTTTTCTAAAATTTATCAGAGCGCTTGGTCGACGCAACGCGTGATCAATATGCACTTATTTGGCTCAGTCAAGACGCATTGCAATCCAAAGGGATAATGGTGCCAGCATGTTGGGCATGCTGCTAACTGGTAGTGGGCTAGAGAATTTGGACTGCTTGTGGGCCTGCAATAGTCTTAGGTTGCTTTGATTTTTCCGTTGTTGCAGCTGTAGAAATGTACATATACCTATATAGTCTGTAGTGTTTTGTTAATGAAGGTATTCCACTGGAATATCCTGTCCCACCGGCAAATAAGGTTAATTAACACATTATATTATTTACTATCGCAAATATTTACTATAGTTATAAAACTTAAAACCTTGCTTAATAATGTAATCTGAAACAACCCATTTGTTGTACAATGCGTACAAACTTTGCTGATCTTTACGCCGTAATCAACGACTAACAATCTGAGCCTGCATTATTAGCGGTTAACAAGTTCCCGCCATTTTCTCCTGAACAGTCGGCCGAAGCTGATTTCCAAACTAACCTATTACCACAGAATAAAAGCCAGTACATACTTATTACTAAAGATATTGACTTACGAAGGAATCTTAATTTTGCCCAAGCTGGAGCCGTTGTTGTGAATTTCTGCGGACTGTTACGTTTCCATACAAGATAATTGCAGCCTGTTTAGTGTTTAGCAGAATCGATTGCGCCACTGGAATTTTGTGCCCAGTATTAACACAAATATTGCCATATTTATCGTGAGCAGCAGATATCCGTGATCGTGAGTCTCATACTTTTTATGGACTTGATTGAAAAACAAGCAACACGGTGTACACAGGGGCACGTGGTGTAGATAACTTGATGACCTAAGTATTTGTCTCTGCTGTTTTAGCTGCAAGAATTTTTTACTTACACTAGTACTTAGCGATATCACTAACTTTCCATCTTGTTTAATTATTTCTAAAGTTATTCTGACGAAGTCATCCTTCTTCAGCATATTATTACTTTATTTCATAAACTGCTGCTATCAAGAATCGTCACCCCGTTGACATCTCCACAATCAATTCTCCATCTTCTACCTCCGTGACATCAAGTGGTCCCCTGAGCTGGCCAGTTGCTCCTCGGGGAACCTCCTCCATTGCACACTGATGTACGTATACATAGGTAATTGCTACACTGAGTAGAGTTTCCACCGCTGGCTGCTGCAGTTGATAGGAAAATCCTATCTCAGGGTAAGCCAGGCTATCAGCATACATAAATAAAAATTAAATACTACTGGCAAATTTGGCCAAAATATCGTATTGCTAGGAATAACGTCAATATCCCTCTCTTTCTTAATATCTGATTTACTAACAGTATTTGATGTCATACAAAACAGTTTTCAAGATTACTCTAGAAGTAATAACCCCGTGGGGTGCCGGGTTAGAATTGCACCTCCCTATATCATCCCGTAGGTGTCGTAAGAGGCGACTAAGGGCAAAATACTGGAAGGTGGGCTGCAGCGCCTTCTTAAGAACTGCCAACTTCGATCCCCAAGACGTCTGCCAAGCGTGGGGATTATGGCAAATACCCCCTTAACAGGGAAGTCTGTGTTCAGCAGTGGACGATCCAGGTGTTACAGTACAGTACATATATATAGGCAATTGCTACAGAATGCCGAGCAGAGTTTCCACCGCGGGCTGCTGTAGTTGATAGGAAAATCCTATCTCAGGGTAAGCATTTGTTTAGAAACTATAGTAAAATTCGTTTTATTTTTAACATATTTTTATGAATTTGTACTTTTTTCATTGTTAATTGTTAGACTACATCCGCCCCAACTTTTTTGTTTATTCAACTCCATTCTAAGGTTGCCTGGTAGAGATCACTTTTAGTTATAAGGCCGCCCATTGTAACTAACTATGTTATTATTATTTAATTAAATGTTATGATGTAAACTTTAATATTTTATATGTGGTGTAACAATAAAGAGTTTTCTATCTATCTATCTATCTAAGCCGCCTGGCTTATCAGCATACATAAATAAAACTTAAATACTTCTGGCAAATTTGGCCAAAATATCTTCTTGATAGGAAAAATGTCAATATCCCTCTCTCTCAATATCTGATTTACTAACAGTGTTTGATGATATCCAACACAGTTTTCAGGCATTAACTAGAAGTAGGTAATAGATTAATGCATGGTAATGACAGAAATTTATAGCCCAGGGACAAATTCATGGCGACCACAAATATTAAATACCTATTATAATAAGTGAGACACTGGCTGGCGCCGGTAGTTTGAGAAATCTCTAAATAAGGCAAGGACATATTTTAAATAGCAATCAAGACCAAGTTAACACATACTTTTTTTTACATATCTTAAAGCTTATTTTACTCTACTTACAGAGTATATCGCCACGTCTTCAAATAGTCAGAGTGTCTAAACACCCTCGTCTAGTTAAATGTGTGTATGTGTCATGTGATTCGGGGCTAGGCTATTTTCATCTATCTGACACAGTTCTAGACTTCAGAATTGAAATAAAACCCACGACTGATATGCTAATACAAAGACGTACGCAAACTACCTAAGCAAAGTTTACTAGACAGAGTTCTTAAAATCTTAAACAAGTAATTAAAGCTAACAGTTTCACACATTGCTTACTTAAGACGAAATGCATCTGGTATAAGTAGAGGTTTTGAGTCAACATAAGATGGGCCTCGTGCATATTTCTTCGCAATTAAAGATCAAGTAGTAAGGTTCTTTAGGTCATTAAATACAAAAAAAAACAGGGGTAACAAATGAGCTAGAATTGGCCTTTGAACTAAAAACTAAGTACAAACATTATAATTCATATTAAGTAATATTAAATACATTACAAACGAATCATTTAAAGCTTGACGTTCCTTATATTAGCAGTAGTTTAGTCTCGTCCAGATTTATACTCTACATTTGTAAATTGGCCTTCATATAACGTTATTTTTATTACCTTTTATAGCTCACATATTAATTTGGCATAAAATCTAATTTGTAGTGTAATAAGTTATGAAAGAAGTATATGACCAGTTGATATTAAAAAGTGAACGCCACTTATAGTAATAAATCATCATTGCTGTAGGATAAAAATAATTCTTATTTTGTAAGATGTCCTATGAAGCAACTGTTTAAATTAGCCAAGTGAGGGCAAAACTGAAGTGTTTTATGGCACAAGTGATTTGTATTCAACCTGTAAATTGTAAGCTACGCGACCTGCCTTTAAAGATATTTAATCGAGAATGTATTTCGTCCAAAGTTAATCTTTTTATTCCATATAAGAAGTGGAAATTTCGTCCTGATACACGAACAGCATGTGGTTAAAAGTGTGAAGTAACCGAGGATTTTGCAATCGCAATAAGCTGAAATTGTGTCTTTGCGGTGATGATTTCTTTAATGCCTTTTCCATATAATTGTAATTACTATTGGATGTACATATAATGTGAACATGAATCATCACTTCAACCTTGTATTTTTTATATTGTCACCATAACCGGATAAGCTTCTAAAATCCTAATTTTAAATAGATATTTGCACCACGCAAGAGAAGGGTAGAGATGGGTAATACCAAACCAACGACAAGATTTTTTATAATACCGAAAAGGTTGTTCATTAACTATGAGGATAATTATACTAATCTGCTAAATACCTAAACAGTAAGTTTGCAATTGGTATACATTCTTATATTCTTAACGATAAAAATATCTAACAGAAATATTTATAAAAATATGGGTACTATGAAAAAGAGAGGGAGAATATTGGCCATTTACTGGGCCCATTACTGGGATTCCAGGCTCTGGACTATTATTGAAAATATCATTGTCACAAAAAAAAACAATAACTATCAAAGCCGGGGATCGAAATTCTTTAAGAATACTTATTAATATTTTTTATTGATTGTAATTATTATACTTTGCTTAGAAGTAATAAACTAATTATTATTTCTGCACTTTGTTCTATTATAAAATTATTAGATGTAGTTCAAATATCAAAATGAAGTTATTTTCATTGCTATTCTAGTTTAATAAACAAGGATCCAGAATAAAACAAATGTTTCAATTTACAAAATCACTTCCCAAAGAAGTTAAATACGTCCTGCGAGGCAGGTATGTTGCAAAGATGCCTCACATCATCAGAACTGTTTTGGTCAGTTATTCAATTATTACATGATTAGTGATGTATTTATCTAATTAAGTTATTTAGTATGCCATTCAACCATAAAGTTTTTCCCACCTTTTTCGTAATAAGAAACTACAACTCAAGAATTTTTACCACTCAGAAATTTTATTGAATACTTGTCTTCCTTTTCTGTATTACGCTAATAAGTGTTTGCTATTTCTTAGTTGTTTATGGTTAGTGTTCTCTAATTATGTAGTTTAATTGGCTTATCATATTGTCACTTGACTAAACCAAATGCAACGAAATAAATAAAGTAAACGTAAAGCTAAAAACATGGACTCATTCTAGTTATTTTGTTTCATCATCTGAACATTACTGTGTTTTAAATACGTATAGGTGTATCATATAAAAACATAACGCTTATTTATATATAAATGGTTATCTACAATCTAGTATGAGTGTTTCAATGACTTCATCCGTTAAAGGGCACTTTTAAATAGCAGTTACGTGCTTAATGACATCTCCATTGACGGCTACTTTATCAAGCCACGCAAATTATAGTGGGCGGCCGCCAGAATGTGGTACTCAAATATTCAGAACATTGAATGGGAGGCTAGGCACATTTGTTAAATTTACATACAATAAAAAACTGAATAGGCTAACATAAGAAAACATGCGCGAGCTATAGAAACGGATAAGCTTCTTGTAAAACTTCAGAGGCGTGGCTATGAAGTCGGTTATACAGAATTTGATTCCAAGGTAATTTTAATGTTGAATATTTAATGGTTTAAACGGTGTATGTAAACATCGTCTCTTGTACATTGAGCAGTACTAATTGATATAGTACTGCTCAATGTACAAGTTCCAAACATATTTGACTCAACGAATAAGCATTGCAATTCAACGGGGCAATGCTGCCAGCATGCTGGACACGCTGCCAACTGGGAGTGGGCTGGGAGCATTTGGACTGCCTATGAGTCTGCTATGACTTATAGGTTGTCTAAATGCTTTTATTGTAGTAGCTGTAGTGTTGTATATAGTTCATAGTATTTTGTTTAATAAAGGCATACCGCCGGAAAAAAAAAGAACCAAACTGAGCTAATATTGAGATAGCTATAATGAGGATATTCCGATCATTTTTTTATTGTTAACCGGCTAATCTTTGTCCGCTATCTCACATGTTGAAAAGTGACGAAGTAGTCTAAAATACTGTTCATCATAATCAGACTTCCAGCCTTCAGAACAAGCTTGTTTCTAAAATGGCTTTTCGTCTTCGTAGCTAACATTTTTATGCTCTGCTAGATTATCTGAGAAGTATAATGGGCCATTGTGTATAGTATTTGTGGACTATAAAAACTTTAGAGAGATTATATAAGTAGAAAATTATGCCAATTAGTAATCGTACATTATCAAGTTTCATTACCAGTAAGAAAAAATATTCTTAGTACAGAATCGGGTACCTAATATGTATGGAATTACTAAATACTGAAATTTAATAAAACACAAAAATAATTACAATGCCATTATTCGTTCGCTTCTTCTTACACGATTCAGTTATTTCATTGTGTTATGACGTAAATAGGTATATCTGGAATAACCTTTCAACCCGTTCTCGCCAAAGTTTAAAAAGTCTAAACGACCGCAGGCCTTTCACACTATAAAAACATTGCCTTGTACAAACAAATCGTAAAATAAAACAACTATACAGTAGACGAAAGAAATTATTTAGGGAGTGGTCCTTCTGTGTGTAGTAGTATTATTTATTCTGTGACGATAGTAACAAAAGAGATAGGGACATCTGATACCCAATTTCAAGCCTACCGATGCTTGATACCAGTTCAAATTATGTATTGAAAGCTATCTTGATGGCATTTGGCCATGGCTTTTCTATATTTGGAGATCTTACGACACTCATTCTATTGATCTTTCACATGTCAGGATGATTGGGTACATATGTTTTATTGTATTTGATATGCATTGTGAATAGGTTAGTTCCTGCTTCTGATTAATAGTTTCCGTTTCACCTCTGTGCTGTTGAAATGACCCTAGTTATCTTGTTATCTGAGGCATGATGATGTAAAATGTTTTTATTTTGCCAATACCCGGTGTTTCAATCATTAGATAGTTCCTTATAATAAATGTATACATCATCGCAGATCGTGTTTTTATTCTTGCTGTTTTTGTGTGGAAAGCTGGTCTTTGGTTACATGCCATCCTTTCTCACAAAACTAGTATCCTTATAGATCCATCCACTTTTTCTCTCGATATATCTACTCTTAGGCGCAAGATATTTTGTTACACATCACTGCAAGTGTGATACTGCAGTTGATCAATTCAGTCACCTGCTGGCTGCTTTCGAAGTGCTGGTTCAATTACCTGACACGCCAGCTTAAACGATTTCATTCGCCGGGCTTTTGCCAACGCCAATGTTGCAGGTATTCTAAAACCGAATGGTCTAATGCGTGGTAATGGCATAGAACATATATTAATACTACGTTAATGGTTAAAGATCTGACGGTTATGGTTGCGTGGAAGTTAATGTGAGATGTTACAGACGTAGACACTTTAGTGCCGTCACATCTTTCTGAAACCAACGTGAGTGCTGGGCCACGGCTACTTCAGCAGAGCATCACAAGCGGCGTAGGTATACCAACCTCGGTACTGTACTTTAATGTAACAGCTGGATCGTTCACAGCTGAACACAGCCTCCCCTATTAAGGGGGTATTTGCCATAATCCCCACGCTTGGCAGGCGTCTTGGGGATCGCAGTGTGCGTTGGCAGTTGTTTAGAAGGCGCTGCTGCCCACTTTCCAGTATTTTTCCCTTAGTCGCCTCTTACGACATCCACGTGATGGTATGGGGAGGTGCAATTCTAATCCGGCACCCCACGGGGCCTCGGAAGTAATTACATATTTGAGCCGTTTAGTGTAGAGTCGTTGATTCTGCGGGGACTGGGAGCTCATCGCATTTTCCAAAACTTACCAAAACGCTTGGTCGATGACCGTAATCAAAATGCTGGCACCTTTGCTCATTTGGCTCAACGAATAAGCATTGCAAATCAACGTGGCAATGCTGCCAGCATGTTTAGCGCGCAGCCAACTGGTAGTAGGCTGCATCATTTGGGCTGCCTGTGAGTTTGCAATGACTTATATAATGTCTAAATGCTTTCATTGTAGTAGCTGTAGTGTTGTATATATAGTTCGTAATATTTTGTTAATAAAAGCCGGTTGAAAAACCGTGTCATAATCTCAAAAGAAGAAGATATTTGCCAAATGACGAGGTTTATGGACTGATTGCACGAGGCCCATCGCAGTAACCTCTGCCTATAACCCTATAATAGATGTGGGTCAACCGTCTCCCATCCTCCTACTCCTTTCACCCTTGTGAGCTCTCAAAGGGACATCCGTACCACCCCAGGCTACCTCACCCCCCCTGTTGTATTTCAGTATCCAGGCAAGATAGACTAAACGTTTTTGAGCTCCCTGTAATTGGCAGGAAGAACCAGATCCTTTGGCCCCTACAGATTTTTACACCCCCCGCGTCTTCACCTCCCCTCGCCTCCACACGAGACCTAAACCCCCCCCATCCCCCGCCCTTCGAGGTTGACCTCACCCCCGCGAGCCACAACTCAAGCACCGTTTGAGATAGACCCCTGATGTTTGGGGTCGTTGAAATCAGTACAACGAGCTTATCAATTTGGCCCCAACAAAAAAAAGAAATTCTTCTTTTTCAACACCACAAATCCTCCCAAGCACTCCTGTAAATTTACACAGCCTGTAATTTCACACCCTTCAAACCTGAATACATAAAAGTTCTACATGCCGCACTAAAAACCTATTATGATGTTCACAAAACAGCAGCAACCATAAACAACCAATTTAAAAAAAAAATAAGAAGTTCTAAAATCGCATATATTAATAAGTAGGTAATGTTAAAATAATACTTAGAAAGTATTTTGTGCGTACTTTTAACCATCTTTCAAAAAAGAGGAAGTTCTCGATTGAGGAATATTGGGGCCTTTCATATCACCCGTGGTTACCCGTTCTTATGGACAAACTCAGAGTCGCTCAAGAGCTATATAAATATCTATGGTTAGATTTACTACTTAGTGACAGTGCCCTGTTTCCTTGTTTAGGTTTACCTTCTCCACTTTTCAACTTAGTGAACTTCAGGGCTAGTGCCTTATATTAAACTGTCATTCAGTATTGTGAAAGCCTTACAACACTTAAAAGTAATCAAATATGTTGTCAAGACTGTATGCTTACATCATATTCTAAGACAATTATCTAATACCAATGGGTCACGAAACAAAAGCACTTTACGTTGTACGTATTTCACAGCTTTTGAAAGCAAAATAAAAAAGCATTCGACTAATATAATTTAAGCACTGCTGTCGTTATAGTCATTGCTATATGATGATATCACTAAACTTTATTAAATCTACTACATCTTATTTGTACATCGATACTCTAAATATATTGTTAGTCACTGCTTAAAGATGATGAATCACTGCATACAGATGTTTGATCACTCTGCATCTTTTACCGTATGTATCACGGGGAGTCTTTCGAGGAACTGTTCGATTTGTTGATTGGAACCTGCAGTTCAATTTTGCCGTCGGACTTCCCGACAAAGCATGATGTATCATCAATTTCATGTCGACGTCTGGAAGTCCATAACCTTTTGTGATTTTCACGGCATTTCTACAGCGCACTGCCACTTTATGGAACCAGCTGCCAGGTGAAGTATTTCCGAACAGATACGACTTAGGACCCTTCAAGAACAGAGCATGGTCCCTCCTTAAAGGCCGGCAACGCATCCTCGAGACCTCTGGCGGATGTTTGTGCGCCACGGTGATCACTTAACAACAGGTGTACCAGGCCTACTAGTTTGTCCTCCTATCCCATAAAAAAAGTCAATCGTGAAGTTAATAAGGCATTCCACAAAGTATATTTTATCGTTTAATCTGTGAAAAACGTTAAACGTTATTCTTTTTTTTGTGATTGTGATGGAATACGCACGGGGTGTTAAGCGGTAACCTTTGCCTTTAACAGATGCATTTTATCACAAATGATAAACTGGGTGTAAAGCATGGCACCCATCACCTTGAGACATTAATTTATTAAGTCTCACGTGGCTGTTATTTTACTGGTACGTACCTTAAAACTGGAACACAGTAATGCGTATACTTACATTACTCCTTGGCAGTCGAATTACGTATAGTGGTAGTAGGTACTTATAATTGATTAGTAGGAACGTAAGCTTTCCACATAATAGAAGACTATTTAGAATCCGATTTAACTTACGGTTATTTTACGTCGAGAAGGCGTCTCGACCGGTTTCGCGACTTTCAGAGTGACTTCATCACGGAGTGCGTGCGCTTACAATCGCGCCCGCGCATGCACTGGTGGTGGCGTGGTAGTCTTTTAATATGTGGCAGTACTTACCCGGAAGAACTCGTCCACACAGAGTTCTACTGCACTAATCAATTATTCCAATATTGAATTGAATGAGTTGACCTGGACCTAAGAAGGTACAATTCATATCCCTTTGATTACTTCACAGATAACTAACAATCGTGAAACCATAATGAAATGATGATTATGTTGACGTCATACACTGTACCTGAAAGGGCATAAACTACACGACTGATGAGCTATGAGGTATGATTAGTGCTTGTATATTATGTACTTACTACCATTCCTTACCAATCTTCTTCTATCATATCCGAGATTATTCAACTCGGAGGTCAACATCATATTCATTAAATAATGACGCTTGTATGAGCTTCAAGGGAGCTGTGTATTATATAATTATTAACCATGGACTGAACATTATGCTGTATGAGCTTCAAGGGAGCTCATACAGCATAATGTTCAGTCCATGGTTAATAATTATATAATACACGGTATCTTAACATCTGGCATAATATTACTATATATATATATCATTGAATGTTGGTCCCATTTTGGTTGGTCAACTGCGCCCTCGTTCAATTTAGTACATTGAAATGAGGGTGCAGTTTCATACACTCGATGTTATATATATATATATATCAGTTTCCTGTTAAATTACTGCAGATTCTACTACAGTAATACCCTATAAGTTAACAATCTTGTTAAGCACTTTTTTCTAATGTCTCATTTAATCATATCTTCATTTTTAATTTTCGTTCAAACATTTTGTATTTATTTTAGCACTATCCAATTACGATTGTACAAAACGCGCTAGCGATAAAATCTTCTTGATGTAACAAAAAGTAAAAAACAACAATTTGTTAACCGTGGCTGACTGATATTTAGTATATTGTAATATAGCTGGTAATAGGTACCTCGTTGTGAAACATAACGAGATTATCGCGAGACAACTTAATGCTCTAACATTTTACCAAATATTATTAAGAGAGGCTATATTATGTCTTAGTTCACACGATCTCATTCTGAAGATCTATCATTAATAACTTTGACAATGTAGGCACATAATTAGCATTAATAAGCCTCTATAAAATTCATCCTGCTTTTGTAACAGATTCGTTGTTACAATGTCATTGCGTACATCAAATATTTATGAAACGCACATTCATATTCATCTTTGGACAAAGCAACAGTCTTGATATGAGTAATAATTAAATTAAGTGTCTTCCTTTGTGCTATGAATTCCTATTCTACAATTGATTTTAGTCGTAGCTTACTCATATGTTATGAGTGACTATATAATAGTAATCACTAAATCTTTCTCGTCCGATAATAGTCCGAGGTATTCGATTTATATCAGCTTGACAAGTAGTTTTTCTTAAACTTTAACAAACTAAATTCATGTTTTAATACAGTTATTAGTGCACAAATGCTTTATATTTATGTTAATAAGTGCCCAGACGGACAAGCCGATACCTGATGCATAGAACATATAATAATATGCCTGAAGGTAAGCATCACGTTTTTTCTATAGAGTTACAGCGTCACTATTGTGTGTGAAAATGCACTGCGCTGGACACTCCGAGACATTCGTTTTGCCCAGTAATTTCACTTGCTACAGTGCCCTTCAAACACAAATGCAGCAATATTTGCACACTGCTTGGAGGTAGTATATTTGACACGCGTGACACACTGGTGTTATCCACCAAGATGGCTTCTTCTTTAAGGGGCCTCCCGACCGGTTTGTTACCTGATTGGCACCACCCGGGGACCACGCGTATGGTATCGAGATTGAGGGTACCTTCCCACGGACGAGGGTGACTCAGCCCCAAAATTATTATAATAATTATACCATGCAAATTTAGTCTTACCATCACGTATTTAAGAGCTAAGCCCTTGCCACACACCAACTGCCATAACAACTACTGTCGAATAAAAGCCTCACCCACTAGAGGGGTTTTGCCATAATGCCCACGCTAGGCAGGAGTCTTAAGGTAAGCAATATAAAATGTAAGTTATTCAGAAGGCGTTGTTGCCCACCTTCTGGTATTTTTACCATGGTTGCCTCTTGCGACTTCCACAGGAAGATATAGACGGGGAAACAATTCTAGCCAAGTTCCCCATGGGGATGTAAATTCATAATAATATATATTTATATTGCTAATGCTTACTAATATCAAAGCTAGAATGGGTATTGTTTTTTGTACTCTGAGATCAAAATTGACAAGTTGATTGAATAATCGAACGATTAAACTTAGATTACGCCATCCGAACTTCGAAAACCATTAGTGGTTATTACAGTATAAATTATTAATATTTTTGAAGCAACGGTTTGTTATGAGTCAATTTCTTAGGAAGAAATTAGTAATTCCTAAATATATTATCCCGAATAGATTGTAATACTATTCTAAATACGTATCTGTCGATGACTTTGTTTTCTCATTAGTTTTGGTAATTAAGAACTAATAATAATTCATAATATTTTGATTTATCCGGGTTTGACCAAATTTAATTATTTAAATATTTAATTAATTAATAATTCCATGGAATATAATTAAATTTAAAATGCATGTTCGAAATCAGAAACTGAGAGATGAACAGGATAATTTTGGAGAACATAAGATTTACACAAAAAAATATTTCATATATTATTGAACTAATTTTGAAACACTTGCCACCGTATCTCTTGAAAACAAGAATATTGAGGGCCACTAACTTATGTGACATACTTGACATTATCGATTAATATCCATTGTGTGTAAATGCTTACAAAACTTTAAATCACCATGATTAGTTGATCTCTAACAGTTCTCACATCAACTTTAAAAATATTTATAAAAAGTAACACGCATGTAAAGATAAAGGTCAAATTAGACTGGACATGAATTCGGTAGGTGTCAAGATGATTGACTGGCTATGTAGGCGGGCGCCAAAAGGTTTCGCTCATTACGTCTGGTCGTTTGAAGTTACAAGCGACGGTTGTATCAAACGTATAAGTGGTAATAAGAGGTAACCTTTTCCAAAACTTTGTGTGTTTTAAACGGCTTCAAAAAAAGGGGAGGTTCTCAATTCGTCTGTTTTTTATGTTTGTTACCTTAAAACTTTTGACTGAACCGATTTTAATAATTATTTTTTTATTTGAAAAATGATGCTTGTTGTTTGGTCTCTATTAAATTTCATCAAAATCGGTCAAGCCGTTTTTGAGTAACACTCCAATAACTGAAAAATATTTTCCTATCTTGATGATATAGTCGTTGACAGTTGATGACAATTGATCCCGTAAGTAGCAAAGGTCACTAATAATGTTTTTTTTACAATAATGAAACCGACTTCAACACTCAAAAGTGTGAAATAACTTGTCAAAGTCGGTACCATGGGCACAATATTGTGATAATAGTTAGGTACTTTTGAAACATCATGTATCATATAAACTTCTCGAAAATTCACAAGTCAAGCAGGTTCCTTCCTGTCTTTTTTTTCCAGTGCAAAATTACTTTTACGCATTCTCGTTCACCCACGGGGGAGGTGGTGAGCTTCACCGCATATGGTTAAGCGGTATTTTGCGAATGCTTGCCTGGCTAACTACCATCCTCATGAAGAAAATCTGTCGCCAAGCACCTAACAGTCTTCAGACGTTCTAGCAGCAGTCGTTTAGAGTAAATTACGACACATGAGATTTAACAACTGTATGTCTCAGTTTGGCTACTTCAGCCACAGATGATAAAGAAAGCGGCCAATGCAATTCTCTTACGCAAACATAACCTCTTTGTCAATAATATCACTAAGAAAACCATCTATGTACATAAATAAATGAAAATGAAAAAGTGAGAACACGCCCATCAACAGTAAAAACGCTATGTAGTCCGGTCGATACGGACATTTCAATATATATAAATAATGTTTAATGGTTTGGAATATTTCATAGCAGGTGCAAGCAAAGCCTTTGTAAGGCTTATTGATTTATACGAGCATTAGAGGCAAGGATTGCGGAAGCCAACTTAATTCATGAATAATAATTTTGACATAAATCCATATCATACTCCATATTTCATTGGTGCATCTCTCTCTTTCTTTAGAGATTCCTCATTACGGGGAATCATAATTTGAATGATGACGTTTGGACGCATTATCTGTCTCCATCGTTTCGTTTCATATCAAAGTGGCACTCACTGTCAGATGAAATTTGGTAGAGGAGGTAGGTTCCTTACCTTGGTCAGACCATCATGTTAAGAATCAGCCATGCGATCTTTTGCCTTCTAAGTTTTTAACAATTGCAAGTTATTCAAAGCTTTTGTCCCTTTTCCGCATTATGTGACCAAAATATATTTATAAATATAATAGATGCATAGCCAAACAAAATTAGAAAATGTGACTGCTTCAGAAACCACTATGACCTATTATGACGTGATAATTTTTGCGTGCTGGAAATTACAATTTGTCTGCTCTGAAAATATTTAAATTGCCTTGTAGACAAACCGTCGTATACATGCATCCTATCTTAATGACCAACTAGAACTAAATGCGTTTAACTTAACGCTAACAACTGTCATTAGGGAAATCTAGCACACACGTCAATTTGCAGGCAAATGTATGAAAACAGCAAATTGTTTAACCCAACGTGTCAAGTACAAAGGAAAGGCCTGGGCTATTAATCCTTTGACTTGTGTCCTAATTCATATTCTGAAGCTTTCATAATGTTTGATTAATGAGGTCTCCAAAAACGTGAATAGTCACAATGGTTGCTGTCAGAAAATGATGTGCAATACAAAAGGATTGACCAAATCAAGTATAATTCTTCCATTTAGCCGAGATTATGGCAAAATAGTCACACTAAACGATTTGAAGAGTCTTTCTATTAAATGTTATTTCAACATTGTGACAGTTGAGTTGAAGTAACTAATTCGTATGCACGTTTAATTATATCGTCGTATTCTCAAATAATAAATAAAGTTAAGGAGCGTGATATGAAATCAAATACTAAAATATGTTAAATAGTTTTTTATTTTGAAATAATGCATGGTCCGCGGATTACACAAAAAAAATTACAACGAGAGGAAATATTATAGTCATGTGCGGGATTCCAACACATCCACCCTGTAGCGTTGCTACAGTGTTTATTGCTTGTATTGCAAAATAACTATAATAAAACTTACCACTGAGACAACTGAACATAATGTTCATTGCTATGCGGATGATAGTACGGTCAGCGCACAGTACTCTGGTCGTGTTAGTGCCCCGCACTCTGAGGTGTTGGAAAGCAGAAACAGACTTGTGTCCGAGATTGAACATTCCCTTGCCAGAATCTCGGAGTGGGGAAATTTTAACCTCGTTAAATTCAATCCCACTAAGACACAAGTCTGCACGTTCTCAGCAAAAAAAGCTCCTTTAGCCATCACTCTGCACTTTCAGGACATTCCCTTGAACATCTCTAAGAGCATGGAGATCCTTGGTATCAGCATTTCTAGCGAGGTTCAGTTTAGGGGTCATTTGCAGGCTAAAGCGAAACTCGCTTCAATGAAGCTCGGTGTGCTTAACAAGGCGAAGCGGTACTTTACACCTAGTCAGCGGCTTTTAATCTACAAAGCACAAGTGGGGCCCCACGTAGAGTACTGCTCCCACCTTTGGAATGGCGCACCGAAATACCAGCTTCAGCCTCTTGACTCCCTACAGCGACGAGCCGCTAGAATAGTCGACGATCCTAAGCTCTCCGACAGGCTGGATCCACTCAGTCTCCGCAGAGATGTAGGTTATGTGTTGTAGGCCTATGTGTTTTTTACCGAGTGTTTTTTGGGGAATGTTCCGACGAGCTTTTTAACCTTATTCCTGCGTCGAAATTTTACCACCGCACATCTCGACACCGTCAAAAGTCCCATCCCCACATCCAGCAAGTATGGACATCACACACTGTTCGCTTTTGTCGCTCCTTTCTTCCGCGTACTTGTGGGATGTGGAACGACCTACCTCCGGAGGTCTTTCCGCGAGGCTACGACATGGACCATTTTAAAAGGGGCATCTACAAATTCCTCTCTGGGCAGGCAACGCATCGGCAGCGCATCTAGTGTTGCAGATGTCCATAGGCGGCGGTTACGTTTACCATCAGGCGGGCCGTCTGCTTGTTTGTCACACATAATATAAAAAAAAAAAAAAAAAAAAAAAAAAAACAAACATATTTCCGTAATTCTGAGGATATGTAATAGCACTACTTATAGCATGCTTTATAAAAACATATTTTCATTCATGTTTGTGAAATATATAACACAAGAGGTTACAACTATCTTTTTTCATAATTCATACTTTGTTTCGTTATAACAAATATTCGGCATTTGCAAACACTATAATGACAATGACGTTTTAGTAAAACGATATGAAGTAAGAATTATAAATGTCAGCCAATTGCGCTGTGATTGGTTGAATCGTTTCGGAGCACATTCAAAAACTGTACTTTTGTTTATGAAAACTTCCGATATGTAGAACGGAACGTAGCGCGTTCTTTACGCAAACAAGGTTTTATTTTAATATATGTGAAATTAAGATTTCTACATAATTAGACAAATTACGATTGTTAGAATTTAGGAAAATATATTTTTACTCATAAACTACGGTTGTGTCATGACGCTGCAAGGAGGTCTGCGTGAGATGGAACGGTCGGCTAAGAGGGCTTCCTGGATTGGTTCATGCGTTTGAGTCTGACTCGGAAAAAATAGAATGAAAAGATTAAAGATGGCCGAGATGAAGAAGCTTAGTGTTAGTGGTGATCACGGCGGCGATTTTAATAATCGGCACCGACGAGTCCCGCTCACGAATTATAAAACCCGCAAAAAAAGGTGAGAAAACTGATATAAATTTCCACTGTGTTCAGATTCTTTTTGTTTCGAAAGATTCCTTTTCTTCGAGTGGCGTCATGCGACTCGACCACGTTTGAGATATTAACGCTGTGATATTTTTCCACAGCGGGTTTTTGTTTCCCCGCACTCTCGGGACTGCCAGCCCTTCGAACGACCCGGAACTTCCCCACGGTACTTGAGCTTGCCCCACGATTGGGATTAAGTCGCAAGGAATAGTTTTACGACGGCGCGGTTCATCCCACCACATTGTGCAAGTATACTTAACATTTAAATTCTTATTTTGTACTCGAAATTTGGAAGGTGTCCGTCCCCTTCACGACCCCCAGCTTTTCATCGCGGCAAAAGTGAATAGCTCCACATTGGGACGCTATATTTTATTCAAATCCGCCCTCAAGGTGTTTAATTATTGGGATCCAGTATATAAACGGCTTTAATTCATTCACACATTTTTAATTTCTTAATACCTTTGAACACTCTACATCTTTATAAAAAATTACATCGACTACAAACTTATAAGTTGCTCCAAACAATTCTCAAAAACTAGTACAAAAAATTTTCTTCAAGACATTTCTCAAAACACTAATCGCTCCAAGTTTGAAAATAACTTGCTTTTAAAAACATAGACTATAATCATAGACAATAAGAATTCATCTCTACAACATCCCCTCTGAAATTTATATTGTCTCAAATAAAATTAAAACCAACCTGTATTTAACTTTAACATATTTTCCTAGAACACCCCATATACAACTTCAACATTGAACACATAATTAAAACAAAAATAAAAACCCATACTAGTATTCCCTACCTATCATTACATTCTACATACTATATTAAACCACCCCCTTAAATATAAATTTCAAATTAACAATCAAGACAATCTTAATACTATAACTAATACCTAAATTTCAAATCAATTCCAAAACATTATCTCTACAAAATATAACATCTAACACCTATCATAATTAACTAACTATACCACTAAACTCACTTCATTAAAGTTCACATCAAACTCACTGATCACTCACAATATGCTTTCTTAAACGTAAAAACTTGGTTCTGTCCAATCCTTTTGTCAAAATATCCGCAATATTAGAATTGGTTGGACAATAGAAAATTTCAATTAAATTTTGATCTATCTTTTCTTTAATAAAATGATATTTCACATCAATATGTTTGCTTCTGCGATTTAAAATTCCGTTTTTAATTAAAACAATAGCCGACTGATTATCAACAAATAATTGTGTTTTTGGAGTATGACCTGTAATTTCTTTAATCAGACTTTGAACACAAAGTAAATCTTTGATACATTCTGCGGCAGAGATGTATTCTGCTTCCGTACTGGAGAGAGCGGTGACGGACTGTTTACGCGAGCACCAATGTATGGGACCACCACTGTACAACACTACAAAGCCAGTCGTACTTTTCCTAGTATCAGGATCACCAGCGAAGTCTGCATCACAATATGCAGTCAAAACTAAACTATTTCCACGTAAATATTGAATACCAGAAGATATAGAGCTCTTAAGGTATCTGAAGAGATTTTTAATATTGGCAAAATCATTTAAATTAGGACACTCTTGATGTCTACTGCAATAACCAACATGAAATGAAGCATCTGGTCTAGTTTTGTTTACTAAGTATAGTAAAGACCCTATCAACTGCCTATAACGATGCACATCACTACTATTACCCTTCCCCTCTTGATGTGTATCAACTAAAATATTCGGAAAAATAATTTCTTTTAAGTCATTAAATCCAAATTTATTTAACATTTGACCAATATAAGATTCCTGATAAATTTTCAAATAATTTTCTCCAACCTGTATATCAATACCGATAAACTTCTCAACTTTATCAAATTTTCTAATTTCAAATTCTTTTTGCATTCCTTTCATGATATTATTCAATTCATTTTCACAATTTCCTATCAAAATTCCATCATCAACATATATAGCCAAGTAAATTTCCTTTTCTTTACATAAAAACAAACATGGATCTAATTTCAGCTGTTCGAAACCCAATTTCTTTAAATATTCAGTTAGCCGCTTATTCCACATGAGCGGTGCTTGCTTAAGACCATATATACTCTTCTTTAATTTACAAATTTTATTTTCACCATAATCATAACCTAAAGGAATTTCCATAAAGATATCCTCATTTAATTCTCCATACAAAAACGCTGTCTTTACATCAAACTGTTTTAATTTTAGACCTTTCTGTGCAGCAATTGAAAGCAATAATCGTACACTAGTAGTATTTACCACTGGACTATAAGTCTCTTTGTAGTCTACATTATATTTTTGTAAAAATCCCTTAGCAACAAGTCGTGCTTTGTATCTTCCTTCCGACTTCACAGTAAAAATCCACTTACTAGTTATCAATCTTCTATTACCTGCTTCTATTTTATCAACTACTTCCCAAGTTTTATTTTTCTCCAAAGAATCCATCTCTTCTTTAATAGCTTTTTCCCATAAACTTCTCTCATCACTCTTCAACACCTCACTGTAAGTTAAAAATGATGTTTCTAAATCATAATCTTTCAACCTTATTGGTAATTTTCTATCTCTTTTTGACAAAATCCTTTTACTACTAATTTCTTCAACGGACTCCTCCGCATCCACAAACAACTCGTTTCCATCCACCGTCAATCTACTATTATCTTCAATCGCATTTCCATTATTCACTTCTTGACTACTATCTTCCAAATTAACTTCTCTTCTACTATTATTATCTATTAATTCTTCAGCAATACTATCTTCAAAAACATCAATTCCCTCATTTTCTATAACATCATTCCGTTCCTCCTCCAAAACATCTTCTACGACATCTTTTCGCTCTTCAAAAATATTTTCTATGACATCATTTCGTTCTTCTTCTAAAATATTATCTATGACATCATTTCTCTCTTCTTCTAAAATAGAAAATTCCTCCTCCTTCGTTGCTTCAACATCTGTCTTCTTCTTCTTAATTTCTCCATACAAACTTCCCCTCTCAACTTGACAACCATCATCAGCTGTGATGACATTTCTTTTCTCGTTTTGTTCTTCCAACTCCTCTTCTTCTTTAAATAATTTATATAAATCTGTAACTTTCGCAATCCTATAACATTGCTTTAAAAATTCCAAAACATCCTTCGCATTATTATTAAAAGTCACATCTCTTGAATAAAATACCTTCAAACCCACCGGATCCCAAATCTTATATCCATTGTTCGTAAATCCTACTAGCAAACCCTTACCACATCTGGAATCTAATTTATTGAGTTTTGTATTTATTTTGTAATAAGCCAAAGAACCGAAAATATTTAAATGTTTCAAATTTGGAATTCTATTAAACCACATTTCTGCTGGCGTTCTGTCATTAATAGTATTAGAACACCTATTGGTTATGTAAGTTGCTGTTAACACCGCCTCGCCCCATAACTCTTGTGGTAACTTCATGTCAAACAAAAGAGCACGGGTTCGCTCCAAAATTGTTCTATTTAATCGTTCTGCCTTACCATTATGTTGTGGAGTATACGGTATTGTATAATCTATTGAAATTCCTTTACCTAAACAATATTTTTTAAAATTATTTGAACTATATTCACCGCCATTATCGCACCTAAATGTTTTTACTTTTAAGGTAAAGTGATTTTCAGATAAATTTATGTAATTAGTAATTTTTGAAAAGGCTTCACTCTTAGTTCTGATCAGATAAATTTTAGCAAAATGTGTATAGTCATCTAGAAAAGTGATAATATATTTATAACCATCATACGTGTCTGAACCTATTGGACCACAGATGTCACTATGAACTATTTCTAATGGCCTAGTAGCTCTATTCCTTTCGGTATTGAATGGTTTTCTGCATAGTTTTGCTTGTGTGCAGACTTCGCAGGTGTCAATATAATTATCACTATGTTTTGAATTTATTCCATTAACTATCTGTTTTGTTTTTGAAATTGATGTATGTGCCAAAGCTCGATGCCAAAAATTTATGTTTTGAATTAAGTTTACTGACTTTGTGCTTGACCGAGTTGCTGACAACTCTGCATAGTACAGTCCGTCACCCCTTAACTCACCAGTCAGTAAGCAGCTGCCATCTCTTTCGTATACTTTACATTCTTTTCTGAAAAACACAATTTTATAATTATTTTCTGCTATTTTTGAAATTGAAACTAAGTTTTTCTTCAATTTCGGGACTAGTAACACATCATTGAAGGTAATGTTATGTGAATTTGTGTTAGACTTGCATAACACTTTACCCACAGTGTCTATAATGTGTGTATTACCATCAGCTGTTGAGATTCTATAATTGCACTTTTCTTTCAAATGTAAATATACTTCAGAATTAATTATGTGACTGCTAGCTCCGGAATCTAGTATGAACTCAATAGTTTTCTCCTCATCTCTGTCTAATTTTGTAAAATTACTCACCGAAAATTGTGGTTTCTCTAAACAAAATTTTGAAAAATGTGTGTTTGTCTTGCAAAACACACAATTGTATTTTTCTTTGCAATCATTATTTTTGTGTCCATTTTTCAGACATTTGAAGCATGTTATTATGCTGTTATTCTTCACGCTCTTGGCTCCTTTATCATTTCTGCAGAATTTTGCTATGTGTCCTTTCTTACCACAATTATAACAAACATTTATTAAAAATGTATCACAATTTTCTTTATTTTTAGTATCCCGTTCTGTAATTTTTAGTTCTAATTGTATTCGGGAAATAAGATTCACAAAAGTTTTCTCTTCTTTAGCAGTTGATTCCCAAGCTGTCCTAAAGCTCGATAATTCTTTAGGTAAAATGCACAATATTTTCGACACAACCTCAGTATCAGTTAGATTCATCCCAGTACTTTTGATTGAGGTAACTATGTTCATTAGGTCGCCGATATCTTCTAGTAAATCTGTTTTTTCGAATTTATAGTTATAAAAATCTTGGAGTAAATGACACCTCTGTGTGTCAATTTGGCCCAAAAATATCTTATCCAATGTGTCTAAAATTTCTTTTGCGGTTTCACAGTCAATTATACGTCCAATATATGAAGTATCTACAGAATTAATTATTGTAAATCTGGCTTTTACATCTTTACTAATAAAATCTTCCTTTATTTTTTGTTCATCATTTAACCCTTGTATAACTGAATTTAGTCCTTTTGATAATAGTAATAAATGTAATTTCTTTTTCCAAATAATATAGTTCGTATTTTTATCTAGTTTTGACAGTTCCTCTGTCATGTTTCTATATAATTATTTCCAGTAAATAAAATAATAATTTCATCACCATATGGTTTCCAGGGTAGGTAGCTCAGCTCATCTTCATCTTATCCTTGAGGGCAAAGGGCCCATGACCTTTTATTCAAATCCGCCCTCAAGGTGTTTAATTATTGGGATCCAGTATATAAACGGCTTTAATTCATTCACACATTTTTAATTTCTTAATACCTTTGAACACTCTACATCTTTATAAAAAATTACATCGACTACAAACTTATAAGTTGCTCCAAACAATTCTCAAAAACTAGTACAAAAAATTTTCTTCAAGACATTTGTCAAAACACTAATCGCTCCAAGTTTGAAAATAACTTGCTTTTAAAAACATAGACTATAATCATAGACAATAAGAATTCATCTCTACAACACTATACTGCATAACCAGCGTCAGTGAGCAAATATTGCGAGATCCAGTTCAGTTCATTTGCTCGTCGTCAAGTTTATTGTAATATCTATTTAGGAATATTTTTATTAATTTGATGCACAAGGACATTGTCTGGCCAACAATGTACCTAAGTAAATTTTAGAAAACTTATTAATTCATATAATTTGCTCAAAGGTTCAGACAAACAAGCTCGTAACTGACACTCAATATGAGTGCCCTAAATTCTGATCATTGTGCCTTATATCCATCTACGCAATTTAGTTTGAGGTATTTTGTCCAACATCCACGTATAAATTGAAAATATGCAGTACTTGGCTAATATTTAAATGATATATGTATATTTCCAAAAAGAGTCTATCTAAACCAATCATATATTAGCATTCGTTGTAATAAAATTTCCCTGAATCGATAGCAAACTAAAATTAATTTCTCCTGTAAAATTTGCTTTCTGGTCGTTTGGCTATTCAAGCACTAAGGCGGCGAAATGATAGCATACACTACGATAGCGCAGTATTATTATATTTTCTATGACGATAGCTCAATTAGTAGAGCAATGATGTATCGAATTGTTGAACGCACAAGTCGCTCTCCTGTTGATAAACATCAAGCCAAATTGTGGTTGCATTGTCAATTTTGTCGTACTGCTTCACACTGCACTGTGACATTAGTTGATCCGAGACATTAGTTTTTGTCTCGATAGCCTAGCAATTTTACTATCTACAGTGCTATTTACCTCTAAACCATAGTAAAACTTCAAAGGAGCTAGACTGGAAGCCCGTGGGAAATTTAAATGCCTACTCTAGTCTGGTTACGTTGGTTATCTAATTCCATATCACAAACTTTTAAGGTATCTATGTTATTTATATAGGTATTCTATAGCAACTAGCCCGTCAGTTCACGAGGGAATTACAGTTCAGCTAGTTTGATTTGTCTTAGAGTCGTTGATAGTGCAGAGTCTTTTGATATGTTCTTCAATATAAATTTACAAATATTCAAAATAAATGAAAAAGATGTCTGGTAAGATTTATTACTTAACATTCACCTTGAAATTATCGTACGTTCTTCTCGTCTCGATTTGAGTCCATCGGCGTACGTAAGGCAAATAACTGGTTCTGTTATGTTGATAAAGGTATGTTCATAGAGCTGTAACTATGGTTTATACATTTGTGTGGACTTAAAAGAGTTGGTTGTTTAAATTGCATCTTATACTGTATTAATAAAATAGAAGAAACGTTCTCAAGTTCACGCGTTATATATAGTATATTTTTACTATGCTCGTAAAATTCTTGTATGTAAGCGGACTAAAACGACTTTTTAAGCTTTAGTACTGAAATGCCTGTTTTTCGGCACAAATATATAATTATCTTTTTCTATCATGTTCAAAGAGTTACAGTTTGTAATATATATCATGTGAAAAATCAAACTTTTAAGTAAACGCAAACAAAAGATACAGCCGATTATGCCGCGAATTTTCGAAATACAAGGGAATCAAACCTACAGGGCCCCGTTTTCTCAACGATTTATAGCACAGACATCGGAAAATCATAAACTATTAGTTACATAATAAAAATAAATTGAAAATGTTATGGATTTCATATAGCAATAAAAAAAAACATAACTTTTACTTATATACCTACAGATTTGTACAGAACTCTCGGTGCGCGAGTCCGACTCAGCATGGTGGAAGGGCATTTTTGCGAATGCCCGCCTGGCTAGCGACCACCCTCAAGTTGAAAATCTGTCGCCAAGCACCTAACGGTGTGTTCCGGCAGCTATCCTTGAGAGCCAGTAATTCTAGGTTAAGCCTGTTAACACCTTCGACCACATCATCACTTACCATCACGTGAGATTGTGGTAAAGGGCTTACCTATCAGAAATAAAAAAAAAGACTCACATTTGGCCGTTTTTTATAATGCACATAGGTCTGAAGTATTATAAAATACCCAAACATAAATTTTGTCGAAACAATGACACTTAAAATAGAACATTGTTCAAATTACATTTGAGATGGTATATATTAAGTATATGTTTCTATTCCTCGCAATTGAAGAAAATGAAATCCATTTTAATCTCGACGTAAATATTTGCCATTTGGCTCGTGTTGTTAAACGCCTAAAAAGGCTAAAACGTTATGTTTTATGCACTCGTTGTACACACTATCATGCGTTTTTTTGTAGAGTATAACCTTCAAATTAATGCCGTTAGTATGTTATTAACATCAATCAGGTAGTTTTAGTTTACTTAAAAACATATTTTCCAATATGACTATACAAGGATTAAGTACTGAAATGTAACTCTTGCCGCATCATCGCCTAAAATACTGAGCACCATCGGGTGCTCAGTATTTTAGGCGATAGTCAATGTATCTCTTTAGCTACAGAAATCTTAATGAATTTATTTTAATTTCTGTGTCTTTAGAAGTATCACTTTAAAGAAAGATTTTTATAACAAGTGACTAAAGTTTAAAAAAAAGAAAAAATAGATACTAAATAATTTATTTAATTGCCTATAAATGTTAATATCAATTGGTTTACGTACAACATAAATATTTTTGCACATTACCTTTTATAAGCTCACCATTAGCTTGATATAGAAATTTAGTAACACATCTAATTTTTTTTGCACCAAATTTTTTTAAACTATAACAAATCGTTTATATATTCAATGAGAGATCAAATATTTATAATAAACTTAAAATAAATATGCATAATTTTATGATGCCATTTATACATTTTTGAATATGTACTTACACCTACCGTTATGCATGTCTTCATTTACGTATTAAATTTGTGTGAAATCCAGATACATGCATACAGTGTGATCTTATCTCTAGTCTCTACCTTTTATGGAACGACATTATACTGGACGAGAAGTCAACAGACGCAGACTAGGAAGTAAGTTGATCAAAAAATCACGACTGAACCAGTTTGTAGTTACAAAGACTTAAATGTTAAAAAACTGTGACATTTTCCATTTGTTTATCACCTTGTTAAACAATGACATTCAATGACGATTATTACAAAGAATGCTATATTCTATATTACCTTATCGCTATTAGTATAAAAGATATATCCATATATATCTTTTATATATATATATATATATATATATATATATTAGCGGTCCGCCCCGGCTTCGCACGGGTAACAAAAAATTTCAAAATTACAAATTAAAAACGTAAAAAGTTGTTATTGTGACATAACTATAATAGTTAGACTTATAGTATTCCAGACTTTTTTGTAAATATTGATGTCCTCTATAAAATTGTAGAACATCACTTTGCTGTATTATCTACAATTTCTGCAGCCTACGCGATATAACGATATTTTCGCACTTTGGTTTACATTATCGAAGTTTTCATAAGGATCCCTAACTTTTTGTAAATCTTCTAAAACCTATGTTTATCATGGAAAGTGTAGGATTCTAATGGTGAAAGAATTTTTCAAATCAGTCTAGTAGTTTCAGAGCCTATCCAAACAAACAAACAAACAATCAAATCTTTCCTCTTTATTATATTATATTACTTTAGATATATATCAGAATGTAGCCAAAATTTAAGTGTCATACTCATTTTTTGTTCAAAGATTTTGATTTTATTCTTAAACATCTATAAATATATTATAGTTCCAATTTTTGCAGGGACAATTGACCATTTGAATGGGTGGCATAAAATGTCGCTTTAAAAATCTTATCTCCTGGGTTTGATAGAGTCGAACAAGATTTTTTTTAGTAGCAGTCTGAAATATGCCCGATATATAAATAGCAATAAATTATAAATGTAAGAGCAAAATATAAGAATATTATATGTGGCTTTGATCAAATCTTCTAAGGCCAAATTAATTCCCAAACACATCTCCATAAAAATTCACTAAGAATAAAATTACAAATTAACGCTCAATTACTCATAAAACTAAAATATAATATATATTAATTATCTATGTGTATAAATATATTACAATTGAATAGCAAATCTTTAACGAAGGGACATTTTCGATTAAAGTTTTGTGTTAATGAGCATTCTTTCGTTTTCGATCCAAACTGACCGGTATTTTATCATCGCTGCCTCTCTTTCACTTCTATGCAGTCCGATAGTGAAAGAGATTCAGTATTTGACAGCGTCTTAACATTTAAAAAAATGCATGACAAAACAAATCTAACATACATAAAATCCGATCCACAAAATTACCATAAGCGCTTATATCATAGGAAAATGTTACTTTATTATTGAAATAATATATAAATAAAGTTGATGTAACAAATCTTAATATTCTTCATCCTAAATCAATCTAGCGCGACACGTACCTATTAAATCTCTTAAATATACATTTCCTAAGCCATTTGGATGGAACAGCATATTTTATGCGAAGGTTAGCGTGGGCCTTGTAATGGCCACGTTATTGTTAAGTTGTATTGATCGCGGGTTAAGTTAATATCTGATAATGCAGAGACACCGTATTCATATTGAGTGTGGGCTATATATCTATCTTGCAGAGCTATGCATTAACATCACGTCTGTTTCTGGGAGAGGTCGACAGAGACCATCAATTTTCAGTTCCTACAATCCATGCATCTTTTGCATCTTTTGCTGTCTTTACTCTCTTAACGTTCTCCATGGACGCCAGGTACTCAAGACACGTGTATTCTTCTATAATCGCTGCAATCTCGTCAGAATAATATATTTGCCAAAGTTTTATGAAAAAAAACGAATACGGAAATATAAACGAATTAAGTACCCCTGCCTGAAATAGATCATATTTAAAATGTAAGGCTGCAAATTTATTATTTGGCGCAAGAACTTGGATTGAATCCTGTGTGTAAAAACAGCTTAAATAACAGAGTATTATAATGTATGTTTATATCAAACATTAATACACATTACATTTGGCAAAATTATGTTTGGAGCTGTTGTAATGATCGAATTCTAAAAATCTTTTCCACGCTAGCGGTTAAAAAGCATTTATGCGCACTAATTTCGATTGACAAAGCAGTAAACTTTTGTTACTCTAACGTGACTATGTCTTACCTTTATAAAGTAATTAAAATATGGCAATAACTATAATTAAAGCGAAATTCAAGCAAAAAATTGGAGTACTCTTAAGATATTTTTATGACAATGCTTTTAACCGTTTTGCAGTAACAGGTTTGTTGATGTATATGTTAAACAGGCTAATCCTAGTATAGAAGTTAACTAGAGATTACTGCTAACTTGAAAAAAGCCTTCCAGAAGACAATGTTGTTTTCTAAACGAGGATGAGACGGAAGCTAGGTGAAACACAAACACAAAACCCAAAATGCACCACGATGAGTAAAGCTCAAATCCACGGAACTTGAAAGTCCATAGTCTTTGCCACTGGGCTACTATTGTTTGAACTGTTCATCATTGGTTATACAATTAATTTATTAGTTTCGTACTGTCTTCTTGGTAAAGTAGCGTAAAGCGACCCTTAGGAATCTCGTTCTATCCCAGAGTCAGAGAGTTATTTTTTCTGGTCTGAGGTCAAGAACTGTGCCAATGGCATTACACTCGCTCCCAATAACATGGGACCAATATATATTAGATGCAATATGAGACACACCTCCACGTATGTAAAGTCGTAATAATATAATGATTTCTTAGTTTCTAGTACTACTTTTATCAGGTGGTAAGTAAACTTTTATGAGGCAACACTTTGGTTTATCTTCGTTATTACTAGTCTGTGATTGCTGCTGGTCAATAGTCAGTTGAGTCTGTGGTGCTTACGTCCATGAGACACTGCAGTGGAGTCAGGATTATTTTACCGGCCAGCTTGTGACAAAATTCATCTATTATAGTCAGAGGTTAGTCCACTTAACATCAGGTGGGTCTGGTGCTTGTCACGTCACCAAAAAAGTAGGTATAAATGAATTCATAATATCATATATCAAAATCGGTTAAGCCGTTTAGAAGTTATGGTGGAATGGTGGAAAAACTCACAAACATACAAACATACATGCACCCTGATAACATAACATTCCTTTTCGGGCATTCGTGTAAAAAGACACATTTTATTATTTCATATTTTTTTATAGCCTAAAAAAATTACGGAGTTTCATGTTTTGAAGCAACTGGCAGAAGCTAGTGCATTATAAAACAGCCTGCTTACCATCTTTTTTTTTTTTTTTAGGGAGGACATAGATGCTGGCTACCGCCTGTGCGGTCGTCCAGCTCCACCGGGTTTTGGGCGAGGGCCTGGCCCTACAATAGCCCGGGAGGGAGAAGTGCCGAAGGCACTTCTCCCGAGACGGGCGTAGAAGGCGAAAAGCGCTTTCTACCTCCGTCTCCTGCGGACGCCGAAAACGTACCGCTATTATAGGAGGGGTTGACAGCGAGCTCAAGGGCACCACTGTGGTTCGGACCTCGGCTTGTCTCGCTGTCGAGAGACATGGGGGGGATCGGAGCAAAATGCCTCTGTGCAACTGCAGTGTTGCACAATTGGGCCCTACTGAATAATACTCTTTGATTATTTGGAGAGCAATTTATCGTGACCTTGTTTTTGCCTCGAGCTCGCCGGCGAGCTCGGTGTTTGATTGTGTGACCTCTAATTACCTCACACCTGGGGATTTTACCTCGACGACTTGCGGATAACGCTAAAGCTGCCAATGTAATGACTGCGATGGGGTCATCCGGGTCGTCTAATACCTGCCGTGGTCGGCGACGGGGGGGTTTGAAAAATGGGATAGAAGAGGCAGTCGAGTAGTTCGATGCCTGGACAACCAATGGGTTCGGGTGGTGGGGCGCTCGATCAAAGTATCGGCGGGCGCAGTCCTTATTGAACTGCGCTAGAGAGGGAAGGTTTAAGTCGCAATGCAACTCGGTGTTCCGGATATACCACGGGGCGCCGGTTGCATTACGAAGAAAACGGTTTTGGATGACTTGGAGTTTATGAAGGTGGGCCTCACTAGCATGACTAAACACTACTGATGCGTAAGTCATGATGGGGCGGATGCAGGCAGTGTAAAGTGTCTTCTTATTACTAAGAGACATTTTACTCTCTTTGCGAAGTAGGGGACCAAGGCGACCCATTATGAAGGCCGCTCTGTTACGGACGGTTGTTATGTGATCGTTAAAGGTGAGATGACGATCAAGGGTGACTCCGAGGTATTTTGTTCTAGGAACCCAGGGAATGGGTTCGTCGAACAAAATAAGCGGTTTCGGGTAAGGGGAGCGTGTCTTCTCAGTAAAGCACATAGCTGTGCTTTTAGCTGGGTTGACCGCGATGCGCCATTTTCGGAACCAGTCACCGATCTCGGTGATGGCCCGTTGCATGACGAAATAGGACTGTCTGTTGATATGCCACCCAGTGGTGTAAATGGCGGTATCATCCGCATATTGGGCTAGGAATATTTTGGGCTGAGAGCGTGGGATGTCACTGGTATACAGTGCAAAGAGAATAGGTGATAGCACGGAGCCCTGAGGGACTCCGGCTTTGACTGGGTGGGGGGAGGAGAGGGTGCCTTCCACGCGATAGCGAAAGCTTCTGGCTTTAAGGAAGTCTTGTAGGATGAGCACAAGACGTTCTGGCACGCCAAATTGGTATAGCTTGTAGATCAAGCCGTTGTGCCAGACTTTGTCAAAAGCTTTCGCTACGTCGAGGAAGACTGCTAGCGTAGTCTGGGGTTTGGGGTACTTATTGAAGCCCTCAATGATGTGCTCCGTGAGGCGGTGCACCTGTTGGACGCATGAGTGTCCGGGTCTGAAGCCAAACTGCTCATCTGGGATAAGGTGGTGTTCCTTAGCATGGGACTGGAGACGGTTTGCAAGTAACCGCTCGTAAAGTTTGCCTAAGGCACTGAGGAGGCTGATGGGGCGGTAACTGGTGGGGTCAGATGAGCTTTTGCCTGGTTTGTGAATGCCAATGACATTTGCACATTTCCAGGTGTCTGGGAATAAGCAGTGGCTCATAGCAGCATTGAAGATGCTGACTAAGAGATGGATGAGAGGAGGAGAGAGGGTTTTAAGAACCCTGTTGGAGATGCCATCGGCACCGGGGGATTTGCGCGGTCGGAGGGCCTTGATCAGTCTCTCCACCTCAGCGTAAGTCGCTAAGGTGATTGGTGGGAGTTCAGAGGTGACCACAGAGCTTTTACGTTCGACTTCAGCATCCACCGAATCGAGGTGAGCTTGGTCAACGTGATCTACGTTAGGGGAACACTGAGCCTCTAGGCTATCAGCTAGGCACTCAGCTTTGTCTTCGTCAAAGAACGCTGGGACAAGTGGGACTGGTCTGTATAAGGGAGGCATGTCGTTATGGTTACTTCCTTTCAAGCCTCGCGCCAAGTCCCAGTAAGCATGGTGGCTTGGCACGAGGTTTGAAAGTTTATCGCCCCATTGTTGATCACGCAACTCAGACATGCGACTTTGAACCATGCGTTCAAAGTGGCGTTTCTTAGTTTTGTTCTCTTTACTGGGGTAAGAGTCGTAATGTCGGGTCACTGCTTTACTCTCCGTCACCAATCGTCTCACATCCGCTGGAATGACAAGGCGCCGGTCGTCCGGCACTATGACCTCCTTTGCGGATGCACCTACTACGGTGGAGAGGTGATTGGTGAACGAATCGATCGCAAGGGTTACGTCATCTTTTGTCAGGATGTCGTCAGGGATCTTGTCTAGGTCCGGTGAACTGATAGCCTTTAGGGCATCGCCTACTTGCTTCCAGTTCACTATCGTCTTAGTGGGGCGGGGGAGGTCAGTCGTTGGGTCGGGACCTAGTCGCAGTATAATGGGTCGGTGGTCAGAGTGAAGCTCGTGAACCACTTCTATGGAGCGTAACCGGAGTGTTACGCCTCTGAATAGTGCCATGTCAAGCAAGTCAGATCGGTGGTCTGCCATATAAGGGTAGTGAGTGGGCTCAGTGGGCGCAATTATGTCAAAGTTAAGTTCTGCGATTAGGTTTTCAAGTGCAATACCTCTGGGATTGTTGACGTTACAATTCCATAGGATGTGCTTACTGTTGAAGTCGCCAATCAGAATGACGGCGCTTCCTAATGAGAATAGGGCTTCTAAGTCAGCTCGGACGATCGGCTTTGCGCAAGCTTGGTAACAGGATGCTATGACTATAGGTTGATGACCAGTCATAGCTAGGAGGCAACAAGATGCTTCCATATTAACAAGAGTCGGGGTAGGTAGGGGAATGCAGTGCAGGGACCTTTTGTAATAGATAAGAGTGCCTCCCCCACGGGAGTTCACTCTATCATCACGTACCGTTCTGTAATTGGCAAACCTAGGGTTCGCCTTCCCCGGTTTTAGAAAGGTTTCCTGCACGCATATGATATCGATAAGGTGGGTACAACAAAAGTCGTGGACGAGGTCACGTTGTCTGAAGAGGCCGTCAGCGTTAAATGACGCTAACGAAACTGAGTATGGTTTCGTGCGTTCGGTTGTACTACCCATAGTGGTTGTACTGGGGAGGGGCCTGGGGAACGAAGCGCTTAAGGGCGCTAAGTAAATTCGCGTGTTCCAATGTGTATTGGATCACGTCCGCTGGGGATTGAGCGTATTGCATCTTGTGGAATAGCTCTTGTACCTCATTGATGTCAACCGACATAGCCAGATCGCTGACTAGGTTGATTGCCTCTTGAAGAGGGGCAGCCATCAATGGCATAGGTGGAGCTTGTGGCCGGGAAGCGGCGCGGGGAGGCGCGCGAATGGTGTTGGCGACGGGTGCCGGGAGCGCGGGGCGAGCCGGGGCCGGTGCGCGGGCAGGGGCCGCGGCGCGGGCGGGTGCGGGTGCGGGCGCGGGTGCGGGCGCGCGGGCCGGGGCGCGGGCGGTAGCAACGGTCTTAACCATACTGGGTGGTTTAGACCATGCGTTACGGGCTGGGAGCGGCGCGGGTATTACCTGTGAGGCAGGTACTACCGTTAGTTTGGGGCTTACCCGTTGGTAACGGTCGTAAGAGGGACGGGTTGGCCTATGCCTTGCCACCCTGTGGTTCACTCGTGGTGCTTTAGGGCAACCACGGTAATTCGCGGTATGCCCTTGAGCGCCGCATAACACACAGCTGGGTGGGTCCGGCGAATCCCGGGTGCGAGTGCACGCTGCTGTCGCGTGATCGCCTAGGCACTTAACGCACCTAGCGCGAGCGAAGCAGAATCGGGAGGCGTGCCCGTATAGTTGGCAGTTGTGGCACTGCGAGGGACTCCCATTCTTGTATGGGGCTTGGACATCGAGTCCTGAGAGGCCACAGACCTTTTTTAAATTAAAAATGGCCTTGCCTTCAGGAGTACGATCTAGTACTACGAGTACTAGATCGTAGGGACTGCGGTCCTTCCCGCTGTACATGCGGTGAACTGCATGTACGGGGAAGTCTTGTGCCTTCAGGTCGGCACATACCGAATCGGTATGTACCTCCTTGGGCACACCGCGGATGACCACTCGGAGGACTTTCTCCTCTTCGAGCGCATAAGTGTGAAAACTTATGCTCTCGTTGCGGAGGAGTTTTGTTAGCGCTCTGTGGTCGCTAATGGAGGAGACTTGGACTTTAATGCCCTGCTGCGTGGAGCGGGCATTAGTATAATGGATCCCACGATCCGAAACTAAACGGGACAGCATGTCCCATTTGGTTTTGTCCTGAATGAACAGGGGCGGAGGCGGTTTTTCGCGGCGCGCGCTCGCGTCCTGAGGGGACGCGGCAGTGGTGGCCGGAGCGGAGGGAGGAGACGCGGGGCGCGGGGCGGGGGTCGGCTTCTTGCCGGAGGCGGGGGCCTTAGCGGGTGCCTTGGCGGGAGGGGCGGAAGTTGCGCAACTAGCGGCTTTAGGAGCACGCTTGCGCTTTCTATCTACGACGGTATAGCCGTCGTTATCTGAGTCCGAGTCAGTGCGTAAGGCGCGACTCGGATCTACCTCCATCTCCGCTTCGGAGTCCGAAGTGGGCTCTACAACGGCGATGGAGGGACGGGTGCTCGCTGGCCTCCCGATCGGTGAGCGCGAGCGAGACCTCTCACGGGGAGGGGCTGCCACCGTGCGTCTGTTGTCTGGGCCCGGAGCGGGCGAAAGCGGACTGTCCTCTGAGAAGGACCGGGTCAGAGGAGGGACGTTGGCCTCCGGGTTTGAAGTCCCGGAGGGAGCGATGAGAGTGTCCGTGAAGCGGGCATTCTCTTCCTCTTCTAGGAGTTGCATATGTGCAACGTATAGATCGGGGTGGCGGAGGGCGAAGGTCTGAAGGACCTGCACCTCACCGTTAGAGGGACGGGACTGCATCCTGAGGGGAATACTCAGGACGCCCTATCCAGGGTTTGAATTCCCTCACACACCTTGTGAGCTCACTGTGTGAGAGGGAGTGTGTACCTACGGTGTGCCCTAGTTGTGTACCCTCTCCGAGCTTTTTTCTCGGCGGAGAGGGGTGCTCCTAAGCGCTACTCCGGGTTTGACTAGGGGCGACCCCAAGGCCAGAATTCCGGAGCCCAGCTTGCTTCGGCTGACCCGTGAAGCGGGAAAGGCCACGGTGCAAGGTTAAACCAAAACAACAACAGTGGCCGTTGTCACCGTAGGGTGTCACACTGCGACCGCAGCAAATGGCGGATTTGATCGTTCAGACGGGTTTGGCTGACGCTACCCCACGCCTGAACGACGTCGCTTAACAGCACAAAGTGTGTTGTTACGCGACTGTTACTATGTTGTGTCGGATAGTAAAGTGGTGAAATGCGCACCGAAAAGTGCGGTCGAAGCAAGACCACCAGCCCGATATGATGTTGTTCGTCCGAAACAAGGGACTGGGTAGGTGGTAATGCCAGACGTCTTAGAGCGCCTCTGCGCGACGGCACGGCGAGCTCGTAGCTCGCGTTGCTCGGCGTTCGGCGGCTGCTCAGCTTCTGCACACAAAACAAAAACTTCGTCAGGACTGCGTATTCCAAGGCACTGGTCTGCAACTAGCGTCGGAACGATGACCCGAGTGAGACGGCAATAGTGCGGGGACTATTGCGGTCTCACTGGGAGATACTGGCGGAGCTGTAGACAGGTGTGCACGGCGTGGCGGCACAGGTCGGAATGTCAGTGAAAAAAAAGTGCTTACCATCTGTTGAAAGCTCGGTATTTATCGCTGTCACTCAGACAACGCCCTTGTTTAAATGGCACATCGCAGTGGCAGGCGGATCACAAAATTATCTACGCACCAAATTGAGAGCACTTGAAGAGTTGTTTGAGGACGTATTTAAGGACCAGTTGGTATATTTGTGATTATTATACTCATATGTTCGAATAAGTGACGAAATAAGGTGATTCATCTAATCCAAATTTTAAGACTATTTGTGCTATAACTCTGTATCTATTAATACAGAGGCGTAGAATATATATAATTGTCTCAATGTATCTATATTCTACGCCTATGAATTATCTAAGAAGTATCTACTAGAATGCCAAAAATCTAGATGACAGACTATTTCTGCTATAACTCTGCCTCTATTATCTCAATGTATCTATATTCTACGCCTAAGAAGTATCTACTAGAATGCCAAAAATCTAGATGACAGACTATTTGTGCTATGACTCTGCCTCTATTATCTCAATGTATCTATATTCTACGCCTATGAATGATCTAAGAAGTATCTACTAGAATGCCAAAAATCTAGATGACAGACTATTTCTGCTATAACTCTGCCTCTATTATCTCAATGTATCTATATTCTACGCCTATGAATTATCTACTAGAATGCCAAAAATCTAGATGACTCATAGAGATTATTCCTTCTGTCCCACGTTATTGTTGCCGGGTGACCACAGTCACAGATAATGGTTGATTCGATACATCGATTCTGTAAGCAATCACTAGTGGAAAAAAACTAATTTCCAACATAAAATCTCTTCAGTATAAATGGAAGGAGTCTAGTAGGTAAATCAGGATCATGATATTTAGCTCAGAGAATTATAATCAGGTATCGAATTCAACAAATTATTTCAAATTAATAACTATAGAAAGTTACTTAGGTAAAATAAAAAATACGATGATTTACAAAATACAAAGTGCCTGAGTTTTCATGCTGTCTTAAGGCCAACATTACTTACTTCCATCTTAAGGTAACTATCGGGTACTGAGCGACGGCTTAACTTGCCCACAGAAGCACCGATGTACCTCAGTAATTACCAATCGAGCGAACACCCATCCCAGTAATTAACATAATTGATTGGTTGAGAACGACTAAAGGAAGCTCGGCTGTAAGCATTTCAAAACGCGCTTCTGCGATATATATATATATACAGGTGAATAGTTAAATCGATTTTTTAAATCACTATTTTATTAATCGAGTTATTCTGCTACCTTTGATTAAGTTTCTGATACCATACACATTACACGAAGCACTTGACAAATCGATGATATTAAGTAACCGTACATTTTGCTCAATCAGTCAATGTATTGCGTTTGTTACTTGATTGGAATCGTAATCAGCAGTTACATTTGACTGGAGTTCATTTAGAGAACACATTTGTAATGTAAAGTTTCTGATTAAATTGTTAATTAAATCATAGAATAAGTAATTAACGCATGGTGTGTTCATTTTTACGTGATATGTTTTCAATTGATTAGATTTTTTTATAGCTCTTAGCTAGCCCTTGATCACTATCTCACCTTACGGTAAGTGATGATGTGGTCGAAGATGTTGTACAGACTATCCTAGAATTACTGGCTCTCAAAAAAAGCTGCCGGAACACACCGTTAGGTACTAAGCGACAGATTTTCTACTTGAGTATGGTAGCTAGCCAGGAGGGCATTCACAAAATGTCCTTCCACTATGCAAAATACGAATGCAATTTAAGGTACGGCTCTAATTGAGGACAAAATAAGAGTCAAGTTTAAGTAAAACTGTTTCATAATTACCCACTGGAAAAGAAGAACGGTTCCTAATTCCTTTGCATTTAAATTTACTTAAAATTTGATTTATGGGATATATATATTATATTGCATTGTATTGTTATCGCAAAATATTGTTGTAATCTTTCTATGAAGAATGTTTACCCATAAATCATCATCTATCTATAAAGGTATATTGTATTGAATGTCTTATTGCTTCACTCACAGCAATCTTATGAATAGTTATATCGACAATATAGGTCTCTAACCCTGTAAAATTTAATAACCTGAACGCAATATAACGTTGCAATAACAAATCGGATCAGTTATGGAGCAATTATGGTTCAGTGGCTTATAATAGTTATGGACCGCCGCACATGTGGTCCGTAGTTTAAATTCGGCCAAAAGTTTGAGTTTCACCGCACTATTGTAGAATGTTCAGTGGGGTGTCGGGCTAGAATGTCAAATTGCCACCTGTGGGACTCTTAGGAGGCGACTAACCGTAAAATACCAGAAGGTGGGCAGCAGCGCCTTCTGAGCAAATCATGTCTTAAACTGCGATCCCCAAGTCGCCTGCCAAGCGTAGAGATTATGGCAAGCTCCCCTAAAAAGGGGTCTGTTTTCAGCAGTGGACAATCCAGCAGATAAAGTATAGTACAATTAAGAAATATAATTAAAAGAATAATTTGATATCAACTTTGTAATTGATAAGAGACTCGTAACGCCTGGTTCCAGCCGGCTAGTCGACTGTTGAATTAAGCCTTCCTCATTAAAGGGACATAATACCTTTGTGCAATTCTAACCCGGCACACCACGAGGCCGTCTAACTGAATAAATAATTTTGATTTCAATATGGTAGGGCATTTTTGGAATGCACGCCTCGCTAAGGTACCATTCTTAAGAAGAAAATTTATTGCAAAGCACTTAAAGGCGCGGCGTGTTCAGTCAGATGTCATTGAGAGCTCATAATTCCAGGTTTAGCCTGTAACACCTACCATCGTCAAAGGTGATGTTTATCACCGATAAATCAGATAAACATGATTTATCGGTGATAAAAAACGCATTATTTTATTATTTTACCAATAAGTCATTTAATGGATGCCAAAATTAGTTTTTCACTTCAGTAGCTCGAACATGTAGGTTTTGCTGCCTGAAATTGCTCTCTGGAGCAAAATGCGATTTTGATCCTGAGTGAGACAAAGTAAATTTTTAAATATGTTTGACAGATAGCCGCGAACATCTTATTCAGCCTTGGGTTAATGCAAAAAATATAATTATGTCTTTTAATGTAAATAAAAGTGCGGGAATCTAATTTCGTGGCTGGCGTAATGAGTTCAATAAATTAATAGTTATTTCAATCTATTCCTGTTTATTATTAAATCTCCTAAAGTGTTCTCGCTGCTGAAGTGAAAAGTTATGTGTGTTACACGAGAACAAAGTTTTTTGCCCTTTAAATCCCTCTTCATACTCAGGATTCAACGTTAGAATCACACGCTACGCTCGTGATTCATTCATTCCTTCGCTTGCTCAGGATTCAAAATCAGCACTGGCAGCAAAAAACGACTTTGCTATCTTGTTGCACTAATAACTATTACTAAAGCGTGTTATATGATGAATAAGTTATTTAAAATAGACTTTGGAAGTTAATTAGTAGCTACTATGATGATATATTAAAAGTAGTTTGAGGCATTAAGACTATTCGGCTATAGTCTAAGTCGAAATTGATGACTTACACCCGTATGAACACTACTTTACATTTTAAATATGAGGAAAGTAAAAAAAAAGTATTTTCCTAAAATAATTATAATAATGACATGTTGACAACAATGGTAACCATGGTTACATGACGTTCTGACCCTAGAGAGGGAAGCATTTACTATGAGTTTTTACCCTACCCTACCCGCTACTCGGATCAAATAAATACTAATTTCAGAGTATGATAAATGAATATATATTTATTTACAAATTTCTTCAGATTTTAGTTATCATATCGTTTGTTCATTCATGTTCGAGCGTCTCTTGGGATCAAATTACTAATTGCCCGAAGTTTAAAGGCATATTAATCTGAATCGACGTTTTACATTGCAATTAGAAGTGGCACAAGCGAACGTAACTGCAACAGGTTAAATACCTCTTCACGGTGTTTTGAAATTTGCTTTTATTTTACGCATGATATGTGATTTTCGATTATAATCAGTTTTGTAATTTGCGTAACTTTGTGTAACTTCCACACGACGTTAAACTTTAAAACAGTAGAAAATACAAACTGTACATAAAGATTATAAAAAATACTGATACTCTTTAGCAATATCATTGAATTTGTTTTTCTGACTATTATAATATGCATGGAGTTATATTACCATTAGCCATTTTCATTCAGAAATATAGTGGAGATAATAAAATGCGATATTTCATATTTTGATTATAACGTATGATCTGTGGATTACATTACTAAATTTCGAGAGGAAAGAATATAGTCATGTGTGGGATTCAAACTCGCACCATCCACCGCCGGGGTATGCACTAACCATGACATATGACTCATAACTCTGATTTGCCTCCATCGTATGGAGATGGAGCGACACCTATAGTTCAACTTACAGTTCGACCAACTTATGTGCGTACTCTAAGAGGGCGCTGTCGGTTGAGAAACACCAAATTCTTTTTCTAATTTTCGTAAGCAATTTCGTAGTTCCTTTTTCTGCCACTTCACAGATAACTTGGTTGAACTGTACGTGGCAGCTTCATCCCAATACGATGGTTAAGAACGGAGGACAAAATATTAGATATATGAGTCATATCACATACGTCATGTTAGCTAACATTTAGCATACCCCGGCTATAGGGGTGGATGGCGCGTATTTGAATCCCGCGTTCTTTTGCAGCAAACTGGTTTTCCTTAAACACTATCACTCCTGATGGTGATGATACAATCGAGGTAGTCTAGTCATCCATAGTACTCAGGCTTAGTTAAGAAAGGAAACTGCCTCTCAAGGACAGCTGCTGGAGCACACATTCAGGGTCTTGATGGCTGATTATTACTAGAAGGCAGCATTGCTTGCAAGGCAAGCATTTGCAAAATATCTACCCTGTAAAACTCAAGCCTGTGGTTGGGATTCAAACCGGCGCGTTTGGAACTAGTGCAGTTCATAGCTATTGAAATTGCTTAAAGATTTACTTGAATCCAATTTTAAATGTTACACAGAATGTTTCTGGTCCTTGCAAGTGTTACTAACAGGTTAATGCACAATGTACATAGCACATGCGCCTTATTATTATTTATTGATTTACGACTAACGCGAGGAGCAGTTACTTACGCAGACCTTTTGGTAAATCTCTATTGGTATGGCTGTCGATGAAAGTGCTTTATTGCATATTGGTCTTTGAGGTGTTGGCGTTATGTGCCGATAGTAAGTATAAAGTATGATACATTATTCAAGTTGAACTGATGTATGTGTATTATAATATGTGTAACATAATGTTTACTTTGCCATTTAAACAATTTGGTACACACACACAAACACTAATTAATACAAACATACATGAACATACTAATAGAAGTAAAAATCGCTCTTAGGATTCATTTGATACCGATTTTTTTGCAGTACTACCCATCAAATGATACGTATACTGTAACAGCCGGATCGTCCACTGCTGAACACAGCCTCCCCTATTAAGGGGGTATTTGCCAAAATGCCCACGCTTGGCAGGCGTCTTGGGAATCGCAGTGTAAGTTGTCAGTTCAGTGTGGAAGGCGCTGCTGCCCACCTTCCAGTAATTTTCCCTTTAGTCGCCTCTTACGACACCCATGGCATGATATGGGGATGTGCAATTCTAACCCGGCACCCCACGAGCTAATGGTACGTATACTAGCTATGAAATGAATATAAATAAAATAGATCTACTATTCAAAATACCCTCATCAATTTAGTAAGCACTGGTTAAAGGAAAATTTCCCAGAATGCTGCTGATTAGCAAATAAAATTTTGTGTTTACACTATGAGCCAGCATTGTGGTCAACGATTTGTTTTAACCAAACGTTTAGACAATTTATATACATATCGTACGCACCTGACCCTACGGATCTAAAATTTCACCCCAAACAGCACAAGCATGCGACCTCCATCGAGATATCAATAATAAGAGTATTTTTTAAATATGTTTTTGTTTTTCTGTCACGCAATAAAAACTAGGTCCACCTGACTAGTTAGTACTGACGAATTACACTGCGCCCGTCACTTTGAGACATACAGTTGTTAAGTCTCTATTATTTTACTGACCCTCAAGAACTGCTGTCGGAACACACTACTAGGTGTTTGGCGACAGATTTGCTACTTGAGGGAGGTAGCTAGCCAGGCGAGAATTTGCAGAATGCCCTACCACCCTACGGTGAAGCTCAAACCGGTGGTGGGAATCGAATCTTAGACCTGCGGCACGGCAGTCCATAGTTATCACCACTCGGCTAACACTGCTTCATAAATCTTATTTTATGTGACTTTTATGGATTAATTTTTAAATGTGACTCTGCATTTGACTAGTTTAAGATTAAATTTAAGTATGGAGTATTAATTGCATTGGTTTATTACTTGGTGCCAGATTTTATTACAAAATTTCTTTAACTTTAACTGATTCAGGTTTAGCAAATCTTAAGTAACACTTATTGACATAATGTTACGTTAATAAAAATTGAGCAAATTAGAGGAATCTAATCTGAAAGAAACTTTCAATGCCATCAAAAATAAATACGCGCTTTTTGGACCTCCTTTTGCTAAATATGCTAAATAATATTTATATATAGTTTGATTAATTTATAATATCTTAATATATATACAAATTTAAATAGTTGCAAGGCCTTTAGCGCTTCAGTTGCCTTGTTTATAGCCTATGATTTACCTCATAGATGATGATCTATTCGAATAATTATGTAAATTACTAACATAAGTTCGTGTTCATCTAGTTTATTTTTAGATTTTTAGCCGTAAGTCAGTGGTTATGTTAATAAATATTATAATTAATCCATTAAGGAGTTTATTCTACAGCCTTGTAACGTGCTTCTAACAAAATTATATGCGTAGACCTACTTTTTATTGAATTATATTAAAACTTAAAATAAATAATTCATAAACCTTCAATTATATTTATAATGTTGTCTTTCAAATAGTTTTTGAGTGCCAGTAATTATAGGTTAGCCTGAACAACATCTTCGACCACATCATCACTTACCACCAGGTGAGATAAAAGGCTAACCTATCAGGCATAAAAAACACGTCAGGCATCTTTTTTAGAATCAAAGTAGGATCTACATTTAAAAACATCATGTTCATTGTGACTAACCCCGAAGTCAGTCAAAATATGATTTTGATGTTAATTTGTGCATGATATGTCGCGTCACTTAAAGAACAGTATCTATTTAGTAAAACAGATGAAAAATTGCCTATCTCTTAAAATCTCGATAATAAACCATCAAGTATTAGAATTATACAATAAGATCAAGAATGGTCAACGAGTAATATATATTTTTTATAATTTATCCTAATATAAATTAAGGAAAAATAAAATTTATCTCGATACATATAACTCGATCTAAAGGTACCCATCAAGTAGATTCAGCCTCTGGAATATGGCTGTACTCAATTTGGGCGAACTTGAATTCTTCACTTCATTTAAGGGTATATTTTAGACGAACGCCCCATACAAAACGCAGCTACAATCTCATTTTAATAATAGCGAATAAAAGTCAATGATGTTTTACCTACGTAATCACTACCTTTACTTTGAAGCAGTGATGGCTCAATGGCATTGGCTATGGACTGCCGCGCAGCAGGTCCATGGTTCGAATCCCGCCGCGGGCTTGAGCTTCACCGCATGGTGGAAGGGCTTTTTGCGATAGCCCGCCTGGCTAGCGGGTGGTCGCTAGCCAGGCGGGCTACCATACTCAAGTGGAAAATCTGTCGCCAAGCACCTAACGGTGTGTTCCGGCAGCAGTCCTTGAGAGCCAGTGAAATTACAGGCACATGAGACTTAATAACTATGTCTCAAGGTGACGGGCGCAGTGCAATTCGTCACTTGTGACGAGATGTATCTGTCATAGGCAGAGGTAACCGCTTATCATCAGGTGGGCCTCGAGATTGTTCCGTCACAATAACATAAAAAAAAAAACTACCCTAATATCTAGGTTTGTGGTGCATCAGATTTTCATTAAATCATACTGTTTTGAAATTACACTAGCTCAAAAACTCGTAATTTTAGATAAAAGAAAGACCCAACTTTAAACATCTCTTTCAAGAAAAATAAGCATGATTTTAATATTTCTATGGCACCACAAACATGGGGAATATAATGAACTTTCTATAATGGGAAGTTATTTATACATGTGTACTATATTTTTTAAATAAATCTGGAGCTACGAATAACTGGCTCAAACTCCTAAAAACGAGTGCTATATACTAAACGCTATATAATAAAAAAAAAATTATTAGTCCAAAATAAAAAGGATTTAAGCCAGAAACGATAAGTCTAATAATAAACTATATTTTCATGCGAGTTTTTTTTAAATAACAAGTTGAGTTTATATATAAGTTCACGCTTTCGCTGGCGGGTATATGTCCTTAAGATTCTGGTCTTTGATATATCGCTTTGCTTGAAATTTTACTCTTAACTTGAACTCTAGAAAGGATTCTAGTTGGAAAGGATCCTAAACGCTTGGGATTTTAAAATGATACCTGTGAGGTGTTGACACTTGTGATAACGATCTTTGCCTTTACTTGGTGCATAATCTTATATAATATTATGCTTGTATTAGCGTAAAAATGGGTTCACAAAATCAACGCATAAATAAGTCTTATTTGCTTTTAGTTGCTAAGCAAAAAAAGTATAAATTTGACAGTTCGTTATAAAATAATTTAAATTCTGTTCATGATTTTCGGATCCCAATTGATGTTGTTAATATACTTAATTCAGCTCACACTGCAATTTCTCTACTCTATCATCAAATGGAAACGGAAATTTTACGCAACAACAAAACGCAACTTCTGAAACCAATTAAATGGTCCATACTAATCATTATCGACACCATATCGGTTATGTTATGTCGGTTGTTATGTTAAGAAACACATTGTATAATTATTGTTTGCACACAAAGATAAGGAACGCAATGTGCATATATAAGTTAAGAAATTTCAAGTATCACTAAGTAACTTCAAGGTGGTCAATATTTAAACATAAAATTAATCACTTTTGCAAATGTTTTGATCTCAATATTCCTTCTTTGGCAAGAATCCACCCCACACTCGGTGGTTTTACGCAAAGGAGAGCTGAAGCTTTTATAATGCTTTTCTCAAAAATTAAAGAAAGTTTAACAACAAAACACAATTGAATGTGAAATCCCGCCAGTGCTTGTTTTTTTTACTAAAAAGTTTGAGTATAGTTTTAAATATTGTTCTATTTTTACATCACATTAATGTTTTAGTAAAAAAATTAAAATTATTTAAACTCCATGTTAATTTTATAATGGAAAATTTTAATCTAACATGATTTATACACTCAAATAACTAAATGAAAAACTTAAAACCCCACACTAGACTTCTAACATTACTAAGTACAAACAAAAAAAAAAACGTAAAGTGCATACATTTTCTACGTCGCGTTAAGTATCACAGACTATAAAATGGCTGTTTAAGGCTCCAAAAATGTATTCATCTCATAAAATGTCATACCAAAAAAACATCCTATAACCATGTTACAATGGCTAAACTCTAATCTGTGTCTGCACAAGACATGCGAGTCCAAATTCCGAGATAGGGAAAAAAAAACTGTGTTTGGTAGTATGTTTTTTTTCCTAAGCAGATCTAAAGAGGATAACCTACTGTCCAGTAAGTAAATTACATACTTACTTACTGGACAGTAGGAGAAAAAAAAATTAAAAATCTCGCTTCTTACTGGACCGTTGTGAATGAGTCTCCGGTAGTGTTCACTTTCTGGATATTTTTAAAGATATTATGGCAACATTACATACAATTTTTGAGAAAATGTATTTTTCTTTTACTTCAGCTAAGTAATCAATCCTTATTATCTGATCTTCTTAGTTACTTGTAGCTTAGTATGAATTGAGCTAGAATTGCACTCCATCTATTTCCATAGCTGGAAAGGCAACAAAGATATATAAGAGTGACAGCAGCGCATCCTTCAGTACAACTGTACATGCAACCTTAATATAATTATTATATCACAACTCGACACCTTTTAAAAACTCCTAGTTAAACTTGCTGACAAGAGGTAGTTGCTGCTGATTCCGTAGTCTTATCATACTGCTTAAATATCAAAAGTTTCGTCTCCGGTAGCCCACTAGTACTTAACAATAAAATTACACTCTTTTATAACTACATTTTTCACACTTCAAAAAACTGTTTTTGATTCAAAATTACAGTAAATTTTTTTCGATAACTTCGACAGAATATTTGGTTATAATAATTACATTTAAAAAAAAACAGTATGTTCTCATTTCAATGCACGCGGGCTGCAATCCTTGGTCGTTTCCCGTTTTTTTTGAGCGCGAACGGTGCTATAGTTTATAAAATATTAGCAAAATACTGGACTATTTATATACTAAAATTCACCTTCGCTATACCACTCCCCATACATTCAGAAAATAACAAAGTTAAATCCACACTGTACTACGTATGATATATCAAAAGTTACGTCTCCGGTAGCGCACTAATACTAAACAATAAAATTACACTCGCTTAGTACTATTTTTTTACACTACAGCAAAAAACTGTTATGGCTTCAAGATTACAGTAGATTTCGTGAGTATCAGCAATTGAGGGACGCATAATTTCATAAGTAAACATTTCGTTGATACAGTTCACCTAGGTTCAACTTTAAAACACTTTTGAAGAAGCCTCATTTTACGAGCCGTGACATTCGTGGCCTAAATATTTGGGGCGTGACCGTGAAGTCCACAATTACACGCGGCAATGAAATTTCAAGTACATTCCAAGAATAGTAATGACCATCAATATAAATCTCTTCCTGGGTACGATGAGTTAGAATAGTCACAACATGAAGGTAGATCAATTTAGCAAATCTTTTCTTGCAATGGTACTTTTGTATTTTTTTGTGAAAAGTTAATCCCAGTTGAACTTCTACAATAAGTCAAACTCTGTTTTGTTTTTTTTTTTATATCTGTTGGAAATGTAAGGTTTTATTATAAAAAAAATGTTTTTACTTATTATACCATATTTTTGAGTATTAGCTTTTTTGACTTATGTTACTAAATAACTCTGATTATGTTCTTTAAATGGCTATTTCTCATGTAAATAATTTGTACGTTTATAATTTATAAGTCACCGAACTCATTGTCTGCTCATAAGCCCTTCAGGCTTCCGCAGACTCTAATTAAAAGTAAAATTTTTGTTACGTAAATATTTTAGACAATATTAAAAAAAAATAACATACCTACATATCACAAAACTTGCAAAAAGATTGTGAAAATAGTGGTTTGTTCACAACCGTCACTGAAAGTAATTTTTTGTGCAAATTTTGATATTTCTTTGACTTAATTTATCTACTCAACTGTGGTTCTAAATGTTGTGGTAGTGGTCTTCTGTAAGTTGACCATAATATATAATTTCCTTCTTCATACCTACCCAAACACATAATTATGTCCTTTTCCCCATAAATGCTCTTTGATCTGTAACCGCAATTTTACGTGTAATTTTAATGTGACATTAATATTAAAAACGTTTAAAGGTTTCCAGAGAGAATCTGCTGCTGTGAATGATATTGTTTATTTTTTTTGGGTGATGCCGCGTATGGGCTTTGACAAGCAACAAACAAGAAAGGGTAGTCCAGCTTGAAAAGTGTTTGGAAAAATAGAAAAGTAGTTATTTTGGTTAACAATTGTATAAAGATAATGCATTTAGTTATCCCCAATACTTACCCTAGATAGTTACTTTTTAGGGTTCCGTACCCAAAGGGTAAAAACGGGACCTTATTACAGAGACTTCGCTGTCCGTCCGTCAGGCTGTATCTCAAGAACGGTGATAGCTAGACAATTGAAATTTTTAAAGATGATGTATATCTATTGCCGCTATACCAAATACTAAAAATAAAATAAAATAATTTTTTAAGGGGGGCTCCCATACAACAAACTTGATTTTTTTACCGTTTTTTGCTCGATACTAATAACGGTGACAGGTAGAAGTTTTAACTATTCACATAATATTCAGTTTTATGTTCTCTTTAAATATAATTAATAAAAAAAATAATAAGGGGGCTCCCATACAATAAATGAGTAGTGAATAATTTTGCCTTTTATTTGCTAAAAATAATAATAATGAAAACAGGTAGAAACTTGAAATATTCACCGAATATTTATTTGTTTATTTACTTTAAAAATAAACAATTAGGTAAATTAAAATAAATTAAATAGTTTAGGAGGGCCACATTAACTTAACTTGCAAGATACTGGTACGGACCCCTTCGTGCGCGAGTCCCACTCGCACTTGGCCGGTTTTTTAAAGCTTCTTGTAACACGAAGGTAATCATTTTTAAATACATTTATATTAGGTATAATCATTCAAAGATTTATTACCTTTTATGTCAATAAACTGTTATTAGGCTTATCGGTGATCGTGTAGTTGTAGCACGCGAATCCGTGTTTGATTAGTTTCGTGCAAAGTTTTAATTAACTTTCAGATGGTTTAATTACCTGATAATTAGGACAATCGAACTGTTTGTGCAGTAATTAAAGCAATAAATATAAATATACTTCGTTGCCGGATATTTAAGGGTTCGCAATCATAAGCCAAAACGGCACCCTATTAATGATAGTAGCTGAAGTATAGAATATTTTTGGGTATCCTTGTTCTAACTCGTCAAGATTTAAATACGTTTCTTCTACTCATGATATCATTTACTGTAAATATTTTTAATTAATATTACCTTACATTCCCGCTATTATACATTTTACTTTCGCCTCATATTTCAAATGAAAAGTAGAGAGTTTAACACTGATTTGAGTCATTGATTCCTGCTTGGAATAGAGTCGCAATAATTTCAAGAGCAAATTTAAATCAAACAGTGACACTCACGATTATAACACTAGGAATAAAGATAAAATAGCGGTGCCAGGTTTTAGATTAGCAAAGACAAATAAAAGGTCCTTCTTAGGAAATTGTGTGCGGTTTTATAATAAATTGCCCAAACATATTACAACGCTCACAGAAAGAAAATTCAAGTTGCATGTGAAGAATATTTTGATAAAGAAATCTTACTACACAGTTTGTGATTACTTAAACGACTAAAATGCTTGGACTGGTTCGCCTCTGCCAAGCTAGCGCCTAACACCTACGTAATGTAAATTAAGTATTGTAATAATTTTATTATATAGTATGTACTTAACACATTTTTAAAAAAAAGGTTAAAAAGAATGGCCCCGAGTTTCTTGCCCGTTCTTCTCGCAGTGGCTCTATAATTTTTGTTTGCTGAACGTGGCAGTGCAATGTAGTATATTTCAATATTAAAATTTGTAATTGACCTTCATAAGACCGTCGTAGACGCCTAAATTGAATAAATGATTTTGACTTTGACTTTGACTTTTAAAAATATACTGCTCATGTTATTAAAATCAAAATAAATAATATAAAAAAACATACTATATATATCGTTATTCCTTATATTAGTAGTGAAAAGCAGAGAGATTCTTATTCGGGCTATAGCCGCCCGAAAATATTCCAAACAAAATTTTACGTCAAATTTCACAAATAGTTCAAACCTCTCAATAAATTTTTAGTAAGTATGTTATTTTATCAATGAATAATTTTTAGAAAAGCTACTTTAAGTATTTACTTTCTTTAAATTCGATATGAAAAGTAGAGCTGACCGCGGGTGTAAGTTACCAATTCCTTTCGACCCTTGTATAACAGTCTACTAAAGTTGTGCACATCCAAATTTAAACGGATTAAATCACGTATATTTATCATTATTTTTGTCCCGACAGTCACCCCGTGACCACGATCACTACAAAGTGTTTGAAACGTCGGGACAAAAATAATGTTTGATTAGGTACAACTCATGTTATTATGATTATCAAATGGGTATTATAGAAAAACAGGTATTTTTTCTTTATATTCGTAGTGAAAAGTAGAGTGACTGACGGGTATGAGTCATCAATTTCTATTCGGACTATAGCCACGCATAAATATTCCAAACAAAATTTAAGTTTAAATTTCACTAAAATAGTTCTAACCACTTAATTAATTTTTAATAGGTGCTAATCATGTTAGTATAATGAATACCTACTGTAGAAAACTCTATTTTTACACGACTGCCCAAAAAATAGGAGTTATGTTTTCAGGGTTCATGTATGTATGTATTTATGTTTGTGAGTTTCTTTATTCCACCATAAACACCACCTCCTAAACGGTTTAGCCGATTTCTATGTATCATTAGATTTGTCCTTATAGCCCAAGTGACACTGGGTACATAAAAAAGTAAAAAAAAAAGAATTGAAGGACTTTAGACGCCATATGTAAGAAACGATTCCATAAATATATAAAAGTTACAGTTTTAATTTGAATGGAACGATAAAAAGTTTAACGAAAATAAATAATTAGTAGGTTTTTTAATTTTTAATCAATGTATACTTGTTTACTTTCCTTATATTTGAAGTGAAAAGTAGAGTATTTAACACGGATGAAAGTAATCAATTCCTACTTTGGCTGTAGCCGTCTAACTAAATACCTTCTATAACAATCTGTACTGTACTGTAACAGCCGGATCGTCCACTGCTGAACACAGCCTCCCCTAGCCATAATCCCACGCATGGCAGGCGTCTTGGGGATCGCAGTGCAAGTTGACAGTTCTTTAGAAGGCGCTGCTGCCCACCTTCCAGTATTTTTCCCTTAGTCGTCTCTTACGACTCCCACGGGATGATATGGAGAGGTGCAATGCTATCCCGTCACCCCACGGGGCTATACAATCTAATATTACTCTATTAATATTGTTCCGATATAATGTATTTTTTTCTCAAAACAAAAGAAACACATTGTAAAAGTTTAGCATTAAACCTATGGCATAGAACACAATATGCTATTGGCATGACCAACTTCTCAACAAGTATATCCGCTACCAATAAGTATGCTTAATCTGTTTGACGTATTATCAAGCCTTTAAAATATTCTCGACCACCAAACATCCTCTGCCATTTCCTCAACTATCATGGCTGAATCGAATTTCAAGGAACTTGCACCGCAACCAAATACTAGCTAATAATCGATGACATTCCCTTTCAATCTATTCGTAATTATTTTCCGTATGGTAACTATTTTTTAAACCTGAAAGGCTAGCCTTTGACCACTATCTCACCGGATGATAAGTGATGATATGGTCGAAGATGTTTTTCAGGCTAAACTAGAATTACTGGCTCTCAAGGGCAACCGAAACAGACCGTAAGTTGCTTGGCAATAGATTTTCTACTTAAGGGCTAGCTAGGGTAGGCGGGCATTCTCAAAATGTCCTACCACCATGCTATAACGACTGTCATCCTAAGACAACAACTGAGACCGAGGACTTACCGTGCCATCCGAAGCACTGAAGCGCTCAATAGTAATGACACTAGCAGTCACCCACCCAAGTCATGACCGCAGCGGACGTTACCTAACTTAGCTGATCGGTTAAGAACGGCCAACTAAACTGCGCTACGAGCATTTCAACAAACGCCCTTTACATACAATGAAACAGACAACAATTTTAAAACCAGTAGACCTATAATTTGGTTAATAAATTAAGTCTACAATTAAAATCAGAACAAGTTTGTCTCATTTCCGTAAACATCTATATTTAGTTGAACAAAGCAAAACTGAGGTGAATAACATCAACGATTAAACAAGTAAATAAACAATCGTAAGTACTTGTACTCCTTGTGATTTGACGTTCTCTGCACATTAAAGAGGAAACAAATGTGAAATATTTATGAGTGGACCACTTATTAGACAAATGAGAAGGATACGGTAGTAGCACAAAAGCAGCATGGAATGGGCTTATAATATAATAAAATATTCAATTTATAGGGTTGTATCTCTCGTTGGTAATTTTTGTAATTAACTGTAAATAACTTTAAAGCTAATTGCAAAAATTAGTCTTCTTTGTAGTAATTGGATGTAACGTAAGTTAAATTATAGATGTCGCTCCATGCATCCCCGTACGATCCTACAGTACGAATGGTAATTCTAGGTTAGCCTGAACAACATCTTCTACCACATCATCACTTACCATCAGGTGAGATAGCGGTCAAAGGCTAACCTATCAATCATAAAAAAAAAGAATGGACAAATTACAGTCATCCGTAAATTATGTCATGTTAGCTATGTAGTTAAAGCATACCCCGGCTAAAGAGGTGGATGGTGCAGGTTCGAATCCCGTACATGACTATAATTTTTCCTCCCTTTGTAATTTTGTAGTGTAATCGACGGAGCATGCGTCATTGCAAAAATTATAAAAAATGAAATTACAGGGTTGCATCATTGTAAGCAAATTGCAAAATATCTCTTTTTTGTAATACAACATAAGTTGAATTATAGATCTCGCTCCATGCATCCCCAATTCCCCATACGATTGTTGAGGACGAATGGACAAATTAGAGTCATCCGTCAATTGTGTCATGTTAGGTGAATGGTGCGGGTTCGCACATGACTATAATTTTTCACATTGTTTTTTGTAATAATTCAAATTTTACTGCTTGAAAGAAAAAATACACTACGCACATAATCTAAAGAATTGCTATTGTAATACTATTGATACTAGTAAGTGTATCACTTGTAAATAAACATTTTTTTTTTTTTTATGCCTAATAGGTTAGCCTTTGACCACTATCTCACCTGATGGTAAGTGATGATGTGGTCGAAGATGTTGTATATTTCTATAATGATGAGTGTTTATCCATATATATCAGTTTGTTATTTATGCAATCATCATTATCTTGTACCCTTTTCTCACTTGTTTGTCGATACAGTATGTGTTTTATAAGAGACAACACAAGAAAATAAAAAAATAATGTGTTGGCTACATACTAATAACACATGGTAAAAAGTTGACTTTGTAAAAAGTTTGACTTCGGATTTATAGCCAGCCTGTCTGACTTAAGCCTTCTTAGGAATGCTCTCGTTGATAGTGCTTACTTACGGGTACTATTAGTACTCATAATATGCCCTGTTCCCCAACCACGAGGTGCTGGGCTAGCTAATGCACCCCCATTGTATTATGATGAGGTCATCCAGGTATAGATACATAGTTGTTAACAAAATATATTTTCAGTTAATTGAGTGTAACTTTAAAGTACTGTATCAGCCGGATGGCCCACTGCCTCCCCCGTTAAGGAGGGATTTGCTATAATCCCCACGCTTTGCAGGCGTCTTAGGGATCACAGTTTATGATATCAATTTCTCAGAAGGCGCCGCTCCCTTACCTTATGGTATTTCACATTTAGTGACCTCTTACGACACCCACAGGTAGCAATAGGGAGGTGATATTCTAGCTTGGGGCAAGATAGTGACTGCTATCGCGACCCTATCTTGCCCCACCTCGGCGGAGGACTGCTCACGGGGGGTTTTAGTGGGTTCAAGTCCCACACATCCCCTTCCACCGCCCCCATTGTGGAGGGGTAGTGCTAAGGCATTTCCACCCTCAAAAATAAAAGTTGACATTCTAGCCCGGTACCCCACGGAGCAACAACTTTAAAAGTACTTAATCGAAATTGATGTTGTTTAAGGACGACCAACATGAAAATAATACATAGTACCCAACAAAAAATCTTTGTACCAAGTAGTACCCAACAAAGAATCTTTAAGAATTTTACTTCATTTAAAAAGTTATTCGTGAGCGGTCGTACATGATAATTGCGTTTAAATTCGATAACCCCAGTACATAGCCAACCCTGATGTTTACATATAATCCAATGTCCCCAAACTCGATCAAACAGCTCAACAGATTTTCTTGTATCATAGCTAAGAAGACGCTCGAGGACGTCAATATTTGGTTCATCTATTTGACAACTGTCATTATATGTAAACATCAGAGTTGGCTATGTACTGGGGTTATCGAATTTAAACGCAATTATCATGTATGACCGATCACGAATAACTTTTTAAACGAAGTAAAATTCTTAAAGATTCTTTGTTGGGTACTACTTGGTACAAAGATTTTTGTTGGGTACTATGTATTATTTTCATGTTGGTCGTCCTTAAATAACATCAATTTCGATTAACACAGAGAGATACAGATATAAATGCGTTAAACTTATAACACCCACTGGTTTGCGTTGGGGGGTAATCATTTGGACAGTTACGGTATTAAGCAAACACTATATAATATTTTAGCGCCAATGAAAAAGTTTATATGAGAAACTATCATACATTTTTTAACGTTCTAGCGTATAATAATAAACCATCAGAATTACAGTTCAGTGACCTTTATATTTGAAAGACACATTAAAAACGTCAAGTATAATATTGTTACCGGAATTAAGTCCACTCAGGATTTAATATACATACTACTATGTTGCGAACCGGATTCCAACTAAAGTTTGAGTGACACTCTATTATGGTCTTGATTTGAATTAAAGCTATTGTATGCTAGTGCCTGCATCTGTTCATTGTTATAATTGAATTAATTTATGGTAATAACTGTGACTGAAATACCACAGGTTGAATTTAAATTATGCCCACAGATATATTTTCAAGATGACATGAGTTATCCAAACGTTACAAGTTGCCAAGACTCTAATATTATTAGTAATCTTAAATATTAGTATGACTGGGATAGTAAAATACTTCTAGTGGTCAACATCAACAAAATTGAAAATGTGTTAGACTGGGTGTTATCGTATACGCTAACTGTCAAGATACTTAGCCTTATTACAGCCAGGTTGAAAACTGAGACAACTAAAACGCTGATAAATTACCCATAACATACATTTATGCCAAGGTTTATCCACAAAGTCGACTATAAGACTGATTGCTTTTCTACTTAACGACAGCAAAAAGCAGTCAAAATATTGGGAAGGTGCTAACTTTTGACATGACATAAACTGAATCCGATCATCAATTCTAAAGATTGCCACACAGATTCTGCTTGTTTATTGAATTTTGAAAGCGAGAGCCAATGCATTAAAATTAATTAATATTGACTCATTTGGAACCATTTACGTGGAATCATATTTTACGTTACGACTATGATTGACCGATGTTTCTGGTGAAGTTACTTAAGTAACTAATAAAAATTAGACATGCGAGCAGTTTTTGAAGTGAGTACAAAAAGCTGCGTGATGACGTAAGTGTGGATTTAAGCGAAAAAGCGTTTATTGTATCGCAATTTTTTTGTGATAGCTGCTTAAAAGTGAGCTTATCCACGGTAGCTATCGGTTATCAGGTAAGCGTTGTTGGAACGCGCGCGGAGGAACAGTTGATGTTCGCGCGTCGAGGAAGACACATCCGCAGCTAGCATAAGCTAGCGTCGTGTAGTGCCTTGTGATCGATAACTTTTTATTATACAAGTGCTTTAATTATATTGTAACTTTGGATCGACGCGAGCTGTGGAATTGAGAGGTGCGTGCTTTTAAATACTTTAACTTGACTTATGAATAATTCTTCGATTTTATGAGCGTGTGTTCGTGACAATGGTTTTACTATTAGCACGTGTAGGTAAACGCTAGGTTGAGAATGATGAAGTCTATTGAATACGTGGGAAGAGAAAATTTATTGATGGCATCCGTGAACGTGAAGATCGTTCGCAAAAAATATGTGTATCGCGGATTTACTAATAACAATGGCTTGATATCCTCAGTTCAGATGTGATTGATGTTATTTTCTATCGTAGTAGAGCAAACATTTGTTTTAATATCTAATGTTTTAAATTTATATGATATGCATTTTAAAGAATTAATAAATAACTTTTACCTGTAACTTAATTATGCTATATTTCATTGTTTTTGCATATATTATATTTTTTTATGGTTATATACTATACTCGGTCATAAAATTCCAATTATATAACATTATGTTAAGTGATTTATTAACTTATATATTTAATTAACCTTCTCTGAAATTATATGACGACACTGAACCTATTAACCTTTACGCTTAGTTCATTAATATTTTAATCACAAACCACAAAATTTTATATTGAATGCTTTCACTGGTCATTACAATTTGTGGAATACATTTTTTTGGCTTACGATAAGTATGCAAATATGAAAATCTCCTTTCTAAGCAACATTACAAAAATTGCATAACGAAAATTACGCCAAGGTATAATAATAAAGCTTTCTCTGAATAACTAAATGTACTACTAAACGAACGTAGACGCGTTGTCCGTGACGAATATTTTATGTCAGACAATACGTTCCATAAGTCTCTTTGTGATGTTGTGTATTGAACACATTGAAGTTTATTTATGAGCGTTCGGGACGAGTCTATTAATGGTTTTGAATAGATGTATCTATTATGTGTCAAAGGTCTACTCGCAGTGGATTTAAAGTAGAGGTTACGTTTGTGAGATCTAGAAGAAATAGGTTAAGTAAAATTATGAGTAGCAGGCCTAAGTAACAAATAATCCGCTATCGATTGCAAATTTAAGCAATTGCTGTGTATTCAACACATTGAAGTTTATTTGTGAGCGTTTGGGACGAGTCTATTAATGGTTTTGAATAGATGTGTCTATTAAGCGTTAAAATTTTACTCGCAGTGGATTTTAAGTAGAAGCAACGTTTGTGAGATTTAGAAAATTATGAGTAGCAGGCCTAAGAAACAAATAATCCGATATCGATTGCAAATTTAAGCAATTGCTATGTATTAGACGCATTGAAGTTTATTTATGAGCGTTCGGGACGAGTCTATTAATGGTTTTGAATATATGTGTCTATTATGTGTTAAAGGTCTACTCGCAGTGGATTTGAAGTAGGGAGGTTAGGTTTGTTAGAGGTAAAAAGTTGAGTTGCAAAATGATGAGAAACAGACCTAAGAAGCAAATAATCCGATATCGATCTTTTCGAAGCGCTCGTAGCGTAGTTTGCCGATTAGCTAAGTTAACCATCGACCGCCGCAGTCAAGACTTGGATGGGTACCATTAAAAAAAAAACCGTAAGCAAATAGAAGCAATGTCCTAGTGGCAATGACCATGAACTGCCATGATTGGTTAAAATCCTACATCGGGCTTGAGCTTGGTGGTAGGGCATTTCGCAAATGCCCGTCTGATGGCTAGTAACTACCATCGTCAAGTAGGAAATCTGTCACCAAACACCTAATGGTGTTCTTGTTAACCAGTTATTTACTTTTTTCGACCAGTTCATCACTAATTATCTAGAGAGAATGTCAATTATTGTTTAATTAATTTTCACCGGCGTAATTTATCATAATACGAAACCGGTTAAAATTAGTTTACCTTAAAAAACTAATGTTAGCACGGGATGCATACAGTTGGGTCAAAATGATCCACGCCACGGTGAATCGCATATTTTTCTCTGAAATTCCGTTACTATATATTTACTAATATATTAACATTTATTAATATATTTACTATATAGAACATTCTACCTAGAACCTCTAAATTTTATTTTAATTTAATATATATTCTTGTAATTGTATGCCGCACCCTATCGTATCATATTACTAAATATGGTCATAAATAAATAAAAAAAAAATATGTTCATCAGTTATCCTTTTAATAACAGTGATTTGATTCAATTATGATAAATTCAGAAAGAATGAAATAAAGAAAATACGTTTACTTAAGACATGAACACAATATTTTTGCTATTTAGTATTTAACTAAAACTAATGAGAACATAAATAAATTATAATGTGCACATGCTAAATCAGTCCCAACTCCGCGTTAATTTGCGGTAATGCATATTTATAAATAAAAAATATTTTTTAATAATAAAAAAATATTATATTAATATTTTTGAAAAACACTTAATAGTATTAAAATATATCCAGTGACAACTTCATCTAATTTTCCTGTTAAGTTCACGTAGCCAAACTGGAAGAATTTTGGAAACGTATCGATCTTACACGAAGCACCCTCAGGAGGTATTGACTCTTCGAGCGTGTTCAATCCATTTTATCGAATTGAACATATATAATTATAAATTTATAATGTCTTATCTTTAGTCGAGTGATTAGTAGCACATCACTATAATGTACTCACAACACTAGCGATAAGTAATTTTTTTTCTCTTCCATTCTGTACGCTGTTCTATATAGCAGTCGTAACTATTGTAAAATTGAAATAAATAGTAATTGCTGTTCAAAAGTATTCTTGGCCTTTTTTATCCTACAGGCCATTGTGGTCCTTCAAGTTTTAAAAAACCAGTGTCAGTGTTTTCTACGATATTACGTGTTTTTAGCGACTTGCTATATCTTGTCGTTGAACCCACGCCATCTTCGGTCGGCGTTGGCGCCGCGCCGGTGCCGGAACATCAAGAAAACATTTTCTCGCATATTTCGCGCTATACGCGAGTTGCGGGAAGTCTATTTCGGCGCAATATCGTAGAGTCTACAGTGTATGGTCAAAATTACATACTATATTTTGAGGTTCAAATTCATTGCATTTTCCTTAATTCAGCTTTAAAGTCTGTCATTGGCCATAGACACAGAATTGATCCTCAACGTCAAGTCAAAGGATTGTCACTCAAGGATTTAAAGAAGAAGAAGAAGATCGTATGTAAACAAAGGTGGAGGCGATATAATTTTGCGTTTCTTAATCAACATTTACAAAGATCACAATAATAAAAGTGTCTGCGGTTAGTCCTTAAAATTGTGCTTGTGTTTTGTGCGGTAAAGTGTTCCTGCGTATGCGCTATCGCACTAGTTCGATATACCTAGTGCGACTGTGTTGTAGTGTTCAGAAATTTCACAATGCCCACTTCAGAGCACGAACTGAAGCGCCTACGCGCCCAGCGAGGACAATGTAAATCTACTATTACCAGAATCGAAAACTTTATTAGCGATCCCATCAACCTAGCTTCGTCCACAATTGATACCTTAGAGGCGCGTCGTGAAAAACTTCAAAGCACTTTAAAAGTTTATGAAAGTGTGCATTTAGACATTCTCAACCTGGATGATAAAGATCTAGAGGAAGTAGGTGTCATTGAAGAAAAATATTTTTACGTGCTAGGAAAAATTAATGCTGCTTTACGGCAATTAACAAATAAAGTTGAGTCAGAAAAGCATTCTATATCCACTTGTAAACTACCTAGTATTGACCTTTCATCCTATGATGGTAAGGATTTGACTAAATTTAAACCTTTTATGGATCTGTTTAAGGCTGTGATAGACAGCAACAAAGCTTTGTCAAATGTTCAAAAGTTATTTTACCTACGTAAATATTTATTTGGTGATGCATTATCTGTAATATTAAATTTACCACTTGTCAATGAGTCATACCCAGAAGCTATCCTATTGTTGGAACAGAGATTTGACAACCCATTACGCATGGTATCTAACCATATAAGCTTTCTTTTGGATATTCCCCAGATGCAAAAGGGTACAGCAGCTTGTATTAGATCATTTGTCTCCGATATTCGTCAACAACTTCATGCTTTAAAGAACCTTGAGCAGCCTGTTGAAAGTTGGGATATGCTCTTGATATCAATACTATCTAGGAAGCTTGATAGCTATACAAATCGTGCTTACCATCTTGACCGCTCTTCTAATGATTTACCAACTATTAATGACTTTTTATCCTTTCTAGAAAAAAGAGCAATTGCATTAGAAGATAGCTCTTCACCAAAAAATACCTCCTATGAAGGTAAGCCAAAATCATATTTCAATAATTCAAAGGTTTCCTATCTTGCTACCAAATCCAATTCAAAACCAAATTGTTTATTTTGTAGTCATGAGCACCCTATTTACTCATGCCCAAAATTTAAAATGTCTCCATCTGCTATAAGGCTTAAATTTATAACTGACAATAAATTATGCAACATATGTTTGAGAGTGCACTCGGACTCATGTAAGTATTCATTTAAATGTAAAGTTTGTAAAAGTAACCATAATACACTTTTGCATCAGGAAGAGCCAAAAGAAGTGCCAGTCAATACTGCGCTTCATTCAAATATTTCCTCCAATACCAATGTATTGTTACCAACTATAGCGGTAAAGCTTATTGACAAAAATGGTCATGATATTTATGTAAAAGCCCTCTTAGACAGTGGCAGCCAAGCTTCTCTTGTCAAAAGGTCACTTGTAGACCAACTTGATTTGATTCCTATGACTCAAAAAACAAGTATCATTGGACTTGGCAACTGTAACAATGAAGCTAATAATTTTGTTAACATTTTGTTATCCTCATCATATAATAATATAACACATAGTGTCAAATTTCATATTATAAATTCAATTACAGCAAAATTACCTCAAAATTATATAAATATTTCAAATTTAGTACTTCCTGAGAATATAAAGCTAGCTGATGTGAATTTCAATATGTCTTCTGATATTTCAATGTTGCTGGGTGCAGACTTTTATTTTAATATTTTACTAGATGGAAATATGAAGTTAAACAATGGTTTTGTCCTACAAAATACTTTGTATGGTTATGTTGTTGCCGGCTCAGTTCAATGTTCACCTAAGGACTATGTTTCCAATATTAATTTAGTGTCTAATTTTGCGACAGAGCAGGAACAACATATCAATATTGAAGAAATTATGGAAAAATTTTGGCTGTCAGAAAAAATACCTGAAGTGAAAAATAGTCAAACAATTGAATTCAAAAAAGCTGAAGAATGTTTTGTAAATTCAGTCATGTATGAGAATAACCAATTTTCAGTTGATATTCCATTAGTTGCCCCATTAGAGCAGTTGCAAATGGGTGACTCATTTTCACTTGCACTTCAAAGGTTCCATACATTAGAAAAGAAGTTTAAATCTGATACTGTATACTTTGAAAAATATAAAGCCTTTATTGATGAGTATGTGCGACTCGGACATGCCAAAACTGTTGATATTGCCAAGTATGATGTCTATAATGACCCCGTATATTTTCTTCCACATCATGCTGTGCTAAATGATAGTAGTAAGACTACCAAACTGCGTGTAGTATTCTCAGGTAATATGAAATCTAGAAATGGTCATTCTATAAATGACGTCATGTTAAATGGACCTATAGTCCAAAGTGAATTATTTGACATACTTACATTTTTCCGTACCTATAAGTACACACTCATGTGTGATATTGAAAAAATGTTCAGGATGTGTTTCATAAATGAAAAATTCAGGCCCTTACAAAACATTTTATGGCGAGATAATGTTGGTCAGCCCATAAAGTGCTTACAGCTTCAAACAGTAACTTATGGACTTAAAGCCTCAACATTCTTGAGTTCAAGATGCCTCATTGAGTTATCCGATATGTATGAAGATAAATACCCACTGGCCTCAGAGGCGATCCGGTTCCATACCTATGTTGATGATGTAATCTGTGGTGCTGACTCTGTCGATCAGCTGGAGAACCTGAAAAATGAGTTATTAAATTTAATGAAACTGGGCAGCTTTAATTTGCACAAATGGTGCTCCAATAGCATTGAATCCCTTAGTGACATACCTAAAAATAAAAAATACTTTGATCAAATTGATTTAAACAAAGACAATATTATAAAAACATTAGGTCTAAAATATAATGTACTTACCGATTCTTTTCTTTTCCAATGTCCCGTAACTGATGAAAAACACCTGCAAACTAAAAGAAAAATTTTAAGTTTTATTGGTAAAATGTTTGACCCTCTTGGATTGATTGGGCCAATAGTGGTCAAAGCCAAATTATTCATGCAACAATTATGGAACTTAAAAATCGATTGGGACTCTACATTGCCTTCAAGCTATTTGAAAAACTGGCAAGAATTTTTAAATTGTCTTAATAAAATGGATAAAATTCATGTTTCAAGAAATGTCATAAATGGTGATGTTCAGACAATAGAGCTCATCGGATATTGTGACTCTTCGTTCAGTGCCCTAGGCTGTGCTTTATACTTAAGAGTTTTACATAGTAATGGTAAAGTCAATACTAACCTTTTGTGTTCAAAATCTCGTGTAGCACCATTAAATAAGTCAATCACCATCCCCAATTTAGAACTTAATGCGGCACTTCTTCTTGCTGAACTAGCTTCAAGAGTACATAAATTTATAAAATCAAAATATCCTACCATAAGGGTTGTACTATACAGTGACTCACAAATTGTTCTCTGTTGGTTAAAGTCAAGTAAGCCAAAAGGAGTTTATGTTTCAAACAGAGTACAAAAAATTAATTCTTTGACTAAAGGCTTTGACTGGTCTTATGTAAAAAGTGAAGATAACCCAGCTGACATTCTTTCCCGGGGTATTGCTCCACACAAATTGCAAGATCACCAGCTGTGGTGGCATGGACCAGCCTACCTTTCTAACAAAGACTTTCAGCATGAGTTTCCAAACTTTGATTCAATTAAAACTTTATTTCCTATTGCTCACATGAATAATTCTGAAGTTATTGATGTAGAAGCAAATAATGTATGCAATACCATACAGGAAGATTCACAAAATGATATTTTTAATAAATATTCAGACTTGAATAAATTAATTAGAATAACATCATTGATCTTAAGATTCAAAAACAATAGTCAGAATCCTAAAGCTAAAATTGTAGGTGCTATATCACCTAAAGAGTTACAAAATGCATTACTTGTAGTAATAAAGTTCAGTCAACAATCAAAACTTGCAAAAGAATTTCAATTGATAGCTTCAAATAAACCTATTAAGTCAAGCTTAAGTAATTTAAATTTATTCATTGATTTTAGAAATACTATTTGTGTTGGTGGTCGTTTAAATAATGCTACCAACATGACATATGATAAAAAGCACCCCATCCTTTTGCCAAAGTCATGCCATTTAGTTCATATGCTTATACAAAGAGAACACTTGAGACTTTTACATGCAGGTCCAAAACTAATATTGAGCTCTTTATCCCAAAAGTTCTGGTTGATTGGTGGTATTAGAGAAGTGAAAAAGGTACTTCATAAATGCATCAAATGTTTCCGTGCCAAAGCCACAGCTGCTAAGCAACTTATGGGTTCGTTACCAACAGATCGAGTCACAGCTTACAGACCATTTGAAATAACTGGAATTGACTTTTGTGGTCATTTTGATGTTAAAGTAGCACGAGTTCGAAAACCCCTTATTACCAAGGCTTACATTGCAGTCTTTGTTTGTTTTAGTACGAAGTCTCTACACCTGGAATTATTGAGTGATTTGACTACTCAAACATTTTTGGCATGTCTGCAGCGCTTTATATCAAGAAGTAGTATACCTAGTAAAATTTATTGTGACAATGCAAAAACTTTTAAAGGTGCATCTAACTGTTTAAAAGAATTACATAATTTTCTCATGTCTCAGGCAAATAGAGACTCTGTTGAACAATTTTGTTCAAATAAATTAATACAATTTAAATTTATACCCACTTACTCTCCGGAATTTGGTGGTCTTTGGGAAGCTGGAGTTAAGAGTGTGAAGACCTTTTTGAAAAAGATAATGGGCAGTACATGTTTAACTTTTGAAGAACTTTATACAGTGATCACCCAAATTGAGGGGATATTAAATTCAAGACCATTACTTCCTATGAGTGGTGATATAGGTGACTTCACATACTTGACTCCAGGTCATTTTCTGACTGGTGTACCCATTACTAGTTATCCTGAAGTAGACCTTACAGAAACTAATGAAAGCAGGCTTAGGCTGTGGAATGTTTGTACCAAATTAAAACAACAGTTCTGGAAGGTCTGGTCCAGGGACTACTTAACACAGTTGCAAAATAGACCTAAATGGAAAAATGCTCATGTTAATCTCAAAGAGGGAGATTTAGTTATTGTTAAATATGACAATGTACCTCCATTTAATTGGCCAATGGCCCGTATAGTAAAAACCTTTCCGGGTACTGAAAATAAAGTTAGAGTTGCTGAGATAAAGATGTCTAATAATAAAACATATTTGCGTTCTTATAATAAATTATGTCCATTGCCTTTAACTTAAAAAATAAATTACTAAAATTCTGTATGCTTCTTAAATTTTCAAACTTCAATATTTTTTATTATTGCATCTTTGTCGAGGCCCCAACTATGTTCAATCCATTTTATCGAATTGAACATATATAATTATAAATTTATAATGTCTTATCTTTAGTCGAGTGATTAGTAGCACATCACTATAATGTACTCACAACACTAGCGATAAGTAATTTTTTTTCTCTTCCATTCTGTACGCTGTTCTATATAGCAGTCGTAACTATTGTAAAATTGAAATAAATAGTAATTGCTGTTCAAAAGTATTCTTGGCCTTTTTTATCCTACAGAGCGCACGATCGAGAATTTTCTCGATCGTGACATCACGTGGGCTTAACAGCGGAATGGTCACTTGATATATTTTATATTCTTTAAATGTTTATCTAAAATATAAATTCAATGTTTTCTTAAATATTTGTTTACAATCCAACTATTTTTGTATAATTCTGAAATCTTTTGAGATTTCGGGAAAGTAATCATTTTTTTACGGGTCATATTGACCCAACCTGACAATAAGCGTTATAATTTATTGTCATACTAAAGTAGGGTTAATATTTATATTATATATCATCGTGTATAGAGGACTCATTTTGATAACGATCACTAGTTAAGTAAATATCATAAAACTTTATCTATAGAATAATAATAGAATATTTTTCTTTGTTATGCCATATTATTCTCATCATCATGCCGTAACAACGGTATAGTAACATAAACTGTTGAAATCAGAGTAACGGCGTTGGTAAGTTATCTTTAATTATGTGAGAGGTCAAAAATGATTGTAAAGAGAGAACATTACTTAGGTACAAACGTATGTGAGTTGTATGAAACGGTATAAACACTATCAGATGTAAGGCGTAGTCCTGAAAATAAGTAAGGATCTAATTGCCAAATGCTTGCAAAAGCATTAGTTTTACATAATTTTTTTTATGCCTAATAGGTTAGCCTTTGACCACCATCTCACCTGATGATAAGTGATGATGTGGTCGAAGATGTTGTTCAGGCTAACCTAGAATTAATTTAGATTCAAGCGGCGAAAGTATGCTAACCTCGGTACCTAGTGGTTACATATTTGGGACTATGGGACCGGGAGCTCATCGTATTTACCAGAACATATCAGAGCGCTTGGTCAATGCGACGCATGATCAAAGTGCTGGCACCTATTTGGCTCAACGCTATGACTTTAACGCTTTGGCTCTTCGCAATGCGTTTCAACGGGGCGATAGGTTCTTACTATGATAGGAAAATAAAAAATATTAAAACTGTCTCGATAACTTTTTTTAATCTAACAGTTTGTGAGAATCACACAAAACATTACTATACAGTAACGTATGTTAATGTTCATTTCGGACGAATTTATTAACATAATTGCCGCGTTGGGATGCGAGCTGAAATGCTCCTTATTACAATGTTAGTTTGTATGATTTTTGTACTCGCTGATATCGAGCTGCTTACGTTAGACTTTTAAATATAGATAAATCACTTCAAGATGTATGAACTCTTGTCACTTGTTATTGTGATATTGTTTTTTTTTATGATTCAAACTATAGTTTTGGCACTTGGCTGCCATATTTAGAGTAGCTTCGAATGTTTGTGTTCCAAGACCAAAGGTGCCCATCGCACTTGCCGCATTCCCACGCTGAATCGCGATGGCCATCCTCTGCACCAGGAACTAACTGGAGCAAGAGTCACCAGTACTCTTTGAGTCTTTGCTCTATGCCTCCAAAAAGTTCTTTAGCTTTAATGCCCCAACAACCCAGGGTCTCCACAGCAATCAGCACGAAGTAGTAAATTGGTTCAAAAATAATAATAGGTTTAGGCGTTACTTTGCGGAAATCCTTATTTAATAATAACAAATATTTTAAAAGTATTTTAAGAAAACATCAATCTCATACTTTTATAAAACACTTAAAAAATACATCTAATAAAAATATTAAAACTAAGAATAATATTATAAATGTGGTATCTAACATGCTGTAACCTAACTTAGAATGACTTCTTGTTGCACTCGACGCAACTTTTCAGTTTCCAATTAACAATTTTAACTAATAGGTACTTAATGAAAGCCTGATATTAAGTCATTTACCGCCCATTTATAGCCACGACCTACTATTGTTCATTAATCTACGAGTACGTATATTTTTAAACCGAACATCCATACCTGGTGGCTCGTTATGAGGTAACGACCGCCAGCTGTTTTCTTTGGATTTGGCAACTGAACAAAGCCGCTATATGTCACTTAAAGTGAATTCGATTCTTTCAATTGACATAAGAAGGAGGCTAAGCGGATGAGTAGGCGACATAATAACCCATAATTTATCGACGATTGAATACACGTTTGTCTAACAACTCGTATAATAGTTACAAAAGAAAGTAAGTACTTACATAACGTTGGAGAAATATTACTAATCGGCCCTAGAGACTTCGTCATCATTTTTCTATCCCTAATCTATCTGAGATGTAATAAGTCGGTACAATATCTCTTTCATAGACACAATAACGATTTGGTCTACGAATGATAATAATATTATAGTGTAGAAATACAACATTTAATATATATTACAGTGATTATGTATGCCTTCTCGTTAAATTTATTTTCAAGTTTATTCATAAGATATTTAGTTTATGCAATTTTATTCACATATTAAAATTTATTGACTTCGACAAAGTGTCATAGTTAATACATTTATATGCTTATATATGTGATTCTGTATAGTGCTTTCCATACAATGTAATTTCGTCATATTTTAAATACCAAGTATTTAAATACGTTGAAATGTTGATGCCTTGTAAAGAGGCCTCTTAACCCTGCTCCTGGGTTGCAAGCCTCAGGCCCCTCTAGCCTCTTCCTCTGCAACGCTATGGACTCGGCACCCGCACGGTGAATAAAATGCTAAGTAATTTGTCTCGTCTTGAGTCCAAAATGTATGCTTCTCTGGTTGGTTATGTTCCGTAAAAATGTGTATTTTCTAAATTATTTGCAAAATTGTTTTGTATGGGTATTCTCGTGTTTATATTAAGGGATAATGTAAATAATAAAACAATAAACTGGCTAACCAAAAGCATTTAATGAAGCGCTCGTAGCGAAGTTTGCTTAGCCATTCTGAATCGATCAGCAAAGTTAAGCAACGTCCGCCGCGGTCAGGAGTTGGATGGGTGACCGCTGGTGACATTACTACTGAGCGCTTCCGTGCTTCGGAGGGCACGTCAAGTCGTCGGTCCCGGTTGTTGTCTTAGGACGGCATTCGTTACAGCATGGTGGTAGGGCACTTTGCTAATGCCCGCCTGGCTAGCTACCACCCTCAAGTTGAAAATCTGTCGCCATGCACCTAACGTTGTGTTCCGGCAGCTGTCCTTGAGAGCCAGTAATTCTAGGTTAGCCTGTACAACATCTTCGACCGCATCATCACTTACCATCAGGTGAGATAGTGGTCAAAGGCTAACCTATAAGGCATAAAAAAAAATATATATATTTCAATATCTCGTTGAAATTTAGCAAAATTTCAAGGAGCTTAAACACCTGATATTTAAAGTATTATGATATTTAAAGAAACTACGTTTATGTAGAACTATAAAGACAACTAGCCTTAAATTCTGTACATAATTGATAGATGTTGGCGTAACATTCCTAAAATCTATTATATTTTTAATATTGTTAAGTTTGCAATAACGCCTGCTAGGCGAATTACATTACAAAATTACAAATTTACGAGAGAAAAAATTATAGTCATGTGCGGGATTCGAACCCGCGTCCATCCACCCCTTTAGCCGGGGTATGCTCTAACCAATTGAGCTAACATGACACAATGACTCATAACTGTAATTCTTGCTCTCGTTCTTCATGCAACCATCGTATTGGGATGGAGCGACACCTATAGTTCAACTTGCGTTGAACTACATACAAGACCAATTTTGCAATTGGTTTTAAACTTGTAAATGATGACGCAACCTTATAATTTTAATATTGTTAAGTTTGCAATAACGCCTGCTAGGCGAATTACATTACAAAATTACAAATTTACGAGAGAAAAAATTATAGTCATGTGCGGGATTCGAACCCGCGTCCATCCACCCCTTTAGCCGGGGTATGCTCTAACCAATTGAGCTAACATGACACAATGACTCATAACTGTAATTCTTGCTCTCGTTCTTCATGCAACCATCGTATTGGGATGGAGCGACACCTATAGTTCAACTTGCGTTGAACTACATACAAGACCAATTTTGCAATTGGTTTTAAACTTGTAAATGATGACGCAACCTTATAATTTTAATATTGTTAAGTTTGCAATAACGCCTGCTAGGCGAATTACATTACAAAATTACAAATTTACGAGAGAAAAAATTATAGTCATGTGCGGGATTCGAACCCGCGTCCATCCACCCCTTTAGCCGGGGTATGCTCTAACCAATTGAGCTAACATGACACAATGACTCATAACTGTAATTCTTGCTCTCGTTCTTCATGCAACCATCGTATTGGGATGGAGCGACACCTATAGTTCAACTTGCGTTGAACTACATACAAGACCAATTTTGCAATTGGTTTTAAACTTGTAAATGATGACGCAACCTTATAATTTTAATATTGTTAAGTTTGCAATAACGCCTGCTAGGCGAATTACATTACAAAATTACAAATTTACGAGAGAAAAAATTATAGTCATGTGCGGGATTCGAACCCGCGTCCATCCACCCCTTTAGCCGGGGTATGCTCTAACCAATTGAGCTAACATGACACAATGACTCATAACTGTAATTCTTGCTCTCGTTCTTCATGCAACCATCGTATTGGGATGGAGCGACACCTATAGTTCAACTTGCGTTGAACTACATACAAGACCAATTTTGCAATTGGTTTTAAACTTGTAAATGATGACGCAACCTTATAATTTTAATATTGTTAAGTTTGCAATAACGCCTGCTAGGCGAATTACATTACAAAATTACAAATTTACGAGAGAAAAAATTATAGTCATGTGCGGGATTCGAACCCGCGTCCATCCACCCCTTTAGCCGGGGTATGCTCTAACCAATTGAGCTAACATGACACAATGACTCATAACTGTAATTCTTGCTCTCGTTCTTCATGCAACCATCGTATTGGGATGGAGCGACACCTATAGTTCAACTTGCGTTGAACTACATACAAGACCAATTTTGCAATTGGTTTTAAACTTGTAAATGATGACGCAACCTTATAATTTTAATATTGTTAAGTTTGCAATAACGCCTGCTAGGCGAATTACATTACAAAATTACAAATTTACGAGAGAAAAAATTATAGTCATGTGCGGGATTCGAACCCGCGTCCATCCACCCCTTTAGCCGGGGTATGCTCTAACCAATTGAGCTAACATGACACAATGACTCATAACTGTAATTCTTGCTCTCGTTCTTCATGCAACCATCGTATTGGGATGGAGCGACACCTATAGTTCAACTTGCGTTGAACTACATACAAGACCAATTTTGCAATTGGTTTTAAACTTGTAAATGATGACGCAACCTTATAATTTTAATATTGTTAAGTTTGCAATAACGCCTGCTAGGCGAATTACATTACAAAATTACAAATTTACGAGAGAAAAAATTATAGTCATGTGCGGGATTCGAACCCGCGTCCATCCACCCCTTTAGCCGGGGTATGCTCTAACCAATTGAGCTAACATGACACAATGACTCATAACTGTAATTCTTGCTCTCGTTCTTCATGCAACCATCGTATTGGGATGGAGCGACACCTATAGTTCAACTTGCGTTGAACTACATACAAGACCAATTTTGCAATTGGTTTTAAACTTGTAAATGATGACGCAACCTTATAATTTTAATATTGTTAAGTTTGCAATAACGCCTGCTAGGCGAATTACATTACAAAATTACAAATTTACGAGAGAAAAAATTATAGTCATGTGCGGGATTCGAACCCGCGTCCATCCACCCCTTTAGCCGGGGTATGCTCTAACCAATTGAGCTAACATGACACAATGACTCATAACTGTAATTCTTGCTCTCGTTCTTCATGCAACCATCGTATTGGGATGGAGCGACACCTATAGTTCAACTTGCGTTGAACTACATACAAGACCAATTTTGCAATTGGTTTTAAACTTGTAAATGATGACGCAACCTTATAATTTTAATATTGTTAAGTTTGCAATAACGCCTGCTAGGCGAATTACATTACAAAATTACAAATTTACGAGAGAAAAAATTATAGTCATGTGCGGGATTCGAACCCGCGTCCATCCACCCCTTTAGCCGGGGTATGCTCTAACCAATTGAGCTAACATGACACAATGACTCATAACTGTAATTCTTGCTCTCGTTCTTCATGCAACCATCGTATTGGGATGGAGCGACACCTATAGTTCAACTTGCGTTGAACTACATACAAGACCAATTTTGCAATTGGTTTTAAACTTGTAAATGATGACGCAACCTTATAATTTTAATATTGTTAAGTTTGCAATAACGCCTGCTAGGCGAATTACATTACAAAATTACAAATTTACGAGAGAAAAAAAAATCGCTCCATCCCAATACGATGGTTGCATGAAGAACGAGAGCAAGAATTACAGTTATGAGTCATTGTGTCATGTTAGCTCAATTGGTTAGAGCATACCCCGGCTAAAGGGGTGGATGGACGCGGGTTCGAATCCCGCACATGACTATAATTTTTTCTCTCGTAAATTTGTAATTTTGTAATGTAATTCGCCTAGCAGGCGTTATTGCAAACTTAACAATATTAAAATTATAAGGTTGCGTCATCATTTACAAGTTTAAAACCAATTGCAAAATTGGTCTTGTATGTAGTTCAACGCAAGTTGAACTATAGGTGTCGCTCCATCCCAATACGATGGTTGCATGAAGAACGAGAGCAAGAATTACAGTTATGAGTCATTGTGTCATGTTAGCTCAATTGGTTAGAGCATACCCCGGCTAAAGGGGTGGATGGACGCGGGTTCGAATCCCGCACATGACTATAATTTTTTCTCTCGTAAATTTGTAATTTTGTAATGTAATTCGCCTAGCAGGCGTTATTGCAAACTTAACAATATTAAAATTATAAGGTTGCGTCATCATTTACAAGTTTAAAACCAATTGCAAAATTGGTCTTGTATGTAGTTCAACGCAAGTTGAACTATAGGTGTCGCTCCATCCCAATACGATGGTTGCATGAAGAACGAGAGCAAGAATTACAGTTATGAGTCATTGTGTCATGTTAGCTCAATTGGTTAGAGCATACCCCGGCTAAAGGGGTGGATGGACGCGGGTTCGAATCCCGCACATGACTATAATTTTTTCTCTCGTAAATTTGTAATTTTGTAATGTAATTCGCCTAGCAGGCGTTATTGCAAACTTAACAATATTAAAATTATAAGGTTGCGTCATCATTTACAAGTTTAAAACCAATTGCAAAATTGGTCTTGTATGTAGTTCAACGCAAGTTGAACTATAGGTGTCGCTCCATCCCAATACGATGGTTGCATGAAGAACGAGAGCAAGAATTACAGTTATGAGTCATTGTGTCATGTTAGCTCAATTGGTTAGAGCATACCCCGGCTAAAGGGGTGGATGGACGCGGGTTCGAATCCCGCACATGACTATAATTTTTTCTCTCGTAAATTTGTAATTTTGTAATGTAATTCGCCTAGCAGGCGTTATTGCAAACTTAACAATATTAAAATTATAAGGTTGCGTCATCATTTACAAGTTTAAAACCAATTGCAAAATTGGTCTTGTATGTAGTTCAACGCAAGTTGAACTATAGGTGTCGCTCCATCCCAATACGATGGTTGCATGAAGAACGAGAGCAAGAATTACAGTTATGAGTCATTGTGTCATGTTAGCTCAATTGGTTAGAGCATACCCCGGCTAAAGGGGTGGATGGACGCGGGTTCGAATCCCGCACATGACTATAATTTTTTCTCTCGTAAATTTGTAATTTTGTAATGTAATTCGCCTAGCAGGCGTTATTGCAAACTTAACAATATTAAAATTATAAGGTTGCGTCATCATTTACAAGTTTAAAACCAATTGCAAAATTGGTCTTGTATGTAGTTCAACGCAAGTTGAACTATAGGTGTCGCTCCATCCCAATACGATGGTTGCATGAAGAACGAGAGCAAGAATTACAGTTATGAGTCATTGTGTCATGTTAGCTCAATTGGTTAGAGCATACCCCGGCTAAAGGGGTGGATGGACGCGGGTTCGAATCCCGCACATGACTATAATTTTTTCTCTCGTAAATTTGTAATTTTGTAATGTAATTCGCCTAGCAGGCGTTATTGCAAACTTAACAATATTAAAATTATAAGGTTGCGTCATCATTTACAAGTTTAAAACCAATTGCAAAATTGGTCTTGTATGTAGTTCAACGCAAGTTGAACTATAGGTGTCGCTCCATCCCAATACGATGGTTGCATGAAGAACGAGAGCAAGAATTACAGTTATGAGTCATTGTGTCATGTTAGCTCAATTGGTTAGAGCATACCCCGGCTAAAGGGGTGGATGGACGCGGGTTCGAATCCCGCACATGACTATAATTTTTTCTCTCGTAAATTTGTAATTTTGTAATGTAATTCGCCTAGCAGGCGTTATTGCAAACTTAACAATATTAAAATTATAAGGTTGCGTCATCATTTACAAGTTTAAAACCAATTGCAAAATTGGTCTTGTATGTAGTTCAACGCAAGTTGAACTATAGGTGTCGCTCCATCCCAATACGATGGTTGCATGAAGAACGAGAGCAAGAATTACAGTTATGAGTCATTGTGTCATGTTAGCTCAATTGGTTAGAGCATACCCCGGCTAAAGGGGTGGATGGACGCGGGTTCGAATCCCGCACATGACTATAATTTTTTCTCTCGTAAATTTGTAATTTTGTAATGTAATTCGCCTAGCAGGCGTTATTGCAAACTTAACAATATTAAAATTATAAGGTTGCGTCATCATTTACAAGTTTAAAACCAATTGCAAAATTGGTCTTGTATGTAGTTCAACGCAAGTTGAACTATAGGTGTCGCTCCATCCCAATACGATGGTTGCATGAAGAACGAGAGCAAGAATTACAGTTATGAGTCATTGTGTCATGTTAGCTCAATTGGTTAGAGCATACCCCGGCTAAAGGGGTGGATGGACGCGGGTTCGAATCCCGCACATGACTATAATTTTTTCTCTCGTAAATTTGTAATTTTGTAATGTAATTCGCCTAGCAGGCGTTATTGCAAACTTAACAATATTAAAATTATAAGGTTGCGTCATCATTTACAAGTTTAAAACCAATTGCAAAATTGGTCTTGTATGTAGTTCAACGCAAGTTGAACTATAGGTGTCGCTCCATCCCAATACGATGGTTGCATGAAGAACGAGAGCAAGAATTACAGTTATGAGTCATTGTGTCATGTTAGCTCAATTGGTTAGAGCATACCCCGGCTAAAGGGGTGGATGGACGCGGGTTCGAATCCCGCACATGACTATAATTTTTTCTCTCGTAAATTTGTAATTTTGTAATGTAATTCGCCTAGCAGGCGTTATTGCAAACTTAACAATATTAAAATTATAAGGTTGCGTCATCATTTACAAGTTTAAAACCAATTGCAAAATTGGTCTTGTATGTAGTTCAACGCAAGTTGAACTATAGGTGTCGCTCCATCCCAATACGATGGTTGCATGAAGAACGAGAGCAAGAATTACAGTTATGAGTCATTGTGTCATGTTAGCTCAATTGGTTAGAGCATACCCCGGCTAAAGGGGTGGATGGACGCGGGTTCGAATCCCGCACATGACTATAATTTTTTCTCTCGTAAATTTGTAATTTTGTAATGTAATTCGCCTAGCAGGCGTTATTGCAAACTTAACAATATTAAAATTATAAGGTTGCGTCATCATTTACAAGTTTAAAACCAATTGCAAAATTGGTCTTGTATGTAGTTCAACGCAAGTTGAACTATAGGTGTCGCTCCATCCCAATACGATGGTTGCATGAAGAACGAGAGCAAGAATTACAGTTATGAGTCATTGTGTCATGTTAGCTCAATTGGTTAGAGCATACCCCGGCTAAAGGGGTGGATGGACGCGGGTTCGAATCCCGCACATGACTATAATTTTTTCTCTCGTAAATTTGTAATTTTGTAATGTAATTCGCCTAGCAGGCGTTATTGCAAACTTAACAATATTAAAATTATAAGGTTGCGTCATCATTTACAAGTTTAAAACCAATTGCAAAATTGGTCTTGTATGTAGTTCAACGCAAGTTGAACTATAGGTGTCGCTCCATCCCAATACGATGGTTGCATGAAGAACGAGAGCAAGAATTACAGTTATGAGTCATTGTGTCATGTTAGCTCAATTGGTTAGAGCATACCCCGGCTAAAGGGGTGGATGGACGCGGGTTCGAATCCCGCACATGACTATAATTTTTTCTCTCGTAAATTTGTAATTTTGTAATGTAATTCGCCTAGCAGGCGTTATTGCAAACTTAACAATATTAAAATTATAAGGTTGCGTCATCATTTACAAGTTTAAAACCAATTGCAAAATTGGTCTTGTATGTAGTTCAACGCAAGTTGAACTATAGGTGTCGCTCCATCCCAATACGATGGTTGCATGAAGAACGAGAGCAAGAATTACAGTTATGAGTCATTGTGTCATGTTAGCTCAATTGGTTAGAGCATACCCCGGCTAAAGGGGTGGATGGACGCGGGTTCGAATCCCGCACATGACTATAATTTTTTCTCTCGTAAATTTGTAATTTTGTAATCTATTATATTACCGACATTGTGGTGTCAGTGAATTAAGTTAGAACGAAGGTAAGGGCGTAATGGGTAAAGTCAGTTTCATAATAAATAATTCACGATATTTTTCGACACACACCGCCAAGAAAAAACACATTAACATTGCTGAGATAAGTGCAAAATTTACTTTACGTAAAAAGTATTACACATATTTCATGCCCAGTGTACAGTATAAGACACAAGAACGGTGAGTTTTATACGTCATTTATGAACCTAAAATTGGTTCAACAGGAAAGTTTTCCTTGGTGAGCTAAAAAAAATATAAAATCTTTATGAGAGCAGTTTATTCAGAGCTTCCAAATTAGGTAGCATCACTAACGAAATCGTAAAGTTAAGTCTTGAAACACAGACTTGTGTTTTGTATTACTGTTCAAGTTTCATCAAAATCACCTTAGCTCCCTGAGAGGTTGTGCAAACAAACATCTTATTTAAAAATTAAACAAACACCTTATTAATTGTTATGAGTTGTTTAAACATATCATATATAAATACCAGCCGTCATTAACAGAATAAATTAACGTATATATTTAAATAACTTGCACTAATTTAATGTAAATATTGCTATCTAAATGCTTAGTTTGAAAAACTGCATTGGCATTTAGTAATGACACGTTTTATATATAATTAAATCACCTGCATAATTATTTTAAGCATCAATTAGGTAATTTGTATTTAATGGTACAAAACATAGTTTAAATTTAACAAAATGTTAAATTTATAATAAGGTGACTTTAAGCATAGTCTAATATATAGTCTGGAACTAAAATTAAAATTGCGTGGTCTTAAGCAGTTAAGAATATCAATAAGTTTAAGTTGTGACGATTATAATAATTGTTTAACTAAAACAGTACCTAAATACATACGAATAAGTCAAAACTCCTAGTCATAAAAATAGTGAAGCAGTGATGGCTCAATGGCATTGGTTATGGACTGCCGCGCAGCGGGTCCATGGTTTGAATCCCATCGCGGGTTTGAGCTTCATCGCACGGTGGTAGGGCATTTTTGCGAATGCCCGCCTGGCTAGCGACCACCCTTTTTTTTTTATTGCCGATAGGCTAGCCTTTGACCACTATCTCACCTGATGGTAAGTGATGATGTGGTCGAAGATGTTGTTCAGGCTAGCCTAGAATGACTGGCTCTCAAGGATAGCTGCCGGAACACACCGTTAGGTGCTTGGCGACAGATTTTCAACTTGAGGGTGGTAGCTAGCCAGGCGGGCATTTGCAAAGTGCCCTACCACCATGCGATGAAGCTCAAACCCGCGGTGGGATTCGAACCATGGACCCGGTGCGCGGCAGTCCATAACCAATGCCATTGAGCCATCACTGCTTCACTATTTTTATGACTAGGAGTTTTGACTTACCCTCAAGTAGGCAATCTGTCAAGCCAAGCGCTTAACGGTGTGTTCCAGCAGCTGCCCTTGAGAGCCAGTAATTCTAGGTTAAGCTTGTTTACACCTTCGACTTCATCATCACTGACTATCAGGTGAGATTGCGCTCTAAGGCTTTAACTATCAGCAATAAAAAATAACATAACTATATGAGTACTTACTCCGTTTGTTTGTGTATATACAGGGATATCCCTGCCTTGAATTTACACTGTGGTCAAAGTGCGTCTTTTCCGAGGTGTTTTTCGAAACATTCAACCAAAATTAGTACACAAAACTTTGTTTCCAAAACACGCTCTGTACATTTCTTTGGTTCACTTAGTATGACTTGCTCAGTGTTTGACATTAATGCCTGTGCATCACCGCCCTCTAATCCGGGCGGGGGGTCAATGTGTAGATGCAGCATGAAATCAAGTTTTTGTTTCCATATACAGCATAGACAAAAGGAAATACACGCCTTTATACGTACTCCTGAGTCCTGACTAGTTACTACCCTCAAATGGAAAATCTATTGGCATTACTATTCCAGCAGCGGGTCTTGAGAGCCAGTTCCCATTTTAGGTCCGGTATATAACAGTCTTACAAATCGGTCACAGACGTAACGAGTAATCAAAAATCGGTCAAGTGCGAGTCGAACTCGCGCACGTAGGTTTCCGCACATTTGACTTCATATTTTAACCCTTTTTGTTTTAACGTGCGCGATTCCGACTTGCACTTGGCCAACTTTTTGTAATTATTGTTATAGCGGCAACAGAAATACATCATCTGTGAAAATTTCAACTGTCTATCTATCACCGTTCTTGAGATACAGCCTGGTGACAGACGTACGGACGGACGGACGGACAGCGAAGTCTCAGTAATAGGGTCCCATTTTTACCCTTTGGGTACGGAACCCTAAAAAAAAAAACTCCGTTGCACTCTTTTTCTATGGAAATTTACAAGACAGAGATCATTGTGGGTACTTGTGGCTAATGTGCATCTCTATTTAAACAAAACCATTTATGACCGCAAACTTTTCAGTCCCTATTTCACTATAAATCATCAGCATTATAAATCATCCTTCCGCAATAAATTAATGGAATAAATATGTGCATAATTAAAGTTTCCTATTTGGATACGAGCACCGTACAAAGGCCGTTCACGTCTAATTGCAAAGCAGTTGTGCAAACGACAACATACTGTAAATCAACTCAACTGATGTGACGACAGGAAGATGTTATCGTATTTATTAAGAATGGATTTAGTAGTTGTAATAGTAGAAAAAGGTAAGATTTTTCTGTTGAATAAGAAGCGTTCTTATATATAAAAAAGCCTATTTACATTTGCTTCGTTCTGATACACCTAATATATTGCTGACCTAAGCCCGCATCCCTCACAAACCGAATTATGCGTTGTCAGCAGTATTTTTCTTTATATAAACGGTGGCTTTCAAAATGAATTAATAAATTGCCCAGATTTATTGTGATAACTCCAGGAGTCACCAGACTCAGTACTAGTATACCCTTCAGGTGGAATTTCTGCCCAAATTAGTAGCAAAAGTGAGTTGCGGGAACTTGTAAGTCATCTTGTAAATAAAGTAATTTTATTTTTCTAATAAAATAAATGTGTCCATAAGTAGTTTTTTTATGAAATTTAAATACGTCCACACAACTGTTCTTAAGGTTTCAATATTGGTAATTTATTTTTTTAAGCCATGTTTCAGCCGACTCCGGATTTCACATGCCCGTTCAGTATTATTGGCCTAAATATATACAGCAAACTAATCTCATGGCAGAAAAAAAAACAACCTCAGTAACTACTAGGAGATAGAACTTGGACTAAATGGTCTTCTGATTAGACAGAAGACAGCACCAATTTCGTATTATTCAATTGCTTGAATGCAAAAAAATATTTTTACACAATTCTTCTAAATAGAGTATTTAGCAATTTAAGTCAAGCTAAAATTACTTATTAGTCCGTATTGTTGGCTATATTGTAATATAATGACGTACTGAGTATCATTGTTTTAAATGTGAAGATAGTGCTTATTTAAGACAGCTTAAACGGGTTAAACAAATACATAAAGAATATTGCAAATTATATAAAACATTGATATGCTATTTATAATGTGGAATAGAGCTTCAAAGTTGGCTAAAAATCGTCTCTTCAATACCACAAAATCTTAAATGCATACGTATTGCAAATGTTCAAGCACTTACAATTCTTAAACTGCGTGGAAATTACTCTTTGGAATTTTCCGCCATATGTACAAATATAGGTATATTGTAAAAAAGTACGAATACTATCGAAATAGTTATTGAATCATTAGTGGAAATAGTTGTACCATTTTTGAAAATGAATGTGTCTAAAATGCAATAAAAACAAATAAAGTACAATTATTATCTTCAATTGAACCTAAAATGGGGGTACACCAACATGACGTTAATTGTTATCTATAGGTACAATTATTACTACAATAGCAATCATAGTGGACTTTGATTTTAATTAGAGGTAAGATTTGATACTAAATATAACCACCGATCTTAGGTTGGCTCCATTCCCGGGACGCACAGTATTGGTTTGTCTGTAATGAAATTTTCATTTACATCCCTGATTTGTTCCCACTTTGGACCTAGAAAATATGGAGAAATGTGCCACATCTGGAAAATAAATTATTTCAACTATAGTAAACAAAATACTATGAACTACGAGTATATACAACACAACAGCTACTACAATAAAAGCATTTAGATAACCTATAAGTCATAGCAGACTCATAGGCAGTATATAATTCTAGGTTAGCCTGGACAACATCTTCGACCACATCATCACTTACCATCAGGTGAGATAGTGGTCAAAGGCTAACCTATCAGGCATAAAAAAATAATAATTTGAGTTTGTTATATATATTAAACCAATTTTTTTTTTTTGTGATTTGACGGAACAAGCACAAGGCCGATCTGATATTAAGCGAACTGATCTCTGCCAATAACTGATGCATTCCGTCACAAGTGATGAATTGCACTGCGACTGTCACCCTTAGACATACAAATGTTATGTCTTGTGCCTGTATGAATATTCATGCATTCAAATGCAATGATTTGCATTACATAAAAACAAACAACAAAATTTTATATATCATATTGTACCACTATCTTACAAAGAAAGTTGTAGTTTATTTTCAATTTTTTTATAATCCCAAGAAAATTAACGGACACAGTTAAACATAACACGATTCATTGCAGAGAAATGTACTTATAGGTATTGTTCATGTAAACAATATAAACAGTCGTTTATCTTCAGCATATATATCACAGATAAACTTATTGTTTGTCCTGGAAAATGGAGCGCGTTTATCAATCTGTTTACTGAAAGATATGCTTACTTTATCAATAATTATTCGGGCTATTGGCACATATCCTAAGAAGGGCTTCAATTATTTTGAACCGTAATATAGATATAACACTTTAGTATTCTTTCATGCCAATGACCTTCTAAATTCTAATTTTAAATGTGCGTGAATTTTGATCACTATGTTTACATTTCTGTTTCTAGATTCAAAGTCAAACTAGCAAGGTTAATATCATCTAATATATCGTTATCATTTAAAATAAAGTTGGATCATTTCAATACGGACAGTTTAAGTTACCCGCGGGTAATAAGGCCTTTACCTAATATCAAATCAAAGTATATCATTTTGCAATGAAATATTCGTGAGATTCACACATATTTAAATATTACACACTAACCGGCAAAAAACACTTCGATGTTCCCTGGGAGCTCGCAGACGCAGCTGCGCCTGGCCTTGATGATGAGCATCTGACATGCTTGAAACCCGGTTCGACGTATTCCATCCCCAACTTGAGTGTGTTTCCAGTTTATTGTATAGCATTTCAATTAAGTATATCATTTTCACAACTGACATTGATATACTTCGATGGCGACCACATCAGTTGCATTTTATAAATTTGAACACTAGTTTATAAACAGAAAGTGCATTATTTTTCTATAGGCCTTATTATGCTCTAGGTCTTATTACCCCCCTGGTACCTTACTAATGGCAGTTACCGAATAAAAACAGGCCTGTGACCGTCGACGCGTAAAGCCGCGGCCGAACGCTAGTGATTTTATCTTCTAATGACCACCTAAAGTAAACAAATTACCGTCCACAGAGTATAGTTCCGTAAATTGAAGGAAGCCGGGTTCCTTTTTACTATCCGTTTAAAAGTACTTACCATAGTCAAATTGCCAGTACTATACAGGTTCATAGACTTTGTTATATATCAAAATGATGTCATTATGTGGAATGTTTCTATTTTAATAATGACAAGACTTAGGATGTTATTAGAAGGACTGACAAAATAAACAATCAATTTTCTATCTTTTAACAATTCAATGGTTGCATGAAACAATAGATGTTTGTAATCTACTGTGAAAAATATATTTTTTCAACTATCGTTCCCAATGGGTAGAATTATTGATCCGTTGAAAAAGTACAGTAAGTACGTAACGACTACGTAAGGTGTAGGTATAAAAAAACACTATTCCTATATATTAAAAAAAGTAAAACATTTCGTATTTGTAAATAGCCAGACCATGTGAATTGTACATAAATACGTATTTTGTTATTGATATGCAAAATAACGTCATCGGCATTATGGTATAATCAAAACTATGTACAATTTTCTTTAATTTAGAGTATTTAACAGCTTTCACAATTATTGTTTCCAACTAAACGGAATTAATCACTAACTATGAAGTTCCTGTTTTTTTTCGATATTATGTCGACTTCGATGCAGGCACAATGTTCACAGGTTACCGATGAGTTAGTCCGTCCTTGACTGAGCCCTCTATTTCATACTAAATATTTCGCTTTATTCCAATAGTCGCGTTTGAAGTAGTTTGAAGTGACCATATTAATTTAAAAGCTATATTGAACAACTAATCGTTTCGACTATATCATAGGTTTACTTAATAGTGACAAACTTAAAAGTTAAAGACGAGTATTTGTATATTCCGAAAACTTTTCAGTGATCACGAGTGTGGACATAAGTATTACTACTACTCGTGAGTGATTATGCCAACACGTTCCTAGTCAGTATTATAATACATCTAACCAACGTAATTGGCCAAGAAAAAAAGTACATACCTTTGCAACGAGGATGTTATTAACTTGTCTTGTAAGCAACATTAGCTGATTGAACAAATTTTAGTTTTGCTAGATTACCTAAAACCACCGGTGACCGTTTTGGCTGTCAATTTTTTTCTTACATTTAGGCCTAGTTTCACCATACTCTGTTATTTATTTGACGCCTTGTTAATCCTTTTAACGGACTGTTAACTGAACCGAGTGTCCCACCAACTGTTAATGGATGATTAATTCAGTTAACTTCATAGAACGTAGACTGATTTAACAGCTCTGTTATTTTTAAAGACCCATTAGCTAATGCCTGATTTAGCGTAAACAAACATGGTATGGTGAAATTAGGCCTTATAGAGGTAGTAAATTATAAGTAAATTTATATTATTTGTAAAATACATGTATTTTATAAATGTCATCAAAAAATTGTAGAAACAAATCAAATATTTTGTCCGGATATGGATATTCGTCGTTGGTTACTTCTTTCATACTCCTAGAGCATCTAGGTTTTGTCCTCTTGTGTTGTGATAAACAAGTTTAAGATAACCAAATTCAGTGGAACTGCGTCCGGTAATGGGCAAAAAGCTGGCTCCCATGCACATGACACCTAAAAGCGTATCTAACAAAATGTGGGTAAAACGTGGTCTACCCCGTTTTTGATTTGGATGGATAGGGGAACGTTTTTAACAATGGAAAATGTTCACTAATTAAATAATATGTATTCGTGTTAAATTACAAGGTACATAGTAGACAGATACCAATGCAATGTCTTGAGCTACGGTACAAAAATTTAACTACAACCATATCCTGACAACTTACCTAAATATTAATGTAATCGAATGGCTTACCATAGAAACAAAATAAATATGACTATCTCCTTTGTGCCGTGTGAGATGAGATGACACACTTCTTGCACTGTTCAGTGTGAATATTAGACAACATGGAGACATTGCGCCGGCGTTAAGCACTTTTAAATAATCTTAATGTTTAATATCATTATAACCAGTCGCACGTCTCAAAATATCATTCATAACATAAAATGAATAACAAAGTCCACAACTTTGTTATTAAAACTCTTTTAATAATATTGATTCGTTAAGTATAAATTACTGTCGTATAATTATAAAATGTTTTTGTTGTACGATTTTGAATCGTACAATAATAAAGAAGAGATTTTTGTAGTGATTGCTGTTAAATAAATTTATTACAAGATTTATGAACACGAATATGTATAAAGACATGATTCTTTTAAAAATTAATTAAGGATATTATCTGTAATACTTGAATTTCAATCATCATGACATTTAGCTCTAATGAGGCCGTCTACTTTTTATAGCATTTAACATTGCTCTTCTAAATAAGTGCACAAGTCATGATACGAAACCATTTACGGATTGTTGATTCATTTATTACATTGATAGTAAATTATTTCCTATGTATTAGAACTTATATCTCGTCTGTTTATATAAAGATATATAAGCTTTCAGTGAATAAATGTATGTATATGGCAGCAACAACCATTTTTAGATTTTGACTTGATATGATTAGTTATCAAATAGTAGTATTAGGTAATCATTAATACATCAAATATTTCTGAGTAAATTATTTTACGAAACTTTGGTAGACACTATAAGTTTTATAAACCTATATATGTTAGTATTTACTTCATGCAATAATTTAGGAAAATTTAAATTAAGTTTACCTTATAAGGCCTTCATATAAATCTAATTAATTATTAATTATGCCTGTCAATTAGTATGCCAACACTGCATTGAACGATTACTGGCGCTATCATACATATTATCTAATTACACGCAACTCTACCATATTACATTACTACTAACAATACTGATGACAATTCTGTGTCTTGGATAGTCACACAATTATTTTTTACGTGGAACATCTAAAATTAATTTCAAAAACATAACATTGTTGGAAAAGTATTTCTTTTTAAATTTTTCTTTTACACTTGAATTGCATTTCTTCATTAGCTAAAAGCACTTTTGAAAACAGAAGACCATTGTTTGTTATGGAACCAGAAGCGGCAGTCTGGTTCCAATTACAAAATTTGTATAATCAATCACAATCTCAAAATCTTTGATTTTTGTGATTCGAAAAAAAATGCATGGTGCTAGGTCTAGCGGTGTAAAGATTGAGTGTCGAGCTCTACCTTTTCAGAAGACAAAAATGCATTTGTTTATGTCTCGGTATGTGGTTGTCATGGTGTAATTTTTTTATTATTTTTGTAGATTTTTTTCCTAAGCTTGACACAGGCAAATAGTTTTCTACAACTCAGGTTTCTTAACAACTAAGTCAAGGTACTTTAGACATATCAGTCAAGTACAGATAATTTTATAATCCATTAATAAATATTGCTTACAACTTTTTTCGTGATAATTTAATAATTAGTACGCAACAAAAACTTTCATCAATCATAAAAAAACAAATGTCAAGCAATTTTCCGTTAGCAAGGAAGTTTTTTTTGTAAACAACATTCCAAATTAAGTATTGATATAAAACCATTGGTATAAATCTTTCAGTACAGTCAAGGTAGCATAATTGCTAATCTGTTATCGCGGAGTTGTCAATTTCATTGATGATATAGTGTTTAGTTAGTGTATAGTTACAATAAATTTAAAAAAAAAATTAGTTGATGTATTTAGGTACCTTAGTAGAATAGAAAATAACAGAGAGTGCAATCCACCCATACATATCCCTTGATAAAAAAATATGGAAAAAAGTACAACGCTTATAAACATAAGGTGCACCTGATACGATACTTCAACATATTCATGCAAGTAAAGATAATTATGTCAATGACCAAAATTGCAGAATCGATGCCTTCTTCACTTGAGTATTCTGCGTGAGTCTTCCATCTGACTGGGTCAACTTTTTACAATACAATGATTGCATCTATTGTTACTGACCTCAAAGTCTCATTTGCAATTCATTGCCCGTAACTGCGCAGGTGATAGGTTTTCAATACGTTAGCTGCTGGAGCTTCGTCCGCATAGGATTTCGTTATATATATAAATAGATGAGAAACAAACCTTGTCTAAGATTCTAGCTAACTCTGTACATAAATCATTAAAAACATTTCAGTAGTGTATCGTTTTCAGTTCGGTAGTAATTCTAATATTCTTCAAATTCTGTCCCTTACAATTTTGCGAACTTTATTATCAGTATCAGAATAGTAAGTAATTGTGTATTAGGTGCCTTCATTGTCTTCTATAGTTTATGGAAGTCCTAATATGCTTTTAAGAACATTCTATAAATATAAACAAACGAAACTAAAAACTACGAGTACTTTATATTATTTCTCTGTAATCGATAAGGGATTGTTTATTTTTATGAAAGCAGTAAATATTCAATGCAGCCCACAGAAACGAGTGCACGAAATCACCATTACCGTTGTCCAGATATCTCCAATCTTACATCTGTCTCCGTTTACCATTTTGAATCACTTCCTAAAGCGTATATGGTATTGTTCAGAAAGCATTTCACTTTAAAACTAGGCATTAGTTAGGTTTAATGCTTGTTAGTCATCTAGGATTTTCCTGGTGACTGCAAGTGGGACGTGAGAACATACTTTTATATATTACGTGGTAATTACTGGTGCCAAGTTCCACACGCAATACTGGCCGGCTTATTCTTTCATTTCCAGCTTTTTTAATGTTATCACGTAAGATTCTTAACTCTTGGAACTAAAGTACATAAAGGCCGGTGGTTTTTTATAAACTTGTACTTTTACTAATACTAATGCTCACTAATGGCACAATACACGAAAGTAGGGGAGAATTGGGGGTTCTGCATCTGCATCGCTCTCGCTTCGCTCGAGCTCGCGATGCATGACCCCCAATTCTCTCCGTTATATAGATCACAACTGGCATTCTTCTTGATATCAATGGGCTAAGTTCGGATCGAGCTGTTTGCACAATCGTCCATCCTTATTGTAACTTTACAAGATTTAAGGATTCTAAGAGTGCTTATGCATTAGGCACCCCTAGTTATTTTTAATCCGAACGGTTATTTTTTAAAATTAAATAGGATAGGATTTTATTAAAAAGATAGGTAATTTTAAAAACATTTATTTTCTACATTCCATTTCTGAAGACAAATTACATTTCTTAGAGCACAGTATGAAGTATGATATACACAACAATAAACATCGGAACATGAAATATACTTTCTATACAAACTTAGTAAACTAGGGCAACCATAATCCTCTAGATCGAAAATACACTTACTAATTCCGTCATACATTATATTATCTTGTTCTAATATTTTCCTTAGCCATCTAACTTTTTCTGAACCTTTGACATATATTTTACAGTTCCTTAAAATTTCTGCAATATAAATCTTATGATAATTATACGGTATAAGTCCTTCTTTCCAATAAATGTGTCTATTTCTTTCAATCCAGCATACTTGTCTTTTTTCTGTTTTTGTTAAGTCATAAAACGGGAAGGGTGGCTTAAATACAAGATTTATTATTTGTTTATCAAATTGTAGTGCTATTTCTTTTACAATGAATTCATTAGAATCAGTTTTGAAACCTTGTACGTCTACAATTGCATTCATGTTAGTTTACGTACAATATTACTTAGTGGTTTGTATTCAACAAGCCGGTCGTTCACAATAAGGCAATAGGCTGCTGTATTATTTGGAATTTCTTGGGCACTTTCAATTTCTAAACGTACATCCACTGGTCCTGATTTTAAATTTTCATTTTGTCGTGAACAGTCTATTATAAACAAAGGAGCTTTCTCTTTAAATTCGTTAATGTTTAACAACGGATCAGCTGGGAGGTTGTAATAAGACTGACGGAATTTGGCATATAATTCGTATAATATATTATACTTATTTTCATCGAACTTTATGTTTAGTGAATCATAAGGATAATATTGGGAATTTAAAAATAATGTAACGTTAGTCAAATTACAGTGATCAAATGTAGAACTATCTTTAGTTTTGTTATTTTTTCTATTAGTTTGTAAACCAAATATAACATATCGAGGCTTTTCTAATTGAGAAGCCGTTTTTACAGACCATGAATGCTTTGTGGTTCTTGGCAACAAAGGATATTCATATAAGTCCCAATTTCTAAAAGCCATTTGTATAGGTTTATCTTTTTCTAGAAATTTAAGTAATGAAAGCCTTTCTCGGTCAGAAACTTTCACATGTGGTACGCGCCATTGAACTCTCAGTATATCTATTTCAATACTGTCATCTTTATCAATAATAACACTGTTATAGTTAGTGCTGCTTCTATTAAGTACCAGTTCATGTTTGCAGTTTAAAATTATTCTATTATAATCTTCAGCAAACCCTAACATTTTATTAAGTGGTATAACAACACTAAAGAAATCATCTTTGGAATTTTGACCATTTATATTCCAACCCCATACAGCAGCAACTTTGCTCTCACCGTAATTCATAGAAATATATGATTTTATAGTAGAAGAAATTCCAGAGTTCCTGATACGATCTATTTCTACGCCATTTATTTCATATCGAATGTCTTGAAACAGATATGATATTGGATTATTAGTAAAATTGACAGGTTTTTTAGTAGGATGGCCTGCAGCATCTTTTCCAGTTACCGTAGCACGTCCTTCGATGTAAATAGAGCTGGCAGATGGTAGTACATATATGTCTTGTTGTTGGATAGATATGCGTATTTCATCATTGGCTTTAAAACTGTTATTGTATGGATTATATGTATGTATTTCGTAACTCTCAATAGAGTTGTCGAAATGTGGTGAATTATCAATATCGAGAATATTCATATTTTGAAACCCAGAGCTCGTAAAAAATCTTTATTCTTTTTTGTTATTTTTTTTACTTTGGGATTTCTGATACGTCTATGCCTTTTGAAAGCATAGCTGATAATACCGTTTTTTAATTTTGGTTTTGGTGATATAATATTATATTTTTTTGTGTTTTGACCAAATACAATCATTTCTGCTTGCGTAGATGAAGGCTCATCTGAATTTCTTCTGCACCGAAATCAATGAGATTGCCTTCTTGATCAACAACTTTTACTGTAATTGATGATATGTTGTTGTCTTTTACGGGAAAATATATAATATTTTTAGGTTTTTCAATAAACCGAAAGCTTGGAGGAACGTTTGGTACAAATTCATAAATAATGTGGGAAGATAAACCATTAATGTACGAGCCGTGTATTAAATCACATTCGATCCTTATGACTGTTGTTGGAAGAATGTTCACTGGATTCTCTGATACATGCCATTTATTAGCTTCTAGTATTTCTTTTCGAAAACCTAACATGTTTCCCATACTATTTATTACTTGGAAATTAACAGGTTTTGTGCAAAAAAGAGAACATTTTGCAGTATTTGAATTGGATTCAATATTGAGTTCACAGTCATCCAATTTGCTATTTAAATAGTCGGCAATGTCTTGTAAATCATAATTTCCATTTGGAATTTTTAATCTTTTATTTTTTTCACCGTAACTAAATATATTGTTAACATCTGATATATTTGGTATAACATTGAAAACAGAGAAATATAATAATCCGCACTCATAGCTATGATTTAAAGATAGAGGTGGATGAAAAGTGGTTTCTAATATAGATTTCTTTCCAGAAAAACTTAATGAGATAGACATAGTCGTAGACTGTTCTACAATTTATACTAAACTGGAGAAAACATAAAACACATCCACTATTTATTTGTTTGTATTACACCAAAACTGTTCTAAAAATTTAAGGCATAAATGACCGCAGTTATACGTATTATTTTTTTGATGATTATTATAGTTATATAGAATGTTTCCCTTCATCATATATTTTATAAATTCCTTAGGCGGCCTCAAGTTCCCATAGCTATCAAAATATTCAATGTAATCGTCAATTTTCACATAGGCTACCCAATGAGTTCCAGGATTTATTGAGCTATCTAAATTGACGACACCACACTCAATAGGATATGGTCTTTTAGGTAAATTATCTCTCATAAAAACACCTCTAAAGTAAGGAATATTATTACAATATTTCAATAAATCTATATTTGTAAGAGCCCGACTAGGCAACCGTTGATTTAGTTTTTTTTTTTTTTAGATAAGTATAATCCAAAACCTTTTTTATATGGTTTAATGCATAGCCCTTTGCCTATAGTTAAACCTTCCAATTTATCATGATGTCTCTTTAACTCCGAAAGACGTTTTTTTGCAGCTTTGTATTCGTTGTACGTTTTAAGGATTCCGGATACTCCACCAGCCAGACTTCCAGCAGCTGATAATCCCGCAAAAATAGGTATTAAAGGAAGAACACCTCCTGATTTTGGTAAAGGAATAATTCGTGGTAGTTTAATAGGTAAATCTTTCGTTAAATCTTTTGCTGCAGCAAATGCCAGTTCTATTGCCATTTTTTTACATTTTGGTTTCATTTTACGAATCTGCTTTTTAGTGTGAGATACAATGCTTTTAAAATTCTTTTTCATTCCAGAACCAGAAGCAACTTTGGCCAACATTGCTTTATTAACCAATGAAGCTGCTATTTTTTCTCCGGGACTAGCATTAGCAGAAGTAGTCCGTGTCTTCGCCATTTTTAGTAAAATTATATCTGCCTTACGCCGTTTATGTAAATTAGATGAATTATTGTAGGCTATATCGTGTTGTTTGCAATATTCGTCCAGCTGATTGATGCCTTTATCCCCACGAGCCAGTCTTTCTTTTAAGCGAGTTCCTGGTCCACAGAAATTATATCCTGGTAGATGAAGTTCAAATGGCAATTTGTTGATTAATCTATTCAGAAGACTATCTTCCGTCATAACCAGATGGAGACTGAATTACAATTATGTATAATCAATCTTTATAAAACATTCGTTTTGTTAATCCAACTGTTTTCACTGGAAGGGAACCCGAGCCATTTAACGTAACACCTTTTAGCTTTTTTTTTCAAAACTTTTTCGACAAGATAAACATCAGGGTGCTGAGTTTTTTGTAGTTCTTGTATATAAAATGCACCTAGTATTGGACGATGCCTCATGTCCGCTAATAAATAAGTTATTGGGTCAGTGTTTTGCACTTTGATGATTTTGAAAATTTCTGTTGACCAATTCGGCGTATACCCTTTTTCAAATGTGCCTTTATATTTACTTATGCGCACATAATCATTGGCATTCAATTTCTTTCTATATTTTTCTTTAGGGATAGAGGTAAGATTCTTTTTGAACCTCTCCAGTAATATATCTTTATTTTTTTGTTTTACTTGTGCTGGAGACATACCAATTGTTCTATGAATGGTATTGTTGTATATGTCAATCACTTTATTAAGAACTTCGTCATACCATATATAGTTTCCTCTGAAACTGAATTCTTTGTAGAGCTTATTTTTCAATGTTCGGATTAATCTTTCTACAATAGATGCTTTTTTAGTAGAGTAAGTGGAGTAGTGATTTATTTTATAACTATCCACAATTTTTTTGAATTTGTCATTATAGAACTCATTGCCTCTGTCCGTTTGTAGGTGTTTAGGCACTCGTCCTTTATGTAATAAAGATTGAAAAGCTCGAGTGACAACTTCTTTTTTTTTACTTTTCAGTGGATATGCCCATGCGTACTTTGAAAAAGTATCGATAACGGCTAAAATAAAATTATGACCACCGTTAAATTTAGAAACAGCTTGCATATCTATTAAATCAGCTTGCCAAAGGTCATCAATATCTTTCATCACAACATGTCTTCGAGGAAAATTTACCCTTGCATATTTATGAATCTCATTTACCACACTTTTTTTGCTCATGTTTATTATAATGTTTAAATATTACTTCTAATTTATTAACTCGATTATTTAATTCAATAAGCAAGTTTGTGTTAGATGAAATTTTATTCAAAATATTAATGAGAGATTTATCAACATATTCTTTGGTTGCGCTGTCATTCAGATCAATTGGATGTTCCAAATTTTTAAGGATCTTATTTTGGGCGTTTAAATTTCCATCACTAGATTGTTTTATAGAACATTCGCTTTGGATTATATAATCTTTTTTCTGTTTTTTATATAGGTGATGGCCGAATTTGTTGACATTCATGTTTGAATGATTCTTAAAGACTAAACAAATATTCGCAACGCTTAGTCATTTTATTCTTTAATTATACCAGCTTCTTTTAACTCTTCTATGATTGAAATAATTTCATTGTCATGATTACTGTTACCAGCATCTCTAGATGCCACCAAAAGCATAAGTCTTTCAATTAATTCATTAGGATCGTCCCAATAAATAAAATCTGTATTTGATTTATAGGTTTTTTTAAAACTTGGGGATTTAACTCCAGTTCCACGCTTGATAGCTTTGTTTTCCACTTCATCTCGATCAAAAAATAAGGGTTTTATAATTTGGCAGTACTTCATGCTTTTGTCTCCTCTTATTTGGCCTAAACGATTAAAATCTCTTTTGTGAGCATTAGTATTGTGTAACATATCTTTATAAACTATTTTATCTCTCTCTGTTACCAAATTTAAATCCGGCTTTTTTTTAAATAAAAGTTCCTTAATACCAGGTGTCATTTCGTAGTTTATATTTCCAAGGGTCATTAAAGAAATTTCATTGTCGCTAGAAGTTTTACCAAAAACCTTAAAAGAGATTGGTATGTTTCCCATGAATAATTGCTTGTTTTCATCCCGTACTCCAAATGGTACATTTAATGTATTATTTTCATCAAGCAAATTTTGTTTTTCTAATATTGATAGAAGGGGAGTGTCTAAATTGGTTACTTTTTTTTCATTTTTAAATGGCGTTGAATGTATTTGTTTTTCTGATTCACTATCGGTTAATGTATTTTCACTTTTAGCAGAGTTATAGCTTTGAAATTTGTCGTCGGGTGAACCGTTGGAATAATTACACAGTGATGAATCATTTGTATCAAAAGTGCATTTAATATCACTTTTATATGAATTAGATTCAGCCATTTTATTAAGAGGATCAGTGAGAGGTTTAAATATTTTATTTAAATTTAAGTTTGTGTTGTCTTCTTCATCCTTTATTTGTTTTATTTTGTTTTTAATTGTTTTAACTGAGGCGAGTATTTGGTGTTTCCATTTTTTTTCCATGTTTTATAACGATGTTACCACATCCATTAAATTATAAGAAATGATGACTTTAGTAGTTATGACTTGTATTTAAATGAAATCAATCGAACTTAATAAATGTATCAAATCCACTTCTGTATCTACCATTATTTAATTCACTATATTTATCTATAATTAAGAATGAGTGCGGATAAGTCCATGTTTTTAAACATATGTTTTTAAATTTGGACCAATCAATGTCTGAATTAACATGTTCATTATAAATATGTTTTAAATTTATATCATCCTGTTTAAAAATTATTAAAAAGTTTGCATTATCTCGTATTAATTGTTTTGGTATTTTCGAATAAGTTTGGGACAAGTAAAAGCAATCTATATTTTTATGCCGTCCCATTGAAAAATAGTTACGTATATTTGTCTGATTCTCGCATGCCACATCGTCAAAAATAAAAACAGAATTTGGTAAAGCAATATCCGGGTCAATAACGTCTTTGTTATCATTAAATATGTTAAATTTTATATCTGGAATTTGATTCAAGATTTCATTTAAAAAGCAGTATTTTGGTTGAAATGTGGTTTTTGAATACAGATAAACATTCTTAAATTTTAAGCCGTTTTTATGTAATAATAAGCCTATCATTACATTGGTCTTTCCACAATTAGATGGACCGCAAATTAGACAGCGAATCGTATTGGGAAGTAATACGCTATGTCTGTTAATTCCGGAATGTGATTTTACTTCTATGTTGTTAATTTCTAAAGTTGTGGGTTGCTTTATCAACCTCATAATGATATCTGACAATACTGTATAGGGTATTTATATTAAATAGATAAATCATTACAATGTCCATTTCTATTGATCGAATGTTAGCGGTTCTAATGTTTGCTTTCCAAGAAATTTAGCTTTTAAAAACAACCTTTGTCCACGTGATCTATTACCAAAAAAGGTAAGTACCTAGTTATATTTTAGTTATTATTTTTGTAATACTTATTAATTCATTGTTGCACCAGCTCCACTGTATAGCAGACAAATTTGCATTGCACTGTTGGTTTACATATATCCTGATTTTGGTAAGTGTTTATTTTAACTTTTTACTAATAATATCAGTTAAAACTAATTGGTAGTTCATATGAAGGTTAATTTAATAAGTATTATTTTATTTTGTTACAGAAACAATGACAAGCATAGTTTTTGCTGACGCTGATCCTTTCTATCTACAAGAGGCTCAAGACATGAATTTAATCTGGAACAGTCATGAACACGATAGAGATATTGTTCGAGAAAATAAAGAAACCAATACAAAAAATAAATCATTCAAAACAATTCATAAGAAAGGAAAGTTAAGTTTTAAGAAAAAAATATCACCAGATTCATCATTCGTTGTCAGAAAAATACCAGGAAAAGGACATCACTTAATAAAAATTGAAATCAGTGAAATTAACACCCTAGCAAGTGATGATTGTTGTGTAAGTGTGCAGTATGTAGTTGAGGATAAATATGATAACATTTTAGACGCAACGCAAGATTTAATAAGTAAGATGACAAAAAAGTTATGTGTCCCAGAACCTTTATAAATCTATCTAATTGTATTTATTGATATTTTATTTTATTGTAATATTATTGAATATATAACCTAATAAACATAGTTACGAGTCACGTACTTGTTTTATTTATCTTGCTTACGCAGGGTTTACCTACACATTATTTCGGTGACCGATGTAAATCTGGATTCGGTCGAACACTAACAATAATCTTATAAAATCAGACAGGAATTAGGATAGGTTAAGAAAAATGCAAGGAATGATATTTTATGCGATTTCAATTTATTTCATATATATTTCACATATATTATATATAGCAAATTATAACTTTTACCAGTAAATCAAGACTTACAGACTATATAACTTTACAAATGTATTACTTATAAATATATATATAGTTATTATGTTAGGAATTATAGTAAACATTTACCAAAATAAAACGGTTTTCAGTTGACAAGATATATAATTTTGTCATTATTTACAGTTCAATGTTGCTTTTAAATGTCACTTTTATTATTATGATATATTTCTAATATAATACAATATTATTATAATATATTGCTGTAATGTCCCCAAGGTACAGTTTTTACTATATCTTTCGTGATCTGTCTCTTATCATCTGATTTATTTAAAATCAATTTATTCAACCTCTGAGTAAATATTTTATGATTAATTGATTTAATAATGTACATAATATCTCTAAAATCAATATTCCTAAACAAACATCGTTTATATTTTGCCATGTCAAGTTTCCTCGTTACACATTTTTTTGTGCCTTTGGCTTTCTTAAGTGAAGATGTTTCAGTATTTATGCAATAAAGTTTTGCGCGAAGTCCTGTGAATTCTGTAATTAACTCACCAGCCATTTCATCTTTAAAATATCCAGGTTGTTTAATATTAACATGAGGTATACCATATACATTATCTTCTTTAAAATTACTAGTGTCAAAGTATTGTAGGTTAAGTTTCATATCCTTGTAGAAATCATCAGTCCTTATCAAATATAAAAGACTATCAGTATCTGTGTAGCAAAGGCATATATTTTCTCCATACATTTTTTTCATAATCGCGTAATGGAATCTATATAAATGTCTCTTCGCGAGTTCTAGAACAGTAAAGCCAATATATATTGGTCGGTCTAGATTGATTTGTGTTGGCTGCATTTGAATAGCTACCAAATTTTCTGTAAAAATCGAGAGATTCATAAAATTTGGCGCACTTATATATTTTTCAGCGCCGCAAATTTTATTAGTTCTGTTAGAACAATCTTTCCATACATTAACTAGTTTTACATCAACTTGATTTCTTTTGTTTTCTATCGTTTTACCAAATATAGAGTTATTCTGTTTTTTAAAAAAATCCCTTTCAAATTCGGAAGTTGCATTTTGTCGCAACAATGTGTTTAATTCAATGTAAGGTTTTAGAAATTGTTTCTGATCGAAAGCCAATACTCTGTGTATTTTTAATAGTACAAGTCCGTTTCTCAAACATTCTTTTAAATGAGTATAATGTATGACATATTTATATTTATTATGTAGGTTTGCTATTAGCTTTTGAGATTTTCCATTAGGCGGAATACATTTTTCTGGCGCGAATGGTAAATCAGAATGATGATCATGTATTTGTGGAGGATATTCAAGGTCCACTTCAAGTATGTATCCGCGATTGTTACTATCTGGTATCGATTCAATGTTGTTAAGGGTTTTAATTTCGTCTTCATTTAGAAAGGAAAAATTATTGGTAGGAAGACATTTCATCATCGTATATCCATAAAGATTTACACAATCGAGGTACATTAGATAAGAATTGGGCTCGTATTTATTGTAATTAGACAAATATTTATTATTTGCTTTAGCATTTCTGAGAGAACATTGTGCTAAACCTCCTCTAATGCCTTTTTCAAGCATTTGATACATTTCAACATCGGAAATTAAATCAAGCTCAACTTTTGTAAACAATAACATGGCATCCCAACTTAATGAAGGTGATGATACATAATGACAAGGATCTAAGTTGTAGTAAGTCAAGCTCATTGTTCTGAATTTTTCAAAAACGTCACATAATAATAATACATCGCATTTTAAATATAAATCGGTGTACTCCCCTAAATCTTTTATGTTAAATTCATTCCAAATAGTTTGCGCATGTTCGTAATCTTTATCTGATATATCTTCAGAAGAAAGCCTATTAAAAAAACTACTCTTGTCAGGAAGATTTGGTTCATTATAGCGTTCCATCGAATTCAAATAATCATAGCAATATACTCCTTTTTGACACAATAAATCAAACGATTTACTATCAGGATAATATTTTTTTAAATTTTTAAAGTCACTTTTCTGCAGTGTTTTTACTAACTTATCCAAGCCGCAACTAAGAAAATTGAACGAATCAATAAATTTCAACTGAGCGGCATTGTTGGAATCAATTGGTATAAACTTTGTGATTGATATGTATTTTTCCTTTGTTTTTGAAATAAGATTAATACGTCCTATGATCGCAGATAGCTCGGTAATAAATAAATGACAGTCATATCCGGAAAGATTGTGGAATATGATTGGAATAAATTTACATGTCCTAGCATTCAAATTACATCCCACGTGACTCGGACCTAAATAAGCTGAATCAAAATGATCGTGGTCTGCGCATTTTACGTCATCAGCTACAAATTCCTTTTTACACAAGTGACAGATGGTAGCATGTTTAAACGATGCCAGCTCATTTTCAGTTAGCGGCATCATTTCATGTTTAATTGATATAATTTGATATAATTCCATTACATCATTAGTTAGAGCTTCAATAAATTTTTTTACACAATTTGGGCCCCGATAAGACACAAATTTGTTTAGACTCGGTTTAGACTCACAGCATATGTAATAAGCAAAGCAAGTCGCTTGATGTATTTGCACGTTCTCAACATGTTGTGATTTGCTTTTATCCGAATATTCTTTAAGCAAACTTTCAAAATCACCATATATTACGAAAGGAATTCTACGAGTTCGTTCAACATGCGAAAATAATAACTTACTACCTGGTTGAGGCAGAATTGTTTTTACTCTAGCGCAATCGTGATTTACCAGTTTTTCTTGCGATGGAAAATAAATAAAACATTCGTCACACAAAAAAATTCTGCATTTATGTTGTGTAAGTTGTCTATGTACAAGCTTTCCGAAATCTTTTATCAAACAGAAATGGTTTTTCCCGTTTATCTCAATGAGGAGCAGGCTAATATGCGTCAACTTACGATGTTTTGTTTTGTAGAGGGGACCAGATACTATATTGTTTTTATCCAAACCGTACACATTTACCGAAATTAAAGGATTTATCTTTTCGAATATTTTAATATCATTTAAACTCAAAGGAAAAGTCATTCCTGAAGTGTTCAGAATATGTTTATAATGTGGATATGACGACACTCTATTTGGATTATTTTTTGCTGGATACATATGCGCAATTATGCTCCATAAGAAACATCGATCATCTTTGTTTTGAATGTTTAAACATGATTTGGTGTTTTGAATTTCTCGCGGCAATTTCACGTATGAGCCCGCCCGTAATGGATTGTATTGATTAATATTTAATTCTAAATGACTGATAGAATTTAGTGTCCAACCACTCCCCGACATTTCGAATTCTGAACATTTCGTTATCAGCTTTTGGACACATGTTTTATAAAACGATATCAAATCAGAGTTGTAAAAAATCTTTACAAATGGCACATTAAATGACTTAAGGGCTTTTTCATCATTTTTAGGTAAATAATATGACACAAAAAATTCCATGTTGACTTTTAATGCATTGTGTTGGATCAATGATTTTTTTATTAATTGTAAAACTGAAGTAGAGGCTTTATTCAAAAATTCCTCAGGCAGCATATTATTCGAAATAGGGTTTATTTTATAACTTACAATTCTAGATTTAAATGCACTAGCTATAATCTGCACATCTGGGAACTCAGAGTTGATCAAACAGTTTGATTTATGAATACTACTTTTATAATGCGACGAGATACGAGACACCTCAATATTACACTCTCTACAATATACCATTTTGCCTCACTTGTTCCTTAGTAGGTATACTTGATAACAAACTTGAACTGATAAAAAATATTAAAAAATATAGGTAAATATTTGAGGTATTTACTTAATATAATAGTTGCATGAATTGATATGAAGCGATTAACCTGCCTAGATGTCGGTAATAATATAAATGCATAGTTTCGTAATCTGAGATTTAATTTTACTGTTTGCAATTAGTTTTCAGTAGTATATTTCAGTATTTCAGTTTCTATATTTAAATTTTTCAATATTCCAATATTTCAATATTCCAATATTTCTCATTTATAGTTTTGCTGTAAATAAAACAATCATTAGACATAACATAATAATAACCAGTTAAAATTTTATTCATGAAAATAAAACTTACATTTGTTGATTAAAAAGTATTGTAAATGCTTTCCTATTATAAGGTATAAATAAAATAAAGATAACAGTTAAGTAAAGATAGCTAGATAAAAGTGAAATAATTGAATATTATTGCGTCAGTATGTTAGAACATATTGTTCATTGCGGTATCATGGGATACTTAAATGTATAGTTTGGTAATCCTAGTTTGCAATTTACTGTGTAGATATTATTATAATGTTTGCAATTAGTATTTCAGTTTCTATATTTCAATTTTTCAATATTTCAATTTTCAATATTTCAATATTTCAATATTTCTCATTTTTAGTTTTGCTGTAAATAAAACAATTATTAGACACAAAATAAGAATAACCATTTCAAATTTTATTCATAAAATCTAAAACTAACATTAACTAATTCAAAAGTAGTATATATGCAAGTAATTACCTATTATAAGGTAGAAATAAAAATATCAAGGTAATATAATAAAGTAAAGACAAAATGAAACAATTGCGATTGTACCAATCTGTTAAAACATACTGTTCAATGTAATTTCATGGGATACATTATTGGCTGTATAGCCTTGAATTCATTTTTCCCGGCTTCTACAAGTGTTGACAATGCGCGCCATACAGGTGTTTGGGTGTCAGTACACAATTTTAAAGTAACCAGGGCTCTTTTCCAACGTTCTTCGCTAGGCTGACATTCAGCTTCTCGGGAATTATAGACCCTTAACTCGACGTAATACTCCCCGCCACGTGTGAGATCTCGTTGTGTTGTATACCCGCTCGTTCCGCGCTGTGAAAAGAAGCTCCGCAATGTAGCCGCACGCGCTGGTTTCACCTTGCTGCTTTCTCCGATCTCCTGAAAAAAAATCAAACAAATAATAAGTGACCTTCATACGTAACAGTTTATTGATATAACTGCTGTAACAAAAGTAAGTTACATAAATGTTTACAAAAATAATCTAGCCTGCATTAAACAACGCTTATCCACCATCGTAACTAAAAAAATACCCTGCCTAAGAGGGCCATGGTGCCGTAAACAATCATCACACACACACACTGAGTATCACACCCATAAAAATAAGTAAACGAGCGAATAATATTTTTTCATTACCTGTGTAATCGAGGGCTGCGCCAGAGGTAATTCTACGTCATCCGTGTCCGAGCCAAAGAAATGGGATGTCGTCAACAGTTCTGTTGACACCGCCGCTGGCAGTTTTTTCTTTCTCGATGAAGACCCAGCGCCGCTGCTAGCCGTCCGTTTCTTTGATGCGCCTCCGTCTTTCTTCTTTTCTTGAGCCACCTTTTTTGCAGGAGGTTGTGGTGTAGGTGGAGGTGCTACAGGCTCGGACCCCGCCGGTGTTTCGTCGTCCGATACATCAATCTCATCGGCCCAGAAAGGATTTTGCGACCAGCCCGGCCTGAAAGCAATAATTTAAAATAATTATAATAGAAGATAACTTCGCAACGAGTTAACACAACATTGTTTCTGAACATTGTTTTAGCCTAGCATAGCAAAATGCTTTATAAATAAAAAATCCATGAGTTAACACAAGTTAGTTTGCCGATCAACACAGGTACCTAAGTCACATTACACTTTATACGTTTACATCCTCACACTCACAGTCCACACTTAGTTCAATGACTTGTATAGCGGGTGCCAGAAACATTCACTTCACTCATAATCTCACCTTGAACCAGAAATACAAATTTCCCTTGGGGAAGTAAATTGAGCTTCTGTCAGGAATCGAACCCGAAACTCCCGGTGTAGAAGGCAATTACTTAACAACTACGCCAGCATGGCATCTAATTTTTTTCACCGAAGTTATAAGGCAATTTGCACTCACTAATAATTCATTCATACTAACAATAAATACTTTAAGGTCACTTACTTACATAGTTAGGTTCCTTGAAGTTCCGAATATGTAAATAACTGCACTTTTTTTGGATGCTGGAGCGTCGTCGCCCACCACTGAATATCCGCTTTTAAATGTAGATGCACCAAATCAGTCCTATTTATAATCTCATTTTATAAAGATGCATTCACAAGTCGAATCTTGACTAAAACGTACAAAAATAAAAAAACAGAAAGGTTAAAGTTTTAACGATTGTATACCTTAACGATCTTGTAAACAAAGTTCATTTCATCTTGTCAACCGATAAACAAATCTGAATGAGACTTTATGCTGTCGTCAAGGGATGTAAAGCGATGACTGCTGCACATTCTCGAGCAACTGGAGACAAAAATCCTATAAGGAAGTGGCAGGTACTTATACCAATTACGAGTCTTTTAAATTACAGATCTCACTTAACTGGTAAACAACATATTTCAATTGATCACCAGTAATGAGAGAACCTCTCGAATAAAACAATGCTTTTTATGAAAATCCTTATAACTAAATCTTTTAGATATTAGTAGCGAAACAAACATCAATAAGTCGATTTGTATTTTTTGACGATACTAAAAATGTATTGCTACTTAAGTAAATATTTAAAAATCACATAATGTTCTGATCACTACTGTTACCTATTTAGTATTTTTATTAGACATTAATATGTAGGTACCTACGTTAAATTTTAACCAAAACGTATATTATAATTTTAATTATGTAAAATCATGAAACGAAGGTTGTATCTTTGAACCATAGGCCGTCATTTATTTATTTATTCATTATAATCAATCTCTTTTTTAACTTTTTTTATTTTCTATACAAGATGATTACTACAAAACATCAAAAGAACCAAAAGCCCGTAAAGTAACCTATGGATAGTGACAATGGAGTCTTATCGCTAAGAGAAATTCTTTTCAGAAATATTTGTATCGATATAATCACAGTAATATTGTTGTTTGCTAAGAAGCTATTTAATAGTATAGATAGTGAAAAGTATAGATATCTTAGAAAATACTAAAAACAAAAACTTTTAAACTCATAGCCCACACTAAATTCATAGACTTGTATCTTAGGTGCTAGAAACATTCACTTCTTCACACACACACACACAATGACACCCAGAACCAGAAGTGCATATTTTCCTTGATGAGGAGATTTATGCTACTGTCGGGAATCAAACCTAGTACCCGCAACATAGAAGACAAGAACTTACCAACTACGTCAACATGACAGTCTGACTAATCGTATCTTTGATAAAAAAATATGACGAAAAAAATATCGTTGAATCACGTACGCTAGAAAATCCAAATATAGGCTGACTTGATAGCCTAGGTACATAGGACTGCACATATCATTGACATGAGTACAAAATAATAAAATGTAATAATCATAAAAAGTCCCCACTTTATACGTACTCGTACGTACTCTAGGTAACATACCACGGCTGTATAACCCACACTTAAATCGGGATACTATATACCTATGCCTTATAAATGTGTCGGTCGCATCTGTTTCACTAGACAGACAAAGTATTATGTTCTGAACTGATCTGTCTTGAACGGTCTAAAATAAAATGAACTGCTCAGATAAACAAATGCAGACTGACCAGATAAAACGATAGCGGTTTATAAGCTAGAGGGAACCTCGCTTTTTTTAATTCAGTGCGACGAATATAGTGAGCGAACATAATACATGTTGTAAAATGCGCTAACGAGACGATTATAGAGAATAAAAACATCTGACACATGATCCGTGCGCAAACAAGTTGTCGGTTCCCTTGTAATTACAATACTACTTATTAATCGTATGTTTGATGTGGATTGGATAGCAGATAATCGAGAGAATTGGGGGTCATGCATCGCGAGCTCGAGCGTAGCGAGAGCGATGCAGATGCAGAACCCCCAATTCTCCCCTACTCACGAATGTTCATTTGAAAACTACACTATAATATTATAAAGAGGAAAGATTTGTATTTTTGTATGTAACAAATATATTTGAAAAGTACTTGACCTATTTGAAAATTTCTTTTACCATTCGAATTCTACATTATCCCGGATGAACATAAGCTACAGAATATTTTCAAATATGTTGAAATTTTTGTTAAATATCCTTGCGAAGCCGGGGCGAGCTGCTAGTTTAAAATAGTTAAGTAAAATCATTAAAGAAAATACAATGTAGTAATATCGAGAGCCTCATCTCAAAGTATTTCTTATTAAAATTTACTGTTTTAAATATTTTTGTGTGGATTCTCCCGTACTCATCAGTGATTTCCTAGTCATTATGTGAATTGAATACAATAATATCTACAGTATGAACTGTAGTAATAACATCTCGAACATGTCCGTCTACTTTACACTGTATTCTTGTATAAATAATGACATCAATAATAGTTAGGTATACGTTACAACTAAAATTAAATTCAATATTCAGTTAACGCCTTCTTAATCATTTACTTTTACAAATTATTAATGTTATCTGATAGTTTACGGCTATTAAATTAACGGATGTAGTTATCAGAAACTGAGACGTGACTATTATGAAGGTGTTGTAATTATTATATGACAGCAATTTAATAGTTGAAGGGTTAGTAAACGGAATGATAGTTTTAATTACTGTTGGATAATGGTGATGTGCTGTCCGAGGCCCTTCAGTTTAGTGATGTTATGACTGACGTGACCCTTGAACTATTACGTAAAGTTTCCTCTACGTTTCAAGAAAATTATTGTTTATCCAACAGTCATAGTACCAGTATAAATGTAAGTATTCATATATTAACTTTGTAATAATAACAGTAGTTTGATGATCCATAAGAGGAGTTGCCCGGTGGAAATTATTATACATAAGTTTAATTACTGTACTTTTATTGTTTAATAAAGTTACAATCATTGAGCCGCCTGCCAAGCGTGGGGATTATAGCAAACCCCGCTATAATGGGGGAGGTTGTGTTTAGCAGTGGACACTCAGGCTGATACAGTACAGTATCAGAGCGTTTGGTCAATGCGACGCGTGATAAAATTTTAGTACTTATTTGGTTCAATGAATAAACATTGCAGTCGAAGAGGTGATGCTGCTAGTTTTCTTCCAACTGGTAGTGGGCTAAAGCATTTTAACTGCCTGTGGGCCTGCAGTAGCCTTTAGGTTGCTACTTTGTACTCTATTGTTCATAAAGGCATACCACCCATAAAAAAACTTAGAGGAAAGTCACAAACTAAACTACAGTATCATATGACATTAGTTATTGATAGTTCATAATGATACCCAGCCAATTTCAACAATGTTGCAAATTATTCTAATATACTAATCTCCGCATCAACGACCAATATTACAAAACATAAAAGTAAATCAGAAAATTTAACAGCATTTCCCTATCGTCATTTGTAAAGCTTTTGCAACAGCAGCAACAAATGACCAGAAATTATACACCAAGTTCCGAGTAGTCAAAGGGCAAAGAGCGTTATTATCATTAACTGGTTTGAGAGTAGAGCATTAAATAATTGGCTGAATTGCTACTGGTAACAGTGCCGCGTAAATCAAGAGATTATCTTATTAGAAGCTTGTAAGATCGTAGGCAGCACTCCTTAATCTAATCTTCTATTGAAATTGCCTAATGTGTAGTGCAGATGTTGATGTATCTACAATGTTGACAAACTTGCACTGGAAGCCGCAATTTAATCTATCATGTATTTAATTTTCAATTTAAAAAGTAACTATTTGATTATTACATACTATACTGCCATACATGCTAAACTGCCTTTATGAGTAGTTTTATAATAAATCTATAGAAATAGTACATAGACACTGTAGAAAAATCATTTACTGGCTTGTCATAATATGAAGGTATCAATTTTGATTATATACGGCGATCGATTTTACCTTAATTTATTTTATTTTTATTTATTTATTTCAATTAATACGGATTATCCATTTACACAAATGACACATAAGTAATAACAATAGGTGATGTAGGAATTGATTTTTTTTTTTTAATTGGTAACAAATATGTTAAGTGATGGTACTTAATTGGACGTAATTCTGTTAAGTAAAACAAAACAAAAATAGATTTAGATAAAAAGTTTTTATTTTGTCATTCTTCAAGACCAAATTAGTAAGTACAACCTTAATAAATTATATGTATTCTGAGTTAAAGCTTTTTATGCAGATTTAATCGCCTAACTTACCTAATCTTAATTGGTGCTGACTATCTTGACTTGAAATTTAATAGAAACATTTAAATTTTAGGATTATCGTTCCTAAAATTACGCTAAGCTACACGCTGGTACCAGTTTGGGTTTTAGCGTAACTAGAATACAAACTTTCGTACTTAACCAAATTATAATTATTTTTATGCTAGATAGCAGAATTATGACCGATGCTTAATAACTACAAGACTTAGGTTTTGAAATTTGAATTATAGGTTGGCCTGAACACCATTTTTGACCATCCCATCACTTGCCATCAGCCGAGACAGTGATCAAAAGCTAGCCTATGAGGTATTAAAACAAATAAAATCAAACAAAGTTTTGTATTGTCGAACATTAAGAAACTATATAGCTAGAGAAATGTAGTTTAGATTCCACGACGACCTCTCTATAGTTCGGTGACTGCATTTATTGGTGTTCGCTAGGTAATTATCAAGCGAAATATTGTAATTTGATCCACGTCTTTCCTTTAGTATATTGTACATAATATAAAATCTATTTATGGGAATCCAAGAAACGAAAAGCGTCTTTAATTTCGTCACTACATCTTCCCATGAAAATATAAGGTCTTTCTTACACAACTACGTGGTTACGCCGTGGCAGTCTGTAATTAAATAGTGAATTGTATTCGCTTCATTGTGCCAAAAGGCAAGCAATAGATTTTAATTATTGGCCTCTCTGTTTTTATGGCCTATGTAATGTTTTTGTTTTTAATAGATATAACTTTTTAGTAATGAGAAATTAGGGACAACTCTAAATATTTTTATCAGTAGTCGTAAATGGAATAGACACTTGTATTTGACGATAAAGCATACGACTATCCACTAGATGTGACTAGGATGCTGCACAACAAAGATCTTTACCATCCTCACTATCCAAAAGATGAATGTAAACAACAGAAAGACTCCTAGGGAGTTAAGGCTCCTAGGCTTTAAAAAAGGCCTAGGGTTTAATAAGGTGGGCGGCCTTAAGAGCAAAATCAAACTTTTCAACAAAAATTATGTTTTCGTGTAGCACTTTGTAATGCTAGAGAAAACAGATTGTACCGACCCTGTATATTTTAATAAGGGTAGGAAGATGATGAGTCAGTACAGTAAACACTTAGAGTGATTGGTCAGGATACCTCCTCGTGTGCCCAAATGCTGCTGGTCTCTTACTCATACGTTCTATCTGGGGGTACAGCAGTGTATGGGGCCGTTGCACCCTGGGCAGCAGTCAATAACATTTAATAATTAATCTTGATTCGCTTTAATCGTAATAAGACTGCCCATTGTTGCACCTAGTTAAGTTATATCTTTAGTTGTAAGTTTTTTAATTAAGCTTGGTATTACGATAAAGAGTTTATCTATCTATTAATGTTATTTTACATCATAATAGGACGATTCAAGATACAGAACCTGTTGTAAAAATTCACGATTTAATTGAAAATTTTCTTGGATTAGAAATAACATTCAATCACTCTTGACGAGATCTCGTCATCCGATATCGTTAAAATGCAAACTTAGCCGACCTTCATCTGTCTTTTTATAACTTGATACTTTGTATGTTCAACGTATCGTGTTACTCAACCAAGTTGCATCTTGAGGTCACTATAGTGATGTTGGTTTTGCTCTATTTATCTTGTAAGGTTTAAATTACCCTTTAATTTAAAATAATTTAATCTAGTAGACTGTTATTTTTATATCAGATTGTTTTCAATTTTCTTTCGACCAAACATTGACAAGTATTTTTTGTCCTAAGCGTGACGGCAATATTTCAGGATTTATTAAAAATAACCACATCAGTGCGTGTTAAATGCATATATTTATATACTTGAATTTGACGCATACGTTTGGTACAGAATAGTAAAAACTAACATGTTTTTTTTAATTATGATTGTGACGTAACTAACATGGTGTCCACCTGATATTAAGCGGTAGCGGCCTCTGCTTACAACAGATGCATTTCGAGACAAGTGACAAACCGCACTGCGCTCATAACCCTGAAATATTATGTCTACACAGGCCTGTTGGGTGCTTGGTGGCAGATTTTCTACACGAGGGTGGTCAGGAGCTAGGTGGGCACAGAAGAGAGACAAAGGGTTTGTATGAAAAATACAAAGTGATAACAATGATAAATGACTAACCTAGAAGCATAGACTCACCATGTAAAACAATCTCAATGAACGCCTTCCAGTAAACTATGATTGAAAAACAAAAAAAAAAAAAATAAACGTGACAGTTGTCTTGACCAACTACGATTAAATTATTTGAATAAATAAATCGTTAATGCTATTTTGGGTGTAAAATTGCTTAGATAATTAGTATCTACTGGCACAGCATCTGAATAATGATCATATAATACCAAGCGATGGAGAACCTGTTTAATTTATCACTGTATCATATATTTTGATTATAGACTTCCGTATGAACAGTGCGCCTACGCCCCAGGGATAAATATAAATAATAGATGGCGCACTTTTTCAACGCGCCATAATGAGCTTGTAACACATCGGAACATGAAAATTTTATTTTCGTCTATACAAAAGTAAAAGGCATAATCACGGATAGCTGGCGCTATACTTAGTTACTTGTTAAACACGATAGGAGATAAATTATAATAATTATTCAAATAGTTACTAATAGATACTCACAGTATTGGCCATTCTACAAGTCTAATTATTAATAATAATATATTTAGTATGTTAGAATACTCGGTATATGTCAGTTTTGCTTTTAGTTGCAACATTACCTTATTTTAAACGCAGTTTAAATTTCATATTTTTGATAAGATAAATGCCATACCACGTGGGGTACCGGCTCAGAATGTACATAACACCTACATGTAGAAATGGGGGGTCCATTTCTACCTTTGGGTGTCGTAAAAGGTAAAGGTAAAATACCGGAAGGTGGGCAGCAGCGCACTATGAGGGACTGATATCTTGAACTGCGATCTCCAAGGCGCCTGTCAAGCTTGGGGATTATGGCCAACCCCTCCTTAATGGAGGAGGATGTGTTCGGCAGTGGACGATCCACCTGATACAGTAAATGCCGTAAAAATTTTCTATACTTGAATGCAACACAATATTCATTTTGTAAGGTCCTTATTTAAAATGTCATGTCATTCTGAAAGTGTATACTTATAGTAACACAATTATAATATATATCTTTTTATAATATTATTCATTTTACGTATTGTCAACTCAATTCGTCCACTGTTGAACATACGCCCTTATTCTTTAATCTGATGCAAGTATACCTAATTTAATTTTATGCAACGGAAAGGAAACAATTCTAATTGGATCGTTCTGGTTACGTAAATCAAGTGCAATGTTAGCTTATCTACGCGATTGTAAGATTTGCGATTTGCTGATGTATTGCCATTGACCCTTGATTCATTCAAATCTACAGTAAAATTTGTAGAACCATTTTATATGTTCCGATATTTGAATAAAAACTTACTGCTGTCATTTTGGTAGGTAATAAAAGCAAATATGAAAGTTAATCAAAAGATTCATTGGACCTGATTAATACAATATTTTTGATAAGATGTAAGTAATATATATGTAAGTAAGATGTAAGTAATATATATGTAAGTAAGATGTAAGTAAATATATACAGTAAATTTGAATGTAAACATAAACACACAAGTTAATAGTTGAGTTACAGTTGCAATTCTACTGAGGCACCTTAAGGGGTATTAAGTACCCCTCAAAACGTCAAAAATTAGGCACAGAAACTAAAAAATTTTTATTATAAAATTTTTCACCGTAGTTAGCTTTTTCACGTCTGTGGCGGGAATACATAAGAAGTGAGGTACTATAAAAAGTTAAACAGTTGTATCGGGCTTGTAGCTAGGATAACCAATGTTGATGATCATGGTAAGTATTCGCGAGATTAAATTAATTTCGCTCTTGTTATCTAAAAAAAAATATTGATTACCGACGCGCGTCATTCTTAAAATTAGTCTCAAAACCGTCAAAAATATAAAAAGTAGGACTTATATTGCCGACCAACCTCTTTTGCTACTGGCCGTTTTTCTACCTCTTTTGATACTGGCTGTTTTTTTATAATTTAACATGAGAATACTAATTTGAGTAGTATAAATAGTATTTTGTTTGAGTAATGGTGTAAATAGTATTTTTCATAAAATACAATATATATATATATATATAACAAAACAATTTTTCCTTTAGTATATATATATATATATTTATTTTTTTCCTTTAGTTTTTATTTAAAGATCTGTTTTCCGCTTCGTTTTCAACTATTGTATACAAAAAACGGAAATAGGTAGGTATTTACCCGCTACAAAATGCAATGAATGCTTTAAGTATTAATAAAATATAAAAAGTTGCAATAAATGATAGATTGATTTTTTTAGGAAGGTTTCAATTGTTTTAAACAAGTAGTTTTGGTTACAAATTTTATCTAATTTTATCTGTTGTGAGAAAATATATAACAAAACAATTTATTTATGTATTTTTTGTTCGTTTGCATTAAACATAGAGGCAGTACTTACCTGCTGGAAGATTGATGAATCATTATATTACTGTCCACAGAAATCCTATGCATCTGCCAATAAAATTACAAAAAAACTTTTCCTTCTTTACATTATAACCGCAAATATTTGAATTGAGATGACATATAACTATATTATCATTACATTTGCTAATTTATAATTAATATGTAAACCCACGACTTCATTTTCAATCAAGATAAAGCAGCCGATAAGGTACCTATCACTATATCACATATTGATACCTACTAATTACGAAAGTGGAAACTTTAAATATTTAAATTTAATAAACACGTAACGTTAATATAATATATAAGATTAATTTTACATAATTTTATCCTTTGCAATATCTTTCGTAAAGTTACACAAAATAGATAAAGATCATCAAGATAAAGATTGCAGAAAAATCTTTTAAAAAGGTTTTGTGTCTGAAATAAAATTAATGACACCATTGACACGTAATTATACTGACGTCTGTCAAACATTTTGACATCGGGTTATCGAACACAATCGTAAAAAATAACGATGTTTGCAAGCGAGGTTTTGTCTCAATTGGGGTATCTGAATTTTATATGCAGGTTGTAGTATCATCGTGATGTTCGCTTGTTCATAAAGCGGAACCAGGGAGGAAACTCACGTTTGTGGCATAAAAGGCTAAATATAATCAGTTTTATTAAATTTATAGCCAATGTTTGGTCTACATGACCATGGTATTAGTGAGTTAAAAATAATATTTTTCGTATTACTTTGATTTTATTTTTTCGAATTAATTTACTCATTAGGGCATAAGCCAAAATACAAATAAAATCACAAAGATGTAAACATGTTGAGATCTCATATCCATCGCCTTGATCATTAACATTCAAATTGCTTTGTTACAATAATGAGGGTTACATACGTCCCTAGATAATAAGATATGTTGTATTTTTTATCTAGGCTTGTTGCGTGCAAAGACGATGAATAACATCATTCATCTTGAGATGTGCAGTAATTTTGGTGGTGACTGAATGAACAGTTTTAGATAACCTATCGGTTACTCTCATCCAGTTTATTATAGTTCAATTAAAACTCTTTGATGATGTGTACGAAAACAAAAATGCTAGTAGTTTTTAAACAAATCAAAAAGTCACTCTTTATTATATAGTCTTGTAACTGACATGATAAATTGACATACCATTAAATGCTAGTAACATCACACCACGGTTTTCTGTATGTTATGCTACAGATTGCGACAGCGTCGGATCTTGGCTTGATTGCACGGCATTGTGTTAATTGATATATATAGATCAATTAATACAATGGTACATTTCTGAGAAAAGGACGCATAGGAAGATTTTTTAACGTTATACAACGTATACTAAAAAATAAAAATATTTTTATTGTTCAAAAAAGTTAATATTAAACATACATAGATAAAACTTTAAAATATATAGTCTTAAAAGCTTAGGTACGTATTTACTCATTTAAGTTAGGTAGGTTGTACATTTGTATACTTTACAGGTTGTATACTTATATTTATAAGTATCAAGGAAAACATTGCATAAAATGATACTCAAAGAATATTATACTATGTACCTACTTACTAGGTATCTATAATTTTTAACAAAGTTGTCTATATGTCTCTCTAGCCCCCACACTAGGATACCCTGTGTTATGGGTGGACTAGGCCTTTACCTACACAAACAACCATTTAACGATGCGTAACCACAAGAAAATTACGAGGAACAGGAGCGGTACGAGGAAGCGTAACGATGCTGTGGGACTTTTTCCACTAGAGATGTGCAAGGAAGCTAAGCGCTACGAGGATGTATAGCGAAATTGTAGAACATATGAATGTGTAGTGGCCTCTTTTTAGCTATTCGTTTAAGGCTGCTATCTATACCAGAGATGCAACACCGCATCGTACACATTCTCGCTCCGTTTCTCGCACACATTCGACACTCATTAGTGCATACCCGAATTAGTGCACGCTTGATCGAAATGTCGAGATTAGTCCGAAATCTAATTTCAATGTTCAGTTGTGCGTGAATAGACCCATTAGTGGTTTATGAACAAGATATTAGTTATTAACTAAATGTACCGGCTAGTTGAAATCTCCGACCGGTGTTCGAGCAGTAAAGATGTTCTCAAGGAGTTCGGGCATGCTCGACTCCCAGTCGGAGATTTCGACTAAACACCGTGAGTGTTAGCCGATAAATTTAGTTAATAATTACGACAACTCACGTTAGTTTTTAAGAGATTAGTTTGCAAATGCTTCAAGAACGAAAGTTGTATATATTCATAGATTTTGAGATATTTCTCAAAATGTATGAAAAGTCAGCAAAAAATGGAATATATACAGACACCTTTTTTAAGAGAATGTAAACGTGTTAAACAATAAAAAAATTAAAACTTTCGCGAAAGAGATTCATGTTTTACCTAAACAATGAGTCTACTCACGCACAGTTTTAAATTAAAATGTATTTTTCACTATACTCGACGTTTCGATTAAGGTGCATCGACCGTGATCACAAAGGGACTGTTGAGGCGAGCGTCTGCATTTTGAAATGTGGGTTTTATTTCTGACTTCTTACCCATATTTGACGCTATTTTTTAAAACTACCACTGCCCCTACACAAAGCAAGGCAGTCCACAAGTAGTTTAAAATTATATTTAGGGTTTTAATCAGTGCGCGAATAGACCCTTAAATAGAACGTGTGAAACGTTTCAGAAATTAAGTCTCGGATCCTGATAAATATTTCGTAATTCTCAAAGACGTTACAACCGAAATTTCACTTTGTTGGTGAACCTGAACGTACTCTGATGTATTCTGTGTCTGAAGGTGACATAAATTATCCAGCTTAGTTACTTTCAGTTCTGATGCAAAAGGAAAGTAGGTGCTGCCCACTCTTCGTTTCAAAACTATATTTTGCTTTGCGGTTTTCGACGTGCTCTACAGTTTGTATTTTGATGAGTTGCGGTTAAGTTTCGCGGTGCTCAATAAATAATATATATATTAAACGTTCGCTTTAAAACCAACTTCTGATACCGAACCATCAGACCTTTCCAAGTTTTCACTCACAAAAGCAAACCCCTACATAGTTTTTGAGTGTAGTTTCAACTTATACCGCTCTATCCTCACCCAAACGATCATAATTTACATTATATTATTAAATGTATATATCAATAGCAATTACATCCACACTAAGACGTAGTATACAATTTTTTTTTACCTCATAATGGAACCGACTTTAGCTCTCAAAAGTGTGAAATAACTTGTTGAAGTCGGTACTATGATAATTTAAAAGTACATATTATCACAATATGTGTACGCATGATACCGACTTTGAAAAGTTCCCTCACACTTTTGAGTGTTGAAGTCGGTCCCATTTTGAGGCAAAAAAAAATCTCCCAATTTAGTGACCCTAAAGGATCGATTGCCATTCGCTGTCTATGACTATATCATCAAGATTAGGAAACACTTTTCAGTTATTGGAGTGTAACTCAGAAAGTGCTTGACAGATTTTGATGAAATTTAAATGGGACTACAAGGAAGCACCAGTTTTAAATTAAAAAAGAATTATCAAAATCGGTTTACCCAGTCGAAAGATAAGGTTTCTTATAGAATAACATATATGAGGTAACATATAAAAAAAACAGTCGAATTGAGAACCTCTCTTTTTTGAAATAGGTTAAAAGAAGGCCTTGCCGAGTAGAGGCGGATCAATAATTAATTGTGAAGGGGTGCGCATTCTAGAGTAAAGTGCTCTGTACTTGCTATTTTAAATCACAAATAGACTGATCTTTGTTAATGTTATACCATCAATCTTTAGCTGCTAAAAGCTGCTTGAAGCCAACCAGAAGGCAACCGAAGTGGCCGCTATCTGGTCAAGCAATATTTAATACAACGGTCGCGCCAACTCGAAAGAAGAAGCTACTAACGCAGAGATGTAGCTTTCAAATAGAGCAAATATTTCCAAACTAAGTATTTACACGATGTCCTTGGTATACTGACACAAGCTTTTTCGTAGATGTCCTAACATCTAAAACAGTTTGAGTTACGCACATTTTTTTACCGCTACAAAACTGGATGGAAATTTTACCAGTTTACACTTTTATGATGCAATTTTCACTTCATTAGTTGCCTTTGATTACGTTGGCAACAAACAGCATAAAAAACCTTACCAAATGCGAAAGTGAGTTTGTCAGGTCTTTCTAATAGGTCTCTTTATAATGTGTGTTTTATGCGGCCACATTACTGTACTGTAGTGTATAATAGAAAAAAAAATTGCTAAAAATGGAACCGACTTCAACACCCAAAAGGGTGAAATAACTTGTTGAAGTCGGTACCATGACAGTTCAAAACTACACACAGTTACTCAAAAACGGCTTGACCGATTTTAATAAAACTTAAATGGGACCAAAAAACAAGCATCACCTTTCAAACAAAAAAATAATTATCAAAATCGGTTCACCCAGTTAAGAGTTCTGAGGTAACAAACATTAAAAAAAAACAGACGAAATGAGAACCTCCTCCTTTTTTGGAAGTCGGTTAAAAAAACTATGTATCACATAAATCTCGAACTAAATTATACTTTAAGTTTATTTTAATAAGGGCCTGTTTCAGAATGTTCGAGTTGGTTCCGGTTTTACTACCCAGAACTTATTAAATAAATAAAACACTATCTTTGCATTTCAAAGTCATCGATTTAGCCTATCCATCGGTTAAAGCTTGAAACGCGCTGCATGTCAACTGTCATTTTTATCATTCAGTTATTTTATGTGTTGATTTGCAACACGAAACTTTATTAGGACATTCTGAAACGGGCCCTAAATATTTGGACTACATGGATGAAATAACTAAGTGTACAAAGTGAAAAAACTATATTTTTTCACATGGCACATTTCGTAGCACTTATAAAGGAGCTTGCATAGTCATTTAAACAATATACGAGGCTAAGCAATCTCCACTGCCATAATATGTCAATAGTTGGATGGGTGGCCAATATTGACGTTTACTACTAAGCATTTCCGTACTCGGAGGACATATTTAGCCGTCCCTCGCGGTTTTTATCATAGGGCAGTCATTATAGTATGGTGGGCATTTTACAATAGCCCGCCAGAATTACTACCATCCTCAAGTAAAAAATCTCTCGGTAAACACATAATAGTTTGTACCGTCCACTATCCTTCAGAGCCAGTATATCTCGATTAGCCTGAAACTACATCGTTGACTATATAACTTACCGCCAAGTCAAAGGCTAATCTATCAGAAATAGAAAAATATAAATGTGCATATGTATTACATATTAATAAAACCCTCTCTCCTCCTCTCATCCATCTCTTAGTCAGCATCTTCAATGCTGCTATGAGCCACTGCTTATTCCCAGACACCTGGAAATGTGCAAATGTCATTGGCATTCACAAACCAGGCAAAAGCTCATCTGACCCCACCAGTTACCGCCCCATCAGCCTCCTCAGTGCCTTAGGCAAACTTTACGAGCGGTTACTTGCAAACCGTCTCCAGTCCCATGCTAAGGAACACCACCTTATCCCAGATGAGCAGTTTGGCTTCAGACCCGGACACTCATGCGTCCAACAGGTGCACCGCCTCACGGAGCACATCATTGAGGGCTTCAATAAGTACCCCAAACCCCAGACTACGCTAGCAGTCTTCCTCGACGTAGCGAAAGCTTTTGACAAAGTCTGGCACAATGGCTTGATCTACAAGCTATACCAATTTGGCGTGCCAGAACGTCTTGTGCTCATCCTACAAGACTTCCTTAAAGCCAGAAGCTTTCGCTATCGCGTGGAAGGCACCCTCTCCTCCCCCCACCCAGTCAGAGCCGGAGTCCCTCAGGGCTCCGTGCTATCACCTATTCTCTTTGCACTGTATACCAGTGACATCCCACGCTCTCAGCTCAAAGTATTCCTAGCCCAATATGCGGACGATACCGCCATTTACACCACTGGGTGGCATATCAACAGACAGTCCTATTTCGTCATTCAACGGGCCGTCACCGAGATCGGTGACTGGTTCCGAAAATGGCGCATCGCGGTCAACCCAGCTAAAAGCACAGCTATGTGCTTTACTGAGAAGACACGCTCCCCTTACCCGAAACCGCTTATTTTGTTCGACGAACCCATTCCCTGGGTTCCTAGAACAAAATACCTCGGAATCACCCTTAATCGTCATCTCACCTTTAACGATCACATAACAACCGTCCGTAACAGAGCGGCCTTCGTAATGGGTCGCCTTGGTCCCCTACTTCGCAAAGAGAGTAAAATGTCTCTTAGTAATAAGAAGACACTTTACACTGCCTGCATCCGCCCCAACATGACTTACGCATCAGTAGTGTTTAGTCATGCTAGTGAGGCCCACCTTCATAAACTTCAAGTCATCCAAAACCGTTTTCTTCGTAATGCAACCGGCGCCCCGTGGTATATCCGGAACACCGAGTTGCATTGCGACTTAAACCTTCCCTCTCTAGCGCAGTTCAATAAGGACTGCGCCCGCCGATACTTTGATCGAGCGCCCCACCACCCGAACCCATTGGTTGTCCAGGCATCGAACTACTCGACTGCCTCTTCTATCCCATTTTTCAAACCCCCCCGTCGCCGACCACGGCAGGTATTAGACGACCCGGATGACCCCATCGCAGCCATTACATTGGCAGCTTTAGCGTTATCCGCAAGTCGTCGAGGTAAAATCCCCAGGTGTGAGGTAATCAGAGGTCACACAATCAAACACCGAGCTCGCCGGCGAGCTCGAGGCAAAAACAAGGTCACGATAAATTGCTCTCCAAATAGTCAAAGAGTATTATTCAGTAGGGCCCAATTGTGCAACACTGCAGTTGCACAGAGGCATTTTGCTCCGATCCCCCCCATGTCTCTCGACAGCGAGACAAGCCGAGGTCCGAAACACAGTGGTGCCCTTGAGCTCGCTGTCAACCCCTCCTATAATAGCGGTACGTTTTCGGCGTCCGCAGGAGACGGAGGTAGAAAGCGCTTTTCGCCTTCTACGCCCGTCTCGGGAGAAGTGCCTTCGGCACTTCTCCCTCCCGGGCTATTGTAGGGCCAGGCCCTCGCCCAAAACCCGGTGGAGCTGGACGACCGCACAGGCGGTAGCCAGCATATATGTCCTCCCTAAACAAACAAACATATTAATAAACGAAACAGCTATATTTTTGAGCTAAACGACAGTGACAATCACAGTGAAAGTGACAGAAGTGACAGTTCGGACAGAGGAATTCTGACTTTGACAGCTGCGGCGCAACCGTCTCAACGCCAGTTTCGTGCTGAGGCCCGCGCTCAACGCTGTGCACAATCGTGACTCCCAGACGAAGAACTTCAAATAAGTTCGAAACTGGTCGGAGCAATATCCGGTAAATATTACGCGAGTCCTAGCCGGTTACTAAATAAAGATTATAGCTATATTTTTAGATATTATAAGTAAAGAGGAACTGTAGTCACATATATCTAAGGGCTAGCCAAACATTAAATCAGCACACTGTCACAAATTCACATATGGGACGTATGTAACAACCTTTATACGGCCTTTGACTTCTCTTGCGTCACATGTAACGAAGTGGATGAGTTCTCATGTCTATCCTGCCTTGGATAACTTTATAAAAAACTAACAATGTATTATAGATTGATATCATGTAACTTTGATAGGCCTAGTGATACAAAAGTTTGTAAAATAACAGATAAGTTTAAGTAAACAATTTTGTTACGTATTTAATATTGATTTTCTCCCTATTGTGAACAATGTGTAAGTTTTTAGTCAAGAAATCCGGTTTTAAACCATCTGAAGTCCATGTATGGCATACAAAATTGAGTTTCTGACATGTCTTTTTACAAACCTGTGTTATTTGGCAAGTTGTGATTTCACGCTCCTCATTTCCCCACAAGCACGGAAAGGTGTTGTTTATCACTTGAAAACAGCGTGGAAAAGTGTTTTTTATTCGTAACCTTAAAAAGGTTTTTGAAATTCAAACCTCTATAAAGGTTCCAGGAAAATTAGTTTACTTCATATATTATCAATTACTATGTTTTTTTTTTTTTTTTTTTTTATGCCTGATAGGTTAGCCTTTGACCACTATCTCACCTGATGGTAAGTGATGATGCGGTCGAAGATGTTGTACAGGCTAACCTAGAATTACTGGCTCTCAAGGACAGCTGCCGGAACACACCGTTAGGTGCTTGGCGACAGATTTTCAACTTGAGGGTGGTAGCTAGCCAGGCGGGCATTCGCAAAGTGCCCTACCACCATGCTGTAACGACTGCCATCCTAAGACAACAACCGGGACCGACGGCTTAACGTGCCCTCCGAAGCACGGAAGCGCTCAGTAGTAATGTCACCAGCGGTCACCCATCCAACTCCTGACCGCGGCGGACGTTGCTTAACTTTGCTGATCGATTCAGAATGGCCAAGCAAACTTCGCTACGAGCGCTTCAAAAGTAGTGTAGTAAAGTAGTAGTATCTAGTATAATATATTAATTATACTATTAATTTACACTTTCATTTTTAGCTCATTTATTGCATTATTTAAGCTATTTTTTCTTGAACCTATCTGATCGAGTGATCTTTTTACTATCGTGAAAAATAATGAGTTGCGTTCGGCAGAAAACTCATTTTGCGTTTCGTACCTTTTAAAACCTTTGGCACGCTCAATTTTTTAAATTTTGGACCACTCGCTTTGCTCTTAATTCAATTCTAGATACCTTCGCTTCCTCACGTACTCGCGCGTTATAACAAATTTGCAGAAAATAAAATATTTTTGGACTGTAAAACTTAGTAGAAATGGCACGTAACCATCAAGTTACACAATATTTTGCTGAAAAGCAACCCCTCAATATGGTTTTGTCCTTCTGTACACTATTAACGTATTTTTTTCGAGCAAGATGGGTTTACAAATGTTCAGCCGTCGCGTCGACCCCGGTTGTTGTTTTGGGATGTCAGTCGTTATAGCATAGTGGTAGGAAATTTTCGAATGGCCGCTGGGCTAGATATCAACTCTATGTAGAAATCTGTAGTAAAGCACCAACGGCGTGTTCTGTCAGATCTCTTTGAGATGCAGTAATTTTAAGTTGAGCTTGTCAATCTTAGTTCTGAAAGGCTAGTATCAGCAATAAAAAAATAACAAATAGCAATAAGGTCCTATAAAGGTATAGTTTTGTATAAAAGTTGTAGGTACTGAGGTGAAGATCGAATAGAGGCGAGTAAAAGAAAAATTTATTTCAACCGATCCCAATTATTATCGCCGCCGGCAAGAGCAGTGAAAAAATGGGAATATAAGTATAATACGATATGTATGAAGTATGACTATTTAAGGAATTACTATATCTGCCGAAACATACTGCTTTGTACTTGGGGACAGATTTTCTAGTCAAGGGTGGTATCTATCCAGGTGGGGCTATGCTGTAACGACTGTCATCCTAAATCAACAATCAGGACTGACGGCTGAACGGTCAACCATCCCAGTAATGACTAGGTACAGCCAACGTTGCTTAACATAGTTGATCGATAAGAATGACTAAGTAACCACCGCTACGAGCTAAAAAGCACTAGAATATAAATGCTTGCTATAACCTTACATAAGTCATATGCAATTATAGACTGTTCGATCGAAGAATATGTAACAACCAGTAAGCTTCCATCGACAATAATAATGAAAGGTTAAAGCCTATGCAGTAAACACTTCCTATTTCATAAATACCGGGCGTTAACCGATTGCGTGGGGTACTAATAAGCTGTAAAACTGTTTTCAAGGCACCAGGCTGGCGTTAGATGTTCGATCATCAGACATTTAAAAACATTAAAATGCTTATCACATGAATCCAAAAAGAGATAGTTGGTTCTACGTAAACAGGGACCAAACTGTTTTCGAAAGTAGGCATCCTTGTATATACTACATAAAACACCATAGTACTCTATAATAAATAAAAGCCTTTTACATCTTGAAATGAAGCTTGAAACCAGCTCAAATGACATTTTGGCGGCAATATATTCCGTCACGTATTAATCATCTCGTAACTATTTTAACAATAATCGACCTAGGAAGCCGTTATTTTGTATGTGTATAGGCAACAAGTTAATAATGATGTTAAAACATCGGGCGCGGCTCCGCGCGCCCGCGCTTATGTCGGTTATCGCGCAAAAACATTAACCTCTTTTTGTGCAGTTGGATAAAAACTATCCTATGTTTTTTTCCGGGCACAAACTATTTCCATACCAAATTTCATTCAAATCGGTCTAGTGGTTTTGGCGTGAAAGCGTAACAGACAGACAGACAGAGTTACTTTCGCATTTATAATACTACTAGCTTTCCGGGCGCGGCTCCGCCCGCGTGTATGTCGGTTATCACGCAAAAACATGAACCTCTTTTTGCGCAGTTGGATAAAAACTATCCTATGTTGCAGACAGAGTTACATACTTTCGCATTTATAATATTATTACTGATTATTGTCTAACATATTGTAAAAACTCTTCTCGGAATCTCGCGTTTTCATGATTCAGTAAATTCATTAGATGCGCTGGCAATAAAACTAAACAAAATAATATAGTTATGAATTTCCCGCTGTAGACGTCAACGGTCACAATAAAGAGAACAGATAAATATTAAGCTGATAGTACAATAAGAACATTACGTAGTTACCCAAAAGTATCGTAGAAATAACTTAAAAGAAACACATGGCAGACTGCATATAATTTAAAGCAGAAGGATCTAAAAATACTCACCTTTTGCCAGTATTTGTAACTTCTAGCAATTTACTATGAGTTCTTATTGAATATAAAATTTCTTATTGAATAAATGTTTTTTTACATAAAATAATCTCTATAGCTGTGAAACAAAAAAACGTCAATGACATTTGCTCAACATACCTTAAGTGCAAAAATTAATGCATACGTCGTATAATTTCGATAAAACTATAAAATACTGTCAGAATTTACGGTTGAGACTTAAATCTGAAGCTTCATTCGTTCAATTAGCATCAAGTGACACGCCCTTTTGTGATGAATGGACACCATGTATAGTGAAATTGTATATTAACACCGGCCAAGAGGATAAAGAGCTTTAAATAGCCATATAAATTACCAATTACTTGCGAAATGGCTTGACTTTTGTGAGATGTATCTGAGTACTTGTTTTCTTATTGGCTCAATTTATTTTGTAAAGCAGTGAATTGTACTATACAATCGGTTGAAACGCGTGATACCGTGTTTACGATTATTCAAGGACATAAATATTATTAAACTAAGGTCTGGTTTGTTAATCGTGGTGATAACAGAGGAATGAAATATAAATAGACGTACTGTGGCAATAACAACTTGAAATTCGAAATTTTATTTTGGTTATATTGCGTAGCTTTTTTCACTATCTGAACATTGAAACTGCCGTTACAAAGACATATATAAAATATATGTTATTATAGGAGTGATTATATTTTTCGTTCTCATACATTTAGGATTTAAACAATAAATTGTTCAAGCGCCAGAGTTATTTTGAGGGCAAATGCACTGAAAGCTTTCGCAAAATCACCACTAAATACTCGTATATTGTCTTTCCGTTATGGAGCTAGTTACCATCCTAGATCTGTCTAATATCAGTTTTGATCTCATCACCTACCAAAAAGTGATATAAAGTGGTGCCTAAACACTTATATATACGTTTCACGTCTATCAGTACCAAGAAGTTACTATTTTTTTTATAATAGTAACACAAAAAAATTATTTTTGTGGTAGAAACAAGAAGTGGAATTAATTACAAAAATTGTAATCTTAAATTCACATTGAACACTGAGTCAAAATAATAGATCATAGCTCAGAGTGGCATACCATAGGCGTTCAGTCTACTGTACTTTCCCGTCTGGTCGTGATGGGGAGGCTCTAATAGCTGTGGGATTTTGGATGGGTCATCACGGAGAAGTGAAGGGAATCCGAGTATTTTTATGCCTAATAAGTTAGGCTTTAACCACTATCACACCTCATGGTTAGTGATGATGTGTTTATAGTATATCCATAAGTGTGCTCCAAGATAAGGTGCTCTAAGAAGATTATAATATATCAAACAAATTATTGGATTACAAAATTTTATGCCCAAGGCGGGATGCGAACCCGCGGCCTCCGATATCACGTCGGATGCCTAATACTATCTCGGCTACCTGGGACTTGGCATTTCTACCGAAGTTTTGTTCTTGAAGGCGGGAATCGAACCCGCGATAGTGCTTGTAATCATATTTAGAAAAAAAATCTTATTATCAAAAATTGTCAACTCTTATTATCAAAACACGACATTATTGTTTGTGAAAACGAGATAATATTAGGTTATTATGTAACATAAATCAGTGACTGCGAGCCATCGTGGCGTGTTATGCAAAACGTGGCCGTGAACTCGCAGTGTGCAGTCGGCCTAATAATGTGTACATGTATAATTGATGCCTTCCCGCTATTGTGTACAGACATTATTTATGTTTACAGTGTGACCATGATGTTTTAGTTGCAAATAATATATTTATTTTGTTTAATACATGCCGTATTTGATTACGTATAGTTTCAATTCATGTATATTATAGCTATCGAATACAATTACACCTAATTGTAAGTGATGATGTGGTGGACAATGTAAACAGGTAAATAGATGTTACTGAGTGATTTTCAGTATCTGTATAGCTTGGATTGGCTTAGATGACTGTAAGAGATGATAGGTTCTCCAATTGTGAAATATAAGTCAGTAGAAGTAACCCAGTAAGTCTCCCGTAGACCAACGACATTGGAGAGCCGAAAAAATTAACTAAGGTAATTAGAAAAAAAACTGGCAGATTCTGATAATCTAATCGAAATAATTTGAATCTAGTTCATTCTTGTCACACCGGACACAATTATAGACTACTGTGAAATATCTGTCAAAAACAACCCAAAAACTGTCAACCAAGTGTACGATCTCAGGATCTCTAGAGTTTATAATATATTTTTAAGTAAATGCTAAAGTAAATTATTACTTCATTACATTATTTTTCATTAATCATCATGATCGTCACGTCCACAATTGATCAAGGTTTATCCCATTGGGGGGATTTGCCATAGTCCCCACGCTTAGTTATCGTCTCGGGGATCGCAGAAGATGTCAGTCCTTCAGACGGCGCTGCTTCCCGCCTGTTTTTCCCTTAGTCGCCTCTTACGACACCCACGGGGAAAAATCGGGGCAAGTCACGCTCCCATTTTTCTAACCCGGGTCCCTATATTTTATTATTAACACGTGTCAAAAATAGTCTTTTTCCATTCCGTTGAATATAAAACAAATATCCTAATAACATAGCTGCAGTGATTAGACGATTCACATACCATTTAATTAAAATTAAACACTAAATTACTTCCTCGTCGTTTTTATACATTAATAACCCTTTTTTTACTTCATACTAGAACAATGGCTTGTTAAAAAAAACAATTCCAATTAGGTGCTTTGGTATGACATGTGTTTGTTACAATGCTAGCCATTTTATGTGGAATTCAATAGAATCTTTGACACGGAAGTCGAAACAATGGATTCATTTGAGATCTAGATCTCTTTCTATTTGTTTACTTGTAAAGCTTAATTGAAATGATAATGGACGAATGAAAGCGAGCAAATAAATTTAATTGATATATATCTTTGACCAACTACTACTTTAATTGGCAGATTTTAAGCAAGAAGCTCGCTTGGAAAATAGAACATTCTAAAACAATGTGATATGACCAAGTTGGATACGAAAACACACTATAATAATCATTTAACCATTGATTAATATATTATTAAAATTTGAAAAAGTATTCCGACCCTTGTTTATTTATTGACCGCTTCACTACACACAAAGAAGAAAGCAAATGTTCCATGATTTAGTAATTTTTCCAATTCAGTATTTGTTTATAGTATGCCCTAAATTTTGCCAGTTAGAATGAAGAAAGATTCAATTGTTTAAATATATATGCACTCCTATTTAAGTTAATCAATTCACTGTAAAACAGATCCTTAAAATTTAAAATAATCTCTTTTTAACCTACTTATATTTTATAATAAGTTCCATGTTTGTATAAGAGATTATGTAACCAAATGAATTGATGTTTTAATATAAGCAGGGAGCTAATAAATTACAGCATAACACTATTTATAAGGTCAGGTACACACCTGCCACCCGCCTTGAAATTAATGTCTAAATTATAATATTAATACACTTTGAGACTTACAAGTACATTATAGTTTAGGTTCAATGTGCACGAAACCTTCCAAAAAAATCTGATGATCAATATCATGATTCATATTCATTGCATTGTGTTTTTCATATGTTTATAAAGCCTAATTTGGTTTTGCTACATATGCATATTCTTGAATTACGATGGGTTTAGAGCCTTCTACAAATCGATGCCAAGTTAAGTGTTTGCCTAGAATATCGATAAAATCTATACTTTACATGACTCGATGGAGATGTTTAATATTAATATCGAGTAGCACCGATTACTACAATGTTGTATAATAACCTCTGCAGGTTTTACGACCTTGTTTCTTTGAATTATAGGACAGTATGTTGAAAAATAGAGTCATTACTTGTAAAATCCATTTTATTTTGTAGCAGTTCAATCATTTTTAATAAGTGTGCAACTGATATGGTATGTTGTTAATTGGACATTGACAAACCTAACCACTTAGAGGTCTTTTTATTTATCAAAGCATGAATTTTATTCTGTTGTGTGACGCGTTTTAGAGAGCCAAGAATCTAAATTTTGATTTTGTATCTTATTACCAGGAGAATTTTAAACACCAACTTTATGGTCTACTAATCTTTATAAAGTATATAATCTTGATATTTATAATTATACCCTGTAAAGCCCATTAGTAGGTTGGGGTACCCAAAAGCTATATAAGACCGAATGTTTTTGACATGGGCAAGTTTAATGCTATATACTGAGCACGTTGTTATTACTATAAAAAAGAGATTACGGATAAAGTTTCGTCAGATTTAAAATCTTCATAGATTTGCTTTGCTGGGGTAATTAAAAACCTTTATTGACGATTAATGGTTCTATTACATCCTTTATTCTATGCAATTTGTTATGTTATTATAAAACCTTGAGGCATAATGATATACTTAAATAACTTTCATACAATAGACCAAGATTGGTATAGATAGAGAGTTCATTATACAGGCAGTACGGTGAGGGACATTAGATAAAACCTGATCTCTTCTGAATTATACTACAATGCAGACCATAATAAATGTATTAACAGTTCATTATAAACTGGAACTTCACGCTGCACTTAATTTTACATATTTTGGATCTTCTACTCTTTATTATTCCAGTCTGAGGTTGGCCCAACCTGCATTTGATTCTCCAGCTGTTCTGTTGCTAGTCATTTCACTACTTACATCTTTCTTTTGCATACATATTTAGTAATTTTTCGCAAACACACATATCCATGCTTCTTCATGCAGTCGGCATATATGTTCTCCAATTTTCCACTACACCTATATACGTCCATATTAAATTTATCATACCATCTCATGATAAACAAACTTAGTAATGAAACAACTTTAAATGGTTTTAATCGCGTATATTTATCATTTTTGTCCCGACGTTTCAAACACTTTGCAGTGATCGTGGTCACGTGGTGACTTGTTTAATTACTATGTGTAACAATCACGAAAACCTAAGACAACATTATAAACAAACTTGTTTCTCTGGTGTTCCTTGCAAGCTTCTAGATCCTCTTCTCCTTGCAAGATATAGTTGCTGACTCCTTATCTTGCATATTTTGGTTATACAAAGGCCTTTGTGCTTACAGTTGCACTTCTGGCACGTCCATTTTTCTTATATCTACATATTTCAATGCCCAACTTTTATAACAGCCAGGTCCATGACGTCATCATTTTGTAATCTTAAACCAAAATATGATTGAACTAAACCTATGGACCGGCTGCGAGGGTACACACCTTTTCAGGCTATATATGAGAAAAAGTGAAGTTACAAAACATGTGTTTATTATCGTTCTGCTGATCTTCAGTCCGACACTTTCTAATGTCAATGCCAAAATCCAAACCTTATTACCAGTACATTGTTTCATTATTTCCCACAATAGTAGCGTGTTCGACGAAAATATGCTTCCTCTTATACATACAATCTGCATCCATAATAAGATGTACAAATACGGGATTAAAGTTGAACTCTGAAACTGAAGTATCTAGCTATAGCGATATATCTAGCTTTGACCCAGACATGTGTACTAGCTTAGATGTACATGAAATCGTCTTATTGTCCTTATTGCCCTTTTTATTACTTATATTTTCTGCGGGGGACCCTAAGCCCCAGAAAATAGGGCACATAATCATACATTCACTATTTTTCAATAAACATAGTGTATTATATTTATCGCGTAGTTGCCAAAGTACAAAATATATTGCCCTTTACCCACGTCCTGGCATAAATCCGAACTGTTTTTTGGTCATCTCACTCTCTTCTCTTATACGTCTTACTATCATCTTCTCTCTAATCGTCACAAAATGTGAAACAAGCTTAATTTTTTGAAATTGGTTACAACCTTGTATAAATCATTTGTTTTTTTTTATGTTGGACTCTAGCAACTGTTGCACTGGCATTTTAGCTAATGTTCTATCCCACTCATGAGGGCTCTGCATACCATCTCTTCTCTAAGACATTGTTGTCCAAAGAACATTGTTTTCACTGAACACGTAGAATTATGTTTTCACTAACAATACACATGGCCAGTCAAGGATGTAATTGTAAAAAGTTTTGGTCTCTGTATTATAGCGTGCCGCCTAGGGAATGCTCTCATTGGTGACACAACTGTCACCATCCGGGTAACTAGAGCGTAAAGAAGGTAAAAGCCCTGTTAAGTAAATCAATGTATTCCGGGTTATAGGAGTAACTAGTAAATTGTGTAAATTTGGATAAATTTTGTAGGTATACGGCCAAATACAATATTTTTTTAACATACATATTATTTTTTGCCTTTTTGTAAATACCTACAGGTCCAATAAAATCCAATTATAGACAACGTTAGGCCGTAATAACCATAATTTAAAATAATGGTCATTTTTATGTAGCTAAGTATTATATTAATGCACGATATGACCTTGGTTTCTTATCGCATGTCAGTTAGCTCTTCTTGTCCCTGTCGTTATCATATGTTAAATGTTTAACATAAAATGTTTACTTTAAAAACTAACGTGGTTTTCACTCATTTTAGTAAATAATACGGGATAACTCACGTGAATCAATCAGATAGCTCCGACTATAGTCAAAATAGTAAACTATAGTCGGAGCTATCTGACTGATTCACGTGAGTTATCCCGTATTATTTCCTTCTTCAAAAACATCCTAGGGAAGGTTCCCTAGGATCCATTTCATATATGGCTGGAATTGCACGCATTTGTAAGATAAAGATTGTCTCTATCTCATCATCAGCTCCCCACAGCAATACACCATACGACATAATACTGTGGAAGTATGCGAAATAAACTAGCCGAGCAGTAGCTACGTCTGTTAAGATCTGATCATTTTTTTACTGACTTTCATAAGAGCGGCGTGTATTCGTGCATTTAATAAATTATAATGGCTTTGACCTTGATTTACCTTAACAATATAATTTATTTGTGAAGAACAAATTTTCACATATTTTTTATTACCCCTATAGACATAATAGCATTGGATTTGTCAACAACTTCAATGAAAATTAACCATCCCTCCTCAAGCATCATGCTACAAACCTATATATATATATAACGCTACCTGTCATCTGATATAGGAACACGAAATGAGAACAGAGAAAGGGCGTATCAGTCTGTTGAACCTATACCTTCCTAGTTAACGTGTTGATTGCGTTAGTTTACATTATGTTCTGTGTATCTGTCACAGGTGACTTGATTAACTGCCTAATATTTACAAGAAATAAGAGGCTTCAAAGAGAAAATATACAAGTTGTTGGGCAGCTGAAGAATAATTGATAACTTACTCTGCGATCACCAAGATACCTGCCAAGAGTGGACATTATGTTGAGCCCTCCTAATAAAAATATCTTTCCGTGGTCGCGCTCTAAATCTTTTTATTTCAATATATAAACTAGAAGCGAGCAAATAAAAAAAATCGCTCTTACACTTATTTGCGCACTAGTTTAATACAAGTGACCATGATCAATATAATTTTCACAAATAAGAGTGTACGATAATTTAGTCAGAATTAATTACTTATGATTTGTTTTTTTCTTTAAAATCCACTGAATTAAACATGCAAAAGCTTGGCACACGTGACAGAGTACCAATATGTAATGAAAAACATAAGTATTTATTGTTTGCTTTGTTTTTTTTTAAATATGTGTAAAAATGTCCAGCCTTTTAACTTTATGAGCTTATACGTTTAGCAGGGTTAATAAAAATATTACATAAGTATTTAAAATTGTTTTGTGTTGTGTAACACATTGTAGGTACTGGTAATTCTTCTGTTGTTTCAGTAAGCATATTTTTCCGACTTTACATAGAGAGATGGGGTAGAAATATGATGATAATATGGAGATATATACATTTTAAAACGTTTTGCAGAGATAATGCTGTAAGCGATGCATTTCTAAATCACAATGAAAGAAAAAACTCTATGAATTGAATTGAAAATTTTGTTCTAGCTTTCGATTTTGATGCTTGCCTTAATGGAGTAATGCAATTATTACAATAATAGAAATATTCAATTCAGTAGATTCTACAATTGAGACTTACAAGGCTCAAATACAGTGAGTCCATCCAAGAGTAAACTGAACTCAATACCTTAATAAGTACACAAAATCACAGCGACAGGAAAAAAAATCATTTTAAACAATGTGGTTCTAATTTGTTCCTTTTACTGTGAAAAAGAATTATATATATTTAAAAATATTTTTTTTACTGTATGTGTATGAGTTTAAAAATTAAATAATCAACTCAAAACGCATCTCTCATGTAAAGAGGATTCGTTGACAATATCAACAGTATAGAGTAAGAAAATGATGCAATGTTGGCCGAGCGGTTATAGCTGTGGACTGCCGTGCCGCAGACCCAGGGTTCGATCCCCGCCGCCGGCTTAAGCTTCACCGCATAGTGGATGTGCAGATTTTGCAGATGATTGCTTGGCTAGCTACCACCCTCAAGTAAAAAATCTGTCTCCAAACACCTAACACCGTGTGTACAGCCAGCAGTCCCTAAGAGCCAATACAATTACGTATGTATGTGTGACGGGCGCAGTGAAATTCGTCACCTGTGATGAAATGCATCTGTTATAGGCGGAGGTTAGTCCACTTAACATAAGGTGGGACTTGTTCCGTCACGAACACATTTCACTCAAAAAAAAGCTATTGGAAAGTAACCATGGTCAAACAGCAGAACCAAGACAGTCTACACCTAACCTAGTGTTTATGAGTAGGTGCAAATCCTTTCCTATTGGTATAACGACTGATTTCTGATACAAGCGGAAGAAATGTGGAGAGCGCTCTGTTGAACTATTGAGTAACTATCATACGGCTATATTAATTGGGATTTAAAATTATTGTTGGTCATTGTTAGTGAACGGCACAATTCATACGAAGTGATGAGGAGTTTAATGGCGGAAGAAACATAAGTTTTCTGGTATCTTGTACAATCATATTGTTGACTAGAAAGCTCTTTCTTGCTTCCTTTTCTATTTATGACATATAACCTTACGACGTATAATTTATATAGGAAAGGAATGAAGAAAGTGGGACTGAGAAGAACGGCCTGTGTATGCGTTTGTTTTATCCAGGAATAAGCATTGCTCATCGCACTAATTGACAACCAATTTACAAACAAATATCTACAAAATTTGAACTATAGTTATTTATAGACACACTGATTTATTAATTATATGTTTTTTTTTTTTTGCTTGATAGGTTAGCATTTGACCACTATCTCACCTGATGGTTAGTGATGATGTGGTCGAAGATGTTGTTCAGGCTAACCTAGAACACTGGCTCTCAAGGACAGCTGCCGGAACATACCGTTAGGTGCTTGGCGACAGATTTTCAACTTGAGGGTGGTAGCTAGCCAGGCGGGCATTCGCAAAGTGCCCTACCACCATGCTGTAACGATTGCCATCCTAAAACAACAACCGGGACCGACGGCTTAACGTGCCCACCGAAGCACGGAAGCGCTCAGTAGTAACGTCACCAGCGGTCACCCATCCAACTCATTACCGCGGCGGACGTTGCTTAACTTTGCTGATCGATTCAGAATGGTTAAGCAAACTTCGCTACGAGCGCTTTCAATGTAAAAGAAATATTTATTTTCTGTTGTAAGTATCGTAAACTTAAGTACCTACCTAGTATGTATGTATTAAGATGGTAAGGTAAAGAATACTATAACATAATTATTTTGTGGACTAGAATATGAATATATCTAATTAGTAATTTGTGTGTCTGTTATTATTTACTTAGTTTCATAGCAACTATCGTCGATAATTTTAATTTGTTGTCCATAACATGAAGGATATTTTTGTGAAAGCATGTAGGATAAGATACCTAATCGTATACCTACCATGCAGATGCGGATAGCTACTATAAAAAAAACAACTCCGATTGACATAATGTACAATAGAACTCGTTAAAATAGAAACACTATTTGATGCAAACTATACCCTGATACCATAGCAGGTAAATCATCTCGATTGAAGTCATACATAATACAAACATTATATAGTATTACAAGGAAGCATTTTTTACGGCGATACAGATGGCGCTAATTTAAACCCAGAGCTAAGCGACTGATTCATTAAACGATTTTTTATATACGGCTGTTTTTAATAAGAATTTACTTAAATACAGCCAATGCTACGCGCATCAAAATATAACCGACCAGTAGGATTGATGTTAGCGAAATAACGTGACGTTTCTCGCACTTATTTAAGAACCAATCTTTATTATTTCATTAAATCGGATTAAAGTAATACACAGCAATAAGTAAGATAATCGGTAGAGCTACATTAGTTTTAGTCAATATCAAGCATAAATTACCATATAACTATCGATAAGCAAATAAAGCTGTTGATACACAACACATAACTAAAAAGTTAGATAAATTCTTACCGTACAATTTCAAAGCAAGATACCTTATTTATGTGCACCACATGCGTCCTACATAAAAACCTCATACATATTGCATCGTCAAATTAGATAAGCAATCGGGCATGTCCTATTCGCTCCACATATAACAGTTGATTGACTTAACAAAGAATAAATGAAATGCCAAATTCATTCAATATTTACCAACGTACTTATTTGTCAAACGCGGTTTATATCTGATAAACAATCTTTCGATTAAGAAACGCATTTAATCTTTTTTTAGTTGGACATCATTGTAGGAAGATAAATTAATCCTCGGGATTTTTGTCTACTTCACTTCTAGTTTGCTAAGGTAATGTAACGATGCTTCATAATTGGATTTTGAAGCAGTAACGGCTCAGTGGCATTGGCTATGGACCGCCGCGCAGCAGGTTTGAATCCCGTCGCGGGCTTGAGCTTCACTGCATGATTGCCCGCCTGGCTAGCGACCACCCTCAAGTAGAAAATCTGTCGCCAAGCACCTAACGGTGTGTTCCGGCAGCTGTCCTTGAAAGCCAGTAATTCTAGGTTTAACCTGTTAACACCTTCGACTACATCAACACTTACCATCAGGCGGATCACTCAAAGACATGGTGGTAGGCCATTATTTCATTTTCCGTTTTCATCTTAAAAAGTCGAAAATATTATGTGGCATATTTATTAAGTTGTTTTTCAATGTATTAAAAAACAATCAAAACACTCATAGTTTCAAACTTCATTGATAGCAGAATTAAAACGTAGTAGGTAGTGTCATTCTGTCTTGAATGTTAGCAAAAAACGAAATAGAAAAAAAAAACGGCTAATTAGCAAATAAACCATTTTTTTGCTTTTGTCGTGTTTTGCTAACATTCAAGTGGAAGGATATACACCCCGTATTCTTAAGTCGGGAACTGTTTTAATATCAGTACACATAGAGTATAAATAATGCTTATTATGTTTCTATGCTTCACTCAGTAAAATCATTTATAATATAGGTTTTTAAATGTGAAAATATTGAATTTCTGTTAATAACTGGATCACAAATCTTTTTAACGCCTGCCGCTGAAAAATTATTAATCTAGCTTAAATCTCGAGAACATTCAATAAATTTCTAGTACCTATATTTTTTATTTCTGATAGGTTAGCCTTTGACCACAATCTCACCTGATGGTAAGTGATGATGTGGTCGAAGGTGATAGCAGGCTTAACCTAGAAAATAACGTTTTAATAATTAAATTAATAATTTAATAACGTTTTTCAATAGCACGAAATAAAGATTCTTTTTCTTAGCACGAAATAAAGATGCTTTTTCTGAACACGAAATAAGCTCCACGGTTGCTCCATCTAATTTACTTAGCGAGTGCCAAAATAGTAGTTCGTTTGCGTGCAGTTGATAAATGAACCATTGCAGTGGTTTGTATAAAATCAATTTTACCATCGAATCACTCCACTTTTCCAGTCAGTGTTTGTAGCAGTTCCGTCACACCCCATAACTAACAACTATTTCATATCTATTTCGTTTTTGATAAGAAAGGAATGTATTGGATACGCTTTAGCTTGTTTCTGTACCATACAACGTAGGTATTCTGCCTCAAACAGTCGGCTGCGTAGATTTTAGATATCGTAGTTTAATAGATTTAAGATAGGTTCTCCGTAATTGTTTATTGCGAGCCCCAAAATTTTGAGCGAGAATGGACCTGAGCGTTAGGGACAAACTGTGACAATCTTTTTTGTTTCGCGTAACACTTTTCACTTTAGTTTAAATTATGTAGATATATTTTAAACTCAACAATTAATGATTTTTTTTACAAAATTTAATTTTACAAGTAACAACAATTATCTTAGATATTCACAATTTTTTGGCAAACCTACAGTTTTGTTTAACGTAAACCTAATTTATTAAATTATTGAACGAAGACTTACTTGACATATTTTTGAGACATTCTTGATTCATTAATGTGTATTCCATTACATTTGTTGTTAGCCTTTGTTTACGTAGGCGGGAATTTACATAACCTGTCTTAAGCTAACCTATGTTTTCTTTGTCACTTGATGCATTGTCAAGGCACTAAGCCAAGGAAGCAGGATAATTATAATAATGCTTCCTCGCTCTTATTACTTCAAACTTACACTCGAATTTAACCTTTATATCTAGCATAGTAGAATTAAATATGGAATAGATGTTGTGTCAATTTACTCCACGCATAATAACAATTTATATGCCTAACCACTTGACAATGTCACTCGCAAGAATGTTGCAGAGAAAACAATCGCATATAAATTAACACAGGTATAATCAATACAACTTTATTAGTATAGATTTATTCTAAATCGATTTCTTCGTGTTTCTTGTAAAGCAAATCTATTTATGAAGTACACAATTGCTTAGCTTTGAAGACTACTTGATGAGTTAATAAATTTACTGAATTTGTTACTACTAAAAAATTAAAAAAACGTAACAAAATTGCTAGCAATTAAGTACTTCATTTATAATTTTACGAAAAGAGAATAAATAATTAATAAGTTAGCATTAAATCAGCTATTTAATAGTTGTTCATTTGCTATTCATATCCCAAATGTTTCTTTTGTGTAATTTTTTTGAAGTGTAAAAATAGTAATGATATTTTCTAAGAAATAGCAAACTTACTGAAATAGGTACTCGAAGATATTTTCTTTTATTGCCATTTTAAATGTACAACGTTATACAAATAACCTCTGTAATCTTTTTTTGAACACAAATATATAGACAAACCCATTCTTAAATTATAGCAAAATTAAAAATGCACGTACATGAGTTCAATAAACTCATTATGCAATAATACACTAGATGATACTTAGGTTCTATAGATATCTCAGTCCCACGTTACTAATAACTCCTATTTCATTTAAGTAAACTTCTTTCTAAGTTGCGTGATCTACTGTCAAATTCCAACACTTTTTCTTTTGGTATAAAACTTACAAGTGTCTGTACGTACCTGTCATATAAAAGTGGCAGCAGTAGAAGTTGGCACTTGGAGAAAAAAAAGTTGCACCATTGCGGTCTCGTTCGTGCTACAGACATAAAAGGAAACATTCAATCCTAATTCATGTAGAAAAGGCGCCGCGAGAATCAAACACTGTGATTAATGACAAATGCCCTTACGGTTTGAAATTACAACGCCCAATTTGGTAATCAACTCAACCTGCCTTAATTTAATTTATTGCATAGAAGCGTTGATATCAAACGCGTAAATTGTGCCCAATCGGTACTGATACTTATTTCTTAGCGCTAAATTCTTGCGATTAGGCGTCTTGGACATAAAATGTGTGCTCACGCGATATGGCGTTGCGCTATTAGATTAAATTATACGAGTATCTTTACTCGGCTTGCCCTTTGCGGGTTTCGATGCACAATTTCATAATGACCCTTGCGAAAATGTTAACCTAGATTTATGAACTGTGTAATCAGGAAACACCTATTTGTTAACAGTAAGTAATTTTAGTAATAACCGTGGAATTCGGGTTGAAGTTCATGAACTGCCAATGTTTGTTGTGGTAAGCGGAGCGATAGCGATTATGAAATTCAGCTCAAATCCAAAACGATTTGCACTCGTTGATTAATAAGGTATTGAATATAGTATCGAAAACATTGATATTGACTTAATATTATCAATATATAGTTGATGAATCAATATAATATCTATATCTAACAGAATAAACAAGAAATAATGCATTATATTTTGACTCAAGTAAATGTAACTTAAAATAAAATAAATTTTTATTTGAATTTAACCGGAACACAGACTCAAACATAATCTCTGCCAAATTTTAAGAATAACATGTATAGCTTTAAAACTAAACGTTTTAATGCTATATATGTAGTGTAACTCTCACACAGTTCCCGCTTTGAGTTCTCATCTTTCATCCAAATTTACATTAATTGGTTAATTGATTTGGCGCTTAGAAATCGTCCAATCCACGTTGCACAATTGCGTCAAGGATTCATGCACCGCACAGTATACTTTTTAAACCACGCCCGCCACGGTGTGGTTTGCGATCTGCTATTTTCGAGTTTGACTTTAATTTCTTTACATATTTATTTGTAGGCTATAGTACTCAAGATACTATTTATCGAATTTATAGAAGTGTGATTCAGAACCGTGTGATAGGTATGGTTTTTAAACCGAATACCGTAATGTGTTCATGTTCAAATCGCTCCGCTTGTGACTAATGTCTTTGCTTTACAGCGGCGTCTGTGGATAATAGCCGCATCAAAAGTTGAATGACAGTGATCCGAAACGCGTTCAGATTTGATAACCAATGCAGCATCTACACTGATCTCTTTAAATCAAGTTGCAAATAATAGAATAAACAGTAGTTGCTACGTAAACTTAGCGACTTACCTTAGCGACTATTGTCATATCTGAGGTTAGGATTGCACTGAAAAGAGTTCGAACAGTTTGGCGTGAACCAAAGCCGGTTCAATTAAGCGTTAAGATTTTGTGATTAAGGGCGTATTGTTCCAGTAATTATATAGATTAGCGTGTCAATTATGGTTTCGTAAACTAAATATATGTATAAACATAGAATAGTTATATGTAATAAGATAATGGCTGTATGTAATAATAGAACATGTATAGCCATAAATAACATTCACAAAACAAGCACGAGGCCCTTCTGATGTTAAGCGGAATAACCTCTGGCTTTAACAGATGCACTTCGCCCGAACGAATTGCACAGCGCCCGTCACACCGAGGCATACTGTTGTTAAGTGTCATGTGCCTGTAATTTTGTCTGGCTCTCAAGGACTGCTGCCGGAACACACTTTAAGGTGCTTGGCAATAGATTTTCTGTTTGAGGGTTGTAGCTAGCCAGGCGAGCATTCGCAAATGCCCTTCCACCATGCGGAAGCAGGCAGTGAGGATCAAACTATGGACCTGCATGCGGCAGTCCATAACTATTACCGCTCGGCCATGATTGCTTGAAAATATATCTATTGGTGCAAAAAGCTTATTCAATTAATTTTACTCTATCTCTCGGCTTGTGTCGGGTCACTTTACAAAAGCGTGAGCGGCGCCGAAGTTAACGATCAAGAAGCCTGTTTTTTTACATAATATATGTGTTTTTAAATCTGTTGGTACATTTGGTTCTACGACCTTATGATGTAAAACTGTTACAAATATGAGTTAAAATGATTATTATTCTTATGAAGAATAAGAAATATTCTTTGTTGTAATATAAGTCAGTATTTTTAGTAGCTTAAATGATACGTTTTGTTATTTCAATGTAATATATATATGATAAAATTAAACTTTCTGGGAATGGAAAAATATTTCGACTTGACGAAATAATTGTTTTAACTTTTAAACTTATCACTTATTAATATCTCCGATTTCACTTTTAAGGGCACATTTCATTATATTTCACCTTACCGTATACTGTTGGACTCGTAGTTCAGAAATTGATGTAGCAATTCATTTATTCTGTGCAAGTATATGTAATGTACGGTATGTATGCCAAAATAGTATTTTTGAGTGGAATTTTAAATTTATTACTCTTCATACCTGCACTAATGTAATTTCATAATTTAATGGTACATTTTAATTTCAGTTGATATTCAGGTTAATACCATTAATAGTTTTCAAATCCTAAAGATGTGACTTTTATTATGTGGAACTTACTTTTTATTTTTATATTACCTATCTTGTCTACGTTGGATGGCAATGAGCCCTTCAGTACAACTAATGTGGAAAATTATCGTACTGGGGGTCATATTGAGTAATCGGTCATTATATGCGCATTCTTCCCCTAGGTCACACGAACTCCAACAGGACGATATTAAACTTTTCTTGAAACATGCTACATTTCGGTTATATTTACATACAATCAGTACTAATATTATAAATGCGAAAGTAACTCTGTCTGTCTGTCTGTCTGTCTGTCTGTTACGCTTTCACGCCAAAACTACTGGACCGATTTGAATGAAATTTGGTATGGAGATAGTTTGAGACCCGGGAAAAAACATAGGATAGTTTTTATCCGACTGCGCAAAAAGAGGTTAATGTTTTCACGCGATAACCGACATACGCGCGGGCGGAGCCGCGCCCGGAAAGCTAGTTTAAAATAAATCAGAAGAGAGGAATTTGGTTTGAAAAATTACGACATTGTAAACCTACTTATTTCAGAAGTATGATTACAAAACATGTTTTGGAACAATGGCGTACAATAAGGTGACGAGCACAATAGAATAGAATCCAATAAAACTAAAAATAGTAAGAAAAATGCCAATTTCATCATTGACATCAAGGAAGAGCCAGTTTTCACTACATTGTTATCACAATGTATTATGTTTTATAGCATCTTGCGACGACTGCCAGCTTCTTGCTGTCTTTGGCAAGCGTGTCATCTTTAGTTAAAATATTGTAGAGGATTACAAAATAGTAGAGTCAACAAATAGTTGGAGAGCTGCTGGCAGGTTTAATAGAATGTCACAACATGTTATTGCATAAATTAGACTGTAGATTGAGAATCCAATATATAATTTAATTAATTAATTTTTATAATTTAATGAAACTTTTATAAACGTATTTATCATATATTAGTATTTCGTATGCTTGCTGCGTACGGTCTATTTCTTACAATGCCGTTGTCGCGATATGATTTTGTCACCAACGATCTATTTCTATATGATTATAGAGTGAGAAAAATTACGTCGTACTAATTAAATCTAAACTCATTTTTATTTCACAATCCATAATAAATGCGTATAATGACCAAGACGTGAGCGTTTTTTATTTAGTTTTCTAACTATTGTTTGTTTAAAAATGTTCTTTTTACTGATAGATACTTTCAAATCAACAATATTTTGAAAGAAGTTTAAATTATTTTGCGATATCTACGATTTATTTACGAGACGTTGAAATTCTTCGTGCAGGTAACATAAGGGTACGAAGAATTTCTACGTCTGAGACGCTAGTTTCATACGAATATAATAGCTTAATTTTGTCTTCTGCATTTATAATGTTCCTTCATCTTTCGCTTGCAATTTTTTTTATAATGATTATAGTTCTCATATAGTAAATGACACCTTAATCGTCATCACAGACAGCTCCTGCACTAACCCAGAGCAGGTTTATCGTAATATGTCAAGCTCTATTTACTTGCAGTATTGTGATGCGTGGCTGAGATATTGCGGACCAGTTCACCTTTCTTCTTTCGGCGTTTCCAAATCAGTCTCGCGTTACGCACCTTCTAAAATCTTTATTACGAGCTAAGAGTTGATACTGTTTCTAACATAAATATATATATAATCTAATTAATTCTTATCGCACGTTTATCAAAGATTGGCGAAAGAACAAGGTGAGTGTTCATGCAACAGTTGGAAGGAGAAAACCTAGTGAATATAATCTGACCAGATCATTGAAGAAGGAGATCAAGTTATGAGTTATTCTATTAATCCCTATCATCCATCTCAACATTCAAAATCTTACACTAACGTATATAATATAATGTATCTTACACTAAGTTTTCTAGATTTAAAAGTAGGTTACTATGATTCCACAGCTTGACAATATGTAACTTTAAGAACAACAAGGCAAAATCTGATAATAGTAAAGGTCATAAATGGGACTTGTTATAATATGTTATATGTTAATAATCTGTTAAATCTTTTGAATTTATTCTTCTACTAAACGTGACAACGATTCGTCAAAAATAGTTAAACTTAAAGAACGAACAAAACTTTTTTACCAATTTTATAGTAGGCGTAAACAAAAAGAAAGAAACTTAAAACATTAAACAAAAAGTCATTCTAGGTTAAGCCTGTTAACACCTTCGACCACATCATCACTTACCATCACGTGAGATTGTGGTCAAAGGCTTACCTATGAGCAAAAAAAAAAAAAAACTTTTTAACGTTTTCTATTTTTTGTTCATCTTTTAAACATTAATACATAATTACAAGCTCCAAACTTAGCATGAGTCCAACATTATATAGCAACAAACAATAAAAACTGGCCATGTTCTGCTAACATTTCGACCTGTAAGAAAAACATTACCTATACGTTTTTTGGTACATTCTGTATTGTTGCGAGTCCAACACGCACTTGTCAGATTTTTATTTTAAGTCGAGCACTGTGAGGCTTAATATTATTCCTACAAATTTTATGAAATAGTAGCTTGTTAATTATACGAAGAACTGTGATTTCACATATTTGCATGAAACAAAAGCGTGTAAATAGTATTACGCTAGCTAATATTTACAAGTTTTATGCATAAATCACAAATTGCGTTTACGCATGCGAAGGTTTCGTGCCTCTCCACATTAAGTATTCCTTTCGAAATATAATAAATTTTATAAAATTACTCTTGTTAAATGGTTAAAACCGTGTAATACACGGTATAAAGGTTATATTTCAATGTGTGTAAACATAGTGTCAGCATATGTCCAATTATGGGTAATAGCGATTTACCTCTTTCAATAAAGTTATTTAAGTAAACTCTGTGATTACTTTGATGGGTCATCCATGACAGTATAATTATGCTTGTAATTATACCTTTAAAAATTTTGGTAGCTATAATTTTGTCTTTTTTGGTTGCAGGAAATAACGAATGCTAGCGTAGAGGCGACTCCTACTCAACATCAAGATGAGATTATCAGCGAGGTTACAGGTATGATACCTTTTTCAAAATTTTAAATTCTTATACTTACTAACGGTTCTATTTGCGTACAAATTAAGGTCAATTAGGATTTTGATTCACCTCGACAGTAAATCAAAAGATTGAGATGTTACTTTGCGGAAATTCATATAAAATTAATATATTTATTAAACATTAATTTTACAATTTATTGGATCACAAAATTTTATGTTCCGGGTGGGAATCGAACATGCGTCCTCAAATTTCGCGCTGGATGGCTAATCCACCGCCCGGGACATACAATTTTGTACTCCAATCATTTGTAAAATGTTATTTTCACTTAGCACGCGGTAGTGCTTGTAATCATATTTGGAGATCTTGACTCTTCCAGCGCCCGACAGCCGTTTCCTCCATCGTACGCTTTCTTAAAATATTCGTTATAAATATTACTTTTGATCAATTAAGTGAAATTGTTACCGCGATCGATACAACTTGATCAAAAACTCAAGGCTATATAAGAAATCTTAAGGATATTCTTTATACTAAAGGTATACCAGGAAGTGGGCAGCGGTGCCTGATAGAGAACTAGCATCTGATACTGTGAGTCCCAGATGTGTCTACCCAGCATAAACCCCATGGTTTATGGCAAATCTCCCCCAAAAGGAGAGACCTTTGTTCATTCGATTCAGTTCTAGTTGATGTGATGATAATGCTGAAGATGACCTAATGGCGTCAGGCTAGCGGCTGGCAATATAACTGAAGCCAAAGCATTTTAAAATATTTTCTTTGTTTGAAAATATTTGTTTAATATTGTTCTTGTGTTCTTGAGTCCATAAATAGGATAAGTCTCTGTGTTTTTAACCGACTTCCAAAAAAGGAGGAGGTTCTCAATTCGTCTGTATTTTTTTTTTATTATTATTTACGGTATTGCGATAGAACACGCATAAGGCAAAAAAAATACTACGAACTATATACAACACTACAGCTAAATTTTTCCTCTCGTTCTTTAACAATCGTATGGGGATGGAGTCGATCAGAGGCCCATACGCAGGCTAAAAGGGTGGATGACGCGGGTTCGAATCCCTTACATGACTATAATTTTTCCTATCGTAAATTTGTAATGTAATCCGCAGAGCATGCGTTACTGTAAATATAAAAATATAAAAAACCTAAAACACATTGCTCACAGGACTTAAAAAAAATATAATAGAATACACGAATCATTTCATATCTTGTATAGTTACAAACACTAAATTTAAATCTCATAATGATAATTGTATGATCTGAGACCGTATTCTTAAGATTATATAAAATGAGAAATAAATTCTTGATTTGACAGTTCATATGAATGTATATTTGACATGTAAAAATGATGAGTGATTTGATGATAGCGAGCGCGCGCGATACGATCAAATTAATGTTAATTGCGAACTGGTCGTTTACGTAGAATGAAGTCAAAAATGCTTACGCGGGATGATGTGCGGTTGCACCGTAAATTAATAGCATCTCTATATAAAGTCAAAATTCGTTGAAATTCAGTTAATAATTAACCAATAAAGACGCTAATTCGCCTTAAATTTTGTTAAAGTGATCATTAAGTTAAGTAAAATAAATAACAATTGTATAATCTCTACTTCTCAACATATCTAGATTTTTACAAAACAATAACAACGTAATTAATTTGACTTAACTAGGAGCTCATGATAAAAAATCTTTGAGGTATTTAAATCAGAACATAAAAAAATATTCAAATTGAGAGACCTTGAAACCTACTCGTAACAATACGTTTTTATTGCCACACGTCAAGACGAAGCACATTAATCCACAACAATTACATCTGGCTTAGATATAAACACTAATAAAATCGTCAAGATGCCCCGATAAGAATTCACGTTTAAAAATCTTTGGAAACTTTAGATTACAAAAGTTAATTTGCCAACTTTACATAAACAATGGCAGCTAGACCAAAATACGTAATTGAGGTTAATAGATAAAAGTGCTCCGAAGAGATGTTCTCGTGGGAAAAATTAGGTGTAATTCAAGGTTGCGTTTGCTTTGATCTTGATTGAAACTAAATTAAAACAGAACCTACTACAAGCGGAACAATCAGCCTTTATGTTGAAACAACCTTTTATTGAAGACAGCGGTTTATCTAATGCTTTGTCAGCGCTGTGATTGGATGTGCTCCTGATGCGGTTTTGCAAAGTACAATTTATTTTGCAGTCCTTACAATACATATTTGAATTTGTGATTTGAAAGGAAGCTTTTAAAGTTGGTTTTATTTACGGATGTGGTTCGAATAAGTCAAGTTCAAGGCAATTTTCGTGACATATTCTATAATATGCATTATGACACGAATTTAAATTGAATTGAATTGCCAATAATGTTTTTATTCTAGTTTACTATGAAGGTCAAATGCATAAGGTAAAATACAAAAAAATTAAACAATAAAATGTTCTATAATGCTAGGAAATTCATTGGTTAAATCGTTACTTTGCGAAATTTTGTGTCATATACATGCTAAATGCTGCAGTAAAATATTTTGATTCAAAGATTTGTGAGCGTCGTAGACGCCTGATATAAATAAATCATTTGAATATTAATATTCAAAACATAAATCAATAGAAAAAAGATCTGACCATGCCCGTAGATTTTGCAAGTCTCCATTCATAAGTAAGGGGAAAAGCTAGAAAGGTGTTTGGAATGGCATCCGAGGAGTTGAAATTAACTATAATATACTGTGGGAATTAACGCTTCCATTATTTCCTCGAGATTCCTCCTCTGCTTCCTCAAATTCGACAATAACCTTATATTGCTGATATCGATACTTGTTCTAATTGAGAATAAAAGCAACTAAGGTTCTTGACAAGATTAGGTATTTAAGGGATCTGTTCTTATGCGTTTTCTCTATTTTAATTTAACGAAAAAACAATTGCTATACTTTTATAGGTCAAATTTTATGCAACTTTTAGTGAAGTCGTCTATGAAATTTGTCAAATTTCGTTTCGCACGCGAATGACCGAAACAAAACTACGCAATGTTTAAACAACGTGAGCGGATTAAAAAAAATAAATTAAATGATTTAAAAATGAGCTTTTTAAATTAGAAAAGAAAATGTGTACTTTATCACATGGTTGAGACATAATAATTAGAAATAAAATTTGATTTGATATGTTTTACACTATAGACATAGAACTTGAAATTTTATAGCTGTATTCATTATTTTTTTCTACCGAGAGTAATAGGTATATGGAATTGTCTTTCAGGTCAGACATAGTGTTTAACATATTCTCTATTATACACCTTATTCATATCTGCGAGGCGTACGTTCTTTCAATTAACAACTATTAACAATTAACAACTGTCCAGCAGTTGCAATGGTTCATAAAACTTAGGTTTCTAAAAGACGGAAAAGCAATAATTTTTAAAAAGAAAAATGGATCTAAAAAATATAATTATATGCTATAGTACTACTGTTGGTAAGAATCACGCCTGTCCATTACAGATGCAGTTCCAGTTGGCGTCGTTGTGCTTGACACAACGCAACTGCGCAGCGCTCATCACCCAGAAGTTAGCTCATATATCTCGTTGGCTTAGTAATTTCACAGTGACATTCTAGCCTCCACCAGAAAAGACGAAAATAATATACATGGAAAATATAAATACGTTTCAACAAGTTCTGTGTGAACTTTTACTTTCCGTGTCAATTTACAGCTCTAATAAATTAATTCATATGTAATATTTCTTTCACAGTTACTAACATGCCTGATGCTGTACGTATCAAGCGCACAAGCCATCATGGTGAAATATGGGACGAAAGATGGGCCCATTGAGCCACCGACGCCGGAGCCGGAGCTGCCAGTGCCGCAGCCCTACCGAGCCCCTGCACCGGTGTGGGAAGAACGATCCAATGATGGACCCGACCCTAATGCTCAATGGTAACTGAATGTAAAATAAAAAGAGTAGAAGAGAAAATGTTTATAATTATAGTAGTATATTTAACGACAAAAAATACTTATTTAATTACGTAGGTAAAAAGAAAATAGATAATGTTGTCTTAGGTCTTCGCGATGCAGTGATCATTGTGGTCATGGGGAGTCACCACGTGACCCCAATCACTGCAAAGTGTTTGAAAGGTCGGGACAAAAATAATCAGTACTCAGTACTAGTATTATAAATGCGAAAGTAACTCTGTCTGTCTGTTACGCTTTCACACCAAAACTACTGCACCGATTTGAATGAAATTTGGTATGAAAATAGTTTGAGACCCGGGAAAAACATAGGATAGTTTTTATCCAACTGCGCAAAAAGAGGTTAATGTTTTTGCGCGATAACCGACATACGCGCGGGCGGAGCCGCGCCCGGAGAGCTAGTGATTAATATAAGCGAATTCAACAGTTTAAAGAAAATAAATATTTTGAAGCAGTGATGGCCCAGTGGCCATTGCATAAGGTCCATGGTTTGAATCCGCCCCGATATTGAACTTACATGGTAGTAGGAATTTCGAAAATTCCAGTCTTGTTTCCTTATTTTTTATGTGTAAAAGGGATGCGACGATTAATTTTGGCCACCTGTAGGTAAGCGTCACGCCAGTCTATTACAGTGGTAGTGTCACCATTCTCGTTCTACTTGACAATGCACTGCGCTCGTTTCTCTAAGAAGTTTGCTCTTGTTTGCCTAGCAATTTCACTTGTAACACTAGTGTTTGCACACTGCTACTTCGAAGCATTTTTAAATGCCACGCTTTTCTCTTCATAACTATAATAAATATCGTTTATTTGCCAGAACTTTTGGTAACAATCTACTTATAATTACTAAGGAACATATATAAAATTAATTAATCGTAATATTAAACTATAACTATGATCACTAGCTCCCACACTAGGATTCCCTGTATATAGTATGTCTAGTCTCTTCCTGTGGTACCTACATATTATGTTTTCATTGTCAGTACAACTACGTTCCTACGTGCAGAAATAAGTTACTTAAGTACGTTAAGGTTACTTTCCAAGAAAAAATATATAATCAGAGATCTATATGACAATCTCACAAACACTGGTGACTTGTTTACATAATATACTTGAGAATGAATTATATAACAACTCTAATTCAGTAGGTACTTGAAGCATTCCTTGTCACTGTTGTTCCAAAAGTTTTAGAAAATATGTTAAACATACTTGTGCAATTACGAAATACGCACCATGGCGATCTATTTTATGGACTTCTAAAAAGTCTGTCTTTTACAGGCGACCCCAACTGTTCAAACCTCAGCCGAGATACACACACATTGCCTTCAATGCCCCAGCACCAGCCTCTCTGCCCCTCAACAACGCACAGAGCTTTGTCAACGCATACATTCCAACCAGCAGACAAAATCAGCCTCAACCAGTACAAAACTTCTTCACTCCAACACAATTTTTGAGCTCTCAAAGCTTACCTGGAATTGGTTTACGATACTTTGTACCAAGTTATATCAACGAAGCTCAAAAAAGACTTGAACAAAGACAAGAAGATGGGAAACACAATCATATAGAGTCGAATAATTTCAATGGTGCCAGCCATGACTCCGATAGTGACTTGCAGTGGAAGTATGAGAAGGATGCCTCGAGACGGAATGTAAGGACTACTCAAGAAGTAAGTTCTCCACTCATACCCGATTGCTCTTTTATGTAATAATATTATATGAACTTTAGTGCAAGAATTACATATATCGTTCATTGTTCATAGTCATTTATTCATATAAAAATACACGTCAAAAATACATTTTTGTACAAAAAGAATATTTTCAGCTTGTATAGCTTGAAATTATTATTTAAAAAAATACAATGAAAGAAATAACAATATGAATAATAAAATGAAAGAATATTAAATAATAATATTACAAAAATCACACGACATGTACATTCAATATTGTAGGTTATGTTATTAAATGAATTGTTTATAAATGTCAATGAGTTTATAAGTAATAAAGTATAAAATTAAAATGTTAAACATTAGATATTGTTCGTAGAAGTGACAACCCCTACAGGCTAATAGAAATATATGTCTGTTGGGTACGGTAACTAAATCACATCTATTTTGTTGCATACGTCGCAAGATTAAAATACTTTCAACATATTAATGTTGATAATGTATGTCATCTTAGTTACACAAGTTCTAGACTCTTTAGATAGGAGACACAATGCCGAGATTAACTGATGTATATCAATGTGACTATTTTTTTTTCTAGAATTATATATTTATTATGACATTATTATTTCAGTCAAAACGGATTATTTTGCAATAGCCTTACGTTGTTAGCGTGAAATATTTTTAATAAACTTAAGGAGCATCTAAAATTAAAGCATTTATTGAGTATAATTGGTTATACACCAATTACCAGGTTTCAGGTACCAGGGAAACTGGTTCCTAAGAACAGCTTTAGCTATAAATGCCGATACTCAATTATTATAACTCTGAATTTCTTACTATACTGACAATATTTTTACTTAAACGGAAGCTAAATTTACTATTTTTAAGTGCAAGTTTTCAATTTTATGTCTATTCTAGTACCGTTTTGATCATTGCAACACTTATCAACAGGCGAATAGTTGCCAGAAACTGATATCATACTGAAAAAAAAAATGTCACTATATGAATAAATGTCCTTGTATATTAGCTTCGACAATCTTTTTACGTTCATCAACTATCCTTGAATAGATAAATAACTATGGTGGTGCTGTACATAAGGATGTACAAGATAATATGTGTAGACAAGGGTCTAACATCAATTTCGATGCTAAACCATTGGGTGGAGAATCCGTGAATCCTTATTCAAGCACTGGGATTCTAGTAGTGATTTTAGACCTCGAGTGAGATTGCTGCTTACTCAACAGAAACATAAACCACATATTTAATTCCCAACTATTTCACTTCACAAAAGTGCAATAGATTTTTCGACAAATTTTTGACTTTTGGCTTGTCATTATCAAAAATAAGGATATTTTAAATAATGATGGTAATGAGTCTCATTCTTTTTCTAGGCTGCTGCAGTACCCATCTACATCTGGCCAGCGTACGTCCCTCCAGTACATCAGTAATGCTAAGTTAGTTCTAAGATAATTGAGTCATTACAATCTGTGATGGCCGTAAGTAGAGCCTTAGAGTTAAACAAAGTGCCAGAAATTTTATTCCTTCGGAATAATAAGAACAAGTTATATATCACATTGACAAAATATTTTTTACTATGAAATGACTATTTCAACTACATCAGTAGACAAGTAAAAAGCATTTTTAAATATAGAAATATTAAATAGAATTGAATTAAATGTGGAACGACCACAAATTAAATGATTGAACGATTTCAAGTCCTTCACGCCATGCCTCGTCAACTTTAAAATCTGTGTTCTTCTTTTTACAGAGTTAAAAAAACGTTAACATTAATTGTTTTCATGGTTAAAATTGTAAATAATTTCCTAGTATTAGGGTTATCGTTAAAATTGCCATTATATATAAATTTGTGTTTTTTTTACCTTTTACAAATTAAGTACCGAAATCATTTTTGATTTTTAAGAAAACCATAAATTTAATACCATACCATACCTAAACAACTATAACTTTTTCCACAAAACGCATGCTCAAAGTTGGTCGAGACACAAAATAAGCTATCCTAAAAATCTAAATCGAACGGTACTGAAAGTGACTGACGTTTCCACGCGAGCTAGAGTGTTTTTTTATTTCGAAATGGTCAGAATGATATCAAGTTATCAACATTATGGTTTGTTTGATTTACTTATTACAATTTGTATGAAAAAGTAAAGCAAAGGCCAAACTACTGCTTAGGCGTACCTAAAGCAAAGGTTATTGATTTTTGGGAAAGCCTGTATATATTTTGGTCAAAGATTTAGTAGGTATACCTAAGATTCAGACTTTGTCATTTACGGCATATTTTCTCCATACCATTATATGATCATCAACTTTAATTACCTACTCAAATAGCTCTTTATGTTGTACGTCTATATATTGTGAAGATAGATTACAATACCTGCATTACCGCCAATAAAAACAAAATTTTGAATTGAAAATAATCATAAATAACTACTGTGTACTGGTATATCTAGATACCGTGACTAAAGAGGTTCTTGTTATTACATAACTAACAATTGTTATTCTTTTTGTGGGAAACCTTTCTTCAACTCGATTGTAAAAATACTTTTTGCTTAATTTTATGACAATAATGACTGGTGATTACTGGCTTTCCCAGATCTTAACTTGGATTTTCAATTTCTTACTATTTTAATGATATATTAATGTTTCGTTATGGTTTAGCTATTGTTATGTATAGCTGTAATTACGCTTGTAAATATGTAAAATAAACTTGTGTTATTTTTATTTGTTTGTTTTATTGTCTCTGCCACTTTTTCATTGACATTTCAGTAAATTTTAAATATAGAAAATCTTATTATGTAATTAAAGTAGCCGATATAATTTTACTTTTATCATTGTCTCATCACGTTAACAGCTGGTAGATGTCTACTGTTGGACAAATGTCTTGTTCAAGATGGCTGTTCTTCTGACAGGTTTGCTTTTTCTGCCCACCTTCTGTTATTAATCCCATCGTCGCGTCGCCTCTTGCGACTCTCACATGTAAATTATATGTATGTATGCAAGTCTAGCTCGACGCCCCACAGGGTATAATTTTCTACTGACCTTAAAAATGTACAAGTACGGGTATCTTTTTCTAAAGGGTTGCCGTTTGTACAAAATAGAAATTTGCCAAGGCCAATTTCTATTTTGTACAAACGGCAAAAAAGTACAACTGACAGTTACGGGTTCATTATCCGACTGAGGTAAAAAAAATAAGACTGTTATTAATGGATAGGTTTAGGCATTACTTTGTGAAATCCCATATTTAATGATAACATATATATAAAAAAACATTGAATTAATATTTTAGAGAAACATTTATAAGATATATAAAAATAAATTAATTGATGATTCCGCCTAATTTTCCTGTTCAGCTGACATGGGTTCGTAAATGCCACGTAGTCCAACCGGAAGAGTTTAAGATATTTTTTTGCGCTTGCTAATTTTATACCTCCTAAGGATGCTTTGAAGCGCGTCGAAAATCCTTCCGGTTTGGCTGCGTGGCGTTTATGACGTCACGTCAACTTAACAGGCAAATTAGTCGGAATCATCAATTGATATATTTTATATTTTTTAAATGTTTTCCTAAAATATTTTGTTCTATATAGAAAAATGTTTTTGTATAAAAAAAAAGCAACACAAAATTAATTAAATAATGTAACTATATCTATGACCTAAAATTTTATAAGTACATAAAAATTGTGAGCTCCGTTTCCTACCAGGAAGCAATCATAGGTAGAAAAAAGCTCAGATCACTGACCACGTGTAGGGTACCCAAAAGGCTAGCAGCATTATCCCGTTGAATGGCAATACTAAATCTCTGGCCAGTAAGCGCCACCCCTTTGGTCTTTTGTCTCTTCTATCAGCTTCTTTGACAAATCTTTATATAGAAACCACGCGCTAGGACTCCACGGACCTAATGTTTCTACTCCAAAAGGCAGAAATAAGTAACCATCGCCGAGACTAATATAAATGTTATTAATATGAATATTAATTTAATGTTTGATGTAGATATTTTAAAAATATTTATTCATTATTAAACATTGTAAATGTAATAACTGTAAAACATGGGTGCTTCATATCATATATATTATTATATGAAGATGGAAAGTTCCGTGTCTTTTAAAACAGATCTTTTTAGGGTTCCCTACCCAAAGGGTAAAAACGGGACCCTTTTACTGAGACTTTGCTGTCCGTCGGTCCGTCCGTCCGTCCGTCTATCACCAGGCTGTATCTCAAGAACGGTGATAGCTAGACAGTTGAAATTTTCACAGATGATCTATTTTTGTTGTCGCTATAACAAAAAATACAAAAAGTTGGCCAAGTGCGAGTCGGACTCGAGCATTTTGAAACAAAAAAGGTTGATATATGAAGTCTAATGTTGTATAGCTAATGGTACGGATCCGAATGGTGACTCGATTGTTTTGAGACGCTGTCAAATGCTAAAATTTTGTCACTATCAGACTGCGTTGGAGTGAAAGAGAGGCAGCAACACCGAAATCGCAATCATTAGGTAAAATAAGTAAATCGAAAATGTAACATTTCTCGTCCCTCTTGATATGGCTATTTATTTTATTCTCTACATTTTCATATACATTTATACGTAAACAATGAATATATATATATATATTACTGCTACAAACTTAATACATTTTGCTTAAAATCTGTTCAAGTTCAAGCTATTTAGGTCTTGTCAGCGTTCTAATGTGGTGATGTACAAGTTAAGGTTTGAGATTATGGAAGAAATGGACCATCATCGTGTCATGTCACTTTTCAAATCTTGCAATAATAATAATCGAACTATTAGATGACATTTCAAAAGCTCCGTTACAGATTCATCCAGGTTGCGTGTTGCGTCGTGACTGTGCGACACGTGCACAACCTTAATTTGCGACGAGTTGCGTTGCATCGTGATCGTGACAAACGATGCTTCCTGGTGACATCTACTGTTCTTTCAAACATAATGACAGGTTTTAGATGTACGATTAAATAGCTGACAAGGATGAGGATGTTCGTGAACAAAGAACATTCACATTTTAAGAAAACATTCCACAATTTACGTTCTTAAATTGATATTATGCCACAATGGAAGGCTGCCCAAAATTGCCAATTTTATTATATTTTTTTAAGCGTACGGCCTACAAGCGTATGGCCCGCCTGATGGTAAGCAGTTAGCCTAGCCTATGGACGCCCTACAAGCGTACGGCCCGCCTGATGGTAAGCAGTTAGCCTAGCCTAAGGACGCTTGCAACACCAGGGGTATCAATCGCGCGTTGTCGACCCTGAAGAAATTTCTTCACGCCACTCAAGGACCGATAAAAATAAAAGAATAAATGTTTTGAAAACATTGGATGCAAGTTATTAAGTCTCATAGATTTATTTTATTAGTTCCTTCTTTTGCCACAGTATCCTTTATATCTTTCAGTGCTTTTAGGGGGTTGAAATACTGCTGCCAGTACTTATAGTGTTCAACTACGACATAGTTTTTTAAGCCATCATCGATTCGAGAATGAAAAATCATGTTGAATTGAAATTTCGTAGCCAATTACAATTCATATATTTACATATTAGGTACCTACAAATTACAAAAAAACTGAAACTATAAAATTGAAAACGCTTGTACGAGTAAACTCGTCAAATCTTCGATAAAAGAAGTTATCATCTAATCTCCTAGATTTTTTATTGTATATAAGAGTAAGTAGTACTCCTAGTTTTTGAAGCGCTCGTAGCGAAGTTTGCTTAGCCGTTCTTAATCGATCAGCTAAGTTAAGCAACGCCCGCCGCAGTCAGGAATTGGATGAGTGACCGCTAGTGACATTACTATCAAGCGCTGCCGTGCTTTGGAGGGCACGTTAAGCCGTCGTCGGTCCCGGTTGTTATCTAAGGATGGCAGTCGTTACAGCTTAGTGGTAGGGCATTTTGCAAATGCCCGCCTGGCCAGCTACCACCCTCAAGTAGAAAATCTGTCGCCAAGCACCTAACAGTGTGTTCCAGCAGCTGTCCTTGAGAGCCAGTAATTCTAGGCTAGCGTGAACAACATCTTCGACCACATCACCACTTACCATCAGGTAAGATAGTGGTAAAAGGCTAGCCGTGCAGCAGCGCCTCCTGAGGAACTAGATGCTATCTTAAATTGGGACCCCGAAGATGTCTCAAAGTCAAAGTCAAAACCATTTATTCAATTTAGGCGACTATGACGCTCTTATGAAGGTCAATTACAAATGTTAATATTGTAATATTCTACATTGTACTGCCACGTTCAACAAACAAAAATTGTAGAGAGCCACTGCGAAAAGAACGGGCAAGAAAGTCGGGGCCATTCTTTTATACGTCTTTTAACAATGTGTTGCATATTTACTTTAAAATAAAATTATAACAATATCTGTGTAAATTACGTAGGCGATTGGCGATAGCTTGGCAAAGGCGGAATTGTCCAGACATTTTTGTCGTTTAAGTAATCACAAACTGTGTAGTAGGATTTCTTAATCAATATGTTTTTCACATGCAACTTCAATTTCTCTTGTGTGATCGTTGTAATATGTTTGGGAACTTTATTATAAAACCGTACACGATAACCTCAGAAGCACCTTTTATTTGTCTTTGCTAATCTAAAACCTGGCACCGCTATTTTATTTTTATTCCTAGTGTTATAATCGTGATTATCACTGATTAATTTAAATTAACAAAAAAAAATACGAACATACAAAATATTTTCATAGGTAATATCAATAGGCTCCATACATGCCTGCCAAGCGTGGGGATGATAGCAAACAATATAAGCAAAAAAGATGGGAGGGTGTGTTTAGCAGTGGACAATCAGACTGATACAGTACAGTTTAGTACAATATAATAGTACTTATAAACTTTGTAGACATGTTTTTATGCCCGATCATTATATTGTAATCGATATATCAATAAAACAAACACAGTGGTTTAATTGCCTGTAATTGCCTTTATCCTGACTCAACGGTACAGCCTAAACTGGCTTTACATATGAAGAATGTGTGTGAAAATTTGCACCCTAAGGGATACAAAATGGGGTTTAAATTCTAACAAAAGACACTTATTCATGTCAACAAATCTTAAGTAAAAAGACTAATGTGACTAGTTTTCTTTTAACCCTATTGTTCCCGAGGAGCCCGGGGCTCTCTGTCAGGCACTCTTTTCCTTTTGCATATCAGCGACTTGCTAAAACAGCATAATAGTAAAAACTTACTTTTAGTCAAAGCGGCGAAAATTATCTGAAACATGAGTAAATTACTGCATTTTACTCATGATCTAAGATTACTTGGCTTGTATTATTCTCAGTTGTGGGGTAGCAAAATAAAAAAAACAGGTTGAGGCACTTGAGTCCGTTGAAAAACGATCCAAAGTCTTAGCTTGAACTCACTGTGTAGTCATTTATAATGAATCAGCAAGTGTCATACAAAGCCTTCTCTCAACTCAGCACTGTTGCAGAGTTGACAGCTTATCAGTTTTTCATCGGATACATTTTGGAAGACATGCCCTGCAATTACATACTCTAATTTAAAAATCCGCTGCCATATCCGGAAGTCATGACACATAGTAATTCATCACCGTAATTGAGTAGATATTCCATACGTATTACAGATACAAAGCGTTGTGCGTGTCTTTTAATATATGTCCGAACAAGGAGTGGAATTCTTTTCCTGAGTTTTTGTTTTGTTGAGACATGTACTCATAATCTGGGCGTTTTCAAGATACGAGTGAATATATATATTTTACATAGAAGGCAAATTCGCACTCATAACGCATATTTGAACTGATAGTCTCAAAGATTCAAACTCTGCAGCCATGATCAGAATATAAATACATATTACTGAGAATCTATGAGACTTTATCTGTGAGAGCTATGGTTTCTTTGCAACAAATAGCTGCCTAAACAAATTACATTATAGATTTTTGACAGACTAGACATGCAACTGGTTCAGTAAATTTCTTGTTTGCAATGTGACAGCATAATACAGATATTTCCACACATATATATATATATATATATATATATATAGTAGAAGTCGGGCGCAACAGCACCTAGTTGTAAGTAAAAGTATTTTATAAGAGTTAACGTGGTGACATTTCCTGATGTCAGCGAATGAACAGTGATTTATTATTTTTTAAGTACCTATTGTTATAAATGTCATCAAAGGTATTTAAAACAAAACTGAAAGCGGACTTCTCGAATAAGTGCGAGTTAGTTGTGATGTTAAAATATATTGAAGCAGCATTTAATATGACACTATTATTTATACTGCATTGAAGCGCTCGTAGCGAAGTTTGCTTAGCCATTCTGAAGCGATCAGCAAAGTTAAGCAACGTCCGCCGCGGTCATGAGTTGGACGGGTGACTGCTAGTGATATTACTACTGAGCGCTTCCGTGCTTCGGAGGGCACGTTAAACCGTCGGTCCCGGTTGTTGTCTTAATTAATTACTGGTTCTCAAGGACAGCTGCCGGAACACACCGTTTGGTGCTTGGCGACAGATTTTCTACTTGAGGGTAGCTAGCCAGGCGGGCATTCGCAAAATATCCTACCACCATGCTGTCATGACTGCCATCCTAAGACAACAACCGGGACCGACCGCTTAACGTGCCCTCCGAAGCACGGAAGAGCTCAGTAGTAATGTCACTAGCGGTCACCCATCCAACTCCTGATCACGGTGAGACGTTGCTTAACTTATCATACTTTTACTTTAAGCTGGTGTTTGCAAAAATAACAATACTACTAATAATAATAAAGCTTTATTTTATTCCATTCAGCCTACATATTACAATACAATCTGTTTAATAAATATGATAAATATAATTATTTTTAAATAATTTCAATTGCATTATGATCAGATTAAATTTATTCATTTTGGTTATTATTTTGTCGTGGCTTATATGGACCCCCTTCGACTAAAAGCCTCCTCCAAGGACACAATAGTTATACTAACAATAAATACTAAATATATGTTTTTTTTTTTAAACTCAAGGACATCGATGTTAAAAGTTTTTGGGATTATGGCCAGCCATCTTTTTGACGCCAAACTGGGAATGTTCTTGTTGGTACAACGACTATTTTTCGGTAAATGTGCGTGTGTACATGCCGAATGCTAATATATTCTAATATAACTCTAGGTTAGCCTGAACAACATCCTCGACCACATCATCACTTACCATCAGGTGAGATAGTGGTCAAAGGCTAACCTATCAGGCATAAAAAAAAAACAAATTAAGAACATAAATATTGCCTTGGAGATTAATGGACTTGATACCCGAATATTACAACAGACATGTTATTGCTATGCTTTTAAGATATGGCAAAATGTGAAGCAACATTTATGCCCTTACTGCTTGACTGTAAATATTAAAAATAATAATTGCTGCTGAATATATTTATAACCTAATCGCCTTCTGTTATATTGTTAACGACGTATTTGAGTTATGGATGATACGAAAATCCTTTTCTGAAAACATCGAAATTATACATTCATTTTGGAAAATATAAGAATCATTATTATGTTTGGAAAATTTTTACAAATTGATTTCATTATAACATCTATTACGCTCAATATAATTACCAGAATTATAGCAATATTACCTTTATACAGTACCGTAATTGCAATTGCAAAATTACAATAATGCTACCACAGGACACGTACTGTTCTCGCATATTGATAATTCATGAAAACAATGCCTATACATATTCACAGTGACTCTAGCTATAAACTTATTTAAGTAAGACTTAATCAAGTAATGTCTATTGTTTCTACGCGGTTCAGGCAATCCATAATGTCAGTTTATAATTCAAACATGCAACTTTAATTTTTAGAAGAGAATGTAAAGGTTCAACCTTACTTAATGAGGTTGTTTTATGAGACAACCATTCAATTTTTAATTGGCCCACATATTCCATTTTAACAACAAATCTAAAACGTGTGGTCGCACAAAGCGCTTGAAATATGTGACTCAGAATGCAATTATTATATCTAAAACACATCTGTGTATAATTAGAACTACCTTTTACGGTCAACGTGTATTGGAATCCAAAATAAATTCACCTAAAACTTTTTTACAACACCTATTTGACAAATCTACTACGTACACTCGACGTAAGAAACGTCACAGCTACGTCGCCGGCTTTCCTCTCTCTGAGTCTTCATTTCCCTTTCAATTCGTGACGTGAACTGACGTAGAGTTTTGTTGACGTGCCGAAATAAGATTCCCTTTCGCCCATTCACTTTCATCGAAAGTGTAAGTGATCATGACCTACCCAAATCTGCAGCGTACGTGGTGGTGCCAATGTTGATTTGATGTAACACTTTAGGCCCCTACCGAAAGCAACAGTGACCGGCGAAAACCGTATCACCTACTGTAACACTTTCTCGATATTCAGACTCACTTTTATTTGAGAAGTTTGGCATTCTTTTAGCAAGTCAGTGAGAACGCTGTTAATTAATTGAAAAACCTTTAATAAAATACATACATCTCAAGATGTTAGTGACATATTAATTGATTTATAATATATACATATAGTCGACTCTCATTAATTCGAAACTCGAGGGACTCTTAAAATGTTACGAATTATCGAGTGTTGTTGAAATATCAAATGGTTTGGAATTTTTGAGAGAAAAGAAACCAATTCGCGTGAAAGTGTATGTCAAACTAATCATTACCAAAACAAAGGCTCGTGTACGATGGTACAGCTTGAACTTGTTCTGCAATGTACGGATTACTTGGACTTGTTTATAAGAGGATCAAGTGACTTATTCTTTACGAATTGTCGAGTGTTTGACGGCGATAAGTTCGAATTAACGCGTCAATTTGTTGCGCAGAGTTGTTTATTCGTTCGAATCACCAAGTGCATAGAAATGTATTGATTTAGTTCATAAAATAAAGAGATTTTCTAGGGAACTCGTGATAACTTTGAATTATGAATTATCGCAAGTTTGAAGTACCTAACGAGGGTCAACTATTTTGAATTAACAATATATAATAATAATAGATTATTATTTTTATTATTAAATGATATGACCAGTCTTAAGCTCATAGCTATGTATTTAATTTCAAGTATTCCAGAACCAATGGATAGGGCCAAAAATATTTATTTATTTAGGACGAAAGGACTACAATAGAAAGAAGATATGGTTCTCTTAGACTCTCTTAGAGTCAATAAGGCGACATGAACGGGCAAGATACTCTGAGCCATACTTTTAAAAGTGTGTATTTAACAATGTGTGCATAAGTACATTAAGTATGTACACGTGAATATGTATGTTTTTATAATTTATTAAATTGTGTTGGATGGATCTTGTTTGTCAAGGTCAATGCACCTGTGTCAAATTCAAAGCCAAAAGTGTTATTCAGTTTTGGTGTTTACGACGTTCGTATAACGGTCAATGAAATTTGTTTAAATTAAAAGATTAATTTACTGATTTATTGTACAATCAAATGCTACAGAGCCTCTGCGAGAAAAACTTATAGGAGCCTGGGGCCGTTGCAAACGTCTCGTTACAGAGATAATAAATAATAATTATTGTATGATACATAAATCGGCCCCGTGGGGTGCCGGGTCAGAATTGCACTTCTCCATATCTTCCCGTGGGTGTTGTAAAAGCGACTAAGGGAAAAATATACTGGAAGGTGGGCAGCAGCGCCTTCTAAAGAACTGCGATCCCCAAGCCGCCTGCCAAGCGTTTATGGCAAATACCCCCTTAATAGGGGAGGCTGTGTTCAGCAGTGGATGATCCGGCTGATACAGTACATAAATCATAATTATACCAGTACCTCCTATTTATTTATTTAAATTACATAACGTAGGTCAAAAAAATTTTTAATGCCTAATTAATTACGGTGATTGTGCTTGTATGTATCAACAGCACAAGAGTACCTAAATTGAAATAATGTTAGATTTTTTTTCTACTTAACATGATGGCTACACTATGAGATATATTCAAAGTTTATCGATACGATTTGACGTATTCTTCATTGAATACCATTGACTTAAAGTTCGACAAAAATATTGACAAGCAACTATTTAGCAAACTGAAGCATACATTATCTCGTGAATAAATACACCCAGTTTTATAAGATAATCGACATGATATTGTATGCAACGAGTCATTTTTGTATTACTTAGACGGCTACTGGAGTTAAGCTTTTAATCTGCCGATCATCACGAAATCGCGAGGTGTCGCGCACACAATAGAAAAGAGCCCAAGGTCCGTTGCATTGCATAACTCTGTGGCATAAAGGCTAGTTGATGGGCCACAAACACGTCATCCTAGGTCAGTTGTCGCCATGTTCATAGCTAGCGCTGGACATTCCATAAAATAAACATAGGTTAAAACTTATTATTAACTTACATGTATGGATTGCTTGTGTAGGTATTACAGCCAATAAAGGTTTTAGCGTCGGGTTTCTAATGAGCAAACTCTTTATCAGTACTATTAAATATTATAAATGCGAAAGTATCTCTGTCTGTCTGTCTGTTACGCTTTCACGCCAAAACTACTGGACCGATTTGAATTAAATTTGGTATGGAAATAGTTTGAGACCCGGGAAAAAACATAAGATAGTTTTTATCCAACTGCGCAAAAAGAGTTTAATGTTTATGCGCGATATATACCTCTGCTCGTAATATGTGACATTTATAATTTAACTAATACCCCGTGGGGTGCCGGGTTAGAATTGCATCTCCCCATATCATCCCGTGGGTGTCGTAAGAGGCAACTAAGGGAAAAATACTGGAAGCTGGGCAGCAGCGCCTTCAAAAGAACTGCCAACATACACTGCGATCCCCAAGACGCCTGCCAAGCGTGGCGATTATGGCAAATAGGGGAGGCTGTGTTCAGCAGTGGACGATCCGGCTGTTACAGTACAGTATAATTTAACTGGCTACACTATCCTTCTATTCAGAATATAACAATGTCATCGCTATGGCTTGGCGGCTGAATAGATGAACATGGCGGTCACTTAGACTTGTATGGTCATACATATTATGATTTCCAACACGACCAAACAATCTACATTCTTTGATCAAAGATATAGCTTTGACCAAACGTATACAAGGCTGTGCGTTATCTTTATTACCTACTTTTGGGACTACTGTTGAATACGCTTGTTACAGAAATTCTAGATACATATCAATGAGCTCAAATTCGTCAGTTTTATTTAAGTGCATGATAAAATTGTGTTTCACAGTACTAGTGCTTAGTTTAAATATATCCCTAAGCTCCGTGGTTTCACCCACGTTGACAATAACGAAGTGAAGATGAAGAATATGAAAGTAAGTCATAATAGATGAAGAATACTTTTCAATGAAGTAGTTCAGAAACGACCCAGGATCTAAAATATCTATCTATTTAAATTCACAAACAGTAAGTTCAGCAATTTCAGCTCGAAGAAATATCACAGTACACATGCACTCAAATACTTCCGCATGCATAATATTAGTTTAATGTTAGTACATTAATTATATAATATTAACTTTACATTTTGGGTGGGGATTGAACCTCCAATGATTTACTATGTAAGATAAAAATTATCAAACACTTCGACTTATATACTAATGTATTAGATCAAACACAATAATAATGTATTTGATTGTTAAAGAGGAAAGTGGAAGGTAAATGGTAAATTATATGTAATGTTTTGGCAGGCACGCAGATAATTTCAAAATTAGAGTAATATTCTCGTCGGGGATGAAGCTCTCTTTACCTGGACCTTTACTCAAGAATCATTGTTATGTTAGTTATCTCTAAATTCTCTGGCTTCAGAGTGAGCTTTGGAATACTTACGCTCATGCTGCCTCCAGACTTCTGCAACTCCGCGAGCCCGTGAACAAATCGACACTCGCTAATATTCTCACTTATGTTCTTTCCCATTCGGTATGGACAATGACTCTGACTAAAAATACTTTAACTTTAAATACAATTGTCATACAAATTTTATTTGAGGAAGAAATAAATTAGACACCGAACTAAGATCAGGCTAGCACAAGAACGAGAAGGTGAGATACTATACACATACACGTTTCCCGGGGTCTCTCGGGACTTTACGGTCTGAATGCAGAGTCCGGGTCATGCAGTCTATATAACACTCGTACTACTTCACTTACTTATAGTATAAGAACTATCGCGTTTTTTTCTGCTAAATAAAAGTTTTATTTATCACCAAACCATGGTTTCTATGTCCTAAAAGTCAACTTCATACAGGTTGTTTACAGCGTTCCGATGCGCCAGCGCAGCGTCGAAACCGGTTGCAGTAAAACACACGTTTTATTCCTCAGCGAAGCCAGTGTGACTTTTATGTTTACTTTTATATCCTTTTTATGGTCTCTTAATGGTTGCTCATTAGCTTAATATCTTCCCATTACAATTGAAGTTTAGTGCTTAAACGTCTTATAAACGAAACCATCTTAATTTTTTGGTTGGAAGTTGTTTTCAGTATATTTCACTACATATTATAGCTAGGCTAGCCTTCGACGGCTATATTACATTCCTTGATGTTGAGTAACGTGGTTCAGTTAACGCTAACCTAAAATTACTGGTTCTCAAGCACAGGTGCCCAAACATACCTTTGGCTAGTCTTACTCCAATGGCGACAGATTTTCTACTTCTACTTGGTGGTAGCTATTCAGGCAAACACCCGTAAAATGTCCTACCACACCTATGCTATAATGAATGCCATCCTAAGAAAAGACCAGGGACCGGTGGCTTAAATTGATCTGTAAGTAGAAGGTTTCAACTTGTTATTTTGTATCTTATTTATAAAATGAGCAATAAAATATTTTGTATATTTGCTTAGCAAAGTTATATAAATGATCAGGGTGTTTTATACAGTGCACTGATTTTCAAGTCATGTAGCGAGTTTAAGCTTTCTAGATGGTGGTGGAGCATTTTAAGGATGTTAGTCACGCTAGTTACCACCCTCGAGTAGAGTTACAGTGTATTCCAATGGCTATCCTTGAAGCCAGTTCGTAAGGTGTCATCATTATCATCACCCACAGCATCTAAGTAACGCCCACTGTTGAACAAAGAACGACCATATAGCTAACAACTCCATAGCTTGTTGAGCAACTCTGAACTTGCCCATGAGGGTCACAGGTAAGCACCACAACTCATTGCCACAGTGATAAGGTGCATCGAGCTAAAATTTTAAACCGCATGTTCCTTCACTAATAGGGGAAATGCTCGTCAATGGATCCGCAAAAATCAACCTAAAATCCCCCTTCATAATCTCACTGTATTAGCTTTATCCTTCAAAGTATAAGGCCAGGTCTCAATTACATTGTATGCGCATCACTTCCGTTGTCAATCATAAATTCACAATAACCTTACTCCAACTATAGCTATAAAATACAAAAAAGTGCGTCTATAACTTGCTCTCAGAGGGTTCCGCTCCAATAAAATATTTACATTGTGTTGTTTGTATATATAAATACGAGTACATTTCGGGGTCCAACTCGTATTATGGCGGTTTACAATATCTTTCGAATTTTTTTTTTCATCTCTTACTATAATCATATCAAGTTAGTTAGTTCAGTACTAGCTACGCCCCGCGGTTTCACCCGCGGGTTGATGGATGATGATAAAATGTATAATATGTGTTAATCCAGCGGCTTATCTACCTCAATACCATACATTTTTGAAAGAATAAGATTTATATATGGCTTACGCAAATATGATCATGTCTCCGATTTTCGTAATAAGCTCATGTGGCTAAACTGTATCAATGGGTGAGTGTATCAATGGGTGGACGTACCGCTCAGAGCGATCTCTTCCAGACAATCCATCAACAATAGATATGGTCAAAATATTAGGCGGGGTTTCTTATGGTCTTAATAATTGTATAGGTACATAAATAACTGCTGTATAGCGTTACGTTTGATATGACAGTAACAACATAGAATGGGTAGAATGAAGAAATTTAAATTGTTCCTTGAGGTTTCGCGGGGATAAAGGATTGAACAGAATACTGTAAAGGAGAGATAATATATGAGCATTCCGGCGACGACGAATAGGGAACCACTTGAGCTTATTGCGAAAATCGGAGACATGATCATATTTGCGTAAGCCATATATATAAATCTTAAAAAAATTGTTTGGTATGGAGGTAGATAAGGCGCTGGATTAACACATGTCATACATTTTATCATCATCATCCATCACCACGCGGGTGTAACCGCGGGGCGCAGCTAGTTATTGTTATAAGTAAATACTAACCACAAAAATATTTAAGCTGCCGTGGTATTATTTTAAGTATTATAAAGTACCAAACAAAAATATTAAGATAGGTAGATAACCTACCTAATAATAATGAAGTCTCATACGTCCTACTCCTAACCACAAAAAAACATAGTTCGCTACAAATCGCTACTGCCTTGAAAATTCGCAAATCGGAGACAACCATCAGTGACGTCTGCCTTCACGGTCTGCCCGCGTTCGGGTCGCGCATTCAGCGATGAGCGGCTTTTCTCCCACCTCATCCGTAGTGCATCCGAACGTCCGCCGAGTCGCGCCCCGCGCGTCGCGCGAGCTGCGCCGGACCGCACTATAGTATCGCGGACTTGGTTGGTCATCGTCGTAACTAATAAAATATTTGTCTGGAGATGCACAACCGCAGAAAGGTGCTTCTTTTGCATGGTGTATCTGAGGATAAGGCTGACATCTCAGCTGCCATTGCTGAGACAATAGTGCACAAATTAAAACTGGTTGGTTTCAAGGCTGAAGAAGTGTCCCGTTGCCACAGAATGGGTCGGTTGTCAGATACTGGCAGGCCTAGGCCTATATTATTCCAACTGCAAAACTACTCAATGCGCATGAAAGTCTGTGCTGGCAAGAAGAACCTCAAGAGTTCGGGTATTACGTTGTCCGAATTCCTTACGAAGCCACGACACGACACATTCAAGTTGGCGCGGCAGCAGTTTGGTGTTTCCAGGTGCTGGACGCATGAAGGCTCTGTCTTCGTGCTAGGTGGTGACGGTGTGTGACATCGAGTATCTTGTACAACGGATCTTGAGCAAATCAGCGTGCAGGCCGCTACGAGCTCCGTCGCAGGCTCAAGGGAACCGACTGTGGCAGTACTCAAAGAACCTTCGGCATCAGCATGAACAAGACGTGTAACCAAAAAGTAACGGTACATAACAGAATTTCACTGATGAACTGAACCTTGGTAAACAAACATTATTTTTACTGTGTGTAGGTACTTATAACTTTGTAATTTTCTAAAACTCAAGTTTATGAAGGTAGCATTTTTTCACAATGACAAGCTAACCAAGAAACTATCGTGACAAATCGTTAGGTACATTTGTCTTATTTGTGTCACTGACACTCACTCATATGTCATTATCGTCTTATCTAGTTGTCATTGTCAAGATGTGACCATAAATTTATTTTTAGACTCGAACAGTTTGTACAGTTACAATTAGTCAAATATTTGTAAGCACTTTGTTATTTTAAATTGTTAGCTTTTAGGATGTTGTTTGTTATTATATATAAATGGTTTTGTTATAAAAAAACCGGCAGGTACGTTGTATGAGTAAGTAGGTACCGCCTACTTGCATATAAATTTTTTTTTTCTTCTTTTTTTTATATTTATATATATATTTAAATTAATTTATTTTATATATATTTGTATATTTATTTTATATATAGTAATATATTTTATATAAATCGTAAAATGTTAAACATATTGAGCGATGATGTTGATAATGACAATTATTTGTCTTTATCATCGTCTTGCAGTCATGACAGTTTTCTAAGTATCCCTTCTCTCTCTGAAACTCTAGAATCACACTTTTCTGATGTACCTAAAAACCTTAACGTTATTCATATTAATGCGCAGAGCATTCCGGCTCATTTCCCTGATATGCTGACGTCATTTCATAACAAGAATGTTCACGCTATTCTAGTCTCCGAATCATGGCTAAAGCCATCACTTCCTTCAGTTTCATACACCATACCAGGGTTTAATCTCATTCGCAATGATCGATCATTTGGCCGCGGTGGTGGTGTCGCTATTTACGTCCGTTCCCATATTCCCTTCACTGTAATAAGCACATCAACTCAACCACCTCCCCCAAATGCTGGCGAACATCTTTTTATTGAAGTTCTTCTTTCCCATTCTAAAGTACTTCTCGGAGTCTACTATAGCAATTCAGATAGCAACAATTACTTCTCGTCCTTTGAAAAGCTCATAACAGATATTATTCCATCCTATAGTCATACAATAGTTATGGGTGATTTCAACACTTGCCTCCTAAAGCATAACAGTCGCACTACTTCATTAGAGACCCTAATCAAAGCTAGCAACATGCATATCCTCCCACTCAGTGCAACTCATCACTTTCCAAATTCAGTCCCTTCACTTTTGGACCTTATTATGGTGTCGTCATTAGAGCTTGTTGCTAAGTATGGTCAGTGTTCGGCTCATGATTTTTCCTACCATGATTTGATTTTCTTATCTTACAAGATTCGTCCTCCTAAATCTAGACCTACAATTATTCTGCAACGTAATTTTAGTGGTATAAATCAAGATACATTTTTAGACGATGCTAAAAAGATTAATTGGTCCCCAGTAATAGATTCTGATTCAATTGACGACAAAATAGCAATATTCAATTCTCTTATCACTCAACTCTATGATGTTCATGCCCCATTAAGATCCATCAAAATAAAACATACACCTGCGCCCTGGCTTACTGAGGATATAAAAATTTTACGACATAAAAAAACACTTGCGAAAACTAAATATAAATCTAATCCTACAGACGGGAACAAAACCCGATACACCAGGGTACGGAATCACTGCAATTTGGTGTGTAGAGATGCACAAAGGCGCCATATTCATGAGTCGGTTCAAGAAAAGGATCCAGCGAAAGTATGGAAGTTTCTTAGGTCTTTAGGGGTTGGTAAATCTCATCAAGAATCTATTCCCAAAAATTTAGATATTAATTCATTGAACCAATACTTTGTCTCATCGTCTTATATAGATGATTCTTCAAAAGATAATACTTTAAAATTTCTTTCTAACGTTACAACCCCTGACCTTTCTTCATTCGTCTTTAGTCAATTCACCGCTTGTGATGTTAAGAAAAGCATACTTTCTTTTTCTTCGAATGCTGTTGGAATTGATGGAATCAGCCGAAATATGCTGGTTCCTATTGTAGATATTATTGTTCCAATACTGTGTTGTATTTTTAACTTTTCCATATTAAATAGTAAGTTTCCTTCAATATGGAAGGAAGCACAAATAATCCCTTTGCCAAAAAAAACAAATCCAAAATCTCATTCAGAATATCGCCCAATTTCAATACTTCCATTTCTATCAAAAGTTCTTGAACGATTAGTTTATAACCAAATTAACAGTTTTCTTACTCACAATGATCTCTTAAACCCCCTTCAGTCTGGCTTTCGTCCGGGACATAGCACAGTTACAGCTCTCCTGAAAATTACTGACGATATCCGTCTAGGGATGGATAACGGCCAGTTAACTGTTTTAACACTTTTAGATTTTAGCAGTGCGTTTAACACTGTTGACTTCGATATTCTTCTTGCAATTCTTCGCTCAAACAACATATCTCCAACGGTGATTGACTGGTTTCATTCTTACCTGTACGGTCGCCGACAACGTGTTCGCATTGAAGATCGCTTCTCTTCATGGTGTGACAACTCCGCCGGTGTACCTCAGGGTGGCGTATTATCCCCTCTTCTTTTTTCTATTTTTATAAACTCAATATCTCAAAATATTTCTTCATCCTACCACCTCTATGCAGATGATCTACAACTATACCGCCAAGCAACTTTGCTCAACCTTTATGAAGCAGTGAAAGCAACTAATGAAGACTTGTCTCTAATAATGAAATGGAGCAAAGCTTACGGCCTGAATGTTAATCCACTTAAAACTCAAGCTATTTTAGTAGAAAGTTCTCGCTTGATTTCAAAGGTAGATTGGGACTCACTACCGCGACTGGTGTTTGATGGAGTGATCGTCCCTTTTAGTAAAACAGTCAAAAACCTGGGTATTACTATTGACCAAAGCCTAACATGGGATCCTCAAATAGCTATCACTAGCCGTAAGCTGTTTGCATCCGCAGGATCCTTACGGAGACTTCGAAACTTTCTACCTACTACCACTAAAATTGCGCTTGCACAATCCCTTTTACTCCCTATCATTGATTATGCTGACGTCTGCTACCTTGACCTAACCGAAGAGCAACTGAATAAACTTGAGCGACTTCAAAATTTTTGTATAAGATTTATATATGGCTTACGCAAATATGATCATGTCTCCGATTTTCGTAATAAGCTCAAGTGGCTCCCCATTCGCCTTCGCCGGAATGCTCACATATTATCTCTCCTTTACAGTATTCTGTTCCATCCTTTATCCCCGCGCTACCTCAAGGAACAATTTAACTTTCTTCATTCTACCCATTCTCTATCGCTACGGTCATTAGAAAACTTAACGCTACAGCAACCTGCAACTAAAACTACTTTCTACCACTATTCATTTGCCGCTGAAGCTGTCAGACTGTGGAACGCACTACCGCTGGAAATTAAACGTGCTACTTCATTGAAATCTTTCAAGGATCAAGTCAAAAACTATTATCTCTTGCTCTAACTTACTATAATAATGGACACTACGGTACAAACATGCTTTTTAATTAAATTATATGTTTAACATGTAGTAAATTATATGTGTATATATTCTATTATATATGTTTATATGATATATGTATGTATATATTGTATTTATTTATTCTAATAATATAAGTATTTATGTTTACATAATATATTTATATATATGTATGTGTATTCATTTATTTTTGTAGTTTTTGGTTAATTATTTTATAGAATTATTTAGACCATAGAAACTCCGCCCGATGTTTTTCACTTTATCCCTTATTGATGGGTTGTCTGGAAGAGATCGCTCTGAGCGATAAGACCGCCCATTGATACACTTGGTTTTAAGTTATGTTTTAGTAATAAGTTTATTGTTGTTATTATGGTGTATTCAATAAAGAGTTATCTATCTATCTATACAATTGCTTTTGACATTGCTTGTCGAGCTAATTTCTAGTCAGTTGTTTTTTGTTTCCATGGCAACGCTGCCCGTTTTTCGTTTCCATGGTAACGCTGCCCGCGACACCGGCGCGCGCACTACGGACGACGTTGTTGACGCGAGCCTTCATCTGGGTTGAGACGTCGCAAAAATTTCTAATGTGGCTTATTAACAGCTTTTTTGGTATTGTCGTAAATGTTTACAGTATATCTTTATAAATTATAGCCTATGTGTTATTCTGATGTATAAGCTATATTATTGTAAAGTTTCATTCAAATCCGTTCAGTAGTTTTTGCGTGAAAGAGTAACAAACATCCATACATCCATACATCCATACACACTCACAAACTTTCACATTTATAATATTAGTAGGATATTAGTAGGATAGTAGGATATTAGTAGGAAGTAGGATTTTGAAGGGAGACAGGTAAACAGACGGTCAGCGTAAGTTTAGTAATAGAGCCCCATTATCTCATACAGAATATTGCAGCAATGATGGCCAAGCGGTTTTAGTGCCGATATAGCTAGGCCCAAGGTCCGATTTTCACCACCGTCATGAGCTTCAGAGCGCACAATGGGATGTCATATTGCGAATGCTCCTACGACATATATTCTATGTTTTCACTTAGCATCCGTCAATGCTCTTTTATATAATACTAGAAGAAGTGATTTTACTCTAATGAACTCGAGATGATGACACTGCATATGCATACAAAAAAGGTCTTATTTTCAGCTTTCTTCAACATCATGCCCTAGACCCCCCCTGAACCATTTTGAAGCAATGATGGCCGAGCGGTATAGCTGTGGACTGCCGTGCCGTAGGTCGCTGGTTCGATCCCCACCACCGGCTTGAGCTTCACCGAATGGTAGAAGGGCATTTTATGAATTCCCGCCTGGGTAGCTAACACCCTCAAATAGAAAATCTGTCGCCAAGCACTTAACAGTGTGTTCCGGCAGCAGTCCTTGAGAGCCAGAAAAATTACGCAAAAATTGTTGCAGTGTTATTCGTCACATGATGAAATGCATCTGTAGGGCCCCTCTAGGTGGACTGACGACTTCGAAAAAGACGCGGGTAGCATATGGTAGCGGTATGTTTACAAGCGACTAATAGTCGTTCTTTGTGGTGTTCTATGGGAGTAGCCTTTGTATAACAGTGGACGTATTCGGGCTTGACGATGATCTTTGTGTCAACGTTTCAGACAGACAACGAAGTTTTATTAATAAGGTTCCGTTTTGCCGTTTGGTTACAGAACCCTAAAAATTAACCTATGTATTAATAAACTCGGTTACTTATTCTCACCTCGATTAAATTGAATGATAATGTGAGAAACTAATCAGATAAGTGTAAAACTGCAATACGACCTTGACTACTTCAAAACTCGACATCTGTGTTGAAGTAACAAGTAACATTTTCTAAAAGTGACTGTAATACATGCTTATTTAAAAATTTGTTTATTATACATTACACTTTTCATAGGTCAGGGACCGCTACCCGCATTTAAAATTGCATAATTTGCTTTTAATGTAATTCAAAGAGCTACGAGTACACTGATTATTTCATTATTACGTTTTTATATCTTGAATGAATCAATCTCGGGAGTACTCGAATGAAATCGTATTTAAGTGCATATTTGCGTGTTGACAGGTGATTTGTGTTTAGAAGCGTATAATTGCAATTACACTTTGTTTGATTTTTTAACTTTTAGGCAGATGCGAAGCTAATTATATTATCTATGTATACTCTGTTTGAAGAAACGAATTGAAGATGGCGCTGTAAATAATTACTGATTATCGGTATTATTGGACACTCTTATTTCTGATATACATGAAAAAATCGTGGGATTCGAAACATGAAAATCAGGTCAGTGTTTTAAATATAAGCATTGTATATTTTGATGTTTTTTTTCATTTGTGTACCTACTTTTTTATCAGTTTTAGGATTCCTATAGCCGGACATGTTCGGCCAACTGATCCATCGTAGTGAATGAATCTAGAATTAGACTGCAACATTGCAGTTGAGTCACGATTATACCAAGGCTTGAGGTGGTATAATCGTGTGATGAAATTAAAGACGACATACTATTCTGAAATATTAACCTTTATTATATATTTATTAAACACATTACAGGTAGGTAACTAAGAAAATGTTTTTACTTCTTGCTAATCGTGTAGGTATTGCAGCTAGTGTCTATATATTTTTCTTGATGTGAGTTTTTAATTGGCCATAAGTGGTAAGCGTTGCGCATCGGGTATCTGTGGTAACGCCTATAGGTGTCACCATTCCCGTTCTGCTTGACACTGCACTACGCTAATCATATCGGAACGTTAGTTCGTATTATTTCTATTGCTCATTAATTGCACGTGTTCTTCATGCCTTTTTTATTTGAACATCATTGCTTTGAGGGTGAATATCCAATACTGCGGTACACACTAAAATAGACTTATAAAGTTTGGAAAGCTGCCGAATTAGCCCGTTAGGTGTTTGGCTACGAATTTTTTATATAAAGGTGTAGCTGCCTAGCCTGTAGGCGGGCATCAGCAACCAGAATGCAATGACTACTGTCGTCCAAAGACAAGTAAGACTGACTTCAACTGGAACCGACAGCTTAAAGTGCCCACTGAACTCGCAAGGGCTCATTATATATGCCAATAGTGGTCAGTTGGTCACCCATCCAAGTAATTATCACAGCGCATATTGCTTAACCTATTCGATCACCTAAGAACCACTAAACTCTAAGTCCTCTCAACCCTAAGTTCCACTCTGAGCCCTTTTTGTTACGAAAGTTAAACAAAGGTACCTACGTTACAAATCCAGTTATGTTAAATAATACTTTATGCTTCACTGCTTTAAAATAAATAAACTTAATCATCGTCGGTACTCAATTTGATAGTAGTCGTAGGTAAAATTACTTATAGAGAAGGTATATAACCCTCTCTATAAGTAATTTTATCTACGACGGGATGGTACCAAATGAACATCCCATCCATAAAGCAACTCTGCTCGTATACAGGGTTATTAGAAAAATGCTAACAACCTCCTAGGGTTGACATCTGCTGGTCCTAACTAACATTTTGATACAATAATTATATTTTTTTGTGTTTTGAAAAAAAAATGTTGGTTTTAAATTAAATTCTTTAATTTTTTTGTTGTGTTTTTTTATGTGTTTTTGACGGAATAAGAACGAGGCCCACCTGACGTTAAAAGTCTCTTGTGCCTGTAATGTATGATATATTTTTCATTACTTTGCTCGATGTAATTATTCAAAACTATTCAAAGGGAGCAAGGCGCGGTCCAGTGTTGCCACTGCGGACGCTCTTGGCTCGGAGTAGGCTTTAAAAAACAAAAAAAGTTTTTTTTTAAATTGTTTTTTTCGAGACAAAAAAATATCTCAAAATGCTTGTTAGGCAGAAGTCAACCCTAGGAGGTAGTTGGCATTTTTCCAATAACCCTGTATACTAAAACAACCCTTTGAAGTATTAGATTACGTTAAAAAAACGTTCAAATCAGACAAAATGTCTGTCTTTAGCTGTTGCAGTGCCACATAGAACCTTGAGGTCTGGCAGTTCTGCCTGAATAAATAAGAAATCCTTTTAATAACATCGAGAACAGAGCTTTGCAGACTTTGTACTTCTTGAATAAATGTAATATATTTTAAAGGTACAAATATTGTGTCATTTGACAGTATGATGCAAGTTTAAGTAGCATGGTGTCCAAATAGATCTTGTTACGGTGATAAGAATCATAAGCTTGTAAGACTGGATTTCTTATGTCAGTCTTCATCCAACTTGTTAATACCTTTTGGCATACGAAACTTTTTAAATATTTAGCTTATTCTAAGTAGTTTATAGTACACTTAGGACTTAATTCACGTCTGTTAACGTTATTTTAATCAATTAATGAAAAGCGACATATATAATTTTTCAATATTTATTCTTCAATATTTATAAGCAATAAAAATAAATAACGATTTCAGGTAGATATTAAAACAAGCGAAGCGTTCTAAGTTAAAGTTAAAATAATTTATTTAATGTGTCAATTACAAAATGTATTATTGTGAGATTCTAAATTATACTAACACTCTACGGAGGAACTAGAAGAGGCTTTCCTAGCTCTGTTTTATTTAGGTATACCTATCATTTATTTATAAATTTCTTTGAGTATGTCTTAGAGTATAAATTATTCAATAAAGCACTGACGGGCCAGTGGCAATGGCTATAATGCTGACACGCAGTCGGTCCATTATTAGTATCCTATGCACTCGGTGTTGAGCTTCACCGCATGGTGGTAGGGCCTTTTGTGAACGCCCACCTGGCTAGCTACCACTCTCATGTATAAACCTATCGCCAAGCACCTGACGGTATGCTCTCATAGCTGTCTTTGTAAGCCAGTGATTCTAGATTAATCCTGTTACCTAAAAGTGGTAACAGGATTAATCTAGAATAACTGGCCACATCATAACTGACCACCAGGTGAGATTTTGGACAAAGACAATAACCAATAAACAAAAAGTTAACTTGAGCAATAATCCATCTGTGACTGTTACTTGAATAATACTTTTTAGGTTATACTCGACTTCTACGGCATTTGGCTTCCTAGTGTACAGTTTCCGGCTAAGTATTTTTTGTCGTAAGTGCTGACTTTGGGAAAGAGTGCACCAAATGCGCATTATTATCAAGTTTAACGTGGTCAGAGTTTTTTACATAAGACGCACCATATTGTTTTTGTATCGAACGTTGACATTTATAGCAAAAAATTCTTATTAATATTTGCTAGGCTGTCTAACTATTGTTATATATTTAATATCTGTTATATATCTAACTACTATATTAAACTTGATTATGTAAGATTCAGATACTTTTTGAATCAACTACATTTGAAACGGTAATAATAATGAAAAAATATATGTTTTTAATATTTTCGACAGTTTTGGGGTAATTTTTGCAAACATGTAGGATGTTTGGAGTCATTGGTGTCATATAATTTTGCAAGGTTATAAGAGTAATGTAAATAAACTCGCAAATACCATTAAAAATAGAATGGTTCCCAAACGTAACTTCAAGCGCGTAAAAACTGTAAAATGTTTTATTTACCGCCACAGACCTCAGATCCCATAACCGAATTTAATCTGAGCAGTGGAAGCGGGTATACTACTAAAACGTATGCATATGACCTATTTAATGCACACGTTTTAGTAGTATATTACTATTTTTACTGGCTATCAAAGATAGCTGCCGGAAGTGCCGGAACATCCAAGACATGACCGCATAGAACATTGCTTATCGGTAAAGAAAGAATGCTTCGAAAAAAAGGATGTTCCTGATTCCTTCTGTTGTATTTTTAGACGAAACTATATCGATCCCACATTACTTGAGGTAAGGGTGACGATGAGTACTCATATCTAGTTAGTACAAACAATAACGTAGGCATAGATAGCCCCGTTTTAAATTGTAGCCAGACGTTCAAAGAGGTGGATTCCCTTACAAATATTCAGATTTCACAACATTTGTAGGCTCGTAAATAATTCCATTTATTATTTAGTAATGCAATTGGACCTAGCCAGCAATAGTTAGTTCAGCCCGAGACTAACACTGTTTTGTAACGTAATAAATAGGTTTTGATAGAGTGAAGCAAGTCGTTTATTATGCGAATAGTACACGGTGTTGAATATAGATGGGTTTGGAATAATTTGATGCTTTGATCTGTTTTTATTTACGTTAGAATGTTGATAGTCGGCTTATCGGCTAGTAAGATAGATAGTAGTTAATAATGGTTTGTTAATTTTTGAACATAGGAGGATATAAATAATACTTATAATGTACCTATATAGCTACTTAATATATTTAGAAGATATAACTGACTACTTCTTACTTACCGTCGTCGGTTCCGTTTGCTGTCTTTGGGTGGCGTTTGATTGGGCTGTCAGAGGTCTTTTTGCCTAAAAAGAAGCACTTTGCATGTTAGTAGAATATGTTATAGCAAATGCATGCCTGGCGAGTCCGCCCGTTTCCGTGCGTCCGACCCTGAAAGGGCTGTATTTTGGAACGGCAATAGGTCGTCAGTTGAAATTTTCGCTGATTATGTAAGGTGGATTACCTAATAAATTATAATAAAAATGTTATATATAGAAGGGGGTTTTCTTTCATGTACCTAACATGTTTTTTAATATTTTTTATATATTCTCTATCATAAAACTTGAAACTTGATATTTATGTAGTCGAATATGTAATGTACCATATCAAACACTAATAAATTAATCAAAAAAGTAAAAAAAAAATCTTGCCCGTTCTTCTCGCAGTGGCTTTATAATTTTTTTACTGAACGTGGCAGTACAATGTAGAATATGTCAATATTAATATTTGTAATTGACCTTCATAAGAGCGTCGTAGACTCTTAAATTGAATAAATGATTTTGAATTTGAAATAAGCATTGCAGTACTCGACTGCAAATTATTTATTTTGTTAAACGTTATATCGTTCCATTGAAATTAAAACTCCGAGTTATATATATTTATGGAATCCTTTTTTAAAGCTCTTCATTTTGATACCCCATTCGATAGCTTTGGCAAATATTAAATCTACCAGCCAGGATCAGAATAAAATGGGTTAAAATTTGTATTTTATTATCAAAGGAATCGTAAGTACTTAGTAAGACTTATATAAATGTTATGAGTTTTTTATGGTTAAGTATATTTTAAGAGTCTCCGGGTGGTGCCAATCAGCAACAAACCAGGAGGTAGGCGTCGAGAATATTATGTGTGTGCAGCAAGAGAAAAGCATTGACACACAAAATGGTGACACTGTAACTGTAATGGACATATGTGACTTACCATCAAATAACGTCTGTCTCGCCACTTATTAACATTAAAAAAATAAGTGCAACAACAAAAAACGTAGAGTTCCCGACTGTTCCATTGCATCGTCTACGGAAATATTGTGCCAAATGATCAGCATGTCACCAGCATATATTGATGAACATTGGGCGCACTAGGCTCTCACACTTATACCTACTACCAACTAGAGAATTTCTATAGAAAGTTGGAGACGAGAAGGTGGCTCATCAAAACCGATGCCTGACTTTTTGCAGTTCTTGTGTTGTTAGAGGAAACGTAGGTATAATATGATCTTATGTTGTTAAGGACAACATTTGAGTTGGATACGGGCTTAGAGATGGTGATTTGCAACTCAGAATTCAGATATAAACAATTTGACAAGACCAAAAAACTAAAATAGAATAGGCACTTTAGTATTAAGCACAATAGGTACTTTAGTATTCAGCACAATAGGTACTTTAGTATTAAGCACAATAGTTACTTTAGTATTAAGCACAATAGGTACTTTAGTATTAAGCAAAAAGTCCTTTTCGAGTTACATTAAAATTACACAATAGTTACTTTAGTATTAAGCACAATAGGTACTTTAGTATTAAGCAAAAAGTCCTTTTCGAGTTACATTAAAATTTATCTGAACGACAATCGGACGCATTTACACGTATCATGTTTTATTTTCAAAAACTCACTTATTCTTCTGATATTATACTTATATAGACTTGACATTGAATTGAAATCAGCATGAGGTAAACTGTTTTTAAGATTGCGTCATGTTATCCTGGCTTTATAGGGAATGTTGATATGACGACAATGTTGCTTCTATGAACTTTGCAGCTACGTTGATGTTATGAGTACTTAGTCTAGAAGGACAGAAAATAATGACAAGATAGATATTACATTTACAAGTTTTTAGAGTTGAGTGAGATTCACCCCAAGGCACCCGCCTTAGAGTCTCCCTACTGGACTGATGCGAGTATTGAGCTCTAATTTTACTTTCTCAACCATCATGTAGGACGCTGCGATCTATAATGAGATTACATACTGGAATCTTACCGAAAGAAGTGCTGTTTAGCCGACTTCTGAAGTATTCTAGCCCGATTAGTCCGCTTATCACTAATTGATTTCGATGATTTTTTCTTGGGTAGAGTACACTTTCAAATTGGTCGCAAGCTGGATTGACGCTGGAAATGTAATGATCGCTTAACATTCGATAGTTCTTGAAATCATTATTTAGATACTGGAACGATGTAGACTCTTTGTTTTGTTGGCGATAGGCCAACTAAATGCTAGCCTATCACAATCCTACGAATGTAGTTACCATATAGTAAACGATGGTACAGGCTTAACCAAGAATAGAAACTAGCTCAAAGGGGGCAGCTTTCGGAACACACTATTTGGTATTAGGAACAAATATTTGAGAGTCGTAAACTAGGCTAGCTTGGAGGTATTCGTAGAATGCCCTACCGTGCCCCATGCTATATTGTAATGTTTACCAGTGCGCAGATTTCGAAATTTACGGTGGTAGAAGGAGCTTCACGTCTGTCTTGGTAAAATTCTCATACGGTCAACCTCCAGGGCTACATATTTGCAACTATTGCAGTATACCCCTCGCCCAACGTCCGGAGCTCTAAAATGCCTCAGCGGCAGACAGCATTGTTGTCCTCCCTAAACTAAACTCTTATATATACTCGTATATAATATGTAATGTAATGTATTCAATAAATTAAAATGTATATCATTCGCATTATAAGAACGAAATCTAGGTACTAATTTAATTACTAGTAAACTTATTATAGTTAGGTATTAGTTAAGTCTATACTCCACCAGTGGCTTTTCCCGAGCGGAAAACAGTTATATGCCTATGTTACCGTTCAATTAAGCAGAACATATTTTATTCTTTTTTCTAAGCTAGGTTCTAAATATATGTTTATTATATACATATTTTTATCAAATTAGTTCCGCCGGTTTGAAGGAAACGGGCAACAAACAAACACAACACCTAATCTCTAATTTTTAATATTATTGTGAAGCGTGATAAACGCCGTTCAACGTTCTCTGGAAAAGATTGCATTTGGACGATAAGACTACCGTCTGTACCTTAATATTGCTAGTTTCTTTGTTTTTGATGGGAGTAAAGAATTTTCACATCGTATCGTAGTCGTAATATGCAGTATATATTTTGTGTATATGCAGTATAAAATGCAGTTTGTGTACTATACCATAACTTAATTAATTATTTCTTATGAAAATTTCTCATACTTAATATGTATATTTCGGCGCATTATCATGGCTTAGATCAAACCAATAATAATGTGGGTGAACATGTCAGTATCGTGAAAAGAAGAAGACGTCACAGCATCACTATTATTTGATTATTCTTACTCTGCAGATTGAGTGGGATTGGTCTAATTGTCCTTCTTCGATAGCCACTCCAACCAACACTTGCAGGGCACTTTATTGTAAACATAATTCATATAATTATATATTCTAATTGTGTTCACAATTTGATTCCATAGGTTTGGTTATATAAACCACACATAAGGACATGGTTTGGTATAAGTATGGTTAACATATTTATAGTGGAATCAAAGAATAAAATGCCCTTCCGCCAAAATAGGTATATGCCAATATCTACTTATTAGAACATCACAAAATAGTTAAAATGTGATAGCATTAACGCAGACTGACGAGTACATGGATCACTTTCCAATTTAACTGTCACATTGACTTACCTGAATATTTACGTAAAATAATTTAATTTAAAACACCTACCCATTTGTAAAATTAAACTTAATTTTTACTTTTGAATTTATTTACGGCATCTCGAATGATCTCAATTCACCAATTCTACCAACACTTATTACAAGGATGGAAAGAATCCAAGGAGAATCACATAATTTGCCTTCCAAATAAGACGAAGATATTTCAAAGCACAACGATGAAGCTAAGAATTTCAATATAACAAATTAATTCAACTAGCTTCCAATAAATGCATTTAATTTATTTGGTATCATTACATACATCAAGTACCTAATGACCTACTTTTCTTACAAAATAACATTTAAATTGTGTACTTGTTTACTGAACCTAAGAGTGTGTATTTAAGTAGGCTTTTAACGAGCTGCCACATTAGGGTAAGAAATTACACAAATGACCTATGAAATGTGCTAACAAAACGGTTATTATTAACTTACAAAAGTATTAGTCATTGATAGAGCATGATCCCAATGAATATCGGGTGGACATACATTATAACGCTTTGATCTCAGGTTTTTTTTAAGGTTTAAAAATATAGTAGGAACAAAATAGATACCTTCAAAAATGGTCCAATTTTTGACAATACACGAATCATAAAATAATCACAACTTTTTATCCAACACATTGCCCTTCAATGATGTCACGTAATTTAAAAATCAAATTAATGCCTGTTATGTGCAATATAAATAAATAATATTCTCCGAATCCTAGTTAGACACTGTATAAACTTTCATAGCAATCATGGAGCGACCAGTGAATATTCACTTCATGTTTTTTATATGCCACTGAGTTCGTCTTTCTTTGCTGAAGTTTTCTGTTGTATTATTATGTACTACAGAAAACTGTACTGGAAGCAGTTTGCGGGTAAATTAATTAAGTAATTTTGTTTTTAGTATTATATTAGTATTATTATGGTATATTATTATTATATTGGTTAAATATCCAATCAAATCTGTGACTTGCACTATCTATAATTTTTATGTTATGAAGTCGCCTGATGGTAAATATCACGCTATTTACAATTATTAATGTGTAACTTTTTGATTCAGCTTGACACTGCACTGATGTCGTCACTCCGAGACGTTAGTTTTATGCCTCGTCCGTCCAGTAATTTCACTTGCTACAGTGCTTTTATCATGCGCCAACACTGCAGAATACCGGACAGCAGTAGAACATACCAAAATGGATCCTGGTTTATACCCAGTAGTAGGTAATAATGTTATTAATGTGTGGTATAAAATAGATACACTTATAATATTAAATGAATTTAAGTGTTTTTCTTCTTTATTTTTTATTATAAATATTAAGTTTGATCACTGGATATATATGCTTACAGTTAAAATATTACTGTTGTACTTTGGACAAACGAATTACTTACGTCTATGGCATTTTATCCATACAAAGTGTATAACCGCAAGCAACTCAATCATGATGAAACATACCTGATGAACATTTACACCCACCACTAATATATATATTTACCACAGCGAAAAATTCGATAGATCATACTAATGGTCTAAATAAATGTTTTTAAGAACGTTTAAGCTACGCCATCTACTTGAAACTGTGCAAATTAAACTAGTATACTGATCGGTGAGCTACATTACACAGTTGTAATAAGTACCTTTACCTCCTTTATTTGGATTCAACAGCATCAGTTAACAAGATACTGCATTCGTGTAGTACAAGTGACGCAAACGAGATGGCGCTTTTCAGGAAACGTTATCATGTCTCGATAGTGTAGTATACAGAACGCGTTCGCATACAATATTATCGTATTATTAACTGTTTATTATTTACTTACGTCAGCCAAAAAATTCACCGACATTGAATTTGATTATAATAATATTTTATTTTAGATTAAAATTCCTATAATGCATACAAATCACACAAACACTACATGTAACATAAAAAATATAATATATATACATATAATTAAAATATAATATGCATGAAGTAGGTATGTATAGGGAACCTAATTCGGTCAGCTTACATCCGGTGTTTGATAATATTAAAATTACTTACAAGTAATTTTTATTGGTTATTTTTTATTGGGTGGTACGTCAATCAAAACATAGCTTTTAACAAGGCCAAAACTCATTAAAATCAATCATTAAAAGTAAAAAAAAAGATAAATCACTAAGAATCCCAAGGACTGGCCATGAAAGGACCGAGTTGATTATGTTGCGGGGAAGAAGCAAAAAGGTGCCAGGGGTCTCCCGTAAACCGTTAGCCTGATGTATAGGTTATGTGGGCACCTTGTACTATGCATATATATATATAAATGTTCTCCTTCACTGCTATTACTTCCTACAGTACCTCGCGAGATCGATAAGATTTTTATAATACTTACCGTTTTATACACTCGTTCTATTACAAAGAACGGCCATATCAGCTAAGTAGATCTTATAGTAGGTTATAAAGATGTTTTGGTGGTTAGTATGTAATTACAACCACTCGCTCCCAATTCTGCAGCATATAAGAAAATCTGACCAAGTGCTAATCGGGCCTCATTCTTTTGGAGCTCGACAACAGATCGTAAAATAAAACGCTGCTGGTTGGTATTTATCACAGCTTTATAACTATCTCATAAATTATCACCTTCAGTATTTTTTCTTGTACCTACTTCAAAATTTGACATTCTTTCGAGTTTGACTCCGAAACTAAAGAGCCGGTAATTATCAACTCTGACAGCATCCAATAGATTAAATTTTTAGGTAAAAAAAAATATTTATGTATGTAAAATATATAAATATTCTTAACGAGTTCTAAGCAATGATACTGGGGTGCAATTCATTATTTTTTTGGTTCATGTATTTTATTTACCTACTGTATGTGTCGTACTCTCTTAGTTATTACATAATTAATTTGTATGGTGAAAGGGCAATTTGCGAATGCCCGCCTGGCTAGCCACCACCTTCAAGTAGAAAATCTCTCGCCAAGCACCTAAAAGTGTGCTCCGACAGCTGTCCTTGAGAGCCAATAATTCTAGGTTAGTCTCAACAACATCTTCGACCACATCATCACTTACAATCAGTGAGATCAGTGAGATAGTGGCCAAAGGTTAACCTATCAAGTATTATATTCAATATTATATAACATATAATATTGAATATTATATTCAAAATATATGTAAGATAAACGGCAAAATAGGTGTATTTTTGAGTGGTTCGATGTGTGGTGCTTAGATAAGTTTTTTTTTTTATGTATGAATGCTTTGTAACTTATGAGTAGAGAAATGTGTCTGGTGTTGATGAACAAAACACGGAACACTGATATACTTAAATACCATTTGTTGTGTCTTGCACGTTGTGTCTATCAAAAAAGTCTCATCCAAAGATATGAGAAGGATTCCATCAAAATAAGATATGTTCAAATTATATGAAAGACATGTGACGTATACTGTAACTTAAATAAAGATAATCCTCCACTCTACTGCTCATTAAATACCTAAGTGTCTTAACATGATGCACACTATTCATAAAATTATCATCCTTCCCCAAGGTCACAATTTGGTCTACATTAGCGTGAGAACTCTCGTTTTGCGCCCTACTTTCAATCTATGCTAATATGTACGTAACAGCTTAGTTTGTCTTGTTAAAGCTTATTCATGGTAGAAATTATTTAGCGCCTTCATTGGCAAACAAGGTCTTTACCCAACTATGGCAGAGTAATCGGTAGCTCTTGTTTTAACAAGCTTTTATTTAGTTTCATCTGTCCCGATGTTTGTCATCAAAGCTTGCAAATTAAATTGGACCACTGCCCGGTTACCGATTGCGCTGAAATAATGCGCTGAATAAATGTGTAAATCGCGTGACAATGTAATATTATGAAGATATGGTGCTGATCTGATGATGGAGCTGGAAGGTGGCCAAAGGAATTTCGCAAGGAAACAACACAACCTCTTCGAGGTCAGGCTCATTTGAATGGTTTTATTCAGGTTTATTGGCTGTCATTTTAGTACAACTATAAGTAATTGATAAAAAATAAGGATGATATGTTAACCGTTATCATTTTTTTCGGCTTACATCTAACCTAATGTTACTATGAGATAGTAATAAATGACTATTCAACAGTTTTACTCATAAGCTCATAATGCCTGCCTACCAATTTGAAAGTGAGTTTTACTGAACCCATGCAATTTATTTGTGAGATTTAGGGCCCGTTTCAGAATGTTCGAGTAAGTTCCAGTTTCACTACCCAGATCATATTTAATAAATAAAACACTATCTTTGCGTTTCACAGTCATCGGTTTAGCCTATCCATCGGATAAAGCTTGAAACGCCCTGCATGTTAACTGTAATTTTTATGATTCAGTTATTTTGTTTTTGATTTTTGTTGCATAGCAACCCGAAACTTTATTAGGAGATTCTGAAACGGGCCCTTACTCTTCGCTACTTATATACCTGATAAATTTCTTTAAAATTTCACAGAGTTTGGGGTTGCGTACAAAAAGTGCAAAAGCCGCCCTGATAATAGGACTCCGATTTCTGTCTGCCGTTCTTCCATCTGAGTATGTAACGGGTCTCTAACATGAAAGCGAAATGAATTAAGCCAATTTTGTGTAAGGTTGACCCAAAGGTAAAAATTGGTTTATAGGTTTTATCTAATTTTATAGGTTTTATATAATAGAAAGTTAGCTGAAATCAGCTAGTGGCCCGACTTGCACTTGGCTAGTTCTTTTTGGAATACTTATATCTGTACTTAAAATATAATCCATAATGTTCTTTTTTATCACAGGAGCGCGCAAAGGTGTGAGTGAAAAATGTTATCCCAACAATACTTGAGGTTTTACAATGTATTCTGAAAATTGGTAATCAATATCTGTTCAGAACAACGCCTTGCCTAACCACAGATATAAGAAGGACTGGAAAGGTCATTCCACTGAGCCATTCTAATAAATATGCGACCCTGCAAAGAATAAAGTGCTCTACAGCCCGCAAAGCACAGAGTAGCTTATATTTATATTCACCTACGAGGCGTCTATCTTTTAATCGCATAGCCGCGCATGGCTCTGATCTCTTCTGACGCGGCACGCACCGGAGTTGGTACATACCAATCCGGAGTCCGGACGGATACGTCAATGCAGATGTACCTGTAGATTTGTACCTAAAGTGCGGAGTGGCCAGGCCTAGAGTGCCCTAGGTCAAAGCACATCAGCGAACAAAATACCTACAAGCTATTCCACCAATATATTATGGTGGTAAATGATTTTAGTAATCATATCAAAATTCCCTGCGAATTTGTAGATAAAAACAATATTATAATATGCCCATCAATACGAACGATGCATACTAAAAACAGGAAGAAAATTAACAGTCGACGTTTCGTATTCCCCTGTTTACTCCTCCATAACTGAGCCGATTAAAAAAAAGTAATTATTACAACACAGTTCAAACAAAGTTAGCCTTAGCCTTACAAAGTATGAAGCAGACTTATGCAAAGCCTGCGACTAACGTTTTTACACCATAAACGCGGCAAAAACAGTTTCATTGATATTTGATAAGTCGTTGTGTAACGTTTATTGGCTGTGACCAAATTCTGCACAATTCAATACCGCTGCTATTATGTTGATCTTTTGCCTTGTACGTATAATTTTTAGCCATAGATCATGAATAGAATTTAATATTGTCCATTGTGGATTGGGTTAATGCTAACATAGTATCCTCTTTCTTGCATCGTTAGCCATACAGCTAAGGGTCGTGATACCGTATTGACTACGTATTGAATACGTATTGACAATTGGACGCCATAATTTCTTATCAATCTCAATGCGAATGGCATCATTAATAATGTTTTCAAGGGTAGTGTGGATTTGGTCTGACCATCGCAAGGGAATTTAACCTCTTTGGCGTTTCCTCTTTATCTTCCCAGTGACAATTCATCTGGGTTGTCGTTACTATTCCAAGCAATGTGACCAAAATACTTCAGGACTTCTCACAATATATATATCAACACAATATATGGTGTACATTTTTTTTATGCTTGATAGGTTAGCCTTTGACCACTATCTCACCTGATGGTAAGTGATGATATGGTCGAAGGTGTTAACAGGCTTAACCTAGAATTACTGGCTCTCAAGGACAGCTGCCGGAACACACCGTTAGGTGTTTGGCGACAGATTTTCAACTTGAGGGTGGTAGCTAGCCAGACGGGCATTCGCAATGTGCCCAACCACCATGCTGTAACGACTGCCATCCTAAGACAACAACCGGGACCGACGGCTTAACGTGCCCTCCGAAGCACGGAAGCGCTCAGTAGTAATGTCACCAGCGGTCACCCATCCAACTCCTGACCGCGGCGGACGTTGCTTAACTTTGCTGATCGATTCAGAATGGCAAGGCAAACTTCGCTACGAGCGCTTCAAAATTTATATTCAATATGTGTACTCGTATTTTCAGTAGCCGTCGTAAATTTGGAACCATGCCCGGTAGATGATATATGAAATAGGTTCAGCCCCTTATACATGGGACCAAGACGCTAGATCTGGTTAACCATATTAGTTAAGATGCGTGAAGATTACAGGCTTGGTGATACATTTTATTTAATTATTTTTTAAGTACCAAGGAAGGGACGAATAAAACAAGAGCTCTATGAGCCTGTAAAATAATTAAATAACCTACCTACGCTATTTATTAAATGAAATTATCGTGAGTTTCACACATTATTAAATGTTATACAATAACCGGCAAAACACTCACGTTGGGGATCGGGTCTATTTACGCTACTTATAACTCTGTGATCTACGTAACCAAACAAAAGCATTCACATTATCGGCTTTTCTTATTCGAGAAATCCTCTTAGCAAACCTATTTTACTGGACTTTTCGATCATGTACCAAATAGAAGTTCCAAGGATATAAATCTAGTTTTGTCAGGGTGCAAAAAAAGAAAGTTCATTATGGCAATAAGAAGATTTACTCTTATGAATTTTAAACTGCAAGCGAAGTAAATTATTTAAAGCAGTGATAACCGAGTGGTGATCGCAAGGCCATGGTTTGGTCTCCACAGCCGCCGGCTTGAGCTTCACCGCATGCTGGAAACACCTTGCCTGGTTAGCTACCACCCTTAAGTATAGTATCTGTTGCTAAGCACATCAGTGTGTACCAACAGCAGTCAAGCCAGTAAATAATTATGAAATTACAGGCACCTAAGACTTTAACAACTGTATGTAGAGTGATACTAGTTTCTCCCAGAGTAAATAAATGTACTCTGGGAGAAACTAGTCCACCCACAATACAGAGTATCCTAGTGTGGGGGCTAGTGTGATGTAAGACAACTTTTATATTAGCTATTTTATTGCATAGTATTATAGTAAATAGACAAATTTTACTCATGTATTGTTAAAATTCATGTCTGCTGTCTGATCTATGTACCTGTTTTTTGCACAATACACATAAACATTATTAAACATTATTATTATTATTATAGGGGCAGTGCAGTTTGTCACCTGTGGCGATATGCGTCTGTTATAGGCAAAGGTAACCGTTTAACATCAGTTGGGCATCGTGCGGGTTCCATCACATTCCCATAAAAATGAAATGTAACTATTCTGACTTCTTATGCGCAAACTTTAAATTTTAAATGCTACCATAGAGAATATTTGTCTTTTCTCGATGCTGCTACTTATTATTTATCAATTAAACAAAAAAATCTCTTACATATATTGGTTAAGTTAAACGGATTTCATTGAATTCGTTTTACATAATTTATTTTCATAATAAAAACTCTCCCTTTCTCCTGCTTATAAAAACAAATGACGTAACCTAATTCCTATCCCTATGGAATAGGGGACATTAAATTACTTCGTTACCAGTAAAAAATCTATATAGGCAACAGTAAGTATGATTTCAGATTATGTAAATCTAAATCTGTACGTAATTCGATGCATAGATTGGTAATAATCGTATCTTTGTTCTTATCATCCTACAATAATGCGCAGTTTAGGTGAAACATCACGTGAAGGTAGACAGGGATCAATTAAGTACTGTAGTTGGGGAGTTGTTGAAAACAAAAACCTGAGTTAATAAAAATTAACTGTGTAGAAAGATTTGTCATTAACTATCCCAGACAGTAAGTACTCTGACAGATTTTTCCATATTATATATATATATATATAAAAAGAATTACTATAAAAACATATTTATTTACAAATTTCAAAACGAGTTTATATTCTTTCTGAAGCTGCGATGGCTCAGTGGCAATGGCTGTGGACTGTCGCGCAGCAGGACGCAATATTGAAGACGTAAATGAATATACTTCATCACAAACAAAAAAAAAATACTAGCCGGCCCACCCTCGTGATTTTTTAAACAATTCAAAATTCTTGTCTGCCACTTACTTGGTGTAAGTGATGATCCTACAACCTACAAACCTAACGTTACTAAACTATACACGAACACTACTAGCTGCGTTGTGGCCATTTATACATTGGAAAGATGCGATGGAACATATACCTGATGTGATGCGGTAATCTCTGCCTACTTAATTTAATTTAACTTGTTCTATTAGACGTGCTGTGTTGCCTGTAGGTTGAAGGAGCTGAAAAGTGTAACTATATCTTTATGATGGTGTGACTCAAATAGTAATGATCGAACTTCACTTCTAGGTTAAATACCATATATCTATGAATATGATATATTATGGAACTTCATGTTATCAGTACTTCAGTACTAATATTATAAATGCGAAAGTAACTCTGTCTGTCTGTCTGTCTGTCTGTCTGTTACGCTTTCACGCCAAAACTACTGGACCGATGATTTGAATGAAATTTGGTATGGAGAAAGTTTGAGACCCGGGAAAAAACATAGGATAGTTTTTATCCGACTGCGCAAAAAGAGGTTAATGTTTTCGCGCGATAACCGACATACGCGCGGGCGGAGCCGCGCCCGGAAAGCTAGTATATGATATTGCGAAAGTAACACTGTCTGTCTGTTACGCTTTCACGCCAAAACTACTGGACCGATTTGAATGAAATTTGGTATGGAAATAGTTTGAGACCTGGGAAAAAACATAGGATAGTTTATATCCAACTGCGCAAAAAGAGGTTAATGTTTTTGCGCGATAACCGACATACGCGCGGGCAGAGCCGCGCCCGGAGAGCTAGTATTGTAATAATTTAAGTATAATATTTATTCTGTTACCAATATGGATATATTTTTATCCGTTATTATAATATTCAGGACACTTGCATAATATTGTTTCCATAAGTGAATACTATTAGCTCTTGTGTACCAAAATTCTCATAGCTATGTCATTGTCTTAGCAGCTGTTTGTATTCCTTGTAAAATAAAATTAAAAAAAATAATTATAAAACAGATTCATTTTGTTACGCCCATCAAACCTGAGACATAATATAGATTATCTTATTATTATTAGATTTTTCTTAATTTGGTAGAATTGAAACAATGCAATTTTTGGTTGAAAATGCAATGTTTTGGGTAAAAAGTAATGCACATTGTTTTTATAGTCAGTTATGTCAATAATGAACGTACCAAATAATATGTTATGCCAATTATTGTCAAAAATAATAACTGCATCTACGGTCCTTGTGTTAAACGTCCTGCATTCATCTCTGTATTGTACAGTAACAACCGTTGCCTTGTTCTAATTCTCTAACCGGAGTATCGGCGATTTTTATCGTATCTTAGGCAATCGACGATGAGTACTTAACTCTTTTGAATTGAGAAACCTAGGTCTTTGTTTGGAGTCAAATCATCGGTTATTAGAAGCCTTAAATTAAAGCTTGTTAAGGATATTTTGGTACGATTAACCGGCAAAAGATCATTTAAATTGATGATAATAAGCCATGTTTTACAAGCGCTTAATATGGGCTGTTTGTTGTCTGTCTGACTCTGTCTGATGTCTAATACGTATTTCCGAAATACATTAACATATTATATAAACGGAGAGCCGTTAAGGAAATATAGCATATATCATTCATGAGTGGAAGTTGGATCACAACAACTGTAGTTATGAGCACTGTTTATATAGTCCACCACACGTGGACATAACAGGGAAAACACGAGGCTCATTTCGTGTTAAGCGGACTAACCTCTAGGTGCATTTTCTCACGAGTGACAAATTAAATGAAATTACTTATTTTTAATATTGTTAAGTTTGCAATAACGCCTGCTAAGCGAATTACATTACAAAATTACAAATTTACTAGAGAAAAAAATATAGTCATGTGCGGGATTCGAACCCGCGTACATCCACCCCTTTAGCCGGGGTATGCTCTAACCAATTGAGCTAACATGACTCATAACTGTAATTCTTGCTCTCGTTCTTCAACCATCGCGACGATGGACGCGGGTTCGAATCCCGCACATGACTATAATTTTTTCTCTAGTAAATTTGTAATTTTGTAATGAAATTACTTAATTGGTAAAAGAACTCAAACCACAGCCCATGTTCCAGGACTCTTTTGTATGAGTAAACAGAATAACTCTTTAGTTATTAGCTATACATATAATTATAAAAGTTATTACGTATAATACATTATTTTTAAAAGATTTTTAACCGACTTCCAATAAAGGAGGAGGTTCTCAATTCGTCTGTTTTTTTTTATGTTTGTTACCTCAGAACTCTTGACTGGGTGAACCGATTTTAAAAATTATTTTTTGTTTGAAAGCAAATGCTTGTCGTTTGGTCCCATTTTAAATTTCATCAAAATCGTTCAAGCCGTTTTTGAGTAACGTCCAATAACTGAAAAATATTCACCTTTCTTGATGATATAGTCGTTGACAATGAATGAGAATCGATCCCATAAGTAGCAAGGGTCACTAAAAAGAGTGAAAAAAAAATTTACCAACAAATGGAACCGACTTCAACACCCAAAAGTGTGAAATAACTTGTCGAAGTCGGTACCATGTGCACAATTTTGTGATAATAGGTACTTTTGAACTATCATGGTACCGACTTCAACAAGTTATTTCACACTTTTGGATGTTGAAGTCGGTTCCATTTTTTGGTAAAAAAAAAAATCATATATTTGTAAGCTTAAATATAGGTCATGAGTGCAGTGGAGCAAATATACTGAGCGAACGACCTGTAAATTCAAATATTTCAGATCGATGAGCGCAGTGCTGTCTCAAGTAGATCGAGAACGGTTGCACTTGAACTGTAATAACAGATGTGACACTTACCGGTGTTATTAAAACAGTTACTAGTGATAATGAATTACGTAAACTCTGTGACTTAATAGGAAATGTAAAAGCCAAAGTCTAGTCCGAGCCAAGAGCGCCCGCCGCGGCACCACCAGATCTTGTCGCGCTCCCTTTGAATATAGCTTTAAATATTTACATAGAGCAAAGTAATAAAAAAAAAAAAATTACAGGCACAAGGCACTTTTAACATCAGGTGGTCCTCGTGCTTATTCCGTCAAAATCACACAAATATATACATATATATCAATCAATCAATCAATTTATTTCAGATAATTAACAATCCATAGATAAATATTACATTCGATCATTAATAAATTCTTAAATTAAAATTAAATTATCATTAAAAAATCACTAAGTAAAATGTCACATATTATATAAATTATAAAAAATTCAGATAAAAAATAACTTAAAAAAATAATAAACCAAATATTTGTTAGGACTATCAGCCCTAAGAGGTTGTTAGCATTTGTCTAATCATCCTGTATATATAGTACTATTGTTCATAGCCCACTGTGTTAAAATCGATTACATCGAATTCGGTAATAATTGACGAGAAAATTAATCATTATTTTTAGATGTTCATATCGTGTAAATTATTACGTCGTACTATTATGCTTTGTGTTATGCCACTAGCATTTTAATTACTTCGATATTTTTGATGATTAATTTACACGCAAATGGTCTTAGCTAACCTACCACAACACAACATACTCTGGCTATCACGCACATGTTTACATTGTTTTTTGCTATGTCACTGTTATTGTCTACCAATATGGCCTAAAATTCATAATATGAGATAATTTTTAGGTAATTAAACAACTTTAAACGGTTTATATCGCGTATATTTTTCATTATTTTATCCCGACGTTTCAAACACTTTGCAAGATCGTGGTCACGGGGTGACTGATTTAAACCGTTTAAAGTTGTTTAATTACTATGATTGAAATAAATATTATGATTTGAAGCGCTCGTAGCGAAATTTGCTTAACCATTCTGAATCGATCAGCAAAATTAAGCAACGTCCGCCGCGGTCATGAGTTGGATGGGTGACCGCTGGTGACATTACTACTGAGCGCTTCCGTGCTTCGGAGGGCACGTTAAGCCGTCGGTCCCGGTTGTTGTCTTAGGAAAGCAGTCGTGAAAGCATGGTGGTAGGGCACTTTGCAAATGCCCGCCTGGCTTGCTACCACCCTCAAGTTGAAAATCTGTCGCCAAGCACCTAACGGTGTGTTCCGGCAGCTGTCCTTGAGAGCCAGTAATTCTAGGTTAGCCTGAACAACATCTTCGACCACATCATCACTTACCATCAGGTGAGATAGTGGTCCAGGGCTAACCTATCAAGCATAAAAAAAAAAATGTATAACAATCGCGAAAACCTAAGACAACATTATAATTTTTAGGTTTTTAGGCAGCCATGTGAAGATATTTAGACTATTCTGTTTTGTATTCATAATTTTAGCGGAGTCCCTTCCCATGTTGTAATCATTGTAAAAATTATAAAATAACTAGTAAAATATTTAGTACTAGTAGTTCTGAAGCGCTCGTAGCGAAGTTTGCTTAGCCATTCTTAATCGATCAGCTAAGTTAAGCAACGTCCGCCGCGGTCAGGAGTTGGATGGGTTTTTTGACCTTACTACTGAGCGCTTCTGTGCTTCGAGGGGTTCGTTAAACCGTCGGTCCCGGTTGTTGTCTTACGATGGCAGTCGTTACAGCATGGTGGTAGCACATTTTGCGAATGCCCGCCTGGCTAGCTACGACCCTCTAGCAGAAAATCTGTCGCAAAGCACCTAACAGTCTGTTCCGGCAGCTGTCCTTGAGAGCCAGTGATTCTAGGGCAGCCTGAACAACATCGTCAACCACATCATCACTTACCATCAGGTGAGATAGTGGTCAAAGGTTAACCTATCAGCTCTAAAAAAAAACTAGTTTAAGCCCGCAGCAGAGCGGCCGTGTGAAAATTGGTTGTATTGTGCTCGTTCGGATAGCAGATAGGTGACCGCTAAGGCAATTCACTGTGCGCTTTTGTGTTTCGGTCTAGTTGTAGACCTAGGATGGCACACGTTATGGCATGGTAGGAGGGAATTTCGCAAATGCCCTTTCGACTAACTCGAGTAGAAAATCTATCGCCAAGCAGATAACAGTGTCTTCCGGCAGATGTCTTTGAGAGCCAGTAATTTTAGGTTAGTTGAGGCAAGTCATAATGATATAGGCATATCAGTGCTTACCTATAAAGAGCAGAGCGAGGCTTAAGTAGTATAAATTGACTTCTTGATACTATATTGAGTTCAGAGATAATAGAGCAGAGGGAAGAAGTAAACATGTTGTACCTATTCTAGGAAAGGAAAGGAGAAGCAGAATATATGCCACTAGCTTTCCGGACGCGGCTCCACCTGCGCGTATGTCGGTTATCGCGCAAAAACATGAACCTCTTTTTGCGCAGCTGGATAAAAACTATCATATGTTTTTTCCCGTGTCTCAAACTATTTCAATACCAAATTTCATTTAAATCGGTCCAGTAGTTTTGGCGTGAAAGCGTAACAGACAGACAGACAGATTTACTTTCGCATTGATAATATTATTAAGTACTGAAGTACTGATATATCTTAGATTGTACCATTATCATGTTGCGACAAACTTTCTTAAGACTGCATCCCAGACAGAATTATATCTGATTTAATAACATAGATATCAAAATGAATTTATTGTCATGTTTGTATGACATTTCAATTTCCTGCTGCTAATACTCGTAGTTAAGTGGGTAAATTACACCTAAAACGTACTTATGTATTAACAAAGCCCTGACTTTGCGTTAACCTTTAGCTAATGTTGTATTGATCAGAATCACAAGGTTTTTGAGATGGATAAATATTCTACTTTATTAGTAGTTCGCTGCCAACTATGGCTTCAAGTGCACTGTGTTAAAATTTACACATTGTCCTGAACAAACATAACTATGCGATCTGGAATTATGCTGAAGCTTTGAAATGTATGGCTGAAGTCCCATCATTAATTTGACTGTAAAATACTGAATCTCAAAATACGATATTGTGATGTTTGCTATCTCTAATGTACAAGTGTTCTTTTTAATATTGTTAAGTTTGCAATAACGCCTGCTAAGCGAATTACATTACAAAATTACAAATTTACGAGAGAAAAAAATTACAGTCATGTGCGGGATTCGAACCCGCGTCCATCCACCCATCCCCTTTTTCTCTCGTAAATTTGTAATTTTGTAGTACAGGTGTTCTTATAATACCTACGTATAACGTATGGGAATCTGTCTGGGTTGCAAAAGTTTGTAACATCATCTTATCTAAGTACATCCTAAGAAACATACTGTCATCTGCCCCTATCCTAAGCTAAATGGGTACCAATTTTCCTTTTTCCATTCCCTCTATTAAATGTTTTCTCAGAACTCAACTCATATATACACGTAATATCTTTAATATTTTTTTCGCAGTAAGTTTGGACTCAGTTCCGGTATTTTTTTAAATTATTTTTTGACATACATAAGTCGTAGCTGCCAAGTGCAACGGGTATTGAGATTAAACTTACCATAATTCATGTATTGTTTTTCTTTACGTGGTCTTCATTGATAATTTATAATATTGTCCATTTATAATATCTTGATCTAATTATGAAGAGCACGTAACGAAAAACAATACATGCCAATGATGTTTTTTTTTAAATATGATAAGGAAGCACTTTGACCGCTGTCTGATGGAAAATGACGACGCAGTCAACGTGGAACATGCTTGCTAAGCAGATACCTATTCACTCCGTACTTTAAGATTCTCAAATTATATATATCGGATAATAGTCACCAATTATTTTCTTTGCTCGACTATATTTGGATTCCAAGGCTTCAAGCTGGTATTTAGCCGAACCATCCCAGAGGTGGCTGCAGTATTCCATACAATACCAGACTTGAGCTTGATAAATTGAGTTTAGGTGAAAGAGTTACACCATAGTACCTCGAGTCTCAGAACAGGCAAATATCGGTTAGCAGGAGTGAGATTGAAATGACTTTTTACAATACTATCATTTACCAACAGGTGGGATAGTGGTCAAAAAGATCCCGTCTAAAAAGACCATAAAATTTAAATAACTTCAAATTTACTAGATTGCATAAACATTCAAAATACATTTATTTTCTGAAAGGGAATGTCTTGCTAGTAAAATAAAGTTATTAAATATTTTATTAGACAGATACATATTTATTACTGGCATTGATCTGCAGTGACAGGAACGATCGTTGTAAAATGTATTTGTCATTTGTACGGGATCTGAATGAATTAATAATAATATCATTTAATTATTTGGAACAACGTGAAATAACTAGAAATTTGCATAACATGCCTTTGTGCAAGTAATGTCATTTTGCGCGTCTGGCTATAGCTATCACCATATATATAAAATCAGTCACCAAGCACACGCTGTGTTCCGACATCTAACCTTTAGAACAGTTCTCATTCTAGGTAATCCTGTTCACAAGCTTTGGCCAAATCATCACTTATTATTAGTTGAGATTGTAGTTAAAGGTTACCTTGCGGCATTTAAAAAATCATCAAAATTACGGAAAATAAAGAAACAAGACCGTATTAAAAAAAACTATGTTATGAAATGTGACATCTCCATACAAACATTGTAGGTTGATCACTCCCTCATTTGAGGATATAGGTCCAAAACAAAACATGATATATTGTTTCCTAACATTTTTTAATTGAAATAATTAACTTGAGAGGGTCATAACTTTCAACTAATCTTTTTAAAATTTCGGCACGATACAAGCCTAGATAATGACGAGATCGATCGGTATTATGCTTAATTCTGGACCTAAAATCTCAAATAAGGGAGTTGTTTGTTTGTTTAGGGAGGACAGAGATGCTGGCTACCGCCTGTGCGGTCGTCCAGCTCCACCGGGTTTTGGGCGAGGGCCTGGCCCTACAATAGCCCGGGAGGGAGAAGTGCCGAAGGCACTTCTCCCGAGACGGGCGTAGAAGGCGAAAAGCGCTTTCTACCTCCGTCTCCTGCGGACGCCGAAAACGTGCCGCTACTATAGGAGGGGTTGACAGCGAGCTCAAGGGCACCACTGTGGTTCGGACCTCGGCTTGTCTCGCTGTCGAGAGACATGGGGGGGATCGGAGCAAAATGCCTCTGTGCAACTGCAGTGTTGCACAATTGGGCCCTACTGAATAATACTCTTTGACTATTTGGAGAGCAATTTATCGTGACCTTGTTTTTGCCTCGAGCTCGCCGGCGGGCTCGGTGTTTGATTGTGTGACCTCTAATTACCTCACACCTGGGGATTTTACCTCGACGACTTGCGGATAACGCTAAAGCTGCCAATGTAATGGCTGCGATGGGGTCATCCGGGTCGTCTAATACCTGCCGTGGTCGGCGACGGGGGGGTTTGAAAAATGGGATAGAAGAGGCAGTCGAGTAGTTCGATGCCTGGACAACCAATGGGTTCGGGTGGTGGGGCGCTCGATCAAAGTATCGGCGGGCGCAGTCCTTATTGAACTGCGCTAGAGAGGGAAGGTTTAAGTCGCAATGCAACTCGGTGTTCCGGATATACCACGGGGCGCCGGTTGCATTACGAAGAAAACGGTTTTGGATGACTTGAAGTTTATGAAGGTGGGCCTCACTAGCATGACTAAACACTACTGACGCGTAAGTCATGATGGGGCGGATGCAGGCAGTGTAAAGTGTCTTCTTATTACTAAGAGACATTTTACTCTCTTTGCGAAGTAGGGGACCAAGGCGACCCATTACGAAGGCCGCTTTGTTACGGACGGTTGTTATGTGATCGTTAAAGGTGAGATGACGATCAAGGGTGATTCCGAGGTATTTTGTTCTAGGAACCCAGGGAATGGGTTCGTCGAACAAAATAAGCGGTTTCGGGTAAGGGGAGCGTGTCTTCTCAGTAAAGCACATAGCTGTGCTTTTAGCTGGGTTGACCGCGATGCGCCATTTTCGGAACCAGTCACCGATCTCGGTGACGGCCCGTTGAATGACGAAATAGGACTGCCTGTTGATATGCCACCCAGTGGTGTAAATGGCGGTATCGTCCGCATATTGGGCTAGGAATACTTTGGGCTGAGAGCGTGGGATGTCACTGGTATACAGTGCAAAGAGAATAGGTGATAGCACGGAGCCCTGAGGGACTCCGGCTCTGACTGGGTGGGGGGAGGAGAGGGTGCCTTCCACGCGATAGCGAAAGCTTCTGGCTTTAAGGAAGTCTTGTAGGATGAGCACAAGACGTTCTGGCACGCCAAATTGGTATAGCTTGTATATCAAGCCATTGTGCCAGACTTTGTCAAAAGCTTTCGCTACGTCAAGGAAGACTGCTAGCGTAGTCTGGGGTTTGGGGTACTTATTGAAGCCCTCAATGATGTGCTCCGTGAGGCGGTGCACCTGTTGGACGCTTGAGTGTCCGGGTCTGAAGCCAAACTGCTCATCTGGGATAAGGTGGTGTTCCTTAGCATGGGACTGGAGACGGTTTGCAAGTAACCGCTCGTAAAGTTTGCCTAAGGCACTGAGGAGGCTGATGGGGCGGTAGCTGGTGGGGTCAGATGAGCTTTTGCCTGGTTTGTGAATGCCAATGACATTTGCACATTTCCAGGTGTCTGGGAATAAGCAGTGGCTCATAGCAGCATTGAAGATGCTGACTAAGAGATGGATGAGAGGAGGAGAGAGGGTTTTAAGAACCCTGTTGGAGATGCCATCGGCACCGGGGGATTTGCGTGGTCGGAGGGCCTTGATCAGTCTCGCCACCTCAGCGTAAGTCGCTAAAGTGATTGGTGGGAGTTCAGAGGTGACCACAGAGCTTTTACGTTCGACTTCAGCATCCACCGAATCGAGGTGAGCTTGGTCAACGTGATCTACGTTAGGGGAACACTGAGCCTCTAGGCTATCAGCTAGGCACTCAGCTTTGTCTTCGTCAAAGAACGCTGGGACTAGTGGGACTGGTCTGTATAAGGGAGGCATGTCGTTATGGTTACTTCCTTTCAAACCTCGCGCCAAGTCCCAGTAAGCATGGTGGCTTGGCACGAGGTTTGAAAGTTTATCGCCCCATTGTTGATCACGCAACTCAGACATGCGACTTTGAACCATGCGTTCAAAGTGGCGTTTCTTAGTTTTGTTCTCTTTACTGGGGTAAGAGTCGTAATGTCGGGTCACTGCTTTACTCTCCGTCACCAATCGTCTCACATCCGCTGGAATGACAAGGCGCCGGTCGTCCGGCACTATGACCTCCTTTGCGGATGCACCTACTACGGTGGAGAGGTGATTGGTGAACGAATCGATCGCAAGGGTTACGTCATCTTTTGTCAGGATGTCGTCAGGGATCTTGTCTAGGTCCGGTGAACTGATAGCCTTTAGGGCATCGCCTACTTGCTTCCAGTTCACTATCGTCTTTGTGGGGCGGGGGAGGTCAGTCGTTGGGTCGGGACCTAGTCGCAGTATAATGGGTCGGTGGTCAGAGTGAAGCTCGTGAACCACTTCTATGGAGCGTAACCGGAGTGTTACGCCTCTGAATAGTGCCATGTCAAGCAAGTCAGATCGGTGGTCTTCCATATAAGGGTAGTGAGTGGGCTCAGTGGGCGCAATTATGTCAAAGTTAAGTTCTGCGATTAGGTTTTCAAGTGCAATACCTCTGGGATTGTTGACGTTACAATTCCATAGGATGTGCTTACTGTTGAAGTCGCCAATCAGAATGACGGCGCTTCCTAATGAGAATAGGGCTTCTAAGTCAGCTCGGACGATCGGCTTTTTGCAAGCTTGGTAACAGGATGCTATGACTATAGGTTGATGACCAGTCATAGCTAGGAGGCAACAAGATGCTTCCATATTAACAAGAGTCGGGGTAGGTAGGGGAATGCAGTGCAGGGACCTTTTGTAATAGATAAGAGTGCCTCCCCCACGGGAGTTCACTCTATCATCACGTACCGTTCTGTAATTGGCAAACCTAGGGTTCGCCTTCCCCGGTTTTAGAAAGGTTTCCTGCACGCATATGATATCGATAAGGTGGGTACAACAAAAGTCGTGGACGAGGTCACGTTGTCTGAAGAGGCCGTCAGCGTTAAATGACGCTAACGAAACTGAGTACGGTTTCGTGCGTTCGGTTGTACTACCCATAGTGGTTGTACTGGGGAGGGGCCTGGGGAACGAAGCGCTTAAGGGCGCTAAGTAAATTCGCGTGTTCCAATGTGTATTGGATCACGTCCGCTGGGGATTGAGCGTATTGCATCTTGTGGAATAGCTCTTGTACCTCATTGATGTCAACCGACATAGCCAGATCGCTGACTAGGTTGATTGCCTCTTGAAGAGGGGCAGCCATCAATGGCATAGGTGGAGCTTGTGGCCGGGAAGCGGCGCGGGGAGGCGCGCGAATGGTGTTGGCGACGGGTGCCGGGAGCGCGGGGCGAGCCGGGGCCGGTGCGCGGGCAGGGGCCGCGGCGCGGGCGGGTGCGGGTGCGGGCGCGGGTGCGGGCGCGCGGGCCGGGGCGCGGGCGGTAGCGACGGTCTTAACCATACTGGGTGGTTTAGACCATGCGTTACGGGCTGGGAGCGGCGCGGGTATTACCTGTGAGGCAGGTACTACCGTTAGTTTAGGGCTTACCCGTTGGTAACGGTCGTAAGAGGGACGGGTCGGCCTATGCCTTGCCACCCTGTGGTTCACTCGTGGTGCTTTAGGGCAACCACGGTAATTCGCGGTATGCCCTTGAGCACCGCATAAAACACAGCTGGGTGGGTCCGGTGAATCCCGGGTGCGAGTGCACGCTGCTGTCGCGTGATCGCCTAGGCACTTAACGCACCTAGCGCGAGCGAAGCAGAAACGGGAGGCGTGCCCGTATAGTTGGCAGTTATGGCACTGCGAGGGACTCCCATTTTTGTATGGGGCTTGGACATCGAGTCCTGAGAGGCCACAGACCTTTTTTAAATTAAAAATGGCCTTGCCTTCAGGTGTACGATCTAGTACTACGAGTACTAGATCGTAGGGACTGCGGTCCTTCCCGCTGTACATGCGGTGAACTGCATGTACGGGGAAGTCTTGTGCCTTCAGGTCGGCACATACCGAATCGGTATGTACCTCCTTGGGCACACCGCGGATGACCACTCGGAGGACTTTCTCCTCTTCGAGCGCATAAGTATGAAAACTTATGCTCTCTTTACGGAGGAGCTTTGTTAGCGCTCTGTGGTCGCTACTGGTGGGCACTTGGACTTTAATGCCCTGCTGCGTGGAGCGGGCATTAGTGTAATGGATCCCACGATCCGAAACTAAACGGGACAGCATGTCCCATTTGGTTTTGTCCTGAATGAACAGGGGTGGAGGCGGTTTTTCGCGGCGCGCGCTCGCGTCCTGAGGGGACGCGGCAGTAGTGGCCGGAGCGGAGGGAGGAGACGCGGGGCGCGGGGCGGGGGTCGGCTTCTTGCCGGAGGCGGGGGCCTTAGCGGGTGCCTTGGCGGGAGGGGCGGAAGTTGCGCAACTAGCGGCTTTAGGAGCACGCTTGCGTTTGCGGTCAACGACGGTATAGCCGTCGTTGTCGGAGTCCGAGTCAGTGCGTAAGGCGCGACTCGGATCTACTTCCATCTCCGTTTCGGAGTCCGAAGTGGGCTCGACAACGGCGATGGAGGGACGGGTGCTCACTGGCCTCCCGATCGGTGAGCGCGAGCGAGACCTCTCACGGGGAGGGGCTGCCACCGTGCGTCTATTGTCCGGCCCCGGGGCGGGCGAAAGCGGGCTGTCCTCTGAGAAGGACCGGGTCAGAGGAGGGACGTTGGCCTCCGGGATTGAAGTCCCGGAGGGAGCAATAAGAGTGTCCGTGAGGCGGGCACTCGCTTCCTCTTCTAGGAGTTGCATATGAGCAACATACAGATCGGGGTGGCGGAGGGCGAAGGTCTGAAGGACCTGCACCTCACCGTTAGAGGGACGGGACTGCATCCTGAGGGGAATACTCAGGACGCCCTATCAAGGGTTTGAATTCCCTCACACACCTTGTGAGCTCACTGTGTGAGAGGGAGTGTGTACCTAGGGTGTGCCCTAGTTGTGTACCCTCTCCGAGCTTTTTTCTCGGCGGAGAGGGGTGCTCCTAAGCGCTACTCCGGGGTTGACTAGGGGCGACCCCAAGGCCAGTAATCCCGGAGCCCAGCTTGCTTCGGCTGACCCGTGAAGCGGGAAAGGCCACGGTGCAAGGTTAAACCAAAACAACAACAGTGGCCGTTGTCACCGTAGGGTGTCACACTGCGACCGCAGCAAATGGCGGATTTGATCGTTCAGACGGGTTTGGCTGACGCTACCCCACGCCTGAACGACGTCGCTTAACAGCACAAAGTGTGTTGTTACGCGACTGTTACTATGTTGTGTCGGGTAGTAAAGTGGTGAAATGCGCACCGAAAAGTGCGGTCAAAACAAGACCACCAGCCCGATATGATGTTGTTCGTCCGAAACAAGGGACTTGGGTAGGTGGTAATGCCTGACGTCTTAGAGCGCCTCTGCGCGTCGGCACGGCGAGCTCGTAGCTCACGTTGCACGGCGGTCGGTGGCTGCTCAGCTTCTGCACAGAAAACAAAACTTCGTCAGGACTGCGTAATCCATGGCACTGGTCTGCAACTAGTGTCGGAACGATGACCCGAGTGAGACGGCAATAGTGCGGGGACTATTGCGGTCTCACTGGGAGATACTGGCGGAGCTGTAGACAGGTGTGCACGGCGTGGCGGCACAGGTCGGAATGAGTGTGTCGGAGAAGTGACCGGCCAGTTGAATCTTATATGAGCAATGATCAAGTAAAAATCCACCAATAAAGTCACTGCGCTCAGCGAGGTTAGGAAATTAAACAGATCCTATTGGTGGATATTTTCCTCATACACCGCTCATTTTACTTGCACATCTCTGGTGAATACGCACACGTAGCCTTATTCTCTCTAAGATGGTAATAAAAATTAACTTGACATTTGAAGTCCACAATGGGCTGGGTTTTCAAAAGAAAATGCCAAAATGGCGACCATCTTCATTAGTATTGTAATTAAACAATAAAGCCTTTAGTCACCGTCGACAAGAGTTACAACTACCACGTCATCCAGGTACAGGCTTATTGGCAAATACTTTTTTCAGTTAGTGAAGTGTAACTTAAAAACGACTTCACCCGATGAAATTTAATTAGCGCCAACTTGGAGGTATGGCTCGATTCCCGACGTAGTGACAGCGGCAGCGGTTGGCAGATGTACTGTCGAACCGTTTTCGACTTTGTATCTATCAATATAAACCATAGTATCGATTGCAAGACTTATTATGTTGCTATGCTGCCCGCAGCCACAAGTGATTATTGCATTCTATACTGTATGTTGTAGTGATAGAGATAAAGTCGAAAATGGTATGACAGTTAAGCTTCAGGCAGCTGCGTTGTCAGTCGCTGCCACTTCGGTATAAATAGACGCTATAAAAAATCAAGATAGAATGATACAGGAATAAGTATGAAACTCGTTGATAATATTTTAATACATACAATATGAATCATAAATTTTAACTAGTGCTCTACATCTATCGGGTATATTATACATTTCATAGGCGGTTTCGTAAAACGATCGAAATGAATTCCAGACCACACTCAATAGCTTACACTTAATAATATAGCCATAAGTTATTGGTGCTGCTCTTGCGTGCGTTTTATGTCATATATATTATTATATTTATAGTGTGTATATGTATTTGTATACTCGTACAAATAATATTTACACTGTAAGAGTTAGTATTCATTTGGTAATACGCTACATCCTATTCGGGAATGGGACTTAATACATCGAGATTCCAAAGTGAATCTTTATTCCAATAACGTAAGTACCCCTATGGCGTAAACGCCACTAAGCCAACAAGACAGACTCACAATTAAGTTATATTACTATGTTTTTCTTTGATTTCAGTTTTTTTATTTTGTTATACAAACTAACGTCGCGCCTATATTCCCTGAGGCAAAAATATTTAAAAGTCAAATTTTTATAGATATGTAAATATATATATTACTGAAAGGCTAGCTTTTGATCACTATCACTCGAATATACCGTTAGGTGCTTAGCGACAGATTTTTTACGTGAAGGTGGTAACTAGCCCTCATTCACAAAACACCCTATCACCATGGTGTAAAGACAGCCATCCTAAGACAAACACCGGGATTAACGATGGAAGCGCTCAGTAGTAATGCTACAAGCGGTCACCCATCCAAATCATAACCGCAGCGAACGTTGCTTAACTTAGTTGATCGGTTAATAACAGCTAGGCATTCTCCGCTACGAGCTCTTCTGGATATAAAAGTGAATGCATATTGAGGACGGCGATTTTAGTTCTATTGATAGCTGATAGGCTAGTCTTTGACCACTATCTCACCTGATGGTACGTGATAATATTCGAAGATGATGTTCAGGCTTACCTAGATTACCTAGGCTCTAAAGGACAGCTGCAGGAACACACTGGTACGGAGTTGGCAACAGATTTTCTACATGAGGGTGGTAGCTAGACAGGACCACCGCGCAAAAGGAATTTATTTTTCTGTGGAAGGATCCACAGAAAATCAAACGAAATACAAGGCGAGCCTGTTAGCATCTATCTAGCACAATCAATTAATAACATGTCGAACCTGGGAATCGTAACCTAGTTTTCTAGTATCATTTTGATAAATATTTCCTGTTCCACACACAATAGACTATTCTAGAATATTCGTGGTCCTTCGATGTCCTTGAGAGCTAGTAAGTCTATCCAGGCTTTGAAGACTCGGGATAACCTATCCTGAACAACATCTTCAACCGCAACATCTGTACTGTACTGTATCAGCCGGATTGTCAACAAAAATGAAAACAGCCTATCCCAATAAGGTGGGATTTGCCATAATCCCTACGCTTGGTCGGCGTCTTGGGGATCGCAGATTCAGGATTTTAGTTCCTCAGAAACCGTAACATCACTTACCATCAATTCAAATATGAAATAGTGGTCAAAGGCTTGACTAACATTGTACTCACAAACTTTTACTGAATTTATCAGTGAAAATTACGCTGGAAATAATACAGATCAGTTTTTAATCTGCATTAACCACAGTATATTTATAGGTATATTTTAATGGACAAGAATTCTGACAAACAGGGCCTGAACATTGAAACAGATAATAAGCTGTTTAATAACACGTAATCATCGCTAATACTTCCGTAACGCAACATTGGCAATGCACCTTCATTATAAGCAACCGTGTTCACAATTTTAGGCAATATTGCTTTATTATACGACTGCCCAAAAAAGGAGAGTTATGTTTTCAGGGTTAATGTATGTATGTATGTTTGTGAGTTTCTTTATCCCACCATAACTTCTAAACGGCTTGACCGATTTTTATTATGTAAGAGATATCGTTAGATTCTTCTTGGTAACCCAAGTGACACTAGGTACATAAAAAAATTGAAAAACAAACTGGCGGATTTTAGACCCAATATTGTGAGGTAAAAAAAAATTTTTTCTTCCAAACCCATCGTGTGGGGTATCAAAATGAAGAGCTTTATAAAACAATTTCATACATATATATAACTTGCAGTTTTAATTTCAATGTAACGATAAATCGCTTCACGAAAATAAATAACTTGCAGTCGGGTTTTTTTACTTTGAAATTAATCAATACTTGTTTTTAATATTATGCTCTGTAGATTAAAAGTAAAATTATAGTAATGTGAGGAACTCGAACCCGCGTCATCCAAAGTTAGTCTTGTTCGTAGTAGGTACAGCGTAAGTTGAAGAATAGGTGTCTCTTCATCCTCATACGATGGTTATATATCGAGATGAAAATTAGAGTTACGAGTCATTGTCATGTTAGCTCAGTCGGTCAGAGCATACCCCGCTATATTTAGGGGTGGACGACGCGGCTTCGAATCCCGCACATGACTACAACTTTTCCTTTCGTAAATTTGTAATATTGATATTACAAATTGTTACTAACTTCCAAATGGTTTTGTTTTTTAAGTCAATGTAATTGATACACTTTTGGCATCTACGACAATCATATAATATTATTAAAACTCACGCACATTTTTATTAATTGATTCAAACAGGTTATTCACGTGATATTTAACACTTACGTGTTGCCGATATAAGGATCGACAATTGTTTCGGCTTCATAAGGAAGCCATCTTCAGGATCTGGAGTGCGGTTCGATCGCTGTCGCGGCCCGTTTCACACTGCGGGCGGCGGCCCGTAGCGCTCGGGACGACAGCGGTGGCTGTTGCGGGGTGCGGGGTGGTGACTGCTGCATGTTGGGACACGCCTGCGAGATGTTATCTTCATCGCTGCTGCTGCTGCTCTCTTCTGATAAAATCCTCGCAGTCCGACAGGCGAAACTCACTGTGTCTTCGACTTTCTTTTTAACATTTTGTACCGTTCCATGTAGACACGTCTTCCAGCTTTGTGATAACGCCCACCCACTATCTCTATTAAAATTCGGACGCCGACTTATTTCGATGGCTTCCCGGACCTTGCGAGGAATATATAACTTTTCTCTCGCTAGTACTCGGGTCTTGTCAAATCGAATGTAGTGGGCCGTGCTGGAGGCCAGGGCGTGTTCTGCTACCGCTGAGCTGTTACTATCAGCATTTTTCATGGAACGTAACAGCTCAGCGGTAGCAGAACACGCCCTGGCCTCCAGCGTGTCTACATGGAACGGTACAAAATGTTAAAAAGAAAGTCGAAGACACAGTGAGTTTCGCCTGTCGGACTGCGAGGATTTTATCAGAAGAGAGCAGCAGCAGCAGCGATGAAGATAACATCTCGCAGGCGTGTCCCAACATGCAGCAGTCACCACCCCGCACCCCGCAACAGCCACCGCTGTCGTCCCGAGCGCTACGGGCCGCCGCCCGCAGTGTGAAACGGGCCGCGACAGCGATCGAACCGCACTCCAGATCCTGAGATGGCTTCCTTATGAAGCCGAAACAATTGTCGATCCTTATATCGGCAACACGTAAGTGTTAAATATCACGTGAATAACCTGTTTGAATCAATTAATAAAAAAGTGCGTGAGTTTTAATAATATTATATTCGACCTCTACGGGGAGGTAGGACTAAAAAATGTTCAACGGTTCGCATCATTGAGAATAAAACGTAACAAACTCGAGTGTGGTTTAGATTTCGTGAAAAAGTGCCGATTAAATAGTGTTGTGCCTATATCCATGCGTATTAAACCAATAAAGTGCTTTCGAGGTTATGAAAAGTTCTTCGATGATGTTAATAATAAACTGTTGTCACGGGTAATTCGGAATTACTATCGAGACATTTCTTTGGTGACCACGGAGTTGATGCAATTACATCTTGAGTTGTCAAATTTATTACGGCGATACTTGTGGAATCATTTAGATGCAATGTCCTACATTAGAGCACAGAATGTGCTTAACAATTTAATACGGACTCATGATTCCAAACTGAATCGTCTTATCAAAAACGTAAGCGGGAGTACTACGAACGCAAAGCGGTCTATAAATAATGACAGCGTAGTGGTTAACTTGTCATCTCATGTGCTTTCGATTGAGGAAGAATTAGTGTTATCTAAGGGACTTAATTTCGCACCAACACCACGGAAAGTTCCCGCTGAGGAGATCGTGACGAGCATTGAAGATACGATCTCTCGCAATAACATTCCCACTCGAGATGCTGACTGCTTACGACAAGAAGTTGCAACAACGTTACGCAAGGCTAAGTTACCAAAACCAAACTTAACAAAACTGGAAATGGACGCCCTCAGGAGTTTACGCGGCAAGGAGGACCTTTTAGTATTACCGGCAGATAAAGGAAATGCAACCGTAGTAATGGATACCAGTGAGTATGAACACAAAATAGCTCACATACTCAGCGATAATAGTACGTATACGAAAGCTAATTATAACCCCACAACTCGGGTTACAGCAAAATTAAATAATCTACTACGCGCATTTAGCGACGATCTATATAAAAATCTTCGCCCACTGAACCCTACTTCGCCGAAGTTATATGGCCTGCCGAAAATACATAAACCGTCCTGGCCCCTAAGACCGATTGTAAGTCAAATCGACTCACCAACCTATAAGACGTCTCGTTTTCTCGCAGACATGCTTCTTCCGCTGACAGGGAACACCACTAGTTACGTCAAGGACTCAGTACATTTTGTTCAGATGTTAGAGGGAGTGGTGCTAAACGTAGACGATCGTATGGTGAGCTTCGATGTAACCTCGCTTTTCACAAATATACCGATAGCGGACACATTAAATATAATTTTGAATTTATTTCAAACAACCCTTATACCTATCGAATATATGAAACTCATAGAATATATACTTACCAGTGGATATTTTCGTTGGCGAGGTGAGTATTATTTACAAACGGAAGGGGTTGCCATGGGTTCCCCCATAGCGCCAGTGGTGGCGAACGTTTTCATGGAATGGTTTGAGACAACAGCGTTAGACGACATAGCTTGCAAACCGAGACATTGGTGGCGATATGTGGATGACGTGTTTGCTATTTTACATAAAAATCACATTACACCCTTACTGGAGCACTTGAATAGTAAACACCCAAAAATATCTTTCACGGTGGAACAGGAAACCGACAACTCTTTGCCCTTTTTGGACGTGTTGGTGAAGCGAGAACAAAATGGTCGTCTGTCACACACAGTTTACCGCAAACCAACTCACACAGATAGATATTTAAGAGCTGAGTCACATCACCACCCTTCACATCTTGCTGCAGTGCCTCGAACACTCATCAATAGAGCACTGAAATTGTGTGATCCTCAATATGTGGACGCGGAGCTCGACCATGTACGATCAGTGCTCGAATGTAATGGGTATAGATGGAAGCAATGTTGTCGTATAGCTAATACCTCCGCTAGAAGCCGCGTAACAAATGTGGAGAGAGCAGTAACTTACCTACCTTTCGTAAAAGGAGTGACAGATAAAATCGGACACTTGTTGCGCCGTAGCTACGGCATTAAAACGATTTTCCGGCCACCCTCAAAAATTAGGCAGTTACTCAGATCACCAAAGGACAAAGATCCATTGGAAACCCCGGGCGTCTATATGATTCCTTGTGAGTGTGGTGACTGTTACATTGGTGAAACTGGAAGAAACGTGTCTACCAGACTAAGTGAACATATCCGTTCCATGAAAAATGCTGATAGTAACAGCTCAGCGGTAGCAGAACACGCCCTGGCCTCCAGCACGGCCCACTACATTCGATTTGACAAGACCCGAGTACTAGCGAGAGAAAAGTTATATATTCCTCGCAAGGTCCGGGAAGCCATCGAAATAAGTCGGCGTCCGAATTTTAATAGAGATAGTGGGTGGGCGTTATCACAAAGCTGGAAGACGTGTCTACATGGAACGGTACAAAATGTTAAAAAGAAAGTCGAAGACACAGTGAGTTTCGCCTGTCGGACTGCGAGGATTTTATCAGAAGAGAGCAGCAGCAGCAGCGATGAAGATAACATCTCGCAGGCGTGTCCCAACATGCAGCAGTCACCACCCCGCACCCCGCAACAGCCACCGCTGTCGTCCCGAGCGCTACGGGCCGCCGCCCGCAGTGTGAAACGGGCCGCGACAGCGATCGAACCGCACTCCAGATCCTGAAGATGGCTTCCTTATGAAGCCGAAACAATTGTCGATCCTTATATCGGCAACACGTAAGTGTTAAATATCACGTGAATAACCTGTTTGAATCAATTAATACGACAATCATGTTTATGAAGGTCAATTTATTACAAAAAAAAAATAATACGAAAACTACTGTCACGTTTAGCAAAAAAGAGTTGATTGTATTGATAGGGTAACTTGTACGTGACGAAATATTTATCTGTATTATTATATTATTAAGTATTAGAAGAACGAATTACGATTCCGTTCGTGAAAACGAGACCTTATAAGCCTATGCTGTCCGACTGTCTGTACATCAGTACTAAATTTAAATTTTGAATCAGATTACTAGTTGATATTAGACTAATAATTTAATATTTAATAAACAATTTGATCATATTTATATATCATCATATCTCTGTATGTAGTTTTTGGTATGTTGTTGACATTAAAAAAATACCGGGTGACTCATTAATAAAGCAGAATAACTAAAATAAAACAACAAGTAGGTAATTATAAACAGTCTGGTGCAAGTTTCACTCCCGTACAGGTACAGAGTCAGCAAAATTTATTCTTAATAAAAATATAATAAACACAACACATTATTCTGTTTAACTTAACGAAAGAAATGGGTCTGGAACCTATTCCACGCGTCTTGAGCCCTCTTCAGGAACCAGTTCCTCCTTTATATGTAACTAGCGGTCCACGCCGGCTTCGCACGGGTAATTAACAAACATGTAAAAAATTATAAATCTAAACACATAAAAAAGTAATTCTTGTGACGTAACTGTAATAGTTAGATACGTGCAATTATAGAATTTTTTGTAGATATTGATGTCCTTTATAAAATTCTAGTACATCACTTTGCTCTATTGTCAATAATTTCCGCAGCGTACGCGATATTACGATTTATTTGGTATTTTTTTCACATATTGGGTTACACGTATATTATGGATGTTTTCATACGGATTTCTGTTTCGAAAATATTCTATAGTTTATGTTCATAAGTGATAACGTACCTAAAATTCTAATCGTAATAGAATTTTTCTAATTGGTCCAGTAGTTTTAAGTTTATTCATTAGGTACATACAAAAATACACATCTTTCCTGTTAATAATATTAGTGTAGATGTACAATATTACTTCCTTTTTCAAATAAATTATATTAGTATTATTTAGTATTATTACTTTTGCCATACAAATAATTATACACATATTAAAATGAGTATATATTACTTAATTTGCAAACGTTACTCGAAAAATCTTTGAAGGAAATAATTAATTTATGTTTCCAATAAAGGAAGCTTTTTTGTACAAATCCCTGTTTGTAATAGCTCAATATTATGCATAAAAGTCAAGGTTAAGACTTGTCAACCAAACTGTAGCAGAATTTTGCCTAAAACTTTATATCTACCAAAAAAACCTGAAGGACTTTTTTTATGAGTTAAAATAGAAACAAGATTATTTATTATAACATAATGTTTATTGACATTTTTATTTTTGCAATGACGTATGCTCCGCATATTACATTACAAAATTACAACGGAGGAGCTCCAAACCCACACGAGGGACAAATTAGAGTCATGAGTCTCATGTCATGTTGGTTTAGCGGTTGAACCCGTTGTGGATAGCGCGGGTTCGAGTCCCGCAAACGACTTTATTTTTCTTTGGATGTAATTTGTAATATAATACAATGTTACTTGATCAATAAAAACCATTATAAAAAGTAAATTTATTTACCTACAACGAATTGAAAAACACCTCAAATTGGAACAACAAATGTATTACGAATATAAAGATTGGTAAAAACAGATTTGGAAAATTGCAAACAACCTCTTAGAGTTGTCATCGTTTTTAATTATTATCTTTTTGTGTTCCTGTGGCGGACGATCTTAGCTCGGATTAGGTTTTGTCTTTTTCTATGAGATTCAAAACCTAAACATTAAGTTTTTCTAGTGCTGTCTGACACTTTTAAGTTCTGTGTATCGTAGTAAAAGACAATGTCAACTCCAAGGTATGAGCACCCGCCGCGGCAACACTGGAACGCACCGGGCTCCCTTTGAAAAGAGTTTTAATATTTACATCGAACAAAGTAAAATAAATAATATGAAATAATAAATAACAGTCACAAATACATAAAAAAATATCTGATAAATATATTTCTTTGGACTAACAGAAGTCAACTCTAAGAGATATATAAGTAGTTAGCGTTTTTCCAATATAACCCTGTATAGTATGACCAGTAGAGCGTTTTGTTAGTGCCTGGCGGTCTCCCACACTCAAGTTGAAAATTTGTTCCGGTATCTGTTGAGCAATTCCTCTTTTAAGTACAGCCACCACTGGGCATTTAGGTCATAGGTAACCATTGCAATAACAACCCTACGTTTTATTCCCAAATACATTGATGAGTAGGTAATAGTCGTGGAATTATACTAATTTAATATCATCATCATCATCAGCTGGAAGACGTCCACTGTTGAACAAAGGCCCCCATAGAGCGCCACAAAGAACGGCTATTAGCCGCTTGTAACCAATGTAATATAACTCGCTAGTATAAACACTGAGTTTTATATTTGAAGCTTATCTTAGTAAAAAAGGGAGGCCTTCGGACGAAGAATATAAATTTAACTACACTATTGTACCAGCATAATACCAAATAAGATATGTGACGTTACTACGATGATCTACATCTACGCTAATAAAATTATAATAGCAATATTATAACGAGGAAAAATTTGTATTTTGTATGTAATAAAAAACCCAAAAAATTCTGGACAGATTAGAAAAATTCTTTCACCAATAGAATCCCACATTATTCGTCATGAACGTACTATAAATACTATGGAATAAAAAAAATGTTTTAATTTTTTGTTAAATAGCTTTGGGAAGCCGGGATGATCCGCTAATCATTATTATTTTAAAGCGTTCAGTATAGGTAACAAAAGTACATAATATACAGCTGCAGAAGGTACCTTATAATGCCTATCTCCTGTCATTATTTACCTACTCTAGACACCATGAGTATGCAATCAGTTGGTGTCGTAATTTGCCTATAATTGAAACTGCTTTTGAATAACTGTTATCGATCTAAAGGACTTGATCTACTTTTCTGGACTTGCATAATCTTTAAGCAGTTCTGTCTAAGCATGTGACAGAGTTAATTTTATACGGTACTTTGAAACTAAATTGTCTTCCTTGGTTTAGATAACTGCGGCAAAGTTCCAGATTCTGATACATGTCCATTTTTTGTTGCAAAAGCGAGCTATATTTATACCTAATAGTATATTTTGATAGAATTAGACTAATTGCGTTGTCAACTCCACAAATAAATAGAACATCGTTTTTCAGTATGTAACCCAAAAATGTATTATGTACTAAGCTATAAAGTAGCTTTACCAGGTAGTAGTACTCCTAAGCAAGATTTCATCTTGGTAGGTTGGTCCGCAGTAACAGGTATTTTGCTTTGAAGCAGTAGTGTGCAAATATTGGTGTGTTTAGGCGTGTAGCAAGTGAAATTGCTTGGCGTACGAGGCATAACTCACTTTTTGCTTCCTGCAGAACTAGGACAGTGACACTTCAACTTTGATGGTCAGGTGTGATGCCTACTATAAGGAGGGAGACTTGTCCGTCTCGTCACTTTGAAAACGTAACAATAAAATATTCATAAATCACCTTTGATAAAAATCAAAGGTGATATTTTTGAATCATATGAATTATGGAGTAACTTGACATACTTTAAGACCAAGCTTCAAGTTACGTTTACTAATAAAAATGACATATGATTTTTTTCCACTATTTTCGATTCGTATAACACAATTATACTTCTATCGAAGTTTTTCACACATCCGTTCCCAACCCTGGTAGCGCTGCGCTCACGTCATCAGCAAAGCAACAGGCGTTGCAGTGGTGCAACCACTAGCTGTTATAAATACTGTGCGATCCAACCAGCGGTATCATTGTCAGTTCTGATCCTGTCGGCGTAGCTGAAGAGGAAGAAAGTGACCTAAAACTATCGTGTGTTACACCAATTGGATTTGAAAAATGCACAGTTTTCAAGTAAGTTTCGTGCTACGTTGTTGCCTAATAGACGATTTAAATTGCAGTTTAATTCATTTGATTCTGAAAAGTAGTTATAAAAGTGATGATATAATATTAGATGGGAAATTATGTATGCGTTCAATCAATTAGGAAGTTTGTTGAATGCGTGCTAAGCATGTTATTGTTTGAATGAGTGTAATAACAGGTACCTACAGTTGAAATCGCGGATTATGTACTTTGTTTTATGCTGATGTATAAAGTAGCTTGACACTTTTGGGTTTAATAACAAAATTAAGGTCAAAAAAGTATTTGGATAACACAACCGCATTATTGATCATATCGACGGTCATGGACTGTTCGAGAGTTGCAAAAAAAAGTTGTCCATTTTCGTGTTTTCCAGAGTTTCGTTGCAAAATTAATTGAAAATGCGTTTTTTAAGTCTGGTAAATTATTATTCAATATTCTATGATATTACTTGAACGTGTTGCCTCAAAGTTAGTAAAAGAAAAATAATTGTATTATTTCTAAAGGTAAAACAATAAATTCGTGTACCTAATAATGATTTTAAATAGAGATAAATCATTTAATGTTTTGTCATTAAGCAATAAAAGGCACGTCATAAAAGATTAAAATCTTTAACTACTTAACAAAATTACAAATTTACGAGAGGAAAAAAATAAGTCATGTGCGGGATTCGAACCCGCGTCCATCCACCCCACACCCCTGTAGCGGGGTTATATATAATTCAATTGAGCTAACATGACAATGAGTAATAACTCAATTTTTTCTTATCGTTCCTCCAATTTTCTCTTCGACTACTTAATTTTTAACTTATTAGGAAACGGGTAGGACCCGCGTTATATTTACCGGAAAGATTCCGTTACGCGCTGAGGCCCGTGCTCGTCGCTTCGCGCAATGGTAACTCCCAGACGAAGGACTTCAAAACAGTCCGAAACTGGTCGGAATCTTTCCGGTAAATATAACGCGGGTCTTAGCCGTTTCCGATAGTTTTAAAAGTGAAGTTACTTATTTTTTTTCGAAATGTTGATGATATCATAACGTGTGTACATATTACAAAACGATTAGTCGAAAGATATATTGCCCAAAGTAGTAAAAAATGTCATCCTCAAGTCTTACAGCAGTGAACACACCAAAATTATTCTTTGTTGTAATAATGTAGAAAGTATCAATTAAGTGAGTTCAATTTGCTATGACTATTTGTAATTCTGTCATAGGTACTAATAACAACCTTTTAATTCTTGTTTTTTTTATTATCGATGGGTAAGAATTTATTTCAACCACTATTAGAATTAACTATATGATTGCCAACGCCATAAAGCAATTAATCTAATCACCTTCAATTTATTCCATTTGTTTTTGAGACTTATTATTGTACCAAACTAAAAGAAAAACCGCATAAAATGTTTAAGATTCACGTCAGTCGTGAAAATATTCTATATATTGAAAAAGAAATCGTGCTTGATGCAATATTAACTAAACCTTCTAAATGATAGCGGTATTCGCCAGATTATTGCCTATTATTATAATATTGCCTATGATATTTTCATACGTTATTGAACAATACATGATTCCGTCAATTAATCCGAAACACATTAAAAAAAAAGGGTAAAGGGTCAATAAGTTTTCAGTTTAATAAGTTTTAAAACAATTATATATTAAAAAATCTTCTCGGAATATCATGATCTACTTAGGTACAATAGTTAGACGATCTCGAATTTCTTCCATATGGTACTATCAGCGTCTAATTATTGGTTTGAGGTCAAATACGGACGTAACTTATTTAGGATAATTACATGTATATATTTCATTTCCGATAAATATTCGATAACTACGTGATACTAATGATAAAAATACTCCTTCGTTGTCATAACTCCTTATTTAACTATATGGTCAAGATATCACCATTTGATCAGAAAACTTGTTGCTTGTTTCTTGCGTCAAATAAGGACGTAATTCTTAGGACAATTATTTGTAGATATTTTGTTTCCAATAAATATCGACTCCTTCGTTGTCGTTTGAAAACTTCAGAAAGCTTTGGATTTTCTGACAAATGAGTTTCAGGAGAGTTTCCATACGCTTGTTTAAATCAGTGTCCGGTAGAGTCCTATGTATGTAGGTATATTATAATAAGATTTACACATACAAAGATAATCTAGTCACTATTATGATGAAAATAGGTCTTCCAGAATTGCAGGCGTGTTGATATCACATCACTTATTTGGGAGAGGTCCACTTTGAACAAATATCTCCCCTATTTGGATTTTGGGATCGCAGTCTACGATAGCCGTTCTTCAGAAGGTGCTGCTGTAACCCTTCCGGTATTTTCCCTTTTCACCTCTTATGACTCTCATAGAAGGAATTGCAATTCTAGCTCGGCACCCGCGACGATTCATGTGCTATCCACATAAAAAAACCTTGATTCATATTTTTTATTTCAGGTTTAACTATAAAAGTATCCACTCATACTGAAAGTTTTATAACCCCGAAGAATAGGCATATATAAACATCAACTTTATATATTTATATATAAAAATTACGTGTCATGTTGTAAACTACTGAACCAACTTTAAATTTGATTTGCACATCGTGCAATTTGATCCCAATTGAAAGATAGCTTACATCTCAATTAATAGTCGTAATTACCCGTACGAAGCCGGGGAGGGCACCTAGTATAATATATAATAGGCTCATGTATTATATAGGCGGTAAGACTGTTGGCACTTACTGTGCATAGTTATAGAGTGAGATACCAAAAAAACCCAATAGATGGAGAAAATTGACATATTTTAGAGCAGATATGTTCATTGATACTTCCACTTTAGTTTTCCGTACCCAAATGGCACTGTACTCTATCTGTCTGCCCGTCTTCCCGGTCAATCTATCCTTGTCACGGGTTTCTAGCTCGTAAACGAGAGAATGAGTTACAAACTATAGGTTAGTTATTTTGCATAAAACGTTGAAAACGTCGATGAGAAGGTGGACGAAAGAAAATACTTTTATGCTCCCTTGCATGTGAGAAAACATCATAAAGAGCTTATTGAGTGTAAATATATTTTTAATATTTTATAATCTAAAGATATAAACAATTTGAGGGTCAAAGTTGTCAATGTTAGACCATTTTTATTAAGAGTCTATCTTAAGAAATAAACTAGATGTGAATCTGAAATTGGATATATTATGTAGAGTCCTTTATTTAACGTATACCATATAATATAATACAAAAAGTCGATTTATGATGATATTTTGAGACTCTAATCAAAACCAACATTGTTTTTAGTTTGTGGACTGTTGCGATGAACCCTTAAAGAATAACGCCTGACTCGCATTGACCAGTTCTATTCTATTTTCAAATCCTAGTCTTAGTAGTAAACTTGATTTAATAGAGATAAATCTCTTACATACTCTATTATCACTGTACTCCTAATTTAAACTCGCCTAATAATTACATCTAAAATTGACCGAACACTTCCTTTGTTTGTGTTCTCAAGTCCTATTGTTCTAGTTTTAAATACTAATCACACAGTACATAATATACTACTAATTTTAACATTATGTATGCATAGTAAAGCATTGTTGGCTTTTGATTGAATGAAATGAGTCATACTACTGTCAGACTACCTGTTAAGTTCCTAACCTTTTATGTCACTCAGTAAGAACGTTATCATCCTGTGTAAGTCGCTTATCGACATAGGATTGAGCTGGGTAAAACAATTGTATATTATATTTATTTTAAAGAATTTGTATATGTTTATTGTAATGCAAATGGAAATAACATGCTTATGAAACATAACAAATGAATATCGAGGTAGCAGCAGCTGGACCTTGTGCATGGTTCATCGCAATGAAGTATTGAAAAATCAACTTTATGTAATCATTACAAAGCAATTTTATATGTTTGTTGTATATGTTTATCGAAAAGCAGTTATATGTTGATGTAAAGCAATTGATTGGGTTTCTTTTAGTTGGTGAGAGTTATCATGGTATCTTGGAGATTATTGTTATTGTATGTGGATCATTGTTTTAAAATTTCTCATTAACTTGAACTCATATTAATTTAAACTCAAAAAATACCGGCCTCACGATGATACAAAAGTTAAACTTATACATTGAGGGTTCCGTAGTCCGTACTAATACTCAAATACTTATGTATTGCTTTACGTATTAACCAACATATCTTTATTTTATTCAGTTCAAGATCATTAGCTCCAGTCCGTCACGCACTTGGCCATTTAATTATAACCTTTTTTAAAAGTATAATCACATACAGTTTAACGAATTTATCACCGTTTTCACAAAACATAAATACATAAAAAATAACTAAGTATATAGGTTACTCTTACTTTTTTTACAGTGTTAATTAATACACAATCGGCCATATGAACACATATTTTGAGAACTATTCTATAGTCTAATTTTTTATTGCTAACTTGTTATTAAGTTTAAGGTCCACGTAGAATGTCTGGGTCTCAAGGATAGCTGCTGGAAAACACCGTTAGATGCTTGGGGACTTATTTATCCGGACGGGTATTCGGAAAATGCCCTACCACAATGCCGTCCAAGTTATGACCGCAGTGACGTTGCTTCACCTAGTTCATCGATTAAGAAAGACTAGACAAGCTTCACTACAAGCGTTTTAAGAAAGTCTATAATATTACGATTCAGGAAATGCAGCCGTAGCCAGTTAGCAAGCACAGTATAATAGATTCCCGTTTCCTCGTACATGCCCCTAAAACTATAATTTTACCACCGCGTAGACATAGTAACAAAGTCAGTAGGCGTAGTATGTCTGTAACTTTAGTAGTTTCCAAACTCAAACAATTTTATTTCTTCAAACGCCACAGCAGGAATATCACCGATAAAATATGGTCCATTTAAAATACTTGCAATATTTATGCTAGAACGCAACCTAAGGTAGTAAAAAAAATGTACACAATAACTATAAAGCAGCGAATGGGAATGGTCCCGTTTCCTCGTACATGACCCTAAATCTAGGTAAGTTATACACATTTGTGCCAAATTCATGAAAATTGGATCATCAATATTATATAAACATCATGATCATTAGATAGCCATAAGGACCTTCACTTCGTTTTGTCAATCTGAGGACACATCTAGCAAACAAAGCAATACAAGAGAAATATCACGAGGAAAATAGATGCGCTTCGTTTGTTGGAAACAATATAAAATCACCTTGCAAGTAGTTTTTGACATTGGAAAGGCAACCAAATAAATTAAATGAGCCAAGTGCGAGACAGACTGTAACACGAGTGTTTGTTACTTGCTTTGTGTTTTGCACTAATCAAAAATCATATGCCTTGTTTTTTCTTCAAATAAACAAACTGAATTTTATGTATTTTTTTTACTTTAGTGTTGCACTATAATTTTACCACTGCGTAGACATAGTAACAAGATCATGTCATTATGTCTCAGCATACCAACTGCAAAATAAAGACATTACTGCAAAATATAGGTAACTGGGTTTGAAATACATATGATACATGTATCTCACATTGAAACAAATCACTTTGTAACTGGCAGCCGTTATGGAGTTATTTCACCATTAATTTTCCTGATTTGAAGAGACGGCGAGCCAGTGATATCTTAGGCACATGAAATGAGTTATTTAATATCTCAATAATTGTAGCTAAATAGTATAATAACAGGAATTTGAAATAGTATTAAATGCTTCGATTTCAGCACAGAGCAGCTTAAAAACTTGAAAAACATTTAAGAAAAGTAGCGTAAACGTACTTCCCGTGTACTGCAAATAGGTAAAATATGATATTTTGCTACTACTGTGAGTACAAAATGTCTAGTAAATAATATAGTATAGCCATAGAATATAATAATAGTTAGCGCCACTGCGAGAAGAGAGGCCAAGAAAATAGGGACGAATATTGTTTTTGTACCGTGTTACATTATTATTGTCATTAAATTGAACTTATTTATTAACAATAAATAAATAAGTACTATCTAATGACTAAGGCAGTGGCTTAAAAGAGGTGGAATATTTTAAGCATTTTTTCGTTTATATAATGAACTATGTCGTTGGACGTTTTCAAGGGATTTTTAAATTTTTTAGTGTATTTTTAGATATTTATGGAAAACATTCAATATGTGGTATCATTGTAAGGATTTTTATGGAGTAAATCTTTAATTAATAATATTTTTTTTGTATATGGATTTTTATTCCATATTCTCATAATTTAATTGATTTCGCTAATGTTATTCCTGGCACCAGAATCTGTAATAAAAAAGTCATACAACACTGGGTGTTTCATACAGTTTCATATCATCCTTATCCATCCGTTATTAAGTCAAGAACTTATAACTATATTAAATATTATACTTGATAAGACATAAATCATTCTTTTTAACAGGTATTTGTTCTCGTTGCTGTTGTTGCCACAACGCAGGTATACGGTGGATATAGTGGACATAGTGGATACGTCAGCAGTGGTGGCTACGCTGGGTACGGTGGATACGCTGGACATAGTGGATACGCCGGCGACGGTGGATACGGCGGCAGCAGCGCTGGCTATGGAAAAGATTACTATGTAAGTTTACAAAGTCGTGAGTTTGTTTTGTTTTTCATTTTAACACAAAATAGTTATTAATTTTTACTTTCTCGTTAGTTATATATACATATTCTGTCTTACATAGATGTCTAAAATAATGTATCTATTCGCAATATTAAAGCGTTGCCGTTGTTGCGTGAAATTCCCACAAAAGGGCTCATTTAAACTCTTGCAACTTTTATTGGTTAATTGATAGCAATTATTCTACCCAGGAGAATCCTGATGAAAACAAGATGGCAATTAGCTGGTTATAAAACAAAATTCGAAACTTGTGGCATTCATATTGTATATTAATAACTATATTTCCCTAGTATATATAAATGAGCTATGCAATATAAAACTAAAATATTTATGTTTGCTGAGAATATGGCTCTCGTGTTTTAAAAAAAAGCTGAGAAAATGTTTTTTTGATTCACAAACAGGGTTCAACCATGCACAGGCATGATTGAGTGAAAATCTAACTTTTTATACGATAAAAGAAATGTTTTAACTGACAAGTATCTATACTCCAAATCATTATAAGAAACACAAAAACAGACTTACATTATCAATTTCAATAAATAAATTGTCCGAATAAGTTAATCTATAAGGTTTTACTTAGTTCAAATAAAAAAAAAATATTTGCCATAAAAATAAAAATCTCCCTACAGTTAAAGAGGAAATCAATACAATTAGTGTATTGATATTGATTTATTTATATAATATATACGTTACAATGATTGTTATTCTTCCTCATTTAATTATTAATTTGTTCCATCAAGTTAAAGATCCAAAAAGTTAAAGAACCATATTGTTACAGGCCTATATTACAGCATTACGCCTACCTTACGCATCTGAGGCTTAACATTATATTCGTGATATTAATTATATTTTTATTTACTATGAAAGTTATTGTGATCTGTACATTTTGGAAAATATATATATCATGGAGTAATTACAAAAGCCACAATAGTCAGCACAAATCATTTGAAACATTTGTTTTAACTCAACAACCTATATTCGCCGTCAGTTTTATAACATTTCCTTTGATTTTCAAAGGAAACGTTTTACTTTTGATTGTGGGCCGCAATAACAGAACTTGATGGCCGTAACGGTTATGGTGGTTAAACACCATAACGTCTCATACTTGCGTCATGTTGGTATTTCAAATATTTCAATCGCTACCTTTGAAGCTTGCTTACATTGTGATATTGCAAAGATTGTTAGGTAAATAGTTTCTAATAAATCATATAAATATTAATTTGATTTTTGTAAGGTTGGTTACTTCAACATCTCTTGCTATAATAAGTTCATAACAAAACAATTTATACCTTTCGTTTTGTAGCCTAAGCTTGAGGAATTCTTGTTGATGGTAATATTTTTAATGAGGCGGCTTATATTGAGACAAAATTTGTTCATATTTCTTTTAAGCCCGCCTCCCGGAGAACTACATTGAACTGAAAGACGTGCACAATAACTATAAAGCAGCGAATAACTATAAAGTACTGTTATTATATAAATACAATGTTTGCTTATTGGTTTGTAACATATGAAACTATATACCTTTTTTATGTACTCTGTCTCTCACCACTTAAAGTAATTGACTATAATAATTGGGAAGAGAGAAGAAAAGCCTATGCACAACAATGGGAAATTTAGGCATAAAAGTGGATTACTTGAATGGACATAATAATAGAATAATCTTATAAGAGTGAATTGGAAAATTTGTAACCCAATTAAACTCACCAATAGATAAACTAAGATTTATAATTAAATGATTAAATAACGGTTGGAAAATGGTTTTAGAGACATATAAGATAATAAAAGTTTTAAGATCACAAAATTTTATTTATAACCCTTACGTTTACATACGATAATCAAACTAATGTACGTTGATATAAGGTTCATCAACGCACGTTGCAACATGACTGTGACGGAAATCTGTACAGAACTGTATCAGCCGGATTGTCCACTGCTGGACACAGTCTACCCCATTAAGAGAGGGTTTGCCATAATCCCCGAGCTTGGCAGCCGTCTTGTGGATCGCAGTTTAAGATATCAGATCCTCAAATGCGCTGCTGCCCACCTTCTGGTATTTTACCTTTAGTGGCCTCTTACGACACCCACAGGTAGCAATAGGGGGAGGGGGGGTGAAATTCTAGCCTGGCATCTAACGGGCTCGACACCCAACGTATGTAACCCGGGAAGATTTGGTGGGACAGGACAACATTGAAAATGTATTCAAGGTTCTGTCGACTTCAACGCGTACCAATTTCTACCTAAACAAAGTTCATGTCGTTAGTTTATTATTCTAGATTATTAAATGAGATATTAGAATTAAATGAACATTCAAACCTCATACTGTTGGTTTTATTTTAGTATAAAAACAATTAGTAAGATTGAACCATCTTAATAATTGTTTTCATATTGAGACACACAAAACGAGTATCGCGGAGCGCGTTGATGTCTTTTGTTCTGTCTTAGGGTGACAAATCAACATCGAGCTATGCTGCGCTGTGCTGTGCTGTGTTTCTTAAGCGACGTTTTTTTAACAATCAACATCAAGCTGTGCTGCCCTTTGCTTAGCTCAGTATAAAAGTAATTAGCAGCTCGTGTAGTCGTTTATCTCGTCAAAAATGACTTTATTTTCAAAAAAACGTAAACATTACGACATTGTTGAATCCGATGAAGATGAAAGTAGCAGAGAGCAGAGCGCCATAAAAAACAGCACAGCGCGGCTCAGCACGGCGGGTAGCGCGCCTCGCTCTAGACTGCTGCGTTTTTAAACAGAGCGTAACCTCACACAGCGCAGCACAGCATGGTTTGTTTGTATCCTCATTCAAATATTAGATGAGCGAGTTGACCAAACATAGCACAGCGCAGTACAGCGCAGCATAGTTTCGATGTTAATTTGTCACCCTTACTCGTACTTCGTATAAATTTCATAATCTATACTTATAATATCTTTAGTAAATTAAGATACCTTTGTGGAGAGAAAAATAAAGAATATTGTATTGTATTGTATTGTATTGTATTAAATGTATTTTTTTCTGTATGGTGTGGGATTGTTCTCCTTAAGTTAAATTAAATAGAGTACACCCACAGTGCTGTGATAAACGATTAACAAGGCAGTATGGGATAATCAAAAATGTCGGACTATAGAGAGTACAGTACAAATCCTTTGTACTTAATGTCCAGTTTTTTTAAAAAGAGTTAGCTTATAATAAATACGAGTAACGTTAATATACTGTACTGTACTGTATCAGCCGGATCGTCCACTGCTGAACACAGCATTCCCTATTCAGGGGGTATTTGCCTTGATCCCCACGCTTGGCAGGCGTCTTGGGGATCGCAGTGTACGTTGAAAGTTCTTTAGAAGGTGCTGCTGCCCACCTTCCAGTATTTTTCCCTTAGTCGCCTCTTACGACACCTACGGGATGATTTGGGGAGGTGCAATTCTACCCCGGCACTCCACGGGGTAACGTTAATATATAAATGATAATATTAAATCTGCGAATACTTACTTGTTATACTACATATAATTAATAATATAATATGCTTTTTATTTTCAGGCTTATCCTAAATACGCATACGACTACTCGGTAAATGATCCCCACACTGGTGATTATAAGACACAATGGGAAACTCGAGATGGTGATGTTGTGAAAGGTAAAAAAGAAATACGTCAGCGCATGAGTAGTAAAAATAAAAAAAATTAATTCCAATTTTATATTAGGCGCCATCTAGACTTCTGATGCGGTTTCATTATCTTTCAGGTGCATACTCACTCGCGGACCCCGACGGCACAACGCGAATCGTCGAGTACACCGCTGACAAAGTCCATGGCTTTAACGCGGTTGTGAGACGCGTTGGTCATGCTACCCACCCCGACGTATATAGCAGTCATAACGACGGAGGCAGCGGTTACTACAGCTACCACTAGATGGCTCTTATTTAATTATATGACCTTATAACGTAACCAAATACTAGATGGCCCTACTGGTACCCATAGAACATCAAACTTCGGTGTTTTTCAATTGATTTACGCAATACATCGAACTGTGATATTAATTTTGTTCGATATAATTTATATTATTGTTTCACAACATTTAAAAAGTAGGCATTGCGAGACAATTTAGCTTGTAAGATTCAGATATGATATTAAAACAGTTATGTTGTTTTAATACGAAGCCAAAATAAATATTTTACAAAGTAATTGCGTTATTTTATTTTCTTCAGTGACATGACTGACTTCGAAGAAAGTTGCTTGTAGGTATATGAAATATGTTCCAACTAAAATTGATCATCATTAATTTGCTAGTTCATGCATGAAGTACTGTTGAATGGCCATTAATATTATTATACTAAATGGTGATTAATTTCAGTAAAAAGTAACGCTTCAATAGTTAATGTCGTAATTAGGGATGCATACATAGTAGCCATAAGAATGACTTCGGAAAATAAAAGAACACTTGTATTACGAATATATAAAAAAAAATTTTATATGTACAAATATGGGACTATTAAAACGTTGTTTAAAAGTGTAACATTATTGGAATTGGAACTATTTTATTCTCATACTAAGGTAGCCAATATATTTGTATGTTTTTCCCAAAACTAGCAGATATATGTTCTATTAATATCTTAATGTTTTATTACATTATGTAATTATAACATTTTTCAATGTTTTGTCATTGGTAAATATTTTATGAAAATTTTAGCCAATTTAAAACTTTAACAATTAAACATAAATAATAGTAACAATTAAATCTAATAAAATAACATTAAAATAATTCTTAAATAGTTCTAGAAACAAAATTTCTTAAACCTAAAACCACATTGACTGGGTAGTGACCATATCAATATATATATTATACATATGTTGTATTTGAATATGGACCATATGCATGGATATTTGAACTGACTTACGACACTGAGAAAGTTAGCTAGCCTAACTTTTGGTAGGTGAGGTCGTCAACGCAGCATAAATCTCATAGGGCATAAATTACCTTGGCGCCAAATCATTTTAAAGGTTAGAAAGTTGTTTTAAGTTTAAAAATATTCTTAATTCAGAATTTTATAAAATCGTAGGCAAAAACCTGCTATATATATTCGTATCACGAAATTCATCAAATATTAAAACTACTTTCCAACGATGTTCATAATTCAGCGATAAAAATCTAGTAGATAAACATGTGCGGTTTTACAGTAGACAATCATGTACGCACAGTTTTGCGTATATGTCTATTGTTATAACAAAGTAACAATTTCCTTGTGTTTGTCGTGATTTATCGTTTAATCTCTTTGTTCCGGGATGTAATTATCCATTTCCTTTTCACTCTGATAATACTGTATAATAGTTTTATTTCAAACTCAAATAAGTGATCTATCGAATGGATAAACAAAGACATTCAAAGGTTGATCTTGTAAACCTTATTTCAAATATCACTATGAAGGAATGATGTATTCTCATCCTAAAATAAAGTACAGGTAAGTACTTGGAATAAGGTATTTTTTTCGAAATGGGCGTCATTTCCGCTATCTACGTAGGAGATTAAGCCATATCGATTTGGGTTCACGGAGTTGAAGACGCGAGAATATTGGTCTCTGTTTTAACCTAAGTCAAACAACACATTTGTCTATCGTTGGTGTTTTCTATTGCTATAATAGAGCTCTTTTTATTACATACGTCTGCGTCAGTTCAAAATAGTTGAATGTTATAAAAGTAATTTTCAATATAGATTAGTACTTCGTTTTTTACTCTGTGTTAGCGGTATATTACTTGGTATTTAACCAGTCATATCAATTTACGAGCTATCAACAAACATGACATGCCATCATAACACAGATATCAACTTTCCTTTATTTACATGCCTTGTTGCATTTATAATCATCGGTTGATCACGAATAACAATGATGTCCATAATGTATGTAAACAATAAAAGTAAAAAGCATGTGTATGATGTATGTGCTTTAATGTCAAAATAAGTAAAGTAGAAACATAAAAAATTAATAAAAGAACAAAATTATTCATGTCTTGTACCTTATTTAAAAAAAAATGTGCTATACCCTATTTACTTTTTATACTTACGTTTTTTTTTCAAAACTATCATGAAATTTCCACGATTCTATCCTATTGAGTCTGAGAATGCTACTAAAGTTTTAAAGCCTCCCGTCCAGTTTGAGACTCAGAAACTTCATCTGGATCTCAACCAGGACCAGGATCATCTCCAGTGATATCCGCGTTTCTAAAGGGTCCCTCGAGGCCTATTATTGAACAAAAGGGCCTCAGTCATGAAGAGGGCACCTATGCAAGTATGTAATAACTGCTTAACCTATTGAACTGCTAAGAATGACTGGACTGATTCTGCTACTAGCTGTTCACAAAACTTGTAACACTTTGGCTCACATTTGAATACATTATGTCATTCTTCATTATTGTTGTCATAGAATATTAATTTTTAATTATATTTTCACAAAATTATTTCATGTCTTGTTGCAGTTGAACTTGATATAGCAATAAATTGAATTGGCAGTTTACATTTCTGTTCCGCAGAGCAATATTAGATGGGAATGTAATTACACAGGTAGAGGATCTATCTAATGGTTTATTCATTTACATCCTAGTTTCATGATGCAAGTGTGTGGGTGTATCTCGTACGTATACACGCGCCGTCGGGGGTTGATGCGTGTGCGTTTATATATAGGAAAGTGGTGGGTGCTGCGGCGCGTCTTCAATAACTCCCGACCTTGGATATGGACATGTGTTCTATTTTTTAATGTTTCTTAATAACGAAAGTGTTATAGTTACGGATTTCAGTTGTGATTTCAACGTTAAACGGATGGTGACGTAGAAATTATGGCGAAGGGATTTACTATACTGGTAAGTAAATTTTGACTAACCAATTTTTTCTTGTACATTTTATTCTTTTCTTTGTTCGATTGCTATTTTCTTATTAACATAATAAATCAATGTACAAGACAAAAACTGTTTCAATAGCTGTTATTTAAATTATTTTACGCCTTTATTATTTTTGTGGTTCATACAGATCCTCTTGGCAAATTTGTTGGCGTTGAATTGCCAAGAAGAAGAAATAGTACAAGAGCCTGATTACCATGAAGTGAATAACAACGTAAGTAAACCTAAAATAAGAGCGTGTGCCTAATTACTAACCAGAATAATTATTCTGCTTATTTTTCTGAAACATAACACAACACAAATGGATGGGACTAAAACATTGAGTTTTGCATTCATTTACCCTTCATAATTACTGAAATCAGATATAAGTATATTTCAAATAAGTATATTAAGTTTCTAACCTATCAAAATAACCTTAATTGCAGCCTATCTAACTCCCCACTTAAGTTTTGATTATTATACTTATTACAACTGATTCAAATTTAAGTTGACATGGTTTTGTTAATAACGAATCCTTGAAAGTAAAATCTTACTATAATTAGAAAATGTAAGATCAGTAAACTGTGAGTTTCACTGTCGTTTGAAACACGCACAGTACTGGTTAATACACACTAGCTGCGCGCTGAAGTTAAAATTATATGCTGTAATTTTTTTTTGTCCATAGAAATGCTGGTTTACTTTTAAATATTGCTTATATTGATATTGCCCACGATGTAAGATGCGGATACTCTAATTCGAACGAAAAAAGAAATATATGTACATTAGTGAATGATTTTTTTCTAAAACATTTTTTTTTGTAGTAAAATCAGTAAGTGTGAGTATAAATATTAAATAATAAAAAAAAATACAAATTAATACTTACTTATTGGTCTACTTGGGCTTATGTCGCCTTGTTTTAATGAAATAAATATATATTTGTAGTTTGGAACTGTAATAAAAATAGGATAAAGTAAAGTTGTATTAGAAGCCAATTATTTATTTCTAGAGTAATATACACCATACACTGCTTAAAATGACTACTGATGTATATTTTTGCAGGCACGCGGAAGTTCCAAAACATAGTATGGATTTATTTGAAAAAAGCTTTTGTCATTAAGGTCAGGTTCATGATCGCGCGTCCGAGTTGTAATTAGCTATGCATTGAATATATAACAATAATATATAGTAACAGTTTTGGTTTCTCTAAATTCCAATTAAGAATTCCAACAGAGCAAAAAATAAACATTGAAAAACACGTTACATAATACTCTATATGATGATGATGACCATTTTTCTTTTTAGAATATTTTGTTCTATTTATAATAAGTAATTTTTTAGATATGTACTCGTATTATTATATTGGATATTCAAACAACCTAACAAATCATAATAAAAACAAAAAAATACATTAAACTTTCACCGGGGCTCTATCAAAACAGGATCTCAATGGAACTAAGTTGCTTTATGAATATGATAGCTTAATAGCATATCTATGCTTATAAATAGGATCTTAGTTTTTCGCACGGAACCCTAAACGAAAGTTATTGAGTTCTCTATTGTCGACAATGAAGATACGCATCGGCTATTAATTCTGTTTTCTACGGTTATATATACCTACCTCCGGATTATTGCTTTCTCTTCCTGGTTTTAATTTACGATTCAATTACAATATGATATGTGTATCTCATTAATCATATTAAGCAATATATGAATATTTTAAGTTTAAATAATAATACTTAAAAGTTATAAGTTCATACTTATAATATCAAGGGAATATCATTAACGAAATCAATGTCATTTACCAGTAGGAATAGTATTCGAAACTCAAAGTACTTACATCGGTACTTTGGCCTGGTCAAGTGTCGACATCTTTCGAAATCATACCTATCGCCGACGTATTCTTGTTCACCCACTTTTCTCCAGGGCAACACGACAAGTTACTGTTACTGTAATTTTGCTCTAAAAAGTATTATGCAAATCGTAATTGAACGAGCTAAATTATCAACCATTAAGCTGCAAGTAGTTTCTTTTTCATTTGCATGTAATTTTTTACTTAATGTCACATTGTATTGTAATAACGGGTGATCAAATTAAATTTAACTTACATTATTAAAATGAAACAATACAGATAATACGACGCTATACTGCCTTATTGACACAAAATACAGTAAATAACAATAATAGACAGATACCAAGGATGGCTTAAAATAGAATATTTAATTATTGAAAATTATATTAGAAAATTGGTCTCCTCTAGATTTTCTGCTGCACATAAATAGTCCACAATGAGCGCTAAGAGCTCAAGACAATCGTTTATTTTTGCACGCAATTAAAGCTGTTGATATGAAAGATGTTTTAGCTAGATGGCGCTACTTATCACAAGATAACATTAGATGTTTGCGAAAGGTCATGTTATTTTATACTGTTAGGTTTATTTCTATTTTTTTAAAGCATGTATAAGGTCTAATTATAACGTATTATACTATTTTTCGTATCTTATTAGAATGTGTGTAAAAACATCTCATATGGATCAACTATTGCAGAAGGTCCAGTTAGCAATAGCAGTCCAATTAACCACTGCACCGATAGATGGCATTAGTCTCGCCTTCTCTTTAAGAGACCAAAACATATTTGGCTTTATTTTGGTGTTGAAATACATCTCACTTTGAAAGACGTAATATCATGGTGACATGTTAATTATCTATAGATATTAATGAATACTTTAAAATTATTACAATAATAAAAAAATAGGATAGGTTTTAGGTATTTTCATTTAATGTTATTTATTTATTTTTGTTGTACTAGAGTGCAAACGGAGGACTTAATGCTAAAGCAATTTCTACCAAACATCCACATATAAATAATGGATAAGACGTAGGCGTGCATAAAAGCTCTAGTCTTCAAAACTTTAGTCTTTCATAATAACTTTAGTTAAGAGCCAATACTCTTTCAAGCAGAAATCTCTAAATAATTAATACAAAGAATGTTACGCATATAAAATGTATGAATACTTGTATGCATATTATGTTAGGTAAAGTTATATCATCTTGAAATGGAACAACCGCCATGAAGCGGAATTAAACGAAAGTGAATCCGTCATTGACATTGTAGCGACGCGATGCGCACGCGCAGTTTCTGGTTCATCTTGAACTTGGGATGTCGGGCCAGTGACATTTAAGATGACATCTGTTTCTGTTTACATACTCGTATTATATCGGAACCTGTTTACTCAGAATTTATACCATCTTTTGAGGGTTATGTTACGCGACTCTTATGTTATGGTTTTACGCTCGATAGAATAGTTTAGTGCAAGAAATAAACTTAGGCTTGCATATAATTTTTTTACTGGTGGAACACATTTTTTGCAATTGAAATATTAGACCTACTTTGTACGTAATTAAATAATTTATTTAAATTTCTGACTGTGGTACAAAATAATTTCTTAATATCTCATGTGACAAATAAAACCAATGAGTCACCCCGTGACCACGATCACTGCAAAGTGTTTTAAACTTCGGGACAAAAATAGTGACAAATAATAGGTGATTTAAACCGTTTAAGGTTGTTTGATTACTCTTTGTACACAAAAATATTATCAAAGTTATCTGTATTATTCAAACTAATTTTTTATAGAAGATTTAACCATACTACTCTAAACTATATAATTATATAAAGTCACGTTCATGGTCTGATAATATTTATGGGACTAATTTAGTATTAGACGTGGACAGCATACTCAGGATGGAAAGTAATGAATGCAGCACGCGTTATACCTACCAATTTGACGGACAGACTGACACTACATGTACCTGCCGCTGTAATTACTGCATACCTGTCTTATGGAAACGATTACAGACCTCATAACTTATTCAGAATACTAAACTATAATCGCCGCGCATGCAACCAATTGTCATTATGAGTAAAATACCGAATTAATGCACGCGAGCTGTAGCTTCACACATTCTTTTCTCATTTTTTTCTGTATTCGCGAGACTTTTATGTAATTGTGTGAGAGTGTAAAAACTTGATCGATGAATTACTTAATTGGCAGGTGTTATTCTATTTCAGGGAAAAGCGGGCTACTCTTTCAGTTACGGTGTGTCAGATGCTCAAACTGGTGATATTAAAGCTGTGTGGGAGACAAAGGAAGGCGACACTGTTAAAGGTAAAACTATTCTCATTTAAGATTTTACACGACTGTCCAAAACAGGAGTGTTATGTTTTCAGGGTTCATGTATGTATGTTTTTTTATACTTGATAGGTTAGCCTCTGACCACTATCTCACCTGATGGTAAGTGATGATGCGGTCGAAGATGTTGTTCAGGCTAACCTAGAATTACTGGCTCTCAAGGACAGCTGCCGGAATACACCGTTAGGTGCTTGGCGACAGATTTTCTACTTGAGGGTGGTAGCAAGCCAGGCGGGCATTCGCAAAATGACCTACCACCGTACTATAACGACTGCCATCCTAAGACAACAACCGGGACCGACGCAGACGGCTTAACGTGCCCTCCGAAGCACGGAAGCGCTCAGTATATATGTAACCAGCGGTCACCCATCCAACTTATGACCGAGGCGGACGTTGCTTAACTTTGCTGATCGGTTCAGAATGGCTAAGAAAACTTCGCTACGAGCGCTTTAATGTATGTATGTTTGTGAGTTTCTTTATTCCACCGTAACTATGGCTTAACCAAATTTGATGTATGAATTACTTTCGTCTTGATAGCGCAAATGACACTTGATACCTAAAAATAGTAACAAAATTAACTGGTAGATTTTAGACGAAATCTTGCGATATAATTTTTTTCTTAATTTTATATATTATATGTGATATCAAAATGAATGGCTTTAAACAACGACACTATAAATATATATAACTTTTTTTTATGCCTAATAGGTTAAGCAATATAGTTAAAATAGGTTATTTTAATAGGTTAGTTTTTAGTTTAAATGGCTAAGCAAACTTGGCTACATTCACATGAGACACTTAAAAGTGTGTCATGTGAATGAGATCTTTTGAGACTTTTTTGAGGATAATTTATTGACAATAACTTCTTATGTTCGTCGTATGCAAAGGTAATTTTAATGGTCTAATGATAACAATAATGAAACCTTATAGTTTTTAGTAGCATTGAGTTTAGCAAGTAGAGATTTTACATGGTGGAAGGGCATTTTGCCAATGCTCGCCTGACTTACTATCACCCTCAAGTTGAAAATCTGTTGCGAAGCACCAACAGTGAGTTCCAGCAGCAGTCCTGGCGAGCCAGTAAAATTACAGGCATATTAGACATAACAACTGTATGCCGTTTGCAGTTTGTTACTAGTGACAAAATACTTGTATTATAGGCATAGGTTACACTTAACATCAGGTGGGCCTTGTTACGTTACAATCGCATAAAAAATAGAGAAGCATTTAAACATTCAAAAAATATTTACCTAGCATGTAACTTACATAGTAACACTTGATTAAATAGGTACTCGTATATAAGTAGGGACAAAGTACTAAAAACAAATAGCGAGGTAAATATGGTAAAAGGTAAGAAATAAATGCTAAAGCAACTGTTAATAAAACGGGTTTAAAATATTTTTTTTATTATTTCCAGGTCACTACAGCGTGTTAGAACCTGATGGTACCATGAGATCAGTTGAATACACAGCAGGTCCAAAGACGGGTTTCACTGCAGTTGTCAACAATGAAAATAATCTTTCAACAGCAGCAGATGTCGGACAATATACGGCAGAACCAAAATCTATGAGAGATTTTGAAAAATTTTATGATATCTCTGAAGATATGGAAGATGATGGCTTTTATGATCGAAAAAAAAACAAGCGTCCTTTTGATTCCTATAAAGAAAAAGATTTTAATACTCTACGGAAAAGACCAATGTATCCATTTGACTTAGAACCGAGTGAATACACACACAGTATCACAATCAAGCACCCTCGTGATGAGACATTAGAAAGTGAAGCAGCACACAGTCACGTCGGATACAGTTTTGATCCGAATTGCAAAACTAAAACAAAAAAAGAAAGTTACGATCATTCGTATTCTAACATTGAAGACTTTGAATTGAATAAACATCGAAATCCAAATTTTCCACCCGAGTCTTTTAGAGAAACTTACGATAAGTACCCAGAACCATCAAACTTTGAATTCGAAAAGATAAGGCCCTACGGAAGTAATAAATATTCAAAATATGAAGAATTGAGACCTTCATCGTCAACAAAGTACAACTACCCCACGGTGCCAGATATGCCACCATCAGAAAAGTATTATCCGGAAGATATTCCACCACCAAGACCAAAAAAGAAAAATCGCCCAAATAAAGTTCCCGAGTATACCAGCGATGACATGGATGATTACATATTAGTACCTAAGAAGAAATACAAGCCCACAAAAATACTAGAACCAAACGATTACCGACCTGAAATAGAAGATGACTATGACCGTCCATCATATTCCAGCAACTATGACGACCAAGAAGATCGTTATCGACCTGTAAGAGGTAATACTGTTAGTAAAGAAGTGATCCGCAAAATTGTAAAGAAAAAGCGACCACCTATAGTTAATCTTTTAGACATATTTGACATATGAATATTTGTTATAAAATTAGATAGGAATACAAATTAGAATTTTAAATTTAGTAGACCAGGTAATAATTATAAAGATGAAAATTATAGTTTGATGTTATTGAAACTATCAATCAGTGTTTATCGAAGTTAGTGATTTTAATTATGTTTCCAAACGATTATTTTTATTACCAAAGGTACTATGTTATATCATAAAAAAATATGAAATATTTGATGAAGTTGCTAGAGAAATAAATAAAATTACGATGAAAAGTCCTCTTTCCATTCACAAATAAGGAAGTACTAGATATATGAAGATTATGACTCAGTGGCAATAGTTATAGACTGGGCCATAACTCGAATGTTACGTTAGTTAAACATTTTGCGAATGCTTGCCTGACTGAGTACCTCACACAAGTAAAAAATCCATTGCCAAATATCCTTGGGATCCAGGTAAGGCCATATCATCACTAACCAAAAAGTGAAATTGTTTATTAACAATAAAAAACCCTTTTTTTTTTTTTTTATGCCTGATAGGTTAGCCTTTGACCACTATCTCACCTGATGGTACGTGATGATGTGGTCGAAGATGTTGTACAGGCTAACCAAGAATTACTGGCTCTCAAGGACAGCTGCTGGAACACACCGTTAGGTGCTTGGCGACAGATTTTCAACTTGAGGGTAGTAGCTAGCCAGGCGGGCATTCGCAAAGTGCCCTACCACCATGCTGTATCGACTGCCATCCTAAGACAGCAACCGGGACCGACGGCTTAACGTGCCCTCCGAAGCACGGAAGCGCTCAGTAGTAATGTCACCAGCGGTCACCCATCCAACTCCTGACCGCGGCGGACGTTGCTTAACTTTGCTGTTCGATTCAGAATGGCTAAGCAAACTTCGCTACGAGCGCTTCAAAAGCGCTTCCCTTTTTTATTTCACAAATTTTTGTTTCCTATTTAGAAGCCTTTTTTGTAACATAATTGTAAAAAATAATACGATATAAAAATTTGCAGAACCTTATCAAGAACCATTTTACTTGAACATAATTTTATGATCATAAAAGCTTGTAATTGCCCGCTTAAAATTTTTCAAGTTTGATGAGACTGGGGAATAACAAAATTGAAATAAATTATGTAACTTTACTACAACTACATTTATTTTAAAGAAACTTAACAAAATAGGTATTGAACGAACTATAACAAAAAAATACCAATGAAACATTAATTATAAAATGTCAGTACTAAACCTTATCGGCTATATATTTTTAAACGGCAATGACTTAATAAGGCATGCGTACAGTAAGGTGGTTGTGCAAACGCACAATAATAGTGAAAGTCCAAAGTAAAACTAGAGCGTGTGGGAGTGTCAGTTACCTCACAAGGACGGTTGGAGATAATTTAGTTTGAGAGCAATAGGCAATTCACTGTAAGGCGCTTGGCAACTTAAAGTTAGTTGCTTTATTAAACCTTTTTTGTTGACTACCTTTGACTATTTAACTGTTAACGAGTTAACGATAAGGCATGAGAACTAAATAAACATAATTGAACTCAAAGGTTAGTTACCCTTGAGAGCCAATTATGGCAGCTACAATAACCCACTGTTTAGTTGGTAGCCACCGGAACATACTGTTAAGCTTGAGGATGGTAGCCAAACAGGCAGCCTTTGCAAAACACCTTAGCACGAAACGGTGAATTTCATGTTCATTGCAGCATTCAAACCATGAATGGAAGTCCAAGCTATTGCCACTGGGCCCCAAAAATATCCATCATCCTTCTAAGTGAGTAGCTTTGGTACTATATAAACATGTAACGAAGCTACACAGAAAAAAACATTCTAACGACACAAAAGACGACACAAGAATAAATTTGAATAAATGTTTTTCTAGCTCTTGGGGCAATATAAATATATATTATCAAAACGTTTTTGATAATATATAATAATGCCAGCCCGTACAGACCTCTAAGTAGATCACTTGATTTTTTTTTATCACTCAACTATAGCATTAACTAGAAATCCATGTTGTTGATCCCTGTTGGAAACAGTCGTAGAGGTAATATTCCTTCTATTCGATTGTAAATAGGCTTCTGGTGTTATTTGTGTTTTATATATGGTTTTTTTTACATATGCTAGTATCATAATTACATATTTAGTTATTATCAGATTCAGTAATCTCAAAAACTACTTACTTCGGGACTTTACCCAGAAAAAATATATAGCCGGTACGAGTGTGTGGCAATGACAGTCCAAAGATATGAAATGTTATGATACTCAAATGCATGAGAGAGTGAACAAATAACTTAGATACATAACACATTTAATAATATTTAAACATGAGCTACGGGTAGCTCCTGGCCTAACATAATAAATCTGCTATATAGCCGATAAAAGAACAGTTCATTAATTAATTGGAACATAGTATCATTGTTAATCTGAAATACGATCCAAAAACTGTCTCAAGGTGAACGTAAAACGAGTGAAATGGTATCATTTACCTTTTTTGTGCACCTACAATAAATATTCAGAAATACCTTGAAAAGTAATATTTACTACAACGATGTTAAGTAATAGGCATTCCTTATTACGTACTATTGTAACTTGAAAGTTTTAAAAATATTTTAAGTAGTAGGACATACCTGATTCTGATTGTCATGTGACCGATCAGATAAGAATCAAACATACGTACCTAATAATTTAATAGGGATAAGGCATACCATGTAGGCATATAGGCAATATTTGTGCCCAACTATAGGTACTATGTGGTATTTCTTCGTAGAATCGGAACGGAATACACAAATTTCTTGAAAATCGGTTTGGTATACGCAAATCTTTTGCAGCTTTAAGTACTAACGTATTGTTGGTTAAAAGCCTACGCATTAATAAGGCAGTTTGAAATTTGAATAGACCACAAAGAATTTGGTGTAATGTTATTGAAGAAGGCAGGATATGAAGTTAGGGACGCCTTGGATATGTGTCCGGGCCCTTCAACTAGTATCAACTAGTATAATTTTTATTTTAGATAGGAACGATCATTCTAATTCGCGTCGGATATAAGAACTTTGCTATTGCTCTGCGAGTAAGTATTTTTGTATAATAGGATATATTAATGATAACATTATAGATATTAAGTAAATATCTATAATGTTATCAATAATGCATTTACGTAAGTTTCTGCTGACGCAACACGCATGAGGACCAACTCATGTTTAGCGATAATCCTATAACATACCCCATCTGCGCCCATCACCCTGATACATAAGTTTTTATGTCTCATGTGCCTGATATTTAATAATTACTGGCTCTCTAGGACTGATGCCGGATCACTGTTAGGTGCTTGGCTAACACCTAACAGTGTGTTCCACCGCGTATGTATGCCGTATACACTACATATAATTATAAGGTTTTCCAGAAGAATAGGCTACACAAACTATTATAGCTTTGCAAATTTACGAGACGAAAAATTTTAATCATGTGCGGGATCGCACCCGCGTCCATCCACCTCTTTTCCCCTTCGTAAATTTGTAATTTTGTAATGTAATCCGCAGAGTAACGGTTCTTAGCCCTTTGTTGTATATTGTATTTGTTGTATATACAATAAATAAGAATAAGCGTTAGTAGTGAAATAATTATGCGTTTCAGCCTAGGAGGAAGTAATAAATACTTCCTCCTAGGCTGGAACGCGGTTAGAAAAGAAGAGTTTTGACAAAAAAATAAAGATGATATTTTGTGTGCCTAGCACTTTCTTCGTTTTAAAAGAGTTTAATGTCAACTTATTGTAGTTCCTAAGCAAGCGTTCTAAACGATAAATTATCACAAAGCAATCTTTTGACAGCTCATCCAGATAAGAGACAAAAAACGAAACTGGCAGCTTTCATTACTTTTCCTTCCTACTAATTTCAATCTTTTTCACTAACTAAGTTATTAAACTTAAATAGAGCGTTTTTTTATAATTTCGCAACATTTGCTTAATTTATAAAAATAAAATTAAAACCTGTGGATTCCGTTACAATGAATGTAATCATCGTGAGGGATATTTATGAATTATTGTAAGGAATTTCTTTTGAATTTTGTATACAGTTGTCAGGTAGGTATATACAATAATCAAGAAACTTAGTCTGTGTAACTCATATATTACACAGCCTAACTAAAAATACTAATAATACTGCCTAAATCGTGAGCTAATTTACAAACACAATTCTACTTGCTTGCAATAAAGGCAAAATGACAGGAAAATACCCACGACTTTTTATACACACGTAGATACAAAAAAAAGTTGTAAGTTAATATGTTTATACTACACCTGCTCGGAAAGTACCTTGATACTTTATCAAATTTACGGTAGAAAGTACGTCATTGCATATCGAACAAATATGCGGGGAGAAAACGCATCTGAGCGGGAGAGAAAAGTGTATGAAAATCCATTTCTTACGTGAATTTCTTTTTAATTTTGGGTAAGACTATGCGCTGGTAACCTAAATATCAAAAGCTAAAAAGTTTTTACAGTGAGTTTTTATCTCCAAGTTCGCAAAATGATACTGGCCACTAGCTGTGTGTTGGATGGTGTCAAACAATTTGAAAAAAGAACATGTGAAAATTGCAGACGCCATTGGCGCCTTTTTCAATTTGTGTGTTGTTTGAGGATTCAGTTTTCGTAGAAAAGTAAAATAAAAGGTAGGTGTAGTATAAAGCACTATGTATCACTCGAGGCATTCGATTCCGACCTGTGCCGCCACGCCGTGCACACCTGTCTACAGCTCCGCCAGTATCTCCCAGTGAGACCGCAATAGTCCCCGCACTATTGCCGTCTCACTCGGGTCATCGTTCCGACGCTAGTTGCAGACCAGTGCCTTGGAATACGCAGTCCTGACGAAGTTTTGTTTTGTGTGCAGAAGCTGAGCAGCCGCCGAACGCCGTGCAACGTGAGCTACGAGCTCGCCGTGCCGTCGCGCAGAGGCGCTCTAAGACGTCAGGCATTACCACCTACCCAAGTCCCTTGTTTCGACACAACAACATCATATCGGGCTGGTGGTCTTGTTTTGACCGCACTTTTCGGTGCGCATTTCACAACTTTACTACTCGACACAACATTGTAACAGTGCGCGTAACAACACACTTTGTGCTGTTAAGCGACGTCGTTCAGGCGTGGGGTAGCGTCAGCCAAACCCGTCTGAACGATCAAATCCGCCATTTGCTGCGGTCGCAGTGTGACACCCTACGGTGACAACGGCCACTGTTGTTGTTTTGGTTTAACCTTGCACCGTGGCCTTTCCCGCTTCACGGGTCAGCCGAAGCAAACTGGGCTCCGGGACTACTGGCCTTGGGGTCGCCCCTAGTCAACCCCGGAGCAGCATTAGGAGCACCCCTCTCCGCCGAGAAAAAAGCTCGGAGAGGGTACACAACTAGGGCACACCATAGGTACTCACTCCCTCTCACACAAGTGAGCTCACGAGTTGCGAGAGGGAGACAGAAACCGTTAGGCCATCCTGAGTATTCCCCTCAGGATGCAACGTCCCTCTAACGGTGAGGTGGAGGTCCTTCAGACCTTCGCCCTCCGCCACCCCGATCTATATGTTGCTCATATGCAACTCCTCGAAGAGGAAGCGAGTGCCCGCCTCACGGACACTCTTATTGCTCCCTCCGGGACTTCAATCCCGGAGGCCAACGTCCCTCCTCTGACCCGGTCCTTCTCAGAGGACAGTCCGGCTTCGCCCGCTCCGGGCCCAGACAACAGACGCACGGTGGCAGCCCCTCCCCGTGAGAGGTCTCGCTCGCGCTCACCGATCGGGAGGCCAGCGAGCACCCGTCCCTCCTTCGCCGTTGTCGAGCCCACTTCGGACTCCGAAGCGGAGATGGAGGTAGATCCGAGTCGCGCCTTACGCACCGACTCGGACTCAGACAACGACGGCTATACCGTCGTAGATAGGAAACGCAAGCGTGCTCCTAAAGCCGCTAGTTGCGCAACCTCCGCCCCTCCCGCCAAGGCACCCGCTAAGGCCCCCGCCTCCGGCAAGAAGCCGACCCCCGCCCCGCGCCCCGCGTCTCCTCCCTCCGCTCCGGCCACCACTGCCGCGTCCCCTCAGGACGCGAGCGCGCGCCGCGAAAAACCACCTCCGCCCCTGTTCATTCAGGACAAAACCAAATGGGACATGCTGTCCCGTTTAGTTTCGGATCGTGGGATCCACTATACTAATGCCCGCTCCACGCAGCAGGGCATTAAAGTTCAAGTGTCCACCATTAGCGACCACAGAGCGCTAACGAAACTCCTCCGCAATGAGAGCATAAGCTTCCACACTTATGCGCTCGAAGAGGAGAAAGTCCTCCGAGTGGTCATCCGCGGTGTGCCCAAGGAGGTACATACCGATTCGGTATGTGCCGACCTGAAGGCACAAGACTTCCCCGTACATGCAGTTCACCGCATGTACAGCGGGAAGGACCGCAGTCCCTACGATCTAGTACTCGTAGTACTAGATCGTACTCCTGAAGGCAAGGCCATTTTTAACTTAAAAAAGGTCTGTGGCCTCTCAGGACTCGATGTCCAAGCCCCATACAAGAATGGGAGTCCCTCGCAGTGCCATAACTGCCAACTATACGGGCACGCCTCCCGTTTCTGCTTCGCTCGCGCTAGGTGCGTTAAGTGCCTAGGCGATCACGCGACAGCAGCGTGCACTCGCACCCGGGACTCGCCGGACCCACCCAGTTGCGTTCTATGCGGTGCTCAAGGGCATACCGCGAATTACCGTGGTTGCCCTAAAGCACCACGAGTGAACCACAGGGTGGCAAGGCATAGGCCGACCCGTCCCTCTTATGACCGCTACCAACGGGTAAGCCCTAAACTCACGGTAGTACCTGCCTCACAGGTAATACCCGCGCCGCTCCCAGCCCGTAACGCATGGTCTAAACCACCCAGTATGGTTAAGACCGTCGCTACCGCCCGCGCCCCGGCCCGCGCGCCCGCACCCGCGCCCGCACCCGCACCCGCCCGCGCCGCGGCCCCTGCCCGCGCACCGGCCCCGGCTCGCCCCGCGCTCCCGGCACCCGCTGCCAACACCGTTCGCGCCCCTCCCCGCGCCGCTTCCCGGCCACAAGCTCCCCCTATGCCGTTGATGGCTGCCCCTCTTCAAGAGGCAATCAACCTAGTCAGCGATCTGGCTATGTCGGTTGACATCAATGAGGTACAAGAGCTATTCCACAAGATGCAATACGCTCAATCCCCAGCGGACGTGATCCAATACACATTGGAACACGCAAACTTACTAAGCGCCCTTAAGCGCTTCGTCCCCCAGGCCCCTCCCCAGTACAACCACTATGGGTAGTACAACCGAACGCACGAAACCGTACTCAGTTTCGTTAGCGTCATTTAACGCTGACGGCCTCTTCAAACAACGTGACCTCGTCCACGACTTTTGTTGTACCCACCTTATCGATATCTTATGCGTGCAGGAAACCTTTCTAAAACCGGGGAAGGCGAACCCTAGGTTTGCCAATTACAGAACGGTACGTAATGATAGAGTGAACTCCCGTGGGGGAGGCACTCTTATCTTTTACAAAAGGTCCCTGCACTGCATTCCCCTACCTACCCCGACTCTTGATAATATGGAAGCATCTTGTTGCCTCCTAGCTATGACTGGTCATCAACCTATAGTCATAGCGTCCTGTTACCAAGCTTGCTCCAAGCCGATCGTCCGAGCTGACTTAGAAGCCTTGTTCTCATTAGGAAGCGCCGTCCTTCTGATTGGCGACTTCAACAGTAAGCACATCCTATGGAATTGTAACGTCAACAATCCCAAAGGTATTGCACTTGAAAACCTAATCGCAGAACTTAACTTTGACATAATTGCGCCCACTGAGCCCACTCACTACCCTTATATGGAAGACCATCGATCTGACTTGCTTGACATGGCACTACTCAGAGGCGTAACACTCCGGGTACGCTCCATAGAAGTGGTTCACGAGCTTCACTCTGACCACCGACCCATTATACTGCGACTAGGTCCCGACCCAACGACTGACCTCCCCCGCCCCACTAAGACGATAGTGAACTGGAAGCAAGTAGGCGATGCCCTAAAGGCTATCAGTTCACCGGACCTTGACAAGATCCCTGACGACATCCTGACAAAAGATGACGTAACCCTTGCGATCGATTCGTTCACCAATCACCTCTCAACCGTAGTAGGTGCATCCGCAAAGGAGGTCATAGTGCCGGACGACCGGCGCCTTGTCATTCCAGCGGATGTGAGACGATTGGTGACGGAGAGTAAAGCAGTGACCCGACATTACGACTCTTACCCCAGTAAAGAGAACAAAACTAAGAAACGCCACTTTGAACGCATGGTTCAAAGTCGCATGTCTGAGTTGCGTGATCAACAATGGGGCGATAAACTTTCAAACCTCGTGCCAAGCCACCATGCTTACTGGGACTTGGCGCGAGGCTTGAAAGTAAGTAACCATAACGACATGCCTCCCTTATACAGACCAGTCCCACTAGTCCCAGCGTTCTTTGACGAAGACAAAGCTGAGTGCCTAGCTGATAGCCTAGAGGCTCAGTGTTCCCCTAACGTAGATCACGTTGACCAAGCTCACCTCGATTCGGTGGATGCTGAAGTCGAACGTAAAAGCTCTGTGGTCACCTCTGAACTCCCACCAATCACCTTAGCGACTTACGCTGAGGTGGAGAGACTGATCAAGGCCCTCCGACCGCGCAAATCCCCCGGTGCCGATGGCATCTCCAACAGGGTTCTTAAAACCCTCTCTCCTCCTCTCATCCATCTCTTAGTCAGCATCTTCAATGCTGCTATGAGCCACTGCTTATTCCCAGACACCTGGAAATGTGCAAATGTCATTGGCATTCACAAACCAGGCAAAAGCTCATCTGACCCCACCAGTTACCGCCCCATCAGCCTCCTCAGTGCCTTAGGCAAACTTTACGAGCGGTTACTTGCAAACCGTCTCCAGTCCCATGCTAAGGAACACCACCTTATCCCAGATGAGCAGTTTGGCTTCAGACCCGGACACTCATGCGTCCAACAGGTGCACCGCCTCACGGAGCACATCATTGAGGGCTTCAATAAGTACCCCAAACCCCAGACTACGCTAGCAGTCTTCCTCGACGTAGCGAAAGCTTTTGACAAAGTCTGGCACAACGGCTTGATCTACAAGCTATACCAATTTGGCGTGCCAGAACGTCTTGTGCTCATCCTACAAGACTTCCTTAAAGCCAGAAGCTTTCGCTATCGCGTGGAAGGCACCCTCTCCTCCCCCCACCCAGTCAGAGCCGGAGTCCCTCAGGGCTCCGTGCTATCACCTATTCTCTTTGCACTGTATACCAGTGACATCCCACGCTCTCAGCCCAAAGTATTCCTAGCCCAATATGCGGATGATACCGCCATTTACACCACTGGGTGGCATATCAACAGACAGTCCTATTTCGTCATGCAACGGGCCATCACCGAGATCGGTGACTGGTTCCGAAAATGGCGCATCGCGGTCAACCCAGCTAAAAGCACAGCTATGTGCTTTACTGAGAAGACACGCTCCCCTTACCCGAAACCGCTTATTTTGTTCGACGAACCCATTCCCTGGGTTCCTAGAACAAAATACCTCGGAGTCACCCTTGATCGTCATCTCACCTTTAACGATCACATAACAACCGTCCGTAACAGAGCGGCCTTCATAATGGGTCGCCTTGGTCCCCTACTTCGCAAAGAGAGTAAAATGTCTCTTAGTAATAAGAAGACACTTTACACTGCCTGCATCCGCCCCATCATGACTTACGCATCAGTAGTGTTTAGTCATGCTAGTGAGGCCCACCTTCATAAACTTCAAGTCATCCAAAACCGTTTTCTTCGTAATGCAACCGGCGCCCCGTGGTATATCCGGAACACCGAGTTGCATTGCGACTTAAACCTTCCCTCTTTAGCGCAGTTCAATAAGGACTGCGCCCGCCGATACTTTGATCGAGCGCCCCACCACCCGAACCCATTGGTTGTCCAGGCATCGAACTACTCGACTGCCTCTTCTATCCCATTTTTCAAACCCCCCCGTCGCCGACCACGGCAGGTATTAGACGACCCGGATGACCCCATCGCAGCCATTACATTGGCAGCTTTAGCGTTATCCGCAAGTCGTCGAGGTAAAATCCCCAGGTGTGAGGTAATTAGAGGTCACACAATCAAACACCGAGCCCGCCGGCGAGCTCGAGGCAAAAACAAGGTCACGATAAATTGCTCTCCAAATAGTCAAAGAGTATTATTCAGTAGGGCCCAATTGTGCAACACTGCAGTTGCACAGAGGCATTTTGCTCCGATCCCCCCCATGTCTCTCGACAGCGAGACAAGCCGAGGTCCGAACCACAGTGGTGCCCTTGAGCTCGCTGTCAACCCCTCCTATAGTAGCGGCACGTTTTCGGCGTCCGCAGGAGACGGAGGTAGAAAGCGCTTTTCGCCTTCTACGCCCGTCTCGGGAGAAGTGCCTTCGGCACTTCTCCCTCCCGGGCTATTGTAGGGCCAGGCCCTCGCCCAAAACCCGGTGGAGCTGGACGACCGCACAGGCGGTAGCCAGCATCTATGTCCTCCCTAAAAAAAAAAAAAAAAAATCACTCGAGAGAAAGTGCGATTCCCGATCTCGGGTGTTTTAAAGACATAAAGTTTCAAACGCTATATACATCTGCTATTTTACCCCTTTCGTCACCCCAGTGGTGACGAAAAGGGTAAAATAGCAGATTATGGGCAGCTTTCTTTAGGTCTCTCAACATCTATAGGTAATGCGATTCCCAAGCTGCCTTTTAAGCGTGGGTATACATAAAATACACCCATACGGCTCTGTTATAATTTATTCTTATTCCGTACTGCCTGCCCTAGGCCCTACGGCCCTAATAGGGGGCATGTGTTTAGTAGGTACAGGTTTACAGCTGGTAGACATCATTCTCTGTGTAAATGCTGCATTCATTGCGTTGCAAGGTAAGAAGCTAAAGTCACGCCTGGAACCGTCAACCCAGTGTGTCAGGTTAAGGATTCTTAGGACAAAATTAACAATTTTTATCTCTCTTTGAGCTTTCTCATCTGAAAATCCTATTTTTTTTTTATCTTTTAGTAGGTTTTAAAGGGATTCCACTGGTATAATCATATAATTTAAGTTGGTACTCAAAGTAATATGGTGCTTTCCTGAGTTAATTGTATATAAATTTGTTTTTATTGCTCTTTATGTATGTTTGTTTCCCACGATATATACAGAAAGCACTATAAGATTGTGGTCAAAGGCTAACCTATATGGAAAAGTCTAATCGGAAGCAATTACTAGGATTGAGAAAGGATTGAGTTTTGCCTTTATTGTTGACTCTTCTTTAATCTATAATTTATGCTTGGCAATAACCACAAAGGTACGTAAGAGTAACCTTATGAAGCAGTTCATGATTTATAGTGACATCCCCATCTTACTAAAAATATCTGGTCTGTAAACCCAAATTTCAAGTTATTGTGTATATTATAATACGTTTCTCGGTATTGTATACCTAAGAACAACATTCCAAATATATGCGAAATTGTGGTGGCCCCAAGTCTACGTTTTATGAATTCTTATAGCTAATATTATCACAGAAAAGTGTAACATTCGACACAGTGTAATTAGTTAACAGTTTTCGCACAAAAAACTGCTAGCTACCAGACAGGACACAGAAACACGATCCGTAGACTATATCTCTCACGATGTCATGTTTAATTCAAGCTGCAATCGCTATTCAAGCGCATTGATGCATGTACTCGTATAAAGCAGTGATACAAATGCTTGACAATCTTAGATTGAGTTATGTTCAATATTTGGCTATGATGGCTATGCTGGGTTGATTGAAACATTTTTTGTCCGACCCATTTCAAATAATAGAAAAAACACTTGAGAACTATTGAAGAATCAAATTAGACCCACGGCTTCACGTGCCCCTCTTAATAGTTATGCCGCTATTGTTGCGGGATATATCCAAGTCATGACCGCAGCGGACCACTAGCGGCATAACATGTGTTAATCTTAGTTATAAGAAAATAATAATTTTGTATTATTTATAATCTGACCTTTTATTGTGAGCTTGTCGTCTAAATTAAGGTTTGTTTGATGCATCTACCCACTATTACGATAAATTTATGTAACTAAATTTACTGTTTATACCTATATATAATTTGTTTGGCTTACTTGTAGAAAAATGAACTATAAAATTTTAAAGTAATCTGTTCATAATGTGGTAATATGCCTTTATTAAACATAATATGTACCACGAACTATATATAACACTACAGCTACTACAACAATAGCATTTAGACAACCTATAAGTCATAGCAGACTCATAGGCAGTCTAAATGCTCCAGCCCAGTACCAGTTGGCAGCATGCCCAGAATGCTGGCTGCATTGCCCCGTTAAATTGCAATGCTTATTCGCTTATTCGAGCCAATTATGAGCCAGCATTTTGAACACGCGTCGCATCGACCAAGCACTTAGTTAAGTTTTGAAAAATACTATGAGCTCCCGGTCCCCACGGACCCAACGTCTCTACACCAAACGGATCAAATATGTAACCCATACCGAGGTTAGCATATTTATAATGTGGATGGCTACACATTCATCAATTCATGTTATATTTTTTTATTTAAATGATTGAAGAATATTCTAACACTATGTACCTATACAGAATGTGTAGCTGTAAGTTATCCCTCAATAAATAAAATAAAAGTAACTGACATTGGTAAGTGTCTAGCTAGAACTATTGTACTGATATATATGTATGTGAGCAATGTACAGTGAATGTCCACTGCTGCCGTGTCATGGGCATTGTCGCAACGCCATGCACGCGCCACCACTCCTCATAAGAACTCGGAGAAAGGTGCCGCTGATATGCTACTGGCACAATTATGACATTTAGGGCAGACTTCACTTTGCTCCATGAACTCGTTGACTAAGGAAAGTATTTTTTATTTATAGTAAAACAACTTTAAACCGATTAAGGTTATTTAATTACTATGTGTAACAATCGCGAAAACCTAAGACAACATTATTTTTTATTAATTTCACCGCTGTTTTTTTTACAGGACTGGCCAAAAAAGAAGAGTTATGTTTTGAGGGTTTATGTATATATGTATGTTTATGATTTTCTTTAAAAATGTTTGCAATGAAAATTAAATGCACCCGATTTCTAACACTTAAAATATGAATGTATTCCAACTACTCGATTTGCACCCCCCATAGCTTCCTGTAAAAGTCGTAAGAGGTGTGGAAATGAATATCAAATGGTATTCATTGATTACAAATGCTTGATTCGTAACTTTGATATTTTTATGGCATAGGAGGGCAAACGAGTCAGCTCACCTGGTACTAAGTTATCACCGTCGCCCATGGACATTCGTTACACTAGGATGCACACAAGGATGCGTTTCTGGCCTTTGAAGGGAATTGCTCTCTTCTTGAAGGCTTCTAAGTCGTTTCAGAAATACTTCGTAATAAACATACGTAATAAAACCACTAATTCATAAATTATAGCGAATCCAGTTATGACCGCAATCTGATTTTATATCTGATAACAGCAACCACATTCCATAACTCTATTAATAAAAAAATCTACCGTACTTGGATATCATAACCATAATTGATTTGGATTTAAGTGGCATTGGCCAAAAGAGTAAGATTTTTATTAATATTGTATTTATCACTTCTTAGCGTAATAAATAATGAATTATGTTACTAATGACTATTTCAGAAACTAGAGCAGAGATATTTTTTATAGCAACCGTTTGACCACTATCTCACCTGACGGTAAGTGATGAAGATGTTGTTCAGGCTTTAGGAGAACAAATGCCAGAATACATCGTTAGGTGCTAGTCAACAGGTTTTTTACTTGAGACCTAGCTAGACGGACATTCGCAAAATGCCCTACCTCTATGCTCTAACATCTGCCATCCTTAGACAGCAACCGGGAGAAAACGGCTTAATGTACCCTCCCAAGAACAGAAGGGCTCAGTAGTATTGCCACTAGCTCACCCATCCAAGTCATGACCGCAGCGGACGTTGCTTAAAATAGTTGATCGGGCAAAAATGACTAAACATAGCTTGTTTAGCCAGCCATAAAATACCAGGCTAGAAACTTTTGAATTAATAGAAAATTATACTAGCTTGTATATTCACGTTTATCACGTTCCCGAAGGGGTAGGTAGAAATATCTAAATACCTAAGTTAACTGTGACTGACTGTGACTTATCGACACAACATCAAAATAATTGTGAGTTTTTTTTAATGATTGGATGCAAATTTTGAGTCGATTAGCATATGTGAATAATTTCAATACAAAATGTACGTTAAATTTGTATTAATAAAACGACCAAGTGCGAGTTGTGCGCTTGTCAAGTGTGACGTGCCAACCACAGAATGTACCAGAAAAATCATAAAGATTAAGATCCATAGCGGGAGTCAATCTACCACTGAGCCGGATTTCATTACTTTGTTGCTGCAAAATGCCGATCGATGGGGTTGTACTACAATCATAAAAAGGTAATTTTGTTAGGATTATATTTACAGTTCAAGTACACAACCTTAAATAGGTCGGGCGTACCGACAGCGGGCTAGAACACGTCCACTGTTGACCATGGGCTCCCCCATGTTCTGACCTCATGTAGGGTTTATTAACTGTCTTTTAGTAATAGGTTGCTATTTCTGATAGGGAAGCTTAATACAACTTAAATGTTCAGCAAAGGGAGCAAGACATTCCGCATGGTGGAAGGGCATTTTGCGCTCACCTGGTTAGCTACCATTTTTTTTTTTTTTTTTTGTTCGTGTGGCAAATGCATTTACGCATTCCCGTCCACCGGGGGAGGTGGCCGGGATATGTCGGGCTCGGCACTAACTACTACGTCAGCAGCAAGTGCCCCTACCGACTAAAAACCACACGATGTTCCTACGGAACGCCTTAATGCCAGCCTTTAGCCTGAACAACATCTTCGACCACATCATCACTTACCATCAGGTGGGATAGTGGTCAAAGGCTAACCTATCAGGCATAAAAATAAAATAAAAAAGGTTGGTCCACTTAACATTAAGATGGCCTCGCGCTTGTTCCGTCCAAATATTATATGTAAAAAAAGCAAATCTAGTTAAACAAAACAAATCTATGTTAAACAAATATATGGCAAAGTTCTGAGTTAAGCAGATTTTGTAACTGATACTAAATAATTACACCGACTAGTAGTTATGTGGCAACTAGTCTTTAATAATTCAAGATATAATTTATAATAAAATATAGTCCTATCTTTGGTTTCAATCCTAATTCACCACATGACTTTTGCAACCGATAACGAACTGGTTTTGATAAGAAACTTGCAGCAAACGGTGTTTTTGTAGTACTTAAACTTAAATTTATTATATCATAGATAAATAATCTATCATATCTACTCTTAAGCTATTGACATAGTTTGCTTTTTTTCGAATTGGTATTAAGAACATTTTATAACCTGAGGTAAGTATGTAATATTCCTAAATCGCTTAACACTGTGTTTATAAACACGATTTCCATTCTGTCAAAAATTACTTTGTCCTTAAGCCATATTATTGTAATGCAAGCCGTAACCGACAACTTGTATATGTTTCCAAGAAATTTATTATCTCAGATGTCCTTACAGCATAATATTCCTATTATATTATGGTATATGCAGTAAGCTTTACTTAAGAACACCGCAAATTGGTAATTATAATGACTTCATTGGCTTAGAAAGCTGGCACAGAATATTGTAGTACCTATATAAAACATAGCACAGGTAGTTACGTATAAAAGTCCTTATATAAAATAACAGGTTTAAAAAAATGCCTATCGATGGCGTTGCTTTGGTTAAAAATCCTAACAGGCGTCTAATACGAATATTTTGTCCACTTACAGGCAAGCTCTCCAGTCAATCCACAGCATGCTGAATAAAATACAAATGAAGTACACAAATCTGTGCTGTACTACATTACATAAAATATAAGATATTGAAAGGATTTTTCTAGGTTGTCTAATGTTACTCATAATTTGCCTGGTCGCATTGGGGTATCTCTCCTAGGTCAGGGTCCAGAGAAGAAGCGGTGGGTTCCAGGTTATGTGCAAAATCAGGAACGACAACTGCGGATGAGGAGTGACACCGTGTGGTTTCTAATCGGTAGGGTGAGTTTCTCTTGCTGTTGTGGCAATAGTTAGTGATGAATCCGACATATTCCAGCATTCCCAGCCACCTCCCCCGTGGGTAAGTATAAAGGCATTTTCCACATGAACATTTTTAATTTCATGACTTGGCACCGCTACTGCCGATAATGCCATTCATTACTGAGAAATTCGATTAATTTTACCGTTCCATGATTTATTAATGAGGTCGAAAACTATTGATTTCAAAATTGAAACGCATAAGCAAAATGACTAAGTAGGGAAATACTACTTTGTTCGTTTGTTTGAATTATGATTCATGTCTTGCTAAATATTATGTTTGTAGGATGATAGCTTATTGGCATCTACTTGCACAATAATTACTAAATCCGGACTGCTCGTGATTATTTGTTTGTCAGAAAAACTTACCTGAGGATTTAATCCAGAATCTCGCATTATAAGTTAATATACAGCAGAAGCAGTAAATATAAAATTTTACTCAAAAACGTATAAACAAAAATTATTTTATATTCAATAACTTTGGACTCATAGTTAGTGACTAATTCATACTAGCCCTGACATAAGGATACCTTGTGTTGTGGGTGGTCTAGTTTTTTTCCTTTTTTTTAATTTATGATAAGTGATAATCTAGATAAATAAGTCTTCTAAAAACATACTTACAGTTAGTATTTAATGTAATGTTAATTTTTAATAAAGGAATAACTGTGACGTGACTTACTTAAAAATATATATAAGTTTGCAATATTTAAAATTTCCCACAGTAATAATAACAAATATTTTTAAAATATTTTAAGAAAACATCCAATTAATATATTAATAAAACACTTAAAAAATACAAAAATATATCTAGTGACAATTCTGCCTAATTTTCCTACTAAGCCAACGTCCGTCACAAACACCACGCAGTCAAACCGGGAGAATTTTCGACGCGTTTCGATTCTACACGAAGCATTCTCAGGAGGTCTTGACTCTAAAAGCGTACGATCGAGATTATTTTAAAAATATTTGTTATTATTAAATATGGATTTCCGCAAAGTAACGCCTGAATCTAATCATTATCTTTTCCCACAGTAATCACAAATTATAAAATTGTTAACTGCGGAGAAATAAATAGTTATTTTTATAAATTATAGAAAAACATACCAAAAATATTGTATCAATCCTGACCGGAGTACATCAAGGCAGTTGATACAGGAATTATTGTTTCACCACATTATTGACGCTATTAACACTATATATTAATACTACAAAATCATACATAGGTTGTCACTAAAACATTATGCTTATTTAAATAACAGAGAACTCTGTATTGACCATATGTAAGATGCATTCTGAAAACCAGAATTGTGTTTAAAAATTTTAGTATAAGATTTCAAATGAGGGTACCACCATAAAAATATTTATTTGCATCCATCTCACCACTGTATTATGCAATACGTTTTTGATTATATGAACTGATGATAGGATAGCACACATAGAAACATATTGTTTATGTGTGATGATATGAGTGTAAAATGTAACTGAGTGAGTGTAAGTGAGTGTCTACAAGAGACAAGTTTAGGGGATACTGTTTGTAGATATTATGATAGTAACACACGGAGCTTTGTCTTAATTTGTCTTATTTGTTTTAATATATATAATATTATTATTATCTAGGAATGTGATATAAATTATGCCACTCCACCAATGAGGCAATCAGCAACGTGACCTTCAAGCAACGAAATTAACCCAATGTTATCCAGTTCTGCTCACGGTAAAATTAAATTATAACCCTAGAAACTCACAAAGGCAGTATATTTACTCCTTATGCAATTTGTATGAGAAATCTGGCTAATAGGCCATTGATTTAGTATTGCTAATATTCTGCACATAACTCATTATCAGATCCACGCAAGTTTCTATTAGCAAAACCATTTTAGTAGGTAGTGTGCCGTTACGTCCTCATAATTGCTAAGCTACGATTGTGAATTTATAGGGACTTAACGATGTGGGTGTATTATGGTCTTTCAGTGTTCTCTAGGTATTGTATGAAGAAGCGGGGTTCCTTTGGGTAATGTTCACGAAAATGTGGAGATTAAATAAGTTTGGTCTATTCATCAGGATTTTCTAATTTTTGGAATAATTTATAATTAAAGCTTCTTTTAATGCTGTCGTGATGGAATAAACACGCGGCTCACGTGGTGCTAAGTGGTAATACCTGTCTATAACAGACGCAGTCCATCGCTAGCAGTGAACTGAACTGCGCCTATTACCCATAATGTTGTAAAGTCTCATGTGCTTGTAATTTCATCGACACAAATAACCTTTTAAGGTCCTTGGGAACGTCAAATTCGTACCTACTTTCTAAAGCGAACTCCTCCGTAACCGCTGAAGTTGAAGATTTGAAAAAAAAATATTTTTATGAGAAAAAAAAAATATTTAGAGTTTTACTGCTAAGTTACCTACTTATTTGTTCTATTTTTTTTGCTGTAAAGTCAGTCCCAAACCTTTGTAATTAGCTAAGCATACCTTTACAGTTACGCTGTTTCACTTGGTGTTAAGCTGGTGCTATATTTTCAGTCTATAAATGACGGTTCTCAAACTATAACTATAAAATTCATATATTCGGAAACAATGACGCTGACTGTAGGGTGATCTATGTATTAAATAATTTTAAACGCCTTGTTTTATTTATATCCACACAGAACATAAAGCAATTAAAAATAAATAACATAACAATGTAATGTATCAGACCTGAATTGCAGTTCAGATACCTATCTGCGTTGACACGTTTCGTCACGTTATTGTCTAATGATAGTAAAAAGATAGGGAAAATAGGGCTCTGTTGAACGATTGTTTATTTCCTCAATTATTGCCTGCTGATGTTATACTTAGTTAAATCAAAATTTCTACATGCCCACAGATCCCACCTTCTGGTATTGTTCCCTTAGTCACCTCTAACGACATCCACAGGAAGAAATATGGAGGTTTTATTCTAACCAGGCACCCCACGGATAAATTCATGTAATGAGGAGAGTATTCAGATATATAAAACTTTATTGTTACACCACACAAAATATGTAATAAATAAGAGGTAAAATTTAAATTTACAGCAATAGTGTTACAATGGGCAATTTATTACTAAAAGTTCTCTTTCTGGCAACCTTTGGATGGAGATAATTTGTAAACGATATAATTAACTAGTAAAATATATAGTACTCAATATCTGAACAGTTCTTTCATTCTATTCAATGTGAAAATATAGTCCTATAGTTGCTTTTTCCAATTTAATAACAAGTCTGGATTGTAGCTGTAGCTTTTTTAAAATCTTCTTCATTTTCTATTTTTTGGTTTTCTATTTCCTTCGTGAAGTAGTATAAAATATATAGTATATATAGTACTCAATTTAATGTATAACTCACACACACCATAATGCCATATACATACTCCTATATAAATACATATAGTTATTATCAATAAAACTAATTAACTTTTATTGTACATTAAATAAATAAATGAACAGTACATATTTACGAACACAAAAATAAATAAATAATTTAACTATATTTACTTATGACCTAAAAATGTTACACTTAAAAATTGTGAGCTCTGTTTTCTAGCAGGAGGCAATCATAAGTAGAAAACAGAGCTCAGGTCACTGTCCATGGGTAGAGTACCTAAAAGGCTGGCAGCATTACCCCGTTGTATGGCAAGACTAATTTTCTGGCCGAGGTAAGCGCCAGCCCTTTGGTCGTTTGTCTTTTCTATCAGCCGCTTTGATAAATCTTTATATAAAATTCATGCGCTTGGACCATAATATAAACTAAATAATATATAAATATGAACATATCCAAAAATTAATAAAAATCTAATTTTTAAATGTCGCTTGTCAAACGAATACCTACTAGTATTCAAATTCAAATTTAAACTTGTCTCAAAATCCACAAGTAACGTATATCGATTTTTATCAAATTTCAATGCAAATTGCTCTCGAATTGGAACGAAATTGAGAGTAAATCTCAAACCGGTTGTATCAAATAAAGCCGGCGGGTTAACGACTTCGCTGATGAGTCACAACCACTTGACATCAGAGACTTGTGGTAGACATTCACACCTTGTTTAAAGTGCAGTTTCAACAATGAGAACATACTCTCATTTTATAAATAGTATCATACGTTTTTATCATAAGTAGAGCTAAAGATTAGGTTACATATATGTATAGATATACCTATATAGACCTTATACATATATATGTATTGATATATGTATAGGGTAAGAAGATGTACTCAGTGTGAGTCCAGCGGCAAAATGTAAAGGTTTAGAAGAAATTTAAAAAATAGTAGTTTTTTTTTGGTAAGGTATTTCTCAATAAAATGTAACTCATTTGTAATGAAGAGCATAACGTTGAACACATAGCTTCAATCTGGAGGTACAGTTTTAAAATGTCTTAACCGACAAGTAAACAATTTGTATTATACTAATTCACTCTGATATAATAAAAAGTTATGTCGTGTTAAATTAAAAATCCATATAAATAATGAAAGTTTAATGTAGGTAACATTACAATTTCATTGTTTATTTGGATCTCTATAATAAAAAGTGTTATATACGTAAGAAGTGATATTAATGTGTTCATAGAAATAACTCTTAATAAAAAAATAAGTTAGTTTATCATTTCATAATAATGGACATTATAATAGAAATAAGGATAAAAACTAATTTGTAACAGCAATCTAATTAGTTCGTTAGCATAAATCATGAAAGCAAACGGAATAGTGTATATACCTCATTCGTTTCAATAAAACCACAGTTTAAATCAGTGCAGCGTGGTCTCGAAAGAGTAAATCTAATTTTAGCCCATCAATGAATTTAAATTGGTTCTGTTTGTGATTTGAGATTAGGTAATGTAATGGCTCGCAATTAAATGGATTTAGATTGTGAATTGTTATACATTCAATTACAAGTAACGATGTAATTTGAAAATATTGACATGCGGACAGGAATGGAAGTTTATCAGGTGTCTAATTTTTTTTATGTTTATAATTTTTTCCTATTTTATTTGGAAAAGCTAGAACCCCTTTATTGCCTGTAGTAGGGAAATCATTTAAGTTCACTATGAACTTGTTCAAGGTCATTATGACTTTATTAAATAAATTCATAATGAAATTATTAAAGTTCATTATGAAATAAATAATGAATATTAAAAAAAAAATTAGACACATGATAAACCTTCACTCCTTCGCAAAATTTATTTTATTGTCATGCCTGTATATTCCAATCACATGTTTGCTTTATTCATCGTCCTAATTTCAAATTAAAACATTTTAGAAAAATTACGTTGTCCTGTATCTTAAGGCAAGTTATTTCTGTAATCAGGCAACTATTAGTACTAATTTATTTCCTAACTAAACGACTGTATATTCCACAAAGAATTGTATTATTTTAATACTAGCTTTCCGGGCGCGGCTCCGCCCGCGCGTATGTCGGTTATCGCGCAAAAACATTAACCTCTTTTTGCGCAGTCGGATAAAAACTATCCTATGTTTTTTCCCGGGTCTCAAACTATTTTCATACCCAATTACATTCAAATCGGTCCAGTAGTTTTGGCGTGAAAGCGTAACAGACAGACAGACAGACAGACAGACAGACAGACAGAGTTACTTTCGCATTTATAATATTAGTACTGATATAGAAAATATTCCGAACATATAGCTAATGATGGTTCGTACAAATAAAAACCAAACGGTTTTATATTCAACATTATACTTCATTATTTTTTTCAGCTTTAATAAATACTTTTAAATGTGCCCTGGTGATATTTACATTAAATAGACTCCTATTATGAAATTACAACTCTATGTGGGCGTGTTATATGGAAATATTGTAGGTGGTCGTGCACACGTTCCCATTGTGCAGATACAATCTATGTTAGGTATCAAGGACTTATACGTAAATTAAATTGAAATATAGACCTAGAAGTTTCTTTGTTCTGACAATATGTAAGGACCAAACGTTTTAAATATAGGGAGTATAGGAACGCGCATAATAACTATTCCAAATAGAATCTTGTAGGATAGAAAATGATAACACTGTAATAGCTTCATTTTTCTAGTGATGGTTTATTCAAATTGGTGGCACTGTATATTCACGAAGGAAATTATGAAGAACTTGAAAAAAAAATTTTACCAAATAATGGAACCGACTTCAACAGACAGTTCAAGTACCTATTATCACAATATTGTGCGCTTGGTACCGACTTCGACAAGTTATTTCACATTTTTTTGTGTTCATTTTTTGGTAAAAAAAAATTCACATTTTTTAGTGACCCTTACTACTTACGGGATCGATTTTCGTTCATTGTTAACGACTATATCATCACGTTAAGAAAATATTTTTCAGTTATTTTAGTGTAACTCAAAAACAGCTTGACCGGTTTTGATAAAACTTAAATGGGACAAGCATCTCCTTTCAAATAAAAAAGACTTTTCATAATCGGTTCACCCAGTCAAGAGTTCTGAGGTAACAAACAAAAAAAAACACACAGACAAATTGAGAACCTCCTCCTTTTTTGGGAGTCGGTAAAAAATGTATAAGCTAGTGAGAAATAATTACACTAAAAATCCTAAGCAAAAATGCTGAGTGGTGCAAAATATTTTAAAACATTTTAATTACAATAGGGTCTCTTTTTCGTAAAAGGCATGAGTCACAAACCTAAAATTAATACATTCTGGGTAGAAAGATGGCTCAAAACTTGCATTATATATAAATATATTATTCAAAAAGTGAGTTTAATTTTTTGTCATAAATGATAAGATATGAAAAAGTTGCCATTTTTTTACCACAACATGAAGGGAATCATGAACTTAATGAGTAGAGTACATACGTATTTTATATCAAAAATTAATCGAATGGTTTGAGATATCTGAAAAAGTATTTAAAAACTAAACTATTTATGAGTTTGGAGTTCCACCATACAGCATTGGTGTATTGGCAATTATTGTATGTTCTATGGTATTTGGCAAAGATAAAAAAGTTTTAAGCTGTAACCAAAATAGATATCATATATAAAATATATCATATTATCATAAGTTGCCATGTGGAATTCTAATTAAAACGAGACGCGCTCTTTGCAGTTTTTTTACTATTAGCTAATTATTAAGTTTTCCACAAAAAGGTTTGTTTAGTTTTTGGGAGGTTTGCTTTTCTATATATATATATAGTATGTAAATACTTCCAATACTGTAAAACACATGACACCTATTTATGATTAAAAATGGACTTTTGTTTAATAATATTTTTTTTAATAATAAATAGGGGTATATTACAAAATAATAATCTTTCGCTACTCATGTTCATAAAGTCTTGCTTATGCCCGATGTAGACCGACTAAAACGGCTTTTTAAGTTCTAGTGCATGCCTTTCTATTCCAGTACATATTATTATGTTATTTAAAATTGTTGAAGTTCATTCTGTTAAATATATCATGGAGAAGGTTTGCCTGGGCCTTTCATGGTACCAATATGAAAGACCAGGGATATTATCAAAGACCCAGATATACATTTTGTCAAAACGATGATATTGCAATATTGTTTAAATATCAGGACAGACGTACGGATATAAAATCGGAATAGTTGACTAAAACCAAAACAAGCAAATGCTTTTAAAAATAAGGACTGGACATAGTACATAACTGCAGTGGCCAGCAAAGGAGGCATTTTTCGACGACGGACGACGACTTTTTTCATCATTCCGACCTGTGCCGCCACGCCGTGCACACCTGTCTACAGCTCCGCCAGTATCTCCCAGTGAGACCGCAATAGTCCCCGCACTATTGCCGTCTCACTCGGGTCATCGTTCCGACGCTAGTTGCAGACCAGTGCCTTGGAATACGCAGTCCTGACGAAGTTTTGTTTTCTGTGCAGAAGCTGAGCAGCCACCGACCGCCGTGCAACGTGAGCTACGAGCTCGCCGTGCCGGCGCGCAGAGGCGCTCTAAGACGTCAGGCATTACCACCTACCCAAGTCCCTTGTTTCGGACGAACAACATCATATCGGGCTGGTGGTCTTGTTTTGACCGCACTTTTCGGTGCGCATTTCACCACTTTACTACCCGACACAACATAGTAACAGCCGCGTAACAACACACTTTGTGCTGTTAAGCGACGTCGTTCAGGCGTGGGGTAGCGTCAGCCAAACCCGTCTGAACGATCAAATCCGCCATTTGCTGCGGTCGCAGTGTGACACCCTACGGTGACAACGGCCACTGTTGTTGTTTTGGTTTAACCTTGCACCGTGGCCTTTCCCGCTTCACGGGTCAGCCGAAGCAAGCTGGGCTCCGGGATTACTGGCCTTGGGGTCGCCCCTAGTCAACCCCGGAGTAGCGCTTAGGAGCACCCCTCTCCGCCGAGAAAAAAGCTCGGAGAGGGTACACAACTAGGGCACACCCTAGGTACACACTCCCTCTCACACAGTGAGCTCACAAGGTGTGTGAGGGAATTCAAACCCTTGATAGGGCATCCTGAGTATTCCCCTCAGGATGCAGTCCCGTCCCTCTAACGGTGAGGTGCAGGTCCTTCAGACCTTCGCCCTCCGCCACCCCGATCTATACGTTGCACATATGCAACTGCTTGAAGAGGAAGAGAATGCCCGCCTCACGGACACTCTCATCGCTCCCTCCGGGACTTCAAACCCGGAGGCCAGCGTTCCTCCCTTGACCCGATCCTATTCAGAGGATAGCCCTACTTCGCCCGCTCCCGGGCCCGACAATAGACGCACGGTGAGAGCCCCTCCCCGTGAACGGTCTCGCTCTCGCTCACCGATCGGGAGGTCAGCGAGTACCCGTCCCTCCTTCGCCTTTGTCGAGACCGTTTCGGAATCCGAAACGGACATGGAGGTAGATCAGGCCGGCGCCTCACGCACGGACTCTGATTCCGATAACGACGGTTACACCGTCGTAGATCGCAAACGCAAGCGCGTGCCCAAAGCCGCTAGTTGCGCCACTTCCGCCCCTCCCGCCAAGGCACCCGCAAAGGCCCCCGCCTCCGGCAAAAAACCGACCCCCGCCCCGCGCCCCGCGTCTCCTCCCTCCGCTCCGGTTTCAACCGCCGCGTCCCCTCAGGACGCGAGCGCACGTCGCGAAAAACCGCCTCCGCCTTTGTTCATTCAGGACAAAAGCAAATGGGACATGCTGTCCCGCTTAGTTTCGGATCGTGGGATCCATTATACTAATGCCCGCTCCACGCAGCAGGGCATTAAAGTCCAAGTGCCCACTAGTAGCGACCACAGAGCGCTAACAAAGCTCCTCCGTAAAGAGAGCATAAGTTTTCACACTTATGCGCTCGAAGAGGAGAAAGTCCTTCGCGTTGTGATTCGCGGTGTGCCTAAGGAGATACATACCGATGCGGTATGTGACGACCTTAAAGCACAAGACTTCCCAGTGCATTCGGTTCACCGCATGTACAGCGGGAAGGACCGCAGTCCATATGACCTAGTACTCGTAGTACTAGACCGTACACCAGAGGGCAAGGCCATTTTTAATTTAAAAAAGGTCTGCGGCCTCTCTGGGTTAGACGTACAAGCCCCATTTAAAAATGGAAGTCCCTCGCAGTGTCACAACTGCCAATTGTACGGTCACGCCTCCCGCTTCTGTTTCGCTCGCGCTAGGTGCGTCAAGTGCCTAGGCGATCACGCGACAGCGGCGTGCACTCGCACTCGGGACTCGCCGGACCCACCCAGCTGCGTTCTATGCGGTGCTCAAGGACATACCGCGAATTACCGCGGCTGCCCAAAAGCACCACGCATAAACCACAGGGTGGCAAGGCATAGACCGACCCGTCCCTCACATGACCGTTACCAACGGGTCAGCCCTAAGCTGTCGGTAATACCTGCTTCACAGGTAATACCCGCGCCGCTCCCCGCCCGTAACGCATGGTCTAAACCACCCAGTATGGTAAAGACCATCACTCCCGCCCGCGCCCCGGCCCGCGCGCCCGCACCCGCTCCCGCCCGCGCCCCGGCCCCTGCCCGCGCACCGGCCCCGGCTCGCCCCGCGCTCCCGGCACCCGTTGCCAACTCCGTTCGCGCCCCTCCTCCCCGCGCCATTCCTCGGCCACAAGCCCCACCCATGCCGCTGATGGATGCCTCTCTTCAAGAGGACATCAAACTAGTCAGCGACCTGGCGATGTCTATTGACATCAACGAAGTCCGCGAGCTAGCGCACAAGATGCACTTCGCTCAATCCCCAGCGGACGTGATCCAATATACATTGGAACACGCGAATTTACTTAGCGCCCTTAAGCGCTTCGTTCCCCAGGCCCCTCCCCAGTACAACCACTATGGGTAGTACAACCGCACGCACGAAACCGCGCTCAGTTTCGTTAGCGTCATTCAACGCTAACGGTTTCTTTAGACAACGTGACCTTGTCCACGACTTTTGCTGCACCCACCTTATCGACATTATATGCGTGCAGGAGACCCTTCTAAAACCGGGGAAGGCGAACCCTAGGTTTGCCAATTACAGAACGGTACGTGATGATAGAGTGAACTCCCGTGGGGGAGGCACTCTTATCTATTACAAAAGGTCCCTGCACTGCATCCCCCTACCTACCCCGACTCTTGTTAATATGGAAGCATCTTGTTGCCTCCTAGCTATGACTGGTCATCAACCTATAGTCATAGCGTCCTGTTACCAAGCTTGTCAAAAGCCGACCGTCCGAGCTGACTTAGAAGCATTGTTCTCATTAGGAAGCGCCGTCCTTCTGATTGGCGACTTCAATAGTAAGCACATCCTATGGAATTGTAACGTCAACAATCCCAGAGGCATTGCACTTGAAAAACTAGTCGCAGAACTTAATTTTGACATAATTGCGCCCACTGAGCCCACTCACTACCCTCATACGGAAGACTTTCGACCTGACTTGCTTGACATGGCACTACTCAGAGGCGTAACACTCCAGTTACGCTCCATAGAAGTGGTTCACGAGCTTCACTCTGACCACCGACCCATTATACTGCGACTAGGTCCCGACCCAACAACAGACCTCCCCCGCCCCACTAAGACGATAGTGAACTGGAAGCAATTAGGCGTTGCCCTAAAAGCTATCAGTTCACCGGACCTTGACAAGATCCCTGACGACATCCTGACTAAAGATGACGTAACCCTTGCGATCGATTCGTTCACTAATCACCTCTCCACCGTAGTAGGTGCATCCGCAAAGGAGGTCATGGTGCCGGACGACCGGCGCCTTGTCATTCCAGCGGATGTGAGACGATTAGTGACGGAAAGTAAAGCAGTGACCCGACATTACGACTCTTACCCCAGTAAAGAGAACAAAACTAAGAAACGCCACTTTGAACGCATGGTTCAAAGTCGCATGTCTGAGTTGCGTGATCAACAATGGGGTGACAAACTTTCAAACCTCGTGCCAAGCCACCAGGCTTATTGGGACTTGGCGCGAGGTATGAAAGGAAGTAACTACAACGACATGCCTCCCTTATACAGACCAGTCCCACTAGTCCCAGCGTTCTTTGACGAAGACAAAGCTGAGTGCCTAGCTGATAGCCTAGAGGCTCAGTGTTCCCCTAACGTAGATCACGTTGACCAAGCTCACCTCGATTCGGTGGATGCTGAATTCGAACGTAAAAGCTCTGTGGTCACCTCTGAACTCCCACCAATCACCTTAGCGACTTACGCTGAGGTGGCGAGACTGATCAAGGCCCTCCGACCGCGCAAATCCCCCGGTGCCGATGGCATCTCCAACAGGGTTCTTAAAACCCTCTCTCCTCCTCTCATCCATCTCCTAGTCAGCATCTTCAATGCTGCTATGAGCCACTGCTTATTCCCAGACACCTGGAAATGTGCAAATGTCATTGGCATTCACAAACCAGGCAAAAGCTCATCTGACCCCACCAGTTACCGCCCCATCAGCCTCCTCAGTGCCTTAGGCAAACTTTACGAGCGGTTATATGCAAACCGTCTCCAGTCCCATGCTAAGGAACACCACCTTATCCCAGATGAGCAGTTTGGCTTCAGACCCGGACACTCATGCGTCCAACAGGTGCACCGCCTCACGGAGCACATCATTGAGGGCTTTAACAAGTACCCCAAACCCCAGACAACGCTAGCAGTCTTCCTCGACGTAGCGAAAGCTTTTGACAAAGTCTGGCACAATGGCTTGATTTACAAGCTATACCAATTTGGCGTGCCAGAACGTCTTGTGCTCATCCTACAAGACTTCCTTAAAGCCAGAAGCTTTCGCTATCGCGTGGAAGGCACCCTCTCCTCCCCCCACCCAGTCAGAGCCGGAGTCCCTCAGGGCTCCGTGCTATCACCCATTCTTTTCGCGCTGTATACCAGTGACATCCCACGCTCTCAGCCTAACGTCCTACTAGCCCAATACGCGGATGATACCGCTATTTATACCACTGGGTGGCATATCAGTAGAAAGTCCATTCCCGCCCTCCAACGGGCCATCACCGAGATCGGTGACTGGTTCCGTAAATGGCGCATCGCGGTCAACCCAGTTAAAAGTGCAGCTATGTACTTTACTGAGAAGGGCCGCCCCCGTTACCCGCAACCTTTAACTTTGTTCGACCAACCCATCCCCTGGGTTAGTAAAACAAAATATCTCGGAGTCACCCTTGATCGGAATCTCACCTTTAGCGATCATATAACAACCGTCCGTAACAGAGCGGCCTTTGTAATGGGTCGCCTTGGTCCCCTGATTCGCAAAGAGAGTAAAATGTCTCTTAGAAATAAGAAGACACTTTACACTGCCTGCATCCGCCCCATCATGACTTACGCATCAGTAGTGTTTAGTCATGCTAGTGAGGCCCATCTCCATAAGCTTCAAGTCATTCAAAACCGTTTTCTTCGTAGTGCAACCGGCGCTCCGTGGTATATCCGGAACACCGAGTTGCATTGCGACCTAAACCTTCCCTCTTTAGCGCAGTTCAATAAGGACTGCGCCCGCCGATACTTTGATCGAGCGCCCCACCACTCGAACCCTTTGGTTGTCCAGGCATCGAACTACTCGACCGCCTCTTCTATCCCATTTTTCAAACCCCCCCGTCGCCGACCACGGCAGGTATTAGACGACCCGGATGACCCCATCGCAGTCATTACATTGGCAGCTTTAGCGTTATCCGCAAGTCGTCGAGGTAAAATCCCCAGGTGTGAGGTAATTAGAGGTCACACAATCAAACACCGAGCTCGCCGGCGAGCTCGAGGCAAAAACAAGGTCACGATAAATTGCTCTCCAAATAGTCAAAGAGTATTATTCAGTAGGGCCCAATTGTGCAACACTGCAGTTGCACAGAGGCATTTTGCTCCGATCCCCCCCATGTCTCTCGACAGCGAGACAAGCCGAGGTCCGAACCACAGTGGTGCCCTTGAGCTCGCTGTCAACCCCTCCTATAATAGCGGTACGTTTTCGGCGTCCGCAGGAGACGGAGGTAGAAAGCGCTTTTCGCCTTCTACGCCCGTCTCGGGAGAAGTGCCTTCGGCACTTCTCCCTCCCGGGCTATTGTAGGGCCAGGCCCTCGCCCAAAACCCGGTGGAGCTGGACGACCGCACAGGCGGTAGCCAGCATCTATGTCCTCCCTAAAAAAAAAAAAAAAAAGGAGGCATTGATGGACGAACGTGTAAATGTGGGCCGAGGCGAAGCCGAGGCACACATTCGTAAGTCCATCAATGCCTAGTTGTGGCCAAGGTTTGTATAGTGCTTTTCTCAAATAATGCGCGGAAATTAAAACAAAGTAGTACCTAGGCAGAATATTTTATTTGAAGATACAGTTGTTAAATGTACAATTGCATTCAAGTCAGATTTGGATACTGTTTTAAATTTACGTTATGTTTCATTAAAACTGTGCATTTTAGCATTGAATAGATGACCCATAGTGTTGTTGGCTTAACTTTCTTGGCAAGTTCGCCGAAATAAGCCAAAAAAACGATTTCGGATAAGGATTTCAATTTTCTTTCATTCTTCCACTGAACAAACTTTTCATAGGTTTTCAAATATTTTTCTTTCGATTTTGGCGGTAACAAGTTTTCTATTATGGCTCTTGCCGCCTCTTGAATTTCAGGTGGCGTTGAATTAAGTTCATCACACTCATTTTCTTCTCTTCAACTCATTTTGTCGAAACAATAACTTTTCAAAATCAATGACTATCAACAAACAACAATAAAATTTCCCGCGATAAAGTGTTCATTTGTTTTTGTTTTTCAATAAGCAGCGTTCTATTTGCAAGCCAGATCGAAATTTAAATAAAACTTTTGATAAGTTACCTCCTTGGTTGCCATGCTTCGAAGAAAAAGATCGTTCCATTTTTAAATTACACGACAGATCTGAGTTTACTATGCAATTTATTTGGCCGATAGACACGACAGATATAGATTTTATACATTTTTTGCCGGCCGCTGCGCGCATGTATTTGGCCAGTACAGCAATTTCGATTTATTTCGAAGAAGGTTGTCAAAATAATGCTCACATTTCCAAGCATGTTTGAGAAAACTAAGTTTATTGCCATAAAGGCATAGAGTGCCAAGAATAATACATTTACAATGTGCCTTTGGTATCAGAGTTAGGATTTAATTTATATTGCTCTGAACACAAAACTGTGTGGAACTATAAATACGTATTTACATTTCAGTTCAATACCGATTCTTGGTCAAACTGTGAACGCGACAGAATAGAGTGGATTAACGTCAACGATTAATGTTTTATATTTTTATTTGTATTTGTTTGTTGTAGTATTTGTTTTCTACGATTGAAAATTGTTTTTCCTGTCCGCGAGCACAATTTTTTTTAGATATTATTACTGTCCAACTTTTGATTATTTGAACAAAACTGTTAACTGCACTCATCTCATCACCAGATGATGAAATAGCAAATGCTTTTGATTGGGTGTGCATTAAAACGTTAGAAGCTTGCTACCTGTGGGCTTCCAGACAAGTTGTGCGTAAGTGGATCTCCAATTTTTAGGCATATCTGAGCATCAGGGTAATTTTTCTAATTATTGGAGCATAATTAACCGAGTGTGAATCGAACTTTCATCATCCGATTTCACACCGGATGCCTAACCCACTCGGCCACTTGGACACACTCTTTCGAGCCGAAACTTTGTCCAGTTGTATCACTTTTACCGTATTTTTTTTAAGTATGGTCTTAGTTTCATGTTATTAAGGGGAGCAATATCCTTTATGGCACTAGATTTTTTATATATTATAAAGTGAAGAACGGCCAAGCTGCCTGATCGTAAGCATTTTGTATAAAAAGAATTTTGCGAATACCATCAAGTAGAACATCTGTTGCCAAGCTGCTTGCTTACTGCTCACTGGCAGCATTGTTAGCTGTCGGGACAAAAAGGTGTATTCCAACAGTTGTTTTGTGAGCCAGTACTTAAATAATAACAATAAGCTAAGACTTATGACTAATTAGGTACTTAATAAGAAAATTGGTACAGTTTAACACCTTAAGATGCATGACTTTTTTTAAGTTGAACATCAAGAAATATATAAGCAAATTTTTACTATTAATATAATACAATAAATAAATAATGTTGTCCGAATCATACAACATTACGTCAGAAGATTAGAAATAAATTTGTTAAATTACTATTTTGCAGATCCATACTATACTAACAATCTGGTTCAGTTGCGGCCAGCGCCCAATAGATATATATATGTTTCCTGCGACACACCCTCAGGGCTATAGGCGTCTACATAGGTACAGTCAATTCTATCCTGTACCTATAGAACATACAGGCTCTATATAAGCACCAGATATCTTAGAATTTGGCACACAGCGAGCCCTAGAGCTAACAGTGAAGTACGGATTAGATTTAGACAAATTGTGGAGATAATGTACGCTAAGGTAGGTTTTAGGTTGTGATTTAGTATTTATATACGTTTAGAAAGTTACTTCGTGTTGTGATGATTTCTAGTGATATTTTCGATAAGATTCTAAATTAATATTTTGAGATTTTTACTTATATGACACCTAAAACAATAGCTATTTTTAAATTTATAGTACTTATATATCTTTTGCTGGTAGCTTTAAGAGTGTGTTACAAAAAATTGGATCTATTTCATCAATCTAGTCCATAAACAATATCTCAGTTTATTTTGTTTTTATTGCTGATAGGTAGGCATTTGACCACTATCTCACCTGATGGTAAGTGATGATGTGGTCGAAGATACTGTTCAGGCTAGCCTAGAATTACTGACTTTTGTTATAACTGTTTGATAATAACAAAATTGAAATAAGCGACATTGTTGTTAATAGCTTGTGACAGTTGGAAGTGAAAAATAACCTCAAATTTTTGTTCTGAATTCCAGGTGATTGTTGCTTGCGCGCTGGTGAGCGTCGCGCGCGCTGGTTTGATTGCCGCTGGGCATGGTGCCCTTTCTTCCCAAAGTATTGTCCTTGGTGGAGGCCTAGGACATGGCTACGCAGCTGCAGCCCCCGTGCTGGCTGCTCCTGCATACGGTGGTTACGGCTATGGAGGATACGGGTTAGGTACGGTAGGCTGTCTTTGAATAAATATACATTAATACTATATAACTGTTCATTGCGGGACTTTGTCATATTAAGCAAAACATTGAAACTTAGTATTGGGGTCGGATAAAGTGAGTAGAAGAGCATTGATCAAACATGTGACAAATAAGAAGGTTGATGATCTCTTACCTCAGTTTTGTTTAGAAAATTGCTTCTTGTTATAAATGCGGAAATTTTGTCGGAGTATTTTTTGTTATTTGTTTCATTTTGTAGCTAGGGAATTTTATCATCGTACATTGATATGCGAGATTTAAAAAATAATTTAAATTATTTATTATTAATTTTATATATAAATAATTACAGTTTTTACTAGTCAACACAATTTGAATATTTATGGTTAGGTTATTCGGTTTTTTGGAGATAATAATATTTATGTAATCGTTTTCAGTAACGTTCAATAATTTTAATAATAATTATGTAGGTCTTATTTTTCTAAAGTTCTTAATTTTATGAAATAGTCCAAGAGTTAAATAATACATAGAAAGATAATTAAATACACCTTTGAAATTTTGCTTACAAGTTGGGTGTCCATATAGTAAATCGTATCAATACAAATTTTATTTCTAATTATTGTAATAGCGTCCAAGTGACACAGTATCTGAAATTTTTTTTAGTTTGTAATAAGTAAGAACTAGAAAATTTTATAAATAATGTTTTTCTATACTTCTTGAATTGATGAAATTTATTAGGTATCATCGTACATTTTTATATTTTGATGATTTTAGAGGTTTTGGAATTATGTGCTTTGTGCTTTTTTTTTTACCGCCGGTATATCTTTATTAACAAAATACTACGAACTGTTTACAGATACCACAAAAACAGCTTTAGGACAGCCTAAAATTCGTTGCAAACTCACAGACAGTATGATATTATTGTGTTTAATATTTTTTTCACAGTAATACGAGCACCTCGCATATACAATGAACTTGTCGAATAAATACAAATCCTAACCACAAGCACAAAAAGAAATTCTTTAAATTTTGAATTTCCCGCTTAATGTACAAATAATCAAATCTAAGTTATGTGTCTATGAAAATTTGTAATACTAGGTACATTTTTATTTTTTTTATTGCTGTTAGGTAAGCCTTTGACCACAATCTCACCTGATGGTAAGTGAACATGTAGTCGAAGGTGTTAACAGGCTTAACCTAGAATGACTGGCTCTCAAGGACAGCTGCCGGAACACACCGTTAGGTGCTTGGCGACAGATTTTCTACTTGAGGGTGGTCGCTAGCCAGGCGGGCATTCGCAAAAATGCCATTCCACAATGCGGTGAAGCTCAAGTCCGCGGCGGGATTCGAACCATGGACCTGCTGGGCGGCAGTCCATACCCAAAGCCACTGAGCTATCACTGCTTCAAAAACATGTCACCTGTGATGACACGAAGAGAAAATGAAATTGTAACCACTAGGTACTGATACAAATTTTTGAGAGAAATCAATCAGATCTTTCGCTCTGAACTTATAGATTGATAATCTAGAGTTATCTGTTATAAATCAAAATTATTATATCTACAGATTCCATAACTCAATAATTAACTGTATTCCAGGCCACAGCGCAGTGGTCGCACACGCAGCCCCCGTACTTCGCGCGCCGGTCGCCGCATACGCACATGCCGCCCCTGTTGAAGTATATGTAAGTTTTGACACTTTTTATATACTTATATTCTGGATCTAGAGATTGCTACCTCTAAATCAAGTATAAATAATCATCTTTCAATTCATACTTCGGAAATATAAACAAAAAACTGTAGTACCATATAGACTATTTTCTCTTTGTTCAGTTTATTTTTGTTAGTTCTTAAATACAATCATCTAACCTGTCTTTACAGACATTAGTGTTCTGAAGTGTGTTTAATTCCATTTTATATGTGTTAATTAATAAATCAGCTAATTTGATAAAACCAAAGTTCATTCATAGAAGAATAAATGATCTTTAAAAAAAAACTGCTTCGGCTTCCTAAAATGACTACAAACCTTCATCTATATATATTATTCCAGCATTCCAGTGAACACATCATCAGTTGGTAAAAAAAATTAGTAATTAATCTTTTTTCAAAAGGTTCACAGCCCAACAACTTGCCCGATCCATGCAAAAGCATTGGATTGGCGCATGGACTACATAAAGTAATAAATGGAGTCGATAAAATGTATGGTATATTAAAGAAGACAAGTTGCCAGATTCTTAAGTGGCTTTAAAGAACAAATTCTCACATTTTGGCCCTTATTTTGTAGTCCCACCCCCGGTACCAGTTCAACTACGGAGTCACTGATGGGCACACGGGTGACCAGAAGAGCCAATGGGAAGCTCGCGATGGCGATGTCGTGAAGGGACAGTACTCTCTCGTCGAGCCCGACGGCACTGTGCGCACCGTCGACTACTCCGCTGATGATCATAATGGGTAAGTAATTACTACTACTTAGGTACTTTAAATAGATAGATAGTTAGAAAATTCTTTATTTGCATACCTTAAATATAGCATTATAAAGAAACAACAAATAAACGTATACAAAGGGCGGTTTTATTGCTTAAAGCCATTTCTTCCAGACAACCAATCTGAGAAAATAATAAACTCCCAAAAATTTGTCAGGTTGGCAGTTAACCAATTAAACATTATTTATATAATAGTTACCTAACTAAGAAAGTACACTTTTACACCTATTATATATAAATACATATGCATACTTACCTGCATTATATATTATCTATTTATACGTACATAGAAACACGAAATAAATACATAATTCAGTAACCCAATAATATGGGCACACAGACGATAAAAACGTAGAAGAAAAGAGAGAAGCATGCGTAGCTTGCGATGGTGAAGTTGTAAAGAAACAGTACCGATAATTGACGCCATCGTTTGTACTGACAAGTACTCCACTGATTACCAAATTAGGGTCATACATAACTAAGTAAACAGTTTTTATGTAATTAATCTGGTGAAACTCGCTAAAGGTTACCATATAAGTAGGTACTTCAGTTTAGTTCTACCACAGCGTAAATATCCATATACATCTATATTTATTTTAACAAAATACGACGAACTATATACAATACTACCGCTACTACAATAAAAGCATTTAGACAACCTATACGGCATGCAGACTCACAGGCAGTCCAAATGCTCCAACCCACTCCAACACTAGCAGTTGGCAGCGGTCCCAGCATGCTAGCAGCATTGCCCTGTTGAATTGCAATGCTTATTCGTTGAGCCAAATAGGTGCCAGCATGTTTATTTTATGTTTCTTACATTGTGGTCCAACAAGTATAAGTATGAGTTTAATTCACAAAGTACCAATACTTGTTCAAAACTGAATTACCTAATGTCATTGTTTCGTGTATTGATTGCGACCTCTCCATGTATGGTAGCTGCTATTTTGCAGATTATATATGACCAAATACCCGTACGTACGTGTACCACAATTGTAGTCTTAAGTCCTCAACATTAGGTGACATTTTTTTAAGAATACATATGAAAATCTGCATTACTACACTTCTATTTTTAAATATCAGAAGGTTCGAGTATATAAATCATCTTAAATCAGCTCTTACTTAACTACACAGTAAACAGACAGCAGTAAAATACCTACGCGTAGAAACAGTTTTATATTTAACATATGATTTGCAATCCTCACATATTACAAAGTACTTAAATAGCTCTATGGCTTAAAGAAACACATACCAATTAGTTATTGCTTAAAGCAAACCATATGAATTAAATATCAGTTGCACTTGCACCAGTCGCGCACATTCGCACTTTCTCATAACATGATATATAAGCACTGCATATCACTAAATAGTCGCTTCCCGCTGTCTGTCCCTATGTATGCTTAGATCTTTAAAAGTAAGGAACATGCATAATATACTAGAGAAACACTGATAATTTTAGAGATTTCTAATGTGATGTCAAGAGTAGCCTTTTACTTTTCAAGAGTAACCTCCAAAGAAGACATGTTTGTGTTGTCTAATAACAAAAGCTGTAAATGTAATATATAAAGTCATTTTGTAGTATATTTAGTACCAGCAGTGCACCCGTGTCAAGCAAGGCGGATCGCTAGTCATTTATATATTGTTTCTAATGGATCCCTTCATTAGGATTAATTTTGGTATAAATATAATATCATACCAATAATATAAATGCAAAATTAATTGTATTTGTTGTCACTCACCTACAAAATGGATTTTTATTAATCCACGCGCACAGATATTGATAACAATTAAATTTAATTCATAATTTGAGGATATCGATTAAGCGTCATAAGTGACAACTAGGTCTTGGAACTAAGAAATAGGTACTATTACCATACTTTTTATCCCGATTTACAAAATACTTAGTTCCTCTATATAAAATAATTGAACTATGCGAGAGAAGCTGCGTGTAGAAGCTAGTACTATTACAAAACTGATTTAAAAATACGCGAGAAAAATTTTAGGCAATAATGATCTGAGAACCTCAAAAAAGCAAGGATTACAGTAGTAAATAATATGGCTGCTAATCTCACGTAGCTGACCTAAAGTAGCTGTACAACTAACAAAAAACGTCTTTTTTACACAAGAAATTGTTTGAATTATTGCAAGCATTACCAGCAGCTTTTATCAGCCGGATAGTACACGGCTGAAAACAGCCTCCCTCAATATGGAGGAGTTTGCCATTGGTACTCCCGTCGCTTGGCAGACGGCTTGAGGATCGGAGTGTGAGATCAGTTCCTCAGAAATTGCTGCTGTCCTTCTTCTGGTGTCCTACTCGCCTCTTACGACACCCACGGGTAAAGATGGGGGGTTGACATTCTAGCCCGGCACCCCATGGGCTCGTGTTATAACAGCTGCTCAAATATATAATTTTTCATTGTAATAGCTTTTTTTGTTACCAGATTTAACGCAGTCGTAAGCAGACAAGGTCATGCTGCGCATCCCGCTAGAGTTGCCGTGGCGGCCCCATACGGCCATGGACTCCTACATGGATAGACCTCTCTCACACACAATACCACCTTCATCAACGACCTATTTATTACTTTACTTAGCTTAAGCTAGGACGGAATGACAACGAGGCTTTGGGATCATGAAACATTGGAATGTTTCATAATTTGTACAAATCTGGGACTTCACGGCCCAAATCTTTTTTTATAATATCTTACAGAGTAATCGCAAGCTACTTTTGTATTATATTTTCTTGTAGTAAGTAAGTATCTCCCGTTTCCATCCTTCCGTGACGATACACTTTATGAAACGTTGAATGATGTTTACGGGGTGATGTGCAAAAATGATCACTTTTGCGACTGATGTAAATGTAAAATATACTTTTTTCATACAAATTCCTTGTTTTTATTCCATTTTTTAATGACGTAATGATTTATAAGTCTATTATACATAGCACAAGTTACCCATAGAGCAGCAGTTATAGCATATAGCAGTTTACCATTAGATACTCTCAATACTAATGATTTGAAGTTCACATTATGGCTACGTTCCAAATAATGAACTCTCAATCTCATAGAAAGTTTTCAGTACCATGTATTCCACCAAATCTTTAACTTGCTTTTTTGTGACTGGTATTTTTAACACAAAAAAAGGTGTATAAATTAGATGAAGGTGAACAAAATATAACGACAAATAAAAAAAATCTTAGGCATAAAAAAATAAGCAGTAGGTAAAATAAACCATGATATATCACTTCCTCAGAAGGCGCTTCTGCCCACCTTCCGGTATTTTACCTTGAGTTAGGAATAGTCTGTTTTCGATTTCTTCTTATATTTTATATATAGTTATATATTATTTTAGGTGATACAACTAGCTGAGCATTTCATAGGTATGTCATAAAATATTACAAATTTACGAAAAGAAAAATTATAGGGATTAGAACCCGCATCATCCACCCCTTCAGCTGGGGTATGCTCTGACCGACTGAGCTAACATGACAATGGCTCATAACTCTAATTTTTCTTCTCGTTCTTTAACCATCGTATGAGGATGGAGCGACACCAATACAGATTTTACATAGAACATATTTACTAAACAAAACACTATACCTATTTACGTTTCACAGTCATCGATTTAGCCTATCCATCGGTTAAAGCTTGAAACGCGCTTCAGTTATTTTATGTATTGCATAGCAATCCGAAACTTTATTAGGACATTCTGAAAGTTACGATTGGTCTGGGCTTAGAATAGTCTGTTATCGATAGTTTTTTACATTTTGAAATCCTTATTTGTTATTCTTTAATATTAGGTAGGTACAACTAGCCGATATATATTATTATAGAAACATTTCATAGGTATGTCATAAAATACTCGTATTATTTTGAGGCACTCGTTACAGTATGAATAAATATTATTTATTATGTGTTCGTAGCGGGTGCCTGTTCGTTCTTAACTGATGAACAAAATTCTCTGCATTTCTACTTGGATGGGTGACAACTAGTGGCATTCCCTACTGATTTTACGCTTCTGTGCTACGGTTGTTGTCGTACGATGTTAGTCATGGCCGTTTTGGGAGCATTCCGGGGGCCTGGGAACTCAGACACTGCATTGTGATACCCTCATTGGCATTTTGCAAATACCCTCAAGTATAAAATCTGTCGGCTAGCACCTAATAATGTTTTTCGGTAGCTGTATTTTCTTATGGCTGGTTAGAATGGGAACTGACTCTTGGGAGCCTGTTTTTCATCATTGGCCTTCACTTATCGTTAACCGCAACCATAATCATGTTATCATCACAATCGAGAGTCTAGTTATGGTTAAGTTTAAATAAAAGGGACTTAAACTAACGAGAATACAAATAATGTTAAGGCACATTGTTTAAAATAAAATCTCACTAATAAACGTTGATGATTTGGAAGAAGTGATAATCCAGCAGTAATTGCTATGGACTGTCGTGCAGCAGGCCATTGGTTCGATCTCCACCACCGGCTTGAGCTTCTCCGCTTGGTGAAACGGTATTTTATGAAAACTCGCCTAGCTTCCACCCTCGAGTAGAAAAATCTGTCGCCAAGTACCTAAGTGTGTTCTGGTCGCAGTCCTTGAGAGCCAGCTATTCCAGGCCTAGTCCATTAACAGTCTTCGGCCCCATACCTACCAACAAGTGAAATTGTAGTCAAGGGCTAGACTACCAGCTGTAAAAATAAAAAAAATGTGTTGGGTGGCTGAACGTGGAAACAAATACCAAAGAAGTCGGCATACAAGGAATGACATATGACATTGATACAAAGCGGCAAATTCGGAATGCACCTTAGCAACATGCATATCGATCGACTCGTTAAGAGAAAGGTAAAGAACTCGTTTATTTATGAATAAACCCCTGACATGAGACAACTGATATCATAACCTGTTTCCAGATTATTGTAAGTGTAAAAACGTTACACATTGACCTAAGTAGGTATGTCGATGAGAAGAATTTTGTTGAGTATAAAAGCGGTAACTTTTTGGTTGATATCATTCAACAAGTACATTCAGAACAAACAACACCAAAATGTTCTCAAAAGTGAGCAAATGACTTATTTATAGTTTCAAAGTGAATAATATACGTTAATAATTTGTGCTACTTGATTAACTCAATTTCGCCGTGAATATATAGGGGTCGTATGAGGTGACAAAGAGAAAAGACTAAGAGTCGGACAGTATCACCTTCTGAATAACTCCTATCTTACACTACGATCCCTAAGATGCCCACCAAGCTCGCGGATTGTGGTCCTACCTTAATGTAGAAATAGATAATTTAAATTATACATATCTTACTACCAAAAGGATGCATAGGCATAACACAATTAAATAGTATATATAACAATAACTTCATAATATCGTGCTACTGTTTTAGATTGTCATCCTCGCTGCAGCTCTGACTGCGGTGTGCGCTCAGCACGGACACGAGCACGGACATGCCTACTCCTCCCAGTCCATCGTGAGGCATGAGGTGTCACACAACAACGAGCATGGACACCACGAGCACCAGCCCGTGCACCACGCGCCAGTGTACCACGCCGCGCCCGTGCACCACGTCGCTGCCGTGCACCACGTCGCTCCTGTTGTCGAACACCACGTCGCCCCTGTCCACTACGTACAACAACAACACGGCGAGTCTCATCATGAAGAGGAACACCACGACTATTATGTTAGTGCAACTTCCGCTGATTTGAGCTGTTTGATCGCTTTGATGACGATTAACTCTTTGTTATTGAAGTTTATATAAATAAGCAAACCCTTACAGTCATTTTATATCTAAAAACAAAACTGTATTCAACAGGCGCACCCCAAGTACGAGTTCGAGTACAAAGTGCAGGACCCCCACACCGGTGACGACAAGTACCAGCACGAGAGCCGCGACGGTGACGTCGTGAAGGGCGTCTACAGCCTGAAGGAAGCTGACGGCTCCATCCGTACTGTCAAGTACAGCGCTGACAAGCACAGCGGGTATGATTATATTTCACATTCTTAAATTGGATGTAAAATATATATCAAATATTAAAAAGAGCCATTCATTTCAGAGACAATGATAGCTAGTGATAATGTATAATCCTATTGTATTGTTTTCAGTTTCAACGCCGAGGTCCACAACTCCGCGCCTTCAAAACACGAGCAGCCTAAACATCATCATTAAGTCAAACTCATAACGTTAAACTACCCACTGTATGTTGTTACTATTTTTATAATGTAAATAAATACTAGTCTTCTATACAAAGTTGTTTAATATTTTACTTTCATTACATATTTTTATATCCTTTGTGATAAATATAAGATGAATTTATATCCACAAAGTCAAATTACTCGGGTATTTTCATAAAATTATGTGATTTTAGAATTCTCATTTTACATAATATATGCATACTTATATACTAGAGAAACACTGATAATTTTAGAGGTTTCTAATGTAATGTCAAGAGTGACCTCTAAAGAAAACATGTTTTTTTATTATCTAATGACAAAAAGCTGTAAATGTTGTTTATAAAGCCATTCTACTGATTTACCTACGTATAAAGACATTCTGTAGTATATTTAGTATCAGCATTGGACCCGTTCAAGGCGAGGCGGGTCGCTAGTTTTATATATTAGAAGATTTTATTATATATTGTTTCAAAAGACATTTTTTGAATTACTTTATAAATGCATTGCTTTTATGTACTGATTATAAGCATCATAGTTTAAGTTCTTATTACTTATTACATAAGTTGTAAGAACTTAGTATCCAGGCTGTGCAGTAACCGACACAAATACAAGACTTGAGTAGGTACAACTTTTTTAAACAAACAGTCAAAAACATTTGAATTAACGAAATTATGTTACATGTATCCATATATATAATATAACAATATCATATGTATGGAATACTTGTAATATATTGTTATATACTGAACAGCCCTTCCACTCATATGTTTCCAGTCTACTGGTCGTCTCAATAATGCCTCGCCCTTCACTTCGTGTCAACAGTCACCACTCGTTTTAGCGGGAAATCACCCAGCCAATCACAGAGTGTGTCGTATGTTTAATACCGTCAAAATGGTGGTGCCACTGTCAGATCGGTGTTGCCATTACCACATCCGCTAACTGACTAGTATTAAATATTTATTGATGTCCAATAATACCATAATACCTAATGAAAACATAACATTCGGCCATCGGACATCGTGCAGACTCCGGCGCACGAAAACAAACATATTTAAAGCTGGGTTTTTAAAAGATTCTTCTTCTAATTGTTGATGACCCAAAAAGTATAATTATCTCTAATGACACTAAACGGATTCATTATTTATTACTACAATAATTATTTACATTAATTTTAATTTTGTTTCATTGTCTTTTGAAATTTCATATCTATTGATTAGATGTTTTTTTCCATCTTAATATACTTAATATTATGCAAAACAATCAACATATAAACATAACATTAGGCCTTTTCTGAATCCGTATGATACTAAAACTTAAAAAAAAAAACATTGTAAGCTGATTTGGCGTTTCATTTGAATATACCTACATAATACGTGTTAGAATGAAGCATATTGCAATCATAAATTCTAAGAAGTGTGTAAAATGTTGTACTTGTTTAATAAACAAGTAAACTCTTAAAGTTTGCAAATAATTTATTTTCGCTAATGTGCAATTTGGGCAGTCGTGTAAAAATTAAGTCTGGTTGCTGCTACTCTCTCGATGAAATTTTACTTATTAATAGAATATACTTTCATGTGTTCTAATTATGTTTAATTAATCACTGTACTCATAGGACAATAAGAATTATTCTTAAAATTAGACTGTTTTAGTATAATTGTTACATGCTATTAATTTGGCGACATAATCTAATAGTTCGATTTGTTCAAAACATCTAATGTACTCGCATTTGAAGCAAATAAATAATATTCTATTCTAAAAAGTGGTTTTTCTGGATCACTCTTTGCACAATATTCAAGATTAATCTCAATCACTCTATTGGCCGTCAAGTTCATCTTTAAACATTGCAGGTACTTTACCATTTCCTAGCGGGATGTAATAAGGATTGTTTTCATCAAAATTTCTTGTATCGAATTAATTTCAATTATTTTTTTATGTCTTTGTATATATCATCCGTATAAACCAGATAGAGCAGGCTGTCGGTGTCTGTATAGCAAAGTATTAAATTGTTAGCGTATTTCTTTTTAATTACATTGTAATGGTATTGATACAAGTGCTGCTTAGCCTATTCCAAAACGAACCTATATAGATTGATCTGTCTAAAATAACTTTCTCGGGTTTTAACTGAACCGCTACCAGATTTTCAGAAAATATACAAATACATTTCACATTAGACTTAGAAACCATTATTTTTTTTGCACTAAGCTGTTTATTCGTGATATTGGTCTCATCATTCCATTTGGTAAGTAACTTTACCTCAACCTGTTTGCGTTTATTTTCTATAGTCTTGCCAAATATTGAATTATTTAGGAGTTTAAAAAAAATCTTTTTCAAAGATCGTAGTGGACGATTGCTGAAGACGGGTATTTAAATCAATATATTTCTTTAAGTATTCTTCTTGTCTGAAACTCAGTATTCTATGGATTTTTCTTAATACTAGTCCATTTTTTTATGCATTCTTTGAGGTGAGTATTATATAGTGAATAATATAATTAAATTTATTATACAAGTAAGCTATTAGTTTTTCCGTCTTTCTTCCTATGGGTACAAACTTTTCTGGCGCAAAGGTAAATCACTATGATGATCATGCGAATATTTTGGGTATTCCAGATCAACCTCTAAAATAAACCCACAATTGCTGTCATCTAATACATTCATAACATCAAACTTATCAATTTCATTTTGATTTAGAAATTTAAAATCTGAAAAAGGTAACTTTTTATCATTGCATAACCATATAAATTGTTGCAATCGAGATATATCAAATAGCTAGAATCTTTGGAGTCGTCAAATTCCGGTAAATAAATATTATTACCTTTTGCATGACGTAGTGAACACTGCACTAGCCCACCTCGAATACCCCTTTCAATCATTTGGTATATTTCCAGATCATGAATCAAATCTAATTTAACACCTGTATAAAGTAGCATAGCATCCCAACTAAAATAGATGCGGTGATGTACTTTGCTGGATCTAATTTATAGTACAGTCGACTTACATCTCGAAACTTTTCAAATATGTCACACAATAGCAAAACATCGCATTTTAGGTACAATTGTAATTTTACCGTTATATTTAGCTAACTCTAATGAATAAATGAGAGTCATAGTTCGATAAATTATGAAATACCACAGGTATGAATGGACATACCCTGTACATCAACTTACAATACACGTGCGACGGGCCCCTATATTTGGAGGTAATGGGGTCGTGATCACGAACCTTCAAATCTCCGAGTAATAAGAAGCCACAAATATGACAATTAGAAGCATTTTCGAAACTGCCTTTCTCATCTTTGGTTAGAGGTAACATTAGTTTTTTATCTCTCAATATTTTGCTTATTTGCTTTATATCTTCAATTAGTGTAGTAATAAATACTTCAACACAATGTTGTCCTCTATAAGAAACGTATTTATTCATACTTGGGTCATGTGAACAGCAAATATAATAACCAAAACAAGATGGTTGATGTTTTTTTTTAATTATGAGTGTTATCAGAGCAATCTTTGTATGACCAAGATTTTAGCAAGAGACATTCAAGATCAGCATAAATTATAAAATTGATCTTTTGTTTTCTCTCATAATGTTTAAAACCAAGTATACTATTTTTTTGTGGTAAAGTCGTTACAACTTTAGAACAGTTATGAGTTTGATACTTTGTTTCACTGTTCCGAAACTGTAAACATGATTCACACATAATATAGTTTACCTTTGTCCTTCTGACGTCGTACTAATTTAATCATAATTTCTTTCTAGATATAATAAATGAACATGTGTAACATTAACACTACTTTTTCAAAGTCTTCATTGTGAGTTTACATCTGTGTACGATTCCGTTTTCAACTTTGGGTTCAAAAGTGCCAAAACTACTACTAAATAAATACATTCACAACTTGTAAAAGCTTTTGATTTGTCATCTGCCCATCGTCATCAAACTTTTATCTTTAGTACCTTTGAGATGGTCATGAAAATTATCTAAATATTTTGACAAACTTTCTAAAATAGCTTCGCCAAATCGAGAACTGCCTAGATTCATGGAGATTCTCTGTCACTGGAATTGTTCACAGCTATAGGTTTGTGTTGGATTGGTTTAATCTCATCTGCTAATTCATAATTCAAATAGTCAATCATATAGAAAAAATACACACTTTGATATATGCGATATCTAGGTATATCTTTAGTTTGTGCTTTAACGTAGACTTATTAACAATAGGATAGCTCTAACTTTTGATCTAGATCTAGAAAACGGAATCCATGAAAAAAAAGCCTTGTTAAATAGTTAAATATCTTTTAGTTATAAGCATACAAAGATTTGGGCTTCAGTTAATTTTATTAGGGGCAATTACAATCAAATTCATTATAAACTAATGTTTTGGTTTTACTTTGGCATCCTTGACAATAATAAATCATTGTTAGAATTTGAAGAATAATTTTTTGTACTTTATCAGTCTTCAATAATGTTAGTGTTTGAAGAAGAACTTTGATTATTACTGATCTCGATGACCAATTTTTATTCAAATGCCTTATTGCAATAGCATGGTTTCCATAACTGTCTTCATCAAAATAAAACATCTAATAGTTAACTAAACTGAAGTAATTTGTATATCCTTCTTGGCTTTGCAGAACCGATTAGACATATGTCTCTCGATGCCACAAGCTAATCAAGGGCAAGAGATGCCCTCTCATACTTCCATTATCTAATAAACATTTTTTTCAACTATCATAAAATTATCTTCTATAGGGAAAGCGCGATGAAACTTCTTTGCCATTCTGTCCAAGAGAAATTTAGGTTGGTCAAAGGATATAATCAGTTTTTCGCTGTACTAGCTAATTTCTGAATGGCAAAATGAAATGTTTTTCTGTCTTCTCAGTTATATTTTCGTCATTCATACTTATTAATTTTTTTTTTCAACCATATTTCAATGTTGTGGTCTTTTGTTCTCTGGATAAAATTTTGGCCAAGCGTTAATCATTCTTATAAGAACTAATTAACGTCTAACACATGGCTCACTAGAATCACTGATCAGGCGGTTGCGCACTAAACATAATATCTAGCCCATTACCTCTACAAGTTTTTGATAAACAATACCCTAAAAATATGCACATATATATGAAATAAGAATCTGTTGTTGCTCTATTCTCAGAATCGTCTAAAGATACTAAAAGAAATTATGATCATTAATGCGTGTTGTTGAGTATCTCTTATAATATATATATCCGACATATTTTCTTATCTAATAAGGATTTAAAAGCTTCAAATCATTAAAATATATAAATAACATTACATTCCATCAGTTCATACGGAAATATTCCTCTTGAGTGGTATTAAATATTAATTACTCTTGAGTCATTTATATAATTTCTTCTTTACTTTATATCTTACTTTGAGTCTACTCACTCTAATAAAACTCGCACGAGTTATTCAAAGCCACTTCATTCGCATCCATAGCAAAGTAGAATTATTTTAGTTCTATAACGATGAAATATTTCTATCTTAATTTCCTGCACCGCGTATGATCAAATAGTTCTTTAAAGAAATATGCTATACATGCATAAATTTTCTTTATCAAGACGCACGCTCGCGTCTTCGTCGTCTTGCAATTCTATCTAAATGAACGCATGAAATAACACACGCTCACATTGCCTCAAAATGACATATACAAAGTTACTAATAAACAAAGATTATCCTCACGTTCATTTAACACAATGTATACTCAGTTTTCTTAAGTGGTATGCTCACGTCCTCCTATAAATAATGCAAACTTATTTCTTCTTTTCATCAGTTATCTTCTTGCAAATGACGCCCGCTCACGTCTTTTTACAAATGACGCCCGCTCACGTCCTTTCATAAATGACGCCCGCTCACGTCCTTTCATAAATGACGCCCGCTCACGTCCTTTCATAAATGACGCCCGCTCACGTCTTTTTATAAATGACGCCCGCTCACGTCTTTTTACAAATGACGCCCGCTCACGTCCTTTCATAAATGACGCCCGCTCACGTCTTTTTACAAATGACGCCCGCTCACGTCCTTTCATAAATGACGCCCGCTCACGTCTTTTTACAAATGACGCCCGCTCACGTCCTTTCATAAATGACGCCCGCTCACGTCTTTTTATAAATGACGCCCGCTCACGTCTTTTTACAAATGACGCCCGCTCACGTCCTTTCATAAATGATGCCCGCTCACGTCTTTTTACAAATGATGCACGCTCACATCATAAAATCAACAGAAACTGATACGTAATACTTATAATAAATTTGAATAGTATCACAAAACAAAAATCTGAATTAAAAACAAAATGTACCTATCAAATGCATTGACAGGGTCACAGAAAGGGTGTAAATTAAAATACAATTTACAGCTACAAAAATAAATACAGAATTACATTCAGTCGCCGGGATTACGGTATAGTCTAATAAAGTAAATATGTATATTTAATTCTACTAACTGATCTTCTTTTTATTCTAAGGCTGAGATTCAGAGATAATTGTGTAAGACGGTCAAAGACCAGTCTTAGCCAAGCGTCGGATAAGCTAATCTTTAAATTCCATAATCAGAGATATAGTCCGAGTCCAACTTACTTTGCTCTTTGTTTAGATCACACTCTATTATCTATGGCACATTTTTCACTTATGGAACGTTTACCGGTTCTTGTTTATCTGTGCATCCTGATATAAAAATAAAAGGACAAGAACAACGGTATGTAGAATGTCATTAGAGTGAGTGAAACAAAATAAGTGCCTTTTTCAATTTAAAAACAAAGAGTTCTTGAAGAACTTATTGCACCATACGCCTCAGTCTCACTAGACGGCGCAACTCCTGTTTTGAGACAGGCTAAAGTAGTCGATTTCCACTACTTGGCTTAGAATAGCACGCGCTAAGTTTAAACGCTGAAGGAATTTATTTTATTTATTTATTATTAATTTATTTATTCCAGACGTCTGAATACAATTATGAAGCTAAGCACTACATTTTGACGGATTAAAGCATTAGTTCACGCTTCGACTTGTCCCTGAATCTTAGCCTAAGATTAGCTGGCAAAATAGTCAAGTCTCATTATTTCTCATATCTCATCCGAAATGTATTCATATATCATTAAAATCTACTATTCGTTCCACGTGCTATTGCAACGTGTTAGTTACTATACATAAGCATAAAAAATAACTTGCATATGATAATAAGCGATCATCTGCAATATTGTTCATTGCGGGTAGATAATGTGCACTCACAATACGAAAGAAAATGTTATACCAATTCAAAATCTAACTACATACGAGTAGATATTAAATTTACACTTTTAAAGCAATTTCAACATTAAAGATAAGACAAAATTCTTTGCAGGGACGCTAGATACCTAATATTGATACAGTACTCACAATCACTTGGGCCGCAGCAAGACTTCACTTTGTGGGGGGTTTAAAACACTTCTGAATTGTTATATACTGAACAGCCCTTCCACTCATATGTTTCCAGTCTACTGGTCGTCTCAATAATGCCTCGCCCTTCACTTCGTGTCAACAGTCACCACTCGTTTTAGCGGGAAATCACCCAGCCAATCACAGAGTGTGTCGTATGTTTAATACCGTCAAAATGGTGGTGCCACTGTCAGATCGGTGTTGCCATTACCACATCCGCTAACTGACTAGTATTAAATATTTATTGATGTCCAATAATACCATAATACCTAATGAAAACATAACAATATAAATTCGTTGTTATTTTTTTACCATTAAACTGTTACGTGCTTTGACACGTTAGCGCCATCACAATTTTCTGTAACCAACGCGAGGGCTGGCGCCACAGTTACTTCAGCGGAGCGACTTAAACGGCGTAAAAATTCTAGTAGTTACATACTTGAGACTTTTCGTGTAGAGGTATTGAGTACTTGGGGGCCGGGAGCTCATCTATTTTCCAATTTATTTTAGATTTAGCTCATCATGTAACAAGGCCATGCTGCCAGCATATTAGGTACGCTGCCAAAGTGCAGTGCGCTGGAACATTTGGACTACCTGTAGCCCCTGTAGGCACATGAATAAAGAATGATGCACGTTGAAAGGTTTCTATACACAGTCAGTTTTTTTTTATACCTGATAGGTTATCCTTTGACGGTAACCTGATGGTAAGTGATGATGTGGTCGAAGATGTTGTTCAGGCTAACCTAGAATTACTGGCTCTCAAGGACAACTGCCGGAACACACCGTTAAGTGCTTGGCGACAGATTTTCAACTTGAGGATGGTAGCTAGCCAGGCGGGCATTCGCAAAATGCCCTACCACCATGCTATAACGACTGTCATCCTAAGACAACAACCGGGACCGACGGCTTAACGTGCCCTCCGAAGCACGGAAGCGAATGTCACCTGCGGTCACCCATCCAAGTCATGACCGAGGCGGACGTTGCTTAACTTTGCTGATCGGTTAAGAACAGCTAAGCAAACTTCGCTACGAGCGCTTCAAAATTTTTCCAATTCATTTTTCATTCTTCAAATTTTTACCTAATTTGATAAGGGTGTCCCTCAGTTATTGAAAATGTAAATCTGAGCAACTATGAGTAGGGATATGGCTATGAGCACAGAAGAGCAAACGGATAGATGGACTGATAAACACAACAGATATCGGAGTGACAGTTCATGACGTATATTTTTCGATTTTTGTGACCCAAATGTGGAAACTAAATTCAAAAAATTTTACATGCTGCTACTTAAAATCTGTCACATTTATGAATATATCTGTATCACAAAATTATGATAGATGTCACATCAACATCTGATATATCTTTATGCAAATATATTAAATTACGTAAGGGGAACTTTTAATCTGACGGTACCACGGATAATAGAAACAAAATAAAAAATAAACGAAAGTTCGGACGGACAGGCGGACTGACTGATGGTCGAGGCTTAGTAAGAAGGGTCCTTTTGCAAGTACAGAACCCTAAAAGAGAAACCTCCTTGTCTCCCCTATTATTCTTTGAACAAGCAATACAACAGTTAGACATCTTTAAGAACTGTATAAAACTAAAAACAACACAAACTATTTGTCTCGTTTTACTATGGTGTTATAATCCAATATTGTGAGTCAGCGTCGTCGTACCGCTATGGCATACCTTAACTTTGCCCGCTTACTGCGTTGGTTCGAACAGTTTTTGTAACCGAGCGGGTGCCGCTGCCGTTGCAACTCCCGCGCGCCTTGTCGGTGACAGGTTCCATACGCATAGCTATACGTGTAGTAGCGAAGCTTTCTTTTGGTATAGTTCTATATTCATGTGATGTAGGTCTACAATACAAAAAATACCTTTTGGTTGCCTATACGTTGTATTAGTTGTAGTATTGTTGAATTTTGTCATTATTGATATTTTAATACCTTAGAGGTTGTGGAAAGATAAATATTTTTATAGTATTGTAACGGAACGACGATGAGGCCAAGCAATTTTTGAAACACTCGTAGCGGCGCATGCCTATTATAGTTTTTAACCAGACCAAGTATGATCGCAGCGGATGTAGCTTGACTTAGTTAAGCAACATCCGCTGCATTTATACTTATATGACTGCTACTAAGACATTAGCTACTGAGTGCTTCTACGCTTAGCCGTCAACCCTGGGTTGTTGTCTCTAGAAAGCAGTCATTAAAGTATAGTGGCAGGGCATGTTGTGAATGCCCAGCTAGCAAGCTACTACTCTCAAGTCGAGAAGCTGTCACCAAGCACCAAACGGTGTGTTCCGACAGCTGTCCTTGAGAGCCAGCACTTATCATCAGGTAACATAGTGGTCAAAGACTACCTACCTACAAAAAATAATACATTCATTCGTCAAAATTTATTTAATATTCATTCGAGATTGTTACTTTATTTTGTACTAGCTGTACCCGCGACTTCTTTCGTGATTGCCACCATATTAAGCAATGGTGTGGTCTGCGATGAAGCACTCTTAGCTAAGATCAAAAAGGAGCTTTTTACTTTTGATTTGAAAACTCCCAAGTTGTATTTTTCAGAAGACAGTAGGCAACTCAGCCAAAAACAAAAAAAAACAATTCCAATAATACAATGGCATTTTGTGTATGTCCATGAATAAAAAATATTGATTGAGTAATAAAAACCATTAACAATATTAAGTACTAAGATTGCAAAAAAAAATCATTAAAGAGATCTTAGGTAGCTAAGCCGAAATGTCTTTCGGTCTTTATTTACTGTCGTAAATAAAAAAAACAGTGGTTTCTAATAACAACATCTTTAAAGCAAACAACGGTAACTACAACTTACTAAAAGAAAATTGAACACTAAACAATATGACTAACTATTTACAACGAAAACCCCCAGCTTACACTTTATAATATATTAAAAAAAAAAACACCAGTTTATACCTATGCTATACAATAACCCAAAAAATCTGAAAAATACAACAGAAACCAAATAGGTACTTAGTCGTAAAACCACAACACTAAGATCTAATTATACATTTTATAATGCGCCCTTAATTAGAGTATATTCAATTAAAGACTTGGGCGATATTTTTGACAGCAAATTGTTATTTGATCAACATGTTAACAATGTTGTAAAGAAGGCATCACGTTCTTTAGGTTTTATCATAAGAATGTCGTCGGAGTTCACAAGTATTAAAACTTTTAAAATACTTTACTGCGCATATGTCCGTAGTCATCTTGAATATGCTTCACAGGTGTGGAATCCCTGTTACGATGTGTATTCTTCACGAATAGAAGCTATACAAAAGAAATTTCTACGATATCTACAATTTAGAGCCCATATATTCTTGCCAGATTACGATACAAGGTGTCGTAAATTTCATTTCCTTCCATTGTACAAACGTAGAGAAGCAGCTGATTTATGTTATTTGTTAGGCATTGGGAATGGCACTGTGAACTGCCCTGAACTACTAGAGCACATTAGGCTGCGTACAATTGCAGTCCCACTGAGAAAACTGACATTCTTCATGTTCCTTTGGTTACAACAAATTATAGACAGAACACATTTGTCATAAGAGTGGCTAGATTATTTAACTCCTTAGCTAGGGCAAACTGTGAAGTAGACCTATTTAATACAAGCTCAAGTAGGCTTAAACGCTTACTTAACGATATGTACTTTGTTCATAAATAAGGCACACAATTTGCTCCGCGTGAGAATGTGTAATACTTTTCTATTTTTTTTTTACTATAATCGTCGTCAACTGTTACTGTTAATCTACATACTATTCCTAATACTATCTGTGAAAACTTTTAATTGGCTTTCCTGTATATGTAACTTTAAGCTGCATATATATGTCTATAAACCTAAAGTAACATACCTAGCTGTAAGTTTTCCTATGATTTTGTAAATAAATAAATAAATAAATTAATATATATGAGAGCAGTAATTAAATAGTAATACAAAATATATACTTAGGTCTGAAAATAACTTTTTATCCCAATTTACATAAAAAGTTGAGTTTATAAACTCCAAATTGAGTTTAAAATCCCTAGAGCGACACGTGCGTCCAGGGTTGCCAGATCAAGGTATATTAATTCCTGGACATTTCTGGGGGTCGAAAGGGAGGCGGTACCTTGACCTCAAGTTCAAATCTAAATAAATCTGCAGTTGAACTGACAAAATATTGTTACACATATTTACTTGACACAGAGATATTTGACCTAGATGAGTTAATATAACATTAAATTAAACTAAATACTATAAAATTGAGCCACTGTTTAAGGCTAACTTGAACTAATTATGATACTTTGGATGAACAAAAAAAAAACTTTATATAAGACTTTTAACTTTGAAATCATACACACGGCTGGCATGTGGCTGGAATATCTAAAACTATTGAATTCCGGGACAATGGAGCGAAATTACTGGGCACGGGACAAAACACCCCATTCCGGGACTACCCCGGATTTTCCTGACATCTGGCAACCTTACGTGCGTCCCATTAGGAGATGTTGGTGCGGGCGCTTGCCTCTTAGAATTAAATTTTACATACAATTTGAACACGTCAAGTCCGGAGGGCGCCGATCCCGCGTTTGCGCCGAGCGAATTCCTATCTTATAAATAAAAATAAATATTTTTTAAAGCAGCTACTTACTTGTTTTATCGTTTTAACCAATATTTTAATTAAATTTACCGGTTATAAAATTTTTGTTAGCCAATACAATGCACACTAACTGAAATTAAATGTTAAAATGATAAAAAATATTTTTTTCTAGCTAGCTTGTTCTACGCGAATCACTGTGCGACGATCTGTAAACCTTTGAGATGAACGGTTACCTAAAGAAATGGGTAGCAGTTGCATTAGCGTTGCCCGAGACAAGCGATATTTTTTATTTTTGTGCTGTAGCGTTAATCGTTTTCCTGGAAAAGGTTTGTAAGCGTCTTACCCTTCGTGCCTCCCTACCTGCCTTTTCCAACCTGTTATAAGTATAGATTATACTAATTAGAGCATTGCATATTATGAAAAATATGACGTACTTTTGGAAAATTATGCTTATCGTAATAAAAAAAACTGTGTTTTATGGTTTGAAATATTAGAATCTTTTGGAGTGGTCCGACTACAGACCTATCTACCTACGATCAAGTGCGAACGCCAGCTTAAGATAAGCCATACGTTTAAAGGTTTCTATACATTCTGGTTATCAAGTTGTATGGAACGTAGGTAATAGGTAAGGTTGTGATGTCTGTAATTTCTGAACTGCAAACCACATGGTGTCTGACCTAATAAGCAGTTCGATCGTGTCATAAGAAAACTGGACCCTATTACTAGGGCTCCACTATACGTCGATTATAAATCCAACCATTTATAAGTTTGTATCTTATGTACCCTTGTAGGTAGATAGTGCTATTATAGGAATTTGTCTACCAAACAAAATTAAATACAACTTACTTAATACACTAACAAACTAACTACAAACATTTAAAACATAATATTGCGATCTCGATACAATATATTGGTGTCTAGGAAACGCTTATCATACACAATCAACTATGAAATTATTGTAGTACAAACCACAGAGTCAAACTATAAATAATAAAAACTGCTCAAGTGCTTGTCAGACTTCAGCTGAAGAAATCTATGAAAAAATAAAGATATACTTGTGAATCGTGCGTTGGTACAAACCCTCGATATGCGAATCCAAGTCGCACTTGGCCAGTACTTTTATATATATATATATATATTGGCTAGCCTGTAACAAATTGTCCTATGTTGTTAAGCGACGGATGATGAATTCTCACAATTTAGATTTTAATTTTTTTTATGTTCCACATCATATTATAACATCACATTAACATCATGTAATGTCCACCATTGAACAAAGCCCGTAATTCTTAAGAGGTTACCAGAATCTAAAAACGCAGCTGCCCTCCTATAATAGTATGAAGTTCTAGAATAGTATAAAGCGCTCGTAGCGAAGTCTGCTTAGCCATTCTGAACCGATCAGCAAAGTTAAGCAACGTCCGCCTCGGTCATGACTTGGATGGGTGACCGCTGGTGACATTACTACTGAGCGCTTCCGTGCTTCGGAGGGCACGTTAAGACGTCGGTCACGGTTGTTGTCTTAGGATGGCTGTCATTATAGCATGGTGGTAGGGCATTTTGCGAATGCCCGTCTGGCTTGCTACCACCCTCAAGTGGAAAATCTGTCGCCAAGCACCTAACGGTGTGTTCCGGCAGCTGTCCTTGAGAGCCAGTAATTCTAGGTTAGCCTGAACAATATCTTCGCCCACATCATCACTTACCATCAGGTGAGATAGTGGTCAAAGGCTAACCTATCAAGCATAAAAAAAAATAAAAAAAAAGTATAGTTTTCTTTGACGCTTCTTATGACTCCCACAGGAGATAGGTGTAATTCAGGCCCAGCTCCCCACGGAAGCTTCATGTTTCTCAATTTTGTTATATTATATGTAAAACCGTTGTCTTTGAGCTAAACCCTAAATTAATTTTAGTCTTTTTAACATATTTGACTACAATCTCAAGTGAGATCATAAATAAATAAATATAAATGGATGTAATTGAAAGACTTATATCTAGTATATATATTTGTAAAAAGTGTGATAAAATATTTAATTATGGGACGGTGATATCGTACCCGAAAATCTCATCTAAGTTGAAGCTCGTTCGTATCTTCTACATTGTGAAAACAACCCAGCGCACACAAGCTCAACCAGTTATTCATAAAATATGCAAAGGTCAGTGCGTTACACGCGGCCCAGTAATAATGAAACTGGAAAAATGTTGATAAGTATAAAAAGCGATCACACTTTCAGGACGATATCATTCAACTGTCTGTATCCACACAAATAAGAGCAAAATGTTCTTTAAAGTGAGTTGTAATTATCTTTTAATAAACAGAATAGTTTTAAATGTACGTTTTACAAAACTGCATAACTCAATCATAGCCTGAATTTAAAAATATATAACAAAAACTATGTAAACTATCATTAATCCAGTGTTAAGAATATTGAGCCCGTGGGTTCCGGGCTACCTATAGGGTATCAAGTGTGTTACTTTCTCGTCTCTTCCCGTGGGTGTCGTAAGAGGCAACTAAGCGTAAAATACCGGAAAGTGGGCAGCAGCCCCTTGTGAAGAACTGCGTTATCCCTGAGACACCTGCCAAGCATCTCTCCTTAATGGGAGAGGCGGTGTTCCGTAATCGACAATCCGGTTGATACTGTACAGTTATGATTATTAGTAAAACAGGGCAGCCAATTCCCAATATCATAATGTAAACTGTAATATTTCTTATATTTAAATAACTTGAAGTTAAAAATGACTCCAAAATAATTTTAGGTCGTCATCCTTGCCGCCGTTTTGTCTGCCGTCTGTGCACAGCATGGTCATGAGCATGGACATGCCTACTCCTCCCAGTCCATCGTGAGGCACGAGGTGTCACACAACAACGAGCATGGACACCACGAGCACCAGCCCGTGCACCACGCGCCAGTGTACCACGCCGCGCCCGTGCACCACGTCGCTGCCGTGCACCACGTCGCTCCTGTTGTCGAACACCACGTTGCTCCTGTCCACTACGTCCAGCAACAACATGGCGGTTCTCATCATGAAGAGGAACACCACGACTATTATGTGAGTGCAACTAACAATAATTTGAGCTGTTTCATCGCTTTTATGATCATTTACTCTTTGTTATTAAAGTTTATATAAATAAGCAAACCTTAATAGTCTTTCTTTATCTAAACTGATTTAACATTAAAAAAAACTTTATTTAACAGGCCCACCCCAAGTACGAGTTTGAGTACAAGGTGCAAGACCCCCACACCGGTGACGACAAGTACCAGCACGAGAGCCGCGACGGTGACGTCGTGAAGGGCGTCTACAGTCTGAAGGAAGCTGACGGCTCCATCCGTACTGTCAAGTACAGCGCTGACAAGCACAGCGGGTATGTATATTTTATACTAGCTGCACCAGCGACTTCGTTCGCGATTGCCGTACCTGCAGACTAATCTTTCACATTTGAGCATATTAAGTAGTGCTCGGGCTGTGTCACTCTTAGCAAAAAGCATAGTTCAGAAAGGAGCTTTTTACTTTGAATTTGAAAACTCTTCTTAGTATGAATTCAAATCGTGCTAAGTTGCATTGAAATTCATTCAGTAGTTTTGGCGTTATGCACGGCCAGGATACAGACAGTCAGACAAAAATCAAAAAAATACAGTTTTGGCATCAGTATCAGCTACAGAGTGCTCTTAAAAATAATTTTCAAAATATCTGTTAGTACAGAATTAGCCTTGTTATAGTTTTATTGTATAGATTCTTAAATTGATTCTTAAATTCTGAAATATGTGTAATTAAAAAAGAACCATTCATTTCAGAGACAAGTTTAGCTAGAGACAATGTATAATCTTATTTTTATTGTTTTCAGTTTCAACGCCGAGGTCCACAACTCCGCGCCTTCAAAACACGATCAGCCTAAACATCATCATTAAGTCAAACTCATAACGTTAAACTATCTCCTGTATGTTGTTACTATGTTTTATAATGTAAATAAATACTAGTCTTCTATACAAAGTTGTTAAATATTTTACTTTAATTATTGTTTAATATCACATTTACCTAAAATGAGATATATTCTCATCTATATCTCAACGCGGCTGAGCTAAGAAAACATTTCCATTTATGGAATATGTTATCTGGCGCTAATGAGGTCGAACAATATTTAAAAGAACTCTGCCCTCAAAGAGTGTTTACAGTTGAGGAACTTAGAACGTCAAAGACATATAAATCCTTCAAAATAGGAGTTCCAGAGGACTGTTATGATAAATGCTTTTCCGTCAATGTATGGCCAGAAAACGCTCGCTTAAAAATATGGGTTAATTATAACAAAAAACGAACGGTTGACTCAAACAAACAATCGTTTCGCGGCGGAGTCGGCGCAAAATGAGCCGTGTACCACAGTACCTAAGCTTGCAAACATTTTTTATCAAAATGTTCGAGGGCTAAAGACGAAGTTGCGAAATTACTGGTACCCCAGCATGCTGACGTCTGATCATGTGCTAGTTGGAGCTACGGAAACTTTCTTGGACGCTTCAGTGGAGGATGCGGAGGTGGTACCCGATAGCTGGACGCTTCTGCGCCGTGACAGGGGTACTGCATGCGGTGGTGTCTTGTTGGCTGCTGCCCCGGGCGTCACCCTTAAACGCCGCCGGGAACTTGAGTCCCAATGTGCTGAGGATATCTGGGCAACCGTTACGTACTGTGGTATTTCATCAACTGTTTGCGTTGTTTACATAAAGCCGAAGTCAGCTGATTCTGTTTACATGAATTTTTTTTGCAATACTGAGTCACATTTGACAAGTTGGAATAAAAGCAGTACCTTTTTAATTATAGGTGATTTAAATATGAATAGCGCCTCTATCAATATAAAAAACTATTATTGTTATTTTTTAAGTTTCTGTAATATAACTGATTATAATGATATAATTAATGCTCATGGTGGTGTTCTTGACATAGTGTTGGCGCGGGAGTGCAGTGAATCGCTAGCGCGGCAGGTATGCGTCACAGAGGCTTCCGCCGGGTTTGTACCTATCGAGGCTCGCTATCACCCCCCGCTCGAGATAACAGTGAGTCTAAGATTGCATAATAATACCTCTGACCGACTTCAGCCGAGCAATATAGATGCCTCATTCGATTGGAACTTCAATAAAATGGACTTAGCACTTTTTGAATCACTTCTTGCTAATGCTTCTTGGGAACCTGTCTTCCATTCTAGCGATGTCTCTGTTGCCACTGATGCTTTTTACAACATTATGTATCAATTATTTGACCAAGCAGTGCCTAAAAAGAAGAGACAGTTGAATAAATGTAGCCGTTATCCAGTGTGGTTTAACGGTGACATTATTAAAGATGTACGGCGTAAAGTGCGGTTGCACAAAGCTTGGCTGACCTCAAAATGTGTTACGTCTTACAAATTATTTTCAGATCTACGAAATAGCTTGAAAGGACGTATTTCATTAGCGTATAAGGCACATATCTCAATTATTGAAGAGAACCTAAAAGCGCAACCCAAGCACTTTTGGACTCACGTTAATAGCCTTAGGTCTAAAGGTGGTTTTGAACCCTGTGTCACCTACGAGGGGAACCTATATACGGGTGTAGAGGCTGCCGAAGCGTTTGCACACTATTTTTCTAGCGTTTTCTTGGCAGACTCACCTCATCTAGATGCAAATATTTGTCAAGCACAAGCTTCGTGTGGAAGTTATATTAGTATACCTACTCTATTACCCAATGATATTGAGCGTGGTATAGATAAATTAAAATCTGCAAGTTCACCTGGTCCGGATTGTGTTCCAGGTTTTGTTCTTAAAACTTATAAAAAGGCCTTCATTCTTCCTCTTTGCCATATCCTAAATCTCTCACTCAAAAATGGCTATTATCCCACTCAATGGAAGCTCTCTAGAGTGGTGCCCATTCCTAAGGGTAGCAATAGAACTGCAGTCGAAGAATATCGACCTATAGCAATTTTATGTGCGCCCGCCAAGGTTTTTGAATATATTTTACATAGTGAAATATACAGGCAGGTAAAGCAGCAGTTGGGTGACGAGCAGCACGGTTTCAGACCGGGGCGCTCCGTGAATACAAATTTGTTGTGCCTGGTTGATTATATCTCCAGCGCCATGGATCACAGACTGCAGGTAGATGTTATTTATTTTGATTACCAAAAAGCATTTGACAAAATTGATAATAATCTGCTATTGCGTAAACTGTCAGTCATTGGTTTTACTCCTAGTCTTATTAATTTTTTCGCTGACTATATGAAAAATCGTAGGCAGTTTGTTCGGCATGGCATGTACATTTCAGAGCCTTATCACACCAGATCCGGGGTAAGCCAGGGATCAGTCATTAGCCCACTTCTGTTCTTGATAATGGTCCATGACCTACCTAAAGTGCTGAGTTCCGCTAACTGTCTTCTGTACGCTGACGATTTAAAACTTTATTTAGAAATTTCTTCCCTTAGTGACTGCCTTAGGCTACAAAATGACATTGATTTGATATATGAATGGAGTGTGACTAATAAAATGACATTTAATATTAATAAATGCAATATTATGACCTTTGACCGCAAAAAGAATCCTATTCATTTTAATTACCGTTTGAACAGTGTAGGTATAAATAGAGCTGTCTGTATCAAAGATCTCGGAGTCACTTTAGATCGCGGATTGACCTTCCATGACTACATAACAGCCCTTGCTAAAGAGTCTTTCCGCCGTTTGGGGTTTGTTTTGCGAAACGCTAAGACTTTTCAAAATCCTCAGGTTATTGTTACATTATATAACTCGTTAGTCAGAAGTAAACTGGAAGCTGGCGCGTGTGTATGGAATCCGTTCCAAGTAACTTATACAAGGATGCTTGAGAAGGTTCAAAAAGCCTTCTTAAGATCGCTGTATAAGAAGCTCTATGGATATTACCCGTTCCTATACCCAACGGAATTCCTGCTCGGCCAACTCGGTTATAACTCGTTGGAGGTGCGGAGAGCTCTTGATCAACTTGCAAGATTATTAGAGGTACTGTAGACTGCCTGCAGCTGCTGAGCCTTTTGTTCATATTGTATGTTCCATCAATGTACACGCGCGGTCGGCGACATGAGTTGTTTTACGTCCCTCGGGATAACACATTGGCGCGCTCTGAGTCTCCTTTGTTACGAATCCGTCGCCATTTTAATGCACTTCTCGACGCCAACACCGAAATTGATTTAATTTGCGATAAATGGAATGTTATTTTGTGTATGTTATTGCGATATTGCGAAGGACTTAAAAACCAGTGGGATGCACCCTGTTCTTGACATTGTGTTTAAATCTATTATAATTTAAATATTTATTGTTGGTTCCCATTGAATTTATTGGATTTGACATTTTATTATTTGGATATTTACCTTGACATTATTTGTTTATTTTGACTTATTATATTATTTTGACATTTGATTGTATTTTGATGGTTTTTCTATATTAATTATTTGATTATCATGACATTATTTTCCGATTTCATATTAATTTGATTGATTTAATAGAAATGTATTGAATTTTTTCTGTGTGATAATTTGTAATTGTATTACTTATTTGTACGTTTTTTATCACAATAAACAAATTTGAATTTGAATTTGAATTTGAATTTGAATTTGATATCTACAAAGGCAAATTACTCGGGTATTGTAATGAAGTTATATGAATAACTTCATTAAAATACCCGTTATGAGAATCATGATAATTTTATGCTTATTCATATACTCGATTTTCATATACATTAAAACAGAATTTCTGCAGAAGCAATTTTTATGGTACCAGAATATTTTTTATCATTTCGTATGCCAAGTATTGTTCCAAGATTTACAGCTGATATTTAATTTTTTATTTTGTGAATGTATTGTTAAAAAAAAATTATGTAAGGAGGTACATTCAGAATTTTTAAAGCTTTATGTCATAAGAATCTAGTATCTAAGCTGTGCAGTAACTATACAAATACAAGACTTGAATACAACTTTTTGGGAAGCAACACTGCTCTAAATAAAGAGTCATCATTTGAAGTGACGAAACTATGTCATAAGTATTCCATATAAATAATATAACAATATCATAGGTAGCACCAGAAATCTTTGTGCGAATTCGTCCTGGAACTGCCACCGTATCTATTCCTACCGCCAAGCAGTAATGTTCACATTACTGCTTGGCGGCTTTTTCCTGTTTGAAAGTATACGGTACATAAAGGTATATTTATTTCAAAATTGTATTAATTCATTTAAAGTACATCGTTCCAAATTGCGGTTCTACCTATCAAACTGGGTATATAAGCCGTATCTTGATTTGTAGTTCCTTCCCGATAATATAACAGTTTTGTACCTACGTATGAACATTAAATAATAATAATAATAAAATTAAATAATAATGATAATATAATTAAGTTTTAAGCTTTGATTTCATCTATTAATATATATTGGAATTGTTATATAATCTAAATAATTTCGAAATACTTCTTTTAATATCTAAAATTATTTACTATTTAATTAATATTAATATTAAATTAATACATTTAAATGCTATATTTGCATGTACAGTTTTGTCCAGTAAGAAGTTTACAATAATTTATAATGTATTTCTATCTATATATGTATATAACGCATATGTATTACCAGTAAATATTATAATAATTATAACTACAGTTCGGTTTACTATGTATTTATATACCTATTTTAGTCAGTTTAGCATAAATTTACATTAAATTCACAAATTACAGGCACATGAGTTTTAACAACTTTTTCTCAATGCAGTTGTAATGAACATCATCTGTTATAAGCAGAGATTAACGCTTAATATCGGGCCTCGGTCTAGTTTTTCCTAGAAAGAATAAATGAAAAATAGGGGAACAAAAAAATTTTACCTCACGCATTACTCCTCAACATAAAGAACACAATCAGATTAGATTTTATCTTTTCTTCTATTACGATAAAAAATCAGCAGAAAAATATTTAAACTGTAAAACTAGCTTAGAAATGAAATTTTCTTATACCTATTAAATATCAAAAGTTTATATTTGATACAATAGCGGCCATTATGACATACAATTACGATTTTCGACCGTGACATATAACTCATTTGTTAGCTGCTTGATCCATCACATACTATATGTACCTACTTATTCAAAATTAACAGTAGTAATAACATGAGACGCTACGAGAGTTCACAAATAAGTGCCATCACAACAGTTTTCTGAAACAAGCGTGAGGGGACAGCGCTGCGGCTACTTCAGTGGAGCGACACAAACAGTGCAAATATACTAATCTCGCACAATCTACGCTGGTTACATACTTGCCATTTGGTGTACGGACATCCGTGAACACCGGGAGCTTATCTTATTTTCCAAAATTTATCAAAGCGCTTAGTCAATTAAAAGCGAGCCCAAAATACGGTCATTTAAGTGGCTCGGAATAAGCATTGCAAACCAACGTAGCAATGCTGCCAACATGCCACGATGGCACCTGGTAGTGCCCTGATAGCCCAGATAGTAGTAGTGTACTGATATATAAGAATAAATGGCCTTCTGTTTGCCTAAATTCTTTTTTGTAGACGATTTAGTGTTGTATATTAGTTTGTAGTTTTTGTTAACAAAGGTATACTACTGGTAAAAAAGGTGGCAAGTTGATATTTAGGTCGCAAGGTGCGAGGTTTAGGCTGAATGGCGGATATACGTTATTAGTTCTGCATTTAATGCCTTTAAATACGCTTGCGTTACCTCAGCGGTATGGGAAAACAAGTGTTCGTGCTGAAGGACGACATTGCTTTGATCATCCCACTCCATTGCAGTGCATCCGGGATGTTTGCGAGTGCAGGAAAAGACGGATTCCATGCAATTATAAGAAATAGGTTGCCTCAATATTCCATTGCCTGCGCGGTAGTTCCAACAGGATTTTGCAAATTATTGCTGCCCGGCTGGACTGCCCAATTCAAAAGCATTGGATTGGCGTAGTCTTAGGTAGGATTAATTAATGTATGTACTATAAAATTTTGGTTTCATTTAACTAACTTAGTTTTTATACACGTGTACTAACACTGCTATGGATTTTGTGTTCAAAATAAATTATTTTAATTTATTTATTTTATTATTTCAAAGTCAAAGTCAAAATCATTTATTCAATTTAGGCGTCTTCGACGCTCTTATGAAGGTCAATTACAAATTTTAATATTGAAATATACTACATTGTACTGCCACGTTCAGCAAACAAAAATTATAGAGCCAGTGCGAGAAGAACGGGCAAAAAACTCGGGGCTATTTTTTAAACGTTTTTTAACAATGTGTTAAGTACATACTACATAGTAAAATTATTACAATACTTAACTTACATTACGTAGGTGACAGGCGCTAGCTTGGCAGAGGCTAACCAGTCCAATTTAAAAGGAAAGACACTTTCTGACGTTTTAATGAGTAAATGGTGATTGGCGCACTTGTTTTTATTGATCAATTTTATTTTAAAAATGCGTAATTTTAAGAACTTTAGACATTTACGCTGTATTCGTTCATGCTGTCAGTACAAATACCGTATCTTGGATTCCCGATCAGGAAAGCGTATTGTAGGTGACAGCGCACGTATGAACAATACAATATTTTGAAAGTTTAGATTTTCCTAAAGTCCTTAAACGCACGTAAAACGGAACCTACAGATATGAGAGCTTATTATCAAATCAAATTTGATTTTGTAATAATAGCTTAGAATCCAAGTCCCTAATTTTGGTTACTCGATTTAAATGATAACTGTTTAAGAAATGTTTTAAAGTAATTGCACACATTTAACTTGAAAAAGTAAGTACTAAACATATTTCAACATATAAGTCTAATTTATTTGTGCCACAATAATTATGAAGTCTTGATCTTCGTGTAAAAAATACAATTATAATCATTGGTTTCGGGTTTTGAAATATCATATCGTCAGCAAAACTAAATAGAGAAAAGTGCCGAAAACAGGAAACAATGTCAGTAATAAATAGTACAAACAGGACAGGTTCCAAAAGCGATCACTGCAGGACACGACCTGGGGCCGCCCATCCACTTTATAACGTAATTTTCAAGTTAACAATTTACGTTGAGCGGTTGTTTATATATGAAGCAAACCATCTCAACAAATCCCCTTTGATGTCATTGTCCTGCAATTTTTGAATAAAAATACTGTGGTTTATTCTATGAAAACATTTGCTTTTGTATGTGTAACCTGCATCAACATGGTAACGCTTTTCTAGGCAGCCTGTAACAAAATCATTAAGCAGTATGAGATCACTTACTGTCGATATTCACTATGGAAAACCGTGTTGAGAAAGTGGAATTGAGTTTCATGATTGATCATAAATTTTCAAGGATCCTAATTATAAATACATACCTCGAAAATAGGGTGGTACTTTACTGAAGTTCTTGACCCATTTTTATGAATTGGGATAGTTAATGCCTTCTTCCAAACAGCGGGCATAATATAATCTTCTTTTAAAGATCTTGTAAACAATACTTAGAGAGGAATGTATAGTTGTTCAGCGCATTGTACTAATAATAGTATAATTATATGTTCTATACCAATAATATAGGAGGCATTGAGTCTGGACCCAGCGGATTTAACCGTATCTAATTAAATGAGTTTAGATTTTATTGAATCATTATAAATTTTTATGATGTAGCTTTACCCTGGCTATATAGGCTAGACTTTAATTATATCTTTTGTTAAGTGCAGGATGATGAGGTCTCTCAATATAAACACCAAATAATTTTATGTGCAACATCACATCACATATCATCACATCATCAGTCATAATGTCCACCGTTGAACAAAGGTCCTCCTCCTTTGGAGGGAGAGATGGGTAGAAATTGCCATTATCCCAAGCGCTGCTTCACCACTACCAAGGACCAAACACCATTCTAGAATTATAACCTGTGTCGCCTCTAATGACTTTCACAGGAAGTATGGGGTGCAACTGTGGTTAACTGGGGTTAATATTCCAAGATTTATATATGTCTAAAACCGTTATATTTAAGAGCCACGAGTTAGAAACTACCCTAGTTGCATGCGGTTGTTTAAAATCCCGAACTAACAAACTGTCGGCGTTATGTTATTACAACACATCTTATTGCGAAAGCCCAAGTGTTCGAAGGAACAGAACTGTGGAGTGTGTTATTATGAATCACTTAAACTTCGATGTTGATAGTTGAAGAATTTTGTGGCTCGCAGTTATCATGGTGGCTCAGTTGTGCATTTCTATACTAGTTAGTACTGGAAAATATTTTTCCCTCTTCTAGCTTGTTCCTGGGGTGCAGGGCTAGAATGTGAGCCCCCTCCCTCCTCTCGCATAATTTTCCGTGGGTGCTTTAAGAGGCGAATCAGGTTAAAATACCGGATGGCGGGCAGCAGCATCTTCTAAGGAACTGGTATCTTATTCTCCGATCCCCAAGATGTCTGATATTGGGAATTGGCGTGAGAATTATGGCAAATCTTAATGGGGATGTGTTCAGCAGTGGTCAATCAAGCTGATACAGTATTAAATTTATTGTTTTGTCGGGAGCGTTGTTAATTTACATAATTTATTTTAATACTACATTGTTTTAAAATCTAGTAAATGGTCTGAATGGGTATTAAAAGTAAGTAACATATTATAAACAATTGGTAATTTTAAAAGATATCTGAAGTTGTTGATTTTTGTTAAGAATAATGGAAATACTAATTAAACATTTAAACTAAATGAAATATTTGACAACCAACCTAATTATATGATTTAATATTTTTCGCAAAACGTCGATTATTTGTTTTTGATCTTGATTTTAAGTCCCACGCCAAGTTTAAGTCCTTAATGCTCACTTATAATGTTTTCAAAGTTAGCAGGCGAGCAGTTTGAATTTGTTTTTTGAATGGCTTGCTAATGAAATTAAATAAATTGAAACAAAACGAAACGGAACGGAACGGAACGGAACGGAACGGAACGGAATGGAACGGAACTTATATTTTCGACAATTCATACAATATCTTTACAAATTATAGCCTATGTGTTATTATGATGCCTAAGCTATATTACTGTAAAGTTTCATTAAAATCCATTCAGTAGTTTTTGCGTGAAAGAGTAACAAACATCCATACACACTCATAAACTTTCGGATTTATAATATTAGTAGGAAGTAGGATATACAAAATACTTCAGTGAGATTTGAGTCGGCACCCTCGGACACGTAAAGCCCGGGTCCCACGGCGCGTTGTATAGCGGGTCAGTCCGCACCGCGCCGTACCGATGGGCCGTGGGAACGGTCGCATACGATGAAGCCTGTTGTCGCCCGTCCGAACGTCGGGAGTCGGTAATTTCAAAGGCGAGGCGCGGCGCGGCGCGGCGCAGAAATTTTCAAATGTTCTACTTTCTTGCATTATATCTGTAAGCAATAACGAAACATATGTTTCTATTGCTGGAGAATACAAATAATCGGGTTTAGTTAGTTTAAATTGCCTTGATCGGCTCTTGTTGAACGACGACACCCACCAGCGTCGTTTCGTCTGCTTTTTTTTGCTTAATTTATCAAATGTTGACCACTGAATAAAACTACAGCAGCTGCACATGCAGCCATGCGCTCCGTATCACTTAACATGTTGGACTGCCGGTACAGGCCGACAGACACCTTGGGAACGGCACGGCGCGAGACGCAATCAGCCGCACGGGTATCAACAGGCGTGGTACGATCCGGTCTGGCCTGTGATAACACGGGCCGTGGGACCCCACCTTAAGGCGAGCACTCTTATTTTCGAGCCAACTGATGTGATGTTGAATGAGTCACAACTTACAGCACTTCACACTTAAATATTATTATTATAATGATAACACTTTACTCGTAGATTATTTTTTATAGTATACGAATACGCTAACCACTACAAAATCGACTTTAGCTGTGAAGTAGTCAAAATAAAAAGAAATAATTTAAAAATTAAAAAACACGCCTGCCGTGCCAAAAAGTGAACTAAAAAATTACAAACAAGTTACATGATTTTAATGTTGAATGGCTACAATGTAGGTACTAAATAGATTATATTTACTGTGTAATTAAAACACCATTGAACCCAAAAATGGAAAACAGATAACCATTCTTTTCATCGAAGTCGGGGGACCTGTAAAGAACTATTCTAAGGAACTGTCCCCCGACTGCAATGAAAAGAATGGTTATCTGTTTTCCATTTTTGGGTTCAATGGTGTTTTAATTACACAGTAAATATAATCTATTTAGTACCTACATTGTAGCCATTCAACATTAAAATCATGTAACTTGTTTGTAATTTTTTAGTTCACTTTTTGGCACGGCAGGCGTGTTTTTTAATTTTTAAATTATTTCTTTTTATTTCGTACCTTTTAGTGATAAAACAATATTTTTGCAAACGCACAATGTGCCACGAAACATAACTTATTTTTTTTGGAAATTAATATCATGCAAAATATAAGCGAAATATATTTTTTATGATTTATTAATTGTAAATGATAACTTTGAGGTTTTTCAGTTCTTGCAGATACTTTTTGTCATGGGGCTCGTTGATAAGCTTTCGTGGATCTAAAACACCAATTCTTCTAGCTGTCGGACAAGACTAAGAGCGACATAAACTTTCATCATCATCATCAGCCGCAAGACTTCCACTGTTGAACAAAGGCTTCCCCCATAGAACGGCACAAAGAATGGCTATGAGTCGAAGTCGGGGGACCTGTAAAGAACTATTCTAAGGAACTGTCCCCCGACTGCAATGAAAAGAATGGTTATCTGTTTTCCATTTTTGGGTTCAATGGTGTTTTAATTACACAGTAAATATAATCTATTTAGTACCTACATTGTAGCCATTCAACATTAAAATCATGTAACTTGTTTGTAATTTTTTAGTTCACTTTTTGGCACGGCAGGCGTGTTTTTTAATTTTTAAATTATTTCTTTTTATTTCGTACCTTTTAGTGATAAAACAATATTTTTGCAAACGCACAATGTGCCACGAAACATAACTTATTTTTTTTGGAAATTAATATCATGCAAAATATAAGCGAAATATATTTTTTATGATTTATTAATTGTAAATGATAACTTTGAGGTTTTTCAGTTCTTGCAGATACTTTTTGTCATGGGGCTCGTTGATAAGCTTTCGTGGATCTAAAACACCAATTCTTCTAGCTGTCGGACAAGACTAAGAGCGACATAAACTTTCATCATCATCATCAGCCGCAAGACTTCCACTGTTGAACAAAGGCTTCCCCCATAGAACGGCACAAAGAATGGCTATTAGTCGCTTGTAACCATTGGCTACCCGCGACTTTAATGATATCGTCAGTCCATCTTGTGGGGGGGCTACCAACTCTTCGTTTTCCGGTATACCATGGTACCCCCTCGAGAACCTTTCTTCCCCATCGGTTATCAGTTCGTCGAGCAATGTGGCCCGCCCATTGCCACTTCAACTTGCAAATTCTGAAAGCTATGTCGGTGACTTTGGTTCTTTGGCGAATATCCACGTTCCGGATTTTATCGCGCAAAGAAACTCCGAGCATAGCTCTCTCCATGGCTCGTTCAGTGACTCTGAGCTTGTCCATAAGGACCACAGTTAAGGACCACGTCGTCCACGTCTCGGTGCCATATGTCATCACTAGTCATACACACTGGTTGACGACTTCTGTCTTCAGGCTCTGCGGGATCTTTGACGAGAAAATGTCGCGTAACTTCCCGAACGCTGCCCATCCGAGTTAGGTTCTTCGGGCGTCCTCTTTTTCGAAGTTGGACCTACTAACTGGACAGTCTGTCCCAGGTAAAATAACATAAACTTTGCCCCTTGGCAAAAATTTTAGCGCCTAGATCCACGACGGCTCTGTCCAGTGTCGTTCCTTGCAGTTTGTGCACTGTCACACCCCAACATAATATCAGTGGTAGCATGTACCGCTCGACTTTACCTTGACCCCGTAACGCGTCAAATTCGACAGTGCTAGGCTCAATTTTGACACCCAAACTGACTGTGTTGCCACGTATCGTTTTGCCATAGAACTCAACGAAAACGGCTTGCGGTAACTCTCCCGGTTACGACGTAGCGCTGGCCATACGAATTTTCGGATGACCCCCATAGCGCCATTTACCAAGTCGTGTCCAAATTTAATATTTTTCCACAACATTACCCTAGAACCAATTGTAACTTTTAAGAATGGAACAATACCTCCTCTTTTATTGGGATCAGAAAGTATAAATTCGGGTTTTGGCCGCTGCTGACCTTTGATTTTAGCTTCTACGGATGTATCTGATGCTACCTCGTCAAACATCCGGCAAATTTTGGCAAAGTTCGATGGTCATCGTTTTATTTTGATTTGGTGGTTCGAGTCATCCACCTGTCTTGTTGTGGGAAATTTTCGCACACACTCGCCATCTGGTCCAGTAAGTGATACTCTACGATGATTCAGGATTCCAACCCGTTAACTATTCAAAATATCGACAAATGTGGTGTCGTCTGCTTGCCTCACATTCTGTGGCAGTTTGCAGAAGCTATATAACGCCCATAAATCTATTTCAGCAATTAAATGTGGCGGTTGTTTAAAGCAGTAGTATGCAATAAATGATTCTGAGTCTGATTCAGTATGTCCCGCTGACGGATTTAGCTACTAGTGAAAGCTGCATCAAGTCACTTAACAATAAAATGTTAACACTGCCAAAATAATCATTTCTTGTAGTTGTGTATGAAATGCCTTTCTCTCTGAAGGCGTTCTCCGGTCAAAAAACGCATGGTCTCTGTCCTGCCGCATGCCGGTGATTAATTTATTTGTATTACTTGTGTCTACAAGAAGCAAGTGTAGAAACGGATAAGACAATATTTATTACTTTTGATATTAGTGAACCAATGTATATTGAATACTACTATTATATATTTTTGTTATGTACTAAGCAAGCTCTAGACGGTGATAGTAAAATTTGTAAAATTTTCACGAATTTTTTTTTTAATTTATTTTAATTTCATAAACTATGGCCCCCTCTTTAATTTTTTTTTGGTTTTCAGCCTATGTTACCCGGAATAACTCAATGCTTCTAATGATACCACAAACATCAAAATCGGTTAAGCCGTTACGAAGTTATGGTGGAATAAAGAAACTCACAAACATACATACATACATGAACCCTAAAAACATAACTCTCCTTTGGGCAGTCGTGTAATAAGTCATCTGTTCAATAGCTTGCTAAGTTTCCTGTTGCATTCAAATAGATGTCGCTTTTTTAAAGTTCACATTTATGTCTTCTGGCAACATCAACATCATTTCGTCTCGATTATCTGTGTTATAATGTCGTTATGAGTCACTTTGTCATGTTCAAATACAATTGTAAACTTAACAAACACTTTTTAGTTGAGATTGAATGAATACTATGTACTTACAGTCTTCCAAATGTTCATAATTTGGTTTTTTAATTAATTTGTATTATTTTAATTGAGTGCAGTTATTGAGTTTTTCCTGAGATATGGCCATTTATACTGGGTGTTATTGTTTTTATAGAGTGTAGTTACAATGGTGATTTTTACTTCCTGTTGGTATTTTCATTGCGCACATACACTTCTACACCACAATTACAGAAGCGTAAGTAGATTCGACTCACTTTATTCTTGAAATAGGTACCTAACTTGTTTTTTATATTTTTAATCGCTAATAAATACGGAGATAATCTGAACGAACGAAGAATGAACGAACATCCCACAACTATACCATATTATTGTTAGACAACAATTCAACTTCATATAAACGAACGAATCGCGAGCTATACCTGTCTACGTCTACGCGCCTCGATCTCGGCCTGCGCTCGGTACTCAGACAGTCGCGACTGCGTCGCAGTGACGAATGGACGGTATGATATTTTTTACCAGTAACCGCGCGATATGTGTACTGAAAATAAGTTTATGTACATATTACATATTTAATATTACGTCATATGTTAGGTCTAGTAGGAGATTTTGTTCTGTTTTTGGTTGCATGAATTCGTCAAAAACTTTTTTTAGATAACCTGGAAACTGACTACATACATAGTTGACGGTACATGATGTGTGTCTTTTTGATGGACAAGTATTTCCTTTAATTCCCAGAAAAATATGTCTCGATTAATAAAAATTGAATAGACTAAAGGAAAGTGATCGACACGAATGAAATAGGTAGTTTTAAGCCACACATTAGAATGCGGATTTTTTACATTTTAAAATTTAACAATAATGCATTTCGGACGACTCACAAATATTTTTCGGTCGCAAATTTTTAAGAATGATTTTTCATTCAAATATAAACATGGTTTTTTAATTAAATCTACTTACTAGTCAAAAAACAACACGCATTTTTTGTGAATACTTCCTATTGATTTCAAAGGATTTTATTTGTTTTTATAAATAAAAGTATATTTACAATCACAAAACTAAATGGGAACACAAAGTAGGCAAATGTAATTAAAATGCTGGAGGCGGGTAGCCCTATCGCATGTTTACGTAGAGCGCGGCACTATTCAACATCTATGATTACCATCTCACGTGAGATAGTAGTCAAAGGCTAGCTATAAATGAAAAATAATGAAATTTTAGGTTATTTACTCAATATTTGTAATTACAAATTCGTTGATATAATATTGAATATACATGAAAGGCACATGCACAAATGCATGTAATGATATCGTCCCTCCCTCTGAGTTGTAACTCATTCGTATCTTCTACATTGTGAAAATAATCTGGCTTCACAAGCTCAACCAGTTATTCATAAAATATGCAAAGGTCACGCGTTACACGCGGCCACGTAATAATGAGGCTGGATTAATGTTGATAAGTATAAAAAGCGATCACACCTTTAGGACAATATCATTCAACTGTCTGTATCAACACAAATAAGAGCAAAATGTTCTTTAAAGTGAGTTGTAATTATCTTTTAATAAACAGAATAGTTTTAATTGAACGCTTTAGAAAAACACAACATATTGAACCACAATTTGAATTTGGAAATAACTTATAATCAATCTAGTGTCGGTATTATTGAGCGCGTGGGTTCCGGGCAGCCTATGGGGTGTCGGGCTAGAATGTTATTCTCCCTTCTCTTCCCGTGGATATCGTAAGAGGCAACTAAGCGCTAAATACTGGAAGGTGGGCAGCAGTGCCACCTAAGGAACTGCTATCTTACACTGTGATCCCTAACACGCCTGCCAAGCGTAGGGTGTATGACAAACCTCTCCTAAATGGAAGAGGCCGTGTTCTGTACTGTATCAGCCGGATTCTCCACTGATGAGGCTTCAGTTGTATTTAACAAACAAGGGTTAAAAACCGACATAAAAATTATTTCAGGTCGTCATCTTCGCCGCCGCTCTGACAGCCGTGTGCGCTCAGCACGGACACGAGCACGGACATGCCTACTCCTCCCAGTCCATCGTGAGGCACGAGGTGTCACACAACAACGAGCATGGACACCACGAGCACCAGCCCGTGCACCACGCGCCAGTGTACCACGCCGTGCCCGTGCACCACGTCGCTGCCGTGCACCACGTCGCTCCTGTTGTCGAACATCACGTCGCCCCCGTCCATTACGTCCAGCATCAACATGGCGTTTCTCATCATGAAGAGGAACACCACGACTACTACGTAATCCACAAATGTTTTAAAGTTTAACACGTTCCTTCGCTTTCAAATTTTTTTCGTTCTAATAACGGATGTGTGTTAGAGTTAGTTTACAGATAACCTACCTTTTAACCACCTTACCTGATGGTAAGTGATGATATGGTTGAAGACGTTGTTCAGTTTAACTAATAACTTCTGGCTCTCAAGGACAGATGCTAAAACACACCGTTAAGAGCTTGGCGACAAATTTTATACTTCAGGGTTGATAGCCGAGCTGTAATAACTATGGACTGCCATACCGCAGTTCTGGGGTACGAACTCCATCGACGGCTTGAGCTTCATCGCACGGTGCATAGGTATTTTGCAAGGCTGGTTATATCGCTCAAGTAGAAAGACATAGTGGGGATACCGAAGCAACTTACAGTATGTTCTAGCAAAAACCGGCGCAGTGCAGTTCGTCTTTTGTGACGAAATGTATTTGTTATACGAAGAAGTTACCACTTAACAGCAGTAGAGCCTTGTGCGTGTTTCGTCACAATCCCATAATATAAAATACGTACCCTCCAAACCCTTTAATTACACGACTGCCTGAAAAAAGGAGAGTTATGTTTTTAGGGTTCATGTATGTATGTATGTTTGTGAGTTTCTTTATTCCACCATAACTTCGTAACGGCTGAACCGATTTTAATATAAAAATCGTTTTTAGATAAGCCTTCAGCAATTATTCCTGTCTGTTTATTAGGAAAAATAAAAAGTGAACAGTTTTAAAAAAAATTATTTGTATTCAACAGGCACACCCCAAGTACGAGTTCGAGTACAAAGTGCAGGACCCGCACACCGGCGACGACAAGTACCAGCACGAGAGCCGCGACGGTGACGTCGTGAAGGGCGTCTACAGCCTGAAGGAAGCTGACGGCTCCATCCGTACTGTCAAGTACAGCGCTGACAAGCACAGCGGGTATGTTTAATTTTATGAATTCCTATGCTTATGTTAAAAGGCACTAATAATGCGTATTATTGCTTTTAGTTTGTTTAGTTGCTGCGTATTTATAATCCTATTGTATTGTTTTCAGTTTCAACGCCGAGGTCCACAACTCCGCGCCTTCAAAACACGATCAGCCTAAACATCATCATTAAGTCAATCTCATAACGTTAAACTACCTCCTGTAACTATGTTGTTACTATGTTTATAATGTAAATAAATACTAGTATTCTTAACAAAGCTGTTTAATATTTATTGCCATACCTTTGTCACATATTTTTATTGCTCATATGTTAGTCTTTGGCCACTGTCTCACGAGAGGGAATGTGATGATGAGGTCAAAGAAAATGCTGTTTACTCCCATATAATTTGCAGTGAGGTACTAACTTAATTTTGTAGGGAGAATTCTATTACGCACTTGTGTATAATATTATTATGCACGAAGTTGTTATAGTTCAGTTTATGGCCCTAAGAACGATATAATTAGGCTCACTATACGAGCAAGAGTGTTGAAAAAGTATTATAATTTCAGTCGTTGTTATAAAAATCCTAACTGTTATTGGATATTCAACTATTATTTAAAATATATGCATTCATTGCGAGAATTTGCTTAACATGCTTCCAATTTTAAAATGTTTTTATTCATGATAATATGGTGACTTAATTTCAAGTATGTACGCTGTTCGATAATCCAAACAAAAGATGTATATGTGCTACCATAGAACATATAATAATACTATGTAGTGCTACACTAAATACAGATTCTGTTCTGTTGTTTTATTTGACCCGCAGCTTCGTAATGGGTACTCTCAGAGGAAAATATTATTTCCTAAAATAATAACGTATTTAAGGCATCAATCCATTACAACGTTTAATCCCCATTATTCACATAATTATTTATCCCCATAATGCTACTTGACTCCTAATCTCTGTTCTTATATGACATAAAGGTCGTACGAGGCTGCTAAGGGTAAAATATCAGAAAGTGGGCAGCAGTGCCTTCTGAGGTACTGCTATTTTGCACTGCAACCCCCAAGTCATCTGCCAAGCGAAGGGATAATGTCAAACCACCCCTTGGTTTTGTTCAGTAGTGGGTATAATCCGGCTGATACAGTTATGACAAAAACCTTCAGTTCTGGGGTCTATCACAAAACACCGAACCCTACCGTCTTGTGAACATAAGCAAACATTGTGGGATGAGGTAAGGTTTGTTTGCACTGGCCGCCGTAAATGAAATCAACTTATGGGAAAATTTCATCGATCTTTATGCAAAACATCACAAATAAATAGGTAAAATTAAATATCTTTATTGCAGGCCGAAATACTATATCGTACACAGTAAAATTATAATAGAAATAAATAAAATAGTATATGTAATTGCAATAACATTATTACTAAAATATAAATAAAATTGCAATAAAACATGTTTTTTTCTGGTGGACCAGATCCAGTGTCTATAAATAGGACAACAGAAATTTCATCCAAACGCTTCAAGATGCCATTATTCGATTCTAATATTCTACTCCAGAAAGACATTAGACGAGATATTACAATGGTAAAGAAATCGGGAACCCATGCAAACGTGCTCGACACGCTTCAGTATCTCTTTTTCTTTCTTCAAATGACCCACTGATGTACAAATATGGATAAACTCGCAAATCAGATGTTATACTTTTAAATTTATTAATTAAATTTAATAAACCCGAGTCCAGTCTATTATGTAATGATGTATTTTATGCATCAGTTTTGTGCTCGTTACGCATACATTTAAAGAATCGGAATTAAGTGGATAACCGCTTAATTCATAAATAATAAATATACATAACTAAGGATAAACACATAAGTGTTACATTTATTACACGCCTGCCCAAAAAAGAAGAGTATTTAGGGTTCGTGTAATGTACGCTTCTGAGTTTCTTTATTTCACCATAACTTTAAACGATTTAACTGATTTTAATGTAAGACATATCGTTAAATTTGTCTTAGCGCAAGTGACACAAGGTACCTAAAATATAAAAAAGACAATGTAGGATTTAAGACGCCATATTGTGAGATAAAAATAAATATTTTTCTTCCAAACCTATCGAGTGGGGTATCAAAATGAAGCTTGCATTTTAATAATAACCACGAAATAAATCGAAGCCTGGCATTAGAGCACAGATTTAAAACTCTCGTCTAGCTAACTACCACGCTCAAGTAGAGAGTTCGCTGCCAGCACGTACCTATAGAATTTTCTCTCAAACCTCCCATCTTCTTCCCGTGGGTGTAGTAATAGGAAACTAAGGGTAAAATACCGGAACGTGGGCAGCAGCGCCTTCTGAGGCATCACTATCTTACACTGCGATCCCTAAGACGCCTACGATGCGTGGGGATTTTGCCATAGCACTCCATTTTCTTATTGGGGGAGGTTGTGTTCAACAGTGGTCAAAAGCTGTCCTATTAGTAAGGTTATATACATAGAACTTACGAATATATATCATAGGACGCACTGATCATACCAGAACTGGCCAATTACTTATATAAAATGTACGTTCACAATATTACATAATGGAACTCATTGACTGTAAAAAGAACAGTTTATTCTACCTAACTATCACTTGTTTTAACATTATGGTCTGAATGTAACAACGTGTGAGGCTACATCACCTAAGTGGCCAAAGTTTGTGTCAAAGAGATTTCAACCTGTTCATACGGTTTGTAAAATTTTACAGAATTAATTAGAAGAAAAATTCCGGGAATGATCATTATTAAATTCTAAATCATATTTAATAAAATAATCATATTAAATATTTAAATTAAATCCTCTTTAGCGTTAAGGCACTTACTCAACTGAATAATCTTTATATAATATATTTATTTTTGTTATCATGATGGCACAAGAAAATAGCCAACCAGGGAATTGTACTCCGCCCATCCCACAGCCCACCCTTAGACATGAAGTTGTCAAGTCTCATGTGCCTGTATTTCACCGGCACACAGTAACGTAAACATTGATGTTTCAGTAGAATAGGTATGAAATTTTATAACATCTATGCTATTCTTCCGTTCCGACCACGGAAACATACTCCGCAACAGCCTCTTCTTGTGATGATAATTATTATTAATAGCGTTGTTATAAATATATTTTAGGAACGAGATAAAATTCACAAACAAATTATTGGAGTACAAAATTTGATGCTGTTGATGGGCGCGCACCGTCCCTTACGTAATACAATTGGAGCACAAAATTGTCAAAAATTGCCGGCAGAAATGCCAAGTCCCAGTTGGCTGAGATGGTATTAAGCATCCGACGCGATATCGGAGGACGTGGGTTCGATTCCCACCTTGGGCATGAAATTTTGTACTCCAATAATTTGTTTGGTTTAATTTTCGCTGAGCACGCAATAGTGCTTGTAATCATATTTAGAAATAAAAGTCACAAGTTTGCAACTGCCAGATAACACAAACACTTTGTAAAAGCTTGTGAACTGCGCTGATGTTGTTTATAATGTATCCATTTGTTTTTAGTATTACATTGTTTTTACTTTTTGTATAGGTTATTGTCGAGGCCGTAAGTGGATAGAATAACCTTACATAAGTTTTTTGATACTACTTCCCATATCACTATTATAAATATATAATGTTGATAAATAAAAATACCTACTATCTGCAGGATGGCTCAAAAGTCCTAAATTGCCAATTTACAAATATGCGTTTGTGAGAGCTGTCACTGTTATTTGGTGCGGTCATGACATGGGTTACCACTAGAGGCTTTTACTTCACTGAGCACTTCCGTGCTTCGGATACCACGTTTCGGAGCCGTACGATCTCAGTTGTTTTCTTAGCATGGCATTGGTTATAGCATGGTGGTAGGTCATTTCGAAAATACCTGCCTGGCTAGCACCTTAGTAGAAAATATATTATCAAGCAACTAACGTAGTTTTCAGGCAGCTGTCCTTGATAGCCAGTAATTCTAGGTTAGCTTGAACAACATGTTCAACCTCATCTTCACTTACCTTCAGGTGGTAAAAGGCATATCTTTACGAATACATATTACTACTATTCGTAGAATAGTCTATAAGAGATTGATAAAAATTGTTCATCATACACGAGTTCCAGTGGTGAGTACCAGCCATTTGATGGTTTGATCAAATTGCAGGTATTACTATTACCAATTTCCAGATTCAATATTTATTAGTTATGTGTTTGGACCCCACGGTGTATACTAATTTTTCTATTTAAATGCCTCATATAAACGCTTTCTGGGGTTTCTTCTGCTGGCCGTTATCACCATTTCTGCCCTTCTTGAGCGATATAGGATAAATAAGACACCATGCTGATTGCTGAGTTAAAAAGTTATTGGCTTGACTTCGGTCAAATGACTAGTTATATTCAAACCCAGTTGGAATAAGAGAGCAAAAAGCTTTAAGATCTTCATTTGGCAAATGTTTATCTATGGTTAGCCAATATATTAAATGTATACCTAATAATATAAGTGAATACTGCCTAATGCCACTCACACATATCTATATTCAAGTACCCATATATCATATCAACGCACACGTAAGAACAAGACATTTTTTTTTTTTCGTTTCTCGGGAGAAGTGCCTTTGGCACTTCTCCCGAGAAGTGCCAAAGGCACTTCTCCAAAAGCGCCTTCTACCTCCGTCTCCTGCGGACGCCGAAAACGTGCCGCTACAATAGGAGGGATTGACAGCGAGCTCAAGGGCAACACTGTGGTTCGGACCTCGGCTTGTCTCGCTGTCGAGAGACATGGGGGTATCGGAGCAAAATGCCTCTGTGCAACTGCAGTGTTGCACAATTGGGCCCTACTGAATAACTCTCTTTGATTATTTGGAAAGACCTTTATCGGGACCTTGTTTTTTAGCGTTATCCGCAAGTCGTCTCGCCGGCGAACAAGACAATGTAACAAGATGGAGTGAAATACACTTTGCCTTAATACAATATTTTACAAGCGCGGAGGGTAGTTGTTTATTGTCTCCAATACGTACGTACGTACTGCACCAAGCTTTTTAATTTAAACGTTGTTCCATATTATTGACACGTATTAACAGACATCTTTGTTCGATCGAAAGAACATAAATGTAGTGTTTTAGTGATTGAATAATATTTTATTTCCTTCAGTTGAAATATGAACCGGCTAATATCGACAATTTCAGTACCTGTTGCATTGCAAGAATTTCCGTGGCAAGGTATGTAAAATTAAATTATACAAACAATGTAAGTCAGATAATTTAATTTATCTGCCAACTTGTGCCAAATGAATTGATAAGCTAATTAATAATAATAATAATTTATTAATAAGCTAATTAATACAGGGTTATTGGTAAATGGCTAACAACCTCTTAGGGTTGACTTCTGTTAGTCCTAACAAACATTTAGAGATTAGGTATAGTTTTTGTGTTTTATGACTATTATTTTTTGACGGAATAAGTACGAGAACCACCTGATGTTAAATGTCTCTTGTGCCTGTGATGTATCGGGCAAATTAATAAAAAAATATAGTGCACCGTGCAATCCGTGCACCATATTTTTTATTACTTTGCTTGATGTAATTATTCAAAACTCTGTTCAAAAATTCAAAGGGGCTCGGCGCGGTCCAGTGTTGTCTCGGCGGGAGCTCTTGGCTCGGAGTAGGCATTAAATTAAAAAAAATATATGTACCTATAATTTAATTTCACAAGTAATGAAGATGTACATTCATAAACTAAAACATACATTCATTGCATAATATATGTTTATTTTACGACGCAAGATTTATGATACTTATATATAATCATTGTGTATTAGCAAAATCCTTGTAATAAATATAATAGGTACATATGTATTACAGTATTTTGCACAACGTCTACCAAAAAGTAAATTTACTGAAACGTTTATTACCTACAATTCAGTAGGTATAATTTGAATATGTAATTACAGGTAAGTTTATATTTTATAACTTAAATGCCATGAACGTTAGTTTGAGCAGTCATGAATCTTCATAATAAACATGTATTATTATTATTGTATATATGTAAATATTGAAATATTTTTATGCAAGACTATTTTCCTAAATGCAAACCAATTAAAAGAAGAAAGAGAGCTACATATTTTGAGAGTTAGGAACTCTAGGGAAAAAGGAGAATTAGTAGGTAATATTCAAACGATTTAATCACCAAATTAAAACATCTATGCGATATTTAAATTGGCGGTATGTCCATCTGTTGAGTGTCGCTTATTCGCGTCTCCTATATTATGAAAACACCCCGTCATTGACAAGCTGCACCGGTTTTTCATGTGATACGAAGGTCACTACAAAGCCACGTAATTACGAGACTGTAGTATCTTAACATACATTGACGTATAAAAAGCGATCATACCTTTAGGACGATATCATTCAACTGTTTGTCTCGGAACAAAAATTAAGAAAAATGTACTTCAAAGTAAGTTGCAGTTCAATTTATCAAATAGAAAATATTCAAGAATTTTAAATTCATCCACGCAATGTATAAAATATTATCTTAAGATCATATTTTGAACTAAGAAATAATGTTTTCAATAAAATAATTAACTTCACAAATATTTTCAAAACATTGTAACCAATTGATAAGACATCCTAATTGAATAACTAGTGAAATATCAATATAATATAAATATATAATATAAATATATAATATAAATATATAATATAAATATCAATATCAATATAACCTATTTGAGCGCTTGGTCGATGCGACGCGTGATCAAAATGGCACATATTTGGCTCAACGAATAAGCATTGCAATTCAACGGGGCATAGCTGCCAGCATGCTGGGCACGCTTCCAACTGGGAGTGGGCTGGAGCATTTGGACTGCCTATGAGTCTGCTATGACTTGTAGGTTGTCTAAGTGCTTTTATTGTAGTAGCTGTAGTGTTGTATATAGTTCATAGTATTTTGTTTAATAAAGGCATACCGACGGTAAAAAAAAAAAACTTTAGTAAAAAAAAGTCAAATATCATATATTATAATAAATGACATTCCAATATTAGATACAAGAACTCTATAAAAATACCAAAAAATATTTTAGGTCATTATCTTCGCTGCTGCTCTGACTGCCGTGTGCGCTCAGCACGGACACGAGCATGGACATGCCTACTCCTCCCAGTCCATCGTGAGGCACGAGGTGTCACACAACAACGAGCATGGACACCACGAGCACCAGCCCGTGCACCACGCGCCAGTGTACCACGCCGCGCCCGTGCACCACGTCGCTGCCGTGCACCACGTCGCTCCTGTTGTCAAACACCACGTCGCACCCGTCCATTACGTGCAGCAGCAGCAACATCACAAGACTCACCATAAAGAAGAACATCATGACTACTACGTAAGAGCATATTTCAATTAAAAAAATACATTACGAAAATAACAAAGTCAAATCTACCTATTACCATAGCGTGTAATATATTAAGTTGCGTTTCCGGTAGCGCACTACTACTAAACAATAATATTACACTCGTTTCATTCAAAACTTTTACACCTGAAAGAAAAAAACTGTTTTTTTTTCAAATTTGCAATAGAAAATCCATGAAAATTGATGAGAAGGCATATAAAGAGTTACAATATACATAAACATAAGTATCCAATAGACATCCAATTTGTTTGTACTGGCAATCTGGAGTGTTACCATAAGGGAACCTGTTTTAAAAGGTGCATGAATTAGCCAATCTACAGCAATAATGACTCTTTGTTAAATTGAACAGTCCCCATATATCTAAAAAAAACTTTAAAGGCATAGTTTTATAAAATTCAAATATATTCAACAGGCGCACCCCAAGTACGAGTTCGAGTACAAAGTGCAGGACCCGCACACCGGTGACGACAAGTACCAGCACGAGAGCCGCGACGGTGACGTCGTGAAGGGCGTCTACAGCCTGAAGGAAGCTGACGGCTCCATCCGTACTGTCAAGTACAGCGCTGACAAGCACAGCGGGTAAGAATTTTATATATCAATAATACTTATGCATACTTATGCTTCTTTATTAAAAACAAGAAGATAAAATAATACTAGTTATAATGCTTAGCTTATTTTATGCTTATATAAAATCTAATCTACATCTATACTAATATTATAAGGAGGAACTTAAAAATTACTTGAGGGAGTTTTTTCAAAATGAGCAAAAAGATTTTAATGTCTTTGTTCGATAACTTTTTTTTCTTCCTTATAGCTTATAGACTATTCTTTGACCACTATCTCACCTGATGATAAGTGTTGATGTGGTCAAAGATGTTGTTCAGGCTAGCCTATAGGTTATACGCGCGGGCGGAGCCGCAACTGGAAAGCTTTTCTTCAATAAATATAATATCTATGTATTGTTCACAGATTCAACGCTGAGGTCCACAACTCCGCGCCATCAAAACACGATCAGCCAAAACACCATCATTAAGTAAATTTCATACCGATAAGCTACTTTCACTTTGTTGTTACTTTGTTTATAATGTTAATAAATACTAGTCTACCTACTCTAATAAGTTGTACGTTATTTTTTTATGAATTATTTCTGTTGCTATTGGTTAACATTTCCTTCCTACAAGATGGACTCATATGGATAATTCCTTTTTGGAATCTCCTCCTCTAACCTTTAATTACATGTCATATTTTTAAAGTCAAGTGTAAGATACTTTTAGCTCCTAGTGTTAGGTATGTAAGCGGTACTTTTATTGAAAAATGAAATGGGCCTCCAAATCCTTTGAAAATTCAGTACAGCTCTTAGTCAAAAGTCAGTTTTTTAGTCTAGGTTTTTACTTGCGTGGTACCTTTATTTGCATGGTTTTACGGAAAAAGTATATAGAGAAACAATGTACACACCATAGCTAAAATATATTTAAAGGTAAAGGATAAAATATAGTTTAGAGTTCTTGATTCATTTAATGTAATTGCGTACATTCAATATCAAAAATCTCTATCTTGGGTGCACTAAAAAATATACCGTTCTTTTCAGTCCTAGTGAACAAATAGTATCATTATTGAGGAGGTTTGGTATGGTTACTGCAAAAAAGTTAATGCTGAAATCGAGGTTATGTGTAAAAATCAACTGTCTCTGTAGGCAAAGCATCATAATGACCCGCTGATATATAATAAATAATGCAATAATTTATTTGGCAAAAGAAGGCATATTGTACATATAATACATACATAAAATCACGCCTGTTTCACGTAGGGGGAGACCACAGATTTCCACTTGCTACGATCCTTACATATCTCTTTCCTATGTATAATTTTTATTTATTTTATCTACACCCATGTTATAAATCCTCTATTAAAGTTTCTGAAACAGCTAGCTTATTGCCAACATTAACACATCATGTGTCATAGTAACCATAATATCATCCAAACAAGTGTTAAAGTGTTGAACTAAATTTCATAATGCAAGTCTTATTACAAAAAAAAACATTGTGAGGCACAGGCCGTGTTTGAAAAAATAACTGTTATTTGAATTCACGTCGTATTCCGCCATTTTTTTTCGATTTTAGTATTGCAAAAATGTATTAGTTTGTTGTTCACAAAAATGAGTCATACAAGCTTTGATAACCAACCAATTTGTAATACAGCAAAGAACATTTCTAACCAATTATTACCCGAAAAGTCGAGAAAACAATATGAAAAGGCGTACTGAGATTTCATTTCCTGAAGATATATAAGCTTTTAGTATATTTTCAATAATTATTAGAAAGATTCAAATCTTCATCCCTATGGATCAACTATTCAATGCTCAAAACGCTGAGTATTAATCACAATGTGGATGTCTCAATATTCAAAATAAATTACCTTGTTAAAACGTAAAGCAAAAGGCTATGCAGTGAAAAAAACGAAAATGATTTTACATAATGAATGGGTGTTAATAAAGTCATGTATGCAACTATACATAATTAGGTATTAAAACACACATGTGATACTTTGATCACACACCATAACCCACATTCGTGTTTTAATACTCCCTACTATACAAACAGTTGCATAAATAACTATTGTTATAAACTTACTTGCTAAATAATCACATGATTAATTAGCAGGCATAAATACATAGTTATATTTCATCTCCAGATTGAAACAAGATAACTGTGAAAGTAAATATTACAATTTGTAATAGCTATGCATATCATAAGTATAATCAATTTAAAAAGATATTGAAAATAAAATGTCTGTATCTTCGTAATTCAGGGTATTTAATTTATGAAAAAAAAAACTCATAAACATTCAGCGAATACATTTAACAGCCTTAATTTATCTAATTGAACATGGATGGTACTATATATTGGATAAATTTCCTTGCAAATGCAGTGTATACTTAAGGTACAACACAAATATTGTTAGACTTATATTTTCTCTAATAGGAATGGTCATATTCAAGTAAACTGTATTGAGGTAGTACAGCGTGTTGAATGAAAAGTTGCCGCATTCAAATAAAATAAAGACAAACCTACAAATCGACAATGCGATATTTTTTTTTATATTTAAATAGCCCCAATAAAGAATAAAGTTATCTGTTTATATCTAGTTAAATACGATCACAAAAATGATTAGTTTTTTAAGACGCTTTTATATTTTTTTTTGTTCTGGGCAATAATCGAATCCACGTTTTCCAATTTCGCGCCGGATGCCTATTCCACTCGGACACCCGAGCATACTCGTTGGAGCAGAAACTTTGTGGTCCATCTGAACATTTTACTTCTAGTACTTCTATCAAAATTTCTAATGCAATATTTCAAAGTACTTTTACGACATGAATGACCAGCAGGCCAATACTGACATCGGAATAGTTTAACCAACTTGCTGCACATCACATGCACTACAGGACTCATTGACCGATCGGTAACGGGTATATACCATACAGCTATGAGAAATAATATTAATGTGTTACGATTAGCACTAGAATAATAAATATATATGAAAAAGTATAGACCAATTTTCTACTTGGGGTTGTAGCTACGCAGGCGGGCATTCGCGAAATGCCCTACCACTATGCAGTAACGACTGCCATGAAAACAAAGTTGTTATGTCTTATGTGCCTCTGGAACAAGAACATAACTATCTTTATCTTAGCTTATAATAGGTTGTTAAATGAATGTGTTATACATTCATATTGATTGGCAGACCTGCTAGCACAAGTCCAAAGTACGGGGAAAAGCGATATATCACCCGTGTTTCAACACGGGTGATGAACCTAGTTCAGCAGCAGATAGTCTTGCACAAATAAATAATCAAATTTACCAATAATTTTAAGGAACGAACCCATGTACACTTTTTTATGTATTAAGGTTATTATTATTATATTTCAACGGGACTTAATCTTTTAAACAGGAACAATATAATGCGAACTTTTCTGCTTGGATGTAGAAAAATGTATAAGGGCAGTAGAAATCTCGTCTACAAATAAGAGTTGCCGTTTAACGAAAATAAAATGCAATAGACCCTGTCAAAAATGCGCTTTATCATGCAAAATAACGGTTTCTAAAATGCACTAGATTCCACTGAACAATTTTTGCATGAAAATATAAGGTTGTTATAAAAAATCTTAATAATAAAGACATTTTCATATTTTCAACTTATATTTGCTACTAAAATCAACTCAAACAATTTCCCAAAATTTTCATTGTCATCATCACCCCAAATGCCGATGATGGCCTGCTACTATCCCATTTTCTAAACTTTAAAAAGTTTTTGTAACATTGTTGAGGACAATTTCAGGTAGGTCACACATGTGGCAGCTTAGCTTTACAATTTTCAATTGATGACGTATCAATACACCGGATTTTTTTGTTTCAGCAAACTTTGACGACATTTGACTTACATTTGACAAAATTCAGAATGCTGAAGATTCGTTCTAATTGAGCATTTGAAAATGGAAGCGACTTGGATGTGCACATTTGACCAATTGAATTCCATGCCACAGTATTGATATTATATCAATCTTGGGTTGCTAATAACTTGTATCAAGTTTTCCGCCAGATTCCACACAATATTTCTGAACGCGTTATGAGAAAATAACCGCTAGAGATCCTAAAATTGCACTAGATAGAACGGCAACACAGCTACAAAATAGTTCTACTGCTACTAACTTTTCAATGTCGTGGACGACGAGTAATATGACTTTAAACTCGCTACTATATACAATATCCATGTAAGTAATATGTACCACACACTACGCTTCAATCGCGATAAAATTTTAAATTATGAATTCCATACCTCAGGCGTGAGTTTCAAACTTCTCTATCTCAAGGGGGAAAGCAGATGTATCTAATGCAATGTTTTATAACTTTTTAACAAATACAGTGAGATTGTGGTCAAATTTATGACATTCAGCAATAAAATAAAATGTTCTATCGCATTATGATAATTTATAGTCTGTTATTACAAATTCTTGTCATGATGTAGAATCTACTGACTTCATCGTAAATATCGCAAAGCTTATTGAGTTGTAAATATATATTATCGCCTATATTGTGGAAATATCACGTCATTCATAAACTGAACCAGTATTTCACGTAATACAAAGGTCAATAATGAGACTGGATATGAACATTTAGGTATAAAAAGAGATATTATATTTCGAAAGATATCACTCAACTGTTGGACTCAAAACGAACAAGAGCAAAATGTTATCTAAAGTGAGTTCTGTATTTAGTAGTAATTATCTCTGTTTGTATTTTATTACAACAAAACAGTTTATATATGCTTGAAACTGCTTACAACATTATTTGTTTGCTACTAATAGTACACAGAAAGTTAGGCTGCAGCGCTTTCTGAGGAACTGCGATATTTCACACTGCGATCCTCAAGCCCAACAAACGTGGGAATTATCTGTGTTTAGCAGTTGACAATCCTGATACAGTACAGTACAGTTAGGAGTATATGCAAAATGTTGTCATTAATTACTAAAACAAAAAAACCATGACGTGAACAGGAAAATCTCATAAGTTTAATTTAATAAAAATAGAACTAAAAAGGTCCTCGATCGTTTCCCATTTATTTGAGCGCGATTGGAATAGTAGTTTTCATTTTAGAAGCAGATTTTAAGAATTTCAATACTTCAAAATTCACCTTAGGGGGATCATACCCCCATACATTGAGAGAAGAGCATAGTCAAATCTACTGCCTACTCTAGAGTATTACCCATTGAAATTTGCGTCTTCGCTAGCGCAGTATGACTAAACAATAAAAATGAACACTGTCTTTACATATTTTTTTACACCCGATAGCAAAAAACTGATTTTTTGTCAAAATTATAGTAGATTTTAGTTTATTTTGTGGTTTCATTGTTTGTTCTCAAATTGTATGCGTCTTATTTGTTTTAATAGCTGCGCACACCGATAGCGGTCCTACGCTTTCGAGTTAATAGTATAATTATTATACAATAGCCAAAATTATATTAACATTTATTAGTTGATATTATTCAAAATTTCGTGTATTTTTTTAATAATTACGCGGTCCTCGATCGTTTCCCGATTATTTGAGCGCGATCGGAATAGTACTTTTCATTTTATAAGCAGATTTTAGGAATTACAATACTTCAAAATTCCTTAGGTGGACCATACCCCCATACATTGAGAGAAGAGCATAGTCTAATGTACTGCGTACTATAGCGGATTACCCATCAAAATTTGCGTCTCCGCAGTACGACTACACAATAAACATTGACACGCTCTATACATATTTTTTAGACCCGACACCAAAAAACTGATTTTTCGTTAAAATTACAGTAGAGTTTGAACAATGATTTTAGGTCGTCATCCTTGCCGCCGTTTTGTCTGCCGTCTGTGCACAGCACGGACACGAGCATGGACATGCCTACTCCTCCCAGTCCATCGTGAGGCACGAGGTGTCACACTACAACGAGCATGGACACCACGAGCACCAGCCCGTGCACCACGCGCCAGTGTACCACGCCGCGCCCGTGCACCACGTCGCTCCTGTTGTCGAACATCACGTCGCTCCTGTCCACTACGTCCAGCAACAACATGGCGGCTCTCATCATGAAGAGGAACACCACGACTATTACGTAAGTTTACCTCAGTTCTGTGCTCTTTTGCATGCTTTTTTGCTTACCACGTGCGTTTTCGTCACTGAATTCCAATTAACCACATTTATAAAATGACATTAAAAATATTAGCGTGTATGTGTATCTTATGAGTTATTTTAGAGATATAAATTTAATTAATCATAATATTGCAATGTTTTTTATTAACGTCTACAAGTCCTCCCGTGAGGCTCGAAATAAAATATTTTCCTTTAATCTTATTTATATAAAGTAATTTATCAAATGTATTATGCAGGTCTTAGTTTTTTGTTAATCCTTCGTAAATGAAGGTTCATTTTGCAACAAGTTATAAGTATATACACGGTAAACAGTTTGTAGTCGTAGAAGCTAACGAAAAATTACATTGTTATTCAACAGGCGCACCCCAAGTACGAGTTTGAGTACAAGGTGCAAGACCCCCACACCGGTGACGACAAGTACCAGCACGAGAGCCGCGACGGTGACGTCGTGAAGGGCGTCTACAGCCTGAAGGAAGCTGACGGCTCCATCCGTACTGTCAAGTACAGCGCTGACAAGCACAGCGGGTATGACTAACTTTTTGCATTCTAATACTTATCCATCTAGATAGAAATTACATGAAGAAATTTAATTTTAAATGCCATATATAACTAAGACTTCATAATTATTGACTTTTGATATAATTTATTTGCTGCGTATAAATACTGATTGTATTGTTTGCAGTTTCAACGCTGAGGTTCACAACTCCGCGCCATCAAAACACGATCAACCCAAATATCATCATTAGATCACTCTTATTACCTTAAGCTACCTCCTGTATGTTGTTACTTTGTTAATAATGTTAATAAACACTAGTGACTAATATGACTTTGTTTGATATTTTTGTTAAGTACTGTCTACAAAAAAGGATTTGCTGTCTGACAAAACGTCGAACCTCGTGAACTTACGGAGTACCTAATACTGCAAGTGCTATGGGTATCCTCTCGCCTAGTGACTGTGACGGTGGTTATCTAGAGACTTGAAGCAGAGATAGCTCAGTGGCTTTGGCTATGGATTGTCGCGCAGCAGGTCCATGGTTCGAATCCCGCCGCGGGCTTGAGCTTATCCTCATGGTGGAAGGGCATTTTTGGGAATGCGCGCCTGGCTAGCGACCACCCTCAAGTTGAAAATCTGTCGCCAAGCACCTAACGGTGTGTTCCGGCAGCTGTCCTTGAGAGCCAGTCATTCTAGGTTAAGCCTGTTAACACCTTCGATCACAGCATCACTTACCATCACGTGAGATTGTGGTCAAAGGCTTACCTATTAGCAATAAAAAAAAAAAACAATTTAATTTTCAAAAGATGTATGTTTGACGATTCTAAGCTGCAAAGTCAAGCAATTTAAGTTATTTCAATCTTACACACATACATATAGTCACGCCTATATACGCGATACGCCCCAAAAAGTTAGGTTGTGTAAACACCCACGTTTTGCCTATTGAGTTATGATCCATCAAATAGGGGGCGAGCCTATGCCATTCACCGGGCACAGTTTCAACATAATATAAGACAGGAACACATGATGGTATATAGGTAGACAACCCTGTTGTGCGTCTAACATACACTACACCGTACTCACATCCATGTGAGTAGTGGCATGCTGTTAATTAGGTGCACTTTTCCCTTAGTCGCCTCTTACGACACCCACGGGTAGAAATGGAGAGATGATATTTTACCTTGGCACCCCACGGGTATACACTTTTATGATTTAGAACTCACGAGTTGTTTCATTCCTTGATGAGACTGAGTTATGTAATTACATTATAAAAATCTTATACGTTCATAGCATTAAGGCGATTGAACCGCGACACCAAAATACCCTGGACCAATCGTCGATAAAAAACTTATTCAATACTAGAACGCGCTGTTTTTAACCGACTTCCAAAAAAGGAGGAGGTTTTCAATTCATCTGTATTTTTTTTATGTTTGTTACCTCAGAACTCTTGACTGGGTGAACTGATTTTGAAAATTATTTTTTTGTTTGAAAGCTGATGCTTGTCGTTTGGTCCTATTTTAAATTTCATCAAAATCGGTCAAGCCGTTTTTGAGTTACGCTCCAATAACTGAAAAATATTCACCTATCTTAATGATATAGTCGTTGACAATGAATGAGAATCGATACCGTAAGTAGAAAGGGTCACTAAAAAGAGTGAAAAAAAAATTTACCAAGAAATGAAACCGATTTCAACAACCAAAAGTGTGAAATAACTTGTCGAAGTCGGTACCATGTGCACAATTTTGTGATAATATGTACTTTTGAACTATCATGGTACCGACTTCGACAAGTTATTTCACACTTTTAGGTGTGGTTCTCTTATCGTCGGCACTCTAGGATCCACACGAATAAAGCCTTCATCATAGTGTATTCCTGTACCACACTTTAAATACACGCTCTCTGTACAAGTGTACAGTCTGCAGTAACTATTCTCCCTTCTTGATAAAGGGCCGCCCCCAAGATCGAGACCAGTTGGAACCACCTTATGGTTTCAGTTGGGCACCATTCAGACCTACCCTAGAGCGCGCGCCCTGTCTATAACCAGTGCGATATTCCCCATGTCTAAAATCACTCAGTCGCGTTCACACTAGACAAACTATGATATTAACGAGTGAATAACTAATGATAAATATATACCTACGACTTACACCAAACAGAATCACTTTTGGGATGCATTTGGAGTACTTGGATGTCATGTCTTGGATTGGTATCGTACCAAATTCGACAATATGGTCCTCATCGCGGAAGATAATTTCGATTAAGTAAATTTTTATCAAAAAATGGAACCGACTTCAAAACCCAAAAGTGTGAAATAGCTTGTTGAAGTCGGTACCATGATAGTTCAAAAGTATCTTTTATCACAATATTGTGCGCATGGTATCGACTTCGACGAGTTATTTCACACTTTTAGGTGTTTAAGTCGGTTCTCTTTTATGATAAAAATATATTTTTCACTCATTTTAGTGACCCTTGTTACTTACATTATTGAGTGTGAACTCAAAAACGGCTTTACCGATTTTGATTAAATTTAAATGGGACTGATTTTGAAAATTCTTTTTTTGTTTGAAAGCTGATGCTAGTCGTTCATCAAAATCGGTCAAGCCGTTTTTGAGTTACGCTCCAATAACTGAAAAATATTCACCTATCTTGATGATATAGTCGTTGACAATGAATGAGAATCGATATCGTAAGTAGCAAGGGTCACTAAAAAGAGTGAAAAAAAAATTTACCAAAAATAGAAATAGAATAAAATAGAAATAGAGTATAAAATAGAAAAAAAATAGAATTTTTACACCAGTGAAGAGTTCAGAGGTAACAAACATAAAAAAACTGACGAATTGAGAATCAGCTCTTTTTTTGGAAGTCGGTTAAAAATAAGGGTCAGAGTCCAACTGCTCCAGATCCGATTCAGCGAACACAAGTCGTTGTCTATAGTCATATGCCATCTGGTCTTGGGTCAATTGAATTTTTACGGGTGTGGGTTCAAGTCACGACGTTTAATTCCCCAAATTGTGGTCTATGAAAAGTGAAATCGACTACCTCGGATTCTCCTACACAATGACACGGATAGTGGCGATGTTTTCGTAAGATCTTGAGCTTCGTCGACATACATTAATACAACATTTCTAGGTATTCGTATATAGAATCAGATTTATTAGGAGGTCACATATAAACCATGTATGTACAAAGTTAAATCAGTTTTCATATGCATTGAAATTTACGAAAGGTAGCTAATGACTGAGCGCTTCTACAAGCCAACCATGCATATGTAGGGTCTAAGCTAAGATTAGCATACTTGTTGTGGAGAAATTCTAGATACTGAAAAAGAAACTGCGTTCAAATCTTAGAAAAAAATGCATACGGGCAATATGTCGACTAAAACAGATACGTATAAGCCATATTTCCAAAAATTGAATCTGTTAATTTTACCTTCACTATACATCTTCGAATCGGCTATATTTGTAAGAAATGATTTTAAAGAATTATTTAGTATTTTGAAAAGTAGCCGACATAAAAACGTGCTATGTATTCCAAAAAGCAAAAAAAAGTCTGTTACTAAAAGTGTTGTTATAATGAGTGTAAACATATATAATAAACTACCACTAATCGTAAACGAGACAAATATTACTGAGATTTTGTTTTGTTATCAATTCTAACGAAATTTTTAAATTTAGGTTAAAAACGTTTCTGATTAATAAGGCATATTATAGTATAAATGAGTTTTAAATGATGAAATATAGGAAATTGTATGGATATGGATGTAATTAAATATTGTATTCATTAATAATAAGGTTCAATAAAATTGTGTCAAATTAAATAATATAATTGAATAATATTGTAATAGTGTATTCTAAGAATATAATTAAATGATCTTATAATTTATATAATATAATTTGCACCCCTTGAAGGTTCAGATATAGAGCAATACATCATTTTAACATAAGACCTGTTTAATGTACCTTTATCCCCTCGTGCGTCGAACCCCACGGGGCGCACAGGCGTTGAATGTCAAGTGGCGTGAGTGGATTTTGGCCGTCTAGCGTGCGTGTGTGTTTAACCTATGATTTCTCGAGTTTGGTAGGGCTAAGACTAAAAGTACATATGCCACTGCAATTGCGGTGAATTAATAGGTATAACTTTTTATGTAAAATAACTACTTATATGTTTTATGTTTATTCCCACTGTTATTGCAAGTTGTAAATGAGATATGGCGTTTTCCCCGTTTTTGGTACATATATTGTTATAAAGTATTAATATAACAATTATTTCAAGAAAAAAAGTACTTAAATGTACATAGTGAACTAGTATTTACAAAGCATATGTTTTAGAGATGTATCTTGTAAAAAATTTATTTTGCACCACGAGCTTTTCAAAATTATGCCGTGTTTATTTGTCCAAAGGTTTTCGTAATTTAACGATTTCTTTACAAAATACCACAGCCAAGAAGACTACCAAATGGCAATTCACAATAAAAAAAATCCGCCCTCAGATCCGTTTAACACGACATTTGGGCGTAAACCGGAGCGGCCAGCTGCTGGCCGCTCGACAGTTGAGAGGACGAAATTTCAAGGATAAATATAAAAATGTCTGATTTTTTTTAAAGATTTACCTCCTTTTCATCCCGACAGATACGCCTGTTGTCTGAAAAAAAAAGTTTATTGTAAAGCTGATATTTTTCAATAATAAAAATTATCGCGAGTTTCATCCATATTAACTTATTAAGAACGACTAGGACTCGCGTTATATTTACTGGAAAGAATCCGACCAGATTTGGACTGTTCTGAAGTCCTTCGTCTGGGTACGATTTTGCGAAGCGACGAGCACGGGCCTCAGCGCGTAACTGGCGTAGTTGTGACGAATCTCTATATATTACGCGGGTCCTAGCCGGTTCCTAATAAGTTAAGCTGGTATATATCCAATTTACTCGTAAACCCTGTATGCTGAGGATTGCAATGATACCAAGAAGTTTACAAGTGCCACTGGAGATGTAGAATAATTAACTATATAAGTTATATTAAACTTGATTGTCAAAAAAGTACTTATCTCGAAACCGTAAAATAAAAATCTTACCGCTATTGTGTTTACTCAAACAAAAAGATGCAAATATTATTTTCAACACACTTGCTCTAATTTCACCGCAATTAGGCACACAATGACATCTGTAATCAAACTGTGACTTTTTCATTGCTATTATTCACAAGTGAGTTATAGTTTCTTTTTTTTTATATTATTGGTTGAGTTCCTTTGTTCTTAGAAAAGTTTCGATACAAAAAAGATCGTGTTCAATAATACAAATACATTAATGTTAGGTACATACTTATTTCATTATTTAAGTCATTTAATTTGAAATTTCTGTTCTGTGACCCCACTAGGATAACAGACACTTCATCTACCTGTATAGACAATATATACTCAAACTGTAAGATTAAAGAAAAGTTAATATTGAAAGGTGTTAGGTCTGATCATGAGGGCCTTGCGATAAAATTTGATGGAAATAGAGAAACAGAGAGGTATGAAGTTGAACATAGGCCGTTAACAACGAGTAGGCTAGAAACTCTTGGTACCAATATAGAAGCTAAGCTTGGCATATCAAGTTTTTCTCACTGTGACCCGAATGCCATCTACAATAACTTATTTACTTTAGTAAATATTGAGTTTCAAAAAGTTTGTCCAAAAATAAAGAAACAAATAAATGGAAAATTGAAGTTTGGTGATTGGGCAACTAGAGGTATTCGAAAAAGTAGAAATTATTTGTTTGATCTTTATCGCAGGAAAAATTTAACATCTTGCAAGCAGTTTCATGATTATGTTAGGAATTATTCAAAAACTTTTAAGTCTGTTTGCTTGTGTGCTAAATCTCTTTTTATTAGAGATAAAATTAGCAAGTCTAAAAATAAAATAAAAACCATTTGGAAGACTATAAATATTGAGACTGGTAAAAATAAACCTAGAGATTCAAGATATGTCTTAACTATTAATAAAAATCAAATCTCTGATCCAATACAAGTGGCGAATATATTTGAAAATTTTTTTTCTAACTTACCCCTAGAATTCACTAAATCATTGGATTCTTGTCCCAATGTAGCAGAAGCCCTATTAAAACATAATTTTCCCTGCAAAACACCGGACTTTTCTTTTAGATACACGACAAATTTTGAAATTATAAAGACATTCAAATGTTTAAACATAAAGAGTACTGAAGACTTGTGGGGTATGTCAGTTAAAGTGGCAGAGTCTATAATTTGCATTATCGCACCATACTTAGTAACAATATTCAATCTTTGTGTCGATAGAGGAAATTTCCCCGACTTAATGAAACTATGTAAAATCACTCCAATTTTGAAGTCGGGGGCTGCATCTGACCCTTGCAATTATAGACCTATTTCCATCTTACCTGTTCTGAGTAAAGTATTCGAAAAAATTATGCTCAAACAACTTTTATCTCATTTTAATGAGCATAATATATTGAATGAGAATCAGTTTGGTTTTACTAAGAGCAGATCCACTACAGATGCAGGTGTTCAATTGATGTCACATATACTTGAAGCCTGGGAGAGTTCACATGATGCTATTGGCGTATTTTGTGATCTTTCCAAGGCATTCGACTGTGTAGAACACTGCACTCTGATTCGTAAGCTTTCACACTATGGTATTCGTGGAAAAGCTTTGAATCTAATAGAGTCTTATCTGTCAAACAGGCTACAGATGGTTGGAATAAATGGCAATACTTCTTCCGGGTCTTTGGTAAAAATAGGTGTACCGCAGGGATCAATTTTGGGACCTTTTCTGTTCCTAGCGTATATTAATGATCTGCCTTGCATGGTCAAAGATTTCTGCAATATTGTTTTATTCGCCGATGATACCTCTCTGATTTTTAAAGTAGATAGGAAAGATAGTGAACTCATTCATGTAAATAATGTGTTATCTATGATCTCTGAATGGTTCGCCGCTAATAATCTTCTCTTAAATTCAAAAAAGACCAAATGTTTAAAGTTTTCTTTACCAAATGTTCCTTATGTAGAACCAAACATTAAGCTTGGCTTAGATAAACTCTCTATTGACAAAGCGACAGTCTTTCTGGGAATCAAAGTGGACTCAACTTTACAGTGGGATCCACATATACATGATCTAGCCGGAAGACTTAGTTCTGCTGCATATGCAGTTTGTAAGATAAGACAGTTAACAGACGTAGCTACTGCACGGCTAGTTTATTTTGCGTACTTCCACAGTATTATGTCGTATGGTGTATTGCTGTGGGGAGCTGCTGCTGAGATGGAAACAATCTTTATCTTACAAAAGCGTGCAATTCGAGCCATATATGAAATGGATCCTATGGAATCTCTAAGGGATCTTTTTAAAGAAATTGATATATTAACTTTACCGAGTCTGTATATATTTGAAAATATTATGTATGTTCGAAAAAAATTGAGTAAATTTAAATTAAACAGAGACAACCACAATTACAACACTAGGAACAAATATAAGTTAACGGTACCGTGTTTTAGATTAGCAAAGACAAATAAAAGGTCCTTTTTAGGTAATTGTGTGCGGTTTTATAATAAAATTCCCGAACATATTACAATGCTCACAGAAGGAAAATTCAAATTACACGTGAAAAACATTTTAATTAAGAAATCCTACTACACAGTTTGTGATTACTTAAACGACAAAAATGCTTGGAAAATTCCACCTCTGCCAAGCCATCACCTGTCTCCTACGTAATTTAAACAAATAATTGTATTATATTGTTTATAACAAATTGTAAACAGACGTTTAAAAGAATGGCCCCGAGTTTCTTGCCCGTTCTTCTCGCAGTGGCTCTATAAATTTTTTTGCTGAACGTGGCAGTACAATGTAGAATATTTAAATATTAAAGTTTGTAATTGACCTTCATAAGAGCGTCGTAGACGCCTAAATTGAATAAATGATTTTGAATTTGAATTTGAATTTGACATTAATTTATTTGCACTATTAAACACGATCTATTTTGTATTGTTGCTTTTCATACAACATCAAGAGATTATTTCATAAATAAAACTTTTACTCAAATTTAACTTTTATTTTCTCTGTAATAGAGAAAACTTTAAATTCCCCATTTAGTACGTGGCTAAAACGCTATCCGCGAACAGCAAAAAAAAAATCTCATTCTGTAGTCTATGGCCGATCGCCATGCGCGCGACTGATTAATTTTTCCACGCCATTGCGAACATTTTTCACAACTCGTTTTCACCGTTGAGATTAAATGTAAAATTAGTCAACTTTAGTATTATTTTATTCACAAGTGTGTTAAAAAACGTCGTATAATACAAGTGTGTATTGATGATTAGCGTCCTCGGCTCTCTTAAGACCCTCGCCTAGCGTCTCTGGTCTCAATGGCGCCTCAGCGGTAAACACCAACATTACACACTCGTACCATAATGAACTATTATACGTATGATATACCTAGGTAATGTAGTAATAGTTTCTGGATATGTAAGTAATATGTTTAGGTAACTGAAAACAACTCAGTAAAAAAGTAAATATCACGGCACGTCGAAAGCTGGAAAACTTGGAAAATTACATTGTTGTCTCAGACAGCAGTCGTTACAACAAGTTGATAGGATTTTTAACGAACGCCCGCTTGAGGCTACCGCTTTGAAGTAAAAATCTGTCACCAAGCTCCTAGCGATGTGTTTCGGAAGCTGTACTTTCGACTTTCGACCAAATATTGAGTTAGGTACGATTTTTTTATAGAAGATGGGCGAATTATCGATCAAAATTATATTAACCATTTAATTTTGTCACTATTAAAACATACTGGTATTTATTTTGACTGCATTTACGTACTTAATGTTACTCAGAAAACCTGATGTAGAAAATAATGTATGTATAGGAAAATAAGGTGTATATTTATTAAATTTTTACACTTATTATATGCCAACTTCTTGGCCACGCTGCAAACTGGTAGTTAGAGGCAATTTGGATTAAAAAAAAGAAACTGCATTTGGACTGTCTTTGAGCCTGTAATGGCTTATACGTTGTCTAAATCCTTTTGTTGTAGAACTGAAGTCTGTAGTGCTGTTTATAGTTCGTAGTGTTGCCATTCTATCCCATAATTTCTTTTGTTTCCTTGGTCCATACTTATACAACAAATTTAATAGTACACTAGAAATATACCCATTACATAGTTATAGTTCAAACATGCATACAATTCTAGAATTTTCACACCTTAACGTACTTTCCCTCATGTAATTCCATAAATGCACTTTTCACATTTTAATCTATACCTATTCTGCGGAATGGGAGCCCTGGTGACCTGTGATACAGGTTTTTAAACCTAACTCAGGCACCAGTCTCTCACATCACAGGTATACATGTAAAGGTAGATATTATGTATCTCATAATCTTTAAATACTCGTAATTAATATACCTTTGTGGAGAGAAGAATAAATAATATTGTATTGTATTGTAGTATTGTGTTTAAGAAGGCTTAACGCCGGTACAGAAAATGAAAGTTTAAGTGATTATACGTATATCATAAAATGTCCATTCTAAAAGGAGCACTGCATTTTAACAGCCTTAAAAATCGTATGGGGTATTAAAGTCGTTAACAACAATTTGTTGATGACTTGAATACCTTCTACGATTTTAACCGCTGTGATACCAGTGCACTCCCTCCCAATGTGTAGCATTTGATTTTTAGACGAATTCAAATAAAGAAGGATATTCTCGAATCGATTTTTTTTGTGTGTTTTACCTTATAACTTTTTGTAAGATAAACCGATTTTAATGTTTTTTTTAATGCGAAAGTTGGTGCTTCTCGTGTGGTCCCGTTTAACTTTGAGTGGGATTTGACGGGTAGTATTTGAGATATCTCTAATAATGCGATTTTATGTTAGGCCTTGGTTTTTTTGTTAAAGTTTTTGGGTATCAAAATAGTTTGGGTTACACTGTGGCCCAAGAAAATAGGCCAGAATACAATGTGGCATCAACAAACATATTATTTTCTTTTTACAATATGGCCACATGTGTCCGGCCACTCCGGCCATACTGTAAAGTACCCAAATAAAGTATTTTATTTATTTACTATGGAATATCTGTACAGTGGTCGCAACGATGGTTTTTAGGCTTTATTGTGCACACAATGTGCCCATCATATAGTTATATACAGGGTTACTGAAAAAATCTCATAAACAACCTCTTAGAGTTGACTTCTGTTAGTCCTAACCATTTTTTTTTAAATGTGTATGTGACGGAATAAGCACGCGACCACCTGGTGTTAATTAAAAGTCTCTTGTGCCTGTAATTTATTATTTCATATTTTTTATTACATTGCTCGGTCTAAATATTCAAAACTCCAACGAGAGGGAGCGCGGCGGTCTAGTGTTGCCACGGCGGGGGGTCTTAGCTCGGAGTAGGCATTGTCTTTTACTACCCAATACAAAAAACATGTTCACTTTATCGTTTTGCTCTATAGTAAAAACGGCAATACGCAGATGCGTCAAACTTGGCATGACTATAGTCCAATATCTTAAGTACTACAAAAATACTAGATATCGGCCAAGTGCAGGTCGGACTCCCGCCCGCTTAATTGTTAATTTTTAAGGCCAAATTAAAAACAATATTATTAATACTATTACTAACCCAGCCGATGGTAAATGATAGTATGATGTCGTTTAGGTAAACCTAAAATCAGTAGCTCTCAAGGACTAGTGCGCTGCCGAAATACACAGTAAGGCTAAGCGACATATTTTATTTGAGGATGGCTACCACGTGGTCATGACAGCCAAGCTATCATTTGCAAAATAACCACCACCACGATATAACGAATACTATACTAAAACAGGAACCGGGGCCAACGGATTGATGTGCCCTATGGAGCATGGAAGCGCTCAGTGATAGTATTCAGTAAATGCCACTACCAGTCATGCATCAAGGTGATAGTAGTTGATCGGTGACAAACTAGGCAAGCTCCGCTGCGAGCGTACTAAATTATTCGCAATAAGTCCTTTTTCCAGCTGTGATTTATTTTATTTAGCATATATGTACTAATGATTCCTTTGGTAGCTACAAGTAATAATTTGCAATGCAGTTCTGAATTAAAACTTATTTGCATCTTGGTTATCGTGGAAACAGCCCGACATTGACAAACTGAACTGGTTTTTGGGCATTACGAAGGTCAATACAAACCACGCGTTAATCAGGTAAAAGAAAACTTGATACCGAAATTTAAGTATAAAAAGCGACCATACCTTTAAGATGATATCATTTATCTGGTTGCCGTACAACAATAATTAAGACAAACATGTTCTCCAAAGTAAGTTAAAATCCTGTCTGAAAAATAAATATTTCAACAAAATTAAAGATATAATATGAATATATTTTACACATTATTTCATTTTTACTTATTTCACTTTGTGTCATGATTATTTTAATTGTGACCGATGAGTAAAAATTTGTAATATCATAAAATCTCATAAAATTGTTATTGCAATTTACTAAACATTGACAAAAAATAATTTCAGGTAGTCATCCTCGCCGCGGCTCTGACAGCCGTGTGCGCTCAGCACGGACACGAGCACGGACATGCCTACTCCTCCCAGTCCATCGTGAGGCACGAGGTGTCACACAACAACGAGCATGGACACCACGAGCACCAGCCCGTGCACCACGCGCCAGTGTACCACGCCGCGCCCGTGCACCACGTCGCTGCCGTGCACCACGTCGCTCCTGTTGTCGAACACCACGTCGCCCCCGTCCACTACATCCAACAACAACATGGCGAGTCTCATCATGAAGAGGAACACCATGACTACTACGTAAGTGTATTGGTTATAATTTTTTTTTTGTTATTGTACACACATTTTTTTTCTTTTACTCAATAAACATGGATCTGATTTTTTATTTATGTAAGGTTACCTTTTCAAGAAAAATCTGTAATTATTTGGTTGAAAGTAATACAATCAAATCTGTTTGTAACAATGTAATAGGTCAACACACGTTAAAAATCGTATCATCAAAGTTTTAATTAATATGCATCTAAACTTCATCTAAGTATAAAGCTGCTTTAGCACGATAAGCTTTCCATATTAAGAACATTGTTGTAGTATAAATACATTTAAATAAAATATGTATTTTACAGGCCCACCCCAAGTACGAGTTCGAGTACAAAGTGCAGGACCCCCACACCGGTGACGACAAGTACCAGCACGAGAGCCGCGACGGTGACGTCGTGAAGGGCGTCTACAGCCTGAAGGAAGCTGACGGCTCCATCCGAACTGTCAAGTACAGCGCTGACAAGCACAGCGGGTAAGATAACTACCTGAACCAATTAGGTAAACTACATAGGCTATTTTTACAAGTCCATATTGCAACTATACTTGAGAGAATCGGGGTAACAAGTAGTTATTTGTTATTCTCAGAGGAAAGCGAAATAATCTTTATTTTGTACTGGCTAAGCCACAGTTTTATAATAATATATTCTATGGCCACAGGCCGAAGCTAGTGAACCAATATGTCTATTGTGTTTTATTTCTTTGATTAGTATAACAATTTTCCATCTTTCAACCGTTTGTGTTCTTTAAACAATTCTAGCTACACCAGCGGGTAATTATTTGTTTACAGTTGTTATAAATTAGCGTTAACTTTTCTATTAATTTATCAGCAAAGCAAGTTCATTTCCTAATGTGTCATGAACCAATACTTACGTTTAAATTACCTATAGATACACAAGCAAACTTCTTTATACGTTTTTAATATAATTGTGTTTTGGTTTCAGTTTCAACGCCGAGGTTCACAACTCCGCACCTTCCAAACACGAGCAACCTAAATACCACCATTAAGTCAAACTGATTACCTCTTACTACCTCCTGTTTACTGTTTTTTATTAATAAATTCTAGTCTAATGTAATTAGTTCTTTGATATTCTTTTGAACGTATACCTATACCTGCATTCAGTTGCTATTTGTTCTGAAGTAACATATTTTAAGATTGTCTCAATTTTTATTTCATACTATTAAGTAACAGTATTTCGTAAAACAGGGATCAATTATATCATACGTTCCGTCGTGATTGGACACTGCGCTGGGTTAAATTTAAAAAAAGACTGTTGTATTCAGATAATGTAGTACTAGTAGAGTAGTACCTACTACACTAAAGTAGCCTGGTCATATATATGAATTTTTTAATAGTGATATAATATACCTAGTTTTTTATTCTATTTTATTTACATTTTGATTGCATCTAAATAAATTATACGTACAAATAAGTTAAAACCCCAAACTTCATTTATTAACTGTTGTATAGGATACACAATTGCGTGGAATGATTTGCCGAAAAGATGTTACTTATTTTGTCAATCTATCCACACCGTGTTAAATTACAGACTAGATTAATACCGTCACATTACTAAAATTTATCAAGCATTATACACATATTTTTTTAACAAAATGACTGATTTCTTCAAAGACGTTCCACAGTGATTAGATATTTGGAATCCATAGATATTTGGACAAAAATGATTCGTTGATGTTGGTGATGTACTTACAAACGCTTATGGCACCAATTAACGTGAATGCTTCAAACTTCAAAATTATTTCATCATTTTGGTGGAACATTATAAAGGGCATGATAGTCTGACTTTCAAATGTTAAGATGAATGGTTGGTTGTAATTATACTGGACAAGGTAAGTAATGAGTACGTTAGAAGAAAATTGGAAGTAGCACCAGTGACAGTAAAAATGAAGACATAAACGAATGTGGTAAGGACTCTCACTCTGATAAGTGAGAGTCGTTTGATAAAAGTGTTAATCTCCAAAATAACTGATTTTTTTCTTCCTTACAAAAATACTAATTACCTTTTTTAATATACTACCGGCACGCCCCGGCTAATATTTAACAACAATTTCAAAATAACAAATCTACCCAGTACATCGATTTGTAGTATTTGTCGACATTAGGCGCACACAAGCCTACGATCTATTATAATATATTATACGATCTATATTAATACTATAGATAATAATATTATATAATAGAATTCAATATTATTTATCCTATAGCCAATCAAGCAATATTTTTAGAAGTTATTCATTTTTTTGTAATCGCGTTCTCAATAACAACTCTTACTAATTTGATTATGTTCACAAATTAGGCGTTTAATAAGGCGATAAAAACTAATCAGTTCGAGTCATCAGAGTACGAGTTACTAAAAATCTAGCCTTATGTGAAAACTAGGTCCGTGGCGGGAAATTCAACTGTCAAACGAGGACTTCAAAGGCACGAGACGCAAAATAACATTGCAATCTAACGAAACATACAATTTTCACTTCACTGCAGCAAGAAAAATACATACAGCTTTATAATAGAAAAATCAAGTAGTGTTCATTTTCTTTATAAATAAAAAGTAAAATAAGTAACTAAGTATACGATTGGTAATCTCGAATGTTAATTTATTTTTTTAATAAGTGGTGAAGCGTGTAAATAGCCTACAGCTGATTTGTAATTGCGTACAGTATAATAAGTTGGGGTCAATGGCGCCTAAAATTTATGGCTGACCTTTAGAGAAAATTGATGAACCTCCCTGAAAACACTAATACATACACAATGCAGTGGTAAATAGCCCACGTACCTTAAGCAGTCCTCGTTTATGCCTACAAATCCTTCAAGTTGGGATTTACAGCAGACGTCGTTTTTGGCGTTCTTATTAATATAGATGTCCATACAATAATATGTATACATTAGAGGTTATTTTATGCGTCTTCAAGTGTTCAATCAGATAAATAAAATTAAAACAGAGCTGCGATGTGCGTTTTTTAGCGAAGGAAACACGAATAGAATGTCTACACTTTACCTCCTATACAAAAATATTCGTTGCGAGCGCCTTGTATGGCTTTTTGTAGGTAGATTATAACATCAAATATTTACCGAAACGACACTGCTAACGCCATCTTTGGGATCCGTTGAGCTAAAACTCAGAAAGCAGATGATATGATGGGCTCTGCAGCATATTGGGTTCATCAATTTAGAACTAAGATATAGGAGTATTATATATGAGGAAGAAAATTATTACATAAATAAGGCATTGACGCTTCATCAATGAGTTATAATGGTTTTAATTTGAAAAACATTTTCCATGCTAGCGGGAAAAAGCACTTTTCCATGCAGATTTTTAATGACAAACAATTCAGAGCTTGTGAGGTGAAATAATAGATTATTATATCGAAAGTAGGTATATAATATATACTGAGTAGAAATTGATGACTTCCATCCGTGATTAGCATTCTACTACTTGTTTTGTATATAGGTTAGGAAAGTTTTACTATACCTACTACTAGTAAGTAGTTTATTATAAAATATTTATTCATAATAAAAATAATATGAGCAGTAGGTATTTATATAAAAATTGATGGAGAAGTTCATCAAAAATTTACGAATTAAGAGATACATTTCTGTGGGAATAAAAAGTTATATTTTGTATGTATTTTTAAGGGTTCCGTACCCAAAGGTTAAAAACGGGACCCTATTACTGAGACTTCGCTGTCCGTCCGTCCGTCACCAGGCTGTATCTCAAGAACGGTGATAGCTAGACAGTTGAAATTTGCACAGATGATCTATTTCTATTGCCGCTATATCAAAAAACACTAAAAATAAAATAAAATAAATATGTAAGCGGGCTCCCATACAACAAACTTGATTTTTTTACCGTTTCTTACTCGACACTAATAACGGTGACAGGTAGACTATTTACAGAATATTTAGTTTCATGTAATCCTTAAATATTAATAAAAGCAAAATAAGTAATTAAGGGTACTCCCATCTTATAAAAGAGATTTTCGCCGTTTATTTGCTAAAAATAAAAATAATAAAAACAGGTAGAAACTTGAAATATTCACCTTTATTTAGTTATATATTAGCTTAAAAATAAACAATTAGGAAAATTAAAATAAATTAAATGCTACGGAACTCACACTTAGCCGGTTTTTTTTAATTTTGAATATTAATCACATTAGATTTAATTATAATTTAAACTAGATTATGACAGTTAAAAAAACATTATCAGTCTCTTAGTGCAATGCACTGCGCTCGTCACCTTGAGACATAGTAGTTAAGTCTCACGTGTCTGTAATTTTACTGGCTCGCAAGGACTGCTGCCGGAACACTTCATTAGGTGCTTGGCGACAGATTGATCTACTGAATATGCAAACAAAATTTCATAGGAATTCGGTCAAGACGTTTCAGAGGAGTTTCGTTACAAACACGAGAATTTTATATATTGGAATATATAATATATACATCATATCATATCATTATAGCCATCCCGCTTTAATTATATTCGCCCTTCTTACTCGTAAACAGAATTAGATACAATTATTAATATTTTATATATCTGTACACTAACTTGAGAAAATCACATTAATTTTTTTTTTTTTTTTTTTTTTTTTTTTTTATACCCGCCCTGAAAAGGGAAACAATGAGTCTTTTCCACCTTATGGTCGAGAGCAGCAACTTCGGATTAAACAAACACTACTTTCCGAGTATAAGAAATAAAAAGCCCATATAAGCCCTTCATATGCAATAACATCAAGTCATTCTGAGTAAGGTGGGATGTTAGTCATTTACTCAAAATGAGGATTGTGAAGAAATCTTACATGCTTGCTGTTTTTTTTTATGTTACTGTGACGGAACAAGCTCGATGCCCACCTGATGTTAAGCGGTATCCTCTGCCTATAACGCCCGTCACATTGAGACATAGTTGTTAAGTCTCATATTTCTGTAATTTCACTGGCTCTCAAGGACTGCTGCCGGACGGAACGCAAGGTGCTTGGCGACAGATTTTCAATACTTAATCCAAATACTAAGCTATCACGACTTAACCTCAAAATGTATTATGAGCGAAGGCCTAAGAAATGGCCCCAGGCAAGTTGCCTGTTATTCTCACTACCAAATAGAGGATATGTGGAGGTAGGAGTCTTATAGTAGGAGGATACCTTGTAGTCAAAGTCAAAAATCTCTTTTCAATAAAGCCAAACCCAACTATTGTTTTAATAGCTGATAGCTACCCTTTGATAACTCCCTTATTTATAAATGATGATGTCGTCAACGATGATGTTCGGGTTAACATTATGTAACGGAACATACCTTGAGTAGGAAGTTCCGTCACTAAATACTAATAATATAATTGAATGTGGTACAGAACCTAAAGATCAGAAATAAATTATTCATCCTAAGTAAGAAATTTTTATAGTCAGCATTTGTGTATGCTAACCTTTTTGATGTCTTAAATCTGGAATGAGATTGTGACCTCATTTTATGTTTAAAAAGAAAGAGGCATAGAATAGTTTGAAAATGTTGAGAGGATCTGTCAAGAATACAAAATGACAAGAAAAATTAAAATCCTCATAGTATTTTTTAACGTAATTTTCACTTAAATCTAAAATATAAGAAATATATTAAAAAAATGGAAAACCTACTATAAGGAGATATGTGTAGAACACAAAAATCATGTGGAGAAAAGTTATGTACGTAAGTTTACATTGAATTATTTGAGTATTGTAAAATTTACGGGATTGATACACTACTAAACTAGTATAAACTCTTATTCTTGGGTGTATCAGTTCTAATCTACTGCAATAGTAAATTATATTGATTTTGTGTCCTAATCCTACCCCAATGTTTTCTGAATATTGTTCCAGAAAATTTATTTTGTCTAAACTAACTTATAAATGTGTATGATTATTCTACTCAAGTATTTAAGTGGATATAACGAATGCTTTAAGTTTATTCAACCAATATGGATTGACACTCTTACGACAACATTGAGGCATGTAAGTCCTCGTATATATGTATTCAACAATACGAAATATAAATTCTATTCAACCATGATGATACATTGTTGAATATTGGTGCAAATGCGACCACACGACCACACCTTCAATAAGTCTTTCTGCTGTAAGGATGAAAGATGTTATATTCGACATGAGAAAATCAGAGGGAATATAAATAACTCCTCTAAACTTTATATATTCATATTTGAGTACTTGAGTCAGAGTATGAATATAATTCACTTTTGATATCACAAACACGTGATTTTACAAAACTTAGGCAAAGTAAGTCCTAAAATATATAACCAAATTTTTCATTGAAATTAAATAATAATATGGATTGTACCATAATACTTTAAATAACATTCTATTTCAAACCGAAAGGTATCATATCAATGATATTAACTAACTAGACATGATGTCATGTACGAAATATGTAAAAGTAAATTGAGAAATAATCAATCAATGACACTCATTATATGGATATTGTGAATTATCCAATAATGTGTTCAAATTAGGAAGTTAAGCAGTATTTGATTTAAGGAGAAGGCTTTACCTAAGTGAACCGATGAGCATTGGCGTCGTGCGCCGTAAAGAAGGCCTTCTGAAACGTACTCCAGGGGTTGCAAGTCCCTGGCACTTCAGAATTTGAACTTTTCCTTAAAACTGCTAACTAATATACGATGGATCCATCTAATTATCAAAGTTGCAACTTATCAAACAATAAAATCTTACAATAACAATATGTTATAAAATACCTATTTGCTAGTTTACTACCAATAAACGTTATACTTTCAAAATTGAATAGTGTCGAAGTCAGAGTCAAAATAATCTATGAACTATCAGTATAGTCCATTCTCCTACTCTTTTAAATAGACCAATTTTAAAATAATTCAATTTACTTAATCAAATTTCATCAAACAATTTTGTTCAATACTTTATCTTATATAATATCCATTTTACTATATGACGTTGAGAACATAAGTTGAGGAAGTAAATGGTCAATTTGTATTTTAGAATACAATATTCAATATTTCGTAGTTTTCTTTATATTTCCGACAGATTTAAGTTTGTTTAGATATACATATTACGGATTTTATAACATATAATTTAAATTAATTTATGTATTTTCTTTCCTATTTAGATCTTCAAATGATTGAAGTCGCCTAAAATATAAGGTGATTACGGAGTTCGTTGATTATCCATTTTGGTATATTTCCTTTATCAGCCTCTCTCACAAAACATAATAATAATATAATTAATTCATACATCTTAGTTTCCTAGAGTTAAAGTCAAGGTAAGCTAACCTAATATAGTAAGGAATTTTAGAGAAAATATCTTCTTCTAATATATTTCACTAACTATACTAGATAAGCCGTTATGTATCTTAGGTTGTTATTGTTAAGCTTTAATATATTTTGCAATTTTTGGGAAAATCTCAGGAAGTCTTAGGAGTCATGACAATATATTATTATGAGTACAAAAATTCAAGTAAATTCTAGTTTCATGTTGTTTTCCTTTCAATAGCCAAAACATATCTAATGTATAGTTATTTATACTACGCTATTTTGAGCCAAATTCTATACTACTTACTTTATCTAGATTCATGTCAGGTTTTCTCGGTAACTATTTTTAATTTGAAACTCTACAATAATAATTTATATACGTGGTATTAGATTTGGGTTCTGTACAAATTACTTTAGGATTCATATATCTTCTTTTATCTAATTGTAAAATATATTATTTGATTTTCATTTCAATTTCCCGTAATTTCTATTTTGTTCTAAGAAACAATTATTTACTTCCTAACAAAAATTATTTAGCCGTTTAATGTATTAATACTCTAACAATTTAATTAATTTATACGATTTAATACCGTATTGGTACTTCACTTATAATTGCTTTTCCTGAAATTATGGTTTAGAAATATAATACATTTATCTCTTATGTAACATCTCTTACAATGATTTACCTAGTTTTAGACTTCAGGTTCCCTAATAATTTACTATTGGTCTTAAATACCTAATTCCGATATTTTACGAGATATCTATTATTCTTTGTTCACTAATTCAGAATGTCTACGTTAATTTAATAATACATTCAAATTCTATTCCTTTACATCGTTAAATGAACAAATAATATTCTAAGTTATATTGAGTGATTGTCAATTATTTTACTATAAGAATACTATAGTATAATAACTAGTATAATAGGTCCATCTTTATGATTCTTATTTTAATTATAAATTTTAATTTAATAGATTTAAATGTATGGTTAAGTACATATTATTTAGGAGTATTATCTGTTAGGTTAGAAGTTCTTTCTTAATTACCTTAAAAGAAAATGGATTACTACAATAGGTCACTTCTTAAGGTCCTACCACTATACTAGACGATTCACATGCCATATTTCAAATCACAATAATTTTAGATTAAAGAAAAATATTTAATATGTTATTTTAGGCTTCTTTAGTAATTCGAAAATTTGGGATCAGAATTTTTAGTCAAGCACGATTGTTAAATTAAAGCAAAACTAGGATCATTATTAGGATCAGTTTTCGGGATCAGTTCAAGTTAGTTTAAGTGAGGTGGTTTTAGTTAGTTTTATTATTAAGAATGCATGGGTTAATTTATTATTTAATTAAAAATTTACTAATTTGGGTTTTTCAAATATATTTACAAAAATAAATTAGTATAGGATCCTGGGCGGTTACAATTACTGACTCGGTAAACCAGCTGAAAGAACACACGCCGATAGATGCTTGGCGATGAATGTTCTTCTTGAGAACGTTGCTTGCCAGATGGCCAATAATACGAATGGCCACCAAACTAAACTCCGTACCACTAAGCTATAACGATTGCTATCCTAAAACAACAATCGGGACTGACGATGGCGTGTACTCCAAAGCATGAAAACGTTCAGTAGTAAAGCCACTAGCTCTTACCCATCCAACTCACGATCGCAGCAGACTAACCAAATTATGCTACGAGCGATATTAAGGTAAACAAAATTTTACCATTAAAAGATTTAACCGCCACGTTTGGCAAAAGAGGTGTAAAAACAACTACGATAGAAGTTGACTTTGAGTCATTGAAAATACAATGTTTTAGTTTTTCCTATGGTGTTCATTTATATTTAAATTTAATTTAAAAAATTATCTCTGAAAATGTTATTAATAAAGAATAAAATAATCAACATTCATATAGACTAGTATTTATTTACATCATTATCAACAAGTAACACAAACAATACTACAAATAACATAATTAAATGCTAATAATTTCGAATTAGTGATGGTATTTGGGTTGCTCGTGTTTGGAGGGCGCGGAGTTGTGTACTTCAGCATTGAAACTGCAAACAAAATAAATAGTTATGTTAAATACGTACTTAAAATGTATGCCAAAATATTATGAATAAACTTACATAACATTATAGACTTAATTATTGCAATTTAATATGATTTATAAAGATATTACATATTTTATGCTGTTTTGAATATCTTTATGATAATGAATCAATTTTATTTTTTTAAACTACAGTTAAAATGTCTAGAAATTCACAGTTTAAACCACTATATTAATACTATTACAATATACAGAAACAAATTTATAAAATTTATACCATCACTATTGTATTAGGATATTTGTAATTAGCAACATTTGTGAGAATCCTTAGGAAGTAAGCGTGGTCAGAAAGTTTTGGAATTGGACGATGTGATACAGATTATATGACACTTTATTGCCCATTTTTTTTTGTTTATGACGGAACAAGCACCAAGCACACCTGACGTTAAGCGGTAAACTTTGTCTATAACATATACATTTTGTCACAAGTGACGAATTGCACTATACCCCTTACCATAAGACATAAAGTTCTTAAGTCTCATGTGCCTGTAATCCCATTTTATGTGGGGTCAGCCCAATATGTATACGCAAAGGATGCGACACAACAACATACTGTAAGTGTTGACTTTGTTTTTATGGATGGCCACTAGCTCGAAAAGCTCTCCTTGGCAATGCACTCGTTGCTAGTAAGGGTATACTACCATCGAGAGCATTGCTCCACGTTTCAAGTGATCAGAAAGATAAGAGGTAAGGGGTATAGTGCCTGTATGTTGTGCACCAAACGTTATGTGATTGTGCATCACATCCATGCCGTGAATAGTGGCATGTTACTGATTCGACGCTTTATTTTTAAACAGAAAGAATAGGAATAGATATATTCCTAAGCCGGACCCTATACGCTGCTTTTCTACAATATAGAATGAAACTTCTTACCCGCTGTGCTTGTCAGCGCTGTACTTGACAGTACGGATGGAGCCGTCAGCTTCCTTCAGGCTGTAGACGCCCTTCACGACGTCACCGTCGCGGCTCTCGTGCTGGTACTTGTCGTCACCGGTGTGCGGGTCCTGCACTTTGTACTCGAACTCGTACTTGGGGTGTGCCTGTTGGGTACAAATTAGAAACAGGTTTCAAAAATATGTGAATTTCTTAAATTGATACTTTTAGTTCATAATCCTTTCTATAAATCATTATGGTTTGTCTCAGACTAAATAAAAATCTGTGTCGTGTTTGGCAAAGTTATTAAGCCACTTTGCCAAACACGACACAGAAGTGAACTAAGAATCAACATACGTAATAATCGTGGTGTTTCTCTTCATGATGAGACTCGCCGTGATGTTGCTGGACGTAATGGACGGGTGCCACGTGGTGTTTGACAACAGGAGCGACGTGGTGCACGGCAGCGACGTGGTGCACGGGCGCGGCGTGGTACACTGGCGCGTGGTGCACGGGCTGGTGCTCGTGGTGTCCATGCTCGTTGTTGTGTGACACCTCGTGCCTCACGATGGACTGGGAGGAGTAGGCATGTCCGTGCTCGTGTCCGTGCTGAGCGCACACGGCAGTCAAAGCGGCGGCGAGGATGATGACCTAAAGGAAAGAGATTATTAACGGATTTACAGAGCTAAATGTAGCTGCGTTAGAATTTCTGAATTCTGGACCATAAACTGATCAACAATAATTTATATACAAATATGATTTAAATATCATTTGATTAAACTTAAGTAAGATATTTTAAGAGTTTTATCTGTTTACTTACTTTAAGGAACATTTTACTGTGTGAAAATCAGTTGAATGATATTTTTGCAAAGTTCAAATCGGTTTTTATACCCAAAAGTTGATCTCCTACCTCATAATTACGCGGGTCTGGTATTACGTGTAATAATCATACCAGCTGAAATCAGGTTTAACTTGTGACGATACCTTAATAATTTAATATAGGGCATTTTTTATTGAATAATCGATAAGGCTCAATGATTTGCTACTCAACTTTGATACAATGAATTGTGAAAGGTATGCTCTTTCGATCATTTTGATTATTAGAAACGATTAAATTAATAACTTAAGCTTATTTCAAGATATGATATTCAATTCATCGTAAAGGTCTTGTTCGACTTATGTAAACGTTCATACATTCTCAGCGAGGATTGGCACCAAGAAGATGGCCGCTGATATAACAAGGTAGCCAAAGCTTTTTTACAAATACGTTCTTATTTATTATATGTGCACATATTACGTTTATATGTTCTATGGTATAGTGGCTACCCTATTTGAAGGGGTTTAGGAATCGAAGATGTCAGTCAATTAGGTACACACGAAATTGAGTTGCCTTCAGTTCTCGTTGCCAAAAAAGTCTAGTGGCATTTATTTTACTTTAGGTTTTGGCAGTCTTTTTCCGAAAACTATAAAGCGATCATATATTGTCTCATCAAAAGTTCTATAATCAAAAACTACCCTCGAAACTTATATTTTTCACAACATTTATAAACAAAATAATATGAAAAAATGCATAGATCGCGGCAATAACCCTGATAATCAGGATAAAACTATACTTTATCATAAATATTAGTATTTAAATATTTTTATCCTGTTGTTTTTATTGGAGCAATAAACAATTTGTATTTGTATTCAGCACCTACTAAATACGTATAATAATTGTACTAAATACATATTATACTTACAAAGTTCCATCAAAATTCGTTAAGCTATTTCTCACATTCTTACTTTCGCATTACATCGAGTCTAATACAATGCTATTACGAGCAGGATGTTTGTAATGATTGAAAGTAGCAATCTTTCTTGATCAAAACCACAATGTTGCCCAATATAATGTTACATCTAATCAATCAAATTCGTTTGTGCTGTTACAATTCCTTTACAATATTTAGTGTACAGTACAATCGTAATGACCTGGCATTTTTATATAATTGTGTATGTAGGTACATACAAAAAGGTCATAGGAACATAGTCTTTAAGGAAACTAATAATCTAGTCAACAATTAGAAAAAATGTTAATTTACAGTGTGAGGATGTATACGATACATACCCCGGCTTAGGAATCCCTACTCTAATTCGTCAAAGTTTCAAACTTCGGTTCCGAAAGAAAGGTACCCGCAAAACATGTATTGGCTTAATTTTGTTTAACTTCGTTCTGTGTGGCCTATTCAGTTGTCTTAAAAAAAAACTTATGGACACATACACATTTATTTTATTTGAAAAAATAAAATTAATAATTTACACGTTGACTTACAAGTTCCCGCAATTCACTTTTGCTACTAATTTGGCCAGACGTTCCACCTAAAGGGTATACTGGTACTGAATCTGGTGACTCCTGGAGTTATCACAATAAATCTGAGAACTTAATTTTGGAAGCCACCGTTTATATGTATAAAAATACTGCTGACAACGCGTAAATAGGTTTGTGAAGGATTCGGGCCTAGGTCAGCAATGTATTAGGTGTAACAGTTCGTACCATAGACTTGCAAGCATTTGCCTGTGTAGATTATGAATAACAACTTTTAACTTTTTTAAATCGGATTTGTATGGTTTGTACATTTTCCAAATATGAAATTATAATTTATTAATTTGCTTATAACTAGTCAAAGTTGAGTTCATAATATGCCAAAAGAAAACAAATAGTAATAAGGATATAAATACCAACGGAGAACAAAGAAATTAACGTAAATTTTAAATACGAGTATCTAACCTGTATTTTTAAGAACAGTAGCGACACCTTTGTCCTGATCTATAACTACATAGGCCCTTACCATGTGAAAAGGTTCTTAAATTTATCTATTTAAGACTTAACATTGATTGAGGCATAATAGCGTTCACAGAGTAGTAGAGATTCAATAGCGGTCAAGACTTGTGATGAACGGTGCGATCCGACCATAGATTATAATATGAAACAAAGAAGTTCGTTCAGCAAATTCGATTTTCATTGTCTAAAATGTCGACGAATAACGAAACTTCGTTGAATTGTAGTAGCAGCCCAGGATTGTTCGTTTTCCCCTTTAACCTCGCAAATACTTCATAAGTGGCAATTATGAGCCAAAATTAGCCGAAATGCATCAAAGTAAGTTATTATTGTGTAGTTATATACGACAGGTTATGGTGAACTATATTTCGCGACCTACATATTATGTTAGTATCGTAGACGAGCCGTCATCCAAACTTAAAGAACAAAAGTCAAAGCATTAGGTATTTTCCTGACAAGTTGCACAATACAGGATATCCTAGTGTAGAGGTCAGTCTTAATAAATACTACTTTTATCTGATATAAATCTAATATAGTAATATAATAAGTGTACCATAATAATGTATAAATTATATAACTATTGTTGTTGCGCGATCTTCTCTTTATATTACACAGTTATGTATTTTTATATGTGTATATTTGCAGTATTTTCTATTTACTTATTTTGTGGATGTAAAATATATGTATATAATACATTGTTATACAATCATGTTAGCTCAATGGGATAGAGCATACCCCGGCTAAAGGGGTGGTTGGCGCGGGTTCGAATCTCACACGTGACTTAAATGTTTCCTCGTAAATTTGTTATTTTGGAATTAAATACAAGTACGTGCAAGTGAGGGGTTAAATATTAAATAAAACAGAAATATGGTTTAAAATCAGATGTGTGAAAACAACCATTAATAAATTGGACACATCTATTATACACTTTAAATACTTTTCCAATCCGAGTCTACTGAGTTTTCCCAACTTATAAGATCATTGTTAAAGATCGAATATATATCCATGATAAAGATTATAAGTGGCACAACATAGTTGCTTTAGTATGCACCGTAGTATTAATTTCTTCGGCGCAAAAACGAAGTGGTTAATATTTCACTTAATAATTTAGACATAATGGATAAAATATAACAGTTGTGATAGAATTGAAATATATTATTAAAATATCAATATCAAAACTCACTCTCCCCACCCTTACTTTGTTAAACGATGGACGTTATGACGTTTGATGTATGTAAAGAGAACATTTTCCATTATCCAACCGATACTTGAACGATTTAAGAACATAAAATTATTATAGAACATATTGATTCTGGTTTAAAGTGTTTCCTTGCGCAAACACTTCTTGGGAACACTTTTATTGCAAGTAAGCCCGCTATTATTTAGGAGGGCGTTAAGAAGTAAAGATCCATATAGGGTGCTTAACGTGCAGGAAGCTTCTATTGAGATCAGTGGCATGCTGTTCATTAGGCTATTATTTTACTTATTCACATTTTAATCGTTTATGAGGAGAAATGAAACAGCTATTGCATTACAAAGCTTAGAACCAGCATAAAAGTATAAATTGAATTTATATATCAGTCCATTGACTAAAACTTATACTTTACAGAAAAAAAACAACGTCTTAAATGAAGAATTAAATAAGTTTTATTACAATAATAGGAATACACATCTAGTAACAATAACATTAAATCGATACAAAAAATTACTCTCAGTCTTCATTGAATAACTTTTTCTACTCTTGATTTTTATGATGAGTTTCGATATGAACATGCTGGCCCGGCGCAGAATGTTTCACAATGGCACTGAATCTGTATAGAGAAAAGAATGTATTAAGGTTTTGTTGACACAGCAAAATATAGACAATATAATAGAAAACCAAGTTTTACAGCCCTTCTTACTACAAAAGTACCAATTTGAGTGATTAAGAGTCTACTAGAATACATCATAATACGTACGACACGAGTTAGGAATGTATAACATCCCAGTTAAAACTACAGTATTGTAAGCCAAATAAAAAAAACCTTTAGGGACAGTTTAGATCATTTTATGGCCTAACCAAATATTGACGAGAGCTAGTATATAATTTTTTCTTACCCTTTATGTTTATCAGAGCTGTATTCAACTGTTCTGAAGGATCCATCAGCTTCATGAAGACCATAAACGCCTTTCACGACATCACCATCACGAATCTCGTGCTGGAACTTGTTATCTCCAGTATGGGGGTCCTCCACTTTGTACTCGTACTGGTATTTGGGGTATGCCTGTGAATAGTAAAACTGTATTAGAATTCTGCTTCAATCTTATTCATTGTCATTCAACGGCCATTGCTGTTAACTGAATAAATAAATGGAAAGTTGTAATAAAACTGGAAGCAGGAAATTAGTAATATATATGCGACTAGAGGAAACTCACGTAATAGTCGATTGGCTCGTCGTGGGATTCGTGGGATTCCGCTACGTGATGAACAGGCACTTCATTGTGAGGAACATGTTGGGGAGCGTTGTGTGGGACTTCGTGATGATATGCCAAACCTTCCTGAGATTCGGGCTGGTAGTGAGCAGGAACTTTGTGATGTGGCACTTTAACGGTCTGGATTTCATGTTGCACGGGAGCAGGTGCCGGATAATGGACTGAATGATACTTATGTTTCACAGGGGCAGCATGATGAACGTTTTGCTCCTCGTTCTGTTCATCTACATATTGATAAACTGGAGCAACGTGTTCGTTATTCGACTCATGTGACTCTTCGTATGCGGCGGCTTGTCCGTGGTGAACAACGCTTTGGGAAGAATATGCGTGTCCATGATTCTCTGGTGATTTGTACTGTTCCTCAGTCACTGGTGCCTCCTGGTACTCCCTTAGGGGAATGTGCTCGTGTGGATGAAATCTGTATTCCTTTGGTACTTCTTCTCTATATTCATTAAGTCCCTGATGTCTGTAATCTTTTGGGGATTCATGTTGAACAACAGTCTTCAATCTGTAATGCAGGTTTTCACTGGAAACTGCGGCCACAACCACGGCAAACAATACAATCTGAAATACAAAGACAGGTTAGAAGATGTTTAAACCTTTATTTTTTTTTTATCTATTTGTATTGTCTACATACTTTAGCTAACATTTTGATCTTTCTCCTTTGACTTCCGCAGTGGAACTGTTGAATTAACATAGTCATTAGCTCAATATATACCGGAGACGTTACGAGAGTGTATTGAATAGATTTGTATCCGCTTGGGCGTCATGTTTGTAACGCAGCGCGCGCGCCGACCGATGTGACGTAATTTATGTAATCAATGTGAAGGTTGTCAGTCTGCTAAACTAGTGCACTGGATGCTCTGATTAATAATAATGAGCTTTGTATCTAACGCCTCTAGACTCTGAATAGGATCAAACCAGATGCATAATAGGCATTCTAAACTTACCGATAGAAATCTATCTATTTACAATTCTACTTGTGTTCAATCATTTCCTCAATATAACGGATTTAAAAGCACCTAAGTTTTCTCTTTAAAAATTATTACCATACATAGTATGCATTATTCTACATTTTCAATCCACTTACATCATTAACTCCTGATCTCGCTTGGTATATATGTGTATACTAAACTTCAGGTGGCAAATGCAATGTTGTAGGTATCTATACTTTTATTAGATTGATAAGCAATATGCTATATATATATATATATATATTTATATGATAATATCATAAAACATAATTAATAAATAGTAATGACAATGTCTTTTAATCTAAATTCATTTTAAACTCGCCACCAGTGGTAAGTTGGCCCTTCTTTGTCTTATCTGGTCAATAGAGTCCAAATAACACTAATGCCTATAATGCACTATCTTATCGTCACTGAGTGTTAAATTATTCTTATTTTACTAACTCGACATTAAGACTACTTTGTCCACGCTAAGCTGTTATGAATTTGAAGTTGTCTCTATCAATACGATTTTGTCGTTATGTACCATTTCAAGTTGCTGTGTGTATCAAGGTTGGATATGCAATATTATCACGGATTGCATATCCAACTTTGATGGATATTTAATATTTCATTATAGAAGCGAAAATTTGTCTTCGTAATCAATCGGGTTTCAACACTACACAAAGAAGTTGATTATGACATACTTTGTTTGTTACGAATATTATCCGTACACGCGACAGCATAAAAAATAGGTTGTTTTTTTTTTAGTTTAGGACACAGGTTTCCTTAAAGTTATCAAATAGAGGATACATTTATCTCATGTAAACTTTTATACTCGTGAACTTTTATACTCTTTTATACTCAGTTCTCAAATTCACATTCAGAAATTCTCATTCACTTGGCAGTAAAATCTACTGTTTTCGTACATTTATAGTAACATTATGGTATTTATTTTTGAAACGGTCGTAGCTGAGATTGCTTAGCTTTTCTGAACCGATCAGCAAAGTTAAGCAACGTCCGCCTCGGTCATGACTTGGAAGGGATCGCGGGTGACATTACCACTGAGCGCTTCCGTGCTTCGGAGGGCACGTTAAGCCGTCGGTCCCGGTTTTTGTCTTACGATGGCAGTCGTTATAGCATGGTGGTAGGGTATTTTGCGAATGCCCGCCTGGCTAGCTACCACTCTTATGTAGAACATCGGTCGCCAAGCATCTAACGGCATGTTCCGGCAGCTTTTCTTGAGAGCCAGTAATTCTAGGTGATCCTGAACAACATCTTCGACCACATCATCACTTATCATCAGGTGAGATAGTGGTCAAAGGCTAACCTATCAGGCATAAAAAATATACATATATTTTTACTAAAAGCATAAATTTACAAGACTGTTTGAAAGCCGTAGCATTACACATTAGTGTACTATTTATCTTAAGTACCTTTAATATAAGAGTAAACTTACTGTTAGAAAAAAATTACATATTCGTTTAAGCATTAACCAATAAATGCTCTCATAGGAGGTTTTTTCTCAATTGTTGCCTAGCCTTTTACCACAATCTCACTTTAATATCTTTTTAGTGATAATGTGGTCTAGGTTAAGCCTGTTACCACCTTAGACCACATCATTACTTACCATCAGGTGAGATTGTGGTAAAAGGCTTATCTATCAGCAAAAAAAAAGGATATCTGACTTTTCAAAGTTCGAAGTGGTTTCGATTTAAAAAATCTTGATTATCAGTGACAAGATACAAAATCGATTTTATCATAGGTAACTTTAATACCTACTAGTCTGTACTATAAATGTACTGTAAAGTTTAAATGGGACAAAGTTGGAGATAAATAAAAAAAACTTTGAGTTTAGACGATAAAGTTATGCGTGGCTAAACATAAAAAAACGAGTCCACTTTAGAACCCTCTTTTTTGGAAGTCCGTTAAAAATACTTTAGTCTTCATTCGTATTAAATTAACTGAACAGTGAATAGTCTGGAAAAAAATCAGGTCCGTAGTCTTCGGGCTCCAGCAGATATCCATACACACGAAGAGGTGTGTTGCCATTTTTATGGATTAGTTCAATATTCTAATAGATTATTAAATCAAGTATTTGTACAATCCATTTGAAAACCAAATAAATAATGAGACCAGTGCTGATTATCGGTAGCTATTTAACACCTAACTGATGTTTTTTTCACAAATGAATCAAAGACGCCGTCGTGACGTGACGATCGCAAGTTGTGAAATCATGTCATTGTCGTATTTTCGTACAAAAACTAATGTCTCACTTACGCATTGACTGTCATCGCCATGAACCACATTTAAATATTGTGTTTTTGTGACACAGTTTTTTTGAACCACTTTATTTACCTTAATCATTATAACAAGAAAGTTTTGACCCGGCATTAGTAGGTAATAAATAATTTCGGCATTATGTTAATACTATTTAGAAGGCAGGTTCTAAATTACAAAATGTAATTGTCATATTTATGATGATGAACGTAGGAAGAGGAAGGTAATCGTGTTTAAAATGGTTTCGAGTGGAGGTGAAACCAAGTTGAATAGTATAAGATAGTTAGGTAACTATTATGCAGATTAATAGCATTCTAGGCCTTCATCTCTTACCTTAACTGCCAAAATGCCATGCTTAACTGCCAAACTACACACACACATATCTATTTTAACATATACGAGTATATATTGGTAGATACGTTGCTGCACATTCAGCGTACCTTAAGGATCAATGTTCATATGAATATATTTCTGCTTATTATGGAATTAGATGATATCATTTACTTCCATAATTAAACTACTTCGTAAATGTACCGGATATTCTTCAAAAGAGAATATTTGCATGGGTAAGTTGAGTTCAAAACTTTTTACAATAAGTATAAAGTTGGTTAACATGAAACTATAATAGATATAACTCGGTTAAATAATAGTCTCGGTTAATATGCCCAGCCATTTGTTGTTGGTGAAAAAGTCTTGTGTTAATAAAGGAATCATATCAAATCTACCTCACATAAGTACGATAAGGTCATTCTTATAAAATTTAAAAACCGTTTAAAAAATTGTGCTTCAATAATATGTAAATGTGATTACAACTAAGTACGTGACAGTGCATATAATCATTATGTAGAAACTATTATAGGCTTATAAAAACAACTATTTTAAAAGTAACCCGTCCAATAACTGGTGGTGATGTGGTCATAGTTAGTTTTTTTAAATGCATATTAATCAGTACGTATTTTAAAAGTTAATGAATTTATTTTGATCGCTAACCTATTGGCATCTGTGTGGACGATATCATCCATTTATGAATGAAATTATATTGCTTTCGTTATCTCGGATGCTAAATCATTTAACATAAAAACAATGAGGAAACTAGTGTGAAAAGAAAGATTTAGTATGTTTCATAAAATATATTCAACAGTCTTAACTAAGCAACAGTCAATATCAAAACGGTAGGGTTAATGATGGTGGGATTGTTGTTCATGCTTCGATGGCTCTGAGTTGTGGACAAGAGCGTTGAATCTGAAACCAGAAGAGGTGAAGTTTATAGAAAAAACTAATAGCAGAGTAGCTAGAATTATTTTAAGAATTAACACAAACGATATATAGATAGAATATTGCTTTACCACAAAAACAAAAGACTATAGACATATTGGTGTAACAATTATTGTCGCTTTCCTCTGAGAATAAAAAATAATTATTTGCCATCCCGATTCAGTAAAGTTTAGTTAAATAAGATTAAAACTATTCTAGTTTCTAATTCACATTCTAAGAAAAGCATATGCCAAATTTTACCAAAACCCCTTTAACCGGTTAAATAACAAACACACATCAAAATTTTCGCTTTTAGAACATGCAATTCCCTATGGAATAATCCTGTCGTTTTCAACCATAATTAGTAAGATGATGATATTTTTTATCGACAAATATTTTTTTTAAACTAAATATATCATTGAAAATATAAATTGCAACACACTTGGAAAAATAATCTATTTATGTAGTTTAACTAATTGGTTCAAATAGTTCCCTTACCCGCTGTGCTTGTCAGCGCTGTACTTAACAGTACGGATGGAGCCATCAGCTTCTTTGAGGCTGTAGATGCCCTTCACGACATCACCGTCGCGAGCCTCATGCTGGAATTTGTCATCACCGGTATGTGGGTCCTGCACTTTGTACTCGAACTCATATTTGGGGTGCGCCTGTTAGTACAATTAAATTAAATGGATTAAAATTTTACCCAGGCGCTGTAAATATCTAGTATTCAAACGATTGTGATAAACATACATAATAATCTTCATGATGAGATTCTTCATGGTGAGATTCCCCATGGTGAGATTCCCCATGGTGAGATTCCCCATGGTGAGATTCCCCATGGTGAGATTGCTCTTGATGACCCGACTGTTGAATGTAGTGGTGAATGGGAGCAGCTTGGATCACTGAGTGGTGGATGGGGGCAGCATGATGTTGGACAGGGATGATATAGTGCTCAGAACCTTCATTAGACTTGTGGCTGTCATGACGAATGATGTTTTGGGAAGACACGGCGTGACCATGAGATTGCCCAGTAGAGTGGCTTTCGTATGCAGGAGCAGAGTGATGTCCAACAGGGATGATGTAATGGGAGTCACCGTTAGATTGCTCTTTGTGGCCGCTGTCGTGGCGGATGATGCTTTGGGAAGACACGGCGTGACCATGAGACTGACCAGCAGAGTGGCTTTCATATGAAGGAGCAGAATGATGTTCAACAGGGATAATGTAGTGAGAATCACCGTTTGATTGCTCCTTATGACCGCTGTCGTGGCGGATAATGCTTTGAGAAGACACGGCGTGACCATGAGATTGACCAGCAGAGTGGCTTTCGTGTGAAGGAGAAGAGTGCAGGCTAACGGTATGAATTGGGGCAGCATGATGCTCAACAGGGATAATGTAGTGAGAATCGCCATTGGATTGCTCCTTGTGACCGCTGTCGTGGCGAATAATGCTCTGTGAAGACACAGCATGTCCGTGAGATTGGCTGCCTGAATCACCACTATGGATGGGAGCTGAATGAAGACTAATAGTTTGGTGAGCAGGTGCAGCTACAAAATAATGGGAATCACCATGAGATTGGTAATTGGAACCACCGTGAGATTGTTCTTGGTGAGCACTTTCGTGATGAATGATGCTTTGAGAGGAGACTGCGTGACCCTGGGATTGACCACCAGAGTGGTATTCAATGCTGGGAGCAGCCTTAATGCTGATGATTTCGTGCACGGGGGCAGGCTCCTGGTGCACTGGGACGATGTAGTGGTGAGAATCTCCATGAGATTGTTCTTGGTGTTCACTGTCGTGACGGATAATGCTTTGAGAAGACACTGCATGTCCATTTGACTGACCTCCATACTCATATTCATGAGAAGGAGCAGCGTGGTAAGTATGGACGGGGAGATGGACGGAATGATGCTCTATCTTTTTTGGCTCTTCATGTTTCACAGTAGTGTGAAGCTTGTAAGAATGGCCATGCTCCTGGCAATAAGCCACTGCCAATAAAACGACGATAGCAAGTACCTGCAAAGATAAAAAAAAACCTTGAAGCTGGTAAAAGTTTAAACATGTCATCACAGTTTGTATAAATAGTAAAATTAAAGTGTACCTTCGCAAACATTTTTGGTTGTTTTCCTTACTGGAGCCGTTGCAAATGTGATGCTGACTGCAACAGAATCTGCAGGTTTTATACATCGGAAAAAATCAGGTCCATAACAGGTTTGCTTCAGTTTTGGACTGATTTTTGGATGTGTGTAATTTAATCTACGCACACCTTCAAAAATCTGGTTCATGTATGTAATTTGAGTTCAAAGTTATACGTTAATTACGTAAGACTTACTTAAATTCTGCAGAAGGTATCAATGCCAATCTGTCTCAATGAAAGGAAAGGGCTGCTCGGGTTGCATATTTAATAGCGACGACATAAAGAACATTTCAATTGTTCAAATGAATAGTAACAATCAAATGTTATTCCTATCACATAAAGTATGATTTCATAAATGTTTAAAAGAACAATGTTGTGAATTGCATTAAAATTAGGATAAGTATTAAATCCCAACGCGATACTGAGTCAAATTAAATAGTTTTTGCTCATGGTTTATAGGAAGTTTAATATTTTATGGTATTGAACTTCTAATAAGCGCTACGTTCATTCAATAACTTGCAATGTTTACAGAAAATTCGTTACATTTTGACAAAAATTTGTCTTGAAATATTCATATTACGAATATTTTCACAATAAAGTTATTTTTTCGTAGGCTAATACGCATGCTGAACAAGACTGTTTGATGGAAATATAATTGACTTCTTAATTTGGCTACTATAGCTTAAAGAAAAAGCGACAGGGCTGTTTACCTCGTCACGGGTTTGAATCCGCTTGTAGTTAATTATTTACCTATGAAACAGATTCTTTTACATTGAACCGAATTATATTTATTTGTTTGTGTGCTATCATGATCCAAAATATATTGAAGCTTTAATAATTGCAAAAGAACACTATTTTAATACTTACAATGTTTCGCTGGGTATGTAATAGTAAATTAAATAGTTACTTTACTACGAGTACAATTAATTATGCCTTACGCATTATTTAGTTCCGCTATGAAGTTACGGCGGTGATAAATTCTGTATACCTAATTGTATATATTATAAAATAGGGTTAATATAGTTATGCAAGAAATGAATGAAATTTTATTTGTTTTAATCTTAAGTACCGCGAATAACAAACTAATTAGATACGTAATAAGAATTAGTTATACAGTAGAAAAAAGTTCTTATTAACTTCCGACGCATAAAGGCCGCTGTTGTAATTTTTTTTCAAATCTTTATGTGTAGTTCAGGTGCCTTGTATGCTTCATAGCACAATTTCATATCGATTTTTTTTTTCAATATATTTTTTAAAATTTATTTACGAGTAATTTTAAATAAATTCTCCAAGCAAATTACCATCAAATTCTTACACAATATGGTTAAATGGTTTAAGAAAATTCGAGAACATAAGTACATTCACTGAGCAGACAAAATACAAGTTTTTAAAAATATATATAGGAAAAATACTAAACTAAAACAGTTGCTATTCAATAAACAGGTAACAACTGCCAATTTTAGAATGCAAAGGTCAAAATAAATTTCATCTTCATTGTCATTCCAGTTATCAGCCATTTTCAATATATTCAAACTTAACCGTCAGATCCCGCCCACCCTTTTTGGGTGCACTGCACCAAGCACAGTGTAGCATCAGATTGCAGTGGGTATCATAGCATTACTTCATCGTAGATAGCATAGGTAATTGAAATTTTGTTAGACCAATGTAACAAAGGAATTCAAATTTACTATCGGTTATTTAAAATATAATTGTTTGTTAAAATTGAGATGAATTAGGTAATTATTTTCATATACTTCGTGATGGCAAAGTTCGTATAAGTTTTGGAATTTTTTTATGTATTGATGTAAAATTTGTCACTCTACGACTGTAGAGTACCCCTCTATAGAAGTATATGAGCGTCTTGCTAGATAGGTTTTTGTGCCGAGTAATATAGGGTGTGGCTGGTGTCATCTACCGAGAGCCGGAATAAACGCCGGACCTGAAAATGTCTTTCAAAATCTAATATGAATTAATTAACAAGGAATATTTATAAAAATTACAACAACACAAAAATATTACTATAATGTAACTACACTCGAGAGCAATGAATCCGGGTCACTTAAAGAATCCTAAAAATCTCGGAAACTAAAAATGCTAGGTTAATGCAATAAATTGTATTTAATAGACAATGTAATACTCCTTAAATGAAGGTATTAAAACTTCTTAGTTATTGTAAAGTTATATCATAAAAAAATCAAATTTGAAAAAGGGCCACTTTCGAAGATGGAACTACGAAATTACAGCATTTGGTTTTGCTTTTGTTTGTAATCTGTCATTTATGTGGGTACATAAACCATGTTGATAGTGCTCTATATTCATTATTCAAGCTGAAATTATGTCGCTTACGCCTGAAGAATGCACCAGAATACTTACAATGCTGGAAACCCGCCGGAGTCAGCGCGATACAGCCAGGACTGTCGGTGTGTCGCTGTCAACAGTACAAAGAGTTCTCCGACGTTACGAAGAAACTGGTTCTAACCTACGCAGACCAGGAACGGGCAGAACCAGGTGTACCACAGCACGAGAAGACCGATACTTGGTGAACACCATGCTTCGAAATCGCTTTCTCACAGGAACTGAACTCACCAATCAGTTTCGACGCCTCGGAGGAAGTAACCCAAGTGCATGGACAGTAAGACGTCGGCTTGCTGAATCTAACTTAAAACCCCTTAGACCTGCAAACGGCCCTAAACTGGAGCGTGGGCATCGTATTTCGAGACTAAGATATGCCCAGAGCCACGTAAATTGGAGTATTGAAGATTGGTCAAAAGTTATGTTCTCCGACGAATCAAAATTTATGCTCTACAAGCACGATGGAAGACACAGAGTGTATCGAAGACCAGGGGAAAGATTCAAGCAAGCATGCATCGAAGAAAAAGTAGCCTACGGTGGTGGGTCTGTACTTGTGTGGGCCGGAATTTCTTCTGAAAGTCGCACAGAGCTGGTGATCATAGAAAAAGGCTCTTTAACTAGCGTAAGATATGTGGAAGAAATCCTCAATGATCACGTTGGTCCATTTATGGTCAATTTAGGTGAGGATGCTATATTTATGCATGACAATGCCCGACCTCATACAGGTAGGATTGTGAATGACTACCTTCAAGAGATGAACATTACTCGTATGGAGTGGCCAGCGCGCAGCCCGGATATCAACCCGATCGAGCATGCTTGGGACGAGCTAGGCAGATGCGTAAAACAACGAAACCCTCCCCCAATCACGCTTCGTGAGCTCAAAATTGCTCTCACAGAGGAATGGGAAAATATTCCCCAAAATCGTATAAGGAACTTGGTGTACAGCATGCCAAACCGCGTAAACGCAGTAATGGAAGCACGAGGAGGCAATACGAAGTATTAAAATTCAAGAAAATCGTAATAAAGTTCAAAAATTTCATGTTTCCTATTTTTGTTTTAAGGAGAGATCAGCAGTTTTTTTCTTTATGTAATTTTGTGTTAATAAAATGTATGGTGACTCATATTTTTTTTACTTTCATTTAAGGAGTATTACATTGTCTATTAAATACAATTTATTGCATTAACCTATCATTTTTAGTTTCCGAGATTTTTAACATTCTTTAAGTGACCCGAATTCATTGCTCTCGAGTGTATATCTATCTATTATCTTATACATTTATTGATAAAAATTGTGAGATCCGTTGCCTACCAGGAGACAATAGTAAAAAGAAAGCAGAGCTCAGATCAAAAATAATTAAAATTAATTATAAATCTAATTACTAGCTGACTCTGAAATCAAACCTTAACAGGAAAGGACCTCCAGATTTTTTTTTATGGCATAGGAGGGCAAACGAGCAGGCGGCTCACCTGATGGTAAGTTATCACCGCCCACAAACATCCGCAACACCAGAGGTCTCGAGGATGCATTGCCGGCCTTTAAGGAGGGAATATGCTCTCTTCTTGAAGGTTCCTAAGTCGTAACTGTTCGGAAATACTTCACCAGGCACCTGGTTCCATAATATGGCAGTGCGAGGTAAAAAATGCCGTGAAAATCGCAAGGTACTGGACTGCCAGACGTTGACATGAAATTTTCATGGCAACACTTTATATCATTACCACCCGACTAACGAGGCAGTCAAAATTTAATTTTACTAGGTACCCAAATGTGCAAATTCCAATACACACCATATTACACCAGAAAACGTTAAGTCCCCACTAAGTGGACTGACGACATTGTCAGAGTCGTGGGGAGGCGATGGATATAAGTGGCGAATATCTGTTCAGTATGACGTTTTATGGGGGAAGCCTTTGTACAACAGTGGACGTTTTTCGGTACATAATGATGATGTACATATACGAATATCACATTGCTTCCAACTCATATTTTAATGTGTATTAGAAAGTCGTAAATTAAATTGAGTTAAATTTTGTTTATTGTGAATAGAAACGACTTTAAAATCAATTACATCTGCCACACAGATTAGAATTAACATACAAATAAAATCAAATCAAAAATCAATATAGTATATTTAGCAAAATGAATACAATAATAGGATACATAAAAAGATCATATAATTTAATAAAAATAAATGTCAAATTATATATGTAAGTGATATTAATGTCAATTAATCATGGACGGAAGCTCATATATATCTTACAAAATTACAAATTTACAAGAGGAAAAATTTAAGTCATGTGCGGGATTCGAACCCGCGTCCACCAACCCACCCCTTTAGCCGGGGTTTGCTCTAATCCAATTGAGCTAACATGACAATGAGTCATAACTCAATTTTTTCTTATCTTTATTTAACCATCGTCTTGGGATGGAGCGATATCTTTAGTTCAACTTACGTTGTACTACAAACAAGAATTATTTTGCAATTAGCTTTAAATTTGTCAATGATGACGCAACCCTATAGTTTTAATATATTTATGTTTGCAATAACGCATGCTCTGCGGCTTACATTACAAATTTAAGAGAGGATTTTTATTTCATATATATCTATATATAGAGCAGTGCCCCGTAAAGTAATAGTAACGAGTTAACGACCTGACACCGACATGATGACGAATAAAAATTTCAGGATTTAAAAAGCCCCGAAAAGGCTGAAAATTTTTATTTTCATTATCATGCTACCTTCAGTCCTCTTATTAGGGAATGTCCCTAACATTAAGTATTTGTTAGGAATATACTGTTAAGTCAGGAATTAATCAATTTTCTTCCTGTTTCTCTTTTTTCTCTAACAATATTACAATAAATAATAGCACTATATAAGTACGAGTACATATTCAGATTGATAGAGAATACTTTTATTTCATTTCTAGCCGTCTTCCTGATGGTAACAACCCTTGGGAATTCTCTTTGAAGGAGCCCTGGTGCACCCATCAGTCAATAGCAGAACCCTCACACCGACATTGATAGTGACATATTTGATGTTCATTGGGTACATTGTCTCTCCTTGTCCCTTCTCCGACCACCAGAAGGGAATACTAAGCTAATACGAAATTTTGTACTTTTATGGGTGTGCTCAGTACACAATTTAAGGAAATTTAGATATATGTTTCTTTATTGTTAGTACACAAATAAAATACTATAACTTACAAAAAAACTTTGACCAAAGGCGTGTCACAATGGGCGGCCTTATCACTAATAGCGTTCTCTTCAAGGCAACCCTTGTAGGGAGGAAATACAGGAACTATGTCGGAAAATGTATTATTAATATCCATAAATAAATTAAATAATTTATTACTGATTTATTATTTGAGTTTACAAAAACACATATATGATTAACATAAACCACAGTTCTCTGCTTGAGAATATAAGCTTTTGTAAAATATAACACACGAACTATTATTATATTCTATGTTGTTAGAGGCAACTATAAGAGAAAAAATAATAGGTGTACAGCAGAATTCTTACTATTCTTAATATCCTGCTTAACCGAATAATAGAGGGTACACAAATTACGAAAGTATTCCTAAAGTGGGTAAATAGCTTTAATCAAAAAGGTGGCTGACCCAAGGTTTCCTCTGATTATGAAAATTATATTTTTGATATGTTCTTGTTGTTGAAGAGGACATACCTAATCTACCGAGCCCCCATGTGATAAGGGCAGGAAGATGAAGATATGCACTATCCCGATTCAATAAATGTATTCCACAAAAGCACGGAATAATTTTTCCATAATTACATAATTTTTCCTCTTTTATTTTTGTCACATAATCCAAGGTGCATACATCATTGCAGACATAAAAGTATTAAAAAAAGCAGGCAAAGAGTTAGTTCAAAGTACACTTAACTTTAAAGAACCATAATAAAACAACTTGCAAACGTCAGAATGTCAATTAGTTATATTTCAATCAATAGAGCAAGGCCAATGCTGTAATAGTTATAATAACACAGTTGACTAACAGTTTCAACAAACATTGAGGATTGTTATGAAACAAACAAAAGGCAGTTAAGTCATGGGCTTCAATAATAGAATTTTTACTTTTCAATAAAAATACAGTTTGTATGTATGGCAATATAAATCTATCAGCATTATAGATAATTAGAACACTAGAAACGCATCTTTAAAACACCAATAGATCGTTTCGTAATCTTATTATTGACGATGAATAAATTGACCAATGACTATAAAATTCTATACATGACCACTAAGTTCATCGTATTCAGTACGGAATGCAGTCGCGCAGCGGGTCTGTGGTCACCGTGACGAAGGATTAAGCTTTACCTAGATAATAGCAGAAAATATCGCAAATAATCGCATAGCTTATAATACTAAAGAGTTGGTGTAATAACTTTATCGTCCAGCAGATGTCGTTTGTATTACCCATTTTCAGCTTTAGCCTGTTCAAATTATCTTCAACCACATCATCACTTTAACTGGTATGATAGTAGTCCAAAAAGCTATCAGCAATATACAAGACACAACGCTCAAAATTGCAGAATGCCCTGAATGTGTTCATGTTGGCGCCTATTAATGCAGTTGCAGCAACCGTAAAGTCGGCGCCTGTTTTTACGCATTTATATTTGTGTCAACAAATACGAGATACTTGCATAAGGTTTTTTAATTTTAAACTGAGGCAATTCCATACAAAATTTTTGCATGTCGAGCAAATGTTTTTTACGAAATTATTACAAACACTGCACACTTTATAGTCTTAACTGCCAATAAGTTAGGAGAAATCAATATTACCTTGGTAATGCTTATTGACTATATAAATAGCTGTGATTTTAGACAAAACGTATCAGTTTGTTTATGCATCTAGTGATATTAGTACAAGCTAATTTATCTACATCATAATGGTGTCTAAGGTAAATATTTAAATAGTGAAATTAAAGTGTTCTGTGACGTGCATTTGGATTTGTGTTGGATTGTGCAATTTGAGCATCATATGGATGATGAAATATTTTGGATAATACGAGTCATATATATATCTGTGGACACATATATTGAGGAATAATTGTCATGATAGATATATATATACACACCTATTATATTTCAAAGTAAAGCAAGACACTTGTGGATTAATTAAAAGATAGGCGTGTAACCAACTCTACTAAACTGACTTTTACATTGCGAGTAATCTTACAAACCGTAAAAAATGTACAGCATCTTCTTATATATATATCGAACGTTAGCTGTTGATTAGATCATAACCTTTCACGCACTTGATTTTTTATGGTTATGAGATTTTGGTAATACGTGCTAGACCCAGCTACCACATATACATACTTGTACATATGAACATATCGGAACTTTTAAAATGGTCAAACAGCAAACAATTTGTCATAACTACTTATACTATATAGTACAGTTATGTCTTTAAGGCCAGTTCGGACTTAAGGACTAAGATAGCTAGATAACTCTTTTCATCTCTTTCTGATCATCAATCATCAATTGCATGATCAGGTGAGATGGTTATAGAATTTTAAAAAGCAAGATAGGGAGCTTATATGTACGTGTGTTTCATAACTTACATCTCAAATGGAGATCGCAATTGTCGCGCAGATTCATTGTGGGGTTTTGAGCGGCTTTACTTGTTATGAGGCAACAGCAAAGAAACCATAGCTTCTTTTTATAGCACTCGTAAAACACTGGCGACTTTATCTACGTAGTTTGTTTATATTGCACTGTGCCGCAAGTTCCTTGTTTGGGATAAAAAGTATCTTAGGTTAATTTCCGTGCTATAAGATATGTCTGCACTAAATTTCATCGCAATAATATATACAATAGTTTTATTAACCGCTGAAGTTCAGATGTAAATATATTCACAATACATTTCTATTATTATGTATTATATGATATGTAAGGGTTAAGGGATTGTCCCCACATCAACGTCAGGCCTGTATTACTCCGTAATGGTCGACAGGAGTGACAACATTACTGTTTTTATATAGTATTGTTTGAAACCAATGTTTCACAATACTATTAGTTACTTATAGTTATCCCGTTTCTGACGCCATTGCTAGATCGTGGACCGTTACTGGACATATTATGTAGGAAAAACCCAATAACTTATCCCAACCATAGAACCAGAGCAAAGTCGATATGACCATCGGTCATAGTTAGGGCGTATTTCAATTTGCGTTAATGATGAAAATTTTCTTACGTAACATACATTTTGATACTTATGAACAAATCGGAACTTTTATGCAGTGCAAAGCCACGCGACTAAATGTTTCAAGCATAGATTGATGACGTCTTTGATGCCGATACATGGAATTTGTGTGCATCTCTTAGTACGTTTTGGAACGATTATGAATCTACGAATAATTCATATTTATTCGTAGTTATGAATACTTTGTTTAAAGCGCAAAACGGAACGTAGAGTACGTACGTACTACTTTTATTGTCACCACTTAATTAATATACTATGACTTATGTTTATGTTTTTAAGTGATTTGTTTGTAATTATTTTGTGTCCATTTTTTTTATTCGTTCTTTTAATAATAACCTTCTTTCATCACCACTTATATTGTCACTGGATCGTCAATAATTTGCTTGCTTTAAATTTGACAGGTACTTTGTCTAGTTGTCCTAGTAAGTGCTGTCGCAGCTCAGCACGGAGTCCACGGTCATGGTCACGCATTTTCCTCGCAGCACATTTACAGGCACGACGGACCTGCGCATCCCGTACACGTGGAGGGTCATGGCCACGGTCATGAACACGGGCACGGTCATGGGGAGCATCATATTGATTATTATGTAAGTTCAAAAGACTCATCCAGTGAGCAGAGGGATTCGAAGCAGTGATGGCTCAGTGGCATTTTCTATGGACTGCCGCGCAGCAGGTCCATGGTTCGAATCCCGGAATCCCGCCGCGGGTTTGAGCTTCACCGCATGGTGGAAGGGTATTTTGCGAATGCCCACACTCAAGTAGAAAATCTGTCGCCAAGCACCTAACGGTGTGTTCAGAAGCTGTCCTGGAAAGCCAGTAATTCTAGATTAAGCCTGTTAACACCTTCAACCAAATCATCACTTATCATCTGGTGAGATTGTGGTTAAAGGCTTACCTAAAAAGGAGACCATATAAAAATAGATTTGTGGAAAGCATTCGTTTAGCATTTTAACTTTAACAATACTTTCTACTAAGGGTCCGTTTCAGAATGTCCTTAGTAAAGTTTCGGGTTGCTAACCAACACATAAAATAACTGAATGATAAAAATTACAGTTAACATGCAGCGCGTTTTAATCTTTAACCGATGGATAGGCTAAATCGATGACTGTGAAACGCAAAGATAGTGTTTTGATTAATAAATATGTTCTGGGTAGTATAACCGGAACTTACTTGAACATTCTGAAACAGGCCCTAAATATGATATACCTAATTAATCAGTGACCAAACAGGCGTGAAGATACTCTGTTTTCAGGGTTCCGTACCCAAAAGATACACCAAGACTCTATTACTAAAAATGTACTGTCCGTATGTTTGTCTGTCTGTCTGTCACCAGGCTGATCTCATGTACCATGAGAGAGTTGATATTTTCACAGATGTATTTCTATTGCCGCTTTAACAACAAATACTAAAAATCGGCCAAGTGTGAGTCAGGCTGGCGCACGAAGGGTTTTTTACACGAAGGGACCTTTCTAGAGAACTAAAAAAATACTTGTAATATAGTGTCCAAAGTTGTAAAGATACAAAAATAGTACGGTACCCTTCGTGCGCGAGTCCAACTGCCATTGGCTGATTTTATAAAATATGTGAACATATTTCAGTATTTTAAGTAGGTACATTCAATTAAATCATGATAAAATAATAATGAATATCTCGATTAAATGTTTTCGTTCAAATTTATAAAATTAGCATGATACCTAAATAGCACAAATAACCTAGTAGATTACAAAATGACTTGATTGTTTGAAACTTCATTGCATGCTGCATACACTTTGTCAATCCGTTTTATATATATTTTACATATTAATATTATTTTACTTTTAATATCTCTGGCAATGTTATTAGGCGGTAGGCCTCTTGAGCAAGAGCCTGTCTTGGTAGGTTGTTACCTTGTTCCTCAATATTTGATATTCTCATCCAAGTGTATTGTGCTTAGAACTGAAGAAAAATGATGGCTTAAATTGATTAGCAAGGTACAGTCTCACGAAAAACGGCGACACTCCAACTGGATGGTGAAGCATGGCGCATACGACAGTATTATAATATTTAGTGTCTAAATTATATTTAATTATATGTTATATATGTCTGGTGTAAATTCATCGTTTGCTTGTTTTGTTATCGGATACATTCAATGTCACATTAAATCTTTTGACCGTATACACAAACCTGGAGAACAAAATTTTCCTAATTAAATTTCCTTTTTTTCAAGGCCCACCCGAAGTATGAGTTTGCGTACAAAGTGAACGACCCCCACACTAAGGACATCAAGGAGCAGCATGAGACCCGCGACGGTGACGTCGTGAAAGGATTCTACTCTCTGCACGAACCTGACGGTTCCATCAGGGAGGTTCACTACCATGGTGACAAACATAGCGGGTAATTAATACATATATTTTTATATCAGTCCTTACCAGTTTCAAAGCTCTTTGAAAGATAGAGCATTGTCAAAACTTTAATAGTAGCGTTTATTTAAATACGATCACATATAATGTAAAGTGAATATATCCATGTCAAAATTACAACAAGGGGAAAAAATTGTCATGTGCAGGATTCAAACCCGGGTGTGCTAAGCCGCACATGACATGACTGTGACGCATGACTCGAATTAGCCCTTTCGTTCTGAACCATCGTATGTAATATTTTTCATTACCCCCATACCCAATTACGTTGTACTGCAAACATGACTAATTTGTGCAATTAGCTTTAAGCGTGTTAACGATGACGCAATCTTTTAATTTTGATATAGATTTTTTTGCAATGACGCTTGTTCCTCGTATTAAATTACAAAATACAACGAGAGAAAAAAATGTAGTCATGTGCAGGAACATGTCGAACCCACGCTATAGCCGGGGCATGCTCCAACCGCTAAGCTAACATGACATGTTGCATGACTCTAATTTGTCCTTTCGTTCTGAACCGTCATATGCGTGTACATATATCCACATTGTTCTTAAAAAGATGTATTTCATTAAATTAAAAAAAATATCGTATTAGGTAAAATAGATATTCTGTTCAGTGCAAAACTAATTTATCTACCAACCGCAGCTATTCGTATGCGTTGCAAAAGGCCGTCATTTCCTTTCTAGCCGGCAGAGGTGAACTCCATTGATATTCAAGCAGGCGCTTATAATAAATTGGTCTTAATTTGTAATCGCACAGAATAAATTTAATTTTAGGATTATAATTTTTATTCTACAACAGTCAAGACTTAAAAACAAAATAACAATCTGTGTGTTTTACTTCAATGTCATTTTAGTTTATTTCGTAGTGCATAACAGAAATAAGTCCAGTGAATGCGTATTTCCAACTGCACTATTCGTACCAAGCCAAACTACTAGTAGGTCTGTTATTTCACTATCTTTAGTGAGGAAGCGCATTCATATCAAAATAATGGCGATGAAAAAGAAGTTATACTCACACCAGTTATCACAGACATGTTCCTTCACGACTATCTAATCATACTAATTGTAAATAAAAACACTAAACCGACTCATCCTTAAAATTAAAAAAAGATATATTATTAAAATCCATATTATCGAAAAGGAAGCAATGATGGCTGTGAGGTGCGATCCCCTTCGTCGGTGTGAGCTTTACCGCATGGTCGAAGGGCATTCTGCGGATAATCACCTGGCTAAAAACCACCCATTAGTAGGAAATCTGTCGTCAAGCACCTAACAGTGTGTTCTGGCAGCCGTCCTTGAGAGTCAGTAAAATTATAGGTACATAAGACTTAACTACTGTATGTCTCATTGTAACGGGCACAGTGCAGATCGTAACTTTTTTTTTATGCCTGATAGGTTAACCTTTGACCACTATCTCACCTGATGGTAAGTGATGATGTGGTCGAGGATGTTGTTCAGACTAACCTAGAGCTACTGGCCCTCAAGGACAGCTGCCGGAACATACGTTAGGTGCTTAGCGACAGATTTTCAACTTGAGGGTGGTAGCTAGCCAGGCAGGCATTTGCAAAGTGCCCTACCACCATGCTGTAACGACTGCTATCCTAAGACAACAACCGGGACCGACGGCTTAACGTGCCCTCCGAAGCACGGAAGCGCACAGTAGTAATGTCACCAGTGGTCACCCATCCAAGTCATGACCGCGGCGGACGTTGCTTAACTTTGCTGATCGTTTCAGAATGGCTAAGCAAACTTAAAGGCAGCTACGAGCTAGGAAAGGCGACGAGCGCTTCAAAAAAACTTGTGATGAAATGCATCTGTAATATATGCAAAGGTTACTCCACGGGCCTCGCGCTAGTTCCTTCACAATTACGGGCTCAATAGACTTTTTTGGCTTTTTATATCAACTGAAATCACATTAATTGTAATGTTTCTTTCTTCATTCATAGTCAATTCTTGTTTTCGTTTTCTAGATTCCACGCTGACGTGAAGCACAGCACACACCACATTGTTCCTGAGAAGCATCATCACTAAATGTGCCGTATTAGTTATTTACTCGCTTTGTTACCCTGATATCTGTGATCTATTTTGTAAATGTTTTATGATTTTTGTTAATGTTTGTAAATTATTATATGAGATTTTTAATTTAATTTCTTTTGCGTTTCATTTTGAGATACTTTGCAATAAGTTGCAAATCTCTAAGGGCCTGTTTCAAAACATTCGAGTAAGTTCCGGTTACATTACCCAGAACCTATTTATTGAATAAACACTATCTTTGCGTTTCACAGTCATTGAGTTAGCCTACCCTTCGGTTAAAGCTTGAAACGCGCTGCATGTTAACTGTCATTTTTATCATTCAGTTATTTTATGTTAGCAATCCGAAACTTTAGTAGGACAATGTATTTTATACGCCACATGCACCTAACATATATGTGTGTTTGTGTGTAAACATTTTTATTTTTGCACATTTTTTTATGACAGACTTGAATACGCAATCTTGTGAAAGATGCACACAACGCTGATCGCTTTAGATGAAGATTTAAAATTTAACAGAAATGTTAAATTATTAGTTGTTTTTTTACAGACAACAATATCTTTTTTTAAATGTTTACAAATTTAAAAACTGACAAAGGCATGAAAATTCATTAAAAGAGGCATGTCCGCACAAATCTGGATTTTTAACCCAAGAGCATATTCCCTCCTCAAAAACCGGTAACGCATCCTCGAGACATCTGGTGTTGTAGATGTTCGTGGACTTCGTGGGCGACGGTGATCACTTACCACCAGGTGAGCCGATGAAACACTTTTTTTTGTTAAAATACAATGAAGAAACACATAATACTTCAAGTATTTAACAAATTTAATACGTTTGGTTCTCATCGAATTTCTAGAGAAAGTAGTGCAGCGTTATGAACACTACCTATCAATATGATGCCTCCAATCAAAGAGTCAAATAAGCATTGCAATTCAACGGGGCAATGCTGCCAGCATGCTGGGCACGCTGCCAACTAGGAGAGGCATTTGGACTGCCTATGAGTCTGCTATGACTCATAGGTTGTCTAAATGCTTTAATTGTAGTAGCTGTGGTGTTGAATAAAGTTTTTTTTTTTAAATCTGCACTCCACAGACTCCAGGGTCCGTGACTTTTTTCAACTATGACATATTTTATTAATAAACAAGAAATATGAAATAAGAAACATGCAACATCCCAAGGGGGAACAGTGTTAAAAGTTTTTTTTTCCGTTAATGTCATTAGCACTAGCATCCAGAGCAGACCAGTATCCTCTAGCAGCACCCGTTCACGAGTTGACGCATGTGCCAGCCATCGCCTTCCACAACCATTTTTGAGGGAAGATGGCAACCCGACACACAAAACCGCTGCTAGACAACACGTTTCTGTAAGCATGACCGCTCCGGATACCCGTGCCAACGATTACAATTATAAACATAATTTGGGACTACAATAAAATAATATACCTACACAAATTTACATATTTTGTTATTCTCCCACGTCACATTTTAACAGGGCCTCCATTACCGGGCTATTTCGATCTTTGATCGCCATTTTGAGGTTGTAATCATGGATGTCTTTTGGTGTCGCAACCATCGCCTTCCTAACGAACCGTCCTATGGCGTCTTCTTCGTCACCTGCGTAGTATATGAAGGTAGTGTGTGCCGTGAAACTGCAACGACGGCATGCGGGACGCTCTCGTGCAACTTCATGCTGCTCTTGGTCTTGATGGCGATGACCGACTCGTATGTCAGTCCCTGCGCTTCGTGGATGGTAAGGGTGCGTGATCCACTTCCCTTACCGTAGCCCTCGCTTATTAGGGTCTCCTTTTCTTCCTGCGTGTGAACCAGGAATAAAGTGTTGGGGAGGGATTTGGGGATGTTTGCATCTGTGTACCTTTCAAGCTTAAGGGACTTAATACGGTGAGCTGAGGAATATATACCAGAGTATATTTCCCTTAGTGCGTACGCGACATCCATTGGGTTCCGATGCGTGCATAACAACTCCTGGGTGATGTTTGTTACCAGGTTAGGGCGGTTGTACCTTAATACGAAGAGATTTTCTCTATCGATATAAGGCAGCTGATTGACATCTCAGATGAGGACAAGTTCATCAACTCCAGATAGCCTGGAAGCCATGACTATGGCTCCGAAATGGTTCATTAGAGCATCATCCACCGTTAGACGGCTGTAGCTCTCAGTTGTTTTAAAACCATTTACGAGGACTGAAGCCATTGTGCGCACCTTGGTTTTAACTAAGTCTCCAATTCGGTGCGCAAGCTTCTCCCTCAGGTCTTTCGCTGCTTCTGTAGTTGTTGTGATAATGATGTCCTTGTCTACATCGAATTGCCTTACCACCAAAGTTGTTTTGCCACATCCTGGAACTCCATTTACCCATTGTATTTTCGGTACTTCCCAGTCTTTCCAGAATGCTTCGATCTCCGATCCCCCCAAAATAGATTTCGCCATTTCGAGGATACGGTCATCTAACATTATTTGGGTGCACTGGGCCGTTACTACAATCGGGTCATTTAGTGGTGTCACGTATTTAGGCCTATATAGTCGCTCCGTTTCTCCCTCGTCCAGGGACACAAATCCGCCTGTTGCATTGTATGCTGCCATATACTGACCTAACATTTTCCCCTTGATGACCTGGGATGTGTCATTGTTGTATAAAGCGGCTTCTGCCTCTTCGAGTCTCACCTTTAAAAGGTTTTCATTTTTAAGCCTGAAGGACTGCAAGATGTTTTCGCAGTTTCTGTGGTTGACCTCTCTGGTCGCCCTTATAATGGATAAAAACTCTAGGAAGGCATTAGCTGCATGGCTTGTTGTTTCCTGTGCCGGGATATATCGGTGTGGACTGACCTGTCCCATGTCGGCTCTTGTACGGGTAGCTTTTGATGGTGCTTTGCCACGGGGTGGTGGTTTTGTGGGCATTGGGTTTCGGGGTTAGGATGGATGTCGGAATAAGCTTCCCACTGCTGTACCGAAAGCTGTCAGGAATGCAGCGACACGGCCACTACTCTTTTTTGGGCTACACTCCTGGCTTCTTTCTGCCTCTGTTCTTTCTTGGAGCCTTTCTGGACCACTTTTGGTAACTGAACTCGGGATCGGATGTCTCTAACAATTGAATATAGTTTGTAGTATTTTGTTTAGTAAAGGTATGCCTTTATTACTAACAATTTAATTACTTACAATGAACTTAGATTATGAGACATTTAACCGTCTGAACTTATAATTCAAAGTTCCTTACAGATTGAGGCAAAAGGTTTGCATTGTCATGGTACTTTAAGACTGGAGAAATATGTGTCTATATTGCATTTGTGTGAGGATATACCTAATCGTGAAAATAATGAATGATTAGATAAAAAATAACAACTTAAAACATAAAATACACATTATTAGACAAAAATCAAATACTACTTGACAAATTTCATTCCAATTTATATGGGATGACATGAAAAGCACCAACTTTCGAATATAAAAAATAAATAAAATAATAAAATAAAAACATTGTAATCAGTAAACCCTGTTAAGAGTTATGAAGTTAACAATAAAAATTATAAAAATAAAAATTTATAACAAAGACAAAAAAAATACAGTCGTATTGATAACCTTTTCCTTTTTTGAAGTCGGTTAAAAAACATATCCAGCAACGTTGTAAGCGCCACGTTCTCAAGAAACTGAAGTTAATGGGGGTGATGGTGTAATCGGTGTAAATGGAAAGAGCTTAGTGCAGAGAAGCGCTGTTATTCCTTTTTTTCCGCTTTTTCGCCACGGCCGTGATGTCAGCATATAAGAGAGAAGTTTACATTCTGATTAAATTTTATGTTACGGTCCGGAATCTGGGATTTTTTCTAGTAACAATGGGCTCGCCCCCTATTAAGTGGGACCTAAAAGCGGGTGCAAAAGGATATATAATGAACATATAACAAATATATTACTTCCTGAACTAATTTCGAAAAAAGATTTCACTGAAGTAGTAAGGGCCCAGTGACAACAGCTATGGGCTGCCGCACTCATACGCTGACATAAATGACAATATTACACAATACATTGGTTTTATTCTGAAGCAGTCAATCAAGTTTTGATTACGGTACGAGTTTTTTATGTATTTTGTATTTCACCTCGTCTATACAGAAATTTACCTTCTGTCTATTTCTTATTATTCTATATTCTTCTATATGTAGACAACCACACAGCAGGTCCATGGTTCGAATCCCATCGATGGGCTTGAGCTTCACCGCATGGCGGAAGGGCATTTTGCGAACGCCCGCCTGGCTAGCTACCACCCTCAAGTAGAAAATCTGTCGCCAAGGTGTGTTCCGGCAGCACTCCTTGAGAGCCAGTAATTCTAGGTTAAGCCTATATATATATATATATACATACATATAAATATATATATATCCTCGCCTACATCAGCACTTCCCATCACGTGAGATTGTGGTCAAAGGGTTACCTATCAGCAATGAAAAAAAATTGGATTAATAAGTAAAATTAAAAAGGTGGTTACTTTATTACTTTTGGATAAGTCCACATTATCTTCCTACACTTATCTGACTCTAGTGAGAGTCGGTACAATATGTTTACTCTGGTAACACCAGGAATGTTTAGGAGACATTTACATCTATAACAAAAGGACGTAATGGTAAAAAAAAAACCTTTGACTTTTTATGTATGGCCACCGCCTGGCTGATGGCAGTCCTTTTCGGAAATGCTCTCGTTTTTTGAGACCCGGTACGGACCATGGCAGTATACCAAACACATCGACGGGTGGTATGCTGGCCATTAGTCAAATGTCGCACGCGGGATATCATTTAGAGATTTCTCTGAGTAGTTTGTACTCAGTTTGTTGTTGTGTTGTTTTTCCTCTTCGGTGCTGAAGTAAACTCAAATATTATGTAAGTACAATTATTGAATAGATAATATAATTTAGAAATAAAATATTATGGTATATAAAATAGTATAGTATATAATGTAGCATATAGCAATAAAACTGAATTGCAAATAGAAAAATTTAATATATAATTATATATTATATAAATATGCATATTTATATATAACATGCATATTTTTATATACAATTATATATTAGTGTGTATGGTACTATATATATTATAGTAGATGTATACCTAGCACATCTAGTCTAAGGACAGATTTGTATGTAACAAATAAACTGAACAACTACTGGACTGAAAAAACTTTCAACATTAGAATCCTACACTATCTCTGCAAATGTTTGCAGAGATAGTGTAGGATTCTAATGTTGACAGAAAATTCAAAAAAATATTAAACTCTTTGAAAATATTCTATAGTCTACATAGACTTCAAAGTCACAAGTCTATGTAGACTATAGAATATTTTCAGAGTTTAATATTTTTTTGAATTTTCTGTCAAATACCCGAGCGAAGCTGGGGCGAGCCGCTAGTATACTTTATTTTAACATACAGCCTATAAATTACTTACATATTTACTAGTATATGTATTAAATTATAAGTGTAATATAATATTAAATTATAGTAACATACGTAATAAGTAGTGATTCAATACCATTCTTTTGAATACTACTTAAGATTGAGCACGCCTAATGCTAATTGGAAATGCTAGCTGGCAGTGTATAAGGTTTAAAGAACTTAATTTCTCAAAAGAACTAATGTTCACATAGAATGAGATTCACTTAAATGTAATTAATAATTAAACCCCTAAAAATGAAACCGAATAGTGGCTAACCCAATAGTGTGAAATAACTTGTTGAAGTCGGTACCATGATGATTCATAAGTACCTATTATCACAATATTGTGCGCATGGTACCGACTGCGACAAGTTATTTCACACTTTTGGGTGTTGAAGTCAGTTAAATTTTTTGGGTAAAATGATTTTTCACTCTTTTTAGTGACCACTGTTAATTACGGGATCGATTGTCATTCTTTGTCAAGGACTATATCATCAAGGTATATAGATTTCAGTTATTGGAATGTAACTCAAAAACGGCTTGACCGAGTCTAATGAAATTTAAATGGGACCACACGGGGTGCACCAGCTTTCAAATACAAAGTCATCAAAATTAGTTCACCCACTCAAAAGTTCTGAGGTAATAAGCATAAAAAATACAGACGATTTGAGAACCTCCACCTTTTTTGGAAGTTGGTTAAAAATTTGTCTTCTGGCTTGGTAGGCATTACTTATTCAACGAGTTTTGACATAGTGCTTAAGTTTACCTCTTTGCGCTAATACTCTCACATTCTTTCACTGCATTTGGTAACTGCATGTATAGCTTTGCTCCTTCAAATAACAATGTGGTTTTCCACTAGTTAGTACGCGGTGTTATCGTTTATAGCGATTGATAAATCGTAATTTATTTACATTTCTTAAATAGTGGGTATTTATGTGTTGTGTGAACTGAATGTTTGAATGAATTGATTGAGCTATGATATTTTTATGAGAATTCAAGTGATATTATAGGTGTATATTTGTATGATATTATAAAGTTTATTATTTTTAACCGACTTCCAAAAAAGGAGTTTTTTTTTTTATGTTTGTTACCTCAGATCTCTTGACTGGGTGAACCGATTTTGAAAATTCTTTTTTTGTTTGAAAGCTGATGCTTGTCGTTTGGTCCCATTTTAAATTTCATCAAAATCGGTCAAGCCGTTTTTGAGTTACACTAAAAAGATAGAAAAAAATTTTTTACAAAAAATGGAACCGACTTCAACACCCAAAAGTGTGAAATAACTTGTCGAAGTCGGTACCATGTCCACAATATTGTGATAATAGGTACTTTTGAACCATCATGGTACCGACTTCAACAAGTTATTTCACACTTTTGGTTGTTGAAGTCAGTTCCATTTTTTGTAAAAATTTTTTTTCATATAATAATATTTTTGGTGTAAGATAGCGATAATGGTAAAATAATGAGTAGGAACTCAATTAAAAAATGTAATTGCGTCACCTACCAGCCAAAACAAGTCTCCAGCGCAAAAGCATATTCTGCATGTTGCCCATTATATATAACAAAATTCCATCAAATATAAGTGCTGAAGATAATGTGGTGACTTACAAAAAGGCATTAAATACACTTTTGATACAGAAAGCTTATTATAATATTGACGAGTTTTTATAGGATAAATTATAAGTATTTGTTTTAATATTGTTAAGTTTGCAATAACGCCTGCCAAGCGAATAACATTACAAAATTACAAATTTACGAGAGAAAAAATTATAGTCATGTGCGGGATTCGAACCCGCGTCCATCCACCCCTTTAGTCGGGGTATGCTCTAACCAATTGAGCTAACATGACACAATGACTCATAACTGTAATTCTTGCTCTCGTTCTTCAACCATCGTATCGGGATGGAGCGACACCTATAGTTCAACTTGCGTTGTACTACAAACAAGACCAATTTTGCAATTGGTTTTAAACTTGTAAATGATGACGCAACCTTATAATTTTAATTTTAAATTTGTATTTTTGTAATATAAGTATTTGTGTTTTTATTATGTAATAGTGTAAAGTGAATGTTTGTTATAATTTATATATAGGTAAATTTATTATTGTGTTTTATAATTTAATATCGATTTGACATTTTATCTATTAAATGAATGATTTGTTTAGGTTTAAAGACATTTATTCTCAAAAAAAAGAACTATGTAAGTCACTTACATGAATAATTTGAATTTGATATGTATAACGTAGTCATAATAATTGCATAATGTTATTTTTCAAAGTTTTTATGTAAATATCTTGCATGCAATGATAGCATAGATAGCGGACAACTCTATTTATAAGACCATATTTACTTGTAATATACCTATTCTCGCAAGACTATAAATAAATGAATGAAATGAATAAATGAATTATTTTATTTTGTATTCTTTTTAATGGATCCAAATTAGTTTTTGAAACTGTTCCCCAAATTTCGACGCGAAATTCCAGGTAAGCGTAAAGAGTTGTATATCGAATTTTGTATGGAATACAATTAAGTAGCGACTTTGCTTAGTGCTCCTATGACTGATATCAGCTTCTATCGGACATGCCCAATATGAGCTCGCCAGTTGAGTTTGTCGTCTATCCATAAGGCGAGATATTATTCTTTTTGTGATCGCTGTATCTGATTTATTAATTTTGAGTGGAGTAAAATTAGGTATTGTTTTATTTTTTGCAGCAAAAATCATTAAAGTTATTTTAGTGGTACGGACCGTTAGTAAATTGTATTTAAACCATTTCTATAGTTTGTCAAGATCTTTCTGTGCTTTAGATATAATATCGTGAATGGATTTACCAAAATAAAACATACAGGTCTGTATATCAGTACTAATATTATAAATGCGAAAGTAACTGTCTGTCGGTCTTTTACGCTTTCACGCCAAAACTACTGGACCGATTTGAATAAAACTTGGTATGGAAATAGTTTGAGAACCGGGAAAAACATAGGATAGTTTTTATCCAACTGCGCAAAAAGAGGTTAATGTTTTTGCGCGATAACCGACATACGCGCGGGCGGAGCCGCGCCCGGAAAGCTAGTAATGTATAATGTCCATTGAGTCCTTTGCTAATTACCCTCTAAACTTCGAGCTTGCGAGGTAGACGCGATATTAGATGCATGTGCAACAGGTCTGCGATTTGGAACAATACATCGCAGTATTTGAAGGTCACATTGTGTCACATCGTACTACAATTCTTTTCACAACTACGACTACCTCTTAACTTGGTGAAAGCAAGCCATCAATTTACGGTGATTTTATTCAAACAAGCTTCTTAATGTAATAAGTAAATTAGAACTAGTGTTGGTTGCTCGTGGGGTGCCTAGTTAGAGTGTCACACCTCCCCACCACACCCACGGCAAGAGATGGGGCTCTTGCCGTGGGTGTCCCAACCAGCACTAATGGTATATGACCGGAAGGTGAGCAGCAGCGTTTTCTGAGTAACTGCTATTTATAATGCGGTCCCAAAGATGCCTGCGTGGATAATCCGGAGAAAAAGGTGACCAACACTTACTGTATCTGCCGGAATTTCCGGCAGATATATATTATGCCGTGGGTGTCCCAACCAGCACTAATGGTATATGACCGGAAGGTGAGCAGCAGCGTTTTCTGAGTAACTGCTATTTATAATGCGGTCCCAAAGATGCCTGCGTGGATAATCCGGAGAAAAAGGTAACCAACATTTACTGTATCTGCCGGAATTTCCGGCAGATATAGTAAGTATTGGTTACCTTTTTCTACTAACGAGTGGCAACATGTTCCGTTATCTAGTTATGAAATACTATTCTTGGACGTATACAAGAGGTGGCTAGCAAACCCCCACGAACGTAAAACAATTATGCAAGCTTACAAACGGTAATGGAAAAGCTTGGCGTTTTGATGACTTCACAACAAATTTTTCACTATATTCATTCATGTGGGTAATCTGACGTAACGTTTTACGATAAAAATGGTTTTAAAGTACTACATCAATCGCATTGTTATTGCTGATTACAGTCTCCCCTATTAAGGGGGTGTGAGGGTTGCCGTAACCATGCTTACCAGGCGTCTTGAACATCGCAGTGTAAGATAGCATTTCTTCAGAAGTACTACTACGCACTACTTTATTTTTATCTTCCGATATTAATATATTCCCTTAGTCACCTTATACGACACCCAGGGATGACATTTTAGGCTAATATAAAACTAAAAGCGTTACAAGCTGTTGAGCAGCAAAAAAATATACCTACGTATAATACTAAGAAATATGTACTAAATAGAAAAACAATGTCGTAGAACCGTTCCATTTTACGAATAATAACATTGTAGTACTGAAAAGTGCAAGCGGGATAACGCTATTTGCTTGTACATTCGTAATACATATTTTATTTGTTCCTTAAGTAGGATTAAACCAATATTGATTGATGCAAGTTTAAGTCGGTGATATTTCATGTCTACATTTGAATATTTTAATCATGAGACATAACGCTTTTTATATATTATGGTTTAGTAAAAGGTGGGAGTTGGGGCTCAATAGATACAATTAATGTCGTAAAACCGTTCAATAGGGAGAGGCTAGAGGGATAAGACAATAATTATGATACACATCTTGTACCTCGCTTGCACATCCGTGATACATATTTCATTCATTCCGTAAGTAGGATTATACCATTATTGTTTGAGGTGATTGTGAGTCGTAAATAGTTCGTGTCTATGTATGATGATTTTAAGCATGAAACAAAACGCTCCATTTCTATGATATTTTCGTAAAAGGTGGAAGTAAGCCACCAGTTTACGCCCCACGCGTACTGGCCGACACAAAAGCATTTCAAAACCATATTAGCAATCGCATTATGATACAAATTACTGTCACTTTAATGTAGGTATCAACAATAATGAAACCATTACAAAAACAGTATAGGCATATTTGTGGACCGTAAATATTTACAGTGAAACTAATTTTACCTTGGACCTCTTGTTCACAATATAAATACCAAAGGTTGGAAATAATGCGTACCAGTACAGTTCTGGAAACAGTATCATTAGCTTGACAACATTTTATAACATTATAATAGTATAAAATGTTCTCTAAGGTAAAAAGTTTTAAAAACCACTTACAAGGTTTTTCTTATAGCAGTTACAATTTTTGTTGTTCGTATTTTCATTGATAAGCAATCGTTCCTACCACAAAAAAGTGTTCATGAGATCTGCAGTTTTTTTAACTGTAACCGACAATAGCCTCGTATGTGTTTATCACGATTATTGAACTTTTTTATAAATGGTTCATGCATACTATCATTCTTGTAGTTTCACAAAGGGATAGATAAACTAGTCTCTACAAATACCAAAAGTTTTGTATTAGCGCTTAAGTGCCATCTACGAAAACAATTTCGTTCTTCAGATTAAAAATATAAGTCAAAAGTTTTTTGTTTCAGGTTTTTAGCTTGGTTGCCCTCATCGGCGTAGTGGCTGCACAATATGGTGGTCACGGGCACGGCCATGGGTACTCGTCCCAACACATATCCCGACACGACGGCCCCGCGCATCCCGTGCACGTGCACGGACACGGACATGACGGTCACCACGTCGACTATTATGTAAGTTTATATTATGTAGGTAACTATGTAAGTTTAAAACACAAAAATTTAAACCAAATCTAGAATAACAAACTGTAACAGTATTCAAATGCATACTAGCCACTGTCAATGTTGTCACATTATATTTCAGTCTTTTTTCTATGCAACGTCTACATAAAAAGTTCAAGATTACTTCGAATAACTATTTGAGTAAAGCATAACTTGGTTTTTTTTCGTAGTTCACTTCACACTGTGAAAATGCTTTTATTATTTTTCTTTATATTTCTGTAACAGGCGCATCCTAAGTACGAGTTTGCGTACAAAGTGTCAGACCCTCACACCGGTGACCACAAGGAGCAACACGAGACGCGCGACGGTGACTTCGTGAAGGGATTCTACTCTCTGCACGAACCCGACGGCTCCATCAGACACGTGCACTACCACGGCGATAAGCACAGCGGGTATGTTAACACTTCATATCATTACAAATGTGTATAATGTTTGACTTATATGTTCATAAAAAATGTGCGCATAATTTCCTTTCAATAATGGTATAAATGTGAAACTTACACTTACCTCCGAATGGCTCGTTGGATGTTACTGAAATTTAGTACCTACAAAGATGTTCCTTAGTCCTAGATTAATATATAGAACACTTTTACTCGATGATATATTACTAATCTCCACGCATGCGTTTTTTCATGCATTGAAGCGACCGAGACTGACAAGTTCGCTGCCTGATGGCAAGTGTTAGGCCTGTCTATAAACATTGCAGAGTCACCGTCCTATTTTTAAATGACACTGGACTGCGCTTGCCACATCGAGACATTACTTATTATGTCTCGTTTACTACAGTGCCCTTTACATAGAGAGTATATATAGTATACTATAGTATAGTATATATAGTAGTATTTGCTCACTACTGCTTCGAGACATAATCATCTGAGACTACGGTGGTAACCAACCACTTCACCAAAAACACTTGCTAAAGATTACTAAATTTAATCTACCTACCATATATTTGGGTCTTATATATTCGATTTGTGTCAGGAGTCATACAATTGAATAATATGCTACCAGCACAAAATAAATCGTAATGTAAAAAGCTTGAAAGCATTCTTGCAACTTAATGTTAGTTATATATCACGCACGCTATTGTGTTGCTCTGCCCCAAAGACCAAGGTCTCAAGTAGGTAATAGAAAATTTTCTAGCGCTCAAAATTTCTAAGCAACGTACTCTGTGGTCATGACTTGGTTGGGCGACCACTAGTGACATTACTACTGAGCACTTTCGTGCTCCAGAAGGCACGGTTAGCCGTCGGTCTTGGCTGTTGTCTAAGGATGGCAGTCGTTACAGCATGGTGTTAGGGCATTTTGCGATTGACCACCTTCAAGTAGAAAATCTGTCGTCAAGCACCTAATGGTGTGTTCCGGCAGCTGTCCTTGATAGCCAATAATTCTAGGTTAGCTTGATTAACATCTTCGACCACATCATCACTTACCATCAGGAGATACTGGTGAAAGGCTAGCCTATAAAAAAATCAAAATAGAAGATAAGCCTTTGTCATCTAGCGGGTACGGTTTCATACTCCGGAATATTGCTGGGAAACAAAATCAATGAATCTCTATGATCCACCCACGACACATATTACTATTCTATGATTTGTTGGTGATATAAAATATTAAACACTTAAGGCCATAATATTACCTACCTTATTAAATACCAACTTTCGAAGCACTGCACAGACGGGGTAGTCTCTTATATTCATTCTCATTATTCAGGAATGTAGTAAAAATATTAAATATATTATTTCATTTCAGATTCCACGCCGATGTGAAACACAGCACTCATCACATTGTACCTGTGAAGCATCACCATTATTAAGGAATCTATGATAAAATTGACGTTTTTTAGATGTGTGTGTGTATTAAGATAAGAATGTATTATATTATTTTGATAATGCCAAATAAAACTCAAATTTAAGTTATTGTTGTTGTTTCTTGTAAGATTATCGATTCTAGAATTCGATTTCAGAGTTTCCACGATACTCAAAAACGTTGATTTACCTTAACATATTGGCAAAACTGAAGTTATTACAGTTTCGATAAATATATGTCAATAAGTCGCACTTTGCACAAATATTGTTCTGAACAGAAACTATCACCTAAAACAAAATATTGTTCTTAATAGACACTTTTGACTAATTTAGCTATAGGAACTTCCCAGCAGCGGTCACCAGGAACGGTAGCAACAGTGAAGATTAAAATAAAAATTACCAGTTAATTAACGGTGGCTGTTCCGAAAACAACTTCGCGGTGGTGCTATCTACTTGTTTTGTTGTCTGTGGTTATACTTTGTGGAAATAACCTTTTTGTTGAATTATAACCATAGAGAAAAGTAATATGATTATAACTTTTTCCTTTTTCATTTGTGAAAAGATGTCCGCATAACTTTTTGAAGTTGATGATTTATTTAAAATAACTCTATTTGAAAGTGGTAGCTAGTGCTGACTTATAATAATAACCTGTTCTAATAATTTGAATTGAAGTGTTGTGCATAAACTTTGGGGATTGCTTGTTTTGCCACGGTCACTGTCGAGGGCAGTGACCCTTGAAGAACCTTGCGGAGAAGTTTACTCTTCACCCCCTGCGCGTGAGTACTAATTATTGCCTATTAATGCCATCTGGCCAGACTTGTGTTACTAAGTAAGCGTGAGGGTGCACTTGCAGTGTTAAGAGGACGAAATTCATGTAAGTTGTATGTCTTAGTTTAAATTTTAACTCCGCGTATCGCGGATAGTTTTAGATTCACCAACAGATTGTCTAGGTGGAAGAACTCTGCTATTTATCATGCCTGCCCAGGCTAAACTGGAATCTATACAGTAGTGGCTGTAATGGTATTGCTACTAGTGGTATAGTCGGTAACAGTAAATCATTCCATAATTCCATAAATTTACTTCCTCTATGCATATAATTTATAGTTAAAAGGACACGTTAGAATACAAGCTTTACTTGAGCAAAGCAAGATATATGATAAAATAATGTTATTATCTTTATGGATGCAAGGCACATACTTCCACTAGCTAGGTATATGCTTGGCAAGTATCTTGGAGGTCCCAGTGGAAAATTACAGTTCTTTATAAGGCGCTGCTGCCCACATTTGGGGATTTTTCCGTTCGTGGTTTCTTAGGACTCTCACAAGAAGAAATCACCAATGGTCCACCGGCTATTAGTTTTCCAATTTGGGAAATAATTAGAACATTTTGAATACGGGAATAGCTGTTCGTTTGTATAGCTGTTTACAATCTGTTTTATAATTCTTGTTACAAACTTTTAAAATAAAATTTGTATTCTTTTCGGATTCATAACTGGCTACACGCAGGGATCTTTCGTATCCCGTTTGGCAACTGGTAATGAACTTTAGTTACGATATGAGCAAGAACACTCATGCTTTACTCACAACTAGTTACAATCTGGGTATTTTCTATATCCGTTTGGAAACTGGCAATAAATTATGTTATAAAATGGGTAATATATTTCTAATTATTAACTGATTACAAGCTGTGTATATTTATTCTCATTTGCTAACTAGTTACATATTCAATTACCTAATTGGCCGGAACCGAAAACGCTATAATCTTGCCGTATTGTAGTATTGGATGTAAATAAGGCGAGATAAAATTATGTATAAATTATCATGAATGCCATTTTTTTAATATTTTAGTGAGGCATATAAATAGCCTACACCTGATTTGTACTTGCGTACAGTATAATAAGTTGGGGTCAATGGCACCTAAAATTTATGGCTGACCTTTAGAGCAAATTTATGAATCTCCTTGAAAACACCAATACATACACAATGCCATATATAATAGCCCACGTACCTTAAGCAATCCTCGTTTATGCCTACAAACCCTTGAAGTTGGGATTTACAGCAGACGTCGATCTTGGTGTTCTTATATGACGACCGGCTGGCGACACACAAATCCCAAATAATCGGGGGTAAGTCTTGCCCAAAATATATGTCACCTACTTCACTGTAATGTCCATACAAAAATAAGTATACAATAGAGGTTATTTTATGCGTCTTCAAGTGTTCAATCAGATAAATAAAATTAAAACAGAGCGGCGATGTGCGTTTTTTACGAAGGAAAAACGAATAGAATGTCTACACTTTACCTCCTATACAAAAGTATTCGTTGCGAACGCCTTGTATGGCTTTTTGTAGGTAGATTATTATAACATCAAATATCTACCGAAACGACACTGCTAACGCCATCTCTGGGATCCGTTGAGCTAAAACTCAGAAAGTAGATGATACGATGGGCTCTGCAGCATATTGGCGCTATCCTGAGGGTTCATCAATTTAGAACTAAGATATAGGAGTATTATTATATATGAGAAAGAAAATTATTACATAAATAAGGCATTAACGCTTCACCAAATAGCTTATCCAGACGGGAGCAGCGGTGTAGGAGCAGTGCACGTGCAGCAAAGCGCTTCATGTGGTCTTTACTCTGTTGACTAGTGTCGAGGCAGTAATGGCTCAGTGGCATTGGCTATGAACTGCTGCACAGCAGGTCCATGGTTCGAATCCCGCCGCGGGCTTGAGCTTCACCGCATAGTGCAAGGGTATTTTTCGAATGCCCGCCTGGCTAGCGACTACCTTCAAGTAGAAAATCTGTCGCCAAGCACCTAACGGTTTGTTCCGGCAGCAGTACTTGAGAGCCAGTGTAATTGCAGGCACATGAGGCTTAACAACTATGTCTCAAGTTGAGGGACGCAGTGCAGTTCGTGATTTGTGACTAAATGTATCTTTTATAGGCAGAGGTTAGTCCACATAACATCAGGTGTCTCTCCTGTGTGTTTCAAATAAAAGGCGGAGACGTAAAAGCGTTGCGCCCGCGCCCTGCCTCTTCTGTATGTTTTGCGTCGCGACGCTTCTATACATTTTGTATGAAAGAGACGCAGAAGAGACAAAGGTCCGCGCCCCGTCTCCGTCTTACGTCTCTTCTGTCTGGCCCACGCCTAAGGTAAAATATCTCAATATACTGAAAAAAGTACACAGTCGAGCAAAATTTAAAAAAATAACATGTCTAACATAATATGTATATATAGACGCAGGGGCCGACATTGTTTTTTTTAAAAGAACACAAAATCACTTGCTTCGATGACTAATTATTTTTAATCACAATTTTTATTACAAACGGCCCTTGGTGTAACGTGTGCACCGGGCAACCGTCGGCTAGCGACTGACACTCTCGACTGGCCTGCACTGGCTTTTTTTGTAAGTCTGTGGTGGGGATGACGGTGTTGCCCGTTGCACCCGTTGCTTACAAATAATGACAGCGACGCCGTCATATACATTTGACACATTACGATAAAAATAAATTCCTAAGGCCTATTTTGTTTATATACTTAGTCAGCAATATCGTGATAAAACCAAATGTTTTTATTTTATCATCGATTCTTGCACCAATTGATAGAAAGTTTAAAAGTATGAAAACTGTTGAGTTAACTTTTTTAAAGAAATCACGTGGTTCTTGTGTTTAGTAATGTTTTCTGTGATTCTCGCGCATTTCTGAAAAATATATTGACGTAATTGCTGATATGACCCGTATTTCAACGGTAGTTTCTTTGATTTTCGTACTCACTAACAGCGACTGGCTAATTTAGCAGCTGTTAAGCACTTCAACACCGGACATCGAGTGTTGATGCAATAGCAACTTCTGTTAAACGTGCTAATTGAAAGATTACTTCAAAGGAAATTTAATGCTGGAATTTATTATCAAACGATCAGCAGTTCTCAGTCTCCATTTCATTCATAGAATATTGCTAGATAAACACCCAATGATGTCCATTGGCATTATTTGTTATCAAACTGTGCTTCTCATGAAATCTATCTACTGTCAATAAAAAAAAAATAACGAGCAATGTACTCATTAGGCACATTTAAGAAACTGTCTCCAAGAATACGATACCTAATTTTCAGATAAATAAGTAATACAAGGTCACCATAACGCCTACGTAGGTATATTGTTTTCTTTTTGTTGAGATAAGTACCAAACTTTTACGTTGGTACAATCATTGCGTGTACATTACAAAGTTACTTACTCGTAATTCGATAGGTGATAAAAATCTCAGAACATTATTACATGCATTTAGTGAAAACAATCACCTTGATTGTGATTTTGATTCGATTCTTCGATATTTAAGACTGAAGATTTTTACATTTTGTATCAGTTTACCACTGAGGTTCATACCAAGCACAACTATCTTTGTCTAAGCCAAAATGGTTTCCAAGGTATAGTATTATAGTTTTTGCATTAAAATTATATGAGAAATGCTTATAAGAAATCTCAAAGTGTTGCTTCATAAAGTGGTTTAATCTCAATATACTAACTGAGCTAATTTAATATGTTGAGAGCAATCATTAGCAGTGATAGCTCAGTGGCTTTGACTTCCGCGCAGCAGGTCCATGGTTCGAATCCCGCCGCGGGCTTGAGCTTCACCGCATGGTGAAAGGGCATTTTTGCGAATACCCGCCTGACTAGCGACCACCCTCAAGTAGAAAATCTGTCGCCAAGCACCTAACGGTGTGTTCCGGCAGCTGGCCTTGAGAGCCAGTATTTCTAGGTTAAGCCTGTTACACCTTCGACCACATCATCACTTACCATCAGGTGAGATTGAGGTCCAAGGCTCACCTATCAGCAATAAAATAATAATAATAATAAAACATTTGCGGTCTTGTCTCAAAGTGGATAAGGCAAGACGTGTCCATGTGCGTTCTTCACATCCCCAATAAAGTTACCGAGATTTAGTGGTACTTTAATTTTTTTATTTTAAGTTAATGAAACAATTTCAGATCGCAATCCTTGCAGCACTGGTATGTGCAGTATCTGCAGAACACGCGTACTCTTCCCAACACGTGCACAAACATGACGGTCACCACGAGGAGGTGACATTACACGATCATCACGGTCACAAGCACGTTGACTATTATGTAAGTTACTATTTGATAGGCTTATATAACCTAGACTGAAGTTCCAATTACTGAAATGTGTATCTTATTCTAGACTCATCCCAAGTACGAGTTCGAGTACAAAGTGAAGGATCCCCATACGCACGACCACAAGGAGCAGCACGAGACCCGCGAGCATGATGTCGTGAAGGGATACTACTCTCTGCACGAACCCGACGGTTCCATCAGACACGTGCACTACCACGGCGACCATCACTCTGGGTAAGATTGAAGTTGCATTAGGTATATCAGATATTCCATTATCAAACAAACTTGTAGCGTTAATAAGCAATTGGAAATTTAAAACCATATTTAAAATAAAATTTTAAACAGTAAATTAGTACTCACAGAATCAAGTTCCCAAATAAGTTATGATATAACTAACGGGATCAACAAGGGTTTTACCTCAGGGTTCGGATTTCTGTATCATAGGGAAAAATCTATCAAACAACAAAATATTATCTGATAATGGCGTTCTCAGAGTCAAGATACTAAGTTCCCGAAGGAACCATTTAGGCACTGTGGGATTGCTTCTCTATTATTAATTTCAGACCTTAATTTTTTGCCAGGAACTGAATTTGGATTGCTTGAAATTTCTCATCTATAGAAAATTATTTAATATTTTATAATGCCACAGTAATTGTGTTTATTTCATATGGAAATGTCTATTTTATTAACAATTTTGAAAGACATTATGGAGTTGCTGATGATTATAAATCACAGCGTGAAATTTTGTTAGTAGGTACTAATGTTTTAATACATGGTGCGTCAGCATTAACACTCAATGTCCATCTATTGTGTTCATTTGTTATTCGCTGAGTCTCTAGTAGTGTTTTATTTTGATAAAATATTTTTTATTTACCCTAAACGTCTGTTTACAGATTCCACGCGGACGTGAAACACGAAACCCACCACATTGTTCCCGAAAAACACCACCATCACTAATCAAATCACTGATATATTTGTTTTGTTATCTAGATGCGTTAAAGTGTAAATAAAATGTTATTAATTACGTACAATGAAATCTTTTTTTAATATTGCTAAACTAGAATACTTATTATTGGAGAGAGATCAGTGCAACGGGCCATATGCAAACACAAAAACATGCATATATTTGAAAGGTTTTGGATTTTGTTTTAAGTACGGTCGTCTGCCTGTTTGTCATCCCAGTATGTTTTTGTCGTAAACCCGCCAACAGATCCCGTATGTGCTATATATTTATGACTAATAATTATTATAATTATAACCTGTGCTTTTATGCCTTCACTGCGTCTATCGTCCATCTTTTGAACCGTAATAGAAAAATTAAATTTCAAACTGAAAATCATTCATCGTGTAAATGGTTAGTGAACTTTTTATGATCTAATATATTATATCAGGGTATGTAAATATATATTGTATCGTTAATATTTATTTAATCATTAATAAGATTTGTGTTTATTGACTACAAAACAGCGTTGAAATTTAAAATGACAATAAAAGTATTAGACAAATCTCAAGCATTACGTGTGCCTTAGACACGTTTCACTTATAGAAGCTAGATATTTACACGGTAATGCGGTTTGCTGTTTATTCATAAACCTATTTTTTTAATTAATAAACATATAACACTTAATTACAATACACAAACCGATACCAGCTTTGTAAATATACAAGAAGTAAACGAATGTGGAGTGGGCATTGAATAAAAAAGGGAAGTGTTATTGTGTCGCTAAATATACATATACCTATTGACGGGTTGATAGGTAAATCAAACTTGTTGGTATGCATCTTTATGAATGAAATTTAAAATATCTTTTTAGTATATTTATGAAATTTAGTAAAAAAATATTTTGGATGCTGTACGTGTAACAGAGCACAGAATATGACTTAAAATGATAATACCATTTTTAATTTGCCAAATTCACACTTGCAGAATTCTAATGCAGAAAAAAAATTGCCTATGGATCTTGTGTATTGGTACCACAGATCACAGAAAAAAAATTTATACGCGATACACGTAAATTTAAAGAACTAAAAGATGACAAACATTGTAGCTGTAAGAATAGAATGCAGTGCTGTCGAGTTCATCCTACTTCCTACTAATCCTACTAATATTATAAATGCGAAAGTTTGTGAGTGTGTATGGATGTATGGATGTATGGATGTATGGATGTATGGATGTATGGATGTATGGATGTATGGATGTATGGATGTATGGATGTATGGATGTATGGATGTATGGATGTATGGATGTATGGATGTATGGATGTATGGATGTTTGTTACTCTTTCACGCAAAAACTACTGAACGGATTTGAATGAAACTTTACAATAATATAGCTTATACATCAGAATAACACATAGGCTATAATTTATAAAGATATACTGTGTAAATTGACGAAAATATAAAAAAAACTGTTAATAAGCCACACTAGAAATTTTTGCGACGTCTCAACCCGGATGAAGGCTCGCGTCAACAACGTCGTCTGTAGTGCGCGCGCCGGTGTCGCGGGCAGCGTTGCCATGGAAACTAAAAACAACTGATTAGAAATTAGCTCGACAAGAAATGTCAAAAAGCAATTGTATAAATAAGCTCAAGCTAATAAAACTAACTACAGAGGCCCAAACGAGCCCCACAAACAATACCTCGCAAAATTCAACTAGGAAGAATGCGGTTGATGGGCAGAAAATGCCTATCTACTATGTATCTGTTGGTAAGTTCATAAGTTTCTAATGGACATTTGGTAGTAACAAATTGATCCTTATATCAAAATGAATACTTTTATCGTTTCTGGTATTTAAAATAGATATACTTTGTCCTTTACACTACATCATTTAGACAAATATTTTATTAGTTACGACGATGACCAACCAAGTCCGCGATACTATAGTGCGGTCCGGCGCGGCTCGCGCGGCGCGCGGGGCGGCTCGGCGGACGTTCGGATGCACTACGGATGAGGTGGGAGAAGAAGCCGCTCATCGCTGAATGCGCGACCCGAACGCGGGCAGACCCGTGAGGGCAGACGTCATTGATGGTTATCTCCGATTTGCGAATTTTCAAGGCACTAGCGATTTGTAGCGAACTATGGTTTTTTGTGGTTAGGAGTAGGACGTATGAGAAGATACTTCATTATTATTAGGTAGGTTATCTACCTATCTTAACATTTTTGTTTGGTACTTTATAATACTTAACACCCACTTACAATAATACCACGACAGCTTAAATATTTTTGTGGTTAGTATTTACTTATAACAATAACTAGCTGCGCCCCGCGGTTACACCCGTGTGGTGATGGATGGTGATGATAAAATGTATGAAATGTGTTAATCCAGCGCCCTATCTACCTCCATACCAAACAATTTTTTTAAGATTTATATATGGCTTACGCAAATATGATCATGTCTCCGATTTTCGCAATAAGCTCAAGTGGTTCCCTATTCGTCGTCGTCGGAATGCTCATATACACTCGAGAGCAATGAATCCGGGTCACTTAAAGAATGTTAAAAATCTCGGAAACTAAAAATGATAGGTTAATGCAATAAATTGTATTTAATAGACAATGTAATACTCGATACACTCTGTGTCTTCCATCGTGCTTGTAGAGCATAAATTTTGATTCGTCGGAGAACATAACTTTTGACCAATCTTCAATACTCCAATTTACGTGGCTCTGGGCATATCTTAGTCTCGAAATACGATGCCCACGCTCCAGTTTAGGGCCGTTTGCAGGTCTAAGGGGTTTTAAGTTAGATTCAGCAAGCCGACGTCTTACTGTCCATGCACTTGGGTTACTTCCTCCGAGGCGTCGAAACTGATTGGTGAGTTCAGTTCCTGTGAGAAAGCGATTTCGAAGCATGGTGTTCACCAAGTATCGGTCTTCTCGTGCTGTGGTACACCTGGTTCTGCCCGTTCCTGGTCTGCGTAGGTTAGAACCAGTTTCTTCGTAACGTCGGAGAACTCTTTGTACTGTTGACAGCGACACACCGACAGTCCTGGCTGTATCGCGCTGACTCCGGCCGGTTTCCAGCATTGTAAGTATTCTGGTGCATTCTTCAGGCGTAAGCGACATAATTTCAGCTTGAATAATGAATATAGAGCACTATCAACATGGTTTATGTACCCACATAAATGACAGATTACAAACAAAAGCAAAACCAAATGCTGTAATTTCGTAGTTCCATCTTCGAAAGTGGCCCTTTTTCAAATTTGATTTTTTTATGATATAACTTTACAATAACTAAGAAGTTTTAATACCTTCATTTAAGGAGTATTACATTGTCTATTAAATACAATTTATTGCATTAACCTAGCATTTTTAGTTTCCGAGATTTTTAGGATTCTTTAAGTGACCCAGATTCATTGCTCTCGAGTGTATTATCTCTCCTTTACAGTATTCTGTTCAATCCTTTATCCCCGCGATACCTCAAGGAACAATTTAAATTTCTTCATTCTACCCATTCTATGTCGTTACTGTCATTAGAAAACGTAACGCTATACAGCAGTTATTTATGTATACAATTATTAAGACCATAAGAAACCCCGCCCAATATTTTGACCATATCTATTGTTGATGGATTGTCTGGAAGAGATCGCTCTGAGCGGTAAGTCCACCCATTGATACAGTTTAGCCACATGAGCTTATTACGAAAATCGGAGACATGATCATATTTGCGTAAGCCATATATAAATCCTACTTACAAAAAATTATGGTATTGAGGTAGATAAGCCGCTGCATTAACACATATAATACATTTTATCATCATCCATCAACCCGCGGGTGAAACCGCGGGGCGCATCTAGTAAAACATAAAATCATTGCATATTATTTGCGTGCATAGGCCTCCAAAAATGAAAAGCGAAATATGTAGTGTTTTGTTTTTTTTACATATTTCAAAAAGTTATTATAGGTATTGTTTGATCAAGAAAAAAAAATAAGATTTCAAGATCAAAATTGATTTTCAAAATAAATTTATTCTGATAAATTGAAATCATTTACACAATAACTTTAAAAAAATCAAGATAATTAATCCATAGCACTTCACAAATCGGTACGGCTAGCTAATGGTACATTTACTTATAAACGATTTTTTTAACAATACTCGTGCCTCTTCCTGTAAAACAATTAAACTAGCGATATCTGGCCACATAGCTCCATATTTTAAAGGCCCTGTTAAACATATTTTCCAATCAAATGTTGGTATACATTCAACGCCATTACAGCAAAGGTAATATGAAAAAAAAAACCTAACACTTTTAGTAAAGCATGCTCCAGTCCTTATGAGGCACTAACAATTTTCACGACATTTTTAAATTGCTCTATCTCTGTTTCCCCCTGATATGGATAAATAATTATGTGTATAAGAAAGTACACGAATAAGTAAAGGAATTAAACTGTGGGCAAAATGTGAAAGATTTACATTAGCTTTGGAATTACAGAAAAAGTCTATATATAAACAATTATAACGCATATCAATTACTCTAAACAGATAAAAAATATATAAAATAAACGCAAATAAACTGCTTAAGCATTCAATTTTTTATGTCAATCAAGCAAATACTGTTCTATGTTGCTACATGTATGTATATAACTGAACAACAATAACTGGAACATGCCAAAATCTTTATTTACGAGTCCGTCAACTATATGTGACATATTCAATATTATAAAAAGTCTTAAAAAGACCAACAGCACGAAACATGACGATATATACACAAATCATACAAAATATTTATAGATATTGTAATAGATTGTGAGGTATTTTCCTGAGAAACTAAAATTATAAAACCATTATTCAAGAAACAGCTAGCTAAAATGTATAACTGTAGACCAGTTAAGTAGCCTAAGTTCCAGTCGGTATTTTCTATGATTATTGAATAGTTTATTCATACCTGTTTTTACTTTGTTTTTATTGTTTTAGGGAATGAACAATGACCTAAAAAATGCATTTGAGCACGTGTTGTCTATTCCAGTGCTCTTCAGGGTAGACGAAAGGCATGAGTGTAAAAAAAATGCACTAAAATATTGTATAAAATACAACTGAAACAAATAATCTGTATCATTTCAATATTTATTGTCCACTCACTCCCTCTCGAAAGTAAAAACTTTAAACTGAGGGATTTATCGATAACTAACGTCAAGAATAGTGAAGTGGGACATCACTCAATACCACTTACCTACGTGCTTTATCCACGGTACACTATATAAAAGACGTGCAAGGCTGATGAACCTTGGCACGAACTTGAGTGCTGGCGACAGTCGCAACCCGTACACTGTACAGTGGTGATGTGCTAATGATAAATATTATAGGGGTGAGCACTCAGAAATAGAAAACGTCACGGAAATTATAACTATGATATTTTCACACTGTTTCTATTGAGTCGACATATTGTCATGCGATAAACAATAACACCCTTTAAAATGTTAAATGAAGCAAATTAAATAAGTACTTACGTCGTAAAAAACTACAGGCAAGTTTTAACAATAAGTTGGCACGTGGACGCGTCACGATGACTACAAAACAGAGGTTCGTGAAATTAATTTCACTACTATATTTAAAACAGAGGCATTTGTTTATATTCACAGTTAAAATGATCCCAACTAAAATACAAAATAATTGCATATCATGAATATGACAATATCAGTTCTATAATATTATAAATGCGAAAGTAACTCTGTCTTGCTGTCTGTTACGCTTTCACGCCAAAACTACTGGACCGATTTGAATGAAATTTGGTATGGAAATAGTTTGAGACTCGGGAAAAAACATGGGATAGTTTTTATTCAACTGCGCAAAAAAAAGTTAATGTTCTTGCGCGATCACCGACATACGCGCGGGCGGAGCCGCGCCCTGAAAGCTAGTTATTGATATACGAAACTGGATATGTAAAAGCTTGCTAATCAGAGAATCGGTGCCAGTGACTGAACTGTTAAACATAATATTATGATAAATTAGCTCATGAATACCATGATAATGTAGAATGATTACAACATCTACCTACAAACGTGAAAAAATGTTTAAGTATTGCAAATACCACCTCAGATGAAAGTTACCTACCTTAATTAAGTTTAACTGAAAACTACTTGACCAAGCTAACGAAATTTGAATGTAGGTATTCTTTAAGTACCAACCTACCTATATCAATCAATAATCAATAGAACATCAAAAAATGATCAACATGATAGATTGAGTCAATTATGCATGTGATACAGATAATAATATACTGTATAAATAATTATATTCGGACTAAAAAACCTTCACGTTTTCGGAAGTAGGTTAAAATATTGTCTGATAAAAAATATATGTCTGATAAGAAATTTTAAGGAAAAATAAATTAAGGAAACGTTTTAGGACCTAAACTATAGAAAGTGAGAGAAAGCTTATTGTGTGAGAAAGACAGGAGACCGGTGTCGTTCTCATCTGTACTCTGTGCTGTTTACGGGGTGAGAAGTGACACTGGTAGACGCTTGGCGAGAATAACTGATCAATTCAAATAATTTTATTGCATTATCACAGGTTATATACAAAAATGGTCTCTAAAATTGGGTGAGCGCTGTGGTATATCTGTGGTTTAAGGTGCGCAACACATCATATTTTTTATTATAGAAAATATTAAATTATATTTTACTGTATTAACTGCAATTGTTAAATGCAAATTACAATATTGAAATTAAATAAAAGGATATGGATATAATGTCAGTGAAATAAAAATAGAAAATAATAATATTTTGTATCATTTATTGTGTAGTAGCTTTTTCCTGTCAGTATATTTTTCAAAGTTCATTTATAGTTGTTTATGGAACTGTCATATAATAGAGGGTATTAAAACATGAATGTATTTTTTTAAAACGAGCCGCAGGCGACTTTCAAAATAAGATTACACGAGTGTTTTAATACCTAATTATATATGCAGTTGTATACACTACTTTATTTAATCTCATGGCTATAGGTAGCTACATTAAATAAAATGCAATATAAAAACAAGCTCTTTGCGCGCGCAGCTCGCTCACCATATAGATAATGTGTAATTAAATTGAATTGAAAGCTCCTTGGTCGGGACACATTGTACTTTAATAATATGGATGTACAGGCAATTTTAAATTATCTGGTCTATTAAGCATAACGGCATCAGATTCTTTTAAGAATAAATCAAGATTGGTTCTTACAGACATCTCTACTTACTTCAAAAATGTATGAAGAATAAAAATGAAGGGTCAGAATTTTATATTTTTTTTAAATATTGTTGACAGTTATCAATTATCTCTAAGCCGAACATGGATCGCTACGCTTCATACTAACTCATTATCAGTTGAGTTGCCCCAAATGCTAATACCATTTCTCAGCACAGAACCCGCTAAACCATGATAAGCTGTAAGCAAAGTAGATTTATCGACTGTAAATTTGGAGCTTATTATGCCGTACTACTTAGTTTTCTGCAGAGTGCTTCTATATGTGCCTTGCAGTTAAGTCGTTTATCATTGGTAATTCCTAAAAATTTCCCTATTTTTTACCGGCGGTATGCCTTTATTTAACAAAATACTACGAACTATATACAACACTACAGCTTCCACAATAAAAGCATTTAGACAACCTATAAGTCATAGCAGACTCACAGGCAGTCCAAATGCTCCAGCCCACTACCAGTAGGCAGCGTGCCCAGCATGATGGCAGCATTACCCCGTTGAATTGCAAAAATGTGGCTTAATTATCTTATATACTTATAATTAAACTGTAACAGGTCCAATTCTGTACATTGCAGTCCTTAGTGAGCGCGTGTGTCTGTCATTCTCTCATTGCGAAAACTTAATCAGCCATTTTCAACATACAAGCTTAAAGCATAGCCTAGTCTCCGTAACGGTTAATACGAGTATCATAGGTAGAAAGAGATTTGAACGAAAATATTTGCAGGTCGAGTCTATGTGGGATTTGATATCGAAAGCTTATTTTTTATTTTTGTATTGCTCATAGATAATCCTTTGACCACTACATCACCTGATGGTAAGTAAGTGATGATGTGGTCTAAGGTGTTCACAGGCTTAACTCTTATGTTCATATATACATATAGTTCTAGTTTTATCGTCGTACTTTAAGCTTGTAATTATAATTAGTGAGCTTACAAGACGAAAGGCTTATCCGTTATCTTTATTACCATGTCGGGCTTTTCTTGTTTAAATATAATTATTGCGTAACCACTAAGTACACGCTTGCGTTATGCGATAGGTGATTATGATATCTGAATTTTATTACTGCATTTGGAGTAAACAATCACCTTGATTGTTATTTTAATTCGTTTTCAATATATAAAGCTAGAGATTTTAAGAAAATGTATCAGTCTACCATTGAGCTTCGTATCGAGCACAGCTAACTTTTATTCAACTAAAATGGTTTGCAAGGTATATATAGATACATTATTTATCATTATACACATATACACGACATCAAATCTAATACTGCAAATAGCATAAATGATCATAATATGTGATTTATCTAAAACAGTGTATTTTGCCTACTCTCATATATAAAAATAAAATATTTACGGTCGTTTTAAAAACTGTTAAGAAGCTAAAAGGGCCGATGTCTCCTGGCGTGAGCTTAGTATTTTATTTATGTAGTCCTTAAAATAATTTATTAGAGAACCTTAAAAACTAAAGAATTATTTAATTGCCCCTGTTATGATATAACAGGGGCAATTAAATAATTATTTAGTTTTTATTTAAATATTTTTGAGGATTTCTCTTTTTTCTAACATCGAGTTTCAATGACCGAAAACATCTTTATTCACTAGCTTCAAATTTTATGCAGCATTACTTAAATTTAAATTACAGATCGCAATCCTAGCAGCCCTGGTATGTGCAGTATCTGCAGAGCACGCGTATTCTTCCCAACACGTGCACAAACATGACGGCCACCACGAGGAGGTTACATTACACGATCATCATGGTCACAAGCACGTTGACTATTATGTAAGTTATTGCACAAATGATTGGATCATTTCCATTTCTAAAACAGTTTGCAAGTACTAATTTTAATGTTTCATGTTCTAGACTCATCCTAAGTACGAGTTCGAGTACAAAGTGAAGGATCACCATACGCACGACCAGAAGGAGCAACATGAGACCCGCGACGGTGACGTCGTGAAGGGATTCTACTCCCTGCATGAACCTGACGGCTCCATCAGACACGTGCATTACCACGGCGATCACCATTCTGGGTAAATCTTATTTACTGACATTAAATATTTTATCTTACTATTATATTTTAAACCAAGCTACTGAAGTAGCTTAATTTTTACCTATTGATAATAATATGGTCCAATGACTATATAGCTATAGCAATGGATAGCCTCGCAGGGGTTCGATTCTCGTCAAGTATTGCCGCATGATGATAGAACATTTTGCGAATTATGGCCTCGTTTAATTACCATATAAAAAAATCTCCTACTAACTTAAACATCATATTATAAAATGATGAAATATTTAACAATTTAACATTGTATATTAAAAAGTATTTCAAAAGTATTTTAGTAAAACACTTGACAATATATTTAGTGACAATTCTCGACCGTGCTCACAAAAATTCAAGACCTTCTGAGGATGTTTTGGTGCACAAAACGCTTTGAAAATTCTTCCACTTTACTTTTCCCGAATTAATTAACCATCACTAATCAACATGGGAAAGGATGAGTTATGACTCATTGTCGTGTTAGCACAGTTGGATTAGACCATACCCCGGCTAAAGGGGTGGATGGGTGCGGGTTCGAATCCCGCACACGACTTAAATTTTTCCTCTCGTAAATTTGTAATTTTGGCATGATATCAGATTAACTTGTCGTCTTTTTAAAAAAACGTATTTTTTACAGATTTCACGCTGATGTAAAGCACGAAACTCACCACATCGTACCAGAAAAGCACGATCATCACCACTATTAAATGTTCCTATACATTAAAATGATTTTTGTTATTTCGGTTTATCGAGCTTTTGTAAATAAATGCTTTTGTTATTAATGAAGTAATTGATTCCAGTTTCTATCCCAGTATTTTATCTTCCGTGGACTTTTCGTAGCACTTATTTTTATCGTGCTTTTGTAAATAAATGCTTTTGTTATTAATGAAGTAATTGATTCCAGTTTCTATCCCAGTATTTTATCTTCCGTGGACTTTTCGTAGCACTTATTTTTTTTGACAAAAATATATTATTTACTTACATAAATAATATTTTATTTTTTTGCAATAAATTAAAATAATTTACAATAGGAGCATGCCAAAGCATTCTGTACCAGTCATCTAACGGAGGTTACAGAAAGATAGTAAAAAAGTTAAAAAAAACTAGTTAGAGGTATTGAAAAATAAAAATGAACTAAAACAGGAATTAAAACTATAAGGAACCTACATTACATAATATTTCATGATATAATAAATAATACTTATATAATGGCAAAAACCTATATTATATTATATAATTAGGGTGCTTTAACAACATTACGAAAAGAATATGGACCTTTAATTATAATTCTGGCTTCGGTATTTAGGGAAGGCTTTAATAAACAAAATCTGGATGAAAATAATAAACGTAGAATAAATATATTTCGTTATTTATATTTTTATTTTCAATAATTTGGACTTATTCTGTTAATAGCGACGAAACAACCAACAACCTGTAGGCCAGGAACGGTCTCTGGGTTGCCTAAATGCGTTCAGTGTAATAGCTGTTGTTCACGCCAAAAGCGCGACGCATGAAACCTCGGGGGAGGGCCCTGCCCTTACCGCTCCTCCCCCTCACACCCCGCTCGCATCCGCTTGCGGTGGCGTGGTCTAGCCTTGACCTAGTTAGTCGCCGACAGGAGTCGCACGCGCACATTAGTTGACCGTGTCACGTTTAATACATTTTCTTCTCGCGCCACCGGTGTACCAAACCACAGAACAGTTAGTGGTGAAAATAGTGAGTGCTTCTGTCCGGATAAACAGTGCCTTACATCAGCCCGCCATACGGAAACCACGCCGCCGCCATCCGCACACAACCGAGGCGCGGCCAGCTCCCGAGCACCCCGCAAATCCATCCCGTAAGTACCACAAATTCCCTAATTTCGATCCTATGGTGCCTTCGCCCCACCAGCTGTAGTGTTGTACATATATTTGTAGAGTTTTGTAATACCAACAACCTAAACGTATAGTCCAATATGTATAATCAAGTTGTTGATAGCTTTTTAAAAGTATACTGTTAATTTACAAACATGTGTGTAAAATGGAGGACGCACACATAACTTGTTGCAAAAAAACACTTTTCGGTACATTTATAGTGTAATGTATATTACCGCGAGCCCATAAAATTCCATTTATACGCACAAATAGATTTAAACAAATTTCCTGCCCAATTCATACAGCAAGAGTTTGAAAGTCGTTGACGATTAAATCTACAAATACTCATTAACAAATATTTTAATTCCTGTATAAATTGGGTAGATCATTTGCCTAAACTTGTCGTTAATGATACCTGACAAAATATGTAATAGAAGTATTACTATTACCGAATATGGACATGTTTTTCTTCACTTTGGTCTTTTTTACCGCCTTGTACTGCTTTTTGTAGGCTAGTCAATAAATAAACCTACTCGTAATATTTTAGTAAGACCATTTATAATTTTTCACAGGGATGGATGCTTTTGAATAATAATCTACAAACCCTACTCCTTAATCAGAAGTAGAATATAAATTTTCTTCCTTATCACTTACTTCACATATACATAATATATTTATCTTCCAGAGGGCCAGAAAGTGACTTATTCGGTACCTTCAAATAATTATTTATTCGTTGTTTATTACTAACGAACTGGGGCCCTAAGACATACGAATAGGGAGTCTTGATTTCTTCTGTGTGTCATACATGGTCTTTTATATACAATAAGTAACAATAAAAACATAAAAATATTGACACCAGTCAGAGAGTTGAAATACTAGAGTAGTTATATCCGAACACCACAGCTCTAAAAGCTTACTAGAATTTACCTATCTACATACCTACGCACATGTATATATATGAAGTTTGTAATGACAAGGAAAGAACGTTCAAATATTATGCATCATATCTGTTTTAGGAAAGAGATAAATAAGCAATTCGTGTAACCACCGAACCGCCACGAGACGTTCCGATCACCATAACACTTCGACATCTTGCACTCTCTCACACCAAACGATACAATTACGCGTGAAATGAAACAGTTTTCTTATATCTCACAGTGCTTGTATAATTGGTGCAGAGTCTAAAGACACAAGGAAGGCATATTGTCCACAGATTATTCCTTATTGTATAGCGGGTAGGTTAAAGTAACAACAAGCTGGTCCAAAGCACACTGATTTATTTCTGTTCTTGCAATGACTTATATTCTACCTACATAATCTACATGTGTATATGCACATATACAACATCTTTCCCCCTTTAAAGACAACAATAAATTAGAACAGCATTTTATAATCTACAACCTTTCTGTTCCTTCGCGGTCGGCCTGGTAACGGCGTATGGGATCCATCTGAAATCGGCGTAGCAGGCTGAAGTGGGGTGCTAAACTCAGGAGTACTACTAGATATCGTGGTCACTGGAGTTCTAGTAGGAGATTCGATAACCGGAACGCAGTTACTGGGGTCTTCGACAGTTTGAGTAGCTGATTCAACAGCCGGGACGTTATTAACTGGTTCCTCAACATGGCTGCTGAATTCCTGTGGCACTGTGGGAATATGCTCCAATGCCTTGCTTGATGTGCCAACGTGTACTCTCATCCCCGTTTTTAAACTAGTCGCCTCCTCTTGAGGTAAAGTAACTTCCCACTTGTGAGTTATTTTATTATCATTTACATCCTTATATAAATTTGTTTTATTTGCATAGAGCTGATTTTTATGTCGAACAATTGCTTTGTTAATATTTGGCAACTTGATTTTATACAAAACTTTACCAATTTTTTTCAAAATTGTACCATGAACCCACGTAAATTTATTTTTGTTTGTGTATTGCTTCACAAATACGTGATCGTCTTTCTTGAAATCAATATATTTCTTCCCGCCGTAATATTTAACCTGTGAGCACTGTTTCGCGTTGACCAACTTAGATAACTCCGTTGATGAGGGCATACAGGTATCAGTAAGTAAATCCAACCTTGAACGAAGTTTGTGACCGAATACCAATTGAGCTGGCGATGTTTCTGTAGTGGTGTTGATAGTATTACGATAGTCAAATAAAAACTTAGAAAGGTGGTTTTGAAAATCTTCTACCTTGCTGCCAGATAAAAGAAAAGTTTTTAAACCCTTTTTTATTATCTTCACAAAAGATTCCGCTTGACCATTGCTCATTGGATGGTAAACAGGTGAAAATAAATGGGTTATATTGTTCAATACACAAAAATTTTCAAAATCTTGGGATGAAAAGGAAGTACCGTTGTCACTCACAATACTATTAGGTATACCAAACCTAGACATAAAATCACACAACTTTGATATAACAGCCTTAGTGGTTATATTATTATTCATAATATAGCATTCAACCCACTTAGAGTACGCGTCCACAATAAAAAGAAACATCTTGTTGCATATCGGCCCCAAAAAATCGAGATGGATTCTATCAAATACAGTATCCGGGTGGGGCCACGGTGCAAGCTGAGAGCGAGGCGGTGATGAACGTAATTGTACACAAATATTACATCCACCTGCCAGCCTTTCCAAAGCTGCATCTATGCCGGGAAACCAAACACGAGCTCGGGCTTCCGCTTTCATTTTAATAATTCCAAAATGAGAACTATGTAATTCGTTTAATATTTTATCACGTAACTTCATTGGAATTATTACCTTATGACCTCTCATTAAAATTCCATTTTCGCATGAAATTTGCATACGGCACAAAAATAATGGCTTAATTTCTGAATCTACTATTTTGCGTGGCCACCCATCAGCTACATAACTGACAACTTTTTTTAAAATAGGATCGTTTGCAGTTTCTTTTTGCAAGTCTCGCTTAGTAACGGGCAGACATCCTTCTATAGCAAAATTAACATAAGCGGCAACCTCATCCTGCATATCGTTATCAGCTGAACGGACCGAGGTAGTCCAATTAAACGTAGGTATAGCACGAGATAAGAAATCGGAAATATTTGCTGCACTTTTAATATACTCGATGGTATAATTGTAAGCGCTCAAAAATATCGCGTAACGCTGCAGACGGTTTGCCGATACTTCTGGAATACCACGGTTTTTTCCAAAAATTGCTGTAAGTGGTTTGTGATCTGTGCGTAATATAAATGGTTCCTGCCTACCGTATTATTGGTGAAATTTTCTCACCCCAAAAATAATAGCAGTTGCTTCTTTCTGTATTTGAGAATACTTTTTCTCCGCCGGATTAAGCGAACGCGATGCATACGATACCGGCCGCTCAATTCCATCACTACCTACTTGTGATAAAATAGCGCCGAGTCCTGCGGGTGACGCATCTACCGTTAGGATGAGTTTTGCATTGCTATCAAAATGCGCAAGAATCATATCCGAGGCCAAACACTTCTTTATTTCATTAAATGCTTGGCTTTGTTCTGACGACCAATGCCATTTTACGCCTTTTTGTAACAATAAATGCAAAGGATTTAATATAGCCGCTGCATTCGAAACAAATGTCCTGTAGTAGTTTATCAAACCCAAGAATGACTGCAGCTCACTGACATTCTTAGGAGCTGGGGCATGGACAATTGCTTCAACCTTTTGTGGGTTTTTCCGTATGCCGTTTTTATCTATAATATAACCTAAGTACGACACTTCGCTTTGAAAAAATGAACACTTGTCTTTGCGCAACGTGAACCCAGCCTCTTCTAACCGATGTAACACTTCTTTTAATCTGCTTTTATGCTGATCCATACTGCTACTGATCAGTACGTCATCCATGAAACATATAACTCCTTCCATATTCCCTACTGTTGACTCGATAACGCGTTGAAAAATAGCAGGTGCGCTAGCGAGACCAAAACTTAAGCGAGTGGGAAGAAATAAACCACGCGAAGAATTTATGCACAGAATATTTTGAGAGTCTTCATGAATTTTCAATTGATTGTAGGCCATAGACAAATCATGTTTACTAAATACCTCCCCTCCATGCAATTTAGTAAATAATTCTTGAGCTGTAGGTAACGGATATTTTTCAACTAAAAGTTGTTTGTTGATTGAAACAGAATAATCAACACAAATGCGGACACTACCGTCACGTTTTAGCACTGGCACAATAGGAGAAGCAAACTCAGAGTAGGCAACGGGTTTAAGTATACCTATTGATACCAATCTATCTATTTCTGCGTCAACTTTATCTCTTAACGCGAAAGGAACCGGGCGTGATTTGAAAAATACCGGCTTAGAATCTTTTTTAAGCTGTAACTTAATTTCATATTTATTGAAACAGCCTAACTCGTTTGAAAATACTTTTGGAAACTCTTTCGTGAGATCATCACATATATCCGGTAAATATTACGCGAGTCCTAGCCGGTTACTAAATAATAATCATCACATATGTTGTATACATTAGATTCATGCTTATTTAAGGATGACACAAGACGTAAATTAAAAGCGCGCATGAAATCTCTTCCCATTAGAGGCGGGCCGCCATTACGTATAACATACACAGCTAACTGCGTAGAATGGTTTAAATACCCAACTGTAATCTTCATAAACCCCAGTACATGCATTTTATTACTAGTATATGTGAATAAATGTTTGCTAGGTGGTGACAACGGTACATCAGAAAAACTCAATTTATACATTTTCTCTGATATCACTGAGACAGGCGAACCACTATCAAACTCGCACAAAATTTGTTTGCCCTCCAAGCTCACAGTATCGGTCATGGGAACTTCGTTCAAACAGTTAATTTTTATAAAAGACTCACCATCATCTCCCTCATCATCGGAATTACCCTGCTCCAAATAGTTAACTTTTCTATTGGTACACACTCTTTGTAGATGACCTACACGATTACATTTCTTGCACTTATAATTAGAAAAACGACACTGAGCTTTAAAATGGCCTTTATAACCGCAAACCGAACACTTATCACTGTATTCCTTCGATGTGTTTGTCTCCTTTCGTTGATTTATCTTGAAAACTGCACCCTGGGTAGCGTCGACAATTCTAGACGCTGACGGCGCCGGAGCGGCGGCAGCGCCTTCCCGCGCACACCGCACACTTTCCGCTAGATCAACAGCTTTCCCTAACGTCAACTCTTTGATATCCTGAGCAAAAAGTTTATCACGCTCATGCCCCGGTAACATTCCCATAACAAATTTATCTAACAGCGAATCTTCTAAGCTCTTAAAATCACAATGAGCTGCAAGCCCACGTAATCGCGCAGCCCACTGAATGGGCGTTTCACCACTGAGCTGGACGGCTGTATAAAATTTTTACCTCTCTGCGAACCCGCAGCGCCTTGTTGTAAAATGATCATCAAGAGTTTGAACAATACTTTCATAGTTTCTCGTATCCAAATCCTCCGGCAATGCAAGATTACACGCTAGCTGATACGTGTTTTCTGTGAGTGCACTTAACAACACGGCTTTTCTCTTTACTCCCGCTTTGTCAGTTGTCTCGTCAATGTTATTTGCGATGAACCATTGCCGTAAACGACTTTTGTAAATCTTCCAATCTTGATTAAGATGATCAAAATTAGAAATCGCTCCCAATGATGAAGTCGCAGCGAACATTTTTCTCTTCGATAATTGTGGGTAATTTCACGACTCGTCGCCAGTATTGTATAGCGGGTAGGTTAAAGTAACAACAAGCTGGTCCAAAGCACACTGATTTATTTCTGTTCTTGCAATGACTTATATTCTACCTACATAATCTACATGTGTATATGCACATATACAACATTCCTAAAAAACACGATTAGCGGCGATGTATTCACCGGACGCTCGGAAGTGCAAGACTGGTAGTGACTCTGGTAATTACCCTGAATTCGTCTAATGAATATGGAGGGCACACAACTCATCTACGGGTAAAAGAATCTTAGACACCAGTAGATTAATTTTCGTTTGAGACGTTAAAATAATGCAGAAGATTATACGCCCAGCCAGCTGAGCTTCAATGGTGCCGAAGCGCCTTTGCATAGGTGGTCATTTTGGATCCACAATTTTGGATCTCTGATGGTGTCATAGGAATGCTCTTCTCGTTTCCTATGACATTTGTTCTAGTGCGCTACGTTCCCTACTTACCTCTTACACCACTTACACATACCAGTTTTTCACATACCTACATCAATGTTCCCAGTTATCCATTCGCTTTTTTTGTAAACTTTTTTTTTGCAGTTGTAGGGTGCTGTTTGAACTTTCGACCGGTTTATAATAATAGTACATATAAATATTTATATACTTTATAGAAATCTTTATAAAATTACAAATTTACGAGAGGAAAAATTATAGTCAAGTGCAGGATTTGAACCCGCCTCATCCACCCCTTTAGCCGGGGTGTGCTCTGACCGACTGAGCTAACATGACAATGACTCATAACTCTATTTTTTCCAAGCATTCTTTAACTATCGTATTGGGATGGAGCGACACCTATAGTTCAATTTACGTTGTACTACAAGACTAATTTTGCAATTAGCTTTAAACTTGTTAATGATGACGCAACCACATAATTTTAATATTGCAATTACGCATGCTGTTGGAAAATTTATAGTCATGTGTGGAATTCGAAGCTGCGTCACCTACCCCTTAGCCCATTACAGAAATTCCATCCTATACTTAACGTATAAGTAAATAAATTTATTTCTATTTCCCAAATATCATGTAATCATATCCCTTGGTAACATTATCGCATGCTAAGCAATAATCGCATTCGCACATCAAGATTTCTCACCTCGAGCGTGAATCAAACCAGCATCCCCTCTATTTTGCGCATCGTGTGCCTTGACCACTGGGCCGTCTAGGATTGCTCGACTGAGTAATTGTAATACTTTTACCGTCATGGGAGATGGTGCGGTCATCAACCAAACTACTAGACTTCATCAAAAGAAGTACACTTTCGAAGACTTAACTCTCGTAAATCAATAATTGAATTATTTTGAGAAAGCAAAATAATAATTTGACGAGGCCACTTATCGTAATATTACCACTTTAGCTGCCTATGAAACCAGCGCTACGTAATCAATTTCATTTAGAGAATATGTTTTATTTTTACGAAACTTGTTTCGCAGGAAGACCTTATTTTTGGTACGAAACCAACAAAATCGAAGCTATAAAGTTATGTATAAAAATATTATTTTCTGCGACAATGACGTAACAAGTATCACAGAAAACAATATTTTTTATATCAAACCTTATGCATTACCTTGTATGACCAAGACAATACAAACTGAAGGAAAAAGAATTAAATAAAGCATGTCTTTAGTAATAATTTATAATTAACTTTTATTACTTACTATAACCGTTATTATATTTAATACATTCAGTAATGATGGTGCTTGTCAGAGACGATGTGATGAGTTTCATGTTTTACATCAGCGTGGAATCTGTAACCAAAAATTTAAGTTTAAATATTTTAACTCAATATGTCTAGATCCATTTTATATAAATCTGCTCACTTATTTTATTCTAGAAGGCTAGAAATGTAAAACTTTGAAGTAAATCTCAAAAGGTATTAAGCTATTTCTTACCCAGAGTGATGATCGCCGTGGTAGTGCACGTGTCTGATGGAGCCGTCGGGTTCGTGCAGAGAGTAGTATCCCTTCACGACATCATGCTCGCGGGTCTCGTGTTGCTCCTTGTGGTCGTGCGTGTGGGGGTCTTTTACTTTGTACTCGAACTCGTATTTTGGATGAGTCTAGAATTAAAACCATTCATTGAAGTACTTGAAACTGTTATCGAGTTGATAGAAGCGTTTCGGTAATAGCTTACATAATAGTCAACGTGCTTGTGGCCGTGACCGTGGTGGTCGTGAATCGTCACCTCCTCGTGGTGACCGTCATGTTTGTGCACGTGTTGGGAAGAGTACGCGTGCTCTGCAGATACCGCACAAACCAGCGCTGCTAGGATTACAATCTGAAATGAAAAGTCATAAGGCATTTCACAGTTTTGGATGGAAATTTAGCATATTTGGCCTCTAACTTTGTATACGCAATTCTGATCAATATAATAAGTATTTTTTTCGTCTACTCTTATAATTATATTAGTGTGGTGCTTTAATTATATTTATAGAACCTTAAATATTTTTTTAGAATTTTTGGCGCTGTCTCATCTGCTGGTAAGTGATGCTGTGATCCAGGATGGTCATGAGGCTTAACGTAGAATTACTAGCTCTGCACCCTGCTGCAGGAATACACGGTTATGTGCTTGGCGTCAGACTTTTTCATGAGTGTGATAGCTAACCATGCCAGCTAGCTAGCACTAGCAAAATGCCTTTCCACCATACTTTGTAGTAATGGACGTGAGCACTGCTAATTTTACGTGCTTGTAACCGTGGTTTTGCACTATTCCATATACTTATTTCTGTGTGTAACAGTACATATGCTTGTTATACTTTATAATACAAAATAAACTTGGCCTTGAGAAATTTTTTCCCCTTTATTTCAACATTTAATATTCCAATTGCGTATTTTGTACATTTTACTGAAGGTTATTTACTATAATTATTATAATTATTTACTATAATTACCTTAGATACCATCTTGAATTAACTCTTGCCTCCTTGTTACAAGCCCCGTAATTGACTGATACATTGTTACAAATTCTCGTGTCTTATATATCGATAATCGGATTTAAAAACGCAATTAATGTAATCGTTTACCCTAAATACACGTTATAAAATCTCAGATTTTAATCGCCTATCGCATATTGTTCTTATTGGTAATGCTTACACAATTTATGTACTTCAATAAAAATGTATGCAATATGACAATATAGGCAATTGACAGTTATTATTTTATGACTTGGTCATGAACTAATTTAATTCGACTTTAATGATTATGTAAGTACAGTTAGCTTAAAAATAATATAAGTTTATTTGTTACGTGAATTTAAGGATACTTTAAGTTAGAGTATTATAAACTTATACCTATATTGAATTTAAATGATAATATAATTATACGAGTATAATAGGGATTTAATGACATATTTGTGTCGTAGGAAATTCGTTGCAATTGTGTGTCACATAAATGTCTTTAAGCACCTTACCTCGATAGTCATATTTGGCCATGCAATTGCGTCACTTAACAGCAGGAGAAGCACCTGGTTAAAAGTAAAAATAGTCATAATCAAAAACATATCCGCACATTTTATGTAGCAAGACTTTTAAACCTACTTAACTCACACAGAGTGTGAAAATACCTTGTGAAAATAATTAGGAAAACATCTTCTTAGTTAACCAGAGACCAGTCATAAATATCAAATCAATAACTCACATTCGAAACAAGGTCACGTTAAAGTAGAATGGATTATAAAAAATGGTTAGGTAGTTTGGAGAAAACACCAAAAGTATTTTTTTTTACTACAGCACTATTTGTTTTCACTCCTGCCATTCTACGAACACAAATTTTAACGATTACAACTGGATGGTGCGTAATAGCTATTTTTTGGTTCAAGTACAACTATCTTATAAATTAAAAATTATTCAGTTTCAGTTTTTCTATGTTATACACTTGAAACACAAAATTTCGTCTCACTAAGATTTGAACAAATGGTGACATCTATAGTTGATGCCCATCTGTACCTTTATGAAATTTTCCAAAACTTACCCCAACACTTCCAGTGACATGTTTCTTATTTCTTGATGGAGGTTTTCTGTTAGTGCTGCAAGAGTCTATAACTTTTTCATATATACCATAGAGTTCATACAACCCAAAAAAGATGTCTAGATAGTTATGATTGGGAGATCTTGTAGGCCAAGACAAATCACCACACGGCAGATAACACGGCCTGGAAAAATATTCCTCACTAAGTCCATTATGTCACGCATGTGTTTCAGATTTGCGTTTAGAAGCTACGTTTGAACCAAATGTTTTCTATCGCATCCAAATTGGTATCATGAATAAAAGTGGCTATCAAAAATTCACTTCACATGGTTCAGTAGCGCTTGTCGGAGACAGTTATTGCATTGCATTTACCTGCAGCATCTTTGGTGAAAGAGTGAGCGGTTTAAAAAAATATTCATTTATTTCATAGGGTGATACCGTATTTTATAAAAGGGTCCAATCAGTCTTTCAGTACAAACAAAATACCACGAAATAAATTTTGATGGATATTTATGAATAGTGCGCGGATCTATATGCCATAAAAGCGAGTATTCTGTTGGAGTGTTCTTATTGACATGCCCCGAAAGATGGAAGTCTCCCTCACTAAGGTGGGTTCACCATCCACAAGACGCCTGCCAAGCATGGTAATTATTACCTACGCTTTTGTTTACCGTTTCGTATATTAAGATATTGTTCAAAATGTTACTAGAAACAGACTATAGTAAAAACATCTGTCAATATTTATGTTTTGCGCAGTACTTAATTTTTAATGCATACAGTATAATAGTTACAGGTAAAGTTAACATGAAATTAATTTTTAGGACTTTTCAACACTTGAACTTTTTATTGTAATTTAAGATTAATATTCTATAAGTGTAATCTCCTGCGGGGTGCTGGGCTAGAATGTCACGCTCCCATTGCTACCTGTGTGTGTCGTATGAGGCAACTAAAAGTAAAATACCGGTAGGTGGGCAGCAGCGCCTCCTGAGGAATTGATATACTCGTATTAAACTGCAATCTCCAAGACGCCTGCCAAGCGTGCATGGGGACTATGGCTAAGCCCCCTTAATGGGGGAGGCTGTGCTACTGATAGAGTAAGTATAATCATCATTCTGATACCCCAAGTAATTTGTAAAAGAGTTTATCCTTCGTCTGAATACCACTTAGTTTTCAAAAATTAGGATTGTAGGTCTTTACATATAAAAATAAAATTATCTTAGGTGTTGAATTGGCAGCAGACTTTCTACTACATATACCATATAAGATTAGTTATATCTCTGTAGACTCTTTGTTGATGTTAAGTAGATATTAAAATGACAAGTTAATACAAGATCCTAGTTATCTAGTTTTTTGGTCCATTAGCGATCAATTATTTGATTACGCTCTCGTTTCACGGACACAGTAAAATAATGCGAGTAAGTAGGTACGCAAATTATGAAACTATTGCACTGCGCTGTCGTATGGGCATGATAAAGTTGTGGGTCACAGATATTTGTAGAGAAATCTATGTTGCCTTGGACCCTTGTTAACGATAATATAAAAGTCGATTGACATAGGCAAACACTATCAGTTCAGTTCTGGAACTTTACTAGAGAAGAAAAATATTATTAAAATGTTCTCTAAGGTAATACAATTTTAGTGATTACAGTTTTATCGATATTTTATCGTTTCTGAAATATTTGCAATAATCAATCTATTGATTACTACGCCTGTTGATATAATCATCACGTCGAGTGCCAGTGACGAAGAAGAAAATGAAAAGAGATTCAACATCTGCTATCATGGATAAAGAGTAATACAATGTGGTGATACGCAGGTCACATGTGCTTAGAACTAATTTGTAGTGGAACAAATGAATATCAGGCGTATGTGCGCTATTTTTGAGTCTATATGATGAAATATTAGTGTCTAGGTAGTGATAAGTATTAGCAATTGAAGAGATAATTACCATTAATTTATATTAGTGACTACAAATACATAATATTTCACATAAATTACTTTTTTGTGTGAGTAAAACAAAATGTTATATCCTTCAGGTGATCTCTGTTTTGGCGCTTGTGGGCGTAGTTGCAGCTCACGGTTATGGGTACTCGTCCCAACACATCTCCCGACACGACGGCCCCGCACACCCTGTGCACGTGCATGGACACGGACATGACGGCCACCACGGCGACTACTATGTAAGTGGTTTGTAAGACTTGAGGCAATGATGGCTCTGTGACATTGACTATGGACTGCCACGTGAGGATTCTATGGTCAAAACCCGTCGCTGGGACTATGACTTTGAACTTTATCGCATAGTTTTCAGGCCAAACTACCATCTTCAAGTACAAAATTTGGTACCAATTGCTTATCAGTGTGATCCGCAAGTTGTATTCGAAATACTAGATAAGTTCGGCACGGCTACTGGCTATAGTCAAACACTAGTTGTGTCTAAGTCTTTCTTTTTAAATGCATACCCCTTCTGGAGGATGTTTGCAGCATTGTACTGAATATTTATTTACCTTTCTAATATTCGAGAAAATTTGTTTTTGTCACAGACGCATCCTAAGTACGAGTTTGCGTACAAAGTGTCGGACCCTCACACCGGTGACCACAAGGAGCAACACGAGACCCGCGATGGTGACGTCGTGAAGGGATTTTACTCCCTGCATGAACCCGACGGCTCCATCAGACACGTGCACTACCACGGCGACCATCACTCTGGGTAAGATTAAGTTTATCATATATCGTTAATTTAACGACACCATAGATATTTTTTCTTTTTCTTTAAAAGTTAGAAATTTATAGAGATTAACAAGCTTCGTTCTCTAGATACAATTAAAATAAACTCTATTATTAACAGGTAGCATGGGGATCAAATCAAAAAGTAGCCATCATTATAAAAATATATTTGGATATTTTTATGACAAGTACTATTTATCGCTTTGATTTATTTTATCTACTATTATATTTTTAACTAAACGAATAAGCATACAAAATTACAAAGAAAGTAAAAAAAACTAGGAGTGGGATTTGAACCTACGATCATTCGTCCCTATAGCCAGTACATGCTCTGCCAATTGAGATATCGTGGCAAGTGTAGCATAGCTCAAATTTATCCTTCCGTTCCTTTTGATTAACCGTCTGTTAGGGACAGAGTGATCGAGCAGCCAGACTAAATTGAACTACAAACAAGACTAATTCTTCAATTAACTCTAAACTTTTGTAAGCAACCCGATAATTCTAACACTGTAATTTTTCAAAAACCCCTTGCGTAGCTATGAAACTTACAAAATGACCTAATATTTTTAAATGTTTTTTTTTTCAGATTCCACGCTGATGTGAAACACAGTACCCACCATATTGTCCCCAAGCATCACCATCATTATTAAACATGTAACTCTTGAATTAGCTACCTACATTGTGTTACTGTGATATTTACGCCTAATAATGTTTTCTACTGAATTAAGACAAAAGTAATAAAATATTTTACGAAATATTTTTGTTATTTTATTTAATTTTAATAAATAAGACAATTGAGAGCCTATATGAACAAAAAAAATATGTAAACTAGATTGTATGAACTTTAGTCACTGCTTATTGGTGTCAACTTTTTAGCAATTTTTTCTGATATTTTTTTATGTCCCTCATTTTTAAACTAAAACAAAATCTTTCTTTATACTCATAACGCTTGATAATACTTATGGCAAAACTGAATAATTTGCTTTCTAAGAAATAAATAATAATTTTGGGTTGATACGTAGTATTATATATTATATACAATTTATAAATCAATTTTAAATAATACACTAATTCAATATTTTCACACTGAAGTTAATCCAGCTGCTCAAATTATGTGCCAGAAATTCCCATTTCTTTTATATATTTGTGTAATTTTAATTTTTTATGTGCTTTCTACATGATGCTTTCAGGTGATTTTAACAATACGACTACCTACACGCAGCGTACACTACAAAGTGCGCTACAAATTTTATGCCAGCTTAGAGGAGTTTACGTACACTTTCTATTGATACAAACACAAAAAATAACTTAGCCTAAATAAATATTTAGGCTAAGTTATTTTTTGGCAATATCAGATTCTTAAGATGTGGTCTGACTTTGACAATTGGCGCATGTCAACTTTACAGCCTGGCCACGGGACATTCGCCGATTAGAATATTCGCGCGGTGCGAATTGCGAAGCGTCTAGTGACTGAAATAAACTCATAGCAATGTACTTATCAAACCACGCGCAACGGCGACCGGCGAAATGTGCCGAGCGAAACGCGCGGGTGACTTGCCGCGCGGCGGGCGAGCAAAACAAAGGCATGTATCAGTATGGCGCGAGCCACGGAGTCGAGCGGCAGTCGCCGCGAATAGTGCAGTGATCCAACCAGTTTAGTTGTTTTCGCCGCGAAAAATTAACACCGAGACTTTTAATGCTGAAATACTAGCTAGACCAGCTTTTTGGAAGTCTGGCGATCCAAAACATTTTTCAGCGGCACTTAAAATTCTATTTGCATTAACTTTTTTCTCCAATTCTGGTTGGTAAATTTGTAATTTTGTAAGATGAGCTGTACGTTCACACGTTCCTATACGTTTTAGGTTTCAAGTTATTTGGATTGCATTATTTCAAACTCAACCCCGAAGGGCAAAATCGTTCTCAGCAAAAAGTGCTTCGTTATATGCTGAGTATAGGCAACAGAGTGTCGTAGTTGAGAAATAGATTTAGAATAGCTCTAATTCCTGTAATCACCGGCACACTTTGTAAACACGGACTTCCTGTACTGGAAGATTACTGTAATTTCTGAACTACAAAACCAATGACTTCAAAATATATACGCGTAAATTTAAAAGTGATTAATAAATATATAATATCAGACTACGCAATGAACTACAACTAAGTACACATTTTGATTTTCATCCCCTGATCCAAAGGAACCGTGCTTAAGTTAAAAAAAAATTACCAGTGCCCTTCTTCAGAATAGGAAATCAAACAATGCCAATATTAAGCCGATCACCGTAGTGAAACGCGCACTTTTGGAATCTTCTTGTACTGAAACTATGAGTTCAAAATGTGCGAAAAAAATATATAATATTCTTTAATTCTTTATTGAGTGAATTAGTTGATTAGTTTTTATTAAAACTTATTAGTTCTTCTGTAATAAATTGTAATCGGCGACCCTTTTTACATTGTTTTTAATTAATTTAAGGGGCATAGTTGAATTAAATGCAATGATTCTTTTTTTTAAAAATAGCTAATACTATACTCTAATGAACTACTTACTAACTTGTGTTGAAAACATTTTTATGAATTTTTGCCACAAAATTCTCTGATCGCGAGAAGAAATCGCAACGAAAATCAGTCTGCCCGCAGCGCAGCGCTCGGGCCGTTTGGACGTGGGATCTGTGCCGTTCGTTACGCCATCATTATTGTGCATTTATTTTACGAAATATTAAAATATTTTTTTACCATACGTTAATTTGGAAGTCATAAATTATTGAAACTCAAGTAAAACATTTATTGGGGAAGTACTTTTGTTTATATTGATTTATAAAATCTTTATAATCACTTTTTTGAGCGAGTTGATTAAAGTTCAGACACGGCATTGTTAATTCCTATTTTAGTAGGTATCTAGACTTTTAACCCTTGGTAAAATATTTCATTTTGTTATTATTAGGTTACTGTACAAGTAAATGAGAACCTATTCCCAATAACCTTAACACACTTTCCGAGACGACCAACTACTTTCTAGGTATTTATATATCCAATCATTCAAATAAAGGGAACTTACCTATATCTCTTTTATCTCTTTGACTTTAAAAGTTAAATACTTAGTATGTAGTTAGTCGGATTGAAATGTGTGTTACATCTGTATGACTCCGCTGTTCTTTCGTAATACCTCTGAAAGCATGTACCCGTAACTTTTGAATCGTTACTTCTGTAGATAGTTTCAATTTTCATAGCAAAAGTGATAATGTGTACTATTATTATCATTTTATTTTATTTTAATTAGTGGGGTTCCTTAGGAAAAGTGACCCGGTACAATTCTTCTCGTACAACTTTTAATGGCAGCAGTCGAATGAGACTTGACAAAAACCAAAATGACATATTCAAGATGGCAGGTGAAATTCAAGTTGCTCCGATCCGTCTGAAAATCAATATCTGGGTGGTTTTAGGCATCGTTATTCCGAATTTAGAATTTATTTTTCGATGACATCATTTTTTAAGATGGCCGCCATACATAGATGTTTTGAAACCATTGACTTAAATTGTTCTATGGGAAGGAGTCATGGGGAAAGAAAGTATTCTAAACTGAAAATAACAAAGTGGTTTTTGTGATATGATAATGGGAAATCATAAAAATGACGCCCGCCAAGTGAAGATATATGACGTATCTGGTAAACAGTTAAAGATAAGTAAAGGAGTTTTGAACAAATGACATAGGGAATCGAGAGAGCAGTCAAATGACATGCAAAAAAATCCAAAATAGCAGAATTCAAGATGGCTGCCATAAAAAATGCTGAAGTGCGATCCTCCTGAAGTAAAGCTGAGCTTCAGTGTGATCGGAGTACTTTGTATGGTGGCTATCTTGAATTCCATCATTCTGGATTTGCCCTACGAGCTCTTCTTCTTCATCATACTACATTTAGAGCACGGATAGTGCGTGAGTTCAAAGGGCGAGTGCAAGGCGAGACTGCAGTCCGATTCGTGTGAGTGACTTGCAAGGCCGAAGGCTGAGGTCTGACTTGGGAGTATTTTCCATATCTTCAACTGGTCTCCATGATGAATGGCCGCGATAACTGAAGGACCTACGCGTGGGGTTCTTTAACCAATGTGACTCAGAAACTTGGTACGATTCTGCCTGTACCACTTTTAGTAGCGGTAGGGTGAATCTTATATGGCGGTTTCATTACAGTTATCTTTTATTATTTTTACTATCTTTTATTTATTTTTATTACTGAGCATTGCATTGGGATTATACTTCTATTACAATTTTGAACTTTTATTTTATTATTATTTGTATTTATTATGTTATCTCATAAATAAACTCTAAAATTGCAAAATGACTTTCTATAACTGAAATTATACCTATGCATAATATTTATTTATCTATAGATATATAGAAATATGATCAAGAGTAAAATTGCAAGTTTCTGTTTTAGAGTTGGTAAGTATATGACAGTAACCCAGTGGTTGGTGCGGATAACTTCCTATAAGTTCAAGTACATATTTAATATGACGAGTAGGATATGTTGTGCTGTTTTTGGTTGCATGAATTCGTCCAAACTAAACAAATTAATTGTAAAATAGCTGCAGGTATCTATAACCAAGTAAAATATATTCACTGTTCTCCACCTTGTCCATGTTTGCCAAAACAATTTTTGATTAAGCTTTATACCTTAAAATTCAATAATAAAGCATTTCATACGTTTCAGTCGAGGTGCAAATATTTTTTACTACCAATGAAAAACAACACGCATTTTTACACACTTCCTATTCAATTTACAAAGTATTTTATCTAAACTAATAGAGGAAAAATTTGATTGTGCATTTGTTTGTTTGCATTGAATAGGCTCTGAAACTAATAGACCGATTTGAAAAATTCTTTCACCATGAGAATCCAACATTATCCCTGATGAACATAGGCTATAGAAGATTTTCAAAAAGTTAGGTCGTATGTAAACTTCGATAACGTAACATAAAGTGCGAAAAAAAAACCAAAAAAATCGTTAGGTATATCGCATACGCTACGGAAATCATTGAAAATAGAGCCAAGTGATATACTACAATTTAATAGAAGACATCTATAAAAAAGTCCGCAGTACAATAAGTCTAACTATTACAGTTATGTCACAATAACTGGTTTTTTATATGTTGAATTTATAAGTTTTGATTTTTTTGTTAAATACTCGTGTGAAGCCGGGGCGAATCACTAGTTTGCTTATATAAAACAAGTATATTTACAATCGCAAAACAAAATGGAAACACAAAGTAGGCAAATGTAATTAAAATGCTGGAGGCGAGCAGCCCTATCGCATGTTTACATACCGCGCGGCTGTAGGTAGTTATTTCGAGGACAGGGCCGGCTTAAAATTCTGTATAGATAATATTACCGTGTTTCGTACCGCTTCATGAAGTCAAAGTACTTTTTTGAGCACAATATTGAGATAATACTTTTGAATTATAAATTATAACCTCGTTTTATGGACCCTATAATCTCAGCAAACCACAAACCGCAATTAAGCTCCTACAGGTTCTTACTTGCAAATTCTGTTGATATGCATAATAGGCACCTTTTTACCAAATTTCAAGAAGATCGACTAAGGCAATCGAAATTCATTGACGGGGAAATATACACTGCTCAGACCTCCACCGAGACCTCGCTTCGCTTAGTCTATTAAAAAAATATCATTACCTACAAGTGAAAATATTTTTTTATCTTAGAGGTTTGCAGTAACTGCAGATAAAAATGTTGTTATCTACACGTCTTGTGTTCTGCCGCTTCTAATAGCGCACGAAACTCTACAATTTTAGCGACGCTATCCGTGGTACGGTGACTAGTGCCACCGTGCGACTGAATATTTTTATGAGTTAAAAGTTAACGCCTATTTCTATTAGCTCCGCCCGAATTAGAAATTATTTTGACTACGGTCTTGCCCTTAATTTGAATTCATTCATTTGTTTTGAGGTGATGTGCGACTAAGGTACAGATATACAAAAATTTAAAATATATATATATATAGTGTTAGCTTTATTATCAATTATAGAGTGCACTCTAAAAATATTGTTTACGTATAACCTTATCCATATGTTTTCATAAGTTAACAAAAAGCTTTAAGTTTACTGAAACTGCAAAAAACATAAAAATAGTTTTTTTTTTTTATGCCTGATAGGTTAGCCTTTGACCACTATCTCACCTGATGGTAAGTGATGATGTGGTCGAGGATGTTGTTCAGGCTAACCTAGAGTTACTGGCTCTCAAGGACAGCTGCCGGAACACACCGTTAGGTGCTTGGTGACAGATTTTCGTTTATCCCATCGATTTGAATAAAAAAATAGTGTACGCTTTAATATCACGACACTATAATGTTGAGAATATTAAACACAATCGTATAATCTACACAGCGCTTAGCATATACACTTCTATTGCATATGATATTATGGAATACGTTTAAATAAACACAGGAAGCTAGCATGCAGTAGACGCACTAATCTGAGACTCAAACAGAAGACGTCGCTTGATTTGACATTGCCATGTTTGAGATACTTTTCCCCGTTTTTTAGAAGTTCAATGGTAAATCCGTAATAAACGTAATAATTTGATTAGTATTAAAGCAAAATATTAGATATCGTAAAAATATTGTCTCCAAATTTTGCGTATTACCTACGTCATGAAGTGCAAAACCTAGTTACGATCCAACAACAAAACGGAAAATAATGTTTGGTTTTCCCGCCATGCGCGTCAGCGTCATATATTTGACACGGACTTACAAAATGATATATTACAATGGGTGGTCTTATCGCTATAAAATCAATTTCTTCCAGACAACCTTTGGATGCACAGAAATAGAAAAAGGGAATAGGCGGTTGGTGCAACTTGAAATCATATATAAGACGTTTTCGTAGGGTGCTAACCCACGGGCGGAAGCTAGTATTATACGAGTACAATTTACAAAAGTACTTTGATTAGAGATTAAAATAAATGATAGATAATAAAGGGATAATAAAGGGACGTGGAAGAAAGATAGTTGTGCTAACGCCCTTAGTTCGGGGCTCCGCACCGTTTACCGACAAATTGTACGCAGAGAACACGGTTCGCTAAAGAGCTAAATTTGATTCTACAAAATATAGATGATTTAACTTAGTTTTGCATATCTGACCTAAACTAATCTAAACAAGCCAAAACTTTATTTAAATTTAAGCTAAACGTTCTAGATTTTGAATATTAAAAAATATTTTTCGGCATACCGTGCTCTCTGCGAACAATGTTTTTTAATACCGTGTGGGGGCGCTTAGTGAGAGGTTAGGAATAGAAAACGAATAAGCCAATGTAAGTTATATGTATGATATATTACAAATAAGTAACAGATTAGACAACACAACCATTAGTTTACTAATTTACTAACAAATCAGTAATTATGTGTTATAAACTCGGTAATGGTGATGATGCTCTGGAACGATGTGGTGAGTTTCATGTTTCACATCAGCGTGGAATCTGTAACCAAACATTTTAAAAGTTAAAATTTGAGTCGACTGTTTATCTATCTACTCTATGTTGATATACCTGCTTACCACAGAATTGCTGTAAATGATTGAAATACTACACTCATCAAACCTTTCATACATGCATGAGCGACGCTCATGCATGTAGGTTAGGCTCGGTTTATGGTACTCCTGACCTGGCCTTTTTCAGAACTTCAATCTTAATTCGGAACGTTCGCCTACGTCTTCCCCTTCCAAAACTTTCGTTCACTTGTCCCATGTATACCTGTTTATTCATTCTCATTTCATTTATTCTATACACATGTTCAAATAACTAGAAATGGAAAATTACCCAGAGTGATGATCGCCGTGGTACTGCACGTGTCTGATGGAACCGTCGGGTTCGTGAAGAGAGTAGAATCCTTTCACGACGTCTCTGTCGCGGGTCTCGTGCTGCTCCTTGTGGTCATGTGTATGTGGGTCCTTTACTTTGTACTCGAATTCCTATTTGGGATGAGTCTAGAATTAAATCCATTCATTGAAGTACTTGAAACTGTTATCGAGTTGATAGGAGCGTTTCGATAATAACTTACATAATAGTCAACGTGCTTGTGGCCGTGACCGTGGTGGTCGTGAATCGTCACCTCCTCGTGGTGACCGTCATGTTTGTGCACGTGTTGGGAAGAGTACGCGTGCTCTGCAGATACTGCACATACCAGCGCTGCTAGGATTACAATCTGAAACGAAACGATAAGCTTTATAAGAATGTGCCATAAGTAACCGTTGCATGTTTAGTAATGTGAAAAATCACCTTACAGAAGTGATAAGTATGCTTTTGCTTACTTGGCGTATTATGTACTCATATTGTAAACATTTAATATGTTGATTGAAGCATATGTAATTATAAGGAGTCCTATTGTTCATTGATTGAAAAGATTTTTTGAAATGTCTTTTTAATTTTTTTTTCATTTCGATGTACATAGTTGCACCTTGTTTAAAGTTTTTTTTCACACACCTGGGACACCATTTTGATTTGACTGTTGCCTCCTTGCTACAAGCTCAGCTGTCGACTGATACTTTGCTTCATACTCTCGTGTCTTATATATCGATAATCGGTTTTTAAATCGCAATCAAGGTTTTTACCCTATATACATGTTATAAAATCTCAGATTTTAATCACCCATCGGCACCTATTCGTTGGTAATGCTTACACAATTTACGCGCTATAACAATAATGTAGACAATAAAGGCAATCGACATTTATTTTGTGAGTGGTTAATGAACTAATTTAAACATTCATGCCTTATCAGTTATCATAGCTTCGTAAACAATACAAAAACTTTCACTTAAAGTTGAAATTTAGATGGTTACTGCGGAAAATACGATACGAAATTTGATTTTATATTGTACTAGCTTTCCGGGCGCGGCTCCGCCCGCGCGTATGTCGGTTATCGCGCGAAAACATTAACCTCTTTTTGCGCAGTCGGATAAAAACTATCCTATGTTTTTTCCAGGGTCTCAAACTATCTCCATACCAAATTTCATTCAAATCGGTCCAGTAGTTTTGGCGTGAAAGCGTAACAGACAGACAGACAGACAGACAGACAGAGTTACTTTCGCAATTATAATATTAGTACTGATTATATTTGTGCCACAAGATAGCAGTTAGTTCACCCTTTTAAGTCTTGTGTTTCTATTTTCGCGTAATGATTCCTTAATTATTAATGATTTACTTCGCATTATCATACGGTACAAACGTGTAACACCATATACCTACGTCTGAAAATCAGATTTTGCCCATCTAACATCACAATGTTACAGTTAGTTGTAGTATATTGTACCTAAGTATTAAACGAATTTGAAGTCGGTCAATTACTTACTATATTTCTTTAAAAATATTTAAAATGTACTATAAATTTTCTTAGTTGAAAGGTAGGTTTTTTTCATATTGCTTTTCTAAGAGTTGTCCAGACCAGAGTTATTCGAAGCGACAGGTGACCAAAGAGCTAGCGCCTACGTCGCATAGCTCGGCCATTCAACGAATTCGACAGTCAGCTTTTTGGGTACTTTATCTGTAGATGGCATTAAATGTCGTTTATTTATAGTTTGTAATTTGATAATATCATGGAAGTACTACGTACAACTTATTACTGGGTATGTTTTATATAGTCTTTGTTATATATATGGTGGATGTTAATATATCAAAAATACTGCGGGGATTGGTGTGGCATTGGTTACTGAATGTGTTCCACTCATGTTTAATCGAAGCAATATCACCACATATTGAGCACATTTTATGATGTGATAGGTATTAACATCTTCTTGTAAATATTTGTTTTAGTAAATTTACTTACCGATATAAATGGTTTGCACGTCAAGAACCGAGCGCCCACGTTCCCGCCATTCCGAACCGCCATGAAAAGACCATATAAATTGGTCATAGATGAATTAAGTGTTTGTTCTAACTTGGTGGAAAATTTAGTTAGATCGATCTAATTTCTATAATAATGTAAGAAACGGCCATTATTTACATTTCATATTTTATAAATTTAATATGAAACCAACTCGCCACATTTGTCGTTGTTTAAAATAGTTTTTTTTTACTATTTAAAATATTTATATTAGGTCAAATGCATAGTCTATATCAAAGCCAACTGCCAGTTGGACTCAGTCATATTAGGTTCCTTACACATAAGGAATGTACAACGATCTTAGAACTAAAAAAAATATTCTTCTAATGACTTTGAGAATGTACCGAATTTTATATATATACAGCTCGAGATCCATAGTATTATTTAGGTATAAGCTTTGTGCTTTTGAATATATGCTTTTGATAGTAAATATTTTCACACCGAAGTTAATCCAGCTCCCCAAATTATTTGCCAGAACATGCCTTTTTCTTTTAAGTATATCTATATTATGATACTATTTGTCTATTTCGTAAGGATCGACAGATCACACATGTGTTGCTCTGTAAACCAAGATTTTATTGCATTGCTTCTAGCACATATTACGTTACAAATAGGTATTAACACAGTGAAACAAAACGCCTATTTGTGTAAACAAAGAAACTACTTTTAAAGTTTATTCCTTATTCGATTACTGTTACCACTTCTATCACTAATAATGTAGTTTTTAAATCACACTGTTCTTTGCACGCAACTCCATCTGTATTGTTTTTCATCGTAATAAACTTCATTGTTTTACAGACAGAGTCGTATTCTAAAGTAAATTTTACCGACCGCGTGAAACGCGGCAAAATTTAAATATAAATAAAGAAATAAGGTACATTATTTTCTTTACATATTATAGTTTTGTATTTTTTTTATAATCTTTCTTAGTGATGCTTTCAGGTGATTTTGACAATAGGACTACCTATATGCTGCGTACACTACAAAGTGCGCTACAGATGTTTTGCCAGTTTACGTACACTTTCTATTCATGTTCATACTCTTTGGTGTGGTTTGACTTTGACAATAAGCTTATTCGATAAAGCACCCATGTCAACTTTAGATGAGCTGTGCGTTCAAACGTTCTGGGTCAAGTATTTATAAATTTCTGAAATGTAGAATCAAGACTTTAAATATTTTATGGGGAAATTATAAAAGTAACTCGTATTTTTTCAAAAGAAATTGGGCTACGTTTGCTAATAAATTACAACTAATTTACACATCTTGACTTCCACTCCCTGACTCAAGAGAACCGTGCTGAATTTATAGATAAAAAGAAACCATTGCCTTACCTCGTAGCATGAACTCAAATTATGCCGAGTTCAACTTTAATTCATTCAGTAATTTGGGCGTAATGTAAACCGAAACAAGAAAACCGAAAGTCTGCAATCAGCGGATTTGGACTTGTTAAGTTTTCAATAAGTATACGTATACGGGGTACTTGAAAAAATGCTAATAACCACTTGTGAACCACCTCCGTTTAACAATACATACAACATCAGTTCTACGACTTTACTAAAAGCCTAAAACATAACCAGAAAAAACTAAGTTTTTCTAGTATGAATACAACCTATTAGCCAGCATGCTGGGCACGCTGCCAACTGGGAGTGGGCTGGAGCATTTGGACTGTCTATGAGTCTGCTATGACTAATAGGTTGTCTAAATGATTTTATTGTAGTAGCTGTAGTGTTGTATATAGTTCATAGTATTTTGTTTAATAAAGGCATACCGCCGGAAAAAAAAACCTATTAGATATAATAAAAATATCATCTCTCTAACTTTTTTGTATTATCTACGTGATCCTGCAACCTAGTTACGAAACAACAACAAAAGGAAAAATATTGTCCCGCCATGCGCGTCACCGTCATTTATTTGAAACTCTTGATCATTTTTCTAAGTAGGATGGATTAGCATCCAGGCCACGGCCATTTTTATTATTATACCAGAACAATTTAAAACAGTTTATACATATAGCTTATAGGCTAACCTTTGACCACTATCTCACCTGAAGGTAAGAGATGATGTGGTCGAAGATGTTGTTCAGGCTAGCCTAGATTACTGGCTCTTAAGGACAGATCAGTACTAATCAGTACTAATATTATAAATGTGAAAGTAACTCTGTCTGTCTGTCTGTCTGTCTGTCTGTCTGTTACGCTTTCACGCCAAAACTACTGGACCGATTTGAATAAAATTTGGTATGGAGATAGTTGAAGACCCGGGAAAAAACATAGGATAGTTTTTATCCGACTGCGCAAAAAGAGGTTAATGTTTTCGCGCGATAACCGACATACGCGCGGGCGGAGCCGCGCCCGGAAAGCTAGTAATATTATAAATGCCAAAGTAACTCTGTCTGTCTGTTACGCTTTCACACCAAAACTACTGGACCGATTTCAATGAAATTTGGTATGGAAATAGTTTGAGACCCGGTAAAAAACATAGGATAGTTTTTATCCGACTGCGCAAAAAAAGGTTAATGTTTTTGCGCGATAACCGACATACGCGCGGGCGGAGTCGCGCCCGGAAAGCTAGTATTATATATATTATTATACAGACGGTCATTACTTTGATTTGAGGTAAAAGTAAGTAGCTACGTTAGAAGGTAGGTAATAAAAGTTCGTGGAAGAATAATAGTTGTGCGGACGCCCTTAGTGAGAGGTAAGGAAGAGAAGAACAATAAGCCAATGTAAGTTATATGTATGGTATATTACAACAGTATTACATTAAGTAACATATAGATGACAAAATCATTAGTTAGATTCGCATTGTTCTAATTTACTAACAAATCAGTCATTGTGTATTATAAACTCAGTAATGGTGATGATGCTCAGGAACGATGTGGTGAGTTTCATGTTTCACATCAGCGTGGAATCTGTAACCAAAAATTAGGAAGTAAAAATTTGAAACGACTGTTTTATATCTTTTTTTTTGATGACTTACCACAGACTTGCTGTAAAATAATTTTAATATCTACCTACATACATAATATATACTACACACATAAATCCTTTCATACATGAGCGTCGGTTTAGGGTACTCCTGACCTGGCTTTTTTTCAGAACTACTTCAATCTGATTTCGGAACGTTCGCCTAGGTCTTCCCCTTCCAACACTTTTGTTCACTTGTCCCATGTATACCTGTTTATTCATTCTCATTTCATTTATTCTCTACACATGTTGAAATAACTAGAAATTGAAAATTACCCAGAGTGATGATCGCCGTGGTAATGCACGTGTCTGATGGAACCGTCGGGTTCGTGAAGAGAGTAGAATCCTTTCACGACGTCACCGTCGCGGGTCTCGTGCTGCTCCTTGTGGTCATGTGTATGTGGGTCCTTTACTTTGTACTCGAACTCGTATTTGGGATGAGTCTAGAATTAAAACAAACATTTTATTGTGCTTGAAAACTGTTATAGAGTTGATAGAAGCGTTTCGGTAATAACTTACATAATAGTCAACGTGCTTGTGGCCGTGACCGTGGTGGTCGTGAATCGTCACCTCCTCGTGGTGACCGTCATGTTTGTGCACGTGTTGGGAAGAGTACGCGTGCTCTGCAGATACTGCACATACCAGCGCTGCTAGGATTACAATCTAAAACGAAGCGATAAGCTTTATAAGAATGTGCCATAAGTAACCGTTGCATGTTTAGTAATGTGAAAAATCACCTTACAGAAGTGATAAGTATGCTTTTGCTTACTTGGCGTATTATGCACTCATATTGTAAACATTTAATATGTTGATTGAAGGATATGTAATTACAAGGAGTCCATTGTTTATTGATTAAAAAGATTTTTTGAAATGTCTTTTAAAATTTTTTTTCATTTCGATGTACTTAATTGCACCTTGTATAAAGTTTTTTTTCACACACCTGGGACACCATTTTGATTTGACTGTTGCCTCCTTGCTACAAGCTCAGCTGTCGACTGATACTTTGTTTCATACTCTCGTGTCTTATATATCGATAATCGGATTTTAAATCGCAATCAAGGTTTTTACCCTAAATACATGTTATAAAACCTCTGATTTTAATCACCTATCGGCACCTATTCGTTGGTAATGCTTACACAATTTATGCGCTACAACAATAATATAGACAATAAAAGCAATGGACATTTATTTTGTGAGTGGTTAATGAACTCATTTAAACATTCATGCCTTATCAGTTATCACAGATTCGTAAACAATACAAAAACTTTCACTCAAAGTTGCAATTTAGATACTACGGAAAATACGATTCGAAATTTGATTTTATATTGTAATATTTGTGCCAGTAGATAGCAGTTAGTTTACCCTTTCAATTTTTGTGTTTCTATTTTACTATTAAGCCGTAATGAAAGCGTAACGATTCCCTAATTATCAAAAAGTGGACCATCACATTATCATATAATAAGATCGTGGATCCTTCGATAGGGTATATTTTATCGAAGCGTGGATCACATACCTACGTCTGTAGCAAAATCAGTTTTCGCTCATCTTAGTTGTAGTAAAATGTGCCTTGGTATTAGATGAAAACTACTTATTATTGTATTTTTGCCGAAAACATACGATAATGTTATTTGTTATCTTAGGTTTGTTTTTATTATAAATGAATTACATCTTAGTGAATGATAAAAACTTTCCTTATGTAAACAATTACCGTATTTACTATGATGTTCCGAATATTCAGCGTCGTAAACGTAAGGTGTTTTTAATACGGCGTTACTAGCAGGAAAGTTATATTCTAAACTGCTCTGCATTATGTCACATTGATTTTTTGGGTCTAGTTCAATCGAATAAAACATTTCTACATTTTCGCTTAGGTACCAAAAAATTTACATAAACGTTACCAACTTGCCTCACGTAATTACATTTCAACAGTCTAAAGGCTATTTCACTCCAAAATATTTTCAGTGCAGCTGACCTGATAATAACATTCAAATTGGCAAATAGAAATGTAAATCTATTTCACGAGCGAATGACAACACTTAATTAGATAAATTTAAATGTTGCTAACCTTTGTAAAAAAATTAGGGATTCCTATATGCAATAAAACAAATATTGTTTTCTTGTACATTATGATATGCAGAGTATTTTTTCCGAATAATCTTGATAGAGATTAACGTATCTCCTAATTAATAAATACAGGTAAACGAGTTCTTATTTTGGGGTTTTAATTTTGATGGCTATGGAGCAGCTTGTAATTAGGGTACTCGTACCTAACTAAAATATATTTTGTTTAATTTGAAAATTCATACTGTTACTGTTAAATTTATACTGAAAAGTTTCCGTTTCAGCTTGAGCAAAAATGCTTTTGTATTTCTGTCCGGCAGATGTCCAGTTGTTGCTACACAATTACCTTTACAGGTCGCATTTCACAACCGACTCTCGTGAAATGTATCGAGCAGGTTCAATAATTTAGTTAGAGGCACAGTGGTCTACTGCTCTTCATCGCCGTGTTATAACACAACAGGCTTGACCTTCTGATATTAATTATAAGTGATGATGCACTCCTAGCAGATAAAGGAAAAGAAATAAGGCGGTAACCTAGAAATATTGAGGATGTATGGTAGATATGCTGGCGAGCATTTGCAAAATGCCTTACAAACAGGCTTCACAATCATTTCATACTCCCATGTAGTTGGTTTATAGCCAAGCTCCTAATATCACTATAATATTCCTAATAACACTATATACTTATATATTTAGCTTTGACTCGGGACACTTGCGTTGATGTCTCGCTTCGGACTTGAGAGCGAACAGTGCAAACGAGCTCTCCTTGAAAAATATCACCGGATGTGGTCGAAACTATAGTCGGAGCTATCTGACTTATTCTTATAATAAATAACTTGTCCAAGTAGAAAACTACCGATCAGATAATACTAAAATTGATCACTATCTCAACTGACGGTAAGTGATGATGTTGTCGAAGATGTTGTTCAAGCTAACCTAGAATAACTGGCTCTCAAGGACAGCTGCCGGCGCTGTCCGCTGTAGGCGCTTGACGACAGATTTTCTACTTGAGGGTGGTTGCTAGCCAGGCGGGCATTCGCAAAATGCCCTACCACCATGCTATAACGACTGCCATCCTAAGCCAACAACTGGGACTGACGGCTTAACGTGGCCTCCGAAACACGGAAGCCTAAATGCCATTGCAGGTCCACAGGAAGACTAAATACTCCAGCCGACTACCAGTTGGCAGCTTACCGAGCATGCTGGAAGCAATGTCCTGTTGGATTGCATTGCTTCTTCGTTGAGCCAAATAAGTGTTAGCATGTTGATCACGCGTCGCAACGTCGACCAAGTGGTCTGATAAGTTTTGGGACATAAGATAAACAAGAATGATAAGCCCCACGAACCCAATTTATCTACACAAAATGGATCAAATATTGATACCACTACCGAGATTAGTATATTTGCGCAACTTTAGTCATCCCGCCAAAGTAGCCGCGGCGCTAGCCCTCACTATGTACAAAATAGTTTGTTTCGAAATATTTAGGTTCAAGACAATATATATAGATACCTAATGTGGATCGGCACTCTTTCCTAAAATCTCCATTTTTAAGTCAAGGCTATAAGGAACGCTGATTATCTAAAGTTTTTTGGTCTGTTAACAATCAATAATTTGTCAATACTCTCCGTTCACCGACACCTTATTAAAAAAATGCAAGTACGCATTGTACGCAAATTATGAAACTATTACAATGCGCTGTCGTATGGGCATGATAAAATTGTGGGTCACAGATATTTGTAGAGAAATCTATGTTGCCTTGGACCCTTGTTAACGATAATATAAAAGTCGATCGACATAGACAAACTTTATCAGTTCACTTCTGGAACTTTACTGCAGAGGCAAAATATTAATAAAATGTTCTCTAAGGTAAAATGCTATTATAAGTGTTTAATGATTTATTGGCATCATACCATGTGTCATATACAAGTGATAACATTTTCGACCATTACTGCATTTTTTATCAAAATGCCATTTTTTACGTTCCTTTTTTTGCGGCTTTGGACCTTGAGGAAGCTCGGATACACTTTTATTGTTACAGAAAACTGAATTATTTATTTTAAATTATCTTTATGTTAAGAAGATAATTTTAAACAAAGTAGGTATCTTATAGCTACTTTGCATAAATAATGAAATCAGTTGTATCCTACAGGTGATCTCTGTTTTGGCGCTTGTGGGCGTTGTGGCAGCTCACGGTTATGGGTACTCGTCCCAACACATCTCCCGACACGACGGCCCCGCACACCCTGTGCACGTGCATGGACACGGACATGACGGCCACCACGTCGACTACTATGTAAGTTATTTGAAGCTATAAGGGTAGCAGTCCACACATAGTCCACGCGGGAAGTCCATTTCCCCAATCCTATGGCGGGCTTGAAGTGGTACTATAATACGGTTAAGCAAGAATATTATAGTAGCATTTATAGTTTTCCCAATGTGCACTTACCTTTCGCACAGCCAAAAAGTCTAAAGGTGTGATCCAGTAGAAGTTTATGAACACTTTTTTATTATCATTACCACATGAATACTTTAGCAAAGTACTCTACAGAGTTTTATCCCCTACTTTCACAGAAATTTCCCTTTCACTGATTTTATTCTGTTAAATTAATATTGTTTAATCTTCTAATATTGCATTACGACTTGATATTATAATAATTTTAAGCTGTATTTTTAATAGACGCTTTTACACAGCCTAAAAGCCTTAAGGTGTGCCGCCAGCAATTTATACAAACTTTTATTATTTAACATATCACATGAATTCTTTAAGATCGTACTCTACAGAGGGTCAACCGCAAGTTCCACAGTAATTTCCCTTTCAATAATTTAACTCTGTTTTATTATATTTTTGTAACATTCTATTATTGTATTATCACTTGATATTTTGGTAATATTGTGCTGTATTTTTAGGCGCATCCTAAGTACGAGTTTGCGTACAAAGTGTCAGACCCTCACACCGGTGACCACAAGGAGCAGCATGAGTCCCGCGACGGTGACTTCGTGAAGGGATTCTACTCTCTGCACGAACCCGACGGCTCCATCAGACACGTGCACTACCACGGCGATAAGCACAGCGGGTAAGATTTCAATCACGTGTTTTCAGTGTTGGTTCAATATTTTAGTATAACAAATTGGTTTGAGAAGAGAAACTCGAGTAAACTTATGAGCATCAAAATGAAACATGATATAGATGGCCTTTTTATATATATATCTGTACAAAATATACAAAATCTTCGCAAAATTATTTTCATTAAATCATTATTATAGTCGTTATCTTCAATCACATCATCACAACAGGTATCATGTTGGTTAATAGTTAGCCTTTCATACAAATATTTTCAATTCACTGTGTAGGTAACAAAGTAGATTTAGTTTTTTGTACGGAGTAATGCTGCCAACATACTGGGCACACTGCTAACTTGTGGGCTGGAGCAACCGGACTACCAGTGAGAGCTATCATTGTAGTAGCTGTGGTGTTGTATATACTTTGTAGTATTTTATTAATAAAGACATACCGCTGGTTACAAAAATGGTTAACGTGTAGTAACCAATATTTTTTATATTTCAGATTCCACGCTGACGTGAAACACAGTACCCACCATATTGTCCCCAAGCATCACCATCATTATTAAACATTTAACTCTTGAATAAGCCACCTAAATTGTGTTCCTGTGATATTTGCCAATAATAATGTTTTTCTACTGAGTTTTCTATAAACGAAATATACTATTTTATAAAATTGATTTGTTAATTTTATTTGTCCTATACATAAGGAAATGGCCAAATAACAAGTTTAAAACAAGATTTATAAAAGTTTATAATTTTTCCTCTAAAATGTTGAATTAGACACCATAGACAAATTTTTGCTGTTTTGAAGCTTAAGAATGACTTGCAACCAAACTCAATTTTTAATCCAACGTTATCGATTACTCAAACTAATATTATTGATTATGTTTCGTATAATATCGATCGATGCATACGCCATAACTAAGTTTATTGGGTATGTGCAAACAATGTTATATGTATTTCATTCCAACTATCACCAAATATGGAATAGTATGCTTATATGGAATATCTAAATTTCTCTAAGAGTATAGGTATTCAACTGTCCAGCTATCACCGATCTTGAGATACAGCCTGGTAACAGACGGACGGACGGACAGCAAAGTCTCAGTAATAGGAATTTTACCCTTTGGTTACGGAACCCTAAAAAACAATAATACTTATGCACTCTTATCACGTTCTTTCTCATTGACCCATGCATAAATAGTGCGTGTTGCAAATCGTAGTAATTAAAAAAAATGGTTCAATCAATAAAATACTGTTTGAAATTTGAAAGACTACTAACCATGACCACCTCACACTATTATATCAGTATAAAACTCATAAAAAATGTTATGGCCGTGACTTCTATTCTCTATCCGATCAATGATTTTTTACCAGTTATGTAATTATTTCCATTAACTGTTGGACCACCGTTTATTATCATGAAAAACTATGAACCTCGACTAACGATTGTTGTTCTAGTTATTATGGATAAAACTCGCGCTAGTTTTCAAAGACATTTTCAAAATCGGTATAGAAAAACTACAAGCAAGACCTATATTCTATTCCTATAAGCATTAGCAGTTCCGTGGCAGCCAGCGGTACAATCAACAAAACCGTTGTTAAAATATGATTTTTAACACACTCGCTCGTAACGGGCCTTTTAATGCACCGACTTTAGTGTCACACAGTCTATTACGCGCTTGTGCTTTTTGTTTACTTTACCGCACTAGTGTTTTAAATAGAAAAAATGAACAACTTCTCATCAAGGAGATTGTAGTTTGTTTCGTTCGTTTTTCAAATAAAATCAAGCCAAAGAGTTTTTTACCTACTGAAGTAGAACTTTAGAAGATTTAATTATAAACCTTCTTAATCAGATTATTGTTTTGCATACAAAAACAAACCAAAGAATGTTTTACCTACTGAAGTAGAGCTTTAGAAGATTTCATTATAAACCTTCTTAACCAGATTATTATTGCTATCAAAAAGATCAAGAAAATATTTTTCGTATTGAAATTTTCGTATTCGTTCTTCGCAAGTGTGTTGAAAAACGTCGTATGAAATTCCTGCGCGTTGTTTATTACAATCTCTACTCCATTTAAGTCTTCAATCTTCGATCTCAGGCCTACAACCCGTCTCGATTGTAATAAACAATTTCGCGCACTTGTTGCATAATGTACTATTATTATGGTCGCGCTAAAATGATACAAAAATAGCTTATATATATAGGCTTCAATTAGGGAATAAAAAAAATTTACATGGCTGCTTGAACACATATCTTATAATATGTGATGATATATATAAACAAAAATCCTATGATTTGATTCCATAACAAACGTCATGTCTGTTTACGTGACGTTTTTTAATTAAGAAACGCTTATAAGTTAGTAAGACTAGGTTTTTAAGGTTTCGTAGCGTAACTTGCTTGGCAGTTTTTGACCAATTGAAGTTTGCTGCAATCATGCCTTGGATTGTATTTGAATTTCAATAGATTGCTTCGGAGGGCATGTTATGCCAACGGTTGTTGTCTTGGTCGCGTTATAGCTAGGGCATTAAACACTACAGGTTTTTCTTTTTTTATGTGATTGTGACATCACAAGCACGAGGTCAACCTGATTTTAAGCGTATCATCCTTTGCTTATAACAGATGCATTTCGTCCTGTAACGAATTGCACTGCGCCCGTCACATTGAGACATACAGTTAATTCACATGTGCCTGTAATTTTTCTGGCCCTCGAGGACTGCTTCCGGAGCACATCGTTAGGTGCTTGGCGACAGATTTTCTACTTGAGGGTGTTAGCTAGCCAGGCGAGCATTTGCTTTTCTACCATGCGGTGAAGCTCAAGCCAGCTGTGGGGACTGAATCAGGGACCTGGGGCACGGTAGCCCCTGGCTATTACCGCTCTGCCATCATTGCTTCAAAAAGTTACAACTATGAAAGCATTTATGCAACTTAAAGACCATTTCAGACCCACAAGTAGTCCAAATGTTCCAGCCACACTACCAGTCGCTGTCCTACCCCCTCATTCCGTAATTTTCCAAGAACACTTTGTGACGGCGCTAAAGCAGCGCCCCATACTAAGGACCGACCTAACTTCCATGGAACCAAAGTCATAATTGCTTCAAAAAGTTACAACTATGAAAGCATTTATGCAACTTAAAGACCATTTCAGACCCACAAGTAGTCCAAATGTTCCAGCCACACTACCAGTCGCTGTCCTACCCCCTCATTCCGTAATTTTCCAAGAACACTTTGTGAGGGCGCTAAAGTAGCGCCCCATACTAAGGGCCGACCTAACTTCCATGGAACCAAAGTCATACCGACAGGTCTTTTACCAGCGTATCACTCAAAACATCATAAAGTCAAGTTGATAACCTCCTCCTTTTTTCAAGTCGGTTAAAATTAATAACAAAACGAGTGCTAAGAATGAATATGGACATAAAGTCGTTGGGAAGCCAAATAAGGTACTATTGATTATATAAATAAAATTTGCAGTGTTTGAATAGAGAGGAACTGAAAAAAAGAAGCAGTGATAGCTCAGTGGCTTTGGCTATGGACTGCTGCGCAGCAGGTCCATGATTCGAGTCCCGCCGCGGGCTTGAGCTTCACCGCATGGTGGAAGGGCATTTTGTGAATATCCGCCTGGCTAGCGACCACCCTCAAGTAGAAAATCTGTCACCAAGCACCTAACGGTGTTCCGGCAGCTGTCCTTGAGAGCCAGAGTAATTCTAGGTTAAGCCTGTTAACACCTTCGACCACATCATCACTTACCATCACGTGTAATTGTGGTCAAAGGCTTACCTACCAGCAATAAAAAAAAAAATATTTTTGTGCTGACTAAAGAGTGGGTTATGGGTAAGAATGTAGTAAGATGAACTTAATATTTTTGATAAAGTGAAAGTAAATTTTCTTCAAATCATTTTATTTCAATGCCATAAAAATATATCACAGGTTAAGTCAAAAATCTTTGGAGTACAGTTTTCAATAATGGTGATGATGAGGAACGATATGATGGGTTTGGTGCTTCACATCAGCGTGGAATCTGTAAAAGAAATACATTGCACATCAAAACCGCGTAAACCAGTTAATACTGCTACTACCTTACAAACAGCCACCAAGCAGCAATGCGAACTCGGTAGCTACTATTTTTGAATCTTTGGTAAGAGCAGAAGCTTCTGATAATGGTTCTGTTACCAAATACCACGTACTTAACAAAATTTCGTGAAATTCAAAAATTTTAGTTGCTTCATAAAGCCAGGGACGAAAATATAAAATAAAGCAATCTGCTGTATACATTTTTTTTATGGGATTGATGCTAAGCAGTAATCTCTGCCTATAACAGATGCATTCCGTCACAATTGACGAACTGCACTGAGCCCATTACCCTGAGACGTACCTACAGTTGTAAAGTCTCATGGGCCTGTAATTTCATAAAATTTACACAATATCTCACAAGGACTGCTGCCGGAACACAGTGTTACTTGTTACCTGCAGCACGGCAGATCATATAACTATTATCACTCAGATATCACCGCTTCAAAGCTTATTAGGGCCACAATTTTTTTTTCGAAGCAGTGATAGCTCAGTGGCTTGGGCTATGGACTGCCGCGCAGCAGGACCATGGTTCGAATCTCGCCGCGGGCTTGAGCTTCACAGCATGGTGGAAGGGCATTTTTGCGAATGCCCGCCTGGCTAGCGAATACCCTCAAGTAGAAAATCTGTCGCCAAGCACCTAACGGTGCGTTCCGGCAGCTGTCCTTGAGAGCCAGTCATTCTAGGTTAAGCCTGCTAACACCTTCGACCACATCATCACTTACCATCAGGTGAGATTGTGGTCAAAGGCTTACCTATCAGCAATAAAAAAAAATATAATAATAACTAAATTATAAGTCATTTTACCCAGAGTGATGATCGCCGTGGTAGTGCACGTGGCGGATGGAACCGTCAGGTTCGTGCAGAGAGTAGAATCCCTTAACGACGTCACCGTCGCGGGTCTCGTGCTGCTCCTTGATGTCCTTAGTGTGGGGGTCTTTTACTTGGTATCCAAACTCGTATTTGGGATGCGTCTGTCGGTATATGAAAAAAGAACCACAGTCAAGGCTTGTCATCTATATGAGATAGAAGTAGTCTTTTAACTTTGAAGGAGCTATAACTTACATAGTAGTCGAAGTGGTGGCCGTCATGTCCATGTCCGTGAACGTGCACGGGGTGCGCAGGACCATCGTGTCGGGAGATGTGTTGGGACGAATACCCATGGCCGTAGCCGTGACCACCGTACTGCGCTGCAGCTACTCCAAGGAGTGCAAGTATACTTACGACCTGGAAAGTATTAGAAAAATTTAGTAATATTTGTGTTTTTTTTTAATTCTTAAACTTCAACTTAAACCAGGTAAAATGCTAACAACCTCTTAGGGTGGAATTCTGCTAGTCCTAACAAAACTTTTGAGATAATTTTTTTTTAGTTTTGTTTTATTTTTTTCAGGTGGTCCTCGTGCTTATTCCGTCAAATACACATGAACAAAAACAAAACAAAATAAAAAATATATAGCTAGTACTAACAAAAATTTGTCAACCCTAAGAGGTTGTGAGCGTTTTACCAATAACCCTAAAAATTTATTTAAAAAAAACCCTGTATATGGGAAGCAAAGGAAATCAAAAAAGCAAAATACGTGTTTACTGTCGAAATTAATAAACATAGGTAAATTATTGTTTGATTAAAAAGTAACTGAATAAGTCTTTTGCATTCTTATTGTGGCTAAAAAATACTGCGTACCTTAGAAAACATTTTGTGATGTATGATAATGGTGCTAACAACAGAAGTTAACTGATACGTGTAGTTCAAACTCAATGACTTTTATATAGTTAGTAAGGGTCCAAGGCAACATCGATTTCACTACAAATGTTCCTACACGAGGTCTACGATAGTTACGCAACTTTGATACTTGCATTAAGCAGTAATAATTGTGATAATTGCATATTTGATTCTGAAATGCGGTGGCGACAAAAAGTGTATTACTGTATAGTGCTTAGCATAAAATAACTGGATAAAAAATCTAATTTGGTTACTTACATTTTTTACGTTAGTATCAGCGGAATTGACTCCAATAGATTATAATGAAATGAATATTTAACAGCAGTCTACCCCACGTAGCTTACACATATCAAATATTTCATTTACATACGTTTTATTTTAGATTACTGTATCGTCTACTCAATATGATGACTCATTCAACACCCCGCTTAAGTGTTGCCATGTTTTAGGTTGTAAATCATAACAGTAAAAAGCATACAGAAACACTAAGTATGTGGTTCGGTTCACACTGTGTTGTGATAATGTGACCATAAATTATCATAATGCAGTGAAAATTACGTGCGTGTAGAATTTATCACTATGTAGCATAATATATGGACTACACAGTGTAGTATAGTTTGCATGTTTAGCGAGTATCATGCATGCTTGAGAGGAGCTAATTTTCTTTATAATATGCGATGTAGATCATGCTCTCATTATTTCGTTGTGATATTAATTTTTCGTAATTTTCAAAACATTATTACTATTGTGTATACGCCTGCTAAGCGAATATAGGCTTACAAAATTTTAACGACATAATGTTGTACCATGAGGGTATCTACCTGTTTATTTTTGTTAAGGAATTTAGAATGAAAATTTTGCTAGCAAACCTAGAAAGAGTAAGCAAGTATTGAAATCACCCAATAGTAGAATCATCATACCACCCTCAAGTAATGACAACGTACGTAGGTAATTGTACGTTGTCGTCTTTCATCCGAGGTCTATTTGTAATAATTAGTATTCAACGCGTTTTAATAACGAGTTGCAGTCAGAATCTAGCCCTATCTATTTGAGCGCTCAGATGTTTTTCCTATCGTCTACAAAAACTAGCGTAGATAAAGAATGTGCTCTTTACTTATTATGCTTTAATAATTTATAATCAATCTGTGAATAATCAATATCATATATGATCTTTTGTGTGTGTTACGTATACTGGTATAATGTTTGTAATTAACTTCATAGTAATAACAGGCCAGATAACAATTCAGTATAATGTTTCAAACTTTTTTTTTTGCGCAAGAATTGCTGGTAAGTTTTAAACGATAGGTGATAAAATCTGCGTTATTTTGTTGTTGGGCGAAAACAATTACCTTGATTAAGATTTTGATTGGATATATTGAATATGTATATAAAGCATGGATATTTGACAAAACGTATCAGTAAGTTACTGACCATTCGAAGATAAACACGACACTTTAAAAATGTTCTCAAAGGTAAAATTGTAAATCTTTACATGCATGCCTTTATCTTGCTATACATTATAACGGAACTTATTAATTTAGCTTCATTACTAACAATGTATTAGATATATTACATAATAACCCATCCAAGAATCTATTCAATACGCATAAAAATCTACCAGGAACTCTGTATTTTCAGTGCCGGTTATTATGATGATACGTATTCTTTATGTACTACAAATATTTGAAACTGCAGTAACTAATAGCTGCAATCAAAACTGCGTGAAATCTCATTCGTAAATGGCTCTCGAACTGTCCGTTGAATCGTTAATACTGTATGTCCTTGTCTATTTTGAAATCAGACAAACTTCCTTATTTATTTCTAATACAATGACAAACTTCCTTTATTTCTAATATAAATCTAAGTAATAAGTGTAAAGCGTACACAATTCTTTAAATATATTTTTCACAGATCATACTACTTGCCGCGCTAGTGGGTGCAGTGACCGCAGAGCACGCGTTCTCTTCACAACACGTCCACAAACATGACGGTCACCACGAGGAAGTACAAGTTCACGACCACCACGGTCACAAGCATATTGACTATTACGTAAGTTTTCTTAGCACAATCGAGACTATGAAATTGAGTTACAATTGAGCCATTCAATAGTCTACTTTTTAGATATAAGTACCTATATCGAATACTTTTTGAGATAAATCATATTATAAATATCTACACTTCAAAGCTGTGAATGCACATTACCATTAGCTATGGACTGCCATGCAAAAAGTTCATGGTTGGAACATGGATCTTATTGTAGATTTGAGTTTTACTACCTAATGATATGAAGGTATGCAAATGCCCGCCTGGCAAGTTACCTACTTATTTACTTTCGATACATTTCAAAATGTTATATTCAGTTATTTTTATATTGAAGGACTAACTGTGATCAGTAAGTTAGTTATTAAAGATATCAGCAAGCTATATTTTTAAAAACTACGAGAAAGTTCGGTAAAGCTTTCAATCAACAGAAATTAAATAATTTAAAAAGGTTAAACCGCGCATTATTGTCACTATTTTTATCCCGACATTTCAACAACTTTATAGAGATCGTGGTCATGGGGCGTCATCGATTTCAATCAATTTGTTTATATTGATATAACGACCTCAATTAACATTGACCATAGTATGATGGCCCACCCATTTTGTCGTATTGTCAAGAGGTTTGACTCAGTTGATTTGTCGATCAAGGTTTGTCAAACCCCCTGACAATTTTAAAATGTGTTTTAAAATATTGCAACTTGGATAGTTAAAGATAAGCCTTGACGTTACAGACCCATCCCAAGTACGAGTTTGAGTACAAAGTGAAGGACCCTCACACGCACGACTACAAGGAGCAGCATGAGACTCGCGACGGTGACGTCGTGAAGGGATTCTACATGCTCCATGAACCCGATGGCTCTGTGAGGCACGTGCACTACCACGGTGATCATCATACTGGGTAATTTTCTCAACATTTTTAAAAACTTCTTGCTTAGATAATAAGCTGCAGATATTTTTACAAAGACAAAAATAGTTTAGTTCTGCTATTGCCAATACTTATGGTAATGAGAGATATAAGTAATGAGTCCCTTTCTTTCGATATATTGTGCTGGTCAGTCTGTCTTTTTAGAACACAATGAAAACGTTACATGCCTACGATATTAATTTGATAACGAAAAGTAACCAAGATCTGCTCCTCTACTATATTTGAAGCGCTCGTAGCGAAGTTTGCTTAACCATTCTGAATCGATCAGCAAAGTTAAGCAACGTCCGCCGCGGTCATGAGTTGGATGGGTGACCGCTGGTGACATTACTACTGAGCGCTTCCGTGCTTCGGAGGGCACGTTAAGCCGTCGGTCCCGGTTGTTGTCTTAGGATGGCAGTCGTTACAGCATGGTGGTAGGGCACTTTGCGAATGCCCGCCTGGCTAGCTACCACCCTCAAGTTGAAAATCTGTCGCCAAGCATCTACCAGTGTGTTCCGGCAGCCGTCCTTGAGAGCCAGTAATTCTAGGTTAGCCTGAACAACATCTTCGACCACATCATCACTTACCATCAGGTGAGATAGTGGTCAAAGGCTATCCTATCAAGCATAAAAAAAAAAAAAAAAAAAAAAAAAAAAAAATTTGTATTACGAGTACTTAAACTTGATAATTTTGTTTCAAACTAATTTGATGTCTGGATAAAGTAGGTACTAATGTCCACTTTCCACTTGACGGACCTTATTTTGAAATATGTAACTTTATGTTTAGTAAGAAGGTTTGAATCGCTTATGTTTAACAGCATTCTTATCCTAATCGTTTCAAATACTTTGCAATGGCCCTAGTCACGTAAGAGCTTTTATTCGTCACTTGAGTTATTTTTCGAGGACAGCTACCGCAACACATGTACCTCCTACAGTCAAATATATTTTTATTGTACTCGATCAAGCAGTATTCATACACTCCAAGTTATAATCACATAAATTCTGGTTAACTTCTTTACGACTGTGATCAAGGTTCAAAAACCTGATTCTATTCACTAGGATCACAAATGGGCTACTTAAATCCTTGTATAACAAAACAGTTGACAGGAAACTAAAATGTACCTACTCATTAACTAAAATACACCTTTATCTTATCGTTACAGGTTCCATGCTGATGCCAAACATGAAGTTCACCACATCGTTCCAGAAAAACATCATCATTACTAAATTTAATACACCTTAATGTAAATAGACTGACTGAACGTTGACCGTTACATTTATTTTAAAATAAAGTTTATATTTGAATAATTTTGCACATAGTATTACTCTGCCTCAATTCCTTTTAAGTTACACTTAGATACGTTTTATAGACCTGGTTGGATTTTAAAATGACTGTTTGCAAAACAATGCAGACAATGTTGAAGAAATGCCTGTGAAAGTCGACCACATAATTTTACAGTGCAGCGTAAGTCCAAAACAAGCACTGCAATAAGAAAGAACGCATTCATAAGGGAAAAATATCTACTTTTGGAAAACTATTATTAAATTTCAGTCTGAAAATCGACTGAAGATGCTACAACAAAGCTAACAGATAAGTAGCAGTGGGATGTTGGCTAGAGGCAACTACTTTTAGGTGTGTTGGTATCTTTTGAGATCTCACGTTCGATGTTATGATCAACAATTTTACTTTTAAACGGATGGTATATTTCTGAACAATATGGTACACAGTTCAGATACAATTTAATAAAAAAATACAAAATATTTTTTATGGAAGGAAAAGTTATCGAAAAGTTCGCTACTGTAACATTTTGGATAAGTGACCGCTAGTGTCTAACGAAAACTTCAGATAATTTCTGCAGAATATAAAAGAAATTGATATTTTAATGTTACCTAGAAATTGAGTATATACCGAGAGACGAATTTGTTAGCCTTTCACGGATTCACCGTGTGGGTGCCAAGTCAACCACCACGTGCCACTGTGATGAAAGTTTCAGTTGTTTTCAGTTGTCTTCTATGCCATATAATTTAATTATATTACCGTTTTTGGTCAATTCATTTCTAAAGTCATAATAATTGTTTGTTTTTATTGTGTGGTGTTTGTATATTCCTATGATTGTTTCCCACGGCACAGTAAGTTCTGTTCTATGCGTTTTAGATTTTTGAGTATAGAAATATATCTGGTCTGATGACATTTTGATTAAGAAATCCTACTACACAGTTTGAGATTACTTAAACGACAAAAATGCTTAGAAAATTCCGCCTCTGCCAAGCTATCACATGTCTCCCACGTAATTTAATCAAATATTGTAATAATTGTATTGTTTTGTATATAACACATTGTAAAAAGACGTTTAAAAGAATGGCCCCGAGTTTCTTGCCCGTTCTTCTCGCAGTGACTCTATATATTTTTTTTGCTGAACGTGGCAGTACAATGTAGAATATTTCAATATTAAAATTTGTAATTGACCTTTATAAGAGCGTCGTAGACGCCTAAATTGAATAAATGAATTTGAATTTGATGAAACACCAACATCCAAGGAATTTTGTAGTATTTTACATACGTGTCGAACAAAAGAGTCCAATCGAAAGCTGTGGATAAATGGTAAGGCTTGGATTAAGACTTTGTAGTTGACCCATCTTTTACAAAAACGACTGTATTTTTTCCGTGGTTAAAACTTTATTTGCTCTATTTTCTTTCTTTAGCTACCGAGACACTCGATGCTTCTAGTATGATATTGAAGACTGTATTGACTACGAGAGCACTGACCCCTATCAAGAAGAACCTTGCATCCTGGCAATAAGTACCTTGCTTTACCTATCGTAAAGTATATATAGTCAATACCTATTATAGCTATTGCCTGCTTTCCTGAACTGTTTACCTATCATAAATTGGAATTTAACCTTGTAAATTGATATTACTACGGAATTGAAGCTTCGAATCAAGTTCGAAGGCACATTTTTTTTGGGATATGCATCTATATCGGCTTGATATTGTACTTAGATGTGAGTTTTGGTTATTCTAAGGTGTTTATGGAACCCCGATAGATTTTTTGTTTTAATTTTATCCCAAAATTAGTTTGATCCCTAAATAAATTAGACAGTTCTTCCGAAAGTGCGAGCCCCAACCATAACTTCAATGTCCTTATGAAATTTACATCCAGCTTCGTTTAAAGGGTTTAAGTAATTTCTTATACTAGAAAAGGCCAAGTCAGACGCGATGTTAAGTAGAATTGTTGTGTATCCAAGCTTTTTTATTAGAGTTACTTATTAGTTGTTAGTCTATCTCACTAATCCTTGTTTGGTGACTGATCCAGAAATTCCAGACTTAGTCCTTGTTTAGTAATTGATTAAGTCAGCGAACACGTTTGGTTCTGTGCAGCACCAACTTTGATGTTTGCAAAGAAATACCTATTGTTGATCATAAATTATGTTATTCTAGTTAGTTACATTGAAAAAATATTTTGGATTTTGTTTTGGTTAGTGCAATCAGTCTAGTTTTTTTTGTACGATTACTTTATTACGTTACTTCATCTTTTGGACGAGACAAATTAAAATACATCGTAAATATCCGTAAAAAATTAAGTAAATTTTAATTAAATAGCGAAAATCTTGATTGTGTTACTAGAATGAAAGATCAAAGTGCGGTGCCAGGTCTTAGATTAGCAAAGACGAATAAAAAACATCCGTATAAGGCAATTATGTGCAATTTTATAAAAAAAATCCTAAAAATATTACAGTCTTCTACGAACAAAAAATTCTAGTTGCACATACAAAATACATACGTTTCCACTGACTCCATATTTTTGAGTGAACTTGTAATTACTTCTGCCTACCCATGCATTCATATTTTACATTTTTTTTGTTTTACTATTACTGTAATACCATCTTTCACTTACATCCACACTAATACGTACAAAGTAAGCCTACCCCTACAAAAAAGCATTTAAAATGTACTATGGTAGTTAGTACCTTGCAAAAAAAACTGTCACGTACAAGCTTTTGCATATATAGTTGTAGACTATAGTATAAGTCATAGTTATAAGAAATTTACAAATAAAGATAATACAATCCCGTAGACTCAGGTAGTTATTATTAGTAGTTTATCAGTGCTTCATATGTATCCCTCTACATGTATATAAATAATGCATGAAATAAATAGGACAGTTCTAAGTAACGTTTAGGTAATGCATCATTTTCGCAAAGTAGAAAACCACCTAGCTCTTTTGCGAAGATAAAAGTATTAAGATATGACCAAACGTAGGTTGTAGGGAAAACACCAGTCTCCCGAAAACCAAGTTGATTTTTCTTGTTAGTTTCACAGATAAATGGCGGAAAAGTCCAAGAAAAAAGTTCTATGTACAACAAAACGCTAAAAGTAGCTTAGAATAGTCTAGAAATAATATAAGTAGCCTATATATACCAACTACGTATAGGTAAAACCACACAAAACCTTAAATTTTCTGGAAAGTTCAAAAAATAGACCTACTGTTTTTTTTTTTCAAATCACGTGTTGCACACTATGTTTTAACGATCTTCAAGGTATTCTTCATCAGGTCACATGCGACGTAATTCCGGTATCAGAATGACCTAGTTGTCAGCATAGCCCATAGTAAAGAACCGCCTGGAAATCAGAACGTTAACTATCATATTCCATAGGGCTGATAACAGGACTTCCCTTTTTGGGCAGCCTCGACATACCATCTCCCTTGTTTTGGCCATTAGATACTATACTGTCATTAACCTATGTGGGGGCCTCTTCGTGTCGCCGCTTCCTGTACTGATGTGAATAAGTAAGTCTCATGTCTAATCTTTTTATTGTATGCACACCATATCTTTATTGTGTGCAAGGCAGATTCAGTACATTTATACCCTCACTGTAAGATTGTTTATCACCTTTGGAATTAAAAATACAAAATATTATATTATGTTATGAATACTTAATATAATTAATGTTGAGAAAGTTAACAACCTGGTCATCACATACCATTATCCTACGCATATAGGGTTGGTAAAATAACATGTCTTCTTGAACTAAACACATAACAACACAAGAACGTTTTCACTATTGTAACGTTTTAATCTGTCAAGCAGTTTACATATCTTTTAACATACCGACAATCACATATGATTTTACTGTTACTTATAGACTAACTTTTGATCGTTGTTTCATCGGTTAGTGATTGTGTCATATAAAACTTACCAAGCTTAATCTAGTAATACAACTGGCTTTTAAAGGTAGCTCTTGGAACATATTGTCACGTGCTTACTGATATATTTTCTACCTGAGAATGGTACAGGCAAGTAGACCACTTTATGAATAAACAACGTTTGCTACAACATTTTTACGTAACATTTGCAGTCCATTATTATACGATAGGTGATAAAATTTGCGTAATTTCGTTGTTCGGTGAAAACAATTACCTTGATTAAGTTTTTATGAATACGTATATAAAGCAACAGTATTTGACAATTATTATCAGTTATCGACTGAACACTCAAACTAAAGACGCAACATTAAAAATGTTCTCACAGGTAAAACAAGCATTAACTTGTGGAAATTCGTACAACAACATGTATGGACCAACTTCCACTATTATTCACAGTTGTTGTTGTTTAAACAATACATTTTCATATAATCCTTGGGCTTACCTTTTGTTGTTGGTCCTGGTTATCATTTAATTACGTTCTGATGGGTCTTCAGGATTTGAGGAGTCCTTATGACTCCTCGACGGGTTGAAGAGTATACCAATATTACTGCTAAAGAAGAAGGCAAAGGGGAATCGCCGCTGCCGATATGATAAAAAAATCATCATGCGAAAAGAGATCAAACATATAAGTAAAATGAATATTTATTTACAGATCTTACTACTTGCCGCGCTAGTAGGTGCAGTGGCTGCAGAGCACGCGTACTCTTCACAACACGTCCATAAACATGACGGCCACCATAAGGAAGTTGAAGTTCACGATCATCACGGACACAAGCATATTGATTATTACGTAAGTATTATTTCCTAATGTATCTTATTGCAATATAATTAGAGAATTTTAGGTAATTAGCAGACTCTATACGTGAACTATTTGACTTAGGGCCTTTTTCAGAATGTTCTAGTAAGTTCTGGTTATACTACCCAGAACTTATTTATTAAATACTATCTAATAACACTAATTTTCACAGTCATCGATTTAGCCTATCCATCGGTTAAGGCCTAGTTTCACCATACTCTGTTATTTATTTGACGCCTTGTTAATCCTTTTAACGGACTGTTAACTGAACCGAGTGTCCCACCAACTGTTAATGGATGATTAATTCAGTTGACTTCATAGAACGTAGACTGATTTAACAGCTCTGCAGCGCAAGTACCGAACTTACCGATCGCTAAATTTGACGTTACAATCGTCTAAATTCGATAAAATGGTTGCGTTTTATCGAATTTAGACGATTGTAACGTCAAATTTAGCGATCGGTAAGTTCGGTACTTGCGCTGCTGTTATTTTTAAAGACCCATTAGCTAATGCCTGATTTAGCGTAAACAAACATGGTATGGTGAAATTAGGCCTTAAGCTTGCAACGCGCTGCATGTTAACTGTCATTTTTATCAATCAGTTATTTTGTGTGTTGGATAGCAACTCGAAACTTTATTAGGACATTCTGAAACGGACTCTTATTGTATTAGTCATTTTGTATATACCTACAATAAAATCAGTATAAAGGGTATTTGGCTTCTTCAGGCTACAAGTAAATTATATCTGTGAGGTTATCATAATCAGTAGTCCTCTTCGGGTTAACTTAGAAATTAATAAGATATAAATGTATTTTACATTTATTATAAACTATAAATGTATTAATTTACATTTATACATATATACACAAAAAAACCAATGACAGTCACTTTGTGATCACAATCAGGGCAAAGTGATGTCGGGCCAGTTAGAATATTATTTATAGGTATACATTATATTACAGTTCAAAGTTGGTTCAATGCTTTGTGTAAAATAAACAATTTTACTTTAAATTTATGAAGAAAGATAGCGAAATAGATTCCACGAAACAGTTATAAAACACAATTTAACTTCAATATAACTTATCCATTGGAACAAAGAGGCTTAGAAAATATACACTGTAAAAAAAACATATTCAAAAACTGTATTTTTCTTTCTATAGACAGAAAAACATTCGACCGGGCTTGAAAACACAGTCATGAGAACGTACCACGTACCATTTCATGAGAAAGTCACGATATATATCAGGAACTATTTCTACAAATACTTATTACTTCTACAACTCCATTAATGCCTACATTAGTAAAGTATTGTAATGATACCTTCTTATTACAGACCCACCCTAAATACGAGTTCGAGTACAAAGTGAAGGATCCTCACACGCACGATCACAAGGAGCAACACGAGACCCGCGACGGTGACGTCGTGAAGGGATACTACATGCTCCATGAACCCGACGGTTCCATCAGACACGTGCACTACCACGCTGATCACCACTCTGGGTAAAAACCTTTCTATATTTATCGTACATGCACGCACACCATAACGTTCTGAGTCGTTGAAAGTACAAACGCACATCAGTACTCATTGCGGGATTGTTTGCCATGACTAAGATATTATGTACCGGCAACTCAGAAATTTCTAGTCAGCGCTATAACTAATTAAGCTGATGTATAAAGGGAGAACTAATGTTTTAAGATATTTGCTAGTTACCGTAGGATTTTAAGTTTTTTGTTATATGAAGTAATGCGGTGGGCAGATGGTATATAATATAGAAGTATTCAAAAGAAATGTGTACTTTTCTGATATAAGAAGAAATAAAATTTTATCATAGTTATGAAAAAAAACCTCCTTGAAATAATTTAATACGCATCATTATAGATTAATCTTATACATCGTCAGGTCTAACTCAAATATAAATGGGACTACGACCTTTTGAATATAATAAAAAAACATCAAAATCGGTACCCCCTATTAAGAGAGACACACAAAAAAATGCAGTCGAATTGAGATCGTTCTCCTTATTTGAAGTCTGTTAAAATGCATAAATCTATTACTGATGAAGTATTTATCACTGTTTTGCGTGACACAGAACTCATGACTCTTAAGCTCGTATTAATAAATGAATCTCAAACTTGATATCGATCTTAAAATAGTCGTTTCGAAAATTGTTCCACAGCATCTTAAGATCGATCTCAATTTTGATATGTATCTATATATTAATCAGCAGCCTTAGATGTAGAGCCTCGGCTATTGGCAGAAAACAAGTCATGTGTAGGTCAGACGTTAAATATGTTGAACTATATGAAACAAAATACGATGTTTTGGTACATTCTGTAATGGCACGGAATCATTGGGCGACAGGCTGGTATTTATTATATCTCATTTGGCCGTTATTTGACTTGCCTTAGTTAGTGTACTTTCCTTTAAACTTGCTTGAACTAAACTCATATTTCTAAATAATTAACGGGTCTATTCACGCACGAATTAACATCAAAATAATATTTTGACTAACGTCGACGTTTTGATGAAGTTGCATTGACCGTGGTCAAGAGTAGACTGAAGAAGTTGGTGTCATTGTCATCTTGAGGAGCGGCGGGAGAGTTTTAAATCTACCCTCGTAAGGTTTTTGTTAATGTCCTTAACACTGTCACCTTGACACACTATACTAACAGTTTTGATAACCTGTTCACTCAGCACTCAGCGTAAAATTATATAGACTTCAACCACCCTGTGTTGCAGATTGATTAAAGTTTAATTACCATTTGACCCAATCAGAAGTTTTGTAAGGATACTACAGTTTTCTAAATATTAACATGTGCTTTTCTTTACAGGTTCCACGCTGACGTCAAACATCAAGTTCACCACATCGTGCCAAAGAAGCATCATCATCACTAAATGAAACTGATTTAGAATTAGATAGACTGAATGTTGATTGTTATTTTTGTGTTTAATTAAAGTATTACTCATTTAATGAGTGGCTTTAAATAGACATCTGTAAATGATTTATTATTTATCGCACAATGAAAATCTTACACGGGAACATGTATTTATTCGTGTATCATTATAGCACAAAGACATGCTCCAGTCCAGGCAGGTAAAACTTGGGACCATAAGCGTCAGCAGCCATACTGTGATATACCCTTGAATAAATCAGGATAGGTCACACCGCTTGACAGCTCCAAAGCTTTCTTCCCTCGGTTGCCTCTTATAACTCACACAGAAAGATAGAACGTATACAAATCTGTCCCAGTATCTCACGGGTAGCACTCTACCATCTAAAATAATTATTTCTAATTACGATTACAAGCGCATTTTATCGCCTTCTAAGCTAAAATCACATATAAAAATTTTTGGGGCACATTTTTTTTTTGTCCCGGGCGGTAAACACCCCGGATGCCTAATCGACTTGGTGACCAGAAAATGCTCCTTCGAGCCCAAACAAAAAATAATAATGTGCTCCAATAATTTGTAAAATAAGGGTCTCAATATTTTAATTTGATAAATAAAAATATGATTACATAATATTTTGAATTTTTTTTTTTATTGCTGATAGGTAGCCCTTTGACCACAATCTCACGTGATGGTAAGTGATGATGTGGTTGAAGGTGTTAACAGGCTTAACCTAGAATGACTGGCTCTCAAGGACAGCTGCCGGAAGACACTACTAGAAATTTGAAATTTTCACGGATGATGTATTTCTGTTGCCCCTATAATAACAAATACAAAAAGTTGGCCAAGTACAAGTCGTACACGTTAAAACAAAAAAAGTTTAAAATATGAAGTCTAGTGTTGTATAGCTAATGGTACGGAACCCTTTGTGCGCGAGTCAGACTCGCACTTGGCTGATTTATTTATATTTCATACCAAAGCATATAAAATGATATTTATATATATGAAGCAGGCAATAAAGCCTGCTACACACATATAGAAGGAAATAAGCAACAGAGGTTACCTAAAAAAAACAATTCAAAAACGATCAGTAGTTGATTTACTATATTATTATTCAAATTAAATCTATAAATAATATCTATCATTAAATATATATAAATTAAATCTCTGCATGTTCGGCAGTATATACTCTGAGGAATTCTATTTTAATGCAACGCACTTAGTTGAAGGTTCATATACATTAAACTGGTCATAACTAACACTAGCAATTACTGTAAATAGGTTATTCTTATATCAGAATAAGGATCAATATCACAGATTACTACGACTACTACCCTATATTACAGGGTACACTAATTGGTCACGCGAATCTAAAGACTACAAATTAAATGAGGATGCAGGCGGTGACTACTAGAAATGAATTCTGAGTCACACAAGAGAAGAGAATACACACCAAAATAGGGAATGAGCACTAACCTGGCGTTGCCAACTTGCTTTCCGTTTGGCGGATTCAGCATCAGTATCCAGGCAACGGAGACACTCACTACCACAAGCGTCCAGAATTGCTAGGCTACAGTAACTAGACTTCACACAGCGCGGCAAATGATTTAAGCTCCAGAAAATGGAAAAGTTCAGATATAGCACAATAGAAACTGTCAATGTCAAGGTAGGGGTCACGGCGCGGTGATTACCAGTTGTCACAACGTTGGGTTAGCATTTTCGGCTAAACCTGGTGCGCCCACCCCTAGATGGCGCAAACCTCAACCTGAATAACAGCGATGATAAAACGGAGTAACCACTAATCCTCATTAACATTCCTCATTAATAGTGATTTGTGATCGTTTCTACCACAAATCCACAGTAATATATTACTATATTGATTGCCCATAGCTCATTGGCAATGGATATTATCTGTAGAGGTAATAAGTGCCCGTAGTGGGATAAATAATTGAACAACGGCCTTTCTCTCCATGGCTTGAATCCCGCAATAGGCTTGAATTGGAACCGCTCGGTGGAAGGGTATTTGGTACATGCTCGCTAGGATAGCTTCCACTATCAAGTTACATTTTTTCGCAAAGCACTCAAATAGTGGTAGTTAAGGCTAACCTATACACATATTCAACTCATGAAACAGATTTTTGGTTTCTTGATCGTTTGCTCAAAGACAACCTGCTGAAGATGCTTCCTGTAGACGTAATTCACGTCAAAAGATGTTGCGGCTGGGTTAAATCACGTCAATGTAAATGCACAGGAAATTTTGGCGGAATTATTACTAAGTATAATTCATTGCCAGTGGTTTGCTGAGCCAGTATATCTTCCTCCAGCTATAAAAGGCAACAAAAACCTGCCAAGCGTAGAGCATCTCACCAGAAAGGGAGAGGAATCTGTTTAACGATGGACGTGTTCTGGCTATCCTAGTCAATTTTATTGCTGTAGCTTTCTGAATAAATATATCTTTAAATTGTGCTGTGGTGGCATCTTTACAGCTGCGTTATCACTGTAGAATATATCTCCTGGAGCCTTACCCCATTACGTACACCTGAAGTTCCAGGTTGCTGCTCTTGTTGCTTTCTTGAAGGTGCATGAACGCTGTGCTGCGTATTTTGAGGGGGAAAACCCGAGTTCAATTATTTCTCAGTATTTTAAAATTAGTTCGTCAGTTTTCACCTAATCCATGTGCAAATCACAGATGCCTAAACCAAATCTGTGGTGCGAACAGACAGATAGACCGCCATCAAAAAAAATGCTGTATTCGTTTTTATTAAGCTATTTTAAGGGCCCATTTCAGAATGTCATGATAAAGTTTCGGGTTGCTATGCAAAATCTAGCCGCTATATATTGACCACTGCATTTACCTGGCGGTAAGGGATGTTGCGACCGAAAATATTGCTCAGGCTAACCTACAATTGCTAAAGCTGCTGGAACGTACTTGGAAACAGAACCATGCGTGGTGGTCGCAACATCCCTTACCGCCAGGTAAATGCAGTGGTCAATATATAGCGGCTAGATTATCACTTTTAGTGATAAGACCGCCCATTGCAACACTATGTTATTATTATTTAATTAAATCTTATGATGTAAACTTTAATATTTTAATGTGGTGTAACAATAAAGAGTTTTCTATTCTATCTATTCTATTTCTATTTTTTTACTATGATCGCCAGAGCGTTACCGAAAAATAAAGACTGAACATAGGTACGTGACTGACACTCAAGTTATTTAAACAATTACTGCCCTAATAGAAAAATGATTCAAGTGCGATTGGGACTTGAACTAGAAAGGCTCCGTACTAACGCACAATATATTTTGTAAAATGTATTTGCAAAAGAAATGTTATATTTATGTCCATAGGCGTGAGCGCAACCAAGCTTGGGTTAACCCGAATATCAATGAGAAAAATATTTCACGTCCTGTTACATTGCGGACTCTTAACAGAGTGAAGCTGGACTCGCTCTTGGCCAGTTTTTGATTATGATAGTGGTTTTGCTTTATATGTGACCTATGGTGATATTTTATATGATCACATTATACATTTTATATTATACCATTATACATTTTATACCGTTGTAACAATTAAGGCGGCCAAGTGCGAGTGGTACTCCCAAACCCAGGTCAATATTTTTTAGAGAGATAAAGTAGGTGATTATTATTATTATAGTATTACATTGATATTTGTTTAATAGTTACTAAAGTTATCGCGATTAAAACCCAATTATACAACTTCAACAGATTAAAATTTCGTTTAGTTATTATCTTTGTCCCAACTTTAAAAAACTAAGCAGTAATTATCTGTCGTTTCCCTGTAGGTACTTTGATTATCGTTGTCACGGTAAAGTAAGGTGACAGTTGTCTTTTATATTGTTTGAGAAATTGTATCTACCGCCTATGATTATATTTAAACATAACGTTGCCTATACAGGGGCGCGTTCCTGCAAGTATTGATCAAGCTAGATTTGCTCCAAGGCACCTGGAACGACCTATAAAGCTCCTTTCAAAATATGGAATTGGCAGCAATGTTTTTAGGTGATAAAATATTGTCTACATTTTTATTAAATGGGGCATAATACGTAATTGAGCGATGTTAACACAGTATGTCACTAATCCATGGCTTAGCTTGTACAAAATCTTTTATTTATTGTTGAATCTCTATATCGTCACATTTGCCAGCTAGCCAAGATTTGGTCGATTCAAAAGGTAGTAAAAATTTTAGCAAAATTTGCTCTGACAGGTCGCCCGGAACGGGTATGATCAAATCTTGTCAGGATCAAATTAAGTTCAATTAGAGTAATAGAACGGCGTGTATCCGCGTTTAGACCATAATATGTCTTGGCCGAAGGCTAGCAGGAACGCACCCCTGTATTCGTTCAAAATGCACAGAGGTCTTTCAATAAGTATAGAGTTGGCCTAAAGATTTCATTGATTGTTGACTGGATTCTACGTAAGTTGGGGTACTTGCTAACTATTTTCATTTAACATTATGCATGAACAGGGCTTGTTGGCGAGGATTTGGGGATATTTGAACTCAATGTATTGGGTGGGTTTATGCGGACCGTGTAAACATACAACAGACATGGTCAATCGCCTGTTGTTTATGTCAGCGATGTGTTATTTTACCTATACTGACACCGATTCTCCTATTTGTTTGCCAATGTATGAAAACATACATTCATAATCAAACTTGGATAACGGGTTATATTGTTTAGCGATGATTTTTGAAGTTGCAATGCAACCTTTTATAGTCTTTTTAAGTTTTTAAAATCTATAATGTTAAACAACCAACCCCTCATATATGGATTGTCAGGACGTTGGTTATATTCTTTATGATTATCGCTACACATGGCATGAAGCGCATTTTGAGGCCCCCATTCATTCATTTAGTCCCTTTATCAACCATAAAAAAAATATAATAGCTTGGGTAGGCAGTAGTAGTTTCAAATACATTCATAGAATGGGGGGGTGCACTTTCTATTCCTTTTCCTCCTCTATCTGTTCTACTGCTACTAAAATATGAATGTATCAACTTTTTATTTCCTTTTTCTTTGCACTTGATATGCTAGGCTTTGATTACTGTCTCACCTGTGTCTCACCTGACAGTAAGTGATGATTTGGTCTAAAATGCTGTTCAGGCATATTTCTACCGTATTTCTACTGGCTAAGCTGCCGGAACACACCGTTGAGTGCTTGGTGCCAGGCGGGCATTTTCAAAATACCCTACCACCATGCAACTTCAATACAATATTCATTTTCCATATTGCATCCGCATAATTGGACAAATCAGGTATCGATTTTTAGTAATATATACCGTTTATATGATATGTAAGCAAGCCCATGTAATGCCACGACGCCCGAGCAACACTTTCAGAATAACATTCCATGCATTTTTTACGTAACATTTGCTACCCATTATTATACGATAGGTACATTTGCGTAATTTTGTTGTTCGGTGAAAACAATTACCTTGATTAAGATATTATGTATATAAAGCATGAGCGTTTGACAATAAGTATCAGTTATCGACTGAGCATTACAACAAAAACACAACGTCCAAAATGTTCTCAAAGGTAAAAATAATATTAGATTTTCTTGGTAAAAACGGTTTATACTTATATGTTATTCAATATAAAGTAAGTAGCAAGGATTATTATCAATACTGTTCTACTATTCAGTTAATATCGCCTGTTTTATTTGTATGCATTATTTTCTTCTTAGTAATAACTATTATATATTGTTGCAGAAATGTAATCTTCTGTTTTTCTTGACCTTCTCATAAGTTATGTGGTGTTGGCTCAGCCTGTAGTTTTGTAGCAAAAATTAAGTAAGTGCAGTAAATCCCAAGAATATTGTTCAAATAGCCCAATTGTAATATTATATATAAAAAAAAGGTGACTTGCGAGTCTTGTACCTTTATAGTCAGTCCTGCTGATTTTAAAGATATTTCATTGCCTCTTCAGAGTTTTTAATGCATATTTTGATTGTTGACCTTATATCTAACTTTTTGAAGCGCTCGTAGCCAAGTTGCTTAGCCATTCTGAATCGATCAGCAAAGTTAAGCAACGTCCGCCGCGGTCATGACTTGGATGGGTGACCGCTGGTGGGGCATCACTACCGAGCGCTTCCGTGCTTCGGAGGGCACGTTAATCCGTCGGTCCTTGTCTTAGGATAGCAATCGTTACAGCATGGTGGTAGGGCACTTTGCAAATGCCCGCCTGGCTAGCTACCACCCTCAAGTTGAAGATCTGTCGCCAAGCGCCTAACGGTGTGTTCCGGCAGCTGTCCTTGAGAGCCAGTAACTCTAGGTTAGTCTGAACAACATCCTCTACCACATCATCAGTTACCATCAGGTGAGATAGTGGTCAAAGTCTAACCTATCAGGCATAAAAAAAATAAAAAAAACTTTTAGGTGACATCTTAAAGAAATTATTATAAGGTATAATTATCGCTTTGTCAACCTCAAATCAGGGACATTCAAGTTACTGATCTGAGCTTTTAGATTTTTTTAGCTAAGGCTGGCATTACTTTAATATATAATATACATTATATATATAGCATATATAAATATAAAAATTTTTTTTGGTGGCGACACAGCTTTAACTATAATTATTTATTACCTATATATCTATGTCATAGATTTGTATTGCATCTTCAACAATCACCACCAAACAATTTTTTTTTTATCATCAATATAATCATTGTCAGTATTTGTGAACCCGTCTTAGCTTACTATGTCAGAATGCTCCCCATGCCAATGTAATTCTCGGGTAATTTCAAAAATGGCACGGACCCTGGAGTCTGTGGAAAATCAACTAAACCTACAAAAAAAAATTTACCGTCTTAACAGTAAAATTTTTGTACATAACCTGTGTCTTTCCGGCGTATACTATATGAAAATGAAATTTGAGCCTTACACAAAATTAACCTTTTGAAATGATTTCTAACAGATCTTACTACTTGCCGCGCTAATAGGTGCAGTGGCTGCAGAGCACGCGTACTCTTCACAACACGTCCATAAACATGACGGCCACCATAAGGAAGTTGAAGTTCACGATCATCACGGACACAAGCATATTGATTATTATGTAAGTAATATTATACTTTATTATCATATCTTGGCAGACCCGCCCATACATTATAACGTATAAATAACCATGTGACTGAATTAGTGGCAACTCAAACCTTTCGGTAAGGGCCGATTTTTATCAAGAATCAAATTACCTGGAGGCCAGAATCCAATACAAAGTGTACTGCTGGCCTCACACACGCACGAATCTGCCCAGTCAGCAAGAGAAGTAAGCAAGCTACCGCCCGTGCTGCGCCCATTACTTTGAGGCATAAAGTGGTTAAGTCTCATGTGTTTGTAATTTCACCGGCACCCATGCTTTTCACATCGGAACGCAGTTCATGTCTCGTTCGCCCAGTAATTTCAATTTCCTCTTTACGCTCTAAACACAGTGGTATTTGTACAATACTCCTCATCATGGCAGAGTATCTGACACTGAGACTGTATGTGATGGGTGGGTACTACCCATCAATGACACTGCATGAAACGACTTACCACCTGGCAAAAAGATGTAACAAAAAGAAGTTATGACCATGCCACCCAAACAAATACGTTTACATGGTAATAAAACGTCCTCACCACAGTGAGGAAAAGGCTGTGTACATCTTAAACAATTATAGTAAATGAGTAATAATATACATTAAACTTTAAAAGTAAATGACTACAATTGGTACTATTGACAGTAAATTAAATATTCTGCAACTGTAACAGAGGTTCGAGTTTCAAAAAACCTTTTCCACATCGGCTGTTAAATAGCACTTTTCCACGCAGATATTGAATGATAAACGACACTTTCCGAGCTTAAGGAAGAATGGTATTTTATTGACAGTATTTTTAATCTGATATACTTTAAATGTACGAATAAGCTGTGATATTTTACAAGCTATGTAATATTTTAGAAACTCATCCAGCTACAGTTTTTTTTTTTAATTTTGAGTTCCCCATACTGATATAAAATAGTATAGAGCTAATCAATAGAGGATTTTGGCCTAAACGTTCGATTCATGCAGTATGTCAAGAATTGCTTGAATAAAATTACAGACCCACCCTAAGTACGAGTTCGAGTACAAAGTAAAGGACCCTCACACGCACGACTTCAAGGAGCAACACGAGACCCGCGACGGTGACGTCGTGAAGGGATTCTACATGCTCCATGAACCCGACGGTTCCATCAGACACGTGCACTACCACGGCGATCATCACTCTGGGTAAAAAAGTTTCCATATTGATATCGTACTACCAAGAGCATTAAAATACCCCGTGTCGACAAAGGCACACATACAGAAACACACCCTCATATACACCCTCACACACATCTGTGTGTTATCCAATTCTCATTGCAAAAATGATTGCCCCGACTTGGATATGCGATGTTCTCGAGGGCGAGGGCCTCTAGCCCAATAGAGGAGAAGAGGAGGAACATTGCAGCCAGTTTCATTAGTAAGCTTCAGTATAGCAGATCGCTCGCTAGACGGTTCAAAATACACACACAATAGGAATCTCGTCTACTATGAGCTTATTGAAAATCCTTACTCTGTCTAAAAATTATATTTAGTTTGAAAACTTCACAAGAGCCTACCCACTGTTTTCTTAAATAGAGATAATTATATTACATGAGAGATATATAATAATATTTTGCATTATATAATAATATTTTGCAATTATAACTAATTTTACTTTTTCTGTACATATGATTAACCTTAGGAACTAAATGTACCATAGTTTTTAAGGAGGACGGTGTTGGTACCTGCACCACAGTTTTTCTAAAAAAAAAATAACTTTCGCGGTTGACATCGTTTTTTCTTTAATTTATGATATCGCTTAAGTTCCAAATAAATAATTTGAATTTGAATTATTTAATTGAATATTACCATTACTTTTTATTTACAGGTTCCATGCTGATGTCAAACATGAGGTTCATCACATTGTCCCAAAGAAGCATCATCATTACTAAATTAAACGAATTTAGAACTAGATAGACTGAACCTTGATTGTTATTGTTGTGTGTAATTAAAGTATTATTCATTTAAAAAGTTGTTTTAAGGCGTTCTATGAACTGTGCATGATTTATTATTTATTACATATCACGCAATGAAAATATTAGACCAAAGAAATAAGAAACGACATGTTAATAGATGGTATTTTAGACATCATTTAAAATACAAACATCTCTTGCTGTACATGAAGAAAAAACCTTTGGCGGCAATTATAACCAAAACTGCTTATACATTTTGACAAACCTAAAATCATCTAGCAACATTTTTAGAGCTACGTAGCCAAACAGCAAAACTATGCCAATCTGTCGTTTAAATAAGGAACAAATCTGAAATTTATGTTTACAAACTTGTAAAGCACAAAAAGGACATTGTCCACTTGTATGGACGTTTTGGCCTACAATGAACAGACACCATAGGTATAAATATGATTTAGGTAGGTTTAATAGCTTATACCTGTTAAAATAATAATATCATAAATATGTTATATCAGGATGTTAGACAGGCCCTTACTCACGACGATATACTTAAATAGCTTTTGGAATAAAACACACTTATTTATTAATTTTCTTTTTATTGCTTATTATCATAAGTTAACAGTATGTTATTTAAAAACTGGGCAGGTGGATGTAGATCTTCCTGATACCTTGCCCAGCTCAAAAACCAAATCATCGTTGTGCCATTTGCGCAGCTTCAAGCCGCTGTCCTTCGGCCCACAATGCAATTTCAGCAATATTGACTCCCTCCCCTGGCTCAGGAGACGGTATTTAAAGGCAGGCCAGGCAGGTCATCATGAGGAGAAGTATCAATGTTCGTCGTAGACGAGCTGAAGTCATCTTGATTGTGAGGAGAAGCGGTATCCGTTAGGAGGCCAGGGAGGAAGAACCACCGAATTCCATTAGGAAGACGAAAACGTAAAAATATCAAACGAGCGTGAGCTGTTAATGTTATATTATTATTTATCGTCCGGTATATTACTTTTCTATATGGCTGTTAATCACAAAACCGGAAAAGCAGAATGCAATAATGACATTGACATGACATGGGTGACAGCGAAATCGTTTGATTTCTTCACAATAGTTTTTTTTCTATGGATGGACAAGTGTGGTTTGTACACTCACCATTCGTCAATTTAGTTGAATCAAGTGTAAGCTTATAGCGAGACTAAAAGCGGATGGATCTATAAGGTTACCAGTATTGCAAGAAGGGACGGCCTGTAACCAAAGCCCAGCATACCCACACAGAAACAGCCAGAATACGAGTGCAATTCTCTACGGAACTTATCTAAAAGACCTTTCCGTGCTAGTTTGCAGAAGGGTCGATCCCACTTTCTATGAGAAAACAAAAACTTAAAGAATTCAGTATATGGATAAGCCAATTTCCCATGTATTTTTGGCTTACTCCAGATATGCTACATCAAAAGAGACTACACATGGTGTGAGAATTTATAGATTAATATATAATACTAATTTGTACCTACTGTGCACAAAAGTAAAAAAGCTGGTAATAAATAAAAATAAATAAAAAATAAAAATAGCCTTTATTTCTACTATAATCTGTACTGTTACAACTTATACATAAAATTACTATATATACTTTTACAACCTCATTGTTAGATTAATATATTTTCTTATTGAATAGTTATATAGGTAATTATATAAGTGGTAGTTGAAAGTTTTAATTATTTTTCCCTATTGTTAGTAATAGTCGCCTCTTTGGCGTAGGCCTCTCCTAAACCTTTCCACGTCTCACGTTCCCGTGCGTCTCGCATCCATAGGGGTCCACATCTCTGGTTAAATATGTCATTCCATCTTTTGCTTGGTCTTCTTCTTTTTCTTTTCATGTCTCGTGGTATCCACTCTGTTAGCCGTTTCGCTTATCTGGTATTAATCATCCTACAGATATGTCCGGCCCAATGCCACTTGAGTAGTCTTGTTCTTTTCCTTACATCGGTTAATTTAGTTTTTGTTCCTAATGCTAGTATTGCTGACCTTATATAAAAGCTGGTAATACCACTCTAGTATCCCTATACCTCCCAACATCATAGAAGGGAGTCTTGCAACCAAGCCCTATCATCTATCTCAACATTCAAATGGCCGCAACGTATCTTCTGTTCGTTACTAAGTTGTCTAAACTTAAAACAATCTCACTGTATTTCAGATTATAATATGTAACTTTTGGAATTAAAATGCAATTTAAATAATAATAGTAAAAGCCATATGCGCTTTAATTTTGGAAAAAGAATGCGTGCCGCACTTTTAAAATCATCGTCACTAATTTTTTGTTCCACTAGTTTAATAGTAGCCAATTAAAAATTATTTATTCTTGAATATTTGTTATTTCCCCGCAGAGCCGGAATTATTAAACCTGAGGAAAATATTGCTCTTTCTGTGTCCTCTATCCCAATCAGGTTTCTTTTATTCTGGTATTAAGAATTTTATTTTGTTTACATGGTCTAATTTTACGTTATATGGTACGGGAATGCTAGTAGATGCTCCCAGCCTTGCGTGGTGTTAGTAGCCAAAACTTTTTTACTCGAACAATATAAAAATAGAGCAACAGAAACTTGCGCAATCCGAGGTACGCATTTTGAAACAGAAACATTGTTTTTGTACGAGCTTAAAACGTCCCAAAACGGTTTGGAAAGTGTAGCAGGGCTCGCAACTTTATACTACTTACGTTTGGAAGAATAAATGGTGTAGAAAGGGTAATTCCAGAAGTATTGTGACAAGATGTCACAATTAGTATTCTGTATTTTAAGGCCTTTAAAATAACGAGCCTAGGGGCACTGCGGACACCACGTCCAGTCTTGGTATGTAAAGCCATTGTTAAAACATCAAAATTTGATTAAAACATTTGCAAAGTTGAGAGAGCAAATCATTTTTTAACTTAGACTTATCTTTACAAAAATAAAATGAGGACATGAGCTGACGAGATGACCCCAACGCAACTACGTCGTTGAGTCCCGTAGTGTAAGAATACAACAGAAAATAACTGATTCGAAATTAGCTCGACGAAAAATTTCAGTTAGCCAGGTATAATATATATATATATAAGTCATAATATATTCACAGACTCAGGGTATCCGTAAAGACTAGAGCTTAACTTTATTCATGAATATATTATGACTTATTATATATATATATATATATATATATATAATCATAGTCATAATACTCAGGGTATTCGTAAAGACTAGAGCTTAACTTTATTCATCTACTGAGATTACTGCGTTTAAAGCTACAAATTATTGTGTATGATTAATTTATCTTTCATGTAAAACGTACATTATCCTAATCATAGTTGTCCAATGTGCCAACGTATGATTAGGTTTTCGTTTTACAAATATTAATTCAACATAGATGTTAGGTTTGTAAATTAATGTAGCTCGTAGCATAACTCGTAAGTTTTTGTAAAGTACCAATATTTTGAGTGAATAAATATAATTTTTATTATCATTTATTACTGGTCATTAGAATTGTATTCACAGTAATAAGTTTTATTATATTTCAAATTTATTGTTTTTTTTCACATTGCAGACTTGGATTAATCTACGAGTATAATAACTACAATAACCAACTTTTGCCTTACATAATTTAATTGTTAAACTACACAGTACTTATATAAATAATTCCATAACGCCCGAGCTACACTTTCAGAATAACATTCCAAGCATTTTTTACGTAACATTTGAAGCCCATTATTATACGATAGGTGATAACATTTGCGTAATTTTGTTGTTCGGTGAAAACAATCACCTTGATTAAGATTTTATGAATATGTATATAAAGCAGGAGCGATTGACAATTAGTATCAGATATCGACTGAGCATTACAACTAAAACGTCAAAAATGTTCTCAAAGGTAAAACAGCATTGTTTTTTTTTATGTACAAATGGTTTTTATATTTTGATTAACTTTAGGTTATTTATTAAAAAAAACCATTGCATGTGTTATAAAATTGTAACAGAAATATCTTTTTTTCCTGACCTTTTTGCGTTTTCATATGGATTTGCATAACATTTATTTTACCGCCACTTATTTGTAGCTAAAATTGAACTTAGAACTAGACAATATCAGAACTAATACTCAGAAATTCCAAATGGGACTAAATTAATAACAACGTGTATAACTATATTTATCATACATCTATACAACGTGACTTACGAGTCTTGTGACCGTTAACGTTAGTCCTGGTCTTTTTTAAACATTTTTATGGATAACTCTTCTAATATTTTGGAGTAGTTTTGGGAAGTAATAATTTGGCTTCGATAAGCATAACCATCGTGTTAGAACACATAAATGGACGAGCATTCAAGAACATGCTCTATACTGCCTGTTTTTTGTGTTGCCAAAACCAACGATATTTTTAAATTATTTATCTTTCAGATCCTACTGCTTGCGGCGCTGGTAGGCGCAGTGGCTGCAGAGCACGCGTACTCTTCACAACACGTCCATAAACATGACGGGCATCATAAGGAAGTTGAAGTTCACGATCACCACGGACACAAGCATATTGATTATTATGTAAGTTATATAAACCTTATTATAATATAAAAAGAGGTTTAACCATCTGACGAAAAAGTAAATTGATAAGTACGCTTCAAATCGCTATGAAAAGTGTTTGCATTCCGCAAGCTTTGATTTGTTCTAATCCTAGTTTTTTTAGTAGTTATTCAGTGATGGACGGTAAATTTTTCGCCTGATAGCATCAAATCGGTCCATTAGAGTTGCAGTTTCACCATTCTCGTTCAGCTCGACACTGCACGGCAATCGTTTCTCCCATACTTTAGTTCATATGGATCGTTCGCCCAGTAATTTATCTTGGCTCTTTACGCCCTAAACACAGCTTTATTGCACACTACTGCTTGGAGGCAGAGTATTTGACACTGTGATGGTTCTTCATAAAGCAACCCACCACCTGGTTAAAAAGAAGTAACGATAAGCAGTCACTAGCAAGGCATAAAAGGAACATTTTTGCAACGTAGGGGAAGGTGGGGTAATTGCGAACACCTAAGGGAGAACTGTAATAAAGCATAAAGAAATAAAGTTATAAAAGTCTTTTATTGATAAATGTTAACTTAAACTTATCATTATTGTACTTTCATAATCAACTTTGATAAATATTTAGTATAAAATTAAATTTTGAGGAAAAAACAAAACACTTGGTGTCCGGAATTACCCGCAGCATGTGGGGTAATTGCGGATGGCGTATGGGGTAATCACGAACATAGCCTAATCGGCACAGAAATCAGATAAATCCTCTAGGCGTGCTTTCACCACTCTGGTAAAATTTTCGTGGGCCCAGAGTTTACATTTATAGCATATTATCCAGTCTTCGATTATTGGAGGTTCATACTTTTCATTACAAATCAAACAATAATATGCTTCTTCATTTTCCGTAGCTTATCTTTACAAGTGGTCTTAGTGGATTTATTTTAATTGCATAAAACCTGGTGATCTTCAAAACCTTTTAAATTCTTCACACCTTTTTTTCTTTTATTGGTACTATCAGTCTTATTTTCCTCTTTTTCCCCTTTTTTCGTTCTGCTTTAATATTTTCAGTCTTAACGTTTTCTTTTTGGTCCACTTTCTTCTTCTTTTTCTTCTCTTTTTCTAAAGTATCTTTCATTGGCGTACTAGTTATTATAATTAAATGTTTCTTTCTGTAATTCTGTATATTCTTTGGTTGTGGCAGTTGTGGAATTATGGCATCTTTACAATATCTTTTTTGAGATAGTCGTGTATAGTGCTTTTTGGAACAGCATGTACAGTGGCTGCTTTTCCTAGTGAAAGTGATAAATTTTTAACTTCTTGAACGGCTCTTTCAAGGTCTTCTAATTTAAATTTTTTCTCCGTCTTCCTTTTATAATCACGCGGCATCTGAAATATATTTGACGTTTTAAAAATTGTTAAATTGGACCTATAATAGTAAGCGGGGTAATCACGGACGTCCGAGATTGCCCCACTCAATTCGTCCGCCAATACCCGATACACACAGAAATCTAAAACTATTGAATTTTTTAAGGTTAGAAACTTGCAATGCACGTGGTGATTATTTAAATAAGTTATAAATTTAGTCGTTAGTTCACAACAAAAATATCAGATTACTATTTTTTGCATAGAGTATTTTACACGTATACAATTTTTATACAAAATTAGATGAAATTACAAAAAGAAAAAAGGATTAACTTACCTTGAACACCGAGCGCGGCTTCACCTCACCAGTTACTGTTTGGCACTGTTGACAAGTTCGGGTCCGACTCACGATTGCAATACTCGAGATATCTACTATTTCTTTCTAACATGCGAATACCTTAGTGTTCGCCATTACCCGCCGTCCGTGATTCCCCCACCCTCCCCTAATAAATGAAAAAGGTCTAAATTGTATACAAATGACATTCTTATATGCCTTTACTGTGTATACGATTTAGCTGTAATGGTTAACAAAATCTGAAAGCTACTAAAAACAAAACTGAATTTTATTCGGCTACAGTATTTTTTTCGATCACTAGCCAGTTCTCCATACTGATATAAAAATATAAGGGTAATGAATAGGTAGTTAGAAAAACTTTCGGCAAAGTTTAGACCACAAGCAATCCTATGCGAGCAATAATGAAGTACGAGTATATCAAGAATTACTTGTATAATTTTTTTTTCTTTACAGACACACCCCAAGTACGAATTCGAGTACAAAGTAAAGGATCCCCATACGCACGACCACAAGGAGCAACACGAGACCCGCGACGGAGACGTCGTGAAGGGATTCTACATGCTCCATGAACCTGACGGCTCTGTCAGACACGTGCACTACCACGGCGATCATCACTCTGGGTAAAAACATTTCTATAATTGTATTGCACTAGCACGATCCACTAGCATAGATGCCCTGTATAGACATTAAAAAGAATGACCCCGAGTATCTTGCCCGTTTTTCTTGAAGTGGCTCTTTACCATTTTTGCTGAACACTGCAGTAGAATATTTAAATAGTAAAATGGTATGATAAAATGGTGACTATGTAAAATGGTGGTATGATAAAAATTTATAAATTATTTTGACTTTTTTATGAAGTGACAAGACAGATAGATCGGTTTAAGCTGGTATAAAAAACAAAATCTTATACTAAAATCAATTATTTGCTGTAGACATATGTTTGACACAAACTCGTCTACTTAGAATAAACTGATTGGAAATCGTTATTCTGTATAACAGTTTTATAATTCCAGGAGTTTTGATTCGGTTCAGTCTTAACCATTTCATTTTTTTTACAGGTTCCATGCTGATGTCAAACATGAAGTTCATCACATCGTCCCAAAGCATCATCATCACTAAATTTAACGAATCTAGAACTAGATAGACTGATTGTTGATTGTTATTTTTGTGTGTAATTAAACTATTATTCATTAAAAAAGTTGTTTTAAGGCATTAGAGTATACGCTGCAAATGTTTTATTACTTATTGTCATCAACAGCCATGACATCCACTCATTGATCCCCACGTTTAGCTGGCGTCTTCGGGATCTAATGAAAGAAGGGTATAAAAAGGAAGCTCTTCAGATGGTTTTAGTACCTAGTTTTTGGTATAAAAATAACCTGGCTTAAGAGCCTAAGAAGCGCTGCTATATTTTTATATCAAATGTATGCATATTTTTAAAACAAATGTAGGTATATATGCATACATTGCGTATAAAAATATAGCAGCGCTTCTTAAGGAAATCCTTTTGTCACCGCACCAGAATCTGTCGCCAAACTCCTGCCTGTGTGTTCCCAGTCTAAACAATTGTTACGTCTCAGAGTGATGGCGCAGTGGCGTACGTAACTTGCATCGAGAAGAGGTTAGTTTCTGAAATGAAATGAAATAAAAATTTTATTAGCTTGTGGTTCTAGGTTACAGGTTGTTGAAATATAAAAAGAAGAACCACTAGGTTCCGCTTCAAAGCATACAAGCGTGAGAGTAAAGAATTATTATAAAATAACTAGCGGCCCGCCCCAGAGTCACACGGGTAATTACGACTATAAATTGAGATCTAAGCTATCTTATTTATTTATTTATTTATTTTTAGGAAGACCTACAGCTTTCGTTTACAGCATAGTATCTTAAAAATAAGCACCATTCAGCCAATTAAAGGTCCTTGCGTCTATGTAACAGTTTATATAAACATAACGTGAGCATTCTTTCCGGTGCAAATCAAACAATACGAACTAACAAAAGAAACAATAAGAATTAACACCTTCTTTGCTTACTTCATACAAATACCGGCTTGAAAAATATAAATTAAGTACAATAAATATTACTTATCCAGTTGATGATCAAGGACAGCTGCCTTACTGAATATATCTACGCTTGTGTAACAATATATATATATATATCTAAAGACTCATACTCCTTATATAACACGTTCGCCCTGTTGCCTACTGTGTGCAAAGATGAGTTGTTGCTATAGTTAGTTTAAATAGAAGTGCAACAGAGTAGGCAGCATGCGGACGTGAAATGAATGAAAGAGATAGCAGTAGTAAGCAACCGAGACGCAGCGCAGCGCAAGCGATGCGGACGCGACGGAGTGATGGCGTAAACAAAGGCGATGCACGCTGCAGTGTCGTGCATCGCCACTGCACTGTATCTTTCAATTATATTGCACACGGTGTACAAATCAAATTTAAAATTGGTTCAGTAGTTTAGGAGTACATCGCGGATAAACAACGTGACATGTAATTATTATATATAAAGATAAAGACACATCAATAAATATTTATCAAGTAAAAAAAATGTTTACCAATTTAATGCATAATTTATGTAATGCTTACTTACTTAATATCTTTATCATTTAAAAATTCGTCTATTGTATAGTAAGCCTTGGTCAATAGAAAACCAGAAAGATTCCTTTTAAAAGTGTGTTGATCATTAGTATCACGTACTGAGATCGGTATTTTGTTAAAAACAATTGGTGTCATACGAAATATACTTTTATAATATTGTAGTTTTTATTCTTGCATAAATTTGAAGCAGTGATAGCTCAGTGGCTTTGGCTATGGACTGCCGCACAGCAGGTCCATGGTTCGAATCCCGCCGCGGGCTTGAGCTTCATCGCATGGTGGTAGGGCATTTTGCGAATGCTCGCCTGGCTAGCGACCACCCTCAAGTAGAAAATCTGTCGCCAAGCACCTAACGGTGTGTTCTGGCAGCTGTCCTTGAGAGCCAGTAATTCTAGGTTAAGCCTGTTAACACCTTCGACCACATCATCACTTACCATCAGGTGAGATTGTGGTCAAAGGCTTACGTAACAGCAATAAAAAAATAAAAAAAAAATGTTTTTTACATCTGCTGCCAGGGTTATTTTTTTTCAAACAGATATTTTCGAAATATTCTTTCCATGAATCCGTTTGCTGTAGATTCTCTATGGTCACTTGTGACTAAATGCATCTGTTATAGGCAGAGATTACCGCTTAACTTCAGATGGACCTCGTGCGTGTCCAGAACATTGTCAATTTTATATATTAACATTAGACAGCCGAACGAAGGATTCAAGCGTCGTACAGTTGTCAGTTTAGTCACCAGCATGGTTCGGTTTTTAATTTTTTGGACAGTTTTAATATAAGATTTGAAACTTATGTATATACGACAGAACTAAAATTTAAATGGGATAAGAGGTGAACAAAATACGATCAAGTAAAATTAAAATATATGTATCAGGGATATCAGAGGCACTGACTAAAAATCAGAATGAGCATATTCATTCTTTAAATACCATATTATTTAATATGACATGTCGTCATAGTGACAAACTTTTATTTTTTGACTGTAATAAATTTATTACTAAATTTATGTTGACTCGGGATAGGATGTACCTACCTAAGAAATATAAAAATCTGATTGCTACTTTGGTAGCTTATAATATTGAGTCGGTTATAGGAAATATAACCAAGTCTTCTATTGACGCTCCAGATTTTAGTACATGTACTAATAGAAATGTGGAGTCAGACTATTTAAACTTTTAAGTCCGACAACAGGGAAGTGTTCTGACATAGCACTGTACTACCAAAATATAAATCGCTTCCCTGGCAAAATACTTGAAATTGAAATGCTCTTAGATAAATATCCTTTTGATATATTATGCTTTACTGAAACATGGCTAAGAGCAGATACAATGTTATTTAATGTTAAGAATTTTAGTGTAGGCAGTGCGTTTAACAGATCATCTGCAGAAGGAGGAGGGTGTATTATTCTTGTAAATAATAACTTAAAATTTAAAGAACGCCGTGACTTAGTCAGATGTTCTGTCGAACGTGTCTGTGAAGTTGCTTGTGTGGAGGTGGACAGGCATCTTGTGTTGTGTGTATATCGACCACCAACAGATCAAGGTCGTGCTCAAAATTTTGCAGAATTTTTATCCACTATGGAAAGTATACTGCGGAAAATCTCTAAATGCAGAAAACCCATATTTGTATGTGGTGATTTTAATATAGATATTTTAATGAATTCTAAAAATAAGACTGATCTTATTTCATTATTTAAGTCATTTAATTTGAAATTTCTGTTCTGTGAGCCCACTAGGATAACAGACACTTCATCTACCTGTATAGACAATATATACTCAAACTGTAAGATTAAAGAAAAGTTAATATTGAAAGGTATTAGGTCTGATCATGAGGGCCTTGCGATAAAATTTGATGGAAATAGAGAAACAGAGAGGTATGAAGTTGAACATAGGCCGTTAACAACCAGTAGGCTAGAAATTCTCGGTACCAACATAGAAGCTAAGCTTGGCATAACAAGTTTTTCTCACTGTGACCCGAATGACATCTACAATAACTTATTTTCTTTAGTAAATATTGAGTTTCAAAAAGTTTGTCCAAAAATAAAGAAACAAATAAATGGAAAATTGAAGTTTGGTGATTGGGCAACTAGAGGTATCCGAAAAAGTAGAGATTATTTGTTTGATCTGTATCGCAGGAAAAATTTAACATCTTGCAAGCAGTTTCATGATTATGTTAGGAACTATTCAAAAATTTTTAAGTCTGTTTGCTTGTGTGCTAAATCTCTTTTTATTAGAGACAAAATTAGCAAGTCTAAAAATAAAATAAAAACCATTTGGAAGACTATAAATACTGAGACTGGTAAGAATAAACCTAGAGATTCAACATATGTCTTAACTATTAATAAACATCAAATCTCTGATCCAATACAAGTGGCGAATATATTTGAAAATTTTTTTTCTAACTTACCCCTAGAAGCCACTAAATCATTGGATTCTTGTCCCAATGTAGCAGAAGCCCTATTAAAACATAATTTTCCCTGCAAAACACCGGACTTCTCTTTCAGATACACGTCAAACTTTGAAATTATAAAGACATTCAAAAGTTTAAACATAAAGAGTACTGAAGACTTGTGGGGTATGTCAGTTAAAGTGGCAGAGTCCATTATTTGCATTATTGCACCATACTTAGTAACAATATTCAATCTTTGTGTTGATAGAGGAAGTTTCCCCGACTTAATGAAACTAAGTAAAATCACTCCAATTTTGAAGTCGGGGGCTGCATCTGACCCTTGCAATTATAGACCTATTTCCATCTTACCCGTTCTGAGTAAAGTATTCGAAAAAATTATGCTCAAACAACTTTTATCTCATTTTAATGAGCATAATATATTGAATGAGAATCAGTTTGGTTTCACTAAGAGCAGATCGACAACAGATGCAGGTGTTCAATTGATGTCACATATACTTGAAGCCTGGGAGAGTTCACATGATGCTATTGGCGTATTTTGTGATCTTTCCAAGGCATTCGACTGTGTAGAACACTGCACTCTGATTCGTAAGCTTTCACACTATGGTGTTCGTGGAAAAGCTTTGAATCTAATAGAGTCATATCTGTCTGACAGGCTACAGATGGTTGGAATAAATGGCAATACTTCTTCCGGGTCTTTCGTAAAAATAGGTGTACCGCAGGGATCAATTTTGGGACCTTTTCTGTTCCTAGCGTATATTAATGATCTGCCTTGCATGGTCAAAGATTTCTGCAATATTGTTTTATTCGCCGATGATACCTCTCTGATTTTTAAAGTAGATAGGAAAGATAGTGAACTCATTCATGTAAATAATGTGTTATCTATGATCTCTGGATGGTTCGCCGCTAATAATCTTCTGTTAAATTCAAAAAAGACCAAATGTTTAAAGTTTTCATTACCAAATGTTCCTTATGTTGAACCAAACATTAAGCTTGGCCTAGATAAACTCTCTATTGACAAAGCGACAGTCTTTCTGGGAATCAAAATGGATTCAACTTTACAGTGGGATCTACATATACATGATCTAGCCGGAAGACTTAGTTCTGCTGCATATGCAGTTTGTAAGATAAGACAGTTAACAGATGTAGCTACTGCACGGCTAGTTTATTTCGCATACTTCCACAGTATTATGTCGTATGGTGTATTGCTGTGGGGAGCTGCTGCTGAGATAGAGACAATCTTTATCTTACAAAAGCGTGCAATTCGAGCCATATATGAAATGGATCCTAGGGAATCTCTAAGGGATCTTTTTAAAGAAATTGATATATTAACTTTACCGAGTCTGTATATATTTGAAAATATTATGTATGTTCGGAAAAATTTGAGTAAATTTAAATTAAACAGTGACAACCATCATTACAACACTAGGAACAAATATAAATTAACGGTACCATGTTTTAGATTAGCAAAGACAAATAAAAGGTCCTTTTTAGGTAATTGTGTGCGGTTTTATAATAAAATTCCCGAACATATTACAATGCTCACAGAAGGAAAATTCAAATTGCACGTGAAAAATATTTTGATGAAGAAATCCTACTACACAGTTTGTGATTACTTAAACGACAAAAATGCTTGGAAAATTCCACCTCTGCCAAGCCATCACATGTCTCCTACGTAATTTAAACAAATATTGTAATAATTGTATAATATTGTTTATAACACATTGTAAAAAGACGTTTAAAAGAATGGCCCCGAGTTTCTTGCCCGTTCTTCTCGCAGTGGCTCTATAAACTTTTTTTGCTGAACGTGGCAGTACAATGTAGAATATTTCAATATTAAAATTTGTAATTGACCTTCATAAGAGCGTCGTAGACGCCTAAATTGAATAAATGATTTTGAATTTGAATTTGAATTTGAATATGTATATACTAATAGAAAATGTAATTACAATCTAAAATAATATTAAAATTAAAAATGTATATTATTCTAATTCCAAGAATTGGTTCCCCGGGAGGTTAAAATTATTTATCCACTGTACCACCAACGGACTAGCGCAAAGTTCAGAAGAAAAAGGAAAACACCCGTTTTATTGTTTTAAGAAAATAACATCAGTACTCCCTTACTAAAGGAAGTATATTTAAGAACTACTGGTCAACACGATTGTTTTGATCTCACACGTGTGCCAAACTAAACGGCTATCCTATACTATAATGTTGTCTTAGGTTTTCGCGATTGTTAGCACATAGTAATTAAACAACTTTAAACGGTTTAAGTCGGTAGACCAAATAATTTCTTAATAACTCATGTGACAAATAAAACCAATTAGTCACCCCGTGACCACGATCACTGCAAAGTGTTTGAAACGTCGGGACAAAAATAATGACAAATATACGCGATTTAAACCGTTTAAAGTTGTTTAATTACTAGGCTATCCTATACATCGATTTGCTCTATATACAGATAGTGTACCTAAATTGTTTTTCATTCGCCAAAATCTTTGTAAATGGTTATGATTGTTTTGTCAAAATAGTTATTAAACCATTTAACATTTTATAAAAACTGAGAGACTTTACTTGTACAAAATGTCCTACCACCATCCTATAAGACGGGTTAACGTGCTCTCCGAAGCACAGAAGTGCTCAGTAAATGCGAGTGCCGGTCAACCGTCTTAATAATTAATGAAGCGAACGTTGCTTAACCTAGTTGAAAGGTTATGAACTACAAGCTCCGATACTAAATATCGCTAAAATTGTATTGTTATGACTAATCGATAAGAATTGATAGGACTCTATCATTATTTAATATGACTGTTGATATCAAAATCAAATAAAATCAATCCCAAAAAAACACAAGCCATCATCATCGGAAGGTCTAGAATGACTACCAGAATTGATGAAGCAATTATTCCTTACATTTATTTTGATGGTGTTACTATTCCATATAGCTCGGAAGTAAATAATTTGGGAGTTATACTTCACAAGATTTTTTCTTGGGGGCCCCAACTATTATCCGATGAAATGTGATGAATGGAGTAGGATATTTAAAAAAAAATGTAATCAAATAAGAATAAATTAAATCTAAAAAAGGCACGGACCCTGGAGTCTGTGGAGAAATAAAGTTTATTAAAAAAAAAAAATGTGTTTGCTTCTGGAGCGTCCCTTAAGAAACTTTTTTATTTCTAAAACCTATCATGTGGTGTATTTGAAAAATATGAGGGAGATAATGTTCTGTTTGAGGTACAGTTTATTCATTCCGCCAAATAGTATCTTGTGACAATAGAAGATAAACATTTCATAGAACCTTACATACTTATATAGATAGATAGATAACTCTTTATTGAATACACCATAAAAACAACAATAAACTTATTACTAAAACATAACTTAAAACCAAGTGTATCAATGGGCGGTCTTATCGCTCAGAGCGATCTCTTCCAGACAACCCATCAATAAGGGATAAAGTAAAAAACATCGGGCGGAGTTTCTTATGGTCTAAATAATTATATAAAATAATTAACCAAAAACTACAAAAATAAATGGATACACATACATATATATAAATATATTATGTAAACATAAATACTTATATTATTAGAATAAATAAATACAATATATTCATACATATATAATATAAACATATAAAATAAAATATATACACATATAATTTACTACATGTTAAACATTTAGTTTAATTAAAAAGCATGTTTGTACCGTAGTGTCGATTATTATAGTATGTTAGAGCAAGAGATAATAGTTTTTGACTTGATCCTTGAAAGATTTCAATGAAGTAGCACGTTTAATTTCCAGCGGTAGTGCGTTCCACAGTCTGACAGCTTCAGCGGCAAATGAATAGTGGTAGAAAGTAGTTTTAGTTGCAGGTTGCTGTAGCGTTAAGTTTTCTAATGACTGTAGCGATAGAGAATGGGTAGAATGAAGAAAGTTAAATTGTTCCTTGAGGTAGCGCGGGGATAAAGGATGGAACAGAATACTGTAAAGGAGAAATAATATGTGAGCATTCCGGCGAAGGCGAATGGGGAGCCACTTGAGCTTATTACGAAAATCGGAGACATGATCATATTTGCGTAAGCCATATATAAATCTTATACAAAAATTTTGAAGTCGCTCAAGTTTATTCAGTTGCTCTTCGGTTAGGTCAAGGTAGCAGACGTCAGCATAATTAAGGATAGGGAGTAAAAGGGATTGTGCAAGCGCAATTTTAGTGGTAGTAGGTAGAAAGTTTCGAAGTCTCCGTAAGGATCCTGCGGATGCAAACAGTTTACGGCTAGTGATAGCTATTTGAGGACCCCATGTTAGGCTTTGGTCAATAGTAATACCCAGGTTTTTGACTGTTTTACTAAAAGGGACGATCACTCCATCAAACACCAGTCGCGGTAGTGAGTCCCAATCTACCTTTGAAATCAAGCGAGAACTTCCTACTAAAATAGCTTGAGTTTTAAGTGGATTAACTTTCAGGCCGTAAGCTTTGCTCCATTTCATTATTAGAGACAAGTCTTCATTAGTTGCTTTCACTGCTTCATAAAGGTTGAGCAAAGTTGCTTGGCGGTATAGTTGTAGATCATCAGCATAGAGGTGGTAGGATGAAGAAATATTTTGAGATATTGAATTTATAAAAATAGAAAAAAGAAGAGGGAATAATACGCCACCCTGAGGTACACCGGCGGAGGTGTCACACCATGAAGAGAAGCGATCTTTAATGCGAACACGTTGTCGGCGACCGTACAGGTAAGAATGAAACCAGTCAATCACCGTTGGAGATATGTTGTTTGAGCGAAGAATTGCAAGAAGAATATCGAAGTCAACAGTGTTAAACGCACTGCTAAAATCTAAAAGTGTTAAAACAGTTAACTGGCCGTTATCCATCCCTAGACGGATATCGTCAGTAATTTTCAGGAGAGCTGTAACTGTGCTATGTCCCGGACGAAAGCCAGACTGAAGGGGGTTTAAGAGATCATTGTGAGTAAGAAAACTGTTAATTTGGTTATAAACTAATCGATCAAGAACTTTTGATAGAAATGGAAGTAATGAATAGATTCAGGCGTTACTTTGCGGAAATCCATATTTAATAATAACAAATACTTTTAAAAGTATCCTAAAAAACATTAAATAATATTTAAATAAAACACTTAAAAAAGCATAAAATTATATATCTAGTGACAATTCCGCCTAATTTTCCTGTTATCTACGTGACGTCATAAACATCACGCAGCCTAACCGGAAGAATACCCGACTAGTTTCGCTTCTAAACGAAGCATCTTCAGGAGGTCTTGACTTACCGAGCGCACGATCGAGACTAAACGGCCAGCGGCTAAACACGCCTTTATATAGGCCCGATCGTGACTCACTGTTCTTTGTTGTAGCTTACAATTGGTAAAGATATACGTGTTTATAGTGATAATTATATAACAATGTTATTGAATTGCTAACAGAATATTTTTAAATTATATATGGTATGTTTAGTGTTTACAAATATGAGAAATATTGAATAATATAGTAAACAATATTAGGAAACTAGTTTTAACTTAAAATTATGAAAGGGTCGCAGAGTGACGTCAACACTGGTTCGGCGGGTAGCTCGGTTCGGCCAGCAGGCGGCTTCCACGATGAAACAGTCACAGGACCTGCTTGTAGCTGCTCGGGACACGTGGGGATGACACGGTGGGTGGCGTGACTCGTAGCGTGACGTCATCACTATACGTTGATGATATAATCATTTGTTGGACTGGTACTTCCCGCCAAATTGATATCTTTGTGAAGAAACTTAACAATATACACCCAAAAATTAAATTTAAACTGGAATTAGAATCAAACCAATCTATCAACTTTTTGGATCTAACGCTTACAAGAGTTGACAGTAAATTGCAATTCCAAATATATCGAAAACCAACACACACAGATGTTGCTATTCCCTCCAGTTCTTGTCATCCTATTCAACACAAATTAGCCGCTTTTCGAAGTTATGTCCATAGATTGTTATCGGTTCCTCTGACCCAAGACAACTATAATAAAGAGCTTAATATAATATACCAAATTGCTATTTCCAACGGCTACAATAAACAGTTAGTTGATCGATTAATTCAGACCAAACAACGTAATAGGGCTAGGTCACTTCTTTATTCTTGCCCTTCTGATAGAAATATCAAGTACGTAGGCAGCTTAACGTATATGGGGCCAATATCTCAAAAAATTTCCAATATATTAAAGAAAAATAACGTCCATGTAGCTTTTCGTACAAATCAAAATCTACGTCATTTATGTAACGGTAAAGATCGACTGGAAAACGGTAAAAAATCCGGTGTGTACAAACTTACCTGTGACGAATGTAACAGCGTTTATATTGGTCAAACTGGCCGTAATTTTGATATCCGATATAAAGAACATAAATCCGCGTTTAGAAACGACCATCCCGAACAGTCTCATTTTGCCAAACATTTAATTGAAAGCGGTCATCAACTCCTCGATTGTAATACGTTTGAAATCTTACACTGTTGTGACAAGGGGTTTAGGTTATGTGTATTAGAACAGTTAGAAATATCGAAACATAGTGTAGGCTTCGCGCTGCTGAATGAACAGACTCAATTGGTTTCATCCCCACTGTTACGTATTTTTAGTGATAATCTGCCGCCACAAACTATTTTGTGATAAAGTTCCGGCTTACCATGTCACAACTGCTATATTTCACACTTATCTTCCACAATTAGGGTAAACTCACTATCAAACACTGTATACCTATATTACTGTCGTATATTATACACGGCACTTTGCGTATTAAGTACTGTAACGTCCGGCCACTTCAAGAATCTTTTGAAGACTGACTCGAATTCTCCCTACAACTGGCCATGTTTGCTCTCCCCTCCAAGTATTACGTAACGAGTCAAATCAATGTCTAATGGACTACGCAATTATCAAATAAGCCATTAAAGGAGTCAAATTGAATAATTACAAGAAAAATGTAAAGCATTTAATTAAGTACAGATTAAATCAAATTGAAACCTAATAATTTAAACATTATTTGTAATATTTGTTTATTATTTTTTCATAACGTGCCGAGCCAAGCCACCCGTCGAACCAGCTACCAGTGATGACGTCACGCTACGAGTCACGCCACCCACCGTGTCATCCCCACGTGTCCCGAGCAGCTACAAGCAGGTCCTGTGACTGTTTCATCGTGGAAGCCGCCTGCTGGCCGAACCGAGCTACCCGCCGAACCAGTGTTGACGTCACTCTGCGACCCTTTCATAATTTTAAGTTAAAACTAGTTTCCTAATATTGTTTACTATATTATTCAATATTTCTCATATTTGTAAACACTAAACATACCATATATAATTTAAAAATATTCTGTTAGCAATTCAATAACATTGTTATATAATTATCACTATAAACACGTATATCTTTACCAATTGTAAGCTACAACAAAGAACAGTGAGTCACGATCGGGCCTATATAAAGGCGTGTTTAGCCGCTGGCCGTTTAGTCTCGATCGTGCGCTCGGTAAGTCAAGACCTCCTGAAGATGCTTCGTTTAGAAGCGAAACTAGTCGGGTATTCTTCCGGTTAGGCTGCGTGATGTTTATGACGTCACGTAGATAACAGGAAAATTAGGCGGAATTGTCACTAGATATATAATTTTATGCTTTTTTAAGTGTTTTATTTAAATATTATTTAATGTTTTTTAGGATACTTTTAAAAGTATTTGTTATTATTAGAAATGGAAGTATTGAAATTGGGCGATATTCTAAATGAGATTTTGGATTTGTTTTTTTTTGGCAAAGGGATTATTTGTGCTTCCATCCATATTGAAGGAAACTTACTATTTAATATGGAAAAGTTAAAAATACAACACAGTATTGGAACAATAATATCTAAAATAGGAACCAGCCTATTTCGGCTGATTCCATCAATTCCAACAGCATTCGAAGAAAAAGAAAGTATGCTTTTCTTAACATCACAAGCGGTGAATTGACTAAAGACGAATGAAGAAAGGTCAGGGGTTGTAACGTTAGAAAGAAATTTTAAAGTATCATCTTTTGACGAATCGTCTATATAAGACGATGAGACAAAGTATTGGTTCAATGAATTAATATCTAAATTTTTGGGAATAGATTCTTCGCGAGATTTACCAACCCCTAAAGACCTAAGAAACTTCCATACTTTCGCTGGATCCTTTTCTTGAACCGACTCATGAATATGGCGCCTTTGTGCATCTCTACACACCAAATTGCAGTGATTCCGTACCCTGGTGTATCGGGTTTTGTTCCCGTCTGTAGGATTAGATTTATATTTAGTTTTCGCAAGTGTTTTTTTATGTCGTAAAATTTTTATATCCTCAGTAAGCCAGGGCGCAGGTGTATGTTTTATTTTGATGGATCTTAATGGAGCATGAACATCATAGAGCTGAGTGATAAGAGAATTGAATATTGCTATTTTGTCGTCAATTGAATCAAAATCTATTACTGGGGACCAATCAATCTTTTTAGCATCGTCTAAAAATGTATCTTGATTTGTACCACTAAAATTACGTTGCAGAATAATTGTAGGTCTAGATTTAGGAGGACGAATCTTGTAAGATAAGAAAATCAAATCATTGTAGGAAAAATCATCAGCCGAACACTGACCATACTTAGCAACACGCTCTAATGACGACACCATAATAAGATCCAAAAGTGAAGGGACTGAATTTGGAAAGTGATGAGTTGCACTGAGTGGGAGGATATGCATGTTGTTAGCTTTGATTAGGGTCTCTAATGAAGTAGTGCGACTGTTATGCCTTAAGAGGCAAGTGTTGAAATCACCCATAACTATTGTATGACTATAGGATGGAATAATATCTGTTATGAGCTTTTCAAAGGACGAGAAGTAATTGTTGCTATCTGAATTGCTATAGTAGACTCCGAGAAGTACTTTAGAATGGGAAATAAGAACTTCAATAAAAAGATGTTCGCCAGCATTTGGGGGAGGTGGTTGAGTTGATTATTTATTTATTTATTTATTATTATTTATTTATTATTTATTACAAAAAGTAAACTTACAGCTAAGGAGCCAAAACGTTTACAATTTTAAACAAAACATAATATGCTTATAAATACTTCCAAGGGGATCGACATGGATGTCGGCATTTTGGACCTCGTTGACGAAACAGTTTATAAGATTTACTGCCCTTGCCGTGGGCGCATTATTGGCATATCGGGTGCTTAACTTGCTAGAAAACGCCAACAGATGGTGCCGACGACGCTCACCTACGCTAGTGTAGTTTTGTGGAACATAATAGCTTACTCGAGATAGTGCTGAGGGATTATCTACTGAATTGCGCAACAACATACAGTAATGCATAATCAGTAGAAGCTTGCGCCTGCGCTCTAAAGTAACAAGCCCTACCATACCGGAGACAAACAAGGATGGGAAAAGGAAGGGGTAGTAACCGTACATCTTCTTGTAGAGGGACCTAGCAAACTTACGCTGAACTCTTTCCAACATGATAGTGTACTTTTTTTCCTTCGGGTCCCATACAACTGCACCAAATTCAAGCACACTACGAACATATGCGTTGTAGAGCAAAATTGGTATATTTATATCTCTAAACTGCGCAGAGGTTCGAGATATAAACCCAAGAGTTTTATTTGCTTTTTTGCAAATGGTCGTAATGTGCTCGTCAAATCGCAATTCGCTGTCAATTACAATACCTAGATCTCGGATTTGGTTAACTCGCTTCAGTCTAATTCCGTCCAGACAATACGAGTGTGTCACGGGAAACTGCGATCTAGTATAAGTGACTACTTTGCATTTTTCGACATTAAATTTAAGATTGTTAGTACTGGCCCAACTGGCCACTGCATTAATGTCGCGTTGGAAGCCTGAGGTATCTGGAAGACCTGCAATTCCGCGATAGAGTTTCATGTCATCCGCAAACATCAGACATTTTGTTGATGTGAGCGCTTTCGGAAGATCGTCTATCATAATCAGAAATAGAGTTGGCCCCAAAGTCGATCCCTGGCTTACTCCAGATCTTGTGTAGTAGTCTTCCGAAATATACCTACCCAACTGTACGTACTGCCTTCGATCCTTCAGATAATCAGCAAAAAATCTCAGCAGACGAGGAGAAAAGCCAAAACGAGATAACTTAGACAGAAGAATGTCGTTATCCACTACGTCGAATGCCTTGGCCAAGTCAAAATACGCCGTGTCTACTTGTTTACCTGCGTCCATTTGGACGCAGGTAAACAAGTACGTAATCTACAAATTCAACGTGATTCGTAGTCGTAGACCGCGCTCGACGAAATCCGTGTTGCGAATCGTGAAAACGGTGACTTATTTGAAGAGTGATACACCGGTTTAACAAAGATTCAAAAATTTTCGTATTCAAAATTGAGAGAATCGCTATAGGCCTATGTGCTTCTACATCGTTTGAAGAACCACTTTTTGGCACTGGAGTGACCCTGCTCACTTTCCACGTAGAAGGATAATTACTGTTTTGTTAAGAAATATTAAATATATGCAACAGGGTTGATTCTAAAGCACTAAGACAATCCTTGACTAGGAAACCAGGGACTCCATCTGGACCTACAGCTGAAAAAGGTTTAATTTTCTTAGCAACTAAATGCAGATCACTTCCAGACACGGGGCTTATAGTCACAGAAGGGACATTTGGGCACTCGTGGGACGTTGATTCTGCTGCTTCAGCATCAAGGCTGGGAACATTTTTTAAGAAAATGGAGCTAAAATAAACTGCGAATGCGTCTACTGCTTTCTGGCTAGTAACAGTACTATTCTTAAACGTATATTCACAAAGCTGCCTAACTTGATTACGTTTGCTTTTAACGTGTTTCCAAAAACTAGCAGGATTGTTACATATGTTGTGTTCTAATGACTGAGTGTATTGATGTGCTTATTACAGTGAAGGGAATATGGGAACGGACGTAAATAGCGACACCACCACCGCGGCCAAATGATCGATCATTGCGAATGAGATTAAACCCTGGTATGGTGTATGAAACTGAAGGAAGTGATGGCTTTAGCCATGATTCGGAGACTAGAATAGCGTGAACATTCATGTTATGAAATGACGTCAGCATATCAGGGAAATGAGCCGGAATGCTCTGCGCATTAATATGAATAACGTTAAGGTTTTTAGGTACATCAGAAAAGTGTGATTCTAGAGTTTCAGAGAGAGAAGGGATACTTAGAAAACTGTCATGACTGCAAGACGATGATAAAGACAAATAATTGTCATTATCAACATCATCGCTCAATATGTTTAACATTTTACGATTTATATAAAATATATTACTATATATAAAATAAATATACAAATAAAAATAAATTAATTTAAATATATATATAAATATAAAAAAAAGAAAAAAAAAAATTGATATGCAAGTAGGCGGTACCTACTTACTCATACAACGTACCTGCCGGTTTTTTTTTATAACCAAACCATTTATATATAATAACAAACAACATCCTAAAAGCAAACAATTTAAAATAACAAAGTGCTTACAAATATTTGACTAATTGTAACTGTACAAACTGTTCGAGTTTAAAAATAAATTTATGGTCACATCTTGACAATGACAACTAGACCCCTCGTGCGTCCACGCATCTGTACAGGGTACGCAGTAGCCGTCCACGCATCTGCTCAAGCTTTTCAAAGCTTTTCATTCCTCGACGCCCCGTGACGTTTTTCTTAAGTACTAAGACGTTTTCCAATACCTTAACTTAAAACCCTTATATCCCCATACCCCAATATATCACTTGCACCATACAAAAATTACATTTTCATCCATTTAGTTTGAGTAGACCAAATAGCGAAATAATTTTTTTTTTTACCAGATTTTGAGGTTTTATGATTTTAAATCGGGTTTATTTGATGCAATTTATAACATATGTAATAACTTCTTGGTACCAATGCAATCCTCATCATGTAGGCTTTACGGGAAAATGAAAATAAACTTTTTCATGGAAAATTTCACAGAAAAAGAGGTTTGAAAACACGACGAAAATGGCGCGAAACAGCATTTTTTTTATTTTTTTTATATTTTTTTTTTCACAAACTATTCCACCTATAACTTTGTCTTTTCTTTTAATATGAGTATTTACTATGGTTCTCTACCCATGAATTATTACAGATTGTTAGGACAAATATTTTAAAAGAAGTAACGAGATTAAAACGAAGCGATTTTTTTTAAGAATTTTGGCGGGAAAACTCTTTGGAAGCGTAATTTTTTTTTTTTTCAAAAACTATACTACCTACGACTTTGGTTCTTCTTTTGATATGATTATTTACATGTAATCTATACACCTGAATTATTTCAGATGTATAGGTTAAGTAGTTAAAAAGAAGTTACGAGATTATTTATTACGTAAGTTTCCATCGGTGAGTGTTTGCGCGGCAAAATGTATCGAGTGAAAGTTTTTTATTTTAATTTCACGATTTGAATAACTTCCCGTTACCGTAGAGTGATGCGGTTTCTTGTATTGTATAGCCAAGGATACTACCTTACTAACAACGTTTGAATAATAACGATTGGATATATACAAGCTTCACACTAAACCTTTTTTTCAGACTACCGAAATCTCGGACGAGACACACAGGGGGGTAAAACAAAAAAAAATAAAAAAAATAAACTTTTCAATTCTTATCCTTTTTATTTCTTTTAACATCGTTATTGACTTGTATTCTATACATATGCAAAATTACAGCTTTCTAGGTTCATAACTGTAGAAGTTGTTACGAGATTATTATTAAATGACGAAATATTTTGGCGCCAAAATGTAATTTGAGCTGGTTTCAGATTTCATAAAAATATTAAACATACTTTTCGTTATTTCAGAAAAATATGTATTTTTTGTCGTATAGCCATGGATGAATCCTTTCGAAAACCGTTTGAATTACGAAAATCGGACTTACGCAGATTTTAGGACGATTTTGTAAAAGAAGTAGCTACTCGCCAACCGGTTACCCGGACGGACAGATACTTACAAAGCCACGAGCCCGGCTTCGACGCACGAGGAGGACGATAATGATATATTGACGATAATGACATATGAGTGAGTGTCAGTGACAAAATAAGACTAATGTACCTAACGATTTGTCACGATAATTTCTTGGTTAGCTTGTCATTGTGAAAAAATGCTACCTTCATAAACTTGATGTGGAGTTTTAGAAAATTACAAAGTTATAACCTACCTACACACGGTAAAAATAATGTTTGTTTACCAAAGTTCAGTTCATCAGTGAAATTCTGTTATGTACCGTTACTTTTTGGTTACACGTCTTGTTCTTGCTGATGCCGAAGGTTCTTTGAGTACTGCCACAGTCGGTTCCCTTGAGCCTGCGACGGAGCTCGTAGCGGCCTGCACGCTGATTTGCTCAAGATCCGTTGTACAAGATACTCGATGTCGCACACCGTCACCACCTAGCACGAAGACAGAGCCTTCATGCGTCCAGCACCTGGAAACACCAAACTGCTGCCGCGCCAGCTTGAATGTGTCATGTCGTGGCTTCGTAAGGAATTCGGACAACGTAATACCCGAACTCTTGAGGTTCTTCTTGGCAGCCCAGACTTTCATGCGCATTGAGTAGTTTTGCAGTTGGAATAATATAGGCCTAGGCCTGCCAGTATCTGACAACCGACCCATTCTGTGGCAACGGGACACTTCTTCAGCCTTGAAACCAACCAGTTTTAATTTGTGCACTATTGTCTCAACAATGGCAGCTGAGATGTCAGCCTTATCCTCAGATACACCATGCAAAAGAAGCACCTTTCTGCGGTTGTGCATCTCCAGAGTGTCAATTGTCCGTGCATTTATCTCAACTTGTGTCTGGAGTGTACGGAGAGCACTGATCACAAAAGTCTTAAAGTTTGAGAAGTCTGCAGAAAGACTAGCAGCATCAGCAGATGAAGGCGAACAGAGCTTTACCTGTCTTTCCTCAAATTCAGCCAGCTTCATATGAAATGTTTTGTTCATTTGGGAAATAGTTTCTTTGATAGCCTCCATTTTGTAGTGTTGTAGTGCACAAATCAAAATAGTGAATCTATGTAAGTTAGCTGATGTTTATTTGTTCAGATAATACAACCTGGCAGGTACTGTAGTATAAACTTTATTTATACATATAGATTATATTAACTAACTGTGAATTACTATTTTTAAATTGAAATTAAAATATAGCAAAATTTTTATGATGTTTAACTTACAACTACCCCCGAAAAAAGCTTATATATATGTGTTTTAAAAAAGATTTTTTGTTTATAGTCCAAATAAGTGGCTGATGTGTACTGATGTGGTAAATGTTTATAATTAGTTTAGAAGTAATTGAAGCAGCACATGATACAATTAAGAAAAAACCAGCTGTGCGAGTGGGACTCGCGCACGAAGGGTTCCGTACCAATATCTGTAACCTAATCTTGCAAGTTACAGACACTTTTCGCAATGTCCGATTGAGTTGAGTAGGTACGAACCCTAAATAGTGATCTCACAAATTGTTTATTTTTAAAGTAAATATACAACTAAATATTCGGTGAATATTTCAAGTTTATACGTTTCATTATTATTTTTATTTAGAGCAAATAAACGGTGAAAACTTCTTTTATTGAATGGGGGCCCCCTTACTTATTTATTTAATTTTAATTATTATGTATACTGAGAACATAAAACTAAATATTCTGTGAATAGTTAAAATGTCACCTGTTACCGTTATTAGTATCAAGCAAGAAGCGGTAAAAAATCAAGTTGTTATATGGGAGCCCCTTAAATATTTATTTTATTTTATTTTTAGTATTTTTAGTTATAGCGGCAATAGAAATATATCATCTGTGAAAATTTCAACTATCTAGCTATCACCGTTCTTGAGATACAGCCTGGTGACAGACGGACCGACAGCGAAGTCTCAGTAATAGGGTCCCGTTTTTACCCTTTGGGTACGAGACCCTAAAATATATATAAATAATATAAAAACATGACATAATAAGTCCTTAATCCATTCCGGAGGCAAATATTGCAAAGAACTGCAGGGCAAAACTATTTGTTGTGACCTCAAGGTAGTATTATATGTTCTGTGGCTCAGGTATGCGTGTGCCAAACGTCTTTCCAGTTCATCCAATTGAGGTATTTATTTGCGTAGGTACTCCTAGCATTACAACCCTTATAACAGCAACTGTTAACGTTAGTATACTTATTAGACATATTGCAAAAAATATTATACAGACAGATGACTACATAATGTCTATATATTCTCGCATCACTTTAAAACGGCTGAACTGATCAAAATCTAAATAAATGTATCACAACTCATTATTTTTAGTATACACAACGCCCCATCGGGTGCCGCTGGTTATTATAAACCTCTAGAAGTATACAATATTCAACAAAATAAAATGGAGAAAGATACCAATTTTGTTCTCATTTCAATATTAATTATTTAAATTTAATTTTATTAAAATTTTAGACAAACAACCCAGGCATGTACAAGTTAACTACTTTAATGTAGCCAATTACTAATTTAAGAAGTTATATTTTAAAAACATTTCATTTTTATAATATTCTCGACACCAATAAAATCTAATAAATCACATTAAACTCCCAAGCAACGGTTTCAGTATAGTTAACATTGCAAGGCATTTTTACGTAACAACTGCAGTCCATTATTATACGATAGTTGATAACATTTGCGTAATTTTTCTGTACAGAGAAAACACTTACCTTGATTAAGATTTTATGAATATGTATATAAAGCATGAGCGTTTGAAAATAAGTATCAGTTATCGACTGAGCATTAAAACTTAAACACGAAATCCTAAAAATGGTCCCAAAGGTAATAAGCATTAATAGATTTTTACCATAATAAATTTTATATATTTTATATACATACATATAACAATTTTATTCACGTATATTGTTAGCAATTTTTTGTAGTATCTGGATATCCATATGACATATTAAAATATTGAAAAACAAGTATGTACCTAATGAATAGAGGTGAATGACGCGGTAGGTACCTTCATTTGAAAAAACTCATGAAAAGCCGCTACAGATACGTGTTAACTTTTCCCCACTCGTAACAGTTACGTGGTTATTAATTGGTAATGTCTGTAGACGTTGCAATATTTTTAATTTTAAGGATTTTAAGGTTTATTTCTTTATACAAAATTTAAATGTAGTCTGTGATATCTTGAAGAGAAATCATTGTGATGATGCTTTGATGACAGTGCAAATTACATGCCATTTGTACATATAATTATGTTTTAATTGACTTACAGATCTTACTACTTGCCGCGCTAGTAGGTGCAGTGGCTGCAGAGCACGCGTACTCTTCACAACACGTCCACAAACATGACGGTCACCATAAGGAAGTTGAAGTTCACGATCATCACGGACACAAGCATATTGATTATTACGTAAGTAATATTATAATAGATTTAGAACAATTTCAGTATACTCGAAAATAACATACACGTTTCTGCGTTGGCCAACTGACGTACATATACCTACACCTAGGGTGGATACTACGCATGAAATCGTATAATGCCAGTATACGTAAAGCAGTAACCAGTATATAAAATTTGACTTTATTAATTAATGGAACATGTATGAATAGTTTAAAACGTGTGTATTTCACATCATTTTTATCCCGAGAACCTTACCCCCAGATTTTAAAAACGTTGATTAGCTGACAAATCAAATACTACAAGCTGATTGTTAAAGGTATTCTATGACGCTATAAGAGAACAATTAGCGTTCAGTATTCAAATGTTGTCTGTTAACTGATCAATTCTTTAACACATGTTCCATAAACTGGGGTTATGATACTACTTGATTGTGCCTTTTATAAACTGTGTTAAAAGCTGAAATTTATCTGAAAACCGTATTTTTTATAAGCTTCTTTATTCTACAAAAACACCACAAACTCATCAGACATTTGACCCTACTTGAGAATACAAGTGATATCTAGGTTGAGAGAACTATATTGTAGTAGTGTAATAAAGCTTTTTTTTATTACAGACCCACCCTAAATACGAGTTCGAGTACAAAGTCAAGGATCCTCACACGCATGACCACAAGGAGCAGCATGAGACCCGCCACGGTGACGTCGTGAAGGGATTTTACATGCTCCATGAACCCGACGGCTCTGTCAGACACGTGCACTACCACGGCGATCATCACTCTGGGTAAAAACGTTTCCATAATTATATTACAATAGCACGAGCACTGAGATGCCGTTTGCCAACACTGGAGGCGTAGATACAACATACAACCACATACTAATTTCAGGTCCATGGTTCGAATCCCGCCGCGGGCTTGAGCTTCACTGCATGGTGGAAGAGCTTTTTGCGAATGCCCGCCTGGCTAGCGACCACCCTCAAGTTGAAAATCTGTCGCCAAGCACCTAACGGTGTGTTCCGGCAGCAGTCCTTGAGAGCCAGTGAAATTACAGGCACATGAGACTTAACAACTATGTCTCAAGGTGACGGGCGCAGTGCAATTCGTCACTTGAACGATAACATCAGGTGGACATCGAGCTTGTTCCGTCACAATAACATAAAAAAAAAAAAAAAAAAAAAACATACATACAGAGAGCAGACTTTTGTGAAGAACCAATACTTGCAGATGTTTGCCATGGCAAAGATTTGGAACGGAAGCTACGAAACTTTTAGTCAGTGGCATTAGTAAGCAAACTGTAGTAGGCTTATAATATTATACTAACCTACTGTATGTTAGTATTAGTTTATTTTTGGTGTATTAGTTAAATTCATAAAGATATTACAATTCTCAAAGAAGGAAAATTCTAGCTGCATGTAAAAAAGATTTTAATTGCGAAAGCGTATTGTAAAATTTATGATTATTTAGAGGACAAAAATGCTTGCTATTTTTAAACTTTGCCAAACCACCCCCAACCGCCTACGTATATAAATATTGTATCTATTTTATAATCGACTTACCAATCGTAAAAGATTAAAGACATGTAAAAGAATGGCCCTGAGTTTATTGCCCGTTCTTCTCGAAGTGAGTAAACCAATATTGCTGAACGCTGCAGTAGCATATTTTAAAAGTAAAATATTATTTTACTTTTATAAAACTTGCATAAAAATATACTAAATTATTTTGACTTTGTTATAAAGTGACGAGAAAGATAGATCAGTTAAAGCTAGTATAAAATAGCCATCTTTACACAAACGATACGTATCAGTACTAATATTATAAATGTGAAAGTAACTTTTTTTTTTTTTTTTTTTTTTATGCTTGATAGCTTAGCCTTTGACCACTATCTCACCTGATGGTAAGTGATGATGTGGTCGAAGATGTTGTCCAGGCTAACCTAGAATTACTGGCTCTCAAGGACAGCTGCCGGAACACACCGTTAGGTGCTTGGCGACAGATTTTCATCTTGAGGGTGGTAGCTAGCCAGGCGGGCATTCGCAAAGTGCCCTACCACCATGCTGTAACGACTGCCATCCTAAGACAACAACCGGGACCGACGGCTTAACGTGCCCTCCGAAGCACGGAAGCGCTCAGAAGTAATGTCACCAGCGGTCACCCATCCAACTCCTGACCGCGGCGGACGTTGCTTAACTTTGCTGATCGATTCAGAATGGTTAAGCAAACTTTGCTACGAGCGCTCCAAAAACTAAACAAAACTCTGTCTGTCTGTCTGTTACGCTTTCACGCCAAAACTACTGGACCGATTTGAATGAAATTTGGTATGGAGATAGTTTGAGACCCGGGAAAACATAGGATAGTTTTTATCCAACTGCGCAAAAAGAGGTTAATGTTTTCGCGCGATAACCGACATACGCGCGGGCGGAGCCGCGCCCGGAAAGCTAGTTTTCTATAAATTTTCTGTTACTAAAACCAACCACTGGCTGTAAACATATGTTTGACACAAACTCGTCTACTATGAATAAACTGATTCGTTATTCTGTATATCAGTTTTAAAATTTCCTTAGTTCTGATCCATTCCAGTCTTCTATTTATAACCATATTTTTTTTACAGGTTCCATGCTGATGTCAAACATGAAGTTCATCACATCGTCCCAAAGCATCATCATCACTAAATTTAACGAATCTAGAACTAGATAGACTGATTGTTGATTGTTATTGTTGTGTGTAATTAAAGTATTATTCATTTAAAAAGTTGTTTTAAGGCATTAGACTATGTGCTGCAAATGTATTATTACTTATCATCATCAACAGCCATGACGTCCACTCATTGATCCCCACGTTTGGCTGGTGTCTTCGGGATCTCCTGAAAGAAGGGTGTTAAAAGGCGGTTCTTCAGATGGCTTTAGTACCCACTTTTTGGTATAAAAAGCGTCGTTTAGTCACCAGCATTTAGGTTCTTAATTTTTTTTATCAGTTTAAATAAAAGTTTTTAACTTATGTATAATTAAATGACAGAATTAAAATTTAAATGGCATAAGAGGTGAAAAAAATACGATGAAATCTATAAATAAAATTAAAACATAGGTATATACTACTAGAAAAATGTTATTACAATTTCAAATAATCCTACTAATATTATAAATGTAAAAGTTTGTGAGTGTGTATGGATGCATGGATGTTTGTTACTCTTTCACGCAAAAACTATTGAATGGATTTTAATGAAACTTTACAGTAATATAGCTTAGACATCAGAATAACACATAGGCTATAATTTGTAAAGATATTGTGTGAATTGTCGAAAATGAAAAGCCATATGCGAGACATTCTGGTGTGCGCTGCATAAACTTTAAGTTTCACACGTACATAATGTATAACGGAAATGTTTATCGTAAATATTCCTATAAAAAAGCCCGTGACAGCATATATTTTATGTGTAAGCCATTATCGCCAAAATAGTGAACCATATATAATAAAAAAAATATATATATTTCTAATGCATATTCAGTAGTAACAAATTGATCCTTTTCAAATTAATATTATAAAAGCGAAAGTTTGTTCAAACGGCTGGACTGATTTTGAGGAAATTGGGTATGATACATATATAGATAGATAACTCTTTATTTTAAACATCATAATAACAACAATACATTTAATTCTATAACATAACTTAACACCAAGTATATCACGGGGCGGTTTTGTCGCTCAGAGCGATCTCTTCCAGAACAAAGATTAATTCGAGATATAGTCAAAATATTGGGCAGGTATTCTCATGGTCTAAATAATTCTATATATAAATAACCGATGTTTCCAAATAATAACATAATTAACCAAAAATTACATAATTAAATGAATACTAATATTAATTTAAAATTAGTATAATACATAAATACATACTTACGTCATAGACATATATTATCTATACACGTATAATTTTATACATGTTAAACAAAATTGAATTAAAAAGGATGTTTGTACCATAGTGTCCATTATTAGAAATTTAGAGCAACAGAAGTTTTTGACTAAGATTTCAATGAAGGAGCACATTTAATTTCTAGCGGTAGTAGATTTCACAGTCTGACAGCTTCAGCGGCAAATGAATTGTGGTAAAAGGTAGTTTTAGTTGCAGGTTGTTGTAGCGTTAAGTTTTCTAATGACCGTAACGCCAGAGAATGGGTAGAATGAAGAAATTTAAATTGTTCCTTGAGGTAGCTCGGGGATAAAGGATTGAGAGACAATTTATAGAGCATTGCGGCGATGACGAATAGGTACTTGAGCTGATTGTCAAAATCGGAGACATGATCATATTTAAATCTAAGTCTTATACAAACATTTATGGCATGGGATAAGGCGCTGGATTAACACATATCATAATTTTTATCATCATCATCCATCACCACGCGGGTGTAACCGCGGGGCGCAGCTAGTATTATAATAAAAAATGTATATTATTCTAATTCAGAATTTAAGAATTAGAACCGGCTCTCAAAAACAGGCGCTGGAACATATAGTTTGGTTCTAGAGGGCAATTTTCTACGTGACAGTGATAATCATGCAGGCGAGCATACTACCACATATATATAAACAAAACATCCGATTTAGCAAGGCAATGTACGAGCATCAAAGAGGATATCCGGGTATACGTTTATAGGCACATCGATTAGATGGAATAACGGATATGAATAGTTTTATTAAATAAAATAATAATATATAGTACCTAAATAAAATAATAAAATGAAACTGTGCGGTAGGTATTATAAAATAAATTAATGTTCAGGTATTAATACCAGTTGATAATATAATAAAGTCGGGTTATACGGCCACGGGTAAGGAAAAGTGGTTCAAATTATTTATCTACTGTACCACCGGAACTAGCCCAGAGTACAAAAGAAAACGCCCGTTTTTGTGTATAAAAAAGATGACGCCATTACTCCAAATGAAGTATGTTTAAGAACTACGGGTCAAAATTATTGTTTTGATCTCAAACACACGTGTGCCAAAGGGCTATCCTGTACACCGAATTGCTATATAAATATATACTGTCTGCGATTAAATATCTGTTTGAAGGATACTGTGGGTAATACTAAACAGCTTTAATACCTATATTTGCAATAAACGATTTGATTTGATTTAATTTGATTTGTACATTGCTTTTCGTCGATATTGGGCTATTTCGCAGAGATCTATGTAAATGTAACATGTATTTTGTCATAATAGTTATGTAACTATTAAACATTTTTTTAAACTGAGAGACTTTAGTTGTTGTTGACTTGTCTTGTTTGTTTCATTGATTTTAAGTTCCTAACAATTTCAAGAACTATATTACGGCTTATTATGCCATATTAATATTTGATTTAATATGCGACTAAAATAGGCAAATTAAGCAACATACTGCGGGTCGTTTCGACGTATGTATTGTTTTTTTTGCTGATAGGCCAGTTTTTGGCCACCCTTAAATGAAACAAAGATCTTACCTAAGTGATAATGTGGTTGAAGATGTTATTATGGCTCATCTAGAATTACAGGCTGTCAAGGGCAGTAGCCGGAACTTAGGGACAGGTTTTGTACCTGAGAGCTAGTCAGGTGGGCATTCACAAAATGCGCTACAACCATGCTACGAGTATAAAACGGGTTAAAATGCCCTCCGCCTCTCGGAAGTTGTTCAGTGAATGTTAAGTTTGATCAACCGTCCAAGTAAATTGTCCTACGAACGTTGCCTAACCTACCTACCTAACGGCTTGTAGTTCTTAAGCTCTGTTTTTGTCTTTTTTTCGGCGGAGGGTAGACTAAACAACAAGAAGTTCTTTTGATATCTCTGTATTTAATATACATTTAAAAATCATAATAAGTGTTTATAAACATTAATAAATGGTTAAAATCAAGGAATAACATACCCTGCCTGCCATTCTGTGTTATTTTCCATCAAATCACTAAAAACACATAAATTTTTGACACAATCATTTTTTCACTAAGAAAAATGGATGCCACACACTTAAGTGACTCACTACAGGATCTAATGGCTGTTTTCTATAAACGCATGGATAGCTTTGAGAGCAAGCTCCAGGGGACACCTCTGTCTTCTAGCACTGAAACAATAGCAGCTGAGTATGCTACATTCAAAAATTTTGTAGTAATGTCACTCCGGGCTCTGCAAGAGCAAATTCACTGTTTGGCCAAGGACATGGATCGACTGGAGATGAGAAGTAGGCGAAAAATCTTGCTGATACATGGTCTTGCTGAAGATTCACAGGAGGAAGCAGGCATTGTTGTTGCGAAAATGATTAATGATCAGCTGCAGCAGTCAACATTTTCTGTAGATGACATTGGTCGGTGTCATAGGATGGGTCGGGCAGGCAACTCCAGCAAACCTAGGCCTATTCTGTGCAAGTTCCGAGATGTGGCGGTCCGTGACAAGGTATGGTCAGCGAAATCCACCCTTAAGGGAACAGGCATTACCATCTCAGAGTTCTTGACGAAGAGCCGACATAATCTTTTTATGTCGGCGCGTCAGCGTTATGGCATCTCAAAGTGCTGGACAAGGGAGGGCAATGTATTTATTCTCAGCCCCGACGGGACTCGTCATCGTGTAAGTTGCCAGGAAGATCTCGATGCAATCACAAAAGTGGTGTCGAAGACTGCAGCAGTGAAGGAGGCCACCTCAGCAAAGGTAGCTAGTAGCCAGGCGAAAGAGGCTTCTGCCCCAGCAAAGCACAAACGGGCTGCCAGTAGGGCCAGGAAGTAAATTAGATGACTTAGTTTATATATATTTGCATTCGTCACTTATAAGGTAGACTGATCAATTGTTTTGTTCTTCTATGCGAATATTGCTTTATTTCTACTTTCGTATTACACCACCCTCATTTTATTTAATATTTTCACTAAACGTAATAGTTTGTACAATGAATGTAAATATAACCATAAACATAAGTCAAGTCAACTGTCAAATATAAAGATAATTTTGGTGTCACTGTCAAGTCAGCCATTTGTCAAATATAACTGCTGTCATTGTCATATTATGTAGACGAGATTTGTGCAAAATATCAGTAATGGGTCTATGCAGACGAGTAAGTTGTAATGACATGACACGCACAAGATAGCATTTTTGTTTGTTTTTTACTCATTTTCGTTTATTTTAATTTTCTGTTTTTAATTTTGTGTTTAATTATGTTTCTTCTTTTTAAAACACACAGCTGGCGGGTGGATACAGATAGCTATTGATTTGGTTTGTATTATTGTAGGTTTAATATTTGGTATTTATTACTTTATTATTATTATATATTTATTTACATTATTATGTCATTATCAAGCAGTGATGACGAAACTGATATTTTTTTCTCCGCATGCCCCTCAGACAGCAGTTTTTGCAGTATTCCGAGCTTGTCTGACATCATAGGTTCTATGGTGGATGACGAAGCAAAGAATTTCAATGTTTTTCACATAAACGCTCAGAGCATTCCGAAGCATTTCCCTGATATGTTGGCATCTTTTGATCATGCGAATATCCATGCCATTTTAGTTTCTGAAACCTGGCTAAAACCATGTCTTCCTACTACTCTGTACTCTTTACCAGGTTTTAGACTTATTCGTAACGATCGCACAAGTAGCAAGGGTGGTGGGGTTGCCATATATCTTAGGTCCCACATACCTTTCTCCATATTGAGTATGTCAACACAGCCACCTCCCACCAACGCAGGGGAACATCTATTTCTGGAGCTGAATATCTCGCACACTAAGATGCTACTTGGTGTCTATTATTGCCCATCCAGTCATATAAATTTTTTCTCTTCATTTGAAAAACTTCTTGAAGATTGCGTCCCCTTATACGACCATAACATTATTATGGGTGATTTTAACACCTGCCTGCTAAAGCTGGATTCCCGAACCCTTGCCTTTGAATCGCTTATTAGGGCGAGTAACCTGACCATTCTTCCGTTAAATGCTACGCATAACTTCCCAAACTGTACCCCCTCTCTTCTTGACCTTATGCTGGTATCATCTCTATCTCACGTTAAAAAACATGGTCAGTGTGCAGCGGACGCCTTTTCTTACCATGACTTAGTTTATCTTACATACAAAATGCGTCCGCAGAAAGCTAAGTCTAAAATTCTGCTGCAGCGTAATTTTGGTGGAATTGACATTGAATGTTTGAAAAATGATGCTCGTAATTTGGACTGGTCTGATGTTGTAAATGGATCAACTATGGACCAAAAAGTGCACCATTTTAACTTGATCTTAACTAATCTTTATGATAAACATGCCCCATTAAGACCCGTCAAAATAAAGCACCAACCCGCACCTTGGCTTACATCTGAAATTAGAGTTATCATGAATAAGAAGATAACAGCCAAGTTCAAATATAAATGTAAACCCACTGATGACAACAAATTGAGGTATACGGAGCGTAGAAATCGCTGTAATCAGGTGTGTAGAAACGCACAACGCCGACATATTCACAATTCATTAGAAAATGATAATCCGTCTAAAGTATGGAAATTTCTTAAGACATTGGGAGTTGGAAAATCACACCATAACAATACCCCTAGCAATTTTGATATTGATGCTCTGAATCAGCATTTCTCCTCTTCTGTCCAATTTGATGGGGCCACAAAAGCAGCGACATTACGAAATCTATCTTGCATTCCAACTCCTAACTATTCTTCTTTCGTCTTTAAGCAATTCACCGATTGTGATATTAAGATGAGCATAAAATCTATTACATCGAATGCAGTTGGTAGTGATCTGATCACCCGTAAAATGATCATGTTAGTACTGGATGAGATATTGCCTGTGATCCAGTTCCTTCTTAATAGCTCTATCTCTAGCAGTACGTTCCCTTCCTATTGGAAAGAAGCTCAGATTACTCCTATACCTAAAAAGAACAACGCGACCTCGTTTTCTGATTATCGCCCTATCTCAATTCTGCCTTTCCTTTCAAAACTTCTCGAACGTCTTGTCCACCAACAACTTACTTCTTTCCTCATCAGAAACAACCTTTTAAACTCTTTCCAATCAGGATTTCGCCCGGGACACAGCACTGTTTCAGCTTTAGTCAAGATCACAGATGATGTAAGATGTGGCATGGAGAATGGAAAACTGTCGGTTTTAGCATTACTTGACTTTAGCAACGCTTTTAACAACGTAGATTTTGACATTTTATTGGGTGTTTTGTGCTCTCTTAATATATCTCCAACGGTGATTGCTTGGTTTCGTAGTTACCTGTTTGGGCGTCGGCAGCGTGTGCGCATTGATGAAAATTACTCATCTTGGTGTACTACAACTGCGGGCGTGCCTCAGGGCGGCGTTTTATCACCTCTCCTCTTTTCAATTTTTATTAATTCCATATCTCATCAACTCTCTTCACTCTACCACCTTTATGCAGATGATTTGCAGATCTACACTCAAGCTCCACTCAATGAGTTGCCAATTGCAATTGACATCATCAACACTGACTTACAACGTATCACCGATTGGAGTAACTCATACGGCCTACAAGTGAATCCGGCGAAAACCCAAGTTATTATCATCGGCAGTTCGCGAATGATCTCTCTAATTGACTGGTTTCGCCTTCCACAAGTAATTTTCGACGGAACGGCTATAACAATTAGCAATACTGTGAAAAATCTTGGAGTGATATTTGATAGCAGATTCTCATGGGTGCCTCAAATTGCACAAACTAGCCGCAAAATATTTGCTTCTGCTTCTTCTCTAAGGAGGTTACAGAATTTCCTACCAATTACCACTAAAATTGCGCTTGCACAGTCTCTTTTGCTGCCCATACTTGATTATGCCGACATATCATATCTCGATTTAACCCAAGATCAGCTAGATAAGCTTGAACGCTTACAAAACTTTTGTATAAGGTTCATATTTGGCCTACGAAAATATGACCATATCTCCGACTTTCGAAAAAGGCTGAAGTGGTTGCCAATTCGTCTGCGACGGAATGCTCATATCCTATCTTTGCTTTACAATATTCTCTTCATTCCAAGTACTCCTCCCTATCTCAAAGAGCGTTTTGAATTCTTACATCACTCACACTCCCTATCCTTAAGATCTTCTGAGACCCTCCAACTGAAAATGCCTCCCCATACTTCACAGTTCTTGGATAAGTCCTTCACAGTCCAAGCTGTACGATTGTGGAATGCACTGCCTGTGCATATAAGGCTTGCCAAGTCGCTTTCAACATTTAAGACTTCAGTAAAGGATTATTATTTATCAATTTCTGCTTGATATTTGTTTATATTTATATATTCGTGTTTAATTTATATATTATATGTATGTATATATATATTTATATTTATATATATATATGTGTGTGTATTTGTTGATTAGTATTTTGTATATGTATAGTAACAGTGTATTTTTATTGATATTTATGTATTAGAATGTATATTAAAGTACCTACTAGTAAACGTCTTATATATAATTTTAAGTTGCACCAACCGCCTATTCCCTTTTTTTGTTTCTGTCCATCCAAAGGTTGTCTGGAAGAAATTGCTTTTATAGCGATAAGACCGCCCATTGTAATACCATTATGTAAGGGTTTTTATTGTTATTATTTAATATATGTAAAATTTGTAAATTGGTTTGCAATAAAGAGTTATTGTATTGTATTGTATTGTATTGTTACTAAATATCGCTAAAATTGGATTGTTATAACTAAACGACAAAAATTGATAGATAAGCGATCTAATATGACTTATTAGAAACTGCCGGTCATGGCCTAAATAGGTACCAATAAAAATGAATGATCCCCTGCACCAAAAAAAATCTATCTGTCAATATAGACTTTGTTGTGTAGACGTACTAAATGCTAGTAAATGTTATTTAGTAAGATGGGGGGCAAGCCGATGGTGGCAGCTACAGGTATTTTGGCATATATTTTTTCTTAGTGAAAGATTGCATGGTGGTAGGGCACTTTGCTAATGCCCGCCTGGCTAGCTACCACCCTCAAGTTGAAAATCTGTCGCCAAGCACCTAACGGTGTGTTCCGGCAACTGTCCTTGAGATCCAGTAACTCTAGGTTAGTCTGAACAACATCTTCGACCACATCATCACTTACGATCAGGTGAGAAAGTGGTCAAAGGCTAACCTATCAGGCATAAAAAAAAAAAAAAAAGATTTCATTCTAACGGTATGAATAACAATTACTTTCAGAACATTTGATTATTTCCCAAAGACGTCATAAAAACCAACTGTTTTCAAAAAAAAAACTTTGCTCAACTTAAATGTAATGTTTACCTAAGATAGTTGTCGTGTATATAATATTGTATAATTATGAAAATAGTTGCTGGCGTATGACCTCGTAATGGAAGAAAAACCGTTAATTTATAGAATCGATACAGGTTAGCAATTTGGCATACCTATACAATAAGTTCCGTGGGGTGCTGGGCTAGAATGTCAGCCTCCCATTGCTACCTGTGGGTGTCGTAAGAGGCGACTAAGAGTAAAATACCGGAAGGTAGACAGCAACGTCTACTGAGGAACTGCTATCTTAAACTGCGGTCCACAAGACGCTTGCCAAGGATGGGGATTTTGGCAAATCCCCCCTATAATGGAGGAGACTGTGTTCAACATTGGACAATCCGGTTGAGACAGTTATAATAACAGTTTTCAAATCATTTTAGCTACAACTGCATCTACACACATGTATCGATGTTTAATAAATCTAACAGGTTACAGTTTGGTATCCCAATAATGAACTGCGTTTAGTTATATTATAAAAAATATAACTAAACGCAGTTCCTGACGAGCTAGTTTCTTAGTTTTGCCAAGGATCCGCACGAACCATGGTAGGAAAACAATAACGTACGATGGAGCAAAACTTTATAATAAAATACCCAGTCACATTAAAAATGTACACTCATACACAACAAAATAAATACGTTGAATGAGTACCTTCATAATGATGACGATGTACCTAATATTATTTTTAATTAATGTTCTCATGTAAGTGACTGCACTGTCTTGTTATGAGAATAAATATCTTTAAACCTAATAATTATAGAGAGGTTGTAATTACTAACAGTAAGTAAAGGCCGGTCAAATTAGACTCCAAGCTGAAAATCAGTAAGATTGTTTAAAATGTGATTAAAAATAAAATAAGAAAGTTCCCCATCGTTCTCCTGTATGGAATTTCTTTCATTCAAGGTCAATGGTCAAATAAGTGAGTATTTCGCGATTTTCACCAAAACTGAAGATTTATCATAAAAATACTTCAGCTAACAATTGTAGATCATAAAATTATCTACAAAAAATGTATCAATACTTTTTTCTATGAGCCAACGTTTTTGAGATAATAATATAACTATTCAAAGAGGTGTTAAAGTTGTGATCGTCATAATATGCATGAGTACGCCACGTATGTATATAGTATCTCTATAGTTGTATATGTTAAAATATTTATCTATCGGTTATTATAACTTACACTTATTTAACATAGCGTGTAGACCACGCTGTAGACGACTTCCTAATTCAGCAGAGGGAGGCCGCGGGTGTGCACACAGATGTGTCTGGGTAACTCGTGCTGCGTCACCCCCGGGTGAGGTGAAAAGAGTGAACCTGCCATAATGGTCACTGAATTCCTCGGAAGTCGGCGCTTCTTCGATTTCCTATGGAAGACGCGCCGCTGGAGTGGGAGCCGGGGCGATTCCTCCGTCCCGACGTCGGTGCCGGCGGCAGTCAGGCAGCCAGCAGCAATAATTCGGTGGTGGATCACACGACCACCTGCCGCTGGTATGACCGGTGTGAGGATTGATGCACCATCCATTGCGCGGTCGGAAGGCAGTCCTGGATCCGCCTTTACCTCGGCAGCTCGACGCTTCTCCTGTTCTGCAGCCAGCTGTCGGAGCTGGCCACGCATCGTAACTGCTCATTATCCCTGGTTCTCTTCAGATTCGGCTCGCAAGGACCACGCTAACTGTAAGTACACTACCCCATAGGTGGCGTGGAAACGTGTGCATACTATGACGATTACAACTTTTTGAATCGATATATTTCAAAAACGGTGGCTCGTGGAAAAAAGTATTAATACATGTTTTGTACATAATTTTATGATCTACAATTTTGTTTGAAGTATGTTAATAATAAATTTCCGTTTTCGTAAAAATCGCGAAATATTCACTTTTTTGACCTTTGACCTTGAATAAAAAAAAACCATACAGAGGTTCCCCTGTATGGAAAACTTTCTAATTTTATTTATAATCATATTTAAACAATCTTACTGATTTTCAGCTTGGTGGGAATTTATGTAGCTTCGAATGTGTAAATTGACCGGCATAGTACATAAAATTCAACAAATTATAAATGAGATTGATAACAATTTTGTTCTTATTTCAATATTTAAATTGTTACCACGGAGGTTACAAAAACCCTCTGTCATAATATTAAACATAATAAAATTGAGAATTATATAAATAATTACAATAATATTCATAATAAAATTTCAATCAATGTTTTTAGACAATCCACTCCTTGCTTGTATAAATAGCTGCTACTTTAATGTAACCAATTACTCCTTCAAATAGTTATGCTTTACAAACATTTTATTCTTATAATATCTCTACACCATTAAAATCTAATAAATCCCATTCTACGCCCAAGCAACAGTTTCAGTATAGTTAACATTGCAAGGCATTTTTACGTAACAACTGCAATCCATTATTATACGATAGTTGATAACATTTGCGTAATTTTGCTGTACAGAGAAAACACTTACCTTGATTAAGATTTTATGAATATGTATATAAAGCATGAGCGTTTGATAATATGTATCAGTTATCGACTGAGCATTAAAACTTAAACACGAAACCCTAAAAATGGTCTCAAAGGTAATAAGCATTAACGGATTTTTACTATAACAAATTGCTATATATCTCAAAATTTCGTATATATTTGGTATATTTATTCCAAACACAAATAATTTACGTATATGGTAAGAAATTCTGTAAAGTATCTGGATATATGACATATTAAAATATTCAAAAAAATAAGTGATAAATGGAGATGAATGACGCGGTAGGTACCTTCATTTGAAAAAGTCATGAAAAGCCGCTACAGGTACGAGGGATTTTTTAGCACGTAATTGTTTCGTGTTTATCAATTGGGAATTTTTATAGACGTTTCGATAGTTTCATCTTCCGAGTTTTAAGGTTTTATATTATTTTACATAATTAAATGTTGTCTGTAACATATTGAACAGAAATCATTATGATTGTCAATGTAGAGGGCTGAAGTAGAAGCCTCTAGGCAAGCTAAATTGTTCAATAACAGTTCAAATCATCATTTCATATGTACGAATAACGCTTTACCCAAACCAACTATAGGTATGTTTTAATTGACTTACAGATCTTACTGCTTGCGGCGCTAGTTGGCGCAGTGGCTGCAGAGCACGCGTACTCTTCACAGCACGTCCATAAACATGACGGGCATCATAAGGAAGTTGAAGTTCATGATCACCACGGCCACAAGCATATTGATTATTACGTAAGTAATGTGTACAATACTATATATTTAGAACAATTTTATTCCCGAGAATAACATAGGTACACGTATCTGCGTTGCATATATCTACTAAGTGAGGTGAAAAGTACGCATGAAATCGTATAATACCAATGCGTGAAGCAGTAACCAGTATGTAAAAATTTTACCTTAGTAATGAATCAAACATGTATGAACAGGTAAAAACATTTTTAAAACTTTTGTTTATTTCACATCATTTTTATGCCGAGAGCCTTTCCTCCAGATTCTAAAAACGTTTCTCAACACCTAGATTAGCTTTCATATTAAATACTGCACGCTGATTGATCAAAGGTATTCTATGAAGCGATAGGTAACCAATTAGCGTACAGTATTGAATTTGTTAACTAATCATAACTTTGACAAACGTTCCAGAAACTGGGGGTGTCAGTTTGAAAACAATTCAAAATACTGTTAAAAACTGAAATTTTACTGAAACCCGTATTATTATAAGAGTCTATCTTCCACAAAGCAAACTCTTTGTATTGAGAGGAAGAATGATATTGATCCTTACTTGAGAATACAAGTGATATCATTTGATTCGAAAGTCCAAAGACTTTTATTGTTGTCTACTCTCTATAAAACCTTTTTATTACAGACCCACCCTAAATACGAGTTCGAGTACAAAGTGAAGGATCCTCACACGCACGACCATAAGGAGCAGCATGAGACCCGCGACGGTGACGTCGTGAAGGGATACTACATGCTCCATGAACCCGACGGTTCCATCAGACACGTGCACTACCACGCTGATCACCACTCTGGGTAAAAACAGTTTCCACGTACATACGTATTTTGAGAGACTTGTTTGCACGCACATAGATAAGATCCATGAAAAGACACTTAAGCTCATTATATGAATTTGTGCCATGGCTAGCATGTGTTTGGGATTCCAAACTTTGCAGTCAGGGATAGAAGAATCTGGCATTATGCTTGATTGAGAATGCTTGCCCATAATAATTGCAGATTGCCCGTTCTGCAGGACACTGCATTAATAACTCAAAACTTTTGATCCAAGTCTTCGTTAATTTCAGATTGTATATATGGTATCTTTTTTAATAATAATAATTTCATAAATTCCAAACCAATGTAGATAATACTTCCAAATACTATTTAATACAAACTTGTACAATTTCAATCTAGTACTTTTCGCCTCGAAGTCCCTTGCCGGAATGACCATTCGACGAGCAGATTGGTTTCTTCCTCCTGTATTTTTCTTCTAAAATGCGATAGTGGTAAATCTTTTCTAATTAGTCGATCGAGCTCAACAGTGATTGGTCGATTTTGAATAACTGACCACGAGATCGTGTGTGTGTTGCCACTATTTAAAATACCGAAATATTCAATAAAATATTGGTTCAGATAAAATAATCTATAAATCCACTGAAAATCATGACAATAATATTAATGAAAAGAAATAAAAATACATAAATTCACGCCTGTATTTCTCGAAGGGGTAGGCAGAGGTGTTTAAACACCCACGTTTCGCCAATGAGGTTTTGGTCCCATAATACTATTTCAGGGTCACACAAAATGTTTTTCTAACACACTGGACGAAACACAAGAACATGTTACGAATAATATATTACGCTAACAACATATAAGATAGGAACAAAAGAACATATTGTATGAAACCCTGGCAGGCCACTAAGATGATGTACAGCCCTGTTGTGCATCTAATGCACACAACACCCTACTTACATTCATGTGAGAAAAGGCATGCTGCTTATTTGGCGCATTTTCCCTTAGTAGTCTCTTACGACACCCAAGGGAAAGAAATTGAGAGGTGATTTTCTAAGCCGGCGTCCCTTTTTAATAATAATATTCGTTTTTATTGACAGATTCCATGCTGATGTCAAACATGAAGTTCACCACATCGTCCCAAAGAAGCATCATCATCATTACTAAATTATTATGATTTAGAAGTAGATAGACTGAATGTTGATTGTTATTTTTGTGTGTAATTAAAGAATAATATATTTAATATTATAAAACATAAATCTATAAATATTCAAATCATAAGGACATGTATGCTACAAGTAAATGCCTCCCAGAATTGAAACCTGGACCCCGATAACAGTTAGAGCTACAGATATCACTTTGACATCGTTAAAAATAGTATTTAGCCATACCATAATATGGTATTTATTAAATGTATTAATTATTAAAAAGTGTACAAGTGCAGAAGGCCCTTACTTTGCATGGCTACAGTCCGTTAATAAAACGGATACCTGGTTTTTATCACAGCTACTAAAAAGCTACGTTTTCAGTATCTGTTACTTATTAGGATAGTAGTACCACTACTATAACATCTATTTAACCAATGATAATATACCGAAATTCTCTATTCCTAATAAATCGTTTTTTGCAACGGACCCCGTTACTGAAACGGCCTTAAATTTTTACCTCATATCAACTGCCTCTCCACATACTGGGATAGAAAAATATTTTTGGCTACCCTCATGAAAAATAGAAAATGTAATTTCTAGTCATAATAATATTATTCCAGTCGACGTTGTACACTAAACATATAAAGAATGATGGTGAACCCAACAAAAACAGGTTGCATTCATGAATGTCATAGGTATTGTTTTAATTGCCATCCTATTTAATATTATTTAAAAGTATTTGTATATATCTAAAAGTAGCGAATATTTAGTTAAATTCCAATTCATTTTGTACATAGGTTTGGTACAACACGCAAAATACTTCAAAGCCTAGGAGGAAGAATATCTATGTCTTCCTCCTAGTTCTAAGCTAACAAAACGAAAAAAATCTTCATTGTCATTACCTGTTATTGTCAGTCGTGCTGATGACAATGACATTTTCTATAGTCTCTCAGAGCGGTCTGAGTTATACTATTGGTACGTATAGCACGCGCACAGCTGATCCGAATTCTACGAAGGATGCCAATTGCAGAACTGTAAAGTGTGATGTTCTCGGTGACATCACTATACAGGGCAACGATTTTATATAGTTTAAATCCATTACTATAATAATAATAGCATTTATTTTTCTTCCACAAAGGTTATCTCACAGTTTTTACAAAAGGTATTTTAGCTAGCTAGTAAGTACTATAACTGTTACATAGTTATAGTAATATTACATATTACAAGCAAAGATGATAAAACGTCTTCGATCATGCTTTGTGGAAGACTGGTGCCTGAGGTAGGTTTTTAGAAAAACCTGTATTACAAGTCACCAGCGATCCACTCCACGGACACGAAAAAGTTACGGCATAAATTAAAGTTACTAATACCTAAGTAAGTATAGACAACTCAACATTTTCTGGCTTACTATTATTAGCACATAAGATAATAATTTATTTTAAGATGTATGGATAATGTCATAAGCACGCTTTCACTTGGTCCGAATTGTAGTAATGCAAATAGCCATGAGCTTACATATTCATGTGGTCCATTTATTAGTTCTCTTCGCAGTGAGCACCTTAAATACTATTGGCGTTTTCGGACTGAGCTTACTGATCTATGATAAAAATGGCGCTGAAACAACCCCGTGTGTGTGTCTATCGACTTCGTACTGATGAAAGTGCGGTGTAATCACTACGTTTTAGACGCTTGTTTGGCCTGACAATTAATATATATCGTAACAAAGCACCAACACAGCCATAAAATCCATAAAAACTATGACAATATGTATCAATAACTTTCTACCAGACCCGTCTATTCAATGGTATGACAGTTAATATACAAAACCTCCGACTATTATTTTCCCCCGACTCCCGGGTACTGAATTGAATTTTCATTTTCCTTCTCCTAACTTGAATTATCAGTAACGAAAAGTATCGCGACTGAACGCCACATGCTGTTTACAAAAAGGTTGGGGCAAAAGTTGTACGGAGCGTCGCCATCTTTCTTTCAAGTTTGTAACTTTTCCGTTTAAGAGCTGGAGTAGAGACCAATGACATACATGGACAGACGGACAGACAGACTGACAGCGAAGTCTAACTGAGAGGCTTCGTTTGGCCCTAACTTTGAGTATGTAGCCCTAAAAATGGCCGTATCTGCATGTTATTTTCAGAGTAGTCACAATGTAAAAGTAAGGTAACTTGAAGTAATTTCACAGTGGCAATGAATATGGACTGTCACGCAGAAAGTTTCAATCTCCACCGCACGTTTGACCTTCTTCGAGAACATGTTTCACCATGGAAGAGCATTTTGCGAATACCCGCCTGGCTTGGCAATATGTTTCAAAATAACTAAAAGTGTATATCTGGCAGCTGTTCTGGAGACACGTTTTTCATTCTAGGCTAAGCCTGAATAACATATTCGACTATTTATCTGTTATTATTATCATTTGATAATAATTGCAAATAATGGTGCTAGCCCAGCCTCTCATAAAAAAATACACTTCCCTGTAATTTCACTGAGAACTGAATCGACGACAACGTAATGTGAACACATATTTATCGACTATGTAAATGTCACAATAGTTAATGTAGACTATAATATTAGCTATTATTTTATGTGCATATGAGAAATTCCGTACAGAAATATTTATTTATTTGTGAAATAGCTTTTCTAGGTATACTGTTCTTAAACTTTATTGAACTAAACTCATGTTCATGTTTATTCACGATCAAGTTAATTGCAAACGCTTGCTGAGCCCTACTAGATAGATTAAAATAATGTACTGTACTACTTTACTGTAGTATTATACTCCTTCAAAAGGTCTACAAAAAAGTCCGTGATAGTATACGAGTATATGTATCTCTTAGGGATAATCCACAATAACCATTTATTTTTACTTTTTACTTTTATTTTTACTTTACTTTTTACGAGAAATAATGGCTGATTAACGCAGCGATTTTATGAAATACAGTATTAATTCTCATACAAGTTAGTATCCTAATTACATTGTGCATTTAATATAGATCAGGCCCTTTACAGCATGTAATTTAAATGAATATTTTCAAAGATATTACAGATTATTTAGTATCAGCATTGCACCCGTGCGAAGCCGCTTGTATCAATATATTTGACTAGACTCAACGTTACGATAAACCAAAACTAACTACTTTAGTAATAAGGACTTTTTAATTAATATGATAAGTATCAAGCGGCATCGATTTTATTGTAAACGCTTTGCAATAGTTCCATAATGTCGAAACTTACATTATGTTGTAAAAGTTTCCATAATTGTGATAATTTCGTTTTTAATTGCAACGTTACAAGTGCAGGGTTTGATAACAGTAAATGGCTGCGGCACTTTTAAAGAAGCTTATATCATTTTATAACGAAGTTTTAATTCTTTCAATGTATAAAGGTGCCTTAGCCCATATGTATAGCTACCACGCTTATAAAGAAAATATGTCCCTAAGCACCTCACGGTGTGTTGCGCCTGTCTTTTCGATTCAATAATTCTAGGTTAACACTTTCGACCCCATCATCACTTACCACTAAGTGAATTGGTAGTCAAAGTAAGTTTATAAGCAAAAAAATATATAGCGAAATGTTGGGAGCGCGTTTCGATTGTCCGAAATTTTATTGAATTTTTAGGAACTTAGGAACAAAGACCACATTTGGTTTATTGAACTACTGAAATGCTAAGTTTCTGTATATAAGTTTAACTTTACTTACTGACCAAATATTAACTGAATGTGTTCCACTCATCTTTAATTTCCACATACTTACACAAAATCAGTACTAACCTAAGCAGTTAGCCTGAGGAGGGAATATGAGAGTATATATTTTTTCCTCAAAGGTTCTTGGAGGCTCCTAATGCATATCGGAACAGCACGAGGTAGATAATTCCATGAGAATTTCAGTGCAAATGTGGACAGTTGTGGACTTCCAGACATCGACATGAAAATTATGGAATAAATCTTCTATGTAGTGCTAAAGTGTTTAACCGATCAGATAGATCTTGATCGTCAACGAATCGAACGAACGAGCCGCTCTGCGTTGACTGCGGACAAATGAAAGAAGCTGGTACTGCCCTTGCCCTTTCATTTCTAGCATTTTATTGTTGTACAGGATGGATGACAAAAGATTATTATATATAAATTAAATATATAAGTTTCCTAAATGCAGGCTCATATAAAAGTTTCAGTTAGGAAATAGTTTTAATTCTATTATTCCCTATTTCCAGTCCTTTGACCACAATCCCACCTGATAGTAAGCAATGTCATGATCAAAGATGGCAATGGTTGATCATCATATAGGAACTGACTCTGAGCTGCCCTTGAGATTCAGTTCCTTTAATTATGATCAACATATAAGAAACAAGAATCAAGAAACAGTACACAGGTACATAGGCGATTGGCGTCTAATTAAGGGATGTCGCTAACCGGGTGGTCATTCGCAAAATGCCCTTTCACCGTATAAAGTGTAGGAGTTTTCAAGCCACCCGAAAACTTCCCACGTAGCCTTACTGTACTTACTGTATCAGCCGGGTCGTTAACCACCTCCCCCAGGCTGTGTTTCAGAAGTGTAGAGAGGGAGTTTGCCATAAATCCCTCGCTTGGCAGGTGGCTTGGGAATCGCAGTGCAATACGGCATCTCTTTAAAGGGTACTACTGCTGCCCACCTGGTATTTTTTCTTTAGCCGTTTTTTTGTGACTCTCACAGGAAAATTTTTGGAGGTACAATGCTAGTCCAGCACTGCACGCGTAGGCTGCTAGGTTAATAATTTAATCTGAAATCGTCGTTTGAATGATGGCTCAGTGACAATGGTTTGGATCCTGCGGTGGGCTTGAGCTAGCGTTTTGATAGTGTATTTTGAGTATTACATGTACCTACTTCAGTTTGCCTAGCTAGGCAAGTATAAAGTCACCGAGCACTTCCGACGAGTCAATATGATCTAGGTAGTTTCTTATACGTATATCATGTAGGTTTATCCAGATTAACATCCTCGACGTTGTTGTTGATACGGCTCAGATAGTGGTCAAAACTTTTCCTATCAGCAATTAAAGAAAGCTAACCAGAAATTAAACATACTATCTAAATTGTTGGCGAATTTGCAAATCTCTACAAATATGACATACAACGTAGGTAAAAGTTTGACGTAGTAAAACCAAAAAAATTACATATATCTAACTATACATATATATACGTGAAAGTGAATTTCTTGATTTTCGCTGTGAGTAGGCTAGCTACAGAGTACTGAATCAGCGTGTTTTTTGTACATATGTATATAAAGTAAAATTATTGAACGTCACGCACCTTTCACTTCATTGCACAAAGTGGGTTCATAATGCAACTAAGTTTCACGCGAGCGATGCCGTAGGCAGCAGCAACATAACAATAGTATATTGTTGACCAAGGGTTGTAATTTATACAGCAGATATTTAAACGTTCTTTCATTTGAGGGTGCAATTGTTAAAAAGCAGATTATATTTTATTAATACAATACTACAACTTTCGATAAAGCTAAACGATTGGTTATTGGAGAAATATTTGAATGTTCATAAATAATTTAATACAAGATAAAGATTATCTTGCATTAAATTATTTATGAACTTCATTTTATTTTGAATTTCGTGACAGTAAATAATATTAATTTTATTATTATATTAAGAATGCAAATTATATTTTATAATGGAACTTAATAATTTAAGTATTATAATATTACATCCTAATATTTTTATGCATTATATATTTGCATGCCTGCCTGCAGTCTGAATACACGGACGGAAATTATTTTAGGACCTTCTAAGAAACAATAAAACAATATAATTTAATAATATAATTAAAAAATATATGATCTGATCCGATCCTATCCGAGTCGAATCGCTTTGATTCGATAATTTACACCTGAGATGATTTTTTTATCATAAATACGAGGAGATATAAAAGTTTCACACAGATTTTACAAAATAATATTATTAAATAAATCATAGTAGGGAAGAGGTGGCATGAAAGGGACATTTATGTTGCTGAGGTTTAAGAAAATTATTGAAATAATATTTAAAGCAGGTTGACATGAAATGGGAAGCCTTCGTAATTATATTATTGAAATAAAATACAATTATTGTCGAATGGACAATAATTGTATGTTTAATTAAACCAACTAAGGAGTTGGTTCTATTCACATTTTTTTAAAATATGTCGTTCTTTTCTTAAATTCGTTGTATTGAAAGGGACACAAAATTCATGGAAGGGGCAGTACCTAATATCCATGTAAAGTCATATTATTTATTACCATAAATGTTTTAAATCTATGAGTTATTATTCAAAAACTATAGTAAGTTTGAAAATTAACGCTGTAAAGATAATGGACTTAATTTAATTTATTTATTTATTATTACATTATGTACATACATAAAAAAATTAATACATACACTGTTAGGCTGTAGATATTAAAGCTTCTTTGTTTGAAGCAGTGATGGCTCAGTGGCGTTGGCTATGGACTGCCACGCAGCAGGTCCATGGTTCGAATCCCGCCGCAGGCTTAAGCTTCACCGCATTGTGGAAGGGCTTTTTGCGAATGCCCGCCTGGATAGCGATCACCCTCAAGTTGAAAATCTGTCACCAACCACCTTACGGAGTGTTCCGGTCAGTCCATGAGAGCCAGTGAAATTTCAGGCACATGAGACTTAACAACTATGTCTCAAGGTGACGGGCGCAGTGCAATTGGTCACTTGTAACGAAATGCATCTGTTATAGGCAGAGGTACCCGCTCAACATCAGGTGGGCCTTGAGCTTGTTCCGTCACAATAACATAAAAAAGCTATTCAATAAAAATGGTTAATCTACAAATATGTATTATAGTATAATATTTGTAGATATATATCTCTCATCGGTATATCTCATCGGTAAGTGATGGCGTAGTCGAAGATGTTGTTCAGTTTAACCTAGAATTACTAGCTCTCAAGGACAGTTAACGTACACTCCGAAGCACGGAAGCACTCAGTAGTAATGTCACCAGCGGTCACCCATCCAACTCATGACCGCGGCGGACGTTGCTTAACTTTGCTGATCGTATCAGAACGGCTGAGCAGACTACGCTACGAGCGCTTCCAAAAGTGAGTAATTATTTTATGAAATCTGTATCAAATGAATAATGTCAATATAAACTCTCTTCTTAACTTTTTCTTAGACATAGCTAATGCGCTTGGTAAAATACCTTTTCTTTTTTATACCTTATGAACAAAAAAAAAGTATATAATCAGTACTTATATTATAAATGCGAAAGTAACTCTGTCTGTCTGTCTGTTACGTTTTCACGCCTAAACTACTGGACTGGACTGAATTTATAAGACTGATTTGTTATTCAAAAATAAACATGGTTTTTTAAATAAATCTACCAATAAAAAAACAACACGCTTTTTTTATTGAACACTATCTATTTAATTCACAGTCTTTTATTTGTTTATAAAAAAAAGTATATTTACAATCACAAAATTAAATGGAAACACAAAGTAGGCAAATGTAATTAAAATGCTGGAGGCGGGCAGCCCTATCGCATGTTTACGTACCGCGCGGTGGTAGGTAGTTATTTCGAATACAGAGCCGAGTTAAGATACTGTATAGATAACATTACCGTGACTAAACTTTGCATTACGATATCATGGATATACTAACATGAGTACTCTCTTAGTCCTATAGTAGAACATATTACGATAAATTACGTACAATATGGTGCTATAATACAAACGTTTGCATGTTTTAGCAAGGGTCAACGACATCTAGTTGATTATTAGTGAACTAGCTGACTAGGTTTAATCTCCATTGAACAACTAGATTTCGCTTTACCTCAACTATAGCTTAGTCATTAAACAGTGTGCTATTATCATATACACCCACACTAAGACAAGGTATACAAATGTGGTCTATCTGTACAAATGCGCATTAACAATTTACCTTCGTGAGTGAACAGATTATTATCTAATAACATGAGAATGGTGATGAAATTAATTTTGACATGATTTTTAAATTTTTGAATGAGACAATGAGAACTCAGGTCTGTACTTCAAAACTCTATGGTTAGAAGGTTAGAAGTCACAAACCTCTTTTGTGCAATTTTCTTGCAACCATAAGTTAAAATGTTTTAGAAATAAAACCAAATTGTTGGATATGTACAGTTCGTACACTCGACAAAGTTACACACCTTACATTATTCAGAACTTACAGTTGCTTACATCGCATGCCAAGCAAAAAAATAATACTGGAAGTGTTTGTGTGCTAACATCGCTGTGACAAAATCAATCATTCGTTATACTTACAACCTATATGAGTCCGTCATTTGTATTGTACAAACTGTAATGTTAGAAAATTACAAATTTTATGTCAAGCAACAAACTTCGAATTCCAAATTTACTTTTCTCCCTAGGGCGATTAGGAATCTAACGTGGGTTACAAAATTGAATTTACCACACGCGTTTTACGGGAAATAATAATAATGAAATTTACCAAGCATGCGTGATGGAAAACATAATATAAATGTTTTTCTTCATTGAATCAAGTTGCAGGATCTGTATTTTTGTACAACCCTTGTATTCGCCTCGTAAAATAATTGCTAGTACCTTTTGTGTGCAAAATTGAGACATATCATTGCTTATTAGGTACATGCTTAAGTTTATGATTGTTATTGTCCATTATTGTCTTTCCAATACGTACAAAACGGGGCCTATTGTGTAACCATTACAAATTTGCATAAACGATAGGTGATAAAATTTGAGAAATTTTAATGCATTTTGCTTCGAGTGAAAACAATCACCTTGATCATTGCATCGCTTGTAATATTGGATATATAAAAGACTTGCTCGTTTGGAAATATGTATCAGTGTTTCACTTAGCATTTTAACACAAACAACGAAAAATGTTCACAAAGGTACATACTTAGTAAAAAAAGTATTGTTAAGTATGTTAAAAAAATACTTAGTTATATATTAAGTAGCAACAGTGTGATATTACAGTGGTGTATTTAAAAAATCTTTAAAAAAACATAAACTATTTAACATCGTGATAAAATACCTATATGCAAAAAAAAGAAGTGAATAATTTACTACCATTAAAATAAAATCAAACCCGGAAAAAATGCGGTGCTGCTATGGACAGACTACTATGGATTAGCTTATAAAGATTTAGAAAAAATAGTTAAATATTTTAAAAAAAATAAATAATTTGGGAATAAGTGTCACATGTGTTATTTCAGAACTAAAAATAAATATGTAACTTCATGCGAAACATAATAAAGGGGTTATGTTTAGCTATTTTTAGAGCTCCTCATCTTACTTTTTGCTTGATAGGTTAGCCTTTGACCACTATCTCACCTGATGGTAAGTGATGATGTGGTCGAAGATGTTGTGCAGGCTAACCTTGAATTGTGCAGGCTAATCATCTGTTACGGAACTGAGTGCTTTCGTAAGAGGGACAAACAAGCGGACTACGCAAATATTATATTTATTATTATTTCTTTGTTAATGGCTTCTGCAATTACTATTAATACAGGAGCTCTTCAAACCTTGACTTCAACATGATATGTGTTGCGTTTATGACATATGACATGTCAGCAATGTATGAGTGGATACTAATCTGATTTTATTGCAACTTAAGAGGGTGATTCTTTTATTTTTGGTCACTTTGAAGGTGAATTCCTCCTCAGAGGGTCATTGTTTGGATTCAGAAAAAAAATATCTTCAAACATTTTGGCAACAAATCCGTGGTTATTTTTTATGCCTGATAGGTTAGGCTTTGATCGCTATCTCACCTGATGGTAAGTGATAATGTGGTGTTGTTCAGGCTAACCTAGAATTAGGCTCTCAAGAACAGCTGCCGGAACACACGTAAGGCGCTTGGCGACATATTTTCTACCTGAGGATGGTAGCTAGCCTGACGGGAAATCGCAAAATGACCTATATGATAAAGCTGCTTTTTTTTCATTAAATTTTGAAGCTCGTCCTCAACTGTACTGATTTTTCACGTGTACCACACGCTTAATTGTGATCAGTAATGTCCTTGACAAATCTGTTTTTAAAATTTTGACATCGGATAATTGCAACCTTGTGAAAAGAATTAATTTTTCTTTTGCCTACGCTTTTTGGACAAACAAAACAAACAATTTTTGGTTTGACTAATCCAATACGTGTATATACGCAAAAGTATATGCACCAGGCGAACACCCGCTGAACGCGTTCCAATTCTATCATGCCAATACAATTCAAACCTACAGATCGTCGTGTTTATTCTTCCTACTCATTTAACAGCATGTCCTAAATTGTTTTCAGGTCTTAATCATAGCAGCAGTTGTATCCGCTGTGACTGCGGAACATGCCTACTCTTCGCAACACGTTCACAAACATGATGGTAAACATGAAGAGGTTACTCATGGACATGGTCATCACAAGCACGTTGATTATTATGTAAGTACCTAGTTATAATCAACTTATGTTTGAAACATTAACCTTCACTGTCCATTATAGTTGTAGTTCAACCTTTCACGATCTACTTGACAATGCACTGCGCTCACCATTCCGATACGATAGTTCTTATAACTCGACCACCCAGTAATTAATTGCTACGGAGCCCTTCACGCATAAAAATAGTCGTATTTGCACACCACTGCTCTGAGGCAGAATATCTGGCACTGCTCTGGTATCCAAAAAGACGGACTCTAGTTAAGGAGACGTTCCACCACCTGGTAAAACCTTGTTTTATTCTTACCCTTATTCAACTTTAGTGGGGGTCTGTATATATGTTTTTTTCAACAAAACAAAGGTCGACACAAGAACATACAGTTTAAAGTTTTGGCTTCGGTTTTATGGTCAGTCTACTTGGGAATACCCATGATAGAAACCTTTAAACTTTTTGTGTATAAAGGGCGTTAAGATGGTAAATATCTCTTTTGTATGCATAAAAGTGAACATCCTACGTACGCCACTGTGAGTAACCACAGTAGGATTAAAGAACTCCAAATTATATTTGTACTTACATTGAAATTGTCAACTATCGAATGGTGCAGTACATACACTTGGCATAAGTCACTTAGTAATACATTCAAAGATGAAGTGACCTATAATAAATTTATAAACAGCTCACTTCAGAAATTTAATCAACCATTGCACAAATTAGAACGTAAATATTCGAAAACATCCTTGATAATTATTTTTACAGACTCATCCCAAGTACGAGTTCGAATACAAAGTGAAGGATCCCCACACACATGACCACAAGGAGCAGCACGAAACCCGCGAGCATGATGTCGTGAAGGGATTCTACTCTCTGCACGAACCCGATGGCTCCATCAGACACGTGCACTACCACGGTGATCATCACTCCGGGTAAGTACGAGTAAAACAACATACGAAATAACAATTCAGTTTAATGTTAGTTGAAGTCTTAGTCTGTATTAATGAACCGATGTCAGCATTGAGTATGCTATCAAAAGGCATCTTATGATGCTGAACTATTTAATATATCAATCTTGAGATGTTATTTGAGAGGTCGTTCTCAGCTGATATCACGAACATTATATCAGGTCTCGAGTGCCGTTTTAAGATGGGGTCTAAGATGTTGATTCTTACGAAAAGCTATTTTGGTAAATGATGAGACTATTAAGTAGCGATGATATTAATATTCTCTATTAATACAGCTGGCCAGCTGAGTTTGGTCTTGAGGATATTATACAATAGCGAGCAGTAATTATACTATGCTATAGTGAGTCTTTGTTGGAAACGAGCTAGAATTGCATCCCCTATGACTTCCTGTAAGAGTCGTAATAGGCAAAGAAGAAATACCAGAAAATGGATGCCTTCTACAGCTCTGCCATCGTACACAGATATACCTAAAACGCTTGTCAACGGTGACGTATTTGCTCAATGGAGGACGTTATAGCTGTTGATATGATAGCAACATACATACTAACATATCATTTACAATTCTAAGACCCTAATTCAACGCGGTTGAATCTTTTTTGCGAATCACTACGATTTTAATGTGTTGAATTTTTGATAACAGTCACATTATTGTAAAGTGATATTTGTGATTACTCACGAGTATGTTTGCCTAAGAGATCCAAAACTATACGAAACCTTTGGCAATCACGTACCAAACTCATTTTACCTTAAGTCTTTCATTTGTGTTCTCTGTAGTTTGTACAGTTTAAAGAAAAATTGCTGACAACCTCATTTAATAGATGTTTTTTGTTCTCAGGTTCCACGCTGATGTTAAACATGAGACCCACCATATTGTCCCTAAAAAACATCATCACTAAGAGTGTTAATATATAAAATATATTTTTGTTACCTCATTTTAAACAAATAAAAATACATTGTTCATATACGAGTAACAGTTTTTATTCAAACGAAATAATACTTCCACTTACTTGCAATGACGTAGACAAATAAATGTAGGTTAGAACCCTAACAGCTGAATAGAAAAAAAAGTAGATTGAATTTCGCTAATGATAATCACGAATAGAAGATGTTACAAATCTCCGGACTGCATTCTAACCACAAAACAAATATCCAAAATATTGTATTTTTACCACTGCATTTACCGTTATCTCTAGCTATACGAATCATTTCACTGTCCATGTTTATTGTGTCTTTTTCACTAAGTTGGGTAATAATCTCTCTCACTTTATTCTGCTTAACAGAAATTAGTTCAATTTATTTTTAATAACACAAGACTGGCCAATGACACGATTTTTGAAGCAATGATGGCTCAGAGTCCAAGTCAAAGTCAAAGATTTTATTTGCAAGATGTAGGTAATACATGATGTAGGATTTATAATATAAAAAGTTCCATATACATCCTTGCCATAATTAGCATGCAAATGATACATGATACAAAATTTTAAAATTAAAATATACAGAATTATGTCATGTTATAAGAAATAAAATTCATTAAACCAGCAATATAAAATAAAAAGAAATGTCAGTGAATAAATAAATGTCAACGAAAAGTAGAAAATAATATTAAAAGTCAAATTTCCAAGTTATAAATAATAGATTTCATTGATGTTCAATAAAAGTAAAGGTCCACATGTTTTGCCTCAGTGGCATTGACTGCCGCGCAGTAGGACCATGGTTCAAATCCCGCCGCTGGAGCTTCACCGCATGGTTGAAGGGCATTTTGCGAATGCCCCCCTGGCTAGCGACCACCCTCAAGTAGAAAATCTGTCGCCAAGCACTTTACGGTGTGTTCCGGCAACTGTCCTTGAGAGCCAGTAGTTCTAGGTTAAGCCTGTTGACACTTTCGACCACATCATCACTTACCATCAGGTGAGATTGTGGGCAAAGGCTTACCTATCAGCAATAAAAAATAATAAAAAAGGTTTTTCTTGGGCCATCCACTCTTCTGATGTCAAGCCTTCTTGGGAATGCCCATTAATTTTTATTCCACTCATATCTAATATCTATTGTCACACGACACCTAACTTTATATAGTGGATTTTATCTCATTATCTTACAATTACGCATAAGCTATCATTTATCATTGAATAATATCAGACTGGGCATAGGACGAAGAGATCTCATTTTGCATGTGAGGGGGCCAAACCGAATAACGAAATATTTAAGAAGGATGAGCGAATATTTTTTAAATAAATCTATATATAAGAGCTTTTTAAATACGTAAATAATCTTTCAGGAACGATGTCACATGGTTGCTACATAGTAATAAGAAATTAAATTGTATTTGATACGATATACTAGGTCTATAGACACAAAACTTAACTCAGCCAAAATTTAGAGCTTTCTTAATGATTTTTAAACGACTGCCCAAAAATAGAAGAGTTATGTTTTCAGGGTTCATGCATATATGTATGTATGTATGTTTGTGAGTTTCTTTATTCCACCACTAGCTGTCCGGGCGCGGCTCCGCCCGCGCCTATTTCGGTTATCGCGCAAAAACATTAACCTCTTTTAGCGCAGTTGGATAAAAACTATCCTATGTTTTTTCCCGGGTCTCAAACTATTTCCATACAAAATTTCATTCATATCGGTTTAGTAGTTTTAGCGTGAAAGCGTAACAGACAGACAGAGTTACTTTCGCATTTATAATATTATTATAGTACTGATAACATCTTGACGGTTTAGCCGATTTCAATGTAACAGATATCGTTAGATTCGCCTCGACAGTGCAAGTGACACAGGATATATAAAAATAAAATAAAAAAAACAAACTGGCGGATTTTAGCCGCAATATAGTGAGAAGAGAGGGGATCAAAATGAGAACCATTAAAACACGATTTCATAAATATATATAACTTGCAGTTTTATGTTCAATGGAACGATGAAACGAAAATAAATAATTTGCAGTCGGGTTTTTTTACTTATTTAATTTTTTTTTTTTTTTTATTCCAAAATTTTTTGAGATTTTTGGTCGCTTAGCGAATATGTCAGCCCCGTTAAGAGTTACATATAATACTAAACACTAAACTGAATTAAGTACATCAAGCAACATTTTGCAGAGTACACTAGCCATATCACTTAATGGATCAGGTAATATACCATGCAATACTCCTATGTCACTCAAATTGAGTCCTAATTCAGAACTTATCAAAGATCTCATCGGCTGACTCCGAACACATTCCACCAGTATACTTGTTTTCTGTCAAGGGAAATTTTAGAATCGTGCTTTTGGATTAGGTGTGCAATTTTTGAATATCAATGATGATTTTGAATTCCCCGGTGACTAAAAGATCATCGGTGAAATTGTTATATGTGTTTATACTAGTGTTCAATTGTAGATAGCGTTACTTTATAAATTACGCTACAACAATTAAAGTATTAGTAACTTCAACGTTCACAAAAGCCCTAAAAAGAAAATACAGCATAAATTTCAATTATTTTCAAGTTCACAAAACGTTCAAATGGAAATATATGGTATACTAGCTTTCCGGGCGCGGCTCCGCCCGCGCGTATGTCGGTTATCGCGCGAAAACATGAACCTCTTTTTGCACAGTCGGATAAAAACTATCCTATGTTTTTTCCCGGGTCTCAAACTATCTCCATACCAAATTTCATTCAAATCGGTCCAGTAGTTTCGTGAAAGCGTAACAGACAGACAGACAGAGTTACTTTCGCATTTATAATATTAGTACTGAGTACTGATGGCACTTTGATACTGTTTGAAAAATGTCAGTTTCAATTTAATTACTGGTGATTAAATTTACAAGTGGTAGCGTAATTGATATCATAGGTATGAGAATTTTAGTCACAAGTGAGTTTCAAAAATACTATATACTGGAAATTACTGACTATCGGATATTTTTATGATATTTAATCACTGAATAAAATTCGAAAATCGCACCCAAGTATAGTTATTTTCATATAATAATAGTATCAAAAATATATTGGACCACAATTTTTCTTTCGGGTGGGAACCTCATAAGAGTAAGATTTCCGTGGCCGAGAGAAACAAGCATCCGGCGTGAAATCGGAGGACGCGGGTTCGATTCCTGTCCGGAACAAAATAATTTGTGCTCCAATAATTTGTAAATGTGATTTTTGCCAGCACGCGATAGTGCTTGTAATCACATTTAGAAATTTTGTATACATTAGTCATATATGTATAGCCTACACGATTTTAAATATTTTCATGTCCAAAATTTGCCTTCTGCGATGACACACTTGCCCATGAGAAATTATTTAAATCCAAAAAAAAAGCTTTCAGGCGATATATTGGAAACCGCAAATTTAATCAAAAATGGTTATATTAGCCAAATGGACAATTTAAATGCAGAAAGTACGATGATAATTATGAAGCGAGATGCAGGAGACACCATATACTGCCTCTCCATGTTTGACGAAATATAGCAGACATAACACTATTATCAAAAATAGCCCTATCAAAAGTGGACTCTCCATACCTTCTCTCTAAGATAAGTCTAAGAGTTCCTACAAGAACACAGAGACAACCAATCCCGCTTCATGTTCCTCACACCTGTACTAAATATAGATCACACTCTTTTCTCATTAGGTCACTTAATAGTTTTAACAAACTGCATGATTTTCCCAAACTGGACTTATTCAACACTTCTACACATTTGTTGAGCAAAACTATTACCAAGAATTGGTTCGATGCGGTTCCCTAACTGACTGGTTGTTTGTTTATTATGTGTTTATTGTTTATATCTAAATTTAACAAATTAGTGTTGATTGTTTACTACTGTTTTGACACTTAAATGTTTTGCCTAACTCTATTTTATAAACTATGCTATATTTTAACTTACATAATTGAAGGATTTTATTATTGTAACAGATAAGTAACCATTGAGTTTCTATATGCGAAAACCTTTAAATGGTGCTAAGCTATATAAATATATAAGGAACTCTATAATGTATCACTGTTTGTTTTCCGAATAAATAAAAAAAAAAAAAAAATTACCCAACTTTTAAGCTGGATACTTACTTTTTGCAATATAAGCACACCGAGACGGAGCCCATGTTTTTTTAGTATCCGTGCTTTTGCCAACGGTTTCTTTTGCTCTCGTATAAGGCTAAGCTGACATACATTTTCATCAACGTTTTATCACAATGCAGCTAATTATATGCCTCAAAAATATTGATGATTATTTTCTTAAAAGAAACTTTCATGCAAATTAACATGTAAAAATATTTTACCAATTTGTAACGGTACAAGCGTTAATAATGAAAAGATTAATATAATATGATGTAGTTTTGTTTGGAACCTAAACCCTCAAACAAGGAAGTGATTGAATACCCTTCGACATTTGTATAGAGAAATAAACGGCCAGTTCTACGATTTTCCATTTAATAACTCTGGTGCTGGAGCCGTCACCGGCATTGGCAACGGCACTGCAGCTGGGGATTCATAAATGTATGAAATGCCGGTAAATGGAAAAACATACCATAGTTTGTTTTCCCACTTACCAGCACTGCCAAAACCACGGCTTCATGCAATTTCATGCAATTTTGATTGCCAGGCTGCCAGGGTACCCCTCGCCCATCCCGATGCCGTCCCACCTAAAATTGCACAATTTGAATTAAATATTTGAACCATGATCTCGTCGCAATAGTTTAAATTCGAAAAAGTGGGTTCAGATTATGTTTAATGGTACAAATTTAATTCGATAAAATATAAAGTTCCGTTACATTACAATAACTAGAACTAAGTTAGTCATTTTATGTTAACGTTTTGTATCAGTCTATCAACATATAGCTTCCTTTTAATAGTTAGGAATACTGATAACGCAAGTTTAAGTTGCTATTTACTGGTTTTATTTTTAAGTTTAAAACCGTCTTATCTGAAACTTTAATGACACTGATACCTGAAAACCTTGATCATGTCATAAGGCATGAGTTAATTAAAACATGTTAAATTTAAATACATTCGTTTATTCAGTCATCAAGAGTGCTTCCTCGCGGTTTAAATTGTTTTGACACGTCAGGAAATAAATACATAGGTGTTAAAGTACCTATCTAGTTGTCCAAGTTAAAATGATGGTACGGGTAAGTATATAGAAATCTGATCATTTTCTAGCCTATATCTAACGCTCTGCGGATTCGACATCGGTAGATATGTATGCCATGTTCTTTCTGCACGTCCCTCGCAGCTGTCGTCTAATAATTTAGACGAATATAGATGATAAACGTTTGTTTAACCGAATCATAGTCAGAAAAGTGGTTTTGTCGTCATGATAAAATAAGCAAGATATCATTATGACAATAAAAATTACACTATTACCTCACAAACAACCTGTTTTTACAACTTACTTTGTAATTATACTCATATATTATATTATATTATTTTGCAGATCATTTTTCTCCTATTAGTTCTCTCATTATATACTCAGGCATTATTATACCTCGAACCAAAGAGAAAAAAAGAAAGCTCTGAAGGAAATCTCAGTCAAAAACGCAATCAAACTACTGAAAAGATAAATATTATACAAGATGCTACTTATAACCCTTTAGGTTTTATTAATGCACTTACTCGTAAAAACCTAAAGGACAAACATATTAATAATCACAGTAACAAAACTAATGACAACTCTAATCATAATATGATCTATCAAAGTACAGAAAGTCAAGAAAGGCCCCATATTCATGATGCGCATACGCAGATTTCAGTCCAGGAAAACGTAACTTTGGACAGTAATCCTGTGCAGGAATCGTTACACGGACATATGTGCCATATGAGTCACAAACACAAGAACGCCCAAAAAAAATCTCAACACATGTCACATTCATCTATGCATGGTTCTAAGCACTAACACAAATGAAGATGTAAGTAAATACCTACCTAGTTACTTATTTAGTTATATTACTACCAATGACTGTGGGCCCTATAAGTAAACTCAAAGTGGCACAACGAGTTATGGAGTTTCTCTACGAAATCGAATCAGGAGTAAGGATATCCGTAAACGAACCAAAGTCACCGACATAGCCCCACGGATTAGCGTGTTGAAGTGGCAGTGGGCACGGTACATAGCACGCAGAACTGATGGTCGATGGGGCCGAAAGGTTCTCGAATGGAGGCCACAAACAAGCAAGCGCAGCGTTGAAAACACCCACAAGGTCGTCAATGTCGACATTACTAAGGTCACAGGAAGACGCTGGATGCAGGCCATTTCCAACCGTTGTATTCGGAAATTTATGTGGGATGCTTATATCCAGCAGTGGACTTCTTGCAGCTGAAATGATGATGAATGATGATGATGACTAGTAATAATGATATAAGCAGTTACTATTCATCACTTTCTATCAGGGACTTTGCTTATTTCAATCCATGTTTATTTTTCCCAGCCTCATAAAAAAAATCTACCGTGCATTATTTACCATCTCTTCATCTATCTGAATGAAATAACGTGAATCTGTTGTTTTATTGTTGTATGAAAGTAAGAAAAATCACGTATAACAACACAAAATCATTGGTAGTGTAAGGCACACCTCCAGTGATGATGGAAGAAAAGCTTGAAACTAGAAACTAGTTGGCGATCAGCGAGCAGCGAGGTTTAGTAGTAATAGTTTTGCTGCTGGGCTTTATGCAAGGGCAGACTCGCGAGGTCTATAGCTCGGAGAGCCACTAGTATATTATTTTAAAAGTTTCTCTGTGTACGATAAATATACTGTAGGTATATAATATGTGCTACACAAGTGCTGGAATTAAAAATATTTTCCTTGTTTCAGGTTCTATGTTGAGCACAGCGATTATCACGTTCAATACTATCATTAACACAAAAGTGAATGTTAATAATTAGTTAATATTTGTTTTTTAGTAAATATAATACAGTATTAATTGCTGTTAATGTTGAAAACTAAGAGTTTTAACATTCCCGAGTATAACTTATGAAGACGGGGATTCAGGATTTATAAATATCTATTTAAAGTATATACTTGACAGCTGGAATTCGAATAAATACGTAGATTGTAGTATATTATGACACAAGTGAGCTAAGTAGCTCATTATACAGACGCTGTGGGTTGCAGTCCGAGCCCTACGGCAAGGGCGTAAATCAGCGGAGTGTATAATGAGCAAGTTGCTCACGAGTTTCATACGCACTTTTTCAACACCCTTGCGAGGATAAATATATGCTCTGTTTACTCGCATATAATTTGTAGTTTGGTACTAACTTAATTTTGTAGGTATAATTCTATTACACACTAGTGTATAATATCATTAACCCTTTAACATCAAATTAGACCCCGGGGTCTAAAAATTTTCCGTCCGTTAGAGTCAAATTTGACACCGGTGTCTAGTAGAACCGTTCGCAACGTTCAGCCTTATATCTCCAAAACTAAGCCGTATTTTTGAACGAAACTTTCTATGGAATGAAGATAATAAAACAAAGAATGCATTGGGGTGCTTAGTCAGATCTGTGCCGGAACAAAATGTGTAGTGTTCACAGTGGGAATGTTTACTACGAAATTGTCAGTGCCGAGAAATCGCTGTCGAAGTTTGATAGAGATAAAAAGTAGTGAAATATTGTTAAATTGGTAAGTCGTTATGTAATTCTTATTATTGAGTGTTTATATCATCGATATACATAACAGGAATTATGTATTTATTGTGTTTTGTGCTCATAATCGTAAATTTATTTTGGAGTGGTCCTGTCACCGGCAGCCTATTTTACAAACGATTTTTTTTTTAAACGCCCGTAGAATATTAAATAAAACATAAGAAAACATGTTATTTATAGATATTACAATAGCCTAGTTCATTGGCTTTCTAAAAATATGACTTTCACTGATAAGGGTCCAGGGACGCGTCAAATATTACAACATTTGTGGAACAACTCCCCGCTCACGTTTTCGTCGCCACAGTCGCTTGGTCCGTAATAGTCCGTATAGGCTTATAGGCTCGCGTGTATGATCGCAAAGGGTGTACGAGGGTGTTATAGTTCGGTTTATGGCCTTAAGAACGATATAATAAAGCTCAGTTTACGAGCAAGGATGTTGAAAAAATAAATAAAATGCTATTAATTTTAAACGTTTCTTTACATAAGATTCAAATAAAAAAGACAACCATGTTGATTTGTTGCTTTCTTATATATAAAATTTACAAACAATAAAATAGCTGTCCAAGATGAAACAACCAAATTTAATTTAGTCGACTGATATGGAAGTGAATATACACCATTAGATACAGTTATCTATAGTAAACTCTATAACAAAAAACATAACTTTTTTTAAACAAGACAGTAAGCCAAATACAAAAAAAAATTGTTTGTAAAAAATACTACTCGGTAACAAACATACAGCGCCCTCTGCGAAAAAGGTTTTTTTTAATCAGCCACATAACTAGCTCCATAGCAATGTTTTATTGGTGTAAATGTTGAATAAATATATTATATATTTTGTTATATTGGTTAGGTATGTAGTTAATACCTATATTTTGTAATATACCAATATTGGTCTGAAATAAACAAATATGGAAAAAATAACCCCACGTTATGTTTTTAATTATCAAATCGTTTCATCTGCAGTTATAATTTATTCACCAGACACAAAAATATGTAGTATTCTCAATACAGTATATCAAGCACAATCTCTGCCAGAGGGCAGAGATTGTGCTTGATATGAAACTCCGCCAACAAGAATAAGGCTCTCCTTATTCTTGTTGGCGGAGTTTCAGGGCACCATTAGGAACCATCAAGGAAGCCTCCAAAGCAGCGGTTAAATATGTGGCAAATTCTCACGATTCTCAATGTTACGTTCATGGCAAATTTTGTTTCCGCACAATTATGAAAATGCTGTTTATAAGACCAAATATTCATGAAAATGTTCATACATAAACAGGCAAATACATGAATTATCAGTTTGATCCTATGTTCAGTCATCCTACGAAATGCATATATATACTGACATTCTACGTCAATTAAGGCCACACCATTGCAGTGAAAGCATTTTATTGTACAAATTATTAATGTAGGTGAGAAACAGGAACTTCACTGAATTATATTATTATCTATAATACTTACTTACGTGCAGAGTTTACTCTAAAATACCCTTTGAATTAAAATATTGTCACATACTAAAATAGTAACATCAAACAAAAATTATATATCTAAACTAATAATGATTGTGCGTCATTTGATTTGAGTACGCAAATAGTCAGCGGTGAAAAAAAATAGTTAAAATCATAACTTAAGTAAAGAGTATGTAATAAACAACCCATGGATCATTCAGTTATCCAAAAATGAATAAATTAATATTATGAATAACATATTATGGAAACGTTCAGTAATACAAAATTTTGGCATTGTGAGATTCTTGAACTTGCTATCACCAATCATTAATTGCACTGCGTATATGTAAACTGGTTAGACTTTTTTGGCTCACATTCTTGCGAAAAATGTTTAACGTACGCCTTCTGCTTGTATAAAAGACAAGGAATAGGTTGATGAAGTATCAGTAATCGTTTGATATCGAGTGAAACAACAATAATTAAGATGTACAAAGTAAGTGAAAATTATAACTATAACCATCTTATTTAAGTACAGACTATACATAGAAAGTTACATTCAATAAAATAAGCTAATTGCATATACCTACTAAAGAAAAGCAATAAGAAATTGATTAATATAAGTATTGATTTACTGTTAGAAAATTTTGTGACCTAATATTCTACCTTAATCATTATTATTCAATCCATTTTAGGATTCTATGGAGTTTAATTTTTGTTTAAAAATAATAGTACAGTTTCTTGGAGACAAATAGCAATAAATAACTACAAGATTTTTTTCCCTCGCATAGGTCTTAGCTATTGCTGCTCTCGCGTGCGTCGCAAGTGCTCGCCCGCAGGAGGGTCACGGGCACGGTCACGGACACGCGTACTCATCGCAGAGCATCGTGCTGCACCAGAGTCATGGACACGAACAGCAGCACCATGGACACGAGCACCAGCACCATGGACACGAGCACCAGCAGTACCACCACGTGCAGCCCGTTGTACAGGTCAAGCACGCGCCTGAACACCATGACCAACACGAACACCACCACGTGGACTACTATGTACGTAACAATTCATACAGTCTCTCTATATGTGCGAGCAGCAAAACACGATGCTAACGTACGCCCTCGCTTTAATGTTGTAGGCTCATCCCAAGTACCAGTTCGAGTACAAAGTGGAGGACCCCCACACCGGCGACAAGAAGTACCAGCATGAGAGCCGCGACGGTGATGTCGTGAAGGGCGTTTACAGCCTGCACGAGGCCGACGGCACCGTACGCATTGTAGAGTACTCCGCTGACAAACACTCAGGGTAATCCTAATTTGGAATTTTTTTTTTCTTCTTTTGCAATTAGTAAAAATAGTGGTAATAAAAATAATTTACTAAATAATTTTACAGATTTAACGCTGTGGTTAAACACGAAGGTCACGCCAAGCATATCGTTCCTGAAAAACATCACGGAAAACACCACTGAAATTTTAGAATATAAGTCTCTTCTCTTTATTAGGGATCAACTTAATGATCTATTTATGTTAGGACCATTGCACATTGGAGTGGCCAACATTCTAGTTAAACAACAAAAATGTTTTCGATAGTAGTGTTGTGATGAAAAATTAGCTTATTAAGTTGACTACTATGTTGTTATTTGTGTGTAAATGTTGTTTTGTAGTGTTGAATCTGTTAGTCTTATAAACTTCATGATAGTGTTAAATAAATGTTAAAACCCAGGATGGACTTTTGTTTTATAATAGCTCCTTCTAATGAAAAGACAATTACAACGAACTAAATTAAAGTTCAATTAGTGCATCCGTTTTTTTAGAAAACAAAACTTTATTAGGTAACTGTAGCACTGCTAGTGACTATAAATTCAAACAGTATCCAATATTGGAATGAGCTGATGATTATTTTTGATACAATAATTGTTTTTCTGACAAATAAATATTCACCCATAGTAAGATGTCTGAAACTGTGCCCAGTAGATGGAAATAGGCATGCTATTTCTATAGAAATATCTAGCCTATTTCCATCTACTGTATTTCACTATAGTAAACTACTACTATATTTCACAATAGTATAATATAGTAAATTGTTTATTTTGCCCCCAAATGTAGTGACATCGTATAAAACTCGTGTTATGTTTTTTTATTCCAATCGAGCCTACGATATTTTATGACCTAGTCGTAGGCGAGGGCTAAAATAAATTAAACCAAGAAGTTCACATGCTAATATTAGGTATCACTACAGTTACAATTGTCTCAAACTACAATTCTTTTGGCTGCCACAAGGTGCCCGGTTTTTCTAATATCTGTACAAACCGGGATCCTGCTAAGCGAATTTACAGAACTATCCTAAGACTTGTGTAAGGAGTATCATAAATCAAACGGTTTTTAAAAGTAAATATCCTTGGCATCCTATGAAAAAATCATATTACACTACAATAATGGAAAAGACTTTAAATGAAACCTGAAACCAACTCAAATTACATTTTGTTGCCAAAAAATTACATCACGTAATAATCATGTCATAAATACTTTTACACTTAGCGACTTAGGAACTGTAATATTGCATGTGTATAGACAACAAGTCAATAATGGTATGAAAATAAATTTCAAGGCTAAAGGTTAATATTACTTTTTGAATAAAAGTTCTAAGAAGTGTAGTCCTTCCTGAAAATGTACGAGTTGTGATGGTACTTTCGAAACACTTGTCTGGCCATTTAATAATCACAATACCCTACTGTGCACTAAATATTGTGTTGAATTGTCTAGAAACATTCCGCCAGCGCCGTGGCGCGCCCCGCTGCTTGACTCGAGAGCTCAAATATCCACGCAAACACTTAAATTATTATTGTGCGTGCACGCAACATTATGGTAACTATTCCTGGCGACCTATTGTCACCATAATATAGAGAGAACGTTACCCTATAAGATTATATATCGCACCGTAGACATATGCGAGCTTAAAATCAGAACCATGGATATAATTATGTACATATATGTCAACCGGCTGAATAGTGATTAGTTCATTTTCCGTCAAAGTTGTAAATATTAGTCACTAATTCATGTGTGCTTCTTCGTCGTGAACTTGATTCATAGTTTTGTCTTAGGTGACAACTAAAATCAATTAGTCACCCCGTGACCACGATCACTGCAAAGTGTTTGAAACGTCGGGATAAAATAATGAAAAATATACGTGATTTAAACCGTTTAAAGTTGTTTAATTACTATTGATTCATAGTTGCCTAATATAATAATTGTGAAGCAATTTAATAAAATGATTTGAGTATAAAATGCGTTCTATGATATGCTATGTTTAATTTTTAGGATTTTTTGACACAAGGTCGTTTTTTTTTCTTTATGTTTACGCCTTTTTTTAGTGATAATTAGAGTTGAGTTTTCCAAACATGCAACATGCATAGATATTGAGAGACCAAAATTGTCAGTCCTCTTTGCCCTGATACTTTTTATTATTTATTTTAGTTTCCCCAGAAAATAAGTCCATACGCTAAGTCCTTGTGCACGAATGTAAGCATAATAATCTCTGTATTATGCTCAGTCAGGCATTTATCTTAATTCTATAGGCACGTACACACAATAGCTTATCTCACTACTGACATGATCAAATTGTGCTTAGAAATGTACAAAATTACATTAGTAATCGTAAGTACCTCTACTATATTTTGAAGCAATATCCATAAAGTCAGACATCAGTGAAATATGAATACAATTCCTATGAAGTATTGAGGGTTTGTAGTTAAACTCAAAACCTTGAGTATAATAAAACCGGGGAAGTATATATGTGATTGAACTTGATAGAAATTATTGAAATCCAGGAATTAATACTTCCTGATCACAGCTTCGGTTAGGTTATGTTTCGTCTCTGACATCAAGAAGCTTCCATTATCTAAAAATTAGCTGACGCGAATTAAAACAGGATTACAATAAATTATATATATCTAATACGTTATATTTATTTTTTCATTGATGTATCGAAATACCTACTAAACAATGTGTTAAAGTTGTTCACAACTCTATTTAGGATTAGAAAGAGTTTTATGTGAGTGTGTTAGCGTGTTAATAAAGTTATTCAAAGCCTTTGAAATAATGAATCAAAGTTTAGTTGCGCGAGATTCAAGAACATAATTTTACTCGAATAATAGTTTTGTATTGGTATTTTTTAGGAACAACAAATGGCTAAGAAATTCAGTTTAGTTAGTGGCCTAGAATTTTACGAGAAACAATATTTAACTGGTGAGTGAGCCTTACATTAGCTGTATAAGGCATTTTATCTTTGATTTAATCAACCACTAAAAACAAAGCAGTAAGCGCTCCATCTAGAGTTCTTCATGTATTTTGTTTCCTTTTAAAGATAACCACAATAAGATAATATCTACATTACCCACAAAATCAATATAGCAAGGTAGAGGAATAATAAAATACCACGAAAATATAATAATGACTGACAAAATATAAAAACAAAATGACATTTACACAAATTACTTATACCATTACTAATTTTTTTCACAAGCGTATTGAAAAAGTCATGTGGCACACATGCGTGAAGATGTTCGTAACTAGGGACTATGGTGTACGCTCGCATTCGTCTCGTACAATCATTGTTCTCTCGTTTACTACAACTTAATTTCCGCACTTGTATGTTGTATAACTTGCAATTCTCTAAATCTTAGCTATGAATTAGATTATCTATTATATTTGATATTATTATTATAAGAATTTTTGCCTTTCTCATACTCGGAAAGTAGTGTTTTGTTTGATTCAAGTAACGGGTGGGAGACTCTGCTTCCCACACAGGGGCGGAAAAATCCCATAGTAAACACTTCCTTCTCAAGAACAGGAATTACTTGTAACCATGGTAACTATTGGTATAAACAAAATTAGATGTCAAGTTTTTTCGTTGTAAAATACTCTGTTGTTATGAGTACAATAATCAGAACTACGTTTGTGTTTACGCAAAGGCTAAAAAAAAACTAGTTAATAACATAATTAATGTGATTTTATGAAGTAAGTGTATGCTATATGAATATTTTAGTCACTAATTCTATATATGAGCAGTGTGAATAAAAAAAACACTTATTAAGGGGGATGGCCCCCGAAGGAGATGCATTATGTTCCATATTTAAAATTTAAAAAATGATTATATAGTTTGGCAAGTAAAACTCATTATAAGGTTAATTGTAAAAAAAAAACTAAACATAAATTTCCTTAAATATCACTAATTTTTCTAACCCATCATTTAATGTTATAGATGGATCTTCTACTCATGCTTATTATTTTCAGTATACATTTTAGAAAATTTACCACTTTTTACATTCCTCATGTTTTGAATAAACAGTTGAGTGTTTAACACGGGCGTAAGTCATCGATTCCTACTCGGACATAGCCGCATTAATTTAAAAAAGGTACTTCTCGTGTTATCATAATCAAAATAAATATTATAAAAGTACTAAGACAGATATTATAAAAGTACAAGACTACTATTTTTATTAATAACAAATACTTTTAAAAGTATCCTAAAAAATATTAAATAATAATTAAATAAAACACTTAAAAAAACATAAAATTATATATCTAGTGACAATTCCGCCTAATTTTCCTGTTATCTACGTGACGTCACAAACATCACGCAGCCTAACCGAAAGAATACCCGACTAGTTTCGCTTTCAAATTCAAATTCAAATTCAAAATCATTTATTCAATTTAGGCGTCTACGACGCTCTTATGAAGGTCAATTACAAATTTAATATTGAAATATTCTACATTGTACTGCCACGTTCAGCAAAAAAAGTTTATAGAGCCACTGCGAGAAGAACGGGCAAGAAACTCGGGGCCATTCTTTTAAACGTCTTTTTACAATGTGTTATAAACAATATAATACAATTATTACAATATTTGTTTAAATTACGTAGGAGACATGTGATGGCTTGGCAGAGGTGGAATTTTCCAAGCATTTTTGTCGTTTAAGTAATCACAAACTGTGTAGTAGGATTTCTTCATCAAAATATTTTACACGTGCAATTTGAATTTTCCTTCTGTGAGCATTGTAATATGTTCGGGAATTTTATTATAAAACCGCACACAATTACCTAAAAAGGACCTTTTATTTGTCTTTGCTAATCTAAAACATGGTACCGTTAATTTATATTTGTTCCTAGTGTTGTAATGATGGTTGTCACTGTTTAATTTAAATTTACTCAAATTTTTCCGAACATACATAATATTTTCAAATATATACAGACTCGGTAAAGTTAATATATCAATTTCTTTAAAAAGATCCCTTAGAGATTCCCTAGGATCCATTTCATATATGGCTCGAATTGCACGCTTTTGTAAGATAAAGATTGTCTCTATCTCAGCAGCAGCTCCCCACAGCAATACACCATACGACATAATACTGTGGAAGTATGCGAAATAAACTAGCCGTGCAGTAGCTACATCTGTTAACTGTCTTATCTTACAAACTGCATATGCAGCAGAACTAAGTCTTCCAGCTAGATCATGTATATGTGGATCCCACTGTAAAGTTGAATCCATTTTGATTCCCAGAAAGACTGTCGCTTTGTCAATAGAGAGTTTATCTAGGCCAAGCTTAATGTTTGGTTCAACATAAGGAACATTTGGTAATGAAAACTTTAAACATTTGGTCTTTTTTGAATTTAACAGAAGATTATTAGCGGCGAACCATCCAGAGATCATAGATAACACATTATTTACATGAATGAGTTCACTATCTTTCCTATCTACTTTAAAAATCAGAGAGGTATCATCCGCGAATAAAACAATATCACAGAAATCTTTGACCATGCAAGGCAGATCATTAATATACGCTAGGAACAGAAAAGGTCCCAAAATTGATCCCTGCGGTACACCTATTTTTACGAAAGACCCGGAAGAAGTATTGCCATTTATTCCAACCATCTGTAGCCTGTCAGACAGATATGACTCTATTAGATTCAAAGCTTTTCCACGAACACCATAGTGTGAAAGCTTACGAATCAGAGTGCAGTGTTCTACACAGTCGAATGCCTTGGAAAGATCACAAAATACGCCAATAGCATCATGTGAACTCTCCCAGGCTTCAAGTATATGTGACATCAATTGAACACCTGCATCTGTTGTCGATCTGCTCTTAGTGAAACCAAACTGATTCTCATTCAATATATTATGCTCATTAAAATGAGATAAAAGTTGTTTGAGCATAATTTTTTCGAATACTTTACTCAGAACGGGTAAGATGGAAATAGGTCTATAATTGCAAGGGTCAGATGCAGCCCCCGACTTCAAAATTGGAGTGATTTTACTTAGTTTCATTAAGTCGGGGAAACTTCCTCTATCAACACAAAGATTGAATATTGTTACTAAGTATGGTGCAATAATGCAAATAATAGACTCTGCCACTTTAACTGACATACCCCACAAGTCTTCAGTACTCTTTATGTTTAAACTTTTGAATGTCTTTATAATTTCAAAGTTTGTCGTGTATCTGAAAGAGAAGTCCGGTGTTTTGTAGGGAAAATTATGTTTTAATAGGGCTTCTGCTACACTGGGACAAGAATCCAATGATTTAGTGGCTTCTAGGGGTAAGTTAGAAAAAAAATGTTCAAATATATTCGCCACTTGTATTGGATCAGAGATTTGATGTTTATTAATAGTTAAGACATATGTTGAATCTCTAGGTTTATTCTTACCAGTCTCAGTATTTATAGTCTTCCAAATGGTTTTTATTTTATTTTTAGACTTGCTAATTTTGTCTCTAATAAAAAGAGATTTAGCACACAAGCAAACAGACTTAAAAATTTTTGAATAGTTCCTAACATAATCATGAAACTGCTTGCAAGATGTTAAATTTTTCCTGCAATACAGATCAAACAAATAATCTCTACTTTTTCGGATACCTCTAGTTGCCCAATCACCAAACTTCAATTTTCCATTTATTTGTTTCTTTATTTTTGGACAAACTTTTTGAAATTCAATATTTACTAAAGAAAATAAGTTATTGTAGATGTCATTCGGGTCACAGTGAGAAAAACTTGTTATGCCAAGCTTAGCTTCTATGTTGGTACCGAGAATTTCTAGCCTACTGGTTGTTAACGGCCTATGTTCAACTTCATACCTCTCTGTTTCTCTATTTCCATCAAATTTTATCGCAAGGCCCTCATGATCAGACCTAATACCTTTCAATATTAACTTTTCTTTAATCTTACAGTTTGAGTATATATTGTCTATACATGTAGATGAAGTGTCTGTTATCCTAGTGGGCTCACAGAACAGAAATTTCAAATTAAATGACTTAAATAATGAAATAAGATCAGTCTTATTTTTAGAATTCATTAAAATATCTATATTAAAATCACCACATACAAATATGGGTTTTCTGCATTTAGAGATTTTCCGCAGTATACTTTCCATAGTGGATAAAAATTCTGCAAAATTTTGAGCACGACCTTGATCTGTTGGTGGTCGATATACACACAACACAAGATGCCTGTCCACCTCCACACAAGCAACTTCACAGACACGTTCGACAGAACATCTGACTAAGTCACGGCGTTCTTTAAATTTTAAGTTATTATTTACAAGAATAATACACCCTCCTCCTTCTGCAGATGATCTGTTAAACGCACTGCCTACACTAAAATTCTTAACATTAAATAACATTGTATCTGCTCTTAGCCATGTTTCAGTAAAGCATAATATATCAAAAGGATATTTATCTAAGAGCATTTCAATTTCAAGTATTTTGCCAGGGAAGCGATTTATATTTTGGTAGTACAGTGCTATGTCAGAACACTTCCCTGTTGTCGGACTTAAAAGTTTAAATAGTCTGACTCAACATTTCTATTAGTACATGTACTAAAATCTGTAGCGTCAATAGAAGACTTGGTTATATTTCCTATAACCGACTCAATATTATAAGCTACCAAAGTAGCAATCAGATTTTTATATTTCTTAGGTAGGTACATCCTATCCCGAGTCAACATAAATTTAGTAATAAATTTATTACAGTCAAAAAATAAAAGTTTGTCACTATGACGACATGTCATATTAAATAATATGGTATTTAAGGAATGAATATGCTCATTCTGATTTTTAGTCAGTGCCTCTGAATAGGGAAAAGCACATAACATAATTTTAACTTTAGCTTCTAAACGAAGCATCTTCAGGAGGTCTTGACTTACCGAGCGCACGTTAGGCGGAATTGTCACTAGATAAGTATATAATTTTATGCTTTTTTAAGTGTTTTATTTAAATATTATTTAATATTTTTTAGGATACTTTTAAAAGTATTTGTTATTATTTAATATGGATTTCCGTAAAGTAACGCCTGAATCTATCCATTGCTATTTTTTATATTTTCGTTATATTTAGAAGTAGTGAAAAGCGCTTAATACGGATGGAAGTCATCAATTTCTATTCGGACAATAGTCGTCCGTAAATATTCCACACAATATTTTACTTAAAATTCCACAAATGGTAGGTACTTACATCTCAATAAATTTTTAATATATTAATGTTGTTGTTTTTAATGAATACTTCTTAGAAAAACAACTATATTTTACTCTCTTAAATTCGAAATGAAAAGTAGAGTGCTTAACACGGGCGGAAGTCATCAATTCCTACTCGGACTATAGCCACATATTATATCTAAATACCTCGTATGGGAATTGATTACTTTCGACCCTTGTATAACAATCTACTATTACATGATTATGCTAAGTTTGAAAACAATGTTTAAACCAGTAGTGTGGGTACTAGGAAGATTAATATGTGTAATGGCACAACATACCCAATCAATGTTTTCTTGATCAATTTGTCACATGTTATTTTATGGTATATTATTCAGGATTGTCGCTGCTTAGCATTGAAATAAATATATTTAAACTTGAAGGTACGTTAACTTTCTGTTACCTAAAATGTATTGCACTGCATACAAGTAAACAGGTTAGACCATTTTCGGCTCACATTCTTGCGAAAATAAGTTGACATACGCCCTTTAAATTGTATAAAAGACAAATGTGAGTTTGATGAAGTATCAGTAACCATTTGGTATTCAGAATAAGAAACAAGCTTTTAACATGTACAAAGTAAGTGACAATTGGCATTACTGGAATTGTTATAAAAAATGACCACAAATTAAGAAAAATACGCTATTCATAAACATATCGAGTAATATGATACTAATAGGTAACCATAGGTATCTGTTTACTATTTGTGTAATATATTATATATAATTGGGAAAATCGTATTTTCAAATTATATGCTACCAAAATGATTTGTTAAAATAAAATTTGGGTCTTTAGAGCATCTTAGGCAATTCAGAATAATATAATTTGACAATGCAGTAAGATTGAAAGTAATATTTTAAAATATTTTTTTTTCTATTCATAGCTCTTCGCTATCGCTGCTCTCGCGTGCGTCGCAAGTGCTCGCCCACAGGAGGGTCACGGTCACGGACATGGGCATGCGATCTCATCGCAGAGCATCGTGCTGCACCAGAGCCACGGACACGAGGAGCAGCAGTACCACCATGTGAAGCAGGTCGCGGCCAAGCACCACGATCAACACGAACACCACCACGAGGACTACTATGTACGTACTTATTCATACAGCCCCTTTTAGTAGGCTTGACTCAATGCTGACTTGCTTACTAACCAGTTAAACGATGTTGTAGGCTCATCCCAAGTACCAGTTCGAGTACAAAGTGGAGGACCCCCACACCGGCGACAAGAAGTACCAGCATGAGAGCCGCGATGGTGATGTCGTGAAGGGCGTCTACAGCCTGCACGAGGCTGACGGCACCGTGCGCATTGTGGAGTACACCGCTGACAAACACTCTGGGTAATCTTCATTTAAAATATTTTTTTCTCAACTTTTACTAGTAATAATAGTGGTAATCAAAGTAATTTCCTAAATATTTTTACAGATTTAACGCCGTGGTTAAACACAAAGGTCACGCCAAGCACATCATTCCTGAAAAACATCACGGAAAGCACCACTGAAATTTTAGAATATAAGTCTCTTCTTTATTAGGGATCAACTTAACGACCTTATTATGTTAAGGCCACACATTGCACTTTTGATTTGCCAACATTCTAGTTAAACAATACATTTTTTTTCGATAGTGGTGTTGTGATAAAAAATTGGCTTATTAAGTTGATCTCTACTATGTTGTTATTTTTTTATAAATGTTGTTTTGTAGTGTTGAAACTGTTAGTCTTAAAAACATCATGGGATTGTTAAATAAATGTTAAAATCCAGGATGAAATTTTTATTTTATAATAGCTACTTCTAATGAAAAGACAATTACAACGAACTCAATTCAAGTTTAATTAGTAAATCCGTTTTTTTAGACAAAAAAACTTTAGTAGGTTAGTGAAGCACTACTAGTGACTGACAAATATATATTCACCGACAGTACGATGTTGGGAACTGTGCCCAGTAGACGGAAATAGGCTAGGTATTTCTATAGTGAGTATAGTAAATTATTTATTTTGCCCTCAAATGTAGTGAAATTTTTCGTGTAAAACTCACTTTGTTTTTTTATTCCAATACACAGGCTACAGTAACAATTTTTTATTTTTTTTCGATATTTTAAGTCTTAATCATAGGCGAGGGCTATAATATAGCAGGTCAAGAAATTTACAAACTCGTATTAACACTACAGCTTTGCAATTTTTTCTAACTATGATTCTTTTGGCCGCCACAAGGTGTCCGGCTTCTCTAGTATGTGTACAAACCGGGATCTCGGTAAGAGAATTTACAGAATTATTCTGAGATTTGGGTGGATTGGATTTTCATAATTCAAACGGTGTTTGAAAGTAAGCACACTTTAAATTTTAAAATGTAATCTAAAACTTGAAATGTAATCTTTGAAATGTAATCAAATTACATTTTGGTGCCGAAATATTATCACGTGATAATAACGTCGTAACTATTTTTACACTAAACGATTTTTTTTCAATTCTCTATGTGTAAATGTGTATATACTCGTAGGCAAAAAGTCAACGAAAGTAAATTTCAAGGATAAAAGTTTAAATTTTTTGAATAATAATTCTAAGAAGTGTAGCCTTCCTGAAAGCATGTGGGCGTGGTGCATTTCGAAGCACTTGCCTGGACATCTTAATCATCACAGTATCTCACTGTGCGCTAAATTTTGAGCTGAATTTACTAGAAACATTACGCCGGTGGCTCGCGCCGGTGCCAGCTTTACTCGACAGCTCAAATATCCACGTAAAGCTAATTGTTTACAAGTTCTTTTTGTTTACTAATGCGAATCTACCTTGAGAGTCTAAAGATTGAAATACGGGGCACTTATAGATAGAGTGCGCTTCGTCACAACAGGAACATGCTACGGTTGTTGGATTAGTAGATTTCGCTAGATAAGATGTACCTACGTTTTGGTCTGCTACTAGTTTGTCTATTATTGGCCGGCGAAGAATTTTTTTCGTTGAAGGTACGAGTAACATTAGGATTACCGGAAGAAAATAGGCTAGTTTCTAAGATCTTTACGTAGTCTTGAAGAAACTTCAACAGTTCAGCGAGTGTGGCTAACTGAACTGTTTTGTGACTCAAAACGTTTACGAGAGTCTGCATCGAGTGTCCGCGAAGCTAAATGGAACAAAATAAACTCCCCTAGATTTGGAATATCTAGAGATTGGAGTGCATAAAACGACTTATGTAGTAAATTTGTTAACGGTTGCAATTCCTGGAAGCTCCCAGATTTCACCGCGGGATGATTAAAAAAATTGTCTAAATACGTCAAGGCTAAGATACGCTTAGGTATTTTGATAACGTTAGACTAAAGTATCGAAAACAACTTTGTAATTACTTGCAGTCTTTGGTACTCCCTTTGCAATAGACAATGCATGTGTGTGTAAACACGCGACACAAGGTAATGGAATTTATCAATATCCGAGATTAAATAAATATCATGTAGGTACTAGCTGCGCTCCGCAGCTACACCCGCGTGTATGTCAGGATGATGATGATAAAATGTATAATATGTGTTAATCCAGCGCCTTATCTACCTCAAAAACCATTAATTTTTGTAGGTATAAGATTTATATAATATGGCTTACGCAAATATGATCATGTCTCCGATTTTCGTAATAAGCTCAAGTGGCTCCCTATGCGTCGTCGCCGGAATGCTCATATAGTATGTCTCCTTTACAGTATTCTGTTCAATCTTTACCCCTGGTTGCCCGCGCTACCTCAAGGAACAATTTAAATTTCTTCATACTACCCATTCTATGTCATTAGAAAACGTAAAGCTACACAGCAGTTATTTATATGTACAATTATTGAGACCATAAGAAACCCCGCCCATTATATATATTTTGACCATATCTATTGTTGATGGATTGTCTGGAAGAGATCGCTCTGAGCGCTAAGATCACCCATTAATACACTCGGTTTTAATTTATATTTTAGTAATGAGTGTATTGTTGTTATTATGGTGTTTTCAATACAGAGTTCTTTATCTCGCTATCTATCATACCCAATTTCATCAAAATCGGTTCAGTCGTTTGAGGGTGAAAAAGTAATGAACATACAAACACACTCACAAACGTTTGCCTTAATAATATTACTTTGAAAAGGATCAATTTGTTACTACCGAATATGCATAAGAAATAAATTATATTTTTTTATAGTATATATGGTTCACTATATTAGCGATAATGGCTTACACATAAAATATATAAATGTGCTGTCGCTGACTTTTTTGTAGGAAACATTGAGATAAATATTTCCGATATGCATTATGTGAGTGTGACACTAAAGGTTTTTGCAACGCACGCCAGAATGCCTCGCATATGGCTGATTTTTTACTTACTTACTTGACACTTATCGTTATATTTTCTACAATTCACACAATATCTTTACAAATTATAGCCTATGTGTTATTCTGATGTCTAAGCTATATTACTGTAAAGTTTCATTAAAATCCATTCAGTAGTTTTTGCGTGAAAGAGTAACAAACATCCATACATCCATAAACACTCACAAACTTTCGCATTTATAATATTAGTAGGATCAAAGTCTTGTAGGTATCATAAAAGGTTTGCCAATTTTGTACATTGCCGTCAAAAATGTTGATGGATCTGTTGATTGGGTTTTATGGCTAGCTCCAAAGATTGTATATCAACACACAATTGAACAAACTTCTCACGAATTGAATGTAATTGCGTATCTCGACTTGCATGCCGATACCTTTGAGCGATCTTGAACCATCTCCATAGCAAGATCGTAAAGGATTTGAATAGCACGGAAAACATATTCACGTCGCGATCGAAGCATTTTAAGTTTACTTTCTTTCATTGTTTATTACAATATTATCTGAACTATGAGTTTCGTATGATAGACAAAAACAATTCGCGTAGGTAAGTGAATATAATAGATATATATATATATATATATATATAAAAAACCTGAGGGTAGATGTAACTTGATAACAGATAGGGAGGTTAATATAATGTTATCGTGAAATGTGTGGTAAAGAATCACTTTATATTATGTTATATTGCCATAAACGGTAAATAATTCAGCTAAGATTGACTTTTATGACCGTTAATATAGCTGTTATAAAACTGACCAATGAATCCTTATAGTATGTACTTAAAGTATAACCTACGATATTTAGTCGGATTATACTTTTACAATAAAATTTGTGAACAATTTGAGATTAAAAGGTTTTATTACCAATAAAACAACTTAAAATAGACAATTAGTGTTATTACGATAGGCATTCGCGCACGAATAGGACGTTTACCTAAATTGAAAAACTAGAATTTGAATAGAAAAATTTTTGGATTAAAGGCTAAAGTCTGCATGGAATTAAGGAATTGCAATAGGTAGGTACTCACAGCTGATATTCATAGGTTCACCCGTTCCTTGCACACTTCACTTTCTCCTTTGTATATTTGTTCCCGCGGTACACGTTTTGGTTTCGAAGATTATCGATACAGATTAGTTCCTCTTGCCGCCGCGTGCCAGGCGGAGTCGCTTTTGCCGGTTGTGAGTAGGTGGCGCGAGGATTTAAATTTGGATAGACTGTTGGATAGGAAAACAAACAAGGAAAGACCTTAAGCCTGTTCAGTCGCCAACCACCTAACAGAGTATTCCGGCAACAGTCCTTGAGAGCCAGTGAAATTCTAGGCACATGAGACTTAACAACTATGTATCAATGTGGCGGGCGCAGCGCAATTCGTGACTTGTAACGAAATTAATCTGTTATAGGCAGAGGTTAATCCACTAAACATCAGAAGGGACTCGTGCTTGTTCCGTCATAATAACATAAAAAAGAAGAAAAAAACTGCGATTTCAGATAGGTACTCCATTGTAGGTATGTTAAACTTTCGTGAACACTGATGAATTGATGGGCCACTTTGAATTTTACAAAGAGCTGGTCGCAGATTGCCAAATGGAAATTTATTTAAACAAAATACTATGAACTATATACAACACTACAGCTACTACAATAAAAGCATTTAGACACCTATAAGTCATAGCAGACTCATAGGCAGTCCAAATGCTCCAGCCCACTCCACAATTTATTTTGGTTTTTCTATTCAATCTTTTTTGACATATTTCTAGAACAAAATAACATAAATAATTAGTGAATGTGCAACAAATAGGTAAACAGTGAGTCAGCCAAATCAACTTTGTTGTTAACAACCATAACTTGTGATATAAAATAAAGACCAATGGCAGTTATGGTTGAAAAAGTAAGCAAACTTCATAACATTTTCATATTGTCAATCATACAAATAAAATGAAATAATAGGTGTTAAAAAAACTGCATTAATACTTACATTAGGATAAAATAAAAATAAAAATACCGTAGGTAAAATAGGTTTCTAGCTATGAACATGGTGAAGTAAATCATATACTCCACACTAGATGGCGTTAAAATAATAAAATGATTTAAGTATAAAATGCGCTCCTATGATATGTACATAATATATGCTATGTTTTATCTTTGGGATTGTTTAACCCTAGACCGTATTTTTTTTCTAATATTTACGTTCTTTTTTATCGATAGTAAGAGTTGACTTTTCCAAACATGCAACATGCAAATACCAATATATAGAGATACCAAAATTGTCAACTTACAACAGTTATTGCCGTGATACTTTTTATCTTCGTCGAGTTTCCCCAGGAAATAAGTCCATAGGCTAAGTCTGGGTGCACGAAAGAAAGCATAATGAAGATATGGCAATTGGTCATTTGTCTTAGTTCTATGGGCACTTACAAAAATAAGCTTATCTTACTACTGACATGATCAATTTGTGCTTAGAAATGTAAGTACATAATTACTTTAATAATCGTAAGTACCTCTACTATATTTTGAACCAATATCCCATCAGTGAAATACGAATATAATTCCGATGAAATATTCAGGGTTTTTACTCAAAACCCTGCTTATTAAAAAGGCCGGGGAAGTATATATGTAATTGATATAGATAGAAATTATTGAAATACAGGAATTAAAATCCCCTGATAACTGCTTCGGTTAGGTTATGTTGCATCTCTGACGTGAAGAAGCTTCCTAATTTAATATTGTATGATATATCCTAATAAATATTTATAATTAGACATTGGCTGATGCGAATTCTAACATCATGACAATAAATTCTATCGTTTGAATAAGTTACCCCTGTTAAGTAGTGGAAGTTACGTTTAATATATTTTTCTATTTTATACGTCAGAAAGTATGGAAATACCTGCTAAACAATGTACTAAAGTTGGATACAAGTCTATTTAGGATTAGAAAGAGTTTTTATTATATAGATGTACGAGATACAAGGACATAATTTTAGTCGAATGTAGTAGTGGTATAATAGTTTTGTATTGGTATTTTACAGGAACAACAAATGGCTAAGAAATTCGGCGCAGTAAGTAGCCTAGAATTTTACAAGAAACAATACTTCAGTGGTGAGTGTGCCTTCAATTAGCTATATAGGGCACTTTATCTTTGATTAAAATATTTTTTCTACTCTAAAATAATTTCACTTACATATAATATTTTTGAGCAAATCTAGACCTTTTTAAATTCAATCTAGCCCTGTTTCTGGGTTGGCAGAACTTTGTGCTCATTACTTCCTTATGAGCACGAATACCAAGAAGATATCTACTAAGCGTTGTTGCACTAAGTTGGTGGCAATTTGAAATTTGCTCTGTTTTTATTGTTTGTTTTTATTGATTCTTATTGTTTGTTCAGTGTTAGTTACTCAAAATGAGTTCAAGCTCAGAAATGGTAATATGTTTAGACCTATTACCATTAATAATTCTAGGCTTAGACCTATTAGCGTTTAGAAGTGCTCGGAGCGAAGTTTGCTTAGCCATTCTGAACCGATCAGCAAAGTTAAGCAACGTCATGAATTGGATGGGTGACCGCTGGTAACATTACTACTGAGCGTTTACGTGCTTTGGAGGACACGTTAAGCCGTCGGTCCCGGTTGTTGTCTTAGGATGGCAGTCGCTACTAATGCTATAACGACTTATAGCATTGTGGTAGGGCATTTTGCGAATGCCTGCCTGGCTAGCTACCACCCTTAAGTTGAAAATCTGTTGCCAAACACCTAATGGTGTGTTCCTGAATTTGTCCTTGAGAGCTAGTAATTATAGCCTGAACAACATCTTTGACCACATCATCACTTACCATCAGGTGAGAAAGTGATCAAAGGCTAACCTATCAGGCATAAATAAAAAAAATATTACCATTAATAAATTCGGCATGTATAGAATTTGTAGATAAGGCAGCAAGCACTCTATCTATTCATGTATTTTGTTTCCTTGTGAAGAGAACCACAACAAAATATCGACTATCATTATTAAAAATAAAAACAAATTATTCAAAAAATTATAAAACACGCCTGCCACACGTACCAAAAGGTGAACTAAAAAATTACAAACAAGTTACAAGATTTTAATGTTGAATGGCCACAAGGTAGCTACTATATAGATTATATTTAGTGTGCAATTAAAACACCATTGTGCCCAAAAATGGAAAACTCATAACCAATATTTTCATCGAAGTCGGGGGACCTGTAAAGAACTATTCCAGGGAACCGTACCTACTCCACTTTTGCCTTTCTCTCTGATGACGTTCTCCAGTCAAGAGACGCATGGTCTCTGTCCTGCCGCATAACGGTGTTGTATTACTTATTTGTCTACAAGAAGCAAGCGTAGAAACGGATACGACAATATTTATTTCTTTTGTCATTAGTGAACGAATGCATATTGAATACCACTGTTATATATTTTTGTTATGTACTAAGCAAGTTCTAGACGGTGTTAGTATACGTTGTAAAATATTCACGAAAAAAAATTTTATTTTCTGATTATTTCATGAACCATAGCTCCCAATTTAAGTTTTTCAAAACGTTCACTAGCCTATGCTACCCGGAATAGCTCAACGTTTCTAATGAAATCACATACATCAAAATCGATTAAGCCGTTACGAAGTTATGGTGGAATAAAGAAACTCACAAACATACATACATGAACGCTGAAAACATAACTCTCCTTTTTTTGGGCAGTCGTGTAAAAAAGTAAATTCCATCGCCAATACCTTGCTTTTAATTTTCTCACAAATGTATTGAAAAACGTCGTGCGTGAAGATTACATACAGAGACATACTCATGCGTGAAGATTATTGTAAACTAGTGTGCGCTGGCTTTCGTTTCGAACAAACATTGTCCTCTCGTTTACAATGACCCTTTTTCCGCACTTGTATCACAATTTACTATAGTGTTACAACTTGCAATCCGCTAATATAAATGAATGAATTACATTATCCATTATTAAACAAAATACTACGAACTATTAAACAACACTACAGCTACTACAATAAAAGCAGTTAGACAACCTATAAGTCACAGCAGACTCATAGACAGTCTAAATGCTCCATTATATTATTATTATAATTCACAAATTTATATTTTCTCGAAATATTTACGATACTTCGGTGCATATATGAGGACCATGGGCCTAAGCCAAGTGGGCTTCATGTTGTTACGGTTTTTGGTATGTTACGTCGTCTTGTAAGAATTTTCTTACAATACGACAGGTGTTTAAAATAGCAGCCTTCTGCATGGTCATATAGGTGTTTTCCGAGATGTTTATTTATTACCTTAAGTGATTGTAGTAAATGTTTTGGGATTACTCCTGTACTAGATAATACCAGTGGCACAATATATATCTGGTTCATTTTCCATATTCTGCACGGAAAAAAAAGAGTAAGGAGAATTTCTTCGGTTAAGACATTTTGCTGTCTTAAACATATTTTTTTGAGATGAAATAGTTTAGTTTCCGATACAATGATAGCATATTAAACTAAATTATACATTTTCTTAATATAAATTAATAATTTAGTGAAGCTTGAAAAAAATTTTGTTGCTACAAAACAAAATATTTGTTTACAAGACAGAAAACTTAGTATTTGTTTCAATCGTTGCATGTCTTTGCGTGAAGCGAATATGTCTTCTAATTGAATATCTGACAATCTTATATGAAACTAAGCACGAATGTTAGAAGAAAATTGCAAAATATATATTGAAATATTGTTTATTTTATATTAAGATATCCTCTGTCTTAATTCAAACGTACGGTGTCATCATCATAAAACGCGTTTTATTTTTAACTACAGAGTGTTTTTGCTTCAAACCAATGAATGTAGTTCATTCCAAAATATTATGATTAATTTGTTCCAATACACTACTTTCATTGTTAAAACTGAATTATGACTTCTGACCAAATTTGCTTTTAATGTCCAATCAAAGTCCCTACTTCAATTAGATTAAGGAAATTAAATGTTATTTTCATACAATACTTTCTTAGATTGACACAACTTTGTTCTTGTTCTAATACACGACGATCATTGAGCTGAGTTTCTCTCTATTTTCGTTTAGAAGTTTATATTATTCAAGCGAAGTAATATATTTTCAGATAATACTATTTCATATACTAATATAAATAGTAATTTTATTATTTTATCTTTATATTATATAAATTTTAATTTATAATAAAAATAAATTACATACATAAGTAGGTAATTTATTTAACAGACGTTTTATAAGTTAATTGTTTCAATAAATTAATATTAGTTTAAAAGGGTATCGGATCAAATTATTCAATTATAATTGTTTCGAAATAAATTAATTTATACTTAGTTTAACATAATATATTTTGTTCTTCCAAGAAAATCGTTGTCTTGGCTTGAAAACACCCTAGTCTTCTTTCTGTGTGTAGTTACTTAAAGTGTTGCCAGAATAGCTTTTCCGGTTTGAACTTGGCTAAATGTTGGCTGTTTCTATATTATGTTGATTATTTTTCTATTTATCGTTGGTTCTTCACATATCACTGTTCGTTAGAAATTGGAATGAGTATGTGAAGAATGACATTACGAGGCACACTTTCAAAAACTTATCCACTAACATAAACCAAGTACTACATTAAAATAGAATAAGTAATTACCTACATAATTCCAATAATAATATTTCCATAATCTTATACTCTAAAATGAGCAATTCTCGTGTATATATTATGCATGTATGTGCGGATATATATATTGTATATTTTTCCTACCGAATTACATGAGGATCGGTTTGGGCACCTATAATACACTAAAACTTACATAATGAATAGGAGTACGTGCTGAGTTGCTATTAGATTTTTAGTTCGTAGTATCTAACCAAGTTTGCTAACGCTACTTTATGTTACCATCAATATTTACGTGGCAAATTCACACATTATTGTTACATATTATTTTCACTGTTAATATATGAAAAATACAGTATTTATTATTACGTATTATGTATTATTACGTGACGAAGTGAATTTACAACAATCTCTGGAAGTAGTCCGGGGTGACGGTAAAACTCACGCGACTGCCATTTTTTTACAAAGTAATTTACAAAAAAATTGTTGGGTTTATAAAAAACCCTTATTAATTTCAAATTTATGATCGACGTTAAGTACATTTGGTACGACCGTTGGTATTCGTAAGCAGCGTCATTGAACTTCTATTGAGTTATTGGAAGCATTTGTACTTGTACTCGAGTCTTCAGAAAGTGTCCGATGCATATTCACATTAATAAACAATTTGTGGTTATTAAAAACGTTTAATGCATGAGTTCAACTCGAATAGCTTATATTTTACAATTAATGATAAAACGGCTATAAGTGCCAAAAATACATCACTCAAAAAAGTATGGTATTGGCGTTTTTGGATTTATGTAATGACCACACTGACTGGTTGTTTGCTCCGCGTGAGTACAATTCAAGTGAACGTGAAGTACTCTTCTTATAGTAAATTTGTTTATTGAATTGACTCTTTTCACTTTTGTGTCAGTAAGGACTTCAAATTTGGTGGTCTATCAAGTTCCCACTCCTCCGCACAAGGCGAAAAAATATGTACATGAATTGAAGTTGATTATTGTGTTGGTCGCAAAATTAATAGTGTAATACATATACCATGGATGCTGCTGATCCGGATGATTTAAGGAGTCTTGATATCTTTGCAGATGCCTCAAGAAATCATTCAAGCATTTTGCAGTAAGTACTTAGTAGGTCCTTCCTTAACAGTAGGTTTCATATCGCTACTATTTTTGAAGCGCTCGTAGCGAAGTTTTAAGTGGCAGCTGTCCTTGAGAGCCAGTAATTCTCGCTAAGCCTGAACAACACTTTCGACCACATCATCACTTACAATCAGGTGAGATAGAGGTCAAAGGCTAACATATCAGGCATAAAAAAATATGTACATATTTATGTATAGAACACCGGGCGCAGACGACTTGGACCGTCAAATCTAACGAAGGTCTTGTATGTAGGCATATTTAGCATATTTCACCTGAGCTAAGATAGCCAGTTTTTCAATAGGTAGGTACATAATTATGTGGGGCACTAGAGTTTCGCGTGATTGTTAAACATGGTGACATAGCGTCGGTACCTAAGTCATGTGTAACAATCAAATTGAAGACTCATTGAAGACAATTAAGGTACTACACTTGCTCGGAAAGAACCTCTTATCTTGTTTGACAGCGATTTAAAAGTATCTACGTACCTAAAGCCAGTTATTACAGCCAGTTAAGTGTGCTTAAAAATGCACATTGCGTTTCATCATATTTTTATAAAAAAATGGCATAATTAAACTCCCCACTTACTTTTTCGTTATTAGCTCCAAAGTTTTGTGCATTTAGCCAGTGTCACGTCACGTCACCACAAAAATCTTTTGTTAGATACTAAGTACTATACTTCCAATTTATAATGCTATTCTTCACTCAGGAACAACTGACCGATTCCCACTTCAGTGTACTAACATCCTCGTGAGAATAGGTCACTTTCTCCCCTTTGTGAACAATGTACTATTATTGAGTCGTTTATTATTACTTATAAGTATGCACATTATTTTCAGGTAAAGGCCTTACAAAAGATCTTTCAGAAAATCTTACTCCAGATCATAAAGAAAAATATGTCCAAATACGACAAGGAAATAAGTTAAGTAAAACAAATTAAAGAATTTTTGGATTCAACCAGAAGATGATTAATTGAAAATGCGTGGGCTTTAAGGTATTAAGATAATTATAAAAAATAAGTAACAAAGGATAACGTTGTTGCTTTGAGTACTTACTTATAATGCTCTGTTGTCTGTTTTTATTAGTGTAAATCTATTATTATTATTTATTTTTGTATAAAATTTACAAGATAATTAATTGAAAATGCGTGTGATTTAAGGTAAACAATATATTCATTAAGTACTATAATTGATTCATGGCTTTCTTATTCCACTCCTCTATTTTACCACAAATCAATATTATGTAAGTACACTGATTATTATTATCTAACCTATTTATTACAAAGCAATATCTAGTTCTTAAAAGAGTTCAATCTTTCAGCCAAATATATAGAGATATCGGGTTAAAACGTAGGTATTTAGTTTAATATTGTGCTTTAGTTGCCTCAAATAATTTATTTCGAAGATATATTTAATAATAAGATTTGCAAGGAAACTGACATAAGCTTCACTGAAGTAGCGAATTTATCAGGGCAAAACACCAGGAAGCCCGGGGGGGCGCACTTCTCTCTCGCGATACAGAACACGATTTTGCGTTCTTTTTAATATGAAATGCGTGAGCAAGAGAGAAGTGCCCCCAATGCGCAACCTTAACAGGTTGTGGTAACCCCCCGGGCTTCCTGGTGTTTTGCCCTGATAAATTCGCTACTTCAGTGAAGCTTATGTCAGTTTCCTTGCAAATCTTATTATTATTGAGCTAATTAAATACATCTTCAAAATACATGAATATTAAATTGAAGCAATTTAAAGGCAACATTAAACTAAATACCTACATTTCAACCCGATATCTCTATTATATTTGTCTGAAAGGTTGAACTCTTTTAATAACTAGATATTGCTTTGTATTAATACGTTAGATTATAATAATACTTTAGGTTAACATTCATGTATATTGTGACGATAACATTTTTTATTCAATCAATATTATGATTTCTTTGTTTTAAAAACGTTAAATCTCATATGAATACCATTATTGCTTTCTGCATAATTATTTAAGTTATTAAAGGAATCATATCAAAGGTCACGGCGATAAATATTTATTTTGCTAGAGTAAAATATTATATTCAGTTAAAATAACAATTTCTTTCTAGAAAGAAAAAATATCTTAATTTACCTAATCACCTGCTACTTGGCACAAGATATCAGTAATCTTGATAGTAAGAAGCGATTGCTTAAAAACAGTAACTGTGATAATGTATTCATTTGACCCAAAACGGTAACCTCTCAAGTCAAAATTTTTAACAGCATTAATTCAGATCTTAAATATTTTGTTCTTTAGTTTAAATACGCGACAATTTAGAACAAGGTATTTCATACGTTGATTGTAAGAAATGATTGTCTTAAGCCGTAATTTTCTTAAATCATTCATTCTAACCAATACATTAATTTTCTTAATTGAAGATTTTGATATATTCAATCAATGGCGAGTGTTATTTTGAATGAATGCAGATTATATTGTTGTATATTAATATTAATTTGAAATTCAACTAAATATATATTCTTAACTTAAGAAAATTTACTGCATAGTGCATATATAAATGCATATTATCTTGAATCAAGGAATCCTTTTTTACCGTGTGAGTATTTCCTCTTTTAATTCAGTATATTTATTTATTTTTTCAGTTATTGTCTTATTATTATTATATCTTTACATGATTATGTTCAGAATATTTAATTTTTGATTTATTAACCAAAATAATGTCTTAACCAGTGTGGGTATATTTTTAGAAAGATATGAAATAGCACAAGAAAAAAAAAAGGTCGAGGGTTTTATATGGAGCATTACTTAGGTTAGATCTGATGATAAATAATTATGACAAAATCAAGATAACATATAATCAATGTTTTCTTGATTTTGTCATAATTATTTATCATCACATTTGCACCTAAACAGTCTCTAAATATACAAGTTAACTTGGCCGTAAGTAATGGCCCACTTAAAACCCTCGAGCTTTTTATGTCATAAAACCCAAATAAAAGTATAAAGGTTATGCAAGTTCAAGCAAGGAGTTTACACGCAATTGAAAAATTGTCTTAATATGTCATCTAAACAGGCATTTCATTGCAATCTCGCTACATGCTATTGTAGATTTTAATAGTCTTATGTATCAAAACGTCGAAATTATTTTATGTTATTACAATCCGTCACGGCTGTATACCTACGTAAGTATTTGCCCTTAACGATTCTGAATGAAACATTTGTATAATCTGTGGTGTGGATAAAAGCCCACCATCCGCTGAAAAATAATTCACTAATTTCATAATAATAGCTGTTCATAACAAGAGCCTCAATTGTAATTCCTTACTTACCGACCTTAATACACACTGTACTATTATGGTTTTGTTCAGTATTGACGCTACTTGGCATTGAAAGAAAAATATTTAAACTTGAATGTGCGTTAACCCTCTGTCACCTAAAATTTATTGCACTGCATATGGGTGAACTGGTTAGACCATTTTCGGCTCACATTCTTGCGAAAATAAGTTGACATACGCCCTTTACTTTGTATAAAAGACAAATGAGAGGTTGATGAAGTATCAGTAATCATTTGGTGTTCAGAATAAGCTACAAGCTTTTAAAATGTACAAAGTAAGTGACAATTGGCATTACTGGAATTGTTATAAAAATTGAACACAAAATAAGAAAAAAACGCAATTCATATCGAGAAATATGATACTATAAGATAGCCGATACCTATCGGTTTACTATTAGTGTTTTATATACATCATTTAGAATACTTTTCGTATTTTCAAATTATATGCTACCAAAATGATTTGTTAAATTAAAATTTAGGTCTTTAGAGCGTCATAGGCAATTGAGAATAATATAATTTGACAATGCAGTATGATTGAACGTAATAATTTAGTATATTTTTTATTTTCATAGCTCTTCGCTATTGCTGCTCTCGCGTGCGTCGCAAGTGCTCGCCCGCAGGAGGGTCACGGTCACGGACATGGGCATGCGATCTCATCACAGAGCATCGTGCTGCACCAGAGCCACGGACACGAGCAGCAGCACCACGGACACGAGCACCAGCAGTACCACCACGTGCAGCCCGTCGTGCTAGTCAAGCACGCGCCCGAGCACCACGAACAACACGAACACCACCACGAGGACTACTATGTATGTACTCATTCATACAGCCCCTTTTAGTAGACTTGACTCAATGCTGACGTGCGTACTAACCAGTTAAACGATGTTGCAGGCTCATCCCAAGTATCAGTTTGAGTACAAAGTGGAGGACCCCCACACCGGTGACAAGAAGTACCAGCATGAGAGCCGCGATGGTGACGTCGTGAAGGGCGTCTACAGCCTGCACGAGGCTGACGGCACCGTGCGCATCGTTGAGTACTCTGCTGATAAACACTCAGGGTAATCCCCATTTGAAATGAATTTTCCGTTATTGGTTTGGTAACGGATAAGAAAATTAATTTCGTAAATATTTTTACAGATTTAACGCCGTGGTTAAACATGAAGGTCACGCCAAGCACATCATCCCCGAAAAACACCACGGAAAGCACCACTGAAATTTAGAATAAAAGCCCCTACTCTTTTTGTTAGGGATCAACTTAATGACCTAATTATGTTAAGACCATAAACATTGAACATTTGAGTTGTCAACATAATAGATACACAATAAAAATGATTTCATTATGTAGTACTGTTGTCATAAAAAAATTGCTTATTAAGTTGATCTCTACTGTTGTTATGTGTGTGTAAATGTAATGAATGAAGATAATGTTATGTGGTGTTGAAATTGTTAGACATATAAACGTCATGATAGCATTAAATAAATGTTAATACATAGATTGAATTTTTGTTTAATATAAGCTACTTAAAATATAATAGTTATTTGTTATACAAGAGTGCAAAGTTGCTTTTTAACCGCGTGTTCAATTTTGATGACCGAGCAAGCGAAGGATTCTGAAATTGAATCACGAGTGCAGCGAGTGATTCAAAATTAGAATCCTGAGCGTTAGCGAAGGAATCAAAAGAGCACGAGGTGAAAAATCTTTGCACTCGAGTGCAACACATAACTTTTCATTCCACCTCAGCGAGGAAATGACTCTCGCGTGATTGTTGAGGGAGAAAGCTCATTTGCGCATTATTAACAGTTTCAGTCAATTCTGTTGGCGTCAAACAAACTTCCTCGTCGCTAGAATCACTCATTTTAGTTTTTTCACTTGTTTTCAAGTTTCTTGTTTAATATAAGGTTTAACAATGACGTGAAAAAATGCCACGTAAAAAACCGCGTGCAAAGCAAATTGAAAAAAGAACACCAAGAAGGTTCCGAGTCTGAGTTTTTAATAAATTAAAAAAAAGTTGTATGATATATTCGGCACCATAGAGGTAGCAGTAAATAGGTTTAATGTTTTTTTTAATTCACAAACTTAGTGCACACGATGTTCTAAATTTAATTTACTTTATCCTCTAGAGAATAAAAACGGCTTTTCCACTCAGATATTGATGATTAAAAATACTCTTTCCGAGATGGTGGGATGAAAAGACTATTTGTTAAAGTCATTGTATATTATATATATTTTAGTTCTCATTTAAACCATCTCAATTACATTTCATAAATGCGTCCGTATTTTAAGAAAACACGTAAATATGTTAGTTCACACTACTAGTGAGAATAAATTCTAACTGTGTCCATGAGTGGATTCAGTCGATGGTGATTTTTAAAACAATATGAGTTTTTCTGACAAATTAGTATTCAGCTGGATTACGGAATCTGAAACTGTGCCCAGTAGATAGTAATAGACTAGACGTTTTAATAGGAAATTGTTTATATTACTCTCAAGTGTATTGATCGTACAAAACTCGTGCTTTGTAATTTTATTTCAATCGAGGCTGCGATGTTGTAGGTCTTAGTCCTAGGTGAGGGCTATAATAGATTACGGCGAGAAGTTTACTACTAGTATTAACACTACAATCATAGTTGTCACGAACTGCGATTCTTTTGGCTGCCATAGTTTTTCCTTGGCTATACTATGAAAAAAGTATATTCATAACTGAAACTTTTACGACAAATTACATTTTGGTGCCAAAATGGTACTTTTTCAAACACTTATCTGGACATATAAACATCACAAGGCCCCAATGCGCACTAAATCTTTTATGAATACACGCACACACTTAAATTATTTTTGTGAACATTAAACTATTTCTAGCAAGGTCTACTATTTCTAGGTTATACACCCCGCCACAGACATCTCCGTGAACCACATGTGAGATTGAAATCCAGACCACGGATATATACGTGAACCAATGGAAAAGTGATAAGATTATTTAACGTTAAAGTTATATTATTAGACACCAAGTCATTACGTCGCGTGAAAGCAATTCGTTTTCAATAATTTAATTCTTATTATCTTAAAACAAATAATTTTTTTCATAAAATAATCACAATGAATGAATAAATTCAACGATTGGAGTATAAATTCAACTCTTATGATAATCTTCAGTTTTCGGATTGATCGACACTTGATCGTCTTTCGTACTCATGTACTTGAGCACTCATTAAGCGGACAATATTGTTCACGGCGCCATTTTCCGCAAACTCATTATGCGGACATATTTGTCCTGTAATGGCTACCGTGCTCCCGTACTTTAGTTTTTTTCGTATTAAAGCTTTTACGCAGGTTTTTTGTCGTTATAATGTTTAAGACAAATTGAGTCTAATATATTTTTATGCTATAAATAAATGTAAAAGACACTTCATGGATCGAACCATGGAACAAGTATTTTCGTGTCGAAAATTGACTTTTTTTTTTCTTTGTTTATTTTAGTTTAGGCAGGGCTATTCATGCAAAGATTATTCAATACCCATAGAATGCACAAGATAAAAGGTAGTATTTCTGCAAAGAGTATGTCAGTGTCAAAATCATAAGCGAAGAAAAATGATGATATAATCTGTTGGTTACAGTTGTAACCAAGATGCTTCAACAGTAGCGTGTTTGGTGGTAACTAGACTTCTCAAGGGTAATTAACGCAGTTTTATATACAAAACCACATTACATGCAACATAAAGAAATAAAACGTAGTTTTAAGTGTAGTATGTTACTTCTTATTTCAAGAAAAACGGCATAGTATTTCCGAAGTAATTAAAGTGTTCCCTAAAAATCGTTTTTTCGCGTGTTTTTGGCCGTTATTTAAATGTCAATTTGTGTTGAGTAAGAGGTGTCAAGGGGTTAACGGTATGTAACGATGACTTATTTTAGCAATTGTTAAGTTTGAAATTGCTGGTCACTTTTCTTTTCAAACGTCGAAGAGTGGTCACTCCCATATATGTGGTTTTAGGTCCCAGATAAATTTTCTCTAGTCCAACTGCCATATCTGCATATTATGCTTTATCTGAAAGTTATGATTATTGAACAATGTATATGAAAATAATTCGAGGATCATAATTCCAAAATCTGAATCTTTGTAGTAGTGATGGCTCAGTGGCATTGGCTATGGACTGCCGTTCAGCAGGTCCATGGTTCGAATCCCGTCGCGGGCTTGAGCTTCACCGCATGGTGGAAGGGCATTTTGCGAAAGTTTGCCTGGCTAGCGACCACCCTCAAGTAGAAAATCTGTCGCTAAGCACATAACGGTGTGTTCTTGCAGCAGTGCTTGAGAGTCAGTGAAATTACAGGCACATGAGACTTAATCAACTATGTCTCAAGGTGACAGGCGCAGTGCTATTCGTGACCTGTGACGAAATGCATCTATTATAGACGTTATTATATATATAATATATAATGCATCTATTATAGTTATTCGCTTAACATCAGGTGGGCCTCGAGATTGTTCCGTCACAATAAGATTTAAAAAAAATAACTTTAAAACAAATATAACGTTACGTTCCAAGCCTGAATAATGAAGAGATCAATCGATGTCATGCTTAGTTCTGAAACAAAAACCCCAAATAAAGGAGTGATGACTCTTCAACTTTCGTATATAGAAGTGTTATATATCTATGCGATCTTTTTATATCTATGCGTGTTGCATGTTTGCAAAACGCATAGATATAAAAAGATCGCATAGATATAGAAGAATCGATGGCAATTTTCAGATCTTTTTACATCAATTATTACCCTGATATACTTTATCAGATAATGAAGCATCAGTCGAGTTTACCCAGAAAAAAAATCCATGCGTTGAGTTCTAGTGCACGTAGGTAAGCATAATATGCAGAGATGGCAGTGGGACTAGAGTCAATTTATCTAAGTTTTATGAGAACGTTCACAAAGCAGTCTATCTTACTGTTGACATGACCTATTTGTGCTTTGAAACGTACATATTGATTTTAATAATTGTAAGATCCATGGCCATTATTTTGAACCAATATATCCTTGAAATCAGACATCACTGAAAAACGAATATATATAACTGGTTCTGATCAAATATGACAATGAGAAAATCAGAACCCGACTAATAATAAAAATGGAAAAGTTTATCATGTAATTGAACTTGATAGAAATTAATTGAGACAGATGATAAAACCTCCTGATAACTGGGGGCCGAGTCTACTAAATAATTACATGTTCATATTCAACATAGATTCATTTTGAGTCGATTGCGACTAGAATCGGTAGCTACTAACCCCATATGAATATGAATCTATGATGAATCTAGGCTGGTTTTAACGATATTGCCATACCAAAAAATAAAAACAGAAGAGTAGGTTAAGTCAGTGTATTCAAAAAAAGAAATCTTTCGATGAACACACGTATTTTAAGATTATAGCAAACTATTATGACTGCATATTTTTATTTAAATTAAAATAATTGTTTAGATGCATACACACATCTAAAAGAATCTTTAAAATAAACTGAAATATTAAATTTCGTAATTTTCAATGGCAATGGCAATAAGAGACGTGCTACATTTGCCAGTAAGTATTAAAAAATGAATGACTGATGTCAGCTGATTGTTTTTCTATAAAATAAACTTCGTCTAAACTTATTATTTTGTTGGTTATCTTAAAACTGAGAGTAATACTAGATATATTAAAATCACAAAGTGCAATTACCTAATAATCGATATATGTACCTACCATATTTTATTTCAAGATTTCGCTATAACTAATTATGTGTACCGTCTGAGAACTCAAGAAAGAAGTTTTGAATAATGAAAGAAAACTTATTTTCCATGCCCACAGGAATGGTACCTAATGCCGGAACAAATTCAAGATATAATTCCTAACTCAACATGTTTGCCAACAATACTAGGAGTTGGTATATGCCACGGACTAACCACCCTATGCACAACACCATTTGTTTTGCATGCTTCTGTATTGATAGACTGATAGAGTATGAACTGCCCTCAGTAGATGACAATAGACTCACCCCTATAAAACGGAACTTTGAAACATATATGACAAAGTGAACATGTTTACATGGATACATAACATAGTGTGACAATGATGCTAACTATAGGATTACAAAGAAACAAGTTTTTCTATTGTACATAATATTTTTAATTATCATCATTATAAGTTATTTACATGGTAGATATAGGGATATAGTTGGGCCAAAAAAGTAAGGGATGCCCTGTGATAAGATGTGATGATAAGGCTTTTTGTGAATCCCAGCTTAGCAACAAGACTGCAACATCTGTGCCCAAACATAAAAGTAATTAAATATTTTTTTAAAATCCCTCGAAAATAGGTAATGTATTTACTATTGATATGCATATTACATTTCCCTCCACAGCTACACCACTATAGCCTCTTGCAGTACAAACCTACTACCTTTGAAGACCATCGGCTCTAACAAACATTGTCCTATCGTTTACAATTACCCTCTTTCTGATAGTGCTCTAGAACATTGTACTATAGTTTTGCGACTTAGGAACTTAATCCTACTAATCTTAGTTAGGTATTATATTATCATTATATTATCTATACATTATTTAATGTTCAGGGTATTAAATTTTTATTTATTAATTAAAATAATATGTAAACTACTGTTATATTTAAAGAGGATACGTGAATTGTCACAACTTTACTCAGTCCAAGTTTTCTTGATAAATTTAATATAATTATTTTATGGCATTTTTCAATATTATCGATGTTTGTCATTGTAAAAAAAATACAATAAATAAATAAGTAATAAAATAATTAAATACGTTAAATTTCTGTCACCTAAAATGTATTGCACTGCATATGAGTGAACTGGTTAGACCATTTTCGGCTCACATTCTTGCGAAAATAAGTTGACATACGCCCTTTACTTTGTATAAAAGACAAATGAGAGGTTGATGCAGTATCAGTTATCATTTGGTATTCAGAGAACAAAAACAAGCTTAAAAATGTACAAAGTAAGTGATAATTGGCATTACTAGCTTTTTTATAAAAGTTTGTACATAAACGCTACCGAATAACTCGATGGGTATATTAGTAGCTTATTTTGTTCAATTAACTAGTAATAGGTTTGCTCCAAAATAACTTATTTTTACTGTTTACTGTTGTTTAAGATTTGGGAAATAGTATTGTCAAGTTAATCGCCACTAATTTTTTTTTAATGTTGGGTCTTTTGAGCTTCCTGAGTAATTGTAAATAATATAATTTGATAACGCAGAAAGAAAGTTAATATCACTAAATTTTTTTTTTTTTTATGCCTAATAGGTTACCCTTTGACCACTATCTCACCTGATGGTAAGTGATGATGTGGTCGAAGATGTTGTTCAGGCTAACCTAGAATTACTGGCTCTCAAGGACAGCTGCCGGAACACACCGTTAGGTGCTTGGCGACAGATTTTCAACTTGAGGGTGGTAGCTAGCCAGGCGGGCACTCGCAAAGTGCCCTACCACCATGCTGTAACGACTGCCATCCTAAGACAACAACCGGGACCGACGGCTTAACGTGCCCTCCGAAGCACGGAAGCGCTCAGTAGTAATGTCACCAGCGGTCACCCATCCAACTCCTGACCGCGGCGGACGTTGCTTAACTTTGCTGATCGATTCAGAATGGCTACGCAAACTTCGCTACGAGCGCTTCAAAAACAGTTTTATTCTTTTCATAGCTGTTTGCTATTGCTGCTCTCGCGTGCGTCGCAAGTGCACGCCCGCAGGAGGGTCACGGGCACGGGCACGGACACGGGCACGCGTACTCATCGCAGAGCATCGTGCTGCACCAGAGCCACGGACACGAGCAGCAGCACCACGGACACGAGCACCAGCAGTACCACCACGTGCAGCCCGTCGTGCTCGTCAAGCACGCGCCCGAGCACCACGAACAACACGAACACCACCACGAGGACTACTATGTATGTACTCATTCATACAGCCCCTTTTAGTAGGCGAGACTCAATGCTGACGTGCGTACTAACCAGTTAAACGATGTTGCAGGCTCATCCCAAGTACCAGTTCGAGTACAAAGTGGAGGACCCCCACACCGGCGACAAGAAGTACCAGCACGAGAGCCGCGATGGTGACGTCGTGAAGGGCGTCTACAGCCTGCACGAGGCCGACGGCACCGTGCGCATTGTGGAGTACTCCGCTGACAAACACTCAGGGTAATCCTAATTTGAAATTATTTTTTCTCAACTTTTACCAGTAATAATAGTGGTAAGTAATCAAACTAATTTACTAATTATTTTTACAGATTCAACGCTGTGGTTAAACACGAAGGTCACGCCAAGCACATCGTTCCTGAAAAACACCACGGAAAACACCACTGAAATTTTAGAATATAAGTCTCTGCTCTTCTTTAGGGATCAACTTAACGACCTAATTATGTTAAAGCCATACACATTGAACGTTTAAGTTGCTAACGTATTAGAAACACGGAGAGGTTATCGATTGTAGTGCTGTGATAAAAATTAGCTTTTTAAGTTGATCTATGTTATTTTATTCTCGAATTTGTTGTTATTTGTATGTAAATATCCATTTATTGTCATGTACTGTTGAAACTGTTATTAGTCATATAAAAGTCATGATAAATAAAATATAAAACACAGGTTAAGATTTTTTTACTAAAACGAGCTGCTTATAATATATGGATTATTAGTATTATAGTCATTATAGTTCCAATTTAAACGAACTAAAATTAAATAAGTGCGATCGTATTTTGGGAAAAGAACTAAAAAGGTTAGTGTAGCATTACTGGTGCGATAAAGAACAGTATCCAATAGTAAATAGAATGAACTTTGATGGATGACACTATATCTCAAAATTATTATCACGAGTTACATAAATCGTCGCCGGCCTTAATGCTAGGTAGCAATATCTTCCAGGCAACCTTAGGCTCAATATATCCAAAACAATTTCCATGGAGGTATAGGCTTAAGTGTATTATGCAATAGTAAATTAAAGTTTTACTACCTAATATAGATATACTTTTATTTTTTTTTAATTTTACATCTACACTCCACAAACTCCAGGGTCCGTGACTTTTTTTAACTATGACATAATTTATTAGTAAACAAGAAATATGAAATAGGAAACATGCAACATTCTAAGGGGGAACAGTGTTACAAGTTTTCTTTGTCTTTTTTTTCCGTTAATGTCATTAGCACCAGCATCCAGAGCAGATCAGTTGTCCTCTAGCAGCACCCGTTCACGAGTTGACGCAAGTGCCAGCCATCGCAACTAGACAACACCTTTCTGTGAGCATGACCGCTCCGGATACCCGTGCCAACGATTACAATTACAAAAATAATTTGGGACTATAATAAAATAATATACCTACAGAAATTTTGATAGTTTGATATTCTCCCACGTCACATTTTAACAGGGCCTCCATTACCGCGCTATTTCGATCAAAGATCGAATAAATAATGATAAAATAAATAAAGATAAATAAATAAAGAACTTATAATAAAATGAACTTACATATGTGTATAGGTAACTTCAATAGAACATTTTCCAATGACCGAAAGGAATGCAAAGCGTTATTTTACATAACGCGGGGCCAAGGGATTAAACAGAACGCTTTAGAGAAGGAAAAGGATATGAGTATTCCGGCAAAGACGTATAGAGAACCACTTGAGCTTTTCACGAAACTCAGAAACATGTTTTTATTTATAGGAACAAAATATGAACTGAATACAGAAGTTTTGAAGTCACCCAAGTTTGTTTAACTGATCTTCCGTAATATTAAGATAACAGGTGTCGCGTAATATTTAGTCACATCTACGCTGTGATAGATGCTTATCGGAGACTTAACCATCGAGTATTTCGACCACAAGGAAGACACTTAATACTATTCCGTTAACTTATGGAAATTTTCTGAAAATGACTTTGCCTTGAGATCTGTTTTTCATATAATTTTCTAGATTTTTCTGGAAGTAGGTTGTGAGTTAACACTGTTGCCGTATCAAGAATGTCTAGTGGTTTACAATATTCATTATCACTGCTACTATTTTCAAGATTATCCATGTTTTTTAAGAAAATATATTTTATTTCAAACTCACAGTCACGGAAAATATGGCGGGAAATTTAGATTCTCATTGCGCATGACTACGCAGCAGCGCCCACATCCATAGACAATGACGCTATCAATGAGCCCGTACGCGCCAATAAATTAAAAAGTAAAAGTGTGTTATAAAATTTAAAAAGTAATTTTTGAGACAGTTGATAAAAAATCGAAGGAAAATGTTGCACTATAATGTTTTTTATTTTATTTTACCTATCCTCGAAAAAAGTATGTGCCTGAAATATTATATTATGATACAGCGGAGCTAAGTTGTAAAAGCTATATATCATAATTTTCGTATGTTGTTTGTATCACATTTGTGCAATATATTTCTTTTTCCTCGGTAGGGTGTTGAAAAAGTGCGTATGAAAGTCGTGAGCAACTTGCTCATTATACACGAGGCTGTGGGTTGCAACCCGAGCCGTAGGCGAGGGCGTAAATCAGCCGAGTGCTCACGACTTTCATACGCACTTTTTCAACACCCTACCGAGGAAAAAGAAATATATCGCACAAATGTGATACAAACAACATACGAAAATTATGAAATATAGCGCGCAAATTTTTTTTTATTTGCGCGCGGCAAATGTATTTTGTTTGATCACATATATTAGAGCTAAAAAACGGCTCAGTTACGTGCTGAGGCCCGCGCTCGACGCTGTGCACAATCGTGACTCCCAGACGAAGAACTTCAAATAAGTTCGAAACTGGTCGGAGCAATATCCGGTAAATATTACGCGAGTCCTAGCCGGTTACTAAATAATAATTATGATCACATATAGTTAGCCTTAAACCTTAAAGTGCTAAGCTGGTTAAATTGAAAATGCTCTGTTTACTCGCATATAATTTGCAGTTAGGTACTAACTCAACTAGTGTATATATTCGGTTTATGGCCCTAAGAACGATATAATCAAGCTCACTTTACGAGCAAGGGTGTAAAGAAATCTTTTCTGAAGTCATATTTGGAATATTACGTTATGAGTGTAGATAAAATATTTTTTAATATTGATACTGCAGCGTAATGAAAGGTTTGAACCTTTCATTACGCTGCAGTATCAAAACTTATTTTATAAGTGAATTGGTATATTGGGTAAATTGCTCCAAAAGCATCGTCAGCATTTATCAAAGTCAAAATAAAAATCAATTATTAAATTTTGGTGTCTATACAACCAAGCATTTTTGTTGTTTAAGTAATCACAAACTGTGTAGTAAGATATCTTAATCGAAATGTTTTTCACGAGCTACTTGAATTTTCCTTCTTGTAATATTTGGGAACCTTATTATAAAACCGCACACAATTACCTAAGAAGAATTTAGTGTTAAAACTTACATACAGTCGTTGAAAAGTCAGCTAGGGGACATTGGGTACCTGCTATTATATAAAGTTAATAATGAAAACAATTAAACCAAATACATTTTTGAGGAGGGTATGCAAAGCGAATACAATAGTTTGAAGCTCTGATAGCAGAGCGTTAATAAGCTATGATCTGCCGTGGCGCAGGTTTATGGTTCCCCACCGCGCGACATAATAAATAAAAATTGGCCAAGTGCCAGTCAGACTCGCGCACGAAGGGTTCCGTACCATTAGCTATACAACATTAGACTTCATATATTAACCTTTTTTTGTTTTAACGTGCGCGAGTTGACTCGCACTTGGCTTACTTTTTGTATTTGTTGTTATAGCGACAACAGAAATATATCATCTGTGAAAATGTCAACTGTCTATCTATCACCGTTCTTGAGATACAGCCTGGTGACAGACGGACGAACGGACGGGCAGTCTCAGTAATAAGGTCCCGTTTTTACCCTTTGGGTACGGAACCCTTAAAAGGCCGCATGCTTGGCTGGCTAGCTACCACCTAGAACAATTTATCACCAAGCACCCCAGCATTGTGTTTCGGCAGTGGTCCTTGAGTACTAGTAAAATTACAGGCATGTCACATGTCTCAGGATGACGAGCGCAGCAGTTCATCACTTATAATATATGATCAATCGAACTTGTGAAGTTCGATCAATATTATTTGAGTCAATTCATTCGATAATTATAGTATAATAAACAGGTAGTTTCCTTTAGTTTACAGGCAACTATTGCACATTTTCAGAGAACTCGATTAAAACATCGAGTTGTAACGATAATTTTTCCCTCATTCATGTCCGTCCCTATCGAGTAGTCTCATTCTTTTTAGAGTATCTATTTAGAAACAAAGCTTCCTATCATGGGCTTAAAGCTAGTACTTGACTAAGTTTATTTGGGTGGGTTGGGTTACTATAATTATCGAATGAATTGACTCAAATAATATTGATCGAACTTCACAAGTTCGATTGATCATATATTATTATTCGTCAATTCATTTCTCAAATTATAGTATAATAAACAGGTAGATGTTCAGAGACGGAAGGTTTGTTTTCCTTCTATTTAGTTATAAAACCACAGTTATTTCTTCTGATAATTGTATTTAATGAACATAATACATATAACTAGTTTAGGAATTATAATACATATAGTTCTTAAAATCAAACGTAGGTAATTAATTAGGCTTATTACTTAGAACAGTTATCTGTAAAGATATAATATATTACGAGAATACAACGCCTCTAGCAAATTCGCTGGAATTATCCTCTAGTATTGGTCGGTTGTAAAAACGAGCAAAAACGGTAGACGTGCCCGTCCAGCCGGCTGTCTTGCGAATAGTATCTACACTGATGCCAGCGGCGCTGGCGGCGGAAGTGGCCGCATGTCGCGTACTGTGCGCACTGAAGGTGCGCGTGTCAACACCGCTCGCGGACAACACTTGCTTAATCCAGCGGCTGATCGACTGCGCAGTGGCGGCTCTGTGTGGTGGCTTTGTAGTTAACAGTAGATTGCTCGCGTTCAAAGTTCTCAATTTTTGCGTTACAAAAATATAATCTTTGAGAAGTGAAGCGCGACAAATTTTTACGTTTTCTAAAAACCAAGGTAAAAATAAGATAGGTTGGTCACGTCCGGGAGCCGAGGTCTTGATTGTGTCCGTAATGGCTATCTTAATACCGTCAGTGTGTATTGATATGTTTCTAGTTTTATCAGCGAGAAAGTTTGGACTCTATGCGCCGTGCATAGTGCTAATAAAATAACTAATTTTTTAGTTATTTTTTCAATGCTTAATTCTATATTTGGGTACCAATCAGATATATAGTTAAGAACAGTTTGAGGGTCCCAAGTGGACGTATATTTGGGACGGTTGGGTTTGATCTTGTAAGCACCCTTAAGTAGGCGTTTAACGCGATTATCTGAACTGATATGATCACCTAAGAGAAGTGACAATGCTGAACGGTGACTATTAAGAGAGCCATACGAACAACCGTTGTTGAACTGCTCCGTTAAAAAGTTTAAAACTAGTATAATGGAGTCATTGAAAACTTCACTATCATTATTCATACAAAACTGCCACCAGAGCTTCAAAGTGACGCCATACTGCTTTAGTGTGTTGTCGGCGAGAGAGGCAAGCATCAGGTCAAGGGCCGCGGGCGGGCAGCCACGCCGCGCGAACGCCGCCCGCAGAGCTTCACGGCACCCAGGGTAAGATGCGCGTGGAGAGGATGGTACTGTCTGAAATGCGATTGTAACAAGCATTTACTAGGATTGAAGAAATGTATTTTAGACACCCGTAAGTATATGCAGTGATAGCTCAGTGGCTTTGGCTATGGACTGCCGCGCAGCAGGTCCATGGTTCGAATCCCACCGCTGGCTTGAGCTTCATCGCATGGTGGAAGGGCATTTTTGCGAATGCCCGCCTGGCTAGCGACCACCCTCAAGTGAAAAATCTGTCGCCAAGCACCTAACGGTGTGTTCCGGCAGCTGTCCTTGAGAGCCAGTAATTCTAGGTTAAGCCTGCTAACACCTTCGACCACATCGTCACTTACCATCAGGTGAGATTGTGGTCAAAGGCTTACCTATCAGAAAAAAAAAAAAAAAAAAAAAAGTTGTTTAATAAGGGATACCACGCCTGCGATTGCCAATGTGGAAATATAAGTATGCCGGTCGCTTCGTCGTCGACTATTTTTCGCAAACATTTTAAAATTAATGAAAATGGCGGAAATGCATAAAAGTATCTATGTTTCCAAGTTATGGTAAAAGCATCTACGACGAAAGCGTCCGGGTCGGGTTTCCATGATACAAACTTTTCGCACTTGGCATTGTTACGAGAGGCGAAAAGATCAATTTCTGGATTACCGAAGAGGTCAACTACTGTTTGGAAAGCGTTATCAGATAATTCCCATTCGGTGTCTGGGTTTATTATTCTAGAATCCAAATCCGCGCAATTTTCTTTCGTATTGACGTAAGAAGCGAATATCCAAATATTTCTCCTCTCACACCATTGCCAAATTTTTCTCGTTAGATTATTTAGGTGTGGGAATTGAATTCCACCCATCCTATTCACATGGCTTATAGCTGTGGTGTTATCGACTCGTAGCAATACCGCACAATTAGATTCATTTTTAATGAAACATTTTAAACCTAAAAAGACTGCTAATAATTCTAGATAGTTGATGTGGTGTTCTTTCTCAGTGGCCTTCCATGTGCCGTTTGCCCTATTGCTGGCGCAAACTGCGCCCCAACCTGATCGAGAAGCGTCAGTAAAGATTTCGTATATAAACTCAACTTTTTGGAAGTGTTGAAAGGAGCTATGAATGTTAGCATTCCACCAATTTAAGTCATCTAAAATCTCCGCTGTGAGTTTTATTTTGGCTTCATAATTATTGTTATTCTCCTGTAACGCTAAAAATTTATACCTTTCCAAAACTTTTGTGTACAAAAACCCGTACTTAACGGCCGGGCATGCTGAGACGAGAACACCAATCAGTTTTACAAACTCGCGAATGGTGCATTTTGGTAAACTAGAGTACTTACGGACTAATTGTGCGATGTTGTAGCGCTTATCTAAGGGCAAAGATAAGGTTAGATCATGGGTATCATACATAAAACCTAAAAACTTGGCGACCTTTTTAGGGTATAGGGAACTTTTTTCGTAGTTAACAACGAAACCTAAACAATTTAGTAATTGTAAAGTAGAGTGTACATTATCTGTGCACTCTTCAAAGCTGTCGCCAATGCACAGGATATCATCAAGGTAAATTACCGATTTATGACCTTGTTTACGTAGGTAAGTTATTACCTCTTTCATTATTTTAGTAAACACCCTAGGTGCTACTGATAAACCGTATGGTATAGATACGAATTCAAATAAAGAACGTTCAAACTCAAATCTTAGATACTTCCTATCAGAGGGATAAATAGAAACGGAAAAGTAGGTTTCTTTTAAATCAATTGTGGCCAGAAAACCATCACGTGGTATGAGTTTGGATGCCGTCCTATAATCCTCCATTTTGAAGTGATCATTTAAAATAAATTTATTTAGTGGCTTTAAGTTGAGTATGAACCTTTTAGTGCTATTTGGTTTCGGAGCTAGGAATATTCTAGAAATGTATTGGTCATGACATGGTTTACAAGGGTTAACAGCACCTAGTTCGGTTAACTTTTGAATAGCAAGAGACATATCACGACTGTCTTTGTGGGTAATCGTTGAACGAGGTATAACGGCCTGTGAAACTTTTTCGCAAAATTGTATATTATAACCTTGCTTTATCCAAGTCAGGACTACACTATTGCTAGTTATGTTAAGCCAATAGTTATAGTGAAATGATAAACGGCCAGCGTGTACCTGCGTCGTTGCTAGTGTTGTGTGTTGGCACGAGGCTTGGAGTGACTTAAGTTTTTCGGAGGCGGCGGCGGTGCTTGATTGTTTGTCGTGTTCGTCAGATAGGGCTGGCGACCCGCAAGGGCTCCCCTCCTTTGACCTCCCCGCCCCCTCTTGAAGGATGAGTAACGAGGAGGTCCCGTCCAGTTTCCCTGGTTAATGGGACGGTTGACCGACGATTGCGGAGTGGAAGTTGAAGGTTTTGGATTCGTTCGCTTACGGATCTCTTGACCTTGTTTCTCAATAGCCTTGCTAGCCTTAATTTTGTCGGCAAGCGAATTGCCGAAGAGTGTTTCGTCTCTCTCAGCATCTTGAATCATGTGTATAAAATTCTTTTCTAGACTAGGTGTGATTAATTTCTTCCTGTCACATGAAAATGAGAAGTGTAAATCTGTTAGGAGACGACATCCGTCACTCAAGGATTTGAGAGCACGGACCTTGTCGTCGGATTTTAGCAATATGTCCATGGCCCGATTTACTGATGTGGTACCAGCACCAAGAACTATTTGGAAATTTTCCAGTTTTTTGTCCCGTGCTCTTACAATGTCGGAAGTGGCAGCTGAGATTTCAGCATTGAGCTTTGGTGCTTGTAAAAATTGACAATTGGACGGAACTAGGTATACCTTCATTAGATCCGACTTTTCTTCCTTGGCAAGACCTTTCCGTAGTAACGGGTCCCATAACTTAGCCAGACTATCATGGATGGGCTCACCGAAGTCCGGAGTATCTGAGGTAGAAGCACCCAGTGCCGATAAGAGTTCGGGAGCAAGGATTGGTTCCGGTGGAGTCTCAGATGATGCTGGGCCGGCTTCCTGTCCGGCGTCGTGCGCCGGCACCTCTAAGCCTTGGGGCAGCATTCGGTCTTCGTCCGAATCGTCTGCCGGTATCGCATTGTGCGTTATATCCATGATTTTATCTAAAAATAGAATAATCATGTATTACTTATGATTCAATACTTTGTAAGAACAAAGGAACAAAAAATATATTTAATGTGGGTACTTTGAAATGGTATTGTCTCGCAGACAATAATTGCAGATAAACGTGTAAATCCATTGAAATCCACGTATTTTCTGCATATTATTATCACAGGAAGCTCGCAGCTACCTGTGTTATCGCAATTGACTCGCAGTCAATCCCGATTTTACCCAAAGAAAGTATTTGTTTACAAGAACTTACCATCAGAATTTTCATCATCGGACGTGTCCAAAGGACGTCGTATGCGACGTAGTTTCTTTTCTTTTTCTTGCAATCTTCTTATTTTCCGTTTGTAATGCACTATTTTATCCTCAGCACTGCGTTTTGGCATTTTTGTAAAGACGCGTGCGTTCGTTGCCGTGCACAAAAAAGGAATGAGACTACTCGATAGGGACGGACATGAATGAGGGAAAAATTATCGTTACAACTCGATGTTTTAATCGAGTTCTCTGAAAATGTGCAATAGTTGCCTGTAAACTAAAGGAAACTACCTGTTTATTATACTATAATTTGAGAAATGAATTGACGAATAATAATGAAATACATCTGTTAAAGGTAGAGGTTACCGTTTAACATCAGTTGGACCTAACTGCGTCAGAATTCCATAAAAATACACAGTTAATTTTTTATTAATAAATTTGACATTATTATTTTAACTATATAGCATTGTCAGGCATTGTAAAAAATATTTAAACTTGAAGGTGCGTTTACTTTCTGTCACCTAAAATGTATTGCACTGCATATGAGTAAACGGGTTAGACCATTTTCGACTCACATTCTTGCGAAATTAAGTTGACATACGCCCTTTACTTTGTATAAAAGACAAATGAGAGGTTGATGCAGTATCAGTAATCATTTGGTGTTCAGAGAAAACAACAAATATAAAAATGTACAAAGTAAGTGACATTTGGCATTATTGGAATTTTTAACAATTGCACATAAATCTACAAATAAAGAGGTAACGAAGTGTTACTCTCATATAGTTTACAACTCATTAAAGCTCTCATTATAGATTCAGTCTCATCATGATTAAAATTACACAGATTTGACGCTTAGAAATAATCGCATGCGATTGGTCGCGTCAAGGTAATGTTGTGGCGCCGCCGCACGGGTACACTTTTTAAACTCCACCCGCCGCCGGTAAGGTTTGCGTTCTGCTGTTTTTGAGCTCGACTTACATTTTCTTACATATTTATTCAAAGAAAAAATACGCTATTCGTGTACCAAGTAGTAATAGGAATAACCATAGGTATTTGGTTAACCAGCAAATTGAATAGTTTAAAATTTAGGAAGTTGCTACAATGCTACATATCACATATTTTTTATGAAAATGCCGGGCGCTATATCATCCTAGGTGAGTGTAAATAATATAATTTGGTATTGAAGTATGGAAATACCATTTAAAGTTTTTTTATTTATTTTCATAGCTCTTCGCTATCGCTGCTCTCGCGTGCGTCGCAAGTGCTCGCCCGCAGGAGGGTCACGGGCACGGTCACGGACACGCGTACTCATCGCAGAGCATCGTGCTGCACCAGAGCCACGGACACGAGCAGCATCACCACGGACACGAGCACCAGCAGTACCACCACGTGCAGCCCGTCGTGCTCGTCAAGCACGCGCCCGAGCACCACGATCAACATGAACACCACCACGAGGACTACTATGTATGTACAAATTCATTGTGGATCACTATGTGCGCAAGCAGTGATACTCGAGGCTAATATGCGCCCTCATCTCGTTGTTAAAGGCTCATCCAAAGTACCAGTTCGAGTACAAAGTGGAGGACCCCCACACCGGCGACAAGAAGTACCAGCACGAGAGCCGCGACGGTGACGTCGTGAAGGGCGTCTACAGCCTGCACGAGGCCGACGGCACCGTGCGCATCGTTGAGTACTCCGCTGACAAACACTCAGGGTAATTCTCATATAAAATGAATTCTTCACAACTGATTTTTTCACCTACCAGCAATCCAACTAACTTCGTTAATATTTTTACAGATTTAACGCCGTGGTTAAACACGAAGGTCACGCCAAGCACATCGTTCCCGAAAAACATCACGGAAAGCACCACTGAAATTTTAGAATATAAGTCTCTAATCTTTATAAAGTATCAACTTAACAATCTAATTTTGCTAGAGCTGTACAACTCAAAAATATGGTTACCAGCGTAATAAACAAACAAGATTGTTTTCAATGACAAGAGTGTGGTAAAAAATTAGCTTTTTAAGTTGATCTCTGCTGTATTGTTAGTTTACATAATTTTCCACTCGTTGTTAGATACTGTTGAAACTTTAAGTCATGTAAATATCCATGTTAATTACGAATAAACATTATAAAAAAATAATCAATAGGTTTATTTTCTATTTTATTATAATAAGCTACTAATATCGTAAATAGTAAACTACTCCTTTCCTTATCCCTCTCATGTGGAGTCAGTACAATAAGTATTCTGTAATATCACAAAGGACAACAAGAGAGGTATTAAAATATATTTTCTATAACAATATGTCACTAATCTCACTTAGAAATAATATCGTTGGTAATATAACCGCTACCATTATATTATTCCTGCAATCAATGGTAAGCTGTGAGCCCCAAGTAATTTTGAAAGACTTTCAAGATTATACAACACGCTTCTTACGTCAACGTGTTAGTTCATTAGGCTCATTTTCCCTTAGTATCCATTAATGACATCAAACAGGATGTTTTGGAACAGTTTAAATATTATTCTAATCCCGGAACTGTTAATATTTTCACCACAAAACTTCAATCGAATCAGCCTCAAATATTATTTTTCCCAACAATATTATTAGTATATATGATCCCGGACCTCAGACTTATAAATCTGAGTTTTGGACGTATCCAAAATTTGATTTTTGTTAAATTTTTGCGGGCTTATTCACTTGGCAGGCGTCATTGCAGCAATTATTACTACTACTAGTGACGAGAAATGTACGCTACACGAATTTCAATGATTACACAATAAGTTATACCGATGTAGTTTAACTACGGAACAATCGGTTAGTTACACCCATCCTACTTGCTCAAATACATTTCACTGCCTTCCTTTGATCGGTTGGTTGGTTGCACCTAATTTTTGTCTATGAAACTACATTATGTACTATACACTAGTAATTACAATCGAATTATGTTCTTAGTATCAATTATACTAATCACTTAACGTATTATCTAATGCTGTAAACTATTACGAATCATACTTAATTTGATGATAAATTAGTTTACCTTGGTTTCTCTAGCACATAAAACGCGAGGAATTTTTTCAGTAAATCATATCTGTTTTGTATTTCTATACACTAAGAACTAATCCAAAATGTGCTACAAAGTAAGTGGTAAAGTTATTTGGCATTTAAAAATGTATTCATTCAATGGTTTGATTTTGTTGTTTTTTTTTTTTTCAAGTTGAATAAAGGGTAAAGTATTGTAAATTTGCAATAGCAAGAAGAGTTAATTCGTAACTACTGAAGTTGAAATTGTGTTTTAAGGGCATCAACTAAATACGAGTTACATTTTTTTTCCTTTGACACTACCTAATCAAATAAGTTTATAAAATCAAAACAAAAGAAACATTTGAAATACGAGTAGCGCGACTCAAACCGTAAATTCCTCGGGATGTCCTTCTCCTTTACTTCCTAAAAGCAACGAACGAAATAAGCAAACTTGTCACCAAAGCTCAATAATGTTATTTGGCAGTTCTGCGGAATGGGATCTATCCTAGGTTCGAATCCCATGTGAGGTCGAATTTTCCCTTTCGTAGTGATTCTCCATATTGATTTTTATTATGATTATTTTTATTTTGAAAGTAAAACATTTTTAATGAATTCTATACATGTAGTCACGGAATAAAATAATTTTGTAAAATAATCGTTTGCTTATGTTATGCAATGATCTTGAAGCAGTGATGGCTCAGTGGCATTGGCTATGGACTGAGCGCAGCAGGTCCATGGTTCAAATCCGCGCGGGCTTGAGCTTCACCGCTAGATTAAAGTGCATTTTGCGAATGCCCGCCTGGTTAAGCCATCGTCTCTGTTGTTGTCTTAGGATGGCACTCGTTATAGTATGGTGGTAGGGCATTTTGCGAATGCCCGCCTGGCTAGCTTCCACCCTCAAGTAGAAAAACTGTCGCCAAGCACGTAACGGTGTGTTTCGGCACGTAACGGTATGTTTCGGCAGCAGTCCTTGAGAGCCAGTGAAAACACAGTTACATGAGACTTAACAACTATGTCTCAAGGTGACAGGCGCAATGCAATTCGTGACAGTAACGAAAAGAAGAGTCAGAAGTTAGTCCGCTTAACATCAGGTGGGCCTCGAGCTTGTTCCGTCAAAATAACATTAAAAAATTTAGAAATAGAAAATCTTTTTTGTGTGTTTTTATTAGTAATATGCAATACAAAAAGATTCAATCGTAAATATTTTGTCCGTATTGTCCATTTCTATTATTAACATCATAACATTAAAATATTGTTAATTTTTTTTGCACTCAAAACATTTATAATTGTCAACTTTTATCACAACTTTTCTTTAAATAGCGACTGTATTTCCTGTTTCGAAACAATAGCGTTTTATCATGGAAGTCAATAGTTTTAAATGATAACTATACTGCATCAATATTAAATAACACGATAGATAATATTAAATTATTTTGGTTGTAGGTAATTTGTTTGGCTGCGTTGATCTACGTAGTTTCTGCAGAACACAGTTTCTCTTCTCAGGAAATTCATAAGCACGAAGGTCATCATAAGGAAGTTAAGCATGACCACCATCATGACTACTACGTAAGTTACATACCACATACTTATAAAAAAGAAAAATAACTTCTTTGCAATTGATCTTATTATTATTATTGTTAATAATAGGTATCCTATTTGTAGTCTTCAATTTACAAGAGTAAATAAGTTTCATTAATATAATTGTTGGTTTTTTTTATAACTTGTGTTAAGACTTTGTGTTAATAAGAAGATTTATATGACTCTTACCCGTTCTATAGTTATCTCCATAATCAAAACAATTCTAAGAGCTAAACAACGCGGAAATGTTTAGTGATTCATTATTGTTCTATTATCATTATGCTGCTGCAAAGTTAATTATGGAAATAAATCTTGTAATCTTTTATTTATATAATTAACTTTTATTATTGTACAGATACATACGTATAAAAGCTATTTATTAAAAATAACAATTTTAAAATTTTTAATTCTTAGTTTTATTACAAACTCATGTTTTTGTCCTTTACTGTTAAAATAAAACATCTAATAAATTTTCATCAAAAATATGTTATCATGCCAGTATATCCACTAAAGGGTTGGCAGAGAAATCTTAGTGCCCATCTTAGATATGTTTTGGCCGCATGTATAATAGGCATCGAGTATATGTAATATAAAAAATTAACTCTGTATAGACTCAAGACTGTTACCGAGAAAGAACCATATCCAACTCAAAGGTTTAAGGCCGAAAATCCCAATAAATTTTTGACCCATAGGAATTGAATCCAGGTCTTTGTGATTCCAGGTCAACGCTTTACACCTCTTTTGAGTCATCATTCTACACTCAATAACATTTTAATATACTTACCTACCTTATTTTTATTGGTTGCTATACAATTCGTCAACCTTTCTTTATATTCAATGGTAGACCTAATTGATTGAAACATCAAGGTTAAATGTATGGTTGAGACTTATCACCCTAGATTATTATTTTAATTAAAGGCCCATCCCAAGTACGAGTTCGAGTATAAAGTAAAGGACCCTCACACGCACGACCACAAGGAGCAGCACGAGACCCGCGATGGTGACGTCGTGAAGGGATACTACTCACTAGAACAACCTGATGGCAACATAAGGGAGGTCCATTATTACAGCGATGACCACTCTGGGTGAGTTTAAAATATACAGAAAAACACTACGAAACGAAATAGCTTTTGGGACCAGCGGAGTGTTGGGCTAGACAATCATCACTCCCGTCTTTCTGTTATATGCCCTATAAGCTTTGCTTATCAACAACTTTACTGCAATCCATAGGAGGTAACCTAAAGCGTTAAAAACATACTCCCTTTTCCCCTTTTCTTAAAGTGGCGTATGTTCAGCAGTGGACATCCCAGATGATACAATAATTTTTATTAACAATACTTGTTTCTTCCTCAGATTCCATGCTGATGTGAAACAAAGCATTCATCACATCGTTCATGACAAACACCACGAATAATCTCTTATTATTTTATTTATTCTTGAATAAAATAACATGTATATGTATTTGAGTGTTTCTTATTTATTAGTCTGCAATCTTACCGTCACATAACACCTTATATTACCATATCACACTAATATAATAAATGTGAATGTTTGTGTGTGTATTTTCATGAATTACTTGTCATTCACTGGCTAGATTTTGACGAAAAATGTGTAGATTACTGTCGCCAAGCACTCAACGTTGTGTTCTAGCTGCAGTCCTAAAATGGCAGCAAAATTACAAGCACTAACGTATATTTTAGACGAACGCCCCCATACAAAAGCAGTTCCAACCTCTTTTTAATAATAGCGAATAAAACTCAATGATTTTTTTCCTACGTAATCAATATTCTAATATTAAGGTTTGTGATGCATCAGATTTCCTTAAAATGATACAGTTTTGACATTACACTTGCTCAAAAACTCGTAATTTTAGATAAAAGAAAGACCCAACTTAAAGCAACTCTTTCAAGAAAAATAAGCATAATTTTAATATTTATATTGCACCACAAACATGAGGAATATAATGAACTTTCTATAAAGGGAAGTTATTTATACATGTGTACCTTATTTTTTAATAAATCTGGAACTACGAAATACGCGGGAATAACGCGCTCAAACTCCTAAAGACGAGTGCTATATATATACTAAACGCTATAACTAAACTTTGTAATTATTAGTCCAATAAAAAGGATTCAAACCAGAAACAATAGGTCTAATAATACGCTATATTAACATGCGAGTTCTTTTTTAAATAACAAGTTGAGTTTATAAATAGGTTTACGCTTTGGCTGGCGGGTATATGTCCTTAACATCTGTATGTTTCAGAGTGAAGAGCGCTGTGCAATTTGGCACTTGTAGCAAAATCTGTTATAGGCAGAGGTTACCTTTTTAATTAAGATTAGCCCACTAGATGCTTGTTCCGTTGCAATTCCATAACAAAAAGCAGTTTTTCATGTGTTTTCCAAGAGGGAGCAATCATTTCAAATTCCTAGCGTGTGAAATCACGGGCGGAGGCTAGTACAAGTATTGCCATAAATTCAAACCTATATTATTATATGTTCTATGCCCTATACGTTATTGTTAGGTTATTTTCTTAGATACACTTGACTGCTCGGGACTATGGTTTGTAATCGCTTTTGCCTTCGGTCCGGAGCAAACATTGTCCTACTATTTTCAAGAATGAATAATTATTACTGATAATTCGATCCCCAAGCCGCCTGCCAGCATGGGGATTATGGCAAATACCCCCTTAATAGGGGAGGCTGTGTTCAACAGTGGACCATCCGGCCGATACAGTACTGATAATTCTTTCTACATATTTTATGTGGGCAGTTAACTAGAATTGAATGTAATAAAATATAGTCATATAACTATCAATAAGTTCGAGTTCATAGATGAATTAAGTAATATAAAGCGTTTCATTCAAATTATTTATTAATCATAATAATTTTACATAAGTACACAACACAACAATCATCAACAAACATAACATGTCTTATGACTAATTTATACCTTTATGGAGTACTAGTGGTGGTATTGGTGCTTGTGTTGTTTCTCAGGAATAATATGTTTAGCATGACCCTCTTTCTTTACTACGGCGTTGAATCTGTCAATAGGAAATAATGTGTTTAAAAATAAGATACTTTATTTTATTTTATAATAATTGCTGGAGGTAGGCAAAGAATTACGCTCACCCGGAGTGTTTGTCAGCGGAGTACTCCACAATGCGCACGGTGCCGTCAGCCTCGTGCAGGCTGTAGACGCCCTTCACGACGTCACCATCGCGGCTCTCGTGCTGGTACTTCTTGTCGCCGGTGTGCGGGTCCTCCACTTTGTACTCGAACTGGTACTTTGGATGAGCCTGCAATATCGAGATAAGGATGCACGTCAACTTCGAGTCCCACTGGTCGCACACTAAGAGGTTGTATAAATGTGTACATACATAGTAGTCCTCTTGGTGGTGTTCGTGTTGTTCGTGGTGCTCGGGTGCGTGCTTGACGTGTACAACGGGCTGCACGTGGTGGTACTGCTGCTGCTCGTGTCCATGGTGCTGGTGCTCGTGTCCATGGTGCTCGTGCCCGTGGCTCTGGTGTAACACGATGCTCTGCGATGAATACGCGTGACCGTGACCATGACCATGATCTTCCTGGGGCCGCGCGCTTGCTGCAACCATGAAGGCAACGATGACGAAGATCTATAAAAAACAAAAATTAATAAGAGAAAGATGTCAGAATAAGCGTATTCAAATAGCATTAGTATTTAGTAGGTAAGTACTTCGCATCTTATACTATTTCAAATGTTAGTGAGAGGCGTTGAAACCTACGTATAAGAGTATCGGCTGTTAATTAATAAAGATAAGATACAACACTGAACCACAGACTAAACTGTAAGCTTTAGAGAAAGTGAGCACAGATCTGTGATATCATTTCTTAGTGGTCGTGTTTCCGTAACCTCTGTGATAAAAGCAACGAGTAGGAGACTCATCAAACTTTTTGTGACGCTTAAAATGAATACATTCTATAATTATTTTATCCAGCCTATTCAAAGAAGTAGACAAGGACAATTTGTGGCAATTATTAAACCACTAAGGATCTGAATATTTTTCTTATATATTAATATTTGCACTATGATGTGACTCAAGATTCTAAAAATGGACTTAAGGTATTAATTGTCAAAAAATTACCGGTAATAGTGTCTTTCGAAAGCTATCTTTGACAGCCAGTTTATATTCTATGTATATCTATTTACTATTTTTGATCTCAAATCTCACTTGCCATAAATCCCCATCTACCTAAACCAAAAATGGTTACTTAAATCAAAATAAAAGCCTTTTAATTACCTTTGAGAACATATTGAATAATACAAAAGTTCTTTTTAGGTATCACAAAGTGAATGATGACTGTTTCAGACGTGAAGGGATTTTTATACGAAAAATAAACAATTATGTGCGATCCATACTGTCGCAAGAATGTAAAATAAAGTAAACAAACCAGTTTTATTGCACCAGATAACTTACATGCTTTACAATTAAGTATAACCTTGATTTTGGTTTTCCTTTCTTAATGCAAGGCCAGGCAGGTGAAATTATGTAACATGAATAATAAATTGAATATAATAAATGCATGAATTTTACAAACTACTAAGTCTGATACTTGCAATTCATGTAGTTTATAATAATTTCTATAAATACATATATGTAAATAAAGGTTAGTACTTTTGATAATTTTGTTGCATAAACAGTAAAAATAGGAAAAATTAACATATGCCAAATTTCAACACCATTAGACCAATAAAAGTCGTTGAGGATATTTTTCCTACTGCCCTACATTACAGGCTCCTAATCATTATCAAAATCATCTATAGGTAATCGTCAAAAAAAATTTTGGCAATACATAAAATGTATTTAAGTATATTATATACTTAAAAATAATCTAAACGCATCCTTAAGATTTTTCCAAGAGTAAAATATTGTAAAAGCTTTGCAGGCAAGGTACTAAGAGATACGCAAAACAACATAATTTTGTAAAATGTCATATACATCTGTTTCCAAAGAGACTGATTTTAGAACAGCAAAGAAGGCGAGCTTGCATTTTGTTTCCATAAGAAATATGGGTACATTTAAAAATTTGAGAGGGAGTGAAGTGTTCGGATTACATTCGGATATATTTGATTAGATCAGATATAAATGGCATTTACCTTTGGTGTGTTTTAAACCGCGTATCAAGCAAACAAAAGTTCGCAACTTTTTTCACCAACACGTGTTGGCAACACCAACGTTGGCCACTGTTGTTTGGAAGATCGGGCTTAGTAAGGTCATTGTAATAAGGTTAGTATAACGGCGCTGTGAGGAGACAAAAAGGCATTCTTAGAGTAAAAATATATTGGTACTGAACAGCAAATGATGAGTTTATTGTTTAAATTTTCATCGAAGGAAAACAAAATAGCTTAAAATTTTGTCGTTGAGACTATCCATTTTTTTTATAATGTATTATTAGCAAGTACTGCGAATATCAAAGCGGATTTTGCTCTGGATGGTAGGTAATTATCTCTTAATTTTATTTTGAGTCTTTATTGCAGTGATTTGTTGATGCAACTCATAGTTTTGGTACAACTTCTCCCGGCATACATGGCACGGCATCTGTTGGCAAACTCTGCTCACTCCAGAATAATACGGACCTCCGTCCCTGCTTTATAGCTCACTCCAATTCGGGCGATTTCTTGCAATTTATGAGGTTCTTTTTGTATTTATCAGTATTATTTTGATTGTCTAATAGTGAGAAATAATTGGTACATTGTAGTGGTAAGACTGTTTATTTAATTAAATATATATACTACTCAAACTTGTTAACACTAAATATTATGCCAAAATAGATTTTGCTTGAAAAAGAGCATAATAATATCTCAAATAGATCCTCTACATTGTTGATGGTTTCGGATCTATATACCATACTTTACTCATATAATAATAATATATATTATACTGTTTTCATTATAAATTTGAAGCGCTTGTAGCGAAGTTTGCTTAGCCGTTCTTAATCGATTACCTAAGTTAAGCAACGTCCGCGGCCGTCTGGATAGGTGACCGCTAGTGACATTACTACTGAGCGTTTCCGTGCTTCGGAGGGCATGTTATCGGTCGGAGAAATATCCGTTAAATATTACGCGATTCTAGAAGCTAAATTATAATTATTGATAAACCTCGCGGCAGTTTTTAACCTCATATCTTAGATATTATAAGAGCATTTAAGTACACACTTTATTTTTAGTATGAACAAATATCATGTTTGATTATTTTTAACAAATTGCAGAGTTCCTTTTAAATAAATAGTAACTGAAACATTTAAACTTATCCAAGTCCCAGAAAGTTTTTTCTTTATAGGCCTTCGTATGTTTTTGTGAAATACATATGTTCTCGACACATGGTTTATGTTAGTCAAAATTTTGGAATAGACAGTTAAATTTAATAATTAATTTAGGCAAAAAAGTTTAAAAGTGTCTTCGCCCGATTTTTTTTTTGAGTAATATTGCAATAAAATTTACATAACATCACAATAATTTATGCATTATTTTATTGTTTGTATTTAATTTATGGTGTTTTTTTTTCAATTCGCATTAGTGCGTCAGGAAATTAATTTAAAATGTTCACATTAAAACTAAACCTATTACAAAAGAGCGATCATTGGTGTCCAATCAATTGACTAGTGTATTGACGTAATAAAATTGACGACGATGACTTGCAGGGGAATTAGATTGGTTAGCAGGTTATTTGGGTCACAGATTTTCGTTAGTTTGAGTGAAATGTAAACACATTGTACACACAGGCAACATTTATTCGAATTTAAATCACTTCTTTGTTTGAATTAGTCATAACTATTTTAACACCTTGTATTATATTTTATCCGGTATTATCCGTGTAATTTAGTCATACCACAAGTAATATAATAATAACGAAAGATTTCAAGTTAGTCTGAATTTAAAGTTGGTATATTTATTCCATTCTTGGGAACTTATGTTTTTTTTTTTTTTAAATAAGGCATTTTATGAAATTTGACATAAGGAAAACAGCTGTAGTAAGTAAGCTGTAGTAATCTTATCCAAGATTTAAAAATGATTTTTAAATCTTGAATCTCCGTTGAATTTGGTGGTATAGCTGCTTAAATTTAATAATTAATATGGCCGGATTGTTGATGCTAATCCTTTGGTCGCACTGCTTTCAGATGGCATAAAACTACAAACCAAGGAGTTTTTATATTCTACGACAAGAATCCTACAAAGTTATAGTTTGTGTCCATAAGCATGGTGTTCTATGATACCAAAGGCTTACCACATTATGATGTTTAAATGTACAAAGTTGTGTGTGCAAAATGCAACAAGCAACATGCGTGATGCCGTAGAATAAACTAGAGTACCTAAGTGCATATAATGCATCAGGTAATTTAAAATTAAATATCTCTATAATTACTTGAGTTTGATATTACTAGTAAGGTATTGACAAGATAATAATGAACAAAAATCTGTTTTTTCATAAAATTTATTTGGTTCTTAATTATTAAAATCTATGTACAACACTTAACAATCAACATCAAACATAAAAAGTAATGACAGTAATATACTAAATCAAACGGTAAGTATGAATCCTTAATGGTTTGATGATGTTCGTGATTCCTCAGGAACGTGTTTAGCATGACCCTCCTTCTTCACAATGGCGTTGAACCTATGATGTACATGTGTATTAAAAACATCATTATAGTCAAACACTTATAATCAAGTACTAAATCAATGCTCATCCGGAGTGCTTCTTTAGCGGAGTACTCAACGATGCGCATGGTATTAATCTTTGTATTAATTAGTACACTCCTTTATATTATATTATAAGCAGTTCGTGTAAGTAAAAGACAACCTGTGTTTTACATTTTATTTATCATGACGTTTAAATGACTAACAGTTTCAACAGTACATAGGTAACAACAAATGGACATTTACATACAAATAACAACATATGAGAGAATAATATAACAGGGATCAACTTAATAAGCTAATTTTTATCACAGCATTACTATCGAAAACCTTTCCGTGTTTATAATACGTTAGCAACATAAATGTTCAATGTGTATGGCTTTAACATAATTAGGTCGTTAAGTTGATCCCTAATGAAGAGCAGAGACTTATATTCTAAAATTTCAGTGGTGTTTTCCGTGGTGTTTTTCGGGAACGATATGTTTGGCGTGACCTTCGTGTTTAACCACAGCGTTGAAACTGTAAAGACATTTAAGAAATTAGTTTGAATATCGGTAAATAATAAAAGTTGTGAAAAAAATAATTTAAAATGATGATTACCCAGAGTGTTTGTCAGCCGTGTACTCCACAATGCGCACGGTGCCGTCAGCCTCGTGCAGGCTGTAGACGCCCTTCACGACGTCACCATCGCGGCTCTCGTGCTGGTACTTCTTGTCGCCGGTGTGGGGGTCCTCCACTTTGTACTCGAACTGGTACTTGGGATGAGCCTGCAACATCGAGGTTAGGACGCAGGTCAGAATTGGGTCTCGCTATTTGCACCTACACATCCCCAGTGGGTTGCCATAGGTGTATTAAGAGGCGATTAGGAGGAAAATACTGGAAGCAGCGCTTTCTGAGGAACTGTAATCTTATACCGCGATCCCAAAGAAGTCTAGCAAGCGTGGGGATTATGGCGAACCCCACTAAATTGGAGAGGTTGTGTTCAGCAGTGGACAATCCAGCAGATACAGTTTGCACACATGAAGAGGTAGTATGGAAATATGTTCGTACATAGTAGTCCTCGTGGTGGTGTTCGTGTTGGTCGTGGTGTTCAGGCGCGTGCTGCACGTGGTGATGCTCGTGTCCGTGGTGCTGCTCCTCGTGTCCGTGGCTCTGGTGCAGCACGATGCTCTGCGATGAGATCGCGTGCCCGTGACCATGACCGTGACTCTCCTGCGGGCGAGCACTTGCAACGCACGCGACGGCAGCAATAGCAAGGAGCTGTACAAGACAAAACAGAATGTACATTATTAACTAATGTTTCCTTATTTACAATACTATTAAATGGTCTTGTTTGCAATTACACTTATAAAGTTCCTTATTATTATTTAAAATAAGTATGTCAGTAAGCATTATAGGGGTCAACAGCTATGATTTAAATAAAACTCATTACAGCGCGTGCCTCTGGCAATAAGATTAACTTATTCGTCCGAAACGCGCAAAAATCAAAAAAGAACAGGCTTTAAAGAATATATCGGGCAGTTTTTATATTTCCGATCTTTGAGTGTAAGAATCAAATATATTGCATTTGTATAAGACGTTAGAAAAATAATTTAATAATCTATGTAGCAATTAAAGTTAATTGTATCTATAGTTCATAGTATTTTGTTTAATAAAGGCATACCGCCGGTAAAAAAAAAAATGTATCTACTAAATGAATTTATTAAAAAATCTATTTTTGTCACTTACTTTGTACATTTTTATGTTTGTTGTTTTTTCTGAATACCAAATGATAACTGATACTGCATCAACCTCTCATTTGTCTTTTATACAAAGTAAAGGGCGTATGTCAACTTATTTTCGCAAGAATGTGAGCCGAAAATGGTCTAACCAGTTCACTTACGTGCAATAAAAATTACGAGTAATTTTTAGTTGGCAGAAACTTTACGATCCTCTATTTTTGTTCTTACATTGCAAAACACCAACAATTGTGAATAAAGTCATGAATTATTTCAACTGCATTGAGTATTATGTCGAATTTTGTATTTCCCTTACAAAGCGAAAAGCTGTTCACTTTTTACTATACCGGACGACTATAATATTAAAAGATTAACCAAAAGGACATATTTACGGCCCTCTTAGCACGTCACTATGATAATATAATTATATTATCTAATATTATGACATAATATAATCTCTAATAACCGTAACGATAAATAACCGTATACATATTTAGTGTCTTATGAATTTCTTTGATAGTAGCATAGTATACTTTTCTTTCTCATCATCATTCATTACCACGGGGGTGAAACAATAATATTATATATGGTAAACCTAAGTATCGAATATAACCAAGAATCAAATTAAACTACAGTTAGGGTGAATTGCAACTATCGTCCATCATCATCAACATCAAAAAATGCTAACATCAAATTGATCATCATTGCTGTAGAACGATGTAAGGCTTTGCACGGATATTTAACAAAAATTTCAAAAAATATTTATTTGATCTTTAAGGGCGCACTGAGCTTTTTAAGCGCGCCGCGTATGTGTGCGTAAGTAAGGCACGAAAACAGCATCCGTCCCCGTCCGTCGGCCGAAGAATTACTAAAGCGGATGGGGACAAAGCATCGCGGCTCTGACTAAAATGGGCGGTACATGCGTGAAGTATAATATTTCCTTCGTATAATAAAAACAAATACCTATTTGAAAAATGTAATGTGTGTACGTTATAAAAACATGTTTTTTTTTTTATTTTTCAAATACGGATGACTCTTCGTTAAGTATTTACGCCGTACTAAGGGTTTATTTTGTTTTTTTAGATGTAACTTTGGATTTTTTTTCTATAGAGAAAATTTTAAGTAATCTTGTTTCCAAAATGTACGATTTACAGAATGGATCCTAAATTATAATATATATATATAAATGACATAACTCAAAATTAAGAAATAATGATACAGCAAGGGTTCAAACGAACCAAAATTACGTATCTCTACCTCGGTACAGCCTTAAAAAAGTAGTTATTGGGACATAACTGTAATACTTAGACATATAATACTGCAGACATTTTTGTAGATCTTATATAAAATTGCAGTAAAGCACTTTGCTCTATTGTCAATGATTTCCGCAGCGTACGAGATACAACGATTTTTTTAATATTATTTTCACACGTTGGGTTACATTTTTGAAGTTTTCATATGGATCCCTAACTTCTGTCAAAATATTCTGTGACCTATGCTCATCAGGTATAAATTAGAATTCTAATGGTGGTGAAGGAATTTTTCAAATCGGTCCTGTAGTTTCAGAGCGAATTCTAGGTTAGCCTGAACAACATCTTCGACCATATCATCACTTACCATCAGGTGAGATAGTGATCAAAGGCTAACCTATCAGGCATAAAAAAAGAGCCTATTAATGCAAAAAAAACAATGAAATTTTTATTTTTTATAATATCAAATAAGTTTAGATTATGACGATATGTCGATATGTAGATTATGTCGATATATTCTTACTGTACACAGATATATATATATATATATATATATATATATATATATATATATATATATATATATATATATATATATATATTTATATATATATTATATGCCTGATAGTAGTTTTATTAGCCTTTGACGGTGTATTCCCGATGTCCCCATTGGCCATATCCCCATCAATGGGGACAATGGGAATTCAATAAAAAAAAATGTAAAACATTCCCGCTGTCCCCATCGCCTGTATCCCCATCAATGGGGACAGCGGGAATAGAGCAAAAAGTAAAAAAGCCTTTGTAGTTATCAATGGGGACATCAGGAATGGAACAAATTGTGAATATTAATGCCCACTGTCCCCACTGCTCGTCTCACCGTCAATGATAAATAATATAAATAGTTCAAATGTTGTCATCGTTGCGACTACATAATTATTTCGTTGTCTCACATACATAAAATACTTAGGGCTTTGACTTACAAAGTATTTTACAATTATTTTTAGAATCCCTTCTGCATGTAAAATTCGTAGAATAATATTTTCACAATTTATTATTGTATTTATTTACCAAGCCACACATACAACAAGGATATATATAGGTTTATATACAAGAAATTATGTATTTATACATAGTGGAAAACGTTGGGTCTGAAACTTAACTACGAAGTAGTCCGTTTTTGTTTGTTTAGTATTTTCGGAATGGAAACAAGATTCATGCAATAAAAACGGAACATTACAGCGTTAACTTCAGGAACATCTGATTAAGATTTAACAAAAAAACCTGCGACTTACGAGATAATTCAAATACTACTCGTCAGATCTCACTTAAATTAAATGCGACGACATGACAAGCATCAGCTTTCGTTTAACATAAGAAACATAAATGAACCTGAAAAGAATCACTTTTAACCCCACCCAAAAAATAAACAATAGACACGAAATACTGTCTACTTTTTTCCAAGTCGATTAAAATGTGGAGTATAGATTAACGTTACAATATTAAAAAACATAAAAATATAAATTATTTATGAAATATATTTTAAAATGAAAGTCTTTTCTCTTTTTTTGAATTGATTAAGAGAACTCTTAGAATTATTTATAAAAAAAAGAGTTTAGAGGATTTAAAATTATAGAATGCTGAGGACCATATCCTCTATTCAGCCAACATATACTGAAACAGCCGTTTTATAACTTAGTTGAAAAGCAATAAACCCTTTTTCCACTTGTTGCTTTTCATGACATAATTTGGAACCCTTTTTTTTATTTTTTTATTTTCATGAGGAAAATGCATTTACGCATACACACCCGCCTGGGAGCAGGTGGTTATGTCGGACTCAGGGTCAATAGGGACCCCACTACCGACTAAAAATAATAATAGTGCTAATGAATTGTGGCCGATTTTTTATTGCTATAAGGAATATATTCCTAGTAATTGAACAACTTTAAACGGTTTAAATCGCGTATATTTATCATTATTTTAAACCGTTTAAAGTTGTTTAATTACTATGTGTAACAATCACGAACACCTAAGACAACATTAGGAATATATTCCGTCAGTAATTCAGTAAAATAAATTATTTGTTATACTTAATGTTCGTGAATTTTGTTAAGTTCTTTTATTTTCTGGAATGAAGCCACAAAATAAATATTACGACGTGCAATGGAATGGAAACCTCACAACAAACGAACACAAATGTAGGTATTTGATCACATTTTTGCTGGATTTATTGATTTATTTACTAGCAGTATCTATCCGCATAAGCCATAAGTATAAGAACTATTTGTTCTGAACCGATCGGCAAAGTTAAGCAACGTCCGCCTCGGTCATGACTTGGATGGGTGACATTACTACTGAGCGCTTCCGTGCTTCGGAGGGCACGTTAAGCCGTCAGTCCCGCTTGTTGTCTTAGGACGGCAGTCGTTATAGCATGGTGGTAGGGTATTTTGCGAATGCCCGCCTGGCTAGCTACCACCATCAAGTAGAAAATCTGTCGCCAAGCACCTAACGGTGTGTTCTGGCAGCTGTCCTTGAGAGCCAGTTATTCTAGGTTAGCGTGAACAACATCTTCGACCACATCATCACTTACCATCAGGTGAGATAGTCGTCAAAGGGGTGTGTTCCCGCTGTCCCCATTGACTTATCCCCAATGATGGGGACACCGAGACGATAGTTTTTTTCCTTCCCGTTGTCCCCATTGGCCTGGCCCTTTGATGGGGACAGCGAGACGTCAATATATTTATTCCCGTTGTCCCAATTGACTGTACCCATTAATGGGGACAGCGAGAAGTCTGTAATTTTATTACCGCTGTCCCCATTAATCACTTTTAATTACAATGAATATGAAATAATTATAGTTATTCTACAAGTATAACACCACGGTTTGGAAAGGATCTCATCATTGGTTTGGAAAGGATCGCTCCTCGTTATAACTATGTCACCCTCTTTTGTTGAATGTACTTTAGGTCAGGCATAAATTATGAAAAAATGAAACAATCTTGAATAATCATTTTTGTGTTCATTCTGAAAATATACCCTTTTTTGAAAACTTATCAATTTTTCTGTTGTAAAATGTTTTTTTTTAATTAACCTTTTTTTGTCATACCCCATGGTTGACGATTACAAGTTAGATTTAAAAAAGTATGAAAACGATACAAAATATAACAAAATTAAATATATAAAAATAATTTCTGCCAACTTTTTTATATACCTAATAAAAGAATCATAAATATCACTTTTTTAACACAGAATCATATATAATTACTATATTTTTCCCTATCACAGAATCAAATATTATCCTATGTAAGGAGAGTTTAAACCTATAAATTTACAATTAAATATGAATTATTTTCTAAATTACCTTTAACCTAGCCATAGATTTAGTTTTAACTGCCAATATAAAAGCACGATTAAATATTACCGATAGTTAATCGATTATTTAAAATTACAGGAATAATAAAAAACGTTAGCGCAGTTTCTCAAGGAAATGCCCTACAGTTATATAGGAATTAACTAGTTTAGTTTGACAAACAATAATAAATTCGTCCATATCGATTGAATCTTTCCTGCGCCGTTTTAAAGGTTGTGTGGCTTTAACGCTAAATAAGTCGGCGTCCTGATATAGGAATGTTAGACATTTTAAAATACTAGGTTATTTTTTCTCGATTGCGTTGTTCAATTTGCAGTGCCACCCTTCTGCAAAATTGTTTTTTTTTGGCGTTTGCCAAAACTACACCATACTTTTATAAAATTAGGTTGAATCCACTGCGACAACATATATTTCGAAATTTTGTGCTTTGGGTGTCATCTTGGCTTTCGTCAGTAATATAAAACCACCCTTCAAGAACTCGATCTTCCGGCAACAGCGAAGGGACAGCACTAAGAGCAACTTGGCTACGTAGGTTCTTATTATTTGTTAGTCCTAATTCATGCCCTTTTCCATATGGCTTTATTAAAATGAAAATAACAACCATGGACATTCACTTCCAGAAAAACTGTGCGAATTGCGGCCATGGTTGCTTTTTCAAAATCGCCATTTACGACATATATTTTATATTATGTTATATATTTTAAACTAATTAAAAATAATTGTAAAATACTTTGTAAGTCAAAGCCCTAAGTATTTTATGTATGTGAGACAACGAAATAATTATGTAGTCGCAACGATGACAACATTTGAACTATTTATATTATTTATCATTGACGGTGAGACGAGCAGTGGGGACAGTGGGCATTAATATTCACAATTTGTTCCATTCCTGATGTCCCCATTGATAACTACAAAGGCTTTTTTACTTTTTGCTCTATTCCCGCTGTCCCCATTGATGGGGATACAGGCGATGGGGACAGCGGGAATGTTTTACATTTTTTTTTATTGAATTCCCATTGTCCCCATTGATGGGGATATGGCCAATGGGGACATCGGGAATACACCGTCAAAGGCTAATAAAACTACTATCAGGCATATAATATATATATATAAATTATATATATATATATATATAATTTATATATATATATAATATATATATATATATATATATATAATTTATATATATATTATATGCCTGATAGTAGTTTTATTAGCCTTTGACGGTGTATTCCCGATGTCCCCATTGGCCATATCCCCATCAATGGGGACAATGGGAATTCAATAAAAAAAAATGTAAAACATTCCCGCTGTCCCCATCGCCTGTATCCCCATCAATGGGGACAGCGGGAATAGAGCAAAAAGTAAAAAAGCCTTTGTAGTTATCAATGGGGACATCAGGAATGGAACAAATTGTGAATATTAATGCCCACTGTCCCCACTGCTCGTCTCACCGTCAATGATAAATAATATAAATAGTTCAAATGTTGTCATCGTTGCGACTACATAATTATTTCGTTGTCTCACATACATAAAATACTTAGGGCTTTGACTTACAAAGTATTTTACAATTATTTTTAATTAGTTTAAAATATATAACATAATATAAAATATATGTCGTAAATGGCGATTTTGAAAAAGCAACCATGGCCGCAATTCGCACAGTTTTTCTGGAAGTGAATGTCCATGGTTGTTATTTTCATTTTAATAAAGCCATATGGAAAAGGGCATGAATTAGGACTAACAAATAATAAGAACCTACGTAGCCAAGTTGCTCTTAGTGCTGTCCCTTCGCTGTTGCCGGAAGATCGAGTTCTTGAAGGGTGGTTTTATATTACTGACGAAAGCCAAGATGACACCCAAAGCACAAAATTTCGAAATATATGTTGTCGCAGTGGATTCAACCTAATTTTATAAAAGTATGGTGTAGTTTTGGCAAACGCCAAAAAAAAACAATTTTGCAGAAGGGTGGCACTGCAAATTGAACAACGCAATCGAGAAAAAATAACCTAGTATTTTAAAATGTCTAACATTCCTATATCAGGACGCCGACTTATTTAGCGTTAAAGCCACACAACCTTTAAAACGGCGCAGGAAAGATTCAATCGATATGGACGAATTTATTATTGTTTGTCAAACTAAACTAGTTAATTCCTATATAACTGTAGGGCATTTCCTTGAGAAACTGCGCTAACGTTTTTTATTATTCCTGTAATTTTAAATAATCGATTAACTATCGGTAATATTTAATCGTGCTTTTATATTGGCAGTTAAAACTAAATCTATGGCTAGGTTAAAGGTAATTTAGAAAATAATTCATATTTAATTGTAAATTTATAGGTTTAAACTCTCCTTACATAGGATAATATTTGATTCTGTGATAGGGAAAAATATAGTAATTATATATGATTCTGTGTTAAAAAAGTGATATTTATGATTCTTTTATTAGGTATATAAAAAAGTTGGCAGAAATTATTTTTATATATTTAATTTTGTTATATTTTGTATCGTTTTCATACTTTTTTAAATCTAACTTGTAATCGTCAACCATGGGGTATGACAAAAAAAGGTTAATTAAAAAAAAACATTTTACAACAGAAAAATTGATAAGTTTTCAAAAAAGGGTATATTTTCAGAATGAACACAAAAATGATTATTCAAGATTGTTTCATTTTTTCATAATTTATGCCTGACCTAAAGTACATTCAACAAAAGAGGGTGACATAGTTATAACGAGGAGCGATCCTTTCCAAACCAATGATGAGATCCTTTCCAAACCGTGGTGTTATACTTGTAGAATAACTATAATTATTTCATATTCATTGTAATTAAAAGTGATTAATGGGGACAGCGGTAATAAAATTACAGACTTCTCGCTGTCCCCATTAATGGGTACAGTCAATTGGGACAACGGGAATAAATATATTGACGTCTCGCTGTCCCCATCAAAGGGCCAGGCCAATGGGGACAACGGGAAGGAAAAAAACTATCGTCTCGGTGTCCCCATCATTGGGGATAAGTCAATGGGGACAGCGGGAACACACCCCTTTGACGACTATCTCACCTGATGGTAAGTGATGATGTGGTCGAAGATGTTGTTCACGCTAACCTAGAATAACTGGCTCTCAAGGACAGCTGCCAGAACACACCGTTAGGTGCTTGGCGACAGATTTTCTACTTGATGGTGGTAGCTAGCCAGGCGGGCATTCGCAAAATACCCTACCACCATGCTATAACGACTGCCGTCCTAAGACAACAAGCGGGACTGACGGCTTAACGTGCCCTCCGAAGCACGGAAGCGCTCAGTAGTAATGTCACCCATCCAAGTCATGACCGAGGCGGACGTTGCTTAACTTTGCCGATCGGTTCAGAACAAATAGTTCTTATACTTATGGCTTATGCGGATAGATACTGCTAGTAAATAAATCAATAAATCCAGCAAAAATGTGATCAAATACCTACATTTGTGTTCGTTTGTTGTGAGGTTTCCATTCCATTGCACGTCGTAATATTTATTTTGTGGCTTCATTCCAGAAAATAAAAGAACTTAACAAAATTCACGAACATTAAGTATAACAAATAATTTATTTTACTGAATTACTGACGGAATATATTCCTAATGTTGTCTTAGGTGTTCGTGATTGTTACACATAGTAATTAAACAACTTTAAACGGTTTAAAATAATGATAAATATACGCGATTTAAACCGTTTAAAGTTGTTCAATTACTAGGAATATATTCCTTATAGCAATAAAAAATCGGCCACAATTCATTAGCACTATTATTATTTTTAGTCGGTAGTGGGGTCCCTATTGACCCTGAGTCCGACATAACCACCTGCTCCCAGGCGGGTGTGTATGCGTAAATGCATTTTCCTCATGAAAATAAAAAAATAAAAAAAAGGGTTCCAAATTATGTCATGAAAAGCAACAAGTGGAAAAAGGGTTTATTGCTTTTCAACTAAGTTATAAAACGGCTGTTTCAGTATATGTTGGCTGAATAGAGGATATGGTCCTCAGCATTCTATAATTTTAAATCCTCTAAACTCTTTTTTTTATAAATAATTCTAAGAGTTCTCTTAATCAATTCAAAAAAAGAGAAAAGACTTTCATTTTAAAATATATTTCATAAATAATTTATATTTTTATGTTTTTTAATATTGTAACGTTAATCTATACTCCACATTTTAATCGACTTGGAAAAAAGTAGACAGTATTTCGTGTCTATTGTTTATTTTTTGGGTGGGGTTAAAAGTGATTCTTTTCAGGTTCATTTATGTTTCTTATGTTAAACGAAAGCTGATGCTTGTCATGTCGTCGCATTTAATTTAAGTGAGATCTGACGAGTAGTATTTGAATTATCTCGTAAGTCGCAGGTTTTTTTGTTAAATCTTAATCAGATGTTCCTGAAGTTAACGCTGTAATGTTCCGTTTTTATTGCATGAATCTTGTTTCCATTCCGAAAATACTAAACAAACAAAAACGGACTACTTCGTAGTTAAGTTTCAGACCCAACGTTTTCCACTATGTATAAATACATAATTTCTTGTATATAAACCTATATATATCCTTGTTGTATGTGTGGCTTGGTAAATAAATACAATAATAAATTGTGAAAATATTATTCTACGAATTTTACATGCAGAAGGGATTTATCCGATGTTTTGGTGCATATATAAAGGTATAATTATAGTAAAATTCAAATGTTTTAATGTCAAATGTTCTCAGAAAAACGCGCTTTTCATGACATCATGTTACTATTACAAATTCAACAATGTCATGAAACTAAAAAACAAAATGTATTATTTGCTGTAATTTTGACGGAACAAGCACGATTCCAAACTGATGTTAAACGATAACTTTTGCCTAAAACATATGCATTTCGTCACAAGTTGCGAACTGCACTACGGTTGTAAAGTCTCATCTGCTGTGATTGTATCATCTCAAGAATAGATCTCAAAAGCCTAATAATATGCTTTTAGGTGCTTGGCGACAGATTTTATAGTTGATGGTGGTAGCTATTGAGGAGAGTATTTGAAAAATGCCCTTCCATCATGCGGTGAAGCTCAAGCTGGCGGATACGGGCATCGAACTGTGAACTTGTAGCACAACATTCCATAGCTATTAGCACTAAGCTATCATTGCTTCCATTGATGATACATAATTAAATGTACCTAATAAAGACGAACAACACGCGAGAAATGAGTTTTAACACAATATGTAATTCAATATGTCGATGAATAATTATGGCAATGAAGTTTGCTTTTATTTTCGAAGGTCGCAGTTAATCATTTTGCAGTTGAACTGGTTTAGGGTAAGTTTTCACTTAATAACGAAATATCTCCTTTGAACACATGCCAACGGTATAAAAGATACAGTTGAAATGAAACAATTATCATTCATAGCTTGAATTTCAAAGAGAAAAGAAATAATTCAATATGTATAAGGTACGAAGTAACATCATATATTGAAATTTATGAAAATAGGATCTAAAGTCAAGTGGCATAAGCATGGCGTTCTTTTCACAACACCGAGAGTTGGATTCCCGTGTTGCCCAACTGTATTTAGTTTTTGTGACAAGCAATTCTTATTATCAGTCCTAAATACTTATGTATATGTGCCTGTTACTGTATCAGCGGGATTGTGCACTGTTGAACGCAGCCTTCCCCATCAAGGGGGTTTTGCCATAATCTCCACGCTTGGCAGGCGTCTTGGGGATCGCAGTATAAGATAGCAATTTCTCAGAAAGCACTGCTGCCCACCTTCAGGTGCTTTAATATTAGTCGCCTCTTGCAACAACCACGGGAAGAGATGGGGGGGTTGGTGACATTCTAGCCTGGCATCCTAAGAACTATAAATATGTGCCTAGTAGATAGTATTTTATAGCCCTCAAAAATCTGGCAAAAGAGATACACACCTTTGCCAAGTCCTTTAGGGATTTCCAGAGGTGATATTGGTATTGTAGTTCTGCCTTTTCAGATTATTGTAATCGCTGCCTTTGCGGCTGTTGTGAACGCGCGGCCTCAGGATAGCCACGGTCACGGTCATGGGCATGCAATCTCATCGCAGAGCATCGTGCTGCACCAGAGTCATGGACACGAGCAGCAGCACCATGGACACGAGCACCAGCAGTACCACCACGTGCAGCCCGTAGTGCTCGTTAAGCACGCGCCCGAGCACCACGAACAACATGAACACCACCACGAGGACTACTATGTACGTAGACATTTGAACTGCTTCTTCAATTGCAAGTACAGTGAAGCTTGATGATGACATGTGCCCTCACCTTGACATTCCAGGCTCATCCCAAGTACCAGTTCGAGTACAAAGTGGAGGACCCCCACACCGGTGACAAGAAGTACCAGCACGAGAGCCGCGACGGTGATGTCGTGAAGGGCGTCTACAGCCTGCACGAGGCTGACGGCACCGTGCGCATTGTGGAGTACTCTGCTGATAAGCACTCTGGGTCAGTACGATGAAAACATAGCATCGTTATTATATATTAGTGTTAAGAAAATGGATCGCAATATCTTATTTTATTCTGTTATTTTTCACAGGTTCAATGCCGTAGTCAAACACGAAGGTCACGCTAAGCACGCCATTCCCCAAAAGCATGAGTACCATCACTAACCCTGTGATATTAGACCATAAGCATAGTGTTTCGATAAGATATTGTTGATTTGTAAATAGGCAACCTTTGTGATATTGTATAATAAAAGATGTGAAATATTCTTAAATGTTTGAATGAATCCTTTACAGTAAGATAACCGCAGATAATATTTTAGCATGTTTTTGTTTGCTTAGGGAAATACATAGTACAAACCAATCCCACCTCAGTAAAGAGATAATGATGATTCTTTACCATAAACCTTCTAACGGACTTTCATGGTTTATAGAAATATAAAAATATGCGACGTTGTCGTAACATCTCACAATTAACATCAGCACACAGAATTATAAAACTGATAGGTTTCTATCACCTTAAGGTTATTCAAGTTGATATACCAAATTTAACAAATAGAGGAAAAAATTACGCTTCGTAAACTTTGTACCGTTTTTTGGCACAGATTTCCTTTGCCGTTAGTCCGTTTGTGGTTGTTTTTTTTTCACAGAAAGGTTTCATTAGAGAGACGCGTAGTTTTTGAGAAAAAAAAATGCAAATGAATTAGTTTTCAATATTGATGCCAATCCGTAGGGATTGACTAATCTGTGGTAGCACAGATTATATAGAATTCTCACCAATTAACGGTTAAGTTGTCATATGTTCGGTAACATTGTATTTTATATACTAATTTAAGAAAAAGGGTGAAAATAATACGGGTGCGTAAGGGTTAATTTAAGGGGGTTACAATATATCAAAGAAAATTAAAATACTGGTGAGATGCGAGGTGATCCACACTTTATTCGGGTTCAGCATTGCAACAGCCTGCAAATCAAAATAATGTTTGTTGGTGTTAATCGCATCTTCAAAACTGCATGATTCCAGTATTAATTGCTAGTAAATTAAACATAGATGTGTTGTAAGGTATGAATAATTCTTAATTCTATAATTTTTTTATAGATAAAACCCTGTTACGTAAATATTATCTTAATATGAGAACTTGAACGAGCTTTTAATTTTTTTAAGAAGTAAAATATTCTTTTCTCACTTACCTGAACAACATCTTCGACCACATCATCACATTCTATGAGGTGAGACAGTGGTCAAAGGCTAACCTATCAGGCATAAAAAAGCTCTTAGCGATAATATCCGTGTCAGGTTTTATTATTCCAAATATATTTCTTACTAGCTTTCCGGGCGCGGCTCGGCCCGCGCGTATGTCGGTTATTGCGCAAAACATTAACCTCTTTTTGCGCAGTTGGATAAAAACTATCCTTTGTTTTTTCCCGGGTCTCAAACTATTTCCATACCAAATTTAATTCAAATCGGTCCAGTAGTTTTGGCGCGAAAGCCTAACAGACAGACAGGCAGACAGACAGAGTTACTTTCGCATTTATAATATTAGTACTGAAGTACTGATTGGCTACTTTATCGTGCGTATAAGAATTATTATAGTTTGGGGGGTTCCCAAACGGAAATAATTCTTATTTGAAGCGCTCGTAGCGAAGTTTGCTTGGCCATTCTGAATCGATCAGCAAAGTTAAGCAACGTCCGCCGTGGTCAGGAGTTGGATGGGTGACCGCTGGTGACATTACTACTGAGCGCTTCCGTGCTTCGGAGGGCACGTTAAGCCGTCGATCCCGGTTGTTGTCTTAGGATGGCAGTCGTTACAGCATGGTGGTAGGGCACTTTGCGAATGCCCGCCTGGCTAGCTACCACCCTCAAGTTGAAAATCTGTCGCCAAGCACCTAACGGTGTGTTCAGGCAGCTGCCCTTGAGAGCCAGTAATTCTAGGTTAGCCTGTACAACATCTTCGACCACATCATCACGTACCATCAGGTGAGACAGTGGTCAAAGGCTAACCTATCAGGCATAAAAAAAACACTCTACTTTTCATTTCGAAAGTAAGGAAAGTAAAAAAATAAATATGTTAGAACTATTTATGAAATTTAAGTTAATTCGAAGCAGTGATAGCTCAGTGGCTTTGGCTATGGACTGCCACGCAGCAGGTCCATGGTTCGAATCCCGCCGCAGGCTTGAGCTTCACCGCATGGTGGAAGGGCATTAGTGCGAATGCCCGCCTGGCTAGCGACCACCCTCAAGTAGAAAATCTGTCGCCAAGAACGGTGTGTTCCGGCAGCTGTCTTTGAGAGTCCAGTCATTCTAGGTTAAGCCTGTTAACACCTTCGACCACATCATAACTTATCATCAGGTGAGATTGTGGTCAAAGGCTTACCTATCAGCAATAAAAAAAATATTTGGAATACTTACGGACGGCTACAATCCGAATAGGAATTGATGACTTTCATACATATTAAACACTCTATTTTTCATTACGACTAGGTATAAGAAAAATAAAATATGGCAGTTTATCTATAATGGGTATTCATTAATAATAACATGAGTGGTACTTTTTTGATATTAATGCGGTTATAGTCCGAGTAAGAATCAACGACTTACATCCGTGGAAAACACTCTAATTTTCATATTCAATATGAAAAGTGTAAAAATAGTAGTTTATTAAAATATTTCCTGAAAACGATAACATAAAAAGTAGATACCTATTTAAAACCAATTGAGATATTACAACAATTTGTGAAGTTTAGGTAAAATTTTTTATAGATATTTTATATTTAGATAATATCCCGCAAAATTAAGTTCTTATTAAATCTTTATTAAATTTTGAATATGGAAAACAACGCTTCATCGTCACTGGCCATCCCCCTAGGTTTTTTCAATTCACACTGTCTCTCTAATAGATGTACAGAATTCATCATCATCAGCCGGAAGACGTTAACTGCTGAACAAAAGCCTCCTTCACAGAACGCCACAAAGAACGGTTATAAGGCACTTGCAACCATTGGCTACCCGCGACTTTCACAATATCGACAGTCCACCTAGTGGAGGGCTACAAACTTTATCTTTACAATACTATTTTATTTTGTTTACTACTATGGTGGCCATGGTAACACAGACCATGTCGGTAATATACATGTTTTATTCCAGCTGGTTACATACCAACCTGCAACACATCCCCGCTAAAGAGAAGGAAGCAATTAATATATGAGTGTTTGCCGCACTACTCTTTTACAATATTAAATTCTTTTATAATATTTATACAAAATTTATCATATAGAGGCGACTGGCAGTGGTTTGGCAGAGAGGAATATCCCAAGATATTTTGTCTGCTAAATTAAAAATATATGCTCTATTTTGATTAAAATCAGCATGAATTTTCGTTCTCTGAGGACTGTATTATAGTAATTTTATTATAAAATAGCACACAATTAACGAAGAATAAAACATTTTTATTTGTCTTTGTAAATCTACAACCTGGCACTTCTAGTTTATTTTTTATTTTTTAGTGCATGTTGTTGTTGCGATGGTCGCCGTTTATTTGATATATACCTAAGTTATGTCGGCATGCAATAAATTTAGAAGAATGTAAAGTTAGACTTGATAAAGATAAATTGACATTTTAAAAAAGCTGAATCGCTAGAATACATTCCATATATGGCACAAATGGCCCGCTTTTGCCAGATAAAGACAGTCTCTATATCAGCTGCTACTGCTCACAACAATATACTGGTTTATAAATTATGTAAGTCAAAAATGATGTTCTGATCTAAATTTGTGCGCGAATAGACACAAACTTCTACCTTCTTCTCGTCTTAACACTGAGACGGAGTCTATCGCTGATCAAACATGTACGCTATTTATATGTTATGGGTAAGTTTTCCAACTCTCTCGTATCAAATTAAATAAAAATAGTTAAGAATATTTTTCTTCTTTTATTATCACAAGGACAGCTTATTTACAAATCAACAATATCATATTCAAACAATAACGCTTATGGTCTAACATCAGAGGTTTAGTGGTGGTATTCATGCTTTTGAGGAACTATGTGCTTAGCGTGACCTTCATGTTTAACCACGGCATTGAATCTGCAAAAAAGCGGAACAAAATAAAATCATTTCAACGATAATGGGAGTATACCCAGATAGTTTTTTTTTAGATTTTTCTGTTTGATTTATATTGTCTAGTCTTTGATCACTACATCACCTGATGTTAAATGAAGTAGTCAAGATAGTCAACACACTAAATCTAGAATATGCACTGGCTCGCTGAAGGACAGCTGTTGATGGGTTTTCTACTTGACGGTGGTAGCTAGCATTAGCAAAATACCATACCACCATACAGATTATTAAGAAAAAGTAATAAAGAAAAATTCTCCTAGCTATGCTACCGTTGAAAATATCATCTTACTGACCCAGAGTGCTTATCAGCAGTGTACTCCACAATGCGCACGGTGCCGTCAGCCTCGTGCAGGCTGTAGACGCCCTTCACGACGTCACCATCGCGGCTCTCGTGCTGGTACTTCTTGTCGCCGGTGTGGGGGTCCTCCACTTTGTACTCGAACTGGTACTTGGGATGAGCCTACAACATTAAGGCGATGGCGTACGTTAGCATCGAGTATCATTGCTTGCGCACATAGTGTTCCACTATGAATTTGTACGTACATAGTAGTCCTCGTGGTGGTGTTCATGTTGTTCGTGGTGTTCGGGCGCGTGCTTGACGAGCACGACGGGCTGCACGTGGTGGTACTGCTGGTGCTCGTGTCCGTGGTGCTGCTGCTCGTGTCCATGACTCTGGTGCAACACGATGCTCTGAGATGAGAACGCGTGCCCGTGACCGTGGCCATGGCCTTCTTGGGGCCGGGCACTCGCTACGACCGCGACGGCAGCAAATACAAAAACCTAAAGTGGAAGAGATTATTTGAAGTTTCTTTTGTATTATTGTTATCTATAAAATACAAGTTTCATTTAACCAAACAAAAAAAAATAACTGCATGTACATCATACGTACTTTGAACATTTTGTTTGTTACACTGCTGATTGTGAACACGTGGTGATAAGTGGTAATTTATCTGAATTTTATTTTTCTTTTATACGTTCCGAAAGGGCATGATATGGTTACAAATGTTGTAATAATAATATGCACAAAACCAGTTTATCACCTACATTTGGCTGATTTGTGTGACATAAGAAAACGTGACCTTCGGTAAGTGCAACTTGCATGGGTTTGGATACTTTTACTTTTTGGTTGCTATGCGTTCGTTAATTATTTTAACTTCGAACAATAATCGATTGTAGATAAATTCAATAAAGAAGTTGCGTAACAAAGTTAAGGTACTGATAAAAAGATCTCGTCAGATAATATGATCTGATGGTTTCGTAGACATGTAGTACACCACTTCTTTTACTATCGACTGTGACATACACATATCATACTCCTTAGATTTTACTACGAATAAATTTATTCGTAGGTTTTGTAAAATTTATTATAATTATTTATCTTATAAGTTTTATTGGCATAATAAAACTCGTACAAGCTTTTTTTTTAGCTTACTTTTACAGGAATTTTGAAATCATTTTTGGAACGACTTCATGTGGTCCAATTGAAATGTTAACTGGCGTGATAGTTGTGGTCATTTACGTAATAGAATTCTGGTCTTCTGCTTGTCTGGTGATTCGCGATTAAAAAACTGGTGACATGCGTTTCAGACACTATGCGTCAAAATTTATAATAATTTATTCAAAATTTAATCCAATGACACAGGCTAGTATTTTGGAACTGTTTTGATTGTGATTATTGAAAAGCGAGGGTCAGTTTTTATTACATAGTAAATTGTTTCGACCTTGAATAAGATTTACAATTTGAAATAATATGAAAACAGCAGTCTGGTGCGGATACGAATTTTTGTCTTTTCAATGGGTGAATGAGTTCTAATCGCATAGTAGGAATTTTGTTCAAATTTTATTTTATTTACCTACTAGATATGATTTTCTGCATGTTGTATATTATTTAAAATTTTACGTGAACGACTTTACGTTATTTATAGGAATGTAAAAAGAAAAATATTTTCTCTGTGGCGCATGATGTATAATATGATGTATAATAATAATGTCGAAAGATATAAATTATACATGTTGACGAAAAGGAGTTTTGATGTATCAGTAGATTATAATTATATTTAAAAATAAAACATTTTAGAGAAAAGATATCAGATGTTCCAAATTCATTTAACCGTTCCTTTATTGTATTTAAAAACATATGTAATTATGTTTCTCAATGAAAAAAAAATGGATCTGTACCGAGAACATGTATAATTTATTTTATAATTTCAAATGTGGTCTATGACTGGAAGAATATTTGAAAAGACTTTGCAATCATGAATGAAGGCCCTTCAAAGGCCACTGTGTGCCGAATTAAAAAGCGAGGTCGTTCGGATGTAGGAAGACTCACCCGATTGCTTTGGTCGCCCTTTGATAGCTGTTGCGAAAAATAACGTGTCACGTTAAAAATTTGAACAAAGTGAATAGACGAATTTTAGGTATATGAAGTAATCCAACACGTCTTGTAGATTGGATCAGGAAGCGTTCACAAGATTTAACATGAGCATTTTTACGTGAGGGGAATAAGTTCGCGCAGGGTATCGAAGCTCAGATTCAGGTTTGGGTGGAATGACGATGTTATGATATGATAGCTAAGTTCATTGCAAGCTTGGTCTCCACATTTACGACATTGTGACTGGTGACTATTGAATTTATCAATGGAATCCAAAATAGAGAAGATTTTGATCGCTAGTTTGGTATGGCTATTTGGTACCTTTCTGTGATTCAAACAGCGTTGAAACATTTTGTTAAACAAATGCTTTTAAAAGTGTCACTGCGGTTAGCAGCAAGCGACCACACTCTGTGTTTAAAACTAGGGACTTCATAGCTAAATTTCTGGCAAAAAAATTTAGCAAATTTGTTTCAAAGCTTACATCGGTCAAATATTCTGCGTCATCCTGCTTACAGCCCAGGTTTGTCCCTCTATAGTGACAGTAGTCACGTTGTAAGTCTGGTAGCCACTAATTGGCACTAATTCGGTTAGTTTTAGTTCTATGAAATTTAAACAAAAAAAGGGCATTTGATGTTTGTAATAATGAGTTTCTTATGTGATTGTGACGGGACAAGCACGAGGCCTACCTGATGTTAAGCGGATTAACCTCTGCATATAACAGATACATTTCATCATGTCAAAAATTGCCCTGCACCCGTCACAATGACGTTTAAAAAAATCTGTTAAAATTGTGAAATGGCAATTTCGAGAAAACCATTTATTAGAGTTCTTACAAAACAATAGTATAAGCATTATTGATATCTTCATGTCGGGGGACAGTGAGTTGTAGTGACAGTGTCTTCATGTCTTACTGTGTAAACTTAAAATGGTTTTATCTCGAAAGGTGATCTTAGACCACAAGAAGTCATACAGATAAATCACATCTATATCTTCAGTACAGAAAACTGCTGTGAAGCTTATAATGGCTACCTACTGAATTACTTATGATGTGATTATGAATCACGTCCCCAGATACGAGTAGAAAATTGTGTTAAGTTAAATTCATACATTTACTTTCAACTTTGACTAGGCTTAAAACATACACCTTATTTTTTTTTATTTTCTTTTATTATAATAATATTCTTTTGCAAATAGTTTATTGGCACAATAACAGGTAACAGTCTTTTATTATTTAAAGCTAGCATTCTTTAAATAGTCAATGTTTTGGAACTTCGTGATGTGGATGTCCTTCGTGTCTCACGACAGCGTGGAATCTGAAAACAATGAATAAAATATAAATATTTTATAACATAATTGTAAAGAGTGGCACTTAGAGTAAGTTTAATTTCCCACCCATAAAGATAATATTAAATAAACTTGGGTTAAAATTTTAAAAACACAATAGATTGCCGTCCTTCTGTAAGTATACTGTATCAGCAGGATAGTCCACTGCTGCCTACATCCTCCCCCAATATGGAGGGTTTGCCATAATCCCCACGCTTGGCAGGCATCTTGCGGATCGCAGCGTGAGATATCAGTTCAGAAAGCGCTGCTGCTCACCTTCTGGTCCCTTAGTCGCCTCTTACGACACCGACGGGTAGAGATGGGAAAGTGACATTCTAGCCCGATACGGCCACGGTTAATAGTTATATCTACCTTACAATTTTTCCAAGTAGATACAAATTCTAAACCACTCAAACACACTAAAACTACTTTTAAAGATTTTAAAACTGTTATCCAGAATCATCAGCATTTAATTATTAGGTAGGCTAATACAATAAGTATTTGTACACCGAGATAATTTCTGAAGCACATATTATTAATACATTTGCTGCTATTATCACATATACGAGTAGTATTTGTACCTTTTAGGTATGCATGGTTGAGGTATTTATCACTGACACAAGAAACACTGGAACACCTAAATCAACTCATTTCATTAATAGAATTTCAGTGATGATTATTAAAGTTTCCACGACATAATTGCTAAAATATAAAAATAAAGATTTATTTGTGACGCTTTTAAAATTGTTAAAAAAAATCAACGACCATTAACCATAACTTTTATTTGCACAGCCAACTTCGGCGTGGGACATCCTGTTATGTCACATGCCACTGTTATGACTCCTTAGGTAATGTTATTAAATAGCCTAGTATATTTCGCATAAGAGTTGATATGATTATACCGCTTTCGTGGCCCTAATAATTAAGACAAAATGAATTGTTTCGGATTGATGCTAAGCCATATTTTTTTCGAACTCCTGTGATTTATAGTTACCTCAAGTGAAAAAAAAGAAATAACGGGTAATAACACAACTTATATAGTTTTATACCTATTATGACCTTGCATGCGCTTTTAAATTGATAGTATGGAAGCACGCTATCGGAGATATCACTTTCAAGGTTCAATTTCTATTTTGTCTATATGTATAGTATATCTTTGATTTCTAGTGTCATTTTGTCTATCTCTGATTTCTAGTTTTGATTTTTTTGGGATGGAGATGATACAATTTGCCATCTAAATCTGTACCATTCATATGTAACACTTAATTATCTGCGAACGTCCAAAACTCTCCTTAAATTTAACCAAAATTGGCAGTCAAGAACGAAGCTAAATCTAGATCCCAGTTTTAAACTACGTAAAATAATCCAAAATTTCTCGCGTTTTTTATATATGTTGAGTTCAGTTTTCTAACTTATTCATATACATTCATTATGGGAACTGCGCACGTCACGCTTTTCATTCTAACATAGTTTTGTCAAATTTTATATACCAAGTGTTAAAATTCGGCGAATAATTTAGCATGCTGTCCCTGAGTTTAATATCTAGCCTTAAGTGCGAAGAGAGAAGTAATGTTGTCTTGTGAAATACCCTGAGTTGAAGAGTTGAATGTAAAATTAGCATCTTAATTCTCCCTATCTCGTACATGTATATATACATTTGTGAAAGAAAAATAACCTTAGATGCAAACTACATGTGATATATTCCATATATTTCAATTTAAACCAGCACTATGCTAGAGGTTTTTGTTAGCCAAAAGAGCATTTCTATCACAATCTCTTTTGTACTATATTTGATCCAGTGAGTGTTTTTTTTTTTGCTGATAGTTAAGCCTTTGACCACAATCTCACGTGATGCCTAAGGTATGTTTTCTGATAGGCATATGGAATACTTGAATAAGCAAGGTACAAGTATAGACTAATATCTCACCCAGTGTGCTTGTCCGCTGTGTACTCAACTATCCTGACAGTGCCATCAGGCTCACGTAGTGAGTAGAAACCATGCACCGTGTCACCATCCCTTGTCTCATGATGCTGCTTCTGGTCGTGTGTGTGGGGATCCTCTACTTTATACTCATACTCAAATTTGGGATGACTCTGGGAAAGGATTATGAATCATTTCTTAGTGATATTCAAGCAGCTTTATAGTAAATTAAAGTTTAAAATAGACTAGATCATTTGATAAGAACAATTGGGACTGGTGTAAATAATGGTATCAGGCCTAACCTGAGACGAAGAAGGGGTACCTAATAATCATCAATGATAGTCTTTGAATTACATCAGTTTATGTTTTTTTGATTTTTAGGAATTAAACTATTTTCCACAGACTCCAGGGTCCTTGCAAAGTTTTAGTTAACTGATATATTTATTAAACAATTACTACTGGTTTAAGCTTCAGGGCAGACCTTATTTATAGTCAAAGTAGTAAGCAAGTGAGAATGCCTGACACCATGCTGTAAAAATCAAGCAATTGGTGTGTTAAGTTTACCGGATAAGTAATCAACCTCATAGCTTTTGCTTAGCTTTTTTATGTAAAAAAAACATCAGCCTAAGTATATTTGTAATATTTAGAACAAGTTGCGCTGTTATTCTTTAGGTACTGCTTTTAACCACAATCTTACCTGTTGGTGATGGACAAAGTATTTCTATAGAAAATATAGTTAAACTTACATAGTAATCGAAATGATGATTTTCATGATGTTCTTCTTGCTTTTTCTCTTCATGCTTAGGAGCTTCATGATGCTCCGGCTCATGATGCTCGGCCTCATGATGTTCTGGTTCGTGTTTTTGCTCATGCTGGTCTTCCTCATGATAAGCATGCTAAGCAACATGAACCAACTCATGATGACCGTGGTGAATCTTTATGCTTTGCGATGAGAACGCGTGCCCATGATCGTGTTCATGGTGATGTTCTTCGAGGTTCCCATGGTGATCTTCATGATTTTCTTGGTTTTCATGGGTTTCTCGTTCGTGAAGGTGAGGATGGTGCACAATACTCATTGAAGAAAAAGCGTGACTGTGGTCGTGGTAGTAACTCTCGTCGCCTTGTGGCCGTGCCGTCACGACCACGAAGAGGGCTGATAGGCTTATAACCTGTAAAATAAGAATATAAATTAGGAGACCTGTTAATATTCCCTATTAAGTCATCACATTAATAAAGGAACTGATAACAGTTACGAAATATTAGAATTATCTAAATAAACATTGATTTTAAAGTTAATAATATAGGTACCTTAACAATCATCCTACTAATTTCTTGTATTGTATGGTTCGATTGTCCGTAAATGTCTGAATTAATCTAATTGAAATAATACCTTTTATACGTAAGTGTTTGAGACAGTTTTCGCAAGTTTATTATATCGTTGTATAGGTGAAAGTCAAATTAATAGCTATACATAACATTATTCTGTTTTGCAATAGACATTATTAAACGTTAAAAAAGGTAACTTTAGGTAAATGTAATTGACCATTACTTTTGAAATGTACGACACGGATTTATATTAAAACAGCTACAAAAATAAACAAACATTAAGCTCAATGAAATAGTTTGAGTCTGGGTAGAAGAATCGGTTCAAATGATGTAGATATATTAATCGAATATGATGTTAAATATTTGACCTGTCGAGTTTTGCAAAGTTGAGATGAAAGTTACCGCCCTTCGTACCAAATCAACAGTTTTTGGTAGAAAGACAGAACCGGCTTCAAAGTGGCCCTCATTAACTGAATAAGGTATAAAATCAGAGCAAAATTGTATAATGTCATCAGTTCACCGAGTGCTATAATCAAAGAAACCACAAAAATGTTCAGAGTAAGTTTACAAAATAAACATAAAGTGGTTTAGAAACACAAACATTTCTGAGCATATTACATAAGTTTTATTTCCAATTAATGCCTGTATATAAAACGTATTAAAATATCTTCAAATACCTAATCAATATTAATACTTACAAAACATCATACCATTACAAAGGACCATTCCCTGCTGATATTCTAACATTGTGTGCATTGTTTAATTCCACAAGCCGCCGCCGCCTAGATTTTTGCCGAAGCCATATGAACTCCTGGATATAAAACAAAGCAGGACTCTATGTTAGTTGCATATTATTATTTTTTTATGCGTGATAGGTTATCCTTTGACCACTATCTCACCTGATGGTAAGTGATGATGTGATTGAAAATGTTGTTCAGACTAACCTAGAGTTACTGGCTCTCAAGGACAGCTGCCGGAACACACCGTTAGGTGCTTGGCGACAGATTTTCAACTTGAGGGTGGTAGCTAGCCAGGCGGGCATTTGCAAAGTGCCCTACCACCATGCTGTAACGACTGCTATCCTTAAGACAACAACCGGGACCGACAGCTTAACGTGCCCTCCGAAGCACGGAAGCGCTCAGTAGTAATGCCCAACCAGCGGTCACCCATCCAAGTCATGACCGCGGCGGACGTTGCTTAACTTTGCTGATCGATTCAGAATGGCTAAGCAAACTTGGCTACGAGCGCTTCAAATTTTGTTGGTGGCCATCCTTTTGAAACTAAGGGGTGCTTACAATGTCCCGTTATGATACGCAATGCCTGTGTCGCTTCACAATAAAACAGCACGAGTTCCGCAATCATGTTCGCCTGCAACTTATAGTATATTATTCAACTGCCTGAGAAATAGATTATTAATTTAATTATTCATTGAAATTGATGAAATTCTATTTCATTTTTTCTATTTCATGTAGGTATGTACGTAACATATAACTTAGACTACTGTAAGAAAAAACAATGTAAAGAATAAAATAAGGAGAACTTTATATTAAAACTTAATTTATTAAGTTTTCATTTTGTATAAATTTTTTCCCACACTGACTATAAATAATTATATCTTCCAAACAAATACTAAGTAAGTCACAATATACTTATATAGGGACAATATAAAATTTAGGAAAAAATAATGTCTACAGTGCCAATAAACAAAGTAACAAGAAGCATTAAAAATATTTATACCACAGGTCGTTGCTCTCGCCGTATTCTTAGGCGCTTGCCATGCCGCCGACCACGCATACTCTTCCCAGAGTATTGTGCGTTACGACGACCACAATAAAAAACAAGAATTGGAAACCATCAAATACGCTGCACCAATCAAATATGAAGTTCCAGTTAAATACGAGATTCCCATCAAGTACGAAGTTCCAGTAAAATACGCAGTCCCCATCAAATATGAGGTTCCTGTGGTACATAAAGTAGCCGTTCCTGTAGTGACAAAATATGTGACCAAGGCTGCCCCCGTCGCACATTACGTATCTCAAAGTTCTGGACAGGAGTATGGACATGATAGTCATACCTCTCACCACGCCATATCGTCATCTCATATCCACAGAGAAGATGTACCTGCGAAGGCTCCAAAAGATTTCTACGTTGGATACGTAAGTTTTATACCTAATTAAGCGAATTTTTTTTAATACTGGAAGAGCATATTGCAAATTCGATTGGCTAGCCATCACCCGCATCTAAAAATAATTGTCTCCAACTGGCTTATAATGTGTTCTGGCAATCTTTGACAGCCTGATTCCATTCCAAGTTAAATCTAATTAATTTCTTTGACATCACCATACTAAGGTGAGATAGTTGTCAAGTTTGAAGCAGTGATAGCTCAGTGGCTTTGGCTATGGACTGCCGCGCAGCAGGTCCTTGGTTCGAATCCCGCCGCTGGCTTGAGCTTCACCGCATGGTGGAAGGGCATTTTTGCGAATGCCCGCCTGGCTAGCGACCACCCTCAAGTGGAAAATCTGTCGCCAAGCACCTAACGGTGTGTTCCGGCAGCTATCCTTGAGAGCCAGTAATTCTAGGTTAAGCCTGCTAACACCTACGACCACATCGTCACTTACCATCAGGTGAGATTGTGGTCAAAGGCTTACATATACGATATAAAAAAAAAAAAAAAAAAAACTTAGAACAAGGAGAGAATAAAAAAACATGAGTGGTATATAAGATTTTGAACTTATAGCAGATACAAAACATTAAATCTACTATGGCCCGATGGTATTCATATAATTAAATGCTTACAATACACAACCATTCAAAGAGAACGAATTATAACTATTTAATAGAAATGTTTTTTAAATAATAATTCGTAAAAAAAATTATCAGTCTGATATTTTTATCTGGTTATTGAAAAGCTGGACCTTAACATAATAAAAGTAAAAGTAAAAAAATAAAAGTTTTGTCATTCGAGAGCGGGTTACTATTAAAAAAACTCGTTGTCCTTGGTTTTCGTCCAAGCTTGAAGTTCACAGCATGGCGGTGCCGTTTTTTGAATGGTCAAGTATTTTTAATATCTGTACTATAGGACGTATGCTCCGCGTATTAATATTTTTTTTATTTATGATTGGTAAGCCTTTGACCACAATCTCACCTGATGGTAAGTGATGACGTGGTCGAAAGTGTTACCTGTCTAACACCTTCGACCAATATATTATATTATTACACATTACAAAATTACTAGGCTATGATTTTGTACTCGTTATAATTTTATAATAGTGTCATTTTTTTTTAAATCAGAAGCACCTTTTATTCGAAGAACTTGAAAGATTGTTGATAATGTTGGCCTAATAATTGTCAGCCTTAAGAAGGAAGAATATTCGTTAATATTAGTGTATAATATATTACCGAAATTCCTGACAACCCTTTAATTAACTTTATATAAATAAAAAAAAAACTTAATAACTTTTTGATAACAATCCATTCTACACAGTAAAAGAAAATATGACAATGCAGCTTGTGAAATATTTGTTCCTAGGAAAGCCTGAACTATTATTCTAGGTTAGCCTGAACAACATCCTCAACCACATCATCACTTACCATCAGGTGAGATAGTGGTCAAAGGCTAACATATCGAGCATAAAAAAAATCACGTGCAAACGAGATACCTAACTGTAAATTACTTATATAAATAACTTTGACTTGGCTGCAATGATTTTTACAACAGGGCCTATTAAAAATAAAATCTCTTATGAAAGTGGAAGCAGTGTTAAGGATATGCTATTCATTAAGAGTGAACATTATACGGATTATTTTTATTGTCACCAGGGTCACCCTAAATACGAGTTCGAGTACAAAGTGCAGGACCCACACACCGGTGATGACAAGTTCCAGCACGAGGCTCGTGATGGGCACGTAGTGAAGGGTATCTATAGCCTGCATGAGGCTGACGGATCAATCCGAACTGTCGAATACACTGCTGACAAGCATACAGGGTACGTAACTGCTTTCCCATTTAGAATAATTTCACCTGATATAGGTACATACAATATTTTGACTTCTTTTGGGTGTAGTTCAATTTAGTCACATTCCCTTAGCAAATGACATAAATATTAGTGTCAAATATCATCAAAACCTGTTTAGTTATTAAGCGCGCAGAAGAAACTAACAGGTACAGACAAACTCACATTCAGGTAGGAGTTTCGGTTTAATCATATATTTTCAGCTTTTAGTCACGATTATCGATGACATCTATTGAAACAAATGTTATATTTAAAGCCATAGAATAACGCATTTCATTTTTACAGGTTCACCGCTGATGTCAAGCATGTGACAAAACATGTTGAAAACTCTAAGAAACACTATTAATTTACCCCATATTGTGTGGACAATGACTTATAATTATTGTTAATGTTATACAACTCTATTTATAAAGAACGTAAAATAAAATGTTATAATTCTAGCTAACTTTGTATAATTTTCGCACTCCTTACTTATAAGAAACAATTATTAAGTATTTAAGAAACAAAATAAGTTACTCGTATCTCCACATTAGTTTCAATAATCGATATCTTAGAGATATAGTCGATAGTTCGGGATTTATATGATTATGCGGGCGTCGTAAGAATGTAGTTGTATAGTTAAATAAAAAATATGGCTAATCTAGTTATATATATGTATAATCTAGTTATAACTAGAATAAAATAACATACTCGTATTATAACTAGTTATCCAACCAAAATTTTTCACATATCGTAAGTTGTTTATGCCGTGAGATTTTCCATCCATAGCAGTGTAGGAATGAATGAATTAAGATTCTTTAGATATTTTAATTAGTATTACCACTTCATAAATGCTATCTATCACTAGCTGTAGTAGGTATAATACGTGAAAATCTGTTATTGGCTATATAGCTGATCAATAATAGATAAGATCGATTTTTAGGGATAAGACTGATTTTGTATGCCATCGTCATGTAACAATTTCGAGGCCCACCTCGTGTCAAGCGGTAACATCTGCATATAACAGACAAGTGCGAACTGCACTCCGCCTATCACCCAGCCATATCCACCCATTTCAAGCAATGATGGCTCAGTAGCATTGGCTATGGACTGCCGCGCAGCAGGTCCATGGTTAGAATCCCGCTGCGGGCTTGAGCTTCACCGCATGGTGGAAGGGCATTTTGCGAATGCTCGCCTCGGTAGCGACCACCCTCAAGCAGAAAATCTGTCGCCAAGCACCTTACGGTGTATTCCGACAGCAGTCCTTGAAACGGATGGACAGCGAAGTCTCAGTACTAGGGTCCCGTTTTTACCCTTTAGGAACGGAACCCTAAAAATAAGAACTGACTTCTTTCACTGAAAAATATGAAATAACAAGTTGAAATCGGCCCCGTGCTAAACACTCTGAGATCACATTTTCAGGTTCGAATTTAAAAAGATATACCATACATACTTTAAAGTGCTAGGAACCGGTTAAATTTTTTGTTAGTAAAAATTTTGTGATTATTACTGGTTAATCGATCGATTTTCACTCACCTACAATACTGGTCACCATCGAAAAAACTCGCAGCTATTAAGTCATCTAGGTATGTCAAGCATTTTTCTTTTAGCTGGGTGACTTAAACACTAATTGACTGATTTTCATGAAATTTATATATATAAGGGACCACCTTAGAGGTCCCATACAGATAAAAAAATAAACCACTCGTTTCAATAAAAAAAGTATTATCAAAATTTTGCGTGGTCATACATAAAAAAATGTACGTTTCGAATGAGAACCTCGTTTTTTGGGAGTTGGTTAATAAAACCAAAGTTCTGCTTGTTTCCGTATTAAAACGAATTCGTATTTGTAGGGAACAACGTCCAATAATAATTTTTACTACCATCTTCATAACACTATGTTATACATACAGACATTGCTTTGCAAAAATCCATATTAAATAATATATAATATTTCAAAAGATTTTATGAAAACATTAAAAGAAAAACACAAAAAAATGTGTGTAATAATAATAGTAATAGCTCTTTATTTCAGACTCTGGGATTCATATTACATTGTTAAGAAAATGTCAAAAAAATACATATAAAAATTCGATGTCAAAAAATATTAATAAAAAAGTAAAAAAGTAAACAAGAAAGTAAAAATATTAATAAATTGTTACTTAGGTCACAATAGCAACCCAGTGCTTATACGTTGCAGTCTGCATAAGTATATCGGCCAAACTTCTAATGATCAGATTTTTACACATGTCAACCCTCGACATGAACGACGCTATCCTTATCCTAATTTCGCTTACTTTCTGCTTATCCGAAGTGACGTCAAAAAAAAACCACTTAGCCCAACTTTTTTTTATGTTATTGTTACGGAACAAGCTCGAGCCCCACCTGATGCTAAGTGGACTAACCTCTGCCTATAACAGATGTATTTCGTCACAAGGCACGAATTGCACTGCGCCCGTTACCTTCAGACATATTTGCCTGTAATTTCACTGGCTCTGTAGGACTGCTGCCAGAACATACCGTTAGATGCTTGGCTGGAACTGGAACTGGAAGAACTTTCATCGTTTTGCTTTTAGTGTCGTGCCAGGATAAGGGATATAGGATAAGAAGCGATTGATACCAGAGTGTGTCGTAAACGGCGACTAGGAGTAAAATACCGTACGGTGGGCATTCTGAGGAACTTCTGAGCAACTGCTATCTTAAACTGCGATCCCCCAGCGTGGAGATTCAAACTAAACAAATGGGGGTGAAAAAACTAGACAGTATTTATTAATATTTTGAAGCGCTCGTAGCCAAGTTTGCTTAGCCATTCTGAATCGATCAGCAAAGTTAAGCAACGTCCGCCGCGGTCATGACTTGGATGGGTGACCGCTGGTGATATTACTACTGAGCGCTTCCGTGCTTCGGAGGGCACGTTAAGCCGTCGGTCCCGGGTGTTGTCTTAGGATAGCAGTCGTTACAGCATGGTGGTAGGGCACTTTGCGAATGCCCGCCTGGCTAGCTACCACCCTCAAGTTGAAAATCTGTCGCCAAGCACCTAACGGTGTGTTCCGGCAGCTGTCCTTGAGAGCCAGTAACTCTAGGTTAGCCTGAATAACATCCTCGACCACATCATCACTTACCATCAGGTGAGATAGTGGTCAAAGACGAACCTATCAGGCATAAAAAAAAAAACAATATGGCTAATGTATCGACCACATGGGCTTTTACACGAAGCTTTTTAACGCATTTACTCTTAGAGCGCACGATTGAGTAATCGCTAAAATATTTGAAAATATTTCTTATTAGTTTAAATTTAAAAGGTACAACTATCATACAATAAATTGAATATGGCTCCAACTTCCGGATAACACTTCGGAAGATTCCTTCTAAACTAGGACAACATTTTCGAAGCTTCTTAACAGATATTCATACTTACAGGATAAAACAAGATTGTTTTGTTTTTAATTTTGACTCACATAAGAAGACATATCAAATTTATTATATACGGGGAGAATTATTAGAAAAATATTTATTTATATTTTAAATATAAATAAATATTTTTCTTTAATTAACATGTTTGTTAACTCTGGTATATTATATTTTCAACTAGCTCTCCGTATTTATTGAAAATTATAATGCTCTCAATGACAAACACTACAAGGCATTACTTCGAACAAGTTCTTTGCGTAACGATGATCGTATTCGAGTGATTAATAAACCATGGGTACAGCCAAAGTATGAGAGCTTAGTAAGTTGTTCTACTACTTTGACCTGTCGACCTTGTCACTTCCGAAATTTGACTACTATATAAACAGCTGCTTACACATGAAATGCATCAGTTGATCTAGTAACACATAGCAAAATGTTCTCCAAAGTAAGTAACGTTGACAAGATAACATTCATGTATCATTGATTTGTGAAATGAAAGTGCAACTTAATTATGTTTAACTATTGCTAGTGCAGGTAAAAAAGTGAGGTTTGGTTGCAGATTGTGTGCCTGAGCGCTGTGCTCGCAGTGTGCGCCGCTGGGCTTCTGCCCGCCGCCCCTGCACACTACTCTTCCGCGGCCGCGGTCTCTTCCCAGAGCATCGTGCGTCACGACGAGCACGCTCCCCAAGCCAAGCTCGCCGTCGCCGCTCCCGTCGCTTACCATGGTTACAGCGCGGCTCCTGCCGTCGCCTACCACGCCGCACCCGCTGCCGTCGCTTACCACGCCGCACCCGCTCCCGTTGCCTACCATTCTGCACCCTCTCACTACTCCGCTGCTAATGCTGTCTCATCCCAGACCATCCTGCGTCATGACCAACCCCAAGCCACCAAGTTGATTGCCCCAGTCGCATACCACGCTCCCGCTGCTGTGGCCTACCACTCCGCCCCCGCTCCTCTCGCCTACCACTCCGCCCCCGCTCCTCTCGCCTACCACTCTGCCCCCGCTCCTGTCGCTTACCACGCCGCTCCCGTCGCCAAAGTGATTGCTCCCGCACACAAAGTGCTCGTTGCCGCACACCACGAAGAAGAATACGTGAGTATAACACTACATCCACTCCAACGCGGCAGTGAATGATGTTTACAGTATGTAAGTGACGGTTCTATTTGTTTCACAGGCTCACCCTAAATATGACTTCTCTTACTCCGTGGCTGACGGACACACCGGCGACAACAAGTCTCAGCAAGAGTCCCGCGATGGTGACGCGGTCCATGGCGAATACTCCCTTGTGGAAGCCGATGGCTCTGTGCGCAGAGTGCAATACTCCGCTGACGACCATCATGGTTTCAACGCGGTAGTGTCCAACTCCGCCCCCGCTCACCATGCCGCCCCAGCTCATCATGCTAGCCCTCTGCTCCTCGCCCATCATTAAACGTCATCCTTGATTGCCATAATTAAAATTATATTTTAGTTCTTAAGCGACGATGATGTCAAATCAAAGGCTAATTTATTAAAAAATATGTTGAATATATTAATGTTCTTATTTTGTACACCATGTATTCCAATTACTACTCAGTTACTTGTTATTTAAATATAATATACTGTACTGCTGATACAGTAGTATCAGCCGAATTCTTTAATGGCCACTGTTGAATACAGTCATTAAGGAGGGGTATGACATAATCTCCACGCTTGGCCAGCAGCGTCTTGAAGATCGCTGTATAGGATAGCAGTTTCTCAGAAAGCACTGCTGCCCACCAATAGTAGTCATAATATTTAACCATCAGTCGCCTATAGTTTTTATCAATGAGTACATCTAGGGTACCGTACGCAAAGCGCAAAACAAAGCCTTATTAATGGCGATCTGCCGTCCTTCTATCGAAATATTGTGCAAAATTTTAATAAGTTGCTAAAAAAACAAATTCACAGATATGGCTGTCAGAGTTGATTGTTAAAGAACATTTAAGTTAATTCATTCTAGTGTATTTATTTATGCAACTGTAAATAAGAGGTATTAAAACACGAATATGGGTTTATCACATGAGTTTTTTAATAACTAATTAGGTATAGGCTTGTATGCAACTTGTATATGAATCAGTACTAATATTATATATTTATATATTATATTATAAAAGCGAATTGCGAAAGTAACTCTATCTGTCTGTCTGTTACGCTTTCACGCCAAACCTACTGGACCGATTTCAATGAAATTTGATATGGAAATAGTTTGAGACCCGGGAAAAAACATAGAATAGTTTTTATTCAACTGCGCAAAAAGAGGTTAATGTTTTTGCGTGATAACCGACATACGCGCGGGCGGAGCCGCGCCCGGAAAGTTAGTCCTCTATAAACATTTCTGGAACCCTAGGGTGGTACAGGGTTGGAAGAATTCTATGTAAATTCATGAAAAGTTTAACTGCTGAATATCTAATACAAACAATGTATAGGTAATAATAGATTTATTTATTCTTATAATTATTTACATTTTGGATCGTACAATTATTGAAATGCACTTCAATATTACATTTTTGCAATATTTATATCGAACAAAAATAGCGGTATACGACGTGAATTTGAATAACAGTTCTTTTTTAAACATGGTGCTGTGGCAGTAAAAGGCGCGTGCCTGACAATGTTCTTATTTGAAAAAAAGAGTTGCATTATGAAATTTAGTACAACATACAACACTCCACAAAATTTGAAATTTACGAAAAATTTAAGTCATGTGCGGGATTCGAACCCGCGTTCATCCACCCCTTTAACCAGGGTATTCTCTAATCCAATTGTGCTAGTATGACAAAATTAAAAATTAATCGTAAATTTGTAATTTTGTAATCTTATCTGCAGAGCATGCGTTATTGCAAACATAAAAATATACAACACCTGTTTGGACGATATTATGGGTTCTACGACACAAGATGTTTTGATGTTAGCTGTAAACTAGCTTGGGGACCTCAGTTTAAGATATCAGTTCCTCAGTGGGTTCTGCTGCTCACATTTCAATATTTTACGACACTCACAGGTAACAGTGCTGTGGTGATATTCTAGCCCGGTACCCCAAGAAACCCTCGGAGTTTATTTTATACCATAATGTATATGTCACAGCCAAAGTAATAAATCTGGATATTATATATACTGTCTAGCCATTATATATAATGTCTACTCAATTTAGATAAAGTGATAATTGACACAAAATTTTACACAAATAAACGATCGAAATGTATTACTTTTAGTAGTCATTATTAATAATTCACGACACATATTGGTAAAAGTTATAAAAAGGGGTTAAATATCATTTAGTCTAGGGCAAAGTCATATTTAGGTGCGACGACGAGCGAAGCGAGGAGGAGGGTTAGGTTACTTGTGACTACAACAACGTACGTAACGCCACATAAATTACTACTATTCTTATATTTATTTTTAAGCTCTTTAACCATTCTGGTGCGCCCTCCGTGACCAATAAAAATATGAGTCTCATGAATAATATCAAATTTTTGTGTCAATTATCACTTTATCTAAATTGAGTAGACGTTATATATAATGGCTAGACAGTATATATAATATCCAGATTTATTACTTTGGCTGTAACATATACACTATAATAATGGACACTACGGTACAAACATGCTTTTTAATTAAATTATATGTGTATATATTCTATTATATATGTTTATATGATATATGTATGTATATATTGTATTAATAGAATAAATATTCTAATAATATAAGTATTTATGTTTACATAATATATTTATGTAAACATAAATACTTGTATGTGTGAGTATTCATTTATTTTTGTTGTTTTTGGTTTATTATTTTATCTTTTGGTAACATCAACTATTTATGTATACAATTATTGAGACCATAAAAAACTCCGCCTGATCTTTTTTTACACTATCCCTTTTTGATGGAAGAGATCGCTCTGAGCGATAAAACCGCCCATTGATCCACTTGGTTTTAAGCTATGTTTTAGTAATAAGTTTATTGTTGTTATTATGGTGTATTCAATATAGAGCTATCTATCTATCTATCTATCTAATATAATAAAATAACAATAGACTATTGCAATATGAAACCCAAACAATGCCAGTCCTGACTCGCCGATTTTTTGCTAAAAGTAACCGTAGCAAGTAACCGTGTGCAAAATCTTTATATATAAAATTTTGTGATTGATTACATAAGAGCGTCGCTGCCTTAATTTAAATTACTATTAAATATTAATAATTAAACTACTACCTTATAAAAATAAATATCTTAAACTACTAATTGAATAAATTGTTTATACTTTGACTTTACCGCGTCTACATGACGCTTTGCTAGGGAATTATCGTAGGTAGTATATTCACTACCAGTCTGCCTATACCAGCGTCATCACAGCAATGACAATATAAGAACCCCTTCACTATTAGAGTATTATTTAGTATATTGTTTTAGTATTTCATAGTTCATAGGAGTTACTTAGTAGGTAGGATGGACTCGCTGAGTTGTTATTCATGTTATACGGTATGCTACAGTCAGATACTGTTTTATAATATAAATAATTATTATCGTTGTTAATATACTCCCTGCTATACATGTCGCATAACAAACCTTCAATAAAAACCACAAACCTTCAGTATCCGACATAATATTTTTTTTTTTTACCGGCGGTATGCCTTTATTAAACAAAATACTATGAACTATATACAACACTACAGCTACTACAATAAAAGCATTTAGACACCTATAAGTCATAGCAGACTCATAGGCAGTCCAAATGCTCCAGCCCACTCCCAGTTGGCAGCGTGCCCAGCATGCTGGCAGCATTGCCCCGTTGAATTGCAATGCTTATTCGTTGAGCCAAATATGTGCCAGCATTTTGATCACGCGTCGCATCGACCAAGCGCTCAGATAGGTTTTGGAAAATACGATGAGCTCCCGGTCCCCACGGACCCAACGTCTCCACACCAAACGGCTCAAATATGTAACCCATACCGAGGTTAGCATATTTGCGCCGCTTGAGTTGCTCCGCCGAAGTAGCCGCAGCGCCAGCCCTCACGTTGGTTTCAGAAAGATGTGACGGCGCTAAAGTGTCCACGCACGTAGCGTCCCACACTAAGGACCGTCCTAACTTCCACGGAACCAGAGTCATGCCGTCAGGTCTTTTACCATCGTCACGCATCAGACCATTCGGTTCGAGAATAGCTGGAACATTGGCGCTGGTAAAAGCCCGGCGAATGATATCGTTAAGGCTGGCGTGGCGGGAAATTCGACCAGCACTTCGAGAGCAGGAGAGGCCATGGTGACCGAGTTGATCAACTGCAGTACCACACTGGCAGTGATGTGCAACACAACACCTTGCACCCAAGCGTAAGCTAATAGCTAGACGAAAAGCGGATGGATCTATAAGGCTACCAGTTTTGTAAGAAGGAATGGCCTGTAACCAAAGACCGGATTCCCACACAGAAACAGCGAGAATACGAGCACGATCTGCGATGCTAGAACACGTATTTAAAAGATCTTTCCGTGTTAACTCGCATAGGGGCCGATCCCACTGTTTCTGAGATGACAACATTTTTGGGAATTCAGTATTTGGACAAGCCAGTCTCCATGTGTTTTTGGCCTCAGCCAGATATGCTACATCGAAAGAGCCTAAAGATCGTGCAAGAATTTTTTCTACTAATTTGTGTGTACTGTGTACAGAAGACAAAAAAGCTGGTAATGCCACACTAGAAATTTTGCGTATCCCTATTCCCCCCAACCTCACAGGGAGGGAAGCTTGCACCCAAGCCCTATCATCCATCTCAACATTCAAAACCGACACTAACGTATCTTTTACTAAGTTGTCTAAGCTTAACAAAAGCTCACTGTGTTGCCACAGCTGACAACATCTTAAATAGTATGTAAATTTAGGAACGAAAAGGCAAAATCTTATAATTGTAAAAGCCATATGGGCGTTAATTTTGGATAATCTGCTAGAAGCATTTCTAAACTTTTGAATTTGTTCTTCGACAAATGGTGATAAAGATTCGTTAAGAATCGGTGAACCCAAAAGACGAAGCGAACTTTTTTCTACTAATTTTATATTAGGCGCAAGTAAGTTGAATTTTTCAATAATCGAAACTTTATCCGGACAAGTATCACAAACAAAAAGTTCACATTTAGAAAAATTTAGTTCAAGGCCAATAACACGAAAATCGTCTATAAGTACTCGCAAGTCATCCAAAACCGTGTTCGCATCGCCTCCTAAGGTTCCGTCATCCAAATACCAAACGTTAAGTTTTGATTGGAGACGTTGAATTATTGAGTGGATCGCAAGGCTAAAAATGGCTGGTCCCAGAGGATCACCCTGTTGACATCCTACGGAAGATAAAATAACGTTATTTTGGTATGTTAATTTTTACGGTTTGCCGTAGCATTGCCAAAGAAAAGGGTATAATTCCGGAATTTTATCTTTCACTTCAGTCAAAAGAGTGCCTCTATCTAAAGAGTTGAATGCATTTTTAACATCCACCTTCAAAAGCACATCTCCACAATTTTGATCAAGAAATGTGCGAAGTGAATGTACAGCAGCCTCACAGCCACCCTGTGAACCAAAACCGAGTTGCAGTGGTTGAAAAAGATTACTTAAAAAAGCAACCTTTTTCCTACAACCGCATTTGGCTGTGAGGCGACGATAAGTGGTGCCTACTGCTATAGGCCTAATACCACCATCTTTTTTATTTAGGGCACATAAATTCGCACCGTACAGAATTTCGGTAATTTCATTGTTGACCTGACCCGACAACATCAAATTAACCAAAGCCGTCACATCCCTTAAAAGTGTCTCGCCTACCTCACCAGAACTAAAAGATAAAATATCTTTTAAGTGCTGAGGCGTGAGGCCATCAAGGCCACCGGCTGAGCCACTTAAAAAAGATGCCACGGCTGCAGAAACATCCTGTGGGGTCACCTCAACAATGTCTTGTATAGGAGATTCGGGAAGGTGGAGACCTGCAGTTGCAGGCGGATGCTTTTCAATTAGGGAATTCAACGTATCAGATGTAAAAGGAGCGATTGTATCACTCGAAAACAAGATGCGTGCCGCGTTTTTAATATCACCATCAGTAATTTTGTTTTCTACTATTTTAATAGTAGCTGAATCGAAATTATTTGTTTTTGTATTCCGCCGCAGTGGCGGAATGATTATAGTTGTGCCAAAAGATTGCTCTTCACGTGCCCTGTATTTCACGCAGTTTTCCTTTACTCTAGTAGTAAGTGATTTTTTGATTTTTTATTTTTTAATATTTTTTAAAAATTACCTAAAAATGGAACGAATTCATCACTCAAAAGTGATAACTTGTTGAAGTAGGTATCATGATAGTTCAAAAGTACCTAATATCACAATATTGTGCGCATTATACCAATTTTGACAAGATATTTCACACTTAAGAATGATGAGGTCGGTTCCATTTTTAAGTAAAAAAAAAATTCTCCTTGTTAGTGACCTTTGCTACTTACGCGATCGATTGTTATTAACTGTCAATGACTATATCATCAATGTAGGAAAACACTTTTCAGTTATTTGAATGTAACTCAAACACGCCTTGACCTGTTTTAATGAAATTTATATGGGACTACACGTGAAGCAACTTTTAAATATACAAAAAAAATCAAATAAGTTCACCCATTCAAAAGTTCTGAGGTAACAAACATAAAAAAGTACAGTCAAATTAAGTACCTCCGCCTTTTTTGAAGTCGTTCAATAAGGTTGTATATGCACAATGTGTACGGTTCGTTTTATTCCCATCTGTTAAGTAGTTCATTAGGGTGAGAATCATACAAATTCCATGGGTGCAAATTCACAGCGAGAAACCCTTATTAACAACAAAAAAACAAAAACAAATTTAAAAGTAATCGTCCTACCACTGCAGTAAAATTATTTCGATTACTAAAAAAAACAACGCAATCACGGAAAATCATGAAAAAGGGGTAATGATTAGGGTGATATATAGGTAGATTCAAGTTCAAGAGACACGTGACACTTTTTTTTGGTTACAAAAGTCAAACAAAAATTGCTCTGATTACAGACTCTATTTAAACTTGATAGACGGTGAAAGATTATATTTTTCACAAACATGATTTAGTTCAATATAATCGTAATTTTTTAGTAGACGAAAACTTAAATTAAATTATACCTACAGTAAAAATGTATTGAAATTTTACTAATGTTGTATAAATCTGACTTGATTGTTGTTTATATAGAGGAAAATTAGGTTTTAAAAAAATTAAGTAAATTTTATCGTGTCCATATAAATATTTATATACAAAGCTACAAACATATAGAATAGGAAAGATTGGTACAATTTTCTAATGATTTAGAGAAGACCTCTTTTCTTTTCAAACTTAAATCCTTATGCGATAAATAAAAACAAGGTATCAACCCTTATCTACTTTATACAAAAAACGAAAATTTAAAAATTTTCGCGTTACCGTAACCTGTTGTTCACTTATTTAAGAATACAATCAAGTTCCGGGATTTTCTATTATGTAGTATCTTATATATTATCAGACTATTTCACACTGTTGTTTTGTTTACCAATTAAATGACTAAGTATATTAAGTTTGCTCCTTATGTTTATGAATAAATCTGTAAATTAAAGTCTTATTCTTCAATAATAATTTATTTTACATAAATACACAATATTTACAGAGCTCCATTGAGGATACACGGTATCCAGTTGACTAGCATAAAATATTTAATGATGGGCAGGGGCGGAGTTAGACACTACCGCGTTGAAACCATGATGGTCGTCAGCGGAGTATTGTACCCTGCGCACGGAGCCATCGGCTTCCACAAGGGAGTATTCGCCATGGACGGCGTCACCATCGCGGGACTCTTGCTGAGACTTGTTGTCACCGGTGTGTCCGTCGGCCACGGAGTATGAGAAGTCGTATTTAGGGTGAGCCTGTAAAAAAAATAGAACCGTCACTTACATACTGTAAACAACATTCACAGCCGCGTTGGAATGGATGTAGTGTTATACTCACGTATTCTTCTTCGTGGTGAGCGGCAACGAGCACTTTGTGTGCGGGAGCGAGCACTTTGGCGACGGGAGCGGCGTGGTAGGCGACAGGAGCGGGGGCAGAGTGGTAGGCGACAGGAGCGGGGGCAGAGTGGTAGGCCACAGCAGCGGGAGCGTGGTAAGCGACTGGGGCAATCAACTTGGTGGCCTGGGGTTGGTCATGGCGCAGGATGGTCTGGGAAGAGACAGCATTAGCAGCGGAGTAGTGAGTGGGTGCAGAATGGTAGGCAACGGGAGCGGGTGCGGCGTGGTAGGCGACAGCAGCGGGAGCGGCGTGGTAGGCGACAGCAGCGGGAGCGGCGCTGTAACCGTGGTAAGCGACGGGAGCGGCGACGGCGAGCTTGGCTTGGGGAGCGTGCTCGTCGTGACGCACGATGCTCTGGGAAGAGACCGCGGCCGCGGAGGAGTAGTGTGCCGGGGCGGCGGGCAGGAGCCCAGCGGCGCACACCGCCAACACAGCGCTCAGGCACACGATCTGCAATCAAACCTCACATTTTCATTTGTACTAGCAATACACTTCACTATGTGGAGCTATCACATCAAATCACATTTTTTTTTAATCCTCACAAATGTTTTACTTACTTTGGAGAACATTTTCTTGTGTATCACCGAATACAACTGATGCTCTGTACCAGCATAGCCTGGTTTATATACCTTACAGTAACATTTTGGGCGCGGCGAGGTCGACAGGTCATGAAGCTGTCAACTACATCATAAATGAGAGCTTTCTTAATAGTACACGACTACTAAAAGATCAGTCATGTATTAACATGTCAGCTGTAACAAGTTATAAAACAGCATTAGTTTATTTCACAATAGCTAGACAGTTTTTGGTCCGCACAAAAACGAATATCACTTTTAGTTTTATAGTATTCCATTATATATAGTTTTTGTAACAACATTGATATTCTCCACTAATACGAGTACAAAACCTAAGCTGCAAAAACGCGGATGTTATGAATAAAATGCAGGTCAGTATTATTCTAATAGTGACCGTGATCGTCGGGGCTTCGAACTCATCACATTACGTCACACGTCAAGATGATTCATTCATTCATCTCTGGGTGCAATATTATTCGAAGACGATCTTAATGTCAATGCTACCGTCTTCAAGTGGAGCAAGGAGAAAAGCCAGTAAAATGTTCTAGTATACTCTTGTATAGTATCATTATAATCTTCTCATTACGGTCCTAACTTTATACCACTTCTGAAGTGGACTCAGTACTTACAATATATCTTTCGCTAGCTCGACAAGCACGTTGAATCCAAAGATATTAAAAACGCTGTTTGGAAGCCAATCTCAATTAAAACCTTACGCAGGGGTGTTTGCCATAATCCCCACGCTTGGCAGGCGGCTTGGGGATCGCAGTGCAAGGTACTATAGTTCTTAAGAAGCCGCTGCTGCTCAGTAGTATTGTTCCCTTAGTCGACTTTTACGACATCCACACGGGATGAAATGGGGAGGTGCTAACCCGGCACCCCACGGGGGTATACAATATATACCACATACAAAATCAATTACATTCCTACTCTTGCCATAGATACGGTACAACATGCATTTCACCGTTATTTTGTTAAGTTTTAATTTATCCCCTTACTTGCTGAAATCGTCCTCAGTAATTCTCGTTAGTGGTAATGGACGTTAGCTTTCGGTCTATAAAGGCGTTAGGTTAGATATGATTCCTGTTTACTTATGATGCACTATAACACCTTACTAACACATTGACGTGGCAGTTGCTCATTCAGTGCGTGCAGTGCACATTTTTTCCTCGTCAGCTATCAATCAGCTATCCTTCGATTGCAGGATATGGAATAGTCCATATTTTTAACACAGGAACTAAAAGGCTTGAGAAGTACTTCAAGTTATATTAATACAAACTGTTTATATAAGTTTTACTAACTAAATTCATGATTATTATGGCACCTAACACTCACACTAGTTACGAAGAAATTAGTAAATAAGTTAAAATTTGTCGATACATATCTTTCAGAAATTTATCTACCTAATATAAAAAGAGTAACTTTTTTTTTTATCTTGATCGGTTAGCCTTTGACCACTATCTCACCTGATGGTAAGTGATGATGTGGTCGAAGATGTTGTTCAAGCTAACCTAGAATTACTGGCTCTAAAGGACAGATGCCGGAACACACCATTAGGTGCTTGGTGACAGATTTTCAACTTGAGGGTGGTAGCTAGCCAGGCGGGCATTCGCAAAATGCCCTATCACCATGCTGTAACGACTGCCATCCTAAGACAACAACCGGGACCGACGGCTTAACGTGCCCTCCGAAGCACGGAAGCGCTCAGTAGTAATGTCCAACCAGCGGTCACCCATCCAAGTCATGACTGAGGCGGACGTTGCTTAACTTTGCTGATCGATTCAGAATGGCTATGCAAACTTCGCTACGCTTCAAAATATATACGGCGGTAGAGGCACAATAGGTACTGGTTTGCATCATTGGCAGTGGAGACCATGGGTAGCTGAGGCGCAGACGCTTAAAGCTTGCTGAACGAACTAGGGAGTAGACAAAGTGAATAATCATGATACTCCCGCCCCGGCTCGTACCAGGTGTTGGCCATCGCAGTCCAACGAGGCAATGTAGCGTAATGGGCAACTATGCGCCAGGTACAGCGAGGGGCAGGTTATTTGATTAATTTTATATGATCATGTTGTAAAGTTTCATGTAAGTATTCATTCAATGTTATATTTATCATGCAAACCCGAAGCAATGATAGCCGAGCGGTTACAGCTATGGACTGTCTTGCCGCAGGTCCTTGGTCCGTCCACACCGCCGCGCCGCGCCGCCGGCTTGAGCTTCACCGCACGGTGGAAGGGCATTTTGCCTAGTGTGTTCTGACAGCAGTCCTTGAGAGCCAGAAAAATTACAGGCACAAGAGACTTAACAACTGTTTGTCTCAGTGTTACGGGCGCAGTGCAATTCGTCACATGACGAAATGTACCTGATATAGGCAGAGGTAAATCCACTTAACATTAGGCGAGCCTCGTACTTGTTCCGCCACAATCACATATAAAAAACATTTTAGAAATAAATGTTACTCATTTAAAATCATATATCTATAATATATGTAAGTGTTCTAAAGCTATAAGAACATAGACTACATATAAGTTACTGTGTCTAAATCTATCAAATCTGACCCACTTGTAAGGTCAGGGATAACTGGTCGCATAGTTGACCGACCAACGTTGTGTGGCATAACGATACTCGCACGTTAATATCAAATTTATATTAAGCAAGTACATTTTAACGTATAGTCAAAGTGTTAAGCATCAAGCGATAGCGTGTTGGAAATACGATAAACAAAAATTGTTCGTTCGACCGCCGCCAGCATTATCACGGTAATGTTATCATTACCGTGGCATTATGGTTGGTAGCAGAGAAGTCGCTTTTATCAAGTTCCTATGGTCGTGGTATATTTCATTAAATTATTTGGTCTCATTATACAGTAGTACATGCTGCTAATACCACGAACCAACATACAAACCCTGCAGGAGATAGCCCCTATTTTGTTGTTTTCTTTTTTTTAGTTGATAGGCTTGCCTTTGACCTTTATCTCACCTGATAGTAAGGGTTTCTGGTCGAGATTTCCCGGATTTAGAATTCTCGGGAAATCTGTCAATGGTCGAGACGAGTAAAACGTGTCGCGAACTCGTGAAACCGAGAAATTCCGAACAAATATTTTTTATCATTTTTCGTCGAAAATCCGAAATAAAACGCAGCATTTGCTGTTACATACACAAAACGCAGCGCTTGTACACAGCAGCGCATGTCCCAGAACCGCTCCCCCGTTCAGTGCAATTCAAGTATTGAAGCAAGAAGCAAGTCAGTCACCCACATCTTGTTTCAGAGCGCGTGTCACAGCGGAAGACACCCGGTTGTCCGGTGCAAATTAATATTTTTCATGAGTGTCTAAATAATTACAGTAGGTATATATGTATTTATGTTAAAAAGTCTTAATTATACTGCATTTACAGCTTTGGAGATACAGGAGATACAATTTTAACTGAACGGACTGGTAAAAAAAACGCCTCTTGAGTGTTTGTATACGTCATAACATAACCGTAAAATCAACTTTTATTAATAAAGACTTTTCTCCTTGTCTGTTACAGGTAGGTGTTCTTTCTACCTGTATTAATATGGGATTTATTCTTAGTCCCATATTAATTAATGAGAAATACACGTCTAAGAAGAAAGATAAAACTTAATTTTATTGAGACTAATATTACGGTTAAAATTGTAATTTAATTAAGGCTGAATAAGTGATGAATGTAAACGATTATTAAAATGTGTTATTATACGTTAATATGTGTTTTTTATAGATTTTGTCATTTCCCGAAGATCCGGGAATCCCCGGGAAATTTCTTTCGAGAATTCTCGGGATCCGGAAAAATAAATATTTCGAGAAATCAGAAACCCTTGAACATAATTTTAGCCCGATGGCAGAATGTTTGAATGCATATTCAAACAAAAAACACAGTGTTTATAGTAAATATTATTAGTATAATTATAATTCCCATTATGTGTTTTGTTACATTTTTGGTGTACAATAAAGTATTTTTGTATTGTATTATTACTAAATTTAAGTATTATTCGGTAAACAAAGGTAAATAATACAATCGGTTTATGAACGCGCGGATGCGAGTCTTGTTATCCGTGTTATCTGTGATGGATTTGGCCACCTCGTTTTGAATTTTGAAGGGAGTTCGACCGGCAGACTATTCGCGCGTCAAAATCCAATCACGCGGAGTGCACCAAATTGAGGTCGCGGTGACCTAGTGAATTAGAGCAGCAGACTGCCATATATATTAGCAACGATAAACATTGGTGTTTTGTGTGTAACTGTTATTTTGGACGCCAGGCGTTCAGTGTTTATCAATGGGCGAGCAACGGATTGCTGTCGGCGGGCCACTACTTCAGCATCGAGATCAAGGAACGTATTCTAATCTAATTCCTGTTAAGTTAGCAGATTGATCAATTCTCTAGCTGTAGGGTGTTTAGTGATAAGTCCCTTTCGACGGAGCAACTAGCACGCAGTCCGAAGGTAGGTCGTTCCCGCCATTTTATACGCACGTGCCTAGCACATATATCGGCTGGTGTCTTCCTGTGATATTCCAGAAGCCCAATCGAATACGCCACGACATCGTGGTATAGTGTGGGACTGCGGGGATCAAAAAAGGCCCCTGCCCATACATTTATGTCTTATGAAGTGCATGTAGCGTAGCTTGCTTAATCATTCTTAACCGATTAACTAAAGTAAAGCAACATCCGCTGCGGCCACCATGGGTGACTTCTAGTGGCATTACTAATGAGCAGTACCGTAAGTTTTGTCTTAGGATAGCAGGCGTTATAATATGGTGGTAGGGCATTTTGTGAAATCCCAACTGGCTAGCTAGTAGCAGTAAATTTATCGCTAAGCACCTAGTAGCGTGCTCCAGCAATTTTGTAGCAAGATATTAATTCCAACCCGTGGGGTGCCGGGCTCTTATGTCACCCCTCCATCACTATCAGTGGGTAAGAGGTGACTGAGGGTAAAATACCGGACGGTGGACAGCAACGCCTTCTGTGATAGTGCCGTCTTACACTGCGATCCCATAGACCCTTGCCATGCGTGGGGATTATAGCAAACAACATGGGAAGAGGCTGTGTTCAGCAGTGGACAATCCGGTTGATACAGTATTAATTACCACAAAACCGACATGAAAAAGGAGCATGAATAAAATTACAACCGTGCATTAATTATCAGACAATCTTTTGTTTTCACTAGAGAGAGATACTGACATGTTGCGGCTTGATTTGAAGTTTTTTTTGTTTAGTTGCTTGGACCAAATAAAAATGCCTCGGGGCATTAGCCTACACTTTTGTGTCGGCAACGAGTTTTCTACGAAGTACCTGCTTAACATTGATACAATTTTGATGAATATGCTCGTGTTAAAATAATTTACAAATAGGATTTGAATTTGTCAACTTACTTTTTAAATCAATTCCGAAAATGGAGCATTATTTAATGTTGTTTTTGTTTTCAGGATGGTTATACGATTGCTCCGCCAATTATGCATTGATTTTAAAGATTGTTAGGTAGAATATTCTTTCGAGATAGTCCCATATAAATTTCATTAAAAGCGGTCACTCGTTTTTAAGTTTTAGTTAATTAACTGAAAAATGTGTTTTGCTTACCTAGATGATTATTGGCATTTGTTTTTGCCGATGACAAACAGTATTCTAGGCAGTGAATGATCTTCTGAACAGACTACATCACAAAAAAAGAACGAAAAATAATATGTTGAAGAAATGGAACCGATTCAATCTTTTCTCTTCTGTAGCGTATATTACATTAATGAACCGCCATTGCATGGTCAAACATTTATGCGATATTGTTTTATTCACAGATGGTGTATACTGATTTTTAAAAGTAGTAGTAAGTCAATAATGTATTATTTATGATCTCTAAATGGCTAATAATAATCTTCTCTTGAATTTAAAAAAAGACCAAATGTTTAAAGTTTTCTTTACCAAATGTTACGTATGTTGAACCAAACAGTAAGCTTGCCCCAGATAAACTATACGACATAGTACTATGGAAGTACAATGTCGTATAGTGAGTTGCTGTGATGAGCTGCTGCTGAGACAGAGACAATCTTTATCTTACAAAAGCGTGCAATTCGAGCCATATATGAAATGATGTCAATAATTTGCAAGGTTTCGGTATTTTTTGATTAAATAGATGATATTATATTTCGTAACATTAATACCACATAAAAAAAAAATGTTTGCCACAAAATTTTCTTACGAACAATTGTGACTACTTTAACGTTACTTTTTTAAGACCTTACGAAGAGCAGGATGTCATTAATAGAGCTCCGTTTCTACCCTTTATATACGTTTCTAAACACAGAAATCTTATGTTTTTGTGTTTTTTGCTAGGACGTCTATTTGTACAGGAATTACGTAGTAGGCGAGATAAAATATTGTTTACATGTACTATGTACCGTAATGCCATATCAGCTGGATCCACTGATGAATACATCCTCCCTCATTAAGGGGGTTTGCGATTAACCTCACGCTTGGCTGGTGTATTGGCAGTTAAGGGTATATTTTAGACGCACGCCCCCATACAAAACGCAGCTCCAATCTCATTTTAATAATAGCGAATAAAACTCAATGATTTTTTACCTACGTAATCACTACCCTAATATCAAGGTTTGTGGTGCATCAGATTTTCATTGAATTATACAGTTTTGAAATTACACTAGCTCAAAAACTCGTTATTTTAGATAAAAGAAAGACCCAACTTTAAGCATCTCTTTCAAGAAAAATAAGCATGTTTTTAATATTTCTATTGCACCACAAACATGGGGAATATAATGAACTTTCTATAATGGGAAGTTATTTATACATGTGTACTATACTTTTTAAATAAATCTGGAGCTACGAATAACTGGCTCAAACTCTTAAAAACGAGTGCTATATACTAAACACTATATAATAAAAATTTAATTATTAGTCCAAAAGAAAAAGGATTTAAGCCAGAAACGGTAGGTCTAATAATACACTATATATCCTTGCGAGTTTTTTTTTTTAATAACAAGTTGAGTGTATATTAAAGTTCACGCTTTGGCTGGCGGGTATATGTCCTTAAAGTTGCAGTTTAAGATATCAGTTCCTCCGAAGGCGCTGCTGGCCCCCTTCCGGTATTTTACCTTTTGTCTCCTCTTGCGACACCCACAGGTGGCAATGGGGATATTCTAATCCGGCACCCCACGGGCAATACATTATGTATAATATGTTTTTAAGACTTATTGAATTATCACCTTCATAAGTAGAGGGTCGATATATTTTATATTTTGACGGTTTAACGATAACGATTTATGGAATCTTGTTCATAGTTATTCATGATTCAAGATCAAGATTCTTTATTGCTTCCATACAAGTACAAGATGTTAATAAAATGTATAGGTACATAGTCCAATGGACCCTGTCAGGCACAGCAACATTAGAAGAGAGGAGGACGCAATATTAAATAATAATTTACCAAATCATTTTAAATTAAATCTACTATTTTCATTAAGATGTTCATCTACTGAGTAATGTGCCTTAGATATGAGATGTTGTTTTAATTTTTTATTGAGTATTATGTCGTCACTTTCACACTTTAGTTCTGTTGGTAAATTATTCCAGACTACTATTGACACAGGTAGAGTGCTGGAAGAGTGCATTTTCAAACAGCATTTATGAACCATTAGCCGATTCCCGTGGGGGAGGTTTATTTTAAGTTCATCACGAGTTTTATATAAATAAAAATATGTCCGAACAAACTTGCAAATTTCTAGAACATAAATGCAAGGCATAGTCAATATTTTAAATTAAATAAAATACAGTTTACAACTTTCGGTTTGTTCTGTGTTGGCTAGGATTCGTATGATTTTTTTCTGCATGATAAAGAGATCTCTCGCGGCAGGGCTATAGCCCCATAGTTCCAATTTTATTGAGTAGTTCAAGAACTATTCAATATAATATGAACAATATTATTGACTCTATATACTCGTGAATACTATTATTATGTATGTAAATGGTTACCCAACGTATCTTCAAGTGCGATGTTACTCTAAATTTTGAAATTTCCGGTACAGACGCGAGTATCAACCTTAAGAACTAAGTCAGCTAAATATAGGTACTAACTGCAATATGTTTTTTTAGCAATGCCTGGTTTTCACACTAAAATCACTATGCCGCCCGCCCGCGCGTTGTCGGTTATCGCGCGAAAACATTAACCTATTTTTGCGCAGTCGGATAAAAACTATCCTATGTTTCTTCCCGGGTCTCAAACTATCTCCATACCAAATTTCATTCAAATCGTTCCAGTAGTTTTGGCGTGAAAGCGTAACAGACAGACAGACAGACAGACGGACAGAGTTACTTTCGCATTTATAATATTAGTACTGATTAGTTACATTAATAATACAAATACAAAATTTTGTGAGTGAGCATGTAAGTGTTTTCTTTGTTACTATATCACGCTGAAACGGCTGAACTGATTTTAACAAAACTTGGAATACAAATAGTTTACGTCTTGGTTTAATATACATAGGATACTTCTACATCATCAATAGCAACGCGCGCGGGTGAATACTCGGGATGCAGCTAGTATCTAGCACATGGTAAACGGCCAACATTCTTTCTATATTATGCTCGTACTTACTAACTGAATATTAATAAAGTAATTTTATATTAAATATTTATAATGATAGTCTTTCGTAATTAAATCAATATAATAAATCTAAATAGTTTTATTGCGAAGTACGCAAATTGCTTTTAATTCAATATTCATTTTGGGTAAGTACTAATTATTTTTAAGGTTGGTAATATAATTTACTCGTAAACGGACATTATTTTCGAGATCCCTAGAAATCGCTCAATTATTTCTATATAATGTATAACGCCACCATTTATACACCATTTATACATTATATAGAAATATTATATTATAATTTATTATTATATTATAAATTCACAATTTTTATCAGATTACCACAAATCTCCTAATAAATGATGTGATATATAAGATCCGTTGAATGCACTCTGCATCTTTTACCGTATCTGTCACGGGGAGTGTTCTGAGGAACTGTTTGATTTACTACCTGCAGCTCTATTTCGCCACCGGACTTCCCGACAAAGCATGATGTTTCATGAATTTCATGTCAACGTCTGGAAGTCCACAACCTTGCGATTTTCACGGTATTTTCTACCTCGCATTGCCACATTATAGAACCAGCTGCTAGGTGAATAATTCCCGAACAGTTACGAATTAGGAACCTTCAAAAAGATAGCATATTCCCTCCTTAAAGGCCGGCAACACATCCTCGAGACCTCTGGTTTTGCGGATGTTTGTGGGCGACTGTGATCACTTACCATCAGGTGAGCAGCGTGCTCGTTTGCCCTTCTATCCCACAAAAATTAAAAAGAAACACAAATATTATACTTTTATTAGAGTATTACTCTTTAAAATATTACTTATACAAAAAATACAAATACAAAATAGTTTATTGCATAATAAAATATGACACAATATTCTTTGGGGACTCCAAGCCTGCACTGTTGGATCAGAGGCAAATGCCTTATTTTCAGATTACAAAGCCCGCATTTCATCCTGGTTTGGGCATGTGATAATGATTTTTCTACAACAAATTCGAATTTATATTCAAGAGGGATATTTGAGTATAATTTCGAATACATCAGGAAAAAAATAAGTGTTTACACAACTCTGCCTATACGTATACAGGTACAGCGATGTTGCTCTATCTACTCCATAGTCTAACCCTAAGTTTTATATGGTTGATCATTGATATCAGACGAATTACGCACCATGGGTTCACCGTGTTATCTCCTACGTTACACAGGAAGATGTATGAGGTGCCTGGTACTTGCAACCCAGGGAAAAGGATTAAGTACCTCTTTACGATGTCATCAATGCTTCTCTCCGCCGCTCGAGCCTCCTGCCAAATTCGGTGAGATCCATCTAATGCAGTCTTGGATACACGCTCTAGGATGGAAGTTACGATTGTTTTTTTTTGACAGGTCAAGGTCTTTTAGTAGATCATAAAGAGATATTGCTGGTATACCCCTTATTCCGAATTCTGCTTCTAGTTAATTCACTTGTTAGCTGGTATTTTTTTTATCGTGTTGTTTATTATTTACGTTATGTTTTCCACGGTACAGTAAGTTTTAGTTTTTTTTTTGTGTATAGAAATATGTCATCAACATCTTCACAAATTTTATATTGTTTTCCATAAGAATCCATCAAAAGAGTCCAATCGGACGCTGTTCCTAAGATGGAGTAAGACTTGGTTTAAAATTTCGATGATAACTCTTCTTGGGCAAAACTGATGAGTATTTTGTTCGTGGTATAATAAAATTGCATATCTAAATACGAGTGCAATGCTACTTATATAAGCTCAATAGTTTACTGTTTATGTTTTATTGACTAGATGTTTTGACGCCTGTTGTCATTTCTTAACTACATTACCTAATGTGAGGACACCATTGCCAAGTGAAGATCTGAAAACTATTTGTGACTATTCGAGTGAGCGTGGTTGTCGTTCATTATTTGAACTCTTAATTTTTTTTAATCTACGCACAGGATATGAATTATTAAAATAAGAGTGAAAACAGTCGCTTCTAGTAATGCAAATCAATGCAATGTATACCTATCTATATAGTCTTTCTATTACATTATAATTTGTCATCTTCTACAAAGTATACATCACGGCTAAGGTAAAATATAAGAATGTTATTAAAATTAATCTTGAACTACATCCGTCCACAAAGATGAATGTATTCAAAAAGTTGACGTAACGCAGTCCCTGCGCTCATTGCTAACAATAGATAAAAATTAAATAATAGACTGTTGATATCACTGGCAATCACTAATGTAAACATACCTCATTCGTATAACGTTACAGTCAATCAGGAGAGGTTATTGAGATATTACGCGATAGAAAAGAAGTGAAAGGTCCGAAAACCCATCGGCTTTGTTACAGGACTCCGGCTGCGGAAAAAGAGAATAATTACTTACTCTACATACTCTAAACTAAATCATATTTTGTTACGCAAACGTCGATTTCTCTTTGTGATTAGTCCACGTATATAAGTGTAACACTTTGCATCCGGCGCCATTTCCGATCGTCACTTGCCGCGAAGCTTTGGCAAGATGATTTGTAAAGTAAGTTCAGTGGAAAATGGATTTGCAGTGATTGTCTTCAGTGATTTAGAAATAATTTAAATTCGGCAAGCTTTTTGTGTTTACAATGTTTTAGTTTATTTAACAAAAATATTGTTTTCAGGTAGTAACATTCTTTTCAGTGATATCAATAAGTGTATACGGAAGCGAAACAAACAAAAAAACACATTTTGCTATTTCAACACAGAGTTTTTATCAGGATGATGTGCCTTTATACAAATATAGTGCCGTTCATGATTATAAGCGACCCAACTTTGACAAAACTGAACAAGGAAACAATGTTTATGGACAACATCAAGAAAGCCCAGTGAGAATTCAATGTGCTCCACTTCCTCATGAATTTAAAGCAAAAAACCATCAGCAGCAACCCAATGAAGAAAAACAATACGAACATAAGCCTATTATTACACCGGTACGTATAGGTGAACGTCAGGTGTATTCTACAGAAGGGGGCATACAAAAAGGTCACTTGGAGCCTCGAATAGTGACACAGTTTGCAGAACTCAAAACAGGTCCTAGATCTTTTATACCGGGACATAACGTAGAAGTATTACCGCCTCCTAAAAACCGTTACCTAGGACACGTCGATCCATTTATAACTCGTCAGGACAATCCTCAAAAACAACAGGTAAATAAATATAATTAATCGAAAATATATGTTTTTGCATTAATATGCATAACAAACTATATAAAATATGTTTTCTAATATTACAGGTTACAGCACCTAAATTTGTTTACTACCAGAAGAAAGTGGATTACTATGAAAATACACCAAATTATAAAAAAGTGGAAAAACCAGCCGACGACTTGAATTTATTGGGATTTAGAACTAAGGAATCTAATGAGGCATTTCTGCCAAAAGAATCCAGGGAAGCTCCTTCAAATACTTACTCGTAAGTAACATAATATACACAATATATAATTAGAGTTAAATACTATATAATCTTTCTAAGCATATCGAATGATTAGATCACCGTAATCCACTAGACAGAGATGGCTTAGAACCGTTACACCAGAGCTAGTTGCTTACATATCTGAAGAATGAATTTAATTAATTTTATAAATAAAATCACATGTATATGTTAGTACTGCGGGTCCTCCAGCTTCAACTTAGTAAATAGGTACAAATTAATGTTGAGAAAAAACTAGTAAACTCGAAGTAAATAAAGCTACTAAGACCTATAGGTATTCCAGCCATAGTATCGAAGCCTAGTGCATCTGAGCTGTTTTCGATCCTGGCACTCACGTCTTACCGACCTGATTTTGGCCGTTTCCCAGGGCTTTTCCGCTGAATATCAACGATTAATTTATGTACCTGTGAGCTACAAATATACTACTTCCATTTCTTCGAAAAAACTTTATAACGTCTTTGTTTCTAAAAATAAATATGAATATGTCTTCTAGTGATTATAATCCCTGATTAGTTTAGGTTACGTCAAGTTTAAAATTATCTAGCATCATTTTTATATTGACAAATATATCTATATTTTTAGTTCCAGATTGCACAATGAGCTGGTTGCCGAAAAACCTGCGCAGATGTACCAATACGGACCTCGACTTCATCTCAACATAGCACGGTTCTATAACATTGCTAATCAACAACAGAAGGCGCCATTATCTGCTGCGAGTCAGCCGCTTGAAACACCTCAACGCCATGTTGTAAACCTGTCACAAGCACACTCCCGGATTGCTAACAGCCCACAAAAGGCACCTACGCATACAAACGTCATGAAAACTCCGATACACACGCCAACATTCTTCATGCCAAGAATAGTAGATTCACAAAATACACTGTTATATCCCGTTCCTGCACGGGGGGAATGAAGTATAACATAGGCCTTTCAAAAGTTTGGTCTTAAGATATCGTCGTGATAATTTGAAGAGTACTTACTTCATTTTTCGATTGGAAATATTCAACACGTTTAGATGACAATTGAAAATCAAAATTAGATGCATTTAATGTGGTTTGACAAAACTGAAGATGATACGCCGCCAAGTCCAACATAATTATAAGATTAATTTATTTTAATTAGATAAGTATTAAGTATTTCTGTTCGGTGTGTCTGTTTATTTCATGATAAATGAATCCATATAGAAATTGTAATTGTGCTTTCTGTAAATAAAATGTATATACAACATTTTAAGTATCGGGTATTTTGTTATTTCCAAGGCTGCAAAGTTGTTTTTTGGGGCGAGACCTATATTGAAACCTAAGGGGAGCGAAGTATTCTAGGACTGAACCATGAACAAAAATAGTGGTTTGAAACAGAATCCTGATCGCAGGAAAATTTCTGAGGTACGAGAAGCAGAATTGTTTTGCTACCGAATGATACACAAAACTGTTCATCTTTCACTTTAGTACAAGAAGAAACTGTTCAAAATAAGCCGGCCTAAATCACGGAGAAAAATATTACCAGATTGTATGGTAATATTGTATAAATATAAATTATTCTATTAAATAAATCAAAATAGTTATTTATACATACTAAAATCGTATGGTTATGAATATCAGAATATTCTGGTAAACAATACATACAAATTGTAATTAGTAACAAATATCATAGAAAAAGATTGCAATAATAATATTGTACAGTGTGATAATTTTTAAAGTTAACCAGAATATTTGTCACAACTTCTCGTATGTTTTTAATATATACGAGTATTATTAACGATATTTGTAAAGTGCTACCAACGAAAGCGGTTTTATGTTCATTTGCTGACGATAGACATATTCTGAGTCTGAGAGACAAAAGTAAATTAGGTTTAATGCTAATGGTATAATTCTAAACTTTAATAAAATCATTATAATGCATTATCAATCACAGCTAGGCACTTATGGTAATGCGATTTCTGAAGAAAATATATATTTAGGACACACAATAGACAACACAATAAGTCACAAAGCACATATTGATAAAATTAGTAAGAAAATAGCGAGCGGTAATTACGCTCTCCTTAAACTTAAACTATTGTTAGATAAAAATCGCTAATAACCGTGTACTATGCATATACATTCAATAATAAAATATTCCATTACTGTTTGGGGTAAAGCTACAGAAATAACAAGAGTTTTCAAATGTCAAAAACGGACTGAAAAAGCGTTGCCCCGCAAGGGAGCACTTCTTCTCTTTACATCTATAATTGTTTATCAGAAATTCATGAGGATAGGTATATTCCAGAAATCAAAAAATGTTTTACCCTGCAATCTGCGTAATAATGAAAAGCGATTTATAAAAATTAATGAAATTCGAGGAATTCCCAAAATAAAGTTAGCTAAGGTACAGAAACAAGGTCGTTATTCGAAAATACTGATGTATAATATATTACCAAAAAGCTTTACCACCTTAAAATATACTCGTAGTTTGTTCAAAATAAAACTTAAGAACTTTTTTGAAAACACTCCTTTCTAATCTTTAAAAGAATATATAGGTCAATGCAGCTTGTACAATCTTTGTTCGACAAATGCAAACGCGATAACTGTAAATTTTATTTATATATATTAAGTGTATATATATATATATATTATATTATATATATTTTTTTCAAACAACAAATAATAAGAAATCTGCTTTGAATTTATTGGGTTTACATTTTTTGGTTTATTGTTTCAAAATTATCTTTTTATTGTTGTTGGAAATTGATGAAACCAGTACCTAAAGACATATTAAATTGACCGGTAAGTTGTTTTAATTTTCTATTACTCACTTAATTACCTTTAAGCGTCTTTCTTGTCCAAGGCTTCCAAAGTAAAATGCTTTGCCTATATCTTAATGTTTGCAATAATGCATGCTCTGCGGATTACATTACAAAATTACAAATTAACGAGAGGAAAAATTTAAGTCATGTGCGGGATTCGAACCCGCGTCCATCCACCCCTTAAGCCGGGGTATGCTCTAATCCAATTGAGCTAATGAACTTATTAAGAATGAAGTTGTTAATGATAGCGCAACCCTATAATTTTTATATTTTTATGATTGCGGATTACATTACAAGAATACAAATTTGTAATTTTGTAATGTAATCCGCAGAGCATGCGTTATTGCAAAAATAAAAATGTAAAGTTTATTCAGTGTTAAGTTTTTAGACTCATAGAACATGTTTCTTAATATTATTTACTAGGCAATTTGCCACCATAAAAGCTATTAGGTATGTGTATAGTGAAAAATCCACAGGCTATATCTGAAGTATTAAGCACCTCTCAAAAAATTAGTATTTATATTCGATAATCAGCTTATCACCTATAAGTTAACAAATACTTGTATTACGTGACTAGTAAAAAAATCAATAGTTTCTGGAATATACGAGGATGCGTATATCCTCGTATATTCCAGAAACTACTGAAGTGATAAGCTGATTATTGTGATAGAATTGAAAGTAATAACATAGTGCTGAGTAGGTAGCATATATATCTATAACTCTTCAAATATGACCTGAGGCAAGGTCGTTCGGTTAACTCTAAGCCAAAACGAGTTCAGTTGAGTACCTATAAAATACCCACTTCAAACAAATTAGTATCATTCACTGTTAATACACAACAGAGAAACAATAAAAATATGTTTGCCAAAGTGAGTTGAATTGGTATAATTGCAACAAATAAAATAAAAATAGTACCTATATTATCAAAATGTGTTCACTTTTTTATATAATAGTATGTGTTCACGATTTGTTATGTGATTTTATGATTTTCAGCTTATAGTCCTTTCTGCTCTGGTGGCTCTTGCCACGGCTGGACTCCTGCCTGCACCAGCAGCACACTACTCATCATCAGCTGCAGTGTCCTCCCAAAATATCGTCCGTCACGACGAGAACGCACCTCACTCCTACTCCGCTGCTCCTGCTATCGCCTACAATGCCTACCATGCTGCCCCAGCCCCTCTCGCCTACCACGCCGCCCCAGTCGCCAAGGTTCTGGCTCAACACGAAGAGATCGTGAGTAAAGTTATTTAAATTTATTGACACAATATCTCACGTATTCAGGACAGTTCGATGACACAAAGTTTTTACGTTGTCACGCAGGCTTACCCCAAGTACGAGTACAACTACTCGGTGGCGGACGGACACACCGGTGACAACAAGTCCCAGGCTGAGTCCCGCGACGGTGATGTGGTGAAGGGCTCCTACTCTTTCCAAGAAGCCGACGGCTCCATCAGGACCGTGGAGTACACCGCTGACGACCACAACGGCTTCAACGCGGTGGTGCACAACTCCGCCCCCACTCCCGCGACTGCCTACGCTAAGGCCGCCCCTGTCTACGTCAAGGCTGCCCCAGCCCTTCAGTACTACCACCACTAATAAGCTTGCTACCGACCGACTGATATTGTACAAAGTTATTATTGACTATTTATTCTAGCATAATAAAAATAAATAAGTTCTAATTAACTAAGGTATTTATTTGCTCCAATTTTTTCTTAATATCTGCATATTTTAATCCTTCTTAATGTTTGAGTTTTAATTTTACCAATAACACATTACCAAATTAACACGTGTCTACCGTTGAGCAAAGATGTGCTATGGGGGTGCTATTCTAGCCCTACACCCCACAGATAACATTGTAAAGGCTTATCAATATGGTAAATTTATGTGTAGTTAATGTATGTGTATATTTGTAACCTAAAAAAAATTGGGTTCAGCCCATTTTTAAAACATTAACGGGTGCTATACTCATGTACATAAAATTGAGTATTTTTAACTCAACGCAAACTCTAGTACGTAGTACATATATTATATGTATCTACTACGAACTGGATTTTGCTCACTTTATTCGACTGAACTGTACTGAAATCCTCACACCTTACTTTAGTGTGGCTTTGACATAGTTTAAACTGGGGGCCAACTCCCATCTCTTAATTCAGTCTTATTTTAACACTACATTTACAATTTGAATTCGCACCACCTCATATCACTATAGTATACTTACATAAGAACTTCAACGTGAGAGCGGGATGCATGCATCGAATCAAGTCATTTGTGCGACAGAGGTAGCACTATATGAACATTATTGTTTCGTGACGGCCACGGTACTAACCTTAGTATCAATAATTTAAACTTGAAACAATGACGTTTGCATTCCATAATAGTTTATAAAAGGTGGGAGTTGGGCCCCAGGGCGTGCACGGAGCAGCAATATTAGATGAATTTGAATCTCAGTGTGAATTCAGTATAGTAGTCAAATATTTAAAATTTGTTGTTGTTCAACTGAATAAAATCGTTGTACGTACCACAAGAAAAAAATGTCATTCGTTAAAATGCCACTGCCTTTGCATTTATAAACTAAAAGCGATCTATCTCAAAATATATTAGTTAAAGTAAATTCAGAGCTTAAAATTTTGATAGTTTGGTTAGGCAACGTATTTTAGCGGTGCATAAGCTCAATAGTTATTAGTTTAAATGTTTTTTTCCATATATCATTTCTCTATATATCATATCATTTCATTTGTTTGAATAGGTTCAATTTGTATAAATTAGTTACTAGTTTCTCTCTAAAATTAATTTGTAAATTTACAGTTATTTTTTGGAGTGAGGACGTAGCAACTGGACAAACCTCTTCGAGGTTTTTTGTTACTATTCAGTAAATAATTATGTATTACTAGCTTACCGGGCGCGGCTCCGCCCGCGCGTATGTCGGTTATCGCGCGAAAACATTAACCTCTTTTTGCGCAGTCGGATAAAAACTATCCTCTACTTTTTCCCGGGTCTCAAACTATCTCCATACCAAATTTCATTCAAATCGGTCCAGTAGTTTTGGCGTGAAAGCGTAACAGACAGACAGACAGACAGAGTTACTTTCGCATTTATAATATTAGTACTGATTATTATTATGTCCTAAATAAATAAAAAAAAGTGTTGCAGCAAATACGCCCCACGCAGACCCCCGCTATCGTTAAGTTGCGACATATTTTTGTTTGGAATAGCTTCTCTAATAGGTACGTAGTGCTTATATTTGAATGATCCAACTTTAGTTTCAACCATAGAACATATAATAATATTAAGGTTTCAACCACAACATGCCTGGTGGTCTTTAGGTATGCTTTTATTAGAAACGATTGTTTTGTGTCAGCCTCAGTGTCACCAAGAAGATTTTATTTTTTATTTATAGCTGATAGGCTAGCATTTGACCACTGAGATAGTGGTGCTTGCAGCTGATGTTAAGTGATGATATGGTCGAAGATGTTGTTGAGGCTAACCTAAAATTACTGGCTCTCAAGGACAGCTGCTGGAACACACCGTTAGGTGTTTGGCGACAGATATTCTACTTTAGGGTGGTAGCTAGCCAAGTGGGCATACATAGTACTTTTTTATATGTTGAATACTGTGTTAATATGCATCATAGCGTGTGTGGGTGTTATTGTCGTATTCATGGAATACAGTATAAATATAATATTTATATTCCTTTATAAAAAAGGGTTCCGTGAAGAATATCCTTTTTTTAATCAACCAATTCTGAAAATGCCGATCTAGTTTTGAAGCGTTGATTATAACCATATTTTTTTACGAGTCGTTGCAATGCGATATCCTAAAGATCAAGGCCCGACTCTCACTTGGCCAGTTTTTTTATAGAGGTACCCACCATTGTATTATATAAATATAATTCATACAGCGGTATATGTGCCTATACTCTGTAAAAACAGTAGATCATAGATATGTGTTTATCCCTTGCTTATCCACATCATATTGGCATCACATTGGCTATGAATTTAAGACCGATTTTAATAAAAATATTGGTAAGAGCAGCCCCTCATTACTGTGTCATATGGGGTGTGACTGAGACATAGTATATCTTTATATTCCTTATCAATAGCTTTGTTTGAAACCTGTTATATTACAATTTTGAAATGTTGTCACTTTCCAACTGCCACCGTTTATAGCCTGATATTTAAGAATAAATTGTTTATCATCTACTGTACCTAATTGAAATTTGGGGCAGTGCTTGCAAAACAAAACTAGGTAATCTACAAATTCTACAAAACAAACTTATAAAAACTCTATTCCACTACCATTACTTAACTCCCACTTCCAAAATATACAAAGAAACTAAAATAATGAACGTTAAACAATTATATATTTTTAACACATGCATACTTGTCAGAAAATATTGAAAAGCACAAACCATACTAATGTATCGTTTACGAAGGTAAAACAGATAACAAAACGAATACTCGCCGAGCAAGTTTTCTAGTGCTACCCAAGATAAGAATAAATTACGGGAGAAAAATGATTACGTACGATGGTGCACAACATTATATTAAATTACCGCCAAACATAAAAAATGTAAGCTCATTTAACGTATTTAAATCACGACTAGCTCAACACGTCGTCAACAATGATCTGTTATAAACAAGGCGTTGATGTGTTGCCTACCTGCATTTTTATACGTTAAATGAGTACTTGTATTAGTATTAACGAACGATATTAAGAAATATGCTGTGTTCTTGTTCTCATGTAAGTGACTGTGTAGTCTTTTCGAGAATAAATTTATTTAAACCTAACCTAAATTTTCTGATATTAAAGAGTTACTATACATTAAATGAATATTTGAATGAGAAAATTTCAAATTTGACTGATGCTTTGTTGTATGGTTATTGACATTATCTAAGTAATTAATATTTTCTATGTAAACTTGACATCACAAAGCTGAAAATAATCTAATATATAGCTGACATTAATATAAAATTAATATTATAATCATCATTTAATACCTGCATAAAATATTGTATGTTCGCGATTGACGAAGCTGTTGATACTATTAATTATAATATAAGAACCCAATGTAACACAGTGTAACAATAAAGTAATCTGAATCTGAAATTATTATTATTAAAAAATAAATCCAGTGGACCTGAATTTTATTATCAGTTACGTTATCTACTTAGTACAAGTATACAATACGAAACAATAGAAGATCACTCCAGAAGTATATTTGCTTATTTTCAACATAAGTAACTATTATGTGTAGAGAGTATATGGATAGATTCTGTGAAGCAAGATAAGGGTCTGAAAGATATGTATGTATGATAAACATCGGTCGAGTAGTTTTTAGGGTTCCTAACTCGAAAAAACGGAACCCGACTAAGCTTGGAATGTCACTGCCTATCCACCGTCTGTCCTATGTATAAAGGGCTATATTATTGGAATCGTAACAGGTAGCCCGCTGAAATGTTCACAGTAATTGTGTTCAAGAAGCGTATAGCTTAACGAAAATAATAATAACAATATGTACAAAATATATATGTATTACCAAAATTTCTGTATTATGTAACTTTTCTGTATTATTTTTATAAATAATAAAAATAATACAGAAACGTGTTTTACTAACGTTTTTGGTTTTTGCTCTGTTATTTAAACTCTATCACACACAAGCGTCAAACATGGACTGATAATAGTTCAATATCTTATGTATATCAACAAATACTAAATACCGTCCAAGTGCAACTGAGACATCCGCTTTGAATCTCCACTTTTATGTAATTATAACGATATTTTGGTACATTCATGTGTTGGTACGGAACCGTCGGTGTGTGAGTTCAACGCGCACTTAGCGAGTGACAATCGATCTTGTAAGCGGTACGCGTCACTAAAAATAGTGTAAAATGTAAAATGGGGGTTACTTCCCACGCTACAAAGTGTATTAACTTGTGGAAGTCTGAACAACAAAATATAAGCTTAGTGTTTTGAATCAGCATGCTCGGGAGCATTTTCACAAGTTATTCTATACTTTTCAGTGTTAAAAGTAAGTTTTTGTAATGAACCTACGTTATCTGTCTTTAAATATATTATTGAGAAGATCTTATCAGTTATGACGGGATATTTATTTGATAAGATATGATTTATTGTAATTTTTTTTTTTACCATATGTTTTTAACGAGTAATTGGAAGTCCGTTGCCTTGTCATAGAAAATCGTGTACCTACGTTGGTGAGCTTAGAGGCGTATTTGGGGAAAATAAACTAATATTGTTATATATAGGTAAATAATCAATAATAACAAATATTTAAAGAAACCAAATCCGCAAAATATAGCCCTCTCTGCTCTGGTGGCTGTTGCTACAGCTGGACTTCTGCCTGCACCTGCTGCAGTGTCCTCCCAAAATATCGTCCGTCACGACGAAAACGCACCTCGCTCCTATTCCGCTGCTCCTGCTATCGCCTACAATGCCTACCATGCTGCCCCAGCCCCTTTAGCCTACCACGCCGCTCCAGTCACCAAGGTTCTGGCTCAACATGAAGAGATCGTATGTAAAGTTGTTTAAATTTATTGACACAATATCTCAAGTATTCAGGCCAGTTCGATGACACTAAGTTTTTACGTTACCAGGCTTACCCCAAGTACGAGTACAACTACTCAGTTGCGGACGGACACACCGGTGACAACAAGTCTCAGGCTGAGTCCCGCGACGGTGACGTAGTGAAGGGCTCCTACTCCTTCCACGAGGCAGACGGCTCCATCAGGACCGTGGAGTACACCGCTGACGACCACAACGGCTTTAACGCGGTGGTCCACAACTCCGCCCCCACTTCCGCACCTGCCTACGTCAAGGCTGCCCCCGCTCTTCAGTACTACCACCACTAGTAACCTATCTACCGACTGATTATGTACAAAGTTATTGTTGACTATTTATTGTAGATAATAAATAAATAATTTCAAATTTAGTTAAGTACTTCTGTTGCTCCTGAGCTCCCTTAATTTAGTCCTTAATTAAGTTTTCAATTGATTTTAACCCAGAGACAAAGCAGAATCAATTAAGCAACAATAGTTAAATCTCACCAATATAGTAAAATGAATTTGTACAAAGTTATTGTTGCCTATTTATTGAAGCATGATAAAAGTAAATTAGTTCAAATTAAGTATTTATTTGCTTCAAGTTTTTCTTACTATCCGAATATTGTAATCTTTCTAAATTGTTATTCCTACAGGAGTTTTAATTTTACCAATAACACATTATCAACTCAACAGCTGGAACACGTGTCTCCGTTGAGCAAAGTTGGAAACCATCGTAAATCGTAATGGCTTACCAATATGATAAATATATATGTATATATATATATATGTGTGTGTGTGTGTGTGTGTGTGTGTGTGTATTTGTAACCTACAGTAAATTGGGGTCATCCCAGCTTTAAAATATTAACGGGTGTTATACTCACTCATTCGTGAATGAGTACGAGCACCCTATTCTTTCGTGCCGATACTTTACCCGTCATAGATTCTGTGAAGGATAACGAGGTTCTGGAACAAGATATGGATCCTGATGAAAAAAAATGAATGATAGAAAAATGCAGGCTGGTTTGACCCCAGGTTTAGGACAAGAAGATATGGTTTACATGTGACAGCTGTCGGTGACATTTCATGTTGCTTTTTCTATTCTCATTTATATTTTGGTCCTTACTCCCATCTTACTTATAACTAGTTACTCTCCGAGCTGTAGTCCTCATGAGACTGCCCTTGCATAGCTTACAATTGAACAAAGGTTCACTACGCAAGCTAATGGGAGAATGGGTCAAGAAATCCAAAAATCTAGATAATAATTAATGTAAATAATAAATTATTTTCTTTGACCAAGTCCAAATGACACGTGGGCCCCAGCGAAGTCTAGTTGTATCAGACATAGGTAGATAGTAGTAAATATACTATAATTTTACATTCTTGGTAATGAATTAATCTCGAATTAATATATTGGATGATGCAAAATAGCGTAAATGACACAACACAATTTGACTACTTAATTGCACTGTGAGATAACAAAAAAACTTAAATTATGCTAAAAAACTTAGTTTATTACCTATGTTTTGAAGTAAGTTCCATTTATTTTCTTCGAAACGCATAGCGTTGGCATGGAAAAATATGAAAAGTAACTGGAAATTTTGGATTTCTTTCAATCATATTTGCTTAAAAACAAGAGAACGACCCTCGCTTCTGTATATACTGGCAACAATTACCACCAGCCCGCCTGAGAAGCTGAAAAGGCTTTTTTTTGCTCGATAGATTAGCCTCCACATGAGTTGGCCGCAGCAGATACAATTATATACAGATACCCCGGCTGAGTGTAGCTCTGGTCAGCCTGCGCAGAATATGAAGAACCAGTTATAGTACCCGCTGTGCTTGTGTACATGTATTAGCTGCTCAATGACTGACATCTTTGCAACCACACCCACCAAGCCGTTCAGACTGGGCGTACATCTGGCTTCTAAAATATTAAATAAAAGCCATTGCCAAGAAAAGAAGTATCGAAAAATATATATCTAAAGATAAAATCCCTAATCTCCATATCAACTGTTTAGCACAGCATTGAAAATGCCCTTTTCGTTTTGCGGCCAATATGCAACAAACTCCACGAGCACCTTGAAATACCATTTCCCTTAGTAGGCATATAAAATGATTTTGTAAAAGAATAACATGAAATACTCAGATATCATTCATTCAAATGCTGTATGGATAATTATATGAATAGGATACAACTTTCGTGGGCGCCTAACATCGTTTAAAAATGAATACTTAATGAATTAAATTTCAATAATTTTTATCACGACGACCACATTTCTAGGAGTATTTTATTCAGTCAACGCGTTTTTATGTATATACGCATAATGTTTTTCTAGATTAACCAATTTAGATGTTTGTTTTTGGGTGAAAATACCTCCAAATTCGTCAAATTTAAATTTTGTCAACATCGGTCGAGTAGTATTCCATAATAGAAAACGGAACCCTATTACCAAGGCTCGATTGTGTATGTATGTCCGTCTGTGCCCGTCCGACCTATAAATATATATGATAGGAATCGTAAGAGGTAGCACGCTAAAATTTTCACAGTACATGTTTTCAAGTAGTATATAGCCTAACAAAAAAAAGATAACAATATATTCAAAATATTGTTGGATACTGGAGGATACAGAAACGCGTTTTACTAACGTTTTTGATTATTGCTCAATCATTTAAAGTATATTCCTTAAAAGCGTCAATCTTGGTGTGATAATAGTCCGATATCCAATGTATAACAACAAATACTAAATACCAGCCAAGTACAAATCAGAATTCTTTGAATTGAGTTCTATGTAAAAATAACGATATTTTGGTACGTCCATGTGTTGGTACGGAACCATCGGTGAGCGAGTTCCACGCACTTGGCGAGTGACAATCGATCTTGTAAGCAATGCTTACAAGATCGATGCTATGATCGATCGATATGCTTCTCTGAAAAGAGACAATATGTAAAAAAAAGGTAGAAATCAGCCCAAGAAAATGTAAGCTTAGAGTGTTTTGGAAGAGCATGCTCCCGACTTTCACAAGTTATATGAAACATTTAAATGTTAGAAATCCATTGAGTTTTTTTTATATCTGAAATGAACGTCTGTTGCCTGTCTTTAAATAAAGTCTTGAGACAATTATCAATATGATTGTCTCAAGAATTTATTACAACACAAGATATTTATATTATAAAATATTTTTTATAATACAAAAAAACTAATTATGACAATAAAAAATCGTATTTTAAAAATGAGTAATTGGAAGCTCGTCGCCCTGACGAAGAACATCGTCTATGTTGGTGAGCTTAGACGTATATTTAAGGAAATTAAACTTCCTTTGGTAAACATAATCAAATTATTCTTGTCTATCAACAATGGCGCTGTTCGGCTTAAGCAAGACTAGAATAATTATCATCAAACAGATAGTTTAGGATATCTAAGTAAGTTTTCTATTTTGTGTGCATTTCTTAATCCAAATATATTTTAGTGTAGATAACAAATAATTTTTATTTATAGACCTTAAATTTGCGCTGCGACAACGCGGCCAGTAACATACCACATCGCGGCGGTGTCAACCAGAATCTTAATCATTTACATTTATAAGTTATAATATAACTGTGCTAAGACATGTTTGAGCTGACATGGAATCATACAGAAAAGGTATGATTGATTTTTTTATTTATTTAAAGTATTTAATTTAAAGTGGCAATGGTAAGATCTATTACCATTATTTACAAAACAACAAAGACACTATTTATTCAGTCAACATTCCTTAAAAATACAATGATGACGTTACAAACGAAGACGTTGAATTCATAATGCCTCATTTTCTAGAAATTTTGATGATACCATAAATTAATAATTACTTGTTAATTGTGATTTGAAAGTATTATCATAGTGCAGCATATAATATCTAGCCCCTCAATCTTAGCGCCACATGACCTGTGGCGAGGTCGTTCGGTTAACTAATGTCTAAACGTGTCCAAGTGAGTACCTATAAAAGCACCAACATACAACGAATTAGCATCATTCACTGTCAATACACAACAGAGACACAATAAATAATTATGTACACCAAAGTGAGTTGAATTGTTATAAATTATAATAAATCAAATAAATATTTTATAAGCAACGGAAAATATTAACGACTAGTTATGTAATTTTCAGCTCGTAGCCCTCTCTGCTCTGGTGGCTGTTGCTACAGCTGGACTTCTGCCTGCACCTGCTGCAGTGTCCTCCCAAAATATCGTCCGTCACGACGAAAACGCACCTCGCTCCTATTCCGCTGCTCCTGCTATCGCCTACAATGCCTACCATGCTGCCCCAGCCCCTCTAGCCTACCACGTCGCTCCAGTCACCAAGGTTCTGGCTCAACATGAAGAGATCGTAAGTAAAGTTATTTAAATTTATTGACACAAATTTCATGTAAGTATTCAGGACAGTTCGATGACACATTTTTTTTACGTTGCCAGGCTTACCCCAAGTACGAGTACAACTATTCAGTGGCGGACGGACATACCGGTGACAACAAGTCCCAGGCTGAGTCCCGCGACGGTGACGTAGTGAAGGGCTCCTACTCCTTCCACGAGGCTGACGGCTCCATCAGGACCGTGGAGTACACCGCTGACGACCACAATGGCTTCAACGCGGTGGTGCACAATTCCGCCCCCACTTCCGCACCTGCCTACGTCAAGGCTGCCCCTGTGTACGTTAAGGCTGCCCCCGCCCTTCAGTACTACCACCACTAATAAGCTCACTACCGACTGATATTGTACAAAGTTATTGTTGACTATTTATTGTAGATAATAAATAAATAATTTCAAATTTAGTGAGGTACTTTTGTTGATTCAGAGCTCCTTTAATTTTATCCTTAATTAAGTTTTAAATTAATATTTCAACCAAGAGGCAAAGCAGAATGAATTAAGCAACAATAGTTTAATCTCACCAATATAGGGATATAAAAATATGTTAATATGTATATTTAACGGATGCAAATATTTTGATGAAGTTATTAAACTTTATAAATATATGTGCAGCTGAGGGTAAAACTGAACTTTCAGAAATTTAATAAATGTACAGTTAAATGAACATCCCGGTGGCTTTTGTAAACGCTGACCACGCAACTGAAAAAATCGTTTGTGCTCAAATAAGGGCTGTATAGTGGTTGGCAAACTATTGTAACATTAACACTTAGTTGGTAAGTAACACTTATCAACTAGGCATAAATATGTATTGTTTACTCGTAGCTTACCAAATAATTATTTGTGTTCTTAGTGGTTCAAGGGCTTGCGTGGGTGGAGGATGTTGCGACGATTAATGTTATTTTTTCGAAGTGCATCAGACACTTGGCAAACAAATTATTGTGCACTAATTTGAATGACCGTTTTGCTACTCCTAAGAAGAATAGTTTTATATTGTTGGTGAATGGTAACGGTCGTGGTGACCATAGCTTAAGCCGTGCTGCAAGAACGCTTTTTGTCGATTGAACTTTTTTCGGATTGAACTTTTTTTTTTTTTTTTTTATGCCTGATAGGTTAGCCTTTGACCACTATCTCACCTGATGGTAAGTGATGATGTGGTCGAGGATGTTGTTCAGACTAACCTAGAGTTACTGGCTCTCAAGGACAGCTGCCGGAACACACCGTTAGGTGCTTGGCGACAGATTTTCAACTTGAGGGTGGTAGCTAGCCAGGCGGGCATTTGCAAAGTGCCCTACCACCATGCTGTAACGACTGCTATCCTAAGACAACAACCGGGACCGACGGCTTAACGTGCCCTCCGAAGCACGGAAGCGCTCAGTAGTAATGCCCAACCAGCGGTCACCCATCCAAGTCATGACCGCGGCGGACGTTGCTTAACTTTGCTGATCGATTCAGAATGGCTAAGCAAACTTGGCTACGAGCGCTTCAATTCAACTCTTCTTCTTCAGAAACCCAAACGTAAGTTCGACTCTTAGATACAAAATATAATGCACCTTTCTACGACTTGTCACCTGCATTGCATTTATAACTCCATTTGAACTCTCTCCATTTGAGTCTTTAATGTGTTTCATTACTAAAGGCAGCAGTTACCCGTGCAGTTATCCTGCTATGTTATGAATCCACTCTTAATATCGCAATATACATATTATTGCTCTTATATTTTAACAGATAATTAAGTATATTTTCTCTCTAAAACTTTCTAAAAAAAGTATTGAAACCAAATCATTACTTTTTTATCCATGTTAAGCTGGTTTAATGTAACGAAACCCTCGCAGTTGAACCCTCTATACTATGTATCAAAAATAAATTCACAAGTGATCCTGAAATATTTTGAACACCACCTGATTAAACTGGTTGCTTAGATCCTGATTAATGTAAATAGTTTATCTCAATTTGCTAAGTGGCTTTTCTTAGGGCATGTGAGTACCCAAAGTCGAAGCGAAAATACAAAATGTATTAGGTTTAAAAGGATTTTTTTCATGCTATCAAGATGAACAAAGCAACAGCCTACCTGGTGTAAGCGGTAAACAGGCAGATACAGTAGGTACGTCACTAATGGCGAACTGTACTGCGCCCATCCCCCTTAGACATAAAGTTGTGAATAGATTCAGGCGTTACTTTGCGGAAATCCATATTTAATAATAACAAATATTTTTTTAAATATTTTAAGAAAATATCAAATTTATATTTTAATAAAACACTTTAAAAATACAAAAATATATCTAGTGAAAATTCCGCCTAATTTTCCTGCTAAGCTGACGTGACGTTACAAACGCCACGCAGCCAAACCAGAAGAATTTTTCGACACGTTTCGCTTCTACACGAAGCAGTGGCAGTTCTTTACTTCCCCGAACGAACTCGCACAAAGAGTTCTACTGCTTCTAGAAGTTGGTTTGAAAACCTGCAATGTATACATGGTAAATGGATAATGTTTGTTTTTTCCGGCGGTATGCCTTTATAAACAAAATACTACGAACTATATACAACACTTCAGCTACTACAATACAATAATTTAGACTACCTCTAAGTTATAGCAGACTTACAAGCAGTCCAAATGCTGCGGCCCACTTCCAGTTGGCAGAGTGCCCAGCATGCTGGCAGCATTGCTACAGAAATACAGAAACCTAGACAGTTCTCGTCAGATAAGAGAGCGTATATTTTTATTTTTATTTATTACTATGAATAATGTTTTATTTTGGATCGTCCAATATTAATGTTTTTTTTTTAGGTGAATGGATCCAAATTAGACTGATTTAAATTTTGCCAACATCGATCGAGTAGTTTTTAGGCTTCTTTACTAGAAAACGGGACCCTATTACTAAGCCTCAACTGTCACTATCTGTCAGTCCGCCTGTCCAACCTATAAAGGGCTGTACCGTAAGAGGTAGCCCGCTAAAATTTGAACAGTATAATATATGTTCAAGTGGCGGATAGCCTAACAAAAATAGTGATAAAATATTTCTATATTTGATTATAAGCTCTATTGAATCCTAGCTGAAAATCATGTTTTACAAATTATTGGAGCTCAAAATTTTATGCCAAGGGCGGGAATCAAACCCGCGTTCTCCAAGGTTTCGGTTTTTTTATGGTACATTCATGTGTTGAACCCTCGGTGTGTGAGTTCAACATGCACTTGGCGACTGACAATCGATCTTGTAAGTGGTATGCGTCACTGAAAAGAGTGCAAAATGTTAAAAGAAGGGGAACCGACTTGTCACTCTGAAAAGTATGATGATGATTGAGTGTTTTGAGTCAACATGCTCCCGACTTTCACAAGTGATATCATACATTTCAGTGTATGGACTTCTCATAGTGTTTTTATATATGAAAAGAACGTAATACTGTCTATTGCTAAATATATTTTTGATAAGAGCCTATTATATATGACAAGATATTTATTATTGATTTATTGTAAAGGAACAAATTTTAAGCGTACAACTCGACAATTTGTATCTTAAAAACGAGTATCTTAGAAGCGCTTAGTCCGATTAAGAACATCGTGTATGTTGGTGAGCACGGAGGTTTATTTGGGTAGGTACAAACATTTTGTGGTAAACATATAATCAAATTATTCTTGTCTACCATCAATGGCTCTGTAAGGCTAAGGCATGACTTGTATAATCACCATCAAACAGATATTTTAGGATACCTTTCTATTTTGTGTGCATTTCTTAATCCATACATATTTTGGTGTAGATAACAAACTGTTTTTACATATAAACCTTAAATTTTTGCTGTGACAACGCGGCCAGTAACATACTACATCACGTCGGTCTCAACCAGAAGCTTATTCACTCATTTACATTTATAAGTTATAACTGTGTTTAGACTTGGTTAAGCCGACATGGAATCATACTGAAAATGTGAGTATGATTGATTTCATTTTTCATTCATAGTAATTAATTTAATGAGGCAATAGTAAGATCTGTTACCATTATTTACAAAACAATAAAGACACTATTTTTTCATTATTTAAAAAAGTCAATGAAGACGTTATAAATATAGACGTTGAATTCAAAACTCTTCATTTTGTAGGAATGATGATATCATAAATAAATCGCAGCTTGATAAGTGTGATTTGAAAGTATTATCATAATGCAGCGTAGGCAGCATATTGTATCTAACCCCTCAAACGTGGCGCTACATGACCTGTGGCGAGGTCGTTCAGTTAAGTAAAGTCTAAACGTGTTCAAGTAAGCACCTATAAAAGTACCAACATGCAACGAATTAGCATCATTCACTGTTAATACACAACAGAGACACAATAAATAATTATGTACACCAAAGTGAGTTGAACTGTTATAAATTGTAATAAATCAAATCTAATATTTTACAAGCAACGGAAAATGTTAACGACTAGTTATGTGATTTTCAGCTCGTAGCTCTCTCTGCTCTGGTAGCTGTTGCTACAGCTGGACTTCTGCCAGCACCTGCTGCAGTGTCCTCCCAAAATATCATCCGTCACGACGAGAACGCACCTCGCTCCTACTCCGCTCCTGCTATCGCCTACAATGCCTACCATGCTGCCCCAGCCCCTCTCGCCTACCACGCCGCTCCAGTCACCAAGGTTCTGGCTCAACATGAAGAGATCGTAAGTAAAGTTATTTAAATTTATTGACACAAATTTCATGTAAGTATTCAGGACAGTTCGATGACACATTTTTTTTACGTTGCCAGGCTTACCCCAAGTACGAGTACAACTATTCAGTGGCGGACGGACATACCGGTGACAACAAGTCCCAGGCTGAGTCCCGCGACGGTGACGTAGTGAAGGGCTCCTACTCCTTCCACGAGGCTGACGGCTCCATCAGGACCGTGGAGTACACCGCTGACGACCACAATGGCTTCAACGCGGTGGTGCACAATTCCGCCCCCACTTCCGCACCTGCCTACGTCAAGGCTGCCCCTGTTTACGTCAAGGCTGCCCCCGCCCTTCAGTACTACCACCACTAATAAGCTAAATACCGACTGATGTTGTACAAAGTTATTGTTGACTATTTATTGTAGATGATAAATAAATAATTTCAAATTCAGCAAGGTACTTTTGTTTCTCCAGAGGTCCTATCATAGCTGTATTAGATTTTAATTGTGATAGACTGATATTTCTACCAAGACGCAAAGCAGGGATAATTACGTAAAATTTGTTAGTATATGTAGATTTGTACGGCTGCACATATTTTAATAAAGTTAGTACATGGGGCAAACTGAAGGTTTCAGGAATAGAATGAAATATAAAGTTATATGAAATCAATTTCAAAGCCTAAACAGCCAACATTTCCTTTACGTTAAATGCACTTTTTCATAAACTGGAACAGGAGTGGGTTCGGTGAAATAGCGATTTTGCAAACATTGACTGCTCATCCCGGCGGCTTCTGAAAACGCTAACCACGCAACTAAATCATTGCTCTTATATGTTTACATACAATTTAATTTTCTCTTGATAACTTTAATAAGCAATTGAGACCAAATCATTATTTTTTTATTAACTGTTTAAGCTGGTTTAAATTAACGAAGCCCTTGCAGAATTGTATTTATAAATAAATTCACAAGTATTAAGATTCAGAAATATTTTTAGCGCCACTGATTAAACTGGTGGGTTAGATCCTGACTATTAGCATACCATGATGGCAGTTCCTTTCTTCCTCGGCTGAACTCGCACAAAAAGTTCTTCTGTTACTGGAAGGTGGTTTGAAAACCTGAATTTCATTTCATTTAATTTCCTTTCAAATGTATAACCTGCATGGAAAATAGATAATGATTTACTACTGAAATACAGAAACCTAGAAAGTTCTCGTCCGATCATGTGCCTACGAAATTTTAATTGCTTTATTATTTAGTACCGGTAAAATATTTAATGAAACTACTAGTATGTTCTGCAATAAAATGATACAGAAAAACTCTCAGGTGGCCATATGGGTGTTATTTATTGGTAATATTTTTTTCTTCTGTCTTTAAATTATTCTACTGATCAGTCAGTCGTCAGCACTTTATATTTTTACTAAACACACAAAGCAAAACATATGTTTAATATATTATACCTACTTATGTTATGCTTTGCTTTTGTTGTCACACACATTATTAATTTATTAGGATATAAATTAATAATGTTTGTGATCTTGAAGCGCTCGTAGCGAAGTTTGCTTAGCCATTCTGAATCGATCAGCAAAGTTAAGCAACGTCCGCCGCGGTCAGGAGTTGGATGGGTGACCGCTGGTGACATTACTACTGAGCGCTTCCGTGCTTCAGAGACTCTCGTTGGGACTGCTCGTCGGTAGGATTCCGCTACCATTCGAGTAGTAGGTAACTAGAACATACTCACCCACGTGATAGCATGCCGCATTTTTTCCTCGCATTTTACGACGTCCAACAATGGATATGAAACAGTCCTTCTTAAGGACTATAATATGATTATTGAATGGATGAGACAAGCCGATTGTCCCGTAGAATAATGACTCCCATGGAATTATTTATCATTATAACTGTTTTATCATAAAAACTAACGTGGTTTTCACTCATTTTAGTAAATAATACGGGATAATTACTCACGTGAATCAGTCAGATAGCTCCGACTATAGTTTCAACCACATTCGGTGGTCTTTTTCAAGGAGAGCTCGGGACGCCCGCGTTGACGTCTCGCTGTGCTAAGCGAGACGTCAACGCGAGACGTTCAAACGTCAAGCGAGACGTCAAGTTATCCCGTATTATTTACTAAAATTATAACTGCTGTAATAACATTTTCATAACTTTTTTAGTATGCCTTTATTAACAAAATATACAAAGTCACAAGCCGATTCAGACTCACAGGCAGTCCAAATGCTCCAGCCCAATACCAGTTGGCAGCGTGCCCAGCATCCTGGCAGCATTGCCCAGTTGTATTGCCATGCTTATTCGTTAAGCCAAATAGGTGCCATCATTTTAACTACTATCATACAGGAGTCATACATATTGTATATGTTTTTTTTTCCGGCGGTATGCCCTTTTTAAACAAAATACTACGAACTATATATAACACTACAGCTACTACAATAAAAGCATTTAGACAACCTATAAATCATAGCAGACTCATAGGCAGTCTAAATGCTCCAGCTCAGTACCAGTTGGCTGGGTGCCCAGCATGCTGGCAGCATTGCCCCGTTGAATTGCAATGCTCATTCGTTGAGCCAAATATGTGCCAGCATTTTGATCATTATTATAACATACATTATATGTTGTGTCATAAATAATACATTAGTATAATTGCGTCACTTGAGTCGCTCCGCCAAAGTAGCCATGGCCACAGCATTCACGTTGGTCTCAGAAGGATGTTACGGCGCTAAAGTGTCCACGCAAATAGACGTCGATTTATTTCAATACGTACCTAAAATTTTACAAAATTATCTAAAAATATTACTATTTCTTTGGAAATTGTATTATTTTAGCCAACTTGCCACGGAATATTCCACTGCTTCTTATGTACAATATTTACGAACATTATTGGAACATGTAGCGTTGCTGCTAATTTGGGATCTATTCACCTTAGTTGGTTTCTAAAGCAATTAAATGATACAGTCTAGTTCAGCTGGTTATTTAAGTTATAAAAAATAAAATATTTCCTTTAATTTCAATCGTAACCATTTCAAAATAAAGACAAGAAATAATAATTAATGATGTCATTAAGATTTATAGAGTACCTATGTAAAAACATAATAAACGAATGCTACATCCCGAGACAATTTTCAAAACAGTTGTTATTTTTACAATGTAAAATGTTATTATACGTATTAAAGTGGTGCATAATTAACCGATATTGCAAATTCTTCACAGATTTCCTTTTTGAGACATTAAAAAACGGTCAAAAACCACATCATTGACGGCACAACATTTCTATTTTCAACAAAACAAAACAGAATTCTTGAATGGTATTGAATGACAGGAAAATTAGGCGGAATTGTTGCTAGATATTTTTTTAAATCCTGCCATTAATAATAAGAAATATTTTAAGAAAACATTAAATTAATAATTTAATAAAACACTTATAGAATAAAAAAAAATTAAGTAACTATTCCGCCTAATTTTCCTGTCAAACCGACGTGACCAAACGCCACGCAGACAAAACCGGAAAAAAAACGACTAATTTCGTTTTCACTCGAATCATCCACAGGAGATTTTGGCTTTACGAGCGCACGATCTACTCCATAAATTAATTCTAGACGTAACATATTACAGCGCAATACATTTTAAACAACATATCAATATTTCAAGTTGGTGGCTTATTCGGTATACGAGCTAGACACCCATGACATAGTTACGGACAGACAGACCGTTGAGTGACATTAATATGGCTAAAATAGAGAAGAAGATAAAAAAGAACTCCATAAAGGTTAGGTATAGGTTTCCGTACAGGAAAAGTGACCCTATAACCATGCGTCAGCTGTTAATTATCCATCCAGCCCAACCGTCTGATCTTTTTTAGCTATATTTTATTCGACAAGTAGCCGTTTGAACTTTTTAGAAAAAGTACAGCGAGTTTTTTTTTATGGTATAGTGGGGCAACACAAACACAACGAGCAGGCGGCTCACCTGATGGTAAGTGATCACCGTCGCCCACAAACAACCGCAACACCAGAGGTCTCGAGGACCTAAAAAATAAAAGTTAAAAAATTAAAGTTGAAAAATTAATTTGAGTTGCCTAAAAAATCAAATTAAATACAATACATTTAAAACGAGTATAAATTAATTAAAATAGCAAAGATCTCATTTCAAATTATTTATTTTTGTAAAACGTTTTATCGTTCCATTGAAATTTAAACTGCTTTTATATATATCTGGAATCGTTTTTAAAGCCCTTCATTATGATAAGTTTGGTATAACTCATACATTAAAATCGGTTAAACCGTTTAGAAGTTATGGTGGAATAAAAAAACTCAAATAAGTATTACATACTTACATACACGAACCCTGAAAAGCGCAGTCGTGTACAAGAAGTGTTCATACGTAATTTCTTTTTCTCTTTTTTTCTGTTTGCTCTATTTTGATAACGGTAATATTTGTATGATGCTATACCATAATTTTAAACGTTTTAAAGGCCGATATGGGTCGGCCTCCCACTAAACATCTCGAACTGTTTGTTGGTAAGACACATCAGGGAAAGATCAGATGGTGGTTTTCTGAATATGAAATTAGTGATGTTTATGTATGTAAACAAAATCGTTTGTGTTTTATAACAGACAAAAGATAGCAGAACTATCCAAAATGTCAAGGTAAAGGTCGGAAATGTAAGAAAAGGTAAGACTAAACTTAATGGGAAAATTGGGAATCCTCTATAACAAGTACCGTGAGCTCTATAACAAGAAAATATTCATTCTTACTTCCTTACTTCGACGCGAAAACATGACAATAAATGTTCTGAAAATCCTTTAAACTAGATTAGGTAGGTTGACCGGTTATGCTGCTAATGTCAAAATATCACCAAATTTAGTGGTAATATGATTTATTCGATCTACATAGATAGACCTTGTGCTGTCTTAACCTAACAAACTTACCACCCACGTACAGTACAGTTCATAAGCCGTTACAGATAATACATATACGATTGGTGTTTTACTTAGCTGTTGACTCAAACAAGGTCACCGTAAGCTCTGCACCTTTATCCTTGCGTAAATTGCTTTAGGCCTTATTAGAATTAGTATTAATATAAATACTCTAGCTAAAATTTTACAGTTGTCATCAAATACTTGATCAGACAACTTGCACAGACATGTTCTCAAAAGTAAGTTTATTATTGGATATAATTCTGGTATCTGGTCTGTTATTAATTTTTTTTTTTTACCGTCAACAAAGAATGAAATCAAATAAAAAAATACTACATAAATCTTTATATTTTACAGATTGTAGCTCTGTGTGCGCTAGTGGCCGTGTCTCAGGCCGGTCTCTTGACTGCCCCCGCACACTACTCCTCAGCTGCAGCGGTATCTTCCCAAAATATCGTCCGTCATGATGAGAACGCACCCCAATCCTACCCTGCATCTTCTGCTATTGCCTACCACGCTGCCCCCGTTCCCCTCACCTACCAAGCCGCTCCCATCGCTAAAGTTTTAGCTCACCAAGATAATGAGATCGTAAGTAGATTTTTGTATATATGTTTACATAGTATCCGAATTAGAACATTTAAATAATACAAAGGTTGATCTTAACAGGCTTACCCCAAGTACGAGTACAATTATTCAGTGGCGGATGGACACACCGGTGACAACAAGTCCCAGGCGGAGTCCCGCGACGGTGATGTAGTGAAGGGCTCCTACTCCTTCCATGAGGCTGACGGCTCCATCAGGACCGTGGAGTACACCGCTGACGACCACAATGGCTTCAACGCGGTGGTGCACAACTCCGCCCCCACTTCCGCGCCTGCCTACGTTAAGACCGCCCCTGTCTATGTCAAGGCTACCCCAGCCCTTCAATACTACCAACACTAAATGAATCTATCTTTTATGAAATAAATTAGCTAAATTATTGTCAATTAATTAATATACCAAAAAAAACTTATTAGTTGATAATGAGTACAGTAATTTTATACCTCCATTGCTTTTCAATATTAAAATTGTAAAGTTAGTTTGATATTTGTTTACGGCTGGTATACCTATTTTTACAAAACACTGCAAACTATATACAGAGCACTACAGCAATCTAAAGGCCATTGCAGGCCCGCAGGTATTCCAAATGTTCCAGCCCAATAAGTTGACAGCGTGCCCAGAATACTGGCAGTTCATTGAACCAAATAACTGACAGTATTTTGATCACGTGTCGCATGGACCACTTAGAATTACAAATACACTTATAAACTTTATTGACATTGGGTTAAACGATTTTCCGTCATTCATAATTTGACAATATCCAATCCAAAACCAATTAAATTCCATCAGTGTGCGTTGCAAAAGAAATAGAAAGAAAATAGGTAAACAGATATGTATACCTACTTGAATTAATATAGTATTTCCCCCAACTCCATTGTCCAGTCGTCCCATGATCTCAATTATGTTTGGGACAGCGTTGAAGTATCAGGAGATCAGAAACATGGATCCCTATTAATTTGTTTACAGCTAGCCCATGGCCAATATCTCATGTTTTGGTAAATAATGATATGGTGAAGGTTGGTAAATGGACAAGGCCAGAATTATTGGCTCTCTAGGACTACTGCGGTAACATACAATTAAGTGCTTGGCGACAGATTTTCTACTTGAGAATGGAAGCTAACCAGGCGAGCATTCCCAAATACCCTATCATTGCTTCAACAGGTATAACGTCTTAAAAAAGAGGTAAAGAGGTTTGCTATATACCCCACTCTTGGCAGACTTCTTGGAGATTGCAGTATAGGATGGCAGTTCTTCAGAAGGCGCTGTTGCCCACCATCTGGCGTTTACCGTTTCGACACCCACAGGGAAGTATAATTATGGCTATGCAATTATGACCCGACACCCCGCGGGATGCAAATAAATATAGTTATTGACATTCAGTTCATCGCTCTATTCACATAGTGGCTGCTGGTGGTATTTACTGCTAAAAGCATCCGTGCTTCTGAGCTGAGGGCACGTTAAGCCGTCGGTTCGCGTTCAGTCGTCTGAAAACTCTGACACTTTGCAATAGACAGGGCATTTTGTAAAACCCTGCCTATAGTTACTACCCTCGGTTATAGAAACTCTGTAGCTAAGCACCTAACGGTATGTACAACCGAAACGTCTACTGTTGAACAATCCTACTCCTACAGAAATAATCCAAGAATTGGCGTCTTGGGTATAAGATTGGAGTTATTTAGAGTTATTTAGAAGGTGTAATTCTACCGATACACATACGGGGGAGTTCCGTATAGCTGAAAAAATAACTGAATTAAAAGTAATAATCATTTATTTATAAAAATAGTTACAAAAATATGTAGAAAAAAGAAAAATTCGAGAATAATAATTATTCCATATAAAAACATCTGTGAAAATAAAAACATTACGTACGTAGATAGATAGTCAAATTTGGGGAGCACTCTAAAGGTTTTTTAAAAACTAAGATTAAAAATACGTGTTGCCGATACTGAGGCTTTAATAATAATGAATTAATAAAATGAACAAAAGGCTTAATGTTAACTTAGATAGACATGGTGGTCTTAGCAGAAGTCTTACTCAGCATTCGCAAGAAATGCATCGATGTTTGCTGAATAAGCCCCCTCTAGTCTAAGGCTGAAGGGCGAGGGGGATGCATAACTTCTCCCTCCCCAAGAGAGAAATTATCGGAATGTTCGATTTTAGGACTTTTCCGATAATTTCGTAAAAATTTAATAATTTTTAAATGAAAAGCATACACAACAATTATACAAAAACTTAATATTACGAGGCCTAACGCGACGTAAACTAGAGCACTGATGCTAGAGTCTGTTTCTCTGTTTATAGCACTATCGAATATTTCACTGTTTTTTAACACAAAGGACAAGTATTTCACTTCATCTAAATTAATCTCGTGCATATTAAGTGCGCGTGCACTGGATAAACTCGCGTTCGTAGGAAGCGGTGGTAAGTTGACTATGGGCAGCGGCGTCGAGACATCCATTTCCGTATAGACATGATGATGACGTATTTTAAGGCCATTAATCTCGATGTCACAGGGCTCGTCGAGGGTCATGACGTATGTTCCATAAACGGGGTATTTAAATATTTCATCGGCACACCGTTTGGTAAGCGTCGTTTTCAATTTTGTGAATAGTATCCAATTTACATCGTTAATTTTCTGAACTTTTATGTCTTCTATAAAAATAGGATATTGTCTGCAGCATGTAAGGTTACTTTCAAATTTCAAGAGTTGTTCTTCGCAAGTAGGCCCGATACTTAGGGCTTTGTTGTCGTCATTGCATAGAAATAGGTCTCCAGCGGCGAGTGGGCGGCACGGAGTTGCGATAGGCAAGTACGTCGTTCCTTTCGCCAATAGGTAAGGATATTTAGGAAATATAGCTAAGGTTTGGTTTACAGGTTCATGGAAAACAGGTAAGGAATACATTTTATAATAGTTGTAAGTACAATTATCAGTTAATGGAACCTCCATTATAAACGTAATCTGGTTTTTCTTAATGTATGACTTTACAGAAATAGTTTCTTCAATTCTGACTAAATTAGACTCATTAGGTTCATATACCAAATTGCCAACGGTATTTATCAATTTTAAATGGTTTAATAATTCGGTAGAGTTTACAATAGACTGGTGTAAAATAGAACTTTTGCTTAGTGCTAATGCAGTCTCTACTTCGCTTAACTTAGTAAATATTGTACGAAAGTTACTTATAAATAAACTATACAATCCTAGAATATAAGAAGACACGGCTACATTATTTTCTTTAGCTATTGTCTCTTGCAATGATGTTTCCAACTTCTGAAGGCGTTTATCAAGAATAAGTGAATTCTGATACATTAACTCAGTAGTGTTTATAAAGCTGTCTAACATTTTGGAGACTACTGTTACTTTCTTTGAAATAAAAACTTGGTCATGAATTATTTCGGAAGTTATTTTATCATATTTAAGAGCGTCATCGTGATCGAGATTTCCCGTCACAATTTTTATAAGAGAGCCTAATGGGTTAAGAATGCCTCTCTTAAATCGCTGTGGAATTAATTGGTGGTATTTATCTATAGTCATGTCGCGTAGATGCTCTGCGTGCATTAATATTCCAATAAATGCATGAGGGAACGTTTTGTTTAAAGCTATCAAATTTTTAAACTCTGTGAATTGCGATATGACAAAATGTAAATCTATGTATATGTTATCTAAATTTATAGTTTTAATAATTGTCCAATTATCTATTTGCACATATGCTTGTCCTTCTTTTACCGGCAGTACTCCCGGATTACTCTCAAGTAATTGAAGATGAAGGGCGACTGTCGACGTCACCAGCGTCAGAGTACACCACCTGTGGAGGGCGTTTTATATTTTTAATAGGAGCTTTAGTATCTCTTTTCTCACAGTCTACCTTAATGGGGACTACGTTCCTTTCAACCACATTCAAAACTTTAGCTTTCTTATATCTAGCCTTGTCCTTACTCTTTCGCTTGTTAATGTCTTTCACGAAAACGGTCTTTCCCGGTAAAAGTTCAATATCAGTCTCACCACCTTGTTTCTGCCTTATCTTTTCTTTACTAGCTGCTAACCTTTCTGCCAGATGTGTATACAAAAATTTAGTTCGTTTCTCATGATCTTTAACTAGTTGTTGTATATATGATTTTTCGAACTCTACGTTGAACGGATTATCTGTATCTGTATGACCGAAAACTACTTCGAACGGGGTGAGTCCTGTGGTGGAGTGTATAGTATGGTTATATGCCATGACTGAGTAAGTCATGATTGAAGCGGCATCTGTGCACTTTTGTTGGTATTTGGCTAGTCTGTATATTTCTATAAGTGTAGAGTGAAAACGCTCTATAAGCCCCATGGAGTTAGGGTTATTTATTGTACCTATGTGGCGTTCTACTTTGTGGAGGCTAAGGAATTCCTTCATTAACTCGTTATTGAATTCCATTCCTGGATCCGAACTTATCTTTTTAGGGATTCCATAGAAAGAGAAATACTTCATCAGGGCTCTTACAACTTCTGGTGTCGACTTGTTAGGTATTTCAATAGCTTGGCCTAACTTACTGAATGCGTCAATAAGAGTTAAGTAGTATTTTCCTTCCATTGAAAACAGATCAATGAACAATTCCTGAAATGGAGCGTCCTGTGTTTGCGTTAATTGCATTACCGGTTTTATAGGTTTTCTGTCGTATTTCATTTTGCTGCAAGCTACGCAAGAATTAATTATTGCCGTAACCATCTCCTCCATTTTGTTCCAGCAGTAATTCCTTCTGAGCCTGACTAATGTTTCTTTAATGCCACGATGGCATGTCTTGCCATCGTGATATTTTAAAACAATCGCTTTCTGTTCTGCTTCTTCCCCAACATACACTACACGTTCTGTACACTCATGCAGATTGATCATATCTTTCTTAAATAAGCCTATAACTATGTTACTAAACTGACGGCGATGTTCGTCTTCCTCGAAATAAATAAAATATTTTATTTTGGGCCTGATATATTCTTTGAGAAAGTTTTTGACCAGTTCTGGGTTATTTGTTGGTAAGAAAACTTCTAAAATTTTGTGCTTTTCGTGCGAAAGATCCTTAACATGTAGTTCATTTTTTAACCATGAGAATACTAAAATTTGGTTTGGTTTGTTGTCAATAGCCTCGTGTAAAATGGGTATTCCTTTTGATTCTAGATCAGCGGCAGAATGAACGGTTTGTGATTGACTACTTCCAGGAGGTGATGGGATTACCGGAAGTTCTAATTCTCGGAGTGGTCGTTTTGTTACGAGTTCAGAAAGAGTTACAGTAGCATCTGATGAATCTGATATACTAACTGGGCTAGTGGACAGTGTCCTCTCTGAATCTGATATAGTAATAGTCGATGAGTCGCGACGTTCAGGTTTGTCAGTTGATAGTCTTACGATTCGTTGAACAACGTCATCCATTTCGGACTGTAATTTACGTTCCTTTTTGTCTAGGTTTACCGCCATTGAGTTCCCGTCATCGTCAGAGTCTAAGGCGTTAATCTTAATTCTACTAAGGGCGTCAGCGTTAGTATTCTGTTTGCCGTTCTTATAAATGATCTCAAAGTCGAAGTCTTGTAATCGTAGTCGCCAACGCGTGAGTTTACTGTTCGGGTCTTTAAGAGAATTTAGCCAAGCTAAAGGACGGTGATCGGTGTATATATAGAACTTTCGGCCATATAGGTATGGTCGAAAATGTTTTGTAGCCCAGATAATAGCGAGAAGCTCTCGCTCTATGGTGCTATACCGTGTCTCTGTATCACTCAAGGTACGACTCGCGTAAGCAACCGGCTTATCACTACCAACCTGTCCTTGAGAGAGGACCGCTCCCAATGCTACATTCGATGCGTCTGTTGTCAGAATAAACGGTTTGTCATAGTCAGGATACTGTAAAAGTGGTGCATGAGTCAAGAGCTCTTTACATTTGTTGAATGCGTCAATATACTTTTGGTCGATTATAATTTTGTTGCGTTTTTTCAAGCATGCGGTCAATGGTTGCGTCAGTTTTGCAAAGTCAGGTTCATACCTGTAATAGCCAACGAGTCCTAAAAAGCTTTTAATTTCTGTCGTGGTTTTTGGTAGGGGAAAGTTCATTACGGCTTTAATTTTGTCGTCATTAGGTTTTAGTCCGTCTTTCGTTATGATGTGTCCGAGATATAATACTTCCTTTTGTAGGAATTCTGATTTGTCAAGCTGCACCTTAAGGTTTGTTTGTCTGAGTCGGTCAAAAACTAATCGTAGTTTTTGGATGTGCTCATCAAGGCTGGACGAGAAAATTATTACGTCATCAAGATATACCATACAGTGGAGACCCTGCAGGCCTCGAAGAACATTGTCCATGGTACGCTGGAAAGTAGCCGGAGCCGTTTTTAGACCAAAAGGCATCCTTAAAAATTCAAAATGTCCGTTAGCGCTAAATGCGGTTTTCTGTCTGTCCTGTTCCTCTACCTCAATTTGGTGGTACCGACTAGCAAGGTCAATGGTACTAAAATATACGCTTTTACCTAGCTTGTCGAACAGGTCATTTATATTTGGTAAGGGATACTTATCGTCAACTGTAATATCGTTCAGGCGTCTATAGTCAATGACCATTCGGAACTTTTGTTCCCCAGATGCATCAGTTTTTTTTGGTACTAGGTGCACTGGAGCATTCCACGGAGAATGGGATTCCTGTACTATATTGTCTTGTAACATTTTCTGTACTTGTCTATTTATTTCGTCTGCTTGTGTAGGAGCCTGTCGGTAAGGTTTCACATAAATTGGGTCTTCATTTTTAGTTCGTATTCTATGTTTAACCTGGTTGGTAAATGTCAAAGGTGTCTGGTCGCAATAAAATATGTCTTTGTATTCTCTACATAATCTATAAATTTTTTCGCGTTCTTCGTCATTTGTATGGTCCAATCTGAGTTTATTTAAATTTTCAATCAGTAATCTGTCAGTCTGTATGTCCGTCATATTTGTGTTAAAATTAAGGTCGCATTCGGTACTTGAGTGATTTGTCACTTGCAATGGTTGCTTTACTGAGAGGGTAACTCGTTCCTCAGAAGCGTTTTGAATAACTGTAGTAGCATATCCATTATTACAGTTTACGAGTGCACTCGGCATACGTACACCGGGGCCAAATTCTCTATAGTCAATTATAGCTAATCCTGAATGTTGGTCTGTAGGTAGTCTAACTCGGTGTTCAGTTCTCGGTTCAAGTTCAATTTCATAGTCCAAATTTTTGTTTATAATTGGAATGCATGTGGTTTTGGTTTTTAAGACCAATTGTTTAAGATCAATTACTGCTTCCAATTGCTTTAACAAATCATTTCCAATTAAACCGTCATAGCGAGAGTCAACGTTATACAAATAAAATTTGTGGTAATCGTTACTTTGGAATATTGGTAGAAGAGGAATTTCAATAACTTCACTATGTCTACTAGATGCGTGGGTGCTGACTACTTGAAAGGGTTCATGTTTAATGTTGTTACAAAAGAATCGGTATGCCTTTTGAGGGCTTAGGAATGATCTAGTGCTGCCTGTGTCAATCATCATTTTCGCATCTATTTCCGGTATGTAAATGTGAGGTAATTTAAGTGTGGGATCACAATTCAACTCTATGGTTTCTTGTCTTTTATAGAGGCCGGTATGGGAAAATTTTCAGCCGTCTGTTCATGAGGTATACAGTCAGTCTGTGAGGTCTCATAAGACGTATCGTTGTTATACTGCTCATAGTCAGTGACGTCAGTGTAACTATATTGTCCGTACATGTCATATTCTAAGTCATGGTCATAGTTGTCGTAGTACTGTTCGTCGTCATGTTCAATTAGCTCGTTTAGTTTAAAACCTTCGCGTGGCGTTTGAGGGATCGTTCTCATAGTCACGTCGGAAGCTTGAAAACGTGGCGGTTGAACTTGGGGCGGTTTGTACCCGAATTGTTGGGGTGTCATCCCTGCATTAAGATTTGGTTTAAAACCTGATTGCTGTGGTTGATTATTACCGAACTGCGGGCGATAACCCAACTGTGGTCTGTATCCTAATAGTGGTGGACGATATCCGAATTGAGGTGGTCGGTAACCGAACTGAGGTGGGCGGTAACCGAATGGCATCGGACGGTACCCGAGCTGAGGGTGGCTGCCGAAATATTGCGGCTGACCTTGAGGCATATTTAACTGTGCAGGTTGATTTCCGAAATTAAATTTCTGCGTTTCATTGTTTGGAAACGGGGCCGGAAACTTAAAGCCTGTCGGTTGCGAATTCGCACCGAATTTGAAACCAATGCCGGGATTTTGTGTTGAAAACGGTTTTGGTACAAAACTGCTACTATTACTACCGTGCATACGTTTCCTCATGTTATATTGGTCGTGGAAGTTTACTTCCTCAAGAACAACACTAAGAGCAGCTTCCAAAGTTGCAGGCGATTTTAGTCGCACTATGCGCACCATATCTTCAGGTAAATTATATAAGAACACATTTAGAGACGTATTATTATATATAGAAGCTTTCGCAAGCTTCAAATCATCACCTTCTAACATATTAACTTTCGAGATTAATAATGACCGAACACTTTGTATGCGGTTACAAAAGTCTAAGTAATTTTCACCGGGTTTAATTTTCATGGATTCTAGTTCGATACTTATACATTGTTCACTACGTGGATCTCCAAAATGTTGCTTTAATAACACTTTTAAGGCACTCCAAGTCACAACATCCTCACGTTCCGATAATAAAGAGGCAGCTTTATCATTAAGGCGACTTGTTACAGATTGGTACACATATAAATCCTGAGCATCATTACCTCTATACCTGCTTATTACATATTCACATTTTCTAATAAAGAGGTTTAATTGTCCCTTGTCTCCTCCATACATGGGAATAAGGCTTAACATCTCGCGAGGGATCGGCACAATAGTTTCGTCTTGAGACATCTTTGCGAATAGAGTAATGAGCAGATCAGATAGTACACACAATTAAAATGACACAAAAATATTTAACACACAAAATAAACAGTAAAACAATATAACAAGCACACATAAAATCAGTCAATCGAAGAAAAACACTTTTAAGAAAATTTGTAAAAGTTGTAAAAATGTATGAAAACTTGATATATTTTTAATTGCTAAAATTACGTTTATATTACTTAATTACAATACCTGATCAATTTAGAGACCGGTAATTATGATTCTACTTGAACCTTTGTTTTATTTAATTTAAATAATTAATCGTCTAAACTGTCTCTACAGTTCTTAGCTCTATTTTTTATTCTTATCGCTTATAATGGCACACTGAATAGAATTTTATATTGAGTCACCAGATACGTTATAATGAGCAAAGTCTTATCTCAAACATAACAAATAAAAAGTAGGGGAGGTTTTTGGAAAGGATGGCGAAAAGTTTGACTCACCAACCGACCGCTCCCATACTGCGTGTCCCGTAGTTGACGAATTTGTTTGGTTCGAGGATTCACTCTGGATCTGCGCAGCGTATTCGCGAACAAGTAAATTTGGATACCCGAAATTCGCGAAAACTAGCACAGCTATAAACGAGTAAATCCTACCGGCTGCGCCAGTCAAATTTGGGGAGCACTCTAAAGGTTTTTTAAAAACTAAGATTAAAAATACGTGTTGCCGATACTGAGGCTTTAATAATAATGAATTAATAAAATGAACAAAAGGCTTAATGTTAACTTAGATAGACATGGTGGTCTTAGCAGAAGTCTTACTCAGCATTCGCAAGAAATGCATCGATGTTTGCTGAATAAGCCCCCTCTAGTCTAAGGCTGAAGGGCGAGGGGGATGCATAACTAGATGCCTATATTATATTATCGAGTGCTAGAGGGCCGCACCAGATATGCACAGTACGCAAATTGAATAAATTATATAGCCTAATAAGAGATAATGTAGCATTCTAATAGTGAAATAACGTTTCAAATCGGTCGAATTGTTTATAAGCTTATTCCTTACATACAAAATACAAATCTTTCTCCTTGTAATATTAGTGTAGATGTATATATCTGGTAGAGTAGGAGTCTATATATATTGCTATAAAAGTATGCCGAGTTTAAATAGCTAATTTTATCATAATCACTTCACAAAGCGGAGGCTGTTGTTGCCTTCTACCATAGAATGTCGAAAGTTGCTGCATACTTCATCATGAAATTGCTATTGGATTTTACACAGGAAAAATGTTTTCAGTACAAGACAAAGTCTTCAAAATACATCTCAAAAATTATCTGAGGTGATACCTCCAAAGGTAATTTTAGAAAGTCCTTTGTTTAGTATACTATAAACTAAGGACATTCTAAAATTAAACACGATAAGAAGAATATTTATTTTCACCACCCGTCACGAAAAGAGTAGTTTTGGTGTTCAAAACTCAACTCTAATATGTAAAACAACTTTTTTCAACTCTAAAAAGTAAAATCTATATGGAATTTCGTGTTAAAAGTATTTTTTATGCATTTCACTATCTCACCTCAGGATAAATGATGATGTGGTCGAAAGTGTAGTTCAGACTAACCTAGAATCTGGCTCTCAAGGACAGCTGCCGGAACACATTAGAACACCGTTAGGTTCTTGGCGACAGATTTTCTACTTGAGGGTGGTACGGTGGTAGCTAGCCAGGCGGGCATTCTCGAAATGTCCTACCACCATGCAAAAATATAGAAAAAAAGTTCTTGGATGATTGTCAGAAAATCCAGCGAGATGTACATGCGGTCTACGAGTGGGGGATGGCAAATAGAATGGAATTCATTCCTTCTAAATGCTACATCATGACCTTTGGTAAAAAGTGATTGCCTATTAAATTCCAGTACCAAATTGATTGTATTATAAAGGGTTATTGGTAATATGCTAACAACCTCTTAGGGTTGACATCTGCTAGTCCTAACAAACATTTTGAGATATTTTTTTTTGTTTTGAAAAAAATAAAAAGAATTTTTAATGCCTACTCCGAGCCAAGAGCGTTCACCGTGGTAAGACTGGATCGCGCATTGCTCCCTTTGAATAGAGTTTTGAATATTTACGTCGAGCATAGTAATTAAAAACATTAAATAATACATTACAGGCACAAGAGACTTTTAACATTAGATGGGCCCTGCTACTTATTCCGCCAAAAACACATAAAACATACGAAAAAATATTTAAAACATATATTTAATTATTTTTTTTCAAATGAAAAGATGTCAACCCTAAGAGGTTGTTAGCATATTACCAATAACCCTGTACAGGTGTACAACCATGAAAGATCTGGTAGTCACTTTCAAACGGATGCTGAAATTTCATGACCACATTAAGTACAACAATTGCTAAGAAATCCTTTAGGCTGTAACTTTGGATGAAAGAAATCTATGGGTAGTCGTTATATAATATGAAAATAAAATCTGCATTGTATGCATGCATCCGTACCCTCCTCATCAGTGATGCCTTCTATTGAATTACTACAAGCGTGTACATTCCAGAGGCAATACTAAAACGATGGGAGTCTCAATTAAAGGTATAAGACTGAATTGTCAGTAATCATGACACATTATAAGTTATACTGGCTGAAGATGGAATCGGTGGTTCGGGTGACACTCCGTTTCAATGTATGTGTCTGATATATAAAGACTACTGTACCAAAGTCAACCTTTTCCATCAAAGTATTTCAATATTTTAAGAATTAGTTGTCGTGTTTATTTTGATAACTAGCTTGACGTTAAATCTACAACAATGTTTAGGTAAGCAAATGTATAATTTTTTCTTACCTAAGCTGAAGTCTTGGACTAAAATAAAAAATAATAACATAACCAGCTGTAGATAACAACTAAATTACCACCTATTTCTACCAATAGCTTGCGAGCTATTGCCAGTCGAAGTTCAGTAATATTGTCGTCATCAAAAATCTAAGAAACTTATAGAAGACACGCGTAAAATAAGAATTTAGTTTCGCCGATAACGAAAGGATAACTTATTAATATTATATTCAGCCCCGATTCGTTTGTGGTTGATAAAATCTCATTAGAATTACAAAGGTTAGATATTTTTTACTAATTGCGTGCATAAGTAGCTTTTGTAGCATTTGTACCGAGCGGAAATAACTGGTCTCTTAATAGGTACTACACTGGGATACTTGGAATAAAATACTCAATAAGTTTTTATGGGACTATGAGATGCCGGAGACAATATCAAACAATATATATCTTCGTATTCCTATGCATCTGACTTAGGCATAGAACATATAAATAATACTACGTATAGAATGGATCCTCCTGTCCCACCACCAATCGAGCCTTCCTCACTCCGGGGTGTGACTTCGGTTCCATCTAAATTGTCTTCGATAAAATCCTCGCCAATTTTCTTCCTTTTATGTGTGTGTTCACAACGCGCGTATAAGATTCGGAGCTGGTGCTTGTGAAAACAAGCACCAGCTGATATTATAATTAAAATGATACGATTTTGACACTAATTCGACACAAATGCAAGGCTCGACGAATTTTATTAGTGTACACTGTTCTACAGACGGAAGCAACTGCTTTGTCATTGGAAATACTCGTATACCCACAATACCGGTAGAAAAAATATTAAATGATAAAGTGTGAAGCGTTCTGCTAGACCTTTATGTTAACTTAACAACGTTATAATCGTGTTATAGGTACAAAAGTTTATTTAACCACGCCACAGATTACTTGTTACCTTCACTATTGTGATAGGATAGTGGACATATGCTTTTACTCGTATTTTAATTTTCTAGTTGAAATATTATTTAGAGCGTTGCTAGTTACGAATCAATAAAATTTCAAAAATCATCATTTAATTATGTACGTAGTAATGAAATCACAAAAAATAACAAGTGAATATATTTCGGAATTAAATTTTGATTGCAAAAATAGGTGATCTGTCTAAATATATGTTTAATCTAGCAATGAAGAAACTGGGGGCTGTCTAAATTTAATTTTTGTTTGCAATTTTGTTATGAGGTCTATCTTTAAAACTAAATTAGTAAGAATTCTGAAAAATCGGTTGTACCATAAACTGTCTATAACTAACAAATACTAAAACACCAAATTATAATAAAAATTTTATGTTGTACTTTTTCACGGTTTGTTGAGAAACGGAACCCTAATAAAGCAAAGCCCGACTCACATGTGGCCTGTTTTTGTAAAATTAGAGCTCGCACTAACTGAATTGCATTTCTCCCAAATTTCCGTCCCATACGTGAGAAGAGGTACAGAATAGCTTGTTGTGGTTTATAATATTCCTATAAAAGGGACGCTGCAAGGTAATACAGGTTTTGGCTAGGTCGCTTTCCTACCTGATCTGCATGTTATACACATCAAAAGTGCCTAGGGATCAAGTATGTTTTCGAGTAAATCAAGTAAGTTTTAAATAGATCTCATTTGGATCAGGGGGAACCTCAATGTTCAGTTTTAGGCGGACAGTATTGTTTCAGACGTGATCATTCTTTTGCGAAGTCGTTTGGGTAATTCGTTTCGTCTGATGCACGATAATGCACGTCCACACACAGCTAGAGTCGTAACTCGCACTCTAGCCTCACTTCAACGTTCTGCCGTGGTCTGGCTCAATCGCCAGACGTCAACCCCCATGGAACATGCATGGGATATGCTACAAAGAAGAGTTCTGCCAAGTATGGATGCCGTGCATACTCCACAACAGCTTTTTGACTTGTTACAAAGAACGTGGGCGGCCATTCCTCAAAGTGATTGTGATTAACTGATTTTAAGCGTGCCAAATCGCTGAGCTTGTGTAATTAGTGTAATTGGTAGAAACAAAGATTATTAATTAATATAATTTTACAATAAACATACCAAAAATCCATTTTTTTTTCCCTTCCTGCCAAACAAGTCAGTTATAGTCCAAAATATAAATGATCCCTAGACACTTTTGATGTATGTATATAAAGGTAAATTTAATTAAAACATTCGATCTACATGGATTGCCAGCATCGTAGCTCAGTGATTTACAGTCAACACCTATTGTAAATCTGAAGTCACTCACTATCAAGCTCCGTCGTCAGAATAGAATAGCATTCGAAGCAGTGATGGCTCAGAGGTATTGACCATGGACTTGAGCTTCACCGCATGGTGGAAGGGCTTTTTGCGAATTCCCACCTGGCTAGCGACAACCCTTAAGTTGAAAATCTGTCGCCAAGCACCTTACGGTGTGTTCCAACAGCAGTTCTTGAGAACCAGTGAAATTACAGGCACATGAGACTTCACAACTATGTCTCAAGGTGACGAGCGCAGTGTAATTCGTCACTTGTGACGAAATGCATCGGTTATAAGCAGAGGTAACCGCTTACCATCAGGTGGGCCTCGTGCTAATTCCGTCACAATAGTATAAAAAAAGCGTATCATATTCAGTATTGTCACACAATTGCCATTTTATGATTTAGCTGAACAGGTGAGGTATTTTTACATTTTTGTTATATAAATTCTTTTGGTTAGATTATTTGTTAGATTAACCCCTATAGATTTTTCATTGTTTTAATATAAATTACGACATTATACCATTAAGTCAATAGTGAGCCCGTTAAAGGCAATAGTATTGAAGGGCTAAGGCACTCCGTACACAGGCATATAAAAATGGAAATAAAACATAAGTCAATTTATTACATTAGATTTAATAAATAGAAATCAATAACTTTAAACAATTTCAGTCGATTTTAAAATTCTTAGTGTTGGTAGTACTGAAGAGCGGGGGCAGCCTTGACATAGACAGGGGCGGTCTTGACGTATGCAGGTGCGGATGTGGGGGCGGAGTTGTGCACCACCGCGTTGAAGCCGTTGTGGTCGTCAGCGGTGTACTCCACAGTCCTGATGGAGCCGTCAGCCTCGTGGAAGGAGTAGGAGCCCTTCACTACGTCACCGTCGCGGGACTCCGCCTGGGACTTGTTGTCGCCGGTGTGTCCGTCCGCCACTGAGTAGTTGTACTCGTACTTGGGGTAGGCCTGCCAAGTCGAAACTTTGTGTCACAATACTGAAGCAAATTTACATTGTATAGGACAGATTATTTCGATTTTCATACTTACAATTTCATCATCATGGTGAGCCAAAACTTTTGCGATGGGGGCGGCATGGTACGCGAGGGGAGCGGGGGCTGCGTGGTAAGCTACAGGGGTGGCGGGGTAGGTGATAGCAGGCGCAGCTTGGTATGATCGGGGTGCGTTCTCGTCGTGACGGACAATAGTTTGGGAAGAGACTGCATCGGCGGAGGAGTAGTGTGCAGGGGAGGTCAGGAGACCAGCCTGAGATATGGCCACAAGGGCGCACAGGGCTACGATCTGAAAGCAAAACCAATTATTAAAAAATAAATAATTCGACTACATAACAATTATTTTTGTTGTGGTATATAAATACTGTTACTTCGCATTAAGTTCTAAGTATTTAAAATAAGTTGAACTTACGTTGGAGAACATATTTGTAGGTATATGTCGATTGATCAACACTCTTATGATAACTATTTATGATCAGGGGAGTATTTATATAAATACTAGCTCCAATAAAACCTTAGGTGATTACGCAACAATAGTGGTACAAAGCTTAGAGCGAGTTGTGAGGTCATATATTATCATATTGGTTTTCGGTAACTAAACTTTCACTAACATGTTCGTGAACTTAACTTTTGTCTTCATGTTAATATACCTACATATTATTTCATAAAAGGAACTTTCCAAGTGCGTGTCGGGGCTCGTTCTTTTAGGTTTCGTATTGCACACAGCCTGTAAAAGAAAAAAAAATTGGTTCTGATCACAACCGTAAAAGTGCATTATAAATTGGCGTTTTTAAAATAGCACAGAATATATAGATTCCTAACTAATCTAGATTTTGACATATACACACCACACACAGATAGACGTCATAACAAAAATGGTAGAAAATAGACAACTTTGCTAGAATATATAACTATACTATGATAAAGAAACCTTCCCAAAAAGTTCTAGATATAGATAAATGAATAGATTTTTCTATGGTTCAAGGAGATGATATTCCACATGCTAGTTGGAAAAACATTTTATTTTTCGGATACCTTGTTCGGATACATTGGAGCCGCCCTGAAATATTATAATTAAATGTATAATGCAATGTTCATCTTTGGGTGAAATTTCTACACAATATATTATATTTTAGGTTTGCGTTCCGTTCATGAACCCGTGACATTGGAACGGACGGACAGACAGACATGCAACATAATTGGGCTCCGTTTTGTTTTTATGAGCATGGAACCCTAAAAAGGAACAAAATTCAAATTGGCCCTGTATTTATTACTAGCTTTCCGGACGCGGCTCCGCCCGCGCGTATGTCGGTTATCGCGCAAAAACATTAACCTCTTTTTGCGCAGTTGGATAAAAACTATCCTATGTTTTTTCCCGGGTCTCAAACTATTTCCATACCAAATTTCATTAAAATCGGTCAAGTAGCTTTGGCGTGAAAGCGTAACAGACAGACAGACAGAGTTACTTTTGCATTTATAATATTAGTACTGATTTTCTGTTCATTCGTAATTTTTTTTCCATGTTCCAACTTAAAGTATAGTTAGTTTTTAGCGAAAAATTAATACAAGTCAAAGACGAAGAATCCATGAAGAAAAAAGTGCTCCGAAATCAGTTTGAAATATATTTTAGTAAACAGTTGTTATGATATCCCAAAAAAGATATTTTAAATCGGTCTGCGAAAAATCAAGGTTCCAGTTTGCATGCAAAATAATAAAAAACTCAAACTAATTTCAAAAAGGAAAAATATTAAAGAATTTGTTTTCAACTTCAATCCCTTACACAAATCTGTTACAACCAATGCACTCAAGATTACTAAGACGTGGCTAGTTCAGTTTTTTCACCCGAAAAACCTCTGTAATAAAAAATTCATAAATTTAGAATTCATATTGCTATCATTCGCATTGAGACGTAGATTCTCATGTCAAGTCGTAGTACGTCGCGACAACCTCCGGTCGTAAAACTGGTTAAATGCGCTAGATTGACTGCATTTGTCGCCAAGCACCTAAGAGGCAGCTGTCCTTGAGAGCCAGTAATTAATTCTAGGTTAGTCTGACCAACATCTTCGACGTAATCACTTACCACCAAAAGAGATAGTGGTCACAGTATATTTAAATGCACAAAATATTTAAACGTAATTTTAGCTGTTTTTACAGCTTTTCAGTTAGTAATTGATGAAATTGTAATAGAATTAATAGATTTAAAACCGACCATGGCCATACAGCGTTCCATACAACGCAGAATGTACATGTGTAATGTATACATTCTGCGATGTACCAAAGAATATTTTTTTAAATTCAGTTTGGGGAGTCTCGCGCCAGACGAAATGCACTTTTCTTGTTTATTTAATATTTTTTGTCGTTATGTATTTACATTTTGGACTTTAATACATTATGTTAGTTTGACGTTTTAATAGATTGTGTTAATTTTTAATTTGACAAATTGTTCTAACCTGTCAATTTAAAATAGGTTCTAGTCATGTTATTATTATTAATGAATATTATGAAAAAAACTGCGATTTTTCACTTTCCTTATATTCGAAATGAAAAGTAGAATGTTTAACACGGGTGAAAGTCATTAATTCCTACTCGGAATATAGCCGCCTTAACTGCACTCGAGCTTCTAAATACCTCTTATGTGAATTGATTCCTTTCGACCCTTGTATAATATTATCTACTATTACGTGTACCTCATTTATTTATTACCCTTAAATAGTTATTTGTCAACAAGTGACATAAGTTGATTTCTGGTACGAATTTGTCCAAGTGGTTGAATTTTGTTATTATTAATTAAGATATGCTTAAGTTGTCCCTAGCGTTGACTAAAAACTAATTTAGTGAGAGTCCCGACTCGCACTCGCAGTCTTATTCAGGAGGCTTCCGTACTCTAAATATTTTCAATAGGTACAAATATTTTACCCGATTGCCAAGAAAGGGCTACCTATTTCGCGTATTTCTCGTATTTAATAAAGTATATTTGCATAGAAATTTCTTTATGACCTCCTATCAAAGGGCTGGATAGATGAAACTCTCCTTAGATAGATGTTTGAAAAGGGTATCAAAATAAACGAAATTGTAAGGAAATTAAAAAAAATATATACAGGGTCATGGGAAAAATGCTAACAACCTCTTAGAGTTGACTTCTGCTAGTCCTAACAAACATTTAGAGATATTTTTTTTATTATTATATATTATATTATTTGTCATTCTAGGTTAAGCCTGTTAACACCTTCGACCACATCATCACTTACCATCACGCGAGATTGTGGTCAAAGGCTTACCTATCAGCAATAAAAAAAAAAAATTTTTTTGTGTTTTAAAGCCTACTCCAAGCCAAGAGCGCCCGCCGCAGCAACACTGGACCTCGCCAATAACCCTGTATATATATATATATATATATTTATAAAACTGGTTTGTTTAATATTTAATAATATGAAAAATTCGACTGCACTAAAATGACACAAAAGAAGTTGGGTTTTTAATTTTTTTCATTAATTATTTTATTTAACTGCTGACCTTTTGTAGTTGTTCTGCATTCAAATCTCATATTCCACATTTTTTCAATAATTAAAACTCAATAGTTTAGTATCTAATGTGATCAATTTTCGTGCACTTGTCTATTGAACAATGCAACTTTTACGCATATGAATATTATTACTCATTTAAAGCTTTTTTCACTAATATCTCATAAATATTGCAAAAGATTCGTTATTTCTTAATTACTTACTTCAGAATTTAAGTATTTCAAATTAAATTATGTACGCACTAAGTATCTGATTCACCATAATATGTATGTATTTACGTCATTTTTTTGTGCAATAGATACATATAGGCTGGGACAGACGTACAGAAAGTCACGCTAGAGACTTTCTATACATCCTATAAAAAATCCGTTTTTCCATCAGGTATACGAAACCATAAATGATTTAAAAAAATAAATAAATTTGAAAATATCTTTAATTAGCTATAATATAATAAATAGTCAACAATAACTTCGTATAACATCAGTAGATAGTAAACTTATTAGTGTTGGTAGTACTGAAGGGCAGGGGCAGCCTTGACGTAGACAGGGGCGGTCTTGACGTAGGCAGGTGCGGAAGTGGGGGCAGAGTTGTGCACCACCGCGTTGAAGCCATTGTGGTCGTCAGCGGTGTACTCCACGGTCCTGATGGAGCCGTCAGCCTCGTGGAAGGAGTAGGAGCCCTTCACTACGTCACCGTCACGGGATTCCGCCTGGGACTTGTTGTCACCGGTGTGTCCGTCCGCCACTGAGTAGTTGTACTCGTATTTAGGGTAAGCCTAGAATAAGTAAAAACCTTGTTTTAATATATGAGTTTGGACAAACAAAAAAATTAAACATGAATATTATTTGATCTAAGAAATCTTCACTTACGGCTTCAGCGTCGTATTGAGTCAGAACTTTGGCGACGACGGGGGCGGTGTTGTAGGCAACAGGGGCAACGTTGTAGGGAACAGCAGCAGCGGCGTGGTAGGCTCGGGGTGCGTTCTCATCATGTCGGACGATGTTTTGGGAAGAGACTGCTGCAGCAGAGTCTCTTTTTCATGCTTCTACTCACGGCTTTATCTGCGTGAAATTGGGTAGAAGTAAGGTACCTTCAATTCAATTTAATATTACATTACATTCTACTTTTTTGGGAAACTACTTAGAAAATAGGGAAAGAAATTTTAACTGAACTTAAAATCGTTGCACTAATTTACGCCAAAATTCTTTACTTAGTTAAATAACAAACGCACATTCACACACAAGTTTTTTCATTGGTTTCTTCGACATCTGAACATTTTGAAAAGAACTGGTAATGAAATCTGCACTGCACATGCACTATTTATTACAACATATTGAATCCCATTTTAGAATTAAAAGAAAGACGTAATTTCTTCCTTTTTTCGAACGAAAATCCTTGTATCTCTTTACTTTAAACATACCGTGAATAGTAAATGGACGTGGAATGTTGCGTCAAGTGCTAGTGGTTATAATTAAAGTCACTGTGCCGTGGTTTCTGTCGTTAGTAGTATTATTGTTTAGTTCCTGTCGCCTCCATGAACTAGTATTGACAAATACGAGTAGTAACGTGACCTGAAAAGAGACAATTTTTTAGTAAAGTTATAGGCTGCAATATTATAAAAGTATAGATGTGGGTAGTTCAATTGACATTCATTACTAGATAATGCCTGTCCGGTGCTTATTATCAAAAACTTTTCAACTTCACTCGGTGCCAATAACTTGGAATTCTGACTAATATGACCTATTGAGCGTTTCTTTAAAAATGCAGTCAGGTTAGAATATGTTTGAATGTCTATACCATTGTTGTGCTTTATAGTGCTTTTTAAAATGTAGTAGAAACACCACAGTCAGCACGGTTATAATTTATTTGTCACGTCATTAAAGTAAGCCAATAACACATTTTTATAAACACACCTACTATGAATTTTTGCCTTTTTTCACGGTATAAAAATTTTCGTTGGCTACCAGGTATTTGTCCTTTGTACTTGGGGGCAACATGCTATCACTTACATGTTGAGCCTCAGTAAGTATTTCTGGTGACGTCAAATGTACATAATATGACCCTTTTTCGTTACTTGAAAACGACAGTAATGAAAATTATCACAATACAGAACTGCACTAAGTTAACAAAACATTTATTTAAAAATGGCGCGTTAATTTCTCTTTTCCCGCGTAACAACTATCTGCGGTTGAGTTAGCTTAGCGCGTATAGATGGCGCTGAAGAAAAAACCGACAAGCCTTAATTTAATTAAATAAAGAATTACATATGTAATGTAATCCAATCAATTTCATGTTAAATATGTAGTACTATGTACAATATACAACGAGTTGTAATATAATTTATTAGTCTTTGATAGTAATATTAATCACTGAAATAGGGACGTTTATATTTAATTAATCTAAAGTTTTACCTTAATAGGTAAAACACTCTTTGGTTTTTATAGTTTAAACTAATGAAATAAACAACAATCTCCTTAGTGACTAGTGCAGTGAGTTGGTTTATAAAAAAAGATATCAACAAAAATGCACAGACATTTTCTGTAAATGTGCTTTGCTTACTTAAATGACCTGGCAAATATAAGCCTAGCTCACTGTGGTGTTTCAACTCCATGCTCTCTTCTTGGTGACTAGTTCGAAAAAGTTGTTTTCATTCTTTTTTTATATGCTTGATAGGTTAGCCTTTGACCACTATCTCACCTGATCGTAAGTAATGATATGGTCGAAGATGTTGTTCAGGCTAACTTAGAATGACTGGCTCTCAAGTACAGCTGCCGGAACACACCATTCGATGCATTGCGACAGATTTTCTACTTGAGGGTGGTAGCTAGCCAGACGGGCATTCGAAAAATGCCCTACCATCATGCTATAACGACTGCCATCCTAAGACAACAACCGGGACCGACGGCTTAACGTGCCCTCCGAAGCAAGGAAGCGCTCAGTAGTAATGTCACCAGCGGTCACCCATCCAAGTCATGACCGAGGCGGACGTTGCTTAACTTTGCTGATCGGTTCAGAATGGCTAAGCAAACTTAAATATTAAACATAATTCTATATTAAACACAAGTGCAGTGCTAATTAGAAAAAAAGGTACATACGAATGTGTAAATAAACTACATTATGACAATAAAATCGGTACAATAAAAGGCCCGTTACGAGTACGTGTGTTGAAAATACAATTTTACCTTATATTTGACTAATATAAGTTCATTAGAAAAAGAGATGCGCGGATTATTAAAAGTAAAACACGTAACGTAAACTGGCATGCAGAGGCGACTGAAACTGGACTAACCTAATTACACACTAACATTAACATTTCACTTGAGTATCTAATGCACGGCAAATTTTACGTATTTATATTTTTATGTTATTCGTTTTTTTTCTTTCTCCGTTTCCAATATTCACACTGAAAACCTACTCTTTAAAGTTCACTGTTAATCTAAGATCTCTTATCAACTAAATGAAAGCTAATATTCTTCTATTCAGATGAAGTCTTCTATTCAGATTTTACACAATTGTAATAATTCTAGTGTGCAACTAAAATGCTACTACTGTGGCATTTTAATATTATTTCGCAGCTATTCATCTGGAACTGTGCCCGCATTGAAGCAGTAATAGCTAAGTTTGCACTAACATTTCTATTACTCATTTAACTATAGCAACGTATAGTTCTCAAAATTCTAGTGTTCAAGTTTTTTTGTATGGGATAGGAGGGCAAACGAGCTCATCTGGTAGTAAGTAATCACAGCTGCCCACGATCCATCCGCAACACCAGAGGTCTCGAGAATATGCCCTTTTTTTAAAGGCGCCTAAGTCGTTTTGGTTCGGATATACTCACAAGGCAGCTGGTTCCACATTTTGGTAATGCGAGGTAGAAAACGCCGTGAAAATTATAGGGTTATAAACTTGGAGACCTCGATATGAAATTGATGAAACATCATGCTTTGTCGGCACGTCCGCTGGCGAAATTCAGTTACAGACTTTTTGTGTTGCTTGGTTAATAATACCCATAGGTTTATCATCTATATATTTTACCATCTATATAAATTTACAAATTACTTAACCCACAGTCACAGTCCAAATAAAATTATTTTATTATTTTAATAAATTTCTATATTCTTTTTTATTTTTTTTAATGTTTTTTTAATTGATTTCTTTTTTCACTCATGTGCAATAAATACATAATTGCAAAATACGCCGCAAAGTAGGCAAGTGGATGCAATCAATATCCATTTCTCTTTCGGAAACCATCGTAATTAATTTTATTTTTATTTTGTTTACTACCAAAATAACAGAATCGAGACAACTTATAAACGTCATTTTAATATCTTCTTTTTCAAAACTTAAATGCATCTGTGGCTGTTTGTACGAAAATCGCTGAACAAAAGACGGGATAGTACCTAATATGATCGATGAAAGAGATCTAAATTCAAATGACACTCAGCGTGCTTGTTGTGAATTTCCATAAAATATTGCAGACAATGGATTAATTTTGTCTGTGTACGTAAATAAGATACAACAAGTGCTTTTATTCCAAATTAATGACAGTATTTCCATGGAGGTTTGAAAATAATTCGTTACGTATATGCCTTTCATTATGGATTATAGTCGTTGTCAGTGTTTTTCTAAAATATTAAAAATAAATATATATTACGTAAAAATAATATGTTATGCATAGACAGACAGACACGCTAGTTATCCTGTTAAGGGTTCATTTTAGGAAATATTGAAACGTTTAAAACAAAAATGTAAATAAATTTGAACAAATTATTTTATTAGCTACAATAAATAGAAAACAATAACTTTGTAGGTACATCAGTGGATAGTAAACTCATTAGTGATGGTAGTACTGAAGGGCAGGGGCAGCCTTGACGTAGACAGGGGCAGCCTTGACGTAGGCAGGTGCGGAAGTGGGGGCGGAGTTGTGCACCACCGCGTTGAAGCCGTTGTGGTCGTCAGCGGTGTACTCCACGGTCCTGATGGAGCCGTCAGCCTCATGGAAGGAGTAGGAGCCCTTCACTACGTCACCGTCGCGGGACTCAGCCTGAGACTTGTTGTCGCCGGTGTGTCCGTCCGCAACTGAGTAGTTGTATTCGTACTTGGGGTAAGCCTAGAATAAGTAAAAACGTCGTTTAAATGAGTAACAAACAAAAAAAACAACATGAATATTATAAAATTTTTGATTAAAACTTTACTTACGACTTCAGCGTCGTATTGAGTCAGAACTTTGGCGACGGGGGCGGTGTTGTAGGCAATAGGGGCAACGTTGTAGGGAACAGCAGCAGCGGCGTGGTAGGCTCGGGGTGCGTTCTCATCATGTCGAACGATGTTTTGGGAAGAGACTGCTGCAGCTGAGGAGTAGTGAGCCGGGGCAGTCAGGAGACCAGCCTGAGATACGGCCACAAGGGCGCAAAGAGCTACGATCTAAAAAACATACATGTCATTAGTTTCTAATTAACATTAAATCAAACGCTTTAAATTAAGGTATTTTTTATGCTAATAGACCAAAACTCACTTTAGAGAACATTTTGTTAGATTGTGTTGACTGATCAAACAACAGACGATAACTGTTCGGCTATTGAATGAGTATTTATACTAATACCATTTCTGAGCTATAAACAATGTTGTATAATGTACTTGTATTAGCTAACGGTTGTGCTTACGGCGACCTTGATCAGGTCAAATATTATCATATCACTTACGATATTTCAACATTCACTAACACGCTATCCATAGTAATAGGAGGCGCTATCAATAATACGTCTTTGATTTTAGTGCTTATACCTACTCGTAGCTTTATCTGCGTGAAATTGGATAGAGGTTAAGTATCTACAATCCAATTTAACATTTATCTTTTTTGGGAAACTCCTTAGAAAATAGGGAAACAAATTATAACTGAGCTTATATGACTACGCAAGTTTTTTCATTAGTTTCTTGGAAATCTGAAGATTTTGAAAAACTGGTGACGAAATCTACACTGCACCCGCAGTATTTATTAATATAAAAATATTGTGATATTTACGTGTACATGTATAACATTGCCTTTCTGCTGAAATCCACGAAAATAAAAGGGTCATAAGTTAGTATGGGATAAAAAAGGACCATTTTCACTTGTTGATAGTAATTGCGAGAGAAAAGTCATAGATAACACATTAAAAATATAATATAACAAAGTTGAGCACATATTAGGTACCTTTCACGGAAACGGATGAAAGACATAGTGAAGCTAGGTTTTTTTATGTTATTGTGACGGAACAAGCTCGAGGCCCACCTGATGTTAAGCGGACTAACCTCTGCCTATAACGGATGCATTTCGACACAAGTCACGAATTGCACTGCGTCCGTCACCTTGAGACTGATTTGCTAAGTCTTATCACGTGCCTGTAATTTCACTGGCTCACAAAGACTGCTGCCCGAACACACCGTTAGGTGCTTGGCGACAGATTTTCATCTTAAGGGTGGTCGCCAGCCAGGTGTGCAATCGCAAAATGCCCTTCCACCATGCGGTGAATCTCAAGTTAGTGGTGGGGATCGAACCAGGGACCTCGCCTTGGCAGTCCATAGCTATTACCGCTCGGCCATCATTGCTTCAAAGTTTCAAGGTATTATTTATTAATTCAGTGTTTAGCGCCGAAATGAAACTTACAATGTAGTTCCATTTATACAACTATATACCTGTCCAATTTTCTTCTGTTTTCTGTAAATATTTAAATGCTAAAGCATGATAACATTCATAAACTGCTATCTACTTGATCAAGTTCAAGTCGCTATTAAGTATTGAATATTTAGATGATATATTTTTTTTGAAGGGGGGAAATGCCTTCGCACTACCCCTCCACCATAGGAGCGGTGGAAGGGGATGTGTGGGACTTGAACCCACTAAAACCCCCCTGTGAGCATTCCACTGTCGAGGTGGGGCAAGATAGGGTCGCCTTAGCAGTCACTATCTTGCTCCGGCGGTAGGCTCGATCCCGATCAAGCCTCTGCACCTGTGGAGGGGCGACCCAGCTCACCAAGGCCACCCTTCCAAACATGTGGGGCGTAGATGCTGGTGGAGAATCCCCCAACTCTCCCCCAGTGACCCCACTACGGAGAAAGGAGGAGGCGGACGAACCACCGTTTCCTCACTTCCGTTTGTCTGCGCCGGAGCGGGGCAGCATGGACATCGTCCACTCTGACCCGCTCCGTGGCCTCCTTCTGCGTCATTACCGCTTCGCAGAAGGAGAGGATTCGGCGAGGATCTCTGCTTGGAGCTCCCATGGTGTAGATGATATATCTACTGTAACAGCCGGATCGTCCACAGCCTCCTCTATTAAGGGGGTATTTGCCATTATCCCCACGCTTGGCGTCTTAGGGATCGCAGAGTAAGTTGGCAGTTCTTTAGAAGGCGCTGCTGCCCACCTTCCAGTATGTTTCCATTAGTCGCCTCTTACGACACCCATGGGATGATATGGGGAGGTGCAATTCTGACCCGGTACCCCACGGGGCTGGATGATATATCTACCAATGCAGTTTAAGTAAGTACAAACATTTTTTCAATACCACAATACAAAAAAAAGATGACGCTAATTTTATGTCTTTTGTAAAAACTAAATTTCACCGCTTCACTAATTAGTACATTATGATACAAGTACGCTATGTTGTTCATTAAACACCAGCTGTGATAGAGCCCAGTGTGCACCCAGCAAGCTCACGGGTATCATACGACGTTTTTGGACACATCTGCGAGTAAGAAAGTACGAATATTTCATTAAGGCCGGTTTTAGTCAATAACTAGGCAAATTTAGCGTGCGAGAGTTGCGGGCTATTGACCCTACGCAGCGCTGCCTCTAGTCACACAGCGCGCGTCACGTCACTCGCTCGATGTCAGCCGCACGCTATTAGCGTCACAGTAAAACTAAAATAGATGATCAACTTTAGGTATCTGCGACTAAATCCAGAACTGTATCTAAATAATAATTTTTTTTCGCTTATATACCTAATAAAATTATGCGTTTCACAATAAGTACCTATTTTTATTAGATTTTGTTCGGATATTGTTTTAGGGTTCTCAACCCAAAACACAAAACGGAGTCGTATTTATGAGTGCCCGATGTCTGTCTGTATGTCCGTCCGTCGTCCGTCATTGGTCTTTAGCTCGTAAACGAAATAAGTAATTTTGATATATTGTGTAGAACGTTTACCGAAACAAAAGACGAATAATGGGCTAGACTTTATTTATTTTGTTATTTTTATTACCAATACGAAGTAAGGTAGCTGAAAAATTGCATACTGGCATGTGGTCACCTGTAGAGTAAATTAGTATTAGTTAGTATGAAATAACTTGCGGAAGTAGAAAATAGAATAATTTAGATGAGCATGGTACTAATTAGCTTGAAGCGACTTGAGCGTGGTAGATAGCCAGGCGCTCATTCGCAAGATCCCTGCCACAATGAAAAATTACTGGTTCTTAAGGACACATAGCGGTACACACTGAAAAGTGCTTGGCGACAGACAGATTTTCTTCTCGAGGGTGGTAGCTAGCCAGGCGCGCATTCGCAAAATGCCCTACCACGATGCAAAATTAATGGTTCTCACACATAGCGGTACACACCAATAAGTGCTTGGGGACAGATTTTCTTCTCGAGGGTGATAGCTAACCAGGCCAAGTTTTATAATATATGTTATAATAGGATATTTTGATTGAAATAACATTTCAAATTACTAAAATACCCAAACTCATCGGTAGTTGCATCGGTTAATTTTATCATATGGATAACCAAGCGGTAAACTTTATCAAGCGGCCTTCTAATGCTCTCGTGATCTCCCGATTCAGACAGCTATAATCTGTTTCCAAAACCATACTATACTTTTTTACTACGGCGCGTGAAAACAATGCCAACAAACCCTATGTTGACTGCCGCTGTTGGCTTTTTAACTCCATCGTACTTTGCATTTTAATTAATTTTTTAACTTATTTCTAGCACGTAATTGTCCGGCAGAATTTTGTTGGAGAAAACGACACACATCCTACCCCGATGGCGCCTAGGCGGGCACTGAACGGAGTGCGTGACAGTGTGACCAGATTTAAATTGGACATTATGCTAGCTGCTCCCCTAAATTCTGCTAAAGTCTGCTATGTTTATTTTTGATTCTGCTAAAGTCTGCTAAGTTTATTTTTGATTGATGCTAAAACATTGCTACTGAATGAAGTCCCAATTAAATGAATGATATGTACAAAAAAAAACAAATATTTTCTAAAATATATATGATTGAGTAACACGAATTAACAATAACTCTATATGGTACATATGTACTTCTAATTTTCTGTGGTGTCGATTTTAAAATACAGAACCATCGAACTTTGTGAGTTTTTTTTTTATGCCTGATAGGTTATATACCACTATCTCTCCTGATGGTAAGTGATGTTGTGGTCGAAGATGTTGTTCAGGCTAACCTAGAATTACTGGCTCTCAAGGACAGCTGCCGGAACACACCGTTCGGTGCTTGGCGACAGATTTTCAACTTGAGGGTGGTAGCTAGCCAGGCGGGCATTCGCAAAATGCCCTACCACCATAACGACTGCCATCCTAAGACAACAACCGGGACCGACGGCTTAACGTGCCCTCCGAAGCACGGAAGCGCTCAGTATTAATGTCACCAGGGCAGCGGTCACCCATCCAAGTCATGACCGCGGCGGACGTTGCTTTACTTTGCTGATCGATTCATAATGGTTAAGCAAACTTCGCTACGAGCGCTTCAATGTATTTTATATTTTTTAGACGGCGAAAAAAAATCAAAACATATTTTATTAAAAATGCTTCCACCCTGTTATTTTCTTGCATCTACATGTAGAATTTCAGCAACATGTTAATTTTTTAAATTTGGCCCGCAGGTAAGTTCTAATTTAGTGTTCATTAGTGTGAGGTCAGCAGAACTTCTCCCGATTCTAAAAGATCTGCCACTACTTTATCGAATTTAAGGTCAATATTTTCGGAGTAAATTGCTTGTATGTTAGATTTGTATACCAGATTTAGAAAATGAGAACCAGTTATGACCACACATATACAATCTTTGTACACAACGTTTTGTGGGTCAAGAAATAGCACTAGCTCAAATAGGTCGTTAAGTGGTAGACAAGATTTTAGTTAAATGCAAAGTGCGATTAAAAATTTTGAGAATTCGCCTAAACTGTATTTAAAGGAAAACTGCCAGAACAGTAAGAAGAAATCTTTCGTACATTATTTATGAAATGTAAAATTTTTAAATATTTCTAGCACCACTACCTAAATTGCTAATTCTTCTCTATCGTGCTAAATTTCTGCGTATATTATATAAAATTCTGCCAAAATCTGCTATATTTTGAGTTCTGCGACACAATCTGCTAGATCCTAAATTGGAGATCAAATTATGCTAAAATCGCAGAGTTCTGCTAAATCTGGTCACACTGGTGCGTGAGAGCTTGAATCTTAGATTTGTAGTTATTTTTTTCTTGTTAAAAAACTATAGCTATCTTGTAGAAAAATGGTATGTTCTTGTTCCTCTCTTTGTCTACTATGAACATGTGTATTTGAGATATGTAAGAGAGTGTGTATATATGTTCAATATGTCTAGAATTACCTTTGATCTGCAAGGCATAATATTATGCATCCAAAAATAGGTACATTAATATTAAAAATTATGTAATTGATTTCAGAAGTTCTTCTGTCCCGTCATATGACAGACTTTTTTACCAGTTCGTTACAATTTGTTTCATTTTTTATTTGGTACATGGATATATATTAAATTTTTTGTTTATAGAATTATATAAATATGGTCCTAAAACTACAAAAATAATTATTCATATAAGTGGTATTAAAACGATGTGGTTTGCTGCAGACTGGCGTCTACATGTACTAGTAGGTAATGCCAAATAGTAACGCGATCTGAAAAGAGATAACATAATATGTTTTAAGTTAGGAGCATATGTTTGGATATAGGCAGCAATATTATAGAAGTATAGATGTGTAGGTAGTTCAATTGACCTTAATGCTTCTTTCAAAAACTTTTTAAATTAATTCGGTGCCAGTATCTTAGAATTCTGACTATTACGACCGCCTAAGCGTTTCTTTAAAAATGCAGTCAGGTTAGAATATGTTTGAATGTCTATACCATTGTTGTTGTCTATAGTGCATTTTAACATGTAGTAGAAACACCGCAGTGACCAAGGTTGTAATTTATTGGCACGTCATTAAAGTAAGTCAATGACACATTTTCTATTTTACCTTGAATTTTTGCCTTTTTTCACTATATGAAATTTTCGAAGACTACTAAGTATTTGGTCCTTTGATTTTGGGGCAACTTACATGTTGAGCCTCAGTAAGTATTTCTGGTGACGTCAAATGTACATATGACTCTTCACGTAACTTGAAAACGACATTTATAAAAAATATCACAATACAGAACTGCACCAAGTTAACAAAATATTTATTTAAAAATGGCGCGTTAATTTCTATTTTCGCGCGATGTCTGCGGTAGAGTTAGCTTAGCGCGTATAGATGGCGCTGAAGAGAAAACAGAACAGCCATAATATAAATTGAGTAATAATTTATCCAATCATTTTATTGTCAAATAGTAAGTACCTACTTAGGTACAATATACAAAATAATCGAAATATAATTTATTAGTTTTTGATAGCAATATTAATCGCTGAAATAGGTATATATATAATAAATAATTCTTCTATAATTTAACCTTAATAGTTAAAAACTCTTTGGTTTTTATAGGTAAAACGAATGAAATAAACAACAATCTCGTTGGTGACATGGTGACTAGTGTTGTGAATTGGTTTATGAAAATTAAAACAACAAAAAATGCACAGAGAGTTTTCTGAAAATGTGCTTTGCGGTTTACTTTAATGACCTGGCAAATAAATATAAGCCTAGCTCACTTTGGTATTTCTACTCCATGTTATCTCCTTAGTGACTAGTGCAGTAAAGTTGTTTTTTTTTTCTATATTAAACACAAGTGCTAACTACTTAACAAAGTTGAAAAAAAAGTACGCATGTGTAAGTACTCGTATAGTTAATAGATATGTCTTCGATTCAGATTTTACACAATTGTAATAATATTAATGTTTTTAACTAAAATGCTACTGGTGTGCCTTTTTGGTGTAATTTCGCAGTTTTAAGTATCTGAAACCGTGTCCACGTAGAAGTAGTACCTAAAAGCTGTGTTTGCTCTTACATTTCTATTACTCAGCTACCTATTGCAACGTATTATTCTTAAAATTGTAGTGTTCAAGTTTTTTTTGAATGGGATAGGAGGGCAAACGCGCGTGATCACCGCTGCCCACAAAGATCCGCAACACCAGAGGTCTAGAGAATATGCTCTTTTTTTAAAGGCGCCTAAGTCGTTTCTGTTTGGAAATACCTCACATGGCAGCTGGTTCCACATTTCAGTAATGCGAGGTAGAAAATAACGTGAAAATTGCAAGGTTATATAGACTTCCAGACGTCAACATGAAATATTTGAAACATCTTGCATTGTCGGCACTTCTGCTGGCGAAATTCAGTTTCAGACTGTTTGTGTGGCGTGGTATATATATAATATGTATATATATAATTATATATATATTATGTACCTACTCAAACTACACCCTCGATGGATATCGAGTCATTATCTTCCTTCGTAGAAAAATGTGCTTTTTTAATAAATACAGGCTAACCACAATATCTAGTGAAAATTCCGACTAATTTAGTCTTGACCAAAGTTAAGTAACTTAAATTCTTAATCGTAATTTTAATGTCCCTACCAAAACTTGAGACACCAAACTAGTTTGGTTTTAGACTGATACTGTAACAAATGGTCTAAATTTGACATATATGACTTTATTCATTCTATTAGAATAATATAAGTAAATTTAATGAATACCCATGTGTTAGGGTGTACACATTTTTTTCGTCTACCTTTTAATTGAGGGATATAGTGTGGAGAGCCCTGAAAAAAAATCTAGTCCAACATTCGTTTGTAGGTCACCTCAACTCCCTATATAAAACGTTTAAATTTCAAGTTCATTACTCATTCATTTAATGAGCTAGATACCAGTGACTTGCAGATAGACAGCGGAGCTCATTAATAGGGCTCCATCTAGCCCTTTGTGTATGAAACTTTCAAAAGAGGAGGTCAGGAGCAGATGGTAGATAGGTTTGATGACGATCCCAATTGGCGTGCGAAGATGTCAGGAAAACGAAGAAGAACCGGGACATCAAAATTGGACCCGCTGTCGCCAAAGAAGCGTTACCAAAAAAATATAAAATATGAATTTTATATTTTTTTGGTGACGCTTCTCACTAAATATTTTCAAGCATACAGGCCTTCCCACGGATATGCCACATGGAGGGAAAGTATCTTGAATATTGCAGATTGAACATTTTACTAAAAGAATACATTATTTGAATTTAAAAAACAATTTAAACTGCTTTCATAGATATTTAAATAATTACATGGTTGAACCAGGAATCGAACCCGTTACACGAGAAAAATAATCACCCGTAGTTTTATCATACCGACCAAAAGATTTCATCATAAGGATTATATTTTGCTTAATAATAGAGTGTCAGAAATAAAAGGAAGACCATGAATTTTAACATCTACAATATTCATGGTACTTTCTCTCCATGTGGCATCGCAGTGGGAGGCCCTGTAATTTGAATACTGTAAAATAATAATAGCACTTTAAAAAAAAACTTCAAAATGAACCGCCTTCAACACTTAAAAGTGTGAAATAACTTGTGCGCATGGTACCGACTTCGACAAGTTCTTTAACACTTTAAAGTGTTGAAGTTGGTTCCATTTATAGGTATTTTTTACTAAAATATATTTAATTTCGTCCCTTTTTCGATATTTTGGAAATATACCTTATGCACAGACAGACAGACACGCTAGTGTTCCTGTAAATATAACCTATTTGGAAATATTATAACTTTAAACGTTTAAAACAAAATGTAGATAAATTTGAACATATTTTTTTATTAGCTACAATAAATAGAAAACAAGAACTAAATCAGTGGATAGTAAACTTATTAGTGATGGTAATATTGAAGAGCTGGGGCAGCCTTGACGTAAACGGGGGCAGCCTTGACGTAGGCAGGTGCAGAAGTGGGGGCGGAGTTGTGCACCACCGCGTTGAAGCCGTTGTGGTCATCAGCGGTGTACTCCACGGTCCTGATGGAGCCGTCAGCCTCGTGGAAGGAGTAGGAGCCCTTCACTACGTCACCGTCGCGGGACTCCGCCTGGGACTTGTTGTCACCGGTGTGTCCGTCCGCCACCGAGTAGTTGTACTCGTACTTGGGGTAAGCCTAGAATAAGTAAAAACCTTGTTTTAATATATGAGTTTGGACAAACAAATAAATCAGCATGAATATTATTTATATGATCTCAAAAAACTTTACTTACGACTTCAGCGTCGTATTGAGTCAGAACCTTGGCGACGGGGGCGGCGTTGTAGGCAACAGGGGCAACGTTGTAGGGAACAGCAGCAGCGGCGTGGTAGGCTCGGGGTGCGTTCTCATCATGTCGGACGATGTTTTGGGAAGAGACTGCTGCAGCTGAGGAGTAGTGAGCCGGGGCAGTCAGGAGACCAGCCTGAGATACGGCCACAAGGGCGCAAAGAGCTACGATCTAAAAAAACATACATGTTATTAGTTTCTATTTAACATTAAATCAAACGCTTTAAATTAAGGTATTTTTTATTCTAATAGATCAAAACTCACTTTAGAGAACATTTTGATAGATTGTGTTGATAGATCAAAACACAGACGGTAACTGTTAGGCTATTGAATGAGTATTTATACTAATACTATTTCTGAGCTATAAACAGTCTTGTATAATGTACTTGTATTAGCTAACGGTTGTGCTTACGGCGACCTTGATCGGGTCAAATATTATCATATCGCTTCAGATATTTAAACATTCACTAACACGTAGGAGGGGCTTTCATCAATACTTAATACATGTCATAGAAAGCTTCTACTCGTTGTTCTATCTTCGTGAAATTGGATTGTGGTAAAGCACCTATATTCCAATGCAACGTTACAATCCAATTTTACCGGAGTCTAAGAAAATAGGCTTAAAAAATATTAAAGTATGTGTTATTTTAGGACCTTAAACACCAATGTACCATTTTCAAGTCAATATTCTTAGCCTACCTACATAGTTAAATAACAAACGCCCATTCACATTCAAGAGAAGTCGTTGCTTTGACGCCTGCAAAAATAATTTAGATTAAAATATATTTTTTTTATTTATAAGGTATAAAAATGACAAATTCTTATCTAGTTTGTTTGTGTTTTTTGTTTGATGTTTTTAGATAAAAAATATCAATATTTTATTTTATACTTTGCTCGATGAGCTCTCGACGATGATCTTTTAAGCTTGGATTCAAATATTTTATTTTTGTCGACTACTTTCTCATGCATCCTAATAAAATAATATGCGCACATACAGCACTGCGCTCATCATTCCAAGACATTAGTCTCTTATGTCTCACTCGCCAGGAAGTTCACTTGCTTCATTGAACTTCACGTCTACATAACCAGAAATTTGCACAATACTTAGGCAGTTTATCTGACATTTCTTAAATTGAGTATTAAGTAATACAGAGTATTAAATTGATCGTCTGAATTATTTCAATCCGTTCCCGTGTAAAGAATACGAGGATATCTCTTTCCATTTTTTACATAAACATATTATAAATAGATTCTGGCGTTATTTTACGGAAATCCATATTTAAATCGCGCTCGAAGAGTCAAGACTTCCTGAGGATGCTTCGTGTAGTAGCGAAACACATAGAAAATTCTTTCGGTTTGCCTGCATTGCGTTTCGTATCACGGCGGCTGAACTGGAAAATTGGGCGTCATTGTCACGAGATATATTTTTATATATTTTAAGTATTTTTCAGATATATTAATTTAATATTTTCTTAAAATATTTATTGTTATTAAAAAACAAATAGAGTAATATAAATTTCAATGAATCTGCCGGTTTTAAATTTCTAAGTTTTTTCTTGGACATAGATCACACATGTGAAAGGCTGTAGACAAAAAATTATAGGTAGAAAAGAAGTTTAAAGACAAGTATTTATATTAATTTCAAGGAAAAAGAATCATGCAGTCAAAGTATACTAATATATTCATCATTTTGGCCTCTAGAAAGGGGCCAAAATGATGAAATCTGAAATATTAGAGTTATTAATAAAACCAAGACAAGACAGTTCTTATACAATATGTTTCCCAATTATTTTCTAAGTCGAAATTAGTGAGTGCATGATACAATTTAGGATTTAAACTTCTAGTCACATAAGGAGCGCTTTCGAAACAATTAGTGAATGGATTGATTCGCAAAGCTATGTGACACGGGGCAAGGCCACCCTGGGCCAGTTTGACAACTTCCACTACTCCTTGCAAACTGATTACTGAGATTATTCAGTATAAAAACTTGAACTATGACTGCATAAGTATCATTAACACTTTGATCATTCGAAAGAAATAATCAACATGTTCTCCAAAGTGAGTTGAACAAAATCGTTGAAAGAAACATAGATGTATCAAACGTGAAAGATCTCAGTTTAAATAATGGTATAAATTTGTTTCCAGATTGTCACCCTTTGTGCCCTAGTGGCTGTTTCCCAAGCTGGTCTTCTTCAGGAGGCCCACTACTCGCCTGCGGCTGCTGTGTCTTCTCAGAGCATTGTCCGTCATGACGAACAAGCTCCCCAAGCTAAAATTGCCGTCGCTGCTCCTGTAGCTTACCACGCTGCTCCCGCTGTTGCCTACCATGCTGCACCTGCCGTGGCTTATCAAGCCGCTCCCGTGCACTACTCCGCTGCTAACACCGTCTCATCTCAAACCATCCTGCGCCACGACCAGCCTCAGGCCACTAAACTGGTAGCCCCTGTCGCTTACCATGCTGCCCCAGCTGCTGTCGCCTACCACGCCGCTCCAGCTCCTCTTGCCTACCACGCCACACCTGTCGCTAAGGTCTTGGCTCACCAAGATGATGAGATTGTAAGTATGAAGCTCGTTTAAACCAATTTTGTTTCAATATAATATTTTCACCTTCAGAGAAATTCCATAACACCAAACTTTACGTTGCCAGGCTTACCCCAAGTACGAGTACAACTACTCAGTTGCTGACGGACACACCGGCGACAACAAGTCTCAGGCTGAGTCCCGCGACGGTGACGTAGTGAAGGGCTCCTACTCCTTCCATGAGGCTGACGGCTCCATCAGGACCGTGGAGTACACCGCTGACGACCACAACGGCTTCAACGCGGTGGTACACAACTCCGCCCCCACTTCCGCACCTGCCTACGTCAAGGCTGCCCCCGTTTACGTCAAGGCTGCCCCAGCTCTTCAGTACTACCACCATTAACTTTGATGAATTCCTAAAGAAATGATTATTGATTATTTATTTATTGCAATATACGAATAAGTTCGAATATCTGTAATTTTATTTCAAAATACAGTAGAGCCTCGATAGTCCGTACACAGGCTAATCCGAACGTCGCTATAATCCGATCTGCCAAATTACCCCGCCCGCTTTATCCGCTCCCCGTTCGCGGCGCCACGATGCGATGTTTATTGCAGTTATAAGCACTGCCTGTTAACGTGTACACGCTAGTAAAAGCTACTCTGTGCTGCATTCGCACCACGTGTTGTTTTAGGTTATAAACATGGTTCCAACACCGAAACGCAAACTTAAAACTTTAACAAAAGTGTCCCACATTGGACAGTATAAAATATGAAGTATCTGCAACTTCACTATCTTAAAAGTATGATATCGGAAAATCTACAATCACCGGTTTGAACCAAAACAAACAGAAAATTCGAAGTTACATACTATAATCCGTGAGTCGGAGTGAACGCTCCGTGAGTCCGAACAGATGTTGATTTTTTTGAAGTTCGGATTATCGAGGCTCTACTGTTAACTGAGTTAGTTTCCGTCCACGTCTTTATTATGCATAAAATAGTTATGCATTCTGTTAATTGAGGTCATCAATGATCTATACAATACTAACGAAGGTACAAAACTTCACAATCAAATATATTTATTAGCGATTATTGAAAGTTTCGATTTTCGAGTGTTGTGCTATCGAACGTATTAGTTATAAAATTATTGTCGTATCAGTGTATAGAGTTCGTAAGGTAATATACTTAAACGAGTTTATGGAAATTTTAGAATCACTCTTATCAATGTTATGCCTTATAAAAAATAAGAGAATAATAATTTGCGGAGATTTCGATATCAATATCTTATCTACAACAAAAAGCTCTACTGACTTTCAAAAACTTATTTCAGAATACAAATTTAAATTAGAATTTAAAGAAGTAACACGAATGCAAAGACCACAAACAAATAAAATCTATTGCAAAACATTCGATCTACTTAGAACCAACATCACCCCACGAGATCATTAAAATCATATCATCGCTTAAGGATACAAATAGCGTAGGCCACGATGAATGGTCAACAAGGGTACTAAAACAATGTAAAGATATATTAGCAACCCCATTATCATATTTGGTTAACCTCTCAATTGAACACGGAAAGTTTCCTGATCTCCTTAAAATTACAATACTGAAACCACTCTTCAAAAAAGGTGACAAAGAATTATGTGAGAACTATCGCCCAATAGCGCTAATACCTATAATATCAAAAATATACGAAAAAATAATATATAAGAGACTCATCAAATATCTTGAAAAATATAATATTTTAACTTATGTACAATACGGATTCAGAAAAAAATAGATGTACAACGCAAGCTGTTTACGAAATGATGAAGACAGTAAGTGAATGACTTAATAGTAGAATACCGGTAACATCAATATTCATGGATATGTCAAAAGCGTTTGATTTCGTAAATCATAAAAAGCTGCTAGTAAAGCTAGAATCATACGGAATAAGAGGTATAGCGTATAATCTACTGGAATCATACTTAGGCAACCGTCACAATATACTGAAATAACCCAGATACAAGAGAACGTGGAAGTAGCATTTAAATCCAGATTAAGGCGGATAGAGGATGGTGTTCCTCAAGGAAGCATCTTAGGACTATTACTTTTCCTCGTTTACATTAATGACTTACCAAACACTGTAATTCACCAAATGGTTCTTTTTGCGGATGTTTCCACCATTATAGTTAAAGGTATAAATACATCAGAATATGAAAAAACTATAAACGAAGCACTTGAAAGTATTATGAATTGGTTTGACAATAATAATCTACTCGTAAATCTAGAAAAAACCAAGGCAATACAATTTTGTTTTCCACAGTCAAATCCAAAAAATATTACAATAAAACACCAAAATACAATTATAGAACAGGTAAAAGAGATAAGGTTTCTAGGATTAATGGTTGACTGTCACGGAAATTGGAAGAGTCACACTGATTACATACGCAAAAAAATAGTAGATTTGTTTATGCATTAAAAAGACTAACTAAAGTAGCATCACAGAGAGCAGCAATACGTGCTTATCATGGAAATGTATCTTCCAATTTGCGTTACGGATTATTACTTTGGGGAAACTCTGTCAACGCTAGAAAAGTATTTGTAATGCAAAAAAAATGTTTGAGAGCAATAACTGGAGCCAGACAAAGACAAAGTTGTGTTCCAATATTTAAAAGGCTTAAATTACTTCCCTTACCAACATTGTATATTCTAGAGGCTTACCTATTTGTTAAACAAAATTTAAATAGCTTTGACGTAAAAATTACACGTAAACCACGAAAAACTCGTAAAAACTACTATGTGTTACCTCCTCAGGGCTCTAAAACAATTTTTTTTAGCAAAAGTTTTTACGTAATGTGCACTAAATTATACAACCATTTAACAGATACAATGAAAGCTATGACATTTATCAAACTAATACCCTAATAATCAAAAAAGCTAAATAATAATGATTGCATGACATAGGTACATAATGTTAATTAGAATATAATTTATTGTATCATATTGATCTATATAATATTGTACGCCTGAAAAGGTAGCTGTCGATACTTTCACCATTTTGACCAACATGTAACACACAGCTGACAATAAACAATTTTGAATTAGATTTTTTTTTTTAATTTGAAAACAAATACAAAACTTTTGAATATTAGCGCGTTTAAGCGTTTGTCCCGCAATGTATTCATCTCATTTGGCACAGTAATTATTGTCATAACGTCCCATTCCCATATGACCAATTCATCTTTATCCAGAATTACATCTATAATGTTAGGTTACCATGTAAGCCTAAAATAATTGTGACACATTTATTATGATTCTCTAGCTATTTTTTGTAATTTATAGTACGGACCAAAATACGGTTTAAAATATTTTTGGTAACTAGTCATCATCATTATAATTATCTTCCTACCTTTATCTTATTTTATGTGGCGTCAATTTTATTTCTCCAAGAAAGCAAAGAACTTGTTTCAATAACATACTTCCCTACCAAAACAAGGCAGCAACACAAGAACATATCGTATGCAGTTTTGTCATGATTTAATACCTGACTGCCTTTCTGTTATCCTTCTTAGGAATACTCTAATAAATTGTTTATTGTTTATTGTTTATTAATTATTCATAAATATATGGTAGAATACAAGTTATTTATCGAGTAATTAGGGAGTTAAGATGGTAATCTTAAAACCCTATATTTCTCCACAACCTCAACCATCAACCTGGGTAGTGGCATGCTGCACATTCGGCGAGCTCTTTTCCTTAGTTGCCTACCACGGCATCAAATCAGAAGATTTTCGTAACAAGTAGTAGGTACTAAAACGCAACACCTGCCTACAAAGATCTTACGAATCTAGCTCTCACATTTTTGTATCTTCAAAGCAATCGACGACAAAGTAGATAGTCCACTTAAAATACTCATCCGTACAATGAATCTATCGCCTCTATTGAATGGCCGATACAGATGGCAAAACTGATAAGCTATTCCATTCTCTCTTTCAAATTTTGGAACTTGAGTGTAGAGTAGAGTAGGCTAAGTACGGCTACGTTTTACAACGACATTTATTCGGTTGACTGAAGAAAGGTATTATAGGAAATAAACGAAGTAGGTAACTAGACATTTCTGTGTTTGTAAATGTTATCGACAACGTGTGACCTTATATGGAATGACTTTATAGTAATTCTATACATTTTCTCGCAGTGTGCCTAAACGAAGTGTGCCTTACACGCAGTGTGCCTAAAACGCAGTGTGCCTAATCGCGTTACGCCTAAAACCAAATGGGAGGTAGGCATATTGAGATTAAGGTCAATTGAGTTTCTTCTAGATCATCATTTAGAAAATAGACCTAGCGCCCACTAAGTTATATTTTGGTTTAAAGCTGATAAGCTAGCATTTGACCACTTTGTCTGCTGATGGAAAGTGATGATGTAGTCAAAGATGTTGTTCAGGCTTACCTGTATATTGATTCGTAGCTTACTCCGTGTGGTCCATTGAGTTTTAATTCATGAGCAATATATGACCGTATTGCAAGCTGCATCCCACGGTTTCATAGGCATGCAAGAGAAACATTTTATGATGTAAAAGGAGTTTGTATTTAGGGAGTTTGACAAAATACGAAACAGGCTAAAATCTTATATAAGAAATAAACCTTATATAAGAAATTTCGAAGCAGTGATAGCTCAGTGGCTTTGGCTATGGACTGCCGTGCAGCAGGTCCATGGTTCGAATCCCGCCGCGGGCTTGAGCTTCACCGCATGGTGGAAGGGCATTTTTGCGAATGCCCGCCTGGCTAGCGACCACCCTCAAGTTGAAAATCTGTCGCCAAGCACCTAACGGTGTGTTCCGGCAGCTGTCCTTGAGAGCCAGTCATTCTAGGTTAAGCCTGTTAACACCTTCGACCACATCATCACTTACCATCACGTGAGATTGTGGTCAAAGGCTTACCTATCAGCAATAAAAAAAAAAAAAAAAAAAAAAAAAAAAAAAAAAAAAACCAATAGTGACAGAGTCGTATCACATAAGAAATGATCAATTGCAAAATAGTTATATCGCGTACTGAACAAGGTGAGAAGCAACCGGGCTATCGTGCGTAATGCTAATAGCATTGACAATCACTGGTTTCACTCCTTAGGTTGATGTCGGCGGCTAGCACTTTGCAATCTTCATGTGGCGGCCATCTTGGCGTTACCACGATGGCACCACTCAGTCACGGTAATGTTATCTATACATTATTTCAACTTCATAGAAACGGACGAAACGTGAGTCATACCTACGCGCCTCGATCTCTGCCCGCGCTCGGTACGCAGACAGGCGCGTCTGTGCTGCAGTGACGAATGGACGGTGTGTTATTTTTTTAACAATAACCGCGCGATATTTTCACAAAAAATATTTTAATGTACATATTACATATTTAATATGACGAGTAGGATATATTGTACTGTTTTTGGTTGCATGAATTCGTCAAAACACAACCAGAGATAACTTTTTTTTAGATAACCTGGAAACTGAAAGGTAATACTATAATAGTTATTTGTTATACAAGAGTGCAAAGTTGCTTTTTAACCGCGTGTTCAATTTTGATGACCGAGCAAGCGAAGGATCCTAAAATTGAATCACGAGCGCAGCGAGTGATTCAAAATTAGAATCCTGAGCGTTAGCGAGGGAATCAAAAGAGCACGAGGTGAAAAATCTTTGCACTCGAGTGCAACACGTAACTTTTCATTCCACCTCAGCGAGGAAATGCCTAAATGCCTTCTCGCGTGATTGTTGAGGGAGAAAGCTCATTTGCGCATTATTAACAGTTTCAGTCAATTCTGTTGGCGTCAAACAAACTTCCGCGTCGCTAGAATCACTCTTTTTAGTTTTTTCACTTGTTTTCAAGTTTCTTGTTTTTAATATAAGGTTTAACAATGACGTGAAAATATGCCGCGTAAAGAACCTCGTACAAAGCAAATTGAAAAAAGAATACCAAAAAGGTTCCGAGTCTGAGTTTTTAACAAATTAAAAAAAAGTTGTATAATATATTCGGCACCATAGAGGTAGCAGTAAATAGGTTTAATGTTTTTTTTAATTCACAAACTTAGTGCACACGATGTTCTAAATTCAATTTACTTTATCCTCTAGAGAATAAAAACGGCTTTTCCTCTCAGATATTGAAGATTAAAAATACTCTTTACGAGATGGTGGGATGAAAAATAATTTTACTTACTAGTGTAACATTATTTTATAGTCTACATAGTTGACGGTACATAATGTGTGTCTTTTTTATAGACAAGTATTTCTTTAATTCTCCGAAAAAAAAATCTCGATTAATAAAAAAGGGAATACAGTAAAGGAAAGCGATTGACACGAATGAAATAGGCATTTATAAGTTATATATTAGAATGCGGATTTTTTATACTCTAAAATTTAATAACAAAACATTTCGTACGTCTCACAGATATTTTTCGGTCGCAAATTTTTAAGACTGATTTTTTATTCAAATATAAACATGGTTTTTTAATTATATCTACCTACTAGTCAAAAAGCAACTCGCATTTTAGTGATGTTCATTTCATAAAGAATTTTATATAATCTCATTCGGTAATATTATAATTAGGAAATTAAATACAGACTTTTATTGGCATATTTTATGTACATACTTCTTTAAGAAAATTAAAAAGTTCAATTAAAACATTGTTCTCCTAGCAAAACAATGCTTTAAAACAATTTTTTAATTATTAAAGTACAATGTGTCCCGACCAAGGAGGTTTCAATTCAATTTAAGTACACATTATTATCTATGGTGAGCGAGATGCGCGCGCAACGCGCTGCGCTGGTTCCGAGCCAATAGACCAATAACATACTTTTTCCATTTTGGCGCTATTTCGTACATACGAATTTGAGTAATATTTTGTTGGATAAAACTTTAGTAGCAAAAATGTCAAGCAACACCCACGATACTGATGATTTAACTCCACCTGACATTCTAGAAACAGCTACGAAACTGACGAATAGTCTTATGCCAGAAAAATCAAGAAAAGCGTATAGCCGTAACAGAGAGTTGAAATACAGGTAAAAAAAAATTATATAGCCATGAGATTAAATAAAGTAGTGTATGCAACTGCTTATAATTAGGTATTAAAACACTCGTGTAATCTTATTTAGAAACTCGCCTGCGGCTCATTTCAAAAAACTACACTCATGTTTTAATACCCTCTATTATATGACAGTTGCATAAACTACTATTATTTGTTCATATAAAAGAAAGTATATTTAGAATCACAAAACTAAATGGAAACACAAAGTAGGCAAATGTAAGTAATTAAAATAATGGAGGTGGGTAGCCCTATCGCATGTTTACGTACAGCGCGGTTGTAGGTAGTTATTTCAACGATAGAGCCGAGTTAATATACTGTGTAGATAACATTACCGCGACTTAGTCCTTCCGTAGTCAACTGCGCTTCTTTTACGAGATACATTTGAAGTAAATAAATACATGTTATATTTTATTAATGTAATTAAATAAGTAACCTAACATGAAAGATACATTTATAATGATAAAGCCATTTTTCACGTTACCTAGACATTGAACATTACCGAGTAGTATGTAGAATGTTAAACGTAGTTTGGGCAATGTATACATTAATTATAAAACAATGTAATAAAACAGGCATAATTAAATACAAACATTTATGAAGCGCATATTTAAAACTGTTTTTGCATGGTGGTAGGACATTTTGCGAATGCCCGCCCGGCTAGCTACTACCTTCAGGTAGAAAATCTGCGCCAAGGACTTAACGGTGTGTACCGGCAGCAATCCTTGAGAACCAGTAATTCTAGGTTAAGCTGAACAACATCTCACCGTTCAGACCACTACATCACTTACCATTAAGTAAGATTGATGTCACAAAGGCTAGAAAAAAAAATCTGCTGTAAAATAAATCGTGTATTTTGCTCGTATACAGACAATGATCATGTTACAAAATGCTCATAGTTTAAGCAGGTAGTCAATAAGGCCGAGCACCCCCTTTTCAAGCACACCCATGATGGTGATGATACAACGATAAAATTACTTATGAATTGATGTCTTATTATGGATAAGACTTGGATAATTTAATAGTTATTTGTTCAACAAGTGAGCAAATTTGTATTTAGTGTGAGTGGTATCTAAAAAATCTCATGTATTTTTTTTTTATTTTTACATTGTATCACGCTATTTTGTTTTATGTTTGTAAATTTTCTGAGAATTTCATAAAAGACATATATAAAGACAGAAAAACCTCATCAATAAGATATGTTTTCCGTTTGGATACGTAGCAACTTTTTGTATAACTGGATCTCTGAAAAACACTATACGTAAGCGTTATACGCCGTATCTTCGTTATTCTTTCTCCGCCTAATCAAACAATGGTATCTTAACAATAAGATTTTAACAATTTTATGTAATAATAATCAGTATTGGAAAAGTATAAAATGGTCTATAATGACACGATTTATCAACAGTTAGCTAGTACATCCCGTTAGCGACAGTTCTACCATGTTCTTCACAATGGTTCAAAAGGTATTTCAATAATTTAAGACCACCTAAAAGTGTTTGGGCGAAAAGTTCATAAATTTGGTATTTGAATAGCTGATGCTGATATCGTGTAAAAGTTAATAATCAGTTTTCTTTCAGTTTTTATTTTTCATTTACTTCGCGGCTTCTACTAATGGAGTTTTTATAGACCCTGGCAGTAATACAAGCAAAGAATCGAGCAATGAAGAGGGTTCAAACTATCAAGAGGTCAAAGTATACCATCCTGCTAGTTCACAGTCATTCGGAAACAAATACTACGAACATTATGTAAGTAATCAAGAGTAATATATATGAAGATGCAATTATTCCTTATATATTACCTGGTTATGGCGAATATTTTTTCCTTCTACATTATTGGTAAAGTACCTTGGTAGTGTGTGAGGACTAGGAGGAAGCCGTTTCTCTTTCTTGGGATATCTAGTTCCTAGTTTCTACTGCCATCTCCCTGTGTTAGGTTTTGTATACTTAGCAAAATCTTTTTATTTATTAGCCCCTCATGTTTCAAATACTTGTTTGTCCAGGCTTACCCTAAGTATGAGTTTGAGTATGCAGTATCAGACAAAAAGACAGGAGACCACAAGAGACACCACGAGAGCCGCGACGGAGATCGAGTCCGCGGCGAGTACAGTTTGGTGGAGCCGGATGGCTCTCTCAGAAAGGTCCAATATGATGCTGACGATTATAATGGGTAAGTAAACATTTTTAATTACACTTTAATGTGCCGTACCATTCTAACGATGCCTTCAGAATAAGACTGTTGTTCTTGTTATAAACTTCCATATCCTTCTTGGAAGTCATAAGATCCGACTAACGGAGAGCAAAATGGACAGCATGCCACTAATCACGTCAACGTGAGTGGAACATTGCGGTACATTACGCCATTATGAACCAAAAGGTAGCGGGGACTAGTAAGTAAAGCGTTTCCAAGGAGTTCCATCAGAGAGGCGTCAGACCAAAAACTGTAGTCAAATTAGATAAGATATTGTTGCATTTAATGTTCTAAGAGAAAATATACCTATTGAACCAACCCCACATGAAGTAGGACAAGAGCTGGATGAAGACAATGAATTGTATATTATAACAATTAATCATTTTACATTTGCAAAATTTTTATGATTATTGAACCGGCCGGGTAACTTGTACATGTTTATGATATTTGTTTGCGATGATTGGACATTACCACAGACAATACTACAGTTACTTGTGAACTGAAACCTCGCTCTTCTTAGACTTATCCTTTTTTTGTGATGTAGTTAATATGTAGGAGACATCCGCTAAGAATTGTTTTTAAGAAAGGGCAGGATTAAGGAGTATAAATTGTATGTAAAGATTAGAATGACAGTCCTATTTTTCTAGTAAGGAGCATCACATTTTATATTTTATTTCAATAACATTTAATAACAAAGCACTGTACAATTTTATTATATAAGTAATACGTCACAGAAACCTTCACATCACATCTGCTTGGATTCAGAAATCCAACTTTGAGAATAACTTCTTTGATATCACAGTACGCATTGTTTTTAATTGCTTGCGCGTGGCAAATATAGCCTTGTCTACATACCACAATAAACAAAAGATCACTTTTAAATATATTGCCAATTATACAATTATTTATATCAAAATGGCCGTGTCTAACTACACTAACTAGTAATTGGAGATCACGTATTTTACAATATCTAAAACTTTTATTGTTATTCAAATAGTTCTCTTGAAGTTTGGCCCAGTAGTCTATAATATCATTTTTGCCTATATTTAGGCAGCCCTTGGGGACTGTTGTGCTTGGGTCTATATAGTTTGAATCCCACCACGGTCTCGAACTTCATTCTATTTGCTCATTTGGTTACCTCCCTCAAGTAGAAAATGGGTCGAAAACCTTGAGAGTCAGTATTATCCTCGACCACAATGCTACTTCCTAACAAGGAATATGGTAGTCAAAAAAAGAAGTATTTCAATAAAAAAGAAGAAAAGTAGATTTAAAGATAAAAAAACTTACTGAGACAAAGTACCTAATGCAGAATCATTTCATTTTGATTTTATTAAAATAAATCGACCACTGTTTTCCAGAAGCTAATGGTGCTGTCACCGTGTAAATCAATCACATAATATTTATTTTACAGATTCAATGCAGTCGTCAGCAAGACTGTGAACAAACACGGAGATCACGCTTTTTCGTTATCTGATCACACCAGACATTTTTACCCAATTGGCCACGGTATAAAAATCAACCACTTCTTCCCAAACAAGGAATACTCTAATAAATATGCAGAAAACATCGAATCTGAGCCAAAAGAATCCACGCCCATCCAGGAATCAGAAGAAACTGTCCCTATGAATGAAAAGAAAATGCTTTTAATGTCAGGAGACAATATAATGGTACTAGAGCCTGTGCAAATAGCAGAGCAACCCGAAACTAAGGAAATTGATATTCCAAAAGCAAAAGTAGTCGAAGCTCCAGTCAAAGTGATTCCCGGAGTAGTATCAATGATCATGAATAATCATGACGCTGTCAATATTAATGAAGGCAAACCTCTTGCAGTAGTTACGAAACCTGAAGAAATTCAAAAGACAGAAAAAGAAGAGAAGAAATCCGACATAGAAGAGCCCAGTACTGATTCTGAAGTGGCATCTTCATACTACCACACAAAATTTTATTATGTAGGATTCTAGAAACCTAAGTAACAAATTATTTTATTTTAAATTGTTGAAAATTATTTTTGTTATGTATATAAGCAATTGAAGTCATTTTGTGATGTAGCCTAGAAGTGAATTAAAAATTAAAATTGTTTGAAATTAATCTTTTTTTGTACATATTTTTAGTTTCTAATACACATCGCATGGAATGTATCCAATAATATGTACATTTATATATACATCGCATAGAGCTATATATTTCAAACAGACGAGTAAGATAGATACACAATATCAAAGATTTTTAACTGAACACATAATCATTACGCTTAGCCTGTATAACCACCAAACCGTGTATAAATACCAAACATTCCACCTGATTAGATCCCGCAAAATAAGGGGCAAGCCTATTGTCATCTCATCAGTGAAATAATGATCGAAGGTAATCCTTTTACTAATATCTCACCAGACAATTGAAGAAGCCATGGTAATTAATGTGGCTGAAGTTTTTCTTTCATATTATTTAGTGACAAGATGGACCAGTCGCACACCTGATGGCAACATATATCTACGTCATTGTAACCACCAAGATGGACTCTTGCTGAAGCAACCTTCTACCTGGTAAAGCCATGTTCAGGCCTGACTCTCAGTCCAGGATGACTCCTCAAGAACTGCTGGTGGAATACATTCTCAGGTGTTCTAGCGGCACATTTCTGTGAGCATTCACAAAATACCCTAACACCATTGCAGTAAAATTCAAGCCTGCAGCAGGGTTGGAACAATAGATTTCCTGTGTCCATCCATCATGCGTCAAAAAACATATAGGTCAAAATGATAGTATATATATATATATTTAAGTAATATTAATATTGATTTATTTTTCATATTTATTTGTCCTACTTTCTACTTAAGAAGATAAAAGTCAAGTAAATAATTTAAATTATGCAGTTAAGGAGTTATGTAGTTGGATAACGTTGGATGAAACAGAAAAGACAAATTGTTATCGCCAGACGGTATAATCCGATTTAATAGGAAACGATCGAAGGCGTTGCAAATCATTTCATCTCACTTCCGCAATACAGACTATGGGTAGTGTGCAAGCGAGATGGCATGATTTTCGATTCACTTCTTTATAAATCGGGTTATACTCAATAATTTCTCATTGGTATTTTATAATACTGCACTTTTAATAACATAAGTTACTTTTATGTCACCGAACTATTTCGAAGATGCGTTTCAGATACATTAAAATAATATAAAGCTTGAATTTATCTTTCTTTTCATCGCTTTTAATATATCTGTTGTTGGAGAGTATTGAGTCGAAGCAAAAAAAAGAATGAATTAAATTTCAAAACTCTCATGAATCTCGTTTTGCAAGTTACCATGTACAGACGATGAAATGTTTTCATTTTATTACTGAGTTAATCAAGTTGAACTTCTTTATACTTTTAAGGAAATGAGGCATGTTTTCATTAATTTACGAATAAAACGGGTCCAGATCTTTGGTCGTTGAGTTTATGCAAGAGCATTATTGCACGAACCACTTACGCATGCTACTACAATACTTTGCATGTTATAATGACTGTTTCATAAAATGTAATTATGTATTTACTTTTGTTTTGCTGACACGAATTCCTCGAGTTTTTTGTTCACATCATCATGATGTTGCTAGATATAATTATGTATGAATTTGCTCACAAAAATACGATTTTATTTCTAGAAGTTTTACAGATTAATACTTAATTGGATTAACAACTGACGGTTTCCAAAGCTATTGTGAATGAAATTCTAAATTAAGTCCTTTTTATATATAAATATCGTACTCTGTTAATAAAAAATGACCGCAACATTGAGTTATATCCTTGTCGTTTTTAAAATGAATGTATCAAAATGTTAATAATGCTTAAATTATTATCGATACGTTATCAATTATGATCAATCAACAGCTTTCATAACATACTCTCATCGATCAGCATCGTGTTACTAAATATTGTATCAATATTATATTACTTGCTTGGGAGTTGCAATATTTCAAACGCTTTGTTTATGTACATTTTTCGTTGTTTTGATTCCTTAGTAAAAAAGTAAAAATGAAATTTTACCCACGTATAAATTACCGAATTAATTTATGTATATTTACTCGAATACCCAATAATAGATTTACGGCACTGAAAAGTGCTGACTTGGATTATTCTTCTAATTTCTTGACAAATAATTGTTCATTACATTTTTTTTAACCGGCGGTATGCCTTTATTAAACAAAATACTATGAACTATATACAACACTACAGCTACTACAATAAAAGCATTTAGACACCTATAAGTCATAGCAGACTCATAGGCAGTCCAAATGCTCCAGCCCACTCCCAGTTGGCAGCGTGCCCAGCATGCTGGCAGCATTGCCCCGTTGAATTGCAATGCTTATTCGTTGAGCCAAATATGTGCCAGCATTTTGATCACGCGTCGCATCGACCAAGCGCTCAGATAGGTTTTGGAAAATACGATGAGCTCCCGGTCCCCACGGACCCAACGTCTCCACACCAAACGGCTCAAATATGTAACCCATACCGAGGTTAGCATATTTGCGCCGCTTGAGTTGCTCCGCCGAAGTAGCCGCAGCGCCAGCCCTCACGTTGGTTTCAGAAAGATGTGACGGCGCTAAAGTGTCCACGCACGTAGCGTCCCACACTAAGGGCCGTCCTAACTTCCACGGAACCAGAGTCATGCCGTCAGGTCTTTTACCATCGTCACGCATCAGACCATTCGGTTCGAGAATAGCTGGAACATTGGCGCTGGTAAAAGCCCGGCGAATGATATCGTTAAGGCTGGCGTGGCGGGAAATTCGACCAGCACTTCGAGAGCAGGAGAGGCCATGGTGACCGAGTTGATCAACTGCAGTACCACACTGGCAGTGATGTGCAACACAACACCTTGCACCCAAGCGTAAGCTAATAGCTAGACGAAAAGCGGATGGATCTATAAGGCTACCAGTTTTGTAAGAAGGAATGGCCTGTAACCAAAGACCGGATTCCCACACAGAAACAGCGAGAATACGAGCACGATCTGCGATGCTAGAACACGTATTTAAAAGATCTTTCCGTGTTAGCTCGCATAGGGGCCGATCCCACTGTTTCTGAGATGACAAAATTTTTGGGAATTCAGTATTTGGACAAGCCAGTCTCCATGTGTTTTTGGCCTCAGCCAGATATGCTACATCGAAAGAGCCTAAAGATCGTGCAAGAATTTTTTCTACTAATTTGTGTGTACTGTGTACAGAAGACAAAAAAGCTGGTAATGCCACACTAGAAATTTTGCGTATCCCTATGCCCCCCAACCTCACAGGGAGGGAAGCTTGCACCCAAGCCCTATCATCCATCTCAACATTCAAAACCGACACTAACGTATCTTTTACTAAGTTGTCTAAGCTTAACAAAAGCTCACTGTGTTGCCACAGCTGACAACATCTTAAATAGTATGTAAATTTAGGAACGAAAAGGCAAAATCTTATAATTGTAAAAGCCATATGGGCGTTAATTTTGGATAATCTGCTAGAAGCATTTCTAAAATTTTGAATTTGTTCTTCGACAAATGGTGATAAAGATTCGTTAAGAATCGGTGAACCCAAAAGACGAAGCGAACTTTTTTCTACTAATTTTATATTAGGCGCAAGTAAGTTGAATTTTTCAATAATCGAAACTTTATCCGGACAAGTATCACAAACAAAAAGTTCACATTTAGAAAAATTTAGTTCAAGGCCAATAACACGAAAATCGTCTATAAGTACTCGCAAGTCATCCAAAACCGTGTTCGCATCGCCTCCTAAGGTTCCGTCATCCAAATACCAAACGTTAAGTTTTGATTGGAGACGTTGAATTATTGAGTGAATCGCAAGGCTAAAAATGGCTGGTCCCAGAGGATCACCCTGTTGACATCCTACGGAAGATAAAATAACGTTATTTTGGTATGTTAATTTTGACGGTTTGCCGTAGCATTGCCAAAGAAAAGGGTATAATTCCGGAATTTTATCTTTCACTTCAGTCAAAAGAGTGCCTCTATCTAAAGAGTTGAATGCATTTTTAACATCCACCTTCAAAAGCACATCTCCACAATTTTGATCAAGAAATGTGCGAAGTGAATGTACAGCAGCCTCACAGCCACCCTGTGAACCAAAACCGAGTTGCAGTGGTTGAAAAAGATTACTTAAAAAAGCAACCTTTTTCCTACAACCGCATTTGGCTGTGAGGCGACGATAAGTGGTGCCTACTGCTATAGGCCTAATACCACCATCTTTTTTATTTAGGGCACATAAATTCGCACCGTACAGAATTTCGGTAATTTCATTGTTGACCTGACCCGACAACATCAAATTAACCAAAGCCGTCACATCCCTTAAAAGTGTCTCGCCTACCTCACCAGAACTAAAAGATAAAATATCTTTTAAGTGCTGAGGCGTGAGGCCATCAAGGCCACCGGCTGAGCCACTTAAAAAAGATGCCACGGCTGCAGAAACATCCTGTGGGGTCACCTCAACAATGTCTTGTATAGGAGATTCGGGAAGGTGGAAACCTGCAGTTGCAGGCGGATGCTTTTCAATTAGGGAATTCAACGTATCAGATGTAAAAGGAGCGATTGTATCACTCGAAAACAAGATGCGTGCCGCGTTTTTAATATCACCATCAGTAATTTTGTTTTCTACTATTTTAATAGTAGCTGAATCGAAATTATTTGTTTTTGTATTCCGCCGCAGAGGCGGAATGATTATAGTTGTGCCAAAAGATTGCTCTTCCCGTGCCCTGTATTTCACGCAGTTTTCCTTTACTCTAGTAGTAAGTGATTTTTTGTTAGACGGATCAAAATTCACGTGAAATACGTGGTACGGGAATGCTAGAAGATGCTCCCAGGCTTGCGTAGTATTAGTAGCCAAGACGTTTTTAATGGAACAAGATAAAGATTGGGCAACAGAAATTCTTGCACCCCGAGGTATGCGTTTTAATAAAGGAATGTTATTTTTGTACGAGCTTAAAACCTCCCAAAACGGTTTGGAAGGCGTAGCAGGGCTCGCAACACTGCTACTACTTACGTTTTGATTATTAATTGGTGCCGAAAGGGGAATTTCTATTTGTTTATGACACCTTGTTTGGTGAATTTTGAGGCCTTTATGACCTTTGAAATAACGAGCCTGGGGGCACTGCGGACACAACATCTGGCTATCTTGCGATACAAAGATCCCCGTTACAGCATTCATAGTTGGGGCACAAAGCATTGTTTACAAAATAAAGCAAATCTTATCTTAGAATCTCTAGTGTGACGTCTCAACCCGGATGAAGGCTCGCGTCAACACCGTCGTCGTAGTGCGCGCGCCGGTGTCGCAGGCAGCGTTGCCATGGAAACAAAAATAACTGATTAGAAATTAGCTCGACAAGAAATGTCAAAAAGCTATTGAATAAATAAGCTACTGAAACTAACTACAGAGGCCCAAACGAGCCCCACAAACAATACCTCGCAAAATTCCACTAGGAAGAATGCGGGTGATGGGCAGTAAATGCCTATCTACTATCTGAAAATAAAATTAATTATTTTTTGAAAATAAATCTGAAATTTACTGACCTGTCACGTTGATTGTCAAGTTGTTTTTTTTTTTTTTTTTTTATTTTGTTCATTACATTGAACCCTTATATATATCATATATATATATATATATATATATATATATATATATATATATATATATATAACGAATAACGAAAACGTATAACGAAATAGTTCGGTGACATAAAAGTAACTTATGTTATTAAAAGTGCAGTATTATAAAATACCAATGAGAAATTATTGAGTATAACCCGATTTATAAAGAAGTGAATCGAAAATCATGCCATCTCGCTTGCACACTACCCATAGTCTGTATTGCGGAAGTGAGATGAAATGATTTGCAACGCCTTCGATCGTTTCCTATTAAATCGGATTATACCGTCTGGCGATAACTCACTACACTCACATTCCGACCTGTGCCGCCACGCCGTGCACACCTGTCTACAGCTCCGCCAGTATCTCCCAGTGAGACCGCAATAGTCCCCGCACTATTGCCGTCTCACTCGGGTCATCGTTCCGACGCTAGTTGCAGACCAGTGCCTTGGAATACGCAGTCCTGACGAAGTTTTGTTTTGTGTGCAGAAGCTGAGCAGCCGCCGAACGCCGTGCAACGTGAGCTACGAGCTCGCCGTGCCGTCGCGCAGAGGCGCTCTAAGACGTCAGGCATTACCACCTACCCAAGTCCCTTGTTTCGGAACAACATCATATCGGGCTGGTGGTCTTGTTTTGACCGCACTTTTCGGTGCGCATTTCACAACTTTACTACTCGACACAACATTGTAACAGTGCGCGTAACAATACACTTTGTGCTGTTAAGCGACGTCGTTCAGGCGTGGGGTAGCGTCAGCCAAACCCGTCTGAACGATCAAATCCGCCATTTGCTGCGGTCGCAGTGTGACACCCTACGGTGACAACGGCCACTGTTGTTGTTTTGGTTTAACCTTGCACCGTGGCCTTTCCCGCTTCACGGGTCAGCCGAAGCAAGCTGGGCTCCGGGACAACTGGCCTTGGGGTCGCCCCTAGTCAACCCCGGAGCAGCATTAGGAGCACCCCTCTCCGCCGAGAAAAAAGCTCGGAGAGGGTACACAACTAGGGCACACCATAGGTACTCACTCCCTCTCACACAAGTGAGCTCACGAGTTGCGAGAGGGAGACAGAACCCGTTAGGCCATCCTGAGTATTCCCCTCAGGATGCAACGTCCCTCTAACGGTGAGGTGGAGGTCCTTCAGACCTTCGCCCTCCGCCACCCCGATCTGTATGTTGCTCATATGCAACTCCTCGAAGAGGAAGCGAGTGCCCGCCTCACGGACACTCTTATTGCTCCCTCCGGGACTTCAATCCCGGAGGCCAACGTCCCTCCTCTGACCCGGTCCTTCTCAGAGGACAGTCCGACTTCGCCCGCTCCGGGCCCAGACAACAGACGCACGGTGGCAGCCCCTCCCCGTGAGAGGTCTCGCTCGCGCTCACCGATCGGGAGGCCAGCGAGCACCCGTCCCTCCTTCGCCGTTATCGAGCCCACTTCGGACTCCGAAGCGGAGATGGAGGTAGATCCGAGTCGCGCCTTACGCACCGACTCGGACTCAGACAACGACGGCTATACCGTCGTAGATAGGAAACGCAAGCGTGCTCCTAAAGCCGCTAGTTGCGCAACTTCCGCCCCTCCCGCCAAGGCACCCGCTAAGGCCCCCGCCTCCGGCAAGAAGCCGACCCCCGCCCCGCGCCCCGCGTCTGTTCATTCAGGACAAAACCAAATGGGACATGCTGTCCCGTTTAGTTTCGGATCGTGGGATCCATTATACTAATGCCCGCTCCACGCAGCAGGGCATTAAAGTCCAAGTGTCCACCATTAGCGACCACAGAGCGCTAACAAAGCTCCTCCGTAAAGAGAGCATAAGTTTTCACACTTATGCGCTCGAAGAGGAGAAAGTCCTCCGCGTTGTCATCCGCGGTGTGCCCAAGGAGGTACATACCGATTCGGTATGTGCTGACCTGAAGGCAAAAGACTTCCCCGTACATGCAGTTCACCGCATGTACAGCGGGAAGGACCGCAGTCCCTACGATCTAGTACTCGTAGTACTAGATCGTACACCTGAAGGCAAGGCCATTTTTAACTTAAAAAAGGTCTGTGGCCTCTCAGGACTCGATGTCCAAGCCCCATACAAGAATGGGAGTCCCTCGCAGTGCCATAACTGCCAACTATACGGGCACGCCTCCCGTTTCTGCTTCGCTCGCGCTAGGTGCGTTAAGTGCCTAGGCGATCACGCGACAGCAGCGTGCACTCGCACCCGGGACTCGCCGGACCCACCTAGTTGTGTCCTATGCGGTGCTCAAGGGCATACCGCGAATTACCGTGGTTGCCCTAAAGCACCACGAGTGAACCACAGGGTGGCAAGGCATAGGCCGACCCGTCCCTCTTATGACCGCTACCAACGGGTAAGCCCTAAAATAACGGTAGTACCTGCCTCACAGGTAATACCCGCGCCGCTCCCAGCCCGTAACGCATGGTCTAAACCACCCAGTATGGTTAAGACCGTCGCTACCGCCCGCGCCCCGGCCCGCGCGCCCGCACCCGCACCCGCCCGCGCCGCGGCCCCTGCCCGCGCACCGGCCCCGGCTCGCCCCGCGCTCCCGGCACCCGCTGCCAACACCGTTCGCGCCCCTCCCCGCGCCGCTTCCCGGCCACAAGCTCCCCCTATGCCATTGATGGCTGCCCCTCTTCAAGAGGCAATCAACCTAGTCAGCGATCTGGCTATGTCGGTTGACATCAATGAGGTACAAGAGCTATTCCACAAGATGCAATATGCTCAATCCCCAGCGGACGTGATCCAATACACATTGGAACACGCAAACTTACTAAGCGCCCTTAAGCGCTTCGTCCCCCAGGCCCCTCCCCAGTACAACCACTATGGGTAGTACAACCGAACGCACGAAACCGTACTCAGTTTCGTTAGCGTCATTTAACGCTGACGGCCTCTTCAAACAACGTGACCTCGTCCACGACTTTTGTTGTACCCACCTTATCGATATCTTATGCGTGCAGGAAACCTTTCTAAAACCGGGGAAGGCGAACCCTAGGTTTGCTAATTACAGAACGGTACGTAATGATAGAGTGAACTCCCGTGGGGGAGGCACTCTTATCTTTTACAAAAGGTCCCTGCACTGCATTCCCCTACCTACCCCGACTCTTGTTAATATGGAAGCATCTTGTTGCCTCCTAGCTATGACTGGTCATCAACCTATAGTCATAGCGTCCTGTTACCAAGCTTGCTCCAAGCCGATCGTCCGAGCTGACTTAGAAGCCTTGTTCTCATTAGGAAGCGCCGTCCTTCTGATTGGCGACTTCAACAGTAAGCACATCCTATGGAATTGTAACGTCAACAATCCCAAAGGTATTGCACTTGAAAACCTAATCGCAGAACTTAACTTTGACATAATTGCGCCCACTGAGCCCACTCACTACCCTTATATGGAAGACCATCGATCTGACTTGCTTGACATGGCACTACTCAGAGGCGTAACACTCCGGTTACGCTCCATAGAAGTGGTTCACGAGCTTCACTCTGACCACCGACCCATTATACTGCGACTAGGTCCCGACCCAACGACTGACCTCCCCCGCCCCACTAAGACGATAGTGAACTGGAAGCAAGTAGGCGATGCCCTAAAGGCTATCAGTTCACCGGACCTTGACAAGATCCCTGACGACATCCTGACAAAAGATGACGTAACCCTTGCGATCGATTCGTTCACCAATCACCTCTCCACCGTAGTAGGTGCATCCGCAAAGGAGGTCATAGTGCCGGACGACCGGCGCCTTGTCATTCCAGCGGATGTGAGACGATTGGTGACGGAGAGTAAAGCAGTGACCCGACATTACGACTCTTACCCCAGTAAAGAGAACAAAACTAAGAAACGCCACTTTGAACGCATGGTTCAAAGTCGCATGTCTGAGTTGCGTGATCAACAATGGGGCGATAAACTTTCAAACCTCGTGCCAAGCCACCATGCTTACTGGGACTTGGCGCGAGGCTTGAAAGGAAGTAACCATAACGACATGCCTCCCTTATACAGACCAGTCCCACTAGTCCCAGCGTTCTTTGACGAAGACAAAGCTGAGTGCCTAGCTGATAGCCTAGAGGCTCAGTGTTCCCCTAACGTAGATCACGTTGACCAAGCTCACCTCGATTCGGTGGATGCTGAAGTCGAACGTAAAAGCTCTGTGGTCACCTCTGAACTCCCACCAATCACCTTAGCGACTTACGCTGAGGTGGAGAGACTGATCAAGGCCCTCCGACCGCGCAAATCCCCCGGTGCCGATGGCATCTCCAACAGGGTTCTTAAAACCCTCTCTCCTCCTCTCATCCATCTCTTAGTCAGCATCTTCAATGCTGCTATGAGCCACTGCTTATTCCCAGACACCTGGAAATGTGCAAATGTCATTGGCATTCACAAACCAGGCAAAAGCTCATCTGACCCCACCAGTTACCGCCCCATCAGCCTCCTCAGTGCCTTAGGCAAACTTTACGAGCGGTTACTTGCAAACCGTCTCCAGTCCCATGCTAAGGAACACCACCTTATCCCAGATGAGCAGTTTGGCTTCAGACCCGGACACTCATGCGTTCAACAGGTGCACCGCCTCACGGAGCACATCATTGAGGGCTTCAATAAGTACCCCAAACCCCAGACTACGCTAGCAGTCTTCCTCGACGTAGCGAAAGCTTTTGACAAAGTCTGGCACAATGGCTTGATCTACAAGCTATACCAATTTGGCGTGCCAGAACGTCTTGTGCTCATCCTACAAGACTTCCTTAAAGCCAGAAGCTTTCGCTATCGCGTGGAAGGCACCCTCTCCTCCCCCCACCCAGTCAGAGCCGGAGTCCCTCAGGGCTCCGTGCTATCACCTATTCTCTTTGCACTGTATACCAGTGACATCCCACGCTCTCAGCCCAAAGTATTCCTAGCCCAATATGCGGACGATACCGCCATTTACACCACTGGGTGGCATATCAACAGACAGTCCTATTTCGTCATGCAACGGGCCGTCACCGAGATCGGTGACTGGTTCCGAAAATGGCGCATCGCTGTCAACCCAGCTAAAAGCACAGCTATGTGCTTTACTGAGAAGACACGCTCCCCTTACCCGAAACCGCTTATTTTGTTCGACGAACCCATTCCCTGGGTTCCTAGAACAAAATACCTCGGAGTCACCCTTGATCGTCATCTCACCTTTAACGATCACATAACAACCGTCCGTAACAGAGCGGCCTTCATAATGGGTCGCCTTGGTCCCCTGATTCGCAAAGAGAGTAAAATGTCTCTTAGTAATAAGAAGACACTTTACACTGCCTGCATCCGCCCCATCATGACTAACGCATCAGTAGTGTTTAGTCATGCTAGTGAGGCCCACCTTCATAAACTTCAAGTCATCCAAAACCGTTTTCTTCGTAATGCAACCGGCGCCCCGTGGTATATCCGGAACACCGAGTTGCATTGCGACTTAAACCTTCCCTCTCTAGCGCAGTTCAATAAGGACTGCGCCCGCCGATACTTTGATCGAGCGCCCCACCACCCGAACCCATTGGTTGTCCAGGCATCGAACTACTCGACTGCCTCTTCTATCCCATTTTTCAAACCCCCCCGTCGCCGACCACGACAGGTATTAGACGACCCGGATGACCCCATCGCAGCCATTACATTGGCAGCTTTAGCGTTATCCGTAAGTCGTCGAGGTAAAATCCCCAGGTGTGAGGTAATTAGAGGTCACACAATCAAACACCGAGCTCGCCGGCGAGCTCGAGGCAAAAACAAGGTCACGATAAATTGCTCTCCAAATAGTCAAAGAGTATTATTCAGTAGGGCCCAATTGTGCAACACTGCAGTTGCACAGAGGCATTTTGCTCCGATCCCCCCCATGTCTCTCGACAGCGAGACAAGCCGAGGTCCGAACCACAGTGGTGCCCTTGAGCTCGCTGTCAACCCCTCCTATAATAGCGGTACGTTTTCGGCGTCCGCAGGAGACGGAGGTAGAAAGCGCTTTTCGCCTTCTACGCCCGTCTCGGGAGAAGTGCCTTCGGCACTTCTCCCTCCCGGGCTATTGTAGGGCCAGGCCCTCGCCCAAAACCCGGTGGAGCTGGACGACCGCACAGGCGGTAGCCAGCATCTATGTCCTCCCTAAACAAAACAAAACTGGCGATAACAATTTGTCTTTTCTGTTTCATCCAACGTTATCCAACTACATAACTCTTTAACTGCATAATTTAAATTATTTACTTGACTTTTATCTTCTTAAGTAGAAAGTAGGACAAATAAATATGAAAAATAAATCAATATTAATATTACTTATATATAAGGGTTCAATGTAATGAACAATTATTTGTCAAGAAATTAGAAGAATAATCCAAGTCAGCACTTTTCAGTGCCGTTAAACTGGCACTGAAAAGTGCTGACTTGGATTATTCTTCTAATTTCTAATTCTAATATATATTATATATATTATAAAGATGATATTTGGCGTAGGGATCTACAATAATTATATGAGGCCAGCCTCCGGAAATATAAGATTAGACAGTTAATTCTTTCTTGTGCATCTTCTATCAGGCTTAGGATCATGTAAGTTATTTTACAACTTCATCGCTGCAGCGATAAATTATGAAACTGTCGCGTACTATCGCGAAACCTGCAAACTGCGACTCTTAAGTAGTCTGTTGAATATCTAAGGGTGATATTTTTTTTGATGTTGGTTTAATTTTATTTCTTTAAGTTTTTTAAATGAATAAACATAAATTGAATTATTTCTAAATATGATTACAAGCACTATCGCGTGCTAAGCGAAAATCATATCAAACAAATTATTGGAGTACAAACGCGCACCGTCCCCTATGACGGTTAAAGTAATACAATTGGAGCACAAAGTTTCGGCAGAAATGCCAATGTCCAGGTGGCTGAGATGGTGTTAAGCATCCGACGCGGTATCGGAGGACGCGGGTTCGATTCCCGCCTTGGGCAAAAAAATTTTGTACTCCAATAATTTGTTTGATAAATTGAATTAGTCACGGTAAAGATGGGAAGAAAGCGAGGCTCCGGATGCCGGTGAGCGTTTTGTAGCATGTTAAAGTCAATAAAGGGAAATTAGGAAACAAGATGAATGTATGAGAAATTCAAATACGATTGCATGAAATGTGATCTAAAAGAAGCAAAAGTGCCAAGCTTTTGGTGGCTTGGGACGAACTATAAGGTGAAATGAGGAGGTCCGTGGGGGCCCTAGGCCGCATGCTAAAATTTCTCACATGTTGTATTTTTTTAGTATTTAGTTAATAGGCCTCTATTAACTAAATACTACTAATAACTATACACAATACTACATCCATTACAATAAAAGTATTTAAACAACTTATAAGTAGGCTTACTGGCAGTCCAAATACTCTAAATGCTCACTACTAGTTCGCAGCGAACCCAGCATGCTGGCAGCATTGCCCCATTGAATTACAATCCTAATTCGTTGAGCTAAATAGGTGCCAGCATTTTGATCGCATCGACCAAGCGCTCTGATATGTTTTAGAAAATACGATGAGCTTCCGGTCCCCACGGACCCAATGTCACTACACCAAACAGCTCAAACATGTTGTTGTTCTCTCCTGTTTGCTGATTAACCTTTGATACTTGTTAAATTCTTATCGTCACATGAATATGTCGTTTCAATAAAACTTAGGCTTTATAACTTATAACACAAGTGGCGACAAAATGGTGAAAATGTTGAGATAAACTGACAGATAGAGCGCTATCTTGTTAGCATTGCAACTCAAGTGCCCTGTTTCACTATGCAACTTTCTTCCATTCTTTCTCTAAAACTGGGCTAAGAAAGTCCAATTGAAGATTCAATATCCCTATCTTGTTTGGATTAGCCTCTATCTTTTTTCTAATTCTACATCATCTTTCCTGTTGTTAGCTTTGTGTGTGGTTTCAATATTTTCCTTTGCACCTTTTTTGCTCGGATGAAAATGTTTTTCCTGCCTTTAGATACTAAATCCAGGTTCCACAGCGATCAATAAAAAATCATGTAATATAATCTAAATTTGTAAATGAAGCGGGTTGTCTGCTTCTTTTTTCTTAACTGTGGCAGCTGAATTGTCTACTAATGATCATATTTTCTCCACCCTAAGGTAAACCCTTCTCTCCTTTGGACTAGCGTAAGGTAGAAACAAAAAATCTTGGTATACACCATGACGACGAGGTCTCTTTTTTGTCCAAATCAGTTTTAACGACTCCCTCGGGATATTTAAAATATGAAGAAGGTTCTACTACCCTCAACCCCACTGATGTGTGTCTAATTTAGTTCCATAAAAACGGTGGTTTGAATAGTAAATACAATATGCATAGAAGGTAATTAAAGACATAAGTTTTGAAAGTAAGTAGTGTGTTTTGCTAACTTGCTATTGCATTATAAGGACAAACTGCGCATAATAGTAAACGCCCTACTTTGAGCTTTAGGAAGTAAAGACAAGATAGTTGAATTCCCAATTTTCATACTGTTACTGCTTTACCTAACTGTGAATATCGATCGAGAGATCATAAAGTATTGGTATAACCTGCTTTTATCTAAGAATAATAATTATAAACAAACCGGTATTTAACAAGGAACTGCACTTTCCTATGTAGGCCCTTCGTGGTGATTAATGTATATGGTTAATTTAACAGGGAAGGATTTATGTAAGAAATAAGAATAAAATTAAGTAAATCGATGTTTCGTATTACCTTGTTTTCTCACCTAAAACAAAGCCGATGCAATTATTTTTTGGCGATATTATTATAAATTTTTAAGTAAGAGTTTCATATCATTTTGTTTTATGTTAAAAACTTTTCAATTTTGTCTAATGGTTCTCAGCTCAAGGTGATGGTCATATTTTCTTTACTAATAATTCGTTGCTGAAATAAAAGACAGGGGCGTGTCTATAACCGGCTTAGATTTAATTCAGCTGAAAACGATGCCTCTCATGAGGCGTTATCCAGGTTCATATTCTATGGAGAATCGCACGCCGCCTTCCCCCTTGAGGCCCAATTATCATATCAACAGATATTAATATTTCTAAAACATGGAACCCCGTGGGGTGCCGGGCTAGAATGTCACCCCCCGTTGCTACCTGTGGGTTTCGTAAGAAGCGACTGAAGGTAAAATACCGGAAAGTGGGCAGCAGCGCCTTCTGAGACATTGATATCTTAATTATCTTAATGTTCACAGGATATATTGTACTATTTGCCTACAATTTATTAGTAAAAATCTACATAGTTTGTTTTTTTAACATTGTAATTTTTGCATTAACGCCTGCCAAGCATTCCCCAGCAATATAGAGACGGATGGTCGTGAATTCAAATCCCGCTCGTGGTTAAAATATTTCATTTCGATGCAATTCAGTAAAAGATATTTAGTTTTTGATCTATCCTAAAATGGTAATAAATGTAAAAGTCAAACTTGGTTTGAAACAATTATGACCCATAGGGTCATGACTATAGTGCAAAGAGGATCCATTCAAACTGCCGTTAATGATAGCCAGTGATTTTAAGTTATCCTGAATTCATATTTATATGTGTTAGTTTTAAATCCACAAAATCGTCCTTTAATTTTGATCTTGTTGCACCCCCACATAATAAATTACATGCTTCATATAATTAATTCAATCTTCTGTATGTTTTAGCATTCCTTTGAGGCATTGCGTTACAAAACTAAAACGTTAAAAATATCGACAATGTAGCCAGTTCCCGATTATGACCAAACAGAATTGCAAAAAAAACTCAACTTCATTCAATGGCTATAAATAAAGTCTTTGAAGATTTACTTACACAATTAAAGTTAACGTATTATTACTGATAAAAAAGTAACAATATCAACCTCTCACTTAGCATCGATTTTCTCTACATATTGTAGTGTAGCCATATTGAATGTTGCGCCACCCGATAAAGTGAGCAGATTGGCAACGCTGCAATTACTGTGATCCGATCGGATATCTCAGGAATAGACCCCCTCCATGCTGCTTATGTTTTGTTTGTTATATAAAAACAGTACGCTATCACAGTAACACCAGTCAAGGCACTTGTCTCTAAAGCAAAATGTTCTCCAAAGTAAGCTTTACTCCTTTCAAAAAGCCTAAGTGGAGCGGATTACCTAACGACTGTTAGGACAATTTGCTTCATCGAAGTAAACTAGATTACGTTGCCAATTGTCGGTCATTAAGCTGGACCTAAACTGTAATCTTTAATATGGGTCTATATTGACGATAGCTAGAAGTATTTATGAACGTGACATGAATTTTCTCCTTTAAAAATGTTTAGTGTAATGAGATTTTACTAACTCGTTTTTTATGTTCAGATCCTGATCGCCTGCGCGTTGGTAGCTGCATGCCAAGCTGGTCTGGTCCACCATGGAGCAGTTTCTTCTCAGAACATTGTCCGTCACGACCAAGGTTTCCACCATGAAGCCCCAGTACATTACGCTGACGTCCATTCAGCCCCTGCAATCCACCATGCACCTGCAGTCCATGCTGCTCCAATTCATGAATACCACTCTGCTCCCGCTATTCACGCTGCACCCGCTCATCATGAAGATCACTATGTTGACGAATACGTACGTTCCACTTGATGTACTACTGCAATACAAAATACCAGGGCGGTTAATTGTTGATCAAATACCTGACGTTAATCATGTTTTTACGTAACCGTTCCCGATACTGCATAGGTCTTCATCACATTGTGCAAATTCTGTGTGTAGATGTTGACACATTTCGAACACATAGATTCAAACTAAATTATTGGTTTTTACTATTTCAGCATCGTTATTATACTCGTTAGTACTTATGCTTAGATTTATTAAGATTATCATGTAGCTATCCTACAATTCCAGGCGCACCCTAAATATGGCTACTCTTACTCCGTGGAGGACCCCCACACCGGCGACCACAAGTCCCAGCATGAGACCCGTGATGGCGATGTCGTGAAAGGAGAATATTCGCTGCTCCAGCCTGATGGCTCTTTCCGCAAGGTCACCTATACCGCTGACCACCACAATGGGTAAAAGAATTAATATACCGATACATAAAAATGTATGCCAACTTGTGAGCCACCTTGTTAGAAAGGTTTATGAGCCCGTTTGGATAGTAACAAAATTTGTCCGATAAAGATTTTTTTAGCAGAACTGAGTCGAGATCTTTTCCCGGTATATACCAATAGACTATTACGAACCGAAGACGAAATATGTCCTGGCGAGAATATGGGTGTTTCGACATCCCTGCCTTCCCTCTTCAAACATAATGATGTAAAATTTGTACCTACGTCTAAACCACTAAAGTTCAACGTTACTGTGCTATATGTAAACTTAATGATACCTCTCTAAAACAATCTAGTAACCCCTGACCTATGTGTTTTGTCCACAGCTTCAACGCCGTCGTACACAACTCCCCGCCGGTCATCCATCATCATTAGGATAGCAATCGTACCAATCTGTGATATTAGAGTTAATATTCTAGTTCTTGTAGTAATCCCATCATAAGCCTTCCATAGTTCTCATTAAACGTATACGCTACGGTTAAACCGCAATGAGAAAACTCCGCCAAGTTTGTTTTATCTGTTACTGTATTGTTTCATGATTCCAGAAGAATAGCGCATATAATCGTAGTTGCAGATAAGGCAGAACTGTGTGTGAAGTAGTTTTGTGTGAATGATATTCCTTAGTAGTACTTTTATCATGTTTACAAATGTAACTATTTTTTCTACCAGTTAATCTTATGTACATAGTAAAATAATCGTTTGCTTAAAACTTCTAATACTATATGTAGTTTGTTTATTTTATTCATATTGTGTATTGTATGTCGGGTTCGGGCAATGTAAGTTGTATATAGCAGAGCTTTGTTGTGTAAAATAAAGAAAATTATTCATGTAAAGAATGTTCTAGTTTACTTAATTTTCGATGAAAAATTTGTATATATAGTAAAATTAATAAAGATATAAAAAAAAACATATTATATATATTAGAAAAACACTTAAAAATATATCCATTGACAATTTCGTCTGACAAATCCAGAAATTCGATCGTGCGATCGAAGAGTCAGACCAGAGTTTGCTTCGTGAAGACACGAAGCACATCAAAAATTATTACGGTTCAACTACATTATTTTTTTTTATATTATGTTTGCGTTATTTTTTTAATTATTATTTTTTAAATATTTATTATTATTATGTATTTACGCAAAGTAACACCTGAATATATGTATCATCTTATATTTGATGATTGATATTATACCAGAAGTTACGATAAGACACGCCAACAAAAGAACCGAATCTAACTATATTTAAGTATAACCAATAGCCTATAAACTAAGTAACCTATAAATTAAGTAATTGAGAGGGAAAATATTACAGGAGAATATTCTGATAATTCCTCCGACGTATTTATATTTTTAATAAAATAATCACACAACATTGTCCTGATAAATAACGTTTATTGCTTTGTAACGCCTAATTCAAATCATTGCCAATTCTCTTGTATGCGTCACTACAAAAAATAAACAGCCTACAAAAAAACCTAAAAGGTATTTCTGTGATGTCCAAACAATTTTGCAATATTCAAGGATATTCGAATTGAATTTTTCAGACCTCCTTTCAAAACGGCAATTAGCATTTAGGTAAAATTTAAAAACAATGATGAAGGCACATACGCTGTGCAATCCAGTGCTTTAGACTACATATTGTGTTAATTGCACAAACCGGTCCAGTGGAGCGTGAGAAATAATATGATCTCAACCGAATCGCATACAAGAGTACATTAACATACAATATTCAAGCCAAAATAAGGAGTGAAAGCAAGGAGATATCGAACTGTTACGAGTACGAGTATTTGGCATTTTAAGGATCAAACAAACATTATTGTACGTCATACATATCGTAATGTACAGGAAACATAATTTGATTTAGATTTTCATGACAAAAAAATGAAATCGTACCAAAAAAAGTTATTTCTTATTTATTATTGTCCAATACCGTAATTTAATACACACTACAAACTAAATACAACACTGCAGCTACTACAACGAAAGTATTTAGGCAACCCAAGAGCCATTGCAGGCCAACAAGCAGTCCAAATGCTCTAGCCCACTACCAATTGGCAGCGTGCATAGCTTGCTCGTAGCATTGCCCAGTTGGGTTGCAATGCTTACTCATTAACCCAAATAAGTGCCAACATTCTGATCACGCCTTGCATCGACCTAGCGCTTTGATAAGTTTTGGAGAATACGATGAGCTCCCGGTCCAGTAATAACTACACATAGCAGTAAAAATCAGTAATAATTATAATTCTACTTGTACTTTCATTGGGAAATTTAGTACGTAACTTATATTTTTGTAACCATTGAGCTCCGTAGTGAGTACTCCGATTATGATAAAATTTTGTCATCATCACCATCAGATGGAAGTCCACTATTGAACATAAGCCTCCCCCATAGATCGCAATGAGCGGCTATCAGCCACTTGTATCGATAGCTATACTATTTTCTGATTGAACTCTATCTCTGATGTCTTTCTTCTGCGTGAAGATGATGGTTTTAAATATTAAGGTGAACCTAATAGAAATATTAATTGATATATTATAAACTGACAAAAAGGAGGGTTCTCAATTCGGTGGTATGTTGTTTCTTTTTGGGACGTGTGTTATGCGATTACTCCGCCGATTATGCATTGGATTTTGTTTTTTATTTAGTTTTCGTTGTTTATAAATTGGATATACATTTCAATATCATCAACATCGGTCGAGTTTTTTTTAAGTTACAGTCAATTAACTGAACAATTTAGCTTATCTGGCTGATTTAATGGGATACCCGATGGTGAATGGTATTTTAGGCAAGTGAAAATAATCTTGTATGCAGTATGCATTACTAAAGGTGTAATAGTATAAAATAAAAGTAATTGACTACCGATACAGAAGAGTATAAAATAAGTTGTGGAAGTCGGACCTGCGTGATAATGTGAGTCAGTATTTTTAATCAGCATAGTAACGACTTCCACAAGTTAATTCATACTTGTCAGTGTCGGATGTTGGTTTTTTCGTCGTTCGGTTTGGAATACACTTCATAGTGCATTAAAAACGAGACTTTATCAAGTTAAATCATCATCATCATCACATCAATCGGATAGTCCACCGTAGATTTGCCAGCATGCTGGGCACGGTGCCAACTGGTAGAAGGCTGGAGCATTTAGACTATCTGGCAGTCTGCAATGAGTTATAGGTTGTCTAAATGTAGTAACTATAGTGTCGTAAATATTTTTTTGTGTTTTGTTAATAAAGGCATACCGCTGGTCTCCCAGCCGTTTTTCATAATGCCAACGCTTGGAAGGTGTCTTGCTTGCCGATTGCAGTTAATGGTGATAATTCCTCAGAAGGCGTTGCTGCCCACCGAATGGTATTATTCCCTTCATCACCTCTTAAGACACCCACGGGAAGAATAGGGGGAGTGCAACTAATCTGGCACCCCACGGTGTTTAAAGAACATCACTATCTAAATGTATTTATGTAGTTAGGTAGTATATGTGTATTTTCACGTATGAAAATTAAGAAGGTAGGTTCTTAATATTTATACGTGAAAATACAATATTCGGAATTAATGAAGGTCAAACAGGTCTTGAAATAGTTGCTGTAACGAATTCCGGTAGCTGTTCTCGTGAAGAAGATTCGAGTTTGAGACTACTTTCTTTACATCTAAGTCCTTCACTAAGAACAGATGGGATAGTCGATAATGGAATAACGCTGGCATTTCAGCAATAAAACAAACTTCTAATTGGGTGTTGTTAAATACTGCGCGTTATGACCGTACTACTGCGATAATGAAGATCATTATATTATTTACGAACTACTAATTAATATAATGCACACTCACTTATAGTGTCAGTCTTGGGAAGAGCTTACTATAGAAATGATCCTATGAAGTAAGGTCACCACGAAGATCGGAAGGATAGCATCAGCTATCCCAACGAAGAGTCGCGTGTGTGAGGAGCGTCCCCACTGAAGATTCAAACATGCAGACACCCGAAGACAACAGGAAGAAGCCAGATGCCCAAAGGACTCCACCCGGAGCCCCTAGGCATAGTAGCCGCTCCCTTGGACCGACCATTCGGGATAGATCTCTTTCCCGTACGAGGCAAAAGATAAACCCCGAAGATGCCGAGCGCTTTAGAGAGCAGCTACGCAAGCTTTTTAAGCAACGCACCGCCGAGGCCATACAGAAGGAAAAAAAGAAGTGGACAGCCGCTGCGGGAATGAAGAGCGGAACAGTGGAGGCATTGGGAGATACCCCTGCTAAGGCGGGGCCCTCACGCCAACAGCCCCCCTCCCCCCCCCGCAGCTTACCAGCTACACAATACGAGACAACCCAAGCACTACTGACCTCTCCACGTGCCTGCCTCGAATATGAAGCTACGGTTTTGAACACCATCATCAGCGCCGGCATTGTCACCCCAGGCATTGAAGAAACTTTGGTTGAGAACGTCGCTAACAAGTCGGCTTCGCTTACCGAAGATGAATTAAATGCTGACGGCCCAGACATCACAGAAGCTAGACAGGCAGCAGTACAGTCACTGCAAACCATGGATCTGCCCACACAACTCATACCTAATCAGGCAAAGGCAATGAACCTGCGTAGGAAGCGCAGCATAACGGAGGACGAGCAGGAGGAGAGCAAGCGAGTCTGCACCCCTAATACGGGTCGCACTCCCCTCCAGCAGCGCGACCCCCGCCGCTCAAGAATACCTGCACCTACCCCTAAAGAACAATACAATCAGACAGGCGGAATGCCTACACCAAGCACGCTGGCCAAGAAGACGCCCTCTACCGACCTTCCCACCAAAAAGCAGATCGCCGCGGCTTGCACAACAAAGCACACCGCAACCACTATCACTGAAGTACCATCCACCAGCAGATCTTACGCGGTGATCACGACAACATCACCAACCAAGACGCCGATGACCACATCAAAACCGAAGCCTACCCGCACCACAGCCGCGGACGCCTTTATGAAGAGCAGCGAAATCAAACTACTGCCTATGGAAGTAGCAGTAGACAAGAGCATGCCTTCACTTGACTCACTCCCACCAACTAGGGAACCAGTAGAAGCCAATCAACCCTCAACCGTAACGGTCATAGAAACTCCACAACCAACTCCTGCTCCACAAGTTAGCAGTGATGCAGATCCAGAGCCTCAAAACATGCCAAAGAAAAAGGACCGCTACCCACCAATAGTGGTAGAAGAGATTCCCAACTAGACTACCCATATACGAAAATTGAGAGAACAGCTCGGACACGCACCAAACGCACGACCTTTTGGGAAAGGTATCCGATTCTCCCCTGCAGACGGGGAAGAATACAGATTGGTGCAAAGATACCTAACCGACCTCGAAGCCACCACACCTGTAAAGTGGTATTCCTACTCCCTACCGGAAGAAAGAAGCCTCAAGGTGGCAATCAGAGGCCTCCCCGTAGATACACCACCCCCCGAGATTGCCCAAGAACTCAAGAACCTCGGCTATGAACCAGAGAACGTGAAGAAGATCAAGGCCAGGAAGGGGAGACCTGGATGCATCTTTTTCGCAATGCTCAAAAAGACCATTGACATCACACCAGGGATTTACGAGATCACTGAACTCTTAAGCATGCCAGGTGTCACGATAGAGAGTTGGAGAGGACGGAAGGGCCCTGCACAGTGCCACAGGTGCCAGGGCTTCCGTCACTCGTCTCATAATTGCCACAGGACACAAGCATGCGTACGCTGCGGCGGAGAACACTTCGCTGCAGACTGCCCTCGACCATTAGCCGATCCCCCAACGTGCGCAAATTGCAAAGAAGCACACACGGCCAACAACCCGAGATGCCCGGTATTGCGCCACGAGCTCCGCAATCGATCGGCAGGACCGGCAGCCATGACATCCGACCCAGCCACGCTGACCACACAAAATGTTCAAGAAGAACCCAAACTGACTTCCACATACCAACCAGCAGAGATGCCAGGCGAACCAGGCACCACTCTTATGGCCCTGGCCAACGACCCAACGCCCAGGAACACGTCACTGCCAAAGAAAAAGAAGAAGAAGAATAAAAAGAAACCCATGGAATACCAATCAGAACTGCCTGAAGACATCTCAACACCAGTCCCTCACAAGATACTACCTGTGGAACAGGCGCAGATGAGTACATATCCCAAGCCTGCCCCACAAAGACCAGCAACTGCAACAATCCATTCAACCCAAAACAGAAGCCAGAACCATGCGCAACCGCAAGAAAACCACCCACAATTAACCCAGGAGCAGATGCGCAAATTAGCGGAAGTGGATGCGGCCATCTCCGCCTTACAGGAGGTGCGCAAAGCCCTCCTGGCGGGAAGGGACCCTATCCAATCCCTATTAGACAGACTGGTCAACGCTCTGACCCAATAACTCCAACCATTGACAACCAGCACAGACAGCTCAGAATAATCTTCTGGAATGCAAAAGGCCTAAGGAAGAAAGCGCTGAGATTCAGACTCATCCTAAAGACAGAGAAAATAGATGTAGCATTACTTAGCGAAACGCAAATCGGGCCCCAAGACAAACCCAAATTCCCAGGCTTTCATATATACCGCCACGACCAATGCACTGATACCAGAGCTTACAGAGGACTGATGGTTCTGGTACACAGGAGAGTCATACACCAAATATTACCAGACATGAACAACACCCTGGACTCCCTACAGGCACTCGGAGTGGAAGTAAATACAAACGGGAACCCGCTACATATTTACTCCATTTACAAACCACCGACTAGTCCATTCAACCCACAAGACATAGACAAACTACTTCACCCATCGATTGCTACAATCCTCGCCGGAGACTGGAACAGCAAAAACCCAGCCTGGAACTCAGCCACCACCAACACCAGCGGACGCCAGCTTCTGAAAGATGCAGACAGAAAAGGGTACACTGTAACTGGACCAGAAATGCATACACACTACCCACATAACGCGGCCCATCTGCCCGATGTTATTGATATAATTGTACATAAAGGCACGACGACAGCCCCACAACTCATGGTCTTAGATGAAGAGACAGGCTCCGACCACCAACCGGTGCTACTCACCCTAGACCAAGAAATTGTCAAAACACCAAGACTACCGCGGAAACCAAAAATTGATTGGCCCAAATTTATGAAGGCTGCATGGGAAACAACGACTTCAAAACCTGTAGAAACCCCTTCAGAAGTTGAAGGACAGACAGAAGAGATTACCCAATGCCTCCAAAACGCGCTCTCCACCGCCACCAAGAAAGCTCCTCAACAAGGCGATACCAGATACCCAGACCTCCCACACCACCTAAGAGAACTTCTTAAAGAAAAACGCCAAACGAGGAAGGACTGGCAACAGACTCGAGATCCACTTATTAAAAAGAAACTAAATTCCCTTAAAGTCAAGATCACAGCTGAACTAGAAGAGCAAGATATCACCGGATGGGAACGCAGAATCGAGGAGGCGGCGGGTGACTGGTCATCGCTCCACAAACTCTGCAGGCAAATGAGAAATCACCCTGTACCCACTCGACCACTACTACACGCAGATGGAAACCTGCGCTATCGGGCGGAAGACAGAGCAGAAGTCTTTGCGCAATCGCTAGAAGAACAATTTAAACCCAATCCCAAATTAGACCATGAACACTCCAACACCGTTGACAAATTCTTAGAGGACTACTTTAAACCCCCTCTAAGCGCATCAGAAGAGCCGCTCATTTTGACACCACAACAAGTACAGAAAGCACTAAGAATGACCAAGCCCAGGAAAGCAGCAGGAGCTGACCAGATAGGCAACAACGCGCTCCGCCACCTGCCTTACAAAACCACTGCGGCAATAACACGCCTATTTAATGGAATTCTTCGCACCGGCCACTTTCCTACTCAATGGAAGGTAGGACACGTGGTGATGTTCCCTAAACCGGGCAAGGATGTTAGAAAGCCTGAGAGTTATCGACCAATTACTCTCCTCCCCTGTCTCTCGAAAGTATTCGAACGGCTATTCCTGAACAAAATTGCCGCCTATATGAAGCCCAGACCAGAGCAATTCGGATTCCGGTCGGAACACTCCACCACCCTCCAATTGTCCAGGGTACTGCATCTGATGGTCGAAAACGCTAACAAGAAAGAGCACACAGCTGCAGTATTCCTGGACATGGAAAAGGCTTTCGACCGGGTCTGGCACAATGGACTGATATTCAAGATAGCCAAAACCGGAGCACCAAGAAGAGCCGTAATGACCATTAGATCATTCCTAGAAGACAGGAGATTTTTAGTAAAAGTGGAAGGAAAATTCTCCCAAGAGCACCGAATAAAGGCGGGCGTCCCCCAGGGCAGTTGCCTTTCCCCCGCCTGCTACGCAATTTACACAGACGACCTTCCCACAGAGCAGGGAACGACGCTCGCCCTATACGCAGACGACGCTGCCCTCCTCACATCCTCATACAAGAGCCATCATGCAGCAATTAAAATGCAGAGAGCACTGGATCTCCTACCGGAATGGCTTGGGAAGTGGAAAATGAGGATTAACGTCACTAAAACCCAAGCCATGATGGTCACAAAACAAAGAGAAAGATCATACCCACCGGAACTGAAATTACTCAACACGGCAGTGCCCTGGAGAAAGTCAGCCAAATATTTGGGTATCACCATAGATCGACTACTCACTATGGCACAGCACACCAGGAACACTGTCAACGCCACCAAAGCAGCACGAGCTCTCCTATACCCACTGCTGAAGTCCGCGCTACCTTTACGCATAAAGAGAGCTATCTATCTTACCTATGTAAGGCCGCACCTCACATATGCAACACCTGCATGGTATGCCCTCGTCGCAGAATGCCACAAAAAACGCATGAGAGCCCAGCAAACACTGACGCTGAGAACAATCACAGACGCCCCAATGTTTGTCAGAAACTCCACCATTATGAAAGATCTCAGGGTGGAAGAACTAGACAAGCATATAGCCTCCCTAGCCACAAATATGTTCAGAAGGGCAGATCAGTCTTCCCATGAACACCTACAAGGATTCGCCCCCTCATATGAGAGACCCCACAAGGCAAAGAAGCAACCGAGGGACTTAATACATAACCCAGGAGAGAATATAACCAACACCGGACCTCGCAGACCAAAGCCCCCCAAAGGGCTCATAACATTGGATCAGCGATAGCCGGAAAAGTGACAACCGAGGTTCATACCCAACCCAAAGACAGGTCTGCATGAGGCAGACCGCGAGCGAACACCGCGGTCAGGGGCAACAAGAGCCCGATACCGCATCCGCACAAGCCCAGGAGGCAAATGCGAAGAAGAAGCGACAGATATAATGCACACATTCCGACCTGTGCCGCCACGCCGTGCACACCTGTCTACAGCTCCGCCAGTATCTCCCAGTGAGACCGCAATAGTCCCCGCACTATTGCCGTCTCACTCGGGTCATCGTTCCGACGCTAGTTGCAGACCAGTGCCATTGGAATACGCAGTCCTGACGAAGTTTTGTTTTGTGTGCAGAAGCTGAGCAGCCGTCGAACGCCGTGCAACGTGAGCTACGAGCTCACCGTGCCGGCGCGCAAAAGCGCTCTAAGACGTCAGGCATTACCACCTACCCAATGTCCCTTGTTTCGTTATAACATCATTCCGGGCTGGTGGTCTTGTTTTGACCGCACTTTTCGGTGCGCACTTCACAACTTTACTACTCGACACAACATCGTACCAGTGCGCGTAACAACACACTTTGTGCTGTTAAGCGACGTCGTTCAGGCGTGGGGTAGCGTCAACCAAACCCGTCTGAACGATCAAATCCGCCATTTGCTGCGGTCGCAGTGTGACACCCTACGGTGACAACGGCCACTGTTGAACTTTTGGTTTAACCTTGCACCGTGGCCTTACCCGCTTCACGGGTCAGCCGAAGCAAGCTGGGCTCCGGGACAACTGGCCTTTGGGTCGCCCCTAGTCAACCCCGGAGTAGCGCTTAGGAGCACCCCTCTCCGCCGAGAAAAAAGCTCGGAGAGGGTACACAACTAGGGCACACCTTAGGTACACACTCCCTCTCACACAGTGAGTTCACAAGTTGTGTGAGGGAATTCAAACCCTTGATAGGGCGTCCTGAGTATTCCCCTCAGGATGCAGTCCCGTCCCTCTAACGGTGAGGTGCAGGTCCTTCAGACCTTCGCCCTCCGCCACCCCGATCTGTATGTTGCACATATGCAACTCCTCGAAGAGGAAGCGAGTGCCCGCCTCACGGACACTCTCATTGCTCCCTCCGGGACCTCAATCCCGGAGGCCAACGTCCCTCCTCTGACCCGGTCCTTCTCAGAGGACAGTCCGCTTTCGCCCGCTCCGGGCCCTGACAATAGACGCACGGTGGTAGCCCCTCCCCGTGAGAGGTCTCGCTCGCGCTCACCGATCGGGAGGCCAGCGAGCACCCGTCCTTCCATCGCCGTTGTCGAGCCCACTACGGACTCCGAAACGGAGATGGATGTAGATCCGAGTCGCGCCTCACGCACTGACTCGGACTCCGATAACGACGGCTATACCGTCGTTGACCGTAAACGCAAGCGTGCTCCTAAAGCCGCTAGTTGCGCAACTTCCGCCCCTCCCGCCAAGGCACCCGCTAAGGCCCCCGCCTCCGGCAAGAAGCCGACCCCCGCCCCGCGCCCCGCGTCTCCTCCCTCCGCTCCGGTTTCAACCGCCGCGTCCCCTCAGGACGCGAGCGCACGTCGCGAAAAACCGCCTCCGCCTTTGTTCATTCAGGACAAAAGCAAATGGGACATGCTGTCCCGTTTAGTTTCGGATCGTGGGATCCATTACACTAATGCCCGCTCCACGCAGCAGGGCATTAAAGTCCAAGTGCCCACCAGTAGCGACCACAGAGCGCTAACAAAGCTCCTCCGTAAAGAGAGCATAAGTTTTCATACTTATGCGCTCGAAGAGGAGAAAGTCCTTCGCGTTGTGATTCGCGGTGTGCCTAAGGAGATACATACCGATGCGGTATGTGACGACCTTAAAGCACAAGACTTCCCAGTGCATGCGGTTCACCGCATGTACAGCGGGAAGGACCGCAGTCCATATGACCTAGTACTCGTAGTACTAGACCGTACACCAGAGGGCAAGGCCATTTTTAATTTAAAAAAGGTCTGTGGCCTCTCAGGACTCGATGTCCAAGCCCCATACAAAAATGGGAGTCCCTCGCAGTGCCATAACTGCCAACTATACGGGCACGCCTCCCGTTTCTGCTTCGCTCGCGCTAGGTGCGTTAAGTGCCTAGGCGATCACGCGACAGCAGCGTGCACTCGCACCCGGGATTCGCCGGACCCACCCAGTTGTGTTCTGTGCGGTGCTCAAGGGCATACCGCGAATTACCGTGGTTGCCCTAAAGCACCACGAGTGAACCACAGGGTGGCAAGGCATAGGCCGACCCGCCCCTCTTATGACCGTTACCAACGGGTCAGCCCTAAACTAACGGTAGTACCTGCCTCACAGGTAATACCCGCGCCGCTCCCAGCCCGTAACGCATGGTCTAAACCACCCAGTATGGTTAAGACCGTCGCAACCGCCCGCGCCCCGGCCCGCGCGCCCGCGCCCGCACCCGCACCCGCCCGCGCCGCGGCCCCTGCCCGCGCACCGGCTCCGGCTCGCCCCGCGCTCCCGGCACCCGCTGCCAACACCGTTCGCGCCCCTCCCCGCGCCGCTTCCCGGCCACAAGCTCCCCCTATGCCACTGATGGCTGCCCCTCTTCAAGAGGCAATCAACCTAGTCAGCGATCTGGCTATGTCGGTTGACATCAATGAGGTACAAGAGCTATTCCACAAGATGCAATACGCTCAATCCCCAGCGGACGTGATCCAATACACATTGGAACACGCGAACTTACTAAGCGCCCTTAAGCGCTTCGTTCCCCAGGCCCCTCCCCAGTACAACCACTATGGGTAGTACAACCGAACGCACGAAACCGCACTCAGTTTCGTTAGCGTCATTTAACGCTAACGGCCTCTTCAGACAACGTGACCTCGTCCACGACTTTTGTTGTACCCACCTTATCGATATCATATGCGTGCAGGAAACCCTTCTAAAACCGGGGAAGGCGAACCCTAGGTTTGCCAATTACAGAACGGTACGTGATGATAGAGTGAACTCCCGTGGGGGAGGCACTCTTATCTATTACAAAAGGTCCCTGCACTGCATTCCCCTACCTACCCCGACTCTTGTTAATATGGAAGCATCTTGTTGCCTCCTAGCTATGACTGGTCATCAACCTATAGTCATAGCGTCCTGTTACCAAGCTTGCCAAAAGCCGATCGTCCGAGCTGACTTAGAAGCATTGTTCTCATTAGGAAGCGCCGTCCTTCTGATTGGCGACTTCAATAGTAAGCACATCCTATGGAATTGTAACGTCAACAATCCCAGAGGTATTGCACTTGAAAAACTAGTCGCAGAACTTAATTATGACATAATTGCGCCCACTGAGCCCACTCACTACCCTCATATGGAAGACTTTCGACCTGACTTGCTTGACATGGCACTACTCAGAGGCGTAACACTCCAGTTACGCTCCATAGAAGTGGTTCACGAGCTTCACTCTGACCACCGACCCATCATACTGCGACTAGGTCCCGACCCAACGACAGACCTCCCCCGCCCCACTAAGACGATAGTGAACTGGAAGCAAGTAGGCGATGCCCTAAAGGCTATCAGTTCACCGGACCTTGACAAGATCCCTGACGACATCCTGACTAAGATGACGTAACCCTTGCGATCGATTCGTTCACTAGTCACCTCTCCACCGTAGTAGGTGCATCCGCAAAGGAGGTCATGGTGCCGGACGACCGGCGCCTTGTCATTCCAGCGGATGTGAGACGATTAGTGACGGAAAGTAAAGCAGTGACCCGACATTACGACTCTTACCCCAGTAAAGAGAACAAAACTAAGAAACGCCACTTTGAACGCATGGTTCAAAGTCGCATGTCTGAGTTGCGTGATCAACAATGGGGTGACAAACTTTCAAACCTCGTGCCAAGCCACCATGCTTATTGGGACTTGGCGCGAGGTTTGAAAGGAAGTAACCATAACGACATGCCTCCCTTATACAGACCAGTCCCACTAGTCCCAGCGTTCTTTGACGAAGACAAAGCTGAGTGCCTAGCTGATAGCCTAGAGGCTCAGTGTTCCCCTAACGTAGATCACGTTGACCAAGCTCACCTCGATTCGGTGGATGCTGAAGTCGAACGTAAAAGCTCTGTGGTCACCTCTGAACTCCCACCAATCACCCTAGCGACTTACGCTGAGGTGGCGAGACTGATCAAGGCCCTCCGACCGCGCAAATCCCCCGGTGCCGATGGCATCTCCAACAGGGTTCTTAAAACCCTCTCTCCTCCTCTCATCCATCTCCTAGTCAGCATCTTCAATGCTGCTATGAGCCACTGCTTATTCCCAGTCACCTGGAAATGTGCAAATGTCATTGGCATTCACAAACCAGGCAAAAGCTCATCTGACCCCACCAGTTACCGCCCCATCAGCCTCCTCAGTGCCTTAGGCAAACTTTACGAGCGGTTACTTGCAAACCGTCTCCAGTCCCATGCTAAGGAACACCACCTTATTCCAGATGAGCAGTTTGGCTTCAGACCCGGACACTCATGCGTCCAACAGGTGCACCGCCTCACGGAGCACATCATTGAGGGCTTTAACAAGTACCCCAAACCCCAGACAACGCTAGCAGTCTTCCTCGACGTAGCGAAAGCTTTTGACAAAGTCTGGCACAATGGCTTGATTTACAAGCTATACCAATTTGGCGTGCCAGAACGTCTTGTGCTCATCCTACAAGACTTCCTTAAAGCCAGAAGCTTTCGCTGTCGCGTGGAAGGCACCCTCTCCTCCCCCCACCCAGTCAGAGCCGGAGTCCCTCAGGGCTCCGTGCTACCACCCATTCTCTTCGCGCTGTATACCAGCGACATCCCACGCTCTCAGCCTAACGTCATATTAGCCCAATACGCAGATGATACCGCTATTTATACCACTGGGTGGCATATCAGTAGAAAGTCCATTCCCGCCCTTCAACGGGCCATCACCGAGATCGGTGACTGGTTCCGTAAATGGCGCATCGCGGTCAACCCAGTCAAAAGTGCAGCTATGTACTTTACTGAGAAGGGCCGCCCCCGTTACCCGCAACCTTTAACTTTGTTCGACCAACCCATCCACTGGGTTAGTAAAACAAAATATCTCGGAGTCACCCTTGATCGGAATCTCACCTTTAACGATCATATAACAACCGTCCGTAACAGAGCGGCCTTTGTAATGGGTCGCCTTGGTCCCCTGATTCGCAAAGAGAGTAAAATGTCTCTTAGAAATAAGAAGACACTTTACACTGCCTGCATCCGCCCCATCATGACTTACGCATCAGTAGTGTTTAGTCATGCTAGTGAGGCCCATCTCCATAAACTTCAAGTCATTCAAAACCGTTTTCTTCGTAATGCAACCGGCGCCCCGTGGTATATCCGGAACACCGAGTTGCATTGCGACCTAAACCTTCCCTCTTTAGCGCAGTTCAATAAGGATTGCGCCCGCCGATACTTTGATCGAGCGCCCCACCACCCGAACCCATTGGTTGTCCAGGCATCGAACTACTCGACTGCCTCTTCTGTTCCATTTTTCAAACCCCCCCGTCGCCGACCACGGCAGGTATTAGACGACCCGGATGACCCCATCGCAGCCATTACGTTGGCAGCTTTAGCGTTATCCTTGCCTATTATCCCGTTATCCTTCCTTATATTTTATTATTTAATATGACATGTCGTCATAGTGACAAACTTTTATTTTTTGACTGTAATAAATTTATTTCTAAATTTATGTTGACTCGGGATAGGATGTACCTACCTAAGAAATATAAAAATCTGATTGCTACTTTGGTAGCTTATAATATTGAGTCGGTTATAGGAAATATAACCAAGTCTTCTATTGACGCTACAGATTTTAGTACATGTACTAATAGAAATGTTCAGTCAGACTATTTAAACTTTTAAGTCCGACAACAGGGAAGTGTTCTGACATAGCACTGTACTACCAAAATATAAATCGCTTCCCTGGCAAAATACTTGAAATTGAAATGCTCTTAGATAAATATCCTTCTGATATATTATGCTTTACTGAAACATGGCTAAGAGCAGATACAATGTTATTTAATGTTAAGAATTTTAGTGTAGGCAGTGCGTTTAACAGATCATCTGCAGAAGGAGGAGGGTGTATTATTCTTGTAAATAATAACTTAAAATTTAAAGAACGCCGTGACTTAGTCAGATGTTCTGTCGAACGTGTCTGTGAAGTTGCTTGTGTGGAGGTGGACAGGCATCTTGTGTTGTGTGTATATCGACCACCAACAGATCAAGGTCGTGCTCAAAATTTTGCAGAATTTTTATCCACTATGGAAAGTATACTGCGGAAAATCTCTAAATGCAGAAAACCCATATTTGTATGTGGTGATTTTAATATAGATATTCTAATGAATTCTAAAAATAAGACTGATCTTATTTCATTATTTAAGTCATTTAATTTGAAATTTCTGTTCTGTGAGCCCACTAGGATAACAGACACTTCATCTACCTGTATAGACAATATATACTCAAACTGTAAGATTAAAGAAAAGTTAATATTGAAAGGTATTAGGTCTGATCATGAGGGCCTTGCGATAAAATTTGATGGAAATAGAGAAACAGAGAGGTATGAAGTTGAGCATAGGCCGTTAACAACCAGTAGGCTAGAAATTCTCGGTACCAACATAGAAGCTAAGCTTGGCATAACAAGTTTTTCTCACTGTGACCCGAATGACATCTACAATAACTTATTTTCTTTAGTAAATATTGAGTTTCAAAAAGTTTGTCCAAAAATAAAGAAACAAATAAATGGAAAATTGAAGTTTGGTGATTGGGCAACTAGAGGTATCCGAAAAAGTAGAGATTATTTGTTTGATCTGTATCGCAGGAAAAATTTAACATCTTGCAAGCAGTTTCATGATTATGTTAGGAACTATTCAAAAATTTTTAAGTCTGTTTGCTTGTGTGCTAAATCTCTTTTTATTAGAGACAAAATTAGCAAGTCTAAAAATAAAATAAAAACCATTTGGAAGACTATAAATACTGAGACTGGTAAGAATAAACCTAGAGATTCAACATATGTCTTAACTATTAATAAACATCAAATCTCTGATCCAATACAAGTGGCGAATATATTTGAAATTTTTTTTTTAACTTACTCCTAGAAGCCACTAAATCATTGGATTCTTGTCCCAATGTAGCAGAAGCCCTATTAAAACATAATTTTCCCTGCAAAACACCGGACTTCTCTTTCAGATACACGACAAACTTTGAAATTATAAAGACATTCAAAAGTTTAAACATAAAGAGTACTGAAGACTTGTGGGGTATGTCAGTTAAAGTGGCAGAGTCTATTATTTGCATTATTGCACCATACTTAGTAACAATATTCAATCTTTGTGTTGATAGAGGAAGTTTCCCCGACTTAATGAAACTAAGTAAAATCACTCCAATTTTGAAGTCGGGGGCTGCATCTGACCCTTGCAATTATAGACCTATTTCCATCTTACCCGTTCTAAGTATTCGAAAAAATTATGCTCAAACAACTTTTATCTCATTTTAATGAGCATAATATATTGAATGAGAATCAGTTTGGTTTCACTAAGAGCAGATCGACAACAGATGCAGGTGTTCAATTGATGTCACATATACTTGAAGCCTGGGAGAGTTCACATGATGCTATTGGCGTATTTTGTGATCTTTCCAAGGCATTCGACTGTGTAGAACACTGCACTCTGATTCGTAAGCTTTCACACTATGGTGTTCGTGGAAAAGCTTTGAATCTAATAGAGTCATATCTGTCTGACAGGCTACAGATGGTTGGAATAAATGGCAATACTTCTTCCGGGTCTTTCGTAAAAATAGGTGTACCGCAGGGATCAATTTTGGGACCTTTTCTGTTCCTAGCGTATATTAATGATCTGCCTTGCATGGTCAAAGATTTCTGTGATATTGTTTTATTCGCGGATGATACCTCTCTGATTTTTAAAGTAGATAGGAAAGATAGTGAACTCATTCATGTAAATAATGTGTTATCTATGATCTCTGAATGGTTCGCCGCTAATAATCTTCTGTTAAATTCAAAAAAGACCAAATGTTTAAAGTTTTCATTACCAAATGTTCCTTATGTTGAACCAAACATTAAGCTTGGCCTAGATAAACTCTCTATTGACAAAGCGACAGTCTTTCTGGGAATCAAAATGGATTCAACTTTACAGTGGGATCCACATATACATGATCTAGCCGGAAGACTTAGTTCTGCTGCATATGCAGTTTGTAAGATAAGACAGTTAACAGATGTAGCTACTGCACGGCTGGTTTATTTCGCATACTTCCACAGTATTATGTCGTATGGTGTATTGCTGTGGGGAGCTGCTGCTGAGATAGAGACAATCTTTATCTTACAAAAGCGTGCAATTCGAGCCATATATGAAATGGATCCTAGGGAATCTCTAAGGGATCTTTTTAAAGAAATTGATATATTAACTTTACCGAGTCTGTATATATTTGAAAATATTATGTATGTTCGGAAAAAATTGAGTAAATTTAAATTAAACAGTGACAACCATCATTACAACACTAGGAACAAATATAAATTAACGGTACCATGTTTTAGATTAGCAAAGACAAATAAAAGGTCCTTTTTAGGTAATTGTGTGCGGTTTTATAATAAAATTCCCGAACATATTACAATGCTCACAGAAGGAAAATTCAAATTGCACGTGAAAAATATTTTGATGAGGAAATCCTACTACACAGTTTGTGATTACTTAAACGACAAAAATGCTTGGAAAATTCCACCTCTGCCAAGCCATTACATGTCTCCTACGTAATTTAAACAAATATTGTAATAATTGTATTATATTGTTTATAACACATTGTAAAAAGACGTTTAAAAGAATGGCCCCGAGTTTCTTGCCCGTTCTTCTCGCAGTGGCTCTATAAACCTTTTTTTTTGCTGAACGTGGCAGTACAATGTAGAATATTTCAATATTAAAATTTGTAATTGACCTTCATAAGAGCGTCGTAGACGCCTAAATTGAATAAATGATTTTGAATTTGAATTTGAATTTGAATTCCCTCCCGGGCTATTGTAGGGCCAGGCCCTCGCCCAAAACCCGGTGGAGCTGGACGACCGCAGAGGCGGTAGCCAGCATCTCTGTCCTCCCAAAAAAAAGAAAAATATAATGCAAATGGTTTATAACTAGAGAAAAACACTGTAACTAGAACACATAAATTTAGTGAGGTAAGATGTAATGTGTATGTATTTCTAGTGTCTGAATACCGTTGAATATCCAAGAACACATAAATAGTTGACATTCTTGAAGCAGTGATAGCTCAGTGGCTTTAGCTATGTACTGCCGCGCAGCAGGAGCTTCACCGCATGGTGGAAGAGCATTTTTCGAATGCCCATCTGGCTAGCGACCACCCTGAAGTAGAAAATCTGCCGCCAAGCACCTAACTGGGTGTTCCGTCAGCTGTCCTTGAGAGCCAATAATTCTAGGTTAAGCCTGTTTAACACCGTTGACACGTCATCACTTACCATCCGGTGAGTTTGTGGTGTAAAGCTTATCATAAATTACCTATTAGCAATAAAAAAAATTGGCTGTGGTATGGACACGGCCGTTTGTTGTACGTGAATACGTCTCAAAATGGCGGGCTACCCTCTCCGCCATGCATAATGCGTTGCAGTCCTTACTTAGCGTAATAAATTCTTTGATTCTTTAGCTAACCAGTGGTGTAATTAAAATTTGGATGGGGATGATAGATGCGTAGCTGCAACACTAAACGGTATCCGATTTTGTTATCATTTATTTTTTGAGTTGCGTGCCTATGGAAGCAATTTTAAAAACGTATTCACGTCAAAAGACATTCCTACAATATTTATGATTATAAGCAATATCAATACAAATCAATACTCAATACAGTGAAAGACGACTACGCAACTTGCGAACGGACACGAGTTCTGAAACCCTATACAGTGTAATGTAGAACCTATTTAATATTCCGCTATTAGGCAATTGAGATCACAGCAATTCCGGCATGAGGCTGCATAACCGTTCAATTGAAACATTTGAATATCTAAACAAGTCTGCCTCGGTTTCTGGTAGAATTCATTCACAACAAGTCTAGCCATCAAACTATAAATATTAGATTTACCAATAAGTTTAGTACCTATACAGTTCCTATTAAATTTGTTTATCCAGAAGTATACTGAGACATGCGGTTCCCAATCAAGAGTATAAAGACTATAAATTTATTATTAAAAACATATTTCAAAAACCGGTCAAGTGCGACTGGGATTCGCGCACCGAGGGTTCCGTACAAACATGTAGATATACAAATAAAAGTTATGCAGATATAAAAAATAAAATGTTATGTAGATATAAAAAAAAAACAACTTGACAATCAACGTGACAGGTCAGTAAATTTCAGATTTATTTTCAAAAAATAATTAATTTTATTTTCAGATAGTAGATAGGCATTTTCTGCCCATCACCCGCATTCTTCCTAGTGGAATTTTGCGAGGTATTGTTTGTGGGGCTCGTTTGGGCCTCTGTAGTTAGTTTCATTAGCTTATTTATTCAATAGCTTTTTGACATTTCTTGTCGAACTAATTTCTAATCAGTTATTTTTGTTTCCATGGCAACGCACATGACACCGGCGCGCGCACTACGACGACGGTGTTGACGCGAGCCTTCATCCGGGTTGAGACGTCACACTAGAGATTCTAAGATAAGCTTTGCTTTATTTTGTAAACAATGCTTTGTGCCCCAACTATGAATGCTGGAACGGGGATCTTTGTATCGCAAGATAGCCAGATGTTGTGTCCGCAGTGCCCCCAGGCTCGTTATTTCAAAGGTCATAAAGGCCTCAAAATTCACCAAACAAGGTGTCATAAACAAAAAGAAATTCCCCTTTCGGCACCAATTAATAATCAAAACGTAAGTAGTAGCAGTGTTGCGAGCCCTGCTACGCCTTCCAAACCGTTTTGGGAGGTTTTAAGCTCGTACAAAAATAACATTCCTTTATTAAAACGCATACCTCGGGGTGCAAGAATTTCTGTTGCCCAATCTTTATCCTGTTCCATTAAAAACGTCTTGGCTACTAATACTACGCAAGCCTGGGAGCATCTTCTAGCATTCCCGTACCACGTATTTCACGTGAATTTTGATCCGTCTAACAAAAAATCACTTACTACTAGAGTAAAGGAAAACTGCGTGAAATACAGGGCACGGGAAGAGCAATCTTTTGGCACAACTATAATCATTCCGCCTCTGCGGCGGAATACAAAAACAAATAATTTCGATTCAGCTACTATTAAAATAGTAGAAAACAAAATTACTGATGGTGATATTAAAAACGCGGCACGCATCTTGTTTTCGAGTGATACAATCGCTCCTTTTACATCTGATACGTTGAATTCCCTAATTGAAAAGCATCCGCCTGCAACTGCAGGTCTCCACCTTCCCGAATCTCCTATACAAGACATTGTTGAGGTGACCCCACAGGATGTTTCTGCAGCCGTGGCATCTTTTGTAAGTGGCTCAGCCGGTGGCATTGATGGCCTCACGCCTCAGCACTTAAAAGATATTTTATCTTTTAGTTCTGGTGAGGTAGGCGAGACACTTTTAAGGGATGTGACGGCTTTGGTTAATTTGATGTTGTCGGGTCAGGTCAACAATGAAATTACCGAAATTCTGTACGGTGCGAATTTATGTGCCCTAAATAAAAAAGATGGTGGTATTAGGCCTATAGCAGTAGGCACTACTTATCGTCGCCTCACAGCCAAATGCGGTTGTAGGAAAAAGGTTGCTTTTTTAAGTAATCTTTTTCAACCACTGCAACTCGGTTTTGGTTCACAGGGTGGCTGTGAGGCTGCTGTACATTCACTTCGCACATTTCTTGATCAAAATTGTGGAGATGTGCTTTTGAAGGTGGATGTTAAAAATGCATTCAACTCTTTAGATAGAGGCACTCTTTTGACTGAAGTGAAAGATAAAATTCCGGAATTATACCCTTTTCTTTGGCAATGCTACGGCAAACCGTCAAAATAAACATACCAAAATAACGTTATTTTATCTTCCGTAGGATGTCAACAGGGTGATCCTCTGGGACCAGCCATTTTTAGCCTTGCGATCCACTCAATAATTCAACGTCTCCAATCAAAACTTAACGTTTGGTATTTGGATGACGGAACCTTAGGAAGCGATGCGAACATGGTTTTGGATGACTTGCGATTACTTATAGACGATTTTCGTGTTATTGGCCTTGAACTAAATTTTTCTAAATGTGAACTTTTTGTTTGTGATACTTGTCCGGATAAAGTTTCGATTATTGAAAAATTCAACTTACTTGCGCCTAATATAAAATTAGTAGAAAAAAGTTCGCTTCGTCTTTTGGGTTCACCGATTCTTAACGAATCTTTATCACCATTTGTCGAAGAACAAATTCAAAAGTTTAGAAATGCTTCTAGCAGATTATCCAAAATTAACGCCCATATGGCTTTTACAATTATAAGATTTTGCCTTTTCGTTCCTAAATTTACATACTATTTAAGATGTTGTCAGCTGTGGCAACACAGTGAGCTTTTGTTAAGCTTAGACAACTTAGTAAAAGATACGTTAGTGTCGGTTTTGAATGTTGAGATGGATGATAGGGCTTGGGTGCAAGCTTCCCTCCCTGTGAGGTTGGGGGGCATAGGGATACGCAAAATTTCTAGTGTGGCATTACCAGCTTTTTTGTCTTCTGTACACAGTACACACAAATTAGTAGAAAAAATTCTTGCACGATCTTTAGGCTCTTTCGATGTAGCATATCTGGCTGAGGCCAAAAACACATGGAGACTGGCTTGTCCAAATACTGAATTCCCAAAAATGTTGTCATCTCAGAAACAGTGGGATCGGCCCCTATGCGAGCTAACACGGAAAGATCTTTTAAATACGTGTTCTAGCATCGCAGATCGTGCTCGTATTCTCGCTGTTTCTGTGTGGGAATCCGGTCTTTGGTTACAGGCCATTCCTTCTTACAAAACTGGTAGCCTTATAGATCCATCCGCTTTTCGTCTAGCTATTAGCTTACGCTTGGGTGCAAGGTGTTGTGTTGCACATCACTGCCAGTGTGGTACTGCAGTTGATCAACTCGGTCACCATGGTCTCTCCTGCTCTCGAAGTGCTGGTCGAATTTCCCGCCACGCCAGCCTTAACGATATCATTCGCCGGGCTTTTACCAGCGCCAATGTTCCAGCTATTCTCGAACCGAATGGTCTGATGCGTGACGATGGTAAAAGACCTGACGGCATGACTCTGGTTCCGTGGAAGTTAGGACGGCCCTTAGTGTGGGACGCTACGTGCGTGGACACTTTAGCGCCATCACATCTTTCTGAAACCAACGTGAGGGCTGGCGCTGCGGCTACTTCGGCGGAGCAACTCAAGCGGCGCAAATATGCTAACCTCGGTATGGGTTACATATTTGAGCCGTTTGGTGTAGAGACGTTGGGTCCGTGGGGACCGGGAGCTCATCGTATTTTCCAAAACCTATCTGAGCGCTTGGCCGATGCGACGCGTGATCAAAATGCTGGCACATATTTAGCTCAACGAATAAGCATTGCAATTCAACGGGGCAATGCTGCCAGCATGCTGGGCACGCTGCCAACTGGGAGTGGGCTGGAGCATTTGGACTGCCTATGAGTCTGCTATGACTTATAGGTGTCTAAATGCTTTTATTGTAGTAGCTGTAGTGTTATTTAAAGTTATGCTAAATGAAATCCATAACATTTTAAAATTATTAAAAATATTTTTAGTACATATATGATATAGATAAACATTTATGCTTTTAGCAATTGTTCCTTTATCTGTGATATAACACGTTACTTCGAACCAAATTTCCAGATTCTGAGTTCACGGGAAATACCCTGTAGGATTGGATTCCCTTGCGAGTGCCGAAAATTTGCGGCATAAACGGCTGTATTTGATTGCGTTGGCTTAGAAGTTTGATTTTCCACAGCTCCAAGGGACAGTAGACTTGAGTAATCGATATAAATTTCAGCTTGATAACTCCACGCGTTCCTGAGAAATAAGGTCTTGACAGACAGACGGCCAATAAAGTGATCATATAAGGGCGTCGTTTACTTCGCTTATCTTCTCTTTTGAAAAAACTCGAATGCACTGCAAAGTAAGTAGTAGTAGTCAAATGTACTGCAAACTTTACAGTTACATACAAGTTGTATGTATGGCATTGAATTTGGGCAACCTTTCATGGATAACTTTTTGGTCAAAGAGTTCTCCCGACTGCAATGTCTCACGCACTTGTTTTTACTATTTAGTTTTCTTGGCGGGGCTGACGTGTTTCTATTTACACATTTAAGAAGCAAGTTTTATTCTACATATGATACAGATTCAAATGTCCTCATCGAAGGCTTCAATATGTACCCATCAGGACACTATAAACCGAATTTAACAAGAAAAAACAATATCAGGGTAGTCCAATCGCTAAAGGAGATATTTTTCAAACGTTGGTCAAAGAATAAAATACCTCAATATATCAGGGAGTGGTGAGAGTTGAAAATTGATAATAATAAACTACCCAATTACAAATACAAATATTATATTGTAATACTCAAGTTATATTACAAATTTTAATTAGTACTCTGCCTTTTGTTTTTGTTATAAATCTGGTTAACAAAAGGCAGCGTCTTCCTTACAAAAATACAAGTTATATTTTCCTTTTACCTTCAATAAAATAAGTAAACAAAAAAATAACAACTTCGTATACGACACATATAGTATAATAAATATATTATTATAAGCTCCTTAAATAAAGATGAGTAAAAGTACTTGCGTGCTCTTTTATACAATAACATTAATCTCAAACTTGAATGACAAACAATCAGGTCACGTTTCAGACGAGCTTATTAACATTTTAATACCTATCTGATGAAACCAGGACCTTTTCAGAGTTAACAATGAGTTATTTTGTAATATACATGATTTACCGGACCGTAAGAAGAGTAATGTTATATTAATCATGGGAGTGCATCGAGTTCGTCACGGTCACCGTTGACCAGCTGTCGATGTACTTAATGGTGGTAACGATTGCCAATTTATCACATTGTAGTATGTTGAAACTTCGGTGGGAACCCGCGGTGTTTCTTTACAATGGACTGGTTTGATATTGTTGCCTTTATATATTTTTATGTTAGATGTATTTAAAGATTTTATATATTTGTCTGAGGTTTTAATATATGTAATATATCAACATGGAACGAATGTTAATTATGTTTATATACTATCTCATCTGTGGCTCCAAAGGACAGCCGCCAGAACACACCGTTAGTTGGTTGGTAGCAGATTTTTTACTTGAGGGTGGTAGTTACCCAGACGGGCATAAACAATATTCCCATGCAAATGGCATTCTATGGCAACAACCATGAGCGATGGCTTAAAGCGCTCAGTAGTAATGCCACAAGTCATGACCGCAGTCTTTAACTTATGTAATTAATAAAAAACGAATAAGCAGGCTATGCTGCGAGCGCTTCAAAGTACCTAACTTACCAAGAAATAATATCTTTTATTTAATTTAACCCATTTTTACAATAACTTGTTTCACTTAAGTGTTTCCACCAAAGTAATACTAACTTTAACGCGTATATGTATTTCCGTATATGGTGTAGGTATGTGTAATATACCTACACACATATGGTGTCAAATTTTTATTTACTAATTTTGTATATACGAAGGGAATGAAGAATTTACAACACAAGAGTACATCTTAGTGTAGATTCTGCAAGTATTATTTGGAACTAATTAGGCCACTTTCAATAAGTTATTTTTAAGTTTCAGTTATTTTATCTGTACCTTTTTGTGAAATAAATATACTAATTAATATATCATATTTTCATTTTTTACATAATTTGTTTAAATATCCGCCGTTATTATGGTTCTCTATTGGAAATAAAATTCAATGTTAGTAGATACTTTTATGTTTAGGATTGTTAAAATAAGAATATTAAAACATTGGAACCGACTGCCAGCACTAATAAATATGAAATAACTAAATGTTGAAACCGGGACGTACTTTCAAAAAAAAAAATTTCAATAATTTTAGTGATTCGTATTTCAAATCATTCACTCGTCTAAAATTACAAGTACGCCATCGACAAGCGTTACAATAACTATTAAATCATCCAAAAAACCATCCATTTTTCATCCAAATGACCAACTTACTCAGAGAAATGAATATTTGTCAGAGCCAACTTAACATTTTTTTCTTAAAAAACAATTCAATATTCAAAAATCGTTCACTTTTAACAATATATACCTAACGTGTCTTTAACTATAAGATCACGTTTCGGTATAAAAGTAATACAATACAGGAAAGCCTTGAATAAACCGATCAAATTTAAGCTTCGTTTACATTGACCTTTATAAGTTCAAATTGAGTGATAAAATTCCAACCCTTTCACGTTCATAACCGAGACCTTAGTCTCATTACCAGATCACAAGTAAAACAATTAAAACCGCATAATTGTGGTGTGACATTGTCCGTCATGCTTGCGGTAGTATGACATAATTGTAGATTGTAAGGTAAAACAAATAAATCGCCAATAAAAGTTTCAACCTTGAGGTTATACTTCAGAGGTGATCCCGTATAAATTTTATCGACATTAGTCCGGTTTGGTTTAAATCAAAAAAACTAGAAAAAGTAGTATATCATTCAGATGTGGAAGTCAGTTTTAGGTTAATATTATTTTCTTGCAATAGATTAATCTGTACACATGGGACAAGTGAACGGAAGTTTTGGAAGGGCAACCTAGGCGAACGTTTCGAAATCAGATTGAAGACGTTCTGAAGAAATGCCAGGTCAGGAGTACCCTAAACCGACGCTCATGTATGAAAGGATTGATGAGTGCAGATGAAGCGAAAGAGATATGTAAGGATCGTAGTAAGTGTAAATATGTGGTATCTGCCTACTCCAACGGAAAGAGGCGTGATTTTTGTGTATGTATAGATTTTATGTATGTATACTGTTTGATGCAAAATTGGACAGTATTTTAATTGTACATTGACTGAATGGGCCTAAAATTGCTATTATACTTTTAATGATACTAAGATAGAAACTCAAAGACTTAATACTTGTACGGTTCAAGTAATTAATCCAATATCCAGCGCATACACAAGTGTGCGTACGGTGACGAATCAGAATGTGTTATGTATTTACTGACGATGATATTGATCCGTCCATTTCATACAATCCCTCGACGTTAGCAAAATAAAGTTAAATAAAAGCGACAGGAGGCAAGGGAAAAAAATAAGAAAAAAATATTTGCAATACAAGCATCTTCGTTTTCCATTTAATGTTTAGTTTTATGTTCCACTAAGTATGCCTATTTTGAAATCTTAGGCAAATGCCTAAGTGTCGCTACAGCAAGGCACATTTTTACTGTGTGTAGCGTCGGTATTATGATTATTAAAAAAAACATCGTCGCTAAAATATCAAAAATCAAATATCATGAAATGATTGTTAGAGAGTAAATGCAGCTAGAACAGATAAGGATCTGTGACAACAGCTAGCCATAATGCGTGCGTGACGTAGGTTTATTAGGCGAAGACCATACTGCGAGCTGACGTAACTTTGCTCAGCACAGGTCACGTAGCTTAGCTGGCACTACGTGTCTACGCAAGCTAAAATCTGGATTCACACTTATAACTAAGCATGTAGTAAGAGGGCACTTTTGATTGATAGTAAACTTATAAGTACATACGTATTACATCAGCTGGATTGTCCACTGATGAACACAGCCTCCCTCATTAAAGGGGGATTTGCCATAAACCCCACATTGGTGTCTTGAGGATCGATATAAGTACATAATACGTGAGAAATTTAACGGTGGTAGTATTCCAAGCGCCTTGTTCATAATGCGTTAGATTGAAAATAAATTGAATTGTATAAACAAAATAATAAACCTGCCGTGGGATTATAATTGCACCCCTATCTCATCCCGTGGGAGTCGTAAAAGGCATTACACTTTTTAGATGATGATATTATAATGCATCAATTTTATTTTTAGTCCTATAAAATTTGTCATTTCATTGAATTGACTGGAGAAATCAGGGCTTTCTATCGTCACCTAAATATCAAACCACGAACGATTTCGCTCCTACGTAAGCTTAGCTTGAGCTGCATTTATAAAGGCTCACACCGTTGGCTGTGTGACCTATCCTTAAGTAACAGCACAGAATAAACAATAGCAAATAGCGGGTGCAACACACTGCAAACACTCAGAGTCGTTAGAGATACGCATCCGTTACGGTTTGAACCAAGGTTGTTACACCCATCATCTCAGATAGAACTTGATTTTGCTCACGGTTGTAAATTTGCATGCAAGGTAACTTATATGATTAAATGCATCTGGGACTATAAGTCCTTGAAAGTTCAATAAAATTATATTTAAGATTCAACGGTTATCTTGTTTGCAAAAAATATTTGAACTTTATCTCAATACATGTTTATGGTATAATAATTTTTCACAATTGTAAAATATATGTCGGAAATTTCCCAGCAATTTTAATGTTTCAATTGATGAGCTCATATTAAACAAAATAGGTTGGTATATATTTTGTAATCTGGGAATTAAATTTGTACTACATGTACATGTTTGATATATCAGATTTACGCTTAGTCATTAATGCAACATTTGGGTAGTTAATCTAATCCGAAGTACATATGATTCAAAATAGATTTTATATATCAAGTCTTGGTTCATATAGTTCTTAAGTCCTGCACTAGGATAAATATACTTACTCGTAATATTTCGATTCACTGAGTGGTTTCCAAGGGAGCAATGAAACGATCTATGTGATACATGTGGCTTTGATAACCACACATCCAATGAAACATCAGCATCATACATCACACAATAAAAAGTACTTCAAATTGGCAGGCAATGGAAAAAGTAAGGAACTTTCACACAGACCCCACTCTGACTGGTACGCAATAAAAATGCTAAGTCTGGTTACTTGGAACCTTCTTTCAAGGGTCAGGCAAACCACAATAACTCAAAAAAAGTCGTTAACCCTCATTTATTTTAATACCATTCATTACTTGTTGTATACACAAATGTAAAATTACAGCTTCCTAGGTCAAATAAGGTAAAAGGAGTTACGAAATTATTATTTTTACTTGAGGAAATTTTTTGGCGCCAAAATGTAATTTGAGCTAGTTGCATGTTTTATTTCAGGATTTTAAATACCTTCCGTTATTGTAGAGTAATATCGTTTTTTATTGTATAATCGAGGATGCCTTCTTTAAACCATTTGATTTATGACAATCGAATTTATAACAACTTCATAATAAACGTTACAGTACGCTTACCATCAGCAGACCGGACTGCCGGCATGGACACTAACGATAAAACCAGCAGGCCCGTTCGAACTTCATAAAGGAATATATATATTATATTATATTATTTATTATATAATATTATACATATTTTTATTTTTTACATTAATTTTATATAATTCTTTAATAAGTATCATTGTCATAAGTCTAATTCGTGTAAGCGGTACAAATTTAATAATTATTATTATAAAATTATTATTAATGAATAAAAGTGACTAGCGTAAATAATTTTAACGATCAGTATAAAATATGTAATTTAAAGCAGTAAAATACTCAGTGGATTGCATTTTAATGTCGCTCCATCCCCATACGATGGTTAAGAACGACGAGGACAAATTAGAGTTATGAGCCATATATTATTATGTTGGCTTAGCGGTCAGGCCATACCCCGGCTATAGAGGTGGATGGCGCGTGTTTGAATCCCGCACATGACTGTAATTTTTCCTCTCATTGTAATTTTGAGAAGTATTAAATACTGCGTTATTGCAAAACTTTAATTAATATTTGTGTTTTTTTTTCCTAGCATTGAAAGCATAATGAGCGACTGCTCACCAAAATCGCGAATGAAAAATTGTTGTAACGGAGTAGTTGAATGGTTTCGCCGAACGGACGATGACTTTAATTACAGTGGCCGGTGACCTTCGCCGAAAGCTCGTCTCGCGTGTAAGGAAATATGCAGCCGATGCAAGCTGCGTCGGTACTCAGACTTGTGTGTATGGGACACAGCAAGCGCTAAGATATTTGAAAACAAAAATTGACTTAGTTTTGTCAATAATACAGGCTAGTTACGAAACACTCCGTGGATTTCGTTATTGTTGTTTTTTTTTAAAGCTGATAGGCTTGCCTTTGACCACTGTCTCACCTAGGTAAGTGATGGTGTAGTAGAAAATGCTGTTCAGGCTGACCTAGAATTACTGGCCCTCAACGAAAGCTGCTGGAGTACACCGTTAGGTGCTTGGCGACAGACTTCATATTTGAGAGTGATAACTAGCCAGGCGGGCATTTGCAAAATGCAAATGAAAATAAGCATTAACTTGTTTTCGTTTTACTATCAGCTGTACATCTGATTCAATGATAATAAAGCAAGCCGTAGGGCGCTTTTCGTTCTCAACTTTGGCATAAAGTAATAAAAATATGTGTATTGTATGAAATCATAAAATGAAAATGAAAATCTATTTCCTTAAAAATTAAGATAGGTAATATGAATGTAGGCGAATGTGTAAAACAAGTCATACTTTTCGTCAATTTGAAAGATACGTACAAAACTTAAATTATGTATATTGTAATAATAATATAATTAAACGAAAATGAATATTTTTTTGTTTTAAAATCAAGATATACGAATTATATGATAAAAATACTTTCAAATGTAAGCAGCATAGTTCTTAGATCGGCAAACAACGCCGCCTTCTTAATCAATCCATATCGTTTAAAAAGAGAGTACAATTGTATTTTATCTCTCGGTGTATCTCCGCACTGTGATTGCGTAATAGTTTACTGGAGCATTCGGTGCAACCCAGAGCGCTACTTTCCTGCCAGCCGATACCCTTCGGTCGTATTCACACTGTTACGTTTACTTAAGGAGGATATTATAATAATAAATCAATGTTATAATGCGGTTTAGAATTTATTTCAAAGCCTGTGTTTTATTAAGAGTATGAAATCAACATAAATGTTTCAGCTGATGGCACGCAAGTAACAATTGGCTGATGTGGACGTACAGGTCGTATAGAGGAGTCTAAAGCTTGCTGTATAAGTCAATTGCTAGTATGGCATCGGGTACATACCAGGGGATGGGAGAAAGGGATGAAAGCCCTTGTAGCGTAGCTTGATTAGTCGTTCTATCAACTAAGTTCAGCATCGTCCGATGTGGCTATCACTTGGGTAGGTGAGCGCTAGTAGAATTACTACTGATCGCTTCCTTGCTTAGGAGGGCACCTTAAGCCGTCGGTCCCAGTGGATGTCTTTGGATGGCAGTCGTTATAGCATGGTGGTAGGGCATTTTGTTAAGGCCGGCCTGGCTAGCTACCACCGTCAAGTAGAAATTCTCCCGCCAACCACCTTAAGATGTGTTTCGGCAGCTGGTCATGAGATTCAGTTATTCTAGGATAAAAAAATATTTGCACGACGATGTATGTAAATAAAACATTATATAATTAAGACGAAACAGTAAAATAGGTACCTGCTTATTGAAAAAGAAAACAAAAACAGGGAAAAAATATGTACTGAAAATGGATTGACCTAGTGACCAGACCCTATCGTAACCTTGAACGAAAATAAAAAAGCTGCGTGGATGACGTAAAGTGTAAAGGTGATCATGTGTCGGTGTCATATGTTGGGCCGGTTCCCCGGTGTCGTATGACATACCTCGACTTCCTCCCCAGTATAAAAACTACCATCCCACCGAGGGAGTTATCAATCGACTCCCACAGTTCAAAGCACACCAACATGTACTTCAAAGTGAGTAGTTTCTCCCCAATCCATAATACATTAATAATATTGCACTTAAAGTAAATAGAAAACAATGGACTCAATAATCCACAAGCAATAGGGATAAATATAAAAATTTTCCTATTGATATTCTTGTAATAACAAGTAAAAATACATAAGAACAAACGGTACCCTTAACATCCCAGTAACCAAACGATTGATAATAGTCTTTTCCATAACTATGTTTGATCCTTATGTAGCATTTTAGGTGTCTAATAAATTTGTATTTTTTGACTGAAAGCATAATAAGTGAAAACTAAACAATTTGTTTTTCTAGGTGATAGCTATCTGCGCCGTAGTGGCCGTCTGCCAAGCTGGAGTGATCAACGATAACCAGGGTCACGGCCAGGCTGTTTCCTCTCAAAGCATCGTCAGACACGACGAACCCTCTCAAAACGGACACTACACTTTGGAACACCCTGCCAGCTCTGTTCTACAACATGGACCAGTTTTGCAACAAACTCAGTATCTGCAACACTCTACTCCTCTTGTCCAGCACTCCGCTCCTCTCCTTCAGACTTCATACCTTCAGCATGCCCCAATTGTCCACGCTACTCCCGTAGTGCAGCACCTTGCTCCTGCTGTGCACCAAGCTCCTTTGGTCCAGCATGTTACTCCGGTCCAACATGGCTACATCGGTCACTCTGAACAAGAAGAAGAGCATGTAAGTTAATATGATTTTTCTTTGTATATTTGAACTGCTATATGCTGCTTCATATATTTTTGTATCATATTCTTGTCCTTCCTTTGCCTATATACGTCTAAGAAATGAACTTAAAACTTCCTACATGATCTCTCAGGAATACATGTTTTGACACTTATTATGCAACCGCTTGTTTTAAATTGTAATTACATTATTTCTAACGCCGTATGTTTCATATGATTGCTCTTCTAATAACATTACAAGTGCCAAAACTCACTCACACAAAGAAAGTGAAAGGCACACTATTATGATTAAAAATGTGATCAGCTAATACAACCCAATTAAATGTTTATTGTGCAAGTCCCTTGTTATTACAAGACTATGGCGTTTTGCAATCTATGCCGGCAATCTATCATACAGTGATTGGTATTGATAACTATTTATCAAAAAATATCATTAAATTATACGTATTTGATGTGTGTAATCGAACAAATTAACTGCGATAAAATGTAATTTATGTTTATGTCGCTGTGTTTTGAACTAATAGAATTAATTTACATAATATTCAAATTCAACTTGATGGGTGGCGTCAGTGATTTAGATTCAATTTCTTATGAATGCATATTATATTGCAAAATGTGACGATAATTCTACTTTTTTGTTTAGCATTTTACATGCAAAATAAATGTAAGTCTGCATGGACACTTTTATTTCTGGATTTGGACCTTATTTCTTCTTGACATTAGCCGTGGTCATCATTTTTTATGAACTACAGGGGCCTGGAATAATGACAATTGTGGAAATAAATCATTTTAAACTATTTTTATCACATAGATAAAATGACCTCTTACGATTATGTAACTATTATTTCGTTTTATTTTTTTAATTCTTAGATAATATATTTCTACACAAAACTTTTGACAAATCATATTACTATCATAATATTAAACTCTTATATCAATTGCTATCATTTTATTGCCAAAAGTCAAGTTTCTGAAGTAATGGAATTCTCAATTTAGCTGTTAATAATTGAATTAAAAATGCAATAAGAAATAATCTAATATTTTTTCTTCAATATATTTATATTTATATCAGCTGGACCATCACGCCAGAAAATCTAAGAGATCCCTAAGCCAAAATTAAGGTTTATTTTTATTTTATCAAATAATAGGCACATTTCAAACTACTATATAAACACTTTATTTTCCAGGCTCCCGCGAAGTATGAATTCTCATACTCCGTGGAAGACCCTCACACAGGCGACCACAAGTCCCAGCACGAATCACGCGATGGTGACGTCGTTAAGGGAGAGTACTCTCTGGTGCAGCCCGATGGTTCCGTCCGCAAAGTTGAATACACCGCCGATGACCACAACGGGTAAGTTAATCATTTGTAATCCAAAATGTTACTGGCTGGCTTAAGAATACCTGGAATGACTTTACCATACCCTCCAGTTGGATGTCGTAAAAGGTGACTTAAGGGAAGATATGCGATCAATGCACAGATTCTTGTTATGTAGATATTGATCTTTTGCTCAATGAGAAGCCACCGTGCACGTTCATGTAAATAGAAAAAAAACAAAAATTGAAGTGCCAAGTGCAAAAATTTAGGTAGTTTGTAATATTGTAAAAATATTTTCTTAAGAGACATCACCTGCTTCTTAAAGCTTTTATTTTATTTTAGTAATAATAATTTATATTTATTGAGAAATTATTCGTAATTAAAATAAACATATTGCTTATATATTCTTATCAATTACTTTGGGCGTTTTGTTGGTATACCTACTAGGTTAATACTGTGATCTTTTTTGCTTAGAATTAAGATCGCTATACTTTTGAATAATAATATGGATGAGCTTTTGAAAACAAACAAATAGGTATCTTTAATGTACATACAAGGAAAAGGAAGATTATTATTATAGCTTTTGAGAAGTTTACGCAGCTATCCAAACATCAGGGCTTGATAGTAACATGAATAAATTGTTTTTCTGGATTTTAAAAGACATATCCATTACGACTGAATTTCCCTAACATTAGTACACTATGCGCATTTAATTTAATATACAAGACTCACAAGAGACGAAGAAAATAATAACGTGTTATACTAGGATCGAAAACAACATCAGAATCTTTACAAAAATAACGGAGTTTAGCAGTTTAAAAGTCAATAGCTTTCAATTTTTTAATACGGTAGTGCGATGATAAAAAAAATTCAAAGCAGCTTAATCGATTAGTGAGAAAATATATCAATCAAAATCTAAGTCAATCAAAATAAATACATTATAAAGGAATCCCAACACACGTATTTCAAATTAAGTTAAATATATGTATTATATAAATATATTTCATAACAATGTATTGAACATCATGGGCCACATATTTGAATTATGAGAGAAAAACCGCTGCTTGCTTTAAGGTGAGGTGGATGGTTACAAGAATAATGGTACCAACACGTGGTTCAATTTCATTCATACGAGCTTGTGGCCCATCTGTCAAGTTACGTAATACGTAACGGCCGTGTTAAGGCCGAGTAACATATACATTTACAAAGAATACTGCCCAGACTAATAGCTACAAAATACACAGAACACTAATATTTCAATTGAATCTGCAGCGGATGTCTGTCCGGTTGTTGATACATCATCCGGCCTAGGAGTATCTATCAATTGAATTGATTTGATTGTAATCAGATCATGAAATGACTTAAATTAGAGTAATCTGAGATACGAGTTCAACTACCGGGTATTATTTGTAATCTTAATCTTTACTAACTTGGGGTTATTGAATATTATATCTAGCTCGTGCATCGTGGGATGTAGTGTTGCTTACAAAAACAAGTCATGTATTTTGAAGATTTATTTAGTTTTTCCTATGAGATTTTCTGACAAAAGAGTTTTCAAGGAGCAGCCCGGAGCCTGGAACTATGCGCCACTTAAATTGTGACACGTTCAGGCCACCTATCTGATGGTAAACTTCACGACTGTTCTGTGACACTGCACTGTGCTCGCTGTTCCAAGACGTTCATTCTTATGGCTCGCTCACAGAGTAATTTCAGTTGCTACAGTGCCCTTCAGGTCTAAAATCAGTAGTGCTGGCATACCACTGCTTCGAAGCATATCTTGCAAACCCCATCCAAAAATATGCTAAATTGACCATGCAGGCTACAAATTAATATTTTCTAGAGCCGAAGACTTATGATCTCTTTTTGCAGAATGGGGAAATACCACTTTTTTGTAACCTAAATGTTTTCGAGGAAAGAACGTAGCGCATGTCTTTGTGAACTCACATTTTCAATGTTCTGCTTACCGAAAAACCAGAGTAGTTAATCTCTAGCTTTAATCTTAATACTGGTGTTGTTTCGGTCGATAACGCAGATAAAATCCGTTACACACAATGCCGAAGTTCTGCAAT